>OX377614.1:3579867-6350959 GCA_947397855.1 Thelaira solivaga
AAAAAATAAATAAAATAAAAGAAACAAATATTTTGGCTGAAATAAATTAATATGTAAAATTTATTATAGATATTTTGGTGATAAGTTGGCTTGCATGTTTAACCAAGATTTAATATAATTTGGAAATCATTGATACCAAAACAAAAAAATACATTTTCGCTTCAACTTCACCAAACTATTAATCTTATCAGCCATGATGTCATGACATTGTATGATTTATATGTTTTTATATAGACAAAGAAATATCTATGTTTGTATTTATTTTTGTTAAATTAATTGTAGTGATGTTTGATTGAAGGACAAATTGTATTTGGTAATTAGAAAAATTTAGTACAACAACTGCGAGAATAGTCAAATGGAAAATGATGCTCATTAACTATTAAAATTCAATGAAATGGATATACGAGTGTACTAGTAGCATATGTATGCAACACAAAACATAAAACATACACACACACAATACATAGACACGAGTATATACGACTATACGCTCTATGTGTGCAGAGGCAAAGTATAGTAAACTATTTTAAACACTTTATTTAAAGTACGAGTACTTTTAAAGCTTTTCACCTCCCGCTAGCTACTATCAGCAAACACTACACACATACTCTAAAAATAATTATACAGTCAGGTCTCTTATAACGCGATTAACTCATGGCTCGTTATATGGAAACCAAATTAATTCAAACTTCTATGGAAACCGCGATTTGAGAAACATAAACAAGGCAAATCATATTAATATGTGAAAACCACCGACGTATTTTATGGAAACTCAGCGTTATAAGAAACTCAGAATTAATAGGCCGGCCATATAATTTACATTTGCTTGTCGTAAATTCGACTACGACAGCAACACTCGTAATTAGGCCTAATATAAATTAAATGAATTCGTATTGTGTTATAAGGAATCTCAGAAATAAATAAATTTTATAGAAATCAGAAATAGAGATTAAACTATGGCTTTTATATAACATCAAACATCTGCCAACATCACCACAAAGCCCTAATAGAAATCTCATAGAAAACCTTTTGGGCTTATTTGGATGCAAAAGTCGACGAACTTAATATTGCATCCAAAGCAACATTGAAAACAGTATTAGAAGAAAAATGGTTGAAAACTGTAGGAATTTAGTGGAATGATGCCGAAAAGTCTGGAGTAAGTTTTGGTTAACAATGGATACCAAACAAAATATTTTTTTTTCTTAGATCAATCAAATAGTGAATACAAATTTTAAAATTAAAATACTTTTGTGACACTAAAATTACACAGTTGATACATAAAAACTATAGTGAATTGAAAGGTGTTGTTGTTTACTGCAAATATAATGCGACAGACTATGCTTTCTTACCACAAGAAAAAAAATTTATACATCTAACAGTCAAGCAGCAAGCATTTTTTATCTGTCAAAAATTCTCATGCTCATACAAAATGTATGGAGCATACCGAAATAGCGCGGCGGCAACACTAAGCATTTACAAAATCTAATTTTGACATTTTTGTAAATAGTAAAGTTGTTTTGTTATTTTTGAGCAGTAATGACATTCTATCTAGTGTTTTTTTTAATTGAGCGTTTTTAACTTTATTTTTGTTTGCCTTGAGCGCTGGCAGTGCGCTTTCATTTAGGAATGACGCTTTAATATAACTAAACGATCCTCTTGCCGCTCCAATTTAGCTTCGATTATAATTCTTTCCATATTATTATTCTGTTAAAAACAAATTTTTGCTAAAAAAAAATTAACACTTTGAATAAGTGTGGCCATAGTTAAATTTTTCAAGCCATTTGAGTTGTTGGAATGTTCTTGTATCAAAACAGCGCTATAAAGTTACCGTGTTATTAGAGACTTGACTGTATTATACATAAGGCGAAATTAATCCAAAAATTGCAAACAAACAACAACAATAAAAGCATTAAAATTTTATTTATCTTAAGATTTGAATTTAAAATGCCATATCAGACACACACCCACACACACATAGAGAGAGAGAGAGAGAGAGAGAGAGCCACACAATCACAAAGCCAAAAGACAACGACTTCTTGTACTCGTATTTCAATTGAGGTTTATTATGTTGATTAATAGATTGTTTTTGTTGTGTTTTATTTTAATTTTATTTGTTTTGAGGAAGAACGAAACGGAACAATTGTAGACTTATTTAACTGTCCGTCTGTCCAACCAACATACGACATAACAACGTACGTTTGTATTACTGTTAGTACAAGTTGTTGGTTTGTAATTTAAGATGTTGTGTTTTATTGAAAAATGAAATTGCAAAATTGTATCTATTGTTGCTGTTTTACATTAAATTCTTTTGTAATTCTAATGTAATCATATTTCATCAAGTGAATGAAGAATAAATGAATGCATGGTATGAATGATCTACCATTCTTTTTGATTAAACAAAACAAAAACAAGCAAAAGAAATATTTTTTTTTTTTTTTTGAGAATGTGTTAACCTCTTAACAAATGGTTTATGATTACAATTTGCCACTACGCCACCATGATTATGGCCTAAATTGTTGTTTAAATTAATGGTGCAACATGTAGTTGTTTGTATTATTGTTTGTAAGGAATTAATATATCTTTCTTGTTTTGTTTTTAAAACCCATAAAGCGAAAAGTGAAGGGTATCAAAAAAGAAGAAACAATTTAATTCAAGTGACACCTTTTAATGTGACTGCACTAAAAGAAAACGATCCAAAAGCTGACTTTGTATTTGTAAACTTGTGTTATTAGGGAACAAGCAGGCCAGAGTATTAGTTTTACATTCTAAATCATACTGTCGATACAATCGTATTAAATTTGCATAATTTTATTATTAGTTTATTAGGCGCCCAAATAAGGAAAACAGAATCTGAACTGGTCCTTTTGTGATGCTGTATAAGAGGAAGTGAAGAAGGATAGCACTAGAGATAGAAAAGTGAAAGGAACTAAATGAGAATACAGGATAGAAGCAAATGAGTTCGATACCTAAACCGACTACTACTCCTAACGAAGCCATATACCATATCGACCCTTAGAGTCGACAGCGCAGTAAGATCCTGCAGGTAGCGTTCTTTACGTTGTTGTCCGTTAACTACTGACGTTGGTTTAAGGAATGATAATAACATTGGATATATCACATTCGTTAGTTCATTAAAGATCGTGCTTTGGCCCTTAGAGAGATAAATTTCTTTTATTAACGTAGAAATAAAATTAACCTCATGCCATCAATTTCGAATCAATTATCGTCGTCGACATCAATTCACTCCCATAGAAAATTTTCCTTAATGAGCCCTCATTAAACAAAAATGTTTTTTTTTATAAATTTTTGATCGTAAGTTAAAAAACATGTCATGAATCAAATAAAATAAAAGAAAACGTAGCAAACAGAAACGATAAAAAGTGACATCATTTTGTGTTAATGACGCCAAGTGGTATAAGATGAATGAGCGCTAGAATTAAAGAAATAGTTTATAAAAGACACCAGCAATTAGGGTATTATTCCTGGATATCTTTATATGTAGGCGCTCCCATACAGAACGAAGAATGTGTTTAGTATTAAAGACTTTGGAACCTTGTCTAAGTTTACTATGTGGACCATGGCAGGCCTATCAAATAGCTTTGCATATTTATGTTTTCTATTTGAAAGTAAGAAAAGCTGATTTCATAAATCTGTTATCATGAGTTGCTAGAATTTTCCAGGGCAAGGCACTGGCAGTTACCTGCATTTTGACAACTTCTACAGCATGGTTGCCAAAACTGCAGTGGCCTGTTACTGCTGCCACCACATTTTTCAACTTAGCTCTCTATAGTCCCAATTAATTTCTGCTGCGATTAGCAGCCAGCCTAGGCCAGATCATCTTCGCTGATCTGCACGTCTGTTTGTCCCTCTATCTGGACTGTGCTCTTCCCAAAAATATGCTCTCGAAGTGTTGTTTTCAGACGGAGAGCGAGATGTCCCAGGGCATATCGGTATTCTGTTCTGGCAGCCAGGTTATCAGCCCTACAGTTAGCCACACCACTACCGAATGGTCCGCCATCCTATTTAAGCATGTCTGGCATTTTCGGAAAAGATTGAATGTCGAATAGACATCCACCAAGGACTTAATTGCAGTCTGACTGTCGGTATAAATGCGAATATTCCTGTCAAGTATTTCATGGGACCACAGCACTAGTCAATTCAGCAAAAACAACCACATCTCAACTTATAACTAAAACAAAGAGCTTGAGCAACAAACAAAATACCCGAAATTTTAAAAAGAAATCGTACAAACAAAAAATTTATTTTAAGAGAGCAAAATAAATATTAACGAAATTAATTTTTTTTTAATTCACGCCAACTTTTTAAAAACTTTTCAGTGGTTTTCATATTTTTGTGTTCTGTATTATTATAAAATTGATTTGAATGGATATAATTATGAATTATATGTCACACGTAAAACCATTTAAATTACCATTATTGACTTTTAAAGCTACACAACGGGAATGTGACACGACAACAACGTGCGTTTGCTAAACAACTTGAGTGACAGCAATAAAAATGAAAACAAACCAAAAGCTTATTTAAAAAAAAAATAAGAAAAATTAACAACAACAGCAGTAGCGATAACCACAATAAGTGTATAACACTAAAACAAAATAAAAGTGGCCAACTACATAACATAATCACAACAACACATCATTGTCATCAACTTCCATTGTCTTAAACTCGAACCAACAACAACAAAAACAAATAAAAAAAATAAAAAAAAAAAAAAACAAACAGTAGCATCTTCACCTTTTTTCGTTTTAGCGCTGACAACAATAAGAATAAACCTGGTTATTAACACGGAGAATTCTCTTTCATACAGACATACATACATCTACAGTAAAGCTGAAAACATTTGCAATTTCCCACTTAACCATCTGGAGAATTTCTCATAACGAATTGTTATGATTTCTGGGGAATAAATAAATATGTTTGCCATAATTGTAGAAAAGAAGCGAATGTTCATTCGTAATAGCAAAATATTATTGAAAAAGTTCTGGACCGAAATTTAAATTACATTGAAAGTTCGATCGATAGCGAATGCCATAATTTGCTTCCTGAGCAGCAGCGTTGTCCAATCTGTGCTTTTAGTACAGTTTTAAATTTCCCCAGCGAAAATTTTTCTATATAGTGCTTTCTTGTGTAAGTTGCTTCTTACTGCTTCGCTGCTTTTCTTTCTTGGTTTCAGGTAAAAGCGCATTATTCGTGCATATTCTGTTATCCATAGAAAGACTGTGGAATTACATTTTTTCCTTTTATTAAATGAAAACTTTGATGTTTTTTTAATTCTACCAATAAGTTCACACCAAAAATAAAGCAAAAACAATATTTTAGAAATCTTACAATGGACCACAGAGTAGTTATGAGGTGATGAATTTTTCAATTCCGAATGAAATATTCGGATTCGGAATACAGAACAGTATTGATTGTAGTAACATTAAATCTTCGTTCAGCTCGTTTTACTAATTGTGAAACTAACTGCAGGGCCGAGTTACAAAAGGCAATCTAAGATAGTAAGTGCTGTTTTGTATTCCGAATCCAAATATTTTATTCGGCATTGAAAAATTCAGCATCTCATAACTAATCTGTGGGCAAGGACTTTTTAAATTTTGTTTTTGCTTTATTTTGGGTAGGAATTTATTGTTGGAATTAAAAAAAAAACATAAAAATTTTCTTTTAATAAGAAGGAAAAATGTACTTCCACATTTTTTTAAGTCCGCGCGGAATACAGAACAGGCACGAGTAAGATTACCCGTAAACAAATCCTTAAGAAAATGTTGCAATTTTTTTATTTCAAACAACTGCTTCACTGCTGAGACTCCTAATTACTAAACGAATTAAATTTAAAACTAAAAGTTAAAAATAAATTTTTTTTTAATTTCCAATACTTATTAGGCACCACTGTATAAGCCAACAACAAAATGCCGTTAAAAGAGATTTTCATTTATTTAATTTTTTGTTACTTTTGTTGTTGTGTTAAAACCGTAGTTTTGGGACAGACAAATACATCAAGTAGAGTATAATTTTGTTGTTAAAGAAAAGAAAAAAAGCATGCAAATAACAAAATCACAATGTGTGTGTGAATCGTACAACACAAGGCCGTTAAATACTGAAAATATGGAAAAGACAATCAGAAAAACACACAAATCTTCTTCATACAATAACAAAATGTTGCAACTTATTCTACAGAAAATGCAAAAACATTAAAAAAATACAAATAAAAACCAAGACAATTTAAGACAAATGTGACAAAACGTTGACTAAAACTTAAAAGAAAAAACAACAGACGTGTTATTGTTGTTGTTGATGATGTTTATTGTGACCGGCATCAAGTATCAACCATTTGCCACCAGCACTAATAAAGATGCTGCTATGGAAAATACATTTACCTTTTTTTTGTGTTACAGAACATTTACAACAAATTTATGTTGTTGTTTTAGTATAAACCACAACAGCATCAAATTATTATCAAGATGCCAAAAACATTTTTTTCTCTAAATTAAAGAATTTTATATTAAAATGTTTGTTAATAAATTAAAATTGCAAGTAATTTATGAAGCAAGTCTTTAAGCAATCGATATGTTTAAGCACAGTGGCTTGGAAACGTAAATAAAAAATGCATGAAGTTATTAATCGAAAATGTTTTTTTTTTTCTAGACTAAAAAGTGTTACGAACCTAATGTATGCTGTGATGTGCCCTCCACTATGTTAACAGAAGATGGTTATGTGTTGAAGACACCACCAAGTCCATTTACTTATCCTCAAGCACCAATTAAAAGTGCAACAACACCTGTGAACAAGGAATATTTGCCACCTCAGCCTGCAACACCTTCACGCAGACCACAGCCTCAGCCACAACCCCAACCCAAACAACCAAGACCACAACCTCAGCCTAGGCCACAGCAACAACCTCAACCTCAACCTAGACCCCAACCACAACCTCAACCTAGACCACAACCTTCACCTAGACCTCAACAACCACAACCAAGACCACAAACTCCAACCTACACTAATGAAATCAAACCCCAACTGACACCAACTTCAAATCAATATTTGCCACCAACTCCTAAAACCACACAATCAAAACCACAACCAATTAGACCTCAGTATACTCCACCTGCTCCTCAACCTACCCAAAAACAATATATACCACCAGCACCCAAGCCATCTGCTCAAGTACCAATTAGACAGCCACCTACTAGACCCTCTTACATTCCACCGCCTTCAACTTCACCGCCAAAATATTTGCCACCAGCAAATCCAAATCAGCCCAGATACAGCGTTGACCGTGCAGTAGAACCATCCAATCAGGAAAAACAAATCTATAAGCCAAAACCTTTACGCGGTGAAGACCAATTGTCACCACAAATTTTCCCTCCCTCACGTAACCAGGAACAAATAGCTCCCACACCAGCCAAATGTGCTTCGGCCTTAGTGTGTACAGCTGAAAACTACTGCAATGCAATTGGTGTTATCAGCGAAAGACCGGTAGAAATCACACCATTCCGTGTTCCCTTGACTGATTGTATTATTGCAGAAACTGGAGCTGCTGGTAAATGTTGTCGCGATCCCAACTATGTTGATCCTTGGCCAGTAAATTTGGCTGGTGTATGTGCCACCCGAAATAAAGTAAGTTTGACTTTAAAAAATCATTTTATCTATTAAATGAAGCTTAAAATGTTTTCTTATTTTAATTTTGTAGAACACTAAGCCTCAAGGTATTAAGGATATCGATGCAAACTTTGCCGAAATACCATGGCAAGCTATGATTCTTAAGGAGTCTAGTAAATCATTATTGTGTGGCGGTGCAATAATTGGCGATGGAGTTGTATTGACTACAGCTTCATGTGTACAAAAGTAAGTCAACTGAATGATAAATAATTTAATTAAAAATTAGAAAAATAATTAAACCATTTCTGTTCAAAGTGCTGCAGTAAATGATTTACGTGTTAAGGCCGGTGAGTGGGAATTAGGTAGCACGAATGAACCTTTGGATTTCCAATTGGTGAGTGTTAAGAGTGTGGCCATACATCCCAGTTTTGATGCCAATAGCGGCTCTAATGACATGGCTGTATTGCATTTGAGGGAACGTCTGCAATTTGCCACACACATTCAGCCAATTTGTATTAGTGATAAGGATCCCAGTCCCTCAGAAACCTGTGTTACAACTGGTTGGGGTAAACAAGCCTTATCAAGTAAGTAGTTTTGTGGTCATAACTCTTAACAGCTGTTTAATGATAAAACTTTTTTTGATTTATAGTTCATGAAGAAGGCGCTATTATGCATGTTACCACCACAAATCCTGTATCACGGAGCGATTGTGGTGCTGATGCAAACGGTGTTTGCAGCACTACCAATTTTGATGCTTGTGAGTTTGACTCAGGTAGCGCTTTAGCTTGTGGAACTGGTTCCAGTGTATTGCTTAAGGGTATTTATAGTGTTGAGAATGCTTGCGGTGAAGGTCAAACCGTACGCTTTATAAAACCTGATGTAGCCTGGGTAAATGGTCAATTTTTGGAAAGAAGTAAACCTCTTTTATTGAGAGTGTAAAATATTATTGACACATTTCAAGCTACAAATTTTTAAATCAGTCTGAAAAAGTGTCAAGTGCTACAAAGATACAAAACTACACAACATGAACAAAAAAAAAACAAGCAAATACCAGAATATAGACCTAGTGTTTTCACTATTTTCTCTTCACACAAAACTCACAACTAAATTATTAAATGTTTCATTTAAAATAACAACAAAAACACTCCTCCTCATAAATACTATCTCTATCGCAAACTTATATGGTCTATCTAAACATGTATTTAAAATCATTTACTTATATAATTATAAACACACTCACTCTTAAGCAAACACAACCTGCCTTTATATATGAAGTACGAGTACATGCATATTTGAATTCACTTCACAAAAAAAAAACTGTTTTCCTTAAGCTCTCATTATGTATTTAATGCAAAATGTTTTCTTTATTTGTTATTTTAAGTTAAGATCATTCATTGTTTAGAATTTTGTACAATTTTTCTGTTTATTGTAAAATTAGAAAAAGAAAAAGAGGAAAAGAAACTGAAAACAAGCTCTAAACAAAGATCTTCCATGAAAATTAGTTTAAAATATGTACGTATAACGCGCACAAAAATAATTAAAATTTTTACTGCAATTATATTAATAAATTGAGATTATTGTTTGTTCTTCCTAGTTTAAGTTCTTTTTATTTTGTATTTTTTTTTTTAATTTAAACATTTACTATATTTTCATAACATCATTAAAAAAAAAAAAACTTTAAAATGTATAAAAAATGTATAATTATTTATGTCTTATTGAAAATGTTGTATAAAAGTAAACTTTCTAAATTAAGATTCTAATTTAATTTTAATTTTTTTAATAAAAAATATTTTTAAATAAATAAATTTAAATCTTTTGCGTTTCAATAGGAAGAGACATTTTGAAATTACGAGGCTAAGGTTCGTTTTTATAAAAAAAAAAAAACAAACAAACAAAAAATCTACACTAGCAACTAATTTGTAATGCCTAAAGTGAAAGGCAACGAACGGATAATTCCAACAGGCCCTAAACTTCGTAACAACGTCGCACTGTAATTGAGTGTTCTACGGATTGACGAAACCTAAAGGAATTTAAGTCACACACAGTACAACAATTCGAATCAAAAGTCTTTCTCTTTTACCTCAAAAGTTTAAAGATTTAAATAATGCAAACGTTTTACAAGTTTCATAATTACAGTTTATTTCATTTTTTTTTTAATTTATTTAACAAAAATGAAAAAACAAATGCCAAAAATTTAACATTAATTTAGTTTTAAGGAATGTTAAATTTTCGCTTTTTTAAGCTGTTTTATTTATTTATTTTCTTGCATCCTCATAATTGTCAATATACCATTGCACCGATGTCTGAATAGCTTCATCAAAATTGGTAAATACAAAATTTGGTAAAAGAGAACGCAGCTTTTGATTCGAAGCTGTTTTCTTATATTGCCCATCTGCTTTAGTAACATCACACTGTAGTTGACCTTTAAAATCGAACGCTTTAGCAATGGCCTCGGCCACTTGGTAAATTGTTACTTCCTGAGCCTCATCTACACTTAAAATAATGGGTTCTACACTATTGTATTCGCGCAACACCCAAATCATCAGTTTAGCCAGGTCTAGAGAATAAATAAATTGTCGCATTGGCTTTCCCGTACCGAAAACCGTAAAGACTTTTTCAGTTTCCATCACCTCTTTGTTTTCATTCATAAGTTTATGCATACGATAAATCATGCCAGGTATGACATGACTTACTTCAGGTTTATAATTGTCGTGGGGACCAAATATATTGCAGGGTATAACAGAGGTGAACATTGCACCATATTTATCATGATATGCATGATTTTGTATATCAATTAAGCGTTTTGCATAAGAATAGCCATAGTTAGAAGGATGTGGGGGGCCATTATGTACCATAGTTTCATCAATGGGATAAGAGGTTTTATCAGGGAATATACAAGTACTTAGACAAGATACAACTTTAACACAACCATGTTCATGGGATGTTTGCAAGACATTATCATTAATTTGTAAATTAATGCGCTAAAATTTTCAATATACAAACAATAAATTAATAAAAAAGTTTGGGCGTCACTTACCAAAAAGTCCAAATTGTTGTTCATGTTGTGAAACAAACCACCCACCATGGCTGCCAAGTGTATAACATGAGTGGGATTTACTTTTTCAAATAATGCTTTAGTTGCTTCCAGATTTCTGTGAAAGAAAATATTAAAGAAAACATAAAAATTTATTTGCAACTAAAAAAAAGCACACAAAACATACGTCAAGTCGGCGTCACTTGAACCAGCAAAAAACCATTCTTCATTTTTTGGGTTTTCTGCTTTTATTACGGCAGCTAAAGCTTTACCCACCAAGCCACTGCCTCCAGTCACTAATATTTTATTCATTTTTTCTTTTTTTCACTTAAAAACACACTTAATTTATGACACTATTTGCGACTGCAGAAAAATTTATCAATTTTGCTGCGTGGAAAATATTAAACTGCAACAAGTCACTGCATGTTCAGCTGTTTTGTTGTGTAGAGAGCTGCCATAATTAAATTTTGTTAAAACACATAAAGCACAGAGTTACCATTTGAGTATTAAAAGTCTTTACCTTAAAAGTATGCAAATAAAAGATATACGTTACGTTTATTTATCAATTAAATTTCATTTTATATATAATATTTCTGTGCTATTAAGAAAAAAAGTTTTAATTCGAATTAGTTTATTTTTTTAATAATTGTAAGTTTATTTAAAAATACTATTTTGGCAGTGCTTCCATATCAACACCTGATTAACTGTTTAGATGTTATTGCTGAAAATGTGAATGAAATATTAAAAGAAAAAATATTTCAAAAACAAATAAGAGGTTTCACATATTAATTTCATAAACAAAACAATTTACAATTCTACCAGCAAAAATTCAAAAAATAATAATATTTACTATAAGACTGTCATAACTCAATAATTTTGATTTTTTAGTAAATAGTTCACATTTTTTCAACTTCTGGTGATCTTGTTTTGAACACTGAAAAGTAAAAAAAATAAATAAAAATCTTTTGACTGCTCTTCTTTTCATGTTTATTTTTTAAAGTTGTTTGCAAACTCAAAACTTTAACCCCCAAATTCATAAAAAATATTATGTGCTTATTAAGGGCTTATTTGACAGATTTCTATGCAGTATTTGTCAAATAACCCCTTATTAAGCACATAATATTTTTTATGAATTTTTATATAAACATATTTATTTATTTACTTATAATTATTAACTCAGTTTAAAAAAATTATTCCAGAAATATTATATTATATATTAAATAATGTTAATATAAAATCAAATCAATAAAGAAAACATCCTTTTAATAAAAAAAATAGTTTATGAATCATGCTATTTTAGTGATTGTTTTATCTGAATTCAAAATGAGTTACAGTCATCCATCTTCCTTTCGTATCAAGATGTGTGTCTGAAAGGAGAAATATACTCTTTTTACATACATAAAACACCGTTATTACCATCCATACAAATTCTAAATTGTATTAGTTAGTGTATCGAAAACATTGTTACATTTCCCAGCAAACACATTGGTTTGAAAATTACATTCAAAATAATTAAAAATTAGTAGCAAAAGCTTTTAAAAAAGATGTGCTGCTAGAACATATTTATAACTTTTAACATGGCAAGCGTTATATTAGATCTTTAAATTTGAGGCAGATAGAAACAACTTTTTTTTTTTTATTTGATAAAAGATAAAAAAATTAAATTGAATTTGAATTAAAAATTTTAAACGGTCACACGTTCAATACTGTTTCAAAAATGTTATTTCAACCAAGCCAAATGGCTTTGTATGTATCTAAGAAAATGTTTAAATAAATAAATAAATATTTTTTAAGCTTTTAGGTCTTTTTATGTATTTGTATTTATTATTAAATTAAATTCCAATATTTCGACACGCCTTCGTATGTCTTTCTCAAAGAAAATAATTTTATCAAATATATAAAAAGACCTAAAAGCTTAAAAAATATTTATTTATTTACTTTCAGCTAAAAAGGTCAAATAATCAATATTTATGTTTAAATAAATAAACAAAAAATGTTTGCTGGGTTGTTATCCTTAACATACATGTTTGTCTAACATTATTACAGGGTTTTAGAAATTTCAACGTATGCGTAAATTTCTACATCCATTTATTTTGTGTTTGCCTTTACGTCTTCATTTAAACTTACCTACACACATGTTTGGCAACATTAAGCTGGCTCTAATACAAATTTGTGGGAATACTTTATGTGCCAAAAAAAAATACCTCATGCAGTGAATGATTTTGAATTAAAGAAAAATTTATTAAATAATTATCCTTTTTAAAGTTTTTAAAATTCCCCACGAAATATTCCATTTCTCCCTTTTTATTATATACATTCTCTGACTTTGAGAATTTTTTCCTTAAGAAAGAGTTCTTGGGAAATATTCTTTATTATACTGTCTTTCCAACACAATCATATTTGCGTAAATTTAGCAAAATAGTTATAAAACCAATCATTCTTTTGGGTGGGCCACCCTAATTTATATACAAATATCCTTTTGTGTATATTTTCAAATACGTTTCCTCTGTCACTGACGGCTAGTACAAATTTTGTTATTTTTTTATACTATTTTGTCTATAAACACTGGAAACTCAACAGGTTCAGGCTCAGTTTGTTGAAAGCGCTAAACGTGAACGGTTCACAATTACAAATAAAAAAACTTTATTTTTTTTTAAATGATATTGAACTTAAATCATCAAGTTCAAGAGTGTAATTTAAAAATTATATAAACATTTATTGAATAACAATGAATAAATGAATTACCCGAAATAGTTTAAAAAAATTTATTAGTGTAACGTGGATTTGTAATTAAAGTTAAAATTTAATCGACAACAATTAATCTTTTTCTTAAAAAAAAAAAGAGTTGAAATAATTTCACATAAAACTGAAGGCACGAAACAATAAAAACAAGCCAATAACAAAGTGAATGATATAAATTAAATTTAAAATATATTTTTAGCTAAATTGACTAAGGAGTGTTTAAATAAACACAAATTGTGGTGTAGGTTATTCAATGCATAAATACCTGGATGTGTTAAGTTTTAAAGCAGTTAAAATAAAAGCAATAACTAACAAAGAAAATTCGTTTAACAATTAGAAATAAAAATTATTGGAAATCGTGTTTAAAAATAGTTTAAGGGATTTAAAAGGACGAGCAAAAAAAATTATTTGAATCTAAATAGAGAAAAATGGTTAACTTTTTTAATTTTTTTTAATTTAAAAATTGTTTTTTAGATCAATATGGATTATTTAAAAAAAAAATATCAAATTCCCTGATACCTTAGCAATTTACATATTGCATTATAAAATAAAAACTATGAAATCTTTTGCAAATGTTAAAACACTTCCAGAAAGCTTAGAGTCTACAAATATAATTCCTTTTTGATTTTAGTAATTCACATTCAAAAAATCGGGAATGCTATCTCGGGAAAATGGGGAATGATTAAAATTCCTTTGAGCAATTTGTGAGTACTTGGGCAGTAGATTACAAGTCTAGACGACCTCCCCTTTAGAATGATCTTTATAAGTTCTTTATGAAGTTGCTAAAATCAAAATAATCCAAAGTAACTTCCGAACGAATCATAGAAGATTGTGAGATGGGACATATATCATTTTAGAAGGGAGGTCGTCTTTATTTCTAATCTACCGACCAAATACTCAGAAGTTACTTTGGACTATTTTTAAAAATTTTTTGGAAATTTTTTATATATCCCAGTACTGTTGTTCTCAAGCATTTTGGCAGTTTCCGTTTTGCATCATAAAATAAAAACTACGAAGTTTCAGAAAATGTTAAAACACTTCCAGAAATTTTAGAGCCTACAGACTAAATTCCTTCTTGATTTTGGTAATTTTCCATAGCAAAATCGGGAATGGTACCTCGGCAAAATGGGGAATGGTAAAAATTCCTCAGAGCATGAGTACTGGAGTATGAGAGAATTTCAAAAAAACTTAAAAAAATACTTCAAAGCAATTTCTGAGTAATTGAGTAAGAGATTACAAATGTAGATAGGCTCCCCTTTAAAACGGTGTATGTTCCATTTCGTTATCTTTTATGGTTCCTTCGAAAATTGCAACAGCACTGCAGTATAAGGCAGTTTCAAAATTTTTTTAAAAATAATCCAAAGTAATTTCTGAGTATTTGCGCAATAGATTACAAATTTAGACGACCTCCACTTTAAAATGATATATGTTTCATCCCGTAATCTTCTTAAGAAATCAATGTATTTATGCTTATTTCTCCTAAACACTAAAAATATATTTAGGCATATTTAATGACGTAAGACCTATTTGATAAATATGCTATAAATACTGAAAAGATATTTACAAATACCAAAAAAAACCTAATAGGTTACGATAAAACATATTTATCTTGGCATATTTATTTTCGCTCACTTTAAACTGTATTTTTCCTAAGGAAGACCACAAACGAGAATTTGAAAGAAGTTGTTAGTACCAAAAAGTTGCGCAAAACATGCTGAAAGTCATACATCACACAAACATATGTAATATTTTATAACAAAAAGTGCTTGTAAACCACTTAAGCTATGCTTTTGCAGGGCTGTACTTAGTATTGGTTAAAATAAAGAGACCTTTAAGAAGTCTTCAACTTTAAAGAAAAATAATTGAGTCTTATTATTAATATTTAATAATTAAATTAAATTTGTTAACAAGCATTGCTAATTTTGAATATTGGCTGCCAGGGTCTGGGTTGAAATCGAACTTGCGCTCTGTTTATTGATAGGTTAGCACGCTACCCTTATTTTTTATTAAAAAAAATATTTTAGCTATTAAATTTAGTTGAACTACAATTTGTTTGTAAGATTTATTGTGTAGCCCAATTCCCAACTAAAATAATCCAACACTCCTCACGGATCTCGTAATTGTTGTGGGACTTATTTTACCTAAGTCTTCTGGAATGTTTCTTGTCCTTCTTGACAGAAAAGACAGAAATCGTCATGTATTCATGTGGTAATTGAGTCTGCAATGTTCTGTAAATAATTCAGTGTAGAGCTTGATATCATTTCTGTTGAAGGTAAGAAGCTAACGAGTATCTTTGACTGCCACATGGCTGCTTTGCCTCTTCAGCAATCTTGTAAACTTTGTTTTTCTCTTGCTCGTAGTAAGGCTATCCTTACAACAATATTTTTTTGTTCTCACATATGAAATCATTTGTTTGTATAACACTTCCTTATTGCAGAAGCAGAATGTTATGAAATAGCAATTTAATTTTCTTAATGCTTAACGAAAATAAATTGTTTTTACTTAATTTGAATAATTTACAACAGGTGGGTTGGTTGGTTGTCCTTAACGCATTTTATCATATATTATGCCAGTTGTCAAATATAATAAAATGCCATAAAAAATATAAAAAAGTAAAATCTTTATTATAGCACAACAACAACGAAAAACAGACAGACAGTCACAATTCTATATTGCGCATCAAATATGTAGTTTATTTGTATTTTTAGCTGCAATAAATTATTGTATTTGTCTTCCATAACAATTAATTATAAAGGCAAATTACAGAAAAAAGGGTAAAGGGCAGGGGTTACATTTTTAATAAAAAGAAAACAGTTTCAAATATGCTAATCTGCAGCACAAAAACATATAAAAATTAGCTATTTGCTACTTCTTTTTCTGTTATGATGGTTGTTGTCTGGAGAAGGTTCTTATGTCGTAAGAAAATTTCAGAAAGTGGCTAGAATAAAAGCAAAAACACCATTTTTTTTTTGATATTTGAGAGTAAGAATTTAAATTAACTAATAATCATACCTACATAATTATTTATGAATTAATTTATATCTCGGTGGGTGGTAGAAAACTGATTCAAATGCTTAAATCTGATAATCATATCATTTTTCTTACAACAATAGAATTTTTGTGTTAAAATTAAATTTTATAATTTTTATTAAAATAAGCCCTGAGAAAAAATTACACCATCCGTTGTCAAAATAACCACAAACGGTGTAAATAGAGTATCAACCACATGTGTGATCACTTTGACAACATATGGTATCATTTTACCAACGCATTATTGACAACATAGCCTTGCAGAATTGATAACGGATGGTGTAAAATTGACATCATACTTATGTTGAAATGATACAATACGGGGTGATAAATCGACACCATCTGTTTTAAATATGACACCATTTGGTGTTAAAATAACACCATTTGGTATTGAAATATACCCTACGGTTGCTGAAATGACATCATGCTTTGTCGATTTGACAACAAATTTAATTGTCTGTACTGTTGATTTTAATAGTTTTTCTATATAAAAATTTCAACAGCGATGTTATTGTTAAAATATTTCATAAAATAATTCAGATTTGTTAATCAAGATTTCTAAGTAAACAGTAAGAAAAAAATATGAGCTATTATTTTTGAAAATGGTATAAATTCACTTTAAGAGAAAAATGACTTGACAGTAATTTTAGTAAAATGGACTTATACCATTTCATGTTTACGAGGAAAATATTTTTTTTGCCTACTTCTAATGCTGCATTATGAGGGATTAAGCCATTCATGTTCCATTTAACAATAAAAATATTTCAATTTGCTACATACGCTCATGGGCCAAATTGTTAAGGTTATGGAGCCATGTAAACATTTTTTTTATTTTTATTTATAGTTTTTTATATGTCATTTTGTTATTGAAACGTCTTTATTAAATAGAAAATTAAATCCCGTTGACGAATTCCTTTAAGTGAAAAAATTAATCGTGTGTGTTATTGTTGGAAGTTTCCTTTTATTTTTATGAAAACGCATGTAAATATGTGTTTACACTTGCTACGTATGTATTCATGTAAGGAAATTCAACAATCATTTTCTATTTGTCAACACATTCGATTACTTCATGTGTTGACAGAATGCTAACTGAGACTGTTAATGCTTTTTAAACGAATGAAAAAAAAAAATCAAAAATAAACAACAACAAAAAATCATTAACGTTATTGAATTTCTGCTCAGAATATAGATAATGAATAAAAAGGACTTAAAGGTTATGCTTGAATAAAAAAATTTTTTAAATTAATTTTTGGTAGTTGTCAAAATTAAAATGTAGACTGGGAAGTTGGCAATATTTCTTCAAAAACACTTATGGAATTGGACAAATAAATTGTTTTCTATAACAAAAATGGCTTAGGAAACAAGTTGATATTATTTAATTAATGTTGTTCAACCCTCACTGTCTTGGAAATGGTTGAAAATTGAAAATTATTTAATCAAAAATTGTTAGAAACAGAGAATTTCAAATAAATATAAGCTGTGACAAAAGCTGGGACTGACTTGCACTAATTTTAGTTTTTACATGCACAGTTGTTTCTCTTTACAAAACAAATTCAATTTTTCAAAACAAAATAAATTTTTCACAGTGTAAGTAAAAATGGCTTCTTCAATTTTCTGTTTTTTTTTGTCCTTATCGGCACCTGCTGTTATTTTTGATTTGCTAAAGGAACATAAACAACTTAATGAAATGTTTGGAATATGAGCACAAAAATATTTGTGAGTTATACGTTATTCAAAAAAAAAATATATATATATATTGTACCCCCTCCCCTCTCCTTCAACACATTTTTCACACGCATAACAAACTCTCATTAAAAATTTATTTTGAATAAAGCCTAAATCAAATAAACTTAATGCAACCTAAATAGGAATTTTATCAGATATGCTACTACTTACTTTTAGTTATGGAAATAAGTCTCAGATCCTCAACTTTTATCTAGTACACATACAGTACAAGTACTTATAGTATAATAATAATAATAATAAAAAAACACAAATTATCTTTCTAAATAAAGTTTGTTTTCATGCAGTGAAATTAAATTATTTAATACAATAACCACTTAGTTATGTGCATATGGGCTTGTGTGTGCATATGTGTTTGTACTCGTAATAATATTCCCTAAGTAATTTTCTTTCAACTGCTAACAATGCATGTGTATTTCAGCAATCATTGTTATTATCCCTTTAGAATTGGTTGTTGAACATAGAAGATGTCAATGTTTATAAGCAAATGAAGCAAATAATAGTTACAATAGTATACACCCAATTGATCACAACATTAATCACAATAAATATAAGCTTCTATTCTCTGATGCTTTTGAATTGTAAAAAAGAGCTTGTAAAACAACTTTGGCCTGAATAACAAGCTTAAAGAAAATTTAGCAATAGAGCACAGAATTAAATATGTAATCGTATTAACAATTATATGAAAGTGGTATAAGTCCACTTTTTTTAAAATGAATCGGTGGTAATTCTTATTAAATTTACCGCTAACAACTCATTATTTTTTTTAAGTGAACTTATACCACTTTCATATATAGCAGTTCATATATCAATTATATATTTAATTAAATCAATTAAAACTGTGTTTTCTTCAGTTCATTTAAAAATGTAATGAATATTTAATTAATTCAATTAAAATTTTAATCAATATTTCCATACCATCATTTCAGTTAAGATTTTTTTATATTGATTTGGTTAAAAATTTAATCAATTTGACAACTTTCTTAATTGAATTTGTATATAAAATCATCATTTTTTCAGTTCAATAATAAATAAAAGAAAATTTTAATTGAATCAATTCAAAATATATTTAATTGGGCCATGGTTTGCTTTAATCACAATGAAAAAACAAGAATTTTTTTGAGTTCTTCAATATTTGTAATATAAGCCCTTAATAATCTCAAGAATTTTTTTTTTATTTTAAAATCTGCCTTCAAGTGGGTAACTCTGAACACAAACACATGTACGTGTGTATGCAGTAGAGCGCTGCTCAAGCATACTACAAATATGTGGAATATTTTATAATAAAAAGTGCTTGTAAACCCTTTCAAGTATGCTTGTGCAGTGCTCTAGGATATGTGTGTATGACAATTTACACACACATGTAAAAAATATTTTTTTTCATTTTACTACGAAGACGTAAAAGTATATTTAAGAGGTAAAAAAGTATTTTCATATAAAAACAAGCAAGGATCAAAACAAATATTGAAAAATAAAAGCAAAAGCTAAAATTTTATCCTTTTAGGTTTACATGTATTTAAGTTGTATTCTTCGATATAAAGATTTTTTATTTTATAAATAAACTTGTTTTTAATATTTTATTTTAAGCAGAAATTAAAGTTAATAATAGTTTGACATTTCTTTTTTTTTTACTAAAGCTTTATTTAGGATTTAAAATTTACTTTAATTAAAATGATTTTCATTAAAGTTTTACTCTTTTTTTTTATTTTATTAAAAATAAAAATTGCTCTCTCTTGTTGACACTTAAGGAAATGACCGCTTTCAACATTTTGTCAATTTTACTTTAAATAGAATAACAGTTGGAATGGCCATGATTAAATTAAGTAATTTTTAACTAGATAAAAAAGTAGTAAATTTCGGGTCTTTTGTTTTACATTTTAAGCTTTTTTTTAAAAAAAAAAGCTTTTTTCGGGTAAAACAAAAACTTTTTTGTGAACTCTTCCTACGCTATAAGCTCAACCATAATTCATTTTAATTTTAAAGAATTCAAAAAGAAATTATCTTAATATATAAAAATTGACTCAACGTGTGGCTGACATTGTACTCCTCCTAAACGGCTGGACCGATTTAATTGAATTTCTGTGTATGCTTTTAGTTTAGCGTCACAAATCCGCCCTCTGGGTAGGGATTATTTATCTACTACCTATTTTTACCCGGTCTTGCACGGTCCTTTACTCTATGACTACGATTTTTTTAAGTAAGAAGATCGAATATACACAAGTCAAGACTCATTTTATATTTTAATTAAAAGACAAATTTGCCATGCCCATTACTACGCCTACTTTTTACATTTTTCTCAAATCGGAGAACGGCTGGAGCGATTTGGCATGCAATTTTTTGTGATATGTTGGGCATAACGCTACTTATATGTATTTTTCTTCCTTTTTAATTATTTTTCAATATAAATAAATTTTGTAGGCAAAACAATGTTTGCCGAGTCAGCTAGTTTAATATATAATTTAACATATAAATATGTATGTTATCACAATTATTTCTTATTATTTTTGTACGTTTTATTTGTAAAGTTAGTAAAATTGTTGCTTACATACATCTATGACATGCATATCCTGGTGTTATTAAGAACTATGATAAAAAAAATTATTCTGTATAAAAAACATTTATTAACTTCTTAGCTAATGATAAAAAAAAATTACTTACGTAAAGTCAAAAGAATTAAGCCTAACAATTCTCAACTTATTTTCTCTACTCAGTCAGTCATGCCCACTGTTAAATGAAGGCTCAACTTCAAACTTAATTTAGAAATAAACTGTCAGACAAGCTTACTTTTCAAAAATTTACGTACATTTTAAAGTAAAAGTTATGAAAAAATTATATGAAAAATTTTGATAACTTTGGCTTTAAAATCTACCTTAATTCATTTTAGATAAAAGGGTATAAAGATAGAATTTTATTTAATTTTTAACATAAATAAATCGAAAAAGCAACGTCCATTTACACTATCTACTCATTTGAGTCAAAAATAAAAATAAAACTAGAAGACTAGCCGATATACTGAAGTGCCTTATTTGTGAAATTATTATTTAAGCATGATGTCTGGGAAGCGACATGACTTTTTATGACATCAACCATGTTGTATGTCCTTAACCGTTTGAAGATGCACAATTTTACTTTCTATTACTATTCTAAATAATCATAATTTCATAATAATTCACACCCAATCAATTTTATTAGTGTGGCCCATTTACGTATAAGTAATAATTAAAACGCATACACACACACACAAACATATCAATAACAACAATTTATTTAAATTGTGTGAGTGTGGTCGAGAGAGAGGGAGTGCATACACAAATGTACCCAGCAGTAACAATAGTTGTGCACAACACTATCAACGATATGGCTTCACGAAATTTTATGTCTAGTGACAAAATCATGTTTATACTAGAGCACTGCCCAAGCTTGCTTTAAATGGCTTACAAGCACTTTTTGTTATAAAATATTACACATGCTTGTAGTGATGTATGGCTTTACAGTGTGCTTGTGCAAAAGAAGACTTATTGAGAACAAAATGGATCAGAAATCATTTATGCCACAATGGCCAACGTTATTGTTATTTTTTTTTAATTTTATTTTAGCTGTTCTCAGAAAGTAAAAACAGAAACAGCCAAAGCTGCCTTGGTTAGTTTATCAAGGAAGACAGTTTTTTTTTTCTTTTTTATTTATTTCTACTTTTTTCAATATTATTTTTTCTTGTCATTGTTATCTTACTGATGACACTGTTTAGAGAATGTTGTTTATTTTGTTATAAACGATGACTTATCATTATTTGGTACATGGCTTGCATTTCTTGACAAGTAAGACATAACCTACTGGGTATGCTTGAACTTTACTCATGTTAACTAAATAGTTGTTACCAATGAAATGAATAAAAACTTGTCATTATATTTAATAACAATTTTATTGCAATCGATACATAAACAAACATATAATTTGATGTCACAGAACCATTATCTATTTGCCATTTGATTTGACAGTTGATCCGTTTACACCTTTCACACAATGACAATGAAAACATCAAAGTTAAAGACTTTGTCAGCGTTAACAGCAGCTCCTCCGGCAACAATAACAATAACAGCGACAACAAAACAACAAGGCAATACAAATAAATCGAATGATATACTACAGCCAAAATGCTGTAGTATGACAGCAAATAATTGCAAGGACATGCTACAAAATGAAATTAATATGACAACAGCTATAATAACAGGAAATCATGATTATCACAATCATCATCTACAATTGTCCCACCAGCCCCAGGAGCAGCAACAACAACAAGAACAGCAACACCTGCAATTGCCTCAGCAACAACTAGATAAAATGTCCATACATTCTATTAGTTCAGAGGATCTATCGACAACAGTGGGTGGCAAATGCTGTAGTGCTGCAGCACGTAATCCAGCAATAAAAACTGGACGTCGTATACAATTAATGCAGGTAATTACGTGCACAGCACAGACAGAATTATGTTAATTGCGACGACAGCAAAACACTTGAAAATCAAGTGAGACACATCATATGCTTAACACACACATTGATGTGATTTTACACAAATCCAGAGGCGTTAAAAATTATAGGCAATGGGGGGATTAAGTTTAACTGATCTTGGCAATTTACGACTGGCCTTATTTTGAATACTCTTAACACAGTAGTATACACTGAAAGCAAAACATATTCTAAAGCAGCAATTTCATTAAACATGTTTCTTTAAATTAATGAAACTCTTTCATTAAATGTATTGAGTTAATGAAATATTTCATTAATCGAATGAAAGCTGTGATTGTTTTAAAAAATAATTAATTTTTCATTTTAATTACTAACAAAATTCAGAGAAATCTTCTCTCAGTGTAGTTTAAAAAAAAAATTCATTTAGAGTTAAATACTTAAAGGGTTTACATGGACTCCTAAATTTGTTTATTTCAGATGATAATTTTACCTTTTATACCGATATTGGCTTTAATTGTCCAAACATCCGTCATCTTACAAGAAATTTTAAACTATAAAGCTGAAGTTGCTGATATTGAAACTCAGGTAAGTGATAGATTGAAAAAAAAATGAGTAAGAAATCTTACTAAAATTACCCGCTAAGCATTTTTCTTTAAAGTAGACTTATACCACTTTCAAAAATAACAACTCAAATAATAAAATAAAGCAGGATTTAAGCTCTAGCATTCGATATCGAATGAAACCGTCTTTGTATCGTCAATAGTGTTAAAAATTACTCTTTGTTGAAGAATTGTTACTACATTCGATATCAATCGAAATTTTCAATTACGCTCGCCATAATTTGCCCCCAGGATCGAAATCAATGCATTCAATATTTAAAAAAAAATTAGTCTTTTTGTATGATAAGATTTTTTTAAATTTTTATATAGAGTTGTGCGACGATTTGGAATCAAGTATTTCATTAATTTTTTAATGTGTAATAAAAAAACAAAAAGGCCGAAAAAAAACTTTTTTAATTCTTACAGTCATACCTAAATCTGCTAAAAAATTTTCATGCTCATACAAAATGCATAGCGGCAACGCTGAACAATTGGAAAATCAAATTTTGTGAAATTGGCTGCAAAACAATTGTTTTGTTATTTTTAACCATTAATGAGATTTCAGCCTGTTTTTTTAATTTAGCGTTTTTAACTCTATTTTTGTTTGTCTTTGATGGATTTTAATCAAAAGATGATTTGCTCTACTGTGAGAATACGCTCCGCCAACGCTCTTATTTAATGATGGCACTTTTTTCTAAAGGGCATTGGAAATTTCCAGCTTACACTACGAAAATTTTACTGCTGCAATTATTAGTTTATTGGTGAGAAACAAAAGGGAGTTTGCAAAGCAAAAATATGTTTGAGATACTCAAATGTGCAGAAGAATGGTAAAATTGCAGCAATAAATAATCCTCGTGTAAACACAAAGGCATTAAGCCTGATTATAAGTGCCGTTTACATTACGAAAGCAGTGCTATGTGGCAACGCTGGCCATATAATTTACGTTAGCTTGTCGTAAATACGACTACAACAATGAATATCATGGCAGAATTATACACGGTAGGGCTTTTAGTACAACAAAAACTGAATTACAAAAACAAACTTATCTATGTATTTGGAGCTCAAGAACAATGGCACGCACAAAAAGTAAACAACTTTTGACAGCTATGCGGCTAAAACGATGGAGAGCAAAAAATGTACAGCTGATTTTCCTAAAAATTTCATTGACTTGCTGATTTAAAAATTATTTGCGTAAACTTGGACACGCAAATTTAATTTTAACTAAATTTAATCTCAATAATGTTGAAGAGGGCACAGATAATAATTTAAAAATATTTTTTAAACGATTCTTTTTGCTCGCTCTCCTGGTCTGCTTACACCAAAATGCCATTCTTATGATTGAATTGAACATGAGTAAAACAAAAAAACAAACATTTATAAATGTAAGTGTGTAATACGATATATACACATATGATACAGTTTATAGATCCCTTACCAGGTATTTTCCAAAAAGTAATTGAGCTTTAAATCCACTCAACCACACACATGTATAGCGACAAGCGAATTGTACACGCATACATACATATTCATAAAATATCTGTATGTATGTATACTTAAACTTAAATTTTATAAAAATTAGTTCAAAACTATACAGAGTAAAATAAATATTTTCAACATTTGTTGAAATGTAAAATAAATGTGTTGATTTAACCTGGAACTTTTCCATAATGAGTTTTTTTTGTAAACGAATCCGAGAGCATTTGATAAATTGTGCAAGTATTTAATATTGCATAGTGTGTTTTATTGCTCAAACGTGTTTAAACAATCATCCTTTTTGTTTTTTTTTCTTTGCAAACACTTTTTGCACCAACTTACTTTCTTAAGGTTGACTATCTTCTGGTTTTCTTTAAGTGTGTGGTGTGTAAACAATTCATTCAATAAAGTATTTTTGTTGTTGTTGCACTTGGCAAATATTAATTTAGAAGGGACAGCATACAAAATGAACAATTACTATTCAGTCAACTGAATTAAAGCTAACAAACAGCATACTGACAAACAAGAATCGTCGTCCTTCAACAATAAATATTTTGTGCAATTTTTATTGAATTAAATTTTTCATAGACTTAATTTTAATTATCAAAAGATTACGTATTTTATTATCAACAACAACAACATTTGCATTAACATAAACATTAACATAATTAACAATAACAGCTACAGGTGCGTTTTGTGTTGTGTGCAATGTGGAGATGTTTATCACTTTACTGTTTTTTATCATTTCCGGTCTGCATACTTATTTACGACTACAGCGACATTAATCTCAAGAGAGCACATGGGAGGCAGTAGAAGAGTATATAATTCACTAACATGACATTAAATTTATTATTGACTTAATTAATACGTGAGGACACACAACGTGTTCCAAGAAAGGGCCGTCTTGGTTTTATCAATTTATGCTGATTAAATTATTTTATTTATCAGCATTATAAAGTTTGCTTAGCTAATAAAATAATAAAATAAAGAAAGGAATTTTTAGTATTCTTTTTTTATTTATTATTGAAGCAAAAAAGCTTATCTAGTAGAAAGAAATTGAGCTAAAAAAATAAAATAAAAAAAGTTCAGTTATCATTATTTAAAGCTGCTTTTAAATAATTAAAATATATAATTGCGATGTAACGTGGACTGCAAACTAGTATTTAATAAAGCAACTTATGAATGGCAAAAGCAAAGTTGTAAGGAATCACAAATTAAATTTCAATTTCTGAACCCAAAAAGTGTCTTTAGAACTATTTCATATCCCAGATGACATTTGTAAATATCAATTTTCATATGGGTAATTCCACTTCCGTCACATTACGCTATAAAATATTTTTGTTTGCTTATATTTAACGATTGTTAAGTCAAAAGTTTTATTAAATTTAATTTTAATATAAAGCTACTCGCATGGTGAAAATAATAAATTAAACAAGGTGATGGAAGTGGACTTTTCTGTGGAATTATTCATATACGACTACATACGCATAAACAAGAATTAAGCAGGAAATGAAAGCAAATAAAAAAGTTAAAATTTGTGTATGCATTTGACATTTATAGTACCAACTAGATAGTTTTACCCGGTCTCCCTTGGCCCAGTGCTTTATTACGTAGTCAGTATTCTTAGAGAGCGTATGTAGCAATTTTTAGAGAAATCCATTTACAAATAGAATATTAATTGTTAAAAAATTCCTTCAAATAAATACAGCCATTAGTGAAAGTGGCTCCCTTTTCTGATAGCATTATTATTGGAGGCGCCAATCAAAATGGTAAAAAAAAATTATTTTTAAGCATAATTTCAGGCTTCAATTAAATGCGGGCACATATCTTTCTGAACAGTGGCTAGTGAAAATCGTTGATATGTATATGACGACCTTTCTTGGAGTATAGAGAATATATGTACCAAATTTCAGACAAACAGACAAAAAATAAATTGTAGTTATATAAATAAAGTAGGAATGCTATTAGTTACCAGTTGTTATTACATGAATTTAAAATAAATAAGCTTTTGTTTAAGTTTTGCTGTTTTTTATTAGCAAGAAAGTTCAAGTTTATTCTCATTTAATACAGCCTGGGAAATGTAACATTTTTCAAAATGTCTTAGATTGAATATAAATAAACAAGTTTATATATTTATATCAAATATCAGTTAAAATTTCTGTTAGTTATTAAAACTTTTTAAAAATTGTGTTTCGGTTTCTTGATTAATTTTTTTTTATGATTTTTTCACTGATTTTCTTTCTTAGGTGGCAATGGTGGCCGATTTAGGTAAAGTTGTAACACGCCTGCAACAAGAACGATCAGAAGTTGCACTTTATATTTTTACAAATGGCAGTAAAGAGCGGTAAGTCTTAAACCAACAAAATTTAAAATAGGAAAAAATGTTTGTGCAAAATTTTCTTATTTTGAAAATATTAAAATTTCAATCAATTTTATTTCATACTAACTGCTTTTAACAGGATTCTTCCAGTCTTGCAAGGCAATTTTTAGTCTAAGCTATTGTTATTGTATCAATTTTTTTGATTAGCTGTTTTTATCCGCTCTCAAAATTTCTAACAAGTGATTGTGTGACTGACCACCATTCTTAGATTTTATCTACCAAATTAAAAAAAAATCGTTGGAAAAAGAACTTTAATTGCTAAATCATTGAATAATATGCGTAAATATGGGCATAGCGTTATGTTATCTAGCCTATGTAACTCGCTGATAATGTAGGTTTTTAGTGGAGAAAGAATTTTTAAAATCGGTGCGTTAATTTTAGAGTTTATCTATTGCAAACAATAAAACAATTTTTAATATAATAACATTTTCAATATCTTTTTTTATATAAAGAGCTTTAGATCATGAGCTAGAATTCTTAGAGTAAAGAGAGAAATTTCAGAAAATAGAATTTTAATCATTAAAAAACTCATCTAACTTGTTTTATTCAAAAGTGGGCATGGCTGCTTCAAAGTATATGATGATTCAAATTATTATTTTTTTTCCTGTAAAAGACCTTTAATCATGTGTGCCTATACCTAATATTCCAATGAGTATTTTCTACTTGTGCTTTGTTTTTATTATTTCAAGTTCAAATTTAACACAGCGCTTTGAAGTCACAGATCAAGCATTAAATAACATGACTACCTGGAGTGAAGTAAGTGTACCCACATCACCCGATGATGATGACTACGAAGTACTATTAAATCGCACTGAATTTCAAAGTCGCTTAAATGAATTTAGGTAAATTAAATAGAAATATTTTTTATAATTCTTAAACTTTATTTTAAATTTTCAACAAGTTATTGATATTTAGAAATTTAAAATCTTTGTTAGAGACACATGTTACACAAACATTATTACACATATCAATTTGTGCCATTTGTTTTTTTTTTCTTTTTTTGTAACAAACAGGGATAGAATACGCACAGAACCGGAGGATAATTCAATAACAGACGTTATGAATTGGTATACCTCAGTTAATAAGGCTTTACTACATCATTTATCAGAACAAATTAAGGAGGCTGACAATAGTGGTGTTTGGAGGTGAGCTACTGATTGATTTCAAAATTAATTGCAGCAAATTATTGAATTATTAATTTTTTTTTTAATTTTCAGATATCTGGTGGGCTTTAAAAATCTTTTGAAAAGTATTGAATGCCAAAATATTGCTTCATCTTTTGGTATTAAATATTATGGGCGTGGCTATTTGAGTTCGGATGGCTTTGTCTCTTATATACGTTATGAGTTTTTGGCACGTGAACTAATTAACTCAACCCTAAATTATGTTCCAAGGCTGACCTCCATGTACAAGAATATAACAAAAACTGGCAAATATAAGAAAATGAAAAGAATGTAGGTGCAAGTTTTTTTTAAACAAAATAAAATAAAACTTTAAAATTGATTAAAATTGAAATCCTTAGGAGTGCCATAATTTTAAAAAACAAACCAAACGTGTCAGATGAACGAAGTGCCATAGAATATTACGATTCCATGCATAATTACACAGACGACTTAAGAATTTTACAAAAAGATTTACGACACAAAATAAAGTAAGTAATTAAGTCAATAAAATTGACTGGCTACAAAAACAAAACATAAAATAAATTAATTGAGACAAACCGTTATTAATTTAAGGGAATATGTCGATGAACAGCTAAGAGATGCTGCCAAACGTGAGGCAATTGGCATAGGAATTTTAGTGGTGGTCTTATGTGTATCGCCAATTATAATTATTTTAGTAAAAAATGCAGCAGCAACCATACAGGTAACCACAAAACAAATTAATTAATTATTTTTAATATAATTAATTAAAATTTGAACTAAATTTTAGATGTACGCTTTAAATTTGGCTCAAAAAGCTAAAGAATTGAAACGGGAAAAACGTAAAAGTGACTCATTGCTGTTTCAAATGCTGCCACCCAGTGTGGCCATGCAGCTTAAACATACCCAACAGGTGCTTAATATTCTACTATTTTTTTTTTCAATTATTTTAAAATGCTTTTCTCGAGTTTTTCTACATTTTCATTTGTGTTCACAGGTGCCAGCAGAATTATATGAATCGGTTACAGTTTACTTTAGTGATATTGTGGGTTTTACTGAAATTGCCGCCCGTTGCACACCTCTAGAGGTAAACTAGGCAAATCATACACTGGTGGTCAATACATTTCCCATTAAAAATTGATTTACATTGAAACAACACGGAGATAGAGCCCTCACAGTGCATGGCTAAAATTTATTTTTCTTAAACTCCATTTTTATTTAAATTTTCATTTCAAAGTTTTTTAGTTTGTTTTTTTTTTTTCATTTGATTATTTTCAATAGTAAAATCTCAAATATCAAAAATAAATGTTTAATTACTTTGAAAAAAATACTTTAAATAATAATTTTTTCTAATCAAATTAAATTAAATAAATTTTTAAGAGAGAGTCTTACAACTTTCGATACACCTAAAACATTCCTCTATTACTTTCGGATTTACTTACTATTTCCTGTTATATTTTAACACGACTGTAGCCATATTTATTTCTGCAGTTTGTATGTATTTGTTGGTTGTTTATGTAGCTCATCGTCATTATCATTGCATTTGTAAGCATTTCAAACGCAAACACAAGCACTTACAGTTACTCTTTGTACTCTCTCACACAATATTACACTCATCAATGTATTCACACACCCATACGCAATACAATTAGTTTCCGGCCGAAGTATTATTTCTAAAACGTAAACGAAAACTAAAATAAAATCAAAGAAATATATAAAATTCATATAAACCCCAATTGTAAAAAGAATGGGGAAAAGAAAAGACCTGGAAAAATAAATACTTAAAAATAATAAAATATTTTAAAATAGTGAAGTAATAAAAAACAAACAAAAAATAATAATAATAAAAATAAAAAATATTAAAACAAATAAATAAATAAAAAATAATAAAATAAAAACAATTAAAAAAAAAACAAATAAAAATAAAAAAAAATGTTTTAATAAAAAAGAAGGAAATAAATAAATAAAAATTATATTGAAAAAACTATTGAATATTAAAAAAGAGGTAAATAATAAAACCAAAAAATAATTATAAAACTAAAAAAGCTAAATAATAAAAATAAAAAATATTAAAATAAACAGATAAATAAAAAATAATAACAAAAATAAAACAAGTTAAGTTCGGCTGTTCCGAGTCTTATACATATGTGACAGCCCATAGAGAAAGGGACTTAAGGGTAAAAAAATCAATTTTCACTTTTTTTTTTTTTTTTTTTTTTGATGTGGACAACATCTGAGTATCGAATGAGACCGATCCCATGCCCCAAAAGTGTTCCCTCCCAGAGATATGCGCGTTTAATGAAAGTGAAGTACACCAAAGATACATCTTTAAAATGGCTCTCCTGAACAAAACCGGTTTTTACAGATAGGTCCCTTTCTATTTTGAGCGTCACATATACCCTTCACTGTGTTGGCGAAATATTCATATTGTTCACTTTGCACAGTCTTTTAAAATATCAAAAACATATAAAAAATTAAGTGAGTGAAGATAAATATGCCGCATTAAATATGTATTAACGTACCCCATTGCGTTTTTTTTAGTATTTGTAAATATCTTGTCAGTATTTATGGCATATTTATCAAATACGTCATGAAATATTAAATGTTTTTAGTAAAAGTTCAATTTAGATCGTCTACATTTGTAATCTACCATCTAAATACTCACAAATTACTTTGGATTATTTTACAATTTTTTTGAAATTTTCATATACCGCAGTGCTGCTGTTCTGAGGCATTTTAGCAACTTCCTAACGAATCATTAAAGATTGTGGGATGGGACAGATATCATTTTAAACAAGAGGTCGTCTAGATTTGTAATCTACCGCCGAAATACTCAGAAGTTACTTTGAACTATTTTAAAAAAATTTTTGAATTTTCCATATACCCTAGTACTCTTGCTATGAGAGATTTTTATCATTACCCATTGTGCAGAGGTATCACTACCGACTTTGCCCATGCAAATTAATTAAACTTCCATGTACCTTGTGCTATTACTCCAAAGGATTTTAGTAACTTCCAGACGAACCATAAAAGATTACATGTGGCTTTCAAGTATGCTTGTGCTGCCCTTTAGTATGTATGTCCATTTAGGAGGTGCCGGTATATATCTTGGAAACATAAATTAAATGAATTGTTGTGAAAAAAATCGCTTTTATTTCAAATAGAAAAACCTATTCAACTATAGTGTTTTGGGCTAAAACCGAATGTAGAAGTTTGTGCTTCGTTATTAGCAATTAATAATTTTGAAGCAATATTTTTAATTAAAATAAATACACAACCGGTCGGATACTAAACATCATACAAGCCCACACACATACACACCCCCTCAATACATATAAATAAGGCCAAAACGGAAATGAAGGAAAAAAAACGAATGCTAATAAAAACAAATTATTTTTGTTTTTATTTTTATTTTTCTTTCTAACGCATGCCTTGGCATACAATATTATTTTTTTACCCATCCACACTGCTAACATGCTTACATGAATGGAATGCATTAAATGGATCTGCTTGCTAATTTTGTACCGAGAAGGTGGTTACATTTTTAAATTCAATTTATCGTGTATTCGATGAACGCATTGAATGTTATGATGTTTACAAGGTTGAAACTATTGGAGATTCTTATATGGTTGCTTCAGGGTTGCCTGTTAAGAATGGTAAGTGTAAATGTTATTTATGAAGACTAAATTAAGAATAATTATTGAGAAATGTAAAATATTTCATTCTTAAGATAAAATTGATTTATGCTGTAGAGCTGAGTAGAGACTCAGCTCTTCAGAAAAAATTGAAAATTTCTTATTACCTTCAGGTCCACTATTTGCAAACTACAATTAATTAAAGTTAGAGTTTTGTAAACTTTCGAGTAGACCATAAGAAATCAGATGAATTCGCAAAAAAAAGTGCACGTTTTTTTGCGGGCTGTCTTAGAGCTCTATTAAGCTCAGTTTTGGGAAATGGCTGGAAAGAGAAAATATCAGGGTGGTGAAAATATTCATGATATTCCACCTCAGAAAAGAACGAATGAATTACTTGGCCTGACAGGAATTCGCATTATCACTGGATTCACGACTGAACCTTCCAATTAACTGAAACACTTGAGGACCAGTCAAAATTACTTCTGCAGGTTATGTAACGAAGATGAAGAGACAGCAGAGCACATATTATCTCACTGTAATGGTCTTAGAGCATAATACAGCCTACAGCCATTGGACATGGCGAACAAATCACCCAAGAAAGTTTTTGAATTCTTAAAATATTTCTAAAATATAAGAAAAATAAGAAGTTTTTCTGATTTCCTACGTCTCTTGGTCACGGCAGCCCTAGAGAATGGCTGGAAAAAATTAAGAAAGTTGCCAGGAAAATAGTAAAAACAACACTTGCTTGAGTGTTAGACAATAATCATAAAGCAGAGAGATACCTTAATAAATATTTATGAATTTATTTACATCTCTGTTAGACTTTTTTATTTTTTTTTTTTATTTTTTTTTTTAAACTTTCCATTTGTGCACTTGTTTTGTTTAATATTTAAAGGACATATTCTCTTTTCTGTTTGCAAAATTTTATTTATTTTTCGTTTAATGTATTTTAGGCAACAAACATATAAGTGAAATTGCAACAATGGCACTTGATTTGCTAGATGCCTCGTCCTTTTTTAAAATACCACGTTCTAACGACACATTGCAAATACGTTGCGGTGTTCATACTGGACCAGTGGTGGCTGGCATTGTTGGTACAAAAATGCCACGTTATTGTCTGTTTGGTGATACAGTTAATACAGCATCACGTATGGAGTCTACAGGTGAAACACATAAAATACACATCACCGAAGAAATGCACGTGGCTCTAATGCAAGTGGGTGGCTTTAAAACAGAACATCGTGGTTTAATTGATGTTAAAGTAAGTATCAACGAAATATGAGTTTGTAAATATCCATCTACATACATATAAACTTTTTTAGGGCAAAGGCCTTATGAGCACTTATTGGCTAACTTGCAAAGATGGTCCTGTAAAAGTACGTGAAGAATTTGCTTGGTTTGCTGATATGCAACCTGTATTTTTGGAAAATCTTAAAATGGAACCAGCCTATAAAAGTAGTAAACAGAAAAAATGAAATTCTGTCAATCATGTTGTCTTTCCTATGACCTCATCATACGAGTATCAATATAATCCCACCAACAAATGTGTAGTTAAATTTAATTAGCAAAAAATATACTATTAATAAAGTAACTTAATATTATTGTTATTGTTGTTGTTTTAAAATAGTTAGATTCATGTACTCTCTGTTTCTCCCGCTCTCCCGCTCTCTTTTCCTTCTCTCGTATGTGTATGTAGAATATTTATCACTCTGCTTATTATGTACTCGTATGTATGTCTTAGGTCGTATCAACATCAACATTCATCTAATGATAAGTATGTTTTCTAGCAACAACACACATTTACACAAATACACACACATCGCAGGCTTATAGAAACACACTAACTTTTATGCGTTTTATGCGACATCCGCCATATGAATAAATTGTTTTTATATTTTACGCACATGATTAGTTACAAAATACAAATTTCGATTCGGATCAAAACGTAGAATACAAAAATTGGCAAACGGAAAAAATTTCGAGTTTCGAATAGAAACGCAGAATAGAAATGAATGTTATCTTTTATTGTACTGGTGAAAACTATTGCTGAAATAATCAAATTAATATGGTGCTCTATAATATTTACATCAAAAACTTTCATTTTAAAAGTTGGGGCGTTTTTGAAATCATGTGACGATATGTAATTTCAAAAAGATTCTAATACATATTTATGGTATTATGGAATTATAGTCACCCTAAAGTCCACATCTTTTTTCAAAATGACTTTAAATGCAGATAATAATTGTTATGAACTAAACTACACTTTTAATAAAAGCAGACTTTATTGTGACTATGATTATGATTCATTTTTTCTATGTAAGTTATTCATTAATGTAACATTTTTTCTTGCTTTATAAAAAAATTTTACTTTGTCTGACAAAGTTTATAAAAAATAATGGGTTGAATTATTCATTCCGTTCCACGATTGCGGAAAGCATTATTTGTGCGGAAGCAAAATTTGCAATTATTGATTCCGTAATGTAGATACATAAATTTCTACATTTTGCTTACGCTTAAATTTTCTCACGAAAAGATCAAAAGTGTAAAAAAAAAATACAAAATTTCACAAAATTAAAATGAGTTTTAGATTAATTTGTTTTATTTTTCGAAAATAATGTTGAAAATTAATTTTCTTTTTGTTTATTTAAAATGTATTTTGATGTTAAGAAAATTCAATTATTTCCTTATCCACCAGCAGCTGAAACATTAACACAATTCATTCTCTATAGACCATTTTTAAATCCCCATTAAATTAAATTCCCAGGAATGAATAATAGCAATTTGCATATCGATCGATATTTCTTTCCGCTAAATGTTCCTTTCCGGGCGGCATCAATAACACCACCCACTATTTAAAATTATAAATCACTTAATAAAACGAAACACTAATAAGAGAGCATATTTAATAAATAAATTTGGGTTCTTAGACCCAAATTAACAGTCTTTAGGTTAAAAATTACATTTTAAAAATTCATTCAATTTTGGGCATTAAAAAATAAAACTCAGCAAAACTCTGCAAAATAATAGAAATAAAATTTTACAAAATAAACTAATTTACTAAAAATTTAAAAGTTTTTCATCATACATCATGATTTTTCAGAAGAATAAGAAACCATGACAAATAGTTTGTTTCTGATTTTTTTTTTTTTTAATTCTCTTTACTTTAACGGACAAAATTTTAATTTTCGTAATTTTTATTTTATCGTACATGCGCCAATTCTACTTCTAGTACCTTTTAAATTTAATTGAATTCTTTTATTAATGTAGCAGTGCCAAGCACCTGCTTGAATTCGCTGTGGTTTTGCAACTCCGGTGTTTTGCGTCACTACATTGCATTTGCCGTGCACAAAAACTAAACCAATGGATAGATGAAATTTTTAATAAAAATTTCATTGTTTACTTCAAAAACCCCATAAATCACACAATTATAGGTTTTTAGAAGTCAATAAAAACTGTTTTAAAAACAAACAAACGAATTTTAAAAGTATTTCAGTTGTTAAAAAAGAAATTATCAAATAAACTTAACAGTTTGTTAATAATAATGAAAAAAACTGTTTTTGAACTTAGGTTGTTTTAACAAGAAATAGTGTTGGTTAGTGGTATGAAATTAAAAAAAGGCATAGACACTAACACTTAAAAATTAATATTTTACTTGAATTAATTTGTCATATAAATCATAATTCTCATCTAGATTATCTAGTTCAAAACCTAATTAAAGTATGATATACTAGCGAAGTTCACGCTTCAGTGTAAAATGCCTAGTATCGAGTGTAAAAATGTAAAAAATTTTTAAACACAACAACAAAATGTACTATCTTACACTTCAGAACTACAATATAAAAAGCCAATGTAAATACTTTCTACAATTGTGTAGAGCAGCTAATGCTAAATGGTGCCAACTTTTAGTTTGAGATAAAACATGTTGTTTACGTTTTAAGTGCTGAAAACAAGCTTATCTACTTGAAAAATGTGTATGTTAGCATAACAGTCGTTTACATTTTATTAGTTTACAATTTTAGAAAAAAGTCCATCACGCTAAAATTTCCTTTAAATATACATTAGTTGTAAAAATACTTCAAAGCGTGAGTAGTAATCATAAAATAATTTAATTTTTTTTAACAAAATTTAATCTTTATTCGTGCTTAATTCCAAATTATGCATTATTTTCCATATTCTCATGGAAAATTTCAAAATATTGTTTACTAAGAGGGAAAGCATATCTGTACAGCTGTTTCATCAGACGCTACTCTGAGTCTTCAGTAGATTACTCCCAAGTCTTATTAAATTCCTGCCCAAACAAACGAATACTTATTTCATTATACCAATCGACTAAATGAGTAAGCAAACAAAAAGTTTTAAAAAGTTTAAACAAGAAAATAAAAAACTAACAGATTAGGCATTGAACCAAAAAAAAATTTTTTTTTAATAGCACGAATAAAGATTAAATTTTGTTAAACTTTATACTTCCAAATAATTTAATGTTTTAATTTTTTTTTTTTTTTTATTATTTATTTTCATTATCAAATATAATAAAATATGCTCGTTATAGATACACAATATATTTGAATATAATTTTTTTAAATGTGTGTTTTTTTTTCTTGCATTACTTAACATACATAATTGAGAAAAATCTTTTTAACAATAATAATATTTATAGACGACTCTTCTTTTTTACATACTGTGTACATTATTAAATTTATCATAATCATCTATAACAAATTCGAATGCACTACATCATTTAGAATTATTAATTGTTATTTATTAAACATTTTTAAGATAGAATTTAATAAAATAAAAACATAAATGTAATCAAATACAAAATATAATGTTGTTTTTTTTGCTAAATATTGTTTAAAAAAAATAAGCATGAACATAATGATGATAATAAAAAAGGAAAATAAAAATAATTAAATATGTACAGAATTTTGTATTATTTAAATATATGATAATTTTAATAACATAATTAATTGCTGAGTGTGTATGTGTATATGTGTGTGTGTTTATGTGTGTGTGTGTGGTGTCTGTAAAAAGAACAATATAGAAATGAATTGATATTTTAAACCAAACTCACTGGTTTTTATTTAAACTAGTATAATTTTTTTTAATTTTACTTATATAGTATGTATGTATGTATATCTGTACAAATTGTTTGTACATGAAAAATATATAATTTGAATAGCTATCAAATTAAATTAATATATGTATACTTTTAAAATGTTAATAATAATGTAGTGCATTAACTTAAAAATAAAAAATATATGTATGTTTTTTTAATTAATATACTACCTTGATTGTGTTTTAATTTACTTTAATTATATTTATACTTTTTTTCTTAATATTAAAAAAAAAAAAATATTAACTAAAAAATTGTTTGTTACACTGCTGGAGAATCAATTTTAATTCATCCATTTACGACAATTAGGGGCACCACACATACATGGTATTTTACTGCCTTCATCTTCCAAATCAAATTTATAATCATAAGAAAGCTGTTTTGTTAAACAAATAGAAAGTGTGTGTTATTTTTTCAGACATGAAAGAATGGTGTAGACTACTCACCTCTTCACCGCGATTAATTCTACGTTTAGCAAATATTATTATTCGTAATTCACGATCGACTTCAACAATTTCTGTAACACAATTCGGATTGCACGAATGATTTATGTAACGAGCCAGGCCGCCGGATAAAGTTGCATCAACCACACGATCTTCATCCAAACGAAACATATATATGCCACGATTCTGAAAGCAATTATGACATTTTAAAATTCTTTTTTCTTTTTTTTTAATAGAAAGTGAATTAGAATTTTTAGTTAAAATTTTTCGTAGATAACTTAAACAATAAAACCATTAAAAAATATATTCCACTAAAACAAAATCAATACAAAAAAAAAAATAGAAATCTCACCAAAATATACGAAATTTTATTTAAATAAAAAAATATGTTTTTTTCTTCTCTGCTTAAGAAACCATTAAAAATCTAGATACAAAAGGGTCTCATAACTTCTGGGCTGTTATGCTAATCACTAGTCAACAAGAATTCCTCGTTTAGAATATTACAAATAAATTTGATGAATAGAAAAGTATTTCTTATTTAGATTTAGATTTTTTTTTTTACTATATAATGCAAGAAAAATGAGCATAGCATCAAGAATTTGCTCTAATTTTACTTACTCTAGCTTCGTATTGTTTTTCCCTTATTTCAGAGACTTCAGACCGTATTACTTCCCCAATATACTCAATAATCATCGTATGCCGTTCCATATCGCGAGCAGCGTATAGACCCAAACCTTGAATTTTAGATCTAAACCAAACGTTTGTTAATAAAACAAAACTTCAGCCTTTAAAAAAATATATACTCAATATCACCATACTAAATAACTTACCGTGCCAAATAAACATTATTGCGCCACTCTTGCTTCATTTTTTTATATTGGGAACTCTTTGAGTGCACAAATTGTTTGCTGTAGGGACAAGAAACTTCACCGGCAGCAGTAACTGATGTCATACTTCCTAAAGAATTCACATTACTACAAGTTCTTTGGGGATGATGTTTCTTCCAACCCATTAGGTGTCTAAGCTTTGGTTCTGTACGAGCTGCCCCAGAGGGGTTTAAAGCTAAAGGTAAATCTAATAGAGGATTACGCCCATATTTAAAGCGATAATTTGTCAAAGTTTCTACTCCAGGTAAACTTTCAATAATCCGAACAATGGAAGGTTCCGTCAGACCGAACAAGTCTTCTCCACTTATAAACTCAGGATACAACTTCACCAAGTTGTGAGCTTTGCGAATTTCAGCCACAGATTGTAAAACACGTTGCCACACAGCTTTTGGCGTAATATCGCGTAACTCAACATCAGTTTTTCCAGTTTCCTGAACAACAATACGAAATTCCGGCCGACCCGAAACCTCAGCAATGGAACATATATAACGGCAGCGCTTATTTGGACGATGCATAGACCAATAAAATCGTATCTAGTTTATACAAAATTAAACAACAATAAAAAGTATTAAATCAATAAACACAATAACAATAGAAAATATTTACGATTTTATAGCCGATTGGATAAATGTAATTTGGTGTATGAAATGCTTCCAACTGATGCGGCAACAATTGTCCCACATTTAAAAATATTAAACTGCCTACACGCATTAAGTTCATCATTTCGGAATGATGCATTATAGCAGCTACTTGCCGATTCTCATCTCTTTCAACGAATACTCTACGCGGCACCGACAATGTCATTAACTCTTTATCTTTGTCGTTACGTGAAGCATGTGCTTGACAGTGTATGGTTTTATTTTGATAGAATACGCATTGGTCTCTGATGGCACAAGGTAGATGAAAAACGGCTCCACAACGGCTTTTGTAGCACTTAACTGTTGCTCCCAGTTGTTGGCAAGTATTGCAGCTTTGATTGAGACCGTTTTGCAACGCCATCTGAAAGTTAACTAGACCCCCACTTATAGTCTCATAGACTTCAGAGGACCACAAAGCACAATTTAAATGCACCCATTTATCTACATCGAAATTCAATAAACGCGAAGGACCATCAGCTACACCATCACCCATTTGACTACATAGCACACACGGACGCCGATCTTCCATGGAATGATGGGATCCCGGTTCACCCGAATTGCTTTGTGAGGTGTTTATTGACATCGTTATATCCATTTTAAACAATAAATCTCGTAATTCTTTTTCTGACATGCGTTTGATGGGCGTAGTTGTTTGAAAACATTTCGAACTGAAATATCGGAAGGGAACTTTCTTTGTTTTCACAACCGATTCCGCTGGTATCTCTTCCTTAACTATTGCCGATACGGTGGCAGCTGAAGCATTTCTTGATGTTGAGGACGAAGGCTTCTCGGTTTGTTGTACGGTACCCAATAGAGATTTCAAGCTATCCTTATTGTCAATCAGTCTGTCCAAATCAATTTCGTTCGCCACTTCTTCAGACGCTGCTTCCATAACAGATTCAGCGTTCTTAGAGTCTAATACTGATTTCAGTTCCAATAGAGATGTTTTCTTTTCAATAGACCAACGGAATTGTAGATAACACACTTTGTTGCAAAAATATCTTGGTTTAGTTGGTTGAACTAAGTTTGCATGGAATTTTGTCTTCGTAAATTGTTCGGTATTTTTAACGCCACGACCTTGGATGGCATTACCACAGTGCCGACACATTTTACACTTTCCATTCATTATGTTTTGAATTGACAAATATTTTAAGGCCATTTCTCGGTCCACAGATGTTACAGCAGAACATTCTAGCTTTCGTTCATTATCAAAATCAATGTCACCATTGTTATCCATAACTTTATATGGTATTGGCGAGGATAGCTGTAAAAGATTTGCCAAATTTTTCAAAACATCTAGCAAACGTTCGGCAGAAGAGGAAGGCAGCGATAGTATAACATTCTGATTGTTTACATTGTTCTTGATGCTAAAATTCATTTAGAAAATAATACATCATTTTAGATACATATTGGCTTTTTTAAACTTTTTACTTACCCAACTTTACTGTCCAGTAAATCATCTTGATGATCTTTAATGTATAATCCATTAGCTGCTGAATCATTTTCCAATATTTTAAATGGAGTTTTCTTACGTTTAGTTATCAATGCCATTGAATTAACAAACGGTATCACAGGAGACATACGACCCAACTTTTGTTGTGTGCTACTCATTAAAATTAGGCCAGGAAAAGTTTCTTGTTGCAGCATATTTAAACGCATAGCTTTTACTGGATCCACAGGCAGCGGCAATTTATTTGTTACGATTTCAGGAGACTCAACAGCTCTCTCTTTATACACTTTAACCCAACTGGATAATTTTTCTGATTCTGTTTTATACGTAAACGATGTAAACTCCTGATCATAATAATTATTTTGCATAGTAGACGAGGAGGTTGAATCATCTTTCGCTTTCGGATCCATAAAATGCATCGAGTCGTAAAAAGGCACTTTATTAGGTAAATATGCAGCACCATATTCACCTTCCAGTTCTTGTTCGAACAAATGCGACCGTTGGCTTTGTCGGCTATCTTTTACCGGCGATGTTGTGTTCGAATTTGAATTCGAGTCAGAGCTAACGTTACGCCAACCATAAATATTACAGACATCATAATTAACATTGAGTTGTGGTTCCAGCACTTGCAACGGTTGCATTTGGCGCATGTGCGATAGAAGATTATCAATAAAACTATCATAATCTTCCTCTACCTTGTGCGCTTTACGCGAACGTTTCTTAGCATTGGCAGCGTTTGAAGTGCTCGCTACTGCAGGTGAACTATTTGTGGTAGTATCTTTAGCATTGCCAACTAATTGCCTACGTTGTTTTTGTTGATCCCGTTTACGTTTCTTCCGTTCAGCATCTTTAGTTGTAGAATTCGGTCCAGCAACAGAAGGAGCTGATGTAGTTATATTGGCTGTGGCTGCATTCGCATTTAATATAGATGCTGAAACATTTTGATTTGATTGTTGCTGTTGTTGCTGGACTGTTTGAATATGTTGTTGCGTATGATGATGTTGTTGAAGTTGTGTTGTTTGTTGTTGCTGTTGTTGTGGTTGTGGTTGCTTATTATTTAACGTAAGTGGATTTGGGACCTCGCTAGTTGGTGTCGAAATTACTGTGCTTGTTTGTGTAGAAGACACGGAACTTGTTGAACTGTTTTGCAGCGATGATGTTGAAGTTCTAAATATTTGTTGTTGTTGTTGTTGTTGTTGTTGTTGCTGTTGTGGATGCGGATGCGGATGCGGATGCGACTGCTTTTGTTGTTGTGGTTGTATTTGCACCTGTTGAATTTGCTGTAAGTGTGGCACATCATCCACTTCTACTTTTATATTTTGTTTAGCCTGATCTTGTTGTTGATTCTGCTGTTGCTGTTGCTGTTGCTGTTGCTGCTGCTGCTGCTGCTGTTGCTGTTGCTGCATATGTTGCAAGAGAATTTGCTTTTGATTTTGTTGTTGCAAAAGATGTTGATGTGTTGGCATCTGTTGAATAGTTGTTGACTGACTTTCTACTGCTTTGGTTTGAATATTGCTTTCAACTGAAGTTCCTTCCGTTGTGCCACTAAAGGATTTACTTTGCTGAATAGATCCCACAAACTGCTGATGACTTTGACCTTGACTTACACCGGCATTAACATTAACGTTTGTGGATGTGGTAGACAATGAGGATGACGTATTTAGAGTCTGCTGATTACCGTGTGTATTAAGCATAACATTTCCACTGATCCTATAAAAATTAATTTTATTTTATAGTGCAAAATAACATTTTAGAACGGTTTGTTATATATCTATGTAACATTTCGATTCGATGAGGACACAACTCGATGTTGAAAAGGCAAATTAGCAAACTAGCAAGCACGTTACTTGATATTATTTTCATTAAATGAACCTATAGACATTTTTATGAGAAACTTTGCCGTAAAAACTCAACTTTTTCTGCTTCTCTACTAAAGAGAAGAGAAAGAGAAGAAAAACAATAACAAACATTATTATAAAAATATAGAACAAGGCCTTACGTTACTGTGACTTTACCGTTGACGGAAAAAGTCTTATACTCTGACATAATTTGAAAGTTTTAGAGCACACAAAGTAAATTAAGAGGTTGACATGATTGATATTCTAACATTGATCACTCCTTTCACTTATCATATTAGAGCTTTTATATCAATTTATAAACCATTACTACTTACTTTTCTTTATTTAAAATTGAAATATTTGAAATAGCACTTCCTGTACTAAATACGCGGCTAACTGACAATTGCTGATTATGTTGGTGCTGTTGCTGCAGTTGATGTTGTTGTTGCTGTTGCTGTTGTTGCTGCTGATTTTGTTGTTGCTGTAAAAGTTGTTGTTGTTGCTGCTCAGCAGCTGCTTTTTTAACATCTTGAACATATTTGGTTATTTTAGTTAAGGAGGTTTGATTCTGATTTGCATTCGCTTGCATAAATTGTTTGAAAGTTTGTTGGCTACTATTGCCACTTATTTGCATAGGCACCGACGAGGATGAGGTTGATAATAAAGATTCCGTTTGTAGTTTTTGCTGTTTTTGTTGTGGTTGCTGCTGTTGTTGTTGATGTTCTGATTTTATTGTAGATTCCACTGGGAGCAGTGAAAATATTTCAATATTATGCTCAGCATGGTCTTTATTGAATGATGTTGTTGGTTGGGATTGTTGCTGTGCCTGTGGTGGTGGTGGTGGCGGTGGTTTGGATACAAATGAAGTTTCCTTTGATATAAGTGGAGAAGAATTTTTTGATTTATCCAAATGATGAGATAAATTTGATTTTGCTGTCGAAATTATTAATGAGGGAGTATTTGTATTTGTAACGCTACTACTGCTGCCATTATTTGATAAGGAATGAGGAGGTGTTGGAGCCGGTGAGGCACTTTGCTGATTCGGTACTTTCATACTATCATTTAAAAGTTTTAACGATTGTGATGTATTGGTGGGTGGAGTTTGTGTAACCGATGCCGGTGTTGTAGATGATTCACTAGCAGGTACTGGTGGTATTACGGGTCTTGCCAGTTGGGCTTCCAAAGAACTAACTAGACCTAAACTGGGTGCGCGCACATTAATAATTTTACGGGCTGGTAGAACCGCGGTTGCTGCCGAAGATGTTGGGGTACCGCCAGAACGAGAACTGTTGCTATTATTATTTTGATTTTGGGTATTTGGAGTCGTATTGGAGTTTTGTAATAATTGTTTTAGCAGAACATTATTGCTTTCCTCAGTTTTTGGCAGATTTATAGTCTGCTGTAGCTGATCACTGCTTGAATTTGTGGATGTTGTTTGTGTTGTATTGTTTCCTGAAGTATTTAAATGTGCAAATTGAGATGCATGTGCTTGATTTAAAGAAAATTTAGCTGCTGAAGCAGTTGTTACTGAATCTGTTGAATGAATTTCGGTTGCTGATGTAGCGCCAGAATTATTGACCGAATCATGTGACTGTTGTTGCTGTTGTTGTTGTTGTTGATTTATTAATAATTGGCTTTGTTGATGCTGTTGTTGTTGCTGCTGTTGGTGCTTGTGTAACTGTTGTAGTTGCTGTTTATGCAATAACTGTTGCCTGTGCTGTTGTATCTGCTGTTGCCGTTGTTGTTGAGCATTTTGTAACTGTTGTAAATGAATTTGTTGTGAATGTTGTTGTTGTTGTATTTGCATATGAATTTGTTGCTGTTGTTGTGGTACGTGATTTTGTTGCTGCTGCTGCTGTTGTTGTTGTTGTTGTACAATATTATGTTGTTGCTGTTGTATTTGCAAATGTACATGTTGTTGTGGTTGTGTCTGAGTATGCATCTGTTGTGTTTGAGTTTGTTGCTGTTGCTGCTGCTTCTGATGCTGCTCCAAAATATCTGATTTTTTCTTGTCTTCATCCTCTGAAGATTGTTTAGTTTTTGTAATCTTTACAAAATTTCCGTCGCTACTGCTGTACAAACCTGGCAAAACTTGAATTATTTTCCGATTTTGTGTAATATGAGTAGTTTGCTGTTGTTGTGTTTGTTGTGGCACACTTGTAGGTCCCAATTCATTGCCTGTCTTATTATCATTCATTGTTGTATCACTTGACAGATCCGTATCATTTTGTGAATTAGATGCAGTCGTTGATGTTGTTGCATTTACAACATTTGGTTGTATATTGACGCGAGCTCCACCACTCATTTTATTATTACTAGCTGCTGTTGTTACACATAGTGTATTTTTAGATCCAGACGTAGTAAATACTTGCTGGGATGCCGAACTTTTGGCCAACATTAGAGATATATTACGAGGAAAATTCGTAGTCATTGTATTACCTATGGAAGCTGAAACATTTGCTGCTGCACTAACATTAGCAAATTGTGATTTGGTTAAAATAAGTTTCTGCTGGCCACTAACTGCCTCGGCCATACTTAGAGAGACTGTTGAAACATTCCCAGACGTGGTAACTAATTGTGGAGAGTTTTGTCTGACTATACTGATAGTGGGGCAAATATTAATTCTTTGCTGTTGTGGTTGTTGCGTTTGTTGCATTCCTGCATTTCCCTGCTCTATATTTTCCACTTGAGTGGCCAATGTAGTACGAATATTTGATGCATTTAGGTGTTGTTGGGCTGCGGTAGAGTGTACAACTTTTACGCTAGCTGGCAAGTACTCTGTAGCTATAATAGAGGAAGATGTAGATGATTCTCCTCCAGAACTAGTTTTTACCAGCTGTGGAGATTTTTCCAAAAATTTTATATTTGATTCTCCAGCAATTTTTGCAGAACCTTGTTCGGCAGTGGAACTGTTAGCCATATTTGTTGAGGTTGAAGATGAATCTTCTATGTTGGCGGTGGATGTTGTTTTTATAATAGAACCCGCAGGAATTTCTTTTACAAAACTTAATTGCTGTTTCTTTTGTGGTGAGGGTAATATATGTCCTTGTATAGTCTGTTGCTGCTGAAGATTATGAGGATCAGGTTTGCTAGAAGTTATAGTCACCACACCAGAAGTTTGTTGTAACAACGAAGACTTGTTCCCTTGTACTGCCTGTATTTGCAGTGGAATTTTTTTACTCACCACTTTGGCTTGTACAATTTTAGCAGACGATACTGGTTTGATTTGTAGTTGAGAAAAAGAGACATAAGTTGGTTGTGTTACCTTTTGCCCTCGTTTTATATTAAGTATTTTGCTTAGCTGAGTCTGTGACGAGGGATTGCCTCCCGTTTGAATAGTATGAATAACACTTTTTGCACCTTCAACAGATCCTCCTTGGCTGGTATTACTACTTCCGGTTTGTATTATTTGTGTAGAACTTAAAGGCTTTAATAAGGGCACTGATATCGTTGTATTTCCAATGGAAACTTTGGCAGTCGTTTGAGTTACCTCAGGTAATAACTTCTTAGACGAAACCATTAACGATTGATTCTTAACCGTACCTTGTAACCCTTTAATATTAACGGGTTCTCCAGTTTGACCTGATACATTGCTAAGAGAGCACACCCGACTGTAGGTAAATGTATTTTGTGGATTTATGCTAGTGTTGGATGCCGAGATAAGTATTTGCTCTGGTTTTTTATCCCCGGTCACCATTGAAACTTTATTGCCGCACTGTCCTTCGCTAGTCGTAATTAATTTCAAGTCAATACCATCACCTAAAGATTTTTTCGCTTCTGCCATGCCAATTTGTAATCGCTTAGGAGGTGGTTTGGTACTCATTGCAGTTATATATGACGCAGCAGTATTGCCACTCGGATCACCTTCTATATGTATTATTCGTTCCTCTACACAGCCATCATTATTTAAATTTCCCCCAGTATCGCTTTTGTTAGTAACATGCTTTCGAATAAACATTAATTCTTCAGCGGCTGTTGTTGTGAATGTTCTTCCACTAGATTCACTACTTTCCTCACTCATATTCCCCGTTGTTGTGGGGTCTTCGAGAATAGTTTCATTTAATTTCATTCTTGACTTAATTTTTTTACTATTCATTTCGGCTGCAGTAACAGCCATAACATTGTTGCTGGCAATTAGATGTGTGACCTGTTGTACGGAAGGAGATGCAGCACCTGATGTGTTAGCCAAAACACTCCCACTCTTTTCCAATTTCAACTTTTTACTTTCATCATCGTGGCTTTCATTGGACGTTCTTTTCATTGTTTGTCCTGCTATTTTATATGTTGTAAATTTGTCAAAATCAGTTGTTGTGGGTTGATGTGACATTTTTAGCGTTTTTATATACTTATTAAATATTATTAATTTTTGTACAAAAAAAATTGAAAAGAAAATTATAAAAAATTATAATTTTTTTCTTTTTTTTCTCCTCAACACAAAATTGTACGCATACTTTTGCTTCTTATAATCTTTAGCTATTCACATAGAATGTTAACACAACAGAGTTGTGTAAAAATGTAAAGATTGAAGTGATTTCTTATGTTAGTGAAAATAATAACCGATGAGAAGAAAATATAATTAATAAAAATTGTTAATTGTTGTTGGCAGTTCTGTGTTCCGCATGACATGTTTTCAACAATCCCTTTCCCAAATTCCTAGAAAAATTGTATTCTACTAAAATTTTTAATAATTTTTTATGGTAAGACTGTTCTAAAATATTTGGTAAGGCCGTGCATCATTACATGCATACATATATATCTACTCGAATTGTTGGGATAACTAAACAAACCAATTGTGACAACAAAAAATTTATTAACGGTTTTTGTTTCATAAGCTAATTACTCTAAAATATTCTACATAATTGCAAATTTATTTTTTTCAATGTGTTAGAATTTCAATTCAACTTGGCTTGTTGCTCTTGCATTTTAATGTTTTTTTGTAGATTCTGGCATGTCAAACTAAAATTACCGTGCGCGTTTCATAACTAACGGACTATGGCAGAATTATACATAGAAGTTAATGACAAATCTAAAACAAACATTAACTCTTTAACTGGCCATGTGACAATAATGTCACATCCCATTAAAATTACTACATTAAGCTTTTCAACCAATATGTATAAATATTGTAAATAATTTAACATAACATAAAAAAGAAATAATTTCTGAATAAACATGTCCTTTTATTTTATTAAGAGGAATAGAAAATTATATGTTAGAACCTAAAATGAGGTGGTCCGATAAAGGGGTAATATTAGAAACAGCAGCAGTCATTTGTAATGGCAAATGATATTTTATTAAAGAGCACAGAGAATACTGTTTAGCAAAATGTGGTGAGTACAAAAATTTTATTTATTTTAAAAATAAAACATTTTAATAAATGGGTATATTCTGCAGGTAAACAATGAACCCTCGTTTAGTTAAACTGTAATCGAAGACTTGAAGTTTGCCCAGAGTGTAGAGTCCGGCATACGCTAAATTGAAATAAGCGGTGTGCTAGGATTAGAAAACCATGTTCTAAATGCTTTTATGATAATGAAAAACATGTTTTCAGATCATTAAGTCCTTGTGTAAGTTTAAAAAAAACAACAAATTTTTGATGCTGTGTATATGACATGACTGAGAAATCGCTTCATTGCTGATATTGGAGTGATTAAAGAAAACCGCCATGTATATATTCGCTGTTTAAGCGAGCGTACAATAGAGTTCGAGGGCGTTATTACGATGGTGGATTATTGAATGTATGGCCTATTGGTGACCATACAACATCCTATCAATTTTTGTTTCTGTGAACTAAACAAAACATTTATTAAAAAAAATTTACAATTCAAATCATATTTTCAAATACAAATAAAATAAATTACAAATTACTATTGGTTGTATTCTACCAAGATTTTAGTTTGGTAAAATATACCATGGAATTATAGCGCAATAAAATCGTATTAACTAGTTAGTCTCCTTTTAGGCGTTTTATGAATTCTACTTGTTGCATCTCCTTCCATTCTTTCTTAGGTTTCATACGTTTAAGTTGACCATCCCAGACTAAATCAACCAGGCCACCTTGTTTGGCAATTACACTTTTAACGCGATTCGCGAAATCAATGGCAGATTCCCCCTGCTGTCGATACATGGGAGGTAAATACCAAACATCACAGACTATGGCCCACGATGTCATCATCATATAAAGATATTGAACCATGGAATACTTTGAACTGTTCCAGAAGGCATCACCAAAACGTGGATCGTACCTGAAATGCATGATTTGTAATTTGCCATTAACAATTTTTTATTTATTGATATTTTTATAAGCCAAATAACTCACTTGATAGCTACAGGATATATAACACCACCTACTTCAAAACTGCCTTTTTTGAATTGCATTACAGAAGTATTATTGATACATGTGCCCTCGGGAAAGATAAGAATTGGCGGGTTGTTTGGATCAGATACGTGTTGTTTTAAGCGCTCTGCCACAGCATGTCTGTCTTTGGCTTCGCCTCTTTCAAACCAAATGTGTGGTGAACCTCTGGCCAAAGCTCTTTGCAAAATACCCAAGAAGCCACCATGGCGTTGACCAATCTATTCGTTATTAATTAAAAATTAATATCATTATAATAACAGATTACACAATGTTTTTTATGAACATTTATTTTAATTTTAAGCGGTAAATTTTATTTCAATGTATTTTTATAAAATAAAAAAAAACCGTACAATAGGCTGCATTTTAAAGTTGCAAAAATGAACACCGTAAGTACATTAATTTGTGCGTATGCGTTCATACTTACCAGCGAATATGTGTTATCGCACATAAGCATTAACACATCGATAGGACTAGTGTGATTAGCTACACAAATCCCCGTCGTTGGGCGATTTTCTTCATTATGATAATTGATAACAACAGAAATGGCACCAGACATTACGGAGAAGCAATGTTTAAGAATACTATTAACCACATGACGTTTACGTTCTCCTTCGGGCATGTACCCAACAACAGCCGTACAAAAAGTAAGCCACAATACCTAATGGAATAATAGTACGTAGAGCGACAAACATGGAAACACAGAAAGATGAGGAGGATAAGATGATAGGCACACATAATATGAGTACAAATATATAAATATACATATGTACACATATGCATACATAAATATATTTATATATGTGGATAAAAAAAAAACATTTAAACATTTTTGGGCAAACAAAAACCCTTATGCAATCCAAAAAAATAACATTTTAGTTATTAACCAAGCCCTCCATGAAACATTTTCAAACAAACTGTGGCTCAGATACAAAGTAAGAACTGCTAAATTTAAACTTAAGCAAGCAACAATGTGTTGTAAAAAAATGAACAGTACAATTCAAAACCAGATAATTCTCACCAATGAAAAAATACAGTCTGTGGAAAGAATTGCTGCATCAAGTGGGGATGTATGATTAGCCACACAAAAGCCAACAGACTTTGGTTTGTATTGTACATTATGAAAAGTTATTACTGACAACGGCCAGATCATCATACGAAATGATATTCTAAAAACAATTCCGGCAAAAAATTGGCGCAATATTTTTATAGGTATTAAGGCAACTAAACTATTTGCCCATACAGCTAAGGCCATCTAAGAAAGAATTTAAATTTTAACTTAAACTATAAATTTAATTTTAATTAAAAAAATTTAAAACAAGAGCAAGTTGCAAAAAATTTCCTTTTTCATTTATATGTTGACTTCTTTGGTTTATTATAAAAAAGTTTTACTCACAAATATGGGTATACTTACGCCTACAACACAAACTATTGCACGCAGCGGCATCAATATTGTGTAACGCACTATAAAGCCAAGTACCCATATTAGAGTTATTTTCCAATTTATAAATTCATACTGACGATTTGTACGTGTCAACAAATTCCAACTTTTCAATTGCTCAGCTTCAAAACGTGAAGTCACTTCATCTTCAATTATAGCTTCTACGCCAGCTTTTATGTAGTCCAAACATCCTTCAAAGTGAAAACTTATATTTTCCTAACATCAAATAAACAAACCAAATGGGAAAAAGTTAAAAATAATACAAGTTAATATCCGCATACACAATTAAAAAGAATTAATCAATAACAATAAAATATATATCAAAGAATATACCTACTATATACATATATTTCTACATAAGTTTCCATAATTGTGAAATAGATATTTATATCTTAATATTTTTGTATTTTCTTCATTCAACTAAATTAATATTTGTTTATCTATATATTTATTTCGATAACTATTTCATTTTACATGTGTTTTGTATATATTCCCAATTCCTTTATTATTGAAGATACATAATATTTTATGCTTTTTATTCAATTTATAATAATTTAATATTATTTTAAATGAAGAAAAACTGATATTAATCCCAGACACTGGTTTGGTGGAGCGATAATTTTCGGAGAAATCCCCTCCATTTAAATTGAATTAATTGTTCTTAATAAAAATATGTATTAAGTGAAAATAAACTAAAAATTAGAAAAAGTCAGAACCAGATCAAATAACTAGTAGTGTTTTTTACCTATACCTTTATTATAAAAAAAATATTGTGAATAATATAAATATCATGGAAAATAGTACATTTTGCACACCAACATAAATTAGAATTAAGCACGAATAAATATTAAATTTTATTTTTATTAAAAAAAAATTTTAATGAAAAAATGCTGAATATGTTTTTAAACAACAAGTAAAAATTTACTAAACCTATTTGTAACCAGTAAATTTTACCGATTTGTTGTCAGTAAGCAGTAAAATCCTATTTTTACTGAAATTTTACTGATCCTGGAAAGTGTTCATCTATGAAGGAAATTATATAAAATTGTTTGTTAAATATTTTTTATAATTCTATATACATAGTTACTTTACAAATTAATTGAAAAAGTAATTGAAGAAGATATTTTCTTTTTTCCACTTTAAAAAATGGTCAAATAATCACGTTATCATAAATTGATAAAAACTGATTAAATTGTCCAAAATTGATTATTAGCTCTATAAGTCGCTAGCCATTGCTGCTGTGGTGATTTAAATAAATAAATTATTAGCTCATATGTGTGTTTATGCATATGCACATATGTATTTTTTGCTTGCAAGCAGTAACAAATTAAGTAATTCACATGTTGTTGTGCAAGTTCGGGTGTATATATATATTCCATAATTAAAATTAAATTGATCCCTTTAGTTTTAATATAGGTACAGACTCAATTTTTTCTGCTTCCGACTAGAACTGAGGAAAAGATATATAAAAATTGTTTCTGAAAATTTATAATACCTAAAATTTTAGCCCACTCTAATTTTGAACTATAAACGGTTTTTTTTGCTTGAGACTAGTCTCATAGCCGTAAGCTGTTAGTATTAAAAATTTAAAAAAAAACAATAAAAAAATACCATTTTGCCCAATTTATGGTTTTCCACCTTGGTTAGTCAGTCAGTCAATAACGTTACTCTTTTATACATACATATAGATTAAAATAGCAAAATAAGTTAATAATACTAAGTAAAAGCTAAGACTAATTTACATAAGTATTTAGTTTAATTTAAAATTAACGAATGGGTAAAATTAGACATAAATATCCCAATGAGAACTTTTTGTTACTTTTAAAATTGGTAGTTATTTACTAGAAGGTACTTTCTGACTGAGAGTAGTAAACGATAAATTAAATTACTTACATCTTTCATATTTTCTTTTAATTTATCTTTATTGTAGTTGGCATTATTGGAGGTGGGTAGCAATACATTATCCCTGTCAATTAAGGTATTACCATTGGCATAAATGACTTTGTCTGATTTGCTATCATTATTATCTTCCTGTTCTTCTAGTTGTTGTATAGTATTAGTTGGACTAGGGTTATCACATATCTGTTGGTTAGCATCATCAATGTGATCTCCTTTTCCCGATGATGCTAAGTAAAGCTGCTCGTCCTTATATTCTACCAATATTTCCTTCCTCACAGATTCATGGCGCTCTTTATGGGCAGTTTCTATACTAACACGACCGTACTTTAAAAACAAACAAAACACTAATTGTTACCGTGGAATTCATAATGTTTACATACTTTATCATTATTAACCATGATGTATTTTTCACTTTATATACGCAACATTCTCACTGCTGCATCACACTTTTAGTTACCTCAAAAATTTTTAATAATAGTTGCACATAGAATCGTCGCAGACCAAAGGACTTGTTGATGCCAAACACAAGTATTAAAAACGCAAAAAATGAACCAGAACAAATCCAGACTGTGTCAATAATCGATACGAAAACCATTTTAATGTTTTTGCCCTTTCGGATAAACAATTTCTTCAATTGATGCACAACCTTGTTTTCGTTGTTGTTCAAATAACACGTAACTAACAATAAAATTTTGGAAACGTATTTAGTGCGTTTACCCGCTTAATTTACTGATGAATTTTTATTGTCATTAAAAACATCTTTTACATTTGGAACGTTCGCTGCAATTGTTTCTTTTTTACTGGACATTGGAGTCAATAATGACAATATGGTGATTTTTTGTACAGAATTAGCGTTTTTAAAATAAAAAGAAACTCTTTATAAAAACTTCTTTTTCCTGATTAGTAAAATATTGTTCTATATTTATCATAGTTAAAGAACGGTCATTATTATATGGCAATTTTATAAGTTTCTGCTACACAGCAAGTAAAATTAATATATTTTAAAACAAAGATATTTCTATTAACACCATTTACACAGGGAAAGTTTACTTTGCAAAGTCTTGAGTTTATAGGAGATAGGGGTGAAGAGAACGGGAGGCAGTACAGACTTTCTTGTACTCGCAAATTCGTTTTGTTCTTTGTTCGTAGTTTATATAACTGAAGTTAGCTGCAACTTTTTATTTGAAAACAAAACAAAATTTGAGAAACAAAACTTTCCCTGTGTAAACACCAAAGAAAGTTTAAAAGAGAATTCAACAAAATTTGTCAAAGTAAACTTTCCCTGTGTAAATGGTGTCATTGAAACCGTGTCTATTAGACATTTTGCGGTTTTGTATGTAAAAATGTTATCAACACTTAGAATGAGTAACAAAAACCTTTGAGCTGTTAGAGATTCCACAAAACTGATAACACCGACTTCCTAGTGATAATAGTTCGATTATTAAATTAAAAAGAAACTTATATTCAGGGTTGCTGTACATATGTATCAATAAATATTTATTGCTGTACAACATATTTGATATTGTATACAATTCGATTGATTGTCGTTGAAAACTAAAAGAAACCTAAATTTTAAAAACTCTGCCTTTATATTAATGAAGTTATAAAAGCAATAATTATTATTTAACACATGACAAGCTCCATATAAATAACTGTATTTTGTATTTAAATTACGTTAACGACATAAACACTTGGAAACCTTTCTCATGTTGCGACAAAAATTCTTGTTTTTATATGTCATATTTATTGATATGCCAACTACCATACTTTTACTTGCATTAGGACTTATCACAATTAGCATAGAATATCGTAATATATGATGTTTTTGTTTGTTTATACCACTTATATATTACGGATTTTTTCTCAATATTTTAAACAAGTGGCTACGTTGAATACTGGTAAAAAGCAACTCTGTTGGCTCATACAAACATGTGCTTGAACAAATGCTTGATCATTGTTTCATGTTTAAACGGATATATTTTTTTGTCGCAGGGTCTTTTTGTTTCGCCTCTTTTTTGGTTACGACAACCTTAAAATCACATGTGAGTATTTTAAATAAATTTGTTAAAAAAATTACTAAAATACCGCATAATTAAAAGTGTAAATGTAAAAAAAAAAAAATAAAAATACGCTGCTCTTGCCGCAAAATAATAGTGTTTGATAGTGAAAATTGATAAAGTGCAACAAAAATAGCCAACAATAAAAATGCGTGTACGGAAGATAGCATTTTTTTTCATGCGAGCCGCAATGAGGAGACAATTTTTTGTATATTTTTTTTTATCACAACATGCATGATTCAGTGTTTGAATGTACGGCTTTTTGCATATTTTTTTTGCGTAAATTGCTGAGATACGTCGGAAATTTTGTGCTAGTTATTGAAAATAAATTTTATTCTCGCATATAATCGCTTTTTAAAGAAAAACCTAGATGACAAAAAACTATCTGTTGGATTAAAAATATACCTATATGTGATCTAAACAAAATCTGAAATTAAGAAAAGGAAAACTGAAACAATGTATTTTTAAAAATACTACATTTATAGAAGAGGTTATGACGTTGTCGGTTGGTCCGTCTGAATTTTAGTATATTTTTTCAGAAGCAGAAGTCTGTATCTGTATTGTTGTTGTAGCATTGGTGGTGTGTGGTACGATGTATATACGTCTGTATATATACCTTTAATAAAGAAAAAAGCGTGTGTGTAAAATATTTTTATTGTATTTTATTTTTGATTTGAATGTATGCGTGTTTGTTGATTATAAAGACCAAAATTGTCTCAAAAGTAAAGAAAGTAGAAACTTCTCAAACCAAATTCAAAAAGAAAAAATAATAAATGAGGCGTGGCATGTTCAACAATAACTTAAAATAATTTTGTATATATTCATTTGTTATTAACGTATAATAATTTCTAAATCTATTTCAGATATACATATTCCTTATTACCAGGGTCTTAACTTGAAAAAAATTTTTTTTTGAAAAATGGCCGAGATTGAAGATCATCATTTCGAAACCGGAGACTCTGGTGCTTCACAAACTTACCCTATGCAATGTTCTGCTTTGCGTAAAAACGGTTTTGTAATGCTCAAGGGTAGACCCTGCAAGATTGTTGAAATGTCAACTTCAAAAACTGGCAAGCACGGTCATGCCAAAGTTCACATGGTTGGCATTGACATATTCTCAAATAAGAAGTAAGTTCAAATGCCTATTAAATTGGCGTTAGCCAATAAATGTTAAAAGTATGAGTCACTTTTTCAATGTGCAACTTCGATTTGTTTAAGAATGTGTATAAATCTAGAGTAGATTTGAAAAAAAACTGTAGCAAACGGAGTTATCAAAAATTGTGGACAATCATAAACCTTTGCTTAAAAACTATTTCTAATAAATATTAAAGATTATTTGTTTGATAAAATTAATCATAAGTAAATTGATTCATTAGTTGATAGTTAATATAATATAGGTACATATTAACCGCATTGAATTTTCTTGCGGTTGTAGACAACAAGAAAATCTTTTTCTTGACAAAAAAAAAGTACTGAATTATAAGAATTTACGGACACATTTTTCTGAAAACTATCAAAAGAAGACAAATAATGCCATTGTTATTGTACCTACAAGTAAATAAATTTGCATTAAAATGAACGCTCATTGTCTTACGCCTAAGTGACGATATGATATCAAATTAGTTAATACCATATTGTTAATATTTTCACATTTTATTAAACGCTTAACTAAGAAAATGTCCTTCAATAGTATATTATGTGTTAACTCTTCTTTTTTATAGATATGAAGATATCTGTCCATCTACTCACAACATGGATGTTCCTCATGTCAAGAGAGAGGATTATCAATTGACCGACATCAGTGATGACGGTTATTTGACCTTGATGGCTGACAATGGTGACATCAGAGAAGATCTCAAATTGCCAGAGGGTGAATTGGGCGTTTCTTTGAGAGCTGATTTTGATAACGGAAAAGAGCTTTTGGTTAGTGTATAAAAATGGAAAATACTGGATGTAATTGTAGTTACAAAATTTTATATATATTTTGAAATTTCTCTTTATAGTGCACAGTTCTCAAATCTTGCGGCGAAGAATGCGTTATTGCTACTAAGACTAATACTGCTCTTGACAAGTAGAGTGGTGTTAGCGTGTCTTAAGAAGAGTTCTTTTTTACCAATAAAAAATTAAAAATATTTGTTGTGTATTACCATCTATAACAACAACCGCTATAACAAAGTAACAAACAACATTATTCAAATTAGAAGATTGAAGAAATAGAAAAAGGACTTGTTATTATAATAATTAATAACTCTAGTTGCTGCAAATTTCTTTTGCATTTAAATGTAAAAAAAAAACACAATTTGAACTATATTTTTAAATAGTCTGTTTTTATAATAACTTTATAATATAATATGATCATCATATATAATGTAAAGGAGTTCTAATCTTTTGTTTTTTAACGCGTAGCACGCACTTCAACAAACTTGCCTCCTTTATTATAATAATAAGGGTGGTGGTGGTTGTTGTTGTTGTGAGATAATTCCAATTTCTTATTTTTATACTTTATTACCCTACACACAAAAAGCGAAAAATGTTTCGTCAAGAATTTATTTTAATAAAAATAAAAAAATACAAAAACAAAATTCTTAATATTTAAATGCAAAATAAACATCAACATCTAGGAGAATGAAATGAAAAAGTAAAAAGTATTGAATAGTGAAGAGAAGCGTGCTAGAACACAAACTCCAAATAACAAAAACCATAAAAATAATAATTAAAAAATTAAAACAAAATAAAGAGAATTTTTGCCAATAAAAATTTTATACTTTAATAATAAAAAAAAAAGAAAAACTTAACAAATTTCAACCTTCATATACATATATTTATTTAGTGCTTTTATTTTTTATGACATTTCGTCTGTTTTTAAGTTTACCAAGTCGGTCTGCAGTTTCACACTTTCATATTAATTATTCTTATATTTTGTTGTGACAGCTTGAAAAAATATATAAAAAAATGCTTCATATTTTATTAATCTGAATTAATTAAACTGTAACTTATAAAAAAGAAATCAAAGAACTTTAAACATAAACAAAATCTTGTAATCATCCACTTAAAAAGATGCCTAAAAACGAATGAAACAAAAAATATACTTAAGAAATTATTAACATGTTTCTCAATTAAGGCGAACTTTGGGTGGCGGGTTGTGCTAAGCTAAAATCGGTTTTTTGTAATAATATCGGGCCAAAAAAAGCTTAATCAACAAATATGAAATTTTTACAAGAGAAAGTGGTTTTTAAATATCTTCGCTATAAACAAACGAGCAATATGAATTTGAGCTAAAATTGTTTTTGCTATCAAATCCGAACGGTAATTCCTATGCATGTGAAATTTAACAAGGGATGCAAATATTCACATTCTGGTGATTTTTATAAATAACCGAAAATGGAATGTGATGTTGGTTAAGCTTTTTTTACAGTTATGGCTCGATATGTGTATGTATGTATATACTTGATAAAAGTGATCATGCAAGAGGACAATGGTGTATTTTCTCAGAGTGGTTTTGAATAAAATCAGGGACGAGAACTTCACTTGTGCATTGTTAGGCTATTGTGTATGTAAACATATTGTGGAACAGTATAGCACTGTTTTAATTGTACGGATGGGTTGTGGGAAATAAGGAATAGTATTTCAAAACTTTATTAAATGATTTGTTGCTTAAAGTAAAATTTCTTAATTTATAAATTTAACAAATTTTTTTATTAGAGAGAATAAAAAAAAATGTTTTGTTATCTAACTCAATTTTTTTTTTAAATAAAAATTTATTAATCATGCCCATTATTTAAATAAAAATTATCAAATACCTCTCGAAAAAGACAAAAATTGATTTAAAAAAATATTTTTGTCGTGTGTGAACAAAATGTTCCATTTCCTGGAAGTGCTTTGATTTTTTTTCATAAAGAAATTAGCACCAATACATATTGAATATGCCTTGAAAAATACCTTATTCTGTTACATTTGTGTTTGAAATGTTTTAACTTGTTTCCGTTTCCTGTGACGGTTATAATTCTTTTACTATTTTGATCAAAACAACAAATATTTCATTCTGTCTCCCCGTCTCTCTTTTGAATGTGTCCTTATGTCTGTCGATCACACTTTAGTTGTATTTTGTTTTGTTACAGCGAAATTTGTTTGAAAAATCTCTGCGCGGCGTAATATTGTACTCATTTATTAAATTATTAAGTAAAAAAGGTTTTTATAATAGTAAGAGTGTTAAAAAATTTGTGAAAAAGATATCTTAAAAATAGTGAAGTGGATTTTTATGCATAAAATTAGATAATTTATTTGTATTGAAAAGCAGGTGCGTCTACATTTCTGGTAAGTAGCCGCTAAGTTCTTATAAATTTATTTAGTTTTGCTAGGTAACTCTTCACATTCGGAACTTTGGAAAATTAAAAGATGCGGCGGAGTTTTCATAAAACTATCTCTCTTGATATAACCTCAAAGAAAAAAGTAGTGCCAAATTGTTTAAAGAAAAATGTTAATATACTTCATATAGAATAGAGATAGCTTTTGTGTAGCCTGGCGACCTACTCGCCATTACACCGGAATTATGAAGTTACTTAGAAACTCACCCCGTTATCTCAGGTAGGGCTTCCATAAAAATCGCTGAGAAATTTTCATCTATTTACTCTCATGTGCTCGGCAATTCAAGTACCAACCTATCGGCGTGCTTGCCGATCCACCCAGTTACCAGTTATCACAGCCACCAATGTAGCTTAGTGAAATTATTTTCAATATGATTTTTGGCATTTCGTAGAAGTTCTTGCCAACAAAACACCTAAAGCTGGGAAGAACCAGCAATCGCGTGACTAAAGTTGGTAATTTTTCCTTACAAGTAAAATATCAATTAAATAAATTGTGCATAAAATCTTTCAATGAACAATCTCCTTAATATTTGTGGGTTCTTAGCCATTTCTTCTTTTGGATTTCGTTAATATGTAGTCATTTCAGGTATTTTTTTTTTTTTGCAATAAGCAATTTAATGCAATATGTTTACCTCCAAATGGTAATGTGACTAGTTCTAATAGCAAACATTAAGAAATCTTTAAATACCTCTGTATGTAGGTAATTTCACCGACAAAAGTACCGTTATAAAATATAAATAAATATATATGCACATAGGTCCCTTTGCTGGATAAGTAAAACACAGTTTATTATCAAAATTATTATATTTTTTAATTAGCGAAACTAACATTTATTTTAAAAGTAGTATAATATATACGACTACATTAATAATAATAAAAGTGAATGAGTTATTAGAAATAAATCAATATTTGTTTAAAAAATTTCATGTTATAAGAATTCCGTTTATAATTTCTATCCTCTTAAGGGATACAATGAGGTTTTTTGCTTTCATTAACAAGGAAAAACAATACGTTTACAATTTTATAGAACTAATATACATATAAGAATTCGATATTAGTCAAAAATAAATGTATATGAATACTTGTTCTTAATAAATTCATTCAAATTGGTATTAAAAAAGGCAAATAATATTCAGTTGTTCAAATAAAGCTAAAATTCAACTTTAGTGAATATAATGTTTAGAGAACTCAAGTAAAGCAAAATAGTTCAATAATAAAAAAAGCAAATTACTCCTGGGAGTAAAATTACGTCAGTGGGTATCGATCAATCTAAATTTCTATTTCTATTATAATCGATAACCAATAGCGTAGGAAAAATTTTAAGTTTCATACAAATAATAAACAAATTTATTACCGCAGCAGAATACCTATTTTAAATGATTTAGAGAAAAGATTAAACAAAAACTTATTTTGCGATTTTAAAAACAAATTGAGGATTGTAACATAAATTATAGCAATATTACAAAAAAATAATGATATATGTGTATGAAAATCTGTTAATATACTTAGTGGATGTACTATTTTAGTAAAATTGATTTTTCACAAGCCACAATTCCAACCTAATGTGGGATCATTTATTTGAGCTTGTATCTTTAAAATAAGGCTATATATACGTAAAGATGGGCCTAACTTGATAGGCAGTTTTTTTACAATATCGCTACGCTTAAGCAGCAATAGAGAACGCCCATCGATTTCTTCATTCTTAAAAATGTGAGCTTCTTTAGGAAAATATTTGTAAAAGTATTCGTATACCTGGCTAACGGACCATTCTTTAACGTCCGGTATATCATCAAAATTTTCATTTGGAGTATAGCAAACTTCAGTAGTTTCTGATTTTGAAGGCGTATTCAGTGATAGAGTTTCAGCAGTTATGGTATCGGGTGATGCATTAGAATCTTTGCTACGTTTTTCTGGTGGAGGGTTTGATTCGTCTACTTCTGTTTCTTTAGTTTTAGCATCATCTTTCAAATTTTTTTCAATGACATTTTCTATTGCAGGAGAAGCTGAACAGGGTATGGCTTTGTCATTTGAAATTTCATCTGTCTTATCGGTTGTTGAGCTCACACTTTTATCTGAATTATTAAGGGACGGTGGGTCACCACTTCCTATAATTTCACGTATTTTTTTAACTGGTAGCGAAGTGCCATTTGTAATTTGATTATATACCTGACACTTGTTACACTTCCAATTGCTTTGATTATCTGTTTTAACAATCTTGGTAGGAAAGCAATTCAGATGAAAACATTTTGTACATTTTGAACATGTGATCATTTCTTCTTCAGGATTAGTAAATATATCATTGCATATCTTGCATGTAATACATTTTTCGCACTTATAATTACGTTGTATCCCTTCAAAATCTTCATAGTCAACTTTTAAACACTGTTTGTGAATTTTACGTTGACACCCTTGACAGGTAATTAAAGGATTTTTAATAGCAAATGCAGGACGCTTAGATATTTTCTTTCTGCAAATAACACAAGCATCCTTAGATTCTGATGGAGTAATAGGCGACACAGTAGAAGTCTTTGTATAGCTAGCACGGCGTTCTAGTGACGAAGAGTTGCTACCGTGAAATAAGGATGAACATGCCACACCTGTCAAAGAACGTTGCTGAGAGCGTGGTAAGTAGTTGTCCGAAGGATCAAAAACGGCCTTTGGCTTTTTAATGCGCCCAGTGGTGCGAACTATGGGTTCACTATTTGAACTGTGCATATCCTCATGAACGCTGTGAGGTGATAAGCGCATACGTGCTACCTTTTTCATTTTTATTTCTGAAAGAAAATCTTAAAAGTTAATGGCGTCCTAAACCCTGTACAGCTAGCGCCTAATTTTCAACGTCCAGTAACACTTACCACTTATCTATTCAATACCAAATGTGTATTACCAAAACTACTATATTTTACAAATATTTTTCTATAAATTTTATAGAACAACTTTGTAATTATGGGATTTTTCTAAAACTATATAATTTGTCTTAAAAATCAGTTTATTTTTTTGGTAAATAACTTAATTGTGACAATAAAACAACAAATATATAAGTAATGTCTATCAGGGATGCCAACTTTTTAAGAGTGAAAAGCGTCGACCAAGAAATCAAGGCGAGCTAAATTAAAAAAAAGAATATTTATTTCAATAATGTGTGGTTAATAGAACTATGAAACAAAAGTGTTAATAAATTTAAATCGAAGAATGCATTAAAAATTAATAAAAATTATATATAGCTGACAACTATAGTAATAAAAGTGCGATATGAAATATATGTATCTGACGCAAACAAAGTGGGCATCACTAACTTCAATCACCATTTTGAAGCTGTCATATATGTACATATTTAGGAAAAGGTTTTGTTTATTTTCATTTTAATTTAACCCCCAAAACACTAATAACATCTATAAGGGACCCCCAGTTGCTAATTGTGCTTTGAAAAAAGCAGTTGGACAACCAAAATATAACATAAACTCATAATATATAATATACGTGCATATATAAATAATATAGCTGTGGTACTGGGAACATTTCGGATTTAATTCACCGTTCAACACAGCGACTATCAATTGTTCATTAGTGTTCTTTAACCCTACTACATACTACTTATTACAAGAAAATACCATTTTCAAGCCAAATAGATATTCCCATTATGAGTTTTGCTATTGATGATTCTATATTAGCAAATATAAAGACTCAAGAAGAAAGTGATGATGAGCGTTTGGGTAGTGAACCATTTATAGAGGAAGTAATCGGCAGTTTTGTTGAAAATGCTAGTGATGCAGATGTGAGCTATGAAGATCGTATTGAGGATCCTTTACAAGAAGGTGATGAGGAGATAGAATTAAAAGAATTTAAGTGGTATTGTGAAGAAAATGATTTTCTGAAACCTTACTTAAACGAAAAAGAAGAACCAGATATAAAAGTTGGAAGAAGTAAAAGAGCTAAATTAGAAAATGAACTAAAAGGTGTTAATGGTCATGTGTGGAGTAAAGTACCATTGGCGTCACAAATCGCGGATGATTTACCAGAATTTTTGGCTGTTGGTAAAGGTCCTGCAAAAAATGTATCCAATCCTCTGGAGTCTTGGCACTTGTTAGTAGATATTGCAATGCTAAATATAATAGTTAAGAGTACCAATGAGATTATTAAGGCTACAAAAAAGAAAGAATCTCATCAAAAAAAGTTGACAGACTTAACAGAAATACGTGCTTGGCTAGGATTAAACTATTTGTGTGGTGTTTTGCGCAATTGTGTACAACCGGGCCCACTTGAAGAGCTTTGGACATTAGAATTGGGTAATGCTATATTTCGTGCCACCATGCCATTCAACCGGTTTGAGTTTTTGTCGGATTGTATACGTTGTGCTGATCAATCTGCCTCTGACTCGCAGTCGAACTTGGATGAAATTGCCAACTTCTGGGAAAAGTTAGTTATAAACTTCAGATCTTATTATGCGCCAAGTGGTTTCTGTATGATAGATGAACATATATTAGACTTGACTTTGTTGGAGAATAATCCATTCAACCACGTACTACCGCATCAACCAGACTTGAATGGTTTGCGTTTCATTACAATGTGTGATGCTAAAACGATGTACATCTGTAATGCCTTAGTTGCGAATGATGCAGAACCACTTGATGAGGAAGTTTATCAGTTGGTTTGCGATGTAAAGGGTTCGCGTCGTTGTCTTTGCTTAAATGAACGTTTCACAAGTATGACGCTGTTCCAAAAGTTAAAGCAAAGCCAACTTCAGGTCGTAGGAGCTTTTTCTGCAAATGCCGAAGAGATACCAACTGAACTCTATAGTGGCTCTTCACTGCCGCAAACGTGGTATTCCAAAAATGATTTCAGCTTAGTGTCCGGACTGGAAACCATTGTCAGCTCTTCAGGCTATTTGTTAACCAATGGCTTGTCTACGCGCATAAATTCCGCTAAACTTTATCAAACTGTAAAAAACACAAATCAAAATGTGTACCAATTAACCAAAATATATGGTACTCATTATAGTCGATTAACAAAGGATACTCGTTGGAGTCGGGAATATTTATATTTTATGCTAGATGTGGCAGCTTATAATGCATGGACTTTATATAGGCTTTCAGAAAATGGTGACGCTGCTATGGAACAACGTGATTTCCAACGCCAATTGGGTCTTTATTTAACGCAGCAGCAATTAAAACAGCGAATGCATGTTAACATTAAACTTCCACTACCGCTTAAGTTACAAATTGCAGAAGTTTTAGGTGAAAATATAGACACTTTGCTAAGCGGAGCATCAAAAAAAGTTGCCGAAGCTTCAAAATTGGGTTCGATATCTAAAGAAAAAGCACTTATACCAGATGGTATCGTCTTACAATCACGTGAAAGCGAATCGCGCAGACGCTGTAGAGCATGCAACAGCCGTAATGGCTCCAAAACAAAAACACGATGTCAACAATGTCTGCAACCTTATTGTATGCGTCACTTAATATGCCGCTGCGAAACGTGCTCCGGGTATAAAATGTTAGAATCTGCCCAACAAGATGATAAAAGTGACGAAATAAAACACCAGAAAGATCAAGAAGGCACATCCTAACAAGACGATGAAGAGACTAGTCGAAGAAGCTAATACTTAAAAGAATGTAATTACAAGTTATCGTACTTTGAAGCAGCAGTCTTTCGGTTTTTCATTTATTGCACGTATTAATTTTTTAATAGAGAAACTTTATTTACTTAAAGAAATTTTCGTTGGGATGATTACTGAAATATTTTATAGAATTTCTCATAATAGTACTACGTGTATTGAGATATTTTAATAATTTGTAATTTTTCATTATTATGTAATTTAAAAATATTTTAAAATTGCTTTAACATCATTAAATACATATAATTAAATATACCATAAAATAGTAACGGCTTATAAATTTACATTTGCCAATCAAAGATGTGTGTACCTACATATAAGCTGTTATATGTGAAAGTGGTATAAGTCCGTTTTTTTTAAATAAGTCTGCTAGTTCTAGTTGATGGTATCTATATATTACTAAAATTACCGCTAACTAATTATTATTTTCAAGTGGCTTTATACCACTTTCAAATATAAGAGTTCATATGTACGTACGAATTTTTAAAAGCATTGGAGTAAAGTTTGTGCTAAATAAAATAACTATGTTTGAATAACTTATCTGATTTTTTGTGGGTTCAAAATTTATGCACAAATTGATTTCAGGAAAAAACATGAATACAATATACTATATAGAAGCAGTTAAATAACAATCATAACAATTCTTAAAATTTATATTGAAATTGTTTTTGTGATTTTTGAGCAGTTTTTCGCACATCAGAATCGCAATAATTTGTGTCATCATTTTGATTGAGAAACAGATTAAGAAATTGCTCATTTTGAATTTCGTTTAGTGGCATTTCGAGTTCACTGCATGACTTGATAATTTCAGCACAGGCTCGCAAATCTTTTCGATGATCTAAAATAATAAATTGTGAATAAAGAAGCATAGAACAATTAATCAACTAAAATTATTACATTGATAGTTGAATAATAAACTGAGGCAGTTAGAGCAAGTTTCACGTTGTTTATATTGCAGAAACAACTCAATAATACGATGTACGGCATCCACGTTATTGCGACTTAAAAAAGAGATACATAAAGAGTGAGATCTAAAAGGAAAAAAAAAACCAAATGATTTTAAAAGTATAAAGAACATTACAAAAGGAATCCAGAGATTAATCTTTTTATTACCTTTTTATGACTAATTGCTGAAGTTCTTTGTAGTGATCAAACAATTCGGCTGCAGTCTTTTGATCACACTGCCAATCACTAACGAAACATTGCTTCCATACACATGCTACAACAAATATATCTTTGTAAGTGTTGTATATAGATCTAGCCACTTGCATTAAAGATACTAAGACTGCTTCGCTCTTTTGAGTCAATGTTTCCTCCGCAATAGTTCGAAATGCAGCTCGTATCATACGTTTACCTTCCTCTGTGGTAGAGCCAGAATCATATCCGCGGTGCAGAGTCAATAGGGCGATATCGGTGCCACCGCTACGCCATAGAGCCATTGCTTTAAACGGTGCTAAATCTGCATATATTTTCGATAGAGGATGTTTTTGACTTTTGCAAATCTCAGCAAATGACTCGATTTGTTGAACTCGTGAACAACTTGACAGATATTTGAGGCATGATATTAAAACTTCATGTGAGGGTAATCGCTGCCAACGTATACATTGGCGTATCAAGTATAAAAAGTCTACTTTGTTTTTTATTGCCAAAGTAGACATGAGCAGATTATCAAGTTGGGCTTGTGATAAAGAGCGTATATCGAGACCCAATTCTGGTGAACGTAGTGCTTCCAGATCATTTATTACTGCCTTTGACATTAAACCAAAATTTTTAGTAAAACTGTTTCCCGAGGAATTTGCAACATTTACAACAGGCATTTTCGATTGGCTTTGTTTGTTCGCAGCCAACGTAGACGGCTGTTTATTTTTAATCATAATTTCTCTCAAATCCTCCAATTTTTTGTTTTTGCGCTCCACTAGTTCATTGGTAAAACAATCAATTGCATCGATGTGAGTAGACTTTCTTTGAACATTAGCTCCACTGCCACTGGAATGTAATGCTGGCCAAAAAAAAGCTACACAATTTTGTAAACGTTGCAATGCTTTTGGGGAACCCGGTGCAGCAACTACAGCTGTGTTTGCTCCAGTGGAGCCAGTTAAGCGGGTCAGCATTGCCATTGTATTTTATAGATTTCTTGTAATTAATAACCGACTATTCTGGAGATGCGGACCAGCAAGCCGCTGATAAGTATTTTTGTATAAATTTATGTTGTTACAAAATTGAAGTCAGACTCTTAAAAAAGAATTTTCAAGAATGGTGAAAAATCAATCCTAGTTGTGATCTAATCTGCCTCCATACACTCTCTAGAATTAATAATCCTCATTCCCATTGTATAACAACAATGCTTGAAGTCTGTCTTCTTTTGTTTAAATTTTGATAACAAAATATAAACAGAATACCACGAAATAAACAAATTTATAGTAATTTTTTACAATAACTATTTTTAATTACATACATTGCTTTAAATGGTTGAAAATTTGTCCGTCCGAAAGTTTGTCGTCAAATCATACATAATTACCAACAACAATTTACATCGGTGATGACAAACATGACTTTTTTAATCGAAATTTTTCCACTCACGCACAACATTGTGTGGCTGTGTGAAAAATCCGATGCAAAACATCGCCTAAGAAAAATGTGGTCGGCAATGCCGTTAACGTTAAAAGTGGTGAATATGTTGTATGCCGTTGCAATATTTGCTTTATTTAAACTTGCATTTCTTTGTATGTTAATGTTTTGTTTGGAATTATTGCTTTTTATTTAAATGGGCACTTACAAAAATATTTTTAGATTGCATAAAATACATATATTTTGTTATGGCTTTTGAGCCAGAGAGATGTTTGTTAGAGCGAAACGCAAAAAGAGGGGATGAGTGGTTGGTACTTTTTAGATATTTGTACATTTGCGAAATAAAAAGGGTAAAACACTAATCTTGGTGGGTCTATTTTAACCTAATTTATCTTTCAAAGTAACAGAAACTAAATTGTATTCTTCTCTTCTTAAAAAAGTCTCTCTTTTTAAAATTTGAGCAATAAGCGGTAAAATATGTACATATGTGTTTTTAGTACTATTTCTAAATATGTACCTTGATGCAAATTAATGCAACATTTTATTGTATTGTTTATTTATTTGTAACACAATAAAAATCAATTAAAAAGAATTTTTTTCAAGAAAAAAGTACCAGTAGGGAGCAATACGATTGGCACGTTATATTAAAAAAAATTTTAGTGGTATTTTTTTATGTTATGTGCCAGCCTAGCACTATGAAAGTAGAATAAAACGTTACGGAACGAAATAAGAAAACATAAATATAGTACTTTTTATTGATTTTAATGGTACTTTTTGATTTTTTAAAATCAACAACCCTAGAACTACGAGATTGGGCTCAAGCGGTTCAGGTCAAAGTGAAAAATCATTAAGGGCAAATGATACTTTTTATTAATTTTAATGGTACCTAAAAGTACGAAATGGGGCTCAAGCAGGCTCAAACATTTTAATGATACTTTTTGATATTTTATTGTTAAAGAACCCTAGAACTATGAAACTGGGCTCAAGCGCATCAAGTCATAGTGAAAAATAATTAAGAGAAAAATGGTACTTTTTATACATTTAAATAGTATGTACATTTTGATTTTTAATGTAAGCAAACCTAGAACTATGAAATTGGGATCAAATGCTCCAGATCAAATTAAATTAAAGTCACAAAAAGTACTTTTTATAAATTTAAATGGTAGTTTTTGATTTTATAATATATATTGCAGCCTAAGAGCTTGCTAGGTAAGACAAAGCTCAAACGCGATTGAGCAAAATAAAAAATTTTAACAGTAAATTTAGAAGCAAACTGGAAAACCATAAATGGCATAAAATGGTACTTTTTATAGATTTTAATGGTACTTTTTGATTTTTTAATATTAACGGACATAAAAATATAAGACTGAATTCTTCAACAAAATAAAAAACTATGAAAAGAACAATGTGGTACCTCGCTAACGAAGTAGGAAATTCAATGCTAGCAAATAATACTCCTAATTATGTACGAGTATGTTTGCTATTAAGATTCTATTTTCAATATACATAAATTTATTATTTTTTTCTAATTCGTGCATTTACGTTAGATATATTCCTTTTTTTTTGCATTTGTCACATAGTCATTGTAATATTTCCATTTCAAACGTTGACATTTAAGTAATTCGTTGCATTTTGCAATATACAAAATTGAGCATACGAAAAACCTTTTTTACGTTATTACGAGTGTGCACTATGAACTTGTTGGAACGAGCGGTGTACAAAATAAGTCAATAAGCTGTCAACACTTTTAAATGCACGTAGTGTATTAAAAATAATATTAAAACTAAACTAAATTATAAGCAGAGCAAAAGTAAAATTTCACTATTTCTATAATTTGATTTTTAAATCCGTTTCTCCGATGATATATTTTGTTGTTTGCTAGTTTTGGAAACCTTTTAGATGAGTTAATTTAATTAATTTATATTCGTAATAAGTAATTAAAAACGCATTAAAGTAAGTTTCGTTTAAATTATGCAGATACAGAAAAAGAAAATATTTTAACAGAGATTTATTAAAATTCTTTCATTGTGTATTCGACAAGCATGCCATAATGTTTATTTTATGAGTAAAAATATTTATGTACATACAGTACATTACAGTAGGATGCATAACAAACCAGACATTTAAAATCAACAAAATGTATATTTTGCTTTAGAAGTGTGTTTCTGTAACTAGTTTTACAACAGCAAATATTTTCCTTTCAATTCATCGTTAATTGTTTTTGTAGACTGCAAAAAGGCTTTTGTAAACTTTCAAGTGCTAGACGTAGTCAACTATCATTTACACAGATTGTCTGTGCTTGACTTAACTAAAGCACAGTTTTGTGAATTTATTATCATATCTTTTATTTTGCCGGTATAGACCCTCCCATTATGCTGATATAATAAAAATTTCAGCATATTGTTGCAGTTTTAAACCACACTTTACTAAAGCAAAACAAAATTTAACAAACGAGGGAACAAACCAAAAAAGAATAGTTTTAGTTAACAAGTATATATTCCAATTTTATAACAAGCTTTTGTTAATGCTGTCATCTTTGTTGTGGTTATTCTGTTATATACATATTTAAAGGTGTACAAAGTATGTACGCGACTATTCCATAAAACATAAAAATGAAATAGTTGGATGGCTAACTGAGCGACCCTACTCATCACAAGGAACTGCATTGAAGAGAAGCCTGTAATGCCTTGGACAAGTATGCTGGTCAAGTTAGAAAAAATTAAATAAAGCGTAATATAGTCGTTGTAATTTTTACTTATAATAACATTTTTGTTGTTCTGGTTTTGCATCCTTTGGACAAAAAAAAAAAAAAAATTCATTCTTTTTATCATGTTTTAGTACTTTGCATGGCAGCCTATTTGTAAAACAAAAATTATAAATACAGAAACAGTTACTAGCACATATAGAAATTTGATGATTGTAAGAAAATATCAAATTATAATTGCTGCATAATTCTTAATTATTTTAAAATAAATAATTATTTATTGTTAAAGTGCATGAGGAATATTTTTGTCAACATTCTAACTTTTTAACTCTACAACTTATTTTTTTTTTATTTAACAGTCAAAAAAGGCCCATTAATTGAAGAGTTAGAGGGTTAAAAGTTTCCGCAAAAATATTCCTCCTAGTGTTTTATATGGTGGATTCGCATAATAGCATCGATTTACAATTAAAATTTGAAAAAGGTTTAAACCCAAAATTTGACGAAGAGTCATATGCAAATCATACATTTTTTGCTTTCCATCGGTTTGTGCGCCGTTGTTTTTATACTCAAAATATATAGAACTAGCATTTAATCTAAATTTAGCGATAATACAATTTAAGTGAGTGAAGATAAATCTGCCGAGTTAGATATGTTTTAACGTAACCCGTTACGCTTTTTAGTATTTGTAAATGTCTTGTCAGTATTTATGGCTTAGTTATCAAATACGTCTTATGTCATTAAATATTTCTAAATAGGTTTTTAGTGTTTAGAAGAAATATGCATAAATATGTTGGTTTCTCAAGAAGATTTCGGGATGGGACCCATATCATTTTAAAGTGGAGACTGTCTAGATTTGTAAGCTATTGCCCAAATACTCAGAAGTTACTTTTTACTATTTTTAAAAAATTTTGAAATTTCCATTTACCCCAGTGCTGTTGCTTTCAGGGATTTTGACAATTTCCGTTTTGTATCATGAAATAAAAACTACGAAATTTTCCGAAAATGTTAAAATACTTTCAGAAAATTTAGAACCTACAGATTAAATTTTGGTAATTTTTATTGGCAAAATTGGGAATGGTACCATGGCAAAGTTGGTAATGGTAAAAATCTCTAAAAGAACAGCCTGGGGTATATGGAAATTTAAAAAAATTTTTAAAAATAGTCCAAAGTAACTTCTGAGCATTTGGGTGGTAGATTAAAAGTCTAGACGATCTCCCCTTTAGAATGATATGTATCCCATGAAGTACTTTTTGGTTCGTTTTCATGAAAAAATCAAAAAGTACTATTAAATTTAATAAAAAGTACCATTTTATCCCTTTAATGATTTTTGACTGCTCAGGATCGCTTTATTCCAACCTCGCATTTCTAGATTAGTAAATAATAAAATATCAAAAAGTACCAAAAAAATGTATAAAAAGTACCATTTAACCCCTTAATGATTTTTTGCTTTTCTCATGACTGTTTGTTCCCACTATTTTACTCCTAAGTTCGTTAATAGTAAAATAACAAAAATTACCATTAAAATAAATAAAAAGTACCATAATGTCCCTTTTACGATTCCTTATTTCATTCAGTACTGTTTAATGTTGCTGTCATAATTTTAGGTTTGCACATAATATAAAAATACCACTAAACTTATTTAAATATAGAGTAGCAATCATATTTCTCCCTTTTGGTACTTTTTTTCTCCCTTGAAAAAAAAATTCTTAAATTGATTTTTATAGGGCATTACAAATTAATAATAGAATGTTCATATGCTGCATAAATTTACATAAAATTACATATTTAGTAGTAAAAAGGGGTAAATATTTAACCCCTTAGTTGCTTGAATTTTAAAAAAGTGCCAATATAAATTTTAGATCTTTTTGAGAAGAGAAGAATACAATTTAGTTTTTGTTGTTGTGATTGCTGCATATTGTGGTAAAGAAACCTTAAGCAGGGTAATAAAATCAAGTGCCATAAAAAAAATTTTAGTCACGCTTTCAAATCTAAAGAACTTTATAACTGAGTTTTTTTTATTACACTTAAAAAAATATTTTTTTAGGAAAGAAAAAAATTAAAAAAATAATTTTAATTCTCATTACAATAAAAGTTTAATTACTAATTTTAACCAAATTACTAACTGTAACTAAATTTTTTTCTAAGTGTAAAAACAAAACAGAAACTCCTTTTTTCAGTTATAACATTTTCTATCATTAAAGTCTCCGCTGTCTTTAGTTTGTTAAAACAAGCAACCACTTTTAGTTAATAAGTATGAGTACAGACACACTTTTATACACACACATACACGTAGTTATTCGATCAGCTCTACATCAGGCCACCAACTTTATCATTGTTGAATCTGGGTAAATCTTTTTGAAACTTACCATCCACTGAAGTTGACATTATCATAAATTTGTTGTCATGTTATGTTGCTTGTTAATGCCTTGTTGTTGCTGTTGTTGCAGCAATATAAATCGACATAATACAACAACAAAAACATTTACAACATCAATAGCCAAAGCAAAGCCTTAAAACTTTAAGCAACTAGTATTATATTTTATATAATGTTGCACACACAATCACTATACTCAATTCTAATCTAGTTAACTTTAACGTTTACTCTATTAAATTGCAGCCTCTACTACTTTCAAAGTCATGTTTATCATACTAAATAGAATCTTTACGTAAATTTTGTGGTTAAAGCTGTTTACACTTAAGCTGTAGTGATTTTCGTTGTTGCAAATTCTCTTGCCACATCATTTGCTGTTTGTGTTGCTGTTAATGATGGCAAGATATTAAATCACCTCTATTCATTCATCTCTACTTTTCCCTTTTTTTTAAATTCTTTTAGTTACGTTTAATGAATTCCATTAAACAAATTTTATCGTAGAAGAAAAGTGTATTTTGTTCAAGCAAACCTGGCTCTCTGATAAAGTTTTCTAAAAACATTTAATGATTGACAATAAAATTAATTTTAAGTTACGTTATTATCAATTTTTTTTGAAATATTCATAAAATTTTGTATATAAAATTTTTTCAAGAATTTTTTTTAAATGTTTTTTAAAATTCATTAAAAATCTAAAATGAGTAAAATCTTCAATTTTGTTGTTAATGCTGGGCTGTTATGGCTTTTGGCTGTCGATGGGCTTTTGGAGACTCTCGGCTATATCTAGGATGCAAAATTCAGGACTTTGTGGACGATATGGTAATTATGGTCAGGATCAAGTTTGACTTTGTGGTTACCAGTTGAATGCAATCAGCTCTTGACACGACTTACAGTTGATGTCAGAAAAGGGGAGACTTTCAATAAATCTGAATAAACCCAAAGTAGTTACCTTCACTAATAGAAGGAAGCTTAGGGACGTTAAAATGGGGGGACTTTTACTTGGAATAAACATTTACTACACGTAACTGGCAAAGACTTAAGGAAAACATTTGCGTGTCAAAAACTGTAGGGTAAACACCACAAATCAGGGGGTGGTCTTATAAAACTTTAATATTACTGATGGTCTATTATACCTATTTGGTATGGTGGTTAAAGTTTGAACAAAAACAAGCTCAGATAATCCTCAATAGCCTGTTTGAGTGTAACGGATGCAATGAAGACGTGCTCTATACTAGCCTTGGGAATGATTACTGGGCTCACTCTCATGCATATTATGAGTAGGGGAGCAGCAACTAGTTCAGCCTTAAGGCAACCTCGTCTTTCCCATCTTAGGGGCATGTGAAATTTCTTTAATCTATTTCTAATCTGCCACTCAATTGGGCAGAAATCACTGTGAAATATTTAAAAATTTTGTTTTGAAACTTCCCCATTCCACAGTACTGTTACTCTGAATGATTTTGTTAATTTCCGGACGAAGATTATATGATGGGACGCACACCGTTTTAAAGGTGAGGTGGTCTATATTGGTAAATTCTTACCCAGAAATTATTTTAGAGCATTTTTTTTGAAACTCCTTCATACCACCGTACTGTTGCACGGAGGAATTTTATTAATTTCCGGAAGAACTATAGGAGCTTATAGGATGGGACATACACCGTTTTAGAGATCAGGTTCCCAATATTTTTAATCTGCTACCCAATTGAACAAATATTACTGTAGAGTATTTCAAATTTTTCTTTTTAAATTCCCTTATACCACAGTACTGTTGCTTTAGCTACGTTAAAATATATATATTTGGGCATATTTATTTTCACTCACTTCACGAGATTGTGACGTAGAAATCGGTGATTAGGATAATGTCATCAACTATCCAACCGAATTTTTTCAATTAGCTGGAATTATAAGAATGATGACTTTCATTCGCAATGCTAATTAATAAATTTCAATATCAGTCATTGCTTGTTTTAGGCATTTACCTTGAAAATAAATGTTTCTAATACTATCAGCATTAAAAGTAATCACATTTATCAAAATCAGAGTTGGAAAAGAAACAAAATAAAACGTTTCCATTCGTTTTGTTTTATAGTTTTCAGAAAATAAAACCAAAACACATAAAAAGCAATTTGCGCTAATATATTTTGTATTAGTTTATGCAAAAAAAAAAAAAAAAAAAAAAAAATGCGATCCATTTACATATGAATTACCAGAAAAACATGAATGAAAAAAAAAACAAAATTCAATAGTGCCGAAACATAATCATGACTGGCTAGCGCTATATGCGGGCGTCCAACAATACTCACATGCTATTCATCCTCAAAATAACTAAGCAGTAAATAATTCATGGTACAAACATTGGTTTCTGCTACTAAACTAACAATGAATGATTCTTTCTCTCACAAATTACGTTTCTGCTTTTGTTTTGTAGGCAAATGTACGATTGTACTGCTACATAAGAATAAGAAGATGGTGACAAAGAAAATCGTTTTGTTTGTGACATTGTTGCTTAAACCGTTTTGTTTTTCAGGTTATACATTGTAAAAAAACGATTTAAGAATTTCGAAAGATTTGTGACTTTTCAGCAAACGTTTATTAAACGTTTCGTGTCTTTTCATACCCTGGCCAAAACTAACTTTGGTTACTGTTCACATCAGGTACTCGTACATGTGCGTATACTTAATATTTTACTGAATTAAATTTCAAATATCACTCATACGTTTATGTAGCTGAATAACCTGTGCTTGCTTGCGCTCATGTGTTTTGAGAGAGAGAGAGAAAAAAATTTTATTTTTGATTAAAATTTACTGCAAATTTAATATTGTTTCAATGTTCAACCAACGAGCTAAATAAATATGTTTGTATATGTGTATGTATATGAAAGCATTTAAAAAAAATTCTTTTATCTTAAACAAAATGAAATAAAAAAAATGTGAACTTAAAAGTTGAATTTGCCGCATTTGACCCTGTATCCCCAGAGTGTTGTACACAAACAACAGGAGTCAGCAGTAACAGCAACAATGAAGTTAAGTAAATAAAAATTGCATGCAACAATGGCATACAACACAAATAACTACACTGAAAAGTAGCTGTGTGTGTGTTATAAAACAACATATAGCAACATGTGAATGTATAATAACAACAACAATAAAAAAATACGTTTATTAAAGCAATAAAAAAACCATTAACATACAGAGACAGGTAAGCAGACAAGCGTTAAAGGTATTTGCAGCTGGTTTATGGCTGCTTCTTGATACTTATTTGGTTTGACAAACAAAACAAAACCAAAAAAAAAAAAAAAATGGAAAATAATTGCAAATGCATGCAAGTGATTGTTGGAATATGAACCAGAGAGAGTTTTATTTGAAAATAGATACTGTCAAGTTTTATATGCGTTTCTGTGTGTAGGTGAGTATATGTGCTTGTTCATTACTTCTGCTGGAGTTTTTTCTTTCTCTTTTTCTATTCCTTTTTTTTAAGGATATCCGCTTGCATATGTAAGAGCACCTGTTTAACACAGAAGTGGAAAGTTCAGTATAATAAGTGGCTTAAGAATTTTTGCCAGATATGTTTTTCAAGAGGAAACATAATTCTTGTTTAGCATTGTGGATTTAAATAAAATTGAGCTCCATTTCCCTAAAATTACCTGACTCAGTGTCAATAATTTACTTCTATATAAATAAAATAAATTTTTTGTTTGCCATACAATGACAGTCGTAACCTTCTGAACCAACTATGTTTACTTTTACGCCCACTTTTTAAACATAATAATTGCAACTGACTTTTTAACGAATTAAAATTCTATTTTTTTACCAAATTTCTGCTAACTTTCAGATATACGCTCTTTATAATAGTTAAAGAAGGTTCCACATATACTTTTGAACCAACCACGCCCAATTTTTTTAGAACCATTTAGAAGGACCTTTTAATAATTAAAATTCTCTAAATTTGATGCCTTCTCTAATTCAAGCAAGGTTGCCATATAAATTTGCAATGACCATGCCCACTTTTACGATTTTTTTTTAAACAAAATAGTTGAAATTGGTTTTTAATTATTAAAATTCTAAAATTTAAGATTTGGTTTCAGGAACTTTAAAAACATATAAAATTATTGATACACTTTTGGACCCAGATCAAACCGTGGTATTGCTATAGAAATTTTAAATTCATTAAATCCACTCAGAATGCCTGCAAAGCTTAAAAGTAAGAGCGCGAGCTATACTGCTAAGAAGTATAGATCCCCGAAAACTCTGCAGTAGAACAAGATTACTGGTGAAAAAGCTCTCAGCAAATGTTTTAGCACCAGCCATGCTGATTCCAGTAGGAGCTTGATTCTATTTAATATAAGATAATATAAATACGAACATTGATATGTTGCCAGCTCCAGAGTTGGAAACCAGTCTTTTGGTATGTGCATCAGAAGGAAAATCCTAAAATGTTGTTTATCCAAATTCAATTCTAAAAATCTCTCTCTCTCTCTCTCTCTCGCTATCATGAAATACAGTCTCCATACTGCATGAAATGTTGCCATGTCGATCATCTCTACTTTTCAACAAACTAATTTAAATATAATAATCAAAAACTTTAAAAATCTGGCTTACTCCGAATTCGTATATACACACTTTCTTTACTCTAAGCATTCTCACGCAAAGAGCGAAGGACTGGGTAAAAACAGCTAGTCCTAAAATATTAGTTGTCGCTTGTATACAAAGAAAAAATTATAAAAATAGTTTCTCTCACAATCCTTATTAAAATTGTATTTTTACTAAACTTTTTCGTGGCAAATAATTTATTGCTAAAAAAATTTAAATTTCCCATATCTGGTTTATATCATATGAGTTCATACTCATATAAGTTTAACTCATCTTGACCACATGGTGATGCTGTTATTGTTGCTGGTAGTTGGGCAATGGTTGTTACATTTTGAATTGTGTTTTCACTTGATGTAATTAATCTTGTGTTGGTGTGATGCTGCTATTTTTGTTTGTGTTGAATAAAATGATAGTGATTGTAATTGTTTTACAATATCATTCCCTCTATATAATGAAAATCATTTCTGTTAATCAATAAAATTTGAGATCTTAAATAAATTGCAGACATAAAATTTAAACTTAAAAATTGTTGTTGTTAAGCTGGTTCTACAATTTTTTTTCAATTTATTTTAGGAAAAGCCAATAGCAATATTTTCTTTTATTATCGTTACATTCTTTGCTATAGCACGAAATACATACAATAAAATGTCGCTTTAATAAATAATTTAATGGAAATCATTGAATTTCAAATTTATGTCGATTATATGCGTCTCATGATGATGCTCTTGATAATAAAATCTACATTTAATACAAATATTTGGAAAAGAAAATTCTTGTCTACCATTTAGCTTTTAAATTAGCTCTCATCTGCAACATTTAAGAATTTCCTATTACTCGTACATGTTACATGCTTCTTTCATCATACAAAAAAAAAAAGAGGGTAAAAGGAGTTTTGTTATAAAATCAATTTCATATCTGTATACACGGTGTTGTGTGACTTTCAAACTGCTTTAAAGGGTTGTAATGTAAATTTAAAATTTTATGTCAAAGTAACTTGCATAGCATTACAAAACACTTTATGGCAGCACTCGTAACAGCTAAAATAAAACCTAAAGGAAACTTTAAGAAAAAAAAAAGTTGAGTTTAATGCGGCTGTAGCGAATTATATAATAAAAAAAGTCTCTACTTTTCCAACTATCAAGCAGGCTCCCTATTTAATTACATAAAATTAATTAATTTTTCATTGCTTTTCTCTGTCTGAGAAAACTGCGCTTTTACTAGTCAATCTGTGTTTGCCATTAGCAAGAAAATAATTTCTTTTTAGGAAAAAATTTAAAATACGAATACGAAATTTTGTAATTCAAATTCTCCACTAGAATTTATCAAAGTTCTTAGTTTTAATTTAGTCTTTATTCGTGCTTAATTATAATTTATGTTGATGTGCAAAATACATTATTTTCCATGATATTCTCATTTAAAATGTTTGAAAAATTGCTTACTTAGTACAGTAAGTACTAAGAGGGAAAGCATATCTATACAGCTGTTTCAACAGAAGCTTCTCTGAATTCTCAGTAGATTACTCCCAAGTTTTGTTAAATTCCTGCCCAAACATTTGAATACTTATTTTGTCAGCAAGACTTCGGAGTAATCCATAAGATGCAGAGTAGCGTCAATGGAACAGCTGTATAGATATGCTTTCCTTCTTAGTACTTGCTGTACTAAGTAAACAATTTTTCAAATATTTTAGATGAGAATATCATGGAAAATAATGTATTTTACACACCAACATAACTTGGAATTAAGCACGAATAAAGATTAAATTTCGTTTTATTGAAAGAAGACCTTTAGAGCTTCTAAAGTTGTAGCCTTTTAGATTGCTTAAGACCTTAGCTGTTTTTCTGTATTTATAATATCAAAAAATAATTTTTTTCTCTTTTAATTTAGGTTTTCATGAGATTAAAGTTCTAAAAACTGCAGTGTGTGATGGTGATGTCATAACGTCATCATACCGGCACGTTTCTGGGTACGCTAACGTAAGTAATAGTGGCGTTTTTAAAAAGCCCTTACTTGTGAGTGTGGGACATTATAAAAAAAGAATAAATAAAAAATAAAAAAAAAAATAAAAAAAAAAAAAAATAAAAAAAAAAAAAATAAAAAAAAAAAATAAATAAAAAAAAAAATTGAAAATAAAAATAAAAAATTAAAAATTAAAAATAAAAAATAAAAATAAAAATAAAAATAAAAATAAAAAATAAAAATAAAATATAAAAATAAAAATAAAATAAAATTGCAAATTTGTTAATTCCTGTGTATCTACATGAGATTTAGGACGATTGGATAGTTCGTTTCCTCTAAAAAAACATTAGTGTTTAACTACACGCTTTTCTAGTAAAAAAATGAAAACCCAAATCACAATTTTAATAAACTAAAGAGCAAGTGGGTATGCGATGTCAAATGATTATGTCGTATGTTGTGAACAGTAAAAAAATCTTGAGTAAATAAACTTGTTTTGATCACATCACAATTGAACTACAGTTTGTTAAAATATTTACTGTTTATCTGCAAGGATTCAATTTATCAACTTTCATCATGGCAATAAAATAAGAAAAATTACAGGTTAGTTTTAATTTTTTTTATAAAATAAATATATTTTTATCAATTATTTTACGATAAAATATATCAAAACAATTTTTAAAAATAAACACACGTTCACATGAAAAAAGAAAAAAAAAATTATTTCATCTTTATAACTGCAGGCTGTTCTTCATAGGCCAATTGATACAGCTGTGGTTTTTTGCAGATACTTTCAGGGATCATTTTTATGTTTATAGAGGCTACAAGAAGATATTTAAAATAGTTTGTTATCCTGTAAATGGAAGATCAAACAGAAAGAAAAAAGGAAAATTGTGCTTTCTAGTAGTACAAAAAAAAAAAAAAAAAAAAAAAAAAAAATACTATTTTATAAAAGCGAGATGGTGGTCTGTTGTTTTTTCCTATCCGTTCTTAAATATTTAAAAAATTTAATGATAATTGTAACCCCATTTTCGTTAATTATGGCATCATTACCTACAATCATCTGATATAGCAGACAAGTGACTGTCTTAATACTATATTTAAAAAGAATTTATAACCTGAGAATAGCTTTAATTCTAGACTATCTAATTGTAGATGCTGCCATCAGCTGGGCTATAGATCGCTGAAAGCGTGTAATCATGCCTCCTACTGAATATCACTGGTTATTCTTATCATACAGGGTCCAAATCTTTGTGTTCAATGTCCAATTAAATCTATCAAAATATTATGTTTTTTTGTATAAAATTATTGAATGTTTTCATTTAACCTCAGTGTTTTCTAAATGCTAATATTTAGCTTAGAGTAAGATTTCCCATAGCTTTCATACACAGTATGTGATTGCCTGCGATCTCACGAGAAATAGCAGGCAGTACAAAAGACAAAATAAAACTTGCTTTAGTCTCAGCCTCCCATTTTGCTCATTTAATGTCTAAAGATACCATGTCCCATCAAATCTAAATGCCTTACTGGCCCTCTTGCTAAGGGAATCATCTGGGTCTGTGTTTATAACTGATCATCTGCTTTCATTTGTAAAGCCTCTAGATTTGTCGGAATTGTGAATGAACAAACGAATTGACAAAACTAATACAACTTTCTTGCTTCATTTTGATGATGACTTTAAAAAGTGTCTTTAGTATTTTATAATATTTCAATAAAACATTCAATTTTATTTATAAAAGAAAAAGCAGAACCAAAAATTTCTTAGAAAAAACGTATAAATTTACACTCATAAAAAAATGTTGATTGAATAGGGATTTATAGGTGTACTTTTTTTAGTAACAACAAGTTACAGGAACAAAAAAGTTACGTTTGCTTTAAATAAATGAAAATACAATGCAAGCGGGCCTACTAATTATGAGAGCCAAAGCTTTATGCTTGCATTCAAAGAAAATTAAAGTAGACTTGAAAGCGATATTGTGACAAATTTGTATGAAATTTTTTTCATAATTTATACTTGAAGTCGTTATTAGTCTCTTTGAATACCAGCCTTAGAGGCAGCCAAAACGAGGTTTTGGTTGTTAATTAATTAGTTTAAAACATTCAAGTTAATGATTTCACTTAACAGCAGAGGCATGTCACAATGCGACGTATTAAAAATACACATGGAAAGGGGTGTTTTACACTGTAATACTGAATAAAACGGCTTATCAAAAATTGAAATCAAATAAAAAAAATTAAATATTAATAGAAATTTGAGCGTCATATGGCTCTCTCCATTTTTCCTAAAATTTCCAAACGTTTTTGCTTTTCGTTGTATCAGGGCTGCATTTTTGTATACGAACAAAGAAATAACAAAAACAGCTGACAAAATCCAATGATTATAGTGTAAAAACCCCGTCTGATTATACGACAGTCATATCAAATACCATTTGATTTTAATCTTTCATAAATCAATAAAAATCTTAGATCTTGCAATATAGTGTAAAATCCGCACAAAACACTTTCGTATAGAAGTATGTAAGCTGTTATTTTTGAAAGTGGTATAAGTCTACTTAAAAAAAATGAGTTAGCGTTAATTTTAATGAGATGTAGACATCATTTTAATAAAATTGCCTTTAAATCAATTTTTTTAAATGGACTTATACCACTTTTAAAAATAACAACTCTTATTTTTCTATGTTTCCATGCATGAGAAATTCATGCCCTTAATACCAAGAAAAAATGTTTTATAAATCCAATGAAATAATTTTATTAGATCTATGAAATATTTCATAAATAATATGAATTAATGATATATTTGCATTAAATTAATGAAATTAATTCATGAAATACATGTATTAATTTCATTAAATTATTGAAGTATTCATTAGTCTAATAAAGTGTTGCAATTTTCAGTGGATGAATAATCAAATTCTGAGGGTAGTAAAAAAAGCAGAGGAGGAATCACTTGGGTACTCAGAGGTGGTCCCTTTTTTTTAGGGTTTGTAAGAATAAAACTCTCGCAGTGAACCTATAAAATTCTATGAGTGTATAAAAGTGTCAGCTTGAATGTTGCTTTTCTTTTTTTTGTTCTACATGCCTTCACAGAACTGTTATACACATTTTGGTAGTTGATAGGCGCTTACACATAAACACTACCACGCATTTGATATAAACAGACATAGACTTACATTCATACATACGTAAATATTTGATATAAATTTTTTTTTTCATATTTGATTTTATCATTGTATTGGCGCTTGTAAAATATCACATATACATATGTAATTCCTTATGCAGCCAGTGAAGGGCGAGTGTGTGTGTAAAAGTGTGTCTGTGATTGTGTGTTTATCATTGTGTAGATTGCGTGACAATTTGCAAAGCTAATATGACGGCGTTTGTTATAACAGAGCGCGTACTTCCGTTTCCGTTTAAAAATTCAACTTTAATACACCAACATGCTATAGCCAACACAACAGCATTCTTTGCCACCAATCAATAGAGAGAAATAGTAAAATATATACACACACACAAGCACACACATATAAATATACAGTTTTTTGTTATTGTATTTACGTATTGCATTTTATTGTTTGTGTTTGCACTTTGTGCATGTTTGTTGATGGAATTAAATTAAAAGTTATTGAAAAATTGCTAAAATTCCTTGCTAACAAAATGCATACAATCTGCAACTGTGTATCGTTTATAATAAATATATAGACAGACAAATGCGTTTAGTTGTTTGTTTTGCTTTCTTTGTTTGCATACGCATTAATAAAGAAAAATGTTCATTGCAAAACATTTTCATGCACATGTCAGCAGCACAGCGTGTTGTGAGTGTGTAAATGTTTTATTTTATTATAAAATGATGTAGAAAAAATTCTTTAGATTTTATGTAAACGCTAACATTTTACATTAAATGACAATAAAATAGAATAATAATAATAATAGTGCACTGTTATATTGGGAATGTTTTGTTAAAAATATAAATTTTAGTATGCGTGTTTATGCAGTAAATAATGGCATTAGAAAAATTCTTTAGTTTTATTTTTAAATTTTAAAAATGAAAAAAAAAAAATATAAATAAAATAAAAAAGTTAATAAAAAATTAAAATAAAAAATAAATCAAATAAAAAAATAAAATAAATAAAAAAATATAATATGAAAATAAAATATGAAAATAAAATAATAAATTAAATAAATAAAAAATAAAATAAATAAAATAATAAAAGAAATAAAAAATAAAAAATAAAATAAATAAAAAAATAAAATAGGAAAATAAAATATAAATATATAAAAAATAAAATAGATAAAAAACAAAATAAATACAAAATAAAATAATAAAAGAAATAAAAATAAAATAAGAAAATAAAATAAAAAAAAAATTAAAATAATAAAAGAAATAAAAAATAAAATAAATAAAAAATAAAATAAATAAAAAATAAAATAAATAAAAAATAAAAGAAATAAAAAATAAAATTAAAATAAATTAAAGAGTAAATAAAAAAAGTTAATAAAAAAAATGAAAAAAAAAAATAAATTAAAAAAAAAAATGAAAAAAAACTAAATAAAAAAAATAACAAAATAAATAAAAAAGAATAAATAAAAAAACATAAATAACAAAAATAAATTCAAAGTCAAATAACAAGTTTTAGAGTTAGTGCACTACATTTAGGTAATTTTGTTCATATATTCTTTGAGCTCTTTACTTCGGGGAGCGCTACCTGCAGGGTTTCACTGCACTGTTGGCTATATTGGACTGCATGCTATATGGCTTAATGAAAAGTAGCAATTAGTTTAGGTGTCGGACTCCTTTTTTTATTCTTATTCTCTTTACTTTCTTTTATAAAAAAATTTATAAAAGTATTTTTGAAAAAGTAATTTTACCGATTTTTTATATACCTTAATTTACCCCCTCCCAAAAAAAAAAAAAAAAAAAAAATACGTTATCGAAATTTTTCATATAATTTTTGAAAAAGTTTTACTGTAAAGTCTAGATCAATTTTTTTTAATCAATAAATATGGCTTAAGAATATATCATAAGTAAAATAATGAGTGTTTTTTTTTTATTTACCATTAAAGCATTAGTGCATATTTTAGAGCATATTTTATATTTTTAAGCGCATATTTTCGTTTTTTAACTGCATGAAATTCCTTGCTCTGATAATTATCTTCTGTTACTTAGAGTTCTTTAATTTAAATTAATATACGATTTGCCTTGTAATTTGTGCGATTTTTAAGTCGACCCGCCCTAGTGAGTATACTACATTTCTTGATAGCACTTTTTTGTTCGATTGTGATCATAAAAATTGTAACACAACATGAGTGTATGAGTAACATTTAAAAAGTATTACAGTGTTTTCTTTCAGAACAGAAAACACCATTAATTTAATTTGCTTGAAAAATAATTTTATTTTATAAAATTTTTTAAATTTGACAACAATTTTTTTCTCTATTAAAAAAATTCTATTGTGACTGGCTGATGATTTAAAATAAAAATAAAGAATTTTTTTTTTGAAAAATCTATTTGAAATCCCAAATTGAATTCTCAAGATTGCAAGTCTATAGTCTACACATTTAAAAATACAAACAGTAGAAGTACCTCGTGTACAATAGAAAACTTTGTTTCATTTTTTTGCTGTTGCTACAGTTTTAAATTAAAACTGTAACAAAATCAACATCAACAAAAGGAAAAAAAAAAATTAACAATGGGATATACTAAGAATTGTTCAACAAGAGTAATAAACTTCTTTTATTTTTGTTCAAAATAATTGTGTTTTTATCAAAAATAAAGCCTACAGCATTGAAAACCTGCATATTTCTTTTCCCTTCTTCTTTTTTTTTTCTTAGTTGTTGCAGACAGAAATTTTAATAAATCTTTTCAACAAGGTGTTTAATAAGCATATAAATTTCTTCAGTGCTTAGGCTGATGCTTTTCAAATAATATTTAAAGAAAATTTTTCTTTTTTTTAACAATAAGAATTTGTTTATTTTTTTCAAATCATGTAACAGTTGTCAGTGCAACATTTTCATTTTATGTGGTAGTTTTTTTCCAACATCATACCAGTCAGTGTCATTGTAAGAGGCTTGTATTTTTTATTAACAAAAATTTTAAATAAAAATGAGAAAAAAAAGTAACTAAAAGAAATAAATTAATAGAACTAAAAAAAGTACCAAAAAAAAAAAAATAAACAAATCAAAATTCTTCATGTCTATACAGTAATGGAAGCGACCAAATATGATGTAAAAGTAAAGAATGTAATATGTTTTCATAGACACAACATTTACCAGTATTGCTTTTATACATTTCGTATGAGTATCTATGCGCTACACCCTTGAGAGTAATTCTAATACGGCTACAACAAAAGCTTAAGCAACATTTGAACGCACTATACCTACCAGAATGCTCATCTGGCTTCTATTCTTTTTTTTTTTTTTTTTTTTTTTTTTTGTTATTTTGAATTTTTCTAGAATTTATTATTTTAACAATTCAAAACAGTGGTTTGTGGGGAAAATATATTAACAAAAATTTCTAATTGCATATTTTATTCAAAATTAAAAGTCAAATTGTTGTTAATTACTATAAATAAAAATGAGTTGAAGAGTGCTGGGGAGCTATTAGTATTTCGATTCGAATCAAAAAGGCTTTCGAAGAACATTTTCAATTTGAAAAAATAGAATATTCGAAAAAAAATCAACATTTTTAAAATTAGCCTCAAACTTGTTAATACAACTCTGCTGGCATTTCGAAAAGTCTACATATTAGCTTTTTCTTTGGAATTGAAAATTTTTTTCGAAAGCCATTTCGATTCGAATCGAAATACATATTAACCACCTTGGAAAAGGGCAGTGTGCGCTGCCCAATGTTGGCATGGGTTAAAAATAACCTATTTGTTATTTGCTATTTATTTGACCTTTTTCTGTTTTATTTAATAATAGCTATTTTATTAAGCTTGAGGTCTTATTTTATAAATTTATTTTCATATCGATATTTCGCTTTAAATTGTGTAGCTTCTTCAGGAATATAATTGATAATGGTGAATAATATAACAAAAAATTTGTTAGCACAACTTCAACAAGTAAACCACTGTGCTTTCAACAAAAATTGCATTTGTTTGTTTCGGTTTTTTCTATTCGTAATAGTGCAGTTCAGTGTCTTTAGTGGCATTGTAATATCAGCCCTAGTATAGGACTATTTGCTATTTATTTTTAGTTAAAAAAAATACAAAATAAAAAAAAATTGTTATACAAATAACAACAACAATTGACATTAACATTGAGGAAGTACTACGAGTACCAGATGAAATTACAAGATGATGGCTGACTTTACTGATGTCAGGCTGTTAGATGGCTGTCTGCACTTACGATGGCTGTTAAGCGTAATGAAAATAGTTGGTCTCAATGAATGTGTGTGTACTGATGAAACATACATACAAACAAATGATAAGATGAGCAACAAAATATTCGTGCATACAAAAGTAATTTTGTACGTTTGTGTTTCAGGGTACAAAATAATAGTTTGTAAAACATACTTGTAATTTTATTTTTAAGGTTTTTTCTATTCTATTTCCCTTAAAAAGAATAAAATATTAGGAGAGAGAAATGGATAAGAAGCAGGAGAAGAAGAAAAAAAAACAGAACTAGAAAAGTAGAAAAATATTTGATAAAATTTTGTTGGAATTTCAATTTAAACGCAATTATATTATTTGTACCCAAAAAAAAAAAGGAAAAATATTCAGTGTTATTTATTTTGTGGTAAAGTTGAGGAACCGAAAACAATATTTTTTTTTTTATAAATTCAACATGATGAGAAAAAAAAAATCCAAATAGACAACACGTACGTATGCAGCATAAAGTAGTTTTTTCCTTTTCGTATTTTTTTCATTTTCATTTTTGTTTTTTAATTTTTTATTTATTTATGCTTGCTGGTTTTGTGTGTGTGTGTGTGTGTGTGTGTACTCACGGCTGCCAGTATTTGATTTGTCAAAAGGTCCTTACAAAAACAAGTACCTTTTTGGTGACAATAAAATTTATTAATTGCGCTACATTGTTTATAAAAGCTTTTTTCCTAACATTCACCCCTATTCCAGTTGTCGTTAGCAATATATAACGATGTCGTTTATTGTTGACGGCTTTTTATTAGTATTTCAGCTGTCGTAAGCATTATTTATCGATAAGTGTTGGTATTCTATAAAGAAATGTTACTGAAACGACTATGATTTTATCGCCACCATTTTAGGTAACGAGAAAAAAATAGGCAGGCTTTTTTAGTTTTTAAAAATTTAAAAATTTTCCCTAAAAATCAAAAGGTTATCTAAAGTTTTGAGGCAAGTCCTTGTAACAAGCAGTAGCTCGAATGTCATATTGCTTAAATTTATATAAAAATTTGCTTAGACGCAAACACGAACTCTTACAAATAATACATGCATAAAAGCTACTAAAATGCTGGCATAGAATTTGTTGAATAACAAAAAAAAAAAAACTATTTGTTTGGAATTTAAATTCATTGCTACGCAAATAAATTTAAAAAGAAAAGAAAAATGATGAATGTGTTTATGCATTAATAAATAGAAACCCTAACGGGCATACATACAAATTGTTTGCAAAACTAAATAAACACACACAAAATAATAGACGTTAGAAATTTCAGTTTCTTCCTTGACAAAAAAATTTAAATTAAATTTCCACTTAAAAAAAAATTTTAAAAACGTTAATTATTTGTTTGACTAAAAGTGATGCTGTTGCAATTAAAGTATTGGAAGGGGTCATCTCTTTTGGGTTTTTGTGTTATGAATAATTCTGTTAAAGAATTAAAGATTACAATTTTGAAAAAATTGATAAATTAAATAAAAAAAAAATTATTTCAAGTTACCTATATTGTAAAGGCCCAGAAGTCTACTTTACCATCTCTCCGGACTATATTAGGCAGAAAAGTGGTTTCTGACTTGAATCAAAATTACTAAAACATGGGGACTGAAGTCAATCAAATGAAACGCCTTATGACGCTATCATGAAATGAAGTACATTGTAAAAGGCATTCATACACAACAAGTGTACACCTTAGACTCCTAACGGATTGGCTTAACAGACACTGTGGTGTTAGATAGAACACAAGATTCTGTACAACAAAACCTAATAACATGATGTGTCTGATCTCTAGTTAAATACGTATTTTAAAAGTATCGCATGCGATAAATTTTTTTCCATACATAGTCTTCACATATGTACTGAATTTTAATGTGTTTATAGAGAGATAAAGCTATCCTGGCCAAACCCTTCTATATGTAGTAAAGGGACCTAATGAGAAACAACCACAATAGATAAGGCTATCATCCTGGGAATACAGTTTCTCTCAATTGTATTTGTAAAATTTTTTAAGAAAACGTTGAAAATTTCACTTAGTACAAAAATAACGTATATGTGGTCTTTGAGGCCATACTATTCTATCTTAAGTCATGGGACTTAATGGGATAGACCATTTTAAAGGGGAGGCTATTTAGATTTGTAATCTACCACCCAAAAACTCAGAAGTTATTTGGGACTATTTTAAAAAATTTTTTCAAATTTCCATATACCTCTGTGCTGTTGCTTTGAGGGATTTTTACCATTCCCCATTTTGCCGAGGTACCATTCCTGATTTTGCCGATGAAAATGATCAATTTTAATCTCTAGACTCTAAACTTTCTGGAAGTGTTTTAACATTTTCAGAAAATTTCGTAGTTTTTATTTTATGATGCAAAACGGAAACTGCCAAAATATAAGGAAATTTGCAAAAAAATTTTAAAAATAGTCCAAAGTAACTTCTGTGTATTTGGGCAGTAGATTATAAATTTATACAGTCTCCTCTTTAGAATGATATGTGTCTCATTCCACAATCTTTATAGGTTCGTTGGGAAGTTGCTAAAATCAGTTAGAGCAACAGCACTGGGGTATAAGGAAATTTCTAAATAATCCTAAGTAACTTCCGAATGAACCATAGAAGATTGCGAGATAGGACATATATTATTTTAGAGGGGAAACCGTCTAAATTTGTAACCTACCACCCAAAAACTCAGAAGTTACTTTGGACTATTTTTAAAAAATTTTTGAAATTCCCATATACAAAAGTGCTGTTGCTTTGAGGGATTTTTACCATTCCCCACTTTGCCGATAAGTCTTATTATTATCAGATATTAGTGTATAAGTTGGCGAAAAAGATAATGTTAATCGAGATATGCTATGTACTAGCAAAAAAAGTAGTAAATGGTTGGATGGCGTTTTAAACAATTAAAATTCGATTTTTAAAGGGATTTTTCTAAAAATTGGTATACGAGTATATGCTGTAGCCGAGACCGTCCACAGAAAACAACTTCGGTTGTGAGAACTAAATCGAAATTTCAGTTGTGATAATAAATTTTTTTAGTTGTAGTAACTAGAATTCCATAAAATTTAGTTCTCCTCATGGCAGAATTAACACGGTAAGGCATTTAGTACAACAAACACTAAATTACAAAAACAACCTTATCATATGCGTCAAATAAAAAAGGAGGAAATTCAATGCAGATCCGGTCATACAATCACACACACTCTATGTATTTTGAGCACAAGAATATAAACAAATTTGCATACAGAATATAAACAAATTTTGACAGCTATGCAGCCAAACCGATGAAGAGCAAAAACTGTACAGCTGTTTTATTTGCTTTACCGTGTTGGTTCTGCTATGGTTTTTCTAAACATATTTTGACTTGTAAGACCGATTTTCTATTCTCACGATTAAAAAATTCGATGGGCACAACTGAATTTTTGATTGGAAACAAATTTAGTTCTCACAATCAAATGTTTTTTTCTCAGCAGGGGCAAAAACATCTAGTTAATAGTTTCTTTTTTTAAACTTAATTCGAATTTATCCTCAATTTAAAATATTTTCAGTTGAAAAAGTTAAGCACTTAAATCGATTTAGACAGTTTTATTTTATTTGCCTCAAATACTATTTAGTTTGTATGTAAATACTCGTACATGTGTGTTAACAACTAAAATTAAAATTTCCATACTTAAATACTAAAACTAAAATTAAGACCATCCATAACAGTTGTGATACTTGGCAAAATACTTTTGTGGTTGTTGTTGCTATTGTTGTTGTTTTTTTTAAATTCTCTTCTTAGTTTTGTTAAGATTGTTAAGCAATTTGAAAAGTTCTGCTTCTACTTGTATTATTGGTTTGTTCATTCTTCGGTTGATTATGGTTTTATTTTTGAAAAATATTGTTCTCTTGCTTGTATGTATTGGAAATCTCAGGCAACTTGTACATTTTAAACATTTGATGGAGGGGGGAGGCAGATTTTAACTTTCTGCTTTTGCTGTAGTTATTTTTGAAATTTTAGTTTTGCGTGTACAAGTGAATCTGTATCTAATTTGTTCTTTTTGATTGTAAAAATAGTTAAAACAAATTTGTACGAGTGTACTGAAGTGTGTTTATGTAAGATAAACTACTTGAGCATGTGTTGAGAGTGTGTTTGTTTGCATTGCCCTAATTTTTGAAATGTTAATTTTTTTTTGAAAGGCTCTAGTACATTTTCATTTGGTTACACTTGCTTTAGTTTTGCAATTAATTTAGCTAAACGTAGAATTGGATTTTAAAGTCTTAAATAAAAATGTTCTCAAAATCATTGTTTGCAATTTAGAGTGCAAATAATTTCTAGAGTTATTGTTAACACTTTTATTGTTTTACAAAAGATTTTTCTAAACATGCTTGCCAAAATTTTGTTTCAGAATTTTCTTTTTTATTTTGTTGTTGGTGTATAGAAGTGTTTGTAGCATCACTTTCGTCTGCAGCTGTTGTTACCGAATTTTCTTAAAATTGTTAAATTTTTCTTTTATTTCCTGAAAATCATTAAAAAAAAAATAAACAAATAGAAATTGAAGAAAAGAAAATTTTTTTTATGTTGCTGTATGACTTTTAATAAGGCCTCCTCTCTATTCTGTGCTGCTGTTTAGCTTTTTTTTGCAAAATTGTCTAGCAAAAGGGATTTCCATAAGCTTTTTATAGTATTTTTATGCACTCAATTAGATGCATATTCAAGGTTTTTGTGGTTTTATGTTTTAAACTTTTGCTCAGTTCCCTTTTACACTTCTTTCCCTTTACTAGCACTGAAATAAGTTGTGAAAGTCAAATAAAATTTTATAGTAAAATTGCTATTATTGTTTCTTTGGTTTCCTACTTCAAGAAAAAAAAAATTTAACAAGAAATAAAACAAAATTTAAAATATGTGTGTATTCGGAAGTACTTTTTTGTGTACTTAAATCAATATTGTTTTTATGTTAAGATTTCTTTATCTACACTAAACAACCATCTTGTTTATAATTAAATTTGTAAAATATTTTACAGGTTCATATGAGCCATAGAACAAACACACACGTATTAATATTGAGCAAAATTTCTTGTAAAAAATACTAATTGACATATTATTGTTATGGTATTAACAGTAACAACTGGCATTAACATTAACCTGGCATTATTATAATATTGATTTGGCATTATCATGAGTTTGACATGATATTTACATGTATTTTACTCGTATTCAAATATTTCAATTTAATTTAATTGTTAATATTTTTTAATCGCACCCTCTGACTCGATTCTAGTAATGTAGCTGTATATGAGATAAACAGTTCTGAAATATCTGAACTCCCTTCTTTAGGTCCCAATAGGCATACTTTGGTAGATGTTTTATTTTTTCTTTTAATTTTTTTATAGTGGCATAGTTTGCATGACATTAACATTGTTATGACATGGAATTGGTATGACATTGACATAATGCAGACTTAACATTAGTACAAAATTGATGAGACATTGAAATGATATTGACAGTGCAATCATATGACATGGCCATTTCGTTAATATGACAATAACATAAAGTTTTATAATATTAACATGACATTAAAATGATACTGACATGACATGACCATTGACGTATTTCCATGCCATTGATATAATTCTGACACATGATTGGCATGTCGTTGATATGAGATAGGAATAAAATTTACATAATTTTGGTATCATATTGACAACGAAATTTTTAGATCGCCCAAGCGCATCAGCTATAAATTTATACGATTTTTTCTATTCTCGAAGCTTTTGAATGAGTGTTTTCTCCTCCAATGTACAATGTTGCGCTCTACCCATCTATTGATAATATTAGTATAAAACGGGAGTCTAGTGAATATTAAATTTATTTTTGATAACAAACCTTAAAATCTTAATTTTATGACAAAATTTGCAAAAATTTCCACGCATTCCTATTTGAATGGCCAGAAATTTTTTCTTAGTATTTTAAAAAAAATTTTCATAAAAAATAGCTAATACATTGAAAGTTAACGGGATTTGTTATGTTAAAAGAAAACAGTGTTGACAATTAAAAAACGTAACTTTATTAAAAAAAATTTGCGATTAGGAAAAAAAAGCCATGAAATTCGCGTCAGTTAAAGGTGGTTCCTATTTTAATGGCCATATGTGTATAGTATTGACTTTGAAATGACATTGACATGACAAAGATATGAATTAACTTGATATTGATATGAAAAGGTCATGACATTGACATGAAGTTTCATAACATTCACATGACATTGAAATGTAATTTTGACTCAATATTGGCATGATTTTAAGACAAGTTGAAAATGAAATTGAAATTTAGCATTTATATCATAATAATGGCTACTAAATTGTTATGACATTGATATAAAATTGAGCTGATATATTATTATTGAAATAAAGCGGACATGATACTGATATTTAACTGAAATAATATTTTAAAAATATTCGTGCCTGTTCTGTATTCTTCATGGATTTAAAAAAGTAAAAGGAAGTACAAGTTTTTTCTTTTTATTAAATGAAAATTTGTTTGCTTTTTAATTCCAGTAATAATTTCCCACTCAAAATAAAGAAAAAACAAAATTTAAAAAAATCCAAACATGGACCACAAAAAATGCTGATTTTTTTAAATTCCGAATAAAATATTTGGATTCGGAATACATAATAGCATTGATTAATACACAATTGGGATGATATTATAACATGTCAACATACTTATAACATTAAGATGATATTGACATGAAATTGACACGACATTAATACAGTGTGACAATGAAATAATATTGAAAGGACATTGACATGATTGTGTTTAATTCTAATATTGACATGTCATAAAAATGATAATAATATCCAAAGTCTTATTGCCCTCACATTAACATGTAAAATTGGTGTAAAAATTACATTAATTTATTGAGATTGATAAGACATTGAAAGCTTCTTTATTCTACCATAATTTTTTGATTTCTTTTTTCTACAACAGAATTCACTATTTTTTGATAGTCTTTTTGGATTAGAAATTGTGCTTGAAATACTAATAATAGTTTATTTATATAAAAATTTTATTGTTTTATTTTGAATTAATTTTTTTTAATTTAATAATTTCTAAAATTTAAATATTTTTTTTTCTTTTTAGGTAAGTTCTACTCTTGTATGTCTTTCAGGTATTTATAACATTTTTGTTTGGAAAAAGAACTTTGTGAGGAACTTTTTAATAATTTTTTTTACTAGCCACTTACTGTCTTTGTTTATGAAACTAAAAAAAATATAAATAAAAAACAAATAATTAAATATACTTGAAGAAATCTGTTTATATTTAAAACTACTTTCCTGATTATTTATTTTTCATTTTTAGTTTAACAAACAACAATACGAGCGAGTACATACCAATAAGTCCAATTTGATTTAAATTTTGTTTTTATTTCTTTTAGTCTGCTTAAATTTATGCTGGTTTTTCATTTTCTTGTTCCCTATACATACATACTTTTCTTGTTGTTTAATTTAATAAGTTACATAAAAAGCAGCTTCCTGCTGAATTAAAAAAAAAAAAACATTTTCATTTTAAGCTAAGCAAAGGAACGAGAAAAAAAATCAACTGGCAACAACAAATTCTTTTATTAGCAGAAGGTATCATTCGAACAAACAGACAAGACAGTCTAGAGCAGGTGGAAAGTTGTTGTATTCCTTTACCTGAATGGTATTGCAAATTTATTTTCATTTTGTTGTTTTTATTTCATTTTTTGTTTGAATGCTTAAAACATTTATTCACTAAAAATTATATTACATTTTAAGTGCAGGCATAGAATGTAATAGACAGACAGATACTCGTAGTTAGATAAACAGTCAGTTGCAATTGCAACATTCACACGATCACTTACAATGCTTGCTTGAAGCAGTAGCATTAGCTACGAGTATAATAAAGTTAAATTAATATGAAAAGAGATTTTAACTTAAGCTAAAAAAAAAAAGAAAATAACAGAAAAATCTTACTTATCTGCTCTTGCAGTGTTGGCATGTGGTGTTGTTAAGTTTTAATTACTTCATCAAGGCATTTCCTTATTTTGCTATTAAAAACGTGTTTCTCTCTTTGGCTGGTTGCTGGCATAATTGTTTTTTTTTTCAATTTCAATAAAAAAGATTTTATTGTGTAATGATGTGAGATTTACCACAAAGCACAAAATGTACTTTTAGTATTGCCTTAGTATTTCTAAGTCAAGACCTCAAGCTTAATATTTTAAATTTTATTAAAATAAAATTTTTTTGAATAATTTTATTCGAATACTTTTAATTGTATAATTTTATTCATATATTTTTTTAAATTAATTTGAATGAATTTTTTTTAGCTTCTGGATTAAAATTCTTTGTTTAAAATTAAATTTTTTTATCTCATTAAGTTTCTATAAATATAAAAAAATTCCTTTTATTTTTTTTTAATTAAAAGAAAGAAAAACATGTCAAAATACTAAATAGTTGAACCTTTAAATGACAAAATATTTCTTAATTCCCTCTGGTGTCATCACTATCATTAAAACCTCAATGCTGTTTATCCTTATTATAATTTCTTTTCCATTTTTTTTCTTATATTTTTTTTTTTTTGGTTGTTGGCTAAAGGATTTTTAAAGTACTGCCTCCTGCATTGTGCTGAAATTGAGTGGCACCGTATTGTGTTAAGCAGTGTTTGCTAGTGATAGATAGTTACTTAAGAACTTGTTAAAGGATTTTATTTTATTCTATTCTATTATGTTGCAATTAAGCAATACAACAACAGATACGATACATAACAGAAAAAAATAAAAAATAAAAAATAAAAAAATGTAAAGCAGGCATAACATAAAGAGAAAAGGAGATGGAGGGGAAGGGTGGGAAGGATAGTTATCAAATCTATTTGCCAGACAATAGCATTAAGCCTATTGCAGTTTTGTTGTTTTTACTTTTTAATTACGTTAATGGTTTAACGTAACAAAGACATGACAAAAACAATAGCACAAACAACAGGTAACAGAATTATACAACTTTTTTGTTAGCGACTGCAAGACAGCTTAAATATTGGTTTTAGTACTTTTTATTATAAAATCAAACAAACCAAAATTAATTTCATAATTATTTTATTTTTAAATCTTAACTGGTAAGAAATTTCACTGTAAATTTTTTTTTTGGTGTCAAGTTTTTTAAATAAAGAAAACTTTCCTTGTTATGAATGGAGTTTTCTACGAACTTAAACCAGTTTATCACAAAGGGACCACATTTAAGGACCCAAGTGAGCTGCCTGCACCCAGGGCAAGCAAGAAAAATGTTTAGGCTTCAAGGCTATATTGTTTTAAGCCAGAGTTGATAAAATTTTAGAGTCTTTTAATATTTTGTACAAAAATATTGAAATTAAATTTTTATTTTAATTTTTCAATATTTAAATTTTCTTTTGCATGTCTTATTCAGTGGAATTAATTATTATTGAAATTACAACATCGAATAATTTAATAAAATAATTATTGAAATTAAATTTGTAATTATTTTGGTAAACTGATTTATAGAAAAAAAGTTAGCTTTTCTTTTAAAAAATAATAAATTTTCCTTCCCTTAAGGAACATTTAACGTCCTTAAAAACTGTTGCAGAAATTATTCGTGTTGTTATGCTGTCTACACCGTTGAGATAGAATTTCACTGGTATTTGTTGTTGAAACAAAAGTTTCTCAGCAATATGATACGTGTACGTGTATGTTCGTACAACTATTTCTAGTTGTTTGGTTTTTACAGTTAAACCTCAATTGTGGCCATTGCGGTAGAATATCAATTGGTTATCGTGTTGTGTTTGCTACGCTATTTTAACGATATTTTGCTATTTAGCAGCATTACAGTAACAAAGAAAAAAAAATTATTAAAAAGGAAAAATATAGGAAACGATAGAAATATAGACTTTTTATATTCGTATACAAGAGTTAAGCAGGTGCTTGACATTGGCCGCCCTACGTTTACCAACTGTCATCAGTTTTTTCTTAAAAAAAGTAGCAACAACTTGTGTGGCAGCCATAGATTTTGCCTGCATGTGTGGATGACGGTGATATGAATGATGAAAAAAAAAAATCGGTATAAAAAAGGCAAAATGTTAACAAGCAAAACGACGACAACAGTTAAAAACGTTAGTAAATTATTAAGTTCGAGTTGAAAGTTTAAGTGCGCCACGGTGATTTGTGTAAATGGTGCTAATACTCGTAGCAACTCATGCTCTAACACATAATTTTTCCAAAAACACATGCATTCCTGCCACACTTAGTGCTTCTCATTGTTTTTTTTTTTTTTTTTGTAAACCAGCCAAAGCGAAGAAGAGAAAGAAAGAAATCCTTAGATTTTGTATAATAGCGGCAAGTCTGTCTGTCTGTCTGTTTGCTATTTGTAAATTACTTTAATATGTTTGTATACGAGTATTGGTTTTTGTTGCAATTTTACCTTTTGCAAAATGTATAAGAACTGCTACTGCTATTATTTTCTATACATTTTATGTTGGTCGGCCTGCTTGTCGCTATTTTAATGCTTACAAAAGCATCCTTGAATAAACGAAAATTTATTCACGAATACATTGTCTGCATAAACCAAAAAAAAAGCAAAACAAACACTCGTATTGTAGCCCTTTTTAACAACCAGCAGCAGCAAACAATTTCTAGTCTACTTATGGCCTCAATAGTAATTTGTGAGTCCATTCAATTTAAACGAAATTAAAGAAAAAAAAAAAGAAGTAACAAAAAATAAAGTGGTGAACATGAGTAAAAATTCCAAAACTTAATGACTGTAAAGTACTTTAGCTGCTTTAAAATGTGACTATTTTCGCCACCATCCCTCTCTTCCTGCCTGTACAACATACACTCTTAACTTAGCGTTAACGTTGTCTGCCTATTTCAGTGCTCACAAGTGAGTAATGACTTTAGCATAGATGGTTTGCCGGCTTGTATGGCAAATGTAATATCATGCACTGGCAAGTTAAGAACGAATGTTGTAGACTGTTTTGTATGAACTTGTATATTCTGGAGAATTTAAAATTTTAATTGATTTGATAGAGTGTGAATTATTCTTTTATTTGTAGCCTCTTTAAATGATTTGTCCCAGCAATTTAAAACTCATTGTTGAACTGTTAAGAACAGACACGAATCCAGCTTAAATTTGTACGAAATTTGTTACAGAAGCAGGTAAAGGAAATTAAACAAAAATGTTTATAGGAAAATGAGCCCACCAATCATTTAAAAAATGGCATGATAAATATTCAAAAATATTAAAAAAAATTCAAACGTTTAATAAAAATATTTTGGACAATTTTCTTAATAGTTTCCTATTACCAAAAAAAAAAAAAAAAAAAAAAACAAAATCACTTGTCTAGAATTAAATTTTAAATTAATTAAAAATACCCTCAGAACGTCTAAGACGGCAGGTTAACTCAGTTTAATCTCACTTTCCCTCACTGAAGCTATATCAAAAAAGCCCAAAAACTAGCCAGCATTAAGGGTGCACACAGAAAACAGCTCCGGTTGTGAAAACTAAATTTGTTTCCAATCAAAAATTCACTTCTGAAAATCGAATTTTTTAATTGTAATAATTGAAAATCGGTCTAATAGGAGAACTAAATTTTTGGCTATACTATGGATTTTTGGTTACAACAACTAAAAAACTTGATTATCACATCTGAATTTTTGATTGGAAACAAATTTAGTTCTCACAACCGAAGTTGTTTTCTGTGTGTGTGCTAGTTTTCCTCGAACACATTTTTTAAAGAAAATTTATATGAAGAGCCTTCTTTACCTTTGCTATGCCAGCTCTTGAATTTTAAATAGATTTTGGTTGGAATATTTATTTGCCATTCCAAACTTTTGCTTTAGCTCTCAAATTTATTTCATTTTATTTTAAGTTTTTTTTTTTTTTTTTAAAGTAAACCCTTTAATTGAAATTCAAACTTAAGAGGCACGAGTACATTTTTCTTTTCAAATACTATGAAATTTCAACATTTGTTTTGTGGTTGACTGCTTATTTCTAAGAATTGATTTTTCTTTTATTTGTTGTCATCATGAATAGCAAGAAACGCGAGCAGTTTAAGTTTCTCCAGTAGCATAAAATTGCATAATTGTGAAAAATCTTGAGACATTCACAAATTCTTTATTATTTTTATTGTTTTTTTTATTCGTTTTCTTTTTTCTTCATTCTTTTGTTCAAATTGCCTCTTTCTACCTAAATTTCAATTAGTTGATGTTGTTTTTGTTGGAGACAAAAAACCATATTATTTTAAATTGTTTTTCCTTTAGAAGGAGAAGCAGAATCAGAGAGGGAGTTAGAGATTTATTTGTGTATTACGGAAATGCATTGATTGGCTGTTAGTGTGTGCTGGTTGGGAAATTAGCATTACAAAGGTCCAGTTGAGAGCATAAAAACAATTAAAATTCTTCGTTAGAGTCTTATGAACTTATGACAAGGAAATTTGGGTGAGGAGTGAGTGTTTTGTTTTCAAGAAAATTTATTTTTAAAAACAGAGTTTTTTTTTTTCTTTTTTAATTACTGACTTGCTGACTGACTTATCATCATCGCCCAGCCGAAACGGCTAAAGCATATGAACATTCTATTATTAATTTGTAAAATCCAATAAAACTCTATTTAAAAAATATATTTCAAGGGAGAAAAAAAGTACCAAAAGATTGGACTTTATATTTAATTAATTTTAGTGTTACTTTTTATGTTATGTGGAAACGTCGAATTGTGACAGTAGATTTAAACGGTACTGAACGAAGTAAGAAATCATTAATTAAGAAACAAAATAGTATTTTTTATTAAATTTGATGGTACTTTTCGATTTTGCAATGTAAACGAATGTGAAAAATCACTCCTCAGAATAGATAAGGCCATTTATACAATATAGATTATGATCTATAAAAATAAAAATAATTTTTTATTTTTTCTTTTACTTGTTTGTTTGCTAAAACAAAATTTAATTTTTCCACGGATTTGTCTAAAATTTGGCTCTGTACTAAAAGGAAGGTCGCCATATATATTTTTGGACTAGCCATGCCCGTTTTTACGCCTACTTTTCAACGATTTTCACTCACTACTGAAATTATGCTTTGAAATATTTTATTTACTAGTTAAATTGGCGCCTCTGCTAATAATTTTAGCAGAGGCTTGAGTCACTTTATAGAATAGTGAAAATCTGCATAAGCATACTTGAAATGGCTTACAAGCACTTTTTAATATAAAATATTACACATGTTTGTAGTGATGTGTGGCTTTCAAGTATCTTGTGCAGCCCTTTAGTATTTATATGAATGTGTCCCTATTGGCATATGTTAATGCTGAAGAACAATTAATTAATTGTAAACATATAAAAAAACATTAAATTTATCAAATTTTTGGCTTGGGGCACGGGCCAAATTGTTATTAAATTTTATTTCTCTCTATTTTGCTTAATTTTTTTTATTAAATATAAAATAAACTTTAGAATTAACAAATGAAATCATATGAGCCGCAAGGCTATTAAATCACAATCTTTGATTTCCTAGCCTATAGAAGAATTAAAAAAAGTAAATCAGCAAAAAAAACTATAAAAATTGACAAAAGTAAAAAAAAAATAATAAAAGTTTTAGTGAAATTATTATGGGAAGTAGAAGCAAAAGCTATAAAATAAAAAAGTTAAAGTAAAGAACAACAAGAAGCATAAAATAACAAATTAAAACTCAAATTCTGCAGGCAATAAATAACACAAAAAAAGGAACATAGAATTAATTTTCCCAAACAACAGCTTAAGATGCCCACCGCAAATTTATTCTAAGAAGTAAATGAACCAACACTTATTTAGTCAGTCAGACATGTTTGTGTAAGAATGAGTGATTGTATGTTTGCTGTAAATCAACGATTAAGATAAACGTGTATCACGTGCAAATGTTTAAAATCATTTAATTGTGATAAACGCCAAGTTTATGAGTTGGCAATTTCTTTACATTTATTGCTGTTAATCAAACACCGGCAAATAACGCACATGCATACATAAATGTGCCACCATTGATCTACCATTTTGTTGATTGAACGCAAACACTATGGGTTGAGCTGTTGAAAATGTGAAATTTGTTGTATTTGTTGAAGCAATTTAATTTGTTTTTTCTGTAAAATTACAAATCTAAAGTATTTTAAGTAGTCTGATTGAAAGTCATGACTTTAGAAATGCTGGTCTTTATTTTGTCGTGTTGCCATCCAATAATAATTGATTGCTACAGACAAAAAATTAATTAACTGTTAAAGAATTGGTTGAGGCTACTGATGTTAAAGTACTGGAATGAAAATCTTTGAGAAGTCATAACAGCAATTGCACCACCTTTCTCTCTAGCATGTTTGAATGTACATTCCGTAAAGTCTTTATATAAACATGGTGCAAATTCTGTTGGTAGGACTTTTACAAGAATGAGATTCTAAACCAACCCCCACTAGCACTACCACAACTACCCATGTCATTAATAAATAACAGCTGATTTCATAGAAAAAAAGAAAATAAATAGCAAACAGTCTTTTACAGCAATTTAAGTTGTGGTTTAACCCTAGTTAATCTTTATTTTTTGTATGACGAGTTTAATGAAGTTTTGCTTTAAAAAAAAGTATTAAGAAAAACTTTAGTATAAACCAGAACCATGGCAGAAACTATACACGGTAAGGCGTTCCCTACAACAAACACTTAATTGCAAAAACAACCCTATCGTTTGTGTTTCATAAAATAGAAGAAATTCAATGCCGAACCGGTCATACACTTACACTTTTCTATATAAACAATAGTGCGCCCAGAATGTAAACACATTTTGACAGCTACGAACCCAAAACAGCTGATTTAAGTTCTTTGACCAGAACCATAGTGCTGAGCATAACTAAAGTTTTAAATCACAAAATTTAAATATTTTTGTTCTGAAAACAGTCACAAATTTCATTCTCCTTCTCTTTCTCTCTCACATAAAACTCATGCTACTGATACCTTGATGAGCTATCAAAGTAATTTACCTTTTAAAGCAACCTGCCATCTTTTTTTTTTTAAAATAGATTTCTTCTCGGTACAAATAACTTTATTCACAAATCTACAAACATTTATCTTAATATAGGAAATACCTTAATGCTATAAATGATACTACAACTAACTGACTAACGAACTAACTACAATGGGTATCTAATACACGGTACATACCTGCATACACAAACTTAGAAAACCTTGATACTCTAACTCATACATAAAAGTCCTTTTTTAATATTAAAAAAAAAACGTTTTTTTTTCTTACCTTGCAAAAAAATTTTGCTTGATGGAATATGTTTGCATTTGTATAAGTGCTTTGAGTACTTTAAGTGTGCGTGTGTGTGTCTCTGTGTGTGTGAGATAGAGTTTCAACGTTGTGTGTAATGATTAATTGCAATAAAACACTCATGATCCCAAAAATGATAAATGACATTTTGTCTTGTAGTTGGCCCAAGTTTCTTAAAAAGAAAGAGTAAAAGAGAGAGAAGAGCAAAATAAAAAAAGAGTATTAAGCAGTTATTATACGTTTGTCTACTTTGTTGTTTGTGTATTGAGTGTGAGTAACGTTTTCATAAATTTTATTGCATACATTTTGGCTACACTCCACACACACACACACACACCCATACTTTTTCAAGGATACTTTTACTCACACACAGCTTTACGCTTTTATAACTCCATATTATTTTGTTTGTCTACCTTCTAGCTAAATTTACACTTTTATTTGCCCTTTCCTTGAAATGAAATACTCTTAGTTTCTTCATTTTCTATTTCTTTTAGCTTTTTTTTCTCTTCTTTTTTTTTCATATTCAGTTGCAATGGTAACACGTTTTAGCTGTTTTGTATATATTTTTTCTACTACGTTCTCTACTCCATCTCATTGTACGTGATGTTGAAAATTCATCATCAGTAGTTGCATGAAATGAATAAGCAAACGCAGGAATGAATAAATGTCTTACTTGCCACGCTAACAAAACTTTATAAAATGTTAAACAAAACGCAAAAAAATAACTTTAAGATTGAAATAAATAGAAAATATTTCTGCAAAAGATAAACAACGAACAGGGAGAAATACTACTTCAGTGAAAATTTTAAAATGACTTTAATTTTAAAATTAGAAAAGAGGTTTTTCTTAGCTAAGAAATATCTTCTAGCCCAATGAAACTATTAGTCGTATTTTTTTTGCCAGTTCGTCTGCTTTCGTAAAGCCTACATATATACTAAGATCGGACATCCATATCAAGTGAAGCTAGTCCCTTCAGAAGACTTAGACCAAAGCCACTGTGAGTATCTGCAATGTCGTTTGCGGGTGTCCCCGTAGATTACTGGGTAGACTTGGCTGTTTTCTACACACAAGTCAAGAAACTTCTCGGATTTGTCTTCTGTTAAAAATTTTTTTTTTTTAAATAATTCTTTTATTTTTCCCTCATTCTTGCTTCTCTACAAACTTCTTTACGCTGTGTTATAAGAAATTATATTCTGCCGAAAGACTCTTAATCACAGACTTTTAATCCCATCTTGTTATAGTTTCATTTATTTAAAAATTTAACAAAGTGTAAAAGACTTTGGTTTTATCATATCCCAAGCTTTTAAAATCTTCGTTTAATCAGTAATAATTGTATGTCTTCATTTTGAAGACTTAGAGCTGATTGATTTCTAAACATAATGAGGCATTTCGAAGCTACAAAAATAGTTTAACATAAATCAAGCTGAAAAAAATTGTATTATTACAGACAGATATATTTATTTTACGAGCTTTACTTATACTTACTTTAATTAGTCCTACGAGCCCCAATTATACTCATTTACATGGTTCTACGAGCATAACTTATACAATTCGTTCTATGATCCCTACTAAGATTCATTTCAATTGGTCCTACGAGCCCTACTTACAGTCATTTACATGTTTCTACGAGCTTAACTTGTACAATCGGTCCTGTGATTCCCACTAAGACTTAATTTAGTTGATCTTACGAGCCCTACTTACAGTCATTTACATGATTCTAAGAGCTTTATTTATACTCATTTTAGTTGGTTCTATGATGTCCCCTAAGACTCACTTTAATTGGTCTTACGAGCTCTACCTATACTCATTTATATGGTTCTACGAACATAACTTGTACAATTGGTCCTATGATTCCCCTAAGACTTACTTTAGTTGGTCTTACGAGCCCTACTTACAGTCATTTACATGATTCTACGAGCTTAACTTATACAATTGGTCCTATGATGTCCCTTAAGACTCACTTTAGTTGGTCATACGAGCCCTACTTGCAGTCATTTACATGATTCTACGAGCTTAATTTATACTCATTTCAGCTGGTTCTATTTGTCCTACGAGCCCTACTTATACTCATTTTAATCAGTATTCCTAGCCCTAGCACGTAGTGAAAAGAACTAGAATATAATTTCAGTCATTGTTAAGCTCATATCGTTTTAAGCTATTCGCTTACCAAAAAACAAAAGTAGCATGTTACCAACACAAACGTTCTCGATTTAAAAGTGTTGCATAAAATGAAAGCACAAGCAAGCATTTTGCTTTTACCACACCATCATCAACGTTGTCGTTTCATGCAAGTCGGTAATGATAAAGTAAATAATGAAAAAAAGAGAGAAAACTGAAAAATTAACAACCCAAGACATCATAATGAAACATTTACTTGACTTGTTACAATATAATGAAATCCATACATGTCAGTGGTACATGTACAACTTATACACACACTCACACACACACGCATACTCCATCAGAAGAACTATTACAATTTTGTTAATAAAGTGTGCAGTGTTTTGTAGTTAATATTATAATTTATATGAATTATTTTTAAACTTATTTAAAATTACATACACCGGCACACCTACACACACAAATACATTTTATTATTATTATTTATTACCAACACCTTGACTAATTTCTATTACAAGTTTTTTTTTTTTGTTTGAAAGTAATTTTATGCTAATGAGTGTTTAAATTCTTTTAGTTTAAATTGTAGTTGCATTTACGGTAATAAAAGTGAAACGTTAGTAATTGTAATGGGAGTCAGTGAGAAGGAAAATCTTCACGAATTCTTTTCCTCGTTATTACTATTTATTTCGCTGAAATTCTGGTTGATACGAGTTGTTGCTAAAAGTAAATATAGATTTTAGTTTCTAAATTAAGTTCTACAATTAAGAACAGGACAAATTTATTTAGCAAAACATTTACAACGGAATCCAATAAAACTGCTTGAATACACAAAACAATTGAGTATAAGAGTTGCCAGGCTTTAAAGAAAAAACTATTTAGTATTTTGTAAGGTAGTGACAAATGAAGAAAATTAAATCTTCTTTATATGTATTTTTGTTTTCCAACGACTTTGTATGGAATTTGCATTCTAAAACGAAGGTTGGCATTTGCTTTTGAACCAGACACGCCTATCTTTATGCCCACTTTTCAACGATTTTCACACATCACTGCTCATAAAGATGTGTGCCCATACTTAATTTAAGCCTGAAATTGTGCCTTGAAATATTTTATTTATCACTTTAGTTGGCGGCTTTGCTAGCAAGGCAGGAGCCACTTTTTCCAGTAGTGAATTTATGTATTTATTTATATGGGTTAATGATTAAAATGCTATTTAAAAAAGGATTTCTTTTGAAATTAAATATAGCGGCCGAGCCGGGGAAGACCAGCCAAAAATATCTAGTTTAAAATAAAACAAAAGTTATCAGGTCTCTAATAGTGTATAAGGAAGGGACGACTTTTCACTGACTGAAAAGTCAGATATCTTCAAAAGCTGCACTACCTGAAGGATGTTTTTAAGCTAAATAAAAACTCTTTACAAAAATATTGAATATAAGATTTGCAGGAGTCTGAAGGATCTTTAATTTTCTCTGTTTTTATATTGGAATTACAAACAAAAGGCAAATAAATTTATGTGTTAAAAATATCGCATGCAATAAAAATTTTTTCCGTACATATTCTTCACATATGTACTGAATTTAAATGGGTTCATAGAGAGATGAAGCCATCTGGCCAAACCCTTCTATCTCAGGCAATATGACTTAATGGGAGACATACATATATAGATTAAAAATCTAGACGACTTCCTCTTTAGAATGATATGTGTCCCATCCCATAATCTTCTTTGGTTCGTACGGAAGTCACTAGAATCCCTCAGAGCAACAGAACTGGGGTAAATGGAAATTAAAATTTTTTTTTAAAAATAGTCCAAAATTACTTCCGAGTTTTTGGGCTGTAGATTACAAATCTAGACAGTCTCCCCTTTAAGAAGGAGCCTTCATGGCTCAGAGACCACATATACGCCATTTTTGTACCAAGTGAAATTTTCAACGTTTTCTAAAAAATTTCAAAAATACATTTTTGAGAAACTGTATTCCCAGGATGATAGCTCTGTTAGTTGTGTTTATTTTTCAGTAGGTCCCATTCCTTAGGTTAGAATGGTTTGGAAAGATTAGCTTCAACTCTCTATAAACCCCTTTAAATTCGGTACATATGTGAAGAATATGTATTGAATTTTTTTATCGCATGCGAAATTTTAATTTATCTTCACACACATAATAAATTAAAAAAAAATTAAAGGTGTGAGGCAACTATAATTTGATAAATAAAAGAAAAAGTTTTTTAAAACGTCTTCTTTCTGCAGAAGTGTAGTCTGAGATATCTAAGCAGGAAATTTCTGCAAATAAATTATAGCATTTGATATCGATAAAAATTTTAATTTAAACTACAGCATCCGTTGTCGAAATTTTGAAATTTTTTCTTACAAAAAGACTAAAATTTCGATAGTTCGAATTCAAAATCACATGTATTAAAATTTTGTTTGCTATCGAGTGCCGTAATATGGCCTCTGAGTCATGTTTTTGTAAGAAAAAAAAAATTTTTGCTTGCAATATGGGGTAGATTGACTTAATTGTGAATAAAATCAAAAGTTAGGCACCGATTTCAATTAAATATAAATCGTTTTATTTGAAACTTATAAGACAATATGATTCTGAAGTAAAAACAAACGATTTTCATTTTGTTTTATTTTTAATATTTTTTTTTAAATTAAAAATATTTAAGTTTTGCAAAAAAATTAAGTTTTCGTCAAACTTTCGCTATATTTTTATTATTATGTGATTAGTTTTAAAAAAGAATTAAAGAAAATTTTGTTAAGGAATTTCGAATTTTTTTTTAGAAATAAAAAACAAATACTTTTTCATGAAATGGCCGTATATGTCATGTTACCTCTTGAAAATAGCAAACAGCGGTTTGTCTTGGAAGCCAAAGCCAATTTAAACAAATGTGAGATCAGCCGCTTAAAGTACTTTATAAAAAGTTTTAAGTTTTTCTGGTGCATTTGAATTTATAACTGCTAATACTGGCCGTTGAAACAATAACTGTCACAGCTTAAAATTTGTATTTGATTTCTTATGGCATCCCTAAGTCACCTACCTGAAAACGTATTTAACAAACTAACAAATAAAAAAAAAACTATTGTAGTCATGAGAATTAAATTAAACTTAAAAAATTAAAAAAAACCCCTTAAGCACACATTTTTTTGTAGATTCAGGCGTTCACTTTTTCATTTGCCACTAGCCAAAATATGCTTAAGGATTATTTCTTTAGCTGCTTGCTTCCTTGCAGTTTCATCTTTTTTTTTTCTATGTAAAATAAACACACCTTAAATAAATATTGAATTTTGAGCATGAGTTACAAAGTACTCAGGCTACAACAATAATAAATGAAAACAATAAAAAAAGAAAAGAAAAAAGGAAACAAATAAATAAAACGTAAATAGAACGAAAGCTTAAAAGCTGTAAAAACTTATGCCGCATCATAAACTGCGTTGTACTGTGAGGAGTCCTTAATGTTTTGGTTGCTTGTTTTGTTGTTTCACTGTCAAGGGGTAAAGCATGGATGACAGTGTGGCGGTCGGTGCTGAGAGAACAACTAAATCTTCTTAAATGACTTGGCACAAAATAATAAACGAAGTTTTATTATTATTATTATTTCTTGTTGTTGTTGTTATTGTTAGTGTTACTGTTGATGTAATTGTACACAATTGTTACCACAATAATATTACAACGTTGAAATGTTGTCTATTTATTTGTGCTAAATGGCACGGCTTGGATGGATGAATGCTGGTGTGAGTGTGGCAGCGTAAAAAAACAAAACAAAACAGAAAAGCAGCAAATAATAATGACATGACACAAAATAATAATAATGGTTTTTTGTTTCTTGCCATGTTGTTACCAATTTCTAAGACAAAGACCACAGAGTACTGGTACAACTAAACAAAACTACTGCTACACAACTCTACTTATTGCTTTTTGGTTGTTGTTGTTTCTGCTGGAATGCAACAACGAACACTCACTTGTACTCATGCTAAAAATATGAGCTACAAGAATATTAAATAATAATAATAAAAAAAAAAAGTAACCAACAAAACAAAAACAATAACTGCCAACCGTAGAAACTTAAGGAATGAATGAAGTAATAAACATTGTTTTTTAAGTTTGACATAACTCATTAAACATAAGAAATGTGGCAAGTAAGACATACAGACACAGACAGAAACAGAGACGCAGCTAAAGCCAGCCAGCCAGCCAGCCAGTTAGAAGATGAAAAAGGAAATTGCAGCAGCAAAAGCAAACCCAGGACATGCATGCGAGTATGTATGTACAAGTTGCCAGCAAAATAAAAAGAAAACCAACCAAGCAAACAAATAAACACACATACTCGCACATAAGAAAATTCTGCTCTAGGGAATGTTTATTATGCCAGAGTGAGTGAGTGTGTGTGTGTGTGTGTAAGTTTGTTAAAATAACTAATAAACCATTTGCGGCAAATAAAGTTTGCAATATCGATTGGTTTATGTTTCAATTGACTTGGGTAATTTTGTTTGACATTTTATGGAGAACAAATTACAATAACAAATACTTTTGCATTCATACGAATTAGTGTGTTTGTGTTTTACATAACAAACATTTTTATTTTTTCAATTATAAAAAAGTCTCCACATAAAAAGAGGTTTAAAAACCATAAGGAAAATGAAATTCTAAGACTGCTTTTGATAAAACAAAAACAACAAAAAAAAATACTTTGAAAAAATCAGTTTTGCTAAGGAGAAACCTTAAATAAGAAAAGCATTTCCATTTTAAATAGCAGACAGAAAAAATTATGAGCAAAATTTTTCTTAACAAACTTTTGTTCGAGTTCATGTTTTACTCTATAATTGTTTTGTTTGATATTTTGCTTCTGTGAAAATGATTTTTTTTTTTGCTAATCGCGTGTTTGATTTTACGAATTCTGTGATAGGCTCTATTTCAGTTAAAAACTTAAATGTGTTTATGAATTTCGTAATTAAATACGATTTTTAGTTTTTTTTTGTGAGTGGGTCTAGTTTTTGTGCGAAAGAAAAATTTTTAATTATTTATTCCGTTGCTAAAGTATTCTTCCGCAGTTGCGGAAGTAGTGCCATATTTTTGATTTCTTAATATAGATAAATTTCTACATTTTGCTTACGCTTAAATGTAAGAAAAAAATACAAAATTTTAGAAAAATAAAATGTGTTTCAACTTAATTTGTCTTATTTTTGGAAAATAATTTCGTTTTATTTTTTTTTTAATAAATTTTCTTTTTGTTTATTTACAATTTATTTTAATGTTACAAAATGCAAGTTTTTCCTTATCACCAACAGCTGAAAAATTAACATAATTCATTCACAATAGACAACTTTTTAATTCACAATTAAATGAAACAATTCAAAATAATAAAAACCAATTTGCATATCAATCGATATTTCTTTGCGTTCCATACGAAATCAATAATACGACCCAGTCTCTCTCAGTCTTTTCTCTTAAAGTGGGAATTCGTAAACCAGATGTTTAAGGTTTTTGATTAAAATGATTTTCTTGCAAAGTGGACATGAAGAACATGAAAGCATCTACATGCCTACTTTCAAGCACTATAGAGACTGTATTTCATAATATATTTAAAGTATAATTTTAAAAAATTGTTGCAATTGACTTATTCTAGAGACTTTACATAAACAATATTTTAGCTTTTTCCAAACTTTGAAACAGGCGACCTATCAATATCCTTAAGAGATTGTCACAGTAAGACTTATTGGAAATTCTAGTATTTGAAATCAAACACATTCTTGTTACAAAAACATTTTCAGTATAGCTGCTTTTAGTTACTCAATGAGAGCTTTTTCACCAGTGATCTTGTATTGTTGCAGAGTTTTAGAAAGATGCTTTGCAGACATTCTGAGTGGATTTCATGAATTTAAAATCATGGCTTGATCTGTGTCCACAGGTTTTACATTGTCTTTGCAGTTAATGAAATCATATCTTAAATTTAAGTGAATGAACATGAATATGCCGCATTAAATATGTTTTAACGTAACCCGTTGCGTTTTTAATATTTGTAAATATCTTGTCAGTATTTATGGCATATTTATCAAATACGTCTTACGTCATTAAATATTTTATGTTAAGGAGGAATATGCATAAATACGTTGATTTCTTAAGAAGATTGCGGGCTAGGACCTATATCATTTTAAAGTGGAGGTTGTCTAGATTTGTAGTCTACCACCCAAATACTCAGAAGTTACTTTGGACTATTTTTAAAAAGTTTTTGAAATTTCCATTTACCCCAGTGCTGTTGCTCCAAAGGATTTTAACGACTTGCGGATGATCCATGCAGGATTGCTGGATGTGACACATATTATTTTGAAGGGGAATTCGTCAAAATTTTTAGTTTATTGCCTAAATACTCAGAAGTTACTTTCGATTATTTTTAAAATTTTTTTAAAATTTGTGTTGCTCTGAGAAATTAAAAAGTTTTAAAATTCTAGAATTTTAATAATTAAAAAAAAAAAACAATTTCCATTATTTGGTTTAAAAAAAAAGTGCGCAAATTTTTATGGCAAACTTTCTTCAAATATAGACGGTATAAAATTTTAAAGAAATCTGTTACACAACAGAATTTAAATTATTTAAAGATCCATCTAAATGGTTCTGTAAAAATTCAAAAGTATATGGAAACTAGCTTGAAGTGAACAGAAATTAGATTTTAATGATAAGAAAACTAATTTCAATTCATTTAGAAAAAATGTGGGCGTAAAAGTGGGCATGGTTGGCTTAGAAGCTAAAAAATCCTTTGGAAAACAGCAAGAGAATACTATTTACATAGACAGATTTAACTGAACTCCAGTTTACATGCAAACTAAGTAATCCCTTTTTAAAATGCTATTTTTTAAGCTGAAAACTTAAACTATTAAAACTGTTTTCTTTTTGCTTTTATTGCAATTCTTTCATTTTGAAGTTTGTATTTTTATTAAAGAACAAAATCTTTTTTTTTTATTTTATTTTTTTAAATATTTATTATATTATCATTATCGTTATTACGAATAACGTTATTACTTAATGTAAGTATTAATTACTGTTTATGCTATTGAACTTTGCAAAAACTTGTGCAATTTTTATTTGCAAAAAAAAAATAAAGAGAAGAAAATCTATACAAATCTTGTTCTTGATCCTTTTTAAACACACATTGTCACTTACGTATCCGGCTGCTGTCTTCTTTAGCTGGTTTGCCAGCAGTCAGTAGTTCGGTGTATGTGGTTAAATGGCATCAGCTAAGGAATATAGCAAGAAAGAAACTTGAATGTGAAAAATAAAAGAAAAAAATGTCAACATTCTTTACCACTTTCATTGATAGCAACTGCTTTGGCAACATCTGTTGGGTCTAAAAGTTTTCCATTTCTGTATTTTCTTTTTCTTCTGTTTTATTTAACCCTCTAACTTTTGTTTTTTGTTTTGTTTTGTTGCGAACCTATTGAAACTTTTCGTAAGCAGTATTTGCTTTGCAGCAGAGTTTAAATATTAAAATAAAAAAGAAATCTAGGAGCCTGTACAGTGCAAAACGAGGGCCTGTAAGTTAACTCATTTTAAAATAAAGGAAAAAAAAAAAAGAGAAACAGAAAAGAAAAGTTTTGTTTTAATGTTTGATTGTGGCAAAAGCCTTTTGCTGATAAGTAATTTATGAGCAGTTAAGAGCAAAAGTGCTAATGAATATTAAGCCCAGACAACTTTGCTTTCGATCAGCACGTACAGCAGGCCTTATTAATTTTTGCTCCCTACAGATTAAAAAAAATGAGCAGAGAACTTACTGCATGAGCACTATTATAAAATAGGAAGCAAAGCAGTATGAAAACAAAAAAATTTCTGCTTTTTTTTATAAAATTTTTCTTTTCCAGCAACCTCAATGTAGGCAGCATCAGTTTGCGGGCCTATTTCCATGCCTAACTAAATCCTGGGAATTTTTTCTGCAAGTAAAAAACAAAGTCAACTTTTTGTTGACTTCCTTGAAATTTCAAACATATTCCAGATATCGCCAAACTTTAGGTTAAGTTGAAATTGAAACAATTGCTTTTAATGAGTCGTAATTTTTTTATATTTTTTTTTCAACACACTAAAAAAAGTTGTAATTTCACAATTTCCACTAAAGCAAAGTTGAGTTATAAAGCGTAATAGGGACTTTAACTAGGTTTAATTAGAGGCCTGCTCATCCATCTCATCGCTTTTATTTTACACAAGCAGAATCTACAGCAACGAGAAACACTTTTTTGTTTGAAATGAAAGCGAACGTTAACGTTTGTACTTAAGGAACTGCTATACGTTTTCTTTACCACTGTACTCGTACAAGCCTAAGCTAACGTCTTGTGTGTTTTTCTTGGTTAGGCATGTATTGTCTACGACATTGTCTGTCTATGTGTTTGCTTAGATGTCATGCTGTGCTCATATGCAGTCACTTAAATGAGGCTGAAGTTTGCATGTAGTGGAACTGTTTTTTTTTCTTTCTTCTTTTTATTTTATCTAAGCCTGAAGCCATTTATAATTTATGTTTGCCTTTTACCATAATAAATAGAATTGAATAGAATAAAATAGAATGAAATAGAATAAATTCAAGCGTATCAAGTCGAGCCCAATAATATGAAATAGAAAAATAATTGTATTGTTTGTCATGGCATGTGTAAATGTGGAACAACAGCAGTTTTAACATCAACCACGTTCTCCCTCTCTCTCTCTACTCCTTTTTTAGGCTGGATTTTATTATTTTGCTTTAAAAGTATTAGGGTATGAGTTTGTGTAAGTGTATGCTTGTCTGTTTCTAAACTTTAGCTGAGCTTTTTTCTTTTATTTCCTTTAGCCGCAATCGTCTTTTGTGTAAATTCGTTATCCCTGCTGCCAGGATTACGACATGCATGCATGCGACAAACATTTTTTTTTGGTATTTCGTTTTGCCCATAATTTTTGATTTCTAGAAATTTACAACAAACTCGCACACATTTACTTTTACATTTACACACATTCCAATACATACGAAAAGCAGACTTTATGTTTGATGTTTTTTAGTCCTTTTTCTTTCCTTCCTTGTTGGTGTATGTGAGTGCGTTTGTGTGATTTTTGTTTTAGTCTCAAACATTTTATTTCAAGTTGTTTTCTACAAATGCTGTTTAATATGTTTTCAAAAAATATGGTGTACGAATACATGGTTCATTTGTGTAGGTTCTTTACACCGTTTTTTTGTTGTTGTTTTTTTTTTTTTTTTTTTTTTGGTGTGAGTGCAGCAGAAATTGGTTTCTTTTTTTTGTATTTTCTTAGGGGCTGGGAAAGATCTCTTAAATTGAATTAATGGGAGTAAACATTAATTAATGGTTTTTGTCGAATTTTGTTTGAATTGATTTTCACTTTAATAGCATCTGCTGGGGTGTAAAAAAGATATACTTTTGGATTTTTGGAGAATAGAGCCTTATAATACAAAAAGCTTCCAGATGAGCTCTATGAGCACCCTAGAAATACATATTTCTGAATGGCTCACATGCTTAAAAAAATTAATTTTAAAGCTCTAAAGTCTGTCTAGACTCTTGTGTGACAAAAAAAGGGACTAGATCTTTATTGAAGAGTATTCGAGTATAAAAAGTTTCCTGATGATCTTTATGAGCCCCGGAAAATTATTTCTTAATTGGCTTATATAAAAAAACAGTTTGTTGCAAGTAAAAATTGCTTACAAAAATCTGTCTAGACTTTTGTGTGACTAAAAAAGTGACTAGATCTTTATTGAAGAGTATTCGAGTATAAAAAGTTTTCTGATGATCTTTATGAGCCCCGAAAAATTATTTCTTAATTGGCTTATATAGAAAAACAATTAATTTGAAAGCTCTACAGTGTGCTGCAATTAAAAATTGCTTACAAAAATTTGTCTAGACTTTTGTGTGACAAAAAAAGGGACTAGATCTTTATTGAAGAGTATTCGAGTATAAAAAGTTTCCTGATGAACTTTATGAGGCCCGGCAAATTATTTCTTAATTAATTTGAAAGCTCTAAAGTGTGTTGCAAGTAAAAATTGTTAACAAAAATCTGTGTAGACTTGTGAGTGGCAAAGAAGACAGGCACTGCTTTTAAGGGATTCTTGAGTTGGTGTAGCTAAATAGATATTTATGTTGGGCTTATTTTAATTGTTTTTTAAGAAGAGATCTCTAGCAAAGAGCATTAAAATATACAAAGTTTCTTAATGAGCACTAAGAACGTCCTAGAAATCTTTCTAAATTAGCTCACATTTTAAAAAAAATTAATTTGAAAGCTGTAAAATGTCCTGCAGATAAAAAAAATGTTTACAAAAAGCTTTTTTATCTCGCCAAAATGCTTTGCTTTCTTCTGAATCCTAGGCTAGAACGCAATGATCTGCCTGCCATTTGTGTGAGCTAATTCAAGTATTCCTTCCCTTGATGATGATGTGATGTTCTTTAAAATTTTATTATTTCACATTAAATTGCGCCTTGTGTTGTGCCTTGTTTGATGAGTCTGTGTGTTAATGTCGAATGCAGTTTCTTATTTTACAAGCGAACAACACAAGGAGAAAGAGAGAGAGGACGGGATAGAGCTCTCGTTAGTTTTATTTAGTTTTGTTGGTTCGCTTTTAATGTCGTCAAAGTTTTGACATGACGTTCTTGTAGTTTTTTGAAAGTAGTTTAGTTTAGTGTCGTCTAGTGAAATAGTTTGAATATCTTAATCTTCACTTAAATAAATGAATGAATGAGTGACTGACTGTATAAATGTGCATAAAAATGTAACTGTTTTTTAAAACTCCCCTCAAACATTTGCTAACAATTTTATTAAATAAATCTGTAAGATTTACGTTAGACATTTTATGATTAAAAAAAGAGGCCTTCAGTAAGTTCAAATGAACGATTCACTAAATTGAGCTAAAGGGACTCCTCGATTTTTTGTAAATTATAGTGATTATTGGAATACATCATAATTTCTATTTTTTTATCCCAGCCAAAATGTTTATGGGGTATAATGATGGTGCAAATAAACAAATTTCTTTGAAATGCTTTTATGCCTGTATGTGCATACCCGGCAGAAATCGCCGACTAGTTCTTGAATAACCAGAGTGTATCGTAAGTAGCCACTCCCTGAAGAATGTAATTAGCTTCATTTGATGGTATATAGAGCCTTTTAAATAATAAAATAAATAAAAAATCTAATTGTATAAGAAAAGATGGCCGTTTTTAAACTGAGATGGCTTAAAAGAGTATCATGCAATCCCTTGTTATTCCCTGTTATTATCCAACGAAACTCCTAACAACTTCGTATTTTGTTATTTACTAATAAGGCTTATACTCAATGCAATCTTGAAAAAAAACTATGTTAACTTCTGGTGCTGTTTTTACTAATTAATTTAGAAAATTGAAAAACAATTTTTTATTTTTTCCACTTTAAGCAGTGAACTTTCTGTGAACTCTTGAGATCATGCTTGTAACTACATAATTTTAATTAAACTGGACGATTTTCATTAACCATTTCTGCCGGGTATGCTTATTAAGCTTGTCAGTTGTTAATGCTGTACAACCTTTTATTCTTCTATTTTTGGTGTTGAATATGATTTTTTTCCTTTAAAACTGTTTTTTTTTTTACAGTGAGTGAGTGTATGTAATGTTACAACAAATTCTTTAATAACAATAGTACGTAACAACTTGAAAAAAGAATATTTAAATTGTAATTTTTGTGGGAGAAGAAGGAAAAAAAAACACCGTCTTGCAGCAACAAAACGCAACAACTTTACTAACAAAAGTAAGATAGAACATTTACGAATAGAGTGCATAGTGTTGTTGGGTAACAACAGTTGTGTTGAAAATTGTAACAAGTTTTTCCAAAATTGTCTTGCTTCTTAACAATTCATGTAGTTGTGAGTGTGTGTGGGGGTTTTTAAAAAAGAAATCTTTTTATTTAAATTAAGTTTGTTCGTCTTGTTTTTTGGCATGTTTTCTTTGTTGCAATTTGAAAGATTTGTATGTAATTTAAGTTAAGAAATTTGAGGGATTTAGTTTGTTGCAAAATGCTTAAATGAACTACCGTCATAAGATTATTTTAAAAGTTTAAGTTTTTCTTTTCTTTTATATCTCACGCTAAAGGAAATTTTTAATGTAAGTGCATGTCATAATTACGTTCAAGACAGGACTTATTAAGCTGTCAACTGTTATTGTAACAGTTAAGTAGTATGAGAAAAATTTTTTCTCTGCTTTTCTTTTGTACTCAATTATGACCAGATTTTTATTTGTATTGTTTTATAACACTTTTTTTTATAGCCTTCACTGTTTGTCATTACGTTTGTAATTTCTATACCCTATAAAATATAAATATTCTGCATCTTTTTAATTAACGTAGACGAATAAGCGAGGTCCATCTGTCTCTCCGTGCAGTTGTTGAAATCAACTTTCTGAAATCCCAAGGCAACGTACAGAAAAGTTTAATTTACTAATCTGTCAGTTGTTTCTGTCTTTCAATTGCTATTGAAATTCAGCCAGATCGGTCTTTAAATGACGGAGCTCTAAGTCAAAAACCGTAACAACCTCTATTTTTAATCATTTTTTCAGCAAGTTTCTTGGATATTTTTTCTAAAATGCAAAACAAAAAAAATAACATTCATATTATCTGTTCCAAAAATGAGTGCCATCAGTCCAAAAATGGCCGAGGAAATTAAAAAAAAAAAAAATAGCCGAAATGTTCGGTTTTCATTAATCTCTGAGACGAATCGCTTGATTTATAAAAAGCAAAGATATTAATTTTAGTTTCTTTAAATTAAATTAATTATTCCAATATTATCATCAATATTTGCCATTCATTTCATTTAAAATTTTTTTTTATAAGTTTTTTTCTTGAATATTTAAAAGGTATTTGGCTACTACAAAGAATGGTATATAAGACTCGGCTCTGTCTCGTACTTAACTTGTTCCAATTAAAATTTATTTTGATTTTAAAATCATCACTTGTTAGCAAAACCGATTATAAAACTAAAATAAACTGAACGTAACTGTAGTAGCTGGTAAATTAATTAAAATTTTGGTTTTGGGGTGCGAAAAAGTTATACAATACGAGTGAACAAAAAAGAATAGGAAGGGAGAGAGAGAGAGAGAGAGTTAAACGCAAATAGTACAACTTAAAAAAAATTACTTTTATGGCGTGTAATTTATTAACCACGAAAATTGCATCAAATTCATTATATTGGGCTTATATATTAGAGAATATGAAGTTGTGGGTGTGTTTGAGTGTTTGAGGACACATTTGGCAGCTTCTTGTTTAGCAGTGCATGTAAAATAATAAAGACAGAAATTATTTTGTGAAATATCGTCGTAAAAATTGGTCTCTGATTTCTCATTTACTTTAATGGTGTCTTAATTAACAAAACATGATTTTCAGCAGAGCCTTTTAAAGTTTGGAATTTACCAGCAGATCTATGGGGAATTTTTTAAAATTATTTTATGCTGAAAAGAATAGTATAAATAAAACAAATTTGTTTGATATTTGTAAGCAATATAAAGTACGATATTGAAAAGATATTAATTTATTCATTTACTAAAAGTCATATTTGACGTTATGACACTATTGAAACACACGAAGCGAATTATAAATAAAACAAAAAGTTTCCAGAGAATAATCTTAGATCTTTTATTATGAAAGCAAGATTTATGATAATTATGTATGCCAGGGCTTCGATGCTTCAATGACTCTGAGAAATTAATTTGTAAAATTATCTCATCTTTTAGCTCTTGAATTGTTCTTGGCTTATTAAATATCCCCAACGAAAGAAGTCCAGCGGTGTCGAATAACATGATCGTGGCGGTCAAGTAACATCGCCACGACATGAGCTGATATCAAAGAGCTATTGTTTCATAGTGGCACCATTCTCTTGGAACCACATATTGTTCATGTCCATATCCTTAATTTCTGGCCGTTATCATCTCACGACGAGTTAGGTTGACGGTTCTTCTGCAGCATTCTTTTGCCGCTGAATGAAATGGAAACAAGTATTTTCTCATTTCCTACAGACTCGGTTTTGCTGAAATTTTAGCACAATTCTCCCGATTGAAGATACATTTAATCGATTATGCTGAGCAAAAAAATCACAAAAAGCACGAAATCCATTTTGATTTGAACGTTCATTTTCTTAAAAGGCTTCAACAATCTTAAGGCGTTGCTTAATTGAATTGAATTTGTCAAACACTCAAGCAAAGAAATGTCAAATTAAGTTAAGCAAAACACTTGACGTTAAGGAATATCAGTTATAGACTCTAAAGCGTCTATTAGACGACGAGAGAGAGTGAAAATTTCAAAAAATTTTGAAAGCCATGTCAAACAGCAGTTTTCCATTAACAAGCAAGCATAATAACATTTCATCATACCGTGCTGACATGATCGTCTAATAGCCGGTTAAGCTTGTGTTCCATAGTTCATCATTAATTAGAGTTCTTGCTAATTTAAAAATTAAAAATAATAGTTCGTTTATTTAGTTTCGTTGATGTTTGCATTAGTATCCCATAGGCTTTTCAAATACTTTGGATTGTCCTTGAACCCTTATTATCGTGTAATTTGATCAGTTTGCTTAATTCGCCTATTCATTAATAGGCCGTTCATGGAAAATACGTAGTAGTTCGTTCAGTTCAGTTCAGTGAAAGGAATGCTTCGTGCAATTAAAAGCAGCTAAGATTTGCAATTTTAGTTTATAAGAAAATTAAATTCTCTTCTAAATATTTTTGAACTATTTATTTCATACGCACTTTTTAAGTCTGAAATTAATTTTTGGTTAGTGAAAGAGGAGATAGAGGGTATGTGTGTGTTTATTAATAAATACGCATATGAGCTAACAAAAGCTTTAGTCATTTTTCGTTTAGGCAAATTTTTATTACACATCAAGCACATTCTCACAAAAGTGCTTGTAAATTAATGTGTGTAGTGGGTTTCAGTTATTTTTATGGGCTTGTTAATTTATTAGCTGCCAATAATTTATATTTTATCTCTATAATTTTTCAAATAAGCAATTGACTGACATTTTTCAACAGCCTGAAATGGGGATTGGAATGGCAGCCGCTTAACCAAACTTTTTTGTGCTTTTTCACATGTTTTCATATAAAATATTAAATATCTTGCTCGACATGATTGAACATTTTGTTGTTGTTGTAGTAGAGGTTATAGTTACGGTGGCATTTGTCTATTAATTTATTTTTTAGCTTATAAATGTTTGCTAGTTTTGTGAAATAAATTAACAGTTTCTAAGAAAGCTGTTACCACTTAAAATGCCCACAAACACTGGTTTACGGTTAAAGTTAAAGGAATAGGGAAACTATAAAGAAGACTGTAAGAATTTTTTGTATAACTTGCAAGGGAATTAAAAAAATAAAATTATTTCTAGAAACCAAGAAAGCTCGTTAGTTAGTGTGTTTCTATGGCAATATGAAACAACTGCTTCTGTTTTCTTATGTCACTAGATGTTTTTGTCCCGGTCTCACTCGGCCCACTCTTTTATGTATTATGTGAGTCAGTATCCTTAGAGAGCGTTTGTATAAATCCGTTTAAAAATAGAATTTTAAGCATTAAAAACCCATCCAAATAATTACAGCCATTTAATACTTTATAAAGTGGCTCATGCCCCTACTAGAATTATTAGCAGAGGCTCCTAGCAAAGTGCTAAATAAAAAGTTTCAAAGCATAATTTCAGGCTTAAATTAAGTACCTGCTGCACACATATTTTTGAACATTGGCGAGTGAAAAGCTTTGAAGAATGGGCGTAAAAATGGGCGTGATCGTGTTAAAAGTGTATGGCGACCTTAATTAGAGTAAATAATATTAAATGTGTCAAATTTGAGAAATACCTGGGAAAATAAAAATTTGTATAGCGCACACACAAATCAAAAAATTAATTTTATTTATTAATGTAGATTAAGAGGACTACAATTTTAAAATTCCTAAAAGTTTTTCTTAAAAAATTAATTTGATTCTATTGTTGCCGTTCCACAATCTCAGTCTCTGCCATTCCTGAAGCAGAATAATAAATTTGATTCGATGAAGACATAAAGTGAACATGGAAAAATTAATACAGTGTGAACACACATTTTTAATCTTTTTTTTCTTAAATTAAAAATAAATAATATTTAAAATTTTATGCTGCAACTTAAACGTTCACCCTTTGTTTTAATGTTTTTTTTTTTGTGATTACCCAGCTCATCTTCATTTGAAGGAAAATTGAATACACAAATGCATCGGCATACAAAGTTTGTTTAAATGCTTAAAATTTGTGTTTGTTTGTTTGTATGTACAAATACACTATATACTCGTATTCATTCATTAATTTCCCTGGCGCGTGTTAATTTGCCGCATTGGATTTATTTAATTTTCTTGAAATTTTGAACGACAACTACCACAAGAGACAATAAAGAACAACAATAGCACTACCACCAAGCATTCAAATATGGTAAACAACATGAGTGTAAGAAATACGTGTGTATGTACATGCGAGTATGTTTGTTTATAGAGAATCAGTTACGCGTATCTAACTCCTTGATAGAGTTACGGTTTTATGGGTGTTTCAGTATATTTTGCTTGTCTTGTCGCTGCTTTTGTTTGCACACACACTAAATATATTGTTGTGTATGTGTTTGAATTTATGCAAGGAGTTTGTTAAATCAACTAAAATAAGGGAATTCTGAGAAGACTTCAACAACGCCTTTACTATTTTTCAAAGTATTTTTATTTCTTTAATTTTTTTTTTATTATTGAATTAAGAAATTAACTAAAGAATAAAATAAAATTTGTGCTTAATTAATAAATATTTTTGCTTGAATCAGATTTTTTATGGGGCTTAATAAGCACACATTGGTTCCTGGCGTATTTTAAAAGTTAAAAATTGACAACTTGTCTAACTCTTTATCAATTTCAATCTCTATTGCCTTTTCTTATTTTATTCTTCCTCTATTTCTTCTTCTTCTACATAAATCCTAATCTCTCGCTTTGTCTCCCTCTTTCTCTGCCTCTGTTTCCTTTTCTCTTTCTCTGTCTACCTCTCTCTCTCTCTCTCTCTCTCTCAAATATTTTGTTTCGTTTTTTTCTTGCTATGAGTAACTTTTCGTTTTATCTGTCTCTGTTTCGCTCTCTCTCCCTCTCACATATTTCCTTTTTCTTTTTTTTTCTCTTTTCAAGTAGCTTTTCTCCTACTCTGATATCTTCCTCCCTCTTTCTCTCTCACATATTTTTTTCTTCTTTTCTTCTCAGTATGAGTAGATCTTCTTCTTCTTCTTCTTCTAGTGCTTCCTCTCTCTCTCTCACACATATTTTTTTTTCTTGAAAGGCTTTTCTTCTTCTTCTACTGCTATCTCTTTCTCTCTCTCTCTTTCACTCTCACTCTCTGTTTCTTTCTGTCTTTCTCAGTATCGGTCTCTCTCTGAGTAAATTTTTCTTTTTTTCTATATTTTTCTGATATTTTTCTTTCTTCTTCTCACTCTTTCTTTCTCACATATTTATTTCTTGTTTTTTTCTGTCTAGGAGTAGCTTTTCGGCTTTTTCGTCTATGTACTCTCTCTCTCTCTCTCTATCTCTGCATCATTCTCCCTCTCTCTCACATATATTTTTCTTCTTTTTTCTCACTATGAGTAGCTTTTCTTCTTCTTGTTCTACTGCTATCTCTCTCACACATATTTTTTCTCGCTATTAGTAGCTTTTTTCTTCTTCTAATGCTATCTCTTTCACTCTCAGTCTCTGTCTGTTTCTCTCTGTCTCGGTCTCCCCCTACCTCTCTCTCTCTCTCTCTCTCTCTGTGTCTCTCTCTCTCACTCACTCACTCACATTTTCCTTCTTCTTATATTTCTCTCTTTCTCTCTCAGCAAAATACTACTTTCGACACTTTGAAATCCTTTCAACCGCTTTTATTTTTCTTAAAAAATCTAATCCAAAATATAATTTCAAATCTTTATTTTATTTTAATGTTAAAAATCCATCTGACTACACATACTGGGAAAACGTGTTTCCATTTATCCCTTGTCGGCTGTCTCCTTTTAACGTTAAACTTAAATTACATTAAAATAAATTAATACGAATACTCGTGTGGCTGCTGTGGATTCTCCACAAAAAAAAAAATAAAATTAAAATTGAAAGTTTTTAATTGAAACTGATTTTTGCAGAGAGGGGAAATAAAAAACCCCTAACCATTTGAAGATATTAAAAAAACTTCTGCTGCTGCTAACACACATACTCATCCAACCAAAGTAAAACTCATTCATACGCACAAATAAGTTCCACTTTGTGACAACTTAACTCTTTATCCATAACAAATGCTACACACATATTAACGAGAGAGATAAATTATTTTTTTGGCGAACAAAATGCTTTACTTATTTAAAAATTTTATGAATAAGCCTCTTGGTAAAAACAGTATAAATTTGAGCACTTTAATGTGTTAAAGAGAAAATAAAATCAGAAAAAATTATTCTGTGAAAAAATACACTCTTTTTGGTTTATTGCAAAATAGACTTGGGAGATATTTAAAAAAAAAAATCTTTTACACACTAATTGATAAATTTCTTAAAATTAAAACTTGATATTGAGAAAATATTTAATTTTTTATATAAAAATTATTTGTAGAGTTTCTTTAAATACCTGAATTAAACAATAAGTACATATTTCCTTTTAGATTTATATATTTCAAAGCATTAGGTTCTTCTTCAGGATCTGTATAGCTTCATAAATTTAGCAAATTTGATTTTTTAATTAAAAAGAAAGTTTTTTTTTTTTGGGTTATGACACTATTGAAGTAAAAGAGCCATATGAATGTGTTATTGGAAATTGTGTGTGATTTAAGTAATTCTCAAACTGACCTTTTTTAATGCCTGCAGCTCTTTCTTGCTAAGCTGCAGCACTGAAATTCTATTTAATTTTTTTCTTTAAAATTTCATTAAAATATTAAATTAAAAAGGAATAAAAAAAACTGAATTAAAAAGGGTGTAAAAAAACGTTAAAAACTTTTCAAGGATTTCCTAAACAAGAACAATAACAGCATTAGAAAAAGCTATAACAATTAGGCACAATAGAAAAAAAAAAATAGAACAAAAAATCACTACGATTTAAGAGCGAAAGCTCTAGTCTATAACGAAAACAAATCTACAGCGTAATCAACAATAAAACAACCTCTTTACCCATTTCCTGCCTGCCTCCTTCTTCTATCAACCATAATAAACTTAACTAAAAAGAAACGAAAAAAACAAAAAAAAGAAATGGGGTATAAAAAGAAGAAGAAAGAATCCAGCAATAAAAGCAACAAAATGGTATTATAATTAACTTATGTTGGGTTAAGTGATGCTTTTCATCAAAGACTGTTGTATTGCAAATTGTCGCCCATGGCTCAATGAAAATTTTTGTTGTTTGTTTGCTTGCTTGTTGGTTGTATGTTTTGGTGCATGTATTGTTGTTGTTGTTGTTGTTGATGCTAATGCTGTTGTTGTTATTGTGGTTGTTGCTGGGTAGTATTGCTTCTTTAACTTAACAGCAAAAACATTTATAGGAGTCGATAGGCATTCATTCACACAAACATTTCACACATATACAAACACTTTTCACTGAATATGGCATTTAAGAGTGAATATAAACCCATACACACACACACAGTAACTCATACCCATAACATCTGAATCACACTTACGTGTTCGGAACACAGAAATTGTATCAAAGTACAATGATTACACGTTTAGTGTTCAGGAATGTTAGAAATACAAGATTACGCCATTCCGCACATAAAATTTAAATTTTCTGGGCATGACGTCAAGCGATGTGTTTCAATTGGCTAATAATTTACAGCTAAATAAGAAAGAGTAAAAAAATTTATAATTTTTCTTTTCATCTAACGGAAAATCATAGGCATGGCATAATCTTGTATTTCCATCATTCTTGTTTAGTGTTTAACACAGCACAGTGGTTGGTCATCATGATGCTATCACTATGGTGGCAGTGACTAAGAATTTTTGAAAGTATTGAACAGCCTAAATAAATTATAAATTTCTCTGGTAATAAAGTAACAAAAAAAAAAAAAACTTCATATTCAGTAACTTTCGGACAAAAATATTCGAAGTTTGCAAAGAACTTAATATCACATAAATGATCATCGCAAATAACGATTTTTTTCCTACCGAATATTTTTGTCCGGAAAGTTACTGAATACCGAATATCGTTATACTTGTTTTTCGATACGAAAGTTGTTAAAAAAAAGTTACTGAATCGCACTACTCGTCTATTTTCGAAAGTTCTTTATATAAGCTTTTTCTTTCGAATTGAAAATTTTTTTCGAATCGAAATGCATAATAACGCCCTTGTAGTATAAAATGAAAATGAACGTTAACGTTCTACTGGTTTTTTTTTTTAAATTTTATTAATAAAAAAAAGTAAAACACTTTTCTCCTTATCCAAAAAAATTAACGTAGACTTTAAAGTGAACGTTATAACATTTTTTTATATATTTTACTTTAAAGTCTACATGAATTTTTTTTTTTGGATAAGAGGTTTAAGTAATTTATAGGTGATATGGCAAGCAAATCAAAAAATTTTATAATTTTTTTTTAGAGATTTTTTTATATTCCAAACCACTGTGCAGCATAATTTTTGTTAGTTTTCTTTAGATACAAATACACAAACACACACACATACACACTGATGGATCCCCACTAAAAATATACTGACTGCATTTATATGCAGGAAGGTAAATTTAACAGATTCATTACAAAAAAAAGTTTTAAGAAACAAAACACTGACTTTTATGCAAGACAAAAGGTATTAAATTGATGCAAAACTTTAAGGCTTAAGGGTAAATAAAAATGGATTACTTTGCTAAAATTTTACACAGGCGGTTACAAACTGCAACTTAATAGAGCCAAATTAAATAAAACCAAACATTAATACGGCTTAAGTTTCAAATATAAGCCCAACAACAATAACAACAAATGTGTGGCATTTAATTTTTACAAACTTTCCTTTAGTAAACAAATTGTTAAGAATGTCTTTTTCAAATTGCTGCTACTTAAAATAAATCGTTTTTAATTTTGTAAGGAGCAAGCACATCAATGTGATGTGTGTTTGTTACTGTGCAATCTGTTTAGAATATTTAAATTTTCTTATAACTTTTTCCTATTTTTATTTGAAATGCATAAAATTATAACCACAATACCAGAGTTGCTTACTTTGCTTTTGCGGCAGTTTATTTTGGTTTCATTTCAACTTCAACTTTTCTATTAAACACTCTAATTACAAAAGTTTTTTAATAAAAAAAAATTATTTCTTTACTCACTCATCAAGCATTTGCAGAGGTCATTTGCTATAGTAAAAAAAAAAAAAACATTTAAATATATCTGTGTTAATAAGGAAAAATTGCTCAAGTCGACTTGAGCATTTCAACTTAATGAACCACAATCTCGTTAAAGTCGTTAGCTTTTTCAATTTTAAATTCATAAAATTGTTATGAACTTTAAAAAGCTTTAAATAAAATTTTTGTACTTCTGTGTTAATAGTTTCACTACCCTAGTATTTCAGGTACAGTGGGACGATGTATGTATTAATACCATTGCTAGAATGCTAGAATCGAAACTTTAATTACTTTTAAATTTCTAGTTTCTAAAAATAACTTAATAAGACATAAGCGGTTTTTCCATATTAGCACAGATATTTTTTTTTTTTTAATTTTTTATTGCCAAATTGTATTGTGTCATTTTTATTTTCTAACATTCATAGACAGAACAGGAATCAAGTAAAAGCAAAGGAAATAACGCCATATTGTTTGAAAAGCTCTCCTTCCCTTGATTGTTTTGTATGAGTATGAGGAAAACATAACTAAACATGACGTTTCATTAAAATTTGCAGTCATCATTTTTCAAAGTTTTTATGTAAAAAACAACAAGGAAAGAAAGAAAAAAAAAACACAAGACGAATGTAACAAGTATGAGCAAGCATAAAAGCAACTAGTACAACATTGTGGTATGAGGCTTCTGTGGTTGATATTGTCAATAAATAGCAATAATGAATATACAAATCTTGAATTATTTTTTAATACCCTTGACTTTTTAAAGAATTTTTTAATTAATTTTAAACATTTTTTTTTAATTAAAAAAATTTTTTAGGAAACAGAAAATAAAACTACCATTTCAGAATGAACGATTCTGCCCCTTGGCCTTTCTGGCTATAAATTTGCTTAACCAGAGAAAAAAATAGCACCATATTGGTGTCAAAATCACAACAACCGGTGTTAATAGTGTATCGACCACGTTTGTGCTCACTTTTAGCAACGCATTATTGCAAAATTGACAAAGTGTGGTGTCAAATTGACACCATATTTTTGTCGAAATGACACCCGTACTGGTGCTGAATCGACACCATTTGGAGTCAAAATGATACCATACTGGTGTTGAATTGACACCGTTTGTTAATAAAATGACAACATGCCTTTGTCAATTTGACAACGTTCGTTACCAATTCGACAACGTGTGTTGTCAAAAAAGTAAAATTTTTTCTTTTTTCTAAGTTGCCAACCAACCGTTGACGGTTTGTACACGCTTGTTAAACGGAATGGTGTCAACGGAAGGGTGTCAAAATGACCACATACATTGTTGACACCGCAACGCGATTTTTGGCTCAAAGATTACATTTGGCATCGGCGACCATCACAAGAACAATTTAAAAGGTTTCTGGTAAGTCGGTATTACGGTTGGAAATATTGTCTCTTACACATGACTTTCAACATATGTTTGGTATGAGCTAAGAAAAATTGATGACGATATTGCCCACTGCTGAACCGCATCAAAAACGTATTAAATACTCAATTCATGCACTTGCATACTCCTACACGAGGCATATAAACACGCACGTGCACTCATACTCCTTAACACAAACACCTTTACACATCCACACACCTAGCGAATGCATGAAAACTATAGAATATTAATATTTTGTTATTGGATCATTCGTATTCCTCAATTTTTATTGTCTGTCCATTTTGCCAGTGTATTGTAAACGTTGTTTTAATGTTCCATCCATTTGTCACTTGCAATTATTACTTTTCTTTTCTCGTTGTTGCTGTAGTTGTTCGTTTTTCGTTTTTCCAATTTTTTTTTGTCTTACTGTTTTTATCGTTATTGTTTTGTTTTCCTTGAATACTTTTGGTTGTTATTGTCACTGTTCAACTAATGTAAAATGAGTGTAAAAATACAGCACTAAGTATGCATGAGTACGTGTGTGCATGCATGACCGTTATGTGTTGGCAAGTACATAAATGTTTTCGAAAAAATAAAATGTTTATTTGTAAATGAGTGTGTGTAAATGTGTATTTTAATGTACTTGGAGAGTACAAATGTAATTGTAAGATGTCATTGGCATTGCATTTTCTAGTGTTGTTATTGTTGTTTATGTTATATTTAGCTGCTGCAACAAAATGGTAGTTTCACTTGCATAATTACATCTTTAAAAATTGCTGTCATTTATTAAAGCCAATTATTTTTATTTTTTTTTTGTATTTTCTCTTTTCTGTCTAAGTGGGTTGATATTTTTGCTTGCAGTGTTACAAGTAATGAGGGCAGACTTGAAATTTTTTTAAAATAAATAAATAAATGGCTTAGGCATGAAATTTTTCATAAATAATGGGAATTAATGAATAATGAAATTATTTCATTAAATAAATTAAATTATTTGGAATCATAAAATTTAACAAAATTTAATCTATCGTAAAAGTTTATAACGAATATCATGAGTAAAAACCAACACAATTTCTGGAATTAAGCACAAATAAAGATTAATATTTTGTTAAGCTTTTAAATTCCAAATAGAAATTATTACATAGAAAAAAAAATATTTTTTTTGTAAAAAATTTTGAATGGTTGAATTTTTAAAAAAATTATAAAAAATAGAAGTAGACAAAAATCCACCGTTTTTTTTAAAAACATATAGCTCTTTAAGTTTTAAATAAAATGAGGTAAATTTTGACTAAAATCGATACACAAGTTTTGATTTCATTCACAATCAAGGTAACAAAAATATTTTTTTCAATGAGTTAAAGCATTAAAAATAATTATATGATAACGAAATTGAAAGCATCTAAGTTTTTCTTCTTTTTTTTATACCCAATTGTTTTCCACCCCTCTAACTAATCATTTTTATTGTAACATTTTCTTTATAAATTTAAATACATTTTCAGTTGGCTTTCATATGCTCACTTCTATTAGTGTTATGCATTTGAAAAACTCAGGGGTAATGTAATAAATATTACTACACTGTGACTCTATACTTTACATACGCTCCTTTTTATTTTCAGCTAAATAACTTTATAGATGAAAAAGATTTTCCCAGTAGTTCAAACTCACAGAAGAGAAAAAGTAAGCAAAAGTCTCTTAGCTCGAATTAAGGAAAAATCGACTTGCTGTGGCATTTACTTACTCATAAGGTCTCAGATAGCTATAATTAACTTTAGTTAGAGTAACTGATAAAGTGATCAATAACTTTTTTCCATTATCAGCATTTAACTCGCTACTTCGTCAGCGAAGTACCATACTGTCGCTAATATAATTTAAGTGAGTGAAGATAAATCTGCCGAGTTAAATATGTTTTAAGGTATCTCGTTACGTTTTTTAGCATTTGTAAATATCTTTTTAGTATTTATGGCATACTTATGGAGAAATCTAAGTACATGGGTAAAAATATGACTTCTCACAAAGATTGAGGGATGGGACACTTAACATTTTAAAGGATAGGTCGTCTAGATTTGTAATCTACTGCTCAAATACTCAGAATTTGCTTGGACTATTTTGAATTTTTTTTTTAAATTTCTATTCAATCCAGTACTCTTGTTCTCAAGGATTTTGGCAGTTTCCGTTTTGCATCATAAAATAAAAACTATGAAGTTTTCAGAAAATGTTAAAGCACTTACAGAAAGCTTAGAAACTACAGATCAAATTCGTTTCTGATTTTGATAATTTTCATAAGCAAAATCAGGAATGCTACCGCGGTAAAGTGGGGAATGGTAAAAATAACTCAAAGTAACAGCTCTGGGGTATATGGAAATTTCAAAAATTTGTTAAAAATAGTTTAAACTAACTTCTGAGTATTTGGGTGGTAGATTATAAATTTAGATGATCTCCCCTTTAGTATGATATATCGTCCATTTCATTTTCTTGTATAGTTTCTCCGAAAGTCACTAGAAACCTTCAGAGCAACAGCACTGGGGTAAATGGACATTTCAAAAAATATTTTAAAAACAGTTGAAAGTAACTTCTGAGTTTTTGGGCGGTAGATTACAAATCTAGAAGACTTACCCTTTAAAATGTTATGTGTCCCATGAAATACTTTTAGGTTAATTTTCATAAAAAAATTAAAAAGTACCAATTAATTTAATAAAAAGTACCACTTTATCTTTTTAATGATTTTTGACTTTGCTCAGGATCGTTTAATTTCAATTTCGCACTTCTAGGCTTGTAAATAATAAAATATCAAAAAGTACCAAAAAATCTACAAAAAGTACCATTTGTCCTTTTAATGATTTTTAACTTTGTTCAGGACCGTTTGAGCCCAACCTTGTACTTCTACATTCGTTTACATTGCAAAATGGAAAAGTACTATAAAATTTAATAAAAAACTACTATTTTGTCCCTTAATTAATGCTTTCTTATTTCGTTCAGTACCGTTTAATTCTACTGTCACAATTCGACGTTTCCACATAACATAAAAAGTAGCACTAAAATTAATTAAATATAAAGTCCAATCTTATTTCCCCTTTTTGGTACTTTTTTTCTCCCTTGAAATTTATTTTTTAAATAGAGTTTTATTGGATTTTACAAATTAATAATAGAATGTTCTTTTGCTGCATCAATTTACATAAAAGTACATTTTTAGAAATAGTAGTAAAAAGGGCTGCTTGTAAGTAATTTTAACTACAGTGATAAACAAAAGTGACTTGCCAGTTTTCTTTTTAATTTTGCTAACTACAGGGTGCTTAAACACAAAATCGTTTTACGTTTAACTAAAAATGTATTGCAAATGTATTGCATTGATAGAGTTAGTATGTATGGATGTATGAGGGTGTGTAGCCCCAGTGCATTTGCTATAAATTCACATTAACGGTTTTACGCACTTGTTGGCATTTTGATAGAAGTAAAAGTAATTCGTACTAAATGTTTTTAAATTCTCGTTTATTTTCCAAGTTTTTTTTTGTTATTGTTGTTGTTAATAATATTCTGCTGTATATATTCTTGTTAGCTTTACGTTATATTTTTGCTATTATTCTTTTTGATTTTGAAAAGTGGTCATAATTTTAATAGGGTTTCATGTTTATGTATTTGCAATTGGAAAAAGAAGTGTAAATAACACCAAGCAACGACAAAGGCAACCATAAAAATAACAACAACAACAAATTTTGTTGAAAGTTCCTATGAAAAATGTGCAAGAAGAGAAAAAAAATTTCATAAAATACACTGGTAAAAAAAAAATTATTTTTTACACTTAAGGTCTGCCATAAAAATAGTTTTTATTTTCCAATATTTCGACTATACATTTCACGTAACGGGTTACGTTAAAACATATTTAACTCGTCATATTTATCTTCACTCACTTACTAATACAGCAGGTGGTATGTGTGTATAAGATCAAGATCCTGATAAAAATTTTATTAGTGCTTGGGGCAGTTGGTTGATTTCACCATCATCAAGGGCTATAAACGCCCCGCGAAATTTAAGAATATTGTGCAGGTTGGTTGATTTATGTATGTGACAGCCTGACGGCCCTTAATTGGAATAAACAAATTCTGTTTAGAACCACTCACACTGTTTCTTTACTCTCAGACGCTTGTAGTAACAAAAACAGGTCCAAATTATATGTTATCTGCTGTTTCATTTTGATGCTCATATTTGCCAAGTTTTTAATGGTCTGCAATGTCGGGTCATGACAAGATGATTAATTGCTGTTAGTACTCGGCCTCTACTTAAATATAGTAGAACGTTTTATGAGTGTCGCTTGCCCGTCAGGCCCAATAAGTCATTTGTTTTTGTTCTGAAACGGAATGGCATGACTGTTTTTGCTGCCCTGATATACCTATCTGCATTTTATATTCTTTTACCAGCCAGTCATTAATATTGAGTTTAAAAGAGCTCCAAAGCAGTACGCAGACTGCTTCTTTGCCAATGAAGCTGCACCTTTTCTTGAGAGCTTGCTTTTCCCTTATCTAGCACAGATGGATACCTTATTTTTAGGTTAGGTTAGGTTGCACAGGGCGCCCCGAATAAAGAAAAATAGAAGAAGGCTCACTTGGATCTTCTGGCTTGGTTTGTTTGTGATATCTGTGTAAAATTAAAGATGGATAGTAAAAAAATAGAAGAGTGAAAATAAGTAGTAAAAAGAATAAGAAGAGAAGACTACTCCGTTACCTAAACAAGTTGCTACTCCTAATGAAGTCTTATAGTCGGCAGTGCATTAAGACCCCGATATGCCAGTGCAGGGCAGAGGCAGAGAAGATGTTTCACAACCCTATTGTAGGACCAGGACCACACACAGCAATTTTAGCTGAACAAATCTTAATTTTGTAGAAGAGAGAGGAAAGAAGAATGGAAAGGCATACAAACTTGCTCGTACTCGACAATTCCCTTTTGTTCTCTGTTCAGGTAGCTTGAAGGCTAAATGAATGAGCGCATAAGAATGCTAAAATTGCCGAAACAAAAAATGTCTGTAGGGACAAGACGACAGTTTTAAAAGAGAATTGAGAAAGAAATGCCCAACTAGAAGTGTTAGACAATCCCAATGCTAATTTGCTGTCAGAGTGACTGAAGATGTCACTGTTACTAGAAATCGTTCACAGTATGTATCGCAGGAGCCAAATTTTTCCTATCATTTTGATTAAATACTTCGACACAGCCATCTGTAGGTCTGTTCTATTCAGTTCTTAATTAACCCTATTTAGCAATGTGACCCTGAAGCTGTATTTGGTATGACAGTCATTTTCAGGCTTCTTAGGGTTAAATAAAAGTTAAGTTACAGCAGTGATTGAATGCTAATACTCTCAAGTTCTCTAGTTGTGAAAATAATAAAAAAAAGCTTTAAATATTAAATATAACAAAGCCAGAGTAAAGTGATTAATAAAGCAAAATAAATAAATCCTTGGTCTTCCTATACCCTTATATATTAGCTATGCGTGTTTAAGTTTAAGTCCATTAAATTTTTTCTTTTGATTTTTTGCCGTGTGACTACTTACTGTTCATCTTAAGTCTATCTACACACGAGTTTTATGGAATAATTAAATACCCTTAAATATTAGTTTCGTCTTGTTTTATGTTTTCATTCCATCATCATCTCAGCAGCTCAGCATTTCAGCTGTGTTGCTGCAGCTGTGACTGTGTTACTCAGTGGGATCCAACAAGTTGTTATTGTTATAACTTGCTTTTGTGTGTACTTCTTATGGCCATTTCCACTCAATTATATTTTTTTTCTCTTCTCCTTTAGCTTCATTTTTATTTATGATACAACAGTGATTATTTTGTGATTGTAGCTGTGATAAACAGAATTTTATTCTTCTTTTCTTGTGTAAAACATTGTGTGTTTTAATGTCATATTTTGTGTGTGTTTGCTTGTTAAAAACATAAAAATTGTTGTTGCCATTTTAATGCAAAAACTGAAATTAACCCTGAAAAATGATTATGTAATTAACAGTGTAGACATTTCATATGAAGAGGGAAATATTGTTTAAAGGAAAAGGAAAATAATGAAAATTGTAGTTGATGTACTCGCAATTAAAATATGTGATGGTGGTATATACAGCAAAATAGTATAACTCATACCCATTTTACTGAGAGCTTAAGTGAGAAAACCATTTAACCAACAAAATTATTTAAATAAATTTTTTATTTAAAAGAAAAGAGACTTCAAGTAAAACTTAATATTCAAGAGAAACTTTAATTTTAAAATGTTTTGTTGGTTAAATGGTTTTTTCTTTAAGCCAAGGTAATGCATTTTAATGCCAACTCACTTACACTCACTTACATTTATGTCCATGAAACAGAGATAAAATTAAACGATTAAAAAACGGATGTTACATGTCATATTTTTAATTTGAATAATCTCTCGTTCTTTTCGCAGCTTAAGTAGATAAATTGCACAATTCTTGTATAATTTAAATTTTAATATTTAATTAAAGCTTAATTAAACATTAAATTATATAAATTAAATAAATAAAAAGGAGTCGGAAATGTTTAAATTGTGGAATTAGTAAATTCTTTACAGTAAAACAAGGTTTCTTGTAGTGCGATTCAGTAACTTTTATAACCAACATTCGTATCGAAAAAACAACTATAACGATATTTTATCCAGTTTCCAAAAAAAATATTCGCTACGAAAAAGATCGTTGTTTGCGATGATCATTTATGTGCTATTAAGTTTGTTGCAAAATTCGATAAAATATCGTTATAATTGTTTCTTCGATATAAAAGTTACTGAAACGCACTGCTGATATAGTGAAAATCTTAAATTTTTTGTTTATAATCTTCAGCATTCAGTGACTTCAGTGAGAATACATACAGGAGACAAATTACGAGATTTCAGTGAAACTTAAATGGAATTTTCGTTCAATATCGCATGCTGTACTTAGGCACTGATTTTGATTTCCTTTGCCAAAAAAACACAGGTAAATTTATTTAAAAAAAAAAGAAATAAGACTGATTAGAAGTATTGTTGTTATGAGAATAACAGTTATTCTCATAACTCGACTACGAGAACGACACTCGTAATAAGACTAAATAATTTCTAGAGTTTATAAATTTAAGACAACTTTTGAATGATTTATGTGCGTTTCATTTGAATACGGATTCTTTTAAGTGATTAAAAATTCAAATTTCCTTCAAGTCGTATTTCTAGCTTTTCTTAAATCTACTTTGTAGTTTCAAAAGTTATAAAAAAATATTTTGAAGAAAAAATTAAAAAGAATTTTATTTTTAAAAAAATTATTAAAAGTAGAAAAAAAGAAAAATTTAACATAAAAAATTTACAAACCTATAAAATGACAAAATTATAACAAAACGAGAAATATTTTATGAAAATCATTAAAAAACTTTTGATTTCATTCACACAAATTTCAGTTGTTCTGGAAAAAAAACCATGTAAGCTAGTTTAAATTAAAGAGAATATTGAGAGTTTAAAGTTTTATTAAAAAAAAAAGAAACTCACAAAGAGCAAAAGCTTTGGAGAACAAATTTTATACCTTTAATACTTAAATCAGTCTTATTCCGAGTGTCGTTGTCGTAGTCGATTTCACGAAAAGCTTTGCTACATATCACTTCATGACAACGACAGTCCTATTTAAGCCTAATAACTGAAGTAAGGTTACAGCATAGAAACGAAAGCAATTGATTTGTGAGAATGTTTACACATGTCCTCGCCTTTCTATCGCTTTAAGTTTTTCAGCAGCTTTTTCAACAGTCGCTTTTTCAACAGTCATTTTTGGGTATTCCACATGAATATTAACTAGAGGTCTAGTGGGTAGCAGCCAACATAATAAATATTTGAGCTACACTATTCAGTGTAATGTTTCGTTTCCGCTCCTAAATTAGTCGGGCCAAATTGCTGCATTTGGTATTGAACAACCAAATAGTACAATATTTTTAGATTATTTCATATAAAAACTGAAAAAATTTCAACATTTCTGCTTGATCCCTTTTTTGAAGAAAATTTTCCCATTATTTTTTGGCTAAAAGTATTTTGTTTTTATTTAAGTTTTTTCTTTTTAATCAAAACGGCTTGAGGTCATTATGTATAAATTTATTTTCTGACGAAGTAGAAAATAAACTCTTTCAATACGACCTCAAGCTTAATAAACTAGCCGTTTTTTTTTTTGTTGAAAATTAATTTTTTTCTAACACTTGAAGCATAACAAACTTAATAATTTAAAAACATTTTTTATATATATAAATTGGCCTCAATCTAAATTGCTTATATCGTTTTAAACTTCTATTTATTTGCTAAAACAAAAAAAAAAACAAAAAAAAAAGTTTTAGAATATATTGCCAGGCAACTTTTTATAATGTTAAATAACATGTTTTACATTAATTTTCTTCATAAAAATTTCAATTTCTTAACACTGCTTATGAATAAAACTTTTTATGCCAAAAAAGAAATCCTTTTAATGTCTGTTCAGCTCATAACTTTCAACACATTTTCATTTTCGTTTTGCATTCATTTTTTTCCCTCCCTTCTTTTTTTGTTTGTTTTTTTTTGTGAAAATACATGCATGTAGAACATTTTCTTATTTGTGTATCACTTGTGACTTTACCACTCATTCAAAGTTTCAGTGAAAGAAAACAACAACAACAGCAATGTATTTTTTAAATTTATTGTTTTATGTAGACTTTAAGTTGTTTTCTTGTAAATCAAGCAAATTTTTTTTTGTTTTTGGTGAGCATTTGTTGTTTTTATGAGTTTTTGTTTTTGTGGCGTAGGGAGGCTGGGGTTTTGCAGTAACAAACTTTTTACGCCAAATAAAATTCAATCAGTTCTAGAAAACTTTAAAACATTTGAAACAGTTTTGATTCATTTGTTTATGGGTGTGTGTGTGTGTGTGTGTGTGTGTATGTCAGTTAGTGTATTTTTTTCCCATTTCATAAATGTTTTCTTTTTGTTTTACTAGTTTAATCTCGAGAGTCATAAGAAAACCGCATAAAACCCAACTTGAAAAGAGAGCAGAGTAAAATTTAATTTAATTTTTTTTTTCAAAAATTTTAGCTTTTAAAGAAAGTGATCAGCATAAATATAAAATTTTAAAAAAATATTAATTTAATAATTTTATTAAATTATTCGATTTTATAAATTTGTTTATTATAAAAATAAATTTCCCTGAAGAAGACCTTCAAATAAATAAAAATAATTTTTTAAGATCTTAAGCTTGATTAATATTAAATAAAAATTTATTAATTTGATTGAGAATATTCCCTACAAATTGTTTTCCCAAGATGATCCGATGATCTTAGCTGTCAGTGCTCCTTAATATTTTAGTCTTAGAATTTTATTCTGTTAGACTAAATAAATAAATAAATATTTTCCCAAGAAAAATTGTGTTTTTGAAAAAAATTCCCCAAATGAAAGAATTTTCTATAAAAAACTAAGGACCAATTTTAATACAAAATAGAAGAGAGGACCGTAAAACAACTTCTAGTGAATTTTAGTACACAATTGGATTGAATGTTGATTTTAATAAAATTTTGTAAAAATTCCAAAATTTTTGAAGCTGTGCCTGGGTTTTAGTTAAAAAATCAGGAGTAAAATTTTCCTTAAGCTTAGTAAAAAAATATCAAAATTATTATTTTATGACAACAAAAAAAAAAAAAAAAAAAATCACTCACCATCCCAGCACTAAATGAAAATTTTGAAAATGTCTTCTTAGACATAATGAATGTGTAGATGTGTCCCTATTTGGGGGTATGTGTAAAGAGTAAGACAACTTAGTTTTTTGTTGGTCTTATGTTTGCCACTTTCACACATAACTCATAAACTTGACATAAAACTTTCGCCCACGACAATAGTTTGTGCATACTCCAGTCGTTGAATAAAAATACAAGAAAACTAGAAAAATAAACGTTGTAATATGAATGTGTGTGAGTATGTGTGCGTATAACACAAGTGTTATTATCTTTCTATAAAAAAAATAAGGGATTTTAATCTTAAACAGGGACGGGGTTATGGCAGCATTACAAACCCATAAAAAATTTTGTAAGCGAATCTCTAGTTTCTTTAGTAACAGAAACCAGAAATGATGTCTAAAACAAAATGAAATTACCCAGCAGCAGAAAACAGATAAAAAATCTTTTTAGTTTAAACTAATTGGGATGCTGGTAGTTTTTTTAGTTAAAAAAAAGTTGTAGAAATTCATACAAAAATGAGCTTGCAAGTGGATATGTGTGTTAAAGGAAAATTTATTCAAACATACTTTTTAAACAAACACAATTATTTTCATAAACAAATAAAAACGCACTCACTGCACCAACTAACTAGTTTCATATGCATGCTCTCTTTCTCTCTTCCAGCTTTACACAAAAAAATTACATTCACACTTTTCTAATCACATCTGAATAAACTGAAACTCATGTTAAGTTTAATTTACATTTACATGCGTTATGGGCATTATTTTTCACAAATAAACACATAGAAAAGAGAGAGAGAGAGAGAGAGAGGGAACGTGAGCATACAAACACCAACTAACAAATATTTTTAAATAAAAAAAGTAGTTAAGACAACTAAACACAAATATTTACATTTTCTCATACAATAACTCCACCCCTTAAAGCAAAATTGTCATAAGTGACAAATTAAAATTTTTTTTTTTTTTTTTTTTTTTTTATTTAAAATTTTATATCGTGCCTAGCATTAACAAACTACTCTCTTCGATTAAAGTTTGCTTAGGGCTTGTACAAACTTCTTCATGCTTTGAGAGAGTGGAACTCTGTTATTCTAATGTGGATACCACATTACTGTTGCACTGGAAAGCTTGTGTTTGAAACATTAAATATAAACAGGGGCCTCTTTACGGCATTCGATATCGAGAAATTTCAATCGAAATTTTAAAATTTTTTCCATAAAAAAACATGAAAATTACGATTATGGAATGCGATGATTTGGGCCCAGGATTTTACAAAATATTTTATAAATAACTTGGGCCTGCCTTAATCTGCCCAAAAATTCATAGTGTCTGTCCTCAATTGCAGAAGTCTGCAGTTACGTAGTGTTAAATAATTTGGTTTCTTATTAAAAAAAAAATTCAGCTCTCTTGCTTAGTTTCTATTTTTTTATGGAAAATATTTTGCTCCCTTTATTGTACGCTGACACTTTAATCGTCTTAAATGCTTAAAGCAGGGAATGCCAATCATAATATTAATACAAAAACAACAGCATCAACAACCACCAGAACAGAATAAAGTAAAATTGTTGCAGAGTTTTTTCTTTTCTATTTTTCATTGTTAATGTATTTTACACAGATTTAAAGTTTTTCTTTTTCATACTTTGATTTCATTTGATTTTTGCTTTCCTTTTTTCTTTCTTTGCGGTTTGTTTTATAAACAAATTTTGTAAATATTTGTAATTGTGTGTCAACAGCAATTTTCTTACTGATTGTAACTACTCGAAGTTTTAATATCTTCTTTGTAAGCGTTTTTTTAAACTTTTATTTTAAACTTAAAACCAGTATACGAGAATAACAGCATTAAAGCTAAAGTTTTAAAAGTTTGTATTCATTTACGTTTGAACTGAGCAGAACTTTTGCTGTACTACTTACAACAACATTATGGGAACACAAGCCATTGGCTGATTTTGTTACAAAAGAAATTTTAATTTGTAATAAAAGCTTAAAATATTTAATAACAGAAGCTGTTATTTAGTGAATAATGTTTAATGACACCTTAAATGCAGAGGGGTCAAATTTTTAAAACTACAAGTTTTTTCTCCTATATTTTCACCACTGAAAATATTCCTTAAAACAAATACGTTTCCTATTTACGTGAAAGGAAAAAAAAATATAAAAATTTCTTGTTGTTTTTTCTATGTAAATTTTATTTTTAAATAATGAGTTCCCTTTTGTTTAATTTTCTTTTTGTATAAGAAATTTTAATTTAAAACTTTGTTATGCTGTTTTATTTTCTTTTATTTCATAATTTCATTAGTTTTCACTATTGAAAATGTCAAAGTTGAAATGAACTTTTAAAAACATGTTTATTATTAAAAGAAAAAAAAAACGCTAAATGCAAAAGGATAAGAAAATACGTGTGCAAATTAAAAAGTAAATACTGACTGTTGCTCGGACTCTTCCGGTTCTTTTGCTAATATAATAAGAGAAAAGGTCATCCGCTCTCTTGGGCCTTTTAATAAATAAAATCCTATTATTAAACGCATTTCTCTATATTTGATTTAAGGTTGGGTACATTTGCGTAAATGAACCGACCATGCCCACTTTTACAAATTGAAACATAATTACCACTAGTTCCTATTGTTACTGGCGTCAATATTAATTCTTATTTCTTAAAAATTTTGCTTAACAGTCATAAATTGGCTCGCAGCAGGATAAAAAAGCAATTGAAAATTGGCTTAATTTGGTTAGTCAAGGCCAAAAATTTTACTTAAAAAAAAAAAGAAAAAGTAAATTACAGATAGTGCTTGCTTCGAGCGAATTTTTGCTCATGAGCATAATTTTTTCCCTACCCTGGTTTTGAGGTTGCGGCTTGCACCACGAATTGAACCAAACAAATAGCAAAATAAGTTTTTACTTTAAAGAGAAGTCATTAATTTTTAAAGAAATTTTTTTGCTAATTTTTTTGCAAAACTTTTGATAGAAGTTTTTTTTTCCAAATTTTTTAAAGAAAATTTTTATAGAAAATTTTTTGAAAATTTTTTGAAAATTTTTTGAAAATTTTTTGAAAATTTTTTTGAAAATTTGTATAGAAATTTTTTTGCTAAATTTTTATTGAAATTTTTTTTCAAAATTTTTGATAGAAAATTTTTACAAAATTTTTGATAGAAAATTTTTACAAAATTTTTGATAGAAAATTTTTACAAAATTTTTGATAGAAAATTTTTAGCAAAATTTTTGATAGAAAATTTTTATAAAAATTTTTTTGCTAAATTTTTATAGAAAATATTTTTTTTTTAAATTTCTTATAGAACATTTTTGCCATACAATGAATGCAGAAAAAACTTTTCCTACAATTTTTGCTGGAAAATTCTTTCTTTAAAAATATCTTCGCTTCCTTTTTTAACTTCCTTGTTGTTATGTTTCATTATGCTCAAAACAAAAATATTTTAACTCACTTGGGGTTAATTTTAAAATCACAACAAGTGTTGCCAGGGATGTAGAGACAGCGGCGACTACAAAACTAAAGGCTGAGCCAAACAATAAAAATACTTCCTCCTGTATTTCATTGCAGCAGGTAGCATTCGTTACAAATATATGAAAAAAATAAAGCTTTAATATGTAGCAATAAGATAATAAGCTGTAAATAAAAAAAAACAGTAAATTAAAATCAGTATTAGAGAAAACAAAACAAGAGAAACAGAAGAAATATGCAAGAAAAATTGAGGGAGTTGTTCAAGCATTAAAAACTTGAATACAAAATAGTTTTTACGTCTTCATCTTCAGCAAACGCATTTAGATTTTGTTATTCTTTTTTTTTTACTTTAATGCAAATGCAACTTAAAGTTCTACATATCTCGTCTTCATTTAGCTCTTGTCGTTCTTTTATTTTCTTTTTTTTTTTGCTCTTTGCTTTACTGCTTATTTACAACAAAACAAAACAAAAACAAACAAACATTCTTGCATACATTCTCTATGCATTTTTCTTCTACTTATTTTAAGTAGTAGAAAAACTGATACTTGAACCGGAAGTCCTTAAGACCATCACCGGTTGTTTCCTGTTTTTATTTTCCAATAGATTTTGTTGTTGTAATTTGTATTATTGTGTTGTGTTGGCTTCAGCTGTTTTTCGTTATTATAAATTTTATTTTATTTTTATCTTTTTTTTTTGTTTACTTCATTTCTTATTGTGTGCACTATTACTTACTAACTAATGTCCTGGGTGTTGAAAACTCTCTAGTGATCTTAAATATACTTTTTTTTTCTATCACTCTTTGTTTGTTTTCATTGTTGTTCAAGTGTGTATTTTTGTATTGTGCTTAAAAGTAGTAGTTGTTGAACAAAAATCTGTATTTATATTTTTGTTTTCAATTTTAATTTTTTTCTTTTCTGCATAAAAATGTAAAATAAAATATTTATAAAGTGTTATAAGCAAAATAGGCATTATTATATTTTGCTTGGCTTTTGAATTTCACAAAATTTTCTGTAAAATTTTTTCACAAAATTTTCTGTAAAATTTTTTTATAAAATTTTCTGTAAAATTTTTTTATAAAATTTTCTGTAAAATTTTTTCATAAAATTGTCTGTAAAAATTTTTCACAAAATTTTCTGTAAAAATTTTTCACAAAATTTTCTGTAAAAATTTTTTACAAAATTTTCTGTAAAAATTTTCTGTAAACAATTTACCGAAAAATTTGCTTTAGAAAATTTGTCAGGTAATTTTTATAGAAATTTTGCTTAAAAATTTTTCGACAAACTTTCTGTAGAAGATTTTTATCTAAGAATTTGTTGAAATATTTTTGGAAAAAAACTTATCAAAAAATTTCTGTAGAAAAGTTTAGAATAGTCTCATAGAAAACTTGTCGAATAATTCTCTTTAGAAAAGTTGTAGAAAATTTTTTTTTTTAATTTCTATAGAAAAGTCATTCAATAAATTATTTATGAAAAACTCGTCTAATAATTCTTTCATAAAAAACTCGTGAAATAATCTTGTTTATTTAGAAAATTCGTCGAATAATTTTTTTTATAAAAAATTCATAGAATAATTCTCTTTAAAAAACTTGTCGAAATATTTTTACAACAAGCTTGTTTAAAATTTTTTGTAAAAAACTTGTCTAAAAATTCCTTAAAGAAACTTGTCGAAAAAATATCAGCAGAAAACATGTCGAAAAATCTTATACGGAAAATTTGTGGAATAATAGTCTCATAGAAAACTCGTCGAAATTTTTTTTATTTAAAACTTAGAAGTTCTCTTTAGGAAAACTTGTCTAAAAATTTCTGTAAAAAACTTGTCGAAAAAATTTGTCTTTAAAGAAAACTTGTCAACAAATTTGTTTAAAAACTTGACCAAAAAATTTTTGTACAAAACTTGTCGAAAAATTTCTATAGAAAAGTTGTCGAATAATCTTGTATATTTGGAAAACTTGTTGAATAATTTTTTTAAAACCTTTGGAATATTTTTGTACAACAAACACGTCGATAAGTCGTCCGAAATTTTATTCATTCGGACGACATTCAAATATATTTTTCTACAAGTATAATAATTTTTTGAATGTGTTAATAAATGTTTTCTTCAACTGTTTGTTTAAATAGAAACCTTAACAAAAATTTTAATTTTTTTTTTTTGGTTTTATGCTGCAGAAGTCTTGTGAAATATTTTCTTTAGAAAACTTAAACAAGAATTATGCTTTAACAAATTAATTGTGTTCTTTAAATTGTCTTCATATTCCGCCTGTAAATGCAAGATGGTCTTTTAAAGTTTTTTTGGGGTTTAATAAAAATAGATTTTTTTTCTCTTATTTTAGTGTGATTACAAAAGACATTAACACAGTCTTCCAACAACTTAACAAGCAGCATCACATTATTATAATTAAATTCTTGGTTTAATTCGTGATACAGTTGCGAACAGATAAAGAAGAAAAATGAAAAAAATTTTGCATTTTAAATGAAACGATAGACATCAGAATCAGTTTTAAATGTTTTTATTGCAAAAATTTAGCTGTTACACACCATTCAGCCATTTCAGCCATTTATTCGTTTTCTTTGCTTTTTCTTTTTTTTTTTTTTGTGTTTGTTGTTATTTTTGCATGTTCACTTGTGTTTTTCGTGTCGTAATTTCACTTTTTTATGAATTTGTGATTTGTTTTTGTGTGTATGTGTGTGAGCTTGTGTTTTTTATATTTTGTTTTCGTTTGTGTTTCAATTTTGTATGCAAGCAGATTACATTCACTCCATTAACATTTTATGCACTTGTATTATCGCAATTAAATTTTTAATGTTTTCATTTCGACAACATTGCACAAAAACTAATTGTTTGAATGTGTATTCACAAGTATAAGGCTGTGTGCGTTTGTGTGAAAAACAGTTTTTTTTTTATTATTTTTCTTTTGTTAGTTTATCAGCAATAAAACTCAACTGACGTTGTTTGGTAGTGCTGCGTTTTTGCTGCAGCAGTTGCAAGTATGAGTATGTTTGTTTGCTGTTTTTTCTACTCCTATCCTTCCCTCTCTTGTTTTTGGTGTTTGTTTTTGTATAACTGCAACAAGAGCTGGTTGATATTAATACGTAGTGAACAACAACTCTTTACTATTTACAACCACAGGCATACGTGTAGTTATTGCACTGCAGCTCATACTTACACTATGGCAAGTGCTTTTTATTTTTGTTGTTTTTTAGTTACACACCATCATCCATCAGCAACACTTACAAATACTCGTGAGTAATAAAAGCAAAACCCCAACAATGCCAAATAACGCACTTTATACTCGCACTACTGAATTTACTACAAACACGAGTACTGCGTAGTTTTGTTGACTGACGTGCTGTGCTGGTTTTTGTTGTTGTTTTATTTTAGCGTTTTTTTTTCTTTTTCTTTTTGTGTGTTTTGTTATGCAAAAGCTTTCTTTACATGCAGCATATTCAAGAATGTAAGATTATTTATTTGTGTGCTGTTGAAATATTTTGATAACAATTTCATTTTCTAATTTTATGCTGTTTCATTTGCAACTCATTTTTTCCCTAATGTGTTGTTGTGCATTCACAAAAACAACAACAAAAAGAGAAATTCTTTAAAAGTTTTATACACAAACAAATTTTTATTGTTTTATAGCGAAATTATTAACATTTTATGATGTGAGCATTGGGAAGTCACTCAGGACGTATGATTCATGCATTGATTTCAACAACTATCATACGTAGCGTGCACTATAGCTTTGAAAGGCAGTAGAGAGGGTTCTCATTTATCGAGTAGCCCTACTGGTTCTTTTCTAGTGTGGTTTCATTCATAAAAATGGTTCTTTAGTCAGTAAGCATGACGTTTTCTAAATGTTTTTAATTTTGAGATTTCATGGTTGTTCTACCTTTAACAGTCCTACCTAAATTGGCGGCACATGCTCATAAAAAATGTATGTAGCTGACCGAAATAGCGCTACGACAATGCTGAGCCAGTGGATAATCTAATTTTGACAGGGTGTTTTGTAGTGAAGTTGGCTGCAACACAATTGTTTTTTTATTTTGAACAGTAAGGACATTTTAGCTGATTTATTTTAGTTTAGTGTTTTTAACGCTAGTTTTATTTTTGTCTCTTGCGGGGAGAGAGAGAGAGTTGCATTGCAACCGCGTGCCATGACCCATAAATAAAATGGTTTCGAATTGGTACTTATATATGTTTTATATATAGACGCATTGTATTCACCCGTGCGTTAAGAGCACCGTGAGTTTGGGTCTTCGGGCAGGCACTCACTTTAACCACCGACATATTCCTTCTTAAGTGGCTGTTATTAAACAAGATGATTAACTTTTGTTTAGAGATTACGCACCGCCAACGTTTTTATTTAGCGATGATGCTTTAATGTAAACAAAAGGCGCTAAAAACTTTCCATTTAACGCTTTAATTTAGCTAGACTGTAACAGAAAATTTATGTGCTGTTTAATCCAATCGTCTACAAAATTTTAATTTTTAAATTACTTCTGAATGTTTTTCATAAAAATTTTGTAAGACGATTGAGTTGTGCGTTTCCCATAAACAGCACATTAAACTGTCTTTAAATTAAATTTGCCGATATTTTTTTTTTATTTTTTTTTATTAGTTTTTAGTTTTGTTTTAACCATAATAGTTTTAAATGAAAGTGTTGCTTGTAATCGAACTCTATACAGGATTTATAGTGTATTGCGATAACAATATCAACTAAGTTTAATGTAACAAAACCCAGCATGTCAATTCATTTTACACAAAAAAGAGAAGAAAAAAATTAAAGCAATAAAAATATAACAAAACAGTGTTGCTGGTGGGCTGGTATGAGGTTTCACCAGAACCTAAACTTATGATTTTAGTGTTCAGTTTTATCTTTTCATTTTCTTTTTTTGTAAATGCTGCATGTTGTCCACAAAGAAAGAAAAAAAAAAAATAAAATACAAACCCGTCATGATGGTGCTTAAATGTCATCATTTTTTTTTTTTTTTTGTTCAAGCGGGATAATGCGTATATCAGTAGCATTTATTGTTGTTTGTGTAAGTTTTTGCAATAAGCAGTGCATTGTTGCAATTTTCCGGTTGCTTATAATGCTGTCATTTTATCTAAACGCTTGTGTGTGTTGTCGCTGCATTTTGGCATTTTCGTTTGTCGTATTTGACGTTTATTGTTGTTAAGTTGTGTTTTATATCATTTGATATTTTTGGCTTATGTGTGTGAGAGTGTATTGTTTTTTTTTTTTTGAATTTTAGTTTGAGTTGCAGCCCGTGCTATTGTTGTTGCTTTTATGTTTAATAGCTTCAAGTGTTTTTTAGTATTTGTTAAAAAGACTGTTTGTTTTAGTTGTTGTTGTTGTTTTTTGTATGTTATTATTGTTACTATTTCCTCTCTTTGCTGTTTGTCTTCATTGTTAAGAGTTTCAGCTGCAATATTCCCTTTTATTTTCCTTTTTTTCCTTACTGTTTTAGTTTCATTCATATTTTTGTGAAATATTGCACCCTTTAGTGCAATTCATGGCGCACAATGATAAGAATACTTTCATAAACTTTACCCAATATGCTTTCGGTATTTGCTTGCTATATGTTTTGTAATTTTCCGTTTGCTTTAATTTCTTTTTCTTTTCTGCTGCAATAGTGCAAACGTTGTTATTTTTATTATTTTTGTTTTTATTCAGTTTTTAATTTCCATTTGTTGTTGTTTACAGTTTAACTATTTTTCTAGGCGCTGAATTTTTGTATTAAATAAATTAATGGCTGCTGTAAATGGAACACAATTTATTCATTTTTAAAAGTAAAAATAATAAATTTTATAAATGAAAATTTTCAATAAAAGAAAATAATTTTTAAAATATCGTCATATAAATGACTGTAGGCCTCTGCTACACTTATTCTGTAATCAAAACAACTTGACTTTGCAAAAATTCTTTAACAAAAAAAAATAAAAATTCGCAAATACTGTCGAATATTCGAAAAAAATGAATTAAATATAAAAATATTTATATAAGTTGAGTTATAAATTGAAAGTATAATTCAATTATTTTCATAATAGTTTAATGTGAAATAATAATAATAGTTTAATATAAATAAAAAGAAAAGAATCAATAATAGAATATATTTCATACTAGATATTTTTGTCTGGGTCTCGCTCCTGGCTCGGTCCTTTATAACATGCGTCTCTATTAATTTTTAGAATTTTAATTGTAAAAAACCCCATCTAAACACATAATTACAGCCATTTATTACTTTATAAAGTGGCTTATGCCTCTGCTAGCTTTATTAGCAGAGGCGCCAACTAAATTTTTAAATAAAATATATTAAATTAAATTAATTAAATTAGGTATGGGTACACATCTTTATGAAAAGTTGTGAGTTGAAATCATTGAAATGTTTTTTTATTTTTATTTTTATTTTTTTTATTTAACAACACAAATCCGCGAAGCTTCTTGGCTTGTTTGCAGAAAACACCCAAAGTCTAGGCAGGGATCGAATCTGCAACCCCCAGATTCATAGGCTAGTACGCTACCTACTAGTCTACGGGAGCGTGAAATGGGCGTGGCCGACTTTCCTTGGAGTATTATTGCAGACAAACAGAAAATGATCTGAAATGATGATTGGATTTTCCTTAGAAAATTTTATGTTTAGAAAGAAAATATCACTAAAGCTTTTTCGTAAGCCAAACGAAATGATTTCATTTAAATTTTCATTATTTTAATGAATTTAGTTCATTAAATCAATAAATATTTCATTAAAATAAATTATATTTTATTTCATATAATTATTGTAATTTTTTCATTAAATTAATTAATTTTTCATTTAATTAATGAAATTGTTTCATTAACTTCAACAATTTTTAATTAAAATAATGAAATTGTTTCACTAAATTGACGAATATTTCATATAAAAAATTAAATTGTTTCTTTAAATTCAGGAATATTTCATGTAGTTATAGTAATTTTTTCATTAAATTAATGAATTTTTCATTTATTTAATGAAATTGTTTCATTAGCTTCAACAATATTTCATTTAAATAATGAACTTGTTTCCCTAAATTGACGAATATTTTATTTAATTAATGAAATTGTTTCGTTAAATTAATGAATTTTTCATTTATTTAATGAAATTGATTCACTAATTTAACGAATATTTCTTTTAATTAATGTAATTGTTTCATTGAATTAATGAATATGTCATTTAATTAATGAAATTTTATGGTTAGTATAAGGAAACGTATAATCTGTTGAAAAGTAATTAATATTTTATTCATAGGACGTTGTATATCGACAAAAAATTTTCTCAGTCTAAAATATTTGCTTTCATTAATTTTCTTTTTTATTTTAAAATTATTAAAACTCACATGACAAATTATATAATTAAAATTAAATGATTTTTTAAATGACAGGCTAGGCTTTCAATGGAATACATTGAAATGTTGTTGTGCAATCTAATTGATAAACAAGAGATGAAAATCATTTTTAATATTGTATAAAATAATATAGGAATCTTTCATTTATTACCCAAGTCATCAGGCTAAGTTTTCTTATTTAGTTTCCCAGCTGTTCCTAAAGTTAACCGAAAACTACTGAATCACACAAACAGAAAAAATTTGGACTTAAAAATAATAGCATGTTAAACCCTGAATCGCATGTTAAACCCTGTTCGTAGACGACACTATGCTAGACATTGTCATTAACATTGTCCTGTATGTTAATATTAATTTAGATTTTTTTTTAACAAATTCCTGAAAAATTTTGCATAAGGATTAGCATGGTCTGCTGGGTTGTTGCAGCAGCACTAAGCTCTTTGTTTTCCATACAAACACTATCAAAAACAATATTTTTTTCCCAAAAATTTTAAGCAAACTAACAAACTTCTGCAACAAAACATTAATAGTGGGCACTTAGTTTAAGGATTTAATAAATGAAGAAATATTGAATGCAACTGCATAAAGAAAGATTTATAAAAAAAGAGAATGTGTGCAGACTAAAAAACAATGACAAAATGCAAACTATGCAAGTACATACACACACATGTAAGCACATGCATAGATATGCATTCAAGTATGTAACTAAGAGACAAATCTTTACCAAAAAAAAAAAAAAAAAAATTAAATAAAATAAATAAATGAAAAGAAAAGAAAACAACTTGAGAGTGAAAAAATGTTGTCTTGTGCAATTGTGCATTATTAAAACCAATGTCAATGATGTGTAATAATAACAATTGCAACAGCAACACAAAAAAAAAAAAAAATTATAACAAATTTATCATATGAGTATGTAAATGATATACAGATAGTTAAGCCATTGTAAGCAGGCGAACCTAAAAGAACCATGCTTGCCACTAAGAAGAAGCAAAATCTATAGTCTATTATTTTTGTGTTAATTCAAATTTTATAAATTGTGCAGCCAATTTTAAGGAAAAGATACGTAATTACACGTTTCCACTGGTTGCTGGGGTAGATCAGTGGCGTCCAGAGTTGTACAGAGACGTTTGGTTTTTTACTAAAGGTTATAGTGTTTTTTTTTTTTTTTTTTTTTTTTTTTAGTTTAATAAACCCTTATCAATTAATATCCTGACTGTGCTCTGACGAAGTCAGTATAAAGAATTTTTTGTTGACGTGGGAAGAGCTTAGTAGAGTTCCCTCTACGTACTAAGTTTTTCTTACAAACACCTAAATACCGGTCACCTAAAAAAAAAGAAAAATGATAAGCTGTTTCTGGTAAAAAGACTTCGCAGCCCAGTCACTTTACTAAGCGACTTTCACAAACAACTACGACTGTAAAGCTTAGGATCGCAAGGTAAATAATCCCTGTAATTATCACTATGAGCTATAATCGCAAGATCTATTGTGCAGATCCCTGTACTTACTAAGCCCCTCTTCCGAGTACCCACTGATAGTGCGATTCAGTAACTTTTATTACTAACATTCGTATCGAAAAAACATATGTAACGATATTTTATAGAATTCGGTTAAAAATTATAATATTTTTTTAGTAAAAATTTTAGTCTCCTTTTTAATTACTGCTTGAAATGCACCTCCTTGAAGTATGCAATATTTTTTATTTACTTAATTCTGCATAAGTATGTGTATAGAATGACAACACGATTGTATTGTTTTCTTGTAATACACCAGTAAAAGTAATAAAAACTAGCATACAAACCCACATACTCACACACATTTTTAAAAGTCTTCTTGTAAAATATTGCAGTTTTTATAGAAATTTACAAGTAAACGTAGACATACATGTGTATGTGTGTGTTTGTGTTGGTATATTTCATATTTTATAAGTTTATGTTTTTTATCCCTCTCCCTCTCACTTTATTTTTTGTATAAATTTTTTTTTATTATTTTATAAAAGTGTTTGCATGATGGATGCGGATAAGACGTTTTATAAAAACCTCAAAAGCACTAAACAAGTAAATCAGTAAAATCTATAATGAAGAAAAAAGAAAAGAAAAACCTCTGCTACTTTACAAAAAAAAAAAAAAAAACTTTTTATTTTCTTTTCATATTTGTTGGTATTTTGTGTTACATATGAGATGGTTTTGCATGTGTTTGTGAAAGTGCATGCAACATGTTTGTCATTTTGTATTGTTAAGATGGATTTGAAGATGAATTATAGAACGGAACCATACTTATCTACTTTAGGTTCAAAAACTCAAGCAACATGATAAATACACTTACAACATTGAGGAAGAACAATAATAAAAATAAAAATAAAACTGAAAAAAACCTACCAACAGATAAATGCAATAAAATGAAAAAAAAAAATCTAACAAACATTATGTGACATGACATAGTCAAATGAAGCGCAATCTGTGCAAGTTGTGCATAAGAAAAAGCTGCATATGCAAACTAGCATTTTTATAAGAAAACACTTTAAGTAAATTTCACTTGTTAGGAATTTTATAAATTATTGTTTTTGAAATACATTTAAATGAAGCGTTTTGATAATTTAAAAAAAAGTAATGCTCACTTAGCGATTGACCATAAAATTAAATATAAAATAAAACAAGTTGAACTCTGCTGTGCGAGCAAAATATTAATATTTTTCACTTTCCCCAGCCTTCTAAAATATCAAAATCAAACAAATAATTAAGGGAGTGAAGATAAATATGCCAAGTTAAATATGTTTTAACGTAACCCCTGAAGTCTTTTTAATATTTGGAAATATTTATCAAATACGTCTTACTTGACTAGATACTTCTATATATATATTTTTAGCAGTAGTTTAGCGTAGGGTGTCTAGATTGGTAACCTACTGCCCAAATACTCAGAAGGTACTTTGGATTATTTGTAATTTTTTTTTAATTTCAATATACTCATGTGCTATTGCTCTGAGGGATTTTCGCAGCTTACGGACGAAGATTAGTAAATAGCTTTGTAATCTACTACCCAAATTGCTTTGGATTATTTTAAAATTTCCATATACTCCAGTACTGTTGCTCTGAAGGATTTTGGCAATTTCCGTTTTGCATCATAAAATAAAAACTACGAAAGTTGCAGAAAATGTTAAAACACTTCCAGGAAGTTTAGAGCCTGTAGATTAAATTTCGTTTAGATTTTGGTAATTTTCATGGGAAAAATCGGGAATGGTACCTCGACAAAGTGGGGAATGATAAAAACCAATATATACTGGAGTATAATGAAATTTAAAAATTTTTTTAAAAATAATTCAAAGTAACTTCTGACTATTTGAGTGGTAGAATACAAATCTAGACGACCTCCTCTTTAAAATAATATATGTCCCATTTCACAATCTTCTGTGGGTCGTTAGGAATTTACTTTTTATATTTTAGTTAAAAAGAGTTTTTAAAAAAATTTTATATGAAAATTTAATTTTAATTTCTTTATTTTTTTAAATGTTCGTATATTTTTTTATGCACACAGTGTAGTTTCGCTCTACATAATTTTTTTAAAGTTTTTTTGCTTAATAAAAAAATATAAAACTGCACTTAAAGAATATCCTTTTTGATTCAATATTCAAATAAAATTTGTCTTTAATGCTTAATGTTTAATGCAAACTTCCGTGCGAATAACAATTTTCTGCCAAATAAATGAAAAAAGAAAAAAAAAATTTAAAAAACAACAACCCGCCAAAACTTTTTTCCTACCAGTAACTAAATTGTAAAATAACAAAACAACAGTAGCATTTAGAAAAAGCAATAGAACAAAAACGAGAAAAGAAAGTATTGCTTTTCAAAAAGAAAAATGACAAACGCATATAAAATTCATCCATCATTCATGCAGCAGTGCGTGAGTGAGTGCGACTGAGTTTTTGCATTTAGAAGTCGAGTTACAGAAATGTCAAATAAATGTCTGTGTTATTGTTACAGCAGCTGATGTTTGTTATATTAACTTTGTTGTTGTTGTTACATTACAATAATTACTATTTGTTTAATAAAATGCAAATTATTATGAGAAAGAGTGCAATGGTTGGGTTTTTCAATTAAAAAATAAAAATAAAAAATTAAAAAAATATTGAGGACAGAGTTTAGACGGGAATCGAACTCATGACCGTAAGTTTATTTTGTGTCAGAGTACAAGGCACTAATCTACGACAGAAAAAATAGTGTAGTGAAAAACAAAAAAAACATTATCAACCATTACATCTGTACGAAAGAATGCTGATGAAGTGTATCATAATAACAGAATTGATTAATTGATTCTCTATTTCGGTTTACTTTTTGAAATATTAAAAAGGATGTAAGATCATTTTAATTAGTAAGAAAGTTCTGCCCTTAGTGACACTAAAATCGGTATCTTTTTCAAAACAACTTTAAGTCCAAAAGTTATTTTTAGGCTTTAGTAGAATGCAAAAATCGTAGCAAAATAATTTGATTATTAAATGTCCCACTAAAAGGCTTTATTACAAGTTAGCAATTGCTAAAGTTAAGATTTTATAAGTCAAATATCAAGCTTTTGATTAAACATTAAATTAAAAATATTGATAAATTAAATATCGGAGAGGGTGCCCTTAATTAACCACACAAACTGGTTATATGCCCCCACAAAATCCCAACTTTAACTATCGAAAGTTGTAAAAACGGGCCTTAAAGTTCTTATGAACTAAAACAAGGCTTTAACAGCAGCATACTGTAGTTTGTCTAAGATTATAGTTCATTATTTATAGATAAGAACCACACACGGCAATTCTTTCTCAATTCTGTTTTGAAATTGTCGTTTTCTCTACACACAAATATTTTGTTTCAGCAATTTTAGCATTCTTATTCAGCCTTCAAGCTACCTGTCTTCTTTTTTTACATCTTTATGAAGAGAAAACAAAACGAAATTGCGGAGTACGAGCAACTTTGTACCCTTTTCCATTCTTCTTTCCTCTCTCTCCTACAAAATCAAGAATTGGCCAACTAAAATTGCTTTGTGTGGTTCTGGTCTTACAGATTTTTTTGTTTTAATTTCATTCACCAAATCTTTAAGATATAACGGGTGGCCCAAATGAGACCTAGTGAGCGTATTGTAGTCGTTGTTGGGGGTCTTGCGGTAGAAGCTGTTGCACAATTTGAACTTTGTATGGATACATCTTAAAATTCAGCTTTAAAATTCTCTATACTGTTGTTCTGGGTATACCCAAGTGGCCGGAACGGCGACGAGTTGAGACAGATGGATCATTTGCAACACTGCTGCACAGCGTCCACGTTGTCTTCAGTACGAATATTTCGATGAACACCTCTTCCTGGACGGTCGGCAAAACGGTTCCTCAAAACGGCGAACTAAACTTGTAATCATGGAAGATGTAGGCGCTGATCTTACGTTAAAAAAAACAATTGATCGTTGAGAAGAATAATAAAAATCGATAATTTTAATGCGTTGTTGTGGACTGTACGTATTTATTTTAAATTTACAAGAGTTCAGTTATAATCTGCAAAAAGAAAAAATAAAAAAGTTATTTGTGTTTCACATCAGCTGGTCATATTTGGACCACCCTGTATAAACTTTTAAGGTTTAAGGATATTACTTGTATTTTTATTCAATATTTTGAAAAATTTTAAATATATTTTAAATACATTTTATTTGAAATAGCCCACTGTGCAACAACTGCTACAAGTATAACCTTTGCTAAAAGTTAGTTGATTTTAAAGAAAATAAAATTGAAATTTATGCATTAGGGCAGTACACAATAAAATTAATCAGTAGTGATTACTAAAATATTTAAAAATTTTTATATTCGGATAATCCTTCCAGATGATGTTGGTTATTATTTGTATTGTCTTCCGTAATTGTATTGCAGTTAGTTTTAGCAAAAGTGAAGGCATTGGCCAGAGTTTACAACTAAAAAAAAAATGATTTTATGCGATATCAAATGAAAACGTTAGAAATTTTAATATTTTTTAAAAAAATATTTTAAAACGAGTCCCAATTACACCGTTACAGTAATGTAACTTAACTGTTCATTCTTCGTTTTCGTTATACAAAAAGCTTTCAGGCTGATGATGCTAATATTTTGCCAAATTTTTCAAGACTTTGCGATGGCCAGTCATGAATCTCATGATAATGCGAATTCTTAAACCAGCCAGGTCCAGTTAGTCTGTTTGTTCTCTTACGAGAATGGGGTAGCATGATACCCTGATATGCCTGATATGAATATTGTACTAGTATCGTATAGAGCAAATTACGGACTTATACAATATCTATCAAAATTACCATATAAATTGTGGATATGTGGCAACGCCGGCCTTATATTTTCTATGAACTTTTGCCAAATTCTACTACGAAAAAGATACCAGTAATGTAGATGAATATATATGGTGGGCGTATGCACATATTTGTAAGTTTATAAATTATATGGCCAGTGTTGCCACTTATAGCGGTTTTTGTCCCGACAATAACAGTCACAATCAGGCCTTTTAGTATATTTTTCAGATTTTCTTTATTTTTTTAAAATGAAATTAAAGAAAAACTAAATTATTAAAACAGTTTTTAGAAAATTCCATACAAAAAAATAGGTTCTCCTTAATATCCCAACTTTATATCATTGTAAAGGTGTTAGTGTATGTTTGTGCATGCATAAAATTCCTTACGTTTATTTATGCAGATATTTAAGTGTGTGTTAATGTGTTTTTATGTAAATTTTTTTTCTTAATTCATTTATTCAGTTTCTTTCTTTTCTTTCTTTTAATTTTTCTTCAAACAAAAGTAGACAATTTCGTTGAATGTTATTCTTTTTAAAACATACACAAAATATAATAATTTTATTCGTTTTCAAACAAACTAAAAACAAAAACAAAAGCATCTCATATCCTCATATCCATGTGCTTGTAAAACTATACCAAGTGAACTCTTTGAACTGAACAATTTGACGTTTGAAAAGTCATTCATTTAGCAAGTGATGGCTTAACATAAAAATACCATTTAAAAAAGGAGGGGGGAAAATATATATATAGAAAGTTGGTGTGCACTACAACGAGAAAATGTTTGAGATGATGATGGTATGTGGCATATAAAACAGCATCAGTGTCAAGCAACATCTCTTGATGGTTACAAGACACAGCGAAATAGTTAGAAAAAACAAAAAACTAATGCATTTCAGTCAACAAAACGTAACAGTGCATGAAAATATGTTAATGAGTTTTTGCATTAAAATAAAGAGAAAAACAAAAAGACAAAACTTACAAACACGACGAGTAACGCAGCTTAAAATTATGTGCAAAAAAAAGAAAGAAAACAACGAAAGAATGTTTTTTCTTTTTTTTTTTAATCATTTTACAACTCACTTATATAATTTTACAAACACTCAGGCTTGCACTTGCACTTGCAAAGAATAAAGCAACCACATGATGTTCAAAATGTAAAGGGTGTGCTAAAAATTAAAACTTAAAGAAATTATTTTGAAGGAAAATAAAAAGCTGATCCAGGGGCAATTTTTTCCTTTAGAATTTTAATTTTTTTTAAGGGCAAACGTGAGAACACATTTTTCGCTAAAAATTTCATTTGTCATCATCAGTTTTATCAAGCTCTTTCTTTCGTTCTTACATTCTCATGTTGGCTAAAATGGTGAATTTTGAAGCAGCTGGTCACAATCAATGCTACATCATTAGGCAGTTTTCGTAGAGTTACAGAATAACGAAGGCGTCTAATAGGCTAATTGATGGAGTTTTTCAACACACCTAAGTGATTATTAATTACTAGACTGAAGGCCAGTCAGTTTTTAATCAAATCCAAATGGTAAAACTGACTTAAATTTTTCAGGCCTTAGAGCTGTGTGTTAGGGAATGCTTATAAAGGAAAACTTAAGCTATCGGAATATTCTTACATTTTTTCAGACAGCCAAGCAGCTTGAACTGCATTAGTAAGCTCTTCCTTTCGATCAAGATTAGTTTGGGGTCACTGTGGCATAGAGAAGAACTCGGTTTCTTTGTTAGGTATACCGGGACATGGAACGGTATTGAAATGGGGGACTATATGGCTAAAAACAACGCGGATACTCTTTTCACTCTTTTCACTCATGCCCTACCAAGCAGAAGAAAAAAAGTGTGCAAGATTTTTGGAGACATAAAGTGGGCATGCGTCAGTTAGACACATTCATTAGCCCCAAATGCATTAGAACAGAAGTTGTTTTGAAGCTCAGCAAGCTGTTGTCAGGCCTTTTTACACTCAACTACAACATGAGTAAAAGCTGTGGGGTACACAATGAATTTTGTCGATTCTGCTGAGATGTGAAGAAGGGCGGCAATCGTCTTAGAAAATAATATTCTAGGCGATTGACCAGCGGTGCGAGAGGAATGGTAGCCTTAGAGGACCTAAGCAGCATGTATGCTACAATAATTACGAGATTCGTAAAGAGTGTCGGATGGTAGTTGGGAGCGATGCTGCTTAATAGATCTTAAAGGTGGTGGTGCAACTATAGTTTTTCATGATAAGGAATAAACAACCAAACCCAGACCATTTACAGTTTAATTTAAATTGGGGAGGCAAGCGGAGTGTTTTTTAGCGTACTCTTTTTATATTAAAATTTATGTCATCTTGTTTAATAAAACCAACTAAAGACAAACAAACATAAAGCTAAAAACGCTAGATTAAACCAGGTAACCAGGTAACATGTCATTACTGGCTAAAAAGAAAAATAAAAAATTTTGTTTTGCAGGCAACTTCACTACAAAACACACTGTTAAAATTGGAATTTTCAATTGCTCAGTTGCCGCTGCGCTATTTTGATGTGCTCCATATATTTTGTATTCGGCTTGAGAATTTCTGGGGCTTGTCGCTCCAATTAAGGTTTGACTGTTAGATATCACTACATCCCATTTCCATATTGTGCCCACATGATGTTTTTGTAAAAATTTGAGAATTAAGAATGAGAGTTAAGAATGGAAAAGAAAGCTACGAAGATTAGGAAATATTTCTTTAAAAACAACAAATTGTCTTTAGCTCTCAATAAAAACTCAACAAACAAAAAGGTTTTAAACTTACTTTCCAATTCTGGATTTGAACGATTTTCGTTTCATTGCTGAAACACCCTTTACTTGCTTATAAAAAACAAAAAAAAAACATATTTTTGTGAAAATATTCAACCAACCACAAAAAAACCATCACTAAACTATTCAACATCATTTTAAAACCGTGAAATTTTCATAGTTGAATATGTTGGCTGCTGCCAAAGCAAAGGATACACAACAAGAGAGGACTTACTGCAATAAAACATAGAATTCTATATTAACAATTGTTTTGTGAAATGAAAGAAAATTACAAGTAACAGCTACTGTTTTTACAAATTTTCTACACACATGCAAGCACAGAAGCAAGAATACAAACAGACACAAACACACTTACAGAATTTAAATTTCTTTTTAGAAATTATATAAGAGTGTTTGTTTGCTTGTAGGTTTTAACGTGTGTAATCGTATTGAATTTGCCTGCACTTCTTTCTAAGAACATAAAGCTTTAGGTTTTATTAGTTTAATATAATTTTTTCTCCCTCTTCCTTCAGCACTTTTGTTTTGTGACAGCAGAGAGTACAGCACATGCTGTATTAGCTGAGAATTGTTTTTAATTAAGAAAAAATTGATTTTATTATGAAAATTTCTTAAACTGTTACTAGTGTTCATTATGAGTAATATTTTTGGTAAATTAAAAAAAGGAAATTTTTTGTTTCGTTTTAGAAACGAATTAAATTATAGAAATGTGTGTGTGTGTGTGTGTGTAAGAAAAAGTTATAAAATTTTATTTTACGGATTTTCAGTTTTACCTCTTTCACACTTGGCAAGTGACTTACGCAAGACTCTTGCCAACTCTTGTGTTTGTAGATGATCGGGTTAAGGGGAAGAGAATTTTAACTTTTTCAGTATACACTTGTTGTTTCATTCTTTGTTGTAGTATTTTGTATTGTTTTGTGAGTGAGTGCGTGAAAAAAACATAAAAGAAAAAAAAAATCAGAAGGAAATATAATAATGCGAAAAACCTACTGGCGCAAGTCACTTGCCAAGTGTGAAAGGGGTCTTAAATTGCTTAATAAATATTTGGGTTTTTTTTTATTTTTCTACGTAATTAAAGTAAATTTTAAGCCGCCTATATTTTAGTTAAATTTTTTGATATTTAATTTGTTTTTACTTCTTTACAAGACTAAAGTTCGTTTTTTAATTTTTCCTATTGCTGCATAACTAGAAGTTCGTGTGCCAAGTCTTTTACTTCTGTGTGAATTTGAAATTTTTGTTAAGTTTTTCTTAGTCAATTGTCAGTGATCTCTTGGTTTAAGAAATAATGCTTTCATACAATTTATAGCTTAAGAATGCAACTGCTATATGTCACGGATATTGTAGAAAAGAAAACCATTTACTAAGCAAAATTTTAAATTTTTAAAATTTTTGAAAAATTATTTAAAATAAAGCTAAATGAAAATCGCTCATTTTCTTATGCAAGATCCAAGCAAAATGAATCGCATTTTATTTGCAAATGGTGAGGAATTTTTGATTTTACTTAAAAGTGCTTCTGGTGTAACATGTTACTGTTAAACATGTTCAGTTTGGTCTATAATTTAACCATGAACCGATTGGCCGACTTTAGACAATTTTCTCTTAAAATATGTTAAGGCTAATGTCTACAGGGACAAGCCCGCAACGGTTGACTCTCTGGAATGTGGAATATTGAAGAATTTATTCATGATATTGATACCAGATTTTTTAGAAAAAAAATTTGACAAGACTTGAACGCTTGTGTTATAAAAAAAATAATTTTTTTTCTTATTACAAAACGAAATACCTGCAAGTTAAATTCAACATTTCGCCATGTTTTGGGCAAAAGAAGTTTTGTGTTCTTCCTTTAAATACTAATAGAAATGCACTATTAATAATAAACAAAATTGTTCGTATGTGTGTATGTGTATTAAAATTTAATAAAGTTTTCACTTAAAGCCAACAAACCTTTCAAACTATCATCACTGTGTGACTTTAAATCGAATAAAAAGTCAATATTTATTCAATAAAACATTCTTTTTTATGTTTTTTTTTTTCAATAAAATTTTTTTACAGCTCCACGTATGTGTGTATGTAATACAAAAAAAAAAAAATTACTGCCATTTTATTGTTTAAAGTGTTAAGTCTGTCACACTGAAACGGTATTATACATTTTGTTGGTTGCTCTGGTATGAATACGAACCGGGCCATTCATTAAAATAATTTGATTTTACAAAATAAAAAAATCCTTAAAAAAAAGAAATCATTGAAATTATTCAAAAGAGAAAGATAAATTGACAAAAAAGCAAAAGTGTTGTGTTTTTTATTGGCCAAAGCACATATTCGAATGTAAATGTTCGTTTCGTTTTAATAAAAAATAATTAAAATTTTATATATAAAAAAAAGAAATTAATTTATGTATGACTGTGTATGCTGAAGCTTTGCAATTATTTCAATAACCTTAAATATTTATTAACAAAAAAAGGGAGGAAAAAAGAAAATCCAATAAAATTAAGGATATTGAAAACTAGAAAAACAAATTGAGTGGAATCTGTAAATGGCTTTGTTAGCAGCAGTTACTTTTAATAAAATATATTTTGTAAATAAAAATATTAAATAATTAAAATTATTTAAATAAAGGAATCATCTTTTTTCTTCTTTTAAAAGAACTTAATTCAACCTTTTTTCCTAAAAAAAACTAGTTTGAGAGAAAGACTTTTAACTTTTTTTAAATTAAGAAAAATTTTTCTTTCGTATAAAAATTTTAATTTTTTTATTAATTAAAATTAAGTCTAATTTTTGTGTCCTTTTTTCTTTTGTAATAAGGTTGAATTCATCTTTTCTTGCCGGAGAAAAAATAAAATTTTTTTTTAACATCGTTTGAGAGCGTTTGTTGTGTGACGGATTTTTAACTGAATAAAAAACAAAAATTTGTTTCGGAAACATTTTTTTTTGCGGACAAAAATTTTAATACAAATATTTATTTAGTTTTTATTAATATAAATTTAAATTAAGGTAAATTTATTTGTCATTTTTATCCTTTTTTAATAAAACTGAATTCACCTTTACGTTCCGGAGAAAATTTTTTTACTTGAAAAATTTTTTAAAAATAGTTTTTGGTTAATAAATTTTTAACTAAAAAAAGAAACAAGAATTGTTGGCACAAAACTTTTGTGCGGACAAAAATTTTATTCTAGCAAAAAGTAAGTTGCAAAAAATTTTGTGGCTGCGAAAATTATAATAAAAATATTTATTTATTTTTTATTAAAAAAAAAAAATTTAACAAAATATTAATCTTTATTTGTGCTTAATGCCAGAAATTGTGTTGGTTTTAAAATTTATTCTTTTACTCATGATATTCTCATGAGTTATTTATTCAGTACAATAAGTACTGAAGGGGAGAGCATACCTATATGGACCATTTCATCAGACGCTACTCCGAATCCTCAGTAGGTTATTCCCAACGTTTCTTGCAAACATTAGAACCTTTATATTGTAAAAGCAATTGACTAAATAAGAATTATTAATCAAAAGTCACAAAAAGATTCAAATATTCAAACAAAAAACTCAGTAAGCATTGAACTGAATAAACAAATAAATTTCCCAACCAACATTTTTAATATTGAAAACTATATATTCTATTTTTATTCTTCTCTTCTCTTTTACATTTGAATGCCCGTTGGGTATTACTGAATGTAATTAAAGAGTATATGAAAAACAAAAACAAAAAATTATAAAAAATAATAAGAAAAACATAGGGTTTTCCTACAATGAGCACTTGTATTTGTATATGTAATAATTTCTATTTGGAATTTAAAAGTTTAACAAAATATTAATCTTTATTTGTGCTTAATGCCAGAAATTGTGTTGGTTTTAAAATTTATTCTTTTACTTTGTACTGAATAAATAACTCATGAGAATATCATGAGTAAAAGAATAAATTTTAAAACCAACACAATTTCTGGCATTAAGCACAAATAAAGATTAATATTTTGTTAAACTTTTAAATTCCAAATAGAAATTATTACATATAAAAAAAAAAAATTTAATTAACCCAATAGTGTTTATGAGTGGCATACAGAAAGCCAGGCAGCCTACAATAAAATGGGTTATACTTTCACCAGTTTCTAAGCTAATGAGTAACGAAGCACTTGAAACGATTATAAATAAATACAGTTGTAACGGTACATTAAATCTTATACAGCTTTTTTTTAAACATGTTAAACGTGAGATTAGTTTGAGTGCCGTGGGCACTCATGACTTGTAATGGGGCTGTAATGAGGCTGAATTCACACTTTCATTTCTGAGAAAATTTTGGTCCGTCAAAAAAAAATTTTAACTTTGTCCAGACAAAAATTTTGTTCGAACAAAAAATTTTTTTTACGAAACATGTGGGAAAATTTAGTCTAAGAATTAAAATATCTTTCAGCTGTTCTGCTTGTTTTGTTTTATTTTCTTTTTATAGCGAGTGAAGAAAAAATATATAAAAGAACAAGTAGAAAAATAATAATAACAATAATAATTGTAAAATGATGTTACAAAGAGAAAAAAATTTTATATAAAATAAATCCACTCAAAACAAAAGGGTGTCTAAAAATCATTTAAAAACAAGTTAGAAACATTTTTATGGCATGGCATGGTTGTCATCTTTGTAAAAAGTTCAAGTTGTTGGTTTTTTTTTGTGGAAAGGAAACTTAATTTAGAAAACAAAAGCAGCTACAGCAACAAACATAAATTTTTTTTATTTTGTTTTGTTTTAACACAATACCCTTGCCGTCTTTTAAAACTCTAGTGCTGCTTTAAATTTTTTTCAGTTCCTTTTTTTTGGGTTTGTGTTTGGGTTTGGATCTTTGCAGCACATCACATCTTTCACAAATGGCAGCATTATTAAAACCATTATGCATTTGTCTGTTGACAAAATTTACTGTCGCGCCATTTTTACTATAAAAAAAAAAAATGGGAAAGAAGAATAAAAATTCTCTTTTCCTTGAGCTGCTGCTTGTACTGGCATAATTCTCTGCCTCTGTTATCGCTCTAGTGTCCGGCACACACCCGGTATTAAATTTGATATGGAACAAAAAAATTACAATTTATATTTTTTGTTTCTCCTATTTTTTCTAATTTTTTTTAAACAAAAAACTTCAACTGCAATCTTTTTTTCAAGCAGAGACCAAAAACTAAAGGATGTGAAAAGGAATAAAATAAAAATCATGGCGTTAAAAAATATGAGCATTTCTTTTCTATAACAAAAAAACAAAAAAATTAAAATAAAAATATGAAACGTAAATCCGTTTTTTATTTCATACAATTATTCTTATTTTCTGCGTTTGCCTTGCCTTGTCTTGTCTTGTATTTTGTGGTAATTTGTCTTCTCTATCTATATAAATGTGTCGGTTGTTGGCTCAAGTATGCGTATGTGTGTAAGTGTGGCCTGCATAAATAGGTAAATCGTTAGAACAACTTGAATTTTGATCTCAGCATTAAAAATGAAATTATTATAAAAAAAAAAATCTTTTAAGAAACCCTATACTACAACGAGCCATTAGTTTTGCATACGCAGATTTTTAGATTCTACAAAACGAGGGTGGTCCAAGGAATTTGGTAAATTTTTTTTGTTTGAACTTTGTAAAGGTTCCTAAACTTAAACTGATTGTTTTTTTTTTGTCAGTGCATAAGCTTTTCCTTTTCCTTTCCTTGTCTAAATTTATTTTTTCTAAAAAAAAAAAATATTTCATGATTTACGATTTTACATATTCATAAAATGTAATCATTTATATTCTACAAATATTCTCTATCTCTCTCACACGTTTGTTTGCCTGTTTGTCTGTCCTGCTTGCACCTATATGAGCTTTTGCTTGATGGTAGAATTTTGTAAGCAAAAGTGTGTTTGGAAAAACTAACAATGAATAAAACTTTGTACAAATTTTTTTTTATTGTTGTTGTTGTTCTTGTTCAATTTCATTTTATACTGGGGGTATAGAAGACAGACATCATAATGTGGCCACTTAAAATAGTTTATATGCAATTGCGAAGAGCACACAAAACTAGAAATAAAATAAAATGCAAGACAGTTTGTTGTATTCGTATTCAAAACCAAGTTTTTAAAAATTGTTTACTTCAAAAGTTATTAAAAAAACAACAAAAAATAAAGGAAGAGAAGATATATTGAAATATAAATTGAAATAAATGTGGTGGGAAGAATAATGTTAGAACGAGACTGAGAGTTTAATAGCAAATTTATTTTATTAGTTTTTTAAAGAAAAAATGCATATAAAAATAATATGAAAAAAATTAAACTTGAAGGTGTGTTGGGTAATAAATAAAGCGATCAAACAGCTGATACATGATATTTTTATTTTGCTTATATTAAATTGTATTTAATTAGTAGAGCAAGGATTTTCACGCACAATTCATGTTTTTATTCATTAACTTAAAATTGATTTTCCAAAATCCAGAATTTATTGAAAAATCTCATCAATTTTTTTTTGCATATTTTGCTTTAAATACATATTTTTCTTGCATTATCTGTATTTATTTTCATAATTTTAATATTCAAAAAATTTGGTCTTACTTTTGCACAACAGTTGCTATTAATCACGCAAATGAAGCGCTTCTATTTTCTACTTTTAATCTAATAATTTTTCATATACAATTTGTTTGCTTGGCTTTTGCTGTAAGACTAAAATTTAACAATGACAACAGCAACAACAACTTCTTTGTATGCTCATATATCTAGCTTGTTTAATTAACAAATTGATGTTGATTTACTAACAAGTTACTCTGCTTTTTAGCTTAAGGAAAAAATTTAATTTAATAATAAAAAAACATTAATAATCTGTTCAAAAGACTGACATTCTTTTTTTTTTTTTTTTTGGAATTGTGTTTGCATTTTTAATAATAAAATATTATCGCATATTTATTTCATGAAAGCAAAAGCAGCTGGGCTTTTTTTTTCCTTTTGACAAATTGTGTTCTCTCAGTCATGTACACATATTTCTTGTCATACATTTTTAATCACCATTAACCACATACTCATACTCACTACCATCCAGCACACTTATTTAAGCACTCACTCACATGTTAAAGTCTTGCCTTTTATACAGGGATTTTCTAAATTTTTATTTTCCTAAATATTTTTTTTTTTATTTTATCAACCAAAAATGTTTTTGTACCGACACACACACATGCTATTGCATGTATGTATCTCCAATAAATAGGAAATACAAACGGTAAATGAATGCGGTAACGATGAAAATTAAAATGAGTATGAGGCTAAGGATATATAACTTTAACTGTGTCTGTGGCTATAGCTGTAGCTGTATCTAATACTGTGACTGTGCAACTGTGATGATGACTATGACGATGATACGATTTATGACAAGGATGAATGCACATAGACAAAAATGTAACTTAAACGGTAAATGTAATTAAAAGTTAAGTGAATGATTTTCATGCTCGCATCCTCCTCTGATGAATGTGCTTACTTTAACAGTCCTTACAAAAACACATTCATATAAATTCAAATAGGAAATGTTTATTAATTCTAGCTCTAATGTATTGGAAGGAGTTTTAGTTTCTTTTTTTTTGACAAAAATTTTTGTGCAGAATTTTGTTTCCGGTTCCTTTGTGTTTGTGTATTTAGTGAAGCTTTAAAATACGTTAAATGAAGAGTTAGTTTAAGAAAATGGCAGTAAGCAAGCCTTGTGGTAGGCCTGCTACTACAACACAAAACTTCTTTCTATAGAATTTCTCTACTCAAAAGTTCAATACAGAAAATCATTTTTCACCATTTTAATACTTCCATTAACAAATTGTCATATTAATTAATTTTTTTAATAACATTAATTATTTAATCAGTGTTTAATTAAATTTTAATTTTTAAGTTGATTTAATAATTTTTCAATAGCATCATAGTCATTGTTCAATTAAAAAAATTGTCATATTGATTAAATATATTAATTAAATTAATTAATTATTTATTCAATCTTTAATTCAATTTTAATTAATTATTTCTTCTATGATCTCATTAATTTTTGTTATATTAAAAAAATTGTAATATTGATTACATTTTTTAAATTAAATTAATTAATTATTTATTTAATGTTTAATTAAATTTTAATCAAATAAATTAGTTATATCCTCTATGAACTTATTAATTTTTGTTCAATTAAAAAAAATTTTCATATTGATTGAATTTTTTAATTGAATTAATTAATTATTTAATCAATCTTTAATTCAATTGTATAAATTAATTTTATATAAAATTTTAATTAGTAAATTATTTTTCAGTAGGATTCTAGTTTTTGTTCAATTAAGAAATTTTTCATATTGATTGAATTTTTTAATTGAATTAATTAATTATTTAATCAATCTTTAATTCAATTGTATAAATTAATTTTATATAAAATTTTAATTAGTAAATTATTTTTCAGTAGGATTCTAGTTTTTGTTCAATTAAGAAATTTTTCATATTGATTGAATTTTTTTATTTAATTAATTAAAAATTTAATCAATATAATGATTTGTTTAATTAATTAAAATGTTTAATTAATTAAACATTTTAATCTGTAAACCTGGATATAATTTAGGCTTAATGATTAATTTCAAATTTAAAAAAGTTTTTTTTCATTTTAAGCTTTTCACTGAAAATGTTTGTGTTCAATGTCAAAGTGTTGCTGCAATTAAAAAAAACTATTTGAAAATTAAGTCTTTAGAAAAAAGAAAAGAAACTTAATTTTCCTTTCACTTCATTTCAAAAATTAATCCAATTATACACATTTCCGACGTTAAAGTGCAACATAAAAATCAATTTAATTTAATTTCAACATTTTAAGAGCTGTTTCGCTGTAACGATGAAAATTTATAAAATTTCCTTGCATTTAAATATAGTTTATTATGCCATTTTAGCGTATATTTAACACAACGATAAAATTCAAAAGAAAACAAGTCATGAACTTAATGTCAGATGCACTTAGTTGCTGTTAACAAGTAAGAACAAAAAAAAAAGAAGAAGAAAATTGTTTATAGAGTGCATTAAAAGTAGTACAGAATAACCAATAATAAAGCAGACAATTGAAACAATAAGATTAAAAAGAAGCACTAAGTTGGCTGCTTGTTATTGCTCGCTGTAGAGGGGAGAATAAATAAATACATGGGACCTAATTCTGTTAGTGGTGTTCGAAATTGTTTGTTAATGTAGCTAGTGAAATTTCGCTAGTAAGACATTTGCTAATTTTGATACTCGATATGAAGCTACAGTATTGAAGAGAATGTTAATGCATGTGTTTTAAAACTTTTGCCTTGTCTTTTCTTAATATAAAGAAAGTTAACTTTTAGTATGTTAATTTTACTCACTTGATTGCACAATAAAAAATTTTATAATTTTATGTTTACGAATGATTTTTGGCTTTCGAATAAAATATCGCTCCCTTTCGCATGATTTAATAAGAAATTTCAATATATGGTTTTCAATTAGGAGTCACAAAATCTTAAATGATGAATTACTTGAATAAAATGTCACTATTATACGACGTTCAAAATTACTCCCATCGATAGATAGAAGAGAGTAAAGTATGCTGCTGTTCACTGCGCTCAATATTTGTCACACTGTTTTGTTAAAAAGCACTCTTTTCTAAAATCATGTCTATGTTTTTGGCGGTATAGTTATTTTAAAAAGAGCTAAAGAGAGAAGGAAAGCCCGTGTTTGTAGGTGTGTGTAATGTGTCTCTGAATTTTTATTTATTTTTTTGTTAATAAAAAATTGCATACATTACTGAAATATTAAAGTATTTACCAGGTTCTTTTATTTTATATTACTTTAAGCAACACATCATCAATGTGATCTTATAATGCGTTGATACGTTGATGATGTTCCTTTACTTCAATTTACAAAATATGCATTTTGCTGATGAAAAGGTAAGATGATGCTAATGGTGGCAGCTGGCTGGTTGGCTGTTTGTTTGCTGGCTTTGCTCTTAGTTGTTGTAGCAGCTGCTCTACTTTTTTTTCTGACGATAATATAATGTGTTGCAAGGTTTCGGAACAAAAAAAAAAATAAAAACTAAAGCGAAAATTACATAAAGTACATTTTTAAGTAAGTGTTAAATATTAATTTTAGTAAAGAAATTAAATATTTTAAGACTCCACAACGTTGTGTTCTTCTTTTCAAGTGTAATTAGCTTTACTTGCTAAAAATAAAATTAAAAAAAATTTATTTATTTTTTATTTATTTCAGAAAACATAAGTGAAAGCACAAATAAATTTTGATTGGTAGAAAAAAAAAGACACAAACAACAGAGAGCTGTTGTCACCACAATTGTATTGACAGAGAGAGAGTTAGAGAGTGAGAGAAAGAGAGTAAGATTATAATTGAGCTTATTTAAAAACTATTGTGAATTAATGTCTTTCGCTTATCATAAAAAGAGCAGTTGAAAAAATTTCTCCAAAACTTTGACTTATTTATTGCTTCTGTGCACGAAACTGCATAAAATTCTATTTTTAGCTTGAAAAAATACAAAGTTATTGCTTTAGGCTATTGCATGCCAAAATGCAATTGCATTACTTCCTTCAAATCGCCCTAATAATCCGAAATCAAGATTTTGTTTATGGGTAAATTAAAAAACCCGTGTCTGGTGCTAGCAGAAAAATCTCAAATTCAACACAAGCCGCAGGTTTGCATTAATTTGATTCGGATATACAAAAAATTCTTAGTTTTCATATACACCAAAAGGGCCTGGTTGATTTAGCCTTATTAAATTGTGTTTCTAAATATTTTGTTTAAAAAAAAAAATTGTTGGCCTGTCTAAAATATGATTTAAATGACTTTGCATTTGTTGGCATTTCACTGAAGTTTTATTTATTAATTTACTTTTTAATAAAACATTTTAAACAAAAGTTTTGTTGCTAATGCTCTTACAAAAAAATAAAATAAAGTGCACTCTAATATGTCCTTGCTGTTAGTAATTAATTAGTAGCAGCTTAATTCAATCAATGTAAAAAATTTAATTTAGTTGCCAGTATGTCCTTCATGTCAGAAACAATTTAAAACAACACCCATACACATACATAAACCTTTAAATGCTAAAAAAAACAACAAAAAGTGTTTAAATTTTAATTTTCAAGAGTTCATAAATTTAATAAAGAAATAAATTATGCTTTTGTCTATGTGCATTTAATTAAATTAATGCATTATTTTCTTTAAATAGTTTTGTAGGTTGTGTGTGTGCTGTGATCATAATCACCAAAAAAAAAAAAACAGAAATTTTTATATATTTCACCTTAAACACAACAAAAAAAGGATACTTGAAAAAATTAGGTTAATATATAAATGCAGGCACATACACGTACACACACATCCACATACATATATTAATTGCCTTTATTAATGCGTATGTGTATTTATAAATGAATACTTGTGGTTGGTGGTGTGTGTGAGTGGCTTTTTTTTTTTTTTTTAAAGAGCATAAAAAAACCATGTACTTGATGACCATTCAAAATTGTTCTGGTACATGTACGAAAATAAATTGAATTATGCGAGGTGTTAATAATGCAATTTTCTTTTTATTGTTGTAGTTGTAAATACCAACAACACACATACATGCACATTATTACTCTTCTATATATACAAACTTGCACAACAATGGAACATCTAAAAAAGCAGCTACTTGTGCTGCTGGAAATGCAAAATGAATTCTTTTCCTACTTTTCATATCAACATTTCGAGATGAAAAATAAATATTAAAAAAACAAATGGAGAAGAAGCACAAAAAAAAAAAAAAAAATCCTCAACTGCTGTAGGTTTCTGCGTTCTTCGTTTTGTTGAGTGGCTTTTTTTTTAGTTTTGTTTTTGTAACCCATTCTTTGGTTGGTTAAAATTTGCCAGCACATCGAGAAATGTATAGAAGGAGACAAACTCTCTGCACATTGGCCTAGCATAGACAAAAAAAAAAAAAAAAATTATTTATTTTAATATATAAAATTCGACTGTAAATGTGTTTGACAATGTACTCCTCACGGACTTATTTCTCTACCACTTGTTTTTTCACAGTCCGAGTACGCTTTCTTAGAGTAAAAAAATCGAATGTAAAACCCTATTTAAATTTTTATGGAAATTTAAACAGACACCTCCCATTATCCCGCCTACTTTTTAAAGATTTCTCAAAACGAAGAACTTCTAGACTGATTTGGCAAATTAACTTAAATTTTTCTTATTTTTTAATTTTTTCAATATAAATAAATTTTGAAGGCAAAACAAAGTTTGACGGGTCAGCTGGTATTAATAAAATTTATTTTCTGTTTTTTTGTTTGTTCGCTATACATATTTTTGGCTGCCAAGGAACCAGCCACGCCCATTTTTACACCCACTTTTCAACAAATTTCACTCACTACTTTTCATAAAGATATGTGGCCTGAAATTATGCTTTAAAACATTTTATTTAGCACTATCGTTGGCGCCTCTGCAAATAATGCTAGCAAAGGCATGAGATATTTTATTGTATATTTTTGGATAAGTTTTTTAGCGATTAAAATGACCCCGACTCGTATAATAAAGCAACGACCGGGCGAGATCGGGCAAAAACATCTAATAGTTAATAAATTAAAATTAATAATTTGTGCTGCGCCCTGTAGATTGATGCGGAGCGTGCCAACCTATCAGTCCTGAACCATAATAGGGGCATATATAAATGAAATTAAGGGCCTAATTCTCTATAAGCGAACGATAGCTTTTTTGGTACACTTTTGCATTGACATCAAAAACATTAAATTAAAAATTTGTTTATTGTACGAAAGAACTGCAGCGTTTTAAAAAACGTAAAGTAAATTAAAATAAAAAACTAAAATTTATTTTCAATTAATTTAATAAAAACTATAAAAGAAAACTTTTAATTAAAACAATCCCATTGTTATATGACTAGAAACAACACGCACACACCATTCCTTGAAGTGGAAAACGAGTATATGCCTGGAATATTTTAGCATGAATTTTCATATTTCTAATGGGTGATTCATAGCAAGTTGTGAAAAATTTATTCAACTGCTGCTCCAGCTTAATAAAATAATTTTAATAATTTTTGTTTCAAGAAAAAATAAGTCAATTCATCTTAAATCCTTTATTAGAGCCAGATAATAATTCAATTGAAGCTTTTATTTCATTTTTTTTTATTCAATTTAAATGTTTTTCTTTTTATCGGATAGCTGTTTTATGTTTTATGATCTGCAACTTCATTTCTTTATCAATTTAAACTCATTAATTCAAATTTTGGCTTTAGCCAGTGATGATAAACTGGTGGGTGGTTTACTGTTTGTAAATGACTTTCTACCATAAAACTGTTGTCTTTCATGTGTATTTGTTTCTATGTGTGCTGGTGTAGTCTGTTCCTTTTCACATTTTAGTTTGCTTAGACGCCAGAAAGATTTTAATTTTCACATCCGTTTACACATTCATCGGCTCAGTCAGTTTTTTTTTCTATTTTTTTAAATACTTTTTTGTTGTTTTGCTTTTATCTCTTTAGTTTAATTTTTATGCATTCAAGCCTTTCCAAAGCTTAATCCTTTCTCTGATAGAAGAAACAACTGCAAGTACAAATAAGAATTGTTTTCTGGTTTTTTTATTTTTTAGAAATTATTGTTGGGCAAGTTTCATTTTAAAAAGGAAATTTTTTTCTAGAGAGATTTATGCTAGACATGAGTTAGTTAATTTTCAAAAAATATAAAAACGAGGCTAGCTATATAGTGTTTCAACTCAACTCTTTCATTGCTGAATAAAACCAAGAATATTCTTTTAACAAAATTCTCATTAAATCTTAAAATGCCAACCCCTAAGGCATATTCTCTGTTTGTACCCTGCGCTTATTTTAAGTGACGGCCTGACTGCCAACAATTAGAATAGCAAGATTGCATTTTGAACCACCTATTTACCATCCCCAGCCTTAATAATTTCACGGTGAGTAAATGAAGTTACAACAGGTTCAAAATGTAATCTAACGAGTATAATTGAGAGCCTTGATTACCCCCTTTACCATTCAGTCAAATGTAGCTTCTGACAAAACATTCGAAATCGACTCTTTTAGAGAGACTTTTACTTTGTAACAGGCACTTAATAATTCGGCTAAAACTTTCAACATTTTAAAATTTTATTTGGTAAAACCTTTTTTAAGGTGGGTAAATCGGAAATCTAATATCACGCTAAGCTAGAGCTTAAGAGTTCATTTGGGAGGTTTCTTACATGAGAAGAAAGTGTACTCATCTATAAATCTGGAGGTTGCAGGTTCAATTTCTGTCTGGCGCTTAGAAATGTAATGCAAATGAAATATTTTCATTGATTTAATGTAATTATTTCGTTAAATGAATTAATATTAAAATGAATTAATGAAATGATTTCATTAAATTAATGAATATTTCATTCATTTAATGAAATTTTTCATTAAATTTTTGAAAATTTCGTTCCGTTAATGAAATTATTTTTTAAGTAATGAATATTTCATTAGTCTAATGAAACCTGTTACGGATTTAATATAATATTTCATAAATTATGTTAATTTTTAATTAAAATAATGAATACTTCATTGAATTAATGAAATTACTAATATTTCAATGAATAAATGAAATATTTCGTTAAGTTAATGACTATTCTATTCAGTTTTAATTAAATTAATGAATATTTCATTAAGTTAATTAATATTTCATTAAGTTAATGAAATTTGTCATTAAAATAATGAATACTTCATCGAGTTATTGAAAATTTTCATTAAATCAATGAATATTTCATTGAGTTAATTAAATGTTTCAGTAGTCTAATGAAACCTGTTACTGATTTAATGTAATATTTCATAAATTATAACAATTTATATAATATTTTCATTAAAGGTATGAATACTTCATTGAATTAATGAAATTATTTTCATTATTTCACTGGTTGAAAGGTAATGAATTTTTATTTTGGTTTAAAGAAAAAAATTCAAGGGAATTCAATTCTGAAGACAGAAATCCTTCTTAAATAAGAATTAAACAAAAAAAATTTTTTTTTAATTTCTAGAACTTCATCTTCTGTTCTGGTAAAACCTGCCCCAATTTAATAAATAATGACTCGATCATTTGGATGCCACACGTTCTGCTGTGGTTTCTTTTCATGGTATTCAATTTAAAAGAATTTACACTCTTTTCATATTGTTGTTGGTTTTGTTGTATAAAGAAACGTTAAATGAATGTAGTAATTGCATGTTTGTTGCCAGTCCATCCGTTCAGCTACAAACATCGCTCCATTCCGTCCGTTTCTTGTTACTTACATTTTATTTTAATACTTGTCCTTTAGTTTTTTTTTTATATTTTGGTAAGTTTAGCTGTATATGAGTGTATGTGTGTGTGTGTGTGTGCTTGCATTTATTTAACAGAATTTCTTATTTCATTACAATATTTTTTTTTATTATTATTGTTGTTTTTGTGTATGTTTTATCACTCTTTCATTTATTCATTCATTTTGTAAAATTTTCCGTTTCTTTTTTTTTTATATAAAATTTCGGACTTTTTCCTCATGTTTTTTTTTTCTTTTTGCTTTTACAATTTTATATTTTCGTTACGGATATTCTAGCTTCCGAGGGTAATTAATTCAAGTACTCGTCTGTTTTAAACGACTTACATGTAGGATTACAATTAGACAATCTTGTTCGTTTACACTATTTACAAATGGATGGCATTGTGGTTAAACATTTCGTTCGGCATTCATTCATTCTTGCTGCTTTAACCAACGACAACGACAACGACAACGACAACATCAGCAGCTGCCTGTTTAAAAGAAAGCAAATCAAAAGCAAAGAAGTTGTTTGTAGCCAGAGCCAGAGGAGGTGTGCAGTGACAGCGTTGGTAGTTTAACAAGAGGATGGATGCTGTTTGTTTTTATTTCTTCTACACTTTTGTTTCTCCATGCGAAAGCTGCTGATTGTGTATGGTTACCATGGCTAAAAACTGTATTTTATCTTCTATTTGAATATTCATATACGAATTCATTCCCAAGCATTTGTTATCTTCATAAATTTTTGCTGGTAACGTTTTGTTTTGCACCCTTCATTATCGTAAGGAAAGTATGTTTATTAGTTGATCGTTTTGTTAGTCATTTCTGCAAAAAATGTTAAAGGATTGTGGATGGTTTTTGTAAAGCACGATCTATATCATTTTGTTGGCCTCTTCAAACTAATTTTCGCACTCACTAAGATTGTAAATGGTAGATAAAAAGTATAGTGTAACGCACTAACAATCTGAGTTTCGCAGGTTCAACTTGGGTGTTGCCCGAACTACAATTGGTGTCTCATCCACCTTTACGTATGACTATCTATCGCATTAGCATGTCATCTGTTATTATTTATCATATAGTTAAAGAACAAAAAGCTTCGTTATTGCTTGTAGTGCAACCCTTTTTTTTCTCTATATTTTTTTGTCTCTCTTTCATTTACAAAGAATTAGCACATTTTTCCTGATTTCCTGTAACAAACTAAATTAAAAAGTGAAAAAAAACTGCATAAAACATAATGCATAGAAAAGAAATAATAATAAAAAAAGGAATAAAAAATAAAATTAGAAAAAAATTATGTAAAAATGCAAATTTTTTTATGTATGTAATTCATTGTTTGTTGCGAAAATGAATAAAAAAAAATCATCAATTGCATACACAAACATGCGAGTACTTGCACATCCATGAATTCATGTGATTATTTTTAAATAACAAGTACGACGTTCGTATGAACAGAAAACACAAGAAAACAAAAACAAAGAACCAGCAAAATAAATATCTAAATAAATGCTTTTATCTCAAGTAGTGCAAATCTAAAACCACAATCTGGAGATTAAGTGTTTGTGATATCAATTTTAGACTTAAATTAAATTTTGCAGTTAAAAAATTAGCTAGAAAAACTAACTTTCTGTAAATACTACCAAATAGAAGGTATTTTTTTGCAACCAAAAAACACATTCTAAATTACCAAATTACAAAATACGATATCGGTTGAAATTTCTATTTTTCGAACCCTATCGAGGGCGGCAATTTAACTCTAGCATTATTGTCAAATCGATTTAAAGTCAAAATTTTGAAAAAAAAGGCTGTATCGCTATTTTGTTATGGTTCAGAGCAGCGTTATACTACACAATCATTAAAAAAATATTTTAAAATTTGTCGTCCTAATAAAACATAAAAACAAATTACTATTAAAGTTGCGGTTCGAAGGACCACTAAACATATTTTCGGGCAGAGCTTGCTATTTTCGCTTGACGTAAGCACAAAGCTTATTTGGTGAATTTTAAACAAGACTGATTTATATAAAACTAGCATTTAACTCGCTACTTCGTCCGTGAAGTACCATATTGTCGCTTTTATAATTTATTATTTGGTTGTAGGTCATTTAATCTCTGTTTTAGGATTTTTAATACAAAAAAAATCGAAAGGTATCATTAAATATAGAAAAAGTACCATTTTGTCAGTTTATTGATTTTTCTATTCGTTCTAATAGTTCTAGATTCGTTGATAATAAAATATCAAAAAGTACCAAAAAAATTTATAAAAAGTACCATTTGTCATTTTAATGATTTTTTACTTTTCTCACAACTGTTTGTTCCCACTATTTTACTTTTAAGTTCGTTAATAGTAAAATATCAAAAATTACTCTTAAAATCACTAAAAAGTACCATAATGTCCCTTTTACGATTCCTTATTTCATTCAGTTTAATGGTACTGTCATAATTTTACATTTGCTCATAATATAAAAATACCAGTAAACTTATTTAAATATAGAGTAGCAATCATATATCTCCCTTTTGGTACTTTTTTTCTCCCTTGAAAAAAAATTTTTTAATTGATAATTACAAATTATTAATCGAATGTTCATATGTTCAATTTGCATAAAAGTACATATTTAGAAATAGTAGTAAAAAAGGGTAAATATTTTACCACTTTTTTACTCTAATTTTAAAAAGTGCCAATATACTTAGGAAACCTTTTTAAGAATAGAACAATACAGTTTAGTTTTTGTTGCTGTTATTGTTACTTTGAAAAATAAATCAGGCTAAAAAAATGTACCAACATTAGTTTTTACCTCTTTTATTACCCAAATGTAAAAATATCAAAAAAGTACCAAATAATTTTTTAGTAGAATATTTTGTATTTTGAACTTTGGCTCTATCTGAGCCAAGAATTTCTATTTTACCCATTTTTACGCTTCTTAGTCGTCTACATTGGGACAGAAACCCGGTTACCGAATTTCAAGTCCGTTGCTTTAGCCGTTTGGGCTGGGCGATCAGTCGGTAACGTTACTCTTTTATATGTATATATTATTATGGGCCCAATAAACAATCCAATTATTATAATTAATTTTTTTTTTTAATTATTTTTGTTTAATGAGGATTAATTAAACAAATGTTGCTTAATAAATTTGAAAATAAGTTGAAATATTTTTTATGAATTTGGCCGTTAGTTTTCTGTTTTAAATTTGTTAATTTAAGGCAGTAAAGCCCAAACTCCTTCTTTCTTATATGAGTAAAATTCTGCTACTACAAGTAATCGTGCCAAACACAAAAAACCCTACAAAAAAATAAATAGGTGTTGCAGGTATCCTTCTTTTAAATTAAATTTAGGTTTTGGCAGTAAATAATAAAATTGATTTTTAAGACTAAATCTATTCACTGGCTTACAGTTTCTTTTCAAATTGAAAAAAAATATCTATTTTTAAATATTTCTCAACATAAAATAAATTCTTAAAGGCTGTTGCAAGAACCACTGCTTACCGAAATTACTTGACCTTAATTCTCTTTATCTTTGCTTGTATTATTTCAAATTAAAATCACAGCTCCATGAGGTAATTACCTCCTTTAAGGCCAGCTTTTGTTTAATTTAAAAACATTTTTTTTTGGTATTTATTGTAATATAAAACATTAATTTTAATTACAAATAAAAACTTTCTAAAATGTCGCAAATCCTTTAATACTCGTTGCGGTTGTCTTACTGTAGACACGTATTTAGTAGGTTTGTTTGTCTAAGAAATAAATATAAAAATTTGCAATAACATAAAATATATTATTAAAACACAGATTGTCGTTATTTTCATATTAAATGCGACAAATTTAAAAAGCAAAAAAAAAAAAAAAGTATAAAAAAACTACCCAAACAACATGTGCAACGTTTAGATTAAAAAGGAAAGAAAATGAGACAAAATATCAAAAAAAAAAAATGTGAAAAAGATAGATAAAATAAAAAAACAAAAAATGGAAAAATGGAAAAACATACGGAAATCAACGAGAATCTGGTTCAATGAGTTGTATGTTCATCTGTATACAAAGATGGCGTTTATTTGTTGGGCAAAACTAATACAGTCTCATATGGTCACGTGTACACCATGCCATAAACAGTTATTTGAAAGTTTTCTTTTTTTTATAATTTTTATTTTATTTTAGGAGAAACAGATGGACAGAGATATATTTGTATAGCTAAGGATTGTGTTGTGCTTGTGCTCATATTTTTTTTTTAAACAAAAATGCTGAATCTCTTTGCAGGTATGTGTTTTAATACAACCATGAGATTTACTTATGCTGGTATTCAGGCAACTCCTTTACAGTCAAGAATTTCCTTAAAAATACATAAGCCAAACTTAACTGTAGTTTATATATATTTTTTATTTTTTATTTCTATGGAGTTCGTATGTCAAAACTCTGGTCAACACTTAATTTCCTTTTTAAAGTCACATACAAGCACGAGCTGCGACATTTTTATGTTTTCCCTTTCTCCTTTTCTTTTCTTTTTCAAAATCGTTGATTCTGCTTTCTTTTTTTTTATGCATTTTAAAAACAGAAAATACATTGAGAAAACAACTTCGGTTGTGAAAACAAAATTTGTTACCAAACCAAAAATTCAGGGGTGACAATTGAAATTTTCAATTAAAATAATAGAAAATCACTGTTACAGCTAAGAGATATATAAATTGGGTTCTCTCAAATGAAATAAGCTAACACACAAACAGAGTTTTATTTGTACAACTTCATATGGAGGAACTAAATTATTTACCAAATCAAAAATTCAATTGTGGCAAACGAATTTTTTTAATTAAAAAAATAGAAACTCGGTGTTACACCTAAGAGAACTAAATTTTCTACTGTGTTAACGAATTCTATTTGCCACAATTAAAAAATTTGATATGAATATGAATTTAATTGTGAGAACTAAATTTGTTTCCAATCAAAAATTCAGTTTTGATAATCAATTTTTTTAGTTGTAATAACCAGAATTCCATAATATAGACAAAAATTTATTTCTCCTAAAAATATTTTAAGCTTTTCAGACCGTTTTTTAATTGTCACGATTAAAAAATTCGTTGGTCACAACTGAATTTTTGCTTGGTAATAAATTTAGTTCTCTTAATTTAAGCTGCCAACAGCAGCTTAACACTTAAAGCAATATTTATAGGACTAGTACTAGGTGGGTTGGTTATTTTATTTTTCAAAGGGTTTTAGGAAACTAAATATGTTGCCAATCAAAAATTCAGTTGTGTTAATCAAATCAGTGTTACAGCTCGAAATATTTTTAATAGAATTAAATTTTTATCGAATTCTGGTTGCTACAACTGCTTAGCACAATTGAATTTTTGCTTGAAAGCCAATTTAGTTGTCAAAACCAAAGTTGTTTTCGATTGTATCACTTTTATCTGTGGCTGAGCACATTTTTAATTTGAATAAATAGTATTTCTTAAAAGATTTTTAATATCATTGAATTATTATTTCAATGGAACCTTAAAACGGATTTCATTAGATTTTCCAAAATTTGCAAAAAAGCATCTATGATTTGATATATTAATTCAAATAAATTTCAATTTCAACATATTATTACAATCATGTTGTAATTTGAAATTTTCTATTCATTCATTTAGCTTTTAATTGCCTGTTTGTTTAATTTGTTAGAATTCTTAGTTAATTTTAAAGCAATGATTTTGACATTAATATCGATTTACATGCTCTTCTGTATAATTTTAACTAAATTTGCCAGTACAAGTGAGTATGTAATTGTAATATAAAAATAAACAGTGAAAACTAAAGTATTCTTCAAGTTAGTATTAGTAAACATTTGTGAAACATCCCAAGAGTTCAATAAATCTTTAATAAATTGTCAGCTCTGCTCATAAAATATTTACAGTTGCCTGTAATTATGGCTTGTCTTTATTTTTAGGAGGAGTGAGTGCAAAGTCAAACAAATTATTTTTACTTTTGAAGTGAGTAACTTTTTATATTTCCAAAAGCAGCCTTTTTTATAGCGACTTATGTGATTTTTCCTTATGAGCACAGATATTGAAAATTAATTTTGAAAATATATTGACTTATCGCTTAAAGATTTTTAGGCAACTAACTGCTGAATAAAAAATACGTGAGATAATTGACTTCATTCGCAAAGAACTTATGGGTTGTACTAATAGTCCCGGGACATATGGCCTTATTAGTAATAAAAAAAAAAAACAGTTGAATATTAAAATTTGATAAACAAGCTTGAAAATATTTTTTGTAATTTATCCATGTCAAGTTAATAAGAGTATTTGCTATTTACACTACATTAGTGTAGCATAAACGTGTATTGAGAAGGCCTTTCATTTACTGCAAATAAAACTCGATTACTGTTCTACGCATAAAATTTGTATTAGAGCCCCCTGCTCTACCTTTTTATTTAGTTTTGAGAATTAATTAAGAATATCTATTCAAAATAATTTGAAGCAACAAAAAACCATACTTACACACACTTCAATGCTTACTTACATGCGTTTACATTTCAAGCTGCTATTTAAATTCATTTGAATAGAATTGTTGCAAAATTATGCAAGAGCTCTCCAAAAAAATATGCCTGCACTTAACATTGAGTGCGTTCTTATTTTTGATATGTAACTGAATGTGCGTGTGTGTGTGTTTGTGTAAGTTTTGGCATATAATTTGTCTGTCTCTTCCTGCTTATTTATCAGCATCAGGTATCAGTATGTTGTTGTCTATCAGTATTTTGTCTGTACTGCTGTTGGTTGTAGTCAACCAGAAAACCCAAATATTTGCAATCAAGTGCATCATATAATTTTAATGAAATGAATTAAGTCAACTTTAAATACAAAGAGAATTACATACGTAGTGAGATAAAGAAACAGAAGCAGAGGCAGGGACAGAGAGAGAGAGAGAGAGAAATATAATGAGAGAAAATATTTACAGATTAAATAGTGATTTAAATCAGGACTGACATACTCATTACAATTGTACACTTTTTGTAGCCAAATGTAGACTCACTATTCTACAGAGCTGTACTAGGTAAACAAAATCTCCACAAAAAGAGGGCTTCCGTGGGTCCTGCTATGCCTTGCTTACTCTTAGATTTATTACACAAGTTTACACAGTTCAAGTCAACTTTTGGAACAGAACAAAATAATTAAGAGTTGTGATAGAAAATCTTAATCTCGGTTTGGGTAACCGCGATTCAGCATATATAATAATTACTTGAAAGCAGTTAGTTATGTTTAATAAATAAAACAGAAAATTTAAATTTCTTTGTTTGAAAGCCACACATCATTACAAACATGTATAATAGCTTTTAATAAAAAGAGCTTGTTAGCCATTTCAAGTATGCTTATGCAGCCCTTTAGTACGTACATGTGACCAAGAATTCTTTTAATTTAAGTAAATTTAGAAAAGACTTTTTTTCTACCTGACCTTTAAAATGAGTCATAGTGGGCATGGCCGATCTATTGTTGGATTATAAAGTGGGCGTATCCTTATATAGTATAGCCCACAAGAATGATAGACACACGATTGCACCATGCGCATGATTTCCTTTTAGATGTTAAATCAGTTTGTTCATTGTTTCAAGAAAACATTAATAAATTGTTCCATTGCTTGACGTCATATATGCTACATGAGCAGAAATTTTAAACTTTATGAGCGGGATGGCGTAATCTATCATTTTTGTGCGTACGAGTGGCGTATTTTTTAGCATTCAGAATAAGGCAATTTAAAGAAAAAATAAAGTCCTCTTAACTTATTGCTAATAAAATCAAAAGTTAGAAGTCTGTTTTCTTCTAAACTCATGAGCTTATATGCTTCGTTAAAAAAACTGTTGTTTTTTTACCTACTTTTATTTTAAATAAATTCTTAAAATTTAAAAATTTAAAAATTTTGCTTAAATTTTTTTTTGCAGTCTTAACTTTGAAACTAATGAGTCTATTTAAGCCCGTAGTAAGCAGGACTTGCAATAAATGTTGTGACGGAATTTTGAATTTTTTTTTATAATCAAGAACAACCAACTGCATGTCATGTCACCTCTTGAATTTAGAAAACAAACACAAAAATTAAATAAATAAATGAAATAAAATACACTTTGGAAGCTCTAAAATCCAAAATATTATATGTAAATACGTGTTATTTTGCATAACAGAGTACAATATTTGTTGTATTTATTTTCTAAATTCAACAATTTCCAAAACTTCTTTAATAACTATTAAAGATGGTGCAGTTTTAAAAATTGTACCATCCTTGTTATCATTCCTGATTCAATTGCCACAAATATTTTTATGAAAGTGCACAAATACAAATTTTGTGTTAACAAAACTCATACAAATTAATGTTTAGAAATCTAAGCAATAATGTTGCAATAACTTCATTAAAATTTATCATCAATTGTTTATTTTTTATTGTTTTAAACCAAAAGAAAAAAAAAACTGTTTGAAAATTATTTAAGTGGAAATCATAAGATTAAATACATTTATTTGTTTAGAATATTTAGTCATTTAGAACATTCTCAATGAAAATAGTGTTTAATTTTTGTAATAAAATTTTAGCTGAGAGTTCCTTAAATATTTCGAGCCATTATTGCTATAAGTCGATAGTTAAAGTTAAGATTTTTTAAATCATATATCAAGTGTGTGGTGGGACATTAAATAAAAAATATTGGCTCTTGTGTCCTTAACCAAAATTGGTTTCAAAGTTATAGCCAAAAATTGTTCTCACTATCCGCAAAAAAAATTTCCAATTAAACCGAATACGTTTATTTATCAAACGCATTCAAAATCAAGTCGATATCTAGAAAAGTAAGCAAGTTATGAATAAAAAGGTAAGGAGTTCTACTACTGCCTTTTCCGGACCCTTTTTGGAAGAACTGGTTACCTTTTTGGTCATAACTTGCTAAGTTTTCAAGATATCGACTTGATTTCTTTTGCGTTGGATAGCTAAACGTGTTGGCCTTAATAAGAAATTTTTTTCTGGGGAATAGTGGAAGAAAATTTTTTTATAATTTTTTCAAAAAAGCAAAGGGGGTAGTCCATGGTTTTTTTTTTTTTGGCGAAAAACATTTTTTTCTCACTATCTGCAGAAAACTAAATTCGAATTAAAGCCAATTGGGTTCTCTATTTAACACAATATAAATCAAGTCGATATCTAGAAAAGTAAGCAAGTTATGAATAAAAAGGTAAGGAGTTCTACTACTGCCTCTTTCCGGCCACTTTTCAGTAGAACTGGTTACCTTTTTGGTCATAACTTGCTAAGTTTTCAATATATCGACTTGATTTCTTTTGCGTTGGATAGCTAAACGTGTTGGCCTTAATAAGAAATTTTTTTCTGGGGAATAGTGGAAGAAAATTTTTTTATAATTTTTTCAAAAAAGCAAAGGGGGTAGTCCATGGTTTTTTTTTTTTTGGCGAAAAACATTTTTTTCTCACTATCTGCAGAAAACTAAATTCGAATTAAAGCCAATTGGGTTCTCTATTTAACACAATATAAATCAAGTCGATATCTAGAAAAGTAAGCAAGTTATGAATAAAAAGGTAAGGAGTTCTACTACTGCCTCTTTCCGGCCACTTTTCAGTAGAACTGGTTACCTTTTTGGTCATAACTTGCTAAGTTTTCAATATATCGACTTGATTTCTTTTGCGTTGGATAGCTAAACGTGTTGGCCTTAATAAGAAATTTTTTTCTGGGGAATAGTGGAAGAAAATTTTTTTATAACTTTTTCAAAAAAGCAAAGGGGGTAGTCCATGGTTTTTTTTTTTTTGGCGAAAAACATTTTTTTCTCACTATCTGCAGAAAACTAAATTCGAATTAAAGCCAATTGGGTTCTCTATTTAACACAATAGAAATCAAGTCGATATCTAGAAAAGTAAGCAAGTTATGAATAAAAAGGTAAGTACTGCCTTTTCCGGACACTTTTTGGAAGAACTGGTTACCTTTTTGGTCATAACTTGCTAAGTTTTCAAGATATCGACTACCATACTAAAAAACATTAAGAAATTTCTCTGAAATTTTTTTGTTTTATTTAAAATTCGCATCGTTCGTTTTGGTTAAATCAAAACAATTTATAGCTCGGGTTGGCAATATTTTTCTTTTTGTCTGCTTAAGTTAACAAAAAATTTTGATAAGAAATTCGTTACTTTTTTTTGTTGCTATTTTGTAGACAAACTTACTCTTCTTCACTGCAAAGCTACTTGTTTGTCAGTGCAGATTTTCTTTTTTAAGTGTTTTCCGAAGTATATTTTGAAATAATGCTTATTTAGCTAAATAATGCTGCGTTGAAATTAATTTTTATTTCATTCTCAAAACATACGAGGTGGGCTCATAGAAAAAAATAACTTTAAATTTGTTTTATATTAAAAGAATTGTATTGTAATCGGTTGCTCATACCCGGTATATAAAATCTTTTGCTTGAAAAAAATATTTTGCTTTAAAAAGCCGTTATTTATGACAGAGGTATAAGTCCACCTTAAAAAAAGAAACTAAAAAGCTTTAATTTTAGTAATCTTATTTAAATTACCGCTAATTATATTTTTTTTTATTTGTTTGTGTATTTAACCTTTTTATTTTTAATTAAAATGGTGTTATTTTATTAAGCTTGAGGTCATATTGTATAAATTTCGATATTTGGCTCTAAATTTCATAGCTTTTTCAGGATATAATTATAAATTTTTTTTTTTTTTGAAAAGTGAACTTATGCCACTTACAAAAATAACAGTTCACATTTCGAATTTATGAATTTTACTTATTGTAAAGCATTGGGATGAACGAACACGCTGTGTTGACTTACCTTACTGTAGCAGATGATATAAAATTGTCTATAAGAAATAACAAGGCGGCCTTTAGGTTGACACTTGCTACCTTAAAAGCTTCAGCTTCTCATATCAACTAATCTGAATCCAATTAGTAATAAATCGCTGGAACTTTTAAGAAATTATTTGCAAATTTTGAAAGAATTCGCTCCTTTTTTTTAAATAAATTTTTCGTGCTAGAAATTCTTTTGGATTTAAAAGAATAAACTTTCATCTAAATAAAAAGAAGAACAAAATTTTAGTTCCACTACTGCGGCGTTATTTAAGAAAGTGCTATAAGTCCACTTAAAAAAAATAATTAAAGGTAATTTTTAGATGATATTTTTTTTTTAAAGTGGGCTTAACCACTTTCATAATTAACAGCCAGGGTTTGCAAAGAATTAAAACGAAACGTTTGCATTCATTTCGTTTTGTAGTTTTGCAAAGTAAAAAATAAATAGAAATAAAGATTAATAACAACATTTGCTTTGATTTGTTTAGTTTTCCATTCTTTTAAATGTAGGCAGCCAGAGAATAAACATATAAAAATAAGTAAATAATTCTGTGCATGAAGCATTGGGGAGGCTTTTGCTGATAAGCTAACCATGAATGATTCGATTTATTCATGCAAAAAATACGTTTCTGCTTTTGTTTTGTAGGCAATATACTTAAAGCCAAACGTTTTATTTCTGTTCTTGTTGCTACAAAACGTTTTAAATTTTGTGTTGTACAAAATGATTTAAACAAATTAAAAGATTTGTGATTTTCCAGGAAACGTTTCTTTTCAAATTTAACGTCTGGTAAGTTTTCTTTATTTTAATAAATTTTTTTCTCTTGCTTAGACCTTTTAATCACTCCTCCTACACAGCACCACTGTCAGAGTCTCAATGTGATTTACAAACTTTTGTTTTTTTTATTTACATTTATTTTGTTTGTTAGTGTGTATGTGTTTTTTGGCTTAAATCAAATCTCAAGCATTTGACTTTTCATCATTTTTATTGATGAGATTTTTATTTTTTTCCTTGATTGTATTGATTGCTGACTGTAAGTTGCTTAAATCCACTCTTGAGACATTAATATTGTCTCATTGTTTGGTAGGCAAATGCAACAGAATATTTTTCGTTTGTATGTTTGTTATTTGAAGTCAAATGAGTAAAATTAAATTGAAATAAATAAATAAGAAATACAAAATTTTGTGCAGACAATAATAATCAACTAACTAAATGATTGTCCCACCATCGTTAGTGAAATGCCATTTTGATTTAAAAAATTTGATTTTTCTTCTTGCTTAATTTGTGGGTGTGTTGCTGGCAAAACTGATTTTAACTTGTATTTTTCTTAAGGAAATTACTTTAAGCAAAAATAATTTTTCCTGGAATAATAAAATTTTTTTTTGCACCCAGAGAAAATTGAGCACAGTGTCACGTTTGTGACAAAAAATGGTGTCAAAATAGTATCAAAATGACTTCATTTGGTGTCGAAATAATACCATACAGTTGTTGAAATGACAACATGCGTTGTCAGACTGACAACGTTTGTTAATAAGTTTTAAATTTGACAACATATTGCTGTCAATTCTACAACGTTCGCTAACAAGTTGACAACAATAAATCGTAGCTTTTTTTCTAAGTTGTTAATCAACCTTTGTAGATTTGTACACGCTTGTTAAAATATTTAAAAAATTCGTTGTTAATAAAATAGACAACGGGATGGTGTCAAAATGACCACATACGTTGTTGATATTGCAACGTGTTCTTTTGGCTCAAGGTGTTTGCTTAGTTGAGACTACCAAACTGTTCTAAAATTTCTGCACCATGATAGTAGTATTAATTATAATTTTTCGATTCATTATTTTTCCTAGGAGACTAAAAATTACTACTAAAAATCTTTTAGTTTTCCGTTATAAAAAAAAAACTTTTTCTAACGCAATTCTTTTTAATAAACAAGTTTTTATGCAAATAAACTTTCAAACTAATTCAGTATTTAAAGAAAAATAAATTTAATAGCCTTGGGGCATTAGCTTTTCTTCTAGCTAGTAAATGATATTAAGTTCCATTTAGTGTTTCCTCTTAAGGAGCATTCAAAGGTTGTACACATGTTTTATTCTATTTTAAAACTTAATCGAAATGGCAATAAATAAATAACAAAAAAAAAAAAAAAAAAAGGAAAATAAAAATAGAGTATAAAGCATAAGGACAACTGGTGTGTGTCCCTTGGCAATATCAACATAATCATTGTCGCTAAGTCAACCGTAATAAAATCTATAAAATCAATTGATTTTAGATAAATCTATTTGAGAGTTCAAGTGTTAACTTTCATGTATGAGTGCAAAAGTGTGCATTTCTGTATATATATGTATGTGTGTGTGTGTGTTCCTGTTGTTATCTCTTATAGACTTAATATTAGAAGAATTTTATTTTATTTATATTTATTTAGGCTTATAGCCAAAACTAAACACAATAAATCTATCCAGCAACAACACAAACAGAATTTTCAATGAATGAATGAAGGAATTGCAAGTGCAAAAGAAGGACTAACAGAATCTGTTACACAGAAACAAAACAAAAAAACACAAAAAAAAAGGAGAAAACAAATTTTAAATTGCTTCAAATACAAACAATGCAACCTTGTAAAATCAACAACACTTTTCCTGTGCTTGTTTGTATGTTTGTGTGCGTTCTAGCGGAAGACAGTGTGAGTGTTAAAGATTAGTGTGTTTGTATGTGAAAACTATATTATTTTGTTGTTGTTGTTGTCTTGGTCTTGTATTTATTTACACATTTTCTTAATGTTGTTTTTTTTTATTGTTGCTTGACGCTTTTTCAATTTGATTTTTCATTTCCTTTGCAAATGGCGACAATCAAAACAAATACAAACATAAAACTCACATACACTCTTGCCACATACTCACCTACTCACCTCTTAATACTAACTTCTATATGCTTTTGTTAAGCGAGAGTCTCTGTGTGTGTCTGTGTGTGTGTGTGTGTGTTTGAATCAATATAACACTTATTTTCTATTGCTATTCTCGATCTTTGTTGTATTTATTTCTATATGTTGCATGTAAGTATTTTAAATTTTGCAACTTCCTTTAACCAATTTTTTGCTTTTTCTCCACTTTCTCGTGTTTTTTTTTTTATATTTCAACTGATTGTGTGTTTGTGTCATTCATTGATAAACGTAACGTTACAATACTTTCATTTGATTTTCTAGTTTGTTTGTTTGTTTGTTTGTTACTGTTGTGTAGGTGTTTATTTGCTTGGCTGTATGTGTGTGTGTGTGTTTAGGTGCAGTGTTTGCCAAGTGTGTTTTGGTGTGCATCAAGGCAAAATGTTTATTTCCTCTTTCTTACATTACGTTGCACTTATTTTTCTAGATGTTGTTTTTGTTTTAAATTGTATTTTACCCAATAAATTGTAAAGGCTGCTGGGTAAATTAAAACCACCAGTAAATTGTCCTTTAAAACTTGAAATGTTTTTAACTTTTGAGCGATCAACTCGTTTAGAAATTTTATATAAAAAGCACTCAAAATCGCTTGTGTTATAAAAACAGCACATAAACATTTTTTTTAAAATATTTTTAAAGTCAGTCATGATCTAACAACTTCAAGCGAAATTTGTTTAAAATTATTTCATATAAAAAGACTTAAAGTTCAATTATTTTCACTCGATATGAAATTAAATTATTTGGGCCCAGTTTGTAATTTGTAAAAATTTATTCAAAATCTGCACAAAATGTTTTAACTTGGAACCTAAAATTAAATATAAACTGTTTGAATCTTCTTGGACACAATTATCATTTAGTTAAAAAATTCTTCTTGGACGTTGTCTACTGAAGCTCAGAGTAGTGTCCGTGAAATGGGTCATATGGATATGCTATCCCTCGCAGTCCTTATTGTACTAAATAAACACTTTTTGGATAAATAAAATTAAACAGTAAAAAAGATTTATTTTTATTTTTTCTGAATGAAGTCTCTTTTTGTTTAAGTTTTTCTTTTTTGCTTGCTGGGTTGCTAAGGCCTCTAGCCTGCTTGCTTGATGCCATTTTATATTTTCTAATCCCCTATTTTTGTTTATATTTTTTTTCTTATTTATTTATCAATATCATTTTTAAGTGTATTTGTTGTCCTTTCATTTTATCCTTTATTTAATTGTGTTTGTTTTTTATATGTAAAAAAAAAACTAATTCAAGACAGACATTTATTGTGCCATGCTGGGCTGTTTGATATTTCATATTTAGCTAAAAAACAATTCATAATTTTAATAAAATATTGTGAATGTAAATTAAACAAAATTTAAACCCGAACAAAAAACTTAAAATTGCTAAAAATATTTAATTTAAAAAAAAAAAATTTTAAATTTCACAAAGTTATCATAAGAATGTTTTTAATAAACATGAATTAAAAAAATGCCTTATCAAATTAAAATTCAAGTCATAGAAAGAAGAAATCTATGCGAAGTGGACGCTAAAGCGAATTCACTTATCATTTTTTTTCAAAATTTTTAAAGCAAACTTTCATTTCTTTTTTTTAATTTTTAATGCCTAATATTTATACAGGATTATTTTTTAAATTGTCCTAATTGCTGTGATTCAAATTGTAAATTAAAATAAATTTTAGCTGAGCGAATTTGCTAGTGCAGCCAACTTGTGGGGTTTTTATAAATTAAAATAAATAGTTGAGTAAAGTAAAGAAATATTCTTACAAAAACTTTTACACAACTAAGTTTTCAAGGCCTTTTAAATAACAAAATTATTTTCTTGCTTAATCTTTTTTCTAGCTGTAAATTGCCAATAATACTGCTGATAAATTACAACAACAAAAAAACATTATTTGCTTCTTAATATATTTTTTTAAAGGAGCTTTCATTTGGTTTGATTGCAATTTTTTATATTTTTTTTATTGTATGTGAATTAACAAGCAGAAGCAGGCATAACAAACTTTTTTTCTTCTTCTGCTGTACACTTTTATTAAACTTTTGTTCTCTTTTCCAATTCTTTTTATGCTTCTTCTTTCTAAAATTATTATTCTTATTATTTGTTGCTTAAACCAACTAAGCTAGAAAAAAAAAAAGAAAAGATTGAGTTAGTGTTGATCCTATGAATAGTAAATAATTGAGGTTAGTTTATTTTGTTATTGATCGAAACAGACCCAGAGGCCATTCACAAATTTTTTATATTTTTTATTTTTAGAAATTTATTTTTTTACCCTGTTAGTTTTTGTTATTTAAGATTTTGTTTGCACACACCCACTTGCAAACTTTTATTGATTCATTTATGTAGCTGTTGTTGGATTCATGGCCGGCAGGTATAGTTAGCTTGTTGTCAGGTTTGTAACTAATAAAAGTAACCGATTTTTAATTTTAATTTAAACTGAAATTTAATTATTTTTAATAATTTTTTTTTAGCTAAACACTGAAAGAAAAATGTTCTATAAATTTAATGAATGTTTCATTGATTAAATGAAATGTTTCTCATTTTATGCTAATTAAGGAAAATATTTCATTGTATTCATGAAATTATTTCATTGAACTAATGAAATTATATCGTTGAGTTAAAAAATTTATTTCATTGAGTTAATGAAATTATTTCGTTAAATTAATTAAATTATTTCATTTAATTAACTAAATTATTTTATTGAGAGAATGAAATTAGTTCAATGAGTTAATGAAATTATTTCATTGAATTAATGACATTATTTCGTTAAATTAATTAATTTATTTAATTGAATTAATGAAATTATTTCATTGAATTAATGACATTATTTCGTTAAATTAATTAAATTATTTAATTGAATTAACTAAATTACTTTATTGAATTTATTAAATTATTTAATCAAATTAATTAAATTATTTGATTGAATTAATTACATCATTTCATTGAATTAACTAAATTATTTTATTGAGGGAATGAAATTAATTCAGTGAGTTAATGCAATTATTTCATTGAGTTAATGAAATTATTTCATTGAATTAATTAAATTATTTCATTGAGTTAATGAAATTATATCATTGATTTAATTAAATTATTTAATTGAATTAATGAAATGATTTCATTGAACTAATTAAATACTTTCGTTGAGTTAATGAAATTATTGTATTGAGTTAATGAAATTATTATATTGACTTAATTAAATTATTTAATTTGCATTAATTAAATTATTTCGTTAAATTAATAAAATCATTTCGTTAAATTTCATTAAGTAAATAAAATTATTTCATAGAATTAATTAAGTAATTTCATTAAATTATTTCACGGAATAAATTAAATTATTTCATTGAATTAATTAAAATATTTCATTGAAATTCTAAAACATTATTTCATTAAAAGAATGGATATTTATTTAATTGAATTGAAATATTTTTTAGAAAAATTAATTTAAATAAGAAATTTACTGAATTAGAGAAGTGATTTCATTAAATGAATTAATAATTCATTAAAAATATGACCAAAAAATTTTTTAAGCTAAGGAAATATTTCATACACATTTCAGGACCTAAAAAATAATGAATTTTTCATTGCATTAATGACAAAGTTCAAAAATATATAAATAAAATTCTGTTAGTAAAGCACTTTTTTCAATTTATCTAATTTAAATAAATAGAAATATTATATTAAAAATATTAATTTTATATTTATAAAAATTTTTGTTTATAATTTAGCAAAACCAATTTAGCGTGCCTGGTAAAATTCGATGTCACTTAAACTTTTGATTGTATGTGAATGAGAAAGAACCTTTTATGTATAAAGAAATGAAAAACTCATCACGTACATTTTATGTATGAAAAACACGTTCGTAATGAAAGCGTTTGTCACTTCATATATTGTCATTGTAACGAGTATTTTTCCTTTTTTTTGGGTTCTCTCAAATGATTGCCAGAAAAAAGTATTTAGTTAAATGTGATACTTATTGGATATGGCCAAGTGATATAAGCAAAAAAAATTTCAACATGCACAGAAAATTCTGGTTTCTACTTTCTTTAAGCGCAACTTGAATTTTTTCTTTTTTTTTTTTTTGCCTTTAGTTAAAGCAAAGTTACCTTAACTAACCATAGTTCTTCTTGATGTTTCAATAATAAACTCATCACTCAATTCTGTATCTGCTCAACTTTTTTTTAATTGTCCCAAAATAAATTTTTTTAATCAAAATTTGTTCACTTGATCATCTTTGTAGTTTGAAATTAAAATAGAGCTCAAAAGCATTTGTTTGATTTGCAAGTTAAGTTTATTTTCAATTATTTAGACCTTCAATGGAAAAAAGCAGACGTGTGTAAGGAAAGTTACATGATACGAGAGCAAAAGTGCACTCTATGATTGTCAAAATATTTTCTTTTCTCCTTTGTTCTTCTTCTTAAGTTATCAAAATCTTAAATTAAAGCAGCCAAGTAGAAAGAATCAATCAATTTTGTTATCATGAAATTAACATGGTCTCTATTGGAATTAATAAAAAAACAAAAATCTTGAATTCAACAATTTCTTTTAATTTAATTTCTTTATTTTTTTTTCAAATGACCATAATTGCTTAATTGTCATTAACCATATCCGAGTATTATTTGGGTGCTCTTATCATCATTAAAAAAACCAAGTACTAACACACTTACACACACGCATAACTTTTGTTGAAAGTTTCATTTCCAGTGCAGTCATGCATGCATATTGTGTGTTTGTTTGGCTGCCAACAATATAAACCAAAACATCTTCTTCAACAACTGCAAAATGTAAAACATTTTCTTCAAAATTCTTTACAAAATTAAATATATGTGCGCTTGCCAAACTAAACTTTTAATGACCAGACACAATATGTGCGGCTAAAATTGTTCTTTTTTTTGGGCAGACTGCTCTTAAACAAAAACAAAAGTTTAGTTTTATACCGCAATATGGATGCTATCTGTGTGTTTAAGTGTGTAAAAGTTTTGTTTTTGTTTTAGTTGTTCACAGAATATGCTTTCAGGCATTTATGGCGCTAATCTAATTTTGTTGTTTCCACTGTTTCTTTTTTTTTTTTAATTTAATTTAATTTAATTAAATATTTTTGTTTTATTTGAAACAATGTTATTGTTGGTTGTATGCTGTAATTAAGTTGTTGTTTAATTTTCCAAAAATAAGGCTTGAAGGCATTATTTTTTTTACAACTTTTAGTGAGCAAAAGGCTGCTGTTTAGCTTCTTTAACTCTTTAAAGTGTAATTTTATTTTTTTTAAAAAAGTTTCCTAATTTCAGCAAGACCTTCGTAGTATATGAAATTATAGCTAGAAGGTAAAGCAATTGGAAAAGAATTTTCCTTTTTTTGATTCTTTTATTATTGTGGCCGATCACTAAATGCTTAAATTATTTTTTATTATTTAAAACAATAGGATGTGAAATTTGAATAATTGTATGTGTGTGTGTGTGTGTATTAGAGTGAGAGTTTTAATTTAAGTTTTGCATAAATAAATAAATAAATTCATGCGTGCGCAATTTGTAACTTGTGCATATATTTGTTGATCCAATATGAGACCCTACAGTCAATTAAAAATGAAAGGCAAACTAAAATAGTAAACAATTACAATATAATAATTCTAGTTTTAGAATAACAAAAACATAAAAAAAACACAGATAAATAGAAATTTGCCATACAAATGCAGAGTTGAGATATCACAACCAAACAGCTCATGACTGCTAGCAGAAATTCCTCTCTAAAAGTCTAAATCAGCCCAAAAGTGAATTGAATGTTTGTTTTCTTTGCAATAAATTATACCTCAGTATCGGTACAAATCTTAACAAGACTTATTTTTCTGTATTCCCATTATTGTCGCACATTTTGGCAATATTTTCCGGTTCATATCGGCCAAAAGGAAAGTGGTACCATAAGTTTACACTATCGTTCTTCATTGTTAAATTTCTCTCAATTTCTCTAAATTTTAAAATTGTATAAAGTACTGCATGCAAAAGCATTGAAATGCTCTGGTAAAGAAGAAACAAATAATTAAATGTGTTTACAAAAATTAAATAAAATCCTATAAAGAAGCAAAAAGGCTCAACGAATACTTAATTTTTTTTCAGGTGTAAACTTTAGTTTGAGAGCCTTTTTTTAATTATAGTAAAAGAAATTCTTCGAAAATTATGTAAATTGATGCAGTGACATAATTTTCTTCAATTTTGTCAATTTCATTAATTTTGTGCATTTTTATAAAGAATTTTAATTAAATAATTTCATTAGTCACGCTTTGGTTCTTATTTTTGACTTTCAATAGTCCCATAACAATTTCATATTGAAAGTCATTAGTTTTAATAAAATAACTTAAGTAATTTAAATGAAATAATTTCATTAATTTTAATGAAATAAATTCACTAATTTAGTGAACTAATCATTAATTTTTTAAATAAATTTTAATGAAATAAATTCACTAATTTAGTGAACTAATCGTTAATTTTATTAAATTAATTTTATTAATTTTAACAAATTATTTTAACTAATTTAATTGAAATAATTTAAGGAGTTAATTATTAATTTTAATGAAATAAATTCACTAATTTAGTGAACTGATTATTAATTTTATAATTTTAATAAAATATTTTAACTAATTTTATTGTAAAAATTTCATTAATTTCATGAATTATTCATTAATTTTAATGAATTTTAATAAATTCACTTATTTAATGAAATAATCATTAATTTTAATGAAATAAATTTATTAATTTAATCATTAATTTTAATAAATTATTTTAACTAACTTTATTGTATAATAATAATTTCATTAATTTCATGAATTATTCATTAATTTTAATGAATTATTTTAATAAATTTTTTTAAATTATTTCATTAATTTTAATGAAATAAATTCACTAATTTTGTGAATTATGCAATAATTTCATTATTTTAATAAAGTGATCTAAGTAATTTTCTTGAATTAATTTAATTCATTTTTTGAATTTTTCATTTCATTTATTTTAATTAAATATTTTATAAATTCAATTTATAAAATATTTTTAGGAAACAATAAATTTATTTTAAAGCAATCGTTTCATTGAATTTATGAAATATTTTTATTTCGTTGTACGCTACCTTATACTCCATCAAAAAGTCGAATTTGCGTATTTAGTAACTTAGGGCTTTTTTGAAACCTTCTTGTAAGCGTGATTGTGTTTGTTTTTATAAAACAACATGAATAAATTTGTGTTTCTTCTTAATGATTTTAAGGGATAAAAGTTTTTTAAACAGAAAAATTTAAAACCATTTTGCGGTTTTTACAAAAGCAAAAAGAGAACAAAAGCAGAAAAGAAAATTTAGTTTTGCCAATAACTTTGCCGCAACATGTCAATAATAATCAAATAAAAAAAAAAAACTTTCTCAATCACAACTGATAGCCTCTGGCTAGTTTTTGTGGTTGAGGGTGCTTTAGTATGTGTGTGCGTGTTTGTGTGCTTCCAAAATGTAATAGAATTTTTGTTGTGTGTGGCCTAGGCTCTTGCACTTGAAAATAATCAGCCGGTTTGCTTGATCGGAAAATGTTTAATTTGCAAGTTTCTTCAAGTGTATCACAATCATAATCATAATCATCATTCTTCTCCTCCACATGGCTGTTGTGCAATCATGTTTCCCCAACAATAGTTAAACAAATGACGAAGGCGCCAATAAGCAAAATATTAGTAAAGCTTCACCGCATTCCTCACAGACTCAAACTCAGACTCGTGCTACAACAATAACGGAAATAGGAAGTAAAATCATAAATGCATTGTTACACTATCGACGTAATTGAAAATTTAAAAGAAATCAAACAAGCCCAGCAAAAAAAAACCATCTATGGAAAACTTTTAATTGTGTATGGAAAATTTTGCAACAATCGGTAATAATGGCAAAGATGTTTAATGCAGTAAAATAAAATTTTAATTGGAGAACGAAATTAAATAGAATTCAATAAAAAAAAAAAAAAAAAACAAAATCAAAACGTCTGCATGAGTAAAGAAAAGCGTAGGAAACAAAATTTTCTTTTATTCTAACATCAATAGCCGAAGGGAATTAATGAAAATCTTATACAACACAAGCATTAAAATTGTTTGAATTTATTATTATTTTCAGCAAATACACATTAAATTTAAAATTAAATGAAAGAAATTAATAAAATTGACAAATTATGCCAAACAATGCCTTCCTACCCGAACCAATAAATATAACCCAACTGACGGCATTCAATATCGATCAAAATTTCTATATTTAAAATTTAAAAAAATTTTCAGTACAAATAGAGGGCCGTAAAAAAATTAAATTTCATATATTAAAATAAATAATTTATTTTAATTTAAATATTTTTTATTTTAACTTAATTAAACTTAAATTTTATAATAAAATTAATTAATTAATTTAATTTTAATTTACTTAATTTCGCTTAGTTGAAAACTTTTATATTTAATTTAATTAATTAAAATTTTTTCAGCAAAATTAAATTAATTAATTAAAATAAAATTAATAAATTAATAAAAATTTAAATTAGAAATTTTTTTCGTTAAATTAAAAAACGATCAATTTGATTAAATATTTAATTAAATAACGATTTTTTAATTAAATTGTTTATTTGGTGAATATTTTTTTCAATACTTTCTTTTGGTAAAAACTCAATTACGAGTAACTAAAAGCAAAGCAAAAGATCACAATATTATTCTTTAAAAAAAAAACTCTAATTTAAAAAGCTTTAAGGCTGCTACTTTATAAGGCCTTTTTTTGTGATACATTTCCTTTGCATTTTGAAGTACTTCTCGTTAAAAGCAAGTAAAAACTTTGCTTCCATTTCCATATAAAAATTAATATATATAAATGAAAAACTAAGTAAACATAGAAAATGTATTGCCTATAAACGCGGTTACTTAATCTTTAGGCAGCGGCTAAACTTTTACTTCGGCAACAAACAAACACACAAAATATCACACAGTTGAAATTTCAAAAACTGTTTTGCAACTGTTTTTCATTTGAGCAATAGAGCAAAAGCGGGGAGCTTGAGTCGACAAAAAAAAATTACAGAAGCAGAAACAGAATTTTGCAACAGAAAAAGTTGTAGAATTTTCTAACCAAACAACCAGCCAATATTCATATACAATTGATAAAGTTTTGAATGTAAAAAACTTTTTTTTTACATTATTTGGTATATATAAGTGTGTGTGTTTGTTTTTTTGTGCTTTTTCTATTTTTCCACACTTTTGACTGCAACTGCAAATGTAACAATAAATTTTTGCTATGGCAGCAACCAACTTGAATGAAGCTGCAACCATATAACAATATTATTGTGCCTATGTGTGTGTGTAAGGGTATCAGCAGCATGAAAACGCTACTATTGCAATAATAACAATAACAAGTTTCAGCTGGTGCAATTCCAACAACAAACACAAAATAACTTTCATATATGAATAATTTTCAAATGCAAAATAAATTCTTTTTTATGTCTGTATGGGTGATTGTATTTGTAGGTGTGTGTGTGTGTGTGCGAGTGTGTATAAATAGGAAATTCATACTTTCATAGTTGAAATGAGTATAAATTGTGAAAAGTGTAAGTGACCCAGCGAGCAAAATAATCTGCTATCGGTCTTAGCTTTTTTTTTTTTTTTTTTTTTTTTGGGAAAGACGGGAAACTACGTTACTGCATTCACGGTTAGTCGTTACCACCAACTAATTTATTTAAAATAAAGTGGACTTATACCACTTTCAAAAATAAAAGCTCATTTCTTGAAATATTTCATTAAATAAATTAAAAATTTTTAATAAAATCTTTTCATTGAATTTATAGCACAATTTTTTTTTCAATGTTGCTTTAATATCATTAGAAGATCTACACTGAAAAATTGCTGTTCATTAATCCAATGAAAAATTTCATAGTTTTTCAATCAATGACAACGTTTCATTAGGCTAATGAATCAATAAAATATTCATTATTTTAATGAATTGTATTCATTCATTTAATGAAATATTTCATTGGTTCAGTTAAATGTTGTTACTAGTCTAATGAAACATTGTCATTGCTTGAAAAATCATTGAATTATTCTTTCAGTATATCAGATATGTCAAGCCAAGTTTTTAAAGATTTGTGTCAAACTATTTTGCTGGCTGGGTTTCTGAGTTTAAAAACAGTACGTACATGTGTGTGTGTGTGTGTGTGAATTGTGTATTTTTCAATTCATTGTTATATTTATTTTTATTTAAACTTGTTACAATACGAAATGTTGATTTCGATTTGTAAACCGCTGAACAATTTCAATATAAACGCCAAAATGCATACATAAACTTATAGTTGTTTTTAAATAGAAGTTTGCAAAACCAATATTCTTGCTACATACTTAAGCACTAACACACTTGCACCCACTCTCTGACAAACAGATAAAAAGTTTTCAACAGAGAAGCAGAGTAGCAAATAAAAGCAATGAATTTTCAAGTGGGTGCCAATATGCGACCGAGCAGTGAAAGAGTTAACCAACCAACCAAACAACCAACCGATATTATTTATATTATTTCTTTTACTTATTATTTTTTTCATTTTCTATATTATTGGCAATTGCAAAACACTTTAGTTTAAGAAAAAAACGAAATGAATTTGGAAATGATGTGGAGGATACTCCCACCAGCAGCCTTCTTATGAAGCCAAACTCTAAGTGAAATAATTATAGATAAATTAAATAACTTTGGAGATTTGAAACAATTAAATTTTTGTATCGTTTGAAGAAACAAAAGAAAAACTAATTTAGTATGAAAGTTAGATGGATATCAATGATTTTAGGTTTCTTTGAATGGAAATGCAGAACAAGTTTTTAATCACTTAAATTGTCTAGCTGTTTTTGAATATTATTAAAATTTAGCATTTAATTTTTTTTTTTTTTTGGCAAATAATAATTTAATTCTCTCAAACTGTTTTTTTGTAAAGTAAACAATTGAACGCCTAGCTGAAGATAAAGGGCCATAATCATAGTCTACTTTTTGGTCACTAGTCGGTATCTTTTTAAATTTTTATAAAGAAAAGTCACCTTTTAATAAAAGCCTACTTTTTGTTGACTATGATTATGGCCCAAGGTTTATAATTAATCATGTTTATTAAATAAAAAACTACTTTTTTATGGGCTGTTGCTGTAGCACAAGTGATTAACTGATTTGAGAGATTTTGTATAAATTAGAACTGTGAGCGGAAACAAGTTACCTATTGTGAACAGAGTGGGTCATTTAAAATTAAAAAGTTTTTCTTTGAGTTCAGTTTGTTTGTTCAGCAGAAGATGAAGAATTTTATCGTAAAATCGTCGTGATAGTCATTTGATAGAAATTTGAGAAAATAATCAGTACTTTTTTTTTTATAGCCGAATCAAATTAAAAACTTTAAAAAGCCCACCCTTTAGTAACCTCAAGTAAAATATACGCCTTAAGTCTAGTATTCATTAAGAATTGAAAGACTTTCTTGAGTGATTTGAACGCCATGTCAGACAGTCAAATTAGACCATCAAAGTGATCATTACATTTTTCCTAAGTGCTTCAATACAATGTTCAGAATTAATTTAAATCATTTACATATTTTATCTACAGGTATGCGTTTATATGCGTCACGGTGCGTCAAACTGTTCTGTGTCAAAACTAAACACATTTTATTTATTTTTTAATATTTCTAACCAGGAGTACAATAGGTTACTCTATCATATGTCCTTGGTGAAAATTATTGTGCAGAAGGAAAATATTATTAAATTTTCTAACCACAGAAATTACCGGAAGTACGATTGTAATGCAATTGAAATCGAAATGATTTCTCTATCATTTTGATGTGATTACTTTCGCACTTTCCTTTAAAAAACCACAAAGTAACAAAAAAAAAAGAAAAAAGAAATACACATACACACACATGTGTGAAGGTTACGATAAACGGATGTCCTTTTATTACAACCACAAATTTATGCAGTCATGGGTGATGATGATGATGATGATGACGAGCATAGATGCTGATGTACGTATGCCACATATGCAAAGTATTAAAAATCAATTTAAAATCTGCAAATATTGAAACTTTCAAATATCCTTGAAAGCAAAAGCATGAAAAAAGGGTTCATTTTTTTATTTCTTTTTTTTGTAATTTTATTGAAATAAATGTAACAAGAACTTTTATGCGCTCACATGTACATAATTTTACACTGAAAGAAAAATGTGCCATAAATCCAATGCAACAAATGCATTAAAATTTTTCCATTAAATGCCCAAATTATGTGAATTAATTTTTTTTTTACAATTTAAGTGAATTAATGTAATTATTTCATCAAATTTATGGATTTTCATGAAATTAATGAATATTTCATTGAATTAATGAAATTAGTTCGTTAACTCAAAGAGTTTTTTGATGAAATTAATAAAATAGTTTTGTTGTCTTAAGAGAAATGTTCATGTAATTTGAATGTACTTCAATGAAACTATTCATTAAATTAATGAAAATAACAATACAAAAGATTTTGTGAATAAAATTCATCTAGCGTATAAAAAATAATTTTAATTAAATTTTTTTCATATATTTTAGGCAAATTTTCTTAGTAAAATTTTAATGAAATTTGTTTCATTAATGTAATGAAAAATAATAAAAAAATTTTCATTGAATTAGGCATTAAAGTCAGAGTATATACACTTAATGAATTTTATTCATTAATGCTTTGACAATGAATGTTCATTAATTTTAATGCAAATTTCATTAATTTATTGAAAAAGTTAATTAATTTCATGAAAAAGTTCATTAATTTAATGAAATTAGTTTTTAGCCATGTTATCACTAGTTTAATGAAACATTGCCATTGTTTTGCAGTAAATTAATTATTCTTTCACTTTATTAACAAAATTTCTTCAGTGTAAGAAAACGTTCTGTTACCAACAATTTACAGTGTGTAGAGAAAAGGAAAGTATAGTGTAGTGGGTGGGCTAGAGAAGAAGAAATAATTTTTAATCAGCCAAAATAATTTCTTCAATCAAGATGGAATTTTTAACCATGTCCAATTTTCTCATATTTTGTTTAAATAATTTGCTCATTTTGATTTAATTATTGTGGAATTTATTTTGTTGTAAACCTTCTGTTCAATAAATCAATAAGTAAGCTGTTGCCTTACGTTACGTTAAGTTGAAAACAACGCCTTAAGAAAGAAAGAAAGACACATGAATATCACTGATGTGGTTCCTTTGTAAGAAAAAACTAAAAAAAAGGTATAGCAATAGAAACACGTTCAAGAAAAAAAAAAAAAAGAAACGAAAGCACACAGGGGGTGCGATAAGAAAAGCAGAATAGAGCTCACTTGCATCCTCTGATGTGGTTTCTTTGTGATGCCTGTGACTCAGAAAGATGAAGGGTACATCAGCACCTGAACAGTTTTTGTTTCTAATGAAGCCCAATAGCATAGACGAGATACTACGAAGATAAAAAAGCAGACCCTGTTGATTTGCAAACTTAAAATAAATTTTTTTAAATATTTCTTCATGCCCAGGTTTATAACTGACTGAGTAAATAACTTTTTTTTCCAAATCTATTCAGCAAAGAAAAATTCTAGAGTTTTTTTCATAGTAAATATTTCCATCACTTGGCCGCAATCTTTATAGATGGTTTGTTGTTTTCCGTTGTTCATTTGTTGAAAAAAAAAGAAAATTATTTGTTAGTGACTGTCAACAAATATCAAATTGATTTATTTATTTGTATCAAAACATTTAAAAATGTTGCCCATTCATTTTGCATCAAAGCGGAAATAACAAATGGCATGATTGCAAAATTTGTGCATCTGCACATCCGGTTGAAGTTAAATGTTTTTAACGAATACTTTTTCACAGCCCAGCACAGCTGAGCCCACTCACTCATTCAGTCATTCACCAAAACGTCCACAAACTATACACACATACACTGTGTATTAATGTGTGTGATTTTATAACAGGACCAGCAAACCAGGAGAAACTGAACAGATACAAAATATTTAGGCAAACAGGCAGCCATAGACAGACTAACAACATGGCAACAAAAGACTAATAAAACAGTAGAAATGAAAAGAATAACAAAAACAAAGTGTAAAGTAAAAAAAAAAATTGATGTCTAAAACTGCTTGCTACGAGCAGCCTTTAAAAATAGTTTAGTCTTTTTAGAAGGATTTTCTGATTTTTCTACATATTGTCGTAACATTTCTATTCCTTTGGGCAAGCTTTTCTCAAACTAGACGAGCATTTGAGATAATCTTTCAATGTTAACAGATTAAACTACAGTTTTTGTTGACCAACAGTAAAATGTAAAATTATGCTGCACTATGGGATTTCCGAAACAAAAAGTTCTAAAACAGAAGTAGTCTATCAGTAGAGTATTAGCAATTTAACACTACAAAAGGATATTAAAAGAGTGTAAGATTGAGTTAAATGACAGTTATTTTCTGTTAAGCAGAACTCAAGCCAGTAGTTCAATTACGGCATTCAATATTGAACAAAATGTCCATTCAGCTCAGGTTAGGTGGCACAAGGCACCCTAGAAAAAAACTAAAGGAGTTCATTTAGGTTTTGTGATAACTGTTTAAGAGAAGAAGTGGAGGAGGATAGCGATAGAAAGATGTCAAAAAAGTAGCAGCAATAGAACCTAGAAAAATAGTGAAAGAGATTGAAAAAAGACAAGTCTGTCACCTAAACCTTGATATATAAGCGCCAATTCCTGCAAATGAAAATTAATTTACGCTACTGTCATCCTAGAGATTCGCGTTATGATTGATAGTGAGACAGCCATCCCCTGAGTCTGAATCAGATTCCAAAACCCTATTTTTGGACCCCGCGACACATAGATTGTCCAAAAACTCCTTACCACTACTTGAAACAGTTTGCAAGTTATTTGGGCAGTCTAGGTATGACACCTGAAGACCCGGCCTCACTCTTTGTTTAAATTACATTCCAATTCCATCGATATGGCATGATGTGATTTGCCTGAAAGCTTCAGTTTATTTTTTTTTAAATAAACAACTTTGTGAGAAAGTTTACTTTCAACTTGTAGGGCCGGACACTAGCAAGCTAGATAGGAAATCCTCAAAAAATTTTACTCTTCTATTGCTTTTTAAAATCTATTTATTCCTAATAATTTAAAAGAGGGAGAAACTCTTTTTCGACTCCCTGCGGGATGATATCCATTAATGTTCGCACTACCGCTAACTTTTAGTCTAGACTTCGTCATAACGTAGTCTCTTTTAACTGTTTATATTTGCCTTAGGTTTAGAGTCCCAATAGCAACCACATCCAGTACAGAATTGTCTGTATGCTAAGCCATATTATACCAATATACGCCCTCAGCCACAACCCTTAATCAGGCTTAATAATATCCCATTCTCATTGCAGAGCTAACCAATTCAAAGTATTACTTTAGTAAAGTTATGCCAGGCAGTCAATATATTTACCACAGGAATCATGAAGCTGTTACCTAAATGTTCAGTCGACTTCTGCAGAAGTTATTCGATGGCAAACCTATGCTCAAGGCTGCCAAAACTGCTGTGGGCCACTATAGCTTCCATTACATTCTTCAACTGTAGCAACTATCCAAAACAGTTTCGCTATATTTAACGTCCGTTCAGCACTTTACGTATTACAAAAAAAAAACTTTTCTTAAGGTGAATCCACATTCTAAAATAAAATTTCTCTTGTTGTCCACAAAACTGTTAAACGCCAATTGTTGGCTAGTGCTAGTCCGTCTGTCTGTCTGTCTGATAATAATAATGTTGCTGATGTTAATGTTAAGGGCATATTTTTTCTTAATTTTCTGCCTTTGTAAAATTCAGAAAAAAATGATTTTCATTTAAGATTTTCATAATGGCAACCATTCATTCAGTCCTTCTTTCATTTGTTGTTGTTAGTTTTCCCTCTTAACAAATTATTTGCTCAAACAATTGTTGTCTAGTTAAATAAAATGTGTTGTTTGCTTATTTCTTGTTGGTGTTTTTGTTGTTGCAATACTTTTTAACATTAGTTGCTTTCATTTCAATTTCAGTGTTTTGTCATTTAACAAATTTGCTATACAATCTTGATTACTTATTGTCAACAACAACAACAACAACAACAGCAGTAGACTACTACAAAAAATAACATCAGCAGCATCAATAATAGATACTTTGCGATATGAAGCAAACAAACAAACAAACAAAATAAAAAGAGAAACGCCAATATTATCATCTTCCTTACAAATAACTTGAAGTATAATTTGCTTTCATTGTGTGTCTGTGTAGTGTGAGTGCTGGCCGGACATAACAGACAATTTGTATTGTGTTGCTATCAAAAATTTTTTTGTTTTCATTTGTTTTGTTGTTTCTATTACTGTTTTTGTCTTTAGAAGGAACCACAGCTGCTGCTGCTGCTGTCACCACCACCACAACTCACTCGGAAATGTTATTTGCCTCGCATTAGAGTATTATGGTTTTGGATTTTGCAAGTGGAGACATTTAAATAATAAATTTTTTAATTTCTTTTCTGGTTATTAAATTGAAAAAAAAATAAAAAATTATTAATAGAATTTTAACGTAACGAAAAAATATGGTTAAGGCAACCAATTTCTGGTGGAAACACAGTGTGGTTAGATTTATGATGCTGTGGTTCAACCCCCGGTCAGTGCTAAAATTTTTTTTATTTTTTATACAATTTTTATAAATTATTTTCTTTTTTAGTTTTTACATACATAAAATTTTTTAATATAAATTTTTAATAAATAACTTTTAATATAATTTTTTTTAAATAAATTTTTTTTTGTATAAATTTTTTTTAATATTAATTTTTTTTTAATATAAATTTTTTTTTATATAAATTTTTTTTAATATAAATTTTTATTGAAAAAAACTTTTAATATAATTTTTTTTTTAAATATTTTTTTTTGTATAAATTTTTTTTTATATAAATTTTTTATATAAATTTTTTCTATAAATTTTTTTTTGTACTATAAATAATTATAGTTTTTTTAATTTAATTTTAGTAATTTTTTTTAATTCTATTGAATTTTTCGTTTCTATTAATTGATATTTATTTATTACATTATAAATACAAGCGAGCCTAATTTTTTTTTTTCAATTTTATTTGACTCTACCAAGATTTGAACTTTGAAATATTTAGTTAAAAAGCACTAGCTCCCCACTCAATCTTTTCAGCCACAAAGCTCAGTTGAGCTTAAACGATTAAGTTTTGTTTTAAATATATGATTGCGCATGAGACAAAATAGAAAACTCTTTACTTTCAACCATGTTTTTCTCATTATTATGGCTTTTTTAATTAAAAAATTTTTGTTTTTTTGACTTAAAAAATTTTTTTTAAATTATTCTATGAAAAAAATTTAAAAAAAATTTAGTTTCTTCTTAATTACAAAAAACGATAAATTTTTAAAGAAAATCAAAATTAAAAAACTTTTCTAATAAAAAAAAATATCCTTGCCAACAGCAACTTTTTAGTTTATGCAGCTTGAAATTCTTTTCAAGTAATTTGTCTATCTAAAACTATTATTATTATTGTTGTTGGCTTGTATTTAAAAAAAAAAACAACCCAAATATATAACGAAAGTGTAAATGAAAAAAAAACCAAATGTTTTCCTTTGAGTTTCCTGAATAAGCATGCATGTCTGTGAATTTCTTTTTGGTGCGACAAGTGTGTATTAAAGTGTTGTATTACCTTTGCCAACATGTCCTTAGTGTGATCTTCATCAACTTGCATTTCACTGTAACTTAAACTTTTAAAAGTAAAACTTTTTTTTCACAAAGTACCAAGTTTAAATCAGATTAGGGAAGCGAGAGGAAAACAAACAAAAATCGAAATTAACTAAAGCGTACGTGCATGTGTAAAAACTCCCAAAAAAAAGCAGAGATGTTTTTGGAGGGTGTTACTTACTATGCTGTCCATCACTTGTTAAACATTTGGGATAAGTATAATTCCAAAATGCTAGAAAACATAAGCAGTTTATAGAATTTTATTTAATTTTTATTTAAACTATGCGGACACAACTAGCGTTAACAGAATTTTATTATAAAAGAAAATCTGCTTTTTAGACGAATTTTTAATAGAATTTTAATGCATATTGTGATCGTAATAGAATATCGAGTCAGAATGGTTGGCGACCATTATTTAAACTCACAAGCAATGACCTGCTAGTACCTCAACTGAAAAAGCTCATGCATAAATTTTAAATCAAGGTATATGTGCCCTAAAGCCAGAAAAGCCGCTTCATGTTTTTATATACATATTTATTTCTTTTTCGATTTACAAAGAATAAGGCAGCTTCTAAGCCTGTTTAGGGCATTTTATTTATTTTCACAATTTTTTTTCCAAAGGAACAGATCTATTTTTTTCTTTTTTGTTCTACTACTTTTGTACTATCAAAACATTTATTAATTGAAAATTTTATATCTTGAAGCAGACAGAAATGATTATGAAATTAAAATATGCTTTTGTTGAAAAGTAAAGTAAGTAAATGTTTGTTTTATAATTTGTAATTAAAATTATTTGATGTTGTTGTTTTTGCGGCTTAAAAGTGTGACAAATACTTTTAATAATGTTACGCATTTAAAGGATTTATTTAGCTTTTTGTGTTTCTTTTTTTTTTTTTTTTTTGTAACAAATTTTTAATTGAATTTTTAATATTAAAATACTTTAACAAAAATACAAACATACTTTTTGTATTCATGCAGCATTTATATAGATAGATAATCGGTTTTTTGGTAAATAAAACTATTGATAATAACATTGTATTTATTTATTTGCATCCATACATAATGTGTTGTTAATGCTGTAAATAATATTTTAAAACCTTATGAATGCAAACAAAATGCATTTGCATGCTTTTATTTATTCAAAAATAAATATGAATTCCTAATGAAGGACATAAGGAATTATAAAAAAAAATTAAATACATTTTTTTTAATGAAATAAATATTTTATTTAAATGAAAAAAAAAATAAAATTCTTAAATAAAATTTTCTTAATTTAAAAAAAAATTTAATTAAAAAAAAAATTTTTAATTAAAAACTTTTAATTAAATTTTTTTTTTAATAATTAAAAAAAAAATTTTTTTATATATACTTGTTTGTTTATTTGACCTTTTTCTTTTTAATTAAAATGGCTATTTTATTAAGCTTGATGTCTTATTTTATAAATTTATTTTTCCATTGATATTTCGCTCTAAATTGCGTAGCTTCTTCAGGATATAATTATATATTAATTAAATTATTAAAAACAAGAATCTTGTTAATAAGTATAGGATAATGGAGAATAAAATTACACCCTAATTTAATTTTGCGAAGGAAATATTTTTAATAATTTAATTAATTCATGAAGAATCTACGCAAGTTGGAGCGAAATATTGATATAAAAATAATTTTATAAAATGACCTCAAGCTTAACAAAATGGATAATTTAATTTTTTTTTAATTTTTTAAAAAAATTTCTCAAGTTTTTAAAAAAAAAATTTTTAATTTATTTAAAAAAAATTTTTAATTTATTTAAAAAAAATTTCTTAATTAAAAAAAAAACAATTTGTTAAGTTTTAAAAAAAAAAATTCTCAATTTTTTAAAAAAAATTTCTTAATTTAAAAAAAAAAATTCTTAATTTTTTAAAAAAATTTTCTTAATTTTTTAAAAAAAATTTCTTAAAATTTTTTTAAATTGAATATTTGGTGCAAACTAGTTTTCCAAAACATTTTATGCAACATTTAATGGCCCTAAATGCTAAAGTTAAATACAGTTTCAGTGCAAAAGTACGGCAGCCTCTTGCTCGTGTGCTTATGGTTTTAATTAAAGCTACCAGACTTTAATATTTAACTAATATTGAGTATGTATGGCCCGCATTACTTTAACTTGAAAGTAAAAAAAGTGACTGCAAGTATCCCTTTATTAATTAATACGCCATTTTTTAACATTTCAATGACAAAATCCAACAGTTCAAGTATAAGTTTAATTCCTATATGTGAAATCTAATTACATCTTAAAGCAATTAAAAATGTGAAATGAACTATGACACCATATTTGATTTCTTTCATCTCTGAATTGTTTAATGCAATTTAATATTTTGCTATGGGATTTGGGTAGAGTGATTATTTCAAATAATTCATAAAGATAAATAAATAATATTTTAATTTTTTACATCCTTGCTACAGTTATAGATATGGCAATTAGTTCTGTAACATCCTTTATTAAGTAATAAATATTTCATGATTTATTGCTTTTCATAAAATTACATAATTTTTTGAAAGATTTTGAGGAAATTAACTTTAATTTTTTTCTTTTTGTTGTGGTTTTAGAGTAAAATATTTTAAAATTTTATATTTGGCTTTTGTAAAATTAAAATCTTTGGTTAAAGGCTTTGTCGTATTTTATTTTATTTTGAAATTAATAAAATGTGGCTTTCGTAAATGTTTTCTTATATTTAGTGTTCAACTCAATTATATTTTGTTTAAATAAATTTTGAAAAGTCTTGCAATAAAAACCTATTTAATATTCATGAAAAACAACAAACAAGAACTTTTGATCTATAAATAAAAGAGGTCTATAATTCACATTTGGTTCAGCGACTGCGGAAAGCATTTTTTGCCCGGAAGCTGAAGTGTTTTTCTTCAGTTGTGGAATTATCTTTACCGTGACAGTATTGCCATATTATTGTTTTTTTAATATAGATAAAGCAATTTAATCGTAAGCAAATACGATTAAATTTTCTCACGGAAACATCAAAAATGTAAGAAAAAATAAAAAATTTTAGGAAAATAAAATTTATTTCTTTTTAATTTATTTATTTTCTGTTTTTAAATAATATGACTATTTTATTAAGCTTAAGGTTTTATTTGTCAAAAATGTATTTTTATATCGATATTTCGCTCCAATTTGTGTACCTTCTTCAGGATATAATTATAAATTTTCTTTTTTTATTTAAAATATTATTTTGGTGTTAAGAAGTGAAATTTTTTTCTTATCACCAACAGCTGAAACATTAACACAATTCATTCACAATAAACAACTATTTAATTCACAATTAAATGGAAAAAATTCACAATAACAAGATAATTCCGCAGAAATGAATAATAGCTAAATTTTCCTTTCCTTGCGGAATTAATTTTTATTAGGACCCAATAATTTTTTTCTTAAATTTTGTTTCTTTTTAAAAATTGTTGGAAAAATTATTTTTCAATAAATATTTGAACAGGCTTTTATTAGTTTATTTTAGAAGCCTATAAAAAAGCACCAACAGTTTAATTATTTATTTACAAAAACAATTTTATAAAGTTAAAAATTTTGTTTAATAACTATTCCTGACTGGTTTGTCAGATAACATTTTACTTTTATGCATTTTTTTTCATTATGAGTGAAGCGACAAAAAAATTTTAATAAAAAGAAAAAAAAAAAAAAAAGAAAAACTAAGGTCCTGTGCAAGGGATCACCTCGCTTGCTACACACACAAATTATAAAATTTAGCAACGGTTTTTATTTTATAATTAAAAAAAATATTTTTTTTATTTAAAAAAATCCTAAAGCCATAAAAAATAAATTTAATCGATTGAAAATATAAAATATTTATTTTGTTTGTAGAGAAGCTAAAATAGCAGTCAGCGGCTGTAGCTACTTGATGTTGGTAATAACAATTCATGTTTGTTCTTCGATAAACATCCAACATTGTGGATTATTGTTGACTTTTGTTCTAGACATTCCTTTAGTTTGTGGATTTTATTAAATTTTTTTTTCCTTTCTTCTCCTGCTATGATATTCATATTTGAGGTTTCACTGGGGCTGTCTCTTGTGTTTCATGCCTGTTTTTGGTATAGTAAAGGGTGATTATTTTGTTGTTGGACTATATTTTATAAAAGAAAAATAAATTTATCAATTCATTAAGGGAAAAGCTATTATTTGAATGGAATAAATCGATTTCCCTCTACATTTTTATCCTGTGAACTATTTGTTTCTTTATTTCAACTTTGCGCTTTTTAGTTTATTATTTAAAATTCATTTTCTCTAATATACTCATGCTGATTATTTAACTAATGCCTGGTAAGCAGTTAAGCAATGTTATGTGTATAAATCAAGCTCAAATTCAGTTCTTATTTAAAAAAGTTTTATGAGTTATAAGAAGTCGGTCTCGCCATCAATGTTCTTAGCAATCTGAAGATCTCATTTGCGCTTCCTGTCTAGACAACCAAAGAAGCTTGACCTATTTGTGTTGTTAATAAAACAAGATATTGTTTTGTTAACCTCAGTTACTGCTTAGAGTCCTCTTGAATTTCTAACCACTTGACTTTGCTTTAAAATCTTTTTATGTTAAGTTAAAGTGTTTTGGGTTGTTTTTTCTATTTTTAATTTAGAAGTTTCTTGTCACTTATGACAAAAAGTGTGTTAAGCAAAAATCAATACATTTTATGTTAAAGTAAGGTTGTAAAAAGAGCACCCTTTGATATGTCGTTAATGCGGTATTATTGGCAAATATTTTAACTTTTTTATATTGACATTATTGTAAATGTCCTTAAGCATTGTTGTTGCTGTTGTTGTCATCTTCATTGTTGTTTCACTTCATTTTTGCTGTTGCTGTTGTCATCGACCCAAAGTACAAATCAAAGTAGTTTTTAATACGCTTCTTGTTGATAAAGCTTTTGTTTTTCTTGTTGTTGTTGTTGTTGCTGTTGCTGTTGCTGTCACTAAAATATAAAAACACCAATTTGTGTTAAAATATCGTTATGCTTATTGCTTAAAAAATATAAAAAATTTTCCCAATAGGTTTCCTAGTTGACTTAAATGCTGCTGCTGTTTTTTTGCCATTTTTGTTGTTGTTTTTCTTTTGTTTTTCTACTTATTACTTTTGTTGTTTTGTGTATTTAACTTACAAATATGAAAAAACAATTCAAGCAGCTAACTGATTAGAAAATATTGTATGTGGCTGTTACTGCACGACTATTCAGCTGGCTTTCCATTATTATGATTCCTTTTGCAATTTTTCTCAGTTCTTTGTGGATCTGTCTTGTGTTTTTAGGTTTTTCTTTTTCTTTATTTTATTTTTGCGAGTGGTTAAATATAAAATTCAAAACTCAATGGCATGTCTGGTATTGGCTGTTTTCTATTGCTTTTATATTAGCTTTGCTTGTCAGACAGAGTCTTTCGGTGTGAGAGTGTGCCTGTATGACTTTTTTTTCTTCTGCGCTTATTTTGTGTCTGAGTTGTGTTGACGCAAATTTTACGCTGCAACTCCCTTTAAATACATTAAAATTTTACATTTGATTGCATATTTATCGCTTTGAAATTTTTATTTGCTTAAATACCGTAAAAATTCTAAAAATAATAGGGAAAATAAAGCACAAGAATATGAATTTATTTAAGCTAAAAAATCAATAAAGTGAGTTTTTTGTGACATAAGCAAATCCCCAGAAAATTAACTTACGTTACGTAAAACAACTTGCTTAATAATTTTTTAAATTGTTTAAATTCTAAATGCTTTAAATGGAATTTTAAAGCAAAAATAAAATACGACAACATCAAACTTTTTATAACATAGACAATTCCTTAGAGGTTTAATTTACGTTACGTTACACAACATTAAAATTTTTTTTTATAATTGTTGAAATTCTAGATTTGTGTGGTGAAGTTTTAAAGAAAAAATATGACAAGCTTAGGTTTGTTGTAACATAAACAAATCCACAGAAAATTAACTTACATTACGTAACGCAACATCTCCAATTTTATAATAATTGTTGAAATTTTAAATTTTTGGGGTGGAGTTTTAAAGCTAAAAAATACGACAAGCTCAAGGTTATTGCTACATTGACAACCTCACTTTATTTATTTACGTGTTACGTAATTTATTTATTAATTGCATGTTTGAGCTTGATTGATTTTTTATTAAAGTTAATAGTGAAAAAATCGTGTGTTTTACTTGAGCACCAACGGCCAGGCTATTAAACATTAACGTTACGTTCGGGAAATACCCTGTGCATTTGCTAAAGGAAAACAGAAGCTGTGTTCACTTGGGTCTTCTGATGTGGTCTCTTTGTGATCTTTGTATAGGAGGAAGTGTACAGAGATAGAAGAGTGAAAAGAAAGGAAATAAATAAGAAGACAGGTAGAAAAGGTGAGTCCGTCACTCTAACCAATTGCTACTTCTAACGAAACCATATAGCATGTCGACCCTTTGCTTATATTTTTGTTGATATTTTGCTTTTGTCGTTTACAAATAGAATTTTAAATATTTTAAAAATCATCCAAATAATTACAGCCATTCACTATTATGTAAAGTGACTTATGCCTTTGCTAGCATTATTATCAGAGGCGCCAACTAAAGTTTAAAATAAAGTATTTTAAAGCATTACTTCAGGCTTAAATTAAGTACGGGCACACATCTTTATGAACACTGTTAAATGAAAGTCTTTGAAAAGTGGGCGTACAATGGGCATTGTTGGTTCAAAAGTATATCACAATCTTCCTTGGAATATAGAGATTATATGTATCAAATCTGTTGGAAAACAAACATTTTTATAAGGTTCAGAGCCTTTCTACTAGGTGACTCACAACTTCACTCATGCCTTACTACGCAAGGAAGAGAAACAAAGTCTACAAGACTGCTGGAGGGCAGTCAAAGAGGCTCATTAACCCCAAACGCATAAGGGCAGAGGTTGTTTTAAACCTGAGCAAAAATTACATAAAACTTTACGTTGAGCTACTTACGGGCCATTATAGACTTAACTATGACGTGGGTAAAATCGGTGTGCTACAAAACGACTTCTTTTGCTAAAATTCTTGGCTTGTCTGCAGAAAACACCTAGGGCTTATAGAGGACTTCAACATGTGACCACCAGATGGGAACCTTTATTGAAATGACTTCTACTTCCTTAACTACCTTTTTTCATTACCCTATAGACGCACTGTGCTATAGAAAATCCTAATTAAGTAATTTTATAAATAAACTTAAAACTGCCAGCACGTGTTTTCTCCATTTAAAATCCCCTCAAATTAATTTTAAATTTATTTTTTTTAGGAATAAGATAAGCAGATGAAATAAAAGTGAAAATAATTCTTAGATTTTAGAATTCTTAAACTTAAGTAAAGCAGAAAATAATTAGAGACTCTTTACATATTTTTAATAAGGCTCATACTCCTGCACAGACGTTAATAATTGATAAAAGAAAGCAAAGCAGACAGAAAAAGAAAAAAACAACAAGCAATTTTAGTAATTGTTGCATGACACGCAAAAACACTAAATATGTGACACGTATACGGGGTGAAATCGTGCGTTTAGTATGAAGTAGTCCATGAAATTGTAGGATAAAGTTCATTTGATGCTAGAATACAAAAAAAAAAAAAAAAATACATTAAGCACAGGAAGCTGAGTATGAGGCAGACGTATTCAAAAGGCAAAGAGAAAAGAAACTTAAAAAAAATATTTTTGGGATTTTTTGTTGTTTTTTTGTTGAAAAAAATTCAATTTTAGGTTTTAATTATGTTTTGCACAAAAGATATTTTGTTGCAATATTTTTGGTTTTTCAACAAAATTTTGTTTGATATTTTTTTTTCTTGTTAGACAAGATTTCTTTGTTTAAGAAAACTTTTTGAGTTGTAATTTGCAGTTTTATTTAAGCAGCGGATTTACTTGCTTATTTGCTACAGTTACTTTGCTTGCATATACAAACGGAAATGAGCGTGTTAAACAAACGGATGAAAAAGCCTAAATAACCGGAAGTGTGGTTGGAAAATAGCTGCAGTAACACTTACTTAAGCTTTAAATGAAAATGTCCGGACGCGAAAATGACTTTCAAGTAAATGTCATTACCACAAAGCCAACAACAAATTGTTAGGTTTATACAACAACAACAACAAAGGCCTACTTAACAAAAGGCAACAACTGGTTAGACAGTTTAGAGGTGCCAATGACTGTGTGCATGTAAGTGTGCTTGACAAAACAACAAAATTAATGTTTTGTTTTTTATGCTTCCCTCGCTCTCTCGCTTTCTCTTTTGCTCCTGGGGTATTTTTGTTTAAAAAAAGTAAAGAAATATGAAACAAAACAAAACAAAACAAATCAAATAAACAGGAAAGTACTTGCAACTTTGTTAAAACATGTCGGCTGGTCGCTGTTCACACATAAAAGGAGAGTGAAATGTGATTACTGGCTTAGGGTTGTGTTTATTAAAATCATGCAAGTTTAACAAACAAACACAAACAAAAAAAAAATTGTCATCGACCATCACCAACGTTGCACTCTTCTCAAACCAACCTAATTGTCTAGCCGGACACAGCATAACCGGCTAAAAGTGTTTAAGCCTTAAAGAGTTATTCAAATGGCTAATGATTGTTATTTAGCAACCAAACAAGTGACCCACAATTAAGCAGCTACAATTACAATGCGAGAGATATGGCGCTTAGACAGCAATAAATAAAATTAAACTGTTTAAGCGGAACACATAATTAAGTATGTAATTGTAGAATAAGCACAAGATGGATCTAAAAAAAAACATTTTCTTATTTACACATCTTTATAAAGTAACTAGAAAAGCACCAGAATTCGGTTGCTCTGACTACAAGCAAGTCATTTAAAAAAAATGACCTGTGACATGGATGTCCATTTACTTTTTTAAAATAATTTTTATGATTGAGTTACTTTACAATATCGACACGTCCTGCAGTATCTCTACAAACTGCAGATTTGTTCATGTTGAGCACAGTCTAGACGTTTAGCATATTGAGAATAATCTGAACATGGAAATTGCGGCAAAGATTTTCTGGAGCTTCCGGCAGCAATAAATAATCACCATCAAATGACTACTATAGAAGTTGTCAAGATGAAAGGAGGAGAAATAAACGATGAACCACCTTCTCCACCTTTAGCCAGCACTAGACTAACAGCGCGAGCCGACTGGGGACCGAAGCATTTACCCTCGTTCAGATTTATTTGTTTAACTTTATTTTTACCGAGTGTTAGTTAATTATTCTAGGCCGAAAAGCATTCAACTCGACAAAATATTTTATTAGAATACCTTCAGCCAAGAGCCGAGGAAGTACTACATGACTGAGATGGCATAACTGTAAAGGAAGCAGACCTGGACTGAGCGTACCTCAGCTGGAAAATAAACTGTGTCACTTATTCCTTATCCCTACAATCTAAAATGTTGATACACACAGAAAACAAATTCGGTTGTGAGAACTAAATTTGTTTCCAATCAAAAATTCAGTTGTGGCCATCAAATTTTTTAGTTGTACCAACTAGAATTCGATACTGAAGTCCAAAATTTGATTCTGTTGTATTTTCTATTGTCACGCTTGAAAAATTCAATTTCTAGAACTAAATTTTTGATTGAAAACAAATTTAGTTCTCATAACCGAACTTGTTTTCTTAGTGTAGTTTTTGAAGTTAGTTGAAACGTAGCTCATGAGAAAAGAATCAAAAAGTTGCTTGCATTTGTTGCACAGTGTAATTATTAACTTTAATTTCTTGTTATCCCAAAAACAGAGTTTTTTTTTGTGTCTTTTTTATAAATTTTAATCTACGATTATAAAATAAAAACGTACACATACAAATACACACGTTAACATTTTTAATTCTTGTGTTGAAGTGCACAAATATTCTTATTGAAATCCCCTGCTTGAAATGAATCAAGAATAAGAACAGCAATAAGAACAAGATAAGATAGCAGATTATTGTTAAACTTCAATCTTATAATCAACCGGCAAACAAACTTTTGATTTGTCTGCAAAATATTCTGTTGGTTTTTTGTTTTCTTTTTTTTCAACTTTATTGTTTGATGCCTCTACATTCATTTTTTAAGGATTCCAGTTTCTTTTTTGTGTTGTTTTTTGCTTTTCATTATTCTTACAATTTTTTTCTTATTGTTCCTTCATTTATTTATTTTCATGAAATTCAAGGCGCGTATGTTTTATTTCCTTTTTTGCTTTAGAAAAATAAATGAAAAGTTATACATCTAGTGCACACACACACACACACATAAATTTAAAATATTAAGTAACAATGAGAAAATTCATTCGTTGTTTGCAAGTTGCAACACACATCAATGCAACCTAACAATTGCCATGCAAAATGAAAATGAATGAATAAAAAAATTGAAGAAGCCGTAAGTAATAAATTAAAAAAAAATAAATAAAATCGGCTACGCCGAGTCTTATATACCCTTTACTTTGTCAGCAAAATATTAATATTTTTCACTTTTCCCAGCCTTCTAAAATATCAAAATCAAACAAATAATTAAGGGAGTGAAGATAAATAGGCCAAGTTAAATATGTGTTAACGTAACCTATGAATTTTTTTTAATATTTGGAAATATTTATCAAATACGTCTTACTTGACTAGATACTTCTATATATATATTTTTAGCAGTAGTTTAGCGTAAGGCGTCTAGATTGGTAACCTACTGCCCAAATACTCAGAAGGTACTTTGGATTATTTTTAATTTTTTTTTTAATTTCCATATACCCATGTGCTTTTGCTCTCAGGGATTTTCCCAGCTAACGGACGAAGATTACGGAATGGAACACATATCGTTTTAAAGAGGAGACTGTCTAGATTTGTAATCTCCCGCCCAAATACTCAGAAGTTACTTTGAACAATTTTTAAAATTTTTTGGAAATATCCATATACAAAATCATTGAAAAGTAGGCGTTAAAATGAGATGAATCCCTTTGAAAATAAAAATTTGTATAGAAAAAAAAAAAATAAGCAAACAAGAAATTAAATACCCATACACTTCCAAGTTCCTGACACAAGCACTTGACTGCCTGTGCATGCTGTTGCTGTGTATATACCTCTTAAGCCATCTGATATTGTGAAGAATTAAGGCTTTTTAAAAAACTTTAAAAGTTTAAATTGCTATTATGGCCAATGACCTACAATGAAGCGCATTAAAATAAGCCCCATTTTGAAAAGTTAAATTTTTTATTTTAGAAAGCAAATAATCGTTTTTCTTTGAAAGATTTAAAATTAAAATTGATGGTTATTGAAGTTATTTTACTTATTGATAAGTTAGACGGTTGTATTTATTGTCTAGAACACAGACCCAGCTTTAATTATTGGCCTTAATTCGCTATTTACGTTTTCTTCTAGAACGAGTATCAAAACTGTAACTGAATAGACGGACTATGACAAACCAAGCCAATAGTTTTATGATTATCTTAGACTCTAGGGGCTTGTTAGAGAACTTTATATTTTTAAAGGCCATTTTCACAAGTTACAAAAATTTTAATTTATAATTTTATGGTTTGACTTTTGCCTAGACTTTAAAATTAAAATTAATTAAATGAAGTTAAGGACAAAGAAAGCGACATTTAACTTGTAATTAAAAAAGTTTAATTAAATTAAAAGTCTCAGCTTAAGCTACCAAAACTGAACTTTAGTTATGGGCCTAAGACTTTTAAATAAATTATATTTTTAATGTGTTACATGAAATGACAAGTCACTGTGACCCGCCATAAATTGTAAAGTGTGTTTCACAAAAAAAAAAAAAAAAAAAAAAAAACACGAAGAAAATCGAAAATATTTAAAAAGAAAATTGTTAAGCGGTTGTTGTAAATACATCAGGATGTGCAGACTACTTAAAGAAATTACAGCTTTCAATTCTTAATTAATAATTCATATAAAAGAGAAATTAAAACAGAGAATTTTAGTTAATTTTTTTGTTGTTATTAGATAAAAAGGGTTAAGGTGTTAGTTTTTGAAAACAAGACAAGCTGCGGTTGAATACAAAAGCCTAGAGTGAGTTTTTATTCACTAAAGAGCAAATGTCTACTGGATTTAAATTTAAGAAAAATTATATTGAGAGTTCAAAGAGTCGCACTCAATATCGAGAAACTTTCTTTGAAATTAAAAAAATAAAAATCGATTGTTTTCATTTGAAATCGACTGCTTTGATTTTTACAAAATGAAATATTTTCTCTAAGCAACTTATATTTGAACAGCTGTTTATTAAAAATAAATGCCTACCAGGTAATAGGTCACAGTAGATGTATTCTGAGCTCAATATTCAAAGGATTTTTTCCTGCTCTCCTGATGCCAATTCTAAAGTAATAGAACTTACGGCAAGAGTGTTTTATTAGCCAAAATTCCTTATGCCCATACAAAATGTAGGGAGCATAGTGGCGCCAATGCTGAGCATTTGGAAATTGCAATTTTTAAAGCGCGTTTTCTTTATTTTCTTTTTATTTTTGACCAGTAATGACATTTACTCTAGTTTTTTTTTAATTTAGCGTTTTTAACTCTCTTTTTGTTTGTCTTCAAACAAGATGATTAACACTACTCTAGGAAAACTCACCGCCAATGCTTTTATTTAGGGATGATGCTTTAATGTAAATAGAGAGCGCTAAAAAATGTTCCACTTAATGCTCTAATCGGCCTATTAGAAATAAACAGACCATATAGAACTCAGTAGACAGTAATAGAACTAAGAGATAATAAGTTAAACTCTTTGACGACGAATGGCACACATGTGTCCTAATGTTTTTTTATAGAAGCTGTAAAAATTTTCCAAATTTTGCATATTTGATTCTGGGCGCCCCGAATAAAGAAAAATAGCTTGAGGCTCACTTGGCTCCTCCGACGTACTCCCTTTGTGACACCTACATAAAAGGAATAGAAATAGCAGATTGAAAGGAAGTAGTTAGATAACGAGTCCGTCACCTAAACCAAGTGCTACTCCTAATGAAGGCATATAGCATGGCGACTCCTATAAGCGAAAGTGCAGCAAGGCGCTGCAGGTTGCGCTCCCCGAAATAGAGCATACGCTTAAAGGTGTTCCATAGTTTTCTTCTCTTCCTTGTTATGACAACTTTTACACTAAGACAATTTCTGATTAAGAATCTGAAAAAAGTGTTCTAAGTTTGCAGCGTAAAATTCTCCATCATCAAAGGGTTAAAAGATATTTTGCCTTTAAGTTAACACTGTTTCATTGCACTTCATTTTTAGGTATTTCAAGCCACAATATCATTTTCAATTCCATACTTGATGGCTCACCCTTTCTTTTGATATTAATAAGATACAAATGTGTGCTTGTGTGTGTTGCCATATGTTTTATTTTATTTACTTTTGTATTAAGAACTTGAATTTATAATGTTTTACAAAAAGTGCATTTTGGGTTTCTTTTTTTTTTTTTTTTGGTCTCTCAAGACATTTGATGATTCGTTCAATTCATTTTGCTGAATTGAAAAATTCATTTCCTATGCACTTGCACATGCACATGCATTTGATAAAATACTTTTCTTTAAGTTTTATTTTTTTATTTAAAGTGTGTGTACGTTTGCATTTCACTAAAGATGCGGGTGAAAATCATGTGATGGGGGTTAGAGAAATTTAAAAAAAATTTGCATTGAATTTCAATAATAAAAAAAAAATAATAAAATTTAACAAGTTTATAGATAGAAAAACAGAATAAGAGTTTTAAATTAAATGTTGCTGAAGCTTTATACACTGAAAGAATTTCATTCATTAATCTAATGAAAAAATCTTATTATTTTTCAATCAAAGCTAAAGGCTCATTAGTCTACTGAAATACTCTTGCCGTCAGTGAAATTATTTCATTTAGTCAATGAAATTTTGTAATTTGTTGGAAAATAAGTTAAATATGGCTGCGACGAGTCTTGCATACCCTTTACTGTGTTAAGTAAATATTCATTTTTGTCACCTTCCACATTCTTTTTAAATATAAAAAAAAAAAGAAATTATGCAATTAAGACGGCTGGTTTATTAAGCTTGAGGTCATATTATAAAAATTTATTTATTTATTGAAGCGAAATATCGATATTAACCTTTTCAAAAAAAGGCCAAATAAACTTAAAAATTTTTGTTTTTGGCGGGTGAGGTAGACTTGAAACTCCCTGCTCCTTTTGCAGAGGGAATTTTTGCCATCATTACTTCGGGAAGCCCTAGAATCTTAAAGAGAATAATTCATAATTAACGTATTTTGGGATGCGCTATACTTATAGTCAGCGTTATGCTGCTACTTCTTCTCAAGAAACTCCCGCTACTGGTGCCTTATCTTGTTGCCAATCATGGAGGTCTTTCTTCTTTCTACGTAGAATGCATCCGGTGTAATTCCTCACAGCCTTCCAATTGTTCGTGCTCTCTATCATTTTGTAAACAATGTCGACAGGATTGAAATTACCAAACTGCTCCCATAAAATGTCTTTCTCAAAGTGCCATTTTTGTAGTTGAAAAAAGTGTGCTCAGCGTCGTTTTTCGTTGTTTCGCAATACATGCAGCCTAGATCCTATTCATACCTTACCTTACACATGCGATACAGATACTTTCGAAAGTATCCGTGACCCGAAAGTAGTTGAATAAGGAGTAGTTAACTTCTCCCAATTTTCTTTGAATTCATGCCTCTATGTTGGGGATTAGCTTCTCCGTTCATCTGCCATTTATTTTCGCATTCCATCTATTTTGCCAACTGTGTAAGACTAAAATCTGTTCAGCTTCCTTCAAGTTCCACGACTTTCATCGTTCCGGCTATCGCGTCACTGATTACAAAAACTGTTGCACGCGAAACCCTGAGACAACTCTGAGTGCCGCTGTGCACTGTATCGCCTCTAGAACTTTACGTTTGCCCAAATTTCACTGCCATACAGAAGTACTGAACTCGTTGTTCTCAGTGTGAATTGAGAGAAATTTGATAAAAATAAAAAAACGTTTTCAACTCTCAATCACTGGCTGTGCCACCCCGTTTTCCTTTTTTTTACAAATACAATTTTTGTGTCTATTTATGACCAAAACATTCCAAAAGAAATTTATAAATTATTTCATGATGGCTTGTATAGCAATTAAAAAAAATTATTCTTAAGCGTGTGTTTGCTGCTTGAAAAATTTGTTAATCCTTAAATAAAAATCAGGAAAAGTTTTTTTTTTTTTTTTAAACGAAAATGCCAGAAGTGCAGCAGTTTTTGACACTAAAATATTAAAAAAAAAGTTTTTTTTATTAAGAATTTTTTTTTGTTCTTAATGAAATAATTTGCAAACAACTCTTTTGCTTGGTTACTTAGATTTTAAGTTGTTTCTCTCATTTGTGTTATTCATTTTAGTTTACGATATTATTGCTGTGTTTCAGGGTGCTCTCATTTTGATGACTGCTTTCAATAAAAAAAGAACACACAGACTTTGTCCATTTGGACTCGTTGCTTTTTCTGTACTTTTGAACTCTGCTTCATTTCAAGTATTTTTTGAATTATTTTTCCTTTTTAGCGAATATATTTTTTTCTGCTTTGATGGCGTTTTAAATTTTTAATTATGTTTCTTAACGGACAACATTAAAATGAACATGTTGACTTGGGAACACAAGCCTGAGCTTGGTTGGTTGGCAGTAAAAAAGCAAACAGCAAGAAAACAAAAAAACTAATAATAAAAAATTCAAATGAAAATAATAACAACTACAAAAAACACTTACGAAAGCATTAAAGATACAATGACAAATACAGCAACTACAACGTTAAAAAAAAAAGCTAAAAGAAAACTAAGAATACGAGTACAACATCTTATATTACATTTTACCATGGAGCGAGAAAAATAACACACAAAAAACGAAAATGAATATTCTGAAATAAAATAATGAATGAAGAATTGTAAAGCAAAAAAACAAAAATCTGGCAACAAGATCTTAATGCAACAATAGAGAATTTGCACTTATTAAAAGGCAACACAAAACGCAACGTTGTTATATTAAACCTTACATTTGAATATCAAGTCAAGATGTGTGTGTGTGTGTGTGTGTGTATTAGTGTTTATGAGAAGCTAACAAAAAAACAAAAGGAAGTTAAGGGCAAAAAATTAGCAGCATAATTTTAATATCGTTTAAGATGCTTTAAAAAATTTTCAAGCCATTTTGCTTTCTTAAAGAGAAGTTACGTTTCAATAACTAAAAACTCATAGAAACTATAAATTTTTGCCAGTGTTTCATGCAAGACTCGAACCCGCGGCTGACCGTTACATGAATAGGTTAACACACTACGCAATAATCTAAAAGAATTACCCAAATCACTGCATTCCATATCGAGCAACTCATATCGAAATATTCGAATTTAATTCATACAAAAACACTAAAATTTGCGAGAGTTTTCATGCGATATCGAAGGCGGCTTATTTTTATTAAAAAAGTTTAAAATTTTCTTTTAAAACCTTGTGTTGCTTACAACAATTACGCCTTCTTCAAGACATTCTGGCTGACAAGCTGAAACAATATGAAATTTTCAAAAAATAAATAAAAAAAAAAAACCAAATTTAGAGAAGTCAATTTAAAAAAACATTAAAAAAATATTTTTTTTACCCGTGGCAGCACATAACACCATTCCGGTGATAAATCGACACCATTTGGTGTCGAAATGATACCATACATTTTTTGAAATGACAATTTGCCAACGCTTGCTAATAAGTTGGAAATTTGACAACATATTGTTGTCAATTCCTTAACGTTTGTTAACAAGTTGACAACGTGTGTTATCAAAAAAGCAAAATCGTAGCTTATTTTCTAAGTTGACAACCAACCGTTGTTAATTTTTACACACTCGTTAAAATATTGAAAAACACTCGTTGTCAATTAAATAGGCAACGGTATGGTGTCAAAATGACTAGAGATTCATGTCATAGTTGATTAATTTCCATATCGCTTGGTTGGCTTACATGACGGCCTAACAGCCTTCAATTAGAGTCACAAGATTCCATGTAGTGGATGTATTATTACACGCTGCACTGAAGTAATTTAAGAATAACTTTTTTTTTAAGTAAAACTACCACATTCCGTTTTGAACCACCTACATCCGTAAAGTGACCTAGATTCACCCCGTGACATAAAAATACATATCTGAGAAGGTCGCCTAACCTTGCTCCCGATATCACAGGTAGTACGGCCATCAAATGTGCACCGAGAAATCTGTGTCTCGAGGCCATAAGAGCTGGGCACTCGCAGAGAAGGTGAAAGACCATCTCTTCACTCTTGGGTGACCAGAAGCTTTCATTGAAGGACAGTCTCAGGCTGCTGGCGTGCTCGCCGATCGTCCAGTGACCAGTTATCACCGCCACTAGTCTGCTCAGTAGCTGAACAGAGCGTTTACCATCATGGCGGGGACATAATTGACGCGTAACCTTATACGTTTCTATACTCTGACGTCTGGTATCCACCTTTTCCCGGTATTAATTAAAACTTCTATAACGCTGACAGTGATTCTGCTACATTTTTTCTTTTTACAGAGTCTCTAAAAAATAAAAATTGTTTGTTGAATTGTTGAATAAGTCGTGCTGATTACTTTTTATAGCTTGTCCCTCTCTTACCCTTCCAGTTTTCCTTAAAAAAAAGAAATTTTAGCCTGAATCACTTCAAGACGTTCTTTAGTCTCTTGTTCATTAATTCCATAATTTTACTTTGTAGTGCACCGATTAAGCCTTCTGTAGATTCTAGCCTGCACTACACAACTTTATCCGCTTAAGACTCCCAAAATTGTGACATGGTCTGCTTACTCACTTACAAAAAGTAATTAGTCAAATGCTTAAGGCAATTGTGGACTAAGCAGACATTACCAAAGGCCTAATTGGACCTTTAGATATTCAAGGAGTTCTATAAACATTTTTTTAATATACTAGAGTCGCTGCCAAATGCCTTTTGAGTTTTTGAGCTTTGTTTTTTATGTAAATTTACCAGCTATTGAAGTGTGACGACTTGGGAGTCGCAGGTTCGACTCCTGCCTAGACCCTTGATGTTTCACTGTTCAAAAATCCTTTGTTACTGGCTTTCTCCTATGAAATGTTTAATCCTTGAAAACAAAAACAAATTTTCGTACATTGTTTTTGCTTTTAATACTAATGTGCTTTGCTTTCGTTCGCTTAGGTTTGCTTGTGACATCGCTGAGCAGGCTTTTAATACTATTTCTCTACCCGCAGGTGTTAACCTTTGAAAGCAACTTTATGTGTGTTTGTGTGTATACTAGTTTGTATATTTTAAGTTTATAATGCATTTTAACATAAAAAAGAAGTTGACAAATATAAAACTAGTTGGCAAAAAATTCTAAAAACACACACACGTACACAAGCACAAGAAGAACAGCAAAGTTGGAGAAAAAAAAACTTATAAATTAATTTTATGCAGCAATCCCTCAGAGAAAAGGCTAAGTGCATGCCAACGACTATTTACTACTACAGCCACTTGGTTAAAAGACAGAGAATGGAAGAACGAGAAAGAGATAAAAGAAAATTCTATATTAATTCTGTTATTAAGAACTAAAAAAAGAAAATTACCAAAACCATGTTGAGCAGGAGTAAATGAAGGAGGCACAAATACTGGCACAAAGAAAGAAGAACGAACTTCTTTTATTTCATTTTATTTATCGTATGCAGCAGCACATTGAGTGCATTTAGGGGAGTTTAATTTTAGTTATTTTTCTTAAGGTTTAGAGAAGTATAAATTTGTTGCTGCTGTAGCAAATGCTGTTGATGGTATTGGTGATGATGGCCTTGTTGTTGCAGTTGTTTTACATGACATCCTATTTAAAAAAAAAAGGGGGCCAGCAGAGTTGTTAAATGTAGCCGTATTTTATGGATTTAAATGGAAAATATAAAACAAGAGTTAAAGTTAAAGCTGTGTGTTGTAGTTGTTGTTGTAGTTTTTTGCTAGTCGCGTAACGCAACATGGCTTAACATGTTTTTCATGTTTCATGAAGCTCTTGTTACTTTAGTTAGTTTTTCTGCAGCTGGCTGGTATGCTTCTTGACATTTTGCCATTATAATTTCATATTGCATTTACGCGCCTTGCACGCACACACACACACACACACACACACACACACCATGCATGCATATAAACATTAATACATCTTTAGAGCTTTAGCAAGTCATCATTATGACAAAATGAATTACTAGCATTTCAACTAGAACACAATAACGACTTTTTGCCCTGTGCCTGGCTAAAACTAACTCTACTAAGCTGGGCTATAACTGTTACCAGCATTGCTAATACAACATTTTGCTTTTGTTTTCTTTTTTCTATTTTGCTTGTTGGTATTTTTATAGTTTTAAGCCAAAAAGGGTCTTGACTGACTGGGCTATAAACAGCTTAAGCTGCAACACAGCATGAAAATGAAGTAAATGTCAAGTGTTGAAATGCAAGCACACACACACTAACACACTCACTAATATGACTGTCTAACAGTATGAAAGCTGACTTTATTTTCTTTATACTCTCACTCCACTTGGAATTAGTGGCCCAAAAAAGCCAACGATAAATGAATGGATGCTGTTTGCTGTGTGTCTGTGTTATGTTTGTGCCAGCATTACTGTTGATTATAGTGTGTGCTGCTTTCTGGTATTAAATTTATGCGAATAGGCAGATTGAGTGCGTAAAAAAAGTAAAACAGAGAGAGAGAGAGAGAGAGAGAGAGAGAGAGAGAGAAGGAAGTTATAAACTAAGTCATTGTGTGCTACGAGTAAAAGTAGCGCTGGTTTGCTGGATGGTGGTTTTTTGTTAAGTTTAGGTTTCATCCTTTTTCAGTGCGTAATTGCAATTGTGTTTGAAATTGTACCCAAAAGCCCAATTAACAGGCAGTATTTATGTATGTTTACTTGTAAAAAAAGAACATAATTTTAATTTCCTTTTATACCCTTTTAATACTCGTATGACAACACCGTGGCTTGAAACAGAGCTTAAAGAGAAATGAAGGTTTTTTAGGCAATTAAAGTTAAAAGAAAAAAAATCTTTTCCTATTTAAGAGCAGATTTTTTTCTTTAAATGTCTTAAGAGAGTGAATCGTATTTACTGACTGGCTAGTTTTATAGTTTTTTTTGTGTGTACAGTGTAACTCATATTACCAGCAAGTTAATCTTTAATTTTTTAATGTAAAATTCTTTAAGAGTCTCATTAATTTTCTTTAATTTTTTGACATTTCCAATTCATTCACTTAAGCTTAAAAATAAAAAAAATATTAAGTTATTATCCGCCTAAAAATGATGCATTTGGAAAGAATATGCATTTTTTTATAAGAACATGCGATTTGCAGGTTTAGAGCAGCACATGTTAAGCAAGAATGCAAATGCAATTCACGATCTGTGTGTAAAATAAATAAAATTGCGCTTTAATATGTCACAAAACTAAGACAAGGATTTGTGGCTTAAAAGCTTAAAAAGACGATTGACTCAAATAATATATTTTATTATTCATGAATAACAAAGAAATATAATACATACGAGTACATACTAAAGGGCTGCACAATATTACACATGTTTGTAGTGATGTAAAGGGCTTGTGTAGCCTTTTAATACATACGAGTACTCATACAAAAAAATTTTTTTTTTTTGGTTGAGAATTTTTTTTTTTTTTTTATAAAATTATTTTCCTTGAGAAAGACATACGAAGGCGTGTCGAAATATTGGAATTTATTTTAATAATAAATTCAAATATACAAAAAAAGACCTAAAAGCTTAAAAAATATTTATTTATTTATAAAAAGGTCAAATTAACAAGATTTATAAACATTAATTCATTTGAAAAAAATAGTTTCATAAAGTTAATGTAATATTTAAGCATTTAATTAAATAATTTCATTAATTCAAGGAAATATTCTTTAAGTCAGAGAAATAATTTCATAAATTTAATGAAATAATTTCATTAATTTAAAGAAAAAGAGAGGCAAAGTTGAAGAAATTTTTGCCTTAAAATTTTATTTCCTTAAGATTTTCAATTAGTGTTTAAGGCAAGTATTATTAGCCGTATAGTAAATATTTATTGGTTCAGGCCAACTCTATTTTTTAATTTTGTGTTCTCTTCTTAATTTAAAAAACCAAAAAAAGTTTTTTTTTTTTTTTGGTTTAAATTAGAATTCATGCTTTGTTGTCTTTTGTTTCTCTGTTTTTGGCCATAATTCTTTTGTTGTGTCTTTTTAACTGGAAACTATTTTCTCGAGTTTGGCTTAAAAATTTATTTTATTTCTTGGTTTGTGCTATTGAGGGCAACATTTTTAGTTTATTGTGCGCACTCAGCACTAAATTTTATTGTCAGTTCATGTCTTCATGCTGAATTATGTAGCATTGCAATGACTTTTACTTGTTTCTTGTAATTTTTAAAACACATTTTTTTATTTTTATTTAGTTTTTTTTTTTTTTTATATCGAACATACAATTGCTGTCCTGTTTTTCATTTTCTAATTTTTTTTTATCAAATAAATCCATTCACACGTTGATAGATGAGTTTGTAATCTACAAAGTGTTTAAATATCTGCTTTTTGCACTTGCACACATGCACAGTTGCTGTTGCAATCTTTGTTTTTCGCTGTTGGCAACTTTTTTCTTGGACTTGATTTTATGCTTTTGCGAAATGATTTCAAGTTAAGAATTTCCTTTTCAATTATTTTCTTGTCTCTTTTGCTTTTATGTTGCTACTTAATTGCCAACGGTTGCCTAGAAATTGTATGCAAGCTTAAAACGGAGGCAAGAATAAAGGATTTTGTAAGCATATAATTAATATTTGAAATGTTTTTGGTATTTGCAGCAGATTTCTTTTGCAAATCATTTTAAAAAGTATTTTATTAACTTAAAGTTTTAATTAAAAAAGCTTTGAGTGGGTAATTTCCCATTTTCAATCTGCTTAAATATTTTACTTTGTGTCTTGAATATCACATACCTGAGCAGTACCCTTTACCTAAGTTTGCCTAAAGGGCCCCATACATGACAACAGCATGCTGGTGCAGTCACTTGATTTAGCAAATCGTTGCTAAACGAGGTAGAAATGAATGGGCGAAAAACATTTATTTTTTTAACAACTTTCTTCTCTATCATTTTGTTGTAGCATTTATTTTTTAGATCACGATTAAAATAATCTTGGCTTTTTATTTTCATTAAATCATGAAATTCTTCCCCAAAAATTTTTTTTTAATTCTTTTCACTTTCTGCTTGGATTTTGACTGTTTTTTTTTTAATTTATTTGTAAGTTTTTTTTTTGAACAATTTTCTCTGTTTTGAAACAACTACCAGTTTGAATTTTTAATTTCATTTTCTTAACTTGCAAATTTAAATAAGTTTTCAGCATTAATTTTTTTTATTTTTTTGTAAAAAATTTTCCTCATAAAACTGCAACTGCAATTGGTTTTTAGTGAATTTTTTAATTTATTTCTAAGAAGACATTTCTTTCTTTTCCTTTTTTCCTATTGCTTTAATTAGCTTAGTTTTTATTAAATATCTGGGTTTTTTTTTTAACAGAAAACAAGAGAAAAAAAGATTTAAACTTAATTTTCTTTGTTGTCATTCGTATTGTCTTCATTAATAATTCGCTTTATTTAAGTTGACCTACTTTCGATTTTCAACGGATACAATTACTTAATAATATTGTTGGTGCTGTTTGTTATCGCCATAGAAAAGGATATATGTAACAGTATGCGAGTGTGTGTGTTGGTGTGTGCGTTTCTCTCTCACTTTTACACTTTTTAGAAATAAATTGTCTTTGTTGCTCTCTCTTTCTCTCCCGGAATCTCTTTTTTTTTTAGAAAAAGTGTAAATTGTTGCAATATAATAAAATTTTGTAATTAATTCAATTAAAGCACAAAAGAATTGTCGATGTAGCTTTTTAAATATAAAGCAGTCAGTTAGTCAGCCAATTTATTCAATAATAAAACTGAAGGTGAGGATTGCTGCAGCAGCAAAGATTGTTTGCTTTTTGAAGGTGAAAATGATAATTGTAATTTAATTTTATATTTAATAATTACATGATTTGGGAAATAATTAATTTGTATTGTAAAAATGTAATTTTAAACCGCACAATAAGTGTAAGTGTTGAGAGGCGATGGCAAATAAATATACAACCCATCTGAATGCTGATGTTTACTAAATGCCCTTATTGTGTGTTGAGTTACCTAAAAAGAATGTGAGTAATTAGGTTTTAATAATAAACATGATGTTCTTAAAAAAAGTCCTCAAAACAACTCTTTTCATGCGTGTTTTCTAATTAACTCACACAATTATCAATTGAACTTTCTGTTCAAGTGAATTGCTGGTTGAATAAAAAAATTTATAATTTAAATTAAAATAGATTTGAAATCGATATTGTGACAAATTTGTATAAAAATTTTGTCTTAATTTCTACTTGAAGTCGTTATTAGTCATTTTGTATATCAGCCTTAAAAGTTAAAAAATTCTGTAATTTAAATGAAAATTCAGTTTAATTCGTCTTTAGTTTTATGATTACTTTAATAAAAAAAGTGATTAAGGCTTCATAGCCAATATGAATCAGAGTAGGAAAATAAACTAATAATATCCATTTATTATTAATATCATTATGGGCTATGATCGCACAATGATCTTTAAGATCTATTGCTCAGCTTTCATTTAAAGTTTTCATATTTATACTGTTTAACAAATTATTCCCTGGAGCGTTACTTTAAAATTTTCTAAATTCAAAATTAAACGTTTTTAGCACTCACGCACAACATTTTCTTACTTCGCTCTCACATAAGTTTAGCGTTTAGCTTGAAGTCAAAAATAAACCAAAAATGAAACACAAAGTCAATAAAAATATTAAAAAAAAAAAGAAAAGAAAGAAACGCAAAATTGTTATAAAAAAACAATAAATATTTTTAAGAAATTTTCGAAATAAGTATTTATAGAAATACACACACATTTACATAATAAATTTTTAGTCATGTTTATCTAGCAATAAGATGGGTATGAGAAGTAAGAGTGTTTGTTTACCCAATACCCGTAAACACCATCATAATGTAAGAAAATAAAATTTTATTAAATGTTAGTTTGATATGTTAACAGCGGCGAAAGTAAAGTGTAAGCAGGCCCTTATTTGAAAGACAAAAGGCCTTCTGACTCCTTTCCATACTTATATATTTTTTACCCATGATGTTTTAGCCAGTCTGGTTGAAATACCTGCGTCAACAGGTCTGTTATCAGGCGTTAAAATTTTAAATATTTTTAAGCCAAACAAACATTAAAAATGTCTCGTAACATTATATATTTTGGGGCCCGGCAGGTAATTTTATTTTTATTTTTTATAAACAATTTTTATTAAAAATTTTTAAATCAATTAAATATAAACATTTTGTTATAACTTTTTTAAAATTAAGTTTTTATTGGTTTTTTCGTTTCTTTGAAAGTTTAAAAATCTTTGCGTTCAACTAATGCTTAACTTGGCAACTTATTCTAAAGCAATTCTGGGTTTTAGTACTGAAATAAAATATAAAATCGTGAACAGCTTTGCCATTTTAGCCTTTTTAAAACTAGATTTAACCTTTTTTTTTTGCATTTAGCCTGTAGGTTTTTTTTAGCTTTTTTTTATTTAAAATATTTTATTGAGATCTTAAGCTTGAGTAATATTAATTTTATTATTTAATATTAGAAATTCATTCTAAGATTAAATTGTTTAACCAGGAACATTGGTAACTTTGACCAGCGGGCAGGAATCGCACCTGCTACCTCCAGATTAATAGGTTAGCAAGCTACCCTTCGCTCTATAATTAAAATTAAATAATTTACTTAATTGTAGAAATAAAAAAATAGTTGAGACAGTTGTAAAAAAGAGCAGTATCTCACCCTCACTTATAAATTGAGTGCAAAACAGGTAACATTTTTGCATCTTTTGAATAGAACGTTAAATTGATTTTAACTATTAAATTTTTTAACAATAGGAAACAAACATTCATGGAAGGCAGAATAGATGCAACATTTTTGTTAGAAAAGAAAACGAAATTAATTAAACAACCTTCCTAAGAAGGCTAACGATCATGCGTCTTAGATCTTAAATGAGATCTATTAAGGTCTTAAAGAAGGCCTTATAAATAAAGGCCTCAAAAATTTTGCCACCAAGTTGATATTGTACGACCGAAATAACACAAGCACAGACACGATTTATTTTATTTCCATCATTTCACGCACAGACATTTATGTGTTTTAAAATGGTTTTGCATGAGCATGAATAATAATATTAAATAAAAAAAATGTTCTCAAATCATATAAAATTGTTTTGTTTTTGGTAAGACAAAATGAAATTTATGTGTGTCTTGTAGACATTTTGGTGTTGCTTGTGAGCTTTTTTTTTTTTTTTTTTTTTTTTTTTGGAAGAGAATCGTGTGCGTGGTTTTGTATTTTAAAAAAAAAACTTTTTTAGGGAAATTTTAATTTTATGAAATCTTAAGCATTTAAAAAAAATTGTTGTTTAAATTTGTTTCATTAACTTAAAAAAAAATTTTTTAATATAAAAAATAAAAATAAAAAAAAATTTTTAACAAAATGTTTTTTAATATAAAAATTTTTTTTTTTAATTTTTGGCTTAAAATAAATAAAGTTTTAAATCAAATAAAATATGTATGTGAACTTAATTAATTTTTAATCTTTTTTGGCATATTTTATTTACTGTTCCTTTGATTTTTTTTATTTTTTTTATGTACATCTACATTAATTTTTTTTAACGTCAGCATATCAAAACTTTATGGTCATTAGCATTATTAAAAAAAAAATAAACAAAGTTTTCAAACTTTAAGAACTTATTAAACTTACCCAAGCCCTGCAATTGCATAACCCCAAAATATGACTTTTCCGTTTTTTCCACTCAAACTTTTTTAATTTTTATTGTTGTTGTAAGCTTTAACTTTAGTATTTTCCACTCATTTGCATTTGTTGCTTTAGTTTTTATTTTTCCCAACATATTTATTTTGTTTTATCTAACTATTCTAGTGTCCGTTTTACGGAACGTGTTTGTTAATTAAAGCCTCGTTTTAAATATTGAAAAAAAAAAAACAACAAAAAAAAAACAGTTTGAGGAAGTGAAAATAACTGAGTATAAAGTAAAAGGCCAGTTACAAAGTTGTTCAAAAAAAAAAAAAAAAAAAAAAAACAATTGACTGAAACAAAAATAAAACAAGACCCAACAACTTTAATGAACTTTTCCTTTAAAAAGGCTTGTTTTTATTTATAAATTTTTTTGTTTTTAATATTTATGATGTCCTGCTTTACAAAAGAAAATTATTCCTTTTCTGAGTTTGTTATATCATTTGTAATTTTTTAGCTATAAATTAGGAAAATAAATATTTTTCATTATTTTTACCTTTAAATCTTTTAAGTAAAATAAATTTTTTTTGATGTGCACACAGCCAAAAAAATTTAAAATAAATGTCATAAATTATGTGAATTAAAGGTTTTAATAAAATTATTTCCTTAAAATTACTGAACTATTTCAGTAAATTAATGACATTATTTCATTAAGTGAATGAATACACTAAAGCAACACATAAAATGCAAACTCATTCGTGTACTTTTTGGGGGTTTGCTAGTTGCGGTTTATCGTTCTAAGAACCTTTTGCCTAAGACTTGTTTTTCCGAAGATCATAAAATTTTTCTCATGGCTTTAGCTCGCAAATCAGTTGGAAATTTGTTTTCCTGTCTTCGACACTATTGTAGTGTAAAACAAACGATCCTGAAAAAAATGGTGCTAGCGGCTCAAAAATGCTAAAATATCGAAAAACATTTTCTATTCATTGTGGTTGTTTTTTTTTATTGGTTGCGGTTGTAATAAAACGTGTCACTGCAAATAGTTTATGTCAATTTACAGTCAAACACCTAATTTCTAGCCAAAATCGAACCTGAAACGCCCAGATTATTAAGTTTGTACACTAGCCACTAGTCTAAGAGAGACCTGACTTTTTCAGTAGGCGCATAACCATTCCTTATTGGCGGTCAACAAACCAATTTTTTGTTGGTAATTAAAATAGTAAGAAACAAAAATGCTCAATTTTTTTCCGGCAACCATAAAAAGCTTTTCAAATTCAAGTTAAATGTTAAATAAATTTTTAAATTTTATTTACAGCAAAATGTTTTTGGCTGGTTTAGCCCGGCCCAAATCTTTATTACGTGAGTCGATCAGATAACAAATAGAATTTTAAATGCTAAAAATACATTGACCTAAATGCAGCCATTTATAAAGTGGTTCATGTTTTTGGTAGCATTAATATCAGAGGCGTCAACCAAAGCATATCTTAAATCATAAATTATACGAGCACACATCTTTTTTTATAGTGGCTAGTGAAAAGTGGGCGTGACCATTACAAAAATATATAGAGACCTTCTTTGGAGTTTTGCGGACAAATCCTTTGAAAAACAAACAAACAGAAAATGAATTTTATTTATATAGATTAAATCGTTATCTGAATTTTTTTTATTCCATTCAAAGGTAAAACTAATTCGAGGTTTACCTCTTTAAAACACTTAATTTTTTTTATTATTATTGTGATGATAACTTTCTCGCTGTTGCTGCTTTTAAGCAGCTCTTCGAGTACTTAACATCACAGTTTCCCTTTTTATCTTTTCTTTTGAAAGTTGTTGTGTGTTTGTTACTGTTTTGCTAGTGCTCTGAAGTTTCACTTGATTTTTTTTTTAAATCACATTTACTGGGTAATTACACATTTTTTTCCGTTTTCAACGCTGAAATTATATAAAAATATTTAATTTTGCTTTACTTGGCAAGAGCAACAACTTCATAAACAAAAACCAATTACTCTGTAAAGAAAATATCAACTTTTATGAAATGAAAAACAAAATTAAAATTAAATCCTAAATGTCCCAACAAGTTATTGACCATAAAACAAGATTAAACATTAAGAAAATTTAAAAAAAAACTTTGCTTTCTAAAGGAATAAAAAATGTAAATAAAAATATTAAAAGCAATTAATTTATAAAACATTTTAAAATATTAAAAAAAAAAAATAAATAAATAAATATCTGGACGATTTATTAAATGACAAAATTTACAAAACCAGTGCTGTGAAATACGAAATAGAGAAAACTACTTTAAATCTAACACCAGCACTCGAAACCAGCGTTGCCATTTTAGCCTTTTTTAGGCTAGATTTAGCTTTTTTTCTCGTATTTAGCCTTGAAATTTATTATTTAGCCTCCAGCTTTTTTCCTGGCATTTTTTCATTTTCAAAATAGCCTTAAATAGCCTTTTTTTTCGCAATTTTTTTTTGCCGATAGCGGGAACAAATTTTTTGATAATTTTTTCAAAAAAAGCAAAGGGGGTAGTCCATTATAATTTTTGGCGAAATATTTTTTTCCCACTATTCGCAGAAAAAAAATTTCTAATTAAAGCTAATACGTTAATCTATTCAACGCAATAAAAATCAAGTCGATATATTGAAAACTTAGCAAGTTATGAATAAAAAGGTAACCAGTTCTACTGAAAAGTGGCCGGAAAGTGGCAGTAGTAGAACTCTTTACCTTTTTATCCATAACTTGCTTACTTTTCTAGATATCGACTTGATTTCTATTGTGTTAAATAGAGAACCCAATTGGCTTTAATTCGAATTTAGTTTTCTGCAGATAGTGAGAAAAAAATATTTTTCGCCAAAAAAAAAACCATGGACTACCCCTTTGCTTTTTTTGAAAAAATTATAAAAAAATTTTCTTCCACTATTCCCCAGAAAAAAATTTCTTATTAAGGCCAACACGTTTAGCTATCCAACGCAAAAGAAATCAAGTCGATATATTGAAAACTTAGCAAGTTATGACCAAAAAGGTAACCAGTTCTACTGAAAAGTGGCCGGAAAGTGGCAGTAGTAGAACTCTTTACCTTTTTATCCATAACTTGCTTACTTTTCTAGATATCGACTTGATTTCTATTGTGTTAAATAGAGAACCCAATTGGCTTTAATTCGAATTTAGTTTTCTGCAGATAGTGAGAAAAAAATATTTTTCGCCAAAAAAAAAACCATGGACTACCCCTTTGCTTTTTTTGAAAAAATTATAAAAAAATTTTCTTCCACTATTCCCCAGAAAAAAATTTCTTATTAAGGCCAACACGTTTAGCTATCCAACGCAATAGAAATCAAGTCGATATCTAGAAAAGTAAGCAAGTTATGAATAAAAAGGTAAGCAGTTCTACTACTGCCTCTTTCCGGCCACTTTTCAGTAGAAGTGATTTAGCGTTTTCTAGGCTTTTTTTTTAACGTAAATTTAGCTTATTTTTTCTAGTTCCTCAAAACGATTAATAAATAAAACTTCAAATATTTTTCACAATCTCTACCTCAAATGTAGTTTATTTCAATTTTAATACCCACCTTAATGTTTATTGTTACTTCTTAGCGACTACGAGAAAGCCCTTTTTGAGATTAAGAAAACTACCTAAGAAAAACACTCAACTGATTTTCTTAATGAAATGATTTTTGTATCCCACAAATGTTTACTAATTTTTATTTCCCAATTTTCCTAATAAACTCACTATTAAGGCTTAATGGTTTAGACGTCTAGTTTTCTCTTTATTTTTATATTTTGAAAACATTTGATCGGCACGTTCTGCCACATACATAATTTTCTAACATTAATAAGCTGGAAATTTTCTATAACTAGTCACGATTTTTTATAAATTTCAACATTATTAGGCTTTGAGTTGTCGTTTATAATGAAATTATTTGTCTACATGTCGAGTCATATGCTCACGTGTGAATGTGTAGTTGTCAGCAGCCATTATCAACTTCAATATTGAAACAGTAAAAACAAAAATAACAGAAAATTGAGTATCAAATGGTAAAAATTTACTAGCACAGCACAACTCGGCACAAAAATTAACTAAAACAAAATTACCAATAAATGTCCGTAAGTAGCTTGCTTTCTTTTAATATGAGGACAGAAAGAGAGAGAGTCTGTTGTTTCATTTTTTTTTATTACTTTTTGATAAAAGTGACAATCTGCAGTTTATAGCAGATTTAACGATAGACAACAAATGTCTTAGAAAATAGACAAAAAAAAAAAAAAAATTTTATACTGTGGTAATTCTAACAGCTGTAGCTATTAAACAACAACACAACTACAGCCAACGACAGCACAATATATAGCAGTTGTGCTTCATTTACCACATGACATCCCCACATACATGCCTGCTGCTGCAGTCAGTTTATCATCATATAACCAAGCATGTTGGGCACGTTTTTGATGTTTCACGTTCAAACGCTCAATAAAATGTTAAAATAGGACAACTGTTTTAGACTAACAACAAAAAAGAAAAAAAAAATGAAAACGTTTGAAGCACAAAACCAAAAAAAAATTATAAATAAAAATTAAGCGGCAAATTGGAATTTTGTCAGTTGCTGCTTGAAAAAGGAAAATTTCCAAGTTTTATAAAATGCATCACTGTGATCATACCCTTACAGTCATACCGAAATTAAGGCGGTAAGTAGTTTTTGGCTGTCAAAAATTCTCACGCCCATACAAAATGTATGAAGCATACTGGCGTCAATGCTGAGCAATTATAAAATACAATTTTGACAGCGCGTTTTGCGGTGAAGTTGGCTGTAAAACAATTGCTTTTTTATTTTTGTTTTATTGCTTTTGACCAGTAATTTTTCACACATTTTGATAACTAACGAATAATAACTGATGAGTTAGTCCGCTGATAAGTGAATTTGCCTTCCATGCCTTCAATTTCGTTATAAATTTTAAAAAAGTTTGCTTTCATTATCTTTATAAATAAAATTCGTTTTCGATTTAATTGTGTTTGCTATACAAATTTATTAAATAGAAAAAATATTTTAAACCGGCCACGCCCATTTTTCTACACACTTTTTAAAGATTTGTCACTTGCCACTGATCAAAAAAATTTAGAACTAAAATTATGCTTTGAAATTTCTTATTTAGCACTTTGGTTGCCGAATCTGATACTCAGGCTAGCAAAAACATGAACCACTTTATAAAGTAGTAAATTTATTTGGATGGGAATTTAAAAATTAAAATTCTATTTGTAAGCGAATTTTTCTAAAAATTAATACAAAAACGGACTGGAGAAAAATAAAATAAAATTTATTTAAAAAAAAAAATATTTATTTCTTTTTTTATTATAAATTTAAAAACAGTATGATCCTTAAAAAAAATTTGTAACAAACTTAATGATAGAACAACTATTATCTGAATAAAAACCATAACGCTCTCTCTCTCTCTTTCTCTTTCTCTTACACTCACTTTGTGAACGTTATAAACTAACAGGCCTTGGCGTCATCATCATTGATGTTGTTGTCTTACAGAAAAAAATCTGATCACGTAAAATTTTTTGAATGAATTTTACTGGCTGCAAAAACCATACAAAATGCACAAGACCCACCATTAAAACTAAAACGGCTGACAGCATTCAAGTTATAGCACATACACACACACACCTAAACGTACATACAAAAATGCAGAAACCAAAAAATTTATTTTATGCTCATACCTGCAACATACACATGGATGTAAACGCATGTATATGAGCTTAAGTGTTTGCTACAACATCTTCTCTAAAAATTTCATTTATATTCAATTCAATGTGTGTGTTTCTCTTTAACATTTCTGCTTAATATACCCGTATTTTATTTTATTTTATTTTTATATATTTTTTTTTTTCATTAAACACGTATCCAGAGTCAAGATTAAAATTAATATCCAAAACCTACCCAAAACAGTTGCAGAATTGATAACATGTGTTTTTCTTTTTTTAATTTTATTTTATTTATCTGTGAGTTCATGTTGTAAATAATTCAAAGATGTTGTGATGACCTTGGGCTATGCGCCAGTTATTATGTATAATTATAGTTTTCATTTGAAAAAAAAAACACAATCAAACAAACAAAACTATCAACAAATTATTTGCTGTTGAGTACGTATACGTTATGTAATGCTCTATAATAAAATTAAAAAATAATTATACGTATGGAAAGACCGAGCTTGAAGTTTATGAAGATGCATGCTCGGTTTTCGTACAACAAGCAATTAACTGCTCTTGAAATTTTTTATAAAAATTATTCAATAAATTTTGGGGGCGACTAGTTGATCGCCTAAGTTACATTCACATTAAAATTGTGAGAACTAGAATTAGTTACAGGAGCTACCAAGAAAAATCCTGCTGTGACACTACTCTAATAAGTCTAGTGTTCATTAAGAATTCAAAAACTTCCTGGGGTTATTTGTCCACCACCACCAACGACAACGGGTGCAAATTAGCGCAATATATGTTCTGCTGTCATTTCGTCTTTGTAATTTTGTTTTTCTTTCGATTCACTTAAAAATTTATTTTTTTTTATTTAAGAGTTGAATTAAAATTATAACGAGGAGCGTGATCAAGTCACCTGGTTGAGCTGATTAAATTAGCCTGCAGGTGCAGAGATTTTTTCGACTGTTTCTCATATTTATTTGACAAGTATTTCAATAGTCCGCAATGCCCAGTAACAAATCCCGTCATATTGGCGTCTTCCGAGACCACAAAGGCTGGAATGTTTTTGCTATTGTTGCACTTAATTTAACAGCCACTCTCATAGTCAGCAGAGTGATTTTGGGAAAATGCATAAACTAAATAATTCTTCTCTTGCCAGTTCTTCTTATCTTCTTATTGCTTACATATTCACTATGACCTGGGTGGCCACATAGGTGATTCTTGTTGTTAGGCAAACCCACGCCATTTTCGATTTTACTTCGAAGGCACTGAGTGCCTGTAAAGCTGCCCCCTGCTGTCAAAGTAAATATAAATGTGGGACTTATTATTGCCTGTTAGCTAACTTGAAAAGCGCCACCTTCGAAGTCTCACTGCACTGTCTACTTTATGACTTCTTTAGAAGCAGCAATTGGTTTAAGTGACGGGTTCATCTTTTTCTTCTTTTCTCTATCCCTACTTCCTTTGAACATTTCTATCTCTATGCTGTCCCCTTCTTTAGTTGCCTTTTACACAAGGATTTGTTGCTTCGCCCTGTTCAACCTAACCTAATCTAAGCTAGTGCTTATTTGAAGTTCATTTTTCTAGTTAGAGCAAGAAAGTTTTAAATAAATTTTTTCTGAGATTTTGACAAAAAATTTCACTATGTAATGCATTGCTGTCGCTTTATTTCACTGTTCTTTATACATTTTACTGATAAAAAATGCTTACCCGAATAATTTTGGTTTGTTTGTAAATAAATTGTCAAGGAAATAAGTTTTTAGAAGCTATTTTATACCACTCGTCTTCCTAGCATTTAATACCCATCCAATTTCCTTAGCTAAAAGACTTCTCAACTTGATTCTTACAATTTATTTAGGTCTTCAGCCACGGTTAGCGTAGCTCTCCATGCTTTTCAATTTGCTGAGTATTTTCTTCAGATCGATGGATCCTCGCATTCTAGTCGGAGCATTTTCATTCATGCGCACAATATGGCTAAGCGAACGCAATCCTTACAACTTTATGCGCTTCACCAAATCAAGGTAGGCATAGAGGTTCATACGGCAAGTACCCAACATACTTGACTTTAAACTCCTTTAAATGGCAAACGATTTGTTTTAAATCTTAAAATTTAAATCTAAAATCTAAAGGTGCATTAAACACATACATCTTAAAATTACTTTGCATTCAATGCTGGTGTTTTGGGGAACACACACAAACAGACATACGACTCCCCATGCAGGTGCTCTTATGTTTATGCAGGCATTAGTTGTGCTGAGCATGTGTGTTCATAATTATTGTAGCGCAATGTTAGTTGAACAATTTCCCAAAAACACTTTAAGAAAATAATATTTTTGTATAAGCGTGTGTAGCTAGCGTTCGCATTAGTGTGTAAAGATAAATCTCTCCGCAGACTTAACCACATTATAACATTCCGCAGCAATAAAATAATTTTTCCGAGACATACGAATGTTTATTACGTGACTTTTTAACAGCACAGCTCACACATGCCATTTAAAAAACTAATTTTTTTCTGGCTGCAAATACATTTCATTTTTATTTCAATTTTTTTTTTTAATGCAAAATATCAAAAATTCTTTCTTACAATTTGAAAATGACTAAAGATGGAATAAAAAAGAAATCAACTTTATAAATGTTTAACTGCAACAGTAATGATAGGGTAGGGATTTTTTTAAAAAGATTAAAAAAATAGGAGGAACCTTTTATTAAAAAAAAAAAATGTTCATAAAGGGAGATTTAAAAAACAAAATGCAGATTCGAAATCAGCACTCAAAAATACTTGCACTTGGAAAACAGCTGTGGTTTGAAATCGTGTATAAATACTTTTGCCCTGCAGTATAATTTTTTTTTTGGATTAAAACTTCTTTAAAAAAATCACCCTATTTTACTTGTGTATCTTTCATTACTATTCATATTTAAGTATTTATTTCTTTAAAATGAAAAGAAAATTACAGTAAGAAAAGCACTTAAACTTTAGTTCATTTTTTGTTAATTCTGTGCTTCAACAAAGACCAATATTATCCCTTTCATTGTTGTTGTGTATCCTGTAAGCAATTTAAGCTACAACACTCAAAGAAAAACGGGTCATGGACGTTTATGCTAACTTTGACACAACGCATGGTGTTATTGTAGAATTTGATACCATACCGGTGACAAATCCATACCGTCTGGTGTCAAAATGACTCCATTTTGAGTGGAAATAATACCTTACAGTTGTGGAAATGACAACATGCATTGTCAAATTGACAATGTCTATCAATAGGTTAGAAATTTTGACAACATATTGTTGTCAATTCCTTAACGCTCGTTAACAAATTGACAGCAACAAATCTTAGCTTTTTTTCTAAGTTGACAACCAACCGTTTTGTTAAAAAATTGAAAAAAACTCTGTCCATAAAAAAGACAACAGGGTGGTGTCAAAATGACTACATACTTTGTTGAATTTCCAATGTAATTTTTGGCTCAGTGTATTAGCCCTGCTCTCAAGCAATTGACTGTACGATTTACTAGAGTTTTATTTCAAACTACATTTCATTTGTTGTAAGTAATAAACAAACATAAATAGAGGGATACAAATAAGACAACTAAAGCAAATAAATACAGTCCAGCTTAAGAAAAATGGAAATTTATTTTTATTACTATTATTATGTAGTGAATTAAAAAGAAAAAATAAAAAGAAATAAAGGTAGAGATATGAAATGATATCGAAATTACTTAAACAGCAGCAGCAGTTACTTAAACCAAGAGCCTAAAAGTGTGAGCAAAATTATGAGCAACCGATTTTATAAATACGCTTCTGTAATAATTCTGATTAAGTTATTTGAGAGGACTACAATTTTAGGAACCCCCAACATTTTTCTTATAGTTTTTGTTTTTTTAGATTCTAACCAAGTCGCTGAATACTGAGTTCAATGCAATTTAAATGCTCAAGTCGGACAAAGTGAAAAATTGTTTTGATTTTCCTTAATTAATTGATCAATCAACAAAAACAAATGCATATACTACACAAACCTTTCAAAGACTATCTTATTTTTGCAGTAAACTTGAATTGTATTTGAGTGCATATTCATTTCAAAAAAAAATTTAAAATAGAAATAGAAATTGTTTTTTTCAATGAATATATTAACATGTCATTAATAAATAATTCTCAATGTTACCAACAAAATAACAAATAAATTATGCTGCTCCCCCTTTTAAGCTATAAATTTAGCAAGAGAGAGAGAGAGAGAGAGAGAGGAACAACTAAAGGATAAAATACAAAGCAAAATACTGCAGCAAAACTTGATTACACTTACTAGCTAACAGCAATGCAGTGTTGGAAAATTAAAAAGAAAATACTCACACACTCAAACACCCAGACGCACCCAAAAGGTTTTTAATCATAGAGTTTTATACACTCACAAATACACTATTAAAGAGCACACCTTGTTAACTAGCCACTACCTAGCTGACTGACTACCTGCCTGCCTGCCTGCCAACCAGCCAAACTGCTTGCTTTTGTTTTCTCACTCTATTAAAATTATTTATTTGTTTTTCCTTTTTTTTTTTTTTATTTATTTTCTTTTACTTTATTTGTTTTCCCACTTTGTGTGCTTTTCACCATGAAGTCTTAATATACAAGACAACGGCTTGCTAGCTGGCTGGCTGTTGTCTTTTGTGGTCTCTGTTACATTTTTATCTAAATGTGTGGCTTATGCAGTCGTGCATAAGGCAGTGCTGAACTTGGCTAGCATTTCATTAACACAGGTAGAATACGAGTATTTTAATTCTTTTTCCTTAGCCGCAAACTTGCAACAAAAATTATTAATAACTTTTCAAATAGTTTTATATGGCAAGGACATATTGTGGTAGGGGTTATGCTCTCTTTGCATAAAGTAAAGATGAGCCTTGAAATTTTAATAAACATAAAGAATTTGTTTAGTCATGGTCAAGTTTAAAGAAGAACCAAACGTATTTATTCACAGCAGGCTTGTTTTCGATTTACATATTAATGATTAGTTTCTTTGACTAATTTAATAATCAATTAAAAAAAGAAAATTAAAAATCTAGACTACAAATGGCGTTGGCTGCATTTTGCAAAAATATTTCAGTGAGGCCACTTTAAGTTATTTATCTTTAACAAACATAAAATTTCTTATTTAAAAGCTGAAAATCTCAATCTCTGTATTGAAAAATAATTTTTTATAACATTTTAATTTTCTAATAAAATTTTGTGTTAAATAAAATAAAAATATTTGTTGACCTCGTAGCTTAGAAAGGCGATTCAGTAACTTTTATTACGAACATTTGTAGCGAAGGAAAAAGGTATAATGATATTCAGTAACAAAATATTCAAAGTCTTGCAACGAACTTAACAGCAAATAAATAGTCATCGCAAATAACGATTTCTATTGTAGCGAATATTTTTGTCGGAAATTTACTAAATACCAAATTGGATAAAATATATTTACACCGTTTGGTAATAAAAGTTAGTGAATCGCTCTACAGGTTAGTTCTCATCTAAAAGATGCAGCTCGAAGGACCAAATGCTGGTGACATCAACAATATGTGTTCCCTTTTATTCGCTTCCCAATTAAGTGTTTGTTTTTTTTTATTTATTTTATTTTACACTTTTATTTATTATTTTTCATTATTTATTAGTTGGTTTGATTTGACCTTTTTCTTTTAAATAATATGACTATTTTATTAAGCTTGAGGTCTTATTTAAAAAAAAATTATTTTCATATCGATATTTCGCTAGAATTTATAATTATATTCTGAAGAAGCTACACAAATTGGAGCAAATTATATATAAAAATAATTTTTTTTAAAATAAGACCTCAAGCTTAATCATATTATTTTTCATTATTTTTTAAAATCTTGGCTGGTTGTTGAAGGTGCGATTGAAGATGAATAAGAATGTATGAGTCAGCTGCTAATAACCCAAAGTTGCTTCTTTTTTTGTCAGCGGCAGCGCAAAGAGCCCAAGATTTTTTAATCAGAGCACAGCTAGTTTTCATATGTAAAACGGAAAACTGTTTACGTAGTCGTAGTATGAACTAACAATTTATTATGTTATACGTGTTGTGCCGTTAATAATATTTTCAATATTGTTGTTTATGAAAATAGAAATTATTTATGGCGGCCATGCCTTTTTTTTAATTCTGCCAGCTTGCAGCTTGTACATGCAGAAAACAACTTCGTTTCCAATAAAAAATTCATTTTTCAGTTGTAGTAACTAGACATCGCTAATACAGGCCAAAAATTAGTTATTTTAAAAAATATTGTCAGGATAAAAGAACTTCCAATATGACAATTGAATTTTTGATTGGAAACAAATTTAGTTCTCACAACCAAAGTTGTTTGCTATGTGTAGCCAACTGTGTTTATGAGGGCAAATATTATTCTTAACCTCAGCAGAAACTCATGGTGATTGTAAGCTCGCTATCTTCTGAGCAAAAAAAAGTTCTTAATAAAAGCTTAAATTTTGTTTAATTTTTTGAAATCTAAATTTAATAGCCCAGTCGGTATTTTTTTAAATTCATAAAATTCTTATGAACAAAAGTCAGCTCTTAATTAAAGCCTACTTTTCTGTGACTATGACGATGGCCCAATATTTTTAATTTTTTTTTGTTTACTTAAAACTGTGAATACTTAAAGATTTTCAAACTTCAACACTCGCTTTCACAAAATACAGTTTCCTCAACACTCAAGGAAAGAAATAATTTTGACAAGACATTTCTGTTTTAGTAAAGCAAAGCCAGAGAAAGATAGAGAGAGAGAAGAGTACTAAAGGCAAACCATGTATTTTGTAAAATGATACAAAACATTAAAAAACAAAATTTATTTTAAATATTTAAGGTCAAATTGCTTGTAAAACGCCTTAAATAGTCAGGTTTATGTGAAGCATACAAGAGTTTTCTTAACAGCAACAACGAGAAAACATTTTTAAGCATTCAAGTTTGCTGGGACTCAGCTGCTGTTTAAAGAAATCTCAATTATTTTAACCCTAATGCCAAGAGTTTAAAACAAAAATAGTTTGCTTCTGTAGATTTACAAAACAAAACTGACAAAAAATAATATTTTTTTCTTCAAATGCAAATAAATTTTATAAAATTTCTACAACAGTAAAATGTTAAATATTTTTTTTTTAGTTTGCTAAATAAAAATAACAAATCAATATTTGTTTTTGAAATTTTATTTAATCAACATGTTATTATTTAAGTTTTCTTTTTTCTTTTTTTGTTTAAATCAAATTTGATTTGTAATTAAAAACTGGTTAAGAATTCCATTTCTTTTTTAAACAGACAATATCCTTTTCGTTTATTATGTCTTTTAAAGTCTGATAAAATTGATAAATCCTTTTAGGTCTATACAATTCCAGGCTTTAGTTATTTATTTTCACGTAGTACAAACATTTACTTGGTTTGATTACAAAATTCTGCTTTTGTAGTTCATGAATAAATAAAAAAAAATAAAAAAAAAAAAATAGTAAAAAAGACAACAAGAAAGAGAAAAAGAAAAAGAAAAAAACAAATACAATAACGAACGAATGATTCCTTCATGCATTTGACTTATTATATCCTACAAACAAACAAAAACTATATTCTCTACATACACTAACACACCTATAAGCTTTTTTTAGTAAGTGGTACATATGCTTGAAGCTTGTATGCCAACACACACACACACACACACTTGCATACAGTAAAATATTCGTCCAACAACGTTGACAAGCCAACAAATGACAAACATGCTGCATTTGATAATAATAAAATACTAATACAAATAAAACTACAAATACACATACCAATAAATTTACGCTTACACTTACATTTACATTTACACTTATACACTTCCCTACATGCACGCTTGTCAATCTCTGTTGCGAGTGGGCGTAATAATGTATGCTTAAAGCATAAGCGCACACACACACACACACACACATGCACACACAGCATTAGCAGTAAAGCAAAGCAAGAGATTTATTTTGTGCCCAATGTTTTGAGATGTGAAGTAGATTTTGTACGTGTGTGACAGACTTTTAATTTAATTTCACAAATACTTTATATTTCAAGTGCATGGGTGAGTGTGTGTGTGGGTATGTGTGTTTAAATGTTTTTGTTAGACAAACATAAATGACATCAGTGTATGCATTTGTGTGTGTGTGTATGTGTGTGAGGGTATGTGTTTAGTTCATACAAATACCGGCTGATATAAAACATATTTGGGCCCTTAAATTCTTATTTGTTGGGAAATATTTAAGTTAAGGCAAGCGATCCGCTTTTATTATCCCCTTGTATACCCTGGCTAAGCAAAATTTTTCTTACGCTTAAACTATTCAAATTGTATTGAAATTTATTTAACGAATTCCAAGAAGAGTTTTTGTCGCATAATTTTCTGCAATAGACACATGCTCCTTGCAAATCATATTGATATCAACGGAAGGACTTTGAGTGACATAACTGCGGCATTTGTAAATATTCAAAAAGAGTCACAAAAAATGGAGGATGATTTGGCCTAAGCTAGATAGCAATCGCGCCAAAGATTTACATTTACTGGAACTAAAGAGAGCCCAGTTGAGAAATGTGGTGGCTGTGGTAACAGGGCGCTGCAATTTTGGCAAACATGCTAAGAAAATGGGTTTGACATCGCTTCTCTGCTTTCGCAAGCGCTACCTCCAAGATCTCACTGGGCTGTCATCTATAAGGGTCCACATGTTATATGGCTTCGTTAAGAGTATCATTTGGTTTAAGTGACGCACCCATCCCTCATCTTCTACTATATGTCTTCCTATTTATTTCCTTTCACTTTCTATCTCTCTTGATGTCCTTCTTCACTTTCTCTAAAAGTACGACATCAGAGAACCCAAGTGAGTCCAGCTTCTGTATGCTTATTTGGGCGCCCTGTGTAAACTAACCTTAATGAAGCAAAAACAAAGTTTAGGAACAGCAAAAACACTAGATTAGATGGAACCGTGAGTGAGCTGTGGAGTTGTGGAGGAGTTTGCATAACTTGTGTACAACATTAATAAAAACAATAACATCAGCCTGGAAACACGAAGAAGAATTTTTGTAGCAAATAGGTGCTACTGTCGGGAAGGACAAGAAACGTCGGAATATGTTCTCTGTCTTAGAACAAGCTGCTTAGGTAGGGGGGCATGAGTCCCAAAGGATCTAGTCATAATTAATCCTACAGCAATTACGGCACTCGTAAGAAGTCTCGAATTGTAGCTAGGAAATGGGCTGCACAATAAATCTTTAAAGGATTAAAGATAATTTTAATCCAAAGCCCTCTCTACAAAACACTCATATTTCCCGTGCTCTTGTATGGCTCAGAGTCAAGCAAGCAAATGAAGCTGTACTTGGCGTATTCCAGAGAAAAATCCTTAGCAAACTATATGGAATAATTTGTGTTAGCGGGGACTATCGGCATCGTATGAACCACAAACTTAAAGCCGACATTGATTTGGTGAAGCGCAAAGATCCAAAAGATTGCGCTAGCTGAATCATGTGCGCATCAGTACGATCCCGAAGTTATAAATGAGAGGGGGGCATCTAAAGTTCCGCTGGAAAGATCAAGATCTGCAATATTTCAATGATCTGAATGTCCAAAATTAGAGAAAATATGCAGAAGATCAAAGTGTATAGAGAGCCATTCTAACCTCGGCTGAAGACCTAAATAGGTTGTAAGAAGTTAGTTAAGAAGAAAAAGACTAGTGTCGCAAAAGGTCTATTCGGGCAGCTCCTGCTGACCAATTTGTCACGTATTTTTTATAAAATAAGCAAATTGTAAACTTTATGGTTCTACATTTTTATAGGCCCTTGATTTTGTAGGCGTAGCTGCAGCCAGTGCTCAGCTCTAACAGTTTAGGCAGCCTGCTTAAATAATGCACTCATGCCAAAGGTACGAGTACGTTTGAATGTGTTTGTTGATTTGTTATTTCTATACAAGTACAGCTACCTTTTATAGCGGCCATATTAAAGTTGAAAGTTTTAGTAGTGAAAAGCGAAAGAAAAAAATAATTTTAAAATTGATTTTGCAAAATTTGTACATTTCAAGCCCTCAAAAGCCTGTATTATGAGACTCAAACCCAAAATACAATGAAGATTCCTTTGAGACTTGAGGCAAACACAAAAACACAGAAAAGAAAAGGAGAAAAAAAAACGAAACTCTAACAGACAAAAGTACACACATACACAGATACACCGAACAGGCTTGGCAGTGTGTCTGTACAGAAACAATAACGTACGTAAGTAAACTGCTTAAGTTAAACATATGCTTTAGTTGACTTTAGTTGAAAAATACCCACACAAACACACACACTTTGCTGCTACTCATTTTCTTGAAGGTATTTACACACACACACACACATACACAAAAACACATTTTTGTAAAGAAGCACAAGCAGCAGAGACAACAAACGTAACAAGAAAGCAAAGAAAAAGGTATGTGCATGAGAGTGTGTGTGTGTGTGTGTGTGTGTGTGTCTGTGTGTATTTTAAACGTAAAAAGTAAACATGGCTTACATCATTCAAGAAAGAAAATTGAATTTTAGAACACAAAGCAATTTGAAAAGCGTGTCTATGTATACCAAGAGTTATAATGCTAAACACATCCTTATTCACACACACACACACACACACACTCACTCTGGCTCACAACATTCATTTAATTTTAAACTTATATTTACCCACTTCTTTATAAAATACTTATAGTTTATAATAAAGCCAACAGCTAGAGCCAGAACCAAAGGCAGAGAGACAGCAACAGCAACAGCAACCGAGTAAGATTTGTAGTTGGAGTTATTTTGCTGGTTCGTTGCTTGGTTGCCTTTATCGTCCTTTCTGTGCTATTTTTAATTTCTTTTCTTTTCTTTTCTATTATATTCATTCAGAGCTCAACTTTCTTGTAACTCAGTTTCTAGTGTTTTGTGTCGTTTAAGAAAACAAAAACCATCTTCTGAATGTTTTTCAACATAACATTCCTACGGTACATAATCGCTTACTTAACACACATATTCTTACATCCGCCACTAAATGAATTTAAATGTACTTCTTCTGCAGCACTTTTCTGTTTCAACTTTTCATACAGGAGCTTACAAAAATTACAGTTCCAGCTGAGCAATTGAAATTCGAATGAAACTATGGTTTTTGGAGTCCTGGCAGTCATACAAGAAACTAATTTTTTATTTAAGAAAACTGAATCTTTAAATTTCCTTTGTCAATCAGAAAAGTCCTTTCCCGGATTTAAAAGCAGCATCAGTATCGATTTTCTTGCATTTAAATTGTAGTCAAATTTCAATTGATATTGAATGCTGAATGAGTTTCTAATCCAATTCAATTGAGATTTTTCTTAAGAATAATTTGCTTGCTAAATCCTTGACTTAACTGCAGAAAGCACAAGACCCCCCAAACTCATTAGTACACTAGCCACTGCTCTAGGCAGGCTACTAAACAGATGTTATGCTTAGCAAAGCCATCAGCAGTGTGCTTCAGCTACTTTTATTATGAACACTCGTACCGTTGAAGGTGTTAGACCAGGGTATTTGATCTAAACCACAAAAGAAGCTTATCAGTATGGGTCAAGAGAACTTAGTTTTTCAAACCGAAATACTTGCCATAAAGCAACAGTCATATCTATATTCACTCGGACAATAGAGCGGCATTGCTGTTACTCAGTGCCTTTGAGATAAGATCAAAACTGGTCTGGCATTGCCTAAAACTAGCATCTAATAACAGGGTTCACTTGCTATAGGTGCCAGGTCATACTGGCTGTGTAGGCAGGCAATGAGAAGGCAGACGAACTCGCAAGAAAAGGGGCAGCTAAAAGATTTATTGGCTCAGAACCATTTTGCTGGCTGCCTTGGAGCTCTATTAAGCTTAGCTTTAGGGAGAGGCTGGAAAGAGGATCGCAACAATACTGGCTGGAAACAATAGGTATCAGGGCAGCGAAAACATTTATGCCATTCCGATCTCGGAAGACAACAAAGGTATTTCTTAGCTTGATCAGATCAGGAAAGCGCATTGTCACGGGATTTCTGACTGCACATTCAAACACTTGGCGAATAGGAGCATCAGCTAAAATGACCTCTGCACGTTATGTAACAAACGCATATTGCCTCACAGTAGTGCTCTAATTTGGACCCGTTGTTTAACCACAACCGTCTGACTTGACAGACAAATCACCCAAAGAAGTTTTGAATTCTTAATGAATACTAGACTCTGAGATGATGTGTAATTTGAGAGTAACGTCACAATAGGTTTATTTTGGCTGCAGTGACCAGTTGACTTGTTCCCGCTCTAATTCTACTGAATCGCATTACTGGTATCTGCACTTCATTCTTTTTTGGTTCACTGTGTTTTATGTGAAATAATAAAACGCTTGTTTGCCGAAAAAAGAAAATTGTTATGAAAAAAGTCACGGAATAATGAAACAGCCCTTGTTGTAACACCCTTTACATCATCCCAAACATAAACAGTTTTTTATGTGAGTGCATGTCCTTTTTGTTTCTTCTTCTTAAATGTTAGACATATAACTTGTCATGTTTTTGCTTTTTTATGTCTGTCCTTTTTTTTTTGTTTTATCCAGAGCTTTTGTCTGTTTGCTTTGTTGTGTTTTTTTTTTCGTTTTCTTAACTAGTTTTGGTTTGTTGTGTGCACTTTTGAGAAAAATTCGTAGTCCATAACAAACCTGGCAGCTGTCTCTAAACTCTGTCTTGTGCTTGTTTATTTCTTTTATCCTTTTGTTGTTGTTATTGTTGTGAAATATGTAAGAGCAATTTTTATTTGATTAATTTCTTTGCTGCTTTGTTTTGATCTGTGTTTGTTTTAAAGATCTTTATGCAATTATAATGTTGCTACTAAAAAAACACACAAACCAGCAAATCGCTTTATACTCTCTGTCTGTCTGTCTGACTGTCTGTCTGTCTGTCTGTCTGTCTGTCTATATGATTTAAATATTTGTTTACATGATTTTTTATATGCATGTTGTTGCTTCATATGGCTGTATGTGTGTTCCTGCAGTGTTAACGTTAACTAAGACACAACCGACCTTTTTGCTTTTTGCCTGAATGTGTAGAAAATTATTTGCATAAATGCTTGTTTGTTTGTTTGTAATTTGTTTATGTATTTATGCGTGTGCGTGTGTGGGTGTTTAAAAACATATTTGTGGGAAAAATCACAGACTTTTCAATGCACATTTTGTATTGTACGGTTGAGTGTATGATTCCTAAGAATGTTTACAGTTTAAGCAGATTAAAATGAAGTTCTTAAGAGAAAAGAAAATTTCAGTAAGGAATTTTAAATATGAAAAGAGCACAAACACACACACACACACACACACGCATTGATGAAAATTAAGTGATCCTTGGGGGATTTCTTATAAGAGTTTACAGTTTCTTTTTCTTGTTTTCTATGATTTTTTGTTTGTTTTTTTTATTTTGCCATTTATTTGTGATTTAGCTTAAGCTAAACATTTTTGATTAAACGCTTAATTACAAAATACCTAAATTGTTTATGTGAAAGAGGGCAAAAATAAGTATTGAGAATTAATAAATTAAGAAAAATTAAAATTTAATATCCCTTTGGGGGGCCAAAGGATGGGGCACCACACTAATTTTTAAGGTGTAAAAAATATTCTGTAAAACAAAACAAACTGTTTAAAACAGAGTCCAAATAAAACTAAAAATTTTTTTTTGATACAAAATGACTAACATTTTTAAAAGCTTTCGATATTCAGCAAACTATCGCATCGCAACAGTTTCAATCAAATAACAGATCAATTGCAGTATTGTTTTGCATGCTTTAGAATTATATTTATTAAGATTGATTATACTCGATGGACGACTCGCTGTCGAAAGCCATCATGTAACATTTGAAAAATGAGGTCAACTGAAAATGATCAAAACGACTCAATATCCACAACAGTGATGGGACCTAAGAGAGCTCCTCCTCTCTCTGTTTTTAACCTACAAGCACTCAGTTACTCACTCACTGAAATACTTAATGCTAATTGATGGTGTATCATTCCACTCTTAACAATTCCTAGCTCATTTGTGCTTCAACTACAAATTGTCCAGTCCTTTAAGATCATTTTATAAATCAATTTAAAAACAAAATTTTATTTCCAGTTTCTTTTTATTTTAATTTTTTTTTTTTTATAGAAAAAAAAAATATGATTTAAAACTTTATAATTTTGGGAAAGGAATGGCTACAGTCCTGTTATGAGTGTAATTGAATTTTTTAAAAGAAATAAAATTACAAAGAATAAAAGAAAAAAATTACTCTTTTGAAAAGTTTTACAAAAATAAAATCTAAACCCGAATTTTCAACAACATGATTGTTTCAAATTTGAAACTAAATAGAGAGAAATAAATGTCAACTGAAATCACAAGCAAAATGCACCCACCACACACTCCTACGAGTACATTCACATATAACGCAAAAAAGAGAAAAAAACAAGCCAATTGAAGAAGCACAATAAATAAATAAATAGAGAATAAAAAAACTTTAATTTAATAGCAAACTTTCACTTGAAAACTAAAATATAAAAAAGGAAACTAAATAATGAAAAACACAACTAATTTAAACAAATACGAAAATAAAAAGCTACACACACATGCACGCACTAGTGAAAAAAAGTATAAATTTAAATAAATATCAATAAAAAAAAAGAGGAAAGAAATATTCAGGAATTGTTCATGTGTGTGTTTGTTAACTACGTGTATGAGGGTAAAGTGTATAAAGATTTCTGCTACTTTCCTTCAACTTAAAATAAAGAAAAAGACAAAAATTAAAAAAAAAAACTAAACTAAAATATAAAAAAAATTAGGAAAATGTTAAAATATCTTTAGAAAAAAAGAGAAATAAAATAAAATAAAATAGCAAACGACTGATAATAAAATTTCCCAAGCAGGAGCCACTGCTACCAAAAAAAAAAAAAAAAAGGATATACATTTGGAAAATGATACGAGTACAGCTGAGTGCATGAGAATGGGTATAGACCCTATCCTTAACTACATGTTCATGTATGCATGTGTGTGTGTGAGTGTGTGTGTTTAGTTTCTTTGCCTTATTTTGGTAGCTGTAATCGTATAGTTAGTTTTTTTTTTTTTTTTTTTTTTTTTTTTTTTTGTGTCGTCATGCCAAATAGGCAACGCAGTGAGGCATAACAAATGCACAAATGGCCAATTCTACTAACAGCAAATATAAACACACACTCTTGCTCTCTCTTTCTCTCTCTCTCACACACACACACAACATACATTCACAGGCTTTGTTGCTTTTGTGCATTTTTTCTTTTAAATTGTGATACAAGTTTGTGCAAGTGTTGTCTTCGTTTGTGCTCGAATTTTTCTTTTCTTTTTTTTTTGCCATTTGTATCTGTATGTGTTTGCTAACAATATCAAATATTGAAATAAATACAACAACAAAAACAACAACAATCATACCAGCAGCATTAGCAGCCAAAGGAAACATGATAACAAAAGCAACAACATTGAAGAATAAGACAAAAAAAAGTGTTTTTTTTTTTTTTTTTTTTTTTTTTTTTGGAAAATAGAAAAGCATAGGAAAGTGTACTCATATCAATGCTTTTAAAAAGCAGTGTTCGCAAAAGCACAATAGCGTTCCAAGAATAATAGAAACAACCATAACTCGTTCACTTAGTTATTTCTGTGTTTAAAAAAAGTCAGCTGTCACATTTAGACCAAGACCCAAAGGAAGGGTCGAGGCGGCCACAGCAGACTACTGACAACCTTTGCCGCATTCCTGTCTAGATCTGCAAGTGCTCGTCGAATAGTTTCCATTAAAACAGCTTCTAGAAGCTGTTTAGAATTAAGCGTGTTTTTCTTTGGTTTTCACGCGAACACTGCTTTTAATGGCTAAAGCAGCAATAAACAAAATTTTAGCTAAAAACTAGACACTGAGAATATTGTGCAAAACACACACACACACATACTCACACAGAGTCCCAAAAATAGACAAACAAACTGCACTTATCCACTGATATGTGAATTTATTATGATTCCCATTGCCAGCTAGCTGTACAGTAGTCGTTAAAAAACAAACAAGTAACGCAAAAACTATAAAAAAAACTAAGGAGGGGATTGCAGGACTAAGGTCACGGCTTAATTAAATCCGGTAGTGCGATTCAGTTCCTTTTATTACGAACACGTTATTTTTGTCGAATTCGATATTCAGTAACTTTCCGACAAAAATATTCAAAGTTTACGAACATCACGTAAATAATCATCGCAAATAACGATTTCTATCATGCCGAATAGTTTTGTTGGAAAGTTAATAAATACCGAATTCGATAAAATATCGTTATAAAGAGTGTCCGAACAAGAACGCAAGATATAAATTTGGCACCATTCGAAGTGTCATTGTTTGACATTTGAACAATTGTTATTGTTTGCTAGTAGAAGGTACGAGGTTAGTAAAAAATAACCATGGACAGCGAAGGGAGTTCCTTAATTGGGTATTGGAGAGACAACATGAAAATGCTGATTTTGCCGATAAAATCATCTTCAGTGACGAGGCCCATTTCCATCTTGATGGCTTCGTCAATAGGCAGAATTGTCGCATTTGGTGAGGAAAATCCTCGAGAAGCAAATGCATTCTCAACGTGTCACTGTGTGGTCTGGTTTTTGGGCTGGAGGAATCATTAGACCTTTTTTTTATGAAAATGAGGCAAGTCAAGCGCAAACAGTCAATGGTGTTCGGTATCGTGAAATGATAATCAGTTTTTTCTTGCCTAGAATTGAAGAAATGAATGTGGAGGGCTTGTGGTTTCAACAAGACGGCGCCACATGTCATACAGCCAGAGAAACAATTCAATTGCTGCATCAGTCATTTATTTAAAATTTAAATCTTGCGTTCTTGTTGGGACACCCTTTACTTGTTTTTTTCAATATAAAAGTTTCACTACAGGCTAGTGGTTTTATCGACAGTTTAACGTTGAGTGCTTTCAGCGGAGTTTTAAAATTTTCTTTTGTCTTATAGTCTTATCTGTAGTGCGATTCAGTAGCTTTTAAAGGTTGGACATACTGTTATATTTAACTCTATATTTTTCTATTTGCACTAACGAATGTGTGACTTAGTAATTTTCGCTTAACTTTAGAAGTTAAAAATTTAGTACTGCTATCAGTACCATGCACGAGTACAACAACGAGAAAGGCTACAAATTACCATTTCAGAGTCATTTACTTTTATTTTTCGGCTTTTATTTAATCACACAGCGGACAGTTAACAATTTTACTGCATCACAAAACTTTTAATTTTGTGGTTGACTATTTTTAACCAACCATTTTTCTTTAAAAGTGAATAGTGAATCGCTCTACTGGACCCACTGTTAACATGTTTTTAACCAACATGTGTGTTAGCATGTAACTCGTTATTATTTTAAAGTTATTAGTTGTTAAACCATACTGTTGTGCTACTAACGAAGCAGAAATTAAATAAATTGCATTAAAAAATAATAAAAATAAAAAAGAGAAAAAGAGAAGAAAACCGTTACAAAACTGAACTTAGAAAATGTAGAAAACTCAAGCTGCAATAGAAATGGCCATTGCAAACATACAAGTGCAAGTCATACTCGAGCAAACACAAGTACATAAATTGCGTACTGATTACACAGGCCAATCTAGGCGGCAAACATACAAACACAATCTTTTTATTAAATGTAAACACATACGTAGAGACTTGAAGCATCAAATTTTTTTGTAGAAAAGAGCAACGAAGTAGAATTAAAACGGAAACGCTACACTTAAAGTTTCAGCTCAATAGCGAAAATGCACTCGGATACGGAAATATAAGGGAAAAAAAGAAGAAACAAACTCTTACACAGAATTGTGCAAACAAATAAAATTTCAAAAAAAAAAATAATTTTTCTTTATTTTTTTTTTTTTATTAAAAAATAATAAAAAAAAATCTAAAAAACTCAAAAAATAATTATGGGTGTGTACTCGTATGCGTTGTTTTTTTTAATGAAATTTTTTGTACTAAAATAAATTTACCCTTTTTTAAATTGAAAAAAAAATTTTTTTTTTTTGATTTGTTTTGGTGTAAATCGTAAACATGATGCAGCCACATTGATTTTTGTAAAATTTTTAAATTAAATTTTTTTAAGCAAAATATCTATTTATTTTCCCTTGCCTCTGTGCATATTTTTTTCTCTCTCTTTCTTACTCTCTCACTCTTAAAAATCACTTAAACTCTGGCATTTGTTTCGAAAATGATACAAATTGCAGGCCAATAGCATAAGTATCAGTTTCCGCTTACTGGCGAGCACAATAATGATGTTAATCAATGCCAAACTGAAATTTAAAAAAAAAAGGTTGAAGCTAATCTGCTGCAGATGAGTTGCTTTAAGTTTAAAAAAATGTGCTTAAAGTAAAATAAGAGATCGTAATGTAAGCTTGTGTGAGTATTTCTAAAGAAAATCCAAAAAATAAAAAAAAATTTTGGAAAAATAGTAAATGGAATGTTAGAAATAGAAACACAATCCATTTGTGCAAAAGCATTTGTTGACTGCAAATGTTTGCAACGCATGAGTGATCTCAAGGAAACTAATTTGCTAGTTTCTTTTTCGGTTTAAATGCAAAGATACAAAGCAAATTGTTTTAAAATAAACCCAGTAAAACATGTAGAGTGAGAAACTAAATTTCTATTTCTTTTTTTGTTGTAAAAAAAATTTAATTTTTTTAAGTTTAAGGAAAAGATAATTGAAAAAAAAAAAAAATATTAAATTATTGAGATTAATTTGAATCAATAATAGATGACTTTTATGATTTTTAATAGGCTCCACACCAACACCCAAACTATGAATAAATTTTATACCAAAATAGAATAAAAAACAAATTTATCGCTTCGCTTTTTCTATAAAAAATAAATTTTACAATTTGCTGGGTTATTAGTTTCTATGAAATGTAGGTGAATTCTTCCTTTTAAGATTTAAGTTATTCATTCATATTCACTTTAATCATGTCCAATAATGGTTCAACTAAGCAAATAACAAATTTTATTATTTAAATTTTAAATTTAGCTTTAGAAAGCTTGTGCTACTTATTTGTATATTAAACAAAAAAAAAAAAAGAAAAGAAAAAGATATAAAGAAAAGCTAATTTACATAAATACTCGTATGCACATTGAAAATTGATTTTAAGAAGCATTTTAAACAAAATAATTTTTGTTTATTTTATTGCTTAACAGCCTTGATCAATTAAAAAAAAATATTACATTCAAGTAAATTATTTTTATTTAAAAAATTACAAAATTTAATTATTTTTTATATAAACCTTTTAACGCTACAACAAAAAGCTTGAGTGAAAAAATCATTTTCAGCCAAAAAAAAAAAAAAAAAAAAACAGGTTGTGGGCTCTGGAATTTATTGCAGAGAACTTGACATGCGACTCTCACTTCGATTTCCGGATAGGTCTAGAGTTTTTCAGGCGAAGACACTGGCCATCAAGGAAGCATGCGATTTTCTGTACGATAAGAGAATTAAAGGAATTATAGGCATCCTTGTAGATGCCAAGTATTTCTCCTGGCACTTCAAACGAATGTTACATTATCAGCTCTTGTTGATCGATGCAGGAAAGGCTGTGTTCTCCAACAAGAGACGTTAGTTTATCGTATCTTTGGTGCTGATTCCTGCACACACTGGCTTTCATCGGCAACAAAGACGCGGACGAAATGGCTAGTGCTAAATTTAATATTAATGATTCTATGTATGTTTATTAGCATCAAAAGCATCATTCTATAGTACTATCAAAAAAAAAAGACGGATACCAGATGGCGGGATCTCGTGACATTAAGATTGAGCATCAATTATGGCCTTACTATGATGACAAACTCTCTGCTCAGCTAGTAAGCAGGAATAGTAAGAATATTTCCAGACTGGTGGCTGTGATAACCGGCCACTGGCTGTTCATCAAGCGCAGCAGGCTTTGATTGCCCCAGCTGCCATGCATCTGAGAGCAAGTAGACAGTCTTTCACTTTCTCTGCAAGTGACCAGCACTTCTTAGAGACTTAAATTTTTCGGTGCACATTTTATAGACGGACTACCTGAGATATCAGGGATATTCTCAATGCGACTTACAACTGCGTTATTTTGGCCAGTGGGTAGTTGGAAAGGAAATCTTGCGTTACTACATAAAGCCACATAAAGCAACCAACTACTTTAAATCTACAACTTTCTGGTCTTGCTTTTAGTTTTCTTGTTAAATTTTTGCTTGTTGCGCTTTTCAAACATCAGCTATTTTACACTTTAAAAACTCAACATCATTTTGATAAAATTTATCCAACTATAAGGATCCATTATATATTTTTTAAATGGTCAATCTGTGCCTGAAAACGTGTGGGTCATTGTATGCTGCACATTTACTTTTATATTTAATTAAAACAAACAACAAAACAAAAAAACCCGGACACACTTTATTTTGTTCTTTTTGTGTGTATGAACTCGTATTTTGTTAATTTCATTATGTGCTGGGGAAATGTTGTGTGTGCATGCACGATGATGGTCTCTTGTATGGTAAATTATATTAAAAGTTTTCATTCAAACACTAATTTGTGGAGCAACAGCAGTAGGCGGTGAGGAAGCTAGGGAGCAGTCAGCAGTGACAACAAAATAAAACCAAAAAAAAAAAAAGAAGAAAACTCAAAGCATGATGACTGGATGACTGAATAATTTAATCTCAACCATCAACAGCAATAACAAAAACAAACTCTGTATGTGTGTTTAACTACACAAATATGTTATGGGACAACGCCTGGGAAATATGAAATACAAATAGTGTTGTTTGGCTGAGTGTTAAGGCAAAGCGTAGGAGCGAGCACTCGCCATTAACAGCATTTTTCAATCATTTGATGTTTATTATACGAGCATGTTTCCACGCTGGCAGACTTTTTTTTTCCCTGGCCTGTGTTCTTATGCAAAGAGATATATTTATTTTAAATATCAAAACATAAAGGATGGATGGCTGGCTGGTTAAATAAATCAAATGGGCGAGCATATGAATGCACACATTCGATTAATGTCAACTTTTATAAATGTTGAAAGAGCTGTTCGAATAACAGCAACAACAGCAACAATAGGAATATTGGTCACCGCAATGACAACAATTTCTTGTTGTTATTTTCATAGTTAAATTTGTTTGGTGCATTGAATTTTTGTTAAAACTCCAGCCAGCCTGCATAAAAAGTGTTTATTTCTGTTTTCATGGGAAGTATGTGGCTGCTCTCAAATTGTTTCCAAAATTGTTTATACCTGGAAACCAGATTTCAGATGTGTCATGACACTTAAACACATGTGACCCTGCTGTTTTATATTAAATTGAGCATAATCCTTGATATACACTCACCAACACAATTATTTTATGTTTAAAACAAACAAAAACAAAAACATACATACAAGTAGTCTGTTCTATCTTCATTTTCTGTTTGCTGGCGTGTTTGTTTTTCCAACGGATTTGTCTAAAATTTGATATAAAATCTCTGTGCATCAAGGAAGGTAGCCACAGACTTTTGAACCAGACACGCCCATTTTTACGCCTACTTTTCAACGATTTTCTCTCGCCACTGTTCAAAAAGATGTGTGGCCGTAGTTAATTTAAGCCTGAAATTATGCTTTGAAACATTTTATTTAGCACTTTGGTAGGCGCCTCTGATAAGAATGCTGCCTAAAGAAGATAAGCCACTTCAGAAAGTGCTGAACCGGTTTTTTAACAATTAAAATTCTATGTGTAAACGGATTTCTCTAAAAATTGCTACATACGCTCTCTCACGTAATAAAACATCTAGTAAAAATAAATATAATTTTAATGATTAATTACGTTGTTTAAGTAAAATATTATTTTAACAATGAAATTAAAAAAGAAAACTTAAATTTGTTAACAGGAAATGAGACAATGAATTTGGCCATGAATAAATATTTCTTCTTTGTTACTCTTCTAAAAGAAATTAAACACTTCAGCCCGTAAAATATTCTGCTTTTCGTTATTTTTTCCTTAATAAATACAAGCATTAAAATGAAATAGTCCTTTTTCTTTGGTTATCAGCTTACACCCTTGTCAAGTGTAGCTGTGAGTACTCGTACATGGTTAGTAAATTAAATTAACTGCTCACAGGGATTTCACAACAAGTTATTAAATATTGCATTCAAAAAAAGAAAACAAAAACAAAATGTGATTAAGGACTACCCATACTCTAACTGTCTGTCTTTGTATTAAACAATTACACTACAGATTTCACATCACATAAGATTTGTGCGCATCACACAAAGGATTAATGCTGACTTCTTTGTGCACACCAACACTCTTCCTCACTGTATCACATACTTAACTATACAATAATGCTGAATTTTTTATTACATTCTCTTTTACCTACCCCTTCAACAAATTAAACAATATCTCGTACACAGGATATCCTACACCACCTGCTTGTGCTTTTATTCATTGATTACAAACGCATTTTCTACTCCCACTGAAAACCGAATATCCTTTGAGATGTTGTTCAAACAAGCCAGTGTACGATTACTTAATGATTCAAAGACAAACAACAAAAGGATAACAAACTTCTAAACTTGACATACTCATATGCACACACGTACTTCTACTTATACTCTGGCATTAAGCTAAAAAAAAAGATGGTTTATGATGAGTTTGTTGCATTCTTGTGCCTTTTGTAGTCTTTATAATGCACAAACAGGATTTGTAAAACATATGTTTAGCAGACATAAAATTAAAAAGGAAAATAATGGAATAAAGAAAATGATAAAAAAAGGAAAATAAAGAGAAAAATGAAATAATATAATTAAAAGCAACATATTGCTTCACATTGTTTAACCAACAAAGTCGTCCCACTGTACTCTATGAATGCGTGCACTATAAACATAACCCAGCAAACTATTTTTGTTTATTAGAAAAATCTAAAGACTAATTTAAATGTGCTTATTACTGCTTACAACAACTGTAACGACACGTTTCCGCTGGTTGCTGGGGTAGATCAGCGGCATCCATAGTGAGGAGAAAGTGACGTGTTTGTTTTCCTTTCAACCATATAATTTTATTTACTAGATCCTTATAAGCTCCGGCATGCAATATTCTTTCTTGACGTAAGGAGAGCTTAGCGGAGAACGAAACAAAAATTTTGCTCACTGGGTTATCGTAACTACCATGCAGACATGAAATATTTTAATGTTTCAATTAAATTTATTTAGATATGATATTTAGCAAACTACCATAATTAAACATGAGAATAGCAAATGAGAGATATTAAGTGAAAACATTTTTAAAATTTATAACAGCAAAATATTTCAAACAAAATTTAAAAAATTCATTTTTAAATGCAATTTATTTTACTTTTTTTTTTTCTTTTTCAAATAAAAAATTAATGAAATTCTGGTTTTATGTTTAAAATATTTTTAATTTATTAATTTAAAATGAAAACGAAATTAATTACTTTTTAAATGAAAAATGTTTATTAAAAACCCACTCATATCCTAATGCTTTCACCTTTAAATTTACCAACACTCATCATCAGTTCATTTATAAAAATTTTTAAATTTGCGTGGGTATCGTGTCAACAAGTTGTAACCATTTAGCGCAAAATTTCAACCTCATTTTGAATACAAACAAAATAATGAATAAAACTGTGCTTCACGCACACGTCCTTTACAAAAAATAAAAAATAAATAAATGAAATGACACAGTAACCACCTGTACCATATGTGAATTTGGTATTTCAATTTCGTTGAACACACACGTACACAAATACTTACGATCTGCTTTGTTTGAAGTAATTGTTTAGTGCTACCACATGACAATTAACCTTCATTAAATGACATACCAGAAAAAGCTGCAGAACAAAATAAATATACTCGTACTGAACGAATTGTAGGCTCTCTAATGTGACTTATTTTGAATTGAAATTAGTGTTAGTTGACTTTCCCAAAACAGAAATACCCTTCAACTAAACAAACAAGAAAACTTAAAAGGTTTTATAAAAAAACGTATAAAGTCTTATACAAACAAAAGACTCTTATACATATAAAGACAAAAGTTTTATATAAAGCCAAAAGTCTTATATAAAGAAAAAATTTCTTATACATAGACCAAAGTCTTATAAAAAGACAAAGTCTTTTACAAAATATAAAAGTCTTATATAAAGACAATAGTCTTATACAAAAACAAAAGTATTATACCAAGAAAAAGTTCTTATATTTAGAAATACCAAAGTCTTATAAAAAGACAAAAGTCTTATACAAGGACTGACATCTTATACAAAGACAATAGTCTTATACAAAAACAATAGTCGTATACAAGAACAATAGTCTTATATAAAGAAAAATTTCTTATACAAAGACAAAAGTCTTATATAAAGACAAAAGTCTTATACAAAAGATGAAAGTTTTATAAAAAAGACAAAAATTTTGTACAAAGACTTGCGTTTTGGAGAAAGTCTTATAAAAAGACAAAATTCTTTTACATAGAAAAAATTATGATATGAAGAAAAAATTCTTATACAATAGACAAAATTATTATGCAAAGTCTGGTATCATATACAAGGAGTAGCGTCTGTTAAAAAAAAATTCTTATACAAAGATTATCATCTTATATAAGGACTAGTCTTATAAAAACACTACTGTCCTATACAAATCCTAACGTCTTATACCATCACCAGTCTCATACAGAGATAAAATCATAGATTAAAACTATTCAAACTGTCTTATATAATTAAAATTCTTAATTGAGATAAAAAACTCAGTGTCTGTTGCGTTAGGTTGTACAGGAAGTCGGTCACAAAGCAACATACATACTTTGGTCCTATAAGGTCTTTTTGTGTTGTATAAGCAATTTCTATAAATCTGCTTCTAATGCAGTACCAAACCATCTCGAGGTTTGGTCTACGCAGACCGAGCCATCTGTCAAACTCAGCAGTATCGTGCTGCCCAAAAACATGTAGCTGCGTTTAGGCTAAAATTTCCAAATAAACAAGCAATTTCGTTTCTACTTATTTGTTTAAATTTATTATGCTCTTGGGCAGCTTACATAATTTAAGAATAAGTAAATAAATTATTTCACTTAAACAAAAGGGAGTGTAACCATTAAGTTTTTTTTTTTTTTTTTTTTCGAAAGGACATTATGAAAAAGTAAAAAAAAAAAAGATAATAAAAAAATTCAAGTGTTTTGTTGCCATGTGATGATGGCTCAATTGAAAACTTTGCATGAAAATTTTGTAAAAGAAAAGGCAATCCTTAAAATTAACATACACAGAGACAGACATTTGTACACCACACACAACACTTATCTATAATTAGTAACCGTTAATATTAAATCAACTGAAATAATTATGTATTTCAAAAGTCTAACTGTAATTGTAATTTTAATGGTAATTGTGTTGATAATTTTAAAATTCTACTTGTGTTAGTAGATCAGCAAATGCACACACTTGTAGTCACATACTTTTTTGCTTTGGCCTTAAAAAAATGTTTAATTAATTTCCTTATTTAAGTATTCATAGTCGTTAATGTACTCACTCGCTGATAATACTTATAGTGATGTCTCTTAGGGATGAGTATCAATATGTATGCGCTCAGCATGTATTTGTGCATCTGTGTGGTATTTTCCATAAAATAATCATATAATCAACATGACAATGAAGGCTGATAGTGATAAAAGTAATTAAACACGTTATTGTTATTAAAGGCAATTTTGGTCTTAAAGGAGGAGATTAACAAACAAATAAACAACCAAAAGAAAACAATATGTTTGAGAAGAATCTTGTCTTTAATGAGTTTAAGATAAATATGTACACACGTACACACATACCACCGAACGTATATTTTAATTAACATTCATATTCAAATGTACCAGAGATTGCATATATTTTGTGGACTTTACGAGTAAATTTAAATGCATAAACGGTGATTTTGAGGTATTTAAAATAAACAAATTTATTATGACAATTAATGTAATTTTCAATCAAGTTCTGTTGCAGAGCGGTTATCCATCTGTCCAGGCTTTGTTTTAATTTTCATGTGAATTGTAAATATTAATTAAAGAAGGAGAAGAAAGGGAAGAGGGACATTGTTTAGCTTTAACTAATTGATGCAGCAACATTCCAAAAGATCTTATTATTTGTTCCTTTTACCATCTTTGAAAGACCTTATAAATGGAAATAAATAAAAAAAGGAAAATATTTTGTTTTCGTTATTAGCACTAGTCCCCTTTTAGGTTCTGTTTGATTACACAGGTTAGATTGTAGCTTCTGGGATACAGTTCTTCCTTGAGGCTTGTAATAAAAGAGGAAATATGGCAAAGAGATAGCGATAAAAATACGTCAAGGAAAGACAGAAGCAGGGTAATGGAAATAGAATGAAAAAGTAGTATAAGAAAAGTCGCTATCAGCTGATAAATGGAATGTTTCAGAATTAAACTACCATAAGTTGGCAATGGTCTACCCGTTAATAAAGAAGCAGAGAAAGAATGGAAGAGAGAATAACAGGAACAAAAAGAAGCTGATTGCTCGCTGACTACAACACTCAACTGCCCGGAAAGGTTTTAATGGTAGGCAGCACCAAAAATAATAGAATTACGCCATCCCGCATATAAAATTGAAATCTTCTGTGTATTTAGCACAAATGACGTCATGCGGTGTGTTCCTATTTGCTAATAATTTATAGCTAAACAAGCGATACAGAGAAAGCAATTTGCAATTTTTTTCTGCCAACAGTGGATTATCAAAAGGAAATCATGCCCAGGGTATAACCTTGTATTTCTATTATCCTTGGGTAGCAATGCCCAGCAGAGGCAAGGAGGAGCTTAACAGTCTTCTCCTCATTCTCATCATTTTGTTGAGGTAGTAGTCATTTCTTGCCGAACCCATTCCACTCACGATCGGTTAAAAAATTCTCATTTTCTTAAAAACACCTTCTAAATCGTGTAACGTGCTACATTTACTAAACGGAATGTATTTATTATATAATCGAAAAATAAAAATTTAGAAGAAAAGGCAGTAAATTTAAAATCAGAGCTCAATTTTGGACACTTTATGAAGTACGTAATATCATATGAGTCTTGGATATTCAACTGTGAACTGATGAGCCGCACATGATAAAATTAATTCTTCTATAACTCACAATAACATTAAGCTTACATCATGTTGTATGAATATTGTAATAAAACTACGACATTAAACGCTTTTTAAGGGTCACTTAAATTAAATAATGTGTCTCATTTAAATAGGACTTTTAAATAATTTTTATTAAAAAAAAAAAAATTAACTCAAATGCCATAAACTAAATTGTCCTACAGCCACTTTAAACTTTTCTTTTACTTTTGCATTTCTTGTTTTTTTACATAAAAATGTTGCTGTTAATTACTTTGAATTAGTATTAGCACGAACATGAAATATAGTTTTGTGTTCCGGCAGTTTTGTCATTCTATTACAACTCAGGCCACATTTTATTTTGGGTTTATTTTTTTTTCCTGCTGTGCTAAAACTTAAAAATGTGTTAACTGATGTGGTAAATACAATTCGCTTTTAATGCGACACTAATCATCATGTTGATGATGACGACGACAATGACGATGATGTCGAGCAACTTGAATCTTTGTGTTGATAGTTTGTGAAAGGAAAAAGTTTGTTTAATTTTTGAAAATTCAGTGTGTGTGTGTTGTCATGGTTACAAATGTAACACTTGCACACACAGTTTTACTGCAAACCTAAACATATAGATTACTTTTATTTTTTATATATAATTTTTGTGTGTTGTTGTTGTTGTTGGTTCCCACATTACAAATACAAATATAACAAGCTTTACATCATAATAATCATCATCATCATCATCATGATGATGAACTTGGTAAGCATTAAGTGTAAAGGATTCACTCAAATGAAAGGGTCATAAAAAAGTTTTATGTTATTTTTATGGTGATGACAATTATGCCGCACAGAAAAAAAAATGGAAAATAGCAAGAAAGTTTTAAAATTTTTTTTTATTTGTTTGTATTCTAGCACTTTCCCTTGCATGTGCATGTGTGTGTGTGTGTGAGAGTGTGAGTGGATTTATTGCAGTTAAAAAACAAACAAACAAACGAATATGAAAATGAAAATGAAAATGAAAATGAAAATGAAAGAAATAAGTTTTATTTAAACGTCCATAAATGTAAGCATATTAGTAAATAGCATGAATATGCATGCATGCACGAGCACTCGCATCAGGGATGAAATAGGATTTCATTTACAAAAAAATATTTTTATTTTTTTTTTCAAAATAAATGTTAGATGGACACAACCATGTTTGTTCTTCAAATAAAAATTTTATTTGTTAATAGAGAATTTTTATTTGGGTTTGTTGTGTCAAGGGCTCAAATGTAATTTTATAACAAACAATCAAAAATATTACTTGTAAATTTCGCAAGCAAATCACTTTGAATCCTTGGCTTGCTATACTGCTCATACACACTCCAGTTCAATACAAGTTGAATATGAAAATTCTGCAAAATTAAAAATTAACATCGAAATGGTTTTGATTTTCTACAATTAATTGATCAATACAAAACACTACACATCTCCCTCTATCGGTCTGTAAAAAAGAGATCGATAGCATATTCTTGCGAAAGGCACAGTCCAGATGGAGAGACGAATGGACGTGTAATACGGCGAATATGATCTGGCCTAGGCTGGATAGCAGTCGCAGTAAGGATTTGTTGGGGCTCCAAAGAGCCCGATTGAGAAATGTGGTGGCTGTAGTAACAGGACACTGCAATTTTGGCAACCATGCTAGGAGAATGGGTTTGCGTTATAATGACTACTGTAGAAGTTGTCAGGACAAGGAGGAGGAGAAGGAAACTGAGGAACACCGAGCGGCGCATAATCCACTTCGGTGAGCGATGTCTGCAGGGTCTCACTGCGCTGTCGAATGTAAGTGTCGACATGCTATATGGCTTCATTAGAAGCAGCAGTTGTTTTTTGTGACGGACTCACTCACTTTCTTTCTCTATTTTCTTTCCTCCCTTTCACTCTTCTGTTACTATCCTTCCTTTTCTTTATTTTCCTCTATACAGGTATCACAAAGGGACTGTTTAACCTAACCTAACCTAAACACTACACAAATGCCCCAGAGGCTACCGTGTTTTTTTTGCACAAGCTATTCATTCATTTAACAAAATAATTTAATTAATACTTTGATTAATATATTTCCTTAATTCACATAATTTATGAAATATTTCATTGAGTGAAAGAAACAAAATCTGTTTTTTAGCCTGAAAACAGTCACAGGCTTTGAGTTGCAAACTTAATTTTTATTTCTATTTATGTAAGCACGATACAACAAGGCTCAACGGATTCTATTCTGCGGACTATCTTGAAGATCTAGTAAGCTGGAGTGGCTGGAAATGAAATCACAAAAATATTGCTTAGAGAAAAGAGGTATCATGCCATTTTGGTTTCGAAAGAGATCAAATGACTAACTTGTAACTGATTCGTTTAAGAATTCACAATTGAATTTTCCAAGCGAATTATTTCACACATTTTTTAAGGACATAAGAATTTTTGACGCTTGCCGCGCCCATTTAGCCATGAGTGTTATAAGATTTTTATTAATTTTATTTTGTAAATTCAATTTCTATAAAAATTTTCTTTAAGAAAAAAAAATCTTAAGAATTAAAAAAACCATCTTTAAGAATTTATTTAATTTTCTTTAAACAAAAAAGAAAATCGTTTACATTTTCCTTACAACTTCAAGCTGTCGCGTAAAAGTTTCTGATGTCATGATAAATGTGTCTGTTAAAGTATTTGACTTTATGATTTATAGTTTCATTAGTATCAAAGTCTAAGCTTTAAATCAATCAATTTTCTATACTAAAATTATTCTTTACTTTCCCCCTACACACACACAGAGAGTCTCTCTCTGTGACTGCATTCATACCAAAAAAGAAAAGAAAACCCTTGCAATGACATCGCCATGACATGAACAATATGCTTGCAGCCAGTTTGTACTCGTTGTTATTGCAAAAGTGCTTAAGAAGGGAAGATAACAAAAAAAAAAACCCCAGAAAATTTTATAATAAAATGAAAAAAGCTTTAAAATCAAAGACAAATGTGTTATTTTCTATAATTTTCCATCATATTTTTTTTAGAGGATTTTTTTTTTGTCCTGATATTTTTTATTTGATTTTGCTATTCCTTTGAATTGATAGCTATTTTATTATATTTTATGCCAATTCACTATTATTTGCATTGTATGCCAAATATTATTATTTTTTTCACCTGAGGAGGTTGTGTTTTAGCAGAGCAGGATGCTTGCTCTGGTTGCTGCCACAAAATTCAAAATTAACTATTCTTTGTGTTTGTGTTTTCGTATGATTTTAATTTTTCTCTTTATCATTTTGTGTTTTCTTCGTATGAAGGCTATGGAATTGAGAGCATCAGCAATAGTTTAAAATTTTTTTATTTATTAGTTGAGTTTTGTGTGTGTTTTATTTTCATTTGTATGTGTGTCAGTCAGTCATGTATTCTAAGTGCAATCTATTCATTTATTGAGTTTGATTTTTTGGCTTGTCTCTGCCGGGTGACATTACATCCGGTGATTTTGTATGCTTGATACTTTAATGCACACAGATTTATTGCAAAATGTGTCTGTGTCTTTGGCTGTTGTGTCATTCGTTTGGGGAATGTGTCAATGTATTTCACTAAAGTATTTGTAGTAGCTTTATAACATGACGTTTAAATATTGAAACCACTAGTAAGTACTAATACATAGATGAATGTCTATTTGCCGGTCTTTCCTTTTTTGTACGTTTATAAAGTTTAACTGATTTGAATTTGAGAGCTCACTTGAATTGAGCTGTGCCCTGGCTTCTTTCTCTTGTTGTGTTGTGTTGCAGCTTGACTTTCGTTAAGGATTTATTTTGGCTTTGGCTAACGTTTTTACTAACGATTCGCAAACAGATTTTCCAAATGCCAACAGCCATTTAAACATGTAAACCAGTCGTCATTCATACATTTTTAAACCAACAAACAACAAAACAAAAATTTTTGTGTCTTATCTTTTGGGTCGTTTAAGTCGTTTTGTTGCTTTTTGTGTTGGTTTATTGAAGAGCATCCTTTTCAGCAGGACTAATTTGTGTGTGTTTGTTTGTTTTGCTTTGCATTGGGTGGTATAAATTGGCACTGACGCGTCAACTAAAGACCTAAGGTTACACAATTTTTGTTGGATTTAGATGTGGATTTTTCCTAACATTTAAATATTTGCGTGTGTGTTTGTGTGGGCTTGTTCTTTTTGTATATTTATTAGTTATTAGTCTATAACATTTTTAGTTTTGTTGGTGACTATCTGTGTGCCTAACGAATTTATTTTAACGTTGTCTTGTCAGTTACTTTAGTTAATGCCTCTGCCTCTGCCTCTGCCACCTTTCACTTTTCTCTATTCTGGTTTTTTTTCTAATATTTATTTATCTCGCTCATTCATTTCTTATTGGCTGCTTATTTTTATCTCCTGATATATTGGATTTAAATGTGTCTGTCTGTCTGCCTGTGGCTTCAAGTTTTTTTTAAACAAAATGAATATAATTTTCAAACAAACAATAATTGCTTCAGTTTCACAAAAGACTTTCAGCAAAATGATTTATAATTTGTAAACACTTGCCTAATTGCTGGCAAGCATATTTAGTTCATTATGCTGTGTGTAACACTTTGAAAATTTTTTTTTTTCACAATTCACTAAAAGTTGTGAATCGTTAGCTTTGAAACCTAAGCCGAGTTTTATTTTGTTTTGTTTTATATAATTTTTTAAAATTAATATGGCTATTGTATTAAGCTTGAGATCTTATTTTATAAAATCGATATTTCGTTCAAACTTGCGCAGCTTCTTCGGGATATTAATTAAAAAGAAAAAGGTCAAATAAACTAACAAGTAATTTAGTTTAAAAATTAAAAACTTTAACTTTTTCTTTAAAAAAAAAAGCTTTTTTCTGTCATAATTTCTACTATATCTTTGAAAGCAGTTCAAAACGACTTGAAGCAAATTTTGTTGCGGAATTTCGGATTTCTTTTTTGGAAACAGTCGTTTCCCAAATTTTTTGGGAAACAGTTTTCAGCTTGATGTGTTGTTAGTAGAGTCTAATTTCTTACATTTAAACGGGGGATAGACACATCAAATTTCAACATCAATCACGTGCTTGTGAGCGTGTTTTTTAAGAATATAAGTTACATGTATAGGTTGTGGGTAAATTTGACGACAGTCTTGATTTATTTATTTAATTATTAGTCTATGGAATATTTTCCTTATAGACATTTGTAATAAATATAAAGTAATTTAAAACTTAAATTAATATGAAATCAAAAAGTATAAAGAAACTAAGATTGATAGCAATACATATGCCAGATATATTATGAATTTAGAAAATCAATTATTAATTTTTCTATAATATTAGGACCTGCACATCCTTCTGAGCGGATCCGCATTGGCAAAATTAGCAAAATTGATGTGTCTATCCCCCATTTCACAAAACTTATTTATTGTCACGCACACACACTCACGTACATATGTAGATGTTATTTATGCTTATGCATTTTTGTTTACGTGTATTTTATACACAATTTGTTGGGAACTGTTTAGATTTTATTTTGTAATTGAACCACATAAAATTCATATGCAGACCCAAATGAGAGATGGCACATGACTTTTATAAGTTTATAATATTAAAGCTGTGGAAGAAACTGATATGAGCTTTATAAACACACACACACAAACACTATACAACACAGATGTCAGTATGTGGGTGGCAAATTAGTCTAACTAATAATATGGTAAATGTGTACAGACAGACATTCATTTTGTTTAATATCAATAATCATCAGCATGATTTTAAGCATTTTATACACAAAAATATTTCTGAAGCACACAGCAACATTATCACTATCATCGTTATCATTTTAAACATCAGCATCACTTAAGTGTTAAATGTCACTGTTGTCTCACTGACAAAAATTGCTAAACATTATAAACTTAGTTGAGTTGTCTGTTTATATAACATTTTGTGGTTGAATTTATGGAAATTTATAAAATACGAGTACGTAGAATAAGATTTCATTTATGATTTCAAATAGTTATAGAGGAAATTGTCCAATAGCTAGTGTCCTGTAAAAGAAATTAGATTTCTCTTCTCACTAGGCGTAAGATACCTCTTCTTTTAAGCCTCTTGTGTTCCTGGCTAGGGCGTTTGAATGGATCAGCAGCTTGTGCATCTACTTGATGCAATATTTTTCAAATTCCCTATGGATATTGCGGACCATTGGTCGTAAAATACTCTACTCTTCTTTTTTATTACTTTTTACATATTAGATGTGCAAGCAGAGCTCCTCAGCTAAATGCTAGAATTAATGGTAGATTTGTATAAAAGAACTTTATACTCCAAAGATAGAAATGAATATGGACCTATGAAACACATTAGTTGAGCTGTGTTTAGTCTTATGGCTGAAATGTTGGCCTCAATTTAACGTGACTATATTAAACGTCTGTCTAGATGGATTTATTTTTATTGAAAGACAATTTTCCTTTCTTAGTGTAAATGCACATGGGCACATTTTGATGGATTTACTTTGATTCTCCATTTATTTAGCTGATCTTCCAGCTCATTTATATCAGCATGTAGGTTTTTGGATGAAATACTTAGATCTTGGCTCATACTGAAGAATGCATCATCATTGACGTGATAGTATTTCGATTTGTAGGCATGTCGGATGTATAAATGATGTACAATAGTGGGCCAAGTATACTTCCTTTAGGGACGCCTGCAGAAATTTTCCTGACTGCTTAAAATACATCTTGCGACCTCACCTTTGCTTTTAATCAGAAGTCATATCAAACTCTTCAAGATTTAAGTTCAAAAGACTTGCCCTACTAGTTACTAAGTCCGAACAGTTTATGGTTTGAGGTTTCGTCATGAAAACCGTAAAGCCTGCATTAGCTAATCCTAATATTTTCTAATATCAAAGTTACAGTTAGTTCAACCATATCGTTTACGTTACTCTTGTTGAGTGCCAGTGCCTGCTACGGCCACATTAAACAAATATTTAGGGAAATAAGCATAACCACTATATCAGCTACTTATACGTCTATATATTTTTAATTATTTTAATTTTTTATTCAAATACAATTTACTAAAAAAATATTTGCCAAAAACTAGTGGCTTAACAAAAAGGGACCACGTCAAAGGACATAAGTGAGCCCAGTTTCTGTTTTTCTTATTTGGGCACCTTCTGTAACCTAACCTAGTGGTTAGACTGATTTCGATAAATGTTTGTGTAATGACGTTGCCGTAGTCTTACTCTTGATTAAAATTTTTTTTCATATTGACTACCATGATTTAAACTTTGCTTGCAGTCTTTCAAATACTCGTGTTATTAATTTTTTTAACTTATAAAATTTCTATTGGTTTAAACTAATAATTTCACAAATATTTGTACGTGTAGCAAATAGTTTCCGTTTTAGTTTTTAACTCTGCACATGCCACTTTATTATACTTGATTGCAAGTTGAAAAGCAAAATGAAGTTGATAACCGTAATGATGATTTTAATATTGTCATTGTTGGTATAAATGGCAAAGGAAACGGATGAGTTGGATACAGAAAACACGTAAAGTTTTCAAAATTAAAGCAAAAACCTAAACAAGTTTAACAATTTAAGCATTCAAGACCTGTAAAAGTGTAAGGGTGTGCTTACACACACGATAGCTTCTTCTTTAAATTTTGTTTAAAGGAAAGAGCCAACTAAATTAATAAACAAATAAAAAAACAACACATATTAAATTGTATGATCAATCCCACAGCAATTAGCAAATTCGTAAGGAGTCTCGGATTGTAATGAAGAACTGGGCTGCACCATAGATCTTAAAAGTTGTGGTCCTCATGATGATAATAATATCAAATTTTTAAAAACATTTTTAACAAATTTAATAAGAGTCTTATAGATAATTTTTTGATTTTTCAATTTAAAAATAATTTATTTGTTTAAATTTTATTTACAAAAAAAAAATTCATGGCTGTCAATCAGCTATTAAAAAAAATTAAATCAATTTTTTCAATTGAACTCCTTGTAGCATAATTAAAGATTATTAGCATTAATAATGCGAAGTTGTGTAGAAGAACTACACACTCTAACAAGCTTAAATTAAAGGGCAAGTTAATAAGAAAACACTAATTACAGTAACAATACAAACGATAAATGATTTAAGAGCCACAAAAATACTATTCAATAAGAAACAAACAAACAACTTTACACACAATATACGAGTAATTACCCAAAAGAATTTTTTTTTAAATTGTAATTCAAAGTTTAACAAGCAGATGCATAAATCAAATTTTAAGGATTTAAGAACCACAAACAAAATTTTTTATTATAATACACACACATACTAAAGCATACAAGGCAATATACGAGTACCTACGGAAAAGAATTTTAAAATCGTTTATTAACAAATTTATTTTGATTTTCCAATATTTCCACTATCTTTTGGAAAGAAATTTTAATTTTAATAGTTGAAATATGTAAAAATAAAACGAAATAAAGTAAGCAGATTATAGGAAGTCTGCGAATAATTTAAAATATTTTGCAAGACTACATTCCCCTCAAACAATTTTTGGGATCATTTAAAAAACTTCTTCTCTTCGTAGCCATCTTTTGCTATAAAATAAGACTGTAAAATTACTTAAAATGCAGCATTACTTTAACAGCCATACATGAATTGGTGCGGCAAGTGTTTTCTATCTGCCCATACAAAAAGTGTGATGCATACAGAAATAACTCGACGGCAGCGCTAAGCAGCTGGCAAAATCCAATTTTGACAGCGCATTTGGTAGTTGGCTGCAAAAGAATTGATTTTTGTATATTTGTTTTCTTATTGTTAAGCAGTAATAACATTTTAGCTATTTTTTTAAATCTAGCTTCTTTAACTCTATTTTTGCTTGGTTTTATTAAACAAGAAGATTATCACTACTGTAAAGAATATACACGGCCAGCGCTTTTATTTAAATATAACGCTTTTACCTAAAACACGCTATGCTGCTTTCTCCAATTTTAGTTGTCTATCAATAAGGATAGTTTTAAAAATCTCAAAGATACAAATATCAGTGTGATCTTTTAAATAAATAAAATATAAAAATACATCAAATGGGATAGAATCTTAAAACTTTATCCTTACTTTAAACTCAAAAGACAAGTTTTTGCTTCATATTTTATAATTAAAAAAGAGAAATGTTTTCTTCTCTTTCTCCTGAAGCTCTGAGTTCAATTTATTTTCAAAAAAAAAAAAAAAGAAAAACAAAAAATATAATAATTTAGACTTTAATGTCAACGTTACCAAAATTTTTCATATAATTTTTTCATAAATTTTACTTTCAATTGTTTGTAATAAGAGCTTTAGAGTTAATTTTATGTATGCCAGCGATCTTTCTATATGTACACGATAGACAGACACCACATCACCAACCAAAGTCACTCAAACCACCAACATTAAGGTAATTTACCTCATGTGTTGTTTTCATCATACCCAAATAGCAATCATTCTGTACTTCATATTATAAATTAGTGTAATCATCATCATCATCTACATCTTCATTAGAATCAACAAAATCATCAACATCAGCAATTTACTTGAGTATTAACTTTCTTCAAAAAATAATTTTTTTTTACTTAAATATTACACTGTTTGCAAAGGTAATTAAAGAAAACAATTTATTTGATTTAAAGAAAAGAAAAGCCATGAAAAGTTATTTGTTGTCTTAGGACGCATAAAATTTTAGTTTATTTTAATAATGTGTTTTTTCATTACTAATTTTTTTTTAATTTCTTATATCAAAAAGAATATTAAAAAAAAATTATTTTAAATATTTGATTCAACCTAAAATATTTGAATTTTTGCTTTAAAAAACCAGCAAATTACCAAGGTCAAATATCTTTCTGGTAAAAACAGAATTTTTCAATTATGCCCCTATTTAAGTGACTGAGCCATTATTCTTAATTATTGTATATCTTCTTACATAAAAATTACGCAACTATTTACTTCAGTGTGATGGCTGAAAGCTACCTAAATAAAAATAAATTTATTTGCAAGTTTTTTTTAATTTAAAAGAGAATTTATTAAGCTTGAGGTCGTATTATTAAAATATTTATTTTAATATCAATTAAAATGGCTATTTTATTAAGCTTGAAGTCTTATTTTATAAATTTAAATTTTAAGTAAAAAGAAAAAGGTTAAATAAACTAACAAATAAATATTTTTATATTGATATTTCGCTCCAACTTCATGTACTTTCTTCAGAATATAATTATCAATAAATTTTATAATACGACCTCAAACTTAATTTAAACATAAAATTTAGTTTTTTTTACTCAATATTGCCACTTTTTTAAGTATTTATAAAAATGTTTTCCCTCTGAAACTATTTAAACTAAAAATTTTTTTAATGAAAATAAATTTTTCTTCATATAAAAAAAATTCCTTGTTTTATTAAAAAAATTTTTTATAAAAAGAAAACAACATTTTTATTAAAAATATTTTTACTTATTTAAAACAAAATTTTTTTATATAAAATTTTTTTTATTTTAAAAATATTTTTTATTAAAAAAAAATTTTTGTATATAAAAATAATTTTTTAAAATTTTTTTTTTATCTAAAAATATTTTTTATATAATTTTATTTTTTATTTAAAAATATTTTTATTTTATTATATTTTATTTAAAAAGTATTTTTATTTATTTTTATTTATTTTTATTTAAAAAATATTTTTTTTATCAAAAATTTTTTTTTCTTTAAAAAATTAAAAATATAAAAATTAAAATTTTATTATTTTTTTTTTTGAAAAATAAATTATTAATAAACTAAATAAAAAATTTTTTTATCAAAATATTTTTTTTCTTTTAAAAATTAAAAATATAAAAATTAAATTTTTTTTGAAAAATAAATTATTAATAAACTAAATAAAAAAATTATTTTATTTTGTTATATGTTTTTTTTTGTTTATTTCAATACCTACTTTGTTAGCTTTTTATTTTCTTTTTTAAATTTTTCGAAACTTTTTGTTTGCCTAATGACTAAAATTCTCATTTGGTCGATTGGTATAACGAAATAAATATTTGAATGCTTGGGCAGGAATTTGACTAGACTTGGCAGTAACTCACTGATGATTCAGAGTAGTGTCTGATGAAACAGCTGTATAGGTATGATTTCTCTTTTACTACTTATTGCACTAAGTACATAATTTTTTACAAATTTTCCATGAGAAAAATTTTTTAAATTAAAATCAAATTTTTTAATAAAAAAAATTTTTTTAATAAAAAAAAAATTGTATTTAAAAAAACTTATATTGTCTCCGCCATTTTTTTTTTTTTAATTTTAAATAATTTTTTTATTATATTTTTAAAAAAATGTGTTACACAATATATGTAATCGAAATGCATACAAATGGAGTTAAGAGTCTTTTACACTGATAGTGACTTACACACATACAAGCACACAGATTCATGTTGGTTTTTAAGAATTTTGCTAATGAGTTCAAAACATGCATTCTCCATTCATTTACTTCTTGTTTAGTGTTACTAGTTTCCTTTTTTCGGTTACACACACTGCTCTGCTCTATAGGGATATGCAACAGCCACACGCTATCTCATATCCTGTCAGTTAAATGCTTACAAGCACTAAATTTATTTGTATTCAGCCATTATTTGCTTCTTATATACACGAGTACCAGCGTTGCCAGCAGTTAGAAAAAAATAAACTAAATTTGCCTTAAAAAGGCTAGAAAAATCTAAATCACTCACAAAAAAAAGCTGAAAAAAAGTTAAAAAACTATAGCTTAAAATTCAAAATAATAAATATAATTTTTATTAAAAATCAAGAAGAAAACATGCAGTGACAAAAACTAAAGAAACTAAGGTAGTTTTTTTTTTTTAAAGGATAAAAATTTGTTCGCTCTATCCGCAAAAAATAATTGCGAAAAAGAAAACGCTATTTGAAAATGAAAAAAGACTAGGAAAAGAGCTAGAGACTAAGTCATAAATTTTGAGGCTAAGCGCGAGAAAAAAAGGCTAAATCTTGCGTAAAAAAGGCTAAAATGGCAACGCTGACAAGTACATAAGGAGTTGCTGTTGTACTCATTTAGATTAATTTGTGTTGAACTTAGATTAGATTACAATTCATTCTTTTTTTTTTGGTTTTGTTTCTTTTTTTTGTGTAAAAGCTGTCTCATGGCAGAGATATTTTCATCTAAACACTCACTCACTCCTTTTGCTAATTACACGAACAGCAAATTCTAGATTTTGGTTTAGCTTATTTGTTTTCAGTTAATTAAACGTATTATTTGTTGCTTTTTTTTGTATTACTTTTATTTGTTATTTGATTATTTGTAACAGTAATGAATAATTAATATTTTTTCTATACCTGATGTTGCAGAACTGCTGAAAGATAAATCTGGAATAAAAAAATAAAATAAAAGTAGTTGCTGATGAGTCAGTGTTAATGCCCGATGATGAGTAGTTAATCAATTAAAATTTTTATAAATAAATTTTGTTTGCTTTATAACTTCAGTGCAATTGAAATGCTTTAATGAATTTCTTTCTTTCTTGTTAACAAAGAAAAAGAAAAACAAATAAAATTAAAAAATTAATTAAAATAAGCTAGTTAGCTGTTTCACATACATAAAAAACAAACCTTAATTAAAATAATTAACTGATTAAAAAATCATGAAATAGACAAAAGTAAACTGTAAATTTTGAATTTTGTTTAAGTTTCAGCGGCTATAAAATTTGTTGCTAGAACATAACTTTCGCCCTGCTCGCTGCTCTCTGTAAGCGGTGAGTTAACGATTTGATGTCAAATTTAAAATACCTGGGCTGTAACAGGAGTATCAAGCTACACTATTTTCATTCTTGTTTGATTGGATTTCCTCACAACCTTGGAGGTTACGGTGGAAGAAAACAGTTTGTATTAGTTTCCTAGTCAGCACACTTTAGTAAATCACAACCGGTATTCAGTGTTGACCAGTGTTATTAAATTAAATAAAAACAAACTGAATTTTCTATCACATGAAATACATACGTGTGTAGCAAAGGAAAGACACTTGCATTTAAGTAATTAAAAATTTTATTCAAACTCAAAACATTTCCTAGCTTAAGCATCATTTATTATCATAATTAAAGTTTCATGCATACGAGCAGTTAAACTAGAATTGTTTCCTTTTTTGTTTTTGAATTATTTTGCTCGTTTTGAAAACATTAAGAAAAACAAACAAATTCTGTTCACATATTACGAGTATTTAGTTTTAATTTAGTCAATGCCTTAAATAACATTTTGCTCATAAATATGGTTACTTTTGACTAAACATTTGTTGCTTCCAATTCTGCAGATAAAATTTTTGTTTTAACTTTTTTTTTGTACGAAATATTTAATTTAAAATAAAAAGACGGCATAATTTATGGGATAAAATTGGTTACTTTTGCCTGATTAGGAGGTATATGTTCAATATTCTTATCTTAACTGTATTTTTGACTTTAAACAAATTTATTGTTCACAACCGAAGTTATTTTCTCTGTGTAACTTAAGCTGGTAATGATCTACCTGTGACATACCTTCTACAAAACCTTGTAAAGTGCTACTAGGCTACTAGGCTCGCACATTGTACACTAATGTAAGGGGTTTCCTAGATGATATTATATACTTTAAGACAGCTGACAGTGTGCACAGAAAAAACAACTTCGGTTGTGTGAAACAAATTTGCTTCCAATCAAAAATTCAGTTGGGATAATCGAAATTTTTAATCTTGACAATAGAAATTCAGTCTTACAGCTCGAAACATTTTTAACAGAACTAATTTTTGCCCTGTATTATCGAATTCTAGGTGTTACAACTAAAAATTTTTTGATTTTTGATTGGAAGCAATGAAACCGAAGTTGTTTTCTGTGTGTGATTTGTTAAGGCTCAAAGAAACTTAAAGGATTTCTGTTGACTTTTAGAAGACTTTGAGAACACACACCTCAGCTCCTCTATAATGTGATTTTGAGCATGAATTTGCTTGGAAAGTGTTTTTTATTTTGGGTACTTTTCAATGTTCATTAGCTCATCTCCAAGACTTTTGTTTTGCTGTTGTTATTGTTGTTGTTGTTGTTTTTAGTGTGTTGGTTTAACGATAGTTAACCCAGCAAATGCAATTATTGTTTAGCATGTCTAATGAACAAATTGCATTTTGTTATCGTATGAATTAAAATACGAGTAGTAAAGTCTTCTTCACTCAAGCACATACACACATATCAATATACACTTACACACACACACACACCCACACACAATCTTACTTAACTAAGCTAGAGTGTTGCATATAAAAATAAATATTTTTGCTATTTCTTCTGCATTCTTTTTCTATTATTATTATTTTAAAAGGCAACACAATATAGCACACACTTGCACTCACACAGAGAGTTAGAGTTTGTTTGTCAATTAGATAAATTCCCTTAAAATATAACTAATTAACAGGGTCACCAGAAATAAACTTTTGCAAGTGTTTGTAAATTATTAAAGTTGCTTAAAGAAAATTATTTAAATTATTTGAAAAAAATTTGAAGAATAATATTTCGATGCGAATTAAAAAAAATCACTATTTAAAGTAAAAAAAAAAAAAAAAATGTAAGGTTTTTCTGCTAATGAATAGACATTTTTAGTGAAGTAAAAATTTTTTGTTTCAATAAATTAAAGAATTTTACTCCTTAAAGAGTTAACTGATGGCTTAGGCAGTGCCAAGAACACTTTTTTGAAAAATATTTAGTAGTTCGGTTGTCCTGCTAATTAGAATTTTTAGCAAAAAAAATTTATTTGTTTTCTCAAAAACAAATACTTGTGGTATAATTTCGTACACACACACACATACACACAGAAATACACAAGTAAATATTAACAATCAAGAATGATAGAAATACAAGACTAGGCCATCCCGCACATAAAATTTAAAATTTCTGTGCACGAATGAGAGAGAGAAAAGAAATTTATTATTTTTTTCTTCAAACAGTAGACAATCTACATCATCTAACAGGAAATCATGCGCAGGACGTAATCTTATATTTCTATCATTCATACAAAGAAATATTTTTGCTTAATTTTCCTCTGGCTTATTTTGTAAGGCCAACAGTGTAATAAAAGAGAAGAGCCTCTCTTTCTCTCTTTACTTCTGTATAATATTTACTTACTGCAGCCATACAAAATCTTGAATAATTTTATGCCCTTCTTAATATTCTTTTCATGTGTGTAAGTGCGTAAGTGTGCTTGGCAAGTGTGTGCATGTGTGTAGGTGTCAGTATATCCTGTCTCTAACTGCATGAAGTGAAAGTATATTTCGATTTGAATTTTAAATATTTTCACACATACGACTACTTGCATGGACTTACTGCTACTACGAGTATTGTTGCTCAGTTGGTATGAAAATCTTTTATTAAGAATGTGTGTGGCATTTTGTAAATTTAAATTTTGGTTAATGCTAATGTTTCCTTTTTATTTTTTTGTGCCAAATTTTCTTATGAAATTAAGATAAACTACACTTGTATTTCATTTTAAGTGTATTTTTAAAGTTAGTTTGCAAAACTGCAGAAACACTTTTGCACAGTGGCAAAAAAACTAACTCCCTTAGCAAACAATAAGAAAAAATTTAAAGTAGAATTTAAAGAAGATTTAAAGGTTGCACAAGGTGCCCTGGATAAAGAACAGAAAGGCTCTACCGGGTTCTTTAACGGGGTCTCTTTGATAGCTGTATAAAAGGAAAAACTAATGGCAATAGAAAGTAGGTAGGTAGGTAGGGCAAAGAAAAAGAATACGAGTCTGTCACCTAAGCCAGTTGCTAATTCTAATGAAGGCTTTAGTCGACAGTGCAGTAAAATTCTGCAGATAGCGCTGCACGAAATACAGCTTGCGCTGATCCGCCAGGGTACAGCAGAGACAGAGAAAGTGTTCGAATATTTCCTTAACTTCCTCGTCTTGACAATTTCTATAGTAGCTGTTTGATGGCAAAACCATTCTCCCAGCGTTATCACCAAAGTGGCCTGCATTGCTGTGCCTTACGCCAAAATATGTGATTGACGATCTGAGAAAACAACTTTGTTTGTGAAAACTAAATTTGTTTTCAATCAAAAATTCAGTTCTACTGAAAAGTGGCAGTAGTAGAACTGCTTACCTTTTTATTCATAACTTGTATACTTTTCTAGATATCGACTTGATTTCTATTGTGTTAAATAGAGAACCCAATTGGCTTTAATTCGAATTTAGTTTTCTGCAGATAGTGAGAAAAAAATATTTTTCGCCAAAAAAAAAAAAACCATGGACTACCCCCTTTGCTTTTTTTGAAAAAATTATAAAAAAATTTTCTTCCACTATTCCCCAGAAAAAAATTTCTTATTAAGGCCAACACGTCTAGCTATCCAACGCAAAAGAAATCAAGTCGATATATTGAAAACTTAGCAAGTTATGACCAAAAAGGTAACCAGCTCTACTGAAAAGTGGCCGGAAAGAGGCAGTAGTAGAACTCCTTACCTTTTTATTCATAACTTGCTTACTTTTCTAGATATCGACTTGATTTCTATTGTGTTAAATAGAGAACCCAAATGGCTTTAATTCGAATTTAGTTTTCTGCAGATAGTGAGAAAAAAATATTTTTCGCCAAAAAAAAACCATGGACTACCCCCTTTGCTTTTTTTGAAAAAATTATAAAAAAATTTTCTTCCACTATTCCCCAGAAAAAAATTTCTTATTAAAGCCAACACGTTTAGCTATCCAACGCAAAAGAAATCAAGTCGATATATTGAAAACTTAGCAAGTTATGACCAAAAAGGTAACCAGCTCTACTGAAAAGTGGCCGGAAAGAGGCAGTAGTAGAACTCCTTACCTTTTTATTCATAACTTGCTTACTTTTCTAGATATCGACTTGATTTCTATTGTGTTAAATAGAGAACCCAAATGGCTTTAATTCGAATTTTGTTTTCTGCAGATAGTGAGAAAAAAATATTTTTCGCCAAAAAAAAAAACCATGGACTACCCCCTTTGCTTTTTTTGAAAAAATTATAAAAAAATTTTCTTCCACTATTATCCAGAAAAAAATTTCTTATTAAGGCCAACACGTTTAGCTATCCAACGCAAAAGAAATCAAGTCGATATATTGAAAACTTAGCAAGTTATGACCAAAAAGGTAACCAGCTCTACTGAAAAGTGGCCGGAAAGAGGCAGTAGTAGAACTCCTTACCTTTTTATTCATAACTTGCTTACTTTTCTAGATATCGACTTGATTTCTATTGTGTTAAATAGAGAACCCAAATGGCTTTAATTCGAATTTAGTTTTCTGCAGATAGTGAGAAAAAAATATTTTTCGCCAAAAAAAACCATGGACTACCCCCTTTGCTTTTTTTGAAAAAATTATAAAAAAATTTTCTTCCACTATTCCCCAGAAAAAAATTTCTTATTAAAGCCAACACGTTTAGCTATCCAACGCAAAAGAAATCAAGTCGATATATTGAAAACTTAGCAAGTTATGACCAAAAAGGTAACCAGCTCTACTGAAAAGTGGCCGGAAAGAGGCAGTAGTAGAACTCCTTACCTTTTTATTCATAACTTGCTTACTTTTCTAGATATCGACTTGATTTCTATTGTGTTAAATAGAGAACCCAAATGGCTTTAATTCGAATTTTGTTTTCTGCAGATAGTGAGAAAAAAATATTTTTCGCCAAAAAAAAAAACCATGGACTACCCCCTTTGCTTTTTTTGAAAAAATTATAAAAAAATTTTCTTCCACTATTATCCAGAAAAAAATTTCTTATTAAGGCCAACACGTTTAGCTATCCAACGCAAAAGAAATCAAGTCGATATATTGAAAACTTAGCAAGTTATGACCAAAAAGGTAACCAGCTCTACTGAAAAGTGGCCGGAAAGAGGCAGTAGTAGAACTCCTTACCTTTTTATTCATAACTTGCTTACTTTTCTAGATATCGACTTGATTTCTATTGTGTTAAATAGAGAACCCAAATGGCTTTAATTCGAATTTAGTTTTCTGCAGATAGTGAGAAAAAAATATTTTTCGCCAAAAAAAACCATGGACTACCCCCTTTGCTTTTTTTGAAAAAATTATAAAAAAATTTTCTTCCACTATTCCCCAGAAAAAAATTTCTTATTAAAGCCAACACGTTTAGCTATCCAACGCAAAAGAAATCAAGTCGATATATTGAAAACTTAGCAAGTTATGACCAAAAAGGTAACCAGCTCTACTGAAAAGTGGCCGGAAAGAGGCAGTAGTAGAACTCCTTACCTTTTTATTCATAACTTGCTTACTTTTCTAGATATCGACTTGATTTCTATTGTGTTAAATAGAGAACCCAAATGGCTTTAATTCGAATTTTGTTTTCTGCAGATAGTGAGAAAAAAATATTTTTCGCCAAAAAAAAAAACCATGGACTACCCCCTTTGCTTTTTTTGAAAAAATTATAAAAAAATTTTCTTCCACTATTATCCAGAAAAAAAATTCTTATTAAGGCCAACACGTTTAGCTATCCAACGCAAAAGAAATCAAGTCGATATATTGAAAACTTAGCAAGTTATGACCAAAAAGGTAACCAGCTCTACTGAAAAGTGGCCGGAAAGAGGCAGTAGTAGAACTCCTTACCTTTTTATTCATAACTTGCTTACTTTTCTAGATATCGACTTGATTTCTATTGTGTTAAATAGAGAACCCAAATGGCTTTAATTCGAATTTAGTTTTCTGCAGATAGTGAGAAAAAAATATTTTTCGCCAAAAAAAACCATGGACTACCCCCTTTGCTTTTTTTGAAAAAATTATAAAAAAATTTTCTTCCACTATTCCCCAGAAAAAAATTTCTTATTAAAGCCAACACGTTTAGCTATCCAACGCAAAAGAAATCAAGTCGATATATTGAAAACTTAGCAAGTTATGACCAAAAAGGTAACCAGCTCTACTGAAAAGTGGCCGGAAAGAGGCAGTAGTAGAACTCCTTACCTTTTTATTCATAACTTGCTTACTTTTCTAGATATCGACTTGATTTCTATTGTGTTAAATAGAGAACCCAAATGGCTTTAATTCGAATTTAGTTTTCTGCAGATAGTGAGAAAAAAATATTTTTCGCCAAAAAAAAACCATGGACTACCCCCTTTGCTTTTTTTGAAAAAATTATAAAAAAATTTTCTTCCACTATTCCCCAGAAAAAAATTTCTTATTAAAGCCAACACGTTTAGCTATCCAACGCAAAAGAAATCAAGTCGATATATTGAAAACTTAGCAAGTTATGACCAAAAAGGTAACCAGCTCTACTGAAAAGTGGCCGGAAAGAGGCAGTAGTAGAACTCCTTACCTTTTTATTCATAACTTGCTTACTTTTCTAGATATCGACTTGATTTCTATTGTGTTAAATAGAGAACCCAAATGGCTTTAATTCGAATTTTGTTTTCTGCAGATAGTGAGAAAAAAATATTTTTCGCCAAAAAAAAAAAAACCATGGACTACCCCCTTTGCTTTTTTTGAAAAAATTATAAAAAAATTTTCTTCCACTATTATCCAGAAAAAAATTTCTTATTAAGGCCAACACGTTTAGCTATCCAACGCAAAAGAAATCAAGTCGATATATTGAAAACTTAGCAAGTTATGACCAAAAAGGTAACCAGCTCTACTGAAAAGTGGCCGGAAAGAGGCAGTAGTAGAACTCCTTACCTTTTTATTCATAACTTGCTTACTTTTCTAGATATCGACTTGATTTCTATTGTGTTAAATAGAGAACCCAAATGGCTTTAATTCGAATTTAGTTTTCTGCAGATAGTGAGAAAAAAATATTTTTCGCCAAAAAAAACCATGGACTACCCCCTTTGCTTTTTTTGAAAAAATTATAAAAAAATTTTCTTCCACTATTATCCAGAAAAAAATTTCTTATTAAGGCCAACACGTTTAGCTATCCAACGCAAAAGAAATCAAGTCGATATATTGAAAACTTAGCAAGTTATGACCAAAAAGGTAACCAGCTCTACTGAAAAGTGGCCGGAAAGAGGCAGTAGTAGAACTCCTTACCTTTTTATTCATAACTTGCTTACTTTTCTAGATATCGACTTGATTTCTATTGTGTTAAATAGAGAACCCAAATGGCTTTAATTCGAATTTAGTTTTCTGCAGATAGTGAGAAAAAAATATTTTTCGCCAAAAAAAACCATGGACTACCCCCTTTGCTTTTTTTGAAAAAATTATAAAAAAATTTTCTTCCACTATTCCCCAGAAAAAAATTTCTTATTAAAGCCAACACGTTTAGCTATCCAACGCAAAAGAAATCAAGTCGATATATTGAAAACTTAGCAAGTTATGACCAAAAAGGTAACCAGCTCTACTGAAAAGTGGCCGGAAAGAGGCAGTAGTAGAACTCCTTACCTTTTTATTCATAACTTGCTTACTTTTCTAGATATCGACTTGATTTCTATTGTGTTAAATAGAGAACCCAATTGGCTTTAATTCGAATTTAGTTTTCTGCAGATAGTGAGAAAAAAATATTTTTCGCCAAAAAAAAACCATGGACTACCCCCTTTGCTTTTTTTGAAAAAATTATAAAAAAATTTTCTTCCACTATTCCCCAGAAAAAAATTTCTTATTAAAGCCAACACGTTTAGCTATCCAACGCAAAAGAAATCAAGTCGATATATTGAAAACTTAGCAAGTTATGACCAAAAAGGTAACCAGCTCTACTGAAAAGTGGCCGGAAAGAGGCAGTAGTAGAACTCCTTACCTTTTTATTCATAACTTGCTTACTTTTCTAGATATCGACTTGATTTCTATTGTGTTAAATAGAGAACCCAAATGGCTTTAATTCGAATTTAGTTTTCTGCAGATAGTGAGAAAAAAATATTTTTCGCCAAAAAAAAACCATGGACTACCCCCTTTGCTTTTTTTGAAAAAATTATAAAAAAATTTTCTTCCACTATTCCCCAGAAAAAAATTTCTTATTAAAGCCAACACGTTTAGCTATCCAACGCAAAAGAAATCAAGTCGATATATTGAAAACTTAGCAAGTTATGACCAAAAAGGTAACCAGCTCTACTGAAAAGTGGCCGGAAAGAGGCAGTAGTAGAACTCCTTACCTTTTTATTCATAACTTGCTTACTTTTCTAGATATCGACTTGATTTCTATTGTGTTAAATAGAGAACCCAAATGGCTTTAATTCGAATTTAGTTTTCTGCAGATAGTGAGAAAAAAATATTTTTCGCCAAAAAAAAAACCATGGACTACCCCCTTTGCTTTTTTTGAAAAAATTATAAAAAAATTTTCTTCCACTATTCCCCAGAAAAAAATTTCTTATTAAAGCCAACACGTTTAGCTATCCAACGCAAAAGAAATCAAGTCGATATATTGAAAACTTAGCAAGTTATGACCAAAAAGGTAACCAGCTCTACTGAAAAGTGGCCGGAAAGAGGCAGTAGTAGAACTCCTTACCTTTTTATTCATAACTTGCTTACTTTTCTAGATATCGACTTGATTTCTATTGTGTTAAATAGAGAACCCAAATGGCTTTAATTCGAATTTAGTTTTCTGCAGATAGTGAGAAAAAAATATTTTTCGCCAAAAAAAAAACCATGGACTACCCCCTTTGCTTTTTTTGAAAAAATTATAAAAAAATTTTCTTCCACTATTCCCCAGAAAAAAATTTCTTATTAAAGCCAACACGTTTAGCTATCCAACGCAAAAGAAATCAAGTCGATATATTGAAAACTTAGCAAGTTATGACCAAAAAGGTAACCAGCTCTACTGAAAAGTGGCCGGAAAGAGGCAGTAGTAGAACTCCTTACCTTTTTATTCATAACTTGCTTACTTTTCTAGATATCGACTTGATTTCTATTGTGTTAAATAGAGAACCCAATTGGCTTTAATTCGAATTTAGTTTTCTGCAGATAGTGAGAAAAAAATATTTTTCGCCAAAAAAAAACCATGGACTACCCCCTTTGCTTTTTTTGAAAAAATTATAAAAAAATTTTCTTCCACTATTCCCCAGAAAAAAATTTCTTATTAAGGCCAACACGTTTAGCTATCCAACGCAAAAGAAATCAAGTCGATATATTGAAAACTTAGCAAGTTATGACCAAAAAGGTAACCAGTTCTACTGAAAAGTGGCCGGAAAGAGGCAGTAGTAGAACTCCTTACCTTTTTATTCATAACTTGCTTACTTTTCTAGATATCGACTTGATTTCTATTGTGTTAAATAGAGAACCCAATTGGCTTTAATTCGAATTTAGTTTTCTGCAGATAGTGAGAAAAAAATATTTTTCGCCAAAAAAAAAACCATGGACTACCCCCTTTGCTTTTTTTGAAAAAATTATAAAAAAATTTTCTTCCACTATTCCCCAGAAAAAAATTTCTTATTAAGGCCAACACGTTTAGCTATCCAACGCAAAAGAAATCAAGTCGATATATTGAAAACTTAGCAAGTTATGACCAAAAAGGTAACCAGCTCTACTGAAAAGTGGCCGGAAAGAGGCAGTAGTAGAACTCCTTACCTTTTTATTCATAACTTGCTTACTTTTCTAGATATCAACTTGATTTCTATTGTGTTAAATAGAGAACCCAATTGGCTTTAATTCGAATTTAGTTTTCTGCAGATAGTGAGAAAAAAATATTTTTCGCCAAAAAAAAACCATGGACTACCCCCTTTGCTTTTTTTGAAAAAATTATAAAAAAATTTTCTTCCACTATTCCCCAGAAAAAACTTTCTTATTAAGGCCAACACGTTTAGCTATCCAACGCAAAAAAAATCAAGTCGATATATTGAAAACTTAGCAAGTTATGACCAAAAAGGTAACCAGCTCTACTGAAAAGTGGCCGGAAAGAGGCAGTAGTAGAACTCCTTACCTTTTTATTCATAACTTGCTTACTTTTCTAGATATCAACTTGATTTCTATTGTGTTAAATAGAGAACCCAATTGGCTTTAATTCGAATTTAGTTTTCTGCAGATAGTGAGAAAAAAATATTTTTCGCCAAAAAAAAACCATGGACTACCCCCTTTGCTTTTTTTGAAAAAATTATAAAAAAATTTTCTTCCACTATTCCCCAGAAAAAAATTTCTTATTAAGGCCAACACGTTTAGCTATCCAATGCAAAAGAAATCAAGTCGATATATTGAAAACTTAGCAAGTTATGACCAAAAAGGTAACCAGCTCTACTGAAAAGTGGCCGGAAAGAGGCAGTAGTAGAACTCCTTACCTTTTTATTCATAACTTGCTTACTTTTCTAGATATCGACTTGATTTCTATTGTGTTAAATAGAGAACCCAAATGGCTTTAATTCGAATTTAGTTTTCTGCAGATAGTGAGAAAAAAATATTTTTCGCCAAAAAAAAAACCATGGACTACCCCCTTTGCTTTTTTTGAAAAAATTATAAAAAAATTTTCTTCCACTATTCCCCAGAAAAAAATTTCTTATTAAGGCCAACACGTTTAGCTATCCAACGCAAAAGAAATCAAGTCGATATATTGAAAACTTAGCAAGTTATGACCAAAAAGGTAACCAGTTCTACTGAAAAGTGGCCGGAAGAGGCAGTAGTAGAACTCCTTACCTTTTTATTCATAACTTGCTTACTTTTCTAGATATCGACTTGATTTCTATTGTGTTAAATAGAGAACCCAAATGGCTTTAATTCGAATTTAGTTTTCTGCAGATAGTGAGAAAAAAATATTTTTCGCCAAAAAAAAACCATGGACTACCCCCTTTGCTTTTTTTGAAAAAATTATAAAAAAATTTTCTTCCACTATTCCCCAGAAAAAAATTTCTTATTAAGGCCAACACGTTTAGCTATCCAACGCAAAAGAAATCAAGTCGATATATTGAAAACTTAGCAAGTTATGACCAAAAAGGTAACCAGCTCTACTGAAAAGTGGCCGGAAAGAGGCAGTAGTAGAACTCCTTACCTTTTTATTCATAACTTGCTTACTTTTCTAGATATCGACTTGATTTCTATTGTGTTAAATAGAGAACCCAAATGGCTTTAATTCGAATTTAGTTTTCTGCAGATAGTGAGAAAAAAATATTTTTCGCCAAAAAAAAACCATGGACTACCCCCTTTGCTTTTTTTGAAAAAATTATAAAAAAATTTTCTTCCACTATTCCCCAGAAAAAAATTTCTTATTAAGGCCAACACGTTTAGCTATCCAACGCAAAAGAAATCAAGTCGATATATTGAAAACTTAGCAAGTTATGACCAAAAAGGTAACCAGCTCTACTGAAAAGTGGCCGGAAAGAGGCAGTAGTAGAACTCCTTACCTTTTTATTCATAACTTGCTTACTTTTCTAGATATCGACTTGATTTCTATTGTGTTAAATAGAGAACCCAAATGGCTTTAATTCGAATTTAGTTTTCTGCAGATAGTGAGAAAAAAATATTTTTCGCCAAAAAAAAACCATGGACTACCCCCTTTGCTTTTTTTGAAAAAATTATAAAAAAATTTTCTTCCACTATTCCCCAGAAAAAAATTTCTTATTAAGGCCAACACGTTTAGCTATCCAACGCAAAAGAAATCAAGTCGATATATTGAAAACTTAGCAAGTTATGACCAAAAAGGTAACCAGCTCTACTGAAAAGTGGCCGGAAAGAGGCAGTAGTAGAACTCCTTACCTTTTTATTCATAACTTGCTTACTTTTCTAGATATCGACTTGATTTCTATTGTGTTAAATAGAGAACCCAAATGGCTTTAATTCGAATTTAGTTTTCTACAGATAGTGAGAAAAAAATATTTTTCGCCAAAAAAAAAACCATGGACTACCCCCTTTGCTTTTTTTGAAAAAATTATAAAAAAATTTTCTTCCACTATTCCCCAGAAAAAAATTTCTTATTAAGGCCAACACGTTTAGCTATCCAACGCAAAAGAAATCAAGTCGATATATTGAAAACTTAGCAAGTTATGACCAAAAAGGTAACCAGTTCTACTGAAAAGTGGCCGGAAAGAGGCAGTAGTAGAACTCCTTACCTTTTTATTCATAACTTGCTTACTTTTCTAGATATCGACTTGATTTCTATTGTGTTAAATAGAGAACCCAAATGGCTTTAATTCGAATTTAGTTTTCTGCAGATAGTGAGAAAAAAATATTTTTCGCCAAAAAAAAACCATGGACTACCCCCTTTGCTTTTTTTGAAAAAATTATAAAAAAATTTTCTTCCACTATTCCCCAGAAAAAAATTTCTTATTAAGGCCAACACGTTTAGCTATCCAACGCAAAAGAAATCAAGTCGATATATTGAAAACTTAGCAAGTTATGACCAAAAAGGTAACCAGCTCTACTGAAAAGTGGCCGGAAAGAGGCAGTAGTAGAACTCCTTACCTTTTTATTCATAACTTGCTTACTTTTCTAGATATCGACTTGATTTCTATTGTGTTAAATAGAGAACCCAAATGGCTTTAATTCGAATTTAGTTTTCTGCAGATAGTGAGAAAAAAATATTTTTCGCCAAAAAAAAAACCATGGACTACCCCCTTTGCTTTTTTTGAAAAAATTATAAAAAAATTTTCTTCCACTATTCCCCAGAAAAAAATTTCTTATTAAGGCCAACACGTTTAGCTATCCAACGCAAAAGAAATCAAGTCGATATATTGAAAACTTAGCAAGTTATGACCAAAAAGGTAACCAGTTCTACTGAAAAGTGGCCGGAAAGAGGCAGTAGTAGAACTCCTTACCTTTTTATTCATAACTTGCTTACTTTTCTAGATATCGACTTGATTTCTATTGTGTTAAATAGAGAACCCAAATGGCTTTAATTCGAATTTAGTTTTCTGCAGATAGTGAGAAAAAAATATTTTTCGCCAAAAAAAAACCATGGACTACCCCCTTTGCTTTTTTTGAAAAAATTATAAAAAAATTTTCTTCCACTATTCCCCAGAAAAAAATTTCTTATTAAGGCCAACACGTTTAGCTATCCAACGCAAAAGAAATCAAGTCGATATATTGAAAACTTAGCAAGTTATGACCAAAAAGGTAACCAGCTCTACTGAAAAGTGGCCGGAAAGAGGCAGTAGTAGAACTCCTTACCTTTTTATTCATAACTTGCTTACTTTTCTAGATATCGACTTGATTTCTATTGTGTTAAATAAAGAACCCAAATGGCTTTAATTCGAATTTAGTTTTCTACAGATAGTGAGAAAAAAATATTTTTCGCCAAAAAAAAAACCATGGACTACCCCCTTTGCTTTTTTTGAAAAAATTATAAAAAAATTTTCTTCCACTATTCCCCAGAAAAAAATTTCTTATTAAGGCCAACACGTTTAGCTATCCAACGCAAAAGAAATCAAGTCGATATATTGAAAACTTAGCAAGTTATGACCAAAAAGGTAACCAGTTCTACTGAAAAGTGGCCGGAAAGAGGCAGTAGTAGAACTCCTTACCTTTTTATTCATAACTTGCTTACTTTTCTAGATATCGACTTGATTTCTATTGTGTTAAATAGAGAACCCAAATGGCTTTAATTCGAATTTAGTTTTCTACAGATAGTGAGAAAAAAATATTTTTCGCCAAAAAAAAAACCATGGACTACCCCCTTTGCTTTTTTTGAAAAAATTATAAAAAAATTTTCTTCCACTATTCCCCAGAAAAAAATTTCTTATTAAGGCCAACACGTTTAGCTATCCAACGCAAAAGAAATCAAGTCGATATATTGAAAACTTAGCAAGTTATGACCAAAAAGGTAACCAGTTCTACTGAAAAGTGGCCGGAAAGAGGCAGTAGTAGAACTCCTTACCTTTTTATTCATAACTTGCTTACTTTTCTAGATATCGACTTGATTTCTATTGTGTTAAATAGAGAACCCAAATGGCTTTAATTCGAATTTAGTTTTCTGCAGATAGTGAGAAAAAAATATTTTTCGCCAAAAAAAAACCATGGACTACCCCCTTTGCTTTTTTTGAAAAAATTATAAAAAAATTTTCTTCCACTATTCCCCAGAAAAAAATTTCTTATTAAGGCCAACACGTTTAGCTATCCAACGCAAAAGAAATCAAGTCGATATATTGAAAACTTAGCAAGTTATGACCAAAAAGGTAACCAGTTCTACTGAAAAGTGGCCGGAAAGAGGCAGTAGTAGAACTCCTTACCTTTTTATTCATAACTTGCTTACTTTTCTAGATATCGACTTGATTTCTATTGTGTTAAATAGAGAACCCAAATGGCTTTAATTCGAATTTAGTTTTCTGCAGATAGTGAGAAAAAAATATTTTTCGCCAAAAAAAAACCATGGACTACCCCCTTTGCTTTTTTTGAAAAAATTATAAAAAAATTTTCTTCCACTATTCCCCAGAAAAAAATTTCTTATTAAGGCCAACACGTTTAGCTATCCAACGCAAAAGAAATCAAGTCGATATATTGAAAACTTAGCAAGTTATGACCAAAAAGGTAACCAGCTCTACTGAAAAGTGGCCGGAAAGAGGCAGTAGTAGAACTCCTTACCTTTTTATTCATAACTTGCTTACTTTTCTAGATATCGACTTGATTTCTATTGTGTTAAATAGAGAACCCAAATGGCTTTAATTCGAATTTAGTTTTCTGCAGATAGTGAGAAAAAAATATTTTTCGCCAAAAAAAAACCATGGACTACCCCCTTTGCTTTTTTTGAAAAAATTATAAAAAAATTTTCCTCCACTATTCCCCAGAAAAAAATTTCTTATTAAGGCCAACACGTTTAGCTATCCAACGCAAAAGAAATCAAGTCGATATATTGAAAACTTAACAAGTTATGACCAAAAAGGTAACCAGTTCTACTGAAAAGTGGCCGGAAAGAGGCAGTAGTAGAACTCCTTACCTTTTTATTCATAACTTGCTTACTTTTCTAGATATCGACTTGATTTCTATTGTGTTAAATAGAGAACCCAAATGGCTTTAATTCGAATTTAGTTTTCTGCAGATAGTGAGAAAAAAATATTTTTCGCCAAAAAAAAACCATGGACTACCCCCTTTGCTTTTTTTGAAAAAATTATAAAAAAATTTTCCTCCACTATTCCCCAGAAAAAAATTTCTTATTAAGGCCAACACGTTTAGCTATCCAATGCAAAAGAAATCAAGTCGATATATTGAAAACTTAGCAAGTTATGACCAAAAAGGTAACCAGCTCTACTGAAAAGTGGCCGGAAAGAGGCAGTAGTAGAACTCCTTACCTTTTTATTCATAACTTGTTTACTTTTCTAGATATCGACTTGATTTCTATTGTGTTAAATAGAGAACCCAAATGGCTTTAATTCGAATTTAGTTTTCTGCAGATAGTGAGAAAAAAATATTTTTCGCCAAAAAAAAACCATGGACTACCCCCTTTGCTTTTTTTGAAAAAATTATAAAAAAATTTTCCTCCACTATTCCCCAGAAAAAAATTTCTTATTAAGGCCAACACGTTTAGCTATCCAACGCAAAAGAAATCAAGTCGATATATTGAAAACTTAGCAAGTTATGACCAAAAAGGTAACCAGCTCTACTGAAAAGTGGCCGGAAAGAGGCAGTAGTAGAACTCCTTACCTTTTTATTCATAACTTGCTTACTTTTCTAGATATCGACTTGATTTCTATTGTGTTAAATAGAGAACCCAAATGGCTTTAATTCGAATTTAGTTTTCTGCAGATAGTGAGAAAAAAATATTTTTCGCCAAAAAAAAACCATGGACTACCCCCTTTGCTTTTTTTGAAAAAATTATAAAAAAATTTTCTTCCACTATTCCCCAGAAAAAAATTTCTTATTAAGGCCAACACGTTTAGCTATCCAACGCAAAAAAAATCAAGTCGATATATTGAAAACTTAGCAAGTTATGACCAAAAAGGTAACCAGTTCTACTGAAAAGTGGCCGGAAAGAGGCAGTAGTAGAACTCCTTACCTTTTTATTCATAACTTGCTTACTTTTCTAGATATCGACTTGATTTCTATTGTGTTAAATAGAGAACCCAAATGGCTTTAATTCGAATTTAGTTTTCTGCAGATAGTGAGAAAAAAATATTTTTCGCCAAAAAAAAACCATGGACTACCCCCTTTGCTTTTTTTGAAAAAATTATAAAAAAATTTTCTTCCACTATTCCCCAGAAAAAAATTTCTTATTAAGGCCAACACGTTTAGCTATCCAACGCAAAAGAAATCAAGTCGATATATTGAAAACTTAGCAAGTTATGACCAAAAAGGTAACCAGTTCTACTGAAAAGTGGCCGGAAAGAGGCAGTAGTAGAACTCCTTACCTTTTTATTCATAACTTGCTTACTTTTCTAGATATCGACTTGATTTCTATTGTGTTAAATAGAGAACCCAATTGGCTTTAATTCGAATTTAGTTTTCTGCAGATAGTGAGAAAAAAATTTTTTTCGCCAAAAAAAAACCATGGACTACCCCTTTTGCTTTTTTTGAAAAAATTATAAAAAAATTTTCTTCCACTATTCCCCAGAAAAAATTTTTTTATTAAGGCCAACACGTTTAGCTATCCAACGCAAAAGAAATCAAGTCGATATATTGAAAACTTAGCAAGTTATGACCAAAAAGGTAACCAGTTCTACTGAAAAGTGGCCGGAAAGAGGCAGTAGTAGAACTCCTTACCTTTTTATTCATAACTTGCTTACTTTTCTAGATATCGACTTGATTTCTATTGTGTTAAATAGAGAACCCAAATGGCTTTAATTCGAATTTAGTTTTCTGCAGATAGTGAGAAAAAAATATTTTTCGCCAAAAAAAAAACCATGGACTACCCCCTTTGCTTTTTTTGAAAAAATTATAAAAAAATTTTCTTCCACTATTCCCCAGAAAAAAATTTCTTATTAAGGCCAACACGTTTAGCTATCCAACGCAAAAGAAATCAAGTCGATATATTGAAAACTTAGCAAGTTATGACCAAAAAGGTAACCAGTTCTACTGAAAAGTGGCCGGAAAGAGGCAGTAGTAGAACTCCTTACCTTTTTATTCATAACTTGCTTACTTTTCTAGATATCGACTTGATTTCTATTGTGTTAAATAGAGAACCCAATTGGCTTTAATTCGAATTTAGCTTTCTGCAGATAGTAAGAAAAAAATATTTTTCGCCAAAAAAAAACCATGGACTACCCCCTTTGCTTTTTTTGAAAAAATTATAAAAAAATTTTCCTCCACTATTCCCCAGAAAAAAATTTCTTATTAAGGCCAACACGTTTAGCTATCCAACGCAAAAGAAATCAAGTCGATATATTGAAAACTTAGCAAGTTATGACCAAAAAGGTAACCAGCTCTACTGAAAAGTGGCCGGAAAGAGGCAGTAGTAGAACTCCTTACCTTTTTATTCATAACTTGCTTACTTTTCTAGATATCGACTTGATTTCTATTGTGTTAAATAGAGAACCCAAATGGCTTTAATTCGAATTTAGTTTTCTGCAGATAGTGAGAAAAAAATATTTTTCGCCAAAAAAAAACCATGGACTACCCCCTTTGCTTTTTTTGAAAAAATTATAAAAAAATTTTCCTCCACTATTCCCCAGAAAAAAATTTCTTATTAAGGCCAACACGTTTAGCTATCCAACGCAAAAGAAATCAAGTCGATATATTGAAAACTTAGCAAGTTATGACCAAAAAGGTAACCAGCTCTACTGAAAAGTGGCCGGAAAGAGGCAGTAGTAGAACTCCTTACCTTTTTATTCATAACTTGCTTACTTTTCTAGATATCGACTTGATTTCTATTGTGTTAAATAGAGAACCCAAATGGCTTTAATTCGAATTTAGTTTTCTGCAGATAGTGAGAAAAAAATATTTTTCGCCAAAAAAAACCATGGACTACCAACCCCCTTTGCTTTTTTTGAAAAAATTATAAAAAAATTTTCTTCCACTATTCCCCAGAAAAAAATTTCTTATTAAGGCCAACACGTTTAGCTATCCAACGCAAAAGAAATCAAGTCGATATATTGAAAACTTAGCAAGTTATGACCAAAAAGGTAACCAGCTCTACTGAAAAGTGGCCGGAAAGAGGCAGTAGTAGAACTCCTTACCTTTTTATTCATAACTTGCTTACTTTTCTAGATATCGACTTGATTTCTATTGTGTTAAATAGAGAACCCAATTGGCTTTAATTCGGATTTAGTTTTCTGCAGATAGTGAGAAAAAAATATTTTTCGCCAAAAAAAAAACCATGGACTACCCCCTTTGCTTTTTTTGAAAAAATTATAAAAAAATTTTCTTCCACTATTCCCCAGAAAAAAATTTCTTATTAAGGCCAACACGTTTAGCTATCCAACGCAAAAGAAATCAAGTCGATATATTGAAAACTTAGCAAGTTATGACCAAAAAGGTAACCAGCTCTACTGAAAAGTGGCCGGAAAGAGGCAGTAGTAGAACTCCTTACCTTTTTATTCATAACTTGCTTACTTTTCTAGATATCGACTTGATTTCTATTGTGTTAAATAGAGAACCCAAATGGCTTTAATTCGAATTTAGTTTTCTGCAGATAGTGAGAAAAAAATATTTTTCGCCAAAAAAAAAACCATGGACTACCCCCTTTGCTTTTTTTGAAAAAATTATAAAAAAATTTTCTTCCACTATTCCCCAGAAAAAAATTTCTTATTAAGGCCAACACGTTTAGCTATCCAACGCAAAAGAAATCAAGTCGATATATTGAAAACTTAGCAAGTTATGACCAAAAAGGTAACCAGCTCTACTGAAAAGTGGCCGGAAAGAGGCAGTAGTAGAACTCCTTACCTTTTTATTCATAACTTGCTTACTTTTCTAGATATCGACTTGATTTCTATTGTGTTAAATAGAGAACCCAAATGGCTTTAATTCGAATTTAGTTTTCTGCAGATAGTGAGAAAAAAATATTTTTCGCCAAAAAAAACCATGGACTACCCCCTTTGCTTTTTTTGAAAAAATTATAAAAAAATTTTCTTCCACTATTCCCCAGAAAAAAATTTCTTATTAAGGCCAACACGTTTAGCTATCCAACGCAAAAGAAATCAAGTCGATATATTGAAAACTTAGCAAGTTATGACCAAAAAGGTAACCAGCTCTACTGAAAAGTGGCCGGAAAGAGGCAGTAGTAGAACTCCTTACCTTTTTATTCATAACTTGCTTACTTTTCTAGATATCGACTTGATTTCTATTGTGTTAAATAGAGAACCCAATTGGCTTTAATTCGGATTTAGTTTTCTGCAGATAGTGAGAAAAAAATATTTTTCGCCAAAAAAAAAACCATGGACTACCCCCTTTGCTTTTTTTGAAAAAATTATAAAAAAATTTTCTTCCACTATTCCCCAGAAAAAAATTTCTTATTAAGGCCAACACGTTTAGCTATCCAACGCAAAAGAAATCAAGTCGATATATTGAAAACTTAGCAAGTTATGACCAAAAAGGTAACCAGCTCTACTGAAAAGTGGCCGGAAAGAGGCAGTAGTAGAACTCCTTACCTTTTTATTCATAACTTGCTTACTTTTCTAGATATCGACTTGATTTCTATTGTGTTAAATAGAGAACCCAAATGGCTTTAATTCGAATTTAGTTTTCTGCAGATAGTGAGAAAAAAATATTTTTCGCCAAAAAAAAAACCATGGACTACCCCCTTTGCTTTTTTTGAAAAAATTATAAAAAAATTTTCTTCCACTATTCCCCAGAAAAAAATTTCTTATTAAGGCCAACACGTTTAGCTATCCAACGCAAAAGAAATCAAGTCGATATATTGAAAACTTAGCAAGTTATGACCAAAAAGGTAACCAGCTCTACTGAAAAGTGGCCGGAAAGAGGCAGTAGTAGAACTCCTTACCTTTTTATTCATAACTTGCTTACTTTTCTAGATATCGACTTGATTTCTATTGTGTTAAATAGAGAACCCAAATGGCTTTAATTCGAATTTAGTTTTCTGCAGATAGTGAGAAAAAAATATTTTTCGCCAAAAAAAAAACCATGGACTACCCCCTTTGCTTTTTTTGAAAAAATTATAAAAAAATTTTCCTCCACTATTCCCCAGAAAAAAATTTCTTATTAAGGCCAACACGTTTAGCTATCCAACGCAAAAGAAATCAAGTCGATATATTGAAAACTTAGCAAGTTATGACCAAAAAGGTAACCAGCTCTACTGAAAAGTGGCCGGAAAGAGGCAGTAGTAGAACTCCTTACCTTTTTATTCATAACTTGCTTACTTTTCTAGATATCGACTTGATTTCTATTGTGTTAAATAGAGAACCCAAATGGCTTTAATTCGAATTTAGTTTTCTGCAGATAGTGAGAAAAAAATATTTTTCGCCAAAAAAAAACCATGGACTACCCCCTTTGCTTTTTTTGAAAAAATTATAAAAAAATTTTCCTCCACTATTCCCCAGAAAAAAATTTCTTATTAAGGCCAACACGTTTAGCTATCCAACGCAAAAGAAATCAAGTCGATATATTGAAAACTTAGCAAGTTATGACCAAAAAGGTAACCAGTTCTACTGAAAAGTGGCCGGAAAGAGGCAGTAGTAGAACTCCTTACCTTTTTATTCATAACTTGCTTACTTTTCTAGATATCGACTTGATTTCTATTGTGTTAAATAGAGAACCCAATTGGCTTTAATTCGAATTTAGTTTTCTGCAGATAGTGAGAAAAAAATTTTTTTCGCCAAAAAAAAACCATGGACTACCCCCTTTGCTTTTTTTGAAAAAATTACAAAAAAATTTTCTTCCACTATTCCCCAGAAAAAAATTTCTTATTAAGGCCAACACGTTTAGCTATCCAACGCAAAAGAAATCAAGTCGATATATTGAAAACTTAGCAAGTTATGACCAAAAAGGTAACCAGTTCTACTGAAAAGTGGCCGGAAAGAGGCAGTAGTAGAACTCCTTACCTTTTTATTCATAACTTGCTTACTTTTCTAGATATCGACTTGATTTCTATTGTGTTAAATAGAGAACCCAATTGGCTTTAATTCGAATTTAGTTTTCTGCAGATAGTGAGAAAAAAATTTTTTTCGCCAAAAAAAAAACCATGGACTACCCCCTCTGCTTTTTTTGAAAAAATTATAAAAAAATTTTCTTCCACTATTCCCCAGAAAAAAATTTCTTATTAAGGCCAACACGTTTAGCTATCCAACGCAAAAGAAATCAAGTCGATATATTGAAAACTTAGCAAGTTATGACCAAAAAGGTAACCAGTTCTACTGAAAAGTGGCCGGAAAGAGGCAGTAGTAGAACTCCTTACCTTTTTATTCATAACTTGCTTACTTTTCTAGATATCGACTTGATTTCTATTGTGTTAAATAGAGAACCCAATTGGCTTTAATTCGAATTTAGTTTTCTGCAGATAGTGAGAAAAAAATTTTTTCGCCAAAAAAAAAACCATGGACTACCCCCTTTGCTTTTTTTGAAAAAATTATAAAAAAATTTTCTTCCACTATTCCCCAGAAAAAAATTTCTTATTAAGGCCAACACGTTTAGCTATCCAACGCAAAAGAAATCAAGTCGATATATTGAAAACTTATCAAGTTATGACCAAAAAGGTAACCAGTTCTACTGAAAAGTGGCCGGAAAGAGGCAGTAGTAGAACTCCTTACCTTTTTATTCATAACTTGCTTACTTTTCTAGATATCGACTTGATTTCTATTGTGTTAAATAGAGAACCCAATTGGCTTTAATTCGAATTTAGTTTTCTGCAGATAGTGAGAAAAAAATTTTTTTCGCCAAAAAAAAAACCATGGACTACCCCCTTTGCTTTTTTTGAAAAAATTACAAAAAAATTTTCTTCCACTATTCCCCAGAAAAAAAAATTTCTTATTAAGGCCAACACGTTTAGCTATCCAACGCAAAAGAAATCAAGTCGATATATTGAAAACTTAGCAAGTTATGACCAAAAAGGTAACCAGTTCTACTGAAAAGTGTCCGGAAAGAGGCAGTAGTAGAACTCCTTACCTTTTTATTCATAACTTGCTTACTTTTCTAGATATCCACCTGATTTCTATTGTGTTAAATAGAGAACCCAATTGGCTTTAATTCGAATTTAGTTTTCTGCAGATAGTGAGAAAAAAATATTTTTCGCCAAAAAAAAACCATGGACTACCCCCTTTGCTTTTTTTGAAAAAATTATAAAAAAATTTTCTTCCAATATTCCCCAGAAAAAAATTTCTTATTAAGGCCAACACGTTTAGCTATCCAACGCAAAAGAAATCAAGTCGATATATTGAAACCTTAGCAAGTTATGACCAAAAAGGTAACCAGTTCTACTGAAAAGTGGCCGGAAAGAGGCAGTAGTAGAACTCCTTACCTTTTTATTCATAACTTGCTTACTTTTCTAGATATCGACTTGATTTCTATTGTGTTAAATAGAGAACCCAATTGGCTTTAATTCGAATTTAGTTTTCTGCAGATAGTGAGAAAAAAATTTTTTTCGCCAAAAAAAAACCATGGACTACCCCCTTTGCTTTTTTTGAAAAAATTACAAAAAAATTTTCTTCCACTATTCCCCAGAAAAAAATTTCTTATTAAGGCCAACACGTTTAGCTATCCAACGCAAAAGAAATCAAGTCGATATATTGAAAACTTAGCAAGTTATGACCAAAAAGGTAACCAGTTCTACTGAAAAGTGGCCGGAAAGAGGCAGTAGTAGAACTCCTTACCTTTTTATTCATAACTTGCTTACTTTTCTAGATATCGACTTGATTTCTATTGTGTTAAATAGAGAACCCAATTGGCTTTAATTCGAATTTAGTTTTCTGCAGATAGTGAGAAAAAAATTTTTTTCGCCAAAAAAAAAACCATGGACTACCCCCTCTGCTTTTTTTGAAAAAATTATAAAAAAATTTTCTTCCACTATTCCCCAGAAAAAAATTTCTTATTAAGGCCAACACGTTTAGCTATCCAACGCAAAAGAAATCAAGTCGATATATTGAAAACTTATCAAGTTATGACCAAAAAGGTAACCAGTTCTACTGAAAAGTGGCCGGAAAGAGGCAGTAGTAGAACTCCTTACCTTTTTATTCATAACTTGCTTACTTTTCTAGATATCGACTTGATTTCTATTGTGTTAAATAGAGAACCCAATTGGCTTTAATTCGAATTTAGTTTTCTGCAGATAGTGAGAAAAAAATTTTTTTCGCCAAAAAAAAAACCATGGACTACCCCCTTTGCTTTTTTTGAAAAAATTACAAAAAAATTTTCTTCCACTATTCCCCAGAAAAAAAAATTTCTTATTAAGGCCAACACGTTTAGCTATCCAACGCAAAAGAAATCAAGTCGATATATTGAAAACTTAGCAAGTTATGACCAAAAAGGTAACCAGTTCTACTGAAAAGTGTCCGGAAAGAGGCAGTAGTAGAACTCCTTACCTTTTTATTCATAACTTGCTTACTTTTCTAGATATCCACCTGATTTCTATTGTGTTAAATAGAGAACCCAATTGGCTTTAATTCGAATTTAGTTTTCTGCAGATAGTGAGAAAAAAATATTTTTCGCCAAAAAAAAACCATGGACTACCCCCTTTGCTTTTTTTGAAAAAATTATAAAAAAATTTTCTTCCAATATTCCCCAGAAAAAAATTTCTTATTAAGGCCAACACGTTTAGCTATCCAACGCAAAAGAAATCAAGTCGATATATTGAAAACTTAGCAAGTTATGACCAAAAAGGTAACCAGTTCTACTGAAAAGTGTCCGGAAAGAGGCAGTAGTAGAACTCCTTACCTTTTTATTCATAACTTGCTTACTTTTCTAGATATCCACCTGATTTCTATTGTGTTAAATAGAGAACCCAATTGGCTTTAATTCGAATTTAGTTTTCTGCAGATAGTGAGAAAAAAATTTTTTTCGCCAAAAAAAAAACCATGGACTACCCCCTTTGCTTTTTTTGAAAAAATTATAAAAAAATTTTCTTCCACTATTCCCCAGAAAAAATTTTTTTATTAAGGCCAACACGTTTAGCTATCCAACGCAAAAGAAATCAAGTCGATATATTGAAACCTTAGCAAGTTATGACCAAAAAGGTAACCAGTTCTACTGAAAAGTGGCCGGAAAGAGGCAGTAGTAGAACTCCTTACCTTTTTATTCATAACTTGCTTACTTTTCTAGATATCGACTTGATTTCTATTGTGTTAAATAGAGAACCCAATTGGCTTTAATTCGAATTTAGTTTTCTGCAGATAGTGAGAAAAAAATTTTTTTCGCCAAAAAAAAAAACCATGGACTACCCCCTTTGCTTTTTTTGAAAAAATTATAAAAAAATTTTCTTCCACTATTCCCCAGAAAAAAATTTTTTATTAAGGCCAACACGTTTAGCTATCCAACGCAAAAGAAATCAAGTCGATATATTGAAAACTTAGCAAGTTATGACCAAAAAGGTAACCAGTTCTACTGAAAAGTGGCCGGAAAGAGGCAGTAGTAGAACTCCTTACCTTTTTATTCATAACTTGCTTACTTTTCTAGATATCGACTTGATTTCTATTGTGTTAAATAGAGAACCCAATTGGCTTTAATTCGAATTTAGTTTTCTGCAGATACTGAGAAAAAAATTTTTTTCGCCAAAAAAAAAACCATGGACTACCCCCTTTGCTTTTTTTGAAAAAATTACAAAAAAATTTTCTTCCACTATTCCCCAGAAAAAAAAATTTCTTATTAAGGCCAACACGTTTAGCTATCCAACGCAAAAGAAATCAAGTCGATATATTGAAAACTTAGCAAGTTATGACCAAAAAGGTAACCAGTTCTACTGAAAAGTGGCCGGAAAGAGACAGTAGTAGAACTCCTTACCTTTTTATTCATAACTTGCTTACTTTTCTAGATATCGACTTGATTTCTATTGTGTTAAATAGAGAACCCAATTGGCTTTAATTCGAATTTAGTTTTCTGCAGATAGTGAGAAAAAAATATTTTTCGCCAAAAAAAAAACCATGGACTACCCCCTTTGCTTTTTTTGAAAAAATTATAAAAAAATTTTCTTCCACTATTCCCCAGAAAAAAATTTCTTATTAAGGCCAACACGTTTAGCTATCCAACGCAAAAGAAATCAAGTCGATATATTGAAACCTTAGCAAGTTATGACCAAAAAGGTAACCAGTTCTACTGAAAAGTGGCCGGAAAGAGACAGTAGTAGAACTCCTTACCTTTTTATTCATAACTTGCTTACTTTTCTAGATATCGACTTGATTTCTATTGTGTTAAATAGAGAACCCAATTGGCTTTAATTCGAATTTAGTTTTCTGCAGATAGTGAGAAAAAAATATTTTTCGCCAAAAAAAAAACCATGGACTACCCCCTTTGCTTTTTTTGAAAAAATTATAAAAAAATTTTCTTCCACTATTCCCCAGAAAAAAATTTCCTATTAAGGCCAACACGTTTAGCTATCCAACGCAAAAGAAATCAAGTCGATATATTGAAACCTTAGCAAGTTATGACCAAAAAGGTAACCAGTTCTACTGAAAAGTGGCCGGAAAGAGGCAGTAGTAGAACTCCTTACCTTTTTATTCATAACTTGCTTACTTTTCTAGATATCCACTCGATTTCTATTGTGTTAAATAGAGAACCCAATTGGCTTTAATTCGAATTTAGTTTTCTGCAGATAGTGAGAAAAAAATTTTTGTCGCCAAAAAAAAACCATGGACTACCCCCTTTGCTTTTTTTGAAAAAATTATAAAAAAATTTTCTTCCACTATTCCCCAGAAAAAAATTTCTTATTAAGGCCAACACGTTTAGCTATCTAACGCAAAAGAAATCAAGTCGATATATTGAAAACTTAGCAAGTTATGACCAAAAAGGTAACCAGTTCTACTGAAAAGTGGCCGGAAAGAGGCAGTAGTAGAACTCCTTACCTTTTTATTCATAACTTGCTTACTTTTCTAGATATCCACTTGATTTCTATTGTGTTAAATAGAGAACCCAATTGGCTTTAATTCGAATTTAGTTTTCTGCAGATAGTGAGAAAAAAATTTTTGTCGCCAAAAAAAAACCATGGACTACCCCCTTTGCTTTTTTTGAAAAAATTATAAAAAAATTTTCTTCCACTATTCCCCAGAAAAAAATTTCTTATTAAGGCCAACACGTTTAGCTATCTAACGCAAAAGAAATCAAGTCGATATATTGAAAACTTAGCAAGTTATGACCAAAAAGGTAACCAGTTCTACTGAAAAGTGGCCGGAAAGAGGCAGTAGTAGAACTCCTTACCTTTTTATTCATAACTTGCTTACTTTTCTAGATATCGACTTGATTTCTATTGTGTTAAATAGAGAACCCAATTGGCTTTAATTCGAATTTAGTTTTCTGCAGATACTGAGAAAAAAATTTTTTTCGCCAAAAAAAAACCATGGACTACCCCCTTTGCTTTTTTTGAAAAAATTACAAAAAAATTTTTTTCCACTATTCCCCAGAAAAAAAAATTTCTTATTAAGGCCAACACGTTTAGCTATCCAACGCAAAAGAAATCAAGTCGATATATTGAAAACTTAGCAAGTTATGACCAAAAAGGTAACCAGTTCTACTGAAAAGTGGCCGGAAAGAGGCAGTAGTAGAACTCCTTACCTTTTTATTCATAACTTGCTTACTTTTCTAGATATCGACTTGATTTCTATTGTGTTAAATAGAGAACCCAATTGGCTTTAATTCGAATTTAGTTTTCTGCAGATAGTGAGAAAAAAATTTTTTTCGCCAAAAAAAAACCATGGACTACCCCCTTTGCTTTTTTTGAAAAAATTACAAAAAAATTTTCTTCCACTATTCCCCAGAAAAAAAAATTTCTTATTAAGGCCAACACGTTTAGCTATCCAACGCAAAAGAAATCAAGTCGATATATTGAAAACTTAGCAAGTTATGACCAAAAAGGTAACCAGTTCTACTGAAAAGTGTCCGGAAAGAGGCAGTAGTAGAACTCCTTACCTTTTTATTCATAACTTGCTTACTTTTCTAGATATCCACCTGATTTCTATTGTGTTAAATAGAGAACCCAATTGGCTTTAATTCGAATTTAGTTTTCTGCAGATAGTGAGAAAAAAATATTTTTCGCCAAAAAAAAAAACCATGGACTACCCCCTTTGCTTTTTTTGAAAAAATTATAAAAAAATTTTCTTCCAATATTCCCCAGAAAAAAATTTCTTATTAAGGCCAACACGTTTAGCTATCCAACGCAAAAGAAATCAAGTCGATATATTGAAAACTTAGCAAGTTATGACCAAAAAGGTAACCAGTTCTACTGAAAAGTGGCCGGAAAGAGACAGTAGTAGAACTCCTTACCTTTTTATTCATAACTTGCTTACTTTTCTAGATATCGACTTGATTTCTATTGTGTTAAATAGAGAACCCAATTGGCTTTAATTCGAATTTAGTTTTCTGCAGATAGTGAGAAAAAAATATTTTTCGCCAAAAAAAAAACCATGGACTACCCCCTTTGCTTTTTTTGAAAAAATTACAAAAAAATTTTCTTCCACTATTCCCCAGAAAAAAATTTTTTATTAAGGCCAACACGTTTAGCTATCCAACGCAAAAGAAATCAAGTCGATATATTGAAAACTTAGCAAGTTATGACCAAAAAGGTAACCAGTTCTACTGAAAAGTGGCCGGAAAGAGGCAGTAGTAGAACTCCTTACCTTTTTATTCATAACTTGCTTACTTTTCTAGATATCGACTTGATTTCTATTGTGTTAAATAGAGAACCCAATTGGCTTTAATTCAAATTTAGTTTTCTGCAGATAGTGAGAAAAAAATTTTTTTCGCCAAAAAAAAAAAACCATGGACTACCCCCTTTGCTTTTTTTGAAAAAATTATAAAAAAATTTTCTTCCACTATTCCCCAGAAAAAAATTTTTTATTAAGGCCAACACGTTTAGCTATCCAACGCAAAAGAAATCAAGTCGATATATTGAAAACTTAGCAAGTTATGACCAAAAAGGTAACCAGTTCTACTGAAAAGTGGCCGGAAAGAGGCAGTAGTAGAACTCCTTACCTTTTTATTCATAACTTGCTTACTTTTCTAGATATCCACTTGATTTCTATTGTGTTAAATAGAGAACCCAATTGGCTTTAATTCGAATTTAGTTTTCTGCAGATAGTGAGAAAAAAATTTTTTTCGCCAAAAAAAAAACCATGGACTACCCCCTTTGCTTCTTTTGAAAAAATTATAAAAAAATTTTCTTCCACTATTCCCCAGAAAAAAATTTTTTATTAAGGCCAACACGTTTAGCTATCCAACGCAAAAGAAATCAAGTCGATATATTGAAAACTTAGCAAGTTATGACCAAAAAGGTAACCAGTTCTACTGAAAAGTGGCCGGAAAGAGGCAGTAGTAAAACTCCTTACCTTTTTATTCATAACTTGCTTACTTTTCTAGATATCCACTTGATTTCTATTGTGTTAAATAGAGAACCCAATTGGCTTTAATTCGAATTTAGTTTTCTGCAGATAGTGAGAAAAAAATTTTTGTCGCCAAAAAAAAAACCATGGACTACCCCCTTTGCTTTTTTTGAAAAAATTATAAAAAAATTTTCTTCCACTATTCCCCAGAAAAAAATTTCTTATTAAGGCCAACACGTTTAGCTATCCAACGCAAAAAAAATCAAGTCGATATATTGAAAACTTAGCAAGTTATGACCAAAAAGGTAACCAGTTCTACTGAAAAGTGGCCGGAAAGAGGCAGTAGTAGAACTCCTTACCTTTTTATTCATAACTTGCTTACTTTTCTAGATATCGACTTGATTTCTATTGTGTTAAATAGAGAACCCAAATGGCTTTAATTCGAATTTAGTTTTCTGCAGATAGTGAGAAAAAAATATTTTTCGCCAAAAAAAAAACCATGGACTACCCCCTTTGCTTTTTTTGAAAAAATTATAAAAAAATTTTCTTCCACTATTCCCCAGAAAAAAATTTCTTATTAAGGCCAACACGTTTAGCTATCCAACGCAAAAGAAATCAAGTCGATATATTGAAAACTTAGCAAGTTATGACCAAAAAGGTAACCAGCTCTACTGAAAAGTGGCCGGAAAGAGGCAGTAGTAAAACTCCTTACCTTTTTATTCATAACTTGCTTACTTTTCTAGATATCCACTTGATTTCTATTGTGTTAAATAGAGAACCCAATTGGCTTTAATTCGAATTTAGTTTTCTGCAGATAGTGAGAAAAAAATTTTTGTCGCCAAAAAAAAAACCATGGACTACCCCCTTTGCTTTTTTTGAAAAAATTATAAAAAAATTTTCTTCCACTATTCCCCAGAAAAAAATTTCTTATTAAGGCCAACACGTTTAGCTATCCAACGCAAAAGAAATCAAGTCGATATATTGAAAACTTAGCAAGTTATGACCAAAAAGGTAACCAGCTCTACTGAAAAGTGGCCGGAAAGAGGCAGTAGTAGAACTCCTTACCTTTTTATTCATAACTTGCTTACTTTTCTAGATATCGACTTGATTTCTATTGTGTTAAATAGAGAACCCAAATGGCTTTAATTCGAATTTAGTTTTCTGCAGATAGTGAGAAAAAAATATTTTTCGCCAAAAAAAAACCATGGACTACCCCCTTTGCTTTTTTTGAAAAAATTATAAAAAAATTTTCCTCCACTATTCCCCAGAAAAAAATTTCTTATTAAGGCCAACACGTTTAGCTATCCAACGCAAAAGAAATCAAGTCGATATATTGAAAACTTAGCAAGTTATGACCAAAAAGGTAACCAGTTCTACTGAAAAGTGGCCGGAAAGAGGCAGTAGTAGAACTCCTTACCTTTTTATTCATAACTTGCTTACTTTTCTAGATATCGACTTGATTTCTATTGTGTTAAATAGAGAACCCAAATGGCTTTAATTCGAATTTAGTTTTCTGCAGATAGTGAGAAAAAAATATTTTTCGCCAAAAAAAAAACCATGGACTACCCCCTTTGCTTTTTTTGAAAAAATTATAAAAAAATTTTCTTCCACTATTCCCCAGAAAAAAATTTCTTATTAAGGCCAACACGTTTAGCTATCCAACGCAAAAGAAATCAAGTCGATATATTGAAAACTTAGCAAGTTATGACCAAAAAGGTAACCAGCTCTACTGAAAAGTGGCCGGAAAGAGGCAGTAGTAGAACTCCTTACCTTTTTATTCATAACTTGCTTACTTTTCTAGATATCGACTTGATTTCTATTGTGTTAAATAGAGAACCCAATTGGCTTTAATTCGAATTTAGTTTTCTGCAGATAGTGAGAAAAAAATATTTTTCGCCAAAAAAAAAACCATGGACTACCCCCTTTGCTTTTTTTGAAAAAATTATAAAAAAATTTTCTTCCACTATTCCCCAGAAAAAAATTTCTTATTAAGGCCAACACGTTTAGCTATCCAACGCAAAAGAAATCAAGTCGATATATTGAAAACTTAGCAAGTTATGACCAAAAAGGTAACCAGCTCTACTGAAAAGTGGCCGGAAAGAGGCAGTAGTAGAACTCCTTACCTTTTTATTCATAACTTGCTTACTTTTCTAGATATCGACTTGATTTCTATTGTGTTAAATAGAGAACCCAATTGGCTTTAATTCGAATTTAGTTTTCTGCAGATAGTGAGAAAAAAATATTTTTCGCCAAAAAAAAAACCATGGACTACCCCCTTTGCTTTTTTTGAAAAAATTATAAAAAAATTTTCTTCCACTATTCCCCAGAAAAAAATTTCTTATTAAGGCCAACACGTTTAGCTATCCAACGCAAAAGAAATCAAGTCGATATATTGAAAACTTAGCAAGTTATGACCAAAAAGGTAACCAGCTCTACTGAAAAGTGGCCGGAAAGAGGCAGTAGTAGAACTCCTTACCTTTTTATTCATAACTTGCTTACTTTTCTAGATATCGACTTGATTTCTATTGTGTTAAATAGAGAACCCAATTGGCTTTAATTCGAATTTAGTTTTCTGCAGATAGTGAGAAAAAAATATTTTTCGCCAAAAAAAAAACCATGGACTACCCCCTTTGCTTTTTTTGAAAAAATTATAAAAAAATTTTCTTCCACTATTCCCCAGAAAAAAATTTCTTATTAAGGCCAACACGTTTAGCTATCCAACGCAAAAGAAATCAAGTCGATATATTGAAAACTTAGCAAGTTATGACCAAAAAGGTAACCAGTTCTACTGAAAAGTGGCCGGAAAGAGGCAGTAGTAGAACTCCTTACCTTTTTATTCATAACTTGCTTACTTTTCTAGATATCGACTTGATTTCTATTGTGTTAAATAGAGAACCCAATTGGCTTTAATTCGAATTTAGTTTTCTGCAGATAGTGAGAAAAAAATATTTTTCGCCAAAAAAAAAACCATGGACTACCCCCTTTGCTTTTTTTGAAAAAATTATAAAAAAATTTTCTTCCACTATTCCCCAGAAAAAAATTTCTTATTAAGGCCAACACGTTTAGCTATCCAACGCAAAAGAAATCAAGTCGATATATTGAAAACTTAGCAAGTTATGACCAAAAAGGTAACCAGCTCTACTGAAAAGTGGCCGGAAAGAGGCAGTAGTAGAACTCCTTACCTTTTTATTCATAACTTGCTTACTTTTCTAGATATCGACTTGATTTCTATTGTGTTAAATAGAGAACCCAATTGGCTTTAATTCGAATTTAGTTTTCTGCAGATAGTGAGAAAAAAATATTTTTCGCCAAAAAAAAAACCATGGACTACCCCCTTTGCTTTTTTTGAAAAAATTATAAAAAAATTTTCTTCCACTATTCCCCAGAAAAAAATTTCTTATTAAGGCCAACACGTTTAGCTATCCAACGCAAAAGAAATCAAGTCGATATATTGAAAACTTAGCAAGTTATGACCAAAAAGGTAACCAGCTCTACTGAAAAGTGGCCGGAAAGAGGCAGTAGTAGAACTCCTTACCTTTTTATTCATAACTTGCTTACTTTTCTAGATATCGACTTGATTTCTATTGTGTTAAATAGAGAACCCAATTGGCTTTAATTCGAATTTAGTTTTCTGCAGATAGTGAGAAAAAAATATTTTTCGCCAAAAAAAAAACCATGGACTACCCCCTTTGCTTTTTTTGAAAAAATTATAAAAAAATTTTCTTCCACTATTCCCCAGAAAAAAATTTCTTATTAAGGCCAACACGTTTAGCTATCCAACGCAAAAGAAATCAAGTCGATATATTGAAAACTTAGCAAGTTATGACCAAAAAGGTAACCAGTTCTACTGAAAAGTGGCCGGAAAGAGGCAGTAGTAGAACTCCTTACCTTTTTATTCATAACTTGCTTACTTTTCTAGATATCGACTTGATTTCTATTGTGTTAAATAGAGAACCCAATTGGCTTTAATTCGAATTTAGTTTTCTGCAGATAGTGAGAAAAAACTATTTTTCGCCAAAAAAAAAAACCATGGACTACCCCCTTTGCTTTTTTTGAAAAAATTATAAAAAAATTTTCTTCCACTATTCCCCAGAAAAAAATTTCTTATTAAGGCCAACACGTTTAGCTATCCAACGCAAAAGAAATCAAGTCGATATATTGAAAACTTAGCAAGTTATGACCAAAAAGGTAACCAGCTCTACTGAAAAGTGGCCGGAAAGAGGCAGTAGTAGAACTCCTTACCTTTTTATTCATAACTTGCTTACTTTTCTAGATATCGACTTGATTTCTATTGTGTTAAATAGAGAACCCAATTGGCTTTAATTCGAATTTAGTTTTCTGCAGATAGTGAGAAAAAAATATTTTTCGCCAAAAAAAAAACCATGGACTACCCCCTTTGCTTTTTTTGAAAAAATTATAAAAAAATTTTCCTCCACTATTCCCCAGAAAAAAATTTCTTATTAAGGCCAACACGTTTAGCTATCCAACGCAAAAGAAATCAAGTCGATATATTGAAAACTTAGCAAGTTATGACCAAAAAGGTAACCAGCTCTACTGAAAAGTGGCCGGAAAGAGGCAGTAGTAGAACTCCTTACCTTTTTATTCATAACTTGCTTACTTTTCTAGATATCGACTTGATTTCTATTGTGTTAAATAGAGAACCCAAATGGCTTTAATTCGAATTTAGTTTTCTGCAGATAGTGAGAAAAAAATATTTTTCGCCAAAAAAAAACCATGGACTACCCCCTTTGCTTTTTTTGAAAAAATTATAAAAAAATTTTCCTCCACTATTCCCCAGAAAAAAATTTCTTATTAAGGCCAACACGTTTAGCTATCCAACGCAAAAGAAATCAAGTCGATATATTGAAAACTTAGCAAGTTATGACCAAAAAGGTAACCAGCTCTACTGAAAAGTGGCCGGAAAGAGGCAGTAGTAGAACTCCTTACCTTTTTATTCATAACTTGCTTACTTTTCTAGATATCGACTTGATTTCTATTGTGTTAAATAGAGAACCCAAATGGCTTTAATTCGAATTTAGTTTTCTGCAGATAGTGAGAAAAAAATATTTTTCGCCAAAAAAAAAACCATGGACTACCCCCTTTGCTTTTTTTGAAAAAATTATAAAAAAATTTTCTTCCACTATTCCCCAGAAAAAAATTTCTTATTAAGGCCAACACGTTTAGCTATCCAACGCAAAAAAAATCAAGTCGATATATTGAAAACTTAGCAAGTTATGACCAAAAAGGTAACCAGTTCTACTGAAAAGTGGCCGGAAAGAGGCAGTAGTAGAACTCCTTACCTTTTTATTCATAACTTGCTTACTTTTCTAGATATCGACTTGATTTCTATTGTGTTAAATAGAGAACCCAATTGGCTTTAATTCGAATTTAGTTTTCTGCAGATAGTGAGAAAAAAATATTTTTCGCCAAAAAAAAAACCATGGACTACCCCCTTTGCTTTTTTTGAAAAAATTATAAAAAAATTTTCTTCCACTATTCCCCAGAAAAAAATTTCTTATTAAGGCCAACACGTTTAGCTATCCAACGCAAAAGAAATCAAGTCGATATATTGAAAACTTAGCAAGTTATGACCAAAAAGGTAACCAGCTCTACTGAAAAGTGGCCGGAAAGAGGCAGTAGTAGAACTCCTTACCTTTTTATTCATAACTTGCTTACTTTTCTAGATATCGACTTGATTTCTATTGTGTTAAATAGAGAACCCAATTGGCTTTAATTCGAATTTAGTTTTCTGCAGATAGTGAGAAAAAAATATTTTTCGCCAAAAAAAAAACCATGGACTACCCCCTTTGCTTTTTTTGAAAAAATTATAAAAAAATTTTCTTCCACTATTCCCCAGAAAAAAATTTCTTATTAAGGCCAACACGTTTAGCTATCCAACGCAAAAGAAATCAAGTCGATATATTGAAAACTTAGCAAGTTATGACCAAAAAGGTAACCAGCTCTACTGAAAAGTGGCCGGAAAGAGGCAGTAGTAGAACTCCTTACCTTTTTATTCATAACTTGCTTACTTTTCTAGATATCGACTTGATTTCTATTGTGTTAAATAGAGAACCCAATTGGCTTTAATTCGAATTTAGTTTTCTGCAGATAGTGAGAAAAAAATATTTTTCGCCAAAAAAAAAACCATGGACTACCCCCTTTGCTTTTTTTGAAAAAATTATAAAAAAATTTTCTTCCACTATTCCCCAGAAAAAAATTTCTTATTAAGGCCAACACGTTTAGCTATCCAACGCAAAAGAAATCAAGTCGATATATTGAAAACTTAGCAAGTTATGACCAAAAAGGTAACCAGTTCTACTGAAAAGTGGCCGGAAAGAGGCAGTAGTAGAACTCCTTACCTTTTTATTCATAACTTGCTTACTTTTCTAGATATCGACTTGATTTCTATTGTGTTAAATAGAGAACCCAATTGGCTTTAATTCGAATTTAGTTTTCTGCAGATAGTGAGAAAAAAATATTTTTCGCCAAAAAAAAAACCATGGACTACCCCCTTTGCTTTTTTTGAAAAAATTATAAAAAAATTTTCTTCCACTATTCCCCAGAAAAAAATTTCTTATTAAGGCCAACACGTTTAGCTATCCAACGCAAAAGAAATCAAGTCGATATATTGAAAACTTAGCAAGTTATGACCAAAAAGGTAACCAGCTCTACTGAAAAGTGGCCGGAAAGAGGCAGTAGTAGAACTCCTTACCTTTTTATTCATAACTTGCTTACTTTTCTAGATATCGACTTGATTTCTATTGTGTTAAATAGAGAACCCAATTGGCTTTAATTCGAATTTAGTTTTCTGCAGATAGTGAGAAAAAAATATTTTTCGCCAAAAAAAAAACCATGGACTACCCCCTTTGCTTTTTTTGAAAAAATTATAAAAAAATTTTCTTCCACTATTCCCCAGAAAAAAATTTCTTATTAAGGCCAACACGTTTAGCTATCCAACGCAAAAGAAATCAAGTCGATATATTGAAAACTTAGCAAGTTATGACCAAAAAGGTAACCAGTTCTACTGAAAAGTGGCCGGAAAGAGGCAGTAGTAGAACTCCTTACCTTTTTATTCATAACTTGCTTACTTTTCTAGATATCGACTTGATTTCTATTGTGTTAAATAGAGAACCCAATTGGCTTTAATTCGAATTTAGTTTTCTGCAGATAGTGAGAAAAAACTATTTTTCGCCAAAAAAAAAAACCATGGACTACCCCCTTTGCTTTTTTTGAAAAAATTATAAAAAAATTTTCTTCCACTATTCCCCAGAAAAAAATTTCTTATTAAGGCCAACACGTTTAGCTATCCAACGCAAAAGAAATCAAGTCGATATATTGAAAACTTAGCAAGTTATGACCAAAAAGGTAACCAGCTCTACTGAAAAGTGGCCGGAAAGAGGCAGTAGTAGAACTCCTTACCTTTTTATTCATAACTTGCTTACTTTTCTAGATATCGACTTGATTTCTATTGTGTTAAATAGAGAACCCAATTGGCTTTAATTCGAATTTAGTTTTCTGCAGATAGTGAGAAAAAAATATTTTTCGCCAAAAAAAAAACCATGGACTACCCCCTTTGCTTTTTTTGAAAAAATTATAAAAAAATTTTCCTCCACTATTCCCCAGAAAAAAATTTCTTATTAAGGCCAACACGTTTAGCTATCCAACGCAAAAGAAATCAAGTCGATATATTGAAAACTTAGCAAGTTATGACCAAAAAGGTAACCAGCTCTACTGAAAAGTGGCCGGAAAGAGGCAGTAGTAGAACTCCTTACCTTTTTATTCATAACTTGCTTACTTTTCTAGATATCGACTTGATTTCTATTGTGTTAAATAGAGAACCCAATTGGCTTTAATTCGAATTTAGTTTTCTGCAGATAGTGAGAAAAAAATATTTTTCGCCAAAAAAAAAACCATGGACTACCCCCTTTGCTTTTTTTGAAAAAATTATAAAAAAATTTTCTTCCACTATTCCCCAGAAAAAAATTTCTTATTAAGGCCAACACGTTTAGCTATCCAACGCAAAAGAAATCAAGTCGATATATTGAAAACTTAGCAAGTTATGACCAAAAAGGTAACCATTTCTACTGAAAAGTGGCCGGAAAGAGGCAGTAGTAGAACTCCTTACCTTTTTATTCATAACTTGCTTACTTTTCTAGATATCGACTTGATTTCTATTGTGTTAAATAGAGAACCCAATTGGCTTTAATTCGAATTTAGTTTTCTGCAGATAGTGAGAAAAAAATATTTTTCGCCAAAAAAAAACCATGGACTACCCCCTTTGCTTTTTTTGAAAAAATTATAAAAAAATTTTCTTCCACTATTCCCCAGAAAAAATTTTTTTATTAAGGCCAACACGTTTAGCTATCCAACGCAAAAAAAATCAAGTCGATATATTGAAAACTTAGCAAGTTATGACCAAAAAGGTAACCAGTTCTACTGAAAAGTGGCCGGAAAGAGGCAGTAGTAGAACTCCTTACCTTTTTATTCAGAACTTGCTTACTTTTCTAGATATCGACTTGATTTCTATTGTGTTAAATAGAGAACCCAAATGGCTTTAATTCGAATTTAGTTTTCTGCAGATAGTGAGAAAAAAATATTTTTCGCCAAAAAAAAACCATGGACTACCCCCTTTGCTTTTTTTGAAAAAATTATAAAAAAATTTTCTTCCACTATTCCCCAGAAAAAAATTTCTTATTAAGGCCAACACGTTTAGCTATCCAACGCAAAAAAAATCAAGTCGATATATTGAAAACTTAGCAAGTTATGACCAAAAAGGTAACCAGTTCTACTGAAAAGTGGCCGGAAAGAGGCAGTAGTAGAACTCCTTACCTTTTTATTCATAACTTGCTTACTTTTCTAGATATCGACTTGATTTCTATTGTGTTAAATAGAGAACCCAAATGGCTTTAATTCGAATTTAGTTTTCTGCAGATAGTGAGAAAAAAATATTTTTCGCCAAAAAAAAACCATGGACTACCCCCTTTGCTTTTTTTGAAAAAATTATAAAAAAATTTTCCTCCACTATTCCCCAGAAAAAAATTTCTTATTAAGGCCAACACGTTTAGCTATCCAACGCAAAAGAAATCAAGTCGATATATTGAAAACTTAGCAAGTTATGACCAAAAAGGTAACCAGCTCTACTGAAAAGTGGCCGGAAAGAGGCAGTAGTAGAACTCCTTACCTTTTTATTCATAACTTGCTTACTTTTCTAGATATCGACTTGATTTCTATTGTGTTAAATAGAGAACCCAAATGGCTTTAATTCGAATTTAGTTTTCTGCAGATAGTGAGAAAAAAATATTTTTCGCCAAAAAAAAACCATGGACTACCCCCTTTGCTTTTTTTGAAAAAATTATAAAAAAATTTTCTTCCACTATTCCCCAGAAAAAAATTTCTTATTAAGGCCAACACGTTTAGCTATCCAACGCAAAAGAAATCAAGTCGATATATTGAAAACTTAGCAAGTTATGACCAAAAAGGTAACCAGTTCTACTGAAAAGTGGCCGGAAAGAGGCAGTAGTAGAACTCCTTACCTTTTTATTCATAACTTGCTTACTTTTCTAGATATCGACTTGATTTCTATTGTGTTAAATAGAGAACCCAAATGGCTTTAATTCGAATTTAGTTTTCTGCAGATAGTGAGAAAAAAATATTTTTCGCCAAAAAAAAAACCATGGACTACCCCCTTTGCTTTTTTTGAAAAAATTATAAAAAAATTTTCTTCCACTATTCCCCAGAAAAAAATTTCTTATTAAGGCCAACACGTTTAGCTATCCAACGCAAAAGAAATCAAGTCGATATATTGAAAACTTAGCAAGTTATGACCAAAAAGGTAACCAGTTCTACTGAAAAGTGGACGGAAAGAGGCAGTAGTAGAACTCCTTACCTTTTTATTCATAACTTGCTTACTTTTCTAGATATCGACTTGATTTCTATTGTGTTAAATAGAGAACCCAATTGGCTTTAATTCGAATTTAGTTTTCTGCAGATAGTGAGAAAAAAATATTTTTCGCCAAAAAAAAAACCATGGACTACCCCCTTTGCTTTTTTTGAAAAAATTATAAAAAAATTTTCTTCCACTATTCCCCAGAAAAAAATTTCTTATTAAGGCCAACACGTTTAGCTATCCAACGCAAAAAAAATCAAGTCGATATATTGAAAACTTAGCAAGTTATGACCAAAAAGGTAACCAGTTCTACTGAAAAGTGGCCGGAAAGAGGCAGTAGTAGAACTCCTTACCTTTTTATTCATAACTTGCTTACTTTTCTAGATATCGACTTGATTTCTATTGTGTTAAATAGAGAACCCAAATGGCTTTAATTCGAATTTAGTTTTCTGCAGATAGTGAGAAAAAAATATTTTTCGCCAAAAAAAACCATGGACTACCCCCTTTGCTTTTTTTGAAAAAATTATAAAAAAATTTTCTTCCACTATTCCCCAGAAAAAAATTTCTTATTAAGGCCAACACGTTTAGCTATCCAACGCAAAAAAAATCAAGTCGATATATTGAAAACTTAGCAAGTTATGACCAAAAAGGTAACCAGTTCTACTGAAAAGTGGCCGGAAAGAGGCAGTAGTAGAACTCCTTACCTTTTTATTCATAACTTGCTTACTTTTCTAGATATCGACTTGATTTCTATTGTGTTAAATAGAGAACCCAAATGGCTTTAATTCGAATTTAGTTTTCTGCAGATAGTGAGAAAAAAATATTTTTCGCCAAAAAAAAAACCATGGACTACCCCCTTTGCTTTTTTTGAAAAAATTATAAAAAAATTTTCTTCCACTATTCCCCAGAAAAAAATTTCTTATTAAGGCCAACACGTTTAGCTATCCAACGCAAAAGAAATCAAGTCGATATATTGAAAACTTAGCAAGTTATGACCAAAAAGGTAACCAGTTCTACTGAAAAGTGGCCGGAAAGAGGCAGTAGTAGAACTCCTTACCTTTTTATTCATAACTTGCTTACTTTTCTAGATATCGACTTGATTTCTATTGTGTTAAATAGAGAACCCAATTGGCTTTAATTCGAATTTAGTTTTCTGCAGATAGTGAGAAAAAAATATTTTTCGCCAAAAAAAAACCATGGACTACCCCCTTTGCTTTTTTTGAAAAAATTATAAAAAAATTTTCTTCCACTATTCCCCAGAAAAAAATTTCTTATTAAGGCCAACACGTTTAGCTATCCAACGCAAAAAAAATCAAGTCGATATATTGAAAACTTAGCAAGTTATGACCAAAAAGGTAACCAGCTCTACTGAAAAGTGGCCGGAAAGAGGCAGTAGTAGAACTCCTTACCTTTTTATTCATAACTTGCTTACTTTTCTAGATATCGACTTGATTTCTATTGTGTTAAATAGAGAACCCAAATGGCTTTAATTCGAATTTAGTTTTCTGCAGATAGTGAGAAAAAAATATTTTTCGCCAAAAAAAAACCATGGACTACCCCCTTTGCTTTTTTTGAAAAAATTATAAAAAAATTTTCTTCCACTATTCCCCAGAAAAAAATTTCTTATTAAGGCCAACACGTTTAGCTATCCAACGCAAAAGAAATCAAGTCGATATATTGAAAACTTAGCAAGTTATGACCAAAAAGGTAACCAGCTCTACTGAAAAGTGGCCGGAAAGAGGCAGTAGTAGAACTCCTTACCTTTTTATTCATAACTTGCTTACTTTTCTAGATATCGACTTGATTTCTATTGTGTTAAATAGAGAACCCAATTGGCTTTAATTCGAATTTAGTTTTCTGCAGATAGTGAGAAAAAAATATTTTTCGCCAAAAAAAAACCATGGACTACCCCCTTTGCTTTTTTTGAAAAAATTATAAAAAAATTTTCTTCCACTATTCCCCAGAAAAAAATTTCTTATTAAGGCCAACACGTTTAGCTATCCAACGCAAAAGAAATCAAGTCGATATATTGAAAACTTAGCAAGTTATGACCAAAAAGGTAACCAGCTCTACTGAAAAGTGGCCGGAAAGAGGCAGTAGTAGAACTCCTTACCTTTTTATTCATAACTTGCTTACTTTTCTAGATATCGACTTGATTTCTATTGTGTTAAATAGAGAACCCAAATGGCTTTAATTCGAATTTAGTTTTCTGCAGATAGTGAGAAAAAAATATTTTTTGCCAAAAAAAAACCATGGACTACCCCCTTTGCTTTTTTTGAAAAAATTATAAAAAAATTTTCTTCCACTATTCCCCAGAAAAAAATTTCTTATTAAGGCCAACACGTTTAGCTATCCAACGCAAAAAAAATCAAGTCGATATATTGAAAACTTAGCAAGTTATGACCAAAAAGGTAACCAGTTCTACTGAAAAGTGGCCGGAAAGAGGCAGTAGTAGAACTCCTTACCTTTTTATTCATAACTTGCTTACTTTTCTAGATATCGACTTGATTTCTATTGTGTTAAATAGAGAACCCAAATGGCTTTAATTCGAATTTAGTTTTCTGCAGATAGTGAGAAAAAAATATTTTTTGCCAAAAAAAAACCATGGACTACCCCCTTTGCTTTTTTTGAAAAAATTATAAAAAAATTTTCTTCCACTATTCCCCAGAAAAAAATTTCTTATTAAGGCCAACACGTTTAGCTATCCAACGCAAAAAAAATCAAGTCGATATATTGAAAACTTAGCAAGTTATGACCAAAAAGGTAACCAGTTCTACTGAAAAGTGGCCGGAAAGAGGCAGTAGTAGAACTCCTTACCTTTTTATTCATAACTTGCTTACTTTTCTAGATATCGACTTGATTTCTATTGTGTTAAATAGAGAACCCAAATGGCTTTAATTCGAATTTAGTTTTCTGCAGATAGTGAGAAAAAAATATTTTTTGCCAAAAAAAAACCATGGACTACCCCCTTTGCTTTTTTTGAAAAAATTATAAAAAAATTTTCTTCCACTATTCCCCAGAAAAAAATTTCTTATTAAGGCCAACACGTTTAGCTATCCAACGCAAAAAAAATCAAGTCGATATATTGAAAACTTAGCAAGTTATGACCAAAAAGGTAACCAGTTCTACTGAAAAGTGGCCGGAAAGAGGCAGTAGTAGAACTCCTTACCTTTTTATTCATAACTTGCTTACTTTTCTAGATATCGACTTGATTTCTATTGTGTTAAATAGAGAACCCAAATGGCTTTAATTCGAATTTAGTTTTCTGCAGATAGTGAGAAAAAAATATTTTTTGCCAAAAAAAAACCATGGACTACCCCCTTTGCTTTTTTTGAAAAAATTATAAAAAAATTTTCTTCCACTATTCCCCAGAAAAAAATTTCTTATTAAGGCCAACACGTTTAGCTATCCAACGCAAAAGAAATCAAGTCGATATATTGAAAACTTAGCAAGTTATGACCAAAAAGGTAACCAGTTCTACTGAAAAGTGGCCGGAAAGAGGCAGTAGTAGAACTCCTTACCTTTTTATTCATAACTTGCTTACTTTTCTAGATATCGACTTGATTTCTATTGTGTTAAATAGAGAACCCAATTGGCTTTAATTCGAATTTAGTTTTCTGCAGATAGTGATAAAAAAATATTTTTCGCCAAAAAAAAACCATGGACTACCCCCTTTGCTTTTTTTGAAAAAATTATAAAAAAATTTTCTTCCACTATTCCCCAGAAAAAAATTTCTTATTAAGGCCAACACGTTTAGCTATCCAACGCAAAAAAAATCAAGTCGATATATTGAAAACTTAGCAAGTTATGACCAAAAAGGTAACCAGTTCTACTGAAAAGTGGCCGGAAAGAGGCAGTAGTAGAACTCCTTACCTTTTTATTCATAACTTGCTTACTTTTCTAGATATCGACTTGATTTCTATTGTGTTAAATAGAGAACCCAATTGGCTTTAATTCGAATTTAGTTTTCTGCAGATAGTGAGAAAAAAATATTTTTCGCCAAAAAAAAACCATGGACTACCCCCTTTGCTTTTTTTGAAAAAATTATAAAAAAATTTTCCTCCACTATTCCCCAGAAAAAAATTTCTTATTAAGGCCAACACGTTTAGCTATCCAACGCAAAAAAAATCAAGTCGATATATTGAAAACTTAGCAAGTTATGACCAAAAAGGTAACCAGTTCTACTGAAAAGTGGCCGGAAAGAGGCAGTAGTAGAACTCCTTACCTTTTTATTCATAACTTGCTTACTTTTCTAGATATCGACTTGATTTCTATTGTGTTAAATAGAGAACCCAAATGGCTTTAATTCGAATTTAGTTTTCTGCAGATAGTGAGAAAAAAATATTTTTCGCCAAAAAAAAACCATGGACTACCCCCTTTGCTTTTTTTGAAAAAATTATAAAAAAATTTTCTTCCACTATTCCCCAGAAAAAAATTTCTTATTAAGGCCAACACGTTTAGCTATCCAACGCAAAAAAAATCAAGTCGATATATTGAAAACTTAGCAAGTTATGACCAAAAAGGTAACCAGTTCTACTGAAAAGTGGCCGGAAAGAGGCAGTAGTAGAACTCCTTACCTTTTTATTCATAACTTGCTTACTTTTCTAGATATCGACTTGATTTCTATTGTGTTAAATAGAGAACCCAATTGGCTTTAATTCGAATTTAGTTTTCTGCAGATAGTGAGAAAAAAATATTTTTCGCCAAAAAAAAACCATGGACTACCCCCTTTGCTTTTTTTGAAAAAATTATAAAAAAATTTTCTTCCACTATTCCCCAGAAAAAAATTTCTTATTAAGGCCAACACGTTTAGCTATCCAACGCAAAAGAAATCAAGTCGATATATTGAAAACTTAGCAAGTTATGACCAAAAAGGTAACCAGTTCTACTGAAAAGTGGCCGGAAAGAGGCAGTAGTAGAACTCCTTACCTTTTTATTCATAACTTGCTTACTTTTCTAGATATCGACTTGATTTCTATTGTGTTAAATAGAGAACCCAATTGGCTTTAATTCGAATTTAGTTTTCTGCAGATAGTGAGAAAAAAATATTTTTCGCCAAAAAAAAACCATGGACTACCCCCTTTGCTTTTTTTGAAAAAATTATAAAAAAATTTTCCTCCACTATTCCCCAGAAAAAAATTTCTTATTAAGGCCAACACGTTTAGCTATCCAACGCAAAAAAAAATCAAGTCGATATATTGAAAACTTAGCAAGTTATGACCAAAAAGGTAACCAGTTCTACTGAAAAGTGGCCGGAAAGAGGCAGTAGTAGAACTCCTTACCTTTTTATTCATAACTTGCTTACTTTTCTAGATATCGACTTGATTTCTATTGTGTTAAATAGAGAACCCAAATGGCTTTAATTCGAATTTAGTTTTCTGCAGATAGTGAGAAAAAAATATTTTTCGCCAAAAAAAAACCATGGACTACCCCCTTTGCTTTTTTTGAAAAAATTATAAAAAAATTTTCTTCCACTATTCCCCAGAAAAAAATTTCTTATTAAGGCCAACACGTTTAGCTATCCAACGCAAAAAAAATCAAGTCGATATATTGAAAACTTAGCAAGTTATGACCAAAAAGGTAACCAGTTCTACTGAAAAGTGGCCGGAAAGAGGCAGTAGTAGAACTCCTTACCTTTTTATTCATAACTTGCTTACTTTTCTAGATATCGACTTGATTTCTATTGTGTTAAATAGAGAACCCAAATGGCTTTAATTCGAATTTAGTTTTCTGCAGATAGTGAGAAAAAAATATTTTTCGCCAAAAAAAAACCATGGACTACCCCCTTTGCTTTTTTTGAAAAAATTATAAAAAAATTTTCCTCCACTATTCCCCAGAAAAAAATTTCTTATTAAGGCCAACACGTTTAGCTATCCAACGCAAAAGAAATCAAGTCGATATATTGAAAACTTAGCAAGTTATGACCAAAAAGGTAACCAGCTCTACTGAAAAGTGGCCGGAAAGAGGCAGTAGTAGAACTCCTTACCTTTTTATTCATAACTTGCTTACTTTTCTAGATATCGACTTGATTTCTATTGTGTTAAATAGAGAACCCAAATGGCTTTAATTCGAATTTAGTTTTCTGCAGATAGTGAGAAAAAAATATTTTTCGCCAAAAAAAAACCATGGACTACCCCCTTTGCTTTTTTTGAAAAAATTATAAAAAAATTTTCTTCCACTATTCCCCAGAAAAAAATTTCTTATTAAGGCCAACACGTTTAGCTATCCAACGCAAAAAAAATCAAGTCGATATATTGAAAACTTAGCAAGTTATGACCAAAAAGGTAACCAGTTCTACTGAAAAGTGGCCGGAAAGAGGCAGTAGTAGAACTCCTTACCTTTTTATTCATAACTTGCTTACTTTTCTAGATATCGACTTGATTTCTATTGTGTTAAATAGAGAACCCAATTGGCTTTAATTCGAATTTAGTTTTCTGCAGATAGTGAGAAAAAAATATTTTTCGCCAAAAAAAAAACCATGGACTACCCCCTTTGCTTTTTTTGAAAAAATTATAAAAAAATTTTCTTCCACTATTCCCCAGAAAAAAATTTCTTATTAAGGCCAACACGTTTAGCTATCCAACGCAAAAAAAATCAAGTCGATATATTGAAAACTTAGCAAGTTATGACCAAAAAGGTAACCAGTTCTACTGAAAAGTGGCCGGAAAGAGGCAGTAGTAGAACTCCTTACCTTTTTATTCATAACTTGCTTACTTTTCTAGATATCGACTTGATTTCTATTGTGTTAAATAGAGAACCCAAATGGCTTTAATTCGAATTTAGTTTTCTGCAGATAGTGAGAAAAAAATATTTTTCGCCAAAAAAAACCATGGACTACCCCCTTTGCTTTTTTTGAAAAAATTATAAAAAAATTTTCTTCCACTATTCCCCAGAAAAAAATTTCTTATTAAGGCCAACACGTTTAGCTATCCAACGCAAAAAAAATCAAGTCGATATATTGAAAACTTAGCAAGTTATGACCAAAAAGGTAACCAGTTCTACTGAAAAGTGGCCGGAAAGAGGCAGTAGTAGAACTCCTTACCTTTTTATTCATAACTTGCTTACTTTTCTAGATATCGACTTGATTTCTATTGTGTTAAATAGAGAACCCAAATGGCTTTAATTCGAATTTAGTTTTCTGCAGATAGTGAGAAAAAAATATTTTTCGCCAAAAAAAAAACCATGGACTACCCCCTTTGCTTTTTTTGAAAAAATTATAAAAAAATTTTCTTCCACTATTCCCCAGAAAAAAATTTCTTATTAAGGCCAACACGTTTAGCTATCCAACGCAAAAGAAATCAAGTCGATATATTGAAAACTTAGCAAGTTATGACCAAAAAGGTAACCAGTTCTACTGAAAAGTGGCCGGAAAGAGGCAGTAGTAGAACTCCTTACCTTTTTATTCATAACTTGCTTACTTTTCTAGATATCGACTTGATTTCTATTGTGTTAAATAGAGAACCCAATTGGCTTTAATTCGAATTTAGTTTTCTGCAGATAGTGATACCCCCTTTGCTTTTTTTGAAAAAATTATAAAAAAATTTTCTTCCACTATTCCCCAGAAAAAAATTTCTTATTAAGGCCAACACGTTTAGCTATCCAACGCAAAAGAAATCAAGTCGATATATTGAAAACTTAGCAAGTTATGACCAAAAAGGTAACCAGCTCTACTGAAAAGTGGCCGGAAAGAGGCAGTAGTAGAACTCCTTACCTTTTTATTCATAACTTGCTTACTTTTCTAGATATCGACTTGATTTCTATTGTGTTAAATAGAGAACCCAATTGGCTTTAATTCGAATTTAGTTTTCTGCAGATAGTGATACCCCCTTTGCTTTTTTTGAAAAAATTATAAAAAAATTTTCTTCCACTATTCCCCAGAAAAAAATTTCTTATTAAGGCCAACACGTTTAGCTATCCAACGCAAAAAAAATCAAGTCGATATATTGAAAACTTAGCAAGTTATGACCAAAAAGGTAACCAGTTCTACTGAAAAGTGGCCGGAAAGAGGCAGTAGTAGAACTCCTTACCTTTTTATTCATAACTTGCTTACTTTTCTAGATATCGACTTGATTTCTATTGTGTTAAATAGAGAACCCAATTGGCTTTAATTCGAATTTAGTTTTCTGCAGATAGTGAGAAAAAAATATTTTTCGCCAAAAAAAACCATGGACTACCCCCTTTGCTTTTTTTGAAAAAATTATAAAAAAATTTTCTTCCACTATTCCCCAGAAAAAAATTTCTTATTAAGGCCAACACGTTTAGCTATCCAACGCAAAAAAAATCAAGTCGATATATTGAAAACTTAGCAAGTTATGACCAAAAAGGTAACCAGTTCTACTGAAAAGTGGCCGGAAAGAGGCAGTAGTAGAACTCCTTACCTTTTTATTCATAACTTGCTTACTTTTCTAGATATCGACTTGATTTCTATTGTGTTAAATAGAGAACCCAAATGGCTTTAATTCGAATTTAGTTTTCTGCAGATAGTGAAAAAAAAAATATTTTTCGCCAAAAAAAACCATGGACTACCCCCTTTGCTTTTTTTGAAAAAATTATAAAAAAATTTTCTTCCACTATTCCCCAGAAAAAATTTCTTATTAAGGCCAACACGTTTAGCTATCCAACGCAAAAAAAATCAAGTCGATATATTGAAAACTTAGCAAGTTATGACCAAAAAGGTAACCAGTTCTACTGAAAAGTGGCCGGAAAGAGGCAGTAGTAGAACTCCTTACCTTTTTATTCATAACTTGCTTACTTTTCTAGATATCGACTTGATTTCTATTGTGTTAAATAGAGAACCCAAATGGCTTTAATTCGAATTTAGTTTTCTGCAGATAGTGAGAAAAAAATATTTTTCGCCAAAAAAAAACCATGGACTACCCCCTTTGCTTTTTTTGAAAAAATTATAAAAAAATTTTCTTCCACTATTCCCCAGAAAAAAATTTCTTATTAAGGCCAACACGTTTAGCTATCCAACGCAAAAAAAATCAAGTCGATATATTGAAAACTTAGCAAGTTATGACCAAAAAGGTAACCAGTTCTACTGAAAAGTGGCCGGAAAGAGGCAGTAGTAGAACTCCTTACCTTTTTATTCATAACTTGCTTACTTTTCTAGATATCGACTTGATTTCTATTGTGTTAAATAGAGAACCCAAATGGCTTTAATTCGAATTTAGTTTTCTGCAGATAGTGAGAAAAAAATATTTTTCGCCAAAAAAAAACCATGGACTACCCCCTTTGCTTTTTTTGAAAAAATTATAAAAAAATTTTCCTCCACTATTCCCCAGAAAAAAATTTCTTATTAAGGCCAACACGTTTAGCTATCCAACGCAAAAGAAATCAAGTCGATATATTGAAAACTTAGCAAGTTATGACCAAAAAGGTAACCAGTTCTACTGAAAAGTGGCCGGAAAGAGGCAGTAGTAGAACTCCTTACCTTTTTATTCATAACTTGCTTACTTTTCTAGATATCGACTTGATTTCTATTGTGTTAAATAGAGAACCCAAATGGCTTTAATTCGAATTTAGTTTTCTGCAGATAGTGAGAAAAAAATATTTTTCGCCAAAAAAAAACCATGGACTACCCCCTTTGCTTTTTTTGAAAAAATTATAAAAAAATTTTCTTCCACTATTCCCCAGAAAAAAATTTCTTATTAAGGCCAACACGTTTAGCTATCCAACGCAAAAAAAATCAAGTCGATATATTGAAAACTTAGCAAGTTATGACCAAAAAGGTAACCAGTTCTACTGAAAAGTGGCCGGAAAGAGGCAGTAGTAGAACTCCTTACCTTTTTATTCATAACTTGCTTACTTTTCTAGATATCGACTTGATTTCTATTGTGTTAAATAGAGAACCCAAATGGCTTTAATTCGAATTTAGTTTTCTGCAGATAGTGAGAAAAAAATATTTTTCGCCAAAAAAAAACCATGGACTACCCCCTTTGCTTTTTTTGAAAAAATTATAAAAAAATTTTCTTCCACTATTCCCCAGAAAAAAATTTCTTATTAAGGCCAACACGTTTAGCTATCCAACGCAAAAAAAATCAAGTCGATATATTGAAAACTTAGCAAGTTATGACCAAAAAGGTAACCAGTTCTACTGAAAAGTGGCCGGAAAGAGGCAGTAGTAGAACTCCTTACCTTTTTATTCATAACTTGCTTACTTTTCTAGATATCGACTTGATTTCTATTGTGTTAAATAGAGAACCCAAATGGCTTTAATTCGAATTTAGTTTTCTGCAGATAGTGAGAAAAAAATATTTTTCGCCAAAAAAAAACCATGGACTACCCCCTTTGCTTTTTTTGAAAAAATTATAAAAAAATTTTCTTCCACTATTCCCCAGAAAAAAATTTCTTATTAAGGCCAACACGTTTAGCTATCCAACGCAAAAAAAATCAAGTCGATATATTGAAAACTTAGCAAGTTATGACCAAAAAGGTAACCAGTTCTACTGAAAAGTGGCCGGAAAGAGGCAGTAGTAGAACTCCTTACCTTTTTATTCATAACTTGCTTACTTTTCTAGATATCGACTTGATTTCTATTGTGTTAAATAGAGAACCCAAATGGCTTTAATTCGAATTTAGTTTTCTGCAGATAGTGAGAAAAAAATATTTTTCGCCAAAAAAAAACCATGGACTACCCCCTTTGCTTTTTTTGAAAAAATTATAAAAAAATTTTCTTCCACTATTCCCCAGAAAAAAATTTCTTATTAAGGCCAACACGTTTAGCTATCCAACGCAAAAAAAATCAAGTCGATATATTGAAAACTTAGCAAGTTATGACCAAAAAGGTAACCAGTTCTACTGAAAAGTGGCCGGAAAGAGGCAGTAGTAGAACTCCTTACCTTTTTATTCATAACTTGCTTACTTTTCTAGATATCGACTTGATTTCTATTGTGTTAAATAGAGAACCCAATTGGCTTTAATTCGAATTTAGTTTTCTGCAGATAGTGAGAAAAAAATATTTTTCGCCAAAAAAAAAACCATGGACTACCCCCTTTGCTTTTTTTGAAAAAATTATAAAAAAATTTTCTTCCACTATTCCCCAGAAAAAAATTTCTTATTAAGGCCAACACGTTTAGCTATCCAACGCAAAAAAAATCAAGTCGATATATTGAAAACTTAGCAAGTTATGACCAAAAAGGTAACCAGTTCTACTGAAAAGTGGCCGGAAAGAGGCAGTAGTAGAACTCCTTACCTTTTTATTCATAACTTGCTTACTTTTCTAGATATCGACTTGATTTCTATTGTGTTAAATAGAGAACCCAAATGGCTTTAATTCGAATTTAGTTTTCTGCAGATAGTGAGAAAAAAATATTTTTCGCCAAAAAAAACCATGGACTACCCCCTTTGCTTTTTTTGAAAAAATTATAAAAAAATTTTCTTCCACTATTCCCCAGAAAAAAATTTCTTATTAAGGCCAACACGTTTAGCTATCCAACGCAAAAAAAATCAAGTCGATATATTGAAAACTTAGCAAGTTATGACCAAAAAGGTAACCAGTTCTACTGAAAAGTGGCCGGAAAGAGGCAGTAGTAGAACTCCTTACCTTTTTATTCATAACTTGCTTACTTTTCTAGATATCGACTTGATTTCTATTGTGTTAAATAGAGAACCCAAATGGCTTTAATTCGAATTTAGTTTTCTGCAGATAGTGAGAAAAAAATATTTTTCGCCAAAAAAAAAACCATGGACTACCCCCTTTGCTTTTTTTGAAAAAATTATAAAAAAATTTTCTTCCACTATTCCCCAGAAAAAAATTTCTTATTAAGGCCAACACGTTTAGCTATCCAACGCAAAAGAAATCAAGTCGATATATTGAAAACTTAGCAAGTTATGACCAAAAAGGTAACCAGTTCTACTGAAAAGTGGCCGGAAAGAGGCAGTAGTAGAACTCCTTACCTTTTTATTCATAACTTGCTTACTTTTCTAGATATCGACTTGATTTCTATTGTGTTAAATAGAGAACCCAATTGGCTTTAATTCGAATTTAGTTTTCTGCAGATAGTGAGAAAAAAATATTTTTCGCCAAAAAAAAACCATGGACTACCCCCTTTGCTTTTTTTGAAAAAATTATAAAAAAATTTTCTTCCACTATTCCCCAGAAAAAAATTTCTTATTAAGGCCAACACGTTTAGCTATCCAACGCAAAAGAAATCAAGTCGATATATTGAAAACTTAGCAAGTTATGACCAAAAAGGTAACCAGCTCTACTGAAAAGTGGCCGGAAAGAGGCAGTAGTAGAACTCCTTACCTTTTTATTCATAACTTGCTTACTTTTCTAGATATCGACTTGATTTCTATTGTGTTAAATAGAGAACCCAATTGGCTTTAATTCGAATTTAGTTTTCTGCAGATAGTGATACCCCCTTTGCTTTTTTTGAAAAAATTATAAAAAAATTTTCTTCCACTATTCCCCAGAAAAAAATTTCTTATTAAGGCCAACACGTTTAGCTATCCAACGCAAAAAAAATCAAGTCGATATATTGAAAACTTAGCAAGTTATGACCAAAAAGGTAACCAGTTCTACTGAAAAGTGGCCGGAAAGAGGCAGTAGTAGAACTCCTTACCTTTTTATTCATAACTTGCTTACTTTTCTAGATATCGACTTGATTTCTATTGTGTTAAATAGAGAACCCAATTGGCTTTAATTCGAATTTAGTTTTCTGCAGATAGTGAGAAAAAAATATTTTTCGCCAAAAAAAACCATGGACTACCCCCTTTGCTTTTTTTGAAAAAATTATAAAAAAATTTTCTTCCACTATTCCCCAGAAAAAAATTTCTTATTAAGGCCAACACGTTTAGCTATCCAACGCAAAAAAAATCAAGTCGATATATTGAAAACTTAGCAAGTTATGACCAAAAAGGTAACCAGTTCTACTGAAAAGTGGCCGGAAAGAGGCAGTAGTAGAACTCCTTACCTTTTTATTCATAACTTGCTTACTTTTCTAGATATCGACTTGATTTCTATTGTGTTAAATAGAGAACCCAAATGGCTTTAATTCGAATTTAGTTTTCTGCAGATAGTGAAAAAAAAATATTTTTCGCCAAAAAAAAACCATGGACTACCCCCTTTGCTTTTTTTGAAAAAATTATAAAAAAATTTTCTTCCACTATTCCCCAGAAAAAAATTTCTTATTAAGGCCAACACGTTTAGCTATCCAACGCAAAAAAAATCAAGTCGATATATTGAAAACTTAGCAAGTTATGACCAAAAAGGTAACCAGTTCTACTGAAAAGTGGCCGGAAAGAGGCAGTAGTAGAACTCCTTACCTTTTTATTCATAACTTGCTTACTTTTCTAGATATCGACTTGATTTCTATTGTGTTAAATAGAGAACCCAAATGGCTTTAATTCGAATTTAGTTTTCTGCAGATAGTGAGAAAAAAATATTTTTTGCCAAAAAAAACCATGGACTACCCCCTTTGCTTTTTTTGAAAAAATTATAAAAAAATTTTCTTCCACTATTCCCCAGAAAAAAATTTCTTATTAAGGCCAACACGTTTAGCTATCCAACGCAAAAAAAATCAAGTCGATATATTGAAAACTTAGCAAGTTATGACCAAAAAGGTAACCAGTTCTACTGAAAAGTGGCCGGAAAGAGGCAGTAGTAGAACTCCTTACCTTTTTATTCATAACTTGCTTACTTTTCTAGATATCGACTTGATTTCTATTGTGTTAAATAGAGAACCCAAATGGCTTTAATTCGAATTTAGTTTTCTGCAGATAGTGAGAAAAAAATATTTTTCGCCAAAAAAAAAACCATGGACTACCCCCTTTGCTTTTTTTGAAAAAATTATAAAAAAATTTTCTTCCACTATTCCCCAGAAAAAAATTTCTTATTAAGGCCAACACGTTTAGCTATCCAACGCAAAAGAAATCAAGTCGATATATTGAAAACTTAGCAAGTTATGACCAAAAAGGTAACCAGTTCTACTGAAAAGTGGCCGGAAAGAGGCAGTAGTAGAACTCCTTACCTTTTTATTCATAACTTGCTTACTTTTCTAGATATCGACTTGATTTCTATTGTGTTAAATAGAGAACCCAATTGGCTTTAATTCGAATTTAGTTTTCTGCAGATAGTGATAAAAAAATATTTTTCGCCAAAAAAAAACCATGGACTACCCCCTTTGCTTTTTTTGAAAAAATTATAAAAAAATTTTCTTCCACTATTCCCCAGAAAAAAATTTCTTATTAAGGCCAACACGTTTAGCTATCCAACGCAAAAGAAATCAAGTCGATATATTGAAAACTTAGCAAGTTATGACCAAAAAGGTAACCAGTTCTACTGAAAAGTGGCCGGAAAGAGGCAGTAGTAGAACTCCTTACCTTTTTATTCATAACTTGCTTACTTTTCTAGATATCGACTTGATTTCTATTGTGTTAAATAGAGAACCCAATTGGCTTTAATTCGAATTTAGTTTTCTGCAGATAGTGAGAAAAAAATATTTTTCGCCAAAAAAAAACCATGGACTACCCCCTTTGCTTTTTTTGAAAAAATTATAAAAAAATTTTCCTCCACTATTCCCCAGAAAAAAATTTCTTATTAAGGCCAACACGTTTAGCTATCCAACGCAAAAAAAATCAAGTCGATATATTGAAAACTTAGCAAGTTATGACCAAAAAGGTAACCAGTTCTACTGAAAAGTGGCCGGAAAGAGGCAGTAGTAGAACTCCTTACCTTTTTATTCATAACTTGCTTACTTTTCTAGATATCGACTTGATTTCTATTGTGTTAAATAGAGAACCCAAATGGCTTTAATTCGAATTTAGTTTTCTGCAGATAGTGAGAAAAAAATATTTTTCGCCAAAAAAAAACCATGGACTACCCCCTTTGCTTTTTTTGAAAAAATTATAAAAAAATTTTCTTCCACTATTCCCCAGAAAAAAATTTCTTATTAAGGCCAACACGTTTAGCTATCCAACGCAAAAGAAATCAAGTCGATATATTGAAAACTTAGCAAGTTATGACCAAAAAGGTAACCAGTTCTACTGAAAAGTGGCCGGAAAGAGGCAGTAGTAGAACTCCTTACCTTTTTATTCATAACTTGCTTACTTTTCTAGATATCGACTTGATTTCTATTGTGTTAAATAGAGAACCCAATTGGCTTTAATTCGAATTTAGTTTTCTGCAGATAGTGAGAAAAAAATATTTTTCGCCAAAAAAAAAACCATGGACTACCCCCTTTGCTTTTTTTGAAAAAATTATAAAAAAATTTTCTTCCACTATTCCCCAGAAAAAAATTTCTTATTAAGGCCAACACGTTTAGCTATCCAACGCAAAAAAAATCAGGTCGATATATTGAAAACTTAGCAAGTTATGACCAAAAAGGTAACCAGTTCTACTGAAAAGTGGCCGGAAAGAGGCAGTAGTAGAACTCCTTACCTTTTTATTCATAACTTGCTTACTTTTCTAGATATCGACTTGATTTCTATTGTGTTAAATAGAGAACCCAAATGGCTTTAATTCGAATTTAGTTTTCTGCAGATAGTGAGAAAAAAATATTTTTCGCCAAAAAAAAAACCATGGACTACCCCCTTTGCTTTTTTTGAAAAAATTATAAAAAAATTTTCTTCCACTATTCCCCAGAAAAAAATTTCTTATTAAGGCCAACACGTTTAGCTATCCAACGCAAAAGAAATCAAGTCGATATATTGAAAACTTAGCAAGTTATGACCAAAAAGGTAACCAGCTCTACTGAAAAGTGGCCGGAAAGAGGCAGTAGTAGAACTCCTTACCTTTTTATTCATAACTTGCTTACTTTTCTAGATATCGACTTGATTTCTATTGTGTTAAATAGAGAACCCAAATGGCTTTAATTCGAATTTAGTTTTCTGCAGATAGTGAGAAAAAAATATTTTTCGCCAAAAAAAACCATGGACTACCCCCTTTGCTTTTTTTGAAAAAATTATAAAAAAATTTTCTTCCACTATTCCCCAGAAAAAAATTTCTTATTAAGGCCAACACGTTTAGCTATCCAACGCAAAAAAATCAAGTCGATATATTGAAAACTTAGCAAGTTATGACCAAAAAGGTAACCAGTTCTACTGAAAAGTGGCCGGAAAGAGGCAGTAGTAGAACTCCTTACCTTTTTATTCATAACTTGCTTACTTTTCTAGATATCGACTTGATTTCTATTGTGTTAAATAGAGAACCCAAATGGCTTTAATTCGAATTTAGTTTTCTGCAGATAGTGAGAAAAAAATATTTTTCGCCAAAAAAAAACCATGGACTACCCCCTTTGCTTTTTTTGAAAAAATTATAAAAAAATTTTCTTCCACTATTCCCCAGAAAAAAATTTCTTATTAAGGCCAACACGTTTAGCTATCCAACGCAAAAAAAATCAAGTCGATATATTGAAAACTTAGCAAGTTATGACCAAAAAGGTAACCAGTTCTACTGAAAAGTGGCCGGAAAGAGGCAGTAGTAGAACTCCTTACCTTTTTATTCATAACTTGCTTACTTTTCTAGATATCGACTTGATTTCTATTGTGTTAAATAGAGAACCCAAATGGCTTTAATTCGAATTTAGTTTTCTGCAGATAGTGAGAAAAAAATATTTTTCGCCAAAAAAAAACCATGGACTACCCCCTTTGCTTTTTTTGAAAAAATTATAAAAAAATTTTCTTCCACTATTCCCCAGAAAAAAATTTCTTATTAAGGCCAACACGTTTAGCTATCCAACGCAAAAGAAATTAAGTCGATATATTGAAAACTTAGCAAGTTATGACCAAAAAGGTAACCAGCTCTACTGAAAAGTGGCCGGAAAGAGGCAGTAGTAGAACTCCTTACCTTTTTATTCATAACTTGCTTACTTTTCTAGATATCGACTTGATTTCTATTGTGTTAAATAGAGAACCCAAATGGCTTTAATTCGAATTTAGTTTTCTGCAGATAGTGAGAAAAAAATATTTTTCGCCAAAAAAAAAACCATGGACTACCCCCTTTGCTTTTTTTGAAAAAATTATAAAAAAATTTTCTTCCACTATTCCCCAGAAAAAAATTTCTTATTAAGGCCAACACGTTTAGCTATCCAACGCAAAAAAAATCAAGTCGATATATTGAAAACTTAGCAAGTTATGACCAAAAAGGTAACCATTTCTACTGAAAAGTGGCCGGAAAGAGGCAGTAGTAGAACTCCTTACCTTTTTATTCATAACTTGCTTACTTTTCTAGATATCGACTTGATTTCTATTGTGTTAAATAGAAAACCCAAATGGCTTTAATTCGAATTTAGTTTTCTGCAGATAGTGAGAAAAAAATATTTTTCGCCAAAAAAAAAACCATGGACTACCCCCTTTGCTTTTTTTGAAAAAATTATAAAAAAATTTTCTTCCACTATTCCCCAGAAAAAAATTTCTTATTAAGGCCAACACGTTTAGCTATCCAACGCAAAAAAAATCAAGTCGATATATTGAAAACTTAGCAAGTTATGACCAAAAAGGTAACCATTTCTACTGAAAAGTGGCCGGAAAGAGGCAGTAGTAGAACTCCTTACCTTTTTATTCATAACTTGCTTACTTTTCTAGATATCGACTTGATTTCTATTGTGTTAAATAGAGAACCCAATTGGCTTTAATTCGAATTTAGTTTTCTGCAGATAGTGAGAAAAAAATATTTTTCGCCAAAAAAAAACCATGGACTACCCCCTTTGCTTTTTTTGAAAAAATTATAAAAAAATTTTCTTCCACTATTCCCCAGAAAAAAATTTCTTATTAAGGCCAACACGTTTAGCTATCCAACGCAAAAGAAATCAAGTCGATATATTGAAAACTTAGCAAGTTATGACCAAAAAGGTAACCAGTTCTACTGAAAAGTGGCCGGAAAGAGGCAGTAGTAGAACTCCTTACCTTTTTATTCATAACTTGCTTACTTTTCTAGATATCGACTTGATTTCTATTGTGTTAAATAGAGAACCCAATTGGCTTTAATTCGAATTTAGTTTTCTGCAGATAGTGAGAAAAAAATTTTTTTCGCCAAAAAAAAAAAAACAATGGACTACCCTCTTTGCTTTTTTTGAAAAAATTATAAAAAAATTTTCTTCCACTATTCCCCAGAAAAAAATTTCTTATTAAGGCCAACACGTTTAGCTATCCAACGCAAAAAAAATCAAGTCGATATATTGAAAACTTAGCAAGTTATGACCAAAAAGGTAACCAGTTCTACTGAAAAGTGGCCGGAAAGAGGCAGTAGTAGAACTCCTTACCTTTTTATTCATAACTTGCTTACTTTTCTAGATATCGACTTGATTTCTATTGTGTTAAATAGAGAACCCAAATGGCTTTAATTCGAATTTAGTTTTCTGCAGATAGTGAAAAAAAAATATTTTTCGCCAAAAAAAACCATGGACTACCCCCTTTGCTTTTTTTGAAAAAATTATAAAAAAATTTTCTTCCACTATTCCCCAGAAAAAAATTTCTTATTAAGGCCAACACGTTTAGCTATCCAACGCAAAAAAAAACAAGTCGATATATTGAAAACTTAGCAAGTTATGACCAAAAAGGTAACCAGTTCTACTGAAAAGTGGCCGGAAAGAGGCAGTAGTAGAACTCCTTACCTTTTTATTCATAACTTGCTTACTTTTCTAGATATCGACTTGATTTCTATTGTGTTAAATAGAGAACCCAAATGGCTTTAATTCGAATTTAGTTTTCTGCAGATAGTGAGAAAAAAATATTTTTCGCCAAAAAAAAAAACCATGGACTACCCCCTTTGCTTTTTTTTTGAAAATATTATACAAAAATTTTTCTTGCTCTATTCCCTAGAAAATAATTTCTAATTAAAACAAATTCGTTAATGTTTCTGCCTAAGAAATTGCTTTAAACTATTTTTAATTTTTTTTTTTAAATTTCCATACACCTCTGTGCAGTTGCTTTGAGGGGTTTTCCTATTCTCTACTTTGCCGAGGTACCATTACCGATTTTGCCCACGAAAATTTCCAAAATCAAAGAATTTATTTAATCTGTGGGCTCTTCTTTGCTTCGTTCGGAAGTTACTTTTGATTATTTTGAAATTTTTTTTTTTTAATTTTTATATACCGCAGTGCTATTGCTCTGAATGATTTTAGCAACTTCCTAATGGACTATTAAACATAGTGGGATGGGACATATATCATTTTTAAGGGGAGGCTCTCTTGAATTGTAATTTTTTGCGCAAATACTCAGAAGTTACTTTGGATTATTTATAAAATTTTTTTTAAATTCCCTTATACCCAGTACTCTTGCTCTGAGAGGCTTTTATCATTCCCGATTTTGTTGAGGTACAATTCCCAATTTTGTTTTAAGAAATTACTAAAATCAAACTGTAATGAAATTAGTAAGTTCTACGCTTTATGGAAAAGTTTTAACATTTACAGGAAATTTCGTAGTTTTTATTTTATGATGCAAAACGGATATTAACAAAATCCTTCAGAGCAATAGCACATGGAAATAAAAAAAAATTAAAAATTATCCAAAGTAACTTGTGAATATTTAGGCAGCATGTTACCAATCTAGACGACCTCTGCTTAGCTACTGCTAAAAATATATCTAGAAGTAGTTTGTGACGTAAGACGTATTTGATAAATACACCATTGATACTGAAAACATATTTACAAATACTAAAAAACTTCAGGGGTTACTTTAAAATATATTTAACTTGGCATATTTATCTTCACTCCCTTAATTATTTGTTTGATTTTGATATTTTAGAAGGCTGGGGAAAGTGAAAAATATTAATATTTTGCTGACACAGTGAAGGGTATATAAGACTCGGCACAGCCGAATTTAACTTGGTAACTTTTAAATTGTTTTAAGTTTTCATTGTTGCTAAATTTATTTACTGCCTTTTTTGCTAAATAAAGATTTAAAAATCTCATAAAGTTTTATGCTTCTTGTTAAATACTGCACATACACATACTTAAATACAAAATGAAATGAAAAAGTTGCCAAAAAAAAAGTTTTTCATTTCCGTTAACCTAAACCTGAATTTTGTTGCTTAAAAATTTTTACTAGTTTTTCTAGTTGATTTTTTCTTTAAAAGAAAAACTTCTAATTACATACATGACCAAAGGAAAAAGTTAAAAAAAAGGGAAATTAAAAAACAGAAGACTAACACACACATGCTCACATGCAAGCAGATTCCAAAAAAGTATGTAAGAAAAGTTAATTATTATTTTTTTTCTTGCTTCCTGGCAACAGCAATTTAAAATTACACACTTACACTCAAACACACACAAATCCACATGAGATTATCAAAAGTACGTGCACTAACACTTAAAGCCAAAAAGGGCTAAAGTTGCGTATTTATTTTAAATCATACACAGTTGGCATTAGCAGTCATTTAAACATGCACATGATTTTAGCTTGATGCAACTAAAGTTTAAACAGAAATTGACTTTTTTTAATTTATCTACTGTCGAGCACAAAAAAGAAATAAAAATTAAAAAGAAATTTGCTTTAAGTTACTGGACAAAAACTAATTTTTCCAAAGATGTGTTGACCCTGCACTTGAAGTTTTAAATGTGAAATTGTATATGGAAAACAATTTATAAAATTTTATTTTGTATTTTTTAATCAAAAAAATTAGCCACTAAGTGGCTTCCAAAAATTTTTGTCCTTTCAAGCTTAGAAGCCATAAGATTTTTTATACTGAAAGAAAAGTTTTTTAATAATCTAATGAAATTATTTTATTGATTTAAATACAATTCAAAAATTATATTAACGAAAGTATTTCATTCAATGAATGAATATTAAATTAAATGAAAGTATTTCGTTTAATTAATAAATATTTCATTGAAATTATTTCATTAATGTAATTAATTTATTACATTAAATTAATGAACTGTTTCACTAATCTAGCGACACCTGTCATTGGTTTAGAAAATAATGACTTTCTTATGAGATTACTGAGAAAATTGACAAGGTATTTCAAATACCTTCTCTCAGTGTAGTTGGTTTTTAGAGGACTGCATCAGCCTTCTTCCATTTTAAGGATTTAAAACATCCTATTGAACCTAGTGGCTTCTAATGTCTGAATTAAATTTTATGAAAATCGATAGGCCAGCTAACTAGTGTTTTATTAAAAAAAATCCTTTAATCCACTTAAAAATTTTCTTTCACTGTTTTAACAAACTTGTGCGCTTTCAATGCGCCCTTTTTTACATTTACTATTTCACCCAAAAACTGCATCTGCATTTTTATCTAAATTGTTTGCAAAAGTTTAAAAACACTTCGTGTTACTCCTGGGGCTGTTGTGCCACTGCAACGGCAGTTACTGTTAAATAACATGCCACTGCATTTAAATGCAAAGTCACATTTACTGGAAGTACAAGAGTACATTAGGGAAGCTCATTTTATGTGAAAATAAATGGGGTAAGAGAAATCATTTTCTTGGTAAGCCCGCCTAGAAAAAATTAAAAAATTAAGCCAAGTGGAAATACTGTGGGAAAGAAATTTTCTTTAAAAAAAAAAAGTTGTTGTTTAAGAGCTTAACCTACTAAAGGGCTGCAGAAGCATACTTGAAAGCCAAACAAAAGCTTGTAAGTCATTTGAAGTATACTTATGCAGCCTATTAATACCTATTTACTCTAAATATATTATGGATATTTTTTATTAGATAAGCTGCTGTAAGTCCAGATATTATTTAAAATTTCAGACAATCTTCTATGAAAGCCTTATCGCAATAGGACAGTTTTAAATTTTTTATTTGTAGTCGTTACCACGAGAAGATCAATCATAGGACACCTTTTAAGCGGCCCAGTTGCATTTTTCTTTTTTTTAAGAGCAAAAAGCTTTTGTATAGCCAAACACGGAGAGTCTAGGCAGACATTAAACCTTCGACTACCAGATTGTAAGGTTAGTAAACTAGCCACTAGTCCAAGGCGATAGATCCTTCAGTTTGAACTAAAATATTTCAAATTTCAAAGATTTCAATATAAAAAAAGTATTTAAAGATAAATGGTAGAAAACTGAATGAAAACTGCAGCATTGGATTTATAATGAAACGATTTCATTAAAATTGTTTCATTGATTGGATTAATATTTCATAAATCAGATGATATAAATAAATATTTTCGTTGAATTAATTAAAACACTTTATTAAATGAAGAAGTAAATATTTCTTAAAATTAATAAATATTTCATTGAAGTAATGAAAATATTTTATTTAAATTACTGAATATTGCATTAAATTAAAGTTTCATAAGTTATATGAATTAATGAAATATTTTCTTTAAATTAACAAAACTATTTCATTAAATTAATGAATATTTCATTGAATTAATGAACTTATTCTTATTAAATGAGTAAATATTTCATTGAATTAATTAAATTATTTGTATTAATTGATTGAATTAAATATTTCATTGAATTAATGAAATTATTTCATTAATCTAATGAAAAAAAATTAAATATTTTTAAGGTATTAATGAAATTATTACATTGAATGAATGAATAGTTCAATAAATTTATTAAATGAATGAATTGATGAATTCTTTAAATTAAAGAATATTTCCCTGATTTAAAGAAAAATTTTATTACACTAATAAAACGTGTCATTAGCTGAAAATTTAAAAAAAATTTTCATAAAATTCACAATAAACAAAATTTTCTTAGTGAAGAAACTTTCACTTTTTTATTTTAAGCCTGATTAGTGTTGTAACTTGATATGTAAAGCATGCAGCAGCAATCTTTTATTAATAAACTCACAGGCACTTTTTAAACTACAATTTCAAAGCTCGAATTTTGTTGCAAAAGTGTTGCTTAGCACACTAGTTTAACAGCCGATTTTAAACAACTCCCACTTTCCCACTCACTCACTGCTTTTTTCCGTATTTTATTTCATTTTTTTTTAAGTAAATAAATGTAATTTTATGCCAACACATGCAAAAGAAAAAAATCTTTTATGCGTAAAAAATTTCTTACTTAATTTTACTCAAGATTTTATTTATTTTTGCTTAACTTTTATGAAAGGTTTTTGCTTTTTTTCTTTGCATTTTATTTATTTTAAAGGGTAAGTAAGGGGGAGGGATGACTCAATTTTTAAGTTTTCTCTACAGTAATTCTTGTTTCATTTTGCTTTAAAAAAAAATAAGAAATAAAATTTTTTAATAAAACTTAAACAATTTTTACTCTACGGTTACTTAAAGTTGTTCACATGTTTCACACATTTGTTGCAAAGGATAAATTGTTTGCTTAAAATTCTTAACACGTCACTTTTTGCATACAGTTGATTCATACTTGCAGAAAACTGTGCAGCAGCAGCAAGATTATTTTTATTATAATTTGAAAGATTAAGTTGCAGAGCAGACTTTGTTTGATGTCAGGGAAACATCAAAGAGACATTTTAAAGTTTAACATGAAAATTTTCAAAATGCATTGAAAAAAGTGGGAGTGAGAGTGAGTATCTAATGTTACAAAATAAATTACTTTAGAAATTTATTTCATTTAGTTTTCTCAATATTAAAATTGAAGCTTTAGCAGCCAAATTCATAACTCTAAATACAAAATAATTGAGTAATTGTAGATGTGATTTAGTGAGTTTTTCAAGTGAAGCTATCGCCTACTGGCTCAGCTTTTTAAAACAAATTTTATTTTAAAGGATTATTTTTCAGAGAAAGAAACGTTTAGTACAGTAGACTGTTCTTAAGGCAGTTCAAAATTTCGAAAAGTTGCAACATAAAAGTGCATCTTTGTCAATCTTTTCCAATATCTTTACATTGGCTAATGATGGACTATTCTTTTTGAGATTATTTGCCATTTTATAAAAAAGAACAAGACTTTATATACACACAAACTTCATTCGAACATTGCCCCGTGAATGAGTGGGTAGTGTAGTAATGTGTCAGTCTGGGAATCGTAGGGCTTTCTCAACACAAGACAAGAAGCTTCGAAGATTTGTGGTCTTAAAAAAATTCCTTCACAAATGAACAAAAATAACTGGCATTTATAAGTACAATGGGATTTTTTGGATGTTTTAAAAGTGTTAAAAACAAAAAAAAAAAAAAACGTTTCTTATTCCAGAAAAGCGTTAGTTCTAATTTCCGAAGGATTCAAATTTACAAAATTTCTAATTTACGAGCGTCTACTATATTTTATTTTAAAGGGCTTATTTTATTTTAAAGACTCACGCAGATGCGAACTCTAGCTTTTTTCATATTGCAAACCAAAAAACAACCTCCCGTATTTTGGTACGTAAAAAGCTATTGTTTGCCTTTACATAAAGAGCGTATTTACTCTCCTTTCTAATGAAATTAATTATTTTGTCAACAATTTAAATTTAAATGAAAAACAAAATTTACTTAAAATTTATGTTCTAATTTGTTATGACATTCATGTTTTTAAAATAAATTTATTTAAATTTCACAAAAATCTCCGCTTGCAATTAAAATTATCAATAATAAATGCAATTATGACATTTAATTTCAGCCTTACAAAAAAAAAAAAAAAAAAAAAAAAGAAAAACAAGAAGCCAACCAAACCAACCAAACCAACTAAAATAAAATTTTTTATTTATGTGTGACAGGATTTAAGTGTTTATGTGTGTGTATTTAACTATACACATATTATTTATAACAGACATAAATTTAAATAATTTGTTTCACTCTGACTGCTTATTTATTTAAAATATTTCAAAGCAAACATTAACAAAATGAAAAATTACAGAAAAAAAAAATATAAAATCACAAAATTAAAACTCAACTAATTTATGCAACAAAAAAGTAAAATATTTATATTCTGAAACAAAAGGAAATGAACGAATTTTAAAACAAAATTATCTATAACAATTTTGATTTGAAAAAGCTATTGAATTGAAAGCACTTTCTTTCACAATCTAAGCAAAAATACTTTTGCTTTAAAGAGTTGACTGAGCCCCAACCAAAAACTTTTTGCTTTTGATTTCATTACTAAAAAAGCAACTGATATTGAAGAACGTTATTCAGAGCCTTGACGGAAATATTTTTTCTTGTATCAGCGCCAACAAAATGCATTTCATTTGTCTTCAATGATATCATCGTGGACTACAGTCGCACCGCTACTTTTAAGATCTACTGTGCAGCCCAGCTTCCAACTACAGCCACAGACTCTTTGCGAATCCTATAATTGCTGTAGAATTAATCGTGCTTAATTAAATCTCCTGAGACTAATATCAGACTACCTAAGCAGATCAATTTGCGTCTTGGAATTGCTGGGCACTCGTACAAAACATGCCCCATCCTGACAGAAATGTCAGGGATCTAATCACGAGTAAACTATCTTTTGATACGTGTCGAGTAAGAAAATCATCTCATACGATATCTATCATTTAAATCTGTTGAATGTGTATTTAATAGAAGGAGTTTATGTGTGTGATTGTCTAATCAGCCCATTCGATAGCGAATTGTATTTCGATACGTGTCGTGTTAGCAAATCGCTGCATATCGTAATTTTGTTTAAATGCAAGTAATTAAAAAAGAACTCTAGCATGAATTTAGGCAAAAATTGTGCAAAAAGAATTTTTTGATGGTTTCTTCTGGCGTCTGTTTCCTCAAATTTAAAAGATAAAAATTTATTAAAAATTAAAATAACCAATTTTTTTTAAGCTTAAACTTAATAAAACTTAAATTTTTTTAAACTTTTGTTCACCGTAATAGTTTAAAAAAATAATTTGTTTTGATTACGATAGATATAGTTTGCTAAATAATTATATTTACTAATAGCATGTTCACACGAGACAAGATTCGCTCTCTTTTGAGGGTTCACAACCCAATCTCGAATGAAACAGGAAGATTCGCTATACAAAATTAAGTGAGCGAATCTGCAGGTTTCATTTTGAAACTCTTGCCGAAACCATGAAAATTTGATATCATCCCTAGTTTCTATCGCTAGTTTATCTTAACTAGCTGTCAAACAAAAGAAATTGTAAACAGAAATATTATTGTTTTGCAAGCATTTCATTGTATTAGTACGAAACAAAGGAAAGAGTGTTAAATTGCTTAGTTATAAAAATAAACATAATAAATAACACAACATATTAAATTATTTGAAATAATAAATATATTTTTTATAAATTATTATTTTTTCTAAAAATACATATATTTATATTTTAAAATTTACCTTTTTTATCCATTTCAAAACTAAAAAACAAACGCGAGCAAATGTGAAACAACAAAAAACAAAACAAAGCAACTGTCAAATGAAACTCATTATGTGTCGTCTGAACGCAAATTTTCACAATCGAGGTTCAGAGAGCGAAACCTGAATTGAAACTCGTCGTGTGAACATGCTATAAGATTATGCTGGTTCGAAGATTTGCCATCAAATGCCATGATACTAAAATGAAAAATTTTCGACCCCGTTTTTACTCATGTCATAGTTAAGCCCCCACAATGGCGCGTAAGCAGTTTAACGTATAGTGCTTTTCACATTGGGCCGTTCATAGTCACAAAAAAGTAGGCTTTTATTATAAGATGACTTTTGTTCATAAGAATTTTATAAATTTAAAGTCTTTATTAAATAGATACCGACTTTAGTGTGACTATGATTATGGACTATTGTTTTTACAGTTTTTTTTTAAGTTTTCGAATGGAAAATTTTTCTAGTTTTAGGGCAGAGTTTACCTTGAAGGGAAACTAAATATGTAAGTAAATAAATTTTTTAAATCAGCGTTTTATTTCTTGGTTTTCCTGATTTTTTAAGCAAAATTTTATGCATTAATATTTTTGTTAAATAAAATTTGGACTCTTTTTTAAATCGCTTTCATCAATATTTTTTTTTTTTTTTTTTTTTTTTTATATTACACTTCATTTTATTTCTTTGTTTTTTCCAAATGACATAACAAATTTAAATACTCTAAAGCTTCCAGAGTAGTGATCACAAATATAATTACAAATGTGTCTGCATTATCAGCATGGGTGTGTGTGTGCTTGTGTAAATTTGATGGTGATGTGATAAAATTATCACAATAACCGCAAACAATAAAATTGACATTCGTGTTAATTACAGATGCCAAATATGCCTTTTTTTTTGTTGTTTTTTTTTTTTGCATTTTTAGAAATGATATTAACTTGCATCTATTTAATACGACTCGTGTTAAATAAATAAAATGTGTACATGACAACCATTTAATAATCAGAAATTACACATTTAGAATAGACACTCTGTGACAGGTTTACACACACATACACACACACACGTAAAAGTATAGCATAAATTGCTTAACAAGAAACATTAAGATACACATAAAACACACACATACACACAAACTAGGTATGCTTAGGTAAAACGACATGACAATCTTTTTATTATTATTTATTTACCTTATTTATACCCATATCACTTGTAATGCTTGTGTTTGTGTGTTAGTTTATTGTGGTTTTAAATACCTTCTGCATGACACGGGTATATAAAATAAATTAATTAGCTTAATTAATGTAACATTTTTAGGATAAACTGTCAAGAAGTGAAGTGATGCATTTGATTTGAAATCAGAGACTGAAACCAATAATTAATGGTGGCTTAATAATTTTAGTAAACAGGATCAGAAATGATGTTATGCACTAAAATTGTTTTCTTTTTAATATCTAAATTACTATGTTACTGTTAGTATTTAATTGGCATAAGTCCTTTTTTAAAAAAAAAAAAGAGTCAGCTTTAATTTTAAAAAAGTGGTGTCTATAACTTACTAAATTTAATGCTAACTCATTAAAAAAACGAAGTGGACTTATACCACTTTTAAAAATAACAGCTCATATATGCCTTACTCCAATAGACAGGGCTTGAAACGTGTAAGTTTGGGCATACGGTGAGCCCTTTTTGTGATAGATGGCATTTAGGATGTTTTGGAGTAGCATTTTCTAAATATTTCGTACAAGAATGTGATCAAGAAGAGATAACTTTTCTTATATTTTTTAACAATACAAGTCTACACAGCTTCTTGGCTTGTCTGCAGAAAGCAGCCTAGGTCTAGAAAGGAAACGAGCCGGAAAGCTGTTGCTAGTATCACCATCTTGCAGCTCAAGCCTAAAAAATGTCTAGAATAAGAATGGCAACGATATTATTTGCAACCAAGTGATATCAGGACAGCTTAAATAATTTGGGCTTCTAAGAAAACAAATGACTGACTAGGTAAGGAATTCGCATAGTCATGACTAACACTCATTTACTTCAGCTATTTCCATGAGAGTTGAGTGGTTTGCATACAAAAATAACAGTTTAATTGTGCGCTGGTGTTACAGACACAGCACATTAACCTAAAAAAGTCCACAATTTGCTATCATTGTTTAGTAAAAATTTTGTTAATATTTCATGCTGAAAAACAGATTTTTTAAAAATTTTTTGCAAAAAATTAAATCAATAAAAAACATTTTTGAACTTATGAAACTTTTGCCATATATAAGTGTTATACAAGTTTAAATTTAATTTTTTTTTTGTGAATGCTTAAAATATTTATTTTTTTTAATAAAAACTTACTCACTTGACTGTAAAATTAAAAACATATTTTTTTTTAGTTTTAAATTTTATTCATTTTTTATTGAAATAAAAAAATTTTGCATTTTCTATATTTTTCATAATATTTTTGGGTTTTTTCTTTTGTTTTGTTTTCTTGTTCTTTAGTTTTGGTTTTCACAGTAATTTCCATCATCAAAATATCAAATTACGTACATTATCTGGAGTTCTTTAAGGATTTTTTTTAAATATTTTATTCTTACTTAAACATCTTTTTATTTTAATTTATTTTATGTACTTTTTTTATATTTAAATGAGTTTTGTTTTTCTGTCTTAATTATTTTTCTTGATTTTTGTGTTTCCTTCGGTTGTAGTAATTTACTTGACTTTTGAATAAAAATATAAATATTACTATTTAATATATAGTTCTTTTTGTTTTTGTAGTTTTGTATGATTAAAGGAAAAGTTTACTGTTTTTTTTTCTTTTTAATTTAAATCTATTTTCTTTTTCTCTTCTTTTATTTTAAATACATTTTTTTTAATAATAATTAATAATAATGCACAAAAAGCAGCAACAATTAAGCAAAAAAAAAATTTTTTTTTCTTAAAATAAATTGTTACAAATATAAAAAAATTAATTTAATTTATTTTGTTTTGTGTGTGGCAAGTGTCGTAAGTGTATTTGTGTGTGGGGGAGTGGTTAAGTGTATGATAAATTTGTTTATCTGTATAAATTAAAGCTTAAAATAAATAACAATTTTTTTATTCGTTTTTTTTTACTTTTTTCATACTGATGAAAACAAAATACAGTGTTGGTCAAAATAATTGCAACTAAAAAAAAAGAATTATTTATTTTTTATATAACTTTTATAGCACAAAAAAGCGAAAAGTTAAAAACAACAACACTAAGAAAATTGTGGTGAAAGAAGCTTTTAATTTGTTCATTAATAAAATAAAAATTCATTATATTTTAACTAATTGCACGTTTTATTAACTATTTTGTTAATTTAATGAAATTTTCATTAATTTAATTAAATAATTTCATTAATTGAATAATGACATAATTTTAATAATTAAAATAAATAATTCCATTAATTAAATGAAATAATTTCATTAATTAAATGAAATAATTTCACTAATTAAATGATATAATTTCATTAACTAAATGAAATAATTTCATTAATGAAATGACATAGATAATTTCATTAATTAAATAAAATAATTTCATTAATTAATATAAATAATTAAATGACATAATTTCATTAATTCAACTAAATAATTTCATTAATTATATGAAAAAATTTCATTAATTAAAATAAATTATGACATAATTTAATAATGACATGATTTTAATAATTAAAATAAATAATTTCATTAAGTAAATGAATTAATTTCATTAATTAAATGATATAATTTCATAAACTAAATGAAATAAATTCGTTAATGAAATGACACAGATAATTTCATTAATTAATATAAATAATTAAATGACATAATTTCATTAATTCAACTAAATAATTTCATTAATTATATGAAAAAATTTCAATAATTAAAATAAATAATTTCATTAATGAAATGACGTAATTTCATTAATTAAATGAAATAATTTCATTAATTAAATGAAATATTTTCATTAATTAAATGACATAATTTCATTAATTAAATTTAACAGTTTCATTAATTAAATGAAATAATTTCATTAAATAAATTTAACAGTTTCATTAATTAAACTAAATAATTTCATTAATTAAATTAAATAATTTCGTTAATTATTATTTAATATTAATCAAGCTTAAGATTTAAAAAAATTGTTTTTATTTAAATTTTCCGAAATTTTAAGGGAAATTTATTTTAATTATAAAAATTTTAATGAAATTTTTTCATTGATTTTATGAAAATTTTTTCTTGCAGTGGAAAGAATTATAACGGAAGTAATAAAAAAAAAACTGAAGAAAAATTTAATTTTTGTTGCATTTCTTTTGTTCAGCACTGTTAACTATAAAAGTCTTTTTAAAACAAATATAAACAAGCTAGGATTTTAGTAATTTTTTTTTTGTTTGATAAACTAATTATACATAATTATAATACGTCGTTTATGTACATACATTGAATGCGTTCTTTAATAAATTTAATTTAAATTTTATGTAATATAAAAATGTATGTGTTTCTTTTGTTTCCGTGTGTCTGCGTAGGTTTATTTTTATTATTTATTTTTTGTATGTAAAAAAATATTAAATTTTTTTTTACAAATCAAGTATTTTAACTTAATATTTAATCATTTCTTGTTTTTGTTTTTTTTTTTAATTATTTTTAGATTTGTTATAAAAAGAAAAATCTAGACTAAAAGTAAACGTTTCTTAATTATAGTTGATTTTGTTATAAATTTTTTTCTTTTCTTTTTTTTACATTCATCTAAATTAAATTTTACTTTACTTACATATAATACATTTAGGTTTTCCTGCTTAGAAATATTGAATTTTTATTTTCTTTTTTTATTTATTTTAATGTTTTACATACATGAACAACATAAGGGCTTTTGAGTTTTTTTTTCTTAATAAATATAACAAATGGTTGCCTTGTTTAAGTTGGCCATTTTAATTTAATTTCTTTTAAACATTTTAGTTTTTAATGCCGAAAATTTTTTAATTAACTTTTTTTTATTCTATTTTGCATAATTTTTTTAGTGTTTTAAACCTTTTTTTTATAAAAAAAAAAAAAAAAGAAATAAGAAAATGTTGAACTTACTAACTACTTTTCTTAACACACTTCAAAGGTCTTTTAATTATATCTATCTCGCTCAAGTATTTTATTATTTTTATTTGTCAAAATCAAGTAAATAAATTCGGCTCAGCCGAAGTTGATATACCCTGCGCTTTTACTATTAAAGAAGAGATTTGCTTAAATTGCAGCGGATGTTCATACAAAAAAAGGCCTAGTGTAACGATCAAATTCATTTGATATTCAAGGCCATGATTTAAGTCCGCTTAGAAAATTGAGTAAAGAAAAAGTGATTTTTTTTATAGCTTGTATGCGGCGGCTTAAAAGTCACCCATGCGTGTAAAGGATAATGGTGGTTTTTGGAAAAAAAAATTCAATAAAACAGAGAACTTTCCGTTAATGATAAGAGCAATGAGAAACATAAAAAAACTCCTGCCGAATTTTTATTTAAAATTGGGTTAAATAACTTTTTTATTTATTAAATATTATTTTGTATTTTATTTTTCAGACTTTGTTCTTTGAACTGCGTTACATCAGCCTACTAAATATGAAGGACCTAGCAACGAACCAAACTGCTACAATTTTATTTTTCAAATTGCCATTATATATCGAAATTGCATAACAATTAACTGTTTAATTGCACGTTGTGAACAACAAAGTGCAGTGTCATACTTGAAGCAAGCTCAGTAGTGCCATTCACTATACAATGTTAAAGAGAAATGTTTGGTTAAAAATAGTTAACCCTAAAATTAAAGAAGTTGTGATTCAGAAAAATTGCTAGCTGTCAGCCAGAATTTTGTGTGGCGTTTACTTAACCCCAAAATAAAAAAAATCTATAATAAACAAGCCATTTTAGGTTGTTGTACCTGGTAATTTGTAGCTGGTATGGTTGTTTAACAGCTAAAATTAACCAAGAATTATTGAATCACACATTCGTTAGCAAAAAGAGGAAATTATGGAGCTAAAAAGAAAACCATGTAGAACAATTAAAAGTTACTGAATCCTACTACTGGAAGACCTAGACTACTGTGCAGAGCCAAAAACTTGAACATTCTGAACAACTGGGCATCTCTAGAATATCACTTCGAGGTATTTTAACACGTTATTTACACATGCTTTTTATACAAGATCCAATAGTCATAACAACTTTGTATAAAAGCAACGATTAAGTATTCATTCATTCATTCATATATCACAAGTTTATATTTGGAAAACACATACATGTCAAGACGAAGCTGTAAAAGTAAGGTGTATGGATTTAATCTCACCTAGTGACAGTCCTTTAAACAAGCTCACATATATAATAGGCCTCAAGAGATGTATGTTGTGAAACAGAAAGACGCAAACACTAGCAGAGAACATGGACAAATGTCTGATTGCTGTTAGTAATATAAATTGCAGGGCACTCCTAAACAGCTGGCATATGTAATGACCAGTCACTGGTACAGAAATATTCCTCTTGTTTCTATTTAACTACTCACCTAAATGCTATCTATCACAAAAAGGACTCTCTCACCTTATGAGCCAACTTCTCACGTCTCAAGCCTGCATTATTGATTTTAATCGCACAGTATTGAGGAAGGGTATATTTACTGATTAAAAATATAATTAAAAATAATTTAATTTAATTAAAAATTAATTTCCTTGTGTTAAGGTTAGTTTTTTTCAACATATTTTGTGCGTAAAAAATATAAAAGAGTTTCATTAATCGAAATTTATTTTATTTTCTATCATCTATAAAATACAATTACCAGCACATTTTATTTACATACACAAACGTACATACATGCAATCATCTACATGTATGTCTATGCTTAGCATTATTTAATTACATATTTATTTTTATATTTTATATTTCTATTTCATATATCATTTTAATATCATTTATGCTAAACTTATGATTTGTTTTTTCTTTACATTAAACATGAATTAAATTTTGGTAAATCTTTTACTTTTATAATTCTTTTCTTTTTAATAAATAATCCTATTGGTAATAAAATCTAATCATTTTTCTGTATTTCCTTTTCTAACACTAATTCTAAATTACATAAATTTTATATAAAAAAAAAAAAGATTTTTAGCCGTATCTCTTCAATCTTACTTAAAAATAGCTACTTAATTAAATTTAAATCTGTTTGCTGGTTGGTGTGTGTGTGTTTTGTATTAATTTTATTATTCTTACAAAAAATACATATTTTTCTATGGTAGATTGTAGTTATACTTTCGTACATACATTTAATATGTAAATATTTTTCATTTAACTCTTTTCTTTTTAAATAATTAATTACTTTTGTTTCTTTAATTTTTTTATTATTTAATTTCTTGTTCTGTTTGCTTAGTATGTTTGTCTGTTTTTTATTTACATAAACATATATTTTTAGTCATCATTTATTTACTTGCTTTTTTTTAAATATTTTCTCTACTGTAAATTCTTATAGTTTCCATTTCTGTATATCTCGCTATTGAAATAATTGAAATAAAAATAAAAAAAACAGAAATTGCTTATTTATTTAAAAAAAAAAAATATTTTTTTAAAATACTTTTTGTTTGGTTTAAGTTCTAACACCAACAAAAAAGAACAAAACAACATGAAATGTTTCTTTTGCTGATCAAATACAGATGAAAATGAACGTGTTCTATTAAGAACTGAAAACTTTTTTAATAAATTTAAATCACAATATATGTGATATTAAGAATTAAGCGTAGTCTCGCACATAAGTAGACTTTTATTAAGAGCTTACTTTTGTTTATAAGATGGCAAATAATAAATTAATTGGTAATGTTGCCATAAAAAACATACAAAAATTTGAAAATTAACTTTAAAAAAATACTACAAAATTATTTTGACTTTGTATTTATAAATACACCTAATTCTCTTTTTACACGATAGATAAGTTCCAAGAAAAATTGTGTAAAAAGGAATTATTAATATATTATTTATTAGTTAGTTTTATTTCACCTTTTTCTTTTAAATAATATGACTATTTTATTAAGCTTGAGGTCTTATTTTTAAAAAAATTTATTTTTATACCTATGAAAATATGAAAATAAATTTTTTTAAATAGTCATATTAATTAAAATATTATTTTATAAAAAGTAAATTATATATGGAAAAAGGAAATTATTTCTGTATTATCATTTTTAAATTGTCTAAAAATCGTGCGACAACAAAATAATCCTTTTTAACCTTCATCTCATCCTTGTTGGTGTTGAAAACCACAGAAACAAATTTTATTTTATTAAAGTTCATTAAAATATAAACTTTAATCAATATTTTGTGGTATGGGTAGTAAATGATCAACATTCGTTCGAATCACAGTTGGCAGATATTTAACAACGTTTTTATTTATTTAAAAATAATTTTCTAAGCAAACTTCAGCCAAGAGTCTAAATACCGCATTCGACATCGAAGCAAATTTACCATTGGATAGCGAGTTTTCGCACCAGTATAATTTAAGTCAGTTATCATAACCAAAAACAACAAAAAGTTGAAAAAATGAAGTCTTATTAAGCTTAAGGTTACAAAAAATTAGTTATTACAATTTTTAATAAATTTTCTTCTTTTCAATTTGAAGAAAACAAAGTCAGCACAAACCATCAACAATTTTTTTTCTGCACAATTGTTGCTTAAATTCATGCTTAATTTTTTTTTTTAATTACTTGCATTTATGTGACAAATATTTGAGTAGAAATTTATTACAATTTAAACAAAATTACGATATGCGGTGACTTGCTTACTCGAGACGTATCGAAATACTATTCGATATGATAGTCTACTCGCTATCGAATGTAGTGATTAGACCCCAGCAGTTTAATAATAATTTTTTTTCGAGAACCAAAAGAAAATCACGTGATTTCAAATGACATGTGGTTTTGAAATCACACGTGTGATTTTGCGCTGTTCTGTGAATCACACTGTTTTTTATCTGTTTAAAAGCACAAGAAAACAGCTGATTCTTTTGTTTTGTTCACAAAAGAAAACACAAGGGTAAAGAAACATTATACAGCAAAAAAGGCATCCTTATTTTTTTTTTTTTTAATTTTTAACTGTTTTTCTTTTATAAAACAACTAATTGTTCCTCAAAATTAATTAAAGAACACATTAAACAAATTATTTAAGTAATTTATTTCAACGTTCGTTCTATAAAAGTCGCGAAAGTAACCAAGTGACTTGAACTTAGCTGAACGTTTTGAAATCACAAAATTATGTGCACAGAACACCTTATTGTGCTTCCAAATCACATTGACAAAACGTGATTTTCAGAACATGCCTAAAGCATGAATTTTTTTTTTTTTAAATTAAGCAACTTGTGAATTTTAATCTTCAGCTTTTTAACTTTTTCTCTGCATGATTCAACTTTTTCCAGCCTGTTTTAAACCAATTTTGCTTATTTTTCTTAGCTAAATAACTGATAAACTGATAACCAGAACTTGCCAAATTTTGGGAAAGAGTAGCTGTGTACGGTTTTTTCTCAAAAGCTCTGATTTTTTTCATTTCTAACACAAAATCCTCAAAGAAATCAGGAAAAACAAATTTTGTAACTCTTTGATGAGAAGCAAAAACTTTTTCGTTTCAATTTCATAAAAAGTAATTTTTTCCTTCTGAAATTTTCGAGTTGGATATATTTTAAGTTGAGGCCAGGAGAGGAAGTAATAAAAGTAGCATGTATGAAGAAAGTTTGCTTTACTTACAGGCTTTTTTCAACCTGTAAACTTAAACATTTTATTTACCTAAAAAATCCATAAATAAAAAGACGCATGAAAGAAACATTTTTAATTGTTTTTTTTTCTGTTTTCCATACTTAAACATAATTTAATTTTAATGCTTAATAAATTTAAATGTTAAAATTTTACTTGCTACAGTTTGTTTTATTTATATTTTATTTCTCTCTGTAATTAATTTTGTTTTGTTAATTACTGAATTTAATTCTCCAAGTTTGATTTACTTTTTTATTTTAAATAAATGATTTTGTTTTATTTTACTTTTCATATTTTTTATTTATGTTTTGTTGCATATACGCGGAACACCTCGTTGACCAGTCTTTAAATTGTTTGCTTTTTGTTTTATGTTAAAAAATGTCATGATTTTTAGTTAATACGAGTGAGTACTTCTTTTTTTTTTAATTTGTTTAAAATATGTAGTTTATGTTACTGTTACGGGGAAAAAACGTTTTAATTTTTATTTGTTTTGCTGAATTTCATTTTTTTCTCACTCAAATAATGAGGTGAAGTTGGATTAAAATTTATAACACAAAAAGAGATAATTTATTTGTTTAAAAAAAAAGAAAGAAATTAATGTGTGTGAGTGTGTTGTTATTTCTCTTTATAGCTAATTAGTTTAAATAGTAAGTAATGAATGAATGAATGAATGAATTGAATGCATAAATAAATGTTTGTTTGTGTTTTTTCTTCTTTTTTTCTTTTTATAATAATTATACTGAACTATAGAGATAATTTTTTTATTTGTTTAACAAACTTTACTCTCTTTTTGATTAAACATGTGAACTGAAGTGTGTGTGTATTTTTTTTATTTATTTTTTTTTTGTATAAAATATATTTACTGTATTTATGTATGTATATCTTTACAAAATATGATTGGTTTTGCTTTCTTTTAGATTTTATAATGCTTTTTTGCGTTTGTTTGTTTGTTTGTTTTTATTTAAAAAAAGAGAAAAGATTGAATTTTTATTTGACACATTCGTAGATAAGAAGACGACGTTCTTCTTATTTATTGATTTCTTTTTTCTTTTTTTTTTTTTTTTTCTTGCCGTTAAGTATAAATTTTTAGCTCTAAATTTAAGGAAGTTTTTTTTATTTAAATTTCTTTTATGTTTGTTTTTCTAAATAAAAAAAAATATATAGCCAAAAATTATACACAGTTTAATCATTTTCAAGGGAAGCAAATAAATCAGACTGGAAGCTGAGATCGCGTTTTTACTACACCCATTTTCTTTAACATTTAAGGGGAAGGAGGGGCCCATTTTTTATCTTGCTCTTGGTTTTTTTCTCTATATAGTTTGCTTATACATATTAAGACGATCTTTTGTTTTGTTTTTTTTTTTTAATAAATTTATTTAATTAATTAATAATTACTTAATTAAAATTAGTTAATTTAAGCACACAAAGTAAAAGACACATATTTTTTTTTGTTAGACATTAATAAGCATTTTATAAATGTAATTTTTAAATTTGTTTACTTGTTTTTATTTAAATTTGAATTGTTTAATTAATGAATATTATTTTTTTGTTCTTTTGCTAATTTTTATGGCTTCAATAAAAGCTTTGTGCCAAATATTTTTTTTTTTATTTTTATTTTTACTTTTTAACTAGAGTAGTAGAGTTTAAGCTACAAATAAGTTTTAATTAAATTTTTTTTATTTATTTTTTTTTATAGAAATTTGCTAAAAAGCTACATTTTATAAATAATTGAAATGAACAAAAAAATTGGGAAAAAAATTATTTGCTAATGACTTTTATATTATTAATGAATTAATGTTTTATTATTAATATTTTTTATTTACTTGCCACGCTTTTGTTTTATTTATTTATTTTTTTTTAATTTTAATTTTTTTTATGTTTAAATTTATTATATTTTGTTTATTCTCAAATGCTGGATCACAGAATTTTTCATCACACATCACTGCATTTAGCAAATATTTGTTTTTTGTAAAAAAAAAAAATGACAGACATGTCATAGAATTCATTCATTAAAGTACAGGTTTTCTTCTAAAAGAATTTATTTAAAAAAAAGTTAAATGAAAACAGAATTTTGTGAAACTTGCTTGCCAATTCTAGGAGGAAGTGAGCACGTTTAACATGTGTGATAAGCAAGATTTATGAGCTCAACTCATACATATTAACTGTGATGTTTTCATTAGACAAACATTTGCTGTTAATTAAGATTTATTTAAAAAAATTGTTTTCAAAGAACTGAAAACATTTCAATTAGGGTATTTGGGTCAAGATTTTAAGTTTTAAACAAAAATAGTAAAAAATTCAAACTGAAATTGGATTATCTAAAAAAGCAGAAATAAAAAATTTTTTTATTTAAAATAACAAAAATAAAATAAAAAAAAATAAAATAAAATAAAATAAAATAAAACAAAACAAAATAAAATAAAATTAAATAATTAAATGAAAAATAAAATGAAGTGAAATGAAAAAAAATTAAATTAAATGAAAAGTAAATTAAAAGAAAAAAATTTAAATTATTTCAAATGAAAAACAAAATAATAAAAGAATTTATAAAAAATTTAATTAAATAAAACAAAAATTAAAATTAAATATAAAAAATCAAAATATTAAATTAATTAAAAAGAAATATTTTAAATAAATTTAACACTTTTGAAAACAAAAAGAAATTAATTTTTGTTAATATTCGAGTCCATGTGTTTTTACTTTCATACTGAAATATAGAAAACAAATTAAAATAATACGGCCCTTCATTGTAGTCATTTAAAATGGAAGCTGTAACAAAAATCATTTCGAAAGCAACCACATTAACACCCTCCATTGTCCGTTTTTTAAGCCCACCCAAAATTTTTTCAATAAAATTAAGAAACAGAACTTGTGTTGTTGTGTTTATTTTAAAGCATTTATTAAAATAATAAAAATTACATAAGAAATTATTATTATCAATTAAAATAAAATAAAATTTAAAATTGAATTATAGAAATAAAAAAAAACTTAAAATTTAACAGAAAGAAAAATAAAATAAAAAGAAAATAATTTTTGAATTAAAATTAGTAAGACTGTCAAGACAAATTATGGTTTAAATTTTAAAAACTATTATAAAGCAAAATAATATTAGTTCAAGGACAAGCTAAAGATAAAAATTTTTAATTAATTTTTTTTTTTTTTTTTTTTTGAAAAAGTAAGGCCAACTGAGTAAAAATTATAATTGATTATAAAAATTTTCCTTAAAGCAACAGATGTAAAAATAAAATGAATTAATTCTTTATTTCTTTCCTTTTTCTTTTATATATTTAATTAAACTTGATTTCAATCCATAAACTTGAATTAAACATTTGAGTAACAGTTAATGTTATTTTAATTTTATCATCATAATAATTTTGTGTGCACAACCGTTTTTAATTTTTAAAGTTTTTTCATGTGTTTTTTGTTTTCATATTTTCTATATATAAAAATAAATTATAAATACAAAGACCGAATTGGAAAATTTTAAATTATAAACTCGTATTAAAATTAATAATACTTTTGTTGTTGTGAAAAATAGAACAAAAATTGTGTTAAAAAAAAAAAGAAAACACCTAAGGCCAACAAACAATGCATTCGATATGATATCGAGCAGCTCGTATCTTATATTTATATATTATGATTTTTTCTTATAATTTTTATTCAATATCGAATGCCTGCCTGGCTGAGCTAAATTTTTGTTTTTGTATTATATAAAGAAATAATATAAAAAGAATTATTTATTTTTTAATAACTGCCTTATTCTTATAAAAAAAATGCAAACTCCATTTAAGAAAAATTTCTACATTTTGTTTACCGTTAAAAAAAATACGTGTTTTTTATTTTCTTAAGGAAAATATTTTTTTTTTAAAATACGGCAGCTAGTAAATCTTTAATCAAGTTCTTGCTTCCTTTTGATTACTTTAAACAACAAATTAATAAATATGAGAACTTAGTAACTAACATTGTTAACATAAATGTTTGAAACATTATTTGCACTTGAAATTTTTAATATAAAAATAAACAAATTTATCTTGTAAAAGAAAAATAAATTGAATATTTACGATTAAAGCCAGATTTTGAAAAACAGTTAATAAAAGAACAAACAAAAAAAATCAAAAATCAAGTCAAATCAACACACGATAAATTTATAAAAATAATTTGTGATTTGTAATAAGCAGACAAGAAATTAAATGACACCCATTTAATTTCTTGTCTTGTAAAGTTTTGTAAAAATTTTTTTTTATTAAAAAATGTATTGTTGCAATAAATTGTACATTTACAAGATTAAAAGACAAGGACGGTTACAGCATTATGCGAGTGGCACTAAAAAGCTTTAAACATGAAGCAAAAAATAGGCTATATTCTCCCATATGTTAGCACGAAATTTTTTTTGTCCTTTTTTTATACATAATTTGGGCTCTCCATATTTGTAAGACACATTACAAAAAATTTGTACGAACAAAAAATTTTATGCGTTAAAAAACTTTCATCTCTGTTATCATTTAATTGATTCTTCGTAATTTTTCAGCTTGTGCCGCACAAAATTTTTGTCCATACAATATATTTTTCAAGCGTAATTTTCGCTTTTGCTTTGTGAGAAATATTTTAAATTATATATGAAAAAATTTGTACGGACAAAAAATTTTGTGCGAAAAAAATTTTATTTCAATTAAATTTAAATGATTTCTTCGAAACAACAATTTTTGTCGGTAAAAAAATTTTGTTCTTACAATACTTTTTTTAAGCATGGTATTCATTCTTTCTCTGTGAGAAACATTTAAAATTTTACACGAAAAAAGTTTTGTGCGAACAACAAATTGTATGCGTATAACACTTTCATCGCTGTTATCAATTTAAAATGAAGTTTAATTGATTTCTTCGAAATTTTAAGACTTGTGCCACACAAAATTTTTGTCGGTAAAAAAATATTGTCCATACAATATTTTTTTAAGAATAATTTTCGCTTTTCCATTGTGACCAACATTTCAAATTCTTTACGAAAAAAAATTTGTTCGAACAAAAAATTTTGTACCGAAAAAATTTTATCTTTGAATTTTTCTTGTTGATTTAAAAAAAAAATTTATTTGCTTTTGATAAAATTTTTTTCTTTTATAGAAGTTCCAATTATTTCACTTTTAATTTGATAGACGAAAACCACATAAAAAAAAATTTTTTTTAATTTTAGATTGATCTAGAAACAAGAGGAGCTTTGTGCTTTACTACGAGCCAAATAACAGGTCGGAAAAAAATTTTAAGTGCAGCTAAATTCTTTTTTCTTTGTGATCGTTCGCTTTATATTAAGTTGCTCACTAAGTAAAAAAAATTTTGTTTTATATGTGACAAGTCGCAGAACACAGTCTGCTGTCTTTTTTCAATATAAAACTCAACTCAATTAATGAATGAATAAGAACTAAGTAAAACTTTAGTTATGAGTCATTGACATCAGCCTAAAATACAAAATTAAATAGCAAAAAATAAAAAGAATTCATGTTCATTTTTGCTTAGAAAATTTTTTAACCGCCCTCGTTCAGTTCAACATTTTGAATTTTTTCTCTTTGTTAAAATTGTGTGTTGTAGTGTAAATAAATAATTTAATTTAGGCTTTAAATTTAAAATTTTTCTTTTTTGTTGTATTTTTTTTGGCAGTGTTTAGCTTCACACTAGCATTTTTTTTACTTAAAATAATTTTTTTTCATTTTATTTTTTTTTTAATAAAAAAGAAATTATTAGCTTAAATAAACTTACAACAAAAAACTTAACTTTAAAGATATTTTGTTTAATAATTAAATTTTATATTTAAAAATAAAAAAAAAAAACATAAATTGCTTTACTTTGGTAAAAATTTGATTTGTTTTTGCTTAAAATTATTATACGTACACTTCTGCTTGTAATTCTTCTCATGTTCTGGCTTAGAAAACTAAAAACATTTTTTTTTTCTAAATTTTCCAAAAGAAAATAAAAAAAAAATTAATTAAATCAAAATCTTTATGGAATCGTTTTAGGTTTTTTTTTTTTATTAAATTTCTTTTGGATTAAAAAAATGTGTGATGATGATGGCACATAACGCTCGTCACTTTTTGTTGTTTTTTTTTTTTTGTTTAAATTTTTTTGCTTAACATCATAATGTAATGCTTCTTTACTTTTTCACTTACCTTTTATGCTACTTTTGTTTTTTTTTTTTTTTTTTTGCTTCTCTTAAATATACTACTACATTTCTCTTAAATGCTTAACTTAATTTAAATCAATTCTTTTTCTTTTAACTTTTTTCTTTGCCGTTTTTTCTCTCTTTGTTTTTAATAAGGAGTTTTTTGTTGCTTCTAGTTGTTTAATGATCTCTGCCCAGGAAATTTTGCACTGATTTCTCTTTTGCTTATGATTTTTGAGTTGTAGTTTTGTTGTTGAAAGATTTTTCTCTTTCTCTGGTTATGCTGGGGTTTGATTTACATGTGACGTTTCATGTGTAATGCTAAATGATCAGAACGTGAGAAACAACGATCACAGTTGCGGCATTTAAAGGGTTTGGCGCCAGTGTGTTTGCGATAATGACGGGTCAGTTCATCACTGCGTGCAAAACGCCACTCACAACCTTCCCAAGAGCATTTATAGGGTTTTTCGCCTAAAAAAGAAAGAATAAATAAAATTATTAAAAACCGAATTTTTGTTTTAATTAAAAATAAAAAAACAAACTTTTTTTCTACTGTAATATCCAATGAAGAAGGAAGCTTAGTAAAGGCTTTAATAAAAATATTTTTATCAGCTCTCAGTACGGCCAAGTTAAAAAAACGTTCTAATAAATATAGAGTACTCAAACTTTTAGTCACTTGGGTTTTTAAAAAATTTTGCGGCCTGTAAATTTTAACCGATTCATCTAAGTTCTTGCAGTGGTTTAAATGTTCTATATTTATTAACTTTTTTTTCAGCTTGACTACACCGTAAAGCGTGTCTTAATTTAAAGCATCTTTAGTATGAGGATAGAGTTAACAAAATTCTGTTTTCTTAAGCTGGTTAAAGGATGTGATGCCTTAAAAATTTGCACTGCTAGTCTTCAGCCCCTTTATTGTTTTTTTTTATTTCTTGTCTTTGGAATATATAAATTATAGTTGTTGTTTTCTGTTATTTTATTTTTTATTCATTTATTTATTTAGTTTTTGTTTTATTCATGTTTTCTGGTTGTTATTCTTTTCATTTCAATTGCGAAGTTTGCCTTCGTTTTGTTTCAAGAAACTTGGCTCAATTACATTTCGCTTTTGTTGTTTAAAAGATTTTTGTTCTATTATTGTTGTTGTTATTCTTATTGTTGTATAAATGAAAGGAAACCGTAGTAAGGAAAAGTTGTTTGCCGGTTGTTTTGTTTCTGTTAAGAGAATTTTAATGAAATTAATTTTTTCTTATGGGTTTTTTTTTGTGTTCTCTAGTTTGAATTTCCAATTTTTTATTTGTTTTGCAAGTTTGTATGCACAAAAATATTTTTTATTAAATAAAAATGTCTACTATAAAAACAGCAGAAAAAACGTACTCTAGTCACTTGTATATTCTTGAACAAATTTTATTATCTAAAGGTAAATAAACCAAAAAAACACAAAGAATTAATGAAAAAGAAAGCAAATTAAACTTTTGCAATTTAGACAGAATGAAAAACACAAATTATTTGCATGGCAAAGAACAAAATCTTACAAAAACTCTTCAAGTTAAAGTTTAAATAAAACTCAAAGTGAAATCAGGCTTAAATTGGCAATTAAAAAAAAAACAGAAGATGGACAAATTTTAAATTAAGTTTATGGCTTCCAAAAACTTTATACAAATTTCTTTGACAATATTTGGACTTTTTTTTAATTCATTAAGAAAATATGAATAATTTAAGACTGAATTCATTTCAAGAATTTACTTAATTAATTTAAAAAATATGAAGGGAAAAAAGAAAATTTGTTACAGAAACTGCACACTGACTGCACGTAAATCATTTGCTTCATATACGAGTAATTTAGAATTTTTTTTTTATTAATCTAATAATAATTAAATAATTTTTTGGAAAAGCTACAATCAAAAGAGGTTTCGTTAAACTCATAAATTAGATATTTTATAAAATTTTTCATTAAATTTTATGAAAATTTTCATAAAATTTTATGAAAATTTTCATAAAATTTTACGAAAAATTTTCATAAAATTTTACGAAAAATTTTCATAAAATTTTACGAAAAATTTTCATAAAATTTTACGAAAAATTTTCATTAAATTTTATGAAAACTTTTTATGAAATATTATTATATAATATTTTAAATTTTCATGAAATTTTCATGAAATATTTCATTAAATTTTATAAAAACTTTCATAAAATATATGAAAATTTTCATTAAATTTTATGAAAACTTTTTATGAAATTTTGGATTAAATTTTATGAAAACTTTTCATGAAATATTTCTTTTAATTTTATGAAAACTTTTCATGAAATATTTCATTAAATTTTATAAAAACTTTCATCAAATATATGAAAATTTTCATTAAAAAATGCGTCTTTTTTAGTAAATGAAAGATTAATTTCTTTACTAATTTTTTTTTTATTTTTTTTATGTTTTTAATATTTAATACACTGAGCGACACAATAACCACATGAATAAAATTGTTGTGATACATGATGACTCTTGACTGTGTACTGAGATAGACAGAAACGTTGGTTTCATTCATTTCACTGAAATTATTCAGATTTTTAAATGCATTTAAATTAATTGTTTAGTTCATCGTTCATTTTACTGTACGATGACTGTGATCGTACTTTTCGTATGAGAATGACTTTCGTCCATCGTTCCTTTCGAGCACTATGCGATAACTGTGACTTTATTGTACTCCGTACGATCTATGTACTGATATTTAGACACAACTGATTAACGACTCCAACCAACTGTGATTTTACATTAACTAACAATTTTTGAAATGACACCAATTTGACCATATTCTAGCCATTTTAAATCCAATTTTGGATGTTTTAACACTAAATAGTAAAAGTCGGTGAACGGTGAACAATGCAAAATGAACTTAAGAGTCAATGAACGATAAACTGTGTCAGCAAATGTATAATTCAGAGTGAAAAACGAATGTAGAGCCAGTGAACTATAAAATAAATAATTACAAAAAAGGTGAAGAGGCCCAAATGTTCATTTCAACGTGAGTCCTCACAACTATTACAAGATTCGTGAGAAGTCTTCACGTGTTTTAAATGAAAATTGGACTGCAAGGCCTGATAATGATAACGAAGGCCTTACCTACTACCCCTTAGTTCTTGTGCAGAAATTAAATTAAATATCGTTGTTGAGCTGAAAAAATCGTAAATTGCATTAAAAGATAAATATTTAAAAAAAAACAACAAAAAATAAATTGTGACTTCAAAACCGCTGCAAACATACAGTTTTTTTAAGGCCAGCTTTTGTAGCAAATATAACATTTAATTGTCGTTTTAATCATATGCAGGCAGGTGCTGCACATTCACATCAACCAACTATAAATTAACAATAAATATTTAATTATGCGTTTGCTTTATATGTTTTCCTTTATTTTTTTCCGATTGAACATTTCCAATTAACTTATTCCACGGTATTGAAAAAATTAAATTTTATTCACTCAATGAATGCATATGGAATGTGTCTGTCTACTTTTGAATCTTGCACAAAATTTATGATTGAATAAGTTCAACTTAATTGAAAACGAGGTCAATTTGGTAAAAATAGATTTATAACATTTTTTTCTCTTTTTTTTTTTTTGGCAATAACGATAAAATAATGTTAAAGTCAGTTTTTTTTATGAAAAAAAATTGTTTTTTTTTTATAATTTCCGCTGGCTTTGTGCTTGTATTTAACATACAGGAACCAGCAAAATGAAGGAATAAGAATCCAACTGCCATGAGGTTAAAGCCATAAAATAAAACTACAACAAATCACACAGAAAAATAATCGAAACACAAGTAAGATCTTGCACAGACATGGATATAAAAATGGCGACAACCAGTTAAAAAAACAACCGACCCAAATTTCAATACATACACACAAACTCTCAATGACACTCACACACAATTGCATATTAACATTTTTAAAGATTTCACTCGACAAGAGAGTTTTCTGGTAGCCAGTCGCTTCTGCTGTGTAGTGGTTGGCGGTTTGTAAATATTAAAGCTTCCACAGCTAAAGATTTAATTTCCCAAGTATTACACATTTCGTTTTTAATATTCTTTTCAAATCCATGCAGACAATGTGCTTAGCATGTTCAAAAAAAAAAGGCTGAAGAAGAAAGTTAAACACAGAATTTCTACATAAAACATCGAATGTAATTTATAGTTAAACAACGCAGTTTGCTAAACTAAAATATGGCAAGCGAAAAGAAAAGTTTTAAAAAAATGCACACACACACACACACACATACACGCAACAAGGAAGTGCCAAAAACGAAATGATTTTAAAAGAGATTAAAAATTGGCAGTTTTTGCTTGTGCAAAATTCAAACTGCAAGTAAAGTTTCAAAGTAGGAGTTTCCGGCAGAGCTGGGAATATATAGGACTAAAAGTATTCACTCCAAGAGCCAGCAAAACGTTCAATCCAAAGTTGCTAATCGACATTGAAAAAACAGTTTTGTTTGTGAGAACCAAATTTGTTATAAAAAAAACTTATTTAGCAGCTGATACTAGAAAATTTATAGAAAAAATTTGTCATGAAGTCTACTTTGATTCTGATACTTGCCTTTTTTTCAACACTTTCCAATGAGTAATAGTCTTTGAAGTCTTTGACAGAAGCTTGAACAGCTTTTGAGAAAATTTAATGTTGTTGAAACTGTGTCATTCTTTGTTTCATTTAACTGCTTCCTGTTACCCTGTTACACTTTTTTTCTGTTGGCCAAACTCTACTACAAACTTAATATTTTCCGGTTCTTTTTTATTTTCTTCATTAAACTTCATAATAGAATTTTGCTGGCAAGCTTTTGGCTGGCTTTGTCTTCTAAAAATTATTATTTAATCCAATTTAATAGAAAATTTCTATATTCGATTTTTTTTTTTCGTTCAAAAAAAAAAAAGTTTAAACTTTTAGCAGCTGCATGCATTGGACTGACGATAATGGCTTTGGAAACACACAGCAATTAATTGTAAATAAAACAAAAAAATGTGTCCTCTCCTTTGTAAAAGGAATTTTTTAATTTTATTTCTATTAGTTCAGCTTGATAAAACTTGAGAAGAGTTGAACAATGTTTTTCAAGCAAAAGAATGGAAATTAAAGAAAATTGCTTTGGTTTTAGTTTTAGCTCTTCAATCAGTTCAAACAAAAAAAAAAAAAACAAAAGAGTTCAATTAATGAGTGACAAACACAAAGCACCAGCAATCTGGTTGCTTGATTGCCTGGCAGCCAAACTGCCGAGCTCTCTGCTTGACTGTCAAGTGGAGTGTTTAAGGAATATTTGGGCGTACAAAAGTTTTTAATTACCCGCTAACCATTACAAATTCAAAGTGGTTGGTTGGTTGTGTCAAAATCGCTTTCTTGAGCATGATAAAATCGACAATAATTTATGGCAAATTTGAAACAGCCAAACAGCAGCAAACCAAAAACAATTGTTTTGTAAAAAAGTTATAAACAATAATTTTTCTCCTTTTTTACTTTTACACTTTCAAAAGCAGTTAATTTATTACAAGTAAGTGTTTTATCAATTATCAAGAATTTGTATGCAAATGAAATGTAAAATTTTTATTTTAATTACGTTAGTTTTGATTTTTATGTTTTTGACTGACTGACTGATAACAAAATTTAAATGGCAAAGTTTCAATATTTATCTTGCAGAAGACAGACTTTTTCTACCAGAGAGCTTAAATGGGAAGTTAAAAGGTTTTAGTTTCCGAATTCTGTGTCTGATTCTAAGTGAACAGAACAGCCGCCTTTTAGAAATTCATTTGTTTGCTCTAAAAACCAAAAACTCTTACATTTAAAGGAAACTAAATTTGTTGGTGCTGGTTTGAGCATAAACATTTCCGTTTGCCTTTTACAACTCTATTTTATTTTTTCTTAAATCGTACTCAAGCTGTACAAAATGTTGAGATTTTTTTTTTTTAATTATACGTCAGTCAGTCAACGCCGGCCTATTTTTCTTGTGCCTTTATTTACTTAAAGCAAAATAGCGTTAAGGAAATGGCGAACATAAAACAACTTTAAGGCCTTTAGCTAAAAAAAAAAATATTCTTGTTCTCTTTATAATTTCATTTTGTGTGTTTCTTTTTTTTATTTTAAAGTAACACTGGGGCTGGGGTAAGCCAGTCGTATGTGTGCAAGTGCTGTTTGGTGGTTTTCTTTTTGTTTCCCCACACTTTAAGTGAAAGAAAAAAATTTTTTGTAAAAATTTGTCAAGCAAAAGAAATCTGTAGGCAGAAAAGTAAAAAGGCTTTAGGAAAATTTAATTTTTTTTTTTTTTTTTTGCTCATGAGCAAAAAGCAACAGCATAGATCTACTACATGCGCTTATAAATAATAACTGCGAATATTAAATCTTAACTTTCACATTTTCTTTAGCAAAACATGAAAGCCAAGGCAACAAAAGAAAAATCTCTTGTCGGTTTTTATTAAAAAAAAAAAAAGGAAAACCCTTAAGGAAATACAAATTCGCCAAATCATAAAAATGACAACCAGGATTTAAGTCACATTTAATGATAATTTAAAACATAATTTATTGCAAGATTTTTTCGAGCAGCAAACAAAAAACGAAAACTGTTAAAAATCAGGCTAAAAGAAATTTGCAGAAATTATAACTGACAGTTAAAGCATTTATTACTTAAAAATAATTTTGGAAAATAAAAAAAATTTAAGCATCCAATGAAATTAATTTTCTGTTTGCTTGTACGCTATACAAATTTTTGTTTTCAAACGGATTTGTCTGAAAAACATATTGGGTCGGCATCTTATAATTCTTATGACAAAAAATCAGCCTACTTTTTTAGGACTATGATTATGGCCCATAGTCTCTATATCTTAAAGCAAGACGCCATATACTTTAGATCGTCAAAAAAAATTACGAAACTTGAATAATAATTAAAGTTGTTTTATTGACAAAAATAATATTTTTTTTTATTTTCAGGAAGAAAGAAGCCTAATAAATTAATTTAGTAATGAATAATAAAATTTTAAAATATTTTTGCAAGAGCCTTTTATTTTGTATTAAATTTTATTAAAAATTTTTTTAATAACGAACAAAATAACTAAAGGGTGTCCCAACAAGAATGCAAGATTTAAATTTTAAATAAATGACTGATGCAGCAATTGAATTGTTTCTCTGGCTGTATGACATGTGGCGCCGTCTTGTTGAAACCACAAGCGCTCCACATTCATTTCTTCAATTCTAGGCAAGAAAAAACTGGTTATCATTTCACGATACCGAACACCATTGACTGTTTGCGCTTGACCTGCCTCATTTTCATAAAAAAAAGGTCCAATGATTCCTCCAGCCCAAAAACCACACCACACAGTGACATGTTGAGGATGCATTTGCTTCTCGTGAATCACTCGAGGATTTTCCTCACCCCAAATTCGACAATTCTGCCTATTGACGAAGCCATCAAGATGGAAATGGGCCTCGTCACTGAAGATGATTTTATCGGCAAAATCAGCATTTTCATGTTGTCTCTCCAATACCCAATTAACGAACTCCCTTCGCTGCCCATGGTCATTTTTTACTAACCTCGTATGTTCTACTAGCAAACAATAACAATTGTTCAAATGTCAAATAATGACACTTCGAATGGCGCCAAATTTAAATCTTGCGTTCTTGTTCGGACACCCTTTACAAGCATCCCTTACAACGCTAATTTACCTATATTTTTTCATAAAAAAAGATTTAAAAAAATGTGCTTAGAATGTAGCATTTCTTTGTCTAGTGAATTTTTTCCTGTTTCATTTCTAAGCTTGAAAATCGTATTTCATTATTTAAATTTTTTTTTTAATTTTAATGAGGATTAACTTTTGTCACATTACAAAAAGTACTATCTCAGATATTGTATACCCAGGTGCGCTAGCTACAGGCAATGAATCTCTTAAATATGCTGCTAAATAAGCACACAGTAGTCACAAGATGTGATTTTATAAATTGTGAAAAACAGAAAAACAGTAGAAATCAGAGCATTTGTGTCTGTATGAGTCTGTAAGCTAATTTAAATCCGCATAAAAATTAAGTTAAAGAAAAAATTTATTTAGGTAGGGATTTTCAAGCAGCATACTTTTTTTTTTTGTACTCATTTCTGGTTAGAAATTGAATAATTGGTTGTCATAAATTATTTCTAGCTTCTGTTGGGGATTTGTCTTTTAAGATTTGAAAAGTATAAAAACACAAACATAAAATAATTTTTTTTTGTACCAGTTAAATATTTTTACTGCTCTCTCCCTCTCTCTTTGGCTCTGCCATCACCACCACCACCTTCTGTCTTTGTTTTTATTTTATTTACTTTTTTATTTATTTTGCTGCTTTACGTTAAGCTACCATGTTTTTAAAGCCCTTGTTGTCTTTTTGTGTTAACTTTTTAATCAATAATGTATAAAATCCTTTTGAAGCTGTTTGCTTTTGTTTTGTTTCATTTTCTTTTTATTGTTTTAAGAAATTGCTGTAATTTAACTAAATCATTAAAATTATTTATTTACAAACGATAAAATGAATAATACTTTTTACCAAAAGTTTGTTCGTGTGGATATGGTTTTTTACAGGCGAACTGAGCCCTCAAAATTTTTAAAATTATTTCATAAAACAAAACTTATATAAATTCGTTCAATTTTAGATTTTTTCGAAAAACTGTTAATTCAATATCAAATTTAATGTCTCTATTATGACATGCAACTCAATTCTACTTTAGTAGTTTTTTAATTACAACTTTATTTTGTCATTATTGTTTAAGACTCTTGTGTTAATGCGTTTATCAGAAGTATTAAGTCATGAATAGCAGTTGTTTCAACTTCAACTCAACTGAGTTGGCTAAAATAAAATTATTTTTTTTTTTACATATTTTAAAAATAGAGTAGCATAATAAAAAAAACGAAACGATTGCTTTTGTTTTGTTTTTTTCTTTTAAGTAGTAAAATAAAATAAATAAAAAATTTTGTGCCGACTACTTTTGTATTTGTTTTACTCATGAATACAAACTGCTTTTACTTTAAAAGTCAAAGAAATAAAGGAGCAGTGCCGAAATAAACAGATACAACACCAATACACCAAGCACACACATTCCCCACATGAGCTGTAAAATTTCCATATAAACAAAAACTAACTTAATCACTTAAAGAAATACATTTCAGCTTTTGTAAGGCGAATCTATCAAAGTTACTACATTGACTCTTCAACAAACGTTTACGAAAAGTTTCGTTTCTTTTCATACACTGGTTTTGATTAATAAACGAACTCAAAAGAAATTTTCATTCTTTATGTTTAAAATTTAATTTTTTTTTAAGAAGGTTCTATGCTTCATGAAATGTTTATGACTTTAGAGCAAATGTTTGCGAAAAGTTTCTTTTCTTCTCATACACTGATTTTGATTGATAAATAAATTCACAAGAAATTCGTGTTCTTCATGTTTTTTAGAAAGTTCTAAAACTATCGTTTATGCTCCTTGAAAAGTTTATGACTTTAGAGCAAACGTTTATAAAACGTTTCGTTTTTTTTTACATATTGCTTAAAACCTTAAAAAAAAATCAATTATTTGTTGTTTAATATAAAAGCAAGTACAAGGGCCCAATTATGGCATTCGATAGCGATTGAAATTTTCAGTGAAATTGCCTTCAAACTTTCCAAGATATCAAATGCATAATTTGTCCCTAAACTTTCTGAAGGTCTTTTGAAGTCACTCTGTGGAAACAGGCAAATTATTGGTCTACTGCTACACTTTTAAAGACGAAAAGAAAATTTACACACAAATTAAAAAAGCAATCAAAAAATTCTTTTTAAGCAGTTCTTTCCTCTTTCCAACTCCACTCCTTTTTGTCTGATAGTGATTCATTAGTAACTGATTTAAATTAAATAAAAAAAGTTTTACATGTTGTCTGATGTTTGATTGTCTGTAAAGTTGAGAGGCGTTAATTTGAAAGGTGTTAATTTATTTAAGCCTTTAGCTGCTACTGTGCCTGTAAAACTTGATCCAACTGCTTTTTTTTAACTTTTTATTTTACTACAAAAGCTTTTGTTATTGTTGTGGTTTGTTATCAAATCTTTTTTTTTATTTTCCTTTCTTGCTTTTGTTGAAATATAATTTATTTTTATTAGTTCTCAATATTTATTTAAAAGAAAAAATTTTTTTTTTGTTTCTTGCTACTTTAACTAAAGTTTTACTTACAATTTTTAAATTTTTTTTCTTAAATTTTCTTTTTAATATTTTTGGTCAACTTGCCTTTTTACAAGCAATTGAAAATTTATTTAACATAAACAATCCTCTTAGAGAATTCAGTCATTGAAAAATTTGCACTTTTATGCGGTAGCCGATTTTCTTTAAAAAAGCAAAATTGAAAAATTTATATAGATTTTAAAGTCAACGGTACGGAAATTTTTCATAAAATTTTTTTTGAAAGTAAGAGGGTAAGTGTGAAAGTAAACTATTTAACTAAAAAAAATTTTGTTAATAACTCACATCAAAATTAGGGTATTATTTAGGTTAGAGTTTGTTTTTTGCTTTGCAGAACTACAGCAGCAGTAAGTTGTCGGGTGCAGGCACTGATTACCTCAAGTTTTGGGGGCACAAAAATTAAATTATGTAAATAATATTTTTGTTAATGAATTGTGTGTTCAAAGAACGATTTGTGGTGTTAGCCTGTAGGTATTGGAAGTAGGAAAATTATGTAAAATTATAAGATTAAAAAATAAAAAATTTTAAGCGTGTTAACACTATCTACATCTTCGTGATTTATATTTATGAAATGTTTTCATCAATCTCTTTTCAAGTTCGCTTTCATTTTAATCGACAAAAAAAAGCTTTTTGTTGGGGTAGATTTTTTTTTTTTGGTAAAATGAAAGTTTATAAATCCTATTAAATTTATTTACAACTTAATTGCCTAAAATTTGTAGAAACAACTCTACAGCTTATTTATAAAGTTGGCTATAAAGGACTTGAATAGTTTTTAATTTTATTATTTTTACCTTAAACTTATTTGACACACTGCTTATTAAATAAATTAAAAACCACTTGATTTTAGCCTTGATCATGAATTGCCTTTGGCTGTGGAATTTGTTGAAAAGTTTTCCCAACTAAAACTAACAACAAACCCATCACCAGCACCATCAAAAAGTCTAAAATTATTTAAGAAAAAATACGATTTAAAATGGTCTACAACATAAAGTTTTCTTTAGCAGTAAATCTCTTTAATCTTAAAATTTCACTAAAGCTAACAAAACTACTTCAGGCATAGAAAAGTTATATAGAAAAAATAAAGGCAAATGAAATGTAAAACTTTAATGAAAATTATAACTCTAATGACGCCTGTCAATGCAAAAGACGTACATGTATTAGGGCTGCTTAATAAAACAATGGGTGTACGAGTAAGTGAGTTTTAGCATGAGTGAGAGTAAAACCCTAAAAACAAAAAAAAAAAAACAAAAATTTGTTACATGATGACATGGTTTCAATACCTAGATTGAGATGTCAAAAATTTTGTTTGTTGTCATGCGAAAAACAGAGTCCCTTTAGATGTATAAATAATAAATCTGTGTATTTAGGTGTATGTGTGTGTATCTCTTCATGTGTGCTTGCTATGATTTATTAATAAAACCATGTAACTATTGTCCTTCTCATGTGTTATAAATATTTTTGATTATTCATGTAGATCAAGTTGTATACACTCACACCATCTCCTCTAGACATCCGCACAGTAGTAAACCTTTGGCTAGTATTGTAAATTAGATATGTACGTGCATGTGTACTACCATATGTATGGCTAAGGGTGTGAGTATTTATTTTTTGATATCTGTGTGTGTGTGTGTGTGTATTTTATTAAATCTCAAGAGAAAATGTTTTATTTGTTTAATATGATTTTAAATATTTTATACAATTAATAGAGATTTTTAACACTATGCTGTTGCATGAACAGGGTTATTCTATTTAGTAGAATTCATGGCCTTTATACTCACAGAAAATTCCTTTTTTAAATCTCATAAAATGATTTCACTAAATTGTGTGACCTAATAAAATTTTTCTTAAAATTAATGAGACCATTTCTTCAACTGAATAAATAGTTCATTTAATTAATGAACGTTTTTTTTTTTAATTAAAGAAATTTTTTCATTAAATTTTTTCATTAATTAATGGAATTTTTCATTGAATCAAAGAAATATTTCATTAATAATATTTCATTGAATTAATAAAATATTTCATTAATATTAATTCATTGAATTAATGAAATATTTTATTAATAATATTTCATTGAATTAATGAAATATTTCAGTAATATTATTTCATTATATTAATGAAATATTTCAATAATATTATTTCATTGAATTAATGAAATATTTTATTAATAATATTTCATTAATATTATATTATTTCATTGAATTAATGAAATATTTCATTAATATTAATTCATTGAATTAATGAAATACTTCATTAAAAATATTTCATTGAATTAATGAAGTGTTGCATTAAATTAATGAAATACTTCATTGAAATGATTTCATTAATTTGCTTCATCGATTCAACAAAATTCAAAGTATTTCATTACTTTGAATGAATAATTCATTTAATCAATGAAGGTTTTCTTAAAATTAATGGAATTATTATATTAATTGAATCAATTAAGTTATTAAATTAATAAAATTATTTTATTAAATTGATGAATATTTCATTGAATTGACGAAATATTTTATTAATCTAATCAAACGTGTCCTTGGTTAAATTTAATTTTTGTTTAAGCTGTCTATACTTGGAAAAATGCTGTAATATAAATTTTGAACCAAACATGCCCACATTCATGCCTTTTTTAAAAACAAAATGGTTGAAATTGCTTTTTTACTTATTGAAAATCTATAATTTTAGATATAATTTGAGGAACTTCTAAAACATTTAAAGTTATTGATACACTTGTGGACTCAGATGACATAAAATTCACAAGATATATGAACCAAGTTCTCCCAGTGTAGGGTTAAAATTTAAAATCTTCAATTAACTAGTGATTGTAGCTTACAATGCTTTCATTTAAGGTATTGGGTCATAATCATAGTCACAAAAAAGTAGGCTTTTATTAAGAGCTGACTTTTATTCTTAAGAATTTTATGTACTCGTATTTAAAATCGTTTTTAGAAAGATACCGACTTAAGTGTGACTATGATTATGGGCCATTATTTTTATATATTTAACTTTAGAGTGGGAATGTGGTGCCAATTTATTGTCTATTTATTTATTTTATTAAAATTTCCTAGTAGATGCCATATTTTAAATGACTAAATTATAAACAATTTTTTGAAAGTTATGCATTTTGCACACCAACACAAATTGGTATTAAACATGAATAAAGATTAGATTTTTAACATTTTATTTAATATAAAAAAATTAATTTATAATTTTTTTAAAAGGTCAAGTGTTCTTGTTAAAAAATTTTTTTTAATATTTTATTTTAAGGTTTTGTGTGGAAAATGATGAAATGCAGTCAAAAATATTTGATTTCTTTTTTAAAAAAAACCAAGAAAATATAACAACTGAGAATATCAAAATTTGATATTTTAGGCTTTAAAGTGAAATACAAGCTTGGGGGTAAATTAACGCTATCAATCGAACTGTCAATATTCATAATTTCAATTGATATCGAAAGCCGTAGTTGGCACTCGATTGCAAATGTCGTGATATATGCTTGCGCTAACCTCTATGGAAATTTGATTATTCGAATAATCACTTTTTAATTACAGCTATTCGTTTACGACTTAATTTATAAAAATATTTTTATATTGTAAGATTTTTTATTCCTTAAATTTTACATTATAGAACCAATTTTTTTTTTATTATAGTCAATCTCAGAAGTATTAAATCAAAATAAAATAAAAAAATAATTAATTTTTATTTGTACACGTTAAATTAATAAAGATTTGTTTTGTAATTGCAATTAATTTTTTTTTTTTAATTGTAAGGCTAGCAAGTGTGCTGCCTTTTCTTCCACCCCTGTTACATTTCATTTTATTATTCCGAATTAATTATCTTTGGTTAAAGTATAAATCTATTTCACTTACCGGTATGTGTCCGTTGATGAGCTTTTAAGTGTGAACTTTTTGTATAGACTTTTTTGCAGCCCACAAATTGACACTTGTGTATCCGGCGCTTAGCATCAGGACTATGTTGTTCATGTAATTGCTGTGCTGAGGTTGGCTGTTGTTGTTGTTGCTGCTGTTGCTGACGTTGATGAGGTTTTGTGGTCACTAGAAGAGAAAGAAAAAATTTGTAATGAATTTCCAAGGTTACATTAATGAAAAAACAAGAGAAACAAATATTAATTAATAAAATAAGTCTATTGATGTTTAATGAATTATGAGAATAAAAAAATAAATTAATGAACGTAAAACATGCTATAATGAAATACACGATAATGTAAACGAACTTTGGGAGAGTAAGAAAATTTGCTCATAAATTTCCTTAAATTCAGTTTGATTGTTGAAAAAGAGAAAAAAGCCTACGTTAATTTTTTGCAAAAAAAAATTAAATTGAAAAAAGGCAAATTATTTGATGAAGTTTTCTTTACAAAAATTTTTAATTCACAGGCCTAATTGTTGTATTCAATACAAAGCAACCAACTTTTATTGAAATTTAAAATTTTTTCATACAAAAAGCCTAAAATTTCAATCGTTTGTATTCGATATCGAATGTGACCCTGAATTACTGTCTCATCTGACCCTCTTTTTTATCACTTTTAAAAGTATTTTCTTATTATTTATTTCCATCATTACACTCCCTAAGCTTTTGAATGCTTCTTAGGGCCTTTATTACAAGTTAACGATAGTTAAAGTTAAGATTTTTTAAGTCAAATATCGAGCTCCAGTTGGACATTCTTAAATGTCCAGCCAAACTTGATTCCAAAGTCTTAGCTAAAAACCGGTTATTTGTCTCACAAAATTCTAACTTTAACAATCGAATTTCGAACTTAGGCCCGATAGTTTTAAATAAAAATTTTCCAAAAAAAAAAAATAATTTTTTTTTTACTTACGTGTTGTTACTTGAGGATTTTGCAGCTGTGTACCCCTTTGTGTTATCTGAGCTGATGTTAAACCGTTATTAGTACTCCCCGTGCCATTGGCCCCATTTCCAGCTGCAGCAGCTGCTGCAGCTGCGGCTGCCTGTGCTGTATTGAGTAAAGCGGCAGCGGCAGCTGATAAATTCCCGCTGTTATTGTTTTGCATTTGTATGACGCGAGCCAAGCTAATGGCACCACTTTGTTTGCCATTTGTAGTGGTCAAGCGTACGATGGTGCTGCGGGGAATGTTTGTTGTATGGCTGAGTTGATGGGTGGTGGCATTTACAGTTTGGGGATCAGTATTGGTACCAGCACTAGCTGTTTGTATAGTCAAATGATGAGGTACAGCTGTGCTGATATGATTCGTCTTTGACTGAGACTGCTTTTGCTGTTGTTGTTGTTGTTGTTGTTGCTGCTGTTGCTGTTGAGTAGTGGCTAATGATTGTACATTATGTGACTGATGTTGCTGTTGTTGTTGCTGCTGTTGTAGCAGAGGAACTGTGTTGCTAGTAGTGGGACTTACAGTGGCTGTATTAGACACAGCGGCGGGAAAACGTAAAATGGCAGTAGTAGTAGGTGGCACATGGGTTTGTTGCTGTTGCTGTTGCTGTTGTTGTTGTTGTTGATGGCCAAGACGTTGCTGTTGTTGCTGTTGCTTATGCTGCTGCTGTATAAGAGCCGCCAACTCGTTTGCATCAATTTGGGCCGTTTGCTGCTGCTGACAACTGCTCGATGATATATTAGTACGTATGGATTCAGGTGATGAGGGCGGTGTTAGGGTGGGTAAAGCATAATCATGATTGTTGGTATGACTGATAAGCTGGGGACTATGATTATGATGATGATGATGATTGTGATGATATTCAGCAGGTGTTTTAGCCGCTACCACCCTCAATTTGATTGCTTTCTCCGTTAACGGACACTGTTGCATAACCGTTGTCGTAGTGGTAGTGGGTGTAGCAGTCGTCGTTGTTAATATATGGCTTGTCGTACTTAACACATGGTGTAGCGCAGATTGTGTTGACTCTGAACTGTGATGTATGCTGCCAATAATCATTTTCTCCTCACCATTATCTGAACTTAAAGCCTCTTCATCATCTTCATCATCCAGTCTTTCCTTTTTAACCACCACCGAACAGCTTAACGACTGTGAACCCGTACTGTCCCACGACATGCCCGAGCATTGTGATGAAACCGATGATGTGGTCGATATGGAATCTAAATTTTGTTCTTTGATTTTCAATTCCTCTAAAATGCGTGCAGGAGCTGAGAAAATTTCCCATGAATCAATTTCACTGTGCAGTTTCTTGTAGGATTGTAATTTTGGTTCATCACGTAAATAACGTTCCAACTCGTAGCAGGTCTGCAAGAAATTAAAAAAGGAAAATAATTAAATAATTGCAAAAGCTAATTAAGGAAATACATTTTTTTATTTAAGTTAATCTTTTGAAATTTAATTTCAATTTGTTTTCAAATTAACAAACGTCATTAATATTCCTGCCGAGTGTTGGCTCCGAGTGTTAAGATAAAAGTTAACAAATTCTCAACAGCCCAGGTAATTATTTTAATTCACTTGCACCTTAAAGTTACTCTTTCTGTGTTTTATTTGCCATTTAATTATTTGTCGGATGCAGGTATGTGTGTGTGTTTATGAAAATTATTATTATTTTATATTTTTGTTTTGTTGTTGTTACTCTGTGTGCTTTGGCAACTACTTTGGCCTACTGTATCTATGTGTGTGTGTGTGTGTGTGTGTGTGTGTGTGTGTGTGTGTGTGTGTGTGTGTGTTTTGGTAGTTGATGCTGCCAGTTTGTTTATGTTTTAAAAGTTTGGCGTGAAATTAATGTGCCAACATGTATAATCATAAATTCAAAATAATAACATTTTATGAACGCAATTAATGTGGGTTATTTAATGGTGTGTCGGTTTGTTTGTTTGTTTGTTATGCTGCTGCTATTCTCTATGGGTGAGTTTCCTTTTTTCATGCCAACAAATATAAAAACAAACGAATAAAAAACTTGGTTTTTAATTTTTGTACCGTGAATGCATTTCACACAATTCACACACACTCTCTCTCTCTCTCTCCCTTTTTCATGCTCAACTTTCCTTTTCCGCCGGTGTGCTGTGTGCTGGTGGTTGGTTAGTTTGTTTATGGCAAAAGTTGATAATAAATGTGTAAAATTAAAGAAATTAATTTTCATAAATTAGCTGTTGCACAGACAGCTGAAAATCTACTTAATAAACTTAAAACATCATATAACCACACACCCCCACTCACAAACACACACAGACACATTAAAATTAAATAGAGCCTTAAATAACTTTTAAGATAACAAAAGCAGTGAGTTTGTTTTGCTTCAAGAGTCCAAAATGTAAATTCAAGTCTCAAACATTTACGTTTTGTTTAGCCTTATGCTGCTCATTACAAGAGAGAATTTCCTAAAATGCTCTTCCTTCATTTTTTTCATGTTTAGCTACTGTTTTACAAAATGTTCCGTTTTATTGTTTTACAAATTAAAGTGGCAGATTTAAAAATTATTTCAATTATAATTTAAACTTTAAGTGTGCGGCATGAATTAATTTGTACCACAATATTGTTTAAGCTCCTTTAAATATTAGCAGCCATAAACTAATTGCTTAATATTTTATATTTTAAAACTTGCATAAATTTAAATGAAAGGTAATACACACGCACACGCAGTTACAGATATAGCTGCTAATGGCCAAGTACACGTTTGTGTGCCTGTGCTAGGATTTTAGTTTATGTTATGCACATACAGTCAGGCACATGACGCTAAAGTTTTAAAATTACATGTGTACATGTGAAAAACAAAATTTGTATTTATTTAATTTAGTAGGGCAGCACCCAACAAGGAAAGAAACCATTATTTTCTTTAAAGACACATGATAACTTGGATAAACACAAGCTGTGATCTAAACAACTAAAAAATAATTAGTATTTAAGATTCTACAGATAAGTTTTTTCTGGAAAAAAATTGTTTTATAAAATACTAAAAGTTTCTGCCTGGTCCAATTCTTTTTTACTTGAGTTGGAAAAATCCGTTTGAAAATAAAGTTTTAATTATAAAAAAAATGCAAATAAATACAGCCATTAACTAGTTTAAAAAGTAGCCTTTTTAGCAAAGGCCCCAACATTATAAAATATTTCAAAGCATAATTTCAGGCTTAAATTAAGTACGTGCATACAGTGGTGAGTGAAAGTCGTTGCAACAGGGGCGTAAAAATGGGAGTGGCTGGTCCAAATGTATATGGCTACTTTCCTTGGAATATAGACACTATAAGTACCAAAAGGCAGACACAAATAAACAAACAAATAGAAAATTAATTTTATTTTTATAAATAAAATTTTTAATAACGTGATTCAAAGAATCTGTAGGTCTAGGCAGGGATCCAATCTGCTGCACCTAGACTGATACTTACTAATTTACCGGGGCTGTTTTTTACATCTTGTCATAGCTTAAAAACCACGTAGAAGATTTCATTACGAAATATATTTAAAAAAAACTCCAGACTATAACAGCTTGTATTTGTTTTTTTATGGATTTTTTGTGCAACTGTTTTTGGAATTATTGAAAAAAAAAAAATTATACAAAAATAATTTTTTCATTAAAATGGCTATTTTATAAATTTATTTTAAGCTCAATAAAATAGCCATTTTAATTAAAAAGAAAAATAAAAAAAATTTATTTTTATTTTAATTTAACAAGACTTGGGATGAATCAGAGTAGCGTCTGATGAATTAGCTATATGGCTTTGTTTTCTCTTTTAGTACTTATTTTACTAAGTAAATAATTTTTGGAAAATTTTCCAAGTCCAACATTAAAAACAAATAAGGTTTAAATTTAATTTAAAAAAATTTTTAATTTAAAAAAAATTAAAAATAAAATTGGAAATTGCCCAAAACCTTTTCTTTTTTTTAATTAAAAATAAAGTCTTCTGGAAAAGAAATAAAATAAAAAAAAATTGAGCCGTTATTTTTGAAAGTGATATAAGTCTACTTAAAAAAATAAATTAGAGTTAATTTTACCTCAAGATGGTGTCTATATCTTTCTAAAATTGCCGTTAACTAATTTCTTTTTAAAGTGGACTTATACCACTTTCAAAAATAACAGCTCAATTCATTATCATCTGTAAGTTAATAAACAGGCCAAATCGCCTTATGCCAAATCGAATGAAGAGCCATTTCAGTTTTAATTATTTTTCTATGAAATATTTTTAAAATTTCCGTGGAAGTTCACTCGAGCAGCAGCCATTTAGCCTCTGATTTAATGCCCGATTTTGAAAAACAAAAAATATATTTAATGACAGTTATCTCTCACATAACACAGATTTTTACCAGGAAAAATTCTATCAAAAGCTCTAGACTAAATTTTATTTAGACATTTTTTTTTTTTGATTTTATTGTTTATTTGGTGCACCCTAATGCCACAGAAACATTTACAAAACTAAAAGTTTAACAATATTTCATGATTATACTCGTACCAATTTGGCAACTAGTTGGCATTTCACACACAGCAACAACAAAACGTGCATATTAACCTGCCTATATTGCCATTACACACATTTTACTTTTACAGTAGCAGAACAACATTGTGGCAAAATACATTTTATTGCAGCCATAAACAGGCCTTGTGCAAATGACAATAACAACACACAGAAATTCTGTTTCTATTTTATTTTGCAGGTTTGTTTGCTTTTTTTGTTAGTTGAAAAACAATAGTTAACAAAAATTCTCTTTTACTCAGTACACACAAACACACACACACACAAAACGTAACAATAGCCTTCTCGTTTTGTTTAAAACAAGTGTTTGTGTTTGTAACACATTATGGAATGGGCTTCAATGCAATTTAAGGACTTCTTTAAAACAAATCCAATTGATTAAAATACATGACTACGACCCATCATCATTTTCATTGTTTCATTTCATGTACAAAAAAAAAAAAAAAAAAAAAAAAAAAAAACTATACCAGCCAATATTTGTTTTCTAGTCTTGGACTGCAATTCAGACCTTGGCCAAACGAAAACGACTGTAATAATAAATACTTTAGCAGTTTAACTCTTACGAGTGCAATAAAAATTACGTAAATAGTTTTTTTTTTCATGTTTTATAGGGGAGAGGATACGTATAAATCTATGCTTGTTAATATAAATAGAATGTAGCTGTGTGTGCGTATGTTGTTAACTTTGCAAATTTTTACGGTTACATTAACAGAAACGTACTTGTAAACTCTTACCTTTTTGAAGTTAAATTTCTCTGCTGTTGCTGTTTATTGCAGCATTATCAAGGGAAATCAATTTAATGCAAACTCACTGACTCAAAATCAAGTCTAGTGAAAAATAGCACAAATTAATTGTGTTGCTAAGAATTTTTGAAAACAAAATATAAAAAAACTTAAAGTTATGATAACCGGTTTTAAGAATTGCATTAGACAGCTGTTAGGTCCTGGGGTTCTTTGGAGTTTTTGCTATGGAGTAACAGCTAAAAGCTTTAGAGCTAACGTAGTTTGGCTACCAGCAAATTACTTACTCACTCCACCTAGCAGTTACTATCTTCGCAAGTGTCTGTCACTTAGTAGTTTAAGCAATGAGGCTTCATTTAGCTTTCTTTCTATTTTCCTTTAAAGTATGGCAAGGTCATCAGTAATGCTTTTACACAAAGTTGCCAGCACTACACATTTTTTAACCATTTTATACGAATATTTTTCGATACATAATTAAATTTGAATCAATTTTTCTTAATAAATTTTTATCTTTAAATTTTAAACTCCCTTTTTTAAGGGCCTCACTTTTTTTATTGTTAAAATTCAATTTAATACGGATAAAATTTAATTTTTCAATTAGCTTTTACTCAACATACTTGAAATTAATAATGAAAAAGAAAAGAAAACAACTCAACTCAATATAAAATGGTACTTATGCATGTTTGTAAATATTCAGAGATATAAATCGATGCTTACAGCATTTGCAGTGTTATTTCAATATAAATGTTGTGTAAACCTTGTTAAATATTGTAAAATAAATATTTATTTTATTCTGACGGAAAAATTAAACTTTAATGCACACACAATAAGTTATTGTTGAGTTATGGTTGCTGTTTGTTTGCATAATTATCCAAAGAAATTATTTATTTTTATTGCTTTTTTTTGTGAGGCAGGAGTAAAATTAAAGAAGGGTTTTTGATAAGCAATTTTTTTTTGATATTGAATTTAATCAGTTTTATAAAATAAATTTAAAAAATTTAATATTTATTTATTGCATGTCCTTTATTTCAATAAAAAGTGTTGCCTTCAATACTATTTAAAAATATTTGTTTTTATTACCTTCAATTTATTTAACCGTTTTTTTATTAGTTTTGGAAAATGTTGCCTAATATCGGGGATATTTTAAAACGGCTTAAAATATCCTTTGGTTTTATTTACTTAATTTATTTTTTACTATTCATTTTGGAAAAAGATTAGATAAAAATGTTGCCTACTTACGGGGATATTTTAAAAATTAAAATATTTATTTACTTCTTTGGCTTGATTTAATTGTTTTTATTTTTCATTTTGGAAAACGATTATATAAAAAATGTTGCCTAATATTGGGGATATTTTAAAACTATTAAGAAAATTTTAAATATTTTTTTACTTCTTTCATTTTATTTAAGCGTTTTATTATTTATTTTGGAAAACGATTATATGAAAATTGTTGTCTACTTACGGGGATATTTTAACAAGGTTTAATAAACAAAATATTTATGTACTCCTTTTGCTTTACTTATTTTTTATTATTCGTTTTGGAAAACGGTTGTATAAAAAATGTTGCCTAATATTGGGGATATTTTAAAACGGTTTAAATATTTAAATATTAATTTACTCCTTTGGCTTAATTTATTTGTTATTATTCGTTTTGTAAAGAGATTATTTTGGAAAATGTTGCCTACATATGGGGATATTTTAAAACGGTTTAAAAATTAAAATATTTGTTTATTTCTTTCGCTTTATGTATTCGCTTTTTTTAATTTTGAAAAAAAAAGTTAAATAAAAAATATTGGCTACTACTCTGGCCAAACCCTTCTGTCTCAAGGAATAGGACTTAATGGAACACATATCATTTTTAAGGGCAGGCTGTCTAAATTTGTAATCTGCTGCCTAATTACCCAGAAAATACTTTAGCTTATTCTAAAAAATGTACTTAACTAGACGTATTTAAATTATTTATATTATAATAAGATAAAGATGGGCTTCTTAAGTGGAAGGGGCGTAAAATTTTTGATCTTGCTAGACACATTAAAGAAAAATAATTTATAACAATTAAAAACAAGCTTTAGACACAAGATAAACATTAAAATTCAGCCACTTAATCATAAAGATAAAAAACTTTTTAGAATTTATTACCCTTCTACTTTACATAAAAAAGAATTGTTATTTAGAATAAGAATACAAATATGTAGCTATAAAAAGATTTTTCAGCACATGAAGTAAAATGTTAAGAAAATTGTTTTATTTTTTTTGGATAAATTTGAAGTATTTAAAATCATATTTTAAGGCTAAAAAAGGATTTTTTCATTTGTAATGACACAGATAAGAAATGTTATCATTTGAAACAAAATTTAAGTAGAAAATTCTTTGTTTATTTTAAATAATTTAAGACTACTTAGCAAAAGTTAAACGCCTGCTAGATTGTGTGCTATGACACAGGAATATTAAAATATTGTTCCTTGTTCTATATTCGATAAAGTTTCTAGTGTTTATAAAGCAAATGGTGATGGCTCTGCTGGGTCTGTATGAAATAGATGTAAGTGTTTGAGTTATGTTTTAAAAATTTCTTTTATATTTTTAAAATTTATTTATTTATTTATATGTATTTATTTTTACTGTAAAAGCTTGTTTGTATATGTTTTGAACACTTTTTTTTTATTTCTGTTGCTCTGTTCGTTTGCAATCGCTGTAAATCTCAGAGTAATAAATTATTTTGATAACTGTGAAAATAATTGGCTTTAAATCCTTACAGTATGCTGTGATTTTTTTTTTAAATATCTTTATCTGTATATGAATATGCATGTGTGTGTGTGTGTAATTGTAGGGTACAAGTGTGAGTACTAGAATTTTTTTTTGTGTTGGAGTGAAAGCAAAGCAACTGCTAAAAGAAAGTGCAGAGAATTTTGACCATTTTTTAAGAGAATTTTTTTTTGTTGTTGCTGGCTTGTATTTTAGATTATTGTTGGTGTCTGAGAATGTATTTATGTACACAATGTTCCTCTCTCTGTGTGGGTAATGCATAGAAAAAGCATATGCTATCTTTAAAGGATTTATATGGTGATTTATGATTTAATGTTTTGATTTACATTTTTCTATTAAAAGAAATAAAATTAATATTTTGTGATGTTACTTTCTAACATCAAAATAGATGAATTGCATGGTTTCTAAATTAAAAATCAGTTCAAAAGGACTCATAAAATAAAATTTAATTTTTAGTAGATACACAGCAAATAAAGCTTGAAAAATGATTTTGTCAAAAAAGTTTAATTACAAAAGAAAGTATTTAACCATTTGGCAACGATTGAAACACAAATGTCTTATGATTTTTCTCTTAAAAAAGTTAACATTTTTGTAGTTCTGACTAAAAATTTTGGAAAAACAAAATACTTTTTGAAGTTCTAGCCGAAAATTCTACATCATTAAAGAATCATTAAGAAATAAAACTTTTTTAGCAAATTAAGTGAAACAATGAAACTCATATTGCTTAGCAAAACGAGCTATAGAAATTTTCTTGATTGAAAATCGAATGAAAAATCCAGCTTTTGATTTAAGCTTCACAATTGTGCAGGCTAATTACGACCTGCGGTATCGCCCGAAATTTCCATTTAAATGGAATGGAATAATATATAAAATCACAATTTGGAGCCCTTAGATTACCTCTAGACTTACCTTCTTATCTTTAGACTTTAAAGTCAACGTTATGGAAAGTTTTACTTTAAAGTCTATATAAATTGTTTTTTTTTTGTTTTGGAAAAGAGAGTAATTGTGCTGCTTTTATTATTGTTTACAACTCAACGCTACTTTAATTTTAAAGTTACAAGTTTTTTGTGTTATTTGTGTTACTACAATGCAAATTCAATGCATCAATAGCAGTTGCTGCAAGTTCAGCATTATAGAACGTAATATTATAACTGAATTGTGTGCTAAAACTCCTAATGAATTTTGCTTACTTTTGGGAATTGAAATAATTCTCTTTTATAGCAATACTGGCAGCTTTATTATGTATTATAGCAACACCTGCAAAATCTGCTGCCTAATAATTTTACAATTTTATTACTTTAGCAAAAACATTCAGGCACACTCATCACTCACTCACTCGCTGCTTACAAATCCCAGTCTATTTAACAAGGATTTTTTTATTCTATTAAAAATGACTTTTGCTACCATTCACTTTTTCATTTTTATTTTTAAAAATAGATAAAGCGTTAAATTACATTGTTAGACAATATATTTTTAAAACACTCACTCAACAGCCTTTATTTTAAGGTAAAAAAAAAATATTTTATTGAACATAAATTAAGCGAAGCAAACAAGAAACAGAAAATTCGATTTGAAAAAAAAAAAAAAACAACAACTGCTAAGCCGTAAACAGCAAAATTATAACAACAGCAATAACTTTTTTATAAGCAGCTATCAGACCTATCATGCGTATAAGACAGTTATTTATTTCATGTAGGATTTACGTTAATATAAATTACAAGCTAACGTCTCATATATCATTTACAATGATAGAACATATCACAGAAAAACATTTTTTTACATAACTGATTTTACTAGTTTTACAGACACACTCACACACACATGGACATTCAAAATATATAAAGATTTCTTTAAGGATTAAAATACCATACAAAAGTGTTGCCTAGTTTAAGGTTTAACAACAACAAAAGTATCAAATTATATAAAAAAAAAACCAACAAAACATAATGTTTTCTACTTTAATTGACCATTTAAATGGAACAATTTTGAAAGCAAATAAACTTTTATAGCCCCAAAGAAAAAAATATGTTTTATAAGAATTGTTAGTGAAAGAGGAGTAGTAAATTTATCATTAAAATTTGCCAGTAAATCATTTTAATGGTTTTTCAACAACAACAACAAAATAATAATAATTGCTTAACATAAACTTAAGCTCACTTTAAACTTTAATTTGCTGCAACCAAATCCTTTCAAAACTTTATTTTTATCTATAATTCCAAAAAACCTTTTTTTTCTTTAATTTATGTTGTTGCTTTAGATAAAATCCCAAGTTTAAGTAAATATTTAAATGTGTGCGTGTATGCTTAAAAATATATTTAATACTTTTTTAGATCTTTAGATTTAGATTTAAAAACACCAGTAAAAACTTGTTTTTCTGAATGCATGTGTGTTTTTATGAGAACCATTAGAAAAGTAGAGAAAGTGAGAGAGAGAGAGAGAGAGCGGTATGTGACTAGCAAAGAGTTAAAGTTATGCATGAAAATAGCAAATATTTTATTCATGTATAATGATTAATGTTTTATAGCTGCTGGAAATATTTTTTTTTGGCGCATTATTTATTTTCTTTTTGGCCATTCCTTTATTTATGAATGCTCTTGCTAAAACTCACTTACCCATACACACATTACACACATACCTACATAGAGATGCATGCAAAGTTATTTAAAACTTTTCTTTTTTTCTTTTTGTTGAAGAATTTTTTGATGTGGTTTTGTTGGCGAAAAGACCAGAACAAATAAATGAAAAATGTGTTTTACTTATGTTGTCTGTTGGAAAATTCTACTTTTTAAATTAAAATGCTTGCACAGGACAATAGCTTTTGGTACGAGTTTTTTTTTTATTTTAATTTTTAAATGAAGAGAAATAAATCTTAAAAGCAAAATGAAACTAATTTAAAAAAGACAAGAAGACAGAAATAAAATACAAACAAGGATATGGAAAAGAGTTTATTAATAACTAAAAAAAAAAGAGTATTACAGTACACTGTATAAGCGCGTGTTTGTGTGAAATAATAATAAACAATTTTTGGAAACAACAAAACTCACTGTGCTTAGATAAAAATAAAATCAATGTTCTTATTGTACAATTTTTAAATTTTAATCACAATTAACATTGCAAAGCTGAATCCACCATTTATAGCCTCTTGGAGAAACGGTGTATTTGTGTATGTCTGTATTAGTGCTGGGAATAGTAAACAGCTGCTGTATATATTAATGAATATTTAATAAGCCTAAAAGCAGTTGAAATCATTTATTTTTCAATACTCTGGGAAATTATAAATTTGTTGTATCACTAAATCTAAAATTGGTTGTGTTTATTAATTTCAATTTTTTTCTTTTTATAAAAATATTTAATTTTATGCATTTTATAGGATAAACAAAAATTTAGTAAAAAATTAAATCTGCATTTTAGCATACTTTAGGGAATAATGGCAATATTTTTAGAAGTGATGAGAAGCTCATAAATATCAATTTTTTTTAATTTGTAATAAATTTTTTTTTATTAAATGCAGTCATTTTTTATCAAATAAAAAATTAATGTTTTTATAAGATAAATTAAATAAAAAGTAATTTTTTAGTATACAAATATTATTTTTTACTATATTAAAAAATCATTCTTTTTTTAATAAGAAAATTTTTTTTCATACGAGTATAAAAATAAATTTTTTTAATAAAAAATCATTTTTTTACTAAATAAAAAAGCATTTTTTTATCATATAAAAAATCATTTTTTATTAAATAAAAAATCACTTATTATTAAATAATATATTATTTTTTTTTATTATTTTTTTATTAAAAAAAATAATAAAAATTATTTTTTTTAAAAAAGTTAATAAAAATTATTTTTTTATTAAAAAAAATAATAAAAATTATTTTTTTTAAAAAAGTTAATAAAAATTATTTTTTTATTAAATAAAAAATATTTTATTAAATAAAAAATAATTTTTTATTATATAAAAAATAATTTTTATTATTATTAAATATAAAAGCATTTTTATAATACATAAAAAATCAGTTTTTGCTACACAAAAAAATTTTTTTTAAATTATTTTTTTTATTAAAAAAGAAAAATAATTTTATTATTAAATAAAAAATAAGTTTTTTATTATATGAAAAATTAGTTTTTTATTAAATAAAATTTATTTTTTATTATATAAAAAATTTTTTTTATTACAAATATTTTATAAAAAATAATTTTTTTTAAATAAAAAATAATTTTAATTAACAAAAATTTTTTTTAAAAAAAAGTATAATAAAAATAATTTTTTTAATAAAAAAATTAATAAAAATAATTTTTTTTATTAAATAAAAATCATCTTTTTATTATATAAAATCATTTTTTACCACACAAAATTTGTTTTAATAAATAAAAGAAAAATAATTTTTTTATTAAATAAAAAATAAGTTTTTTAATATATATAAAATAATTTTTTATAAAAAAGTAATTAAAAAATCATTATTTTCGAATAAGGAATCTTTTTTTTTTAATATAATAAATAAAAAATTAATTTTTTATTAAATAAAAAATATTCTTTTAATTATATAAAAAATTATTTTTTTAACAAAATTTAATCTTTATTTGTGCTTAATTCCAATTTATGGTTGTGTGCAAAATGCATTATTTTCCATGATATTCTCATGGAAAGTCTCAAAAAATTGCTTACTTAGTATAAAATATATTTATACAGCTGTTTCATCAGATTCTAATCTGAATCTTCAGTAGATTACACACAAGTCTTGTTGAATTCTTGCCTAAACATTCAAATACTTATTGTACTAAGTAAATAATTTTTTGAGATTAAATTTTGTTAAATTTTATAATTCACAATAATTTGATTAGTTGTAAATAATTTTTTTTTATTAAAAAATTATTTATTTATTTATTTTATTTATTATTTTTTAAATTAAATAAACAATTTTAATATTGATATTTTTATTAAATAAAATTGCTTAAAAAATTTATAAAACAACTTGTAGTGTGTTTATTTTTACTTTGTGTTTAATTAATAAACTAAATCAATGGCAAATTGACTCTTAATTCCGTACACTGCCAAGTTAAAAGTAAACAATGAAGTCATTGTTAAATAACTAAAATAAATGAATGACTTTACTTTACTTTACTGCTACATGTAGTAGTTCCAGCAGCATGAAATTTAAACACATGAAATTAATATGGCAATGAAGCACTCTATTTCTCTGTTTTTCTTTTTTGTAAATAAACAACCAAATAAATAAATAAATGAATAAGTGGAGTTTTAGTAAGGTTGTGTATTAAATTCTTGTAAACACACAAGTTTTAGACAAATATTTACAGCGTTATTACAACAATTGAAAGCCTTAAAATTATACATTTAATTGTTACAAATGCAAATGCTGCTGTTATAAAATCATAATGATGTTAAGCATGTTGCTGACAGAGTATTTAAGCTTTGAGAAAATTAATTTCTATTATTTATTTGCATGTACTTTCTTCATACAAAAAAACTCTTTAACTGTTAAATTATCAATGTGAGTGTATGATTATGTGTTGAGACATTAATTTGTATTTCATGTTGTGTGTGTATGTTTTATGTGAATTTGTAACAAGTCACATTATTGTTAAAATATTTATGCCATAAATTTTACTTTTGTTTTATGCTTGTTTGTTTCTTCTTCATTTTTATTACCCAACCATTCATAGCTACTAAGAAATTATGTTTGTATTTTTCTCAGTCTCTGTATCTGTCTCTGTTGGCTGCTTGTTTTAGTATTTGCGTTTCAATTTTCATTTTTGTTTTATCAATATTTATTGTTAACATGTCACATAATATTATTTGCTTTTAACAAAACAAGTTTATAAACTAAATGGGGGTGTGTGTGTGTGTGTAAAAGTAAAATAAAACAAGAAAAAAAGATAAAGAAAACTTTTTTTTTAAATTAATACTCTAACAGAAATGAAATTTATATGTGTAGTTAAGTAAAACTGCCTCAACGCCTAAATAACTACAACACTAAATAACGCAATATATTACATTATTACTAATACACTCTCAGTGTCTCTCAATACAAGTATAAACGTGTGTGTGCGTATAAGAAGAAGTGCACGTACAAATAAATGGATGCATGAAATGCTGTGTGTATTCTAGTTCTAGTTTATTTTTTTTTCTACGGCTCGCTCGTTATTGCTTTTGTATGTGGACTCTAGTGATTTTATGAAAGCATTTGAAGGAACTGTGTAGTAGTTTTGGTCTGCAAACAACAAAAACTTTTAGTGTTAGTTATTACTGTCAGGCCAACTTCAATACGCCTAATGTGCTGCATTAGCTGCTTGTTGCTAGTATGTTTATAGTTTGTTAATCACACACACACACCCACACACCCTCCCACATAAAAGTTCTGCTCTGGAAAAATAATCAAAATGTATTTCTTTTTCTTCGTTTAGCTATGGTTAATGCTTAAATAACTATAATTTAAAGGTCATGGGTCTTATCTGTTTTTAAAAGGCAAGGGTCGCGCAGGGATGAAGTAGGTGACAATAAATTAGATTAGAGCAAAATCATGTTAAATAATTGATCACTGTTGCTATGACTAATGAAATAACATTAAAATAAAAGTATACATTTGGAATGTTTTTGTTATTGCTAACATTTTCTTTTCTTTTACTTTAATAACCTTCAACATCAATATTAATCTTTAGTTTTGCAAACTTATTGACTTCATAACAATTGTTTCATTGCTTCAATGAAATATTTCGCAAGCTATGTGAATTATTGAAATATTTTCATTAAATTAATGAAAGTATTTCATTAAATTAATGAAATTATTTGATTAAATTAATAAAATTATTTCATTAAATTAATGAAATTATTTCATTAAATAATTATTTAATTAAATTTATGAAAATATTTCGTTAAACTAATGAAATTATTTAACTAAATTAATGAAATTATTTAACTAAATTAATGCAATTATGTAATGAAAGCAATGAAATTATTTCATTAAATAAATGCAATTATTTAATTAATTTAATGAAATTATTTCGTTAATTAAAAAAAAATTATTTAATTAAAACAATCAAATTATTTAATTAGTTTAATAAAATATTTCATTAATTTAATAAAATAATTTTATTAAGTTAATTAAATAATTTCATTGTGAATTATTTGATTAAATTAATACAATTATTTAATTAAATTAATGTATATTTCTTTGAACTAATGAATTTATTTCACTAAATTAATGCAATTATGTAATGAAAGCAATGAAATAGTTTAATTAAATGAATGAATTTATTTCATAAAGTAAATTCATATTCTTTTTAAATTAATGAATACTTCATTAAGTCAATTGGTTGAAAAATAAAGCATTTTTCATTGAATTCACTATCAACTTCAGAACAATATATGAACAAAATATTTTTAGTGTATAAAGCCCGACCCAGAGAGTATCTCTTGCATAGCAAAATTCAACTAAACTTTGTACACTTTTCTTAATTTAAAAAAGAAAGCATAAAATTAAACTTTTTCTATATCCTTATACTCGATTAGCAAATTGAAAAACCATATTCTAAATTAAGATGGCAAAAACTAGAAAGAAAACATGCTTAAGCATAAATACCAGCATGCGTGTGTTTATGTTTATTATTAAGAAAAAGTTTATTAATCCCTAGATATATGCTACATTTGAGTTTCCCATTTTAATTCATTTAAGAATAACAAACTTCTCTACACGTAAATGCGTACATTCATAATAATAATAATTATAATGTAACACACTTTATGCTTTTTATAAGGCTACAAAACTACATATTAAAAATCTATATAGAAAAGGAACTCAAGCTGCAAACAACCCACCACAATGTATCAGTAAATGATTACATGAAAATATGTTGCTTTGAATTAGGCTTAGATAAAATGAATGAACATAAGCATGAACAGGCCTAAAGAGAAATATAAAATAAATAAGCTATAAATTAGATTAACATATTTAGGAATAAGTCGTAAAAATTGTGTTTACGGGCTGGGTTGTGCTTTTTATTATTACGGCTTTAAAATGGTTGTTATTTTATCTTTCTGAGTTGTTATTAATACAAACAAGTTAAATAAAGGCCAGTTGTAAGGAAGAATTTACTGTGAGTTAATTTAATTATTTGGTAAGATTTTGAGTTCGTTTTTTAATTATTTTAAAATTTCTTAGTTTTTGTTTGCTTTTAAGAAACATGCTGTACTTTTAAACATTTAATTAAATTATTTTTATATGCTACAATAAAATGTTGCAAAACAAAAAAGTTCATTAACTTAATTGGCATATTTTCATTTTTTTTCAATAAATATTTATTACAAAATTATATAGTCAATAAGAACAACAACAATGACTTTGTAATTTCAATAAATTTAATACTTAATAATTATATAAAGTTACATTTGTTTATAAATAATTGAATTATTTAGCAAAACAACACATACGAGTACTCGTGCTATTACAAGTGTATGGTAACATATTTGTTTTGTGGTAAAATTTGCTAGTAAATTTCTATAGTGTTTGTGTGCAAGTGTGTTACAAATTCTAACTAATACAGTTTTATTTGCTAGTCAGTAATAAATGTCTTAAAGGAAAGTATGTGTTGTGGGTCTTTAGAAGAAAAATAGATAGAAAACTAATTTAATTATTAGCAATATAAATTTTATCTTAAGTAACAGATGTTTTGCATCTATTGTCTGGGTGAACTGGCCTTTACAACACAGATAATATTTAAATGTAATGCTTGTTTACATTATTTTATTTTATTTAATGTTTTAATGCATTTCTTTAAGTAGATTGGTTTTTTTTTAATTTTTATTTACATGCAGCATCACTAGAAAATCAATCAAAATTATTAAACTCATAAGTGTATTTGAAGGATAATTACTGGCATTCAGGCAGGCTGCTGTTGAAAGCAAGAAGAAAAATAGATAGAAAACTAATTTAATTATTAGCAATATAAATTGTATCTTAAGTAACAGATGTTTTGCATCTATTGTCTGGGTGAACTGGCCTTTACAACACAGATAATATTTAAATGTAATGCTTGTTTACATTATTTTATTTTATTTAATGTTTTAATGCATTTCTTTAAGTAGATTGGTTTTTTTTTAATTTTTATTTACATGCAGCATCACTAGAAAATCAATCAAAATTATTAAACTCATAAGTGTATTTGAAGGATAATTACTGGCATTCAGGCAGGCTGCTGTTGAAAGCAAGGGAGTCTTATTTATTATAAAATAAGCATAAACACTCAAGTTCAATAGCTAAAAATCTTTGAAGGTGAAAAATTATAACAAAATCAAAATGACTGTGACATTTTCAATTACTTGATCAATTAAAAAAAAAACAGCTACATTCACTACACAAACGCTGCACTTGTTAACAAAATTGAATAGGCTTTATTAAAAAATACAAAAATGTATTAAACATTTTATTGAAATTATTAGTTAAAATCTCAATAAAAAAAATTTGTTTTTATTTTAATTTTCCAATTTTTTTTTATTGAGATCTTAAGCTTGAATAATATTAACTAATAATAAATTTATAAGATTGAATAGTTTACTAAAATCATTTTATTGAAATATGAAGAATTGAAAAAAATTGATTTTGAATTATTTTTTAAAGTAGGCGTGAAAAGGGCATGGTTAATACATAAGTACACGGCTACCTTTCTTATATTTAAAATAAACACTGCATGTATGCAATTTCTATAAAAATAGATTTTTAATTATTAAATTAGACACTGAAATGTTTTGATTAAGAAATTTAAAATATTTTGTGATTTTTTAGAAATATAAATGCAGTAAATTTTAAAAAATTTTTTTATTATTAAAAATACAATTTAAATTGATTTTTTTTAAATGAGAGTAAAAAGGGCATCGACTTTTCTTGACAAACTAAAGGGCTGCACAAGCATGCTTGAAATGGCTTACAAGCATATTTTAATATATAAAATTCGACTGTACGTGTGTTTGACATTGTACTCGTCCTAAACGACTGTGCCGATTTAATTAAATTTCTGTGTATAACTTTGGATTACGCCTTGGAAGGTTTAGCGTCACAAATCAACTTGGCAAGTGGCACTACAGTCGGTATCTGGCTTATTTATCTACTACCTGTTTTTTCCCGGTCTTGCACGATCCTTTACTCTATGAGTACCATATCTTAGTAAGTAAGAAAATCGAAAGGCAAAACAAAATTTTGCCGCGTCAGCTAGTTTTATTATAAAATTTTAAGCATGTTTTGCTTTGAGAGCTATCCGTTGTATTGGACCACAAAATTTTTACCGTTTTTTGAATTTAAGAAAATCGACACAGAATAGAGGCCAAATTATGACACTCAATTGCAATCAAAATTTTAGAACTATTTGAATTTCGATCGATTTCTTATGCCATAACTTGCTCTTGCTTTTCCTGGTGCTTCTTAAAGTTTAAGCATTTAATTTCTTTTTTTTTTTTTTTTTTTTTGTTAACTCTTAGTTTTAAATATATGTAAGCATATTTCTTTCTTCATTTCTCAATTAATTTTATAGTTATTATTATGAGTTTCTCTGCTCTAGACTTTAAACACAGAATTTTCATCTCATCCAACATGTTGCGGTAATGTCTCCACAACATTCTTTTCTTTAAAAATTAAATAAAATAAAAATAAAAAGGAAAGCAAAAAAGTAAACACAAAGAAATTGCAATGAAACCAAAAACATTTTTTAATTAAATTTTAAGTCTTGAAAGTACTCTTACATCTTACTTCAAATGAATGGAGTATAAGCACTGGATAAAAATGCAAAATTATAAAGTAATAATGTTGCCAGTAAGCTGCAAATAATTTCATATTATGACATACAAAAAAGAAAGACGGTTTTTTAAACGACTTTTTCACTGATTGAAACAAAAGACTTGCTTTTAATTATAAAATTTATATGCTTAAAGCAAAATATTATAATTTTTTTTTAAGGTGTCCTTACATTTTTAACTGTTACTGTAAGTTAACATAATGAAAAGCTTAATGTACAGCATAGTGTTTGATTTTTATGATTATAAACATGTTCTAAGCTGTACAATTACAAACATTTTATAGTTATTGTTAAATAAAAGTACATAAGAATATTATGTGGTTAGTCTAGTAGCCATAATCTCAAGACAATGCAGCTTTAATGGCTAAACAGTAGCCAGGCTACACATAAGCAAAGAAAAAAACCTGCAAAAGGAAAATAAAGTAAAGGAAAAACATGTATAAAAACAGAATGGCCGAGCAAACAATTTAAGGTATTTTTTTATTTTTAGAATTTTATTAAGTAAAAGCACATTAAAAATACAGCCAGCCAGAGAGAAATACTTAACTAGTACGTACTTAGCCAAAGCACTTAAATCGAGTCAATAAAAAATAAGAGGGCCATCATCAGAGTATGATTTTAATAAAAGCTTACTTTAATACATAAGTCATTTTTAAATAAATGCCGACTTTTAGGGGGGGTTTATGATCTTAAGCTGGAGATCTGGTAAATAATTGGGTGAAAAAATTGCTTAGAGAAAATGTTTTAGGAAATATTTTGAAGGAAGAGAAGACTTTCCAATGCTAATAATCTTTGCAGGTTATGTATCGAAGAGGAAGAGACAGCAGACCACATATTGTGTCACTGTAATGGTCTAATTTGTAGCCGTTTTCGCTACTTGGGACGACATTACCTGTAACCGTCAGACGTGGGGGCAAATCACCTAAAGAAGTTTCTGAATACTAGACTCTTAGATGATTTGTGACTTGGGAGTAGTGTCCCAATAGGTCTATTTTGGCCGCAGCAACCAGCGACCTCATTATAATTTTAAATCTAATGTAATTGTACTTGCATGGCTATTAAATTATACTGATCTCAACGCTACTTAACAAATATTGTAAACAGCTCTTATAGAATAGAAAGTCATTTAAATAATTCAAACGGCTTTTTTCAATCATGACTAAGCGTATATTATCAGTGAAATAAATTGTAAATCATAAATCTCCCGTCCTGTTGTATTTGCTGGAACATGACATCCCTATGATTGGATGATATTTGAATATAAGAACTAACTAACTTGGTGGTGCTTATTACAGCATTTTCAAAATTTTATTCATTTCATTTATTAAGCACTCAAGCCTACACATTTAAATTAAAGACTTTTTAAAGATTATTGACAAAATTAAGTCAAGCACTTACACTTGCACTGAAAACAAACGCAAACACATTTAGCCAAAATAACAGAAGTCGAACCGACCTTGTGGCATGGCAAGCATGTTTCTTATGTGCCTTCGAGTGTGTAAAATTTATTTATTTATTATCATTGTTGTCTTTCGGCTAAGATACCAAATTACAACAAAATGTGACAATCACCCTGCTTACACTCGTTTTTACTTAACTTTCTGTATTACAACTACGGCTAACAAACGAAGCATAAAGTTCAAGTAGATGGATGGACGGGGCACAAACACAAACACCTAAAAACAAAACTTTTACAAAGCCATCAACATAAAATTAAAAACTTCCAGTCTTACAATTTGCTTTTTTTTTATACAAAAGCCATTGAAATTTCCGTTTTACTTAAAAAGAAATAGACAACAAATTGTGTAAGCGATTTGGTTTTTGTTTTTGTTTGACCCAAGCCAGAAATTCTTACAGCATTAACGAAAATGTCATCAAGTCTTTTTTCTTACAGCATCGTCATCATCTCACTTACTTTGTCAATGTTGTTACTCATCATCATCTTAATTTTCAGCGTGTTCACTTTCGACAAACTCAACAGCATGAATTGTGAGGAAAGTAGCAGCAGAAGAATTTTTTTTTTAATTTTATAAAATTACAGCAACATGGTTTATCATCATTGGCATTTCATAAGAAAACCAAATTAATGTAATATTAAGCATTAATTCCTCATTTAAATTCAGTAACGCGTACAAGGCATTAGTTTGTTTTAAGCAATAATATTTATCTGTCTCTGTTTCTTTCTTGCTATCTTTTTCTTTTTTCTCTTTACTTATCTAAGCTTTTGTGCTCTCCACGTTCTGCATTTAATGTTAGAAATATATTTTCCTTATAAACAGATGTAGGTCGTGCGTTCTATTTATAGATATCGTACGAGATTTTTCTATTCTATTTTTCCTTTTATACTTTTTATATACATATTCCTCTTACACATTATATATTTTTTTTTATCTCTGTAGCATACTTTTTGGTTGGTATGCTTTTTTTATTTTCGTTGTTAGCTGCTGCTGCTATTGCCGTTGTTGTTATTGAAGTTATTGTTGCCAACCAACCAACCAACCATCTTTATATTATTGTTTACGTTTCGCTAGATTTTAAAGTGCTTTTCGATTACTTAAAAGCAAATATATTGCAGAGTAAGCGTGAGATAATTTGGCTACTTTAATGTGTAAATGTACAAATAGATGTCTGTACTATTTTCTTTTTTTTTTTAAAGCAGGAAAATAATTTTTTTTATAAATTTCCTTTTTTTATTTTATTTTACCCTAAATGTAAGCAATGTTTTTTATTAAATTTTCTAAAGTTTCAATTTAGTCGAAGGGTTTTTTAAAGGCTTTTTGGTTACTTTTTTCCTTATTTTATTTTATGCTTTAAAAAATATTATCGATTTAGCCCAAATGTATGCAATGTTTTTATTAAATTTCCTTAAGCTTTAAATTTAGGCTAAGGTTTTTTTGTTATATTTACCAGTAATGTAAAGTAGTAGAAGACTTTGGAAAAGAAATAACTTATTTAAAATTACCGCCATACTTTATGGATAAACTTTAATAATTCAACAAATTGAATTTGCTGCCTTAATTTTAGGTTAAAAAAAAATAGAAATAAATTTAAAAGGTCAAATCAAAATATATTTAAGTTAAGCAAAAAAATTAAAAAAATTAAATATACTAAGTAAATAAATCAGCCAAATAAAGTATACGAAAATCGAACATACGTACCTCACGAAAATTGAAAATAACGGTTATTTTTTGATTATAGCTCGTACATTAGAATTTTATAATCAAAGTTAGAAAGTTATTTTCAGATGTTTGCACAAAAATGGCAGTTTTCAAATAAAATAGTAAAGTTAAATTTTTTATAATTTAATTACACTAGTTTACATGGTTTTTGTTTTAAAAATTAAAAATTCTTTTTAACAATTAAAAATAAAAAAAAATATGGCAGGCAGAAACTGTGTAAAAATTCAAATGCTGGCAAAATGCATTTTTTAGTAGAAAACTAAAGGTTGCAAATACTATTGAGAAAATCTTCTGCCATTGTTATTCCTTATAGTTAAATTTATGGCTTTCCTTTATTTAATACACAAAAATACTGTTGTTTATGTTAAAAAATGTTTTAAAAATTTCTTTGATTTGGAAATTTTAAATTTGACAAAAAAAATTTTTTTTGTTTCCAAAATTAACTCCTCTAGAATTTTTTTTAGCTGAGAAAGGTTTGTATTCATTTGACATTATGTAGGAATATTACAGCTCTATTTTTTTCAAACCTTAAAATTTTAACATGTGCTTCAAAGCTGTGCTTTAACATTAGAAAGGGCGACTTTGAAACTAACTTAACAAACGCTTTGTAAACATCTGTCTGCTTGCACTTGTATGTCAAGATAAGTAAATCAAGCATTTTAATTATTTAAACCCAAATTGAATTGTTTTGAAATTTTAAACTAAAGAAAACATTATTTGAATAAAATTAATTTTTTTTTTAAATAAGTTTAATTTAAAAAAAAAACAAAAGGCCATAATCATAGTCGCAAAAAAGTAGGCTTTTATTATAAGCTGAATTTTGTTCATAAGAATTTTATGAATTTAAAGTCGTTTTTAGAAAGACACCGACTTTAGTGTGACTATGATTATGGGCTAAAATATATTTAATCAAAACCTAAAAAAATTAATAGTGATTTTTTAATTTCTTTATTAAAAATTAATTATACATTTACAAGGCCTTTCAGACATAACGAAATCCTATCTATTAATTTAAATTTGTTGAAGAAAATGTTCATATTATTTAATGTTTTGATTTGAAAAAAAAAACTGTGGCATACCTTTTAGGCGTACCTAAAATTTAGCATATTTTCTAGCATCAATTTAAATTATGTCTTCAAGCTAATAGCAATTTTTATGAGTCACATAAACAAAACATTATATTTTGTAAATTATAATTTTATCGGCCAGTAGCCATGGCCATCCACTAACACAAGCAAAAATTATTGAGAAATTAACACGTTATGTTTACAAATTTTCATTGATGTGGCGGTAAAAGAAAAAGACAAAATAGCCCAAAAAAAGTAGACAATAATCAATGGCAGAGATAACCCCAACATAAAAGCAAAAAAAAAATTATTTTATTTTATAAAGTATTTGTAAGTCAGTGTAGTTACAAAACTTTGAAAACACACACAAGTACAACAAATCGATACTTAAAAATAATATAGTACAAGCATACAGCTGCCTCCAATTACATAAAATCAACAGAGAAAAAAGATCATGACTTTTTTTAGGTCAATATTATAAGCCATGATAGTTGTTAACCACAAACTGATACAGATAGTTATACCAGACGGACATTACCTGCTCAAATAAATATGATAGAAAAACCCACAAAAAAAAATAAGTGAAATCAAAAGGATTTAGCAAATTTTCAAATATTGACCATATTTCTTATGTTGATGCTAAGGCAACAAAGTTAAAAAAAATGCAGTAAAGCAAACAACAGAAGAAAAAAAAAACGAAAGCAAAAAGAAATTCACATACTTTTTTTTGTTATTTCAAGTTTCTCAATAAACTTAAGGACAATGTAAAGGTGTATTAGGTGTAATAGAATCGTCTCTATTTATGTAATATGACTAAACACACACACACAGGCATGTATGTGTGCCTAAGCCAAAACAATTTCACAAACATATGTATAACGACTACTCATACATGTGGCTAACATTTGAGCAGAAGTCTAATTGTGTGTGTGTGTGTGTGAGTGTTAGTGTCTGTGTTTGTGTTTGCCTTTATGTTATATAATAACCAGCCCTTGGTTTCATATTGTTTTTGGCATTTATATGAATCCTTTTAATGCGACCACAAAAAAAAATTTGTTTTTATTATGGTGACTTTGTTTTATATATATATTTTCACTAGCATCTCTATTTTTTTCTCTTTTTTTCTATAGTATACTTTTGGGCTAAAATGTAATATTACTCGTATGACTGTGTGGAAATTAAATGAAAGCCTAAATAATATTGAGCCTGATCTCTATTTGTTATTTATCGTTTTGTAAGTGTTCATCTGTGGTTTCTGTTGTAAGCTTTACTATTAAGCAATTTTGTGGTTACAATTTTAACACTCACTCAAGCACTCAAACTCATTTAAAAACAAATTTGTGTTAGTTAGTTAGTGCGATAACAAAATTCTACAAAATTTGGCTTGTATTTTCATGTCGATATAGGCGACTATTGTATTTTAAGTGAACAACAAGGGAAGAACAACTAAAAATAAACTGAAACAGCAAAAATGTGTGACCAAGTATTTGCCCATATTGACAATGCTGAAATTAATTGTTAGATAAAGAGCAATAAAGGATTTAAGAAATGACTATAATTGGAAACAATAAAAGTTTTTATGAGCCAAGCGAAAACTCTTGCCAGATTATAGAAATTAAATGGCATAATAATAAGCGCCCTTATGTAGGCAATATTTCTTGGTTAAAAAAATTAAATAAAAAAATTTACATGAATTCTGCATTATAAAATAAATAAAATGAAATAAAATTTGTCAATCTTTATTAGAAATACAAACAGTCAGGTGATTAAATTGCCAACAACTTAAAGTAACTTTTTTCAACGCCTTGCAGGCGTTTACTTAGTCTAACTGAACTAACATATCCATATGGATTTAATTGTTATTACGTTAAATGGATTTTATTAAAAATTAGCTGGCTTTAAACGTTGTTAAAAAGCAAGAGTTTATGGTAAAACTTTTTATTTTTATATTTGGTAACAAGCTTTTCTTTCCTTTTTTTTATAAATAAACAATGAAATTTTAAACTTATTTGAAGCTTTTTATTAAATTAATTAAATGTTTTTGACAAGTATCGCCCAGACCAGTCTCTTATTATCAATTGTATCAATTTTTAAAGATATCAGTTTATAAATAGAAGTTTAATTGTTAAAAAAACCCAGACACAGCCATTCACTACTTTAGAAAGTGGCTCATTATTATCAGAGACACCTACCAAAGTAATAAAAAATATTTTAAAGCATAATTTAAGTACGGGCACACATAGTGATGTGAAAGCAAAAATTTGTATAACGAACAAACAAAAAATCTATTTTATTTCTATAGATAAAAAATAAATTTCAATATTTCAACAGGCTTTGGCCCCTTTGTATCTGCTTCAGCAAAAATATTTTTTTTTGCAAAAAATTTAACAACCGTCTACCCTTACTTGCAAATCAAACTTGCAAAAGTAGTTTTAAAATAACAAAATTTTCTTGATACTTTTAATCCACAAACAAAACCAAAAACTCTTGCATGAAAATAATGCTGCAACACAGACACTTAAACTAGAAATCAATAAAACTGCAAATCTAGTTTGATCTCAAAAAACACATTCGGCTAGAAATTTGAATGTTTGTATGGAGTACGAGTAGGTAAACATAAAAACGTAAACGTATGAGAAAAAAAAGGAAGAAAAAACCAAATTGTTAGTCAGATATACAAGTAGAAAACATGGCATTCAGTATATGGAATGAAATGAATGTCTGTAAGAATAAAATGAAAGTGAGAATTACAACAAGAGATAAGCTCAATGAAGCTGTTACAAAGTAATTGGGTCGATTGCCTGAATGTATAGAAGACAAAAAATAAAATGAATGCTGCATGTGTGCCTGTGCTCGTATACCAATCAAACAATATTTACAAATGATTTCATTTATCCTGAAAACAAACAGATAAACACTTGCTTCTCTACATTATAAAAAAACAAAAACAAAATGTGCACATTGAAAATAATTAAATTTATTTGCTTTAAAAAATTTCATAAATTAGAAAAAAAAAACTGTTAAAGCTAAAGTTGAACAGTTACCCCCCTAATAAATCATTAATAAAACAATAAACCAAGCATGCATGCATATGCATGTACATACATGTTTTCTACTTCTATATGCATGTTTTTGTAACTAATTTATTCCTTTCAGTCTGCCATGTCATGGTAGTTGTGCTAAAACTTAAGCTTGACTTCACTCAAGCACATGCACATGATTGACTAAATTTGTTCAATCGCATACAAATAGTATAAGCGAGCAATCAACAGCAATTATTAGTCTATGTAACCCTAAAGCAATACAATAATTGCATACAAGTGTTATATGTACATCTAAAATGACGTCTGCTATGATGTGTTTTGATTAGCACAGTCATGATTAATAGAATATACACCGTTTCCGAGTACACACATAGATACAGACTTATCATACACACTAATCAACTGTAAATTAATATTTTTTTTTATATTTAAAATGAATCGATTTTCATTAGTAGTTGTTACCAATTTTCTTGCTTTAACAAAAATTAAATCCGGCCTGTTTTTGAAAGCCCAAAGACTTATAATTGAATTGTAGCAGAAGATAAAAAAGAGCACAATTTAAAGGTTTTTTTTTTTATTTTATTCAATTTCTTGCTCAATAATCAATGACCTGAATTGGATAACCAAATGAAAACTGAAATTGACATTTAAATAAACACATGAATGTAAAGGATTTGTGTTTAATTTAACTTGTCTTGGTTATAGCAAAATTTTATTACATAAAAAAAACTATAAGAGAAAACAAATCGAAACATAGCAAACTTTAGTTTAAAGTAAACGTTAGGAAATTTTTAAAATAATTTTTTACTAAGTTAATTTTAATTTTTTTTTTTTTTCAATTAAGAGAGCAAGAGGTTGGGGAACTCAAAAAAAATATGGAAATGGATTTTGGTATATAAAATATAATGAATCTTTTAACTCTAATGAGCTGCTTTTAAGGAAATATTTATTTTTTCGAAAACAACAACCCTAGAAAGCGAAATTATTCAGTAATTTAATCCAGTACTAAATTAATTTTGCTTAGAAATAGTACACTGAGACAATTTTTTCATAGCTCCCTGAGTTTTATTATTAAGTTTAGGGCTATTATTACAACTTACTTAGTTATAAATAACTTAAGTTAAGGTAACTGACAAAGTGGCCAATATTTGTTTTCTGTTATTACAAGTGCCCAATAAGAAAAACCACATAATAATATTTGTAATGTGGCACCACTTCACTTCACTTTTTTTCACATAACTAAAAAATGCGATACTTTTAAAATTTTATATTATTTGAAATGTTTTCCTTTCAGTGTAGTAGTAAATCTCAAATAAAAGTTTTATAAATAATTTTTAATTAAAATAGCTGGCATATGCTGTGCTGTTTTATATTTTACATAAATTTTGTTGCATACTTTTCGAAGGCTAAAACGATTTACACTCACAATATAAAAGTTCCATTAATCAAGCAAACCAAAGGAGAGGTTTGAACATCTTAAATAAACAAGCTTAAAAAGAGATTTTGCCTACTACTTCTTCTTTACTTTCATCTTTTTCTTTTTGTATTAGTTATTCAAGCCATTTGTATGCTGTGCTGTGCTGTAGTCTGCTTAACTCTTTATTATTATCTGCTGTCATGACCACCACTGGTTTTAAGCATAAATTTACAACTTGTTGTATGTTGCATGTAGTTTTAACCAAATACAAACGGTACACCCTGAACAACAGCTACGCAAATCTATTGTGGTCATTTTTTATTACTCTCTCTAGTAAAGTGAGAATTTATAGGAAAATATGATAACACTAACATCGACCACAAAAACCTTTAGCAACACCAATTTACAAATGCAATAACAACAATAAATAAATAAAAAAGAAAATAAGAAGGTAACAAACTAGATCTAAAGATATGAAAAAGAATGGAAAATTAGAAAAAGAAAAAGGAAAAACAAGCAAATAAATAAGCTAAACAAAGCCGGAAGTATAAAGAAACTAAAGAAAACCCTTAAAAATCTAGACTAGAAAAGAAAAATTTACAATTTCCAATTGTCCTGTCTAAAGTAAAAGTGAAGAAAGGAATTGCTGTTACAACACTGTAAATGTCATTTTGGCCACAAAACATTGCTGGCAAATGTATTACAGTTAACAGCATAATCTACAATTGTTAGTTGGTCTGGCCATAAATATTGTTTTTGTTTTCTATTCCTTTCCACTAAAACCAAAGGAAAAGCATAAAATAAATGTTAATTTTTAATTTTAAATCTAAAATCTTCAGGGAGTTAATAAACGTATCTGTGGCTGCTGCTTTAATTTTTGTTCCTGTTGCAAGCATTTATAGAAAATATATTTGTTATGCCCACCAAACGAGAAGGACTCAAGAAATTCATTTATTTTGCTAAGAAAAAGCCTCTAATTAATTATTAAATAAATGTAAAGCAATAAAAAAACATATTAAATCTAAAGCATACTTTGGGGATTTAGAAAATGTTAACATAATTAAGTTAAAAAAAAAGGAAATTAGGCGTGCTAAGAATATTAAATTTAAAGTGCTAAACACCTGCTAGCAAAAAATTCCCTAAAGTACAATTTAATAACTTAAAAGCCTTTTAGTTTTAAATAATTTTTTAATAAATTGTTTTTTCACTTTTTTTTGTTTTGTTTTCATTTTTAAGAAACTTTAAGTAAAACTTTGTTTATTTGCTTAAATTCTGCTATTTATGAGTCTTATAGACTTTGATTTATCTACGTGAGTGGTGTTTTCTTTTCTTTTTCTTCTTTGCTTCTGCTTAACCTAACAATTTGTTTATTGCTGTGTCTGCATGGAGTATAAGTTTATTGTTTTTTTTTGTTGTTGTCTTTAGTGTGTCTTAATTCGCACATTTCTTGTTAAAAGTTTTTACATTCTTACAAACACTAGTTAACAGTTAAATTTTTTTATGGTTTTAACCAGGACATAACTACAGTTTTTACCAGAAAACAAGTCAAGCAAAATGTGCAGCATACTTTTTGGGTTTTGTTTATTACATGTAAAATCCCAATTTTCCTTTTTTTCTAGTCTACACATTTTTTTATTAATGTTATTGTTGCTTTTAGTCTCTTCCACCCTTGTAGAGTTTTGCTTACAACAGTCGTAAACTTTTAAAGTAAAAGAAGACATAAATTTTGGTCTATAATAAGTTACTGGTTTGTAAAAGATTTTGTCGTTTTGCTTGATTTTTTGCCCTGCTTTTCTTTTGTAGTAAAAAGTTCAGGGGTTGGGGGGGCCGCATGAGAGGAACAGGGGGTATTCTATTATAAAATTTGAATACAAACTTGTTTTCATTTTCCTTAGCTGTATGAAATGGTTTCCATTTTTAATGGCCGTTGTAAAAGTACTCGTAAAAGTGGGATATTTGAAAATAATTACCTAAAAAGAGAAAAAAGAAAAACATTTTTTTAACTTAAAGTCAAAAGTAAAAAAAAAATGAGAAATATATAGACAAGCAATTATCATAAAAACTTGCAGCGTATTACAAATGTTACTTTTAAGTATCAAAATTTAACATAAAAAAGAAACTCTTAAACAATCAGCGGCCAATAAAAAAATTTCCAAAAAAAGCTTGTAAATTTTATTGAGGTTTTCAAAGACTGGGGAAATAAAATTGACACTTAAGAAGGAAAAAGTTGTTGAACATGAATGAATGAGTAAAAACATGAATACAAATTTAGTTTAAGAATTTAATGTGTAGTTTAGTAATTTTAAATTTTAGTCGAGCTGTGGTAAGGGCTCAAACTTAAATCATGGTCTACCACCGGCATCTCAAGCCTTAGTTAACTTTAAAAATTTTTGATGTGTTTAATGCACTAAAAACAAGATGTTGAGGTCTAAGGTCAATAGCATATCGAGTAATACTACGATAAGTATCAAGTAAGAGAATCATCGCATACGATATCTATCGAATCGTACTTATTGTTCATATTATAATAGATTTATATATAAACGTTTGCCAAATGCAAAAAAATAATAAAGTATAAAATGAATTAAGGCTGCAATTGTGCCTGAAGAATTTTTGTATAATTAAGAAATTTAATAATATTTTATTTAGTGATATAGGGCTATTTTGGCCGCAGTGACCAGGTGACTTGTTCCCGCTGCTCATTCTAATTTTAATTCTAGTGATATATTTATAAGTATAAAATTACAAACTTAAACAGAAAACGTTTTGATGACCACGTTCTTTAAAAAAGTAATTTGTTTTGCTGACGATGGCTACTTTACTAAGATTACACTGGATCCAAGACTCGCTATTAGATACATTTTACTCGATATCGAGTGGCATAATTATAAAATAAAATATTTTTCACAATTTTACGCCATAGCGAATGCGGAGATTAGACTAAATACTATCCCTAGTAGACTATCACTTCGGCATAGAAACATGTTTTATATTCCATTAAGCCGTAGAAATTATGCTGCTAATAGTCCATTGACTAGATCTTTAACATATCTTAATGCTATAAATGAGCATCAATTAATAGAATTTAATGTATCAAAAACGCACTTTAAGAATTTTCATTTTTATAATTTAAATTAGTTTGTTAATTTCCTAGTTATGCATTTAAGAAAATTTACGATTTAAATCCAATATTTTGTCAATAATTTATATTAGTTTATAGTCTGTAAGGAATCCATTTCCATAGACTAAATAAATAAATAAATAAAAAAAAAACTAGATGCTTTTGCCCGGTCTCACCCTAACCCGTCCTTTATCCATTAAAAATTTCATATATAAATTTTAATTGTTAAAAAACCCATCTAAATATATACAGCCGTTCACTACTATATAAATTGGCTCATGTTCTTTCTAGCATTATTAGCAGAGAAGCCAAGCAAGGCACTGAAAAAACAACTTCGGTTGGGAAGACTAAATTTGTTACCAATCACAAAACTTCAGTTGTGATAATCAGATTTTTTAATTGTTGTAATAGAAAATCAATTTTATAGCTCGTAATATTTTTAAAAGAACTAAATTTCAAACTGAATTCTCGAATTCTGGTTGCTACAACTAAAAAATTTATTATCACTACAGAATTTTTGGAATGGAAACAAATTTAGTTTTCACAACCGAAGTTGTTTTTTAAGTGTTATAATTATTTATTCCAAGTCTTTGAAAAAATTATTGCTTTATTTGTTAGTTTATTATTTATGGCTATTTTATTAAGCTTGAGTTCTTATTTTATTAATTTATTTTTATATCGTTATTTGGCTCCAACTTGCGTAGCTTCTTCTGGATATAATTATGAATTGATTTAATTTTAAATATTAATTTGTTTAATAATGAAAAACATACTTTTTAGGTAAATTAGCAAGACAGACAATTATTTTTTTTCGTGGCTAATAGTTTGCGGTATTCGGTTTTTTTCTGCCTCAGTCACCATTCGAATTTCATTCTCATGGTTGCCGACTGCAGAAAGTCGCTGCAAGTATTCCCACTTCAAATTTAATTTAAAAATTTTTTAATGAAAAAAAAAAACTACAACAACAAATATTGTAATAATTGCTATATTTTCGAAAATGCCATAAATGTAAATAAATTCAATTTATCGCTTGCATTAGCTATCACACCATGATTAAATTCCGCTTGAAAATAATTGAAATAATTTTACATATTCTTGTTCCAGTTAAAACTCCCACACTTATTACTTTTTAACAATTCAGCTATTAGTTTTCAAAGTGCTATAGCTCCAAGATTTTTAAAAAATTAATTAGCGGTAATTTTGGCTAGATATAGACCACATTTCACTAAAATTAATTTTTTTTAAAGTTGACGTATAAAAATAACAGCTTAATATTGATTGATAAAAGCTCTTGTTGTGATTTGGTTTACTTATACCAGAGATCTCTTTAAAACGATAGTAAAACCAAAGCAAAGCAAACCTTTCAGATAATTTTAGATGCTATAGGCGGGCTGAAAAACATATCGATACAGTTCCGATTAAATGGTAACTTGAGAAATTAAAATACAATTTTTTTGTTTTACTAATGTGCGATTTTTTAGGTTCTGCTTTAAAATAACAAAAGAAAGAAGCAAAGGAAAAAACCTCGTAGTAGAAAAAGTGTTACTATTAGTGTTTACTTAAAGCACTGACACATTTCTTTTTCTGTATTAATTTTGTTTTCACCAGTACTGGCATTACTCGTCTGTCTGTTGTCACTTCATTTGTTACAGTTTGTGTACTCTCATACTAAAAGTAAGATAATAACTGGCATTACTTGAGTAGATGTTTTAATCTGCATATGAGTTGTTTGTGTTTAACAGTTGCAAATAACTACAAAAAAAAAAAAAAAAAAATTAAAAAAAAAACTAGAAATACACAACAACATGTTTACAATTACAAAATGCATCAGGCATCATGCATCATGCATCATGCACTAATAGATCATACCACTCACTCACTAGCAGTATTATATTATTGAATACTTTTTGTTGTTATTGTTATTTTACCTTCCTGGTTTTCAAAGTAACTAAGAAATAACAAATAAAATGAAAAAACTAAAGCTACAACATGGCTGCACAATTACTTTGATATAAGAAAACAGCAAAACATAAATTCATACTCGTCTCGATTTTCTGTGTGTGTAGAAACGCAGGTTTTCCTCGTTGCTTTTATTGTTGCTGTTGACATACAGATTTAATTTCTTTTAATCTTGCAATTGTTTCGCACATTTATAAAATCCATTCATACATTCGTGTAATCGACTTATTTTTATATTTACAGACGACATTCGCTTAGTTGTATGTGAAAGTGTGTTTGATATTATACTCGTACTTCTAACTTAAAAAAATGAAACCTTATAAATGCGTGTGATTTGTTTTTCTCTTTAACTTTGTTTGTTTTCATTGCAATTTTTTTAGAATGAATTTTTTTCTAGTTTGCCATCATTTGTATTGGTTGAGATAAAAGAATAACAAAAAAAAGTCATTAAATTATGGTTGCAGTCGTTTCTTGAGATGCTCTACAGAAAGTTTGTTTAGGAGGCTAAAATTTATTAACACTTAATAGGGTAAATGTGCCAGTAGTGGCAAATTTTTTCAAATCGGTAACATTTTATGCACGATCATGGTAATACGCTGTCGCAGACTGATAATTAGGCCTTTGTATTCTTATCAGGGGTATGAAACCGGTGTTTGTGATTTATTCAACGCACAAAAAATCTTGCACAACATTTGATGAAATCATGTTTGAGGCACGATTAAAGCCAAATCCCAAACCACCGCATAGGATATCAAAATAAATAAAACTCTTGTAATTTCTGTGTTTTTGTATAAAAAATTCTAACATTCAAAAATACATATAAGCAAAAAGGTATTAAATCAACAATCACACATATTTGAGTAAACTACTGTGGAGTAAAATAGGGATGGCACGATTAAACACTGATTGTTGTTTATGCTGTTTGATACCATCAAATTTAAGAAAGCAAAATTCTAACATTCAAAAACACATATAAATCAACAATCACTCATATTTTACTCAAATATGCTACTGCGTAGCAAATTAAGGGATTTTTTTTTAATTGTTTGTGTGTATTTGTATTGAAATTTGTCTTTGTATGGTTAACAGTTTTTGTCAAATCATATGCATACGAATGCGTGTGTTTGAATATTGCTTTTTAGATTCAATCGTGTCGAACAGCACAAAAAATCAAACAGTTTTTAATTGTGCCTTGAACATGCTTTAATCAAATAAAGTGCACGATTTTTATTGAAATTGAAAGATCAGGTCCAATAACATCTTGCAGATCTGAACGTCCCAAACTGGAGAAAGAGCGCAGAAGATCGAGACACTTGGAGAGCCATCCTTTCCTCGGCCAAAGACCTAAATAGGTTGTGAAGGGCCATCTATATATGTATGTATGTATGTGGTTTGATTTTACATAAAAACGTTTAATCCTGCACAATCAACTAAACATTTGATTTTTATAGTTGTCTGATTCATAAATACTGTGGCCCATTTTTTTTTTTTTTTTTTTTTTTTGAGAAAAATCATGGTTTTATATAAAAAAGATGAGTTAAATAGCTCGGAATCAATGGAAAATTTTAAAAAAATTTATAAAAAAATTGGTCTACTAAGGCAATGCATTATATCGTGTACATAATTCAAGTTAATTGTTTGGTGAAGGGTATTCATTTAGAAGATTGCACACACTTTAATAAAGAGCTTTGCAAAGACAAAAAATACCAAGAAAATAGAGTAGTAAATCAAGTCATTGCACTTTTTTAATGAAAAAAAAATATTAAATGAAGTAACAAATACAACTAACACACACACCCATATGCAAACACTTCCATGCCGCTAACCCTTAGCATCTACTGCACATACAACAGTTTTCGCATTTTAATAGAATTAAAGCAACATTTTCATTTTCAGGCAAATTAAATTTTTTTATGAAATCTGTTTTTGTTACAATTTAGTTTTTAGATTTTATTTTCTAGCTATTATTTTGTTTTCTTGTAAATGAATAAAACATGAGTGTGTAGTTTAAAGTTTAACTTACAATCAAGTGACAAAAATAAACACCAAGAGATCTGCATACATTTGCAGTACAACAAGCAACAAGAGGAAAACTAGAAACAAAAGCTGCCTGCACACACAAAAAAAAAAAAAAAAAAAAAAAAAAACGAATAAAATGAATAAAAAAAAGTGCAGTAACTTCATTAAGCCGATTAGTTTTGTTATTGTCTAAGGTAAAGTGTCAACAATAACAACTGCAACAACTACAAACTGGGTTTTTCATTTATTTATTTTTTTAAATATTTTTTTGTTGCAGCTGTTGCTATTGCTGTTGTTGTTATTGTTGTTGTTGTTAAACAATACTCCAACTAACAGTGCTATGAAATGCACTCCAAAGTATTAAATATTAGATGTTGAGATTTATAAAATAAAACACACACACACACACACACACCCCACACACAACACAATTTTAATTCAGACAACAACAGTGTTTTGTAGGTCTTAATGTCAAACCAAACAATGCAAGACGTTTTTTTTTTTTGTGAAACAAAAAAATGAATAGAAAATTGTAAGAAGGAAAACAAAAGAAATATTTTATTCTTATACTTTTAGTTTTCAATTTTTAAGTTATTGTACAACAAAACACAGCAACTTGACTTTTTACAGGTGTTTATTTACTTTGTTTTTATTTCTTTTGTTTTATTATTTTTTTTTTTTTTGTTAAATTAATTTTATTTTAAACAGCTGAGGAAGAGATTTAAATTGAGTAAAGAAGAGCGTTTGGGCTGATTATTTTGCATACAAAAAATTTAAAGGGAACCTAAATTTAAAAAAAAAAATATTATTTACCAGCAATTTGATGTGTAGACTTTAAAGTCAACGTTATCGAAAATTTTTCTTACAATAATTTTTTCATAAATTTTATTTTAAAAGTAGCGTCAACATTTTTTGGATAAGACGGTTAATTTTTAAAGCACTTTACATAAGTCACTTCAAAATAGTTAATAAAATCAGTAAAAATAAATTGATTTGCAAGTGTTGAATTGAGGTGAATTGCCCAATCAGTTGCACAACAGTTACGTCTTATGAAAGCAGCCAATATTCGCTGCTAACTGACAGCTTTACATGCAAGAAATATGACATAAAAATTCTTATATTTTTTTAAGATCAACAGACGCAAAATTTGTTTTATTGAATTTTTAAAAGAATTTTTGTTTTTAAATTTAAATAAAAAAATTTTTTTTTGTTACAGAAGCTACAAGGCTTGGAAAAAATTTATACTAAAATAATTAAAATTTGATTTATACCTGATCCTTACGTGCTAGTTTTCGAATTATTGGAAATTATATGCATCGTCCCCCCCCTTCAAAAACTATAGCTGCTACAAAAAAAAAAAAAAAAAAAAAAAAAAAAAAAAAAAAAAAAAAAAAAAAAAAAAAAAAAAAAAAAAAAAAAAAAAAAAAAACAGCGTCACATTCGCCATCAGCACACTTTGATTAATCAAAAACGCATACAAGCAAATTAATTTTGTATAAAATTTAAAATGCTTTTAAAACAATAAAAAAAACTGGTGTTTTTTTTAATTTTAAGAGAGAAAGGACTAAGAAGACACTGTAATTTATTTCAAATTAAGTTCAAAACCATTATTTTAATCTAATTAAAATGACTATTTTATTAAGCTTGATAGATGATTATATATATAATTATATTATGAAGAAGCTACGCAAGTTAGAGCGAAATATCAATATAAAAATAAATTTGTAAAATAAGACCTCAAGCTTAATAAAATAGCCATTTTAATTAAAGAGAAAGAGGTCAAATAAACCAACGTATTATATAATTTTTTAATTTATTTAAAAATCTCTTTAAAAATAAATTTTTTTCAAAAAAAATATCTCACCACCTATTAGCCTGAATTTAGGCTATTTTTTGTTCAACCATTTCTTAAGTTAATGTATTAAAGTTTAATAAACATACTAGACCCTAAAAATAATATTTACTTGTTTGCCATTTAAAGTCTCAGCCAGTTTAAATGAACACATCAAAGGTCTTGTGGCCTTTAAAAAAACGTAAAAAATATACTTTATTGCGCCTAAAAGCAGACAACATGTATTGCATATACTACATATTAAAGATCAAGTAATATAACAACAATAACATTCACATCACCATCATCATTATCATCATTGACAGCATCATCAACAGCAGTAGTGGCAACGATGTTATTGACTACAAAACTGACAACACAAAAGCAACAGTAGGTTTTAAATATTAATATAAATGTGTGTGGGTGTGTTAAATTTATATGTTTTTATACTGTAGACCTTAACAAAGTATATAAATAAATGAATGCCTGGCTGCTTGCATGGTTATGGTAGAGCAACACAAGAGTCCTATATGATTGCATGAAGTTTATATTGTGTAGCTACAACTAAATATATATTTTAATGGCCATAAAAAATCTCTTAACAGTATTGGTGTTCATTTACCTATTTTCCACTATGTTTGTTTTTATAGACCAATATTGCAGACAACAAACACCCACACTCGCTCTTTGAGGCTCTTTAATATTCAAACAGTAAAAGTAACCGGAGTAACACGAGAAAAAAAAAATAACATTTAAAACACGTGTAATCATACCACTTTTTGTTGCTGTTGTATTTTTATTTTCACAATAGCCATTTTGTCCTTACTTCCTTCCTATTTTAACAGCAACACACTAACACCAGCCCCAGCAGCACCATCTTCATCAGCCGTTACTACACAAACAACTTGGGTGAGTTCAAATGTTTGCATGTGTGTGTGTGTGTGTTAGTTTTTTATTAATTTTTTTTTTTTTTTTAATGTAGAAAAATGGCTGGCCATGTTTTGTAAGGTTACATTTTTCTATAGAAACAACAGCAATGGTAGCAGCAGCCGTTTATTCACTGTTTGTATTTTGGTTGCTGCTGCTCAAATATTTAAAGAATAAAAAAACGAGCTCTTTATAGTTGGCAGCTTTGATTTTTTTTTGTTGTTTTTATATTAAATCGAACGAAACTGGTAGGAACGCAAAAAAAGAGGAGACTACCTGGGCAATTTTTTTTATTGTTTTGGTGCTTTTGCTTGTTTGCTGCCATGTTGTTGCACACCTCAGTAAATGTTTAGCATTTGGTTTGGTACGGTTGCTAGAGAGCAAATTGTTGCCTTTGCTATCAGGTAGGACATTTTTTATTCACAGAACCAATGAATTGGTCAATTTTAAACCACAAATGTAGGTATGCTTCGTTAGTTGACATATAGCTATAGAGATAGAAAGATAGATAGATACACTCCATACACACAATCAACTAAATGTGACTGACTTTAGTTTTTTTGCTCACCAACACCTGCAAAACTCACATATAGTAGCTGGGATTAATGTATGTAGGAATATATAGATCAGGGATATAAAGTCAAAAGACAAAAGTTTCCGCATTGAATTGAAAAATATGCGACAAATAGGGCGGTATAATACAATAGCAACATGAAAATGGAAAAGAAATGAACAAAAATAAAACAACCAACCAACCAAACAACAACAACAACAACAACAACAAAAGAGTAACTACAACATGTCTATGATGTATGGAAAATTTATTAAAGATTAACAATAGCAGCTCTAAAAGTAATTGGAGAGCTGGTAATAATTTATTGAAAATTTTAAATATTGTAGCAAATTTATGAGGGCTTTAAAAGTGTAAATTTCAAGCAATAAATCAACAAGATGTTCTCTTTCTCTGTACCTTCTCTTTCCAAGTACCTCTGGGTACTTGGATGAGTTGTTGTGCGGGCAAGTAAATTTTAAATATTTCAAGCAAGTAACTTAAACCACGTACACCATACAACGTACCTGCATTGATTTGTTTAGCTTTGAACTTTCGTGCCATAAATCACAAACTAATTTTTGGTGTTTTTTATTGAAAACAAAATATTATTGGGTTGAATGTTAAAAAGGATTTGGTAGTGGATTAGCGTGTAAGTGGCAGTAGTTGTTGTAACACTAAGAACAGATTTTACATAGAAAACGACTGAGGTTGTGAGAACTAACTTTATCACTAGAGCAAATTTCAGTTGTGGTTATCGATTTTTTTAGTAGCCAAAAAAACCAAATTTGCTGGTTTCAAAATTCAGTCGTAATATACCGCCCAAATACTAAGAAACTACTTTGGATTATTTTTAAAAAATATATGAAACTCCCTCTACCTTAGTACTTTTATTTTAAAGGGATTTTGGCAATTTCCGTTTTTCATCATAAAATAAAAACTACGAATATTTCCGAAAGTGTTAACACACTTTAAGAAAAATCGGAAATGCTACCTCGGCAAAGTACGGAATGGTAAGAATTCTTCAGAGCAAGAGTACTGGGGTATAAGGGAATTTCAAAAATGTTTTAAAAATAATCCAAAATAATTTCTGGGTAATAGGGCGGCAGATTACAAATCTAGACAGCCTCTCCTTTAAAATAATATTAGGTTTAATGCCTTATGATAGAAGGGTTTGGCCACAGTAGCCTTAATCCCTTAGAGACCACATATACGCTATTTTGTACTAATTTTCAACATTTTCTAAAAAATTTCACAAATACAATTGGGAGAAACTGTATTCCCAGGATGAAAGCCCCATCCGTTGTGGTTGTTTTCCATTAAGTCCCATTCTTTAAGATAAAAGGCTTCATCTCTCTATAAGCCCCTTTAAATTCAGCACATATGTGAAGAATGTTTGGACAATTTTTGTTATCGCATGCGATATTTTTGTAAAAACCTTGTTAACTTTTATTTAGTAATCAAATAAAAGACTTTGTAAAAATCGTTGTATTCGATATCGAATGAAAAAGCTTTAAAAATTCGATAGAAGTTGAGCGCTATCGAATGCCCTGATTTGGGCTTTGATATGAAATGTGTTGAAAATATTTTGTGGAAAAACAATTTTTAAAAATGCGCTTTGATAAGCTCAAGCGTACAATATAAAATTAAATGTTTTAAATAAATAAATATTTTTTGGGTCTTTTTTATAATTAAATTATTATTAAATTATATTAAAATATTTGGTACTTCCGCTCGTGTCTTTCTCAATTTTATAATTTTAATTTTATAATTAAAATAAAAATATGAAAAAAAAAAAAAAAAGCTTAACAAATATTTATTTATTTAATTTCAAATAAAAAAGTAAAAAAAAAAAATATATTTTTTTTGAGAAGAAAATTTAAAAAAATTTATTTCTGGAATTAAGCACAAATAAACTTTTAAATTCCAATTAAATTATTACACATGAAATGAAAACTTCTTTTCCCATAAAAATTAAAATAAATTTAAATATTGATGGCAAAAATTTGCTTTAAGAAGTTTTAAAATAAATAAAATTTAATTAAATAAAATTCTGTCTTTAAAAGTCAAATAAAATTTCTTTATTTAAGTGCAAACAAAAACTCATCAGGAAACTACAAAAATGAAAAAGAAATATAAAATGTTTGTTTGTGCTTGTGCTTGTGCTTAAGTTATGTTATGTTTGTCACAAACAATAAGAATTAATCAGAAATAAGAGAAAATAAAAAAAGGTAGAGGGTAAGAGAGAAAGAAGTAAAATGCGGTTGTGGTTTTTAAGGAAAATTTTTATGAAATAAAGCGACCAGAATCACAATAAAAATGTCTCATTTCGGTTTTATTATGATTTTTTTCTTTTGCTTTTCCAATTTTTTTTTAATTTTTTTTTTTACTTTAACAAACCTCAAACTTATTTACTTATTTTTGCACATTTTCTTGGTTTGAAGTCCTTTTTTAATTTTCTTTTGTCAAGTTTCCGCTTCCCTTAATTTGTATTTGCATTGTGAAATGCAGAACAACAATTACCAGTAACCAAATAAATGTTACATTTATTTTCCTCTTTTCTTATTATCTTTGCCTTGTTCTCTTCCTTTATGTTTGTTTGTATATCACACCTACAATTGCAGACAAACAATCAAAACAACAAAAAATCAGTCTTATTGTTATTTCTTAATTAACAATTATTGATGAATCCAGTCGCTTTTTCCGACCGTTCTGGTTGCTGTTCATTTGGAAATGCCAAATTGGCACTTTATTTGTGTGTCCTGGTTTTTTTTTTCTTTTTAATTTTTATTTGCAGCCAAAAATGTATGTATTAAAATGAATGGGAAACCATTCATTGCTGGCGTCTGTTATGGCAACATTTATTTCACTTCTCAAATTTCCTTTAGATTTCCGTTTTATACAGAAATGAGTTAAACCTTGATGATGATGAATTTTATTGCAGAGTTTAATTTTCTTAATATCCGCTATTAACTAAGCAACATCCTTATTATTATTGTTTATCTATTTGTTTATTAATTTTTTGTTTCTTTATTTAAACCACTAGAAATACAATGTTTAATAAAGGAAAATATTAAAGCAATAAAATTGTAAAAAGTAAGCAAGATGTCTTTACCAGACATTAAGTTTTTTTTTTAAAAAACCTGAATTCTGTATTTGCAAAACAGTTAAAAAAAAAGATTTTGAAGAAAAATCAAAAGCAAATTTTTTTGCTTTAAAAATAAAATTTTTAAATTTTAATTTTATTAAAAAAACCTAAAATTTATAAATTATTCACACAGAAACTTTTGAGTAGAAATACATGGCGTAGTTAAGCCTTTAATTTAGGCGATACACTACTGCAAGCATTAAAGTTTCCTGATTAGCTGTTTGAACTTTTGCTTTTTTTATTAAATTTATTTTCTTTCAGTTAAAAATTTTAAATATAAAATATTTTTTTTCTTTGACTAATACGCTTGGGACTTGAGTAATAGAAAAATTTTATTTTTTGAGTTGGGAAGATGATCTGGTCCTCACTCATCGACATTGTGGGTAGTACACCATTTGAAGCTTTTAAGTTGCCTCATGAGCTGCTTGAATTCAAAAATATTTTTTTGATTGAATTAATTTTTTTTAATTAAAAAATAAAAAATAGAAAAAAACCATAATTAGATTGTGTTTTTTTTTTAATATTTTTTTTTTCTTACTTTCATATGAAGTAGAAAACCTTGTAAAACTTTGAAATCCCATAAATTATTGTAACGACTGGTACCTTTTTTATTTATTTCTTATTTTTCTTTCTGGCACAGCTTTTAATACAACAACAGCACAATATTGTTTTCAGTATATTTCAGACTTGTGCCTTTAGATTACATTAGGCAGATTCAAATTACTTAATTTTGTCCCATTTTAAAGAAAATTTTGCTAAAATTTTTATTTAAAGTCTGCAATACATAAGAAGCTGAACAGAAGTTGTATTAATTAAAGCTTATTTTTTTTTTGGGTACTCAAACTAATAATACCTTCGAGTTTGTTTTTTCTTTTCTGTAAAATGAGGTATCCGCCTAATGTTCACCTAAAAAAATTATTTTACATTCTTAAAAAAAGGACATTATTTTTACTTTATTAAATGACACGAGCGTGTGTTTTCTTTTACTATATGTGTTGTTGTTGTTGTTGCTGGCGTTGAAGAGTAATGCTGCTTGCTGTATAATGTCAATTCATTTCTATCATATTTTACCAGATAGAGTTGTTCATTTTCATTTTCATTCTAGTTGTTTTTGGCAGCTTTCCTTTTTTTTTTTTTTGTGTTTTTCATATTGGTCATGCAAACACATAAATCCTTTGTAAAAACTTGACAACTACATAAAGAGTGGGGCAGAGATAGAGAGAGAGAGAGAGAGAGAGAGAAGTGAGATCTTTAAAATTTAGAATTCCAGCTACATTTAAAAAACATTTCCAAAAAAAATAAAATGAATGAAGACGACAAACAGCAGCAATGTGATGTTGGTCAAGGGATATTGTGTTCAACACATACGAGTATTTTGGCTTTGACTTACACGAGTATATGAAATTAAAAGATGCAGCCATGGCTACTATAACTAGTTGATGTAAATTTGTTGACACTTTTTGAGTTGGTTGCATAATGGCATTAAGTTTCAATGAACAAAAATGTGAGCTTCGTTTTTTTTTTTTTTTTGCAGGCATGGCCAACAAAACGATGTTGATAAAAACCATGTTAAAAAAATTCTTTGCCATGTTAGAAAGTTGCTATGTTGTGGTTAAGCATTGTGAACTTTAAATACTTTTAGCAACTTAACATAACATTACTTATATAAAAACAACAGAAAAAAAATTTAATTCATGACAAAATAATGAAAATATTTTAAAAGGTTTAATGGTATTTTGTTTTTAAAATATTTCTTTTTAGCAAAGGAAAACATTATTCAAAGTTTTTGTTTTCTTTTTTTTTTGCATAAAACTGATTTTATTAGAACTAAAAAAAAACAAAATTTTTGCTCCTAAATATATGCTTTAAAAACTTGACTTGTACAACATTTACAAAATACAAGAACTCAATATAAATTTTATTCAAATATTTTTTGTTTTAAAAAAGAATTTGAATTCACTTTAAATTAAAGTGCTTCAACTGACAGCGTTACATGTCACAGATTTTTAAAAGCAGCTTTAGTCAATACGATTATAAAATTAAGTTTTACTTTTTATAAAAACTAAAAATAAATTTAAATATTTTTTTAAACTTTTTTTTATCAAAAAAAAATTTAATTTAAAATTTTTTTTTTATTAAATTTCAAATTAACCAGCACTTGAAATAATGGGTTTCATTATTATATTGTGTGTTACTTTGATGTTAAATTGACTCCATTATTTACTCTAAAAGAAACCTAAAATTTTGCTTAAACTTTTAACAAAATTTTTAATTTATTTTACTTAAACGCCAACCATTTATTTGATTATAAAAGAACTTTCTTTCGAAATAGTAAAATAATAACAAAATATATTTTTGTTATGCTACCCCCAGAAAAAGGGGACAATTTCTATGCTCGTTTTGGTCATGGTAATCAAATTTATTAGAATTTATGTAAACCTTAAAACATTATCATTTCAGAAAGCATAAAAAAGCACTAGAGTAAGTGAGTCAAGAAAAAAGAACCCCACAAAAATTAACTCACAAAAAGCATTAGAAAAAAAAAGAAAGAAAAATATAAAAACATTTTTTAAGCTTGAAAAATGGTGACAGTTTCTTGTAATACGTTTGTAAATTACCAACGTCTGTTTAGTAAAATGTTTATTTAAAAAAAAAGTTTTATAAAAGAAGAGAAAAATCAAGCATAAACTTTTATATATATATTTTTTTTTATAAAACAGAAAACAACATTTTTCCCTTAACTTAATTAGCTTATCATTCTGTTAGAATTTAAATACCTTTAACAGGTTTTTAAATAGAAACATTTAAAGGGAATTGCTTTAATGGAAAGGACAAATGAAAATAAATTTCATACATAAATTCTGTTTAAAATAACTTCAACTGACCTGGCCCCCTTACTTTAAAAAACAAAAAAAAAGGTAAAGAACTGTAATGAGATTTCAACAGCAAACACCTTTTTCTACAGTTTTTTTTTTATGAAGGTAAAAAATTTAAGCACAATTGGGTACAGGTTTTTATTAAAGCTTTGCAGCAAAATTTATATTAAAAAAAAGTTAGCTCTAAGTATTTTGTAAAAATGTATTTTATTTCCTTGAAAAAGGAAAGTCGACATACTGAAAAAATAAAATAAATTTTTTTCCAATATATTCAATGGAAATTTCTATTTCAATTGTATTAAAATTTTGCGTTTGCTTTTCCATATATGAAAATTAAAAAAAAAAAATCAATTATTTTATTAAATTATTCGATCTTATTAATTTATTATTAGTTACTATTATTCAAGCTGAAGATCTTAATGAAAAAATTTTTCTTTTTATTTAATTACAAAAACATTATTTGATTATAAAAATAGACTTCCCTGAAGAAGACCAAAAATTTTTTCATTAAGATCTTAAGCTTGAATAATAGTAACTAATAATAAATTAATAAGATCGAATAATTTAATTAAATAATTAATTTTTTTAAATGAATTTTCATATATGGAAAAGCAAACGCAAAATTTTAATACAATTGAAATAGAAATTTCCATTGAATATCGAATACACTAAATTGCCTTTTGTTAAATAAAATTTATTTTAAGTAATTTTTTTCTAGGAGCTATTTTATTAATAAATTTATTTTTTTTTATTATTATTTTATATAAAAATTAATAAATATTTCCTTTGGCCACACCATCACGTGGAGCAGCTGAACTAATTTCACAAATTGTTTGTTTCTGTTTGATCTTATCAGCAGCAGGTTCTTAGGGAAAAAACTCACTTTTTGATATGGTAGCGTATGAGTGTTTAGATAAATAAAATTCAATAATAATTATACGTAACAGATACCTGCACAATTAGCAATGAATTTATTTTTATATGGAAGTGATTTTCATTACAATCAATTCAAACTATTTTTTTTGAAGTTTATCTAACTACACTGTACGCATTCTAACGCACAATGTAGGGTACTCCCATAGATTAGCCTAGCAACAATATGCAAAGACAATCAAGTGATTGAGCTAATAAGCTCAAGCCACAAAACATACATTCATAAAACAAGTTTGACAAAGACGCATAGCCAAGCTTCATTAGCGGCATGTTATTGAAATGATTTTTATAATAAACACAAAAAAAAATTTCAAAAAGGAAATGGAAAAATTTAAAGGAAAAAGAATATTTTTAAGAAAAGAAAATATATAAAATACAAATTTTTCTTGACGCACATGCCAATCCTATAAATATGCTTTAAGATTTATATTAATTTTTCTTGCTGTTGCTAACCTTAAATTTTACAAGTAACTGTTACAGCATAAAACCTTAAAATTGTTCAAGTATTAACAATTTATATTAAACAACAACTACAACAGAAGTGTTTTACACTTTTATAACAATAAAACTATGAGAAAAATGAATTGCATAAAAAATGCATAAGTACTTACGGGTGTGTGTAAAAATACATAAAAAATCTACACTCAATTAATTTTTGGCAAAAAAAAAATTGAAAAAAAAAAAAACAAACAGCACTAAAATAAGAAAACAAAAACAAAAGTTTTGAAATACGGCAGGAGTTCACATGACCAACAAAACCAGTAGTTTACAAACTTGAAACTCATATATCATAAACGAAATTTTTTTGGCACCATTTTTTTTTTGTTAAAAAAAAAATATAATAAAATACAGATTTTTATAGATATTTTTATATAAAATAAAATGCAAGGGTGTGTGTTGGTGTATTTAGTTGGTAAAGGCTTTCAAGCGCAAAGTAAAGTTGTCTTTTATGTAGTTTTGAAAATAAATTGATTAATATTTTAAATGTTTACACCTAATTCTCATTTTACACGAATTTTTTACCACGAATGTCATTTAACAGGAGAAAAAAAGAATTATTTTTTTAATAAGTTGTTTTGTTTTTATGCAATTTAGAAATGATAAAGAGAGAAAAATAATTTCACATGATGATGATTAAGATTATTCTAATGATGCCACTCATATTCCTTTTTTTCAAATTTAATTTATTTTTTATAATATAATTAATTAATTAAAATGTATAAGCACTAAATAATTAAAGTAAATTCTAACAAGAACGTAGCTATCGTGTAAAAAGAGAATTTGGTGTATTTGCACAGAAAATAAATAAAAAAAGAAAAAGGAATTCTAGCTAAATAAATTTCATTTAGAGCTCTTTTAGGCAGTTTTTTTAAGCCTTTTAGTTAGATAAACGCATATAGCAGTGACTACATATTGAAGTGCTTATTGCTGGCTTTATCATTCAGTTTTTTTGTTACTTTTATTTTTGTTTTCAATAATTGCTGACTCAACAATTGTTAGTTTGGGCAATAAAATTTTAAAATTCTCTAGTTAAATAAATAAATTTAATAAATATCATTTATTTTTTTTTTTCGGTTTTAAATTGTAACTTAAAAACTATGATTTCACTAAGCAAATATTTATTACAATTTTTTTTTTTTTTTATATCCTTCACAAAAAAGTGAAAAGGGTAATTTCTACACCGTACATGGCACACCCTATAAAGTATATATAAATATTCGGAATCCTTAAAAATAGCGGAGGCGATTTAGCGATGTCCGTCTAACCGTGAGAATGTTGAATTTTTTTTTTCACTATGGGCTATAATAGCACCGCGACGGTTGTTGAAATCAACTTTCTAAAGTCCCTAGAAGACTTACAGAAAAGTATCGTATATCAATTTGTTGGAAGTTCTTGCCGTCAGTTTGCTATTGAAATTCAGCCCAATCGGTTTAAAAATGGCTGGGCTACGAGTATGAGCTCTGAGAAGCAAATACCTCTTTTATCCATTTTTGGAGCGTTTTATTTTTTCGAAATTTGTCTAAACTACAAAACGAACAAAAAAAAATTTTTTATAGAGTTTTATCAGAAATAATAGCCATAATTAAGAACAATAGCTCCATAAATGGCTGAAATTTTAGATTTTCATTAATTTCTACTTTGTTTTTTTTTTGCGTTTTTATCTAAACTAAACAAAAAGTAGTGCGCCATTTTTTCAGATATCACATTCATAGTATCTACACCAAAACCCAGCTGAATTGGTTCATAAATGGCGCAGCTATTAATCAAAAATAGCGAGTACCTCTATCTGTTTTTTACAATTTTTGATACACAATTTGTCTAAAACCTGGCATGCAGCTTAATCAGAAATAACAGTTATAATGTCTGAGAACAAAATCAAAAAGGTTAATCCACAAATGGACCACAAAAATTAAAAATAGATTTCATTAATTTTTACGATGTTTTTTTTCGCGTTTTTTGTGTAAAATACAAAACGGAAAAACATGTTTTAACAGAAACAACAATCGTAAAGTCTGTAAGAAAAAAAAGACGAGAGTAATCGGTTCACAAATGACCAAGAAATATCAAAAATACCACCGGTATTTCGGATTTTCATTAATTTTTGTTTTGTTATTGCTTTTCTTTTATTATGTAAATTTTCTAGCTGTGCATTGGCATATATACAAATGTGTGTAAGTATATGTGTATTTTGTGTATTCTGTAATCTTTTTGAAAGAGAATTTTTTGATTTTTGCTGTTAATTGAAGTTCTTTATTTCATATAAAATATTTAATTAAATATGTTTGGTTTAAAAAATGTTTATAAACATTTTAAATTTATTTTGAATTCCTATTGGAATATAATTTCTTTTTTATTAATTAAAAAATTTAGTGCTGCAGGCTTCTAAAAATAAAGTTCTCAGAAAAGAGGTTTTCTTAGAACTCGTAGTTTTAGTTTCTTGAACTGAAATTAATTATTTATTTTAGGATTCATAACGAAGTTGGTATTCAAAGAAAATTATATTTATCAATATTTTTTCTTTGGTTTACTAATCTTGAGGTCATATTAATTTTTAAAACAATATTTCGCTCCCATAATTATATTAAATATTCGTATATAATTTTTTTTTCTTTTTTTAATATTTAAAAAGAATGTGGAAAGTGAAATGTATAAATATTTGGCTAACACAGTGAAGGGTATACAAGACTCGGCATAGCCGAATTTTGTTTTTTTTTTTTTTTTGAGGGAATTATATTTCTTTGTCATGAAAAATATTTTGGCATTTTATAACAAAATGTTTGTGTAAAAATTTCAACAATTTTTTTTTATATTTTTTGCGTTACATTTACTTCCTTTTTTATATTCATACATACATAGTTTATCTATACCCTTATTTACTAGCAACATTTTTATTTTCTTCTCTTCTATTTTGCTTTTAGATTTTTTGCTTAAAGAAAAAAAAACTGGCTTTTATCTTATGCTGTTGTCTAACGGCTGGATTATATCTATGCATTTTTCCCCAAAAGAAAATTCAAGCTTATTTCGTTCTGCATTTATATCTTTTTTACTATTCAATAGGTTCTATATACTTATCAATAAGAAGTACGTTCACTCGTTGTTATATGAACTAGTTGCTTTACAGCAGTCGGATTTCAGTTTTGTTGTCATTTTTTATCATAAAAGAATTTGACAATTGATACTTTATTTTTCTTTTTAGCTGTCAAATCAGACATGCACATTTCACATACTCGTATTCCCCGGCATTATTTACTTTGTTTTCAAATGACAATAAGTATAAATATTTGAATGCTAAAATGTAGAGAATTTTTGTGGGAAAACAAATAGCAATTGCTGAGAAATAATTCAAGTTTAATTCATTAGGGAGACATGCAAGTCTCTGTGCTATAAAGAGTTCAAAGACCTAAAGGTATATTTTTAGAAAGTCAAGTGGCTCTTCTTTCACTCCAATCGAATGTTACAGCTTTTGTGAATGGACACAAGGGACATTAAGGAAATGAAAACATTCATAATGTTCCGTTCCCATAAGAGAACAAATGCCTTACTAAGCCTTTTTCAGTCAGGAATTTAAATTATCACGACTGGCCACTGAAGAGTATTGCAACACTTTACATTGAAGAAGAGAAAGACACAGCAGAACATGTATTGTATCACTGTAATAAATAGTCTGATTTAGGATGTTGTCGTTACTTAGGGCATGGCATCCCCCTCTGATTTATTTGGACTCTAGCAAACGGTTTTGCTTGCATTACCATCTCATTAATTCTGCAATATATCACCCCATCATCATTAATAATTAAAGTTATTGAGCTAATTGCGACAACAAGTACATTTTTACTCTAGTCAATCTAAGAGACTTTTTCTCATTAGCAAAAATATTGTGCCTATATTCGCGCTACTAAGGCCATCACTACGTACAAGCCATCTGACGTAGTAGACAAACCCCCTCCTGGGTCTTTGAATTCTTAATAAATACTGGATTTAAGGAATTTTTGTAACGTAAATAACACAGTAACCGCAGTTACCAGCTCAATTGTTCCCGCTCTCATTCCTAATTCTAGTTCTTTATTTTTTTATATTTTTTTTCAATCTTACCCAACATAACTTTGAATTATTTTTGAAATATTACCTGAAATGAGAAAAGAAAAGAAATAATTATTTATATATAGTGAAAATAAACAAGTTTAAATTTAATGTTAAAATAGAGTATCTTTATTTCATAAAGAAAAATGCTTAAATAAATATTTTTCGACTTATCCCTTACCGTTCAAGCCCAGTCTAATATATCTAGGTTCGTTAATATTAAAAAATAAAAAAGTGCCATTAAAATCAATAAAAAGTCCCATAATCTCTCTTTTATGATTTCTTAGTTCATATGGACGAACCACAGAAAACTCCGGAATAGGAGATATATCATTTTAAAGGGGAGATCTACTAGATTTGTAATCAACCGCCCAAATACCGCCAATTTAAAAAAAAAATTAAATTCGGTACCTCGGCAAAATATTGAATGGTAAAAATCCCTCAAAATAAGAGTATATGGAAATTTAAAAAAAAATTAAAAACCATCCAAAGTAATTCCTGAGTATTTGGGCTTAATTCTATTATATCAATTCTAGGTCTTCATATAACATAAAAATACCCACTGAAATTTTTTTAAATATAGTAAAATTGTATTTCTCTTTGCTGGTACTTTTTTTTCTCCCTTGAAAATAAAACTATTTTAATTGATTTTTATTGGGTTTTAAAAAATAATAATAAAATGCTTATATGCAGGCAGTATATTTCGAAATAGTAAAAAGGGGTACATAAAAAAGTACCAACATACTTTAAAGACGTTTTTAAGAAAGAAGAATACTTTTTGTTGCTGTGATTGTTACTTTGAAAAATAGATGGGGTTAAAAAACTTGTTTTATTTGCACAATAGCCCATAATGATAATAAGTGTTTTATCTTTTTTATCCCGCAAATGTACGAATATCAAAAAAGTACCAAATAACCATCCGCTTATGTTTTATTGGAATATTTTCTAGTTTGAATTTTGGCTCTATCTTTAGTAGTTCCGGATATACGAGTATAAGATGTCCGGTTTTGCCCCCTTTAATAATCGAATTTCAAAAAATCCCTTCTTATTCATCGTACGCATTTTCAGAGGAAGCTACTCGTCAAATTTCAAGTACAAGCTTTAGAAATTTGGGCTGGGCGATGATGATAAGTCAGTCAGTTAGTAACGTTTTCTTCAATATGAATAGATTAGAAGTAGCATTTTTGCAAATGATTCTAATTTCATAGTATTCTGCAAATATTTCCAATTATTAAAGAGTTAGGAATTATGCCCAGGAATCTTGCCTTCTTTGGTCTTTAAGTTTGTGCAAAAAAAAAAAAAAAAAATAATAATTGCAACCACCTTAAAGCAATAAGATTTTATTTCTAAGCTCAGTAGTACTGGATACGTTATGCACTGTAAGGTAAAAATAAATTCCATTTAGCAACGTAGTTAACTCGTATCGTAAAAGCAAATGAGCACACGCTGCTTATCTACATAAAGATGTTTTTTTTTTCTGTTTTCCTAAAAGAAAACTTTATTATTTAATAAAATAAAATGAACTTTGTCATGAAAATGTATACGGCCATAGAGACAAATTAAAAGTAGGAAAAAAAATTTATTTAGTTGACATTTTTCTTAAAGCAGTAGCCATTCACTTCTCCAAAAACATTTACTTTCACTAAAAGATTTTTTTTAAATTAATTGATTGAGAGGCAGGCACTCAATAGAATCATCATCGGAGTATTTAAAGTAACAGAAAATAAACATTCTGTAACATAAATTTCCTTATAATTTAAACTATTCCCTAATGAATTCTACTCGTATATCCTTATTAGTGGTTAGCAAATAATTACGTTGCTGTAACTGCTCTCAAATAGGCAAACATTGTGTTTGCTGACAGATTTTATCGCATGTGTACAAGTTGCCTGATAACAATTTAGGTCAAAATAATAAAATAATTCCACTTAACTTTCAAACAGTCTAAAATAAATACTTATTTTAGCCACCATTAAATGTTGGTTGTACTTCTTACATACAACAACATTGTATAACTACAGCAAACTATTTGATGTTGGAAGGCATTTACTTTTAGTTATGCACACAATTACACACACACACACACACACGTACATGAGCAAACATCTCAAAACAATCACTAACACAAACATGTTTACACTCTATCTAAGCAAATATTATTCTGTCTGCCACCCGGACAACCAAGCAAACATAAATTCGCATGTTGTGGTAAAGGTTTTCTGTTAATTAGAATTGCTTTAATAAAAACATAAAGAACTTTTATTACGATTCGCATCGAAAAGGCTTGCCAAGAGAATTTTCAATTTAAAAAAATGGGTAATTTTAAAATTACCCATAAAATTGTCAAGGCAACTCTGTTGGATTTTCAAAAGGTCTTCATATTAACGTTTTCTTTCAAATTGAAAATTCTTTTCGAAAGCCATTTCGATTCCAATCGATATATAAAATAAACCCCAGCTTTTGCTTAGGTCGACTTAAGACTTTCACAATGTTTTCCGAATTTTTAATACTCCCTCTTTCATTAAAAAATAAAATTGATTTGAAATTTATTTTTAACCTTTTTTAAATCCATTTCAAAACAATATTGTAAAAAATTTTATAAATGAGATTCTTAAACAACAATACAAATTAATTTCTATATTAATAATTATAAGAGATTCAGCAATACAAAAAGCAAATAACGAAAAATACTACCTGTATTTCGTTAATAAATTTTAAACCCAGTTAGACAAGTAAAAGCTAAATCACACGTAAAAATCAAATAAATTGGATAGATTTTAAATATGTTTTTTCATTACAATAACACTAGGCTTAATTCGAAAGTATCAAAAAAAAAAAAAATTAAAACGAATTGGAAAAATTATTCGTAACATCATTTAAGCATCACACTGGTGTACTATTTTGCAGTACAATTACCCAGTTAATCATGGCATTAGTAAAGACTAAAAACTAAGATAGCAATTTTCTCCTTTTTTTTATTCTCAATCTGGTTATGTTCAAATCAAAACTTTTTAACTTTTTCCCAGGAAAAATATGGGGTTTTCAAAAAAAAAAAAAGTCCTAAATGACAGAATAGTCTATTATTTATAATAAGAAAAAAGGGAAAAGAAAAAACTCCTGGGTTACAATTACGTACTTGAATTAAAAAATCTTGTATGTAGTATATCATTGCATACTTTGAGGCTTTAACTGAAAGTTCTAAAACCGGGGTCTAAGCACTGCATTCGATGGGGTATCAAATAATATTTCTTTATGTATCGAGTAAGCAAATCCTCGCATACGATATCTATTGAATCATATATTTTTTCAAATTGTAATAGATTTATACTTAAATGTTTGTCAAATGCCTGTAAATAAAAAAGAACTGTAGCATGAATTTAGGCGACAATTGTGCAAAACGAATTTTTAATGAACAGTAATGAACAAATGCTTCTTCTGACATTTTTTTCTTCAAACTCAAAAAATGAAAATTTAGTAAAAATTAAAATAACTAATTGTTTTAACGTAAAACTAAATAAAACTAAAACTTTTTAAAAATAATTTGTTTTGGCTACGAAAGCTAGTTTGCTCTCAATTAATATTTACTAAGATTATACTCGAAAGAAGACTCGCTATCTATCAAATTAAGATACATTTTACTCGATATCCAATGCCATGATGCTACAATGAAAAATTTCGAAAGCGGTTACTGAAAATAATTTATAATAGATTTAATTATTGTGAGTTTTTAAAACTAAAATAATTCCTGAAATAAATTTGAAAAAATTTCTCTTTTCCAAACCAGCAGTTTCTGCATTAAGGTCAATTGGTTAAAATACTAATTTCTAGAAAAAACATTTTTAAAACGCATAAATTTTGTTATACTTTTTTTTAATAATGACATGCTGTCATGATTACACCAGGTACGTGAGTCAAAAAAAAAAAAAAAAAACACGACACCTGCCTGCCAAATTTTACAAAACCAAGTTGTAATAATGTCACAGAATTTTTGTGCCAAATTCATTATTGTGAATTTCATGACACATGGAGGTCAATAAATGTTGTTCGTTGTAGCTGCTGCTGCTGTTGTTGTCGTTATGGTTTATTACAACTTACCGACACGTGTTATACAAACATGCATGTTGATGTTATAAAACTCATCATTGCTTTTACAATTGTTTTATTGTTGTTGGTGCCGTTTATATTTTGATGACAAAAAGGTAATTACCATAAAATTATTGAGTCGGTTTTATGAGCGAGTAGAATCTCTAATATTTGAGGAGATGCTTCATTATGAGATTTAAAAACAAAATAGCACATACTTGCAACAATTATAATTCTGCTAACAATTTGAAATTACAATACAATTTAGATGATTTTATTAAAAATTCTAATTTAAGTAACATTTTGTATGAAATTAGACCTACGAAATGTTTAAAGTTGAACAAGTCATAACTTCAAAAAAAAGCTTAACTAACAATTAGAAGCAATCTGAATTTAAGCTAAAAATTTTTTTTTATAAAATTCTAACGGTATTGCTTATGGCTCTGAAATTTTAACAAGTGATGCAAATTTTCACATTTTTGTGATTTTTATAAAAAACCGACAATCGAATACATATATAATGTTGGTTAAGCTTTTTTAGTGCTTACGGCTCAATATATCCTCTGAATTTTGTGTGTAATTCAAGGAAAAATTCGTTATTAATAAACGAATGAGACACTAATGAAATATTTCATTAATTTAAAGAAATTATTTATTTATTAAAAAAAAAAAATAAATAAATTCACTGATCTAATAAAATAATTACATTGATTTAATAAAAATATTTCATTAATTCACATAATTTGTGAAATATTTCTTAGAATCAATCAATCAGTAAAAAAAATCATTTGATTTAAACTTTCAGTGTACGGAACAAATTTCTCAATAAAAATTTTTATTATTCATTTCATTACATGTCTGGTGGCTAAATTATGTTTGCATTTAATTAATAACACATTTTTATAGTAAAAACTTGGTAAAGCATATTTTTCGGTTAGCATATTTATAGGCTCATACATGAAAATATTTATTGAAGCCTATTTATGTGGTAAAACCTCAATAATAATAATTTTTAGTCAATACCACCATAAAATTCTTAATATACAATGCGTAGGAACTTTTAACATTTTTCAGATTTGTATTGCAAAATTTTATGTTCCTGCAAGTTTTATGTAGCTGAAACTGTTTATCATAAAACCAAAACGAATTTCAAGAATTTATTCATTAAATATTTCTCTCCTTATCAAATTTTCACAGTATTATCTTTCAGTGACTGTCAGCTTTCCTGCTTAAATTTGTATATTCACGTATTTGTCAAGGGAAAGTTTACTTCTTTTTTCTTGTGATTTTTCGTGCTTTCGTTTGCTTAAGTGTATTGAAATCTTTAAGGATTTTTTTTTATTATATTTTCGCTTAACTTAATTTTATTATTGATAATAAAACATACACAAATAAAGTTTAATTACAGTTAGTCAACAAATAAATTGAAAAAGTCTGTCATGATGTCATGCTGCTGACAAAGTACATATTTTGGTATGACAAAATTAAATAAAATAAAACGTATAAAAAATAAGTTTTAACGTGAATTTGGCAGGGTGCTGAATGTTTTTTTTTTGTTGTATTTGAATTTTGTTCTATCATTTTACAGTGATAAATAAAGTTTTCTAAATTCTAACCTAAATAAAAAAATTTCATTATTTTAATGAAATATTTTAATTGAGGTCCTTTTGAATAATTTGTTAAAATTATGAAAAAATCTAGTTTTACTAATGAAATATTTTAATTAATTTAACTAATTTAATAAAATATTTTCATTAATTTAATGAAATGAAATATTTGCATTAATTTAATGAAATTATTTTATTGGCTTTTTGGAAAAAATTTTAAAATAAAACTAATAAATTTCATTCTATTAATGAAAAATATATTTAAAAAATATATTCGTTGATTTGAAAAAAATTGTGATTAATGTAATGAAAGTTATTTATTTATTTAATGTAAAATTTTCATTGTTTTAATGAAAATTTTTTTCTACATTAAATAAAATTATTTTATTGGTCTTTCTTAAATTTTACGAATAAATTTAATTCCAGTAATGAAACGTAGTAGTTAATTTAATAAAAAAATTCATTGATTTAAAAAAAATTTCTTTGACACAATGAATTTTTTCATTGATTTAATAAATGTTTTTTATTGATTTAATTAAAAAAATTCATTGATTTAATGAAAATTTTTCAACAATTTAATGAACACTTTTTACAGTTTTAATGAAATTATTTTATTAGTCTTTTTGAATTATTTCTTAAATAAAACGAACAAATTTCACTCTATTAAAAAAAAAAATATTAATTAATTAAAACTCAATAGAAAATTCATTGATTTGATTAATATTTTTCACAGATTTAATGACATTATTTTATTAGTCTCTTTTAACAATTTCTTAAATAAAATCAACAAATTTCACTAACGAAAATTAAGCGTTCATATCAGAAAAAAATTTCATAGATTTAATGATTTAATGAAAATTTAATAAAATCAATTTTTTTTTCAAATAACATAATTTGACTGTTTCAATATGTTCACATTGATTAAAAAAAATAATAATGAAAAAGATATTAGAAAATTAAGTGTCGTTACATTTACCAGGAAATTTTTCTTCAACGCCTTACGAATTGTACCAGCTTAATGTGTATAAAATTTAGTATTTTATGAATAATTGTAACATCGTTAAATTCAAGACAATAGGCACATTGAGGCACAACATGGTATTAATGGCAAAGGCGGCAGCTTGATGCGTTAAATACGTAAATTTGTGCGTTTTGTATTAAAACGAATAAATGAATGAACCGAGAATAAAAGATTAAACACAGTAATTTGTTAATACGACAATACACATAATGACAGCAAAATTAAATTAAATATGTTTTGTGTTGATTCATTCTTAAGTAATTTGTGATAACACAAAAAAAAGTATTTTTCTATGGATTGAAATTCCAATTTTTCATGCTTCTTCAATCAACATCATCTTCATCATTGTTTTCTTCCCTAAATTTAATTTTATTTTTGTATACATAAATCAACACTTTGATTTTGATGTGTCCCAAATTCTGGTACATATTTTTTTTTTTTTTTATTTTATGTGGAAGCTAGCTGTAAGCAAAAGTATATGTATGTAGTTGCTGTGTAAAACTTTCCAAATAAAATTACAGAATAATCAATGTTCTCTTTAATAATATTTGCATGACACTCAAAAAAAAAAAAAAAATCTAAATCAAAAGAGAAAACTTGTTAATGTTAAGCAAGATATACAAATGTATTGGTAAATGTAAATAACTTACTGTAATTGTGTTTGTTTGTATTTACTGTGACAACACATTATTTTAATTTTTTTTTTTACTCTTATTTTAAGTTGTTGTTTAATTCACAGAAATCAAGGAAATGTGGTGATGATGTTCGAGCTGTCATGTGGTGTTGGTCCTACTGTTGTTGATACCAAAGTTAAGAATATGACACAGCAGTCAGTCTAATCTTTTCAAGATTCTTATTTTTATCAGTATAACTGTTACAGACACACACATAACACACAAAAAAAGGAAAAAAAAAGAGAAAAAGGAAGTAAAAAGAAAAACATATTGCAAAACTTCTGATTATGCAAATATTTATCGATAAAAAAAGTTTTCAAAGCAGCTTTCTCTGCTAACATTCGTTTTAGTAACACTTTTCTTTAAGTTCTTCTTTTTTTTTTTTTGGAATTCTTTTCATGTTAAACATTTTGGTCAAATTCAAACGCTTTTTGTTAAAAAAATGTATTTTTTTAAATTAGTTTACTTTAAGGGAGCTGCTTTGCTTACACAAACACACAAATGTTACTTGTATTTGCAATTCAAATTACTTTTCGTTTAAAATTGTTAAGGAGAAGTTAAGTAGGAGGGCACTTATTGGTGGTTTTGTACTCAAATGAAATTGATTTTAAAATTCTGCGTAGAACTTTCGATTTGTTATGCTCTTTAGAAGCTACAACAGAGTGCATAAAAGGCTACTTAAGAAAAAAGGAAAATTAAATTATAAAAGAAGACAATTTGCATAAGTGATTAAAATCTATTATTCGATATAGTACGAAAATACTCCCATAGCGAAAATAGGCAAAAATATCTAGTTTTAATAATAAGATGACAAAAGAAACCCTCTTTATTATGCTCTACTAAAGGAATACCTATCCTTAACTGGCCTTATAGAGAAGTAGTTTTAGTTTTTATTTCTTATCAAAGAAAAAGTTTTGCAAAGTAGCTTTTTCTGCTTACCTTCGTTTTAGCAGAAATTTCTTTTATTTTTTTTTTTTTTTTTTATTTAAAATTTTTTCCTTTTTAAGACAACACAAAGCTGCGCAAATTTTTGGTCAAATCTACCCATCTAATTTAATGTTAAATAAATTTCGGATTTATACAAGTTTTATACTTTTTTATAAATTAAATATGAAACATAAAAATAGCTACATGAAATCTCATTAGATATCTCATTAGATATGAAAATAACAAGCTGGCTAAATTAAAAGAAACAAATTTTACGAGCTGCTTGTTATTGCCATCAATTTTTAAGGACACAAAAAAAGACGTAAAAATATTTTTATGACCTGATTTCAATATTAAAACAAATAAATAACACATAACGTTAAGGCAATAAAAGTTTGAAGGCAAAGGTAAGCAAATATAATAAACATTACACAGCAACACAATCTGACAACCTAAAAGCTGGCTTTAATATTTACTGAAAAAACTTGAAACATTTTTCATAGTTTTAGTAATATGAATTTAGCGCAGTTAAATGAATTAAATTTCTTTTTAAGTTGTTCTTAAAATACTATGAATTAATTGGAATTTAAAGATTTTTTTGATAAGCCTATAATTGATTTTAAATTGCAAAGCATAACTTTAGGATGCCAGAGTCCTTAACATTTTTTTATTTTACTTTAATACACTTAACATAGAAAGTATTTTATAAAGGTTGTACATGTACAAGTATTAAAGCTCTTTTCATAACAACATTTTAAATTCATTATAATTAATGTATAAAAATAAATATTTTCCTTAACATAAATTGCTAACAAAAAGGATTGTTTAAGTTCAACTCTTGCTAAAGCTGTTGTTGTTTTTTTTTTTTTGCAAAATAAATGAGTTCAAAAGGAAAACATACAAAATGTGTGCATAAACGTTTTCATTTTCCTTCTTTTTTTGTTGTTGTTGTTGTAGGCAAATAGCCTTTAGCTATTTGCTAGCTTTTAAGTTTAAATATTTTACACACAACAGTTTATGCTCACTCACTTACTCATTCATATTTTCATTCATTCACTCATTTACTCTTTCAATCTCAACAATCAAAATACTTGTTGTTGAGTTTAAACCTAAAAAATATGTTTTTTTTTTTTTTAAATAAAAAATAAAATAAAATTGCAATTTAAATTTAAAAGTATATTGAATTCTTTAAGTAGCCCCAAAAAAAAATTATTTTTACTAAAAATTTTATGGAAATTAAAATCTTTTTACTCATACGAAAATGTTAGAAAAAAGTTTAATGATAAAACTTGAGTTCACAATAGATAGCCTGAAAATATGCTTTATAATTTGTAATTTTTGGTTATTAAAGTCAAAGTATGAGAGCTTAATTCAATAATTGTTTCGAAAAGGCAAAAATAAATTAAATTAAAAACAGTAAAAGGCAAAAGTGCGAAAATAAATGAGAAAAATAGTTGTTATTTTGTTAAAATTAAATTAAGCCATAAGAGCCCAGCAACAATTGAGATCTATTTTGCAGCCCAGTTCTCAGCTACATTTCTCTTGATAGTTGAAGGATTTATTATATTTCTAAGGCTTTCAAAAATATTTTTTTATAATAATTTTTTTTTAAAGTACTTACAGCCTGAATTTTGTTTTTTAATTTTAACTTGTGTCCTGGATTTATTTTTCAAAAAAATAAATTATTTTTTTCTCCAAAATTTCATATAAAAACACAATTTTTTATTAGGAAAAATTTTAATTGCCCCTGAATACTCGTACATGCATTATAAAATGAAAATTTGTTGCTAGAAAATGACAGATGATTCCAAATAATTTTATTTTGATAACATATGCGCAATATAAACTATTTATTAATAAATTAGGCTTGAAAAAATATAAATAAAAGTATAATTTATAGCAAAAAAAAAAAAAAAAAATCATTATTAAAAAGAATTATTCACAGCCCAGAGTCCTCATTTCCTAAAGCGAATAGCATATACAACCCAATGTTATGGTTAAATATTTAAACATGAAAAATTTAGGCTTGTGTATTAAGCCACTGCTGTTACATGAAAACAATAAATCATTGTGGAAAATATACATTAATACATTGTCTATATGGATGTGTATATTTCGGTTTTACATGTTATTAAATTTTCAATAGAACTGATTTTAAATGTGTTAAATTTTTTTGAGTCTTTATTTATAAGCTGAGAGTTTATATATTAAATCAGTTATGCTTAACGTGTTTAGCACCTTCATTTACTTATTTTTAAAATAAGTTTTCTTATTTTTATTATTTTATAAGACCTCAAGCTTAACAAGATTTTAATTAAAAATAAAAAGGTCAAATAAACCAAAAAATTTTTATTTATAAAAATATTTTATGTTATGAATGTATAGTTTTTTTTTTTTTTTAATAAAAAAAAAAACATATATTCAATTTGCCCTTGCATGTGGAAACGCTAGGGTATAAAGGGCTGATTAAATTAGCTTTATTTTTTCCATGGTATACACCGTGAGGTATTCCCTACAACAAACACTGAATTACAAAAAATTCATTGCAGATTCAGTCACATAAAAACAATGGAGCGCACAGAATGTAAACAATTTTTGACAGCTATGAAGCCAAAACGATAGAGAGCAAATTATGTACAGCTGGCTTTTTTAGTCATGAGTACTCAGCAATATTCATAAATAATCGCAAATATTCATGAGTACTCAGCAATACTTCTGAGTTCTCTGCAATACTAGTGAGTATTCAATAATACTCATGAAAACTCAGAAATATTCATCAATATTAAGATATATTCATGAATATTCAGATATATTCATGATTATGTAAATTATTTTATGTAAAAATTTCTAATCTTTAATATTTGTTTTTTCATATTAAGCCTCTTTTCTCTTTTATAGTTTTTATTTTAATGGAATGTGTGCTACAATTTTTATAGTTTGTTTTAGCCCTAAACTATGCTTTCTAATTTAAACTAAAGGCTATAATTTTCTATTTAAATAAAACCACCACAAATTATTTATTTTTCAATAAATTCTCTGGTAAATATTTTACGCTTTAGTAAATTAAACTTTTTTTTTTTTTTAAATTGTTTTGTAAAACATAATTTTCTATAAAGCCATTATTTACGCTAAAACGCAAAAAAACAATAAGTTTTTTTTTTTAAATAAATTATAAAGATATGTAAACATGGCAAACGAAGCATATAAAAGAGTTTAATGCAAGATATTTAATGCAAAATAAACAACAACAGCAACAGAAAGTATAATACTTTACGCATAAATATAAAAAAAAAGGGTATGAGAGAGGATATAATGAGAGTAGGAGTTTAGGACCCTTCCTTAATTTTTAAGTTAAACCTTATGGCCAAGTGTTTGTCAACACATAAGAAATTGTTTCAATAGATAGACCTTTTCATTTCAAGCCGGTTAAGGGTAATTTTCTAAATGGTTTCTGTTTTTTTTTTTTTGTATGAAAACCTCTTTAAAATATGCAACATTTTATTTTATTTTTTCTTCATTTTTATTATTCTTTTTTTTTATATCACGTAAATATAAATTTTCAGTTTTGTCTGTGTGGTAGAGTTTATTTTAATAAACATACCTTGGCCTTTTTTTAACTTTTAGGGTGTATATGTGAATGTTAAAAATTTGTGTGTATTTGGGGGCACCAAATGGTATTGTAAACAAAACCCCGGAATAAAAAAAGGTTGTAAAAAAAAGTATGTTTTATAAATAAAATAAAAACGAAATAATAATACCTAAATATGTCTACAAAAACGTGCATGTCTGTGTTTATTTTACACACACACACACACACACACACACACACACACACACACAAATACACACTCATATAGCCATTTAAGCAAAAAATTTGCAATGCAAAAATATTCAGCTATAAATAATAGAGGTTGTTAAAATTACACAAGGGGAATTGCCCACACTTGGTTACAATTTGTTTTGCTGTTACACACATGCCTGCTATATAAAGTTCATAAAAATATTTGGTAAATATGAATTACCCTCATGCAGTAAACTTGTTGTGTATTTTCATTTTAGGTTTTTATGTATTTTTTGGTAAAAAAAATTTGTTTCAAAACAAGTTAAAAACAATTTTTTTATTTTGATAAATTTTTGCTTTTATGTGTTGAAAATTTATTTGTATTTGTGCAAGCTTAATTCAACTTTTAATAAATCTTTTTTATTTTTTAACAAATTTTGGCAATAAAAATATTTCTATGAATAAACAATTGACACCTTTATGAACTCTTGAATAGTATAGATAATAATTTCATATTAAATTTACTTTCATTCAGCTAGTCGCTTGTAAATAAATTAGATTTTCTTAAAAAAAAAAGAAAATCAAATTTATGGTGCATAAGTTAAATTTTTTTATTTTAATTAAAAAAAAGCTCTTTTTTTATATACAAAGCAGGGAGAACAATAATCAAGAACACTAAGAATATAATTGGAGTAGCCAAAACTTTTCAATACATTTTCTTTTTATAAATAAATTTATTATTATTATTAAAATTAAAACATTAAAATAGACACACTAAAGTCTTTTTAAAAATGACTTTAAGTTCATATAAATCTTATGAACAAAAGTGAGCTCTTAATAAAAGCCTACTTTTTGTGACTATGATTATAACCATAAGTTCTTTTCCCCTATGTATATGCTATACTTTTGAACATTTTTTTAAAGTCTAAATATTTTTTTAAAATTATTTTAAGACAGTAAAATTTATTATTAATCTAAGTAATAATAAATACTTTATTTATTATCAAATTATCAAATTTGTAGACCTATGAATGTGTATGCTACACTTTTTGAATATGTTTTGAAAAGTGTAAGTAATTTTTTCTAAGCTAATTTTAAGTTATTAAATTGATTATCAATAAAAAAAAACAAATAAATATATTAGCCTTAAGAGTATGCTACACTTTTTGAATTATTTTTTTCAAAAAAGCAAATTGTTTATTTCTAAAGAGCTAATAATTTTTTAAATTATTGAAAAACATTAAATTTATATTAATGAAAATAAATATTTAAATACCAAAGTAGCAAAGTTTTACTCCTATGTGTATGCTATACTTTTTGATTTTTTTTAAATTTAAGTAGTTTTTTTTAATTAATTTAATGTTGTAAAATTTATTATTTAATAATAAAAATAAACATTTAACTATCAAAGAAGGAAATTTTTTTTAAACCCTTTGTGTATGCTACACTTTTTACCTTAATGTAGAAGGAATTTTTCCGAACAAGTTTATGACAATAAAATTTGTTATTTATCAATAATAATAAAAAATATTAAAGCAGCACATTTTAACTCCTGAGTGTATGCTACACTTTTTGAATTTTTTTTTATTGTAAGAAATTTTTAAGTTTAATTTCATAATATTAGATTTTTTAGCGTAAGCTGTTTTTAATTGAGTTTAAATAAATAAGAAATGAGGGATTGACTCATTAAAGAAATGAATTGATTTAAAAAATTTCAAACTAGCCTAAGGACAATATTAAATTAGAAAAATATTGTGAATATTTTACTACATCATTTAAAAAAAAAAAAGGTTTTTATAAATTTTTCTGAAGTCCTTTATTTTAAATTAAAGCTACAGCTTGAAACTGAAATGCTACAATCTGTGGTTGTCATGGAATATTTATTAGCTCTTAAGCCTTTTCTATATTGTCATGACAAACTTTTGTTAAGGAGCATGTAAAAACAGATTTATTCATATAATAAACCTTTTGCTTATGAGATTTAAATGCTGTCATTCAAAAATAAGGAATTTTTAAACAGAGAAAAAAACTACTTAGGCGGATTTATACCTGACAAATCTAAATATTTCAACAAAGAATTTTGTTATTTAAAGTTTTTTTTTTGTATTTGGGTTTTTTATAACTATTTGTTTAAAGATATTTTGTTTTTTGTTTATCTGCAGTAGGCTGTTTGTGTTTTATTTACTTAAAAACATGATGATGATTTTTCTTTTGATTAACTGCTGCTCTTAAAACTTGTATTTTAGTCAATAAATGTTAAATAGTTTGTTTATTTAATTTCCAATTTCTTAACATTTTAAATTAAGTTAATAAATAAACAATATTTATTTTTATCTTAAACCATAAAAGCAAAACAAAAAAAAAGAGCCAAAAACAATTTACTAAATAAAAAAAATTCTTTAAAATTCAATTTGAAAAGAAAAAGGAAACGGAAGAAACCAGATATACAAAATACGATTGCAAACAAACACTTACTTGAAAATGTACAGCAAGCCAGCAATCAAATGTTATGCTACATGTAAGTCTAAGTTTAAAACTTAATATATATAGGTGTATGTGTGTGTGTGTGCTTTAGTTTAAATTTTACAGGTTTCTTCTTGTTGCTATTGATGATGTTGTTATTTTATGGTCATCGTTTGCAATCTTGTGCTCTGATTAAATTTATAACAATTTTCAGTTGCACAATTGGGGTTCATATAAAAATTCTACATCAACAATTTTTAAAGTTAAAAACTTGGTCAAGAAAAGGAATGCTTTCCTTATTTCCTATTAAAAAAAACAATTTCAAAACTGCATTGCCATTTTAAAAAACATGGATGGCCAGAAGAAATAGAAATTGAATTTTCTGTGGAAAAAGAATTTATTGAATTTATTAGACAATCATATCAACAGTATAAGAGCAATTCAGTTTTTAAAAATTTTTTAGTTCTCAAGCAAATATTAAAGAAAAAAGGGAATAAAATGTTATAAATAACATATACAGATACTCGTATCTGTGTTTTATTTACAGTCTTAACTTAATTAAAGTTCTTTTTTTGTGTTTGTTTTATGTTATCTTGAGCACACAAAAATATAAAATAAATTTAATTTTAATTTTATCTATTTTATTTTCATTATTTTTTTTCTAAAGCAAGAAGAGCAAAACTAAAAATGTTTTTGTGTATCATGACCAACCATGTTTTCGTTTTTCTTTTTCAATTTTTGTTTTTGTTTTTGAGAGTTGCAAAACTCGAACAACGTTAAGTGTTGCTTAAGATGGCGTTAAGATCGTTTTGTTGTTAATGGCTGGTGGTGTTTCTGGTAGCAAAGGCAACAGAAGTACTCATAGTGTTAGTAGTTTGCTTTTTGTTCACTCTTTTTAGTTTAGTACAACAGCATTTAAAAAGTTATTTCTTTTTTGTTTCTTTCACTTGCACAATTTTCTTTCCACTTTACCTTTCTCGCACTGTATTTATGCCACTACTGCTGCTGCTATTGTTGTTGTTGTTATGAAGATGTAGATAAGCTTAAGTGTTGTGCAAAATTTTGTGACAACAACCCCAGTACTTATTGCAACGTTTAGTACATGTTTAAGGGGGTAAACTGGCTGACAAAAAAGAAAAAGATATATTGTGTAGTATAAGCTTTTAGCAGCTATTCTATTTTGAAGTTAAGTGCCAATGATGCACTTGCCGCTATACACATACACACACATTTGCACATTTCAGTTTAGTGCCACCTAATGTAATATATGTACTTGAGATACGAGATAAATAGAAGATACCGGCTAAATAAAAGACATGCAACAATAACTGCAGCCAATGGCATATTCTTTAAAGGAACATAAACATAAAGAAACTTGTTAAGTAAAATCTCTTTCCAAAAGAAAAAAAAAATTCAACAAAATTTAATAAAAATAACTTGAACTCTGCTTGATTTCGTTTATGTTTTTTTTTTTTTTTTATATAAAATCTTGTCCCCAGGGCTACTAGCAATTGTAAAACCAAACAAAAAAACACAAACACACAAATGTAGTGAATTTAGATTATCAAAGAAAATATTTAAAAAACACAAGCCAACTTATAAACGTACAAGTTTGTAAACTATTGTTACAGTATTCAGATTTAAGCCTTTTGAAATTGAATATTTTTAACAGATCGTAATTCACAAAAATAAGCTTTAAATTTTGAAAGGCTTGTTTAAATTAAAAGCAAAATTATTTCAAATTTCTTTATTCCTACAAAATTCAATTAAACAAATAAAAAATTTCCGAACTGGCCTTAACGGTAGCATTCACTTTTAGGGGGATGAATTAAATATTTGTCATAAAAGCTCAGCATCTAATAAACATTGCAGTTAGAGAAATTCTAAAATCGAACGAGAAACTATTAGTACTATTTGTGGGCCTTAAGAGCACTGCCATCTAAAAGATCTACTAGTGGACGCTATACACAATCACGGCAATGTTAGACTCTTCCTGAAACACGTAAAAAATGTCAATTTCATTATTTCACTGAGTTATGAAATTATTGCATTGAATTAATGAAATTATTTCATTATTTATTGAAAAAAATTCATGGAGTTAATGAAATTATTTCATTATTTATTGAAAATAATTCATGGAATTAATGAAATTTTTTCTTTGAATTAAATAAATTATTTCATTGAATTAAATAAAATATTTCATTGAATTGATTAAATTATTTCATTGATTTAATGATATTATTTCATTGAATTAATGAAATAATTTCATTGTATTAAATAAATTATTTCATTGAATTAATGAAAATATTTCATTGAATTGATTAAATTATTTCATTCAATTAATGAATTTATTTCACTGAAAGAATTAATATTTCTTTAAATGAATGAATATTTCATTAATTTAATAAAATATATTTTCTATAAATTAAAAAAAAAAATTTCATTTACTTAAGAAAAGATTAATAGAATTAATGAATTATTTTTATTAAAATAATGAAAAAAATTTGAATTTTTCATTAGATTAATGACAAAATTCTGAGGATATATGAACAAAATTCTCTTAGCATATACCTGCTCTTAATCCTAAAACCATGCTGCACATTATTCTAATTATTACACACAAAATCTCTCTTTGATGTACCTCAAGTTAATAATTTTTTGCACTGCATTATAAAAACCAACAACAAAAAAAATGCGCTTCAACTATTTCCATTTCACACAAAATTTTCAATTTCCAAAATGTTAAGAGTTTTAATTAAACTGCCATTGTGTTTTAAATTTGTATTGTCTTTGAATTTCTTTACTTCAAAATGTGTCCCTGAGAGTATGCTTGTAACAAAAAATAAAAATATCTGTGTATGTGTGTGTGTTGATTACATTTCTTTCTTTACTTTCTCATGCAGCAAATCAAATTAAATGTTTGTAAATTGAAATTAAAATTTACTTTTGGCACCCACTAACAATCACACCACCACCACTAGAGTGGCTGTTTTAAATAAATATTTTGCTCTTGATGCTACTGCTGCTAAAAAATAAAAATAAAAACGAATTTTTGTTGTAAATTTACTTTACTGTTGGCTTTTAAAAACCATAAATACAATTTTTAGTTAAATTATAATTTTAAATTGATAGAACACAAAATTTAGAGAAAAAAGCTTTAAGACTGCTTTAACTAATCCTAATTTTTTCTCTTCAAATTCCCTATTTTCTAAATACAAATTTAATTTTAAACATTAAATTCACATTTAATATTTTCTTTTGTGACCATTTCCTGAGGGCTGAAAGGATTATACAATTTCACCCTTTTTAAAATGTAATTTTCCGAGTCTTTAACTTATTTTTTTCACCCTAAAATTGTTGTTTAAAATTCTGTTTCAATGTCTGGCACATATTTTCTCTTCCAATAATGCTAATTCACTGGCTTGTGTGTGGATTTACACAGACACAAAGGGCAGAAATCTTGTAACGATAAAGGCCAGCAAACAAGCACAAATAATAAAAGTGGTTACCGTTTTAATTTTGAAATTAATGTTGTTGTTTTCGTTTTTGTAAACATAACAAAATGCTGGGCCACCCAAATAGAGCTACGAGCTAGTACAGCCCTAAGAATATTTACAAACGGCAATTTTAACACTTTTCTTTTCTCATAGTTTTTCCAAGTAAGCGCAGGTGTGTGTGTGTGTATGTTTTTGAGTTTGTTTGTTTCACTTAACATCTTAGCTGTCTCTTGTATTAAAAATACAAAATAACAATTCTTTATTGTATTGTGCTCCTAAGCAGGTCAGCTTTATAATAGAAGCACCCTCCTTGACTTGTAGGTATTTTAACAAAACATTTTCCTAAACAAGGAACAAAAGAAACATAAACAACAACAGCAGCAGCAGCGGCATTCAGCAACATCTTCATCATCATAAACAATACAATAACAATAACAGAAGCCCAAGCACAACAGCAACAACTAATTTTCCAGAAAATATTTTGGCACGTTTAACTTCAGAAAATGTGTTACAAATTTGCTTTTTATTACAAAAGGATGTTAAGGACTTTTGTTATTGTATATGAAGTTCACTAGTCCCTTATACATATTTATACAATAAAAATTTACCCCGTGCATTAAACGTTAAACACTGACACATATTTTTAGGTGCCATATGAAATTTTATGTTTTTAAATTAAACAATGATAACAGGATGCTCGTTATGACTATCATTTTTAAAGATATTACAAATTAAAGTAAATTTTATTTATTGCAAATATTATCCTTATAACATTTTCAATTTAACTGAAGAACAGCCTGAAAGCAGTTAACATTTTTAATACTTTAAATTAAATATAATATTTTATTAAGTGTTATTTAAGGCTTAAAGGTTTTCTTATTCACTCAAGTAGTTATCAGTTTCACTGAGAGATTTGTTAAAAAATGTCCTTAAAATTTTCATTAATTCAATGAAAAATTCATAATTTTTTCAACAAGTGACACGTTTCATTAGTGTAATGAAAGATTTTATCAATTTAATGAACTATTCATTTAATTAATGAAATATTTCATTAATTTAATGAAATATTTTCATTAATTTAATGAAATATTTTCATTAATTTAATAAAATAATTTCATTAATTCATTGAAAAATTTTCATTTATAAATATTTTCATTAATTTAAAGAAATTATTTCATTAATTTAATGAAAAATTTCATAGAATCAATGCAAATAGCATAAATTGCAATAAAAATTTACAACAATTTATCTATAAAATTTTTTTAGAAAATTTAATAAATTTTTTTTTAATTTCATTGAAGTTTGATGCCTTAAAAATTTACTAAACACTGAAAAAAATGTTTTGTATCCTTCCTAAGTGGCTCGTAAAGCTTAAGATTTTTATAACTTTTCCATTTTCTTTTTTTTTTTTTTAATTTCTTCTCTAAAGGCCTAATTTTTCATTTTTCTTTTTGATAAATCTAAAAGCCAAAACTAAAAATAAATAAATGGAAAAAAGTAAAGAAAATCAAATTATAATAATCAGGCGATAACAAGATGTAAATGAAATTCATTGAATATAGTTGTTTTGAAAGAAATTTCCATTATCGACAACCCACAAACAATCCTTGCCAGCTTCAGCTGTAAATTCACAAAAAAAAAATACCAAATTTTCTTGCATTTTTATTATATTCCCAAAAAAAAAGTAATAAGAATAAGAATAAATAAAGTAGAAGATGAAGAAAATTCTTTGCAAAGATTTGTTAAACATAAGTTTTATAATCGCCTGTAAAAAGAAATTACCCTCCCAAACAAAATTTAAAATAAAAAAACAAGACAAAACGTATAGATAGCTAAAGGAAAGAAATTCAACTAGAATTAAATTTACGCCAAATTTACACAGACAGCATTAGTGGCAAGCAGGCAGGCAGGCACTAAGACATTCAGCAAATGCAGCAGATGTTGGGATAAAATGCAAACATGCAAACTTATGGCAAAAGGAAAAGCAGGAAAATAAAAATAGAATTAAAAAAAAAGAAGAATAAACTTGTAGATGAATTGGATTATTTGTGAGTTGAATGCTTTATCAGTAGCTTTCCAAACTCATTTCATTATCAATAAATGCTATTTGCAAAACGTAATAAAAAATAAAAAAAAATAAACAAACCAAAATCTATGTAAGCATGAAAAGAATGCTGGTGCAGATTTTACAACTGAAGAAATACAAAAAAGCACGTTTTAAGTAAAAAAACAAAAGAAACACAGTGGCCACAAAAAGAACAAACCAAAACAAAAATTAAATTAATTAACTATGATGCTGAAATAGAAATTATAATTTTAATAATTAGCCTTAAAAATATTAAAAGTTAACTGAGAATGGAAACTAAAATAAAAAGGTAACACTTGCAGTCTACAAATCTTCGAATTTGTTATCAAAATTCTAATGATTTTGTATGAAACGATTTGAAAATTTTAAAAGACCTTGCGCGATATCGAATTTGGCTTCAGAGTTAAAAATTTAAATTTTTCTAATTAGCCTTAAAGCAGGCAATACTTTTTGTTTTCAAAAGTTGTAAACTTTAAATTAAACTTGTGGTTTTAATTTTTTTGGCCACTACTGTCAATATATTCCTTAGACTTATGCAAGTCTTCTACTCAACACACTTTGTTTATACAACATTCATTTGGATATTCGTGCCTTAAGTATGTTTCTTTCTGCCTTTCCGGATGTATATTTAATTTTTTTTTTCACTTTCTTTATCATTTATTAACTCAAGCCTGATTACTTGTGCCAGAACATCCGGTTGAAGCGCTTTTAATGATGCTTTTTTTCTTTTTTTTCAGCTTTCTTCTTTATCCTGACAAGCTTCAACACCAACCCTGCTGAACACTATCATCTCAAAGTATTAACAAAACTTTTCGTGCTGGGTTTTTTGTTGTTTCATTTCATTTTATTTTTTTTTTAACAAATAGTTTTCACTCACTCTTTCAAGTGCTATACATTTATTTTCTTTTTTTTTTTTTTAATTTAAGTTTGACGAAATTTATTTAAGCATTAAAAACGGATATAGACTTAGCGTTAAGTGGGAGAAGGGGAAAAAAATATTTTACCAAAATTCCTTTGAGGCAAGATTATACTTTTGTATGTTAAAAAGTAGTTAGGCTAAATATTATTCTAGTTTGTTTTCTTTTATTTTAAAATTTTTCTTTTTTTTTTTTTTTTGCTTCAACTTTTCTTTTTAAATAATATTATTTTAATGAAATAAAATTTTAAGCCCTCCAGGAAATCTAACAAACAAATTTTCTTCTGTTGTTTTTTTTTTGTTTCTTTAAACAATTTAATAAAATTATGAGAAAATAGAATATCGAATTTTACAAATAAAATAAAATTTAAAAAAAAAAAAAAAAAATTATTGCTTGTAAATAGACTTTTTTTTAATGTCTGTGAAGATAAATACGTCCAGTTAAATACTTTTTTTTTAAATATCGCATGTGATAAAAACATTTTTTTATACATATTCTTACATATGTACTGAATTTAAAGGGGTTTATAGAGAGATGAAGGCATTCTGGCAAAATCCTTCCATGTCACTTAGTACAAAAATAGATGAAGGATACTGTGGCCAAACTGTTCTATCTTTTGACATGGAACCTAATGGCACACATATCATTTTAAAGGGGCGACTGTCTAGATTTGTAATCTACTCCCAAATATTCAGAAATTACTTTGGATTATTTTTAAAATATTTTTGAAATTTCCATATACATCAGTACTCTTGCTCTAAGGGATTTTAGCGATTTCTGGAAGAACCATAGAAGATTACGGGATGGGAAACATATCATTTTCAAGGATAGCTCGTCTAGATTTTTAATCTACCGCTCAAATATTTAGAAGTTACTTTGTCTTATTTTTTAAAAATTTCTGAAATTTCCATATACCCCAGTGCTGTTGCTCTAAGTGACACATATTATTTTAAAGAAAGAGCTGTCTAGATTTGTAATCTATTGCGCAAGTATTCAGAAGTTACTTGGGCTTATTTAAAAAAAAAATTAGTTTAATTCATATTGTTGAAGAAAAACCCACAAAAGACAAACAAAAATATTGATCAATAAATACAAAACAAAAATTAAAGAAATTTGTTTTGAAACCAATTTAACTGCAAAGCGTACTAGCAAAATTGGATTTCCCAAACGTTCAGCGCTGTCATTGAGTTGATTTGGTCTGCTCCATACATTTTGTATTGGCATGAGAAGTTGCGACCGATATAACACGCTTGCCACGACAATTTAGTTGCGACTGTAAAGCTTTAGAAGTTGTTAATTTGAAATTTTTATTCTACTCAAATTAACTCTACTGTTTGCTGGGCCCGAAACACACAAAGCAATTTTAGTTTCTGTACTTTTTTTATTATATTTTAAAATTGCCCACAAAAACTTTGTTGCGGCAATTTTAGCCTTCTTTTACACAATCAAAAAAGTTTTTTTTTCAATTTTTTGTCAATCTTAAAAGATACAACATCTAGTTTCTATTCTCTTTTCACTTTTCTCACATAAACTTAGGAGCTGCGCAACTAAAATTGAGCGAACTTATTCATTTGCCTTTTTATATGTCAGTGTAATTTAGCGTAATTCTTTGCTGGTTATTATGTATGTATTTCAGCTTGTAGATTAGGTATGTGTATTGCTAAAAAAGTTAAAAAAAAAAGATTGTGGTAATAGTTTGTCTTTTAAATGAAATGAAAATACTGACAGATAAAAATACCAAAGCTCTTTTCGATTTTCTCTTTTGGGGTCGGCTTGCTTAAATTCATTTTAACTGGGCCCAAATAATTTGTGATTTCTTTTGTTAATCTAACCCTAAGTCAGCCTTAAGCTTAAACAAATTTTGTTTGCCACTGTAATCAAGTTGTTTTCTATTTTCTTTATGTGTTTACGAAAAGTTTGATGTATTTTTGTTTGTTCAGATCATCACGTGCATTTTATAGTTTACTTTTCTTATGTGTGTGTTTGTTTTTTTCAATTGTTTCTTTTACTCACAATTTTAGTTTTATTGTTGTTGTGTTTTATTTGTAGCAAACTTTTGCAAGTTTCTACTGTTTTATTTATGCTGGCCGCAATTTAGTTAAGTATTAAAGTTTTTCTTCCAAAAATTAATTTTTTTTTTGCCAGTAAGGAAAATGTCTTTGTTTGCTAAATTTTTTTATTTTTGCTTTTATTGTTTTTAGGTTTTTTTGAAACTTTTTGCTGTTAGTTTTTCAACTTCAATGATAAAAACGTTCTGTATTTTTTATTTATAAGATATTGGCTTAAGTAGCAACATTACCTGCATTACAATGAGTCTGCCAAAATCAACATGAAAAAGCAGAGTAGGCAGGCAAGAGGGTGTTAAAGATAAGCAAATCGTAACAATAAAAAAAGAAAATTTGTTTTTATAGACAAAAGAACCCCAACTGAATATTAATAAAAAAGAATTTAAATTAGTGAAAATGAATTAATTTTTAGTATGACTAAAATGGTTGCTTCATTTCGATTTCTGTTTGGCTGTTGTTTATACAAATAAACTTTACCAAAATAAATTTTTTTTAAGTTAAAAAAAAGCAGGAAAAAAGGTTAGTGAATGAATCTACCACAAATAGAGGTTTTTTACAGAATAACAAGTTTTTCTTTTTTTTTTTTTGTAATAAAAAAACTCTGGTTAATTTGAAGGTATATTTTTAATGAACTTAAAATTGAAACTAGAAAAAGTATTTCAAATATTTCATGTAGTTTCTTTCGTAAGGGAAGCAAGAGACAGTAAAAGCTTTAATCAAAAACAGAAAACCTTTCTTTTTTAAAAAATTCAAATACCTTAAGAACTAAAAAAAGTTTTTTAAAGAGCACAGGGCCTCAACAAGTTGTGTGAAAATGGCCCTGTCTGGTGCTAACGCCTTCATTACCACACAATTATTGTTTTTATAATATAGATTGGGCCATTTAATATTTGAAATTTTAAAATTTTTGAGTGAGAATTTGTGAAGCGAGTTCATGAACATGGATCGTTATTGGACAAAGCAGCCCGTGAACCTTCTCGTCCAGTACGTTGTCTATGGCTGACAATGTTCAAGAACATCCGTCAACATCATCATCGTTCTCAGAAACTTAACATTTCTGGAATTTTTTTTAGAGAAGTTTGTTGCATAACGTAACTTCAAAGCCAGAATTTCGATTTTTAATATTTTTTTTTTAATTCAAGAACGAAATCAGGATTCGACTTAGGCTGTGCGATATAGATCGAAATTTTAATAAAATTTAAATTTATAGTATCGGTTTCCCAAACTAGTTGCTGCTAATGTTCTTAGTTTTGTCCTGGATGCGAATCGCAGCACTCGATATCGCTAGAAATCACATTTGCATTTAAATTGAATCTTCAATCAATTTACTTTAAAAAAATATATATTTTTTCTTAATAAAACAGACAACACAATTCTGTAAACATTCGTGTCTGCAATCATATTCCAGGGTCCAAACAGAAATTGAACTCACATTCCTAAAACTAGCAGTAGAGCACATTAACTGCTAGCTAAAAATGACGAACTTCATGGTGTAGAGTGTCGACATGAAAATATTGATTAAAGTAACGAACCATTTTTTAGTACAAATCAAAGACAGTGCTAACACACTACACCATAAAGCTTGGCAATAGGCGACTACTCACGTTGTTGATCTTTTCTGAAACTCAAACTTTTTTTGCAATAGCTAAGCAGCTTATTAAAGCAGCTTAATAGTTTCCTAAAGTAGTTTTAGCCATTTACTATTCAGAAATTACCACCGACTTGATAAGTTGCCAATTGCCGGCCTCTACTATAGTATAGAGTGCCGCCATATTTATCGAATTTTTATTTAAAAAATAGTCTCGCTTTAGCACAAGTACACTAATGATCAAATATCAAGTGCTCTCCTCATTCTTAATTAATCACTTTCAATTCAATGCTTACAGTATGACTAAAATTTAATGGGGCTTGAATCAGCAGGTAAAGATTATTTGGAAATTTTTCTCTTAATTTTTACTTTGTGAATTTTGTTTAGTTTAAAAATTATGTTTAAAAATCCACAAAAATTTATGTGCTTAAACCATTTCTTAAAGCGCCTATGGGCAAGTAATTTTCTTTAATTTTTTTTTTAACAAAAAGAATGAAAATAATTTATTTTTCTGTTTTTTCTTCTTAGTTTTTGTGTAAATAAATATTTTTTATTTTATAGCAGAAAGGGAAACCTTGTCTTTATTATTTCCCTTTACTTACATTTCATGGTAGTTGTTGTTGTTGTTTATATTATTTTTGTGCGGTAGTTGTTTGTTAATTTTTAAAAACAGTTGTTGTTGTTATTTTAATATTTGTGTAAATTGCAGTGGAATAAAAAAGTTCCCACAGCTTGACCTAAAAACCAACAGAAAATGAACAAAAAAAAAATTAAAGCATAAAAAACTGCTGGCTGCTTAAACAAGCAAACAAACAAGCGAAATAAAATTGTATGCCGTAAGTTTTATATTTTTTTAAAAATGAAACCACAAAAGTACACGAGCGCAACAAGCGCAAAAACATTTTAGTAACGCTAAATTTAATAAAAACAAAAAAAAAAAGTTTACAAAAAAATTTCATTACAAAAGTCTTAAAAAGATCAAAAATATATATTTTTTTTTAATTTTTGGATTTTTTTTATTTTATTTCATTTTATGTTTTGCAGCTTTCATTGACTACTAGCCAGCTTCTTTTTTTTTATTACTATTATTATTTCTAAGCAACTAAATATTTTTACCTCGGGCCAGTTTGATGCCATGATGGCTTAAAAGTAAGTCCAACCACAAAAAAAAAGAAAACTTCCATTAGAAAAAAAATTACCATTTCCCAAAGCTAATAATTTAAAAATAAAAATATTTCAAGCAATTTTTTTGTTGTGCTGTTGTGACCACAATTTTCCCACGTTAATTTTACGCTAATTTGTATTATAACATGAGAAAAACAACAACCACAACCCCCAATTAAGACATTTGCGTACACGCAACACAGGCCGTAGCCAAAATTCATTTACAGATTTGATCAAAGACAATAAATGAATTGGTTGTGACCCAAAAATATAGTTGACAGACACACATAAAATCTTAATTTAACATCATTTTCTAAAGATTTAAAGAAAATATAATTTTAATTAAAACATTTAGCGACTTGAGGTATTAAAAAAAACAAATAATAGACAAGACAAGACAAATTAATTGTTCATGGATTTCGTTTGGAAAAAAAAACACTTGCTGTTAAGGTTACAAAATATTTTAATGGACTTAATTTGTAATTGAGGGTTTTAAAAACTCCCACATTCAAAGAGAAACTTAAATGAGATATAAAAAGTTGGTTGAAAATAATTAAGTAATTTTAGAAGCAGAACTTTGAAAACACATTTTGTTGATTCAATATAAAAGAGATACCGATTGAATTTTTAGACTAAATATAATTAAAATAAAGGGTCTGGCCTCTTTCTGTATAAGCGAAAGACAGCTACTTTCGTAATTGTGTTGAGAAATAAAAACAAAATTCGAAAATGCAAATATTGTTCGCAAAAAATTTTACAAATAATGTTAACATAAAAAGAAAAAAAATTTTAAGATAAAATTTTTGTGTCCTGAAATTTTTTTCTGCATAAGGTTTTTTTCCGTACAAAATTTTTGTTCGAACAAACTTTTTTATTTCTTTTATTTTTTTACACAAAATTAATTTTTGTAAAAAAATTTTTATGTACAAATTTTGTTTCTGCACAACGTTTTTTTCCGTACAAAAATTTTGTTCGGACAAACTATTTTCTGCAAAAATATTTTTTATTGTTAAAAAAAACAAAATTTTCTTTTACATAAAATTTTTGTCTCAGCACAAATTTTTTTTATTTGTACATATGTTTAGATAAAAAAATTTCTATCCCTACAAAATTTTTGTCAGCACAAATTTTTTTTTCACGGTATATACTTTAAAGATTTGTAAACAAAAAACTCAAGCTACATAAAAGGAAAAAAAATATTTAAAGGAAAAAATTTTTACTTTGGGACCAGAGCCTTAGGTAGTAATTACAAGAACGAACTAATCCTATTGTACTAAATATTTCCTTACTTGAACTGAAAGAACTTTTCCGAACTTTTACATACTTGTTCTTTATTATAATTGAACGACCGAACTAAATGAATATGCGAAATGAACAAGGGAACAAAAGATTGCTGAAGGTACCAGTAGATTTCAAAAAGAAGATACTTAATTATTTTGGAAAATTTAAAAATAATGGAATAATGAAATTTTTAGTTAAAATGATTCGAAAAGAAAGAGAAAAATAAAATTTATTTTATGATTTTTGGAATCTTAGTTTGTTATTGGTCCAAGTAATGGTGCCAATAATGATAAGACTGAACTAGATGTGCGAACTATTCCCTTTTTACTTTATGAACTGTTAAGTCTTTTTTATTAATTATTTTTTTTAATTTTCTTTGTCATTTTTTAATGTTCTTGTCGCAGACTATACAAAATATTTACAATATTAACAGATATTTTTGTAATAAAAATTATTGTGGAAAAATATTATTTCACGCTAACAAAATCATAAAGTTTTAATCAGTTATTTACTAAATTACACCAGCAGTTCTGATAGCAAAAGTTTTATTTTTAATTCAAAATATACAAACAGTTTGCTGATTAAAAAGATTAATAAAACGTGGCCTATGCTAAGACTGCCTTTGGAGCACAAAATATTAATGCAAATTGATACATATAAATCCTTATTCGCATAAGATCAAGAGCAATATCGATCGTGCTTTCTGGCTACAATTCGCCTTAAGTATCAGTAATTACAAAAACACTGCCAAATGTGAAGTTCGCTAGTGTTTTTTTATTTTTATTTTTTTTATTGTAATATTGAACTTAAAAACAAATTAATAAATTTATTTTCAGGCTATTGTTTACCAATAGAAAACATTTTATTTATTATACAAACTGAGATTTTGTTTGTCACTTAAGAAATCCCTTGCTTTAAATTAATAAATTTTTTTTTTTCTACTTTAAAAATCCTGCAGGGTTATGCGACATTTGTAAGTATTTATGATATGTGTTGGTAATAGTTAAACAACAATTTATTACACATTTTCATTACATTTGCCACATTTATACACATGTAAGAGTACATATTTTTTAATTTAAATTTATTCCTTTTTTTGTGCTTTATTCTGAGTTTTACTGTGTTGATATTACGGCAGCAACAGCAGCAGTAGTGTTAGTAGAAAAGCTGGTGATACTGTAGTTCTGTGTATGAAAATGTATTGTTTGAAAAATAAAACTAGAGCAGCATTATAATGCTCATTGTCTACAAATAAATGTGGTATAAATTTCAATACGCATGCATATGAATACAAGTGAATGAATGTACACATGTAAGGAGGGGTGTGAGTGTGTGCGTGTGGCAATATGCAGATAAGGGAATTTAAATACACAGAAAAGCATATGTGCTTGAAAGGTGTACATGTGTGTGTGTAATACACTTATAAAAATATTTGTATTACATACAACAGAGGAAAAAACAATTTTCGGTTTTTCTAATATTCAAAAAAAATTTTTATAAAATACAAATCAAAAATATTTGGAAAAGTTTAGTGGTTTTCGTGTATAAAGTTGTTCGTTTCCTTAATTTTCTAAAGGTACTTTATTACCTGAGAAAAGGTACTGGTTGTTAGGGCAACAAACTCTACAAGAGCACTATAAACAAAATATTTAAATAGAATGTTTTTCTATTAGTAAAAAAAAAAAAATATATGAAACATATGTTTTACACAACATGTAACTGTATGACTTATACAGAGAAATAAATACTAAAAATAAAAAGGAAATAAGTATACAGTATTACAATTTGAAGGTAGCAACGACGAGAGGGAGAGAAAGGGAGCACAAGTGTTGAATGGTTCTTTTTTTAAATGTAAGTTTTTATGTTTGTTTTTATTATATATTGGTTTTATATTCCTTGTCATTTTATGTTATTATATTTCTGAAGCATGCTTTGAGAGGAGTATTTAAAACATTCTTTAAATTTGATTAACAAAAATGTATGCTTGTGGCATTTTAAATTGACACATTGACATCTGAAATCATTATTGTAAAATTCTACGAAACCTGAGAAAAAAACTGAAATAAACCAAGTATTTTTTATTTTAATTGTTGAACAAAGAAATAAATCAAAAAATATGTTTAGTTTTCTTGTCTTTAAAATTTTTTTATAAATTAAAAACTAAAAAAAAAAAAATAGTTTCAAATATTTAATAAGGAATAAATTTACTTTTCAATTACTTATACTTAAGATAGTAAATAAAGTTTCATTTAAACAAATTTGTAAAAAATATTTCTTTTAATATCTCTGAAATTTTAATAAAAAAAACTTTTAGTTTATAATATATAAAAAAGGGTTTTTAATTAAGAATTTAGTAATGCTTAAGAAAGAATTGTAATTGTTGTAGTTAGCATACAGTTATGTGCTTTATTAAAAAAATGTAAAGCCTACTTTTAGGTTGATTAAAATTTATTTAGTACTACAAACCTACTACATAGGAGATTTCAAACGAAATCTACTTTATTTTAAATAGATTTCTTATACAAAGCAACATCTAGTTTGTGACTAGATTGTAATAATATCTGGCAACTTTGGTTTTGCGATTAAAAAATTAAATAAAAAAAAACTGCACAAGAAAATATTTTATTTTTATAAAAACAAAAAGTGCGGGAGTTATAAAAACAAGCTAGGTTAGCCTGCGAGAAGTCTTATATACCCTTCACTGTTATAGTTAAATATTCATACTTCCAGTTTTGAACTGACCGTTTCTATCAGGCATTTTGACCATCATTTCTAATAAAACTGCATGCCCCGTTTTTTGTTCGTTTTGTATTTTAGACAAAATACTTAAAAACCCATTCAGAAAAATGGTCAAAAGTAGAGGGCCGATTAGGTTGGATTTCAATAGCAATTGAAAGACAGAAACAACTGACCAATTGGTTAGCGACTTCAGAAATATTATTTCAACGACTAGACAGAGAGATGGACATCACTAAATCTCCTCTGCTATTTAAAAGGATTGAGATTATATATATTTTACTAGCTGACCCGGCAAACGTTTTTTTTTTTGCCTTCAAATTTTATTTATATTGAAAAATAATTAAAAAGAAAAAAAGTTGAATTATTCCGAATATATAATAAAAAAAATTTGCCAAATCGGTGTAGAAGTTTTCCGATTTGAGAAAAATTTTAAAATTGGTTTGATCTATTTTAATTTTCATAAAGATTTAAGTTGAGTTTTGACTAAAATATAAAATTTTTCTATATTCGATCTTCTTACTGTAAGAAATCGTACTCATAGAGTTAATTAACGTGAGAGACGGGGTATAAACAGGGAGTGGATAAATAAGCCAGATACCAACTGCAGCGCCATCTGCCACCCGGTTTTGTGAGGCTAAACCTTCCAACTAAATCGGTCCAGCCGTTTAGGAGGAGTACAATATCAAACACACTTACAGTCGAATTTTAAATATAAATTTTATAGGGTGCCTTTTGTAAGGTGTAAAAATTACTAACAAAATTTTTTCAAAAGGTTACAGCTTTTTTATTTCTATATAAACTTAATTTCATTATAGTCACTTTTTTTATTTTTATAAAAAATTAAAAAAAAATGTCTTCAAAATTTGCTTCACATGAATAAGACACTTCTATAAAAACATAGTGTTCAATAAAAAATTGTAATTTTATTTCCATTTCATGAAAATTTGTACATTTTAAAGCCTTTTTAATAAGGCGTACAGTCTCGGTTTTTGCAGTGTTTAAAAAACAACTAAATTACCTTTCAAAAGAAATAAACTTAATTCTTATTTCTTCAATTTTCTTTTAGAAACTATAAACAATTTTGTTAGGGGGTCCTATACATGTGGCAAGGAGTGTATACCCCTCTTCTTTGCAGTGAAGGGTATAAAAAAAACATTGTAAAACGGATGCAAATACATACACAAATAAAGGGCAAGGAACATTAATATGAAATTTAATGGGACAACTAAACCAGCTTGTTTTTGTTTTGAAAATAAAATCTTGTTATAAAGCAAAAAATGCTAATATAAAGCTTTTGGATTTTAAAAGAAATTTCATTTCGAATCCATTAGATTTCCGCTAGAAGGAAAAATATTTACAACTCAAAGAAAAAAATCAATAAATTTAAAATTTTAATGCTCTTATCCAAAAAAAAAAAAAGTTGACGTAGACTTTAAAGTAAAATTTATGAAAAATTTATATGAAAAATTTCTATAACGTTGACTTTAAAGTCTACGTTAATTTTTTTTGGATAAGGAGGAAAATGTATTTATTTTTTTTACTCTCCTAAAAACATATTTATTTAATTTATTTATTGAGCCTTTTAAATAAATTGCTACATTTAAAGCATAATTTTCCAGCACCAAATTATGCAACACTTAAGCTTAATTAATGTTTTTTTTGCTCTTGCTCTTGCTATATTTGAGGCAGGAACAGAAAAAGCACAATTTCCTTTTTAAGTCTGTGTATTAAAAATTCTTTAATACTCTGTGTATGTGTGTTTTTTTTAATACCCCGGCTACATGTGAATATTTAAATACAATTTCTGTTTTGTGTCATATGCTAACATGTTTGCATTTCATATATCTTTCATTTGCCATGTTTAGTTTATCGCAAAAGTGAAACAGAATTGTAAAAGATTTTTTTTTTTTTGCTGCTGTTGTTGTTGCATTTTGTTCTTTGTGCCGGAGTTCTAAATGCCACAAAAGTATGTAAGTCTCTGCTGTATTTAAAGCTAAAACAGACGTTATGTTAAGATAATAAAAGACACAAAAAAAGAAAGAATTAAAAAAAGGCTAAAACAAAAAAAGTTCACTCTGCCTTTTAGACTTTTGTAGAAAGTGTAAGATATGCAGTTTTATGCAAACATTATTTGCATGATAAATATGAGTGAAAAAAAGGAAAATATTTATTATGTACTTATATGGCTTAGAGTTTAGTTAGTGGCACACAAATTTACTTGTGTAAAAATGAATGTGTTTAGTTGCTCATTTTGCTTTAAAAAAAACAACCTGTTGATGAATAACATGGAATTCACATAGAATTTATAATGAAAAAAATAAAAAACTAAATATTATTACAATTCTTATAGCTTTCAAAGAAAAGAAAAAAAAAGTATTTAAAAAGAACAAACAAAACGGCATTAAATCACAGTGTTAATTAAATTTTAAGGTTAAGCCTTTTTAAGAAAAATTTTTAAATTATTCGAAATTTGCTTTATTTCTTTTTTAATTTTAATAAAAAGAAAACCATTTATTTTTTTTTTTATTAAATTTTATAAAAACCTTTTTGTTAGCACTTGCCTAAAAGTGTGCCTCGTATTTTTTTGTTCTTGGGAAAAAAAATTAGCAAAATTGTGCAGCAAAGCGTGTTTCATTTTAGTAGTTTTCACAGCTTTAGTATTTTTTTTTTTTTTGTAATTTTTTTTATAATGAATTTGATTAAATTTTGTTTTACACTTAATTATGGAGCCATACAAAAACACAACTAAAACTCATTAATTAACTACACTTTAGTTTACCTAGAAACACTTTAGTAATAAAAACCATTTCAAAATTAAATATAAATTCAGGTTGCGACAAGCTTACACACACACACATTCACACCAGGCCAAAAAGTATTATTTAACAACATTTTCAATAAAGTTTTTACGTAACAGACCACTTTACAACTATAAACCATAGCATACATACAAGTTTTTAAGGGTACAATGACAGATACTGTTGTACAATGCACATCCTGTACAAAGGCGTACGTATACACAAATCACATAAACTACATGAAATGGCCGTGTATGGCACAACAAAATAAAAACTGTTACATAAAAACTTGTTTTTTTTTTTTTTCAACACATACATGTATTTATGTGTAAGTGTATAGAAAATTAATCAATACAAGTTGCTCTAGACTCTAGAGTATAAAAGTGGGTAAAACAAATTCATGACAGGACAAGTATAATAAAGGATACGAATATTCAAGTGGTTGGTTGGTGATGATATTTCAATGTTGAAAAATGTTTTTACATTATTAAGTAACAGTAAAAGCTTTTTATAAAGGTTTAAAATTATTTAACAAAAAATTTTCTACAAATTTCTCTACAAAACAGGATTCAACTGTATTTCAAAAACAAAATGTGACTGAGTGTTAAGCAATCCACATGCAAAATTTTCATTTAACATTTTTTTTCTCTCTCTTTCTCTAGATTTTCAATTTTATTTTTACAAAAAAAAAACTTTTCATTTTGTTAAATGTCTGCTGACGATTAACTCTGACAATGATGATCAAACAATAAAACAGCAACAGTTAAAAAAACATATTTTTATATATACATACGTATGACGCCTGTTTTCTATGAAAATAAAAAAAAAAAAAATAATAAAGAAATAAAAATAAAAAGAAGAAACAAGAGACAAGATATGGATGGCATAAAATCTCATACAACAATGAATTATCAATATTTTGTAAGTGTGGACAATATATTTTTGTAATGGATTTTTTGTATTTTGTAGAATTGTTATTGTTGGCAGACAAGTATGATTTTATATAAAAAAAAACTGTCAACCAGGCAATGCAATAACATCTCAACGTCAGCAACAACATCATCATACACTCAACTCATCAACAGCATATCAGCTTTAGTGTCATTATTGGCATTTTACCATGAGTACATAAAAAAACACACACACACACAAATCAATGGGCTAAAGAGACTCTATAAGACAATAAAATAAATACTTATAGGGAAACAAACACCAGCATACTCGTATAATTCAAACTTTTTATTATAGTAAAAACTTGACACACACACACATTTAAAGTTTATTGTTATTAAATGTAAGAGTGTGTGTCTTCAGGAATTACTTTTTTCTTTTTCCTTAGGTTTGTTCAAATATTTTTTTTTGTATAAAAACCTGCATAAAAAGAAATTGTTTGGAATTTTAACATTTGCCTTGTGTATACTCGCCTGTCCTCCCCTATAGGCTGCAGTATGTTTTGCTTATTTTATTTTATGCTATTGCCTGCCTGTTACATTGCATATTGTACATGCTTAATAATGATTGCATAAACAATGGGCTGGAAAATTTTCCTGCTGCTTTGTCTTAGGCATCAAGTGTCATTTCAAGTAATTTACTTGTTTTAAACTAAAACTTGAAGAATTTCTTTTTCTTTTTCAATGAAAACTAAAATAAAAAAAATATTTGTGCAAAATACTAGTAGTAGTTTTGGTTTTAAACAATAACAAGTACATACTTAAGGGCTCAAGAAGAATTCTTTTTTTTTTTTGTATGAAATTTGAAATTCCATTTTGATAAGCCACTTAATTGAGTCAAGTATTTCAATAGTTAGCAATGGTTGGCATTTACAATTAGCTATAAAGTTTAAGAGATTCTTAAATTTATAAAACATTAAAAAAAACTAAACTAACAAACTTGGCCTAATAAAAGTTTTAGCAATTTTAAAATAAAAATCAAAAACCTTTACAAGAACTAATGACTAATTAAGACGATTTTTTAAAAGCATTAGCAACTAGAAATTTTTATGCTAAAATTTCAATAAAGTTTGGCAAATTTTAAGGCGAATTTTTCTTAAATTAATTCCTATTTTCATTAAAAATTTAAATTTAAATTTTTTTACAAAAAAATTAAATCAAACATACATATATTTGATGCTGGCTTAAACTGCATAAGTTAAAAAAATGCAACATACTTTAAGGATTCATTTTTATCTTGAAACTTTAGTAAGACTTTTTGGATCACAATTTGGGCAATTTTTTATTAATTCTCTTTTAAAATTTCCGCTGTGTCTATACATAGCAATTTTTTTTTCGACAATTCATTCATTCAACCTTCCAGCTACCTGCCTTCTTTTTTACAGCTTTAACCCTAGAACGTCATCCTTCGTCAAAATGACGACGCCCGATCTTATTTTTTAATTAAAACCTGTTTTTTCTGTTTGTTTTGATTTCATTTTCAGTATAGCTTTTGCCGCTAATAAGCTGTTGGTGGACAAACACGTGCAGCGAACTGCGCGCGTTGTAAGTGTTTTTTTTCGCTTTTAATTTCTTGCCGTAGTCAAAATGACGAAGGGTGACGTAAGTATACAAAAAATAAGGGTTAAAAAAATACATTCCATTTCTCTTTAATCCCTCTCCTACAAAATCAAGAATTTCCCAACTAAAGCCAATTTGAAGGAAAAATTTGAAAACTAAAATACTTTCTTTCATCTTGTTAGCACCAAATAACAAAATATTGAAACTTAAAAACATGATGAACGAATAAAAAATTAAAAACAAAAAAAAAAACTAGTCATAGTTTACTTTGCAGAAAATTTGGGCTGAAAGCGAGAGTTGCTCTCTTGTTTTATATTACGAGCACGACACTCATAATACGGTGATTTATAATAAATAAATAAATTATTCATAAAAACATATAAATTAAAATTATATTTTTTTTAGCAATATTAAGCTTGATTTTAAAATTTGTTTTTTTTTTAAATCTTTATAACGCTAGCGGAATTTTAGGTTGTTTTTTGTGTTTTTATTTTCGTAAAATATTTTCATAATCCCTTAACTGTAACAAATTGACAAATTTGTCAAGAATTATAACGGAATTAAAAACTTTTCATATGAACAATTTTCTGTTTATTAGCCAAGTCATAAAAATCCCTGTCATACGTTTATAAAATTTTTTATTGTTACAGTTTTTGGCCAAAAAAAGAAAACCAAAAAAAATTTACTTGAAAAAATTAAATAAATTTTTCAGCAGGTTTTGTGAAATTTCGCATGAAATGTGCTACGCTAAAACAACAGGAAAGCAAGCAAACTACACAGAAAAATATAGCAAAAGAGAGACAGAGAGACAGAGAGAGAGAGAGAGTTTACAGCTTATTGTTGTTATTATTTAAAGGTGTGCAAAGGTGTCATAATCATTAAAGCTAACGTTGCATAAAGCAACTTCATAAAACCCAAGCAAAAAAAAAAAAACAGAGTACAAAATGTTTATTTATAAAAAGGATTTTCACACTTTGACAGCAAGAAAATAAAAAAAAAATTTTATTCACAAAAAACAATGCGAAAAAATGTTTATTTGTGTATGAGTAAATTTTAACTAAGTAAAGGAAACTGTATTTACACTGAACTCCTCATGCCCTTATCACTTATGGCGGATTTTTTTTTTTTCACCTCCATTAGGAACGACTGCTAATCTATAAACTTTTCATTACGTTTTGCTGAATGTTTTACACTCAAAGAAAAAAAATTTATGTGTATGTGTGCTCTAATTTTTTTATTAAAAAAATCTACTAAACAGACTGGGTTCAAATCGCTTTTACAGGACAACTAACGAAATTTTAGTTTTTTTGTATGAAGAAATTTTTAAATTTATAGAAAAGTTGTTCGATAGCCGATTCTTTTATAAATACAGACCAAAACTTTAAGCAATTTTATGGTCTTTTGCAAAGCCTGCAGTCCACCTGAGGTCTTTATATAAGCTTCGAGCGCTGCTCTTGAAGTCTTGCTGAATCTTTCTCCAAATCATCTATTCTCTGCGAACTGTTTTGTGAGCTCTATTAAGCTCTGATTTAGGAAGTGGTTGAATAGGTTGGATAAAAGATCCTTTTCAGTTAAGAAACTAGAATTATTTTATTCAAAATTTTGTCATTTTCTTACAAGTTTAAGGGTGAAACAAAAATCTAGTTGGTATTTTTAAATGAAAAAAAAAAAAAAATAAAAATATAACTAGAAACTTTAAACAAAAATTTTAATAAAATTATTTTATATGTGTGTGTAAGTATAAGAGTGTGTACACATTTTCAGCCATTTTATGTGTGTCTCGACGGTTGTTGGCTGTTTGTTACTTTTCATTGTGACACGTTAATGATGCGAGTTTATGATGCTTTTAGGGCATTTTACCTTTTTTATTTATTTTGTTTTCTTTTTTTGTGATGCTTCAACTTCATTGTTATCACAACGAATATTGTGAACTTTACAGCGGCGTATACCAAATATAAACTTTGGTGACGGCTCTTGTGTGTCTTAGTTTTTTTTTTTTTTTTTGGAATTTCATATTTTTAAAATAAAATTTATTGCAATTTATTTGAAACTTTTTTTTTTATTAAATAAGTTCTTTCTACTTACTTTTAAAAAAAATATGCGTCATTATGGTTTTAATGCAGTGATTTCTTTTCTCTTAATGTGACTTTTAGATTTTTAAATAGCAAAACTTTTCCCTTAATACCAATAACAATAAGGAGACGACAATTACCTGTAACGAAAAAGAGCAGACAAGAACGAAAAATGTTAGATAATAATTATTAATAAAAGGTAATAAAAATTTGTGCAATTCAAGTTAATTTACATAAATTTTATGACTAAAAAAATTTTTTTAAGAAACTAAAATACACTGAAAGGAATTATGTATGAAGCCGTCAAGCATTTAATTGAAAATAATTTTCAAATTGTTTAAATCTCAATTGGAAACAAACAAATTTTTAATTGGATTAAATTAAATATTTACTAAATATTAGATGGTTTTGCTTGTTCTTGGTAGACCCGGTCCTTTATTACTTAAGTTGGTGTATGCAATTTTTAAAGAAATCCGAGCTCATGTTTTAGCTAGAATTATTTCAAATCATAATTTCAGGCTGAAATTAACTACGGGCACACACATCTTTTTGGAGCAGTGGTCTGTAAAAATCTTTGAAAAAAGGGCGTAAAAATGGGCATGGCCAATCCAAAAGTATATATCCATTGAGCGTATTTGAAGATTTTTAGCCTATTATCAGTATTACTAATAGGAATGGTACTTCCATCCACCATTACTTCAGCTGGCTAACAGCTTCGTAGCGATTCTTAGTCGAAGAGTCTGTAGGGAAGCAACCTAACATACATTTAGGCTTGAAGCACAGTATGTACAGTTTTTAATGCCGTGCTATTTCTATGTCTGACTACTTTTCCATAATCTTCATGATTATGAGCCTTTGATTTTTAGTTTTATTTATAACACCAACATCAATTAGTATTTATTTTAAATATTCAAAAGATATTCAGTAAAACTTCTCCACGTGTTTATAAAAATTCTAAAAATTAAATCAACAATCAAATTTTGAATATTTACATACATAATTGCTTACTGTGACATAAATTCCCCATTTTTGTTATTAAAATAGTAGAAACAAAATTAATAAAAAAATTATGTATAAAAAAAAAAGAATATTATTTTGAAAATAAAAATAAAAAAAATACTTTTTTAAAAGCAAAATTTTATTAATAACACAGGGCAACAATAAAAAAATACTTAAATACGCTAGTGTCATTAAAACAATTTTACGAAAAATTAGTTAACTAAAAAAGTTAAGCTAAAAAGTTTTTTTATTTTGACAAAATTAAATATCCAAAAAAAAAAAAACATTTTTTCTTAAATTTGAAAAGAAAAAATCCAAAATAAAATTTGTTTTAATTAAAAATGTTAATGAAATTTGTTTAGCGGTATCTCAGCTACATTACTGCAGCTTAAACAAATTTTTTTTAATCAAATGAAAACTCTACTCCCAAAATCAAAAAAAATAATTATTTGTGACATAGTGTAAAACATAATAATAAAATTATATAATTTTGACACGTTTAATTTGTTAAGCATTTTTTGTGAGTTTTTCCTTTCTGGTATCATTTCCTTTGTTTCAATGTGGCAAAATAAAAACAAAAATAAAAAATTTTGCAACAAAAAAAAAAAAATAAATAAAATTATAAAGTTTACTCGTTTGCTGTAAGACCTTATTAAGTAAAAGAAAAGTTAGAACTGCACAAAAAAATATTTAGTTACTAACAATTAATTTAAAAATTTTATAAGTCAAACATTAAATTCAAAATATTAATAAGTTAAATATCGGATAGTGTGTCCTTAACTACGAGTATCCACACAAATTTGGTTTCCAAATTTTTAACTAAAAAGCGGTAATTTGACCCAAAAAATTGTAACTCTAAAGTTGTAGTGATGGACCTTAGATTTATAATTTCCTCGCTAACACTTTTATCGAATAAGTCAATATATTGATGTATAAAAATAAAATGTTATATTTTGAGTTATAATGGTTTTACAGCAAATGAGCCTGGCTGGAAGGCAGGTATAAGAAGACAATAACCCAGCTAGAATACAAAACAAAAATATCATAGTAGATACACACACACACACACTGACCCAATCTTATAACCACACACACAAACAAATCCATAGAAATATATTAAATATAAATAAAATAAATGCGTGTAAGTATGTGCCACCCACTTAATAATTCTAAACATGATTTCAACAACCCCTGAGGCTCATAAACTCTATCAAACAAAATAAACTAACTAAAGCTCATAGCAGAGACTGCTGGATTGCTGTTACAGAGCAGTTCATCCATAAACACATTTAGAATAAAAATAAAAAGAGTAAAAAAAAACATATTTACTTTCTATGAAACTAACCCGGCAAGCTTTTGTGTTGCTTTTAAAAAAAGGAATTTTTAAACAAAAAGCCATGGCCAAATCATCGCATTCGATAACAAGCAATTTCACTACAAAATTAAAATTACGTTATACTTTAGTTGATTTGAGTCCAGCTTTGTAATGGCCTATAATCATAGACACACTAAAGTCGGTAGGTTAAACAGGTCGCCCGAAAGAAAGAAAAGAGCTGGGCTCACTTGGGTCCTCTGACGTGGTCCCTTTGTGATAAAAAAGTCGGTATATTTTCCAAAAAATATTTAATTTCATAAAATTCTTATGAACAAAAGTCAGCTCTTAATAAAAGCCTACTTTTTTGTGACTGTGATTAAGGCTAAATGTTTTTTTTTTACTAACTTGACATTCCTAGTTCGATTGTTCTATGTTTTTGCCTTTACTTTTAGTTTCATATGATGCCTGGTAATTTTTATTCTAAGAAAACAACTTCGGTTGTTAGAACTAAAATGGTTATCAATTAAAAATGAATTTTTTAGTTGAAGCAATAGAATTTCGGTAATAATTATTGACAGAACTAAATTTTTCATTATATTACCAAATTTTGATTGTTATAACTAAAAAACTCATTTAGCACACTGAATTTCTATTTTGGGAAAGATTCGCTGCTCACAGCCAAAGCTGTTTTCTGTGTGGGCTATTTCATGAGCATTTGTGTGTGTGTTTTTTAATAGCAGTTCATTGCAAGATCATGCTAGTGCTCAGGTTTTGGGTTTATAAATTTTGTTAGAGAGAACTGTGGCCAAATTATACAATTATAGAGCCCATTATGGCATATCGTAGCACAAATTATGGCTTATAATAAATTAAAAATTCCTGGAAACACTAAGAACAAAATTTGGTTCAGAAAATTGATTTTACAGCTCCATATTTGTTTTAAAAATATTATTATTAGTTTTAATTATTTATTTGTTAGTTTATTTGATTTTTTTTTTATAAATTTATTTTTATATCAATACTAGTTGACCCGGCCTTAAAATGATTATATATTCAATCTTCTTACACTAAGAAATCGTACTCATAGAGTAAAGAACAGCTAGTATTGAAACCTTCCTCTTGAATCACTCTATCTTTCAAAAAAACTGCATCAAAATCTGTTGTGTAGATTTAAAGATCTAAGCATACATACAGACATAGGGACAGACGCGGGAAGCGATTTTGCTTTATACTATGTAGGGATTTCGCTCCAACTTTATAATTATATTCTGAAGAAGCTACGCAAGTTGGAGCAAAATATCAATATAAAATTAAATTTATAAAATAACAACTAAAGCTTAATAAAATAAACATTTTAATTATTTTTATTTATTTATTTAGTCTAATAGAAATCAATTCTAAGACTACATTATTAACAAGCTCTTTTAAAAAAGAACTAAATTTTGGACTGTATTACCGATTTGTGGTTGCTGTTTGGATTGGAAACCAATTTTGTTCTAACAAATGAAGCTGTTTTCTATCATATAACTAAAGCTTTTTAGGAAAGAAAAAAATATCAATATTATTTTTCGATAAAACTATTTTAAGTAAGTTGTATAGATTTTGCAGTTGCTCAACTAACTCATCAGTAAATTTCCACCAAATTTTTAAAAAATTAAACAAAAAAAAAAAAAAAACAATAAAGATCGTTTGCCAGGAGCTTTTAAAATGGGAGTGCAAACTTAGCAACCTTTTTTTTTATTTAGACTTTGTCCTTAAACAAAATTTTAAAATTCAGAATTATATTCGAAAGGCATTCCTGCTTTTTTTATCTTGGTTGCTTACATATTTTAAAAATATTTACAAAAGCCTGAATGCTATTGATTATATAAAAAACGTTTTGCATATTTAAATAAGAATTATTTTTTGTGTTTTTTTGTTTTGTATTTGTAGGCAAAATATTTTTTATGTTAGATTTATTTCATTGTCTTGCATACTTGTTTTCAACAGGAGTATCACTACAAGCACTCTAGAGACAATAAACAATATTATTTAAAAAAAAGCAACAACAACAAATAAAAATATGAATATTTAGTTGAGGAACCCATTAAAATGTGCAGGAATTTTTAATTATTAAGATATTTTATGAAAAAACAACAGCAAAATACAAACTACGTGATGGTATGCTTACGAAAAAAAAAAATTAAATAAAATAAAAAATAATTTTTCATTTTTGTTTAGTAAATGTCATTGATAAAATATTTCAACTCCTCATGCAAACAATTTTTTTTTCTAAACTGGAAGCAAAAAAAAAATATTAAGTTTGCATTCAAACATAATTTTTTTCTTTTTGCTTTCCTTTTGTATGTATTCAATCAGGTATGTCTATTTACATAAAAAATCATTTACCTATGATTTTAGTTGAAGGGTAAATGTGAAAGAAAAAGTAAATTTTCTAAAGCCTGCATATGACATTTACTGCTAGAAGTTTATTTAATTTTTATCTCTCTCTTTTTTTTGTTGTGAAAACGCATTTTTCAAACTACAGGATGTTGCTAGCTTTCTATGTGTATGTGTGTGTTGATGATGTATGCTTGTTTTGACTCCTAAAGGTATGTTATATATTTAAATTTTTTTCTGAGCTGTTTAAAAGTATGTGATGCATTTTATTTTTATATAAACAAGCATTTGTAATGCATGAATGACGCATGTTTGATCCTCATCATCAACATCATCTTGATAAACAGTTTTCTTGCTTTTCTTTTTGCTCTCAACATACATATTTTTGTTTTTTGTGTAACTTATTACAAGAGCATGCAAGCACATCTCTGCAATTTATTTTTGTTCCCCTCCTCAATTTAAGTTTAATCCTTAAACTACTTTGCTGTTGTTAGTTTTAGAATGTGAAAGAAAATATTTTGTTTTCTTTTATTTTTATATTTCATGTATTTTACTCTTTTAATAAATTTTCTATTTACAAAAAATAAAATAAAATTCAACTGCAATCGCTTCAACATTGATGAATCAGTGATGCATTTACAAAGTCATGTTATATTTCATTCACTTTCATGGGTTTTTTTAAATAGTTTATAGTTGCTCTGAGGCTGCATTTTAAGAAAATATAAATTTCTTTTATGGAAAAAATAAATTTATTTAAAGAATTTTATATACTAGTGAAAGCATTGGTTATAATTAATTTGTGAAAGCTTTTTCCAACAGGCATAAAGGTTAATTAAACTATTAAAAGAGTAGCCTACTTTAAGACTAAAGAAAAAACACAAAGTTTATTTATTTATTTGCTTTTAATTGCCTGCTAAAGCTAAAGCAAGAGTAATTTATTGCAAAAAAAAATAGGTTATTTAAGAAATTTTTGAAAAAATCTTTTTTGCACGACAAGCTGTTAAAGTTAAAACATAATTTGGGGCTGTTTTACTTTTAATTAATTTCTCTTAAAATATAAACTTCTTTAAGCAAAACTCAAGGGTAATTTGAGGCGAAATAAAGCAGAGAATTTTTTTTATTATTTTGTTTAGAAATAATTTCTAGAATTTTCTGCTTTTGTGGCTTATGAAAATGTACAGGTCGATGCAACAAGCATTTTTTAAAAATTGTATAAAACAGTTTTCAGTAACTTTTTTTAATTGTTTGTAGTTATTGCAAAATTGTAAGCAACGTGTTCTTTTATATTAATTCTTTATAGTGCAATAAACCTAGAAAAGCCTAGAGTTTTTCGAAATAATTTACTGATGATTTTTTAAATATTTCCGCTATTTTAAAGTGTTTAGAATTTAAAACTTAATTTCTTTATTAAAATCTAGCTTAAAAAAAAAGGAGAAACTCCTAGTAAATTAATTTGTAATTCATAAACTTTACAATTCAAATAATGTAAAAAAAAAGTGCTAATAAAACAAAGTTTTCTTTCCTTCTTGTTGAGCACAAGTTTAATAAAGTTAATAACAAATGTGTGTATGTGTGTGTGTGTTATACTAATGGATGATACAAATATTAAATCTGTTTGCAGATATTACAATCATATGTCAATGTTTGTTATAAGAAAATATCTTTTCATTTTCATTATTATTTGCGAGTCTGAGAGCAGCTTGGCTGCTTTTTTTGTTTAACAAAATTTTCCAGTTCTTCTAAGTTTTTTCTTTAGTTCCTTTTCTTTTTGTATTTTTGTGAAGTGTAAATGTTGTCATGACAGTTTTGGCGTTAAATTAAGTTTTTATATAGAGTTTTGTTGCATCAACAATGTCAACTTTGTCATCAGTCAAACTACAGTAGCAGCTAAATAATAATAAAAAACAACAACAACAACAACAACAACAACAACATTAAATAAAAAATGAATTTTTAATATAAAAAGTTTTTCTTTTGCTTATGCTGGTGCATACATGTATGTACGTTTTGTTTTTCACTCTAGTCTTGCTAGAGTTAGTCATTCTTGTCAGTATGTCTTCTTCAAGTGTGTCTACACACACACATGTATGTTGTATTTAAAACATATCTCTATATGTTTACACTTATTCATTGAAATATTAAAGTTTCTTATGCTACTTTTTTCGTCTTCTTAACTAACATGAGTGAGATGTGTGTGTGTGTGTATTTTAAAAAACTTTTTAATTTTTTTATTTGTTTTTTTTTTCTTTATTTATATGGTTTATTTATTTTTTGTTTTTGCTGTAATTTTTTTTTTCTTGTTGAACAAATCTTTTATACATCAACGAATATTGAAAAGAAAAATTAAAACCCAACTGGAAATTGCCTGCTGATGATTTTGTCCTTAAAAAAAAAAAAAAACTTGTGTCAACAAATTGAAATGCTTTAAGCACATCAGCTGTCACTGCTGAAAACTTAGATTAATAGAGTTTCTTTTTACGATTTATAAAATAATTTCATTAAAATAAATTAAGGCTGTAAAAAAAATTTTTGATGCAAAAAAAATAAAAAATAAATTCTTTTTTTATTGCACAATTTAAAGCACATAGAAACTTATATATTTTTGTTATGAAAAAACAAAAAAATATTGCAAAACCTTTAGGACTTTATTAGGTCCTTGGCCAGGGCTTGGTTAGCAATCAGCAAAAAAAAAAAAAATTATTTTAAAGGAATTTTATTTGTTATAATAAAACACAAATAAGGATTGTGAACCCCTACAAAACGCTTAATACAATAAAGTGTCAGCAGTAATTTATAAGTGTGACAGACAACCCTAACGTCTCATCAGCACAACAACACATCGATTTCACACAAAGTAAAGGATATAAAAAGTTTTGCTAATATTTTTGATGTATGACATGTCAAAATATCAACATCAGCCATTAAGTTGTAAAAAATGATAACGTTTGAAAACTCATTCATAAAACGTTAAAGCAGTAAATGTTAACTTGCCAGCAAAAATCCCTTAATCTAAACAAGGTCGCCCAAGCAAACGGCTAGCAGTGAACAGAAAATTTTTAAAAGAAAATGTATGAAAAAAAAGAGCAACAACTAAGGCTAAAGAAAAAAAATAAAACTGTGAAGAAAAGGACCTCATTTCATTTATTTATATCTTTAAAACTGACTGACACTAAAGCACACAGCATGTGTAAAATAAGGTAACACACACATACTCTTTTTATTACTTTCCGTTTCTTTGCAAAAGACCTCTTACACACACAAACAGACAAGCGCTTTAAGCAAATGTTTGAAGAAAAATTACTTTTTAAAAAGAAAATGCTAAAATGATGTTAGTGTTTGCATCATTTCCAGTAGCATTTAAAAAAAAAATAAATTGAGTGTTTGTTTGTTTGCTTTTGTATTAGAGTTTCGTTTACACACTTATACACTCATATGTATGAGTGCATATGGCAATTTGTTTGTTTTATATTTTTCTTTCTTTTTGTCACATTTCATTTTTTCTTCTTAATATTTTTTCACTTTTTCACTGATCTCACATCAACTCATCTTAAGTGAGGGAGGTGCCAAGATGTTTCACCAACTCTAAGGGAGGCCCAGCATAAGCTTACATCCAAGGTGTCACTTTCACAAACACACACAGTTTGAGAGTGTAAGCCAAATGGTTGAGAGGCAGTTTAAAGTGTTGAGCTTGAAGCCGTTTCAGTATTTACTTGATTGCCGTTTAATATCCTGGCAATTTTATACACAGTGACACTTAATGCTGTCATCATATAATATTTTCTACATCATGTTACAACAGCAATAGCAAACAACAAAAACAACAAATATTTGTAAATAGATTTTTACAACAGCTGCTATTGAGATTGATAAATGACATAAAACATGATGCGTTTTACTTTTTTTATTCGGGTGCGTAAAACTGTTTATGAATATATTTCTCTTTTCTTTCCTTTACTTTTACTTCTTTTCTTATTTAATGAATTTTGGCAAATACAATATAATTTTCACAAGTTTTTACTTTTTGTTTTTAGCTAAGCCTTTGTTTTTTCTTCTCAATAATTTTTGTCAAGGAGGGAGGCATTTTGTTAGTCGAACTCTACTTCGAACGTTTGAGTTTTTATGACTCGCTATTGAATAACATGCAGCGAATATGTACTCAAATGAAGGTAGTCGTTAGCCAAGGAAATTTTATTTAAAAGCAAAAAGCCATTACATTTTAAAGATAAGGTCGTCTAGAATTGTAATCTACCGCCTAAATACTCAAAAATTACTTTGGATTATAATTAAATTTTTTTTGAATTTTCCATATATCCCAGTGCTGTTGCTCCAAGCGATTTTAGCAACTTCCGCAAGAACCATAGAAGATTACGTATATCATTTTAAAGGGAAGGTCGTCTAGATTGGTAATCTAACGCCCAAATACTCAGAAGTTACTTTGGACTATTTAAAAAAAAAAAAATTTATTAATGTTGCTATGAAGGATTTTTACTACTCCCCACTTTGTCGAGGTGGAATTTCCGATTTTGCCCACAAAAATTAACAAAATCAAAGAGTAATTTAATCTGTAGGTTCTAAACTTTCTAGCAGTGTTTTAACATTTTCGTAGTTTTTATTTTATACTGCAAAACGGAAATTGCCAAAAATCATTTTAGAACAAAAGTACTAGCGTATGAGAAAATTTAAAAAAAATTTTTTTTAAATAATCCGAAGTAGTAATCCAAATATTTGAGAGTAGATTACAAATCTAGATAGGCTCTCCTTTAAAATGATAAGTGTTCCATTAGGTCCGATGCCTTAAGATAGAAGGGTTCGGCCGCAGTAGCCTTTATCACTCAGAGACCACATATACGCTATTTTTGTATTAAGTGAAATTTTCAATGTTTTCTAAAAAATTTCACAAATACAATTAAGAGAATCTGTATTCCCAGGATGATAGCCCTATCCATTGTGGTTGTTTTCCATTAACTCCTATTCGTTGAGATAAAAGGGTTTGGCCAAAATGGCTTCATCTCTCTATAAATCCTTTTAAATTTAGTACATATGTGAAGAATACTCGTATGTATGGAAATTTTTGTATCCCATGCGATATTTTTAAAAAAACTGTTTATCTTTAAACACATTCTTTTTTACCCTTTTATCCCCTAACTATTCGAATTTCTAAAAATCCTTTCTTATTTGCCTTACACATTGTGAACTAAAGGGCTGCATAAGCTTACAAGCACTTTTGTTTGTAATGATGTGTGGCTTTCAAGTATGCTTGTGCAGCCCTTTATTGTGAACCTCCTCCCCAAATTTCAAGTGATTAACTTTAGCGCTTGAGCTGGGCAATGATGATAAGTCAGCCAGTCAATCAGTCTGTCCGTAACGTTACTCTTTTATATGTCTGCAGTGATGTGTGCTTGTGTAAATAAATTCGATCACGAGTGATAGATCTAATTAAACCAAATTGTTCAAATAGTAAAGGAAAGGTAACTACTTTCATAAGCAGTAAAGTGCCTGCCGAACTGGAGTATGCAACGTTTATTTCATGCTTCCTTTAGTTTACTCAATCAAATTAAAAAAAGATATTAAACAATTAAATATTCCCTCCACTTGAATTACAGATTAGTAACAGCGTAATTGTCACAATGCCTATAAATCTAAATAAGCTCCCCTCCTGTCTAACTGGCAGACAGCACGCTTGTCACTGAAGTGTAATATATGACTCACTGCCTGCCTGCCAGGCTGACTGGCTGGCTTAATATTTGCATGATAATTTGTTAAAAATTATGGCAATTTGTAATGACTTCTAGTCCTGCTGTTAATATGGCTGCTGTTGGTATTATTACAAACGCCAAGCAAATAATCAGGCAAACATGCACAAACAATAAAACAGAGATAGAGAAGAGCAAGTGGAACAAAAAAAAAACTGAAAGCAAGAAAGAAATAAATATCATAAATTCTGTCATAATATTCATTTAAAATTCATTATTAATAAACAAATACATAATGCATAGCAAATATACACACACAGCCACACACACATGTGAACGTATGCATACGTAACGTTACAAAATAAACAATTTTTGCAAACAGTTAAAATACAATTTTAAAAAAGAATTATACTTTCCCTTTATGTGAGTAATTCTCTTTAAGTAAATATGCACAAAAGCAGCCAACATAAAATAAAGAAAATTTGCATAAATTACATACATTTTTAATTTGTTATTAAATAAAAATAAAAATAAAATATAAAAAATAAAATTGTATACGGTCTTCATATACCATACATAAATATAAAAGCTAAAAATAAATAAAAACCAACGCAATAATGAAACAAAACAAAAAAAATTAAAATCAAGAGAAAAATAATAATTATTATTGTAAAAATAAAACTTTACATAAATTTATGCGTTACTACTATTAATTCTAAAGTGATATTTTAATAATTTAAATCTACAATAAACTTAAATATTTCCAATTAAACTCACAATGGATAATAATATTAAATAAGTAAATAAATAAAAAAATAAAAAAAAAAACAATTTAAAACATTACAGACTTGCAATCAAAACTTTAGCATACATTACAGGGCTTATGTAAAATCATTAAGCCGGCATATGTGCAGGCAGAAAAAATAAGTTTTGGTTTTTTAATAAAAAAAAAAAGGAAATAAATTTAATAAACAAAAAAAAAACTATACTAAAATTATAAAGAGGAAAAAATTTTTTTTTTTTTTGTAATAGACAAACTCGAAGACGACCTAAATTCACCACCTAAAAGCTACATTATCAGCGAGTAACATACGACTGCAAGCATATTTGCAAGCATTTTTTATTAGCGGTACTCAGTGTTTGATGCAAATGGTCTTGCGTCATTGCAAGTGAAAAATATCGCAGCTTTTACTTTGCTACCCAACAACAAAATACACACAGTTTGCATTTGCTACATTATTGCCTTTGTGCAATACTCAAAATGGTATAGCTCTTTATGTTGCGTGTATTGCAATATCATTAGCAATGATGTTGATTTGCACAATTTACAAAGTACCTTGTTGACAGAGTCTCAAAAAGCGATTTTTTTTATAAGTAAATTAATTACTCGTAACCAAATTGTACTCAAGTTCCATTCAAATCGCTAAATTCATTTAAAGTTCGCAGCGTGTTGTTATCACTAACACAAGCTGGCACTTGTAAAAAAAAAATACATCAAATCTAAAATTCTAATAATGGAATCTGGTTATGCAAAACTAGTAACAAAAAAGCAAAGAAATAATAAAAAGTGGACCAGAGAAAAAATCCACTGGTGTCAGCTGTGTTATATGTTGCAAAAAATGTTGCATTTCGGCAATAGAAAATCGGTCATACAGCTTGAAATATTTTTGAGAGAACTAAATTTTGGAGAGCATTAGCGAAGTTGTTACAACTCAAGAATTTGATTATCACAAATAAATTTTTGATTGGAAACAAATTTATTTCAAACTACCGAAGTGGTTTTCTGTGTCTACAGCCGGCCTTGAACAATTCCTAGGCCTGTTAAATTAAGCCCCTGCATGCAGGAATCTATACGAAAGATATGTCTGCCCAAAATCCTAAATGGGGTTTATTCTTTTTTTAATAATAATCATAAATTAGTCCATAAATTGCTTGAGATTTAGCTTAACAGCTGCCAGTTAAAATTCCACTTGTAAAAGTTTTTTTTTTAAGAGAAAAAAATTAACATTTAAAACTTGTTCGTTCCATTTAAAATGTCTTATTTTACTTTGTTGTCGATAAGCTTCTAAGACCTATTAACACATACAAAAAAACTAGTCGTGTTTTGATTTCAAAGAAGAATAACAAAAATCTTTTCTTGTTTGCTGTTTGTTTTCCCTTTGCCTTTTTAGTCAAGGTAATCTTTATTAAAAACACAAATTTACTCGTCCTTACTTAACTAGTTAGTTAGTTAGTAAGTGAGTGAGTATTGAATGAACTTTTATGCAAACAACTTTATTTAATACCAAAAATCAATATCTTTATAACTTGTAACAACATTAAAGGATTTTATTTAACTAATATGCAGCACAACACAACAAACAAAATAAATAGAGCATAAAAGCAACAAGTAGCAAAAGGAGAAACTTAATATTCAACAAGGAACAGAGAAAGGGTTTAATTAATTCTTAAAAAGAAAATGAAACTCTTGTAAGCATGTAGGGCTAACGAATATGAAAAACTTGCAAGGATTAATAGGCATACACGCACAGTGGCACACTAACACACTCTGGTACTTTTCTTTTTGAATTGTTTTTAAGCTTTTAATTAATTAATATTTTTAAATTAGTGTTAATTTTGAAAAAGGTACAAGTCCACTTTAAAAAAAAATATTAGTTAACGGTAATTTTAGTAAGATAAAGACACCATCTTACTAACATTACCGCCGACTTATTTTTTTAAATGGATTTATACCACTCTTAAAAATAACAGCTTAATTAACTATTTTAAAAATTATATTTTATAGGTTTTAATGCGGAGGAGTTTGTACTCGCATATCTTGGGGGTCCACCATTAATAAAAACAATAACTTCAGAATGGAAATACGAAGAAGAATTTTAGTAGCAAATAGATGTTACTTCGGGTTAAGCAGGCAATTTAGATCTCTACAAGACACTCATAATGCCCGTGCTCTTGTATGGCTTAGAGTCAAGCAAGCAGAGGAAGCTGTACTTGGCGTATTCGAGAGAAAAATTCTCCATAAAACATATGAACCAATTTGTGTTAGCGGGAACTATCGGTATGCTGCCAGTGATTTATGGAAGCTTATAAATCTGCACAAATTGTGCTGGCTGAGTCGTGTTGTGGGCTAGAAAAATTTTCGATTACGAAAACTCCACTCTAAAGGTCAAATCCAACAACCTCTTACCGATCAGAACGTCTTAAGTTGAAGAGAATTAGCAGGAGATTAAGCCATTCCAACCTCACTTGTAAGAAGAAGGTTTTAATGCATTTATGACTTTCTCTTAGCTTTATTATTATAAATTTTTTAAATGACCAAAATTAAATGCTGCTGTCTAGTCTTGGCTTAAGTGTGTAAGAAATTTTATTTGTATTTTCTTTATTAAAAAAGTCTGTAAAAAAATCTAAAAATTAAGCCTGCTAAGCATCGCCTTAAATGAGGCCAATTAAAAATTAAAAATTAAAAATTAGCGTGAAAGGCTACATTATAATTCAAGAAAGAACAAGTTTTAACTGACTTACTTACTTGCCTTGACGCTAATTTCTAATAAATAAAATGTGTTCTCTCTAAGCAAACTCTCCTACTGCCTAAAGTATACAGCCGAGCCTTTTGCTACAAGACTTAATTAGAAATTCACAAAAAATTTACACAAATTACAAAACGTGCATAATAATGATGTGCTGTCAAATCAAAAATAAAAAAACTATAGGGATGTGTACGAGCAAGCTGCTGGTACTTTGTAAAATTAGTGTTTGATAAAATGTATGTGTTTAACTGTGGGCATGTGAGCTTTAAGTGTCAGAGTGGGTAAGGAGTGTAATAATCATGCTGTCTGTCAGCCGGCTGGAGAGTCAAGAGAAATAATTTTCGGTTGGCTATTTTGTTTTTGAAGTGTTTCAGTTTGAGCAGAGTCTTTACTTTGCTTTCATTTAATTATTATTTTCCTTTTTTTTAATGTTCATCTGTAATTTCCACTCAAGGGAGGGTGTTACCAAAAAGTCATGTACCATTTCTCTTGTTGTTACTTTTTTTTTTGCTTGTTTTTCTTAGAAATGTAAATATTGTTAATGTTTAAATTTCGTTTCTTTTTTCTTTTTTTAATTTAAAAATAAAATTTATTTTTTTTTAGCTAAAAATGGTTTGCTTTTCATTAAAAATATTTCAACAAAAATTGTAAATAGAATTAACTTAAGAAAACATCAAGTAAACTTTGATGCTTCAAACATGCTTTTTGTTGAGCAAATTTATTTAACAAGAGTTACACAGCAGGCTTAAATTTTCTTTTAAAATTTTGTTCTAGATCTCAACTTTAAGGATCTAGTCAAGAATTGAAATTGCCACGGGATGCATGACTGGCCATTGAAATGATAAGAAGCAGCCTTAAGCGACTTTTGTAGGTTGTGTAACAAAGTCGTATCAATGGCCTATTATGCGCCCGTATTCGTTAAAAAAGAAAGTCTTTGAATTTCTAATGAATTCTTAACTTAGGCAGAATTTGTAAGTTGAAAATAGTGTCACAATAGATATATTTTGGCCGCAGGGAGCAGTAGTTCTATTCAGTAACTTTTATTACGAACATACGTATCGAAAAAAGGAGTATAACGATATTTTATCGACTTCGGTACTCAGGCACTTTCCGACAAAAATATTAGAAGTTTGCGAAAAAGCTAACAGCACTTAAATAATCATCGGCAGTAACGATTTCTATTGTATTCCGTAATTTTGTCGGAAAATTACTAAATACCGAAGTCGATAAAAGATTGTTAAACTCGTTTTATCGTCTGTACGTTTATCTCATTTTATAATAAAAGTTTTATAAACTATCAGAGTTAAGTTTTTTGTGGTTGATGCAGTAGCAGCAATAGTGTGGCCTATGCGTTTCCATTTTGAAGCAATTGTTATAGGTTTTCTTGTCATAAAATCATACGATTGTGTACACACAGAAAACAACTTCAGTTGTGAGAACTAAATTTTTTTCCAATCAAAAATTCATTTGTGATAATAAATTTTTTCAGTTGCAGGAACTAGAAATCGATAATATAGGCCAAAAATTAGTTCTATTAAAAATATTTCGAGCTGTAAGACCGAATTTCTATTGTCAAGATTAAAAAATTCGTTTATCACAACTGAATTTTTGATTGGAAACAAATTTAGTTCTTGCAACCGAAATTGTTTTCTGTGTGTAGAATAGTTAATTGGGTTGGCGAGCCGAGCCAAGGTTTTTATGCGACACAAAAACGTGTCGTGTGTCGGTATACTCATGTGGCTACAATTAAATTGCCGACGTTGGAAAGCAGAAGATTGATGCTTAATGTGAGTTTTATAGTAAATTTGATAAATGGGTCTGTGTGCTGCGAATTTCTGCTCAGTCAAATTGACTTTACTGTACCAGTAAGAATAACCCGAAATTATACACCGCTTCACCTCAGATGTCTTCAAACGAATTATGCTAACGCTGATCCATTAAGAAGATTATGTAAAAATTATAATGACCTGTATGATTTTATCCATTTTTCTGTAAATATTAATGTATTAAAACGTAATATTATTTTATTTTTAAATACTTGTAACTGAGTAAGCACATGTTTGTTTAATTTTTTGGTCTGTAAGGATTCTGATCCATAGACTTAAATAAATAAATAATAAAATAGACTAAGTCCCACGTGTGGGAAAGCAGGTTACTAGGCTATGTGTATCAAAACCAAAGGAATCTTTTGTACAGTCCATGCCCTTTGCTCAGTGTGAGTATTTCTAGCAATCTGGCAGTCAACCAGAAGTCTCATGTTGTCCTACGAGACCGGACAATAACTAAGTACGTGATCTGAGATTTTTTTTTTAAATAAATCAAAAAATCTGCAGTGACATATCACAATATTTCATATCTGCCATAATGCCCGGTCAACTGTAATTGAGTGACAGACAGTATCTTTTGGCATATAATTCGCGATAGTGTAATGAAGAGCTTGGCTTGTCTGAGTCTAGTCTTTTGTCTACTGTATACCAGAGAGATGGGTTTCTGTATATTGCGATGCGCAAGCAGTTTCGATGCGAAAGCTAAATTTTTTGCGTTTGCTCTTTGAAAAATATTTGTATGTGTAAAGCGCTTTACAGAGAGCAGTACTATTGGAAAAATGCGTAAGTTAAAGGATCAAACGCCACTGTATCATTTTTATTTCGCATCGCAATTCAGAGACGACATACAATCCATTACAAGAGCTGAGCGTAGTAAAGCCAGCAGTGCAACCTGACTATCTGACATCAGTGCACATGGGCGATTATAGCCCATAATGATAATAATAATAATAATCTGGCATCAGTCTGGCATCAAGTTTATCGCCAAACATTCGATAGGGCACATGAGTATACCGATGGTAGGAAATTTTCTCTTGGCAATATAATTTTTGTTCTCAAGGAATCCAGTATCAGGGGATATATCAGTAATAAGTCAATTGGGTTTATAGTATTTTTCTATTCAACAACTAAGCTTGTTACGAAAGGCTAACAAAACAGTAAAACATTTTTCTTACACAAAAACAAAATACATAAATAATAATTCATTAAATTAAAATAGAAATTGCTTATGAAAACCTCTCTGCTTTCACTCACACCCCAAACTCAGGCAACTGCCAACTAAGAAATCCTAGACACCCACACCAAGACGAAAATTTTCTAAAAAGAATTACAAAATTTCAGCAATGAGAGCTCCTAAAAAAAACATGAAATGAACAATATTAAACAAAAACTGTCTGTCTGTCACACATTTTGAGAGTACTCAACCCCAACACAGGGGTATCTTTGACATTCAGATTCAAGACATAAATGATGTATGTGTGTCATATTCTGTAAGACAGCAAGAAAAGAAAATAACAAACAACAACAACAAAAAGTTATTTGAAATCATTTGTCATTTTATGTTGTTGGCAAAGAGCACAACCGACATTTTAAATTATTCAAAACCAAGGCAACAAAAACCCATTCACATTCAAAAAAAAAAACAAAAAAGAACGAAATTGTAATTCGAAAGTGTACAAGTTGCATCAAATTATTGCTTAAAGGTTGTCATATATCATCAGTATCACCACCAACATCATCGTACATCGTGATGTTTCATTTACACAACAGTTTCCTTTACAAGACATAAAACGAAATTAGTTCCTTATGTATAAGCGTATTAATGTATCTACTTACATTATATGTATAACCTTTTTTATTTTTTTTATTTTATTGATGGTTGTATGTGTGTGTGTGTGTGTGTGGGTGCCGTGTGTGTATGGCCTTTGTGCTTATATTTTGTTATGAGAAGTCCCCTGTTAAATTAGGTTGATGGCTTAAGAAATCACAGCACCTTCTGTACACAAATTAGTTTGTGAATATTTTTTAACAAAAATATGTTTATAATTGTGTATGTTATACATTTAAACAAATACAAAAACATCAACACACATTTATATGCTACACATCCTACTTCTACACTCATTTTTGCCTTTTATGCGCACACAAATACATAATGAGGAAAAGTACGCCTCACTTTGCATCTTATAAATTTGTATTTTCCTCTTGAATGCTCTTATTTCATTTTATTTCCATTTCTATTTATTTAAATATTTTTTTTTTTGGCCCAAAATGATTTTTTGACGTATTGTGTCAGGCTCAAGGTGTCATATATTATCAGCTTTTTTTGTTAAAAAAAAAAAAAAAAAAAAAAAAAAAAAAAAAAAAAAAAAAATAATAATAATAATATAACGAGAGTTATTTTAAGGGAAGGAAACAAACTCTAGGCTGAAAAGTAACCAACGAAAACTGATTAAAAGGTGCGTTCACTAAGAGGATTTTAGCACAAGCTTGAATGTATGTGCAGATAGAATGTATTTGTCCACCAACTTGCATTATAAAGGTTATTAAAGAAATAATTAAAAAAAAAATTTTTTTTAATATAAACTTGTTTGTTAAATTAGTAATATAAGCAAGAAAAAATATTGTTACATTTTTACTCTATCATAAAAACGTTTACTTTATTACAGTTCGGTATTGTAAAATAAAACCTAAGCGGCCATAAGCATAATCACAAAAAAAAATACGATTTATTAAAAGAATTTCATTATTAAGAATTTCATGAATTTGAAATCGTTTTTAAAAAAAATTCCGAATTTAGCGTGACTATGATTACGAGCCAAGAAGTTTAGTATTTAACACTTATTGTAGACACACATTTTATTTTAAACATCTCAATGACTCTTTACTGTTTACTAAACATCTTGTTTAATGTTTAACGTCTCACCTAAAACTGATCTCTAGTTTTTTATACTTTTTCAGCTCAGCCTACAACCTTCTCGATTTATCAAGTGATAAAACCAAACTGTAACGGTCATAGCTAATACAGATATAAACACATACTACACATTTTGCACACTCGCACTGCAAATGCAAATTCTAAGTTTTATCTTAAGCATAAATAAAATACAGTTTCGTATGAAAACTATAAACAGTGGGACAACAGCATGATTTTTCGTAACAATATATTCAATTTTTGCTTACTTACGCCCATGTTCTGAAAAACGCGCTTTATTAAAAACGAAAAGCGTTTTGCAAAACGCCAAAACATGTTCTAGAAGCCGAGCATGTGTTGTGAATAGGAAAACGCTAGTTTATAATTAAAGAATTGACAACATTAAAATACATATTTTTAAATCATATTTTTTATGAAAAAAGGTTAACTTTCTTTTCAATTTTGGTTAAAATAAAAAGAAAACATAAATCTAGATTATTTGAACTTTTTATCTAAAAGTAAGTAAATAAATATTTTTTTAAGCTTAAAAAATATTTATTTATTTACTTTAAAAAGAAAACATATTTAATTTGAATTGTGCAATATTTTATATTATCTTAAACTAAAAGCTAAATTCATCAGTGAAGCGATCAGTGTATTTGGTTTTTTTTTACCCTAAAAATATTTAAACAAAATAAATGTTTAATTTCTTTCAATTTCATTATTTAATCTAACAATAAATTTCTTAAATTTTATTTTAATTTTAAAAAGAAGCATTTTTTTTCTTAAATTTAAGTAAGAATTTTCAAAAAGCTTTTTCTCTTTTAATATTTTAATAAAGAAAAAAAAACAAACTCATTTGAACTTAAAGACCCACTTCAAGTGCACTAGCACAGAAAACCTATAGACCAAAAATAATAAGAAACAAGACATTTGTCTGACTGACGTGTTGTATTTGTAGTTGGTGGCTGGTTCCTTGTCTATCGGTTTCAAGATTTATATTTTCAAGTCTGTTGGCTGTTTTTTAAAAAGCAGAACCAAAAAAAAAAAAAAAAAATAATGATGGCAATACAAATATAAAACATAATCAACAACAACAAAATAAAATAAATTAAACAACAAATCCAGCAGATTATTTTTAAAGAAATCTTCCCACTATTTTTATTTTTATGGCAGAAGCTTTTTCCTTTATTTCGTGCTTAAATAAAAAAATTTTTTCTTTTATTTTAGCGTTTAGTGAAGCAACTTTATTTTTTTTATTTCTTTTTTTTTTTCTTTTGCTTTGGCTGACAGCAATGCAAGTTTATTGCAATAAGAGCTGACTTCCGAATTAAATGCTTTAAATATTTTTCTCTTTTTTTTATACAGAGGAAATTTTTAATTTTTGTTCTTTATTGTTGAGTACAACAACAGCATGTTAAGCATCATTTTGTTCATCACCATTATTTATTTAATTCCGTTGCATTTTTGTTTTGTAAAATTTTCTTTCGCCACATAAATGTGTGAACAAAAAATTGCATTGGTTATGAATGGGAAAATAAAAATAAAAAACTTAAGCATTTTAATAGACAAAACAAAATGTATGTGGAAATAATATTTGTCATCGCCATCAGCTGGTATTTAAAAAAATGCTTTTTAAATAAAATCAGGTTTGTATTAACTAAACTGATGGCGTCGTAAATTCTTTTAAAATCTATTTCTATATTTTTAAAATAAAATTAAAGAGCTCAAGCTCCCGCAAAAAGTTTTGCAAATTATCTTTTTTTTTTTTAAATGAGCACAAAATAAAAAAAAGAAACAGTTGTTATTGTGTTCTTATGAAGTCATCAACTTTATTTTCATTGTCATTATAATTTCATTTTTACTATCCTTAACAACTTCATCATCTTCGTCATCATAAACAGTGTTCAACGAGCCAAGTTAACCACTGTTTTTATTTATTATTTAAATTAATTCTGATGCTATGTTTTATTACTTTTTTTTTTATTATTTTATGCATTTTTACCTTGATTTTAATGTTCAACAATTAATGACTGTATAAGCCTTGCAAATACAGTGTAAAAAAGGAGTGAATTTTAAATGTATAGGTTGCTTGTGCACTCTCTGCTGAGTGCAGAATCTATATTATTTAACAAAAGAAAAAGACAGTTGTTGAATCTTTTCTTCTTTTTTTAAGGCTTACATACTTATTTTTCTTATTGTGTGCAAGCTCATTTTGTTGGTATAGAATAAACCTTAAAATAGGCAATACATAAATATAAAGCCCTGAAGTAGGCCATGTTTTCTTAAGAGTAAATATAATTAAAGCCTAATTATAGATGCAAGGTATACAGTAAATGTTATTGGATTTTATTTTCAGTTAAAAAACAAAGTAGACAATGACCCGTTTTAATTTTAATAAGTAATTTAACAAGAGTTTTATAAGTTGCTTTAAGTTCTGACAAACAGCATAAGTCATTTTACGAACCAAAAATTTTAATATTAAATAAAAAAAAAAAAAAATCTATAAAAATTAAACCAAAATTTTTAAAACCGAAATACTTTGAATATTGCGGATTAAAACAAAAGACTGGAAGTATTAGGCAGCAGAAATACGTTTAGAAAAATTTTTATTAAAAGCCTAATTATTTCTATAAAATTAAACGTAAGCTTCTACGCTGCACTTGTGTTTCAAAAAAAAAAAAGTATTTAATTTATTAGTTGCGTGAATTCATGGGATTGATAAAACCAACTATTTATTTTGAATATTTTGCAGGTTTTTAAAAAATACATAAAATGAAAAAAAAGAAAAGGTGGATATTCTAATATAAAAAATTAAGTTAAGAGTTGTTATTTTTGAAAGTGGTATAAGTCCAGTTAAAAAAAAATTGAGTTAGCGTTAATTTTAGTTAAATGGGTGTCTATATCTTTTTTCTCAAAAGGAAATTTTTCAAAAGAAAATTGGACTTATGACACTTTGAAATATAATAGCTTAAATATATTATATAAAAAAATATATATTTATTTTTTTTTTTTAATTTTTTATTGTTTAGATACCTATTGCAGCTAACTTATTTTTCAAAATAAAATTGGACTTATGACACTTTGAAATATAACAGCTCAAATATAAAAAATAAATATTTTAAATAATTAAATTGTATTTTCCCTTTTTTTATTGGTGGTATACTAGGCTAAAATTAATTTAGATAGTAAATTGCCTACTTTAAGGCTGAAGTGCTAAAATTGGTATCTCTGTAAATTCCGCTAGTGTGACTTATTGCCTGGTTTTATTACAACAAAGCCAAAATTTAATTCGTTTATGTCTTTTGAAAATAAAAACTAATTTTTCTATTTCGTTATTATTTGTGTTATAATTTTTGAAACAGCCATTTAAAAAAAATTTTTCCCAAAAAATTAAATAAAATAATTCTAACAACAATTCACTTGAGTCGAAAAAATTAACTTGACGAACTTTTTCCTTGTGATTTAGACATCGTAGGATGATATATTCCGCAACTAACGATGCCATTTACTAGAAATTTATAAGATAAACTTTTAGGTCTTCCAACATAACTTAGGCCCGTTATTACAACTTTCGATACTTAAAGTTAGGATTTTGTGGGACAAATAACTGGATTTTGAAATCAAATTTGGGGGGATATTTAAGGACACACCATTAGATAATTAAATTATCAATATTTTTTAATTAATGCTTGATTTTGGTATAAAAGCTTAACTTTAGCTATCGGTAACTTATAATACTGGCCCTTAATAAAACATAAGCGGGTTTTCTGTAATAAAACAGAATTACTGAAAGCTAAAAAGTTAAAGAATAAATTTTTTTTTAATTTATAAAATTTTGTTAAAAAAAAGGTGGAAATTATTACATTTAAACACAAATTATAATTTCTGTTTGTGTTTTGAATTTTCCTTTTTGCATAATTTTATAAAAATTAAATTAAAAAAGAAGTAGCAAAACTTTTAATAAGTTGGTTAACAAACAAAAATTCTGTTGATTAAATTAAAAAGAACATCCCTAAAAGTATACTTCAAAAGTAAACCAGTATTATATACATTCGTATGTATATTAATAGCAACCCTTAAATGTTTATGTATGTAGATTAAAATGTTGTGTGTTTCATAAAAGCATAAAATAATTTTTTTAAAAGCGAATTTATGTTAAACAGAATTATTGATTTTAGATTTTCTCCTAGAAGTAGACTTGTTAAATATAAAATTTTTGTTATTTATACGTGTGTCACAAATTTCATAGGGAATTACCAGTAATTTAGTTTCTTGTTGCTGGTTTATTCCCTTTAGGTATATTATGTCTTTTTAAAAAGCGCCCCCACAAAATTTTTTTTCTCTTTCATTTAGAAAATTTTGAAATTTGAGGCAGTAATATAGATATTGTTATTATTTTCTAAAAAGAAAGTATGTCAAGAACATGTAAAATGAGTTTAAAGCTATTTGAAGGAAAGTTTAGAAAATTTTATTTGAAGCCAAAACATTGAAGATTTTGTTTTAAGTCTTGTTTACTTTACTGCTTTAACAATTTAATTATTGTAATCAAGCCTGTAAATTTTCTTATAAATGTAGACTCTAAAATTTCTTTTATTTAATTTTTTAATCAAACAACTTTGTGTTATTTTAATCTTAATTCTTATTTTTACCACATTTTTTCTCTTCTTTATGCTTAAATTATGCCTTAAAGACACAAAATAAACTTAAATATTTAAAACTAATATCATTAACCTAAATTTCTTAATCTGCTACGCTTAACGTTAAACTGTTCTGTTTTAAGTAGAAACCTTGATTATTAAGTTAACAAACTAGCTATTAAGTTTAACACAGAGCGTGTGTACTCTGGCTTTTACACAATTGGGCCACATTAATTTTTCAATAACCATAATAATCCCACACTTCATCATTATTTAAAGTTTATCATGTTTGCTTTTTTCTCCTTCTTGTTTCTTGTTATTTGATTTTGTATGCCAACAGATATTAAATAACCTTTTTGTGCTACAAAACAACGTATAAACAAACACAAAAAAGTGTAGCCTACTTTCCGTCAGTCACACAAGTTTAGTGCTGGCTTATGAAATTTTATGGTTAATTATGTGAAGTCTAATTTTTCAAGGATGTTTTTTTACAATTTGTTTTCTTTCTGATAATCTAAAGATGCTCTAGCTTGCGTCATTATAATGAATTGTTTGAATGATAATTTTATCTACTAAACAAAAAGCACTTTTCAGGCTTTGAAATAAGAAAAAGATAAAACGACAAAACAAAAAGTTATGCAAAAAAGTTGTCGTTTAAGAGAGAAGTCAACACAAAAGCTATCTAAGGAAAACAATATGTAATTTGAAGCATTTTTAGGTTATGAATGTGTCATTTTGCTACTCACAGTTTTTATTTATTTAATTTAAAATGGCAGACAAATTAGATGATTAAACAATAGCAAAATAAATACAATAACATTTAAGGGTATCATGTTAATTTTAAATTAAACGAATGTCACATATAACGACAAAAATAGCAACAAAAAGTTATAAAATAACCAAAGGAGTATAAATTTGTGTAATTGTGACTTAAAAAATAAAATAAAAAGAATTTAAAATTTAAATTTAAGTTAAATTAATTTAAATTTTTAAATTACATTAATTTAAATTTTTAAATTAAATTAATTTAAATTTTTAAATTCAATTTATTTTAAATTACAATAATTAAAATTTTTTTAATTACTTTTAATTTTTTAATTAAATTAATTTTAATTTTTAAACTTTTTAATTTAAATTTTTAAATTAATTTAATTTAAATTTTTAAATTCAATTTATTTTAATTTTTAAATTAAATCAATTTAAATTTTTAAATTCAATTAATTTTAATTTTTTAATTATCTTGAATTTTTTAATTAATTTTAATTTTTAAATTAAATTTATTTTAATTTTTAAACTAAATTTATTTTAATTTTTAAATTAAATTAATTTAAATTTAACAAAATATTAATCTTAATTTGTGCTAATTTCAGAAATTGTGTTAGCTTTTAAATTTATTCTATTACTCATGATATTATCATGAGTTATTTATTTAAATTCCAAATAGAAATTATTACACATTAATTTTAATTTTTAAATTAAATTCATTTTAATTTTTAAATTAAATTCATTTTAATTTTTAAATACAATTAATTTGAATATAATTGCTTGTGTTTTGTTGTAAAAAAATATTCTAAAGCCTAATGGCATGCTACGATTTTTATTTATAATATTTGGAGGTTTCTGCCTTTAAGTTGACAACAGTTTTGAAAACTTTTTTGTTGTTCTATACAGAGAAAGGATTAAACCAGTGTCATGCAGAACTCACTCTTCAATGTTTTAATTAAAAATTGTAGATTCAAAGAAATTACTGTTTTTTCTTCAATGTAAAATTTGCTTTTGTTAAATTTGAAAAATATGGATTATCTGATGAAAAAATTCTTACTATTGAAAACACTTGCTAATTTAAATACCTAAAGTTAATAAATAAATCAACTAGTTGAATTTTTTTAATTTTAACGTACAACTTTACTTTCAATATGAGCATTAGGGTCACACTTTTGATAGTCTACCGGTAGTAAGGCAGTAGTGACCCTAACAAAAGCAAGAAAATTTAAGATACCCAAAATTACTTTAAGCTTAGTTGCTTAAAAATAAAGATCGTTTAAATGATAGTACCTATTGAATCTTTTTAAAACTAATTCAATTTTGCTAAAATATTGTGAAATTATTTTAAAAAAATTTTACTAACAAAACGAAAAACAGAAATACAGAAAAAGTCAATAGCAAAATGAAAAATAATTTTAAAAAAATATGCTGAATAGGTTTAATTTCACTCTTTATTACTTTTTAAAAGTTTACACCCTTTTTATTACACTCTTAAATTTTTTCTACCTTTTTTTGCTTTAATAAAACCAATAAAAAATATATAAACGGAACATATTTCACACAAAAATATTTTTATATACAAGCTGTGCTAGAAATTTATAATTTTCTCATTTAAATGCATTAAGATTGAAGTAGAAGGCAACGAAGGTAAATTCATCATCATCTAACAGGTTTTATTAACACCAACAAAAAAAAAAAAAAAGGAAAGTAAATACAAAAATGGCAGCAAAAATTTCCATAATAACACGTGTTTTTATTTTATTTCTTAAATGCGGCCTAAAAGTATGCCTTAATATTTGAAATTATAAAAAATATGTTTCCAGCAAGTAAGTAGGAATTCTAACACCTACCAAAAATTAAACATGGCATGAGCTACGCGCCATGCATGTCCTTAACATTAAATATTTATAAATAAAATGAAAATTATTACTGGAAATTATTAAGACATTTCAGGAGAAAAAAAAAGGAAAGCATACTTTGTGGTAAATATTTTAAAAACACAACTTTCTGTATATTTTTAAAGCCAGCAAAAACGTGTATGGAAATTTAAATTAGTTAATGGTTTATTAATATTCATTATTTTCAAAAACAAATTTGTTTGACAGTAAATTTTCTTTCAGGTAAAACCTTGTTTAGCATTTTAAGCTTATTTCTGAGCAAGTAATTTGTTTAGCAAAAAAAATTTTGTGAATTTGGAAGTGGTAGTTTTCTTTTAATATTAATATTAAAAAAAAAAAAAAACTACTTCGGTTGTGAGAACTAAATTTATTTCCAATCAAAAATTCAGTTGTGATCGAAATTGTTAATTTTGACAATAGAAATTTGGTCTTACAGCTTGAAATATTTTTAACAGAACTAAAATTTGGCCTGTCTAATCGAAAAATTTGCTTATCACAAATGAATTTTTGATTGGAAACAAATTTAGTGCTCACAACTGAAGTTGTTTTCTGTGTGTAATAGTCCGTCCTGTGAACGACTATCTTCTTACTCTCGGGTCAACTACGGGTCTTTCCATTTTCCCAAAATTACTGGTGATATTTTTTAACAATAAACAACCTAAAAAAAGTCCTTTATGTAAATTTATTTTGTTTTTTTTTTGCTGTTAAAATTTTAATTTACAGAAATATAAATTTATTTTGTGCCGATAATGAACCATAATTTTTATAAGTAGATTATTTATGCATACAAATTATGTTTAACAAAAGTTTTTTAATAATTTGCTATCGCCTGGACACAGGATTATATATAAACGCAACTGCATAAGCGAAAGAGAGAGAGAGAGAGAAAAGTGAGAAAGAGTGTGTTATTGTTTTTTTCTACTTGTTTATGCAATTTATTCTGATTAATTAAATATATTAAATGTGTGGCTGGGCTCTCTATTGTAATTATTTGCTGGTAATATTTTTAATTAAATATTATAATAAGTTTTGTCTATAGCTTTTTTTAAACAATTAAATTTAATTAATTCTGTTAAACAAAACTGTTTAAATTCATTGCAAATTGTCCAGAATTCATTAAAAATCAATGAACTAAACAATTTTCTTTTCATTTGTTAATTGATAAAAATTTAATATAAAACTTTAAAATAGAATTCGAAAACAAAAGACAATAAATTATTTATAAATTTATTTATAATTTTGGCAAAATTGAAATTTAAAAAAAAAATTTCAGAAACTATTAAATAAAAGCAATTGAAGTGAGTGTATGAGTGTTTGATCTAAATCTAAAATTATATTTTTATGCCTTATGCTTTGCTGATTCTATTTTACTATTCTTTTGTACAGCAGCTATTGTGAGCTCCTTTCACTGCTTAAGCTAATAATAACCGATTTTTTTTTGTTGTAGCTTATTTTGTTCAGTTTGTGTTCTAAATATCGACCAAAATAAGCGACATTGCGACTCCAGTAGAGTCATAAAAATAAATAAAGTCATAAAAAATATAAGTTTTGTGTGTTGACGTTTTACGTTTACAGTTTACAAAAACAAAATGAAAAACTAACTATGAATGACGACACACAGTAAGCCAGAGAGCAAGTGACTGAGTGACTGAGTGAGTGAAAGATTTGTTAGGTAGCCTGAAATGGAAATGGTTATTTGTATATGGGTATGGTTGTTTACGATTAAATGATCGTAAAATTGCTTTCACTTGCTAAAAAGCAATTGAATTCGTACACAACAACCGCAAAATTCCCAAGAAGAAAAATAGAAGAAAAAAAAAATATATAAAATAACATGAAAATAAAACTTAAAACTTGGCGAAAAAATAGAAAAAAGAAAAAACTGAAAACAGAAATGAAAACTTTGCAGTTGAAATATAGTTTAAGGGAAATCATAAATTCACTATAATTTCTAGCTAAATACCAAAGTCACCCCTGTTAAAAAATGTTGAAAAAAATTCTTTTAATTTAAGAAAAAAAAAATAAGAAATGAAGCAAAAACTTTATTTCTTGGTTAAAAACACATAAATTATAAAGCACAACAGAGAAATTAAATATAAACTTAAATGTTGGGAGTTTATTTGCTTAAAGCTTTGCTTGTACCTGCCACTCCTTAAAGACCTAGACCTTTTTGTATTTAAAGCACAGACGACTACAACTTTCAAGCAAAAGTTCTAAAATGTGGCAGGTTTTTTCATATTGCTCATCAGTTACTTAATGCATATTTAATATCGCGTGTCAAAGGATAATTTATATTGTGGTTGTTAATATCCAGACATTGAAATACCAAAAAAAAAAAAGTTTCAAGCAAAAACTCATAGTTTACCTGCTAAAAAAAATCCTGTAAAAAGTTAAAAATTTTAAACTTTCCCTGCACTATTTTAAAATTAAGTAAACTGAGAAAATAACTAAACAGGAGTATTACAAAGAAATTAATTTAAATAGGCGAATTCTAGCCTTGTCTAGATCCAGAGAACAATAACTTTATTTAAACGTGTCTTGCTACAGGAAGATTAAGGTAAAGTCTACAACATTTTCAGACATCCGGCAGTTAAGCAGATTCAATAACTCTGAACGTATTAAGGCAAATATTAGTTCTAGAATCAGAAGAAATCATATCAAACTCTACACTTAACTGTTGACAGGCCAATTTAGACTCAATTACCATAAGAATAAAATTGTTGTGGTAGATGACGACTCTTATCGACGTAACAGTTTTCCCACAAGAATTAAAATTAGCTACTAAGGCAGTGCGGTACTAGCCCCAGAAAACTAAAAGGACAAATACAAGATATCAGCATCCTGCAAACGCAAACATTTATTACAAAAGTATGCTGGTGCAATATTCAATTTTTTTGCAAATCGTTTCCAAAGGAGGTCGAAATGAATGGCGGTACAGTTTTTGCGGAAAATATTAATATATACCGCTGGATCTATTTCTTTTAATTTTTCTACCATTTCATTTAGGTCACGATTACAATAATCTTCGCTTTTTTATTTTAAAAAGGTATCAACTCATAGATATAAATAGAGCAATTCCTTTTAAAAAAAATTTTACGCGCATTCATTATTATATTTTGCACTTGAAGAAATTTTAGTTAATTTACAATATCAAACTCATTTTGAGTTAACGCCATTAGTTGGTACAATCACACTACAAGCATATACACGGTCAATCGGCTGGCACCAGTATGCTTGTATTGTGTAAAATGAATTCTTTAACAATTAAGAAATTCATGCGGCTGCACAATCAAAATATTGAATTAAAAAACTAATTAATTAATTCTTTTAATTCAATTAAAAAAAAAAAAAAAAAAAAAAAAAAAAAAAAAGTTTTTAAAAAAATTTTTTTTTTTATTGAAATCACTAATTTAGTAAGCTTGAGGTCGAATTATAAATATTTTGCACCCACTTTAAGTACCTTCTTCAGGATATATTATATTTATAAATTTAGTTTGTTAAAATAATTTCTTTTTAGTTGTGTCAGTTACTACCCTATTTTTCTGTTTTTATTTTTAGCAGTATTTGTGTACCAAAGTGTGTATTTCCTTTAATTTTGTTATTATGCTGATATTTTTCTGTTTCCTTTTTTATGTGTTTGTTATATATTCAAGGATTTCTTGGCGCCAAAAATGTTTTATTGTTAACGTTTACATAGACCTCACGTGATATTAGTCATATTTGTTGTTGTAAGTATAAAAGCACAGGAAGTTGTCCTCTTAAGTTTTTTTTTTTAAACTATTTAAAAAAAAAAAGCAATTGTTAAAGTTATTTAAAAATTTGATACTCTCTGATATAATATTTTAAATTAAGCATTTAGTAAGTTGATATGTTAAATAAAGAAAGCCACACTCAAGAAATCAATTGCTAACCAAGGAGTTTTTACAAAAAAAAAAAAATATTTTTTTTGCTTACCGCATGAGCAAATTTGGGATTTATAATTTAAAATCATATTTTACCTGAAAATAAAAAAAGAAAATTAAAAACTTTAGTTTTTTGAAGACAAATATATACATTTTTTTTTGTCTAATTTAAGCGAAATTATTATAAATATAAATAAAATTCATTTTCTGTTTGTTCTCTATACAAAATTTGTCTAAAATTTATAGTCTTTATACTGAAAGGAAGGTCGCCATATATTTTTTTAACCAGCCACGCCCATTTTTACGGCCACTTTTAATTTTCCATACTTTATTTAAGCCTGAAATTATGCTTTGGCAAAATACGAGCTCCTTTATAAAATAGTGAATGGCTGTATTAATTTAAATAGGTTTTTTTTTAAACAATTAAAACTGTATTCATAAACGGATTTCTTTCAAAATGTGTACATACGTTCTCTATACTCTAATGCTTGTATTCAAGGAAAATTAAAGTAGACTTGAAATCGATATTGTGACAAATTTGTATGAAATATTTGTCATAATTTATACTTAAAGTCGTTATTAGTCTCTTTGAATACCAGCCTAAGGCTACCAACTCACGTAATAAAGGACCGACCAGAACGAAACCGGGCAAAAACATTTGGTGTTTAATAAGCTAGTTTTTAATTAACCTTGAAACAATTTATTTTTTCTGCTTCTTAAAACATTATAAGTGCCACCCATGAAATAAACATTTATTCCACATGTTTTTTCTTTTTTTTTTTTTTAATTAAATCAGTGTATTTAAGAATTAATTTAAAAAAGCCATTTATTTGTTTGCAAAAGTACAAAAAAAATAACAAAAAAAATTCCATTTTAAATATTTATTCTTTTTAATATGCAGCCGGTGGTGAGCCAAAGAGTACCATGAATTGAAGCAATAATTTGCATACTTTCCACTGAAATTGTTATAAACTGTTTCTGTAATTATTTTTCTCCAGCACTGAACATATCGCTCATTTACTTTAAAAGTTTTATAACTAAAAAAAATGTTTTTTTCATAAATAAGTGAAGTGAAGCTGGTGCTCAAAGACAAACAAATTGTTTATTATTTCTGTTTCTAGTTTTCACTACGTAATTTTAAATACCTTATAAGCCTTAAGGTATTAATCAATATTTTATTTAATAATAATAAAAAAAAAATATTTAGAATATTTCATTTAAGAGTGGCACTGTGGAAGCACTTCAATGAGCGCTATCTGCTTTAAGAAAACACCACAAAAGCAAAATGAAAGTAAAACTTTTATTGCTAAACTTTAAATGTAAAAGTCTGTCACATTTTTGTATAAATATTTTTATATTTTATCGATCTTGTATTAACATAAAAATTTCATATTTTTCTGTACTTCAATTTTTATTTAATTTCTTTTTTGTGGAACTGTACTAAAAGAATCTGAATTATGCCAGGCCTTTAATATTTGTAATAAAAAACAAATTATTTTTTGTTTAATTATAAAATTTCTTTATTTGTTTTTAATAGCATCATGGCATTTTTCCTTCAACTCTTGCGTTTTTAGTTTAGTTTTAATCTGTGTGTTTATTAATGCAGTCAGGTTTTGTTGCTTAACTTTTTTATTTTTGTTGTTCTTGTTGCTGTTGTTATTGAACATTTTAAGAATTTTTTAAGCAATTATAACATAAAGTTTAGAATTCATTCAGTTATTTTTAACACTTGCGACAAGATTTACTGAAATTTTTCGCAATTATTGGCAAATTCATAAAAAACATTTTTGTTTAATAAAGACTTATTCAGCACATTTTCTATTACAAATTTGTTTAGCAAAAATATTTTATATGAATTTTGTGTTAAGAATTTCAATTTTAAATAATTAAATTTGCCAGCTTTAAATAGTGAAAAAATTAAGCTTTTAATCAAGACGTTAGCATTTCTTTTAATAAATGCAGCCAAACCGTCGCATTCGATATCCTTTGAAAAGTAGCGAAAATTTTGTATTTTTGTATGCAATAAATTTAAAATTTCAATTAAAATTGTTGGATAATGAGTACAACGCTTCTTTAATTTAGATTTTAAGTCAGAATTGTTTATTCAGCAGCTGTCTGTTCCTCATAAATATTACCACTGTGGATCAAAGAAGTTGTAGAACATATAAGTACTTAATTGTAATTTCGTGAATTTTTATCAATATTAAATATACAAGAATATCGCTCGCAGGAGCCTTAGTACAGCCCAAAAGTTCATTTGTTTCATATCTAAGCCCCGGTGTAGCTAATTTTACTTCTGTTAGTAACAGATAAAAGGAAAGTCACGAACAAAAAATTCAATTCTTCTATTTATCCCAAACAAATTTTTTCTTATTGCCTTTTGTTCAACAAAAATTAATATATAAAAATGAAAGCTAAGTTCTTCCATTTGTTCCGAACAAAATTTTTGTCCGCACAAAATTTTTCTTATTGCTTTTATTTAACAAAAATTAACATATAAAGATGAAAGCAAAATTATTCCATTTGATCCGAACAAAATTTTTGTCTGCACAATAATTTTTTTGTTTGTAGTTCAATGTCTTAGTCACCGTTAACTATAAAAAATATTTAAAAAAAATTGTGCAGACAAAAATTTTCGTCCGGAAAGAGAGGAGCCCCTTTAATTGTTTTCTTTTTTTTAATAATGTTACTTTTTATTATATATTTGCTTAAGCATTAATTAATACCGTATTACAAGGCTTTGGTTTATTTCAATTAACCGGTTTTAACGATTATGTTGATGTTAAGTTTGGTTTGAGCATATTTTTAAATTTTTATTTTATTTAACTTGCTTACAGCTTGACTTTTATTATTTATTAAAAAAAAAACTTTAGATGAACAAATGGTTTTGATTCAGGTTACAAACACGCTCTGCTGTCATAAACTTGTTTTGTTTTTTTTTTTATTATTTTTTTAATTTTCATGATTTTTAATACAAGAAGAAGAAGACAAAAATAGTCATAAAGGTGCATATAATGAATAAATAGCCAACATTTTTGTAAATAATATTGACGTTTATTTAAAAAATTTTCTCAAGCGATGACATAATTTTAATATTTTTAAAAAACAAAAACAAGAAAACCTGAATTGAAGACGTTGTATAAATTAGAAAAATCTCAAAACCAGTTTCAGACCTTGACTTATAAATCAAACTACGGCTTAGTTTATTTAGTAATTTTTTTTTTTTTTTTTTTTTTTTTTTTTTTTTTTTTTTTTAATAATTAAGCCTGACACAGAGATGATTGGATGATGGAATTTGTTTTAGTCATTTAGTATAAAAAATTATTAGAGACTAAAAGTTATAGCTTGTTAGGCTGCAGTTAGGAAATTAATTTAGTTAACTAAAGAGACATCGCCTGAAGCTAAACAGCACTTAGTTTTCAATTGGTTCTTACAAATGTCGATATTGCTTATTTTTTCTGATAAGCAACATTTGTTATCTTTAATCTTTAATACAAATACTTCCATTTGTTCCGAAAAAAACTTAAATTGCTATAAAATTTAGTTTTCGGACAAATTAAGCCACTTGTTTCTAACAAAATTTTTCTCCGCACAATTTTGTATTTTTTATTTGTAGTTTAATATTTCGCTCACAAAGAAAAACCTTAAAAAGTATATAAAAAAAATTTTTTTTCCAGACAAATTTTTTTTTCCGAACAAGTGAAAGAATTCTTCATATTTTCATTTTTGTTGAATAAAATACAATAAAAAATTTTGCTCGGAAAAAATTTAAGAATTTAGTTTTCATCTTTATTTATTCATTTTGTCGAACAATAGACAACAAAAATTTTGTGCAGACAAAAATTTTGTTCGGAACAAATTTAAAAATTTTGTTGAAAATAAAAAAAGTTTGTGTTGACAAAAAATTTTCTTCCCAGCAGGTGAAAGAATTTAGTCTCTTGATCATCAGGAATTTTAAATTACAATGAAATTTCCTGATGATAAATAAAGGAATTAAATTACTTTCCAAAGCCATTTAGCGTTCTTTTAATTGAAATAAAATTGACTATTCAAATTGAAACTTTAAAAAGGAAGAAGAGTATTCTAAAACTGAGTTGTGTAGAGTGTAAAGGGCTACAGAAGCATACTTAAAAGCAGTTCTTATTATAAAATGTTACACATAAATATTTGTAGTAGGCTTGTGCAGCTCTTTAGTTAGTTTAAATTGATAAAAGTGATTGCTTTACTCAACTATTATAGTTTAAGTAAATATTTACGGTTAAAAATAACCAGCAGCTATCAAAGCCATATTACAGTCACATAATGACTTGTAGTGAAGTAGGAAATTAAAAATAGAATAAAAAATAAATAAAATAAATTAATTGTGCAAGAGTCAAAAGCATCAAATAAAATTTAGGATTTTTTTTATCAAGCCGAAAAACACGGGCTTAAAAATCCACAAAACAAATTTCAAAGTAAAAAGAGTTTATTGACACAAATTCTAAAATCGTTTACTAAAAGAGAAAAAAAAATTTTTTTTGATGTGTAATTTTTTTGAAGGCTATTTTGTTAACAAAAACTAATTTGAGTGCTTTTGATTACATGTTAGTATTTAGATTTTTAAACGAAAATTTAAAAATTTTTTATTTAAAATTTTTGTTTAATTTTTTTATATATAATCTAAAACTGCTATTATTTATTTAAGTTATCTTTTGTGTGTGTGTTTAAGTTTTTGGCATGTTTTTTTGCAATATTTATATAGCGTTTGTTATTTATTCTCAGTTCAATTAATTTTGCGTTTGATTTGGTTTTTTTTTTAAATTAAAATTTTTTTTTTTTAAATAAATAAATGTAGTCAATGTGTATGTGTTAATATGTTTATGCGTTGTTATGCTTGTTTGTATGGCTACGTGTGTATTTGTTTATTAAAAAAAAAAGAAGAAAAAATTTAACATATAGAAAAAAGTGCCAATTTGTTTAACCTTGAAGGCTTTAAATAAAAGAATTCACTAAAATAATATTCGCAAAAAAAATAATAAAAAAAGAAACAAGAAATACATGCGGATAAGAGACCCCAAATCTAGACATTTGCGTTCATGCGAGTACATACATAATTAATTGTTTAAAATTAAAAAAACAAGCACATGGCTGCGATGTACCTACACATGTAAATCCTTTTTTAAAATAGAGAATTTTTTTAAATTCATTAATACAATGAAGAAATTCAGTATGTGAATGAAGCATCCAAATAAGTGATTCGTGCTACTCGTAGTTCACACAATTTATAGCAATTTAACGCAAGAGACTATAGACGATATGGCTAGGATTTTATGGGGATAACATGTTCAGTTTAAGACCATGGATGAGGGGCCTTCAAGAATAATTAAATTAAAGTATGGTGACTACTGCAGAATATGTAGGAAAGGCTTTGTAAATTTGGAGAATAAAATCCTCCAACAACAGTGATAACTCTATATCAATTATAAATCATCTCAGAGGGCAATATTGAGGAAATATATCCTTAAAAAATAATGGGTTTTTTAACTACAATAAAACAAAAATGTGCCACAAATCTAATGAAAAAATTTTAATAAACTTTTTTCCATTGATTTAATGAAATATTTCACAAATTTTGGGAATTAATGAAATATTTTCAATGCACACTGAAAGAGTTAGTTTTCAAGCAAATCACAATGTTCTATTTCAATAATAAAATTTTTCATTAATTCAAAGATATTCATTTATTTAATGCAATATTTCATTATTACAATGAAACTTTTTTATTACTTGAAAAATAATGAATTTTTCATTGGATTAAGAAACAAAAATTGTTGAATATTTTAAAAAATTTATTCTTTATATTAATGAATATTTCATAGAATTAACGAAATATTTCATGATTTTAACGAAATTAACATTACTTGAAAAACAATGATTTTTTATTGGATTAATAAACACAATTTTTTCACTGTTTTAAAAAAGTTATTCTTTAAATTAATGAATATTTCATAGAATTAATGAAATATTTTATGATTCTAATGAATCTGTCATTAATTCAAAAATAATGAATTTTTCATTGGATTAAGAAACAAAAATTGTTAAATATTTAAAAAAATTTATTCCTTAAATTAATGATTATTTCATTGAATTAATAAAATATTTCATGATTCAAACGAACGAATCATTGCTTGAAAAGCTATTAATTTTTTATTGAAATAATGACAATAAGCAAAATTGTCTTAGTGTAGAGCTTAGTAAATGTCCTGTTTAATTTTACACATGCTGAGCTGCCAGCCTACAAACACCCCATTTAAATTTGCATTTTAAAAATTCTCTGAATTGACAACAATTTCGTGTTATAAGCAAAAACTCACTAAACTGTCATTTATTTAATTTCAATATTAATTAGATGCACTGCCTATAATTTCTTATGAAATACTTTTTAAATGTTTAATTTCATATTTTGCTAGAATAAAAAATTTTATTTTATTTTAATCAAACGCCTAGAGGCTCCTTCCGTTCTTACGGTCCTTATAAAAATAATTTTTTTTTTTAAATTTGTAAAGGTGTGCTCGCCTGTTGTATCAATAATAATATTTGTCTATGCGCCATAAAATAAGCTAGATTAATTTGAAATTACTAGTGTTTGTGTATGTATATGTGTGAGCAATATTATAAACTGTTTATAAATAGAGGAGATATTAAAATAAGTTCATGTTAAATACCGGTCCATGGTGTGTAATTATTACTTATTTTCCATTGTATTATAATTTAGCCAGAGGGAGAAAATGCATTTGCAGTTGCCATTGTTCATGATTTTCATATTTATTTATTTTATTTTTAAATTTTTCTTTTTAGTTAACTTTTAAATTAAACTTTTTCTGAGCTGTAGTTAAGTAGCGGCAAAATTTTTAATTAAACCCATCCATTCATTGTTTTATAATTTTCATATTAAAACGCTAAACTGTTGTTGTTGAAAATTATTAAAAACAACTACAAATTAAAAATAAAGGTTAAAAATATAATTGGACTTGAACTATTGTTTTTAGTTTAAAAATAAAGTTTTTTTTTTAATAGAAAACGTGAAGCAAAACGTTTACAAGCAACAATTTTTATAGAATTTAAATTATTCCAAACTATTATATTTGAGCTGGGGGCAAATTTAAATTTTAATGTATTTGAAATGTATATCGGATGCCTTAAAGTGTCCAGTGGTATGTAAGGATTTTAAGCTTTGCCTTTTTTCTTTTATTATTAGTAACACAGCAATTTAAAAAGCTTCACTAAATCTTTGCCTTCCTTTCCAACTTATAAAATAAAAATGCACAAAATCAAAAGATAAATACGAGTATTTAAAAAAATTTAACACAATTGTTGGAAACTACAGTATTGTGTCAACTACAATAATTAGTTGGTCTCATTACGAGTCTCGTTGTCTTGATGGAAACAGAGACGTGTGGTAATTCGACTATAACAACAACACTCGTAATAAGACTAATTTTATCAAACCTTTTTTCTTTCAAAATTAAATACTTATGCTAAGTATGTACTTTCAGTGTAGCACAATTAAAAAAAAAATAAGCAAAGAACTTAAGTAAACTATTTAGCTCATGCATGCCGACAGACACATACGAATGAGTGTGTGCATTTAATTTTTCTTTATTATCAATTGTTGTTACCAAGCACAATTCAGAAAAAGATGTTTATATTTAATTATAGTTTATTGTTTACTTACTGTTAATTTTAATTTCATATAAATTTTTTTTGTTTTGGTATTGCAAAAAAAAAAAGTGAAAGAAAAATATTTATTTGCTTTGAATGAAAATAAAAAAAAAAACTAAAACACACAGACATTGAAATTAGAGTTAGTTTTTTTTTACATATTCCCCATAAATATAAATACAAAACAATATTTTACTATAAATTATTCTCACCCTATTCGGCATGTTAGTGATTAATTTTTTACTTGTAAAATAAAATGAAAACAAACTGTAGGCAGAGCAGCAACCACTAAGGCATAATGAACTATTATTATGCAACAGGCATGGAAAATTTAATACAAAAAAAAATCTTAAACGGCATTTTCAAACAAAAAAAATTGTTTAAATAATTAAATTTTTACACACAAGAACACTGAAAGAAAAATATTTTTTGAAATTTTTCATTAAATTAACAAAATTATTTAAATCAATTAATGAATATTTTTTTTACAAATATTTCATTTAATTATATTCAGAGCCGATGATCATAGCTGTCAGTAGTCGTTAATACTTTAGTCTTAGAATTTAATTCTAAAATATTTTCATCAAATTTAAGATTTAATTTAATTAAATGAGTGAATTAATAAAATATTTCATAAGGCCAATGAAACGCTGGCATTGTTTAAAATATAATGAATTTTTCATTAGATTAATGAATAAAATTCTTTGAAAATATTAAAGAAATAATTCATTAAATTAATGAATATTTCATTGAATTAATGAATTTGTTATTGAGATACTGAAATATTTCATTAGTTAAATGCAACTTAAGTTCTTTGATATATAATGAGTTTTTCTATTGAAAAAAAATTCTCTCAGTGTATTAAAAGTTTTTAATGAAGGTTAAAAGTGAAATAGAAATTTTGTATAATTTTTAAAGCTTTTGCTAAGCTTTAAAAAAATTGCAAATATTCCATCTCTGTGATACACTCCTCTATTAGTAAATCATTTAACCACACATACAAACACTTGCCTGAAATGTGTATATATGTGGGGCTAAGTGTGTATATTTTATTCTTATCAAAAACAAATCTAACTGGAAATCAGCTGTCAGTTGTGTATTATTTTTCTATTGCTGTTAATGTAAAAATAATACTAATAAAAAAAATATATATACAAACAAACCTGCCAGATTATACATACACACAAATAAATAAATACGTAAATTTATATTAAAAAAATTTTTTTTTCAATTATTTTTTTTTATTTAAATCATGATTCATTTCTAAGATATTTAAGGTTGAGTAAATCGTAATTTGAAGCTGATAAATATTTTTTTTTTTTAAATTTAATTTATGCATATTTAAAACGAATAGAACAAATTGTAAAATAAGTAAAATGATTGTTACGAAGCAGGTGTTTACAAAGAATTTCAAAAATGTTGCAAAAAAATTTTTTTCAAATAAAATTTTATTAAATTAAGTATGAGTCACGAATAAAAAACGAAATACACAAGCAAACAAACATTCTGCAATTAGTTTAAAAAAAATTTGTAGTAATCAAATGAAAAATTTGGGAACTACTCGTATAAATTTAAGAGTTTCCAGGAGTGTCTTTAAATACAAAAAAAAAACTTTAACCGCCTTTATATAAAAAAACCTTGATACATTTTATATACGTTTTGGCAGACCATGCCCACTTTTTAAGAGAAAAATCTAAATTGGTGTTTTAATAATGAAAATTCAACGGATATGCTCTCCATGCTTCTTCCAAATGTAAAAGACTAAAAGAAACCGTTTAAAAACAGTTAGTGAATTTACAAATTTAATTAATTTTCTAACAACACAAAATTTCACTTATCAATGACTGAATTTAAAAAAATAAAATTATATTGATTTAATATTGAACGGTTTTAGCCAGATATTTAAAAACCAAAACTTTTTAAATAAATTTGCAAAAAACCAGGGATCTAATCACCGCATTTGATATCAAGTCAAATTGATCACAATTTTTCTTTTTGGTATCATGGTGTTCATCACCGCATTCCATATCGAGTAAAATTTATCGAAACTCTTTATTTCGGTTGGCTTGCTAATTTTGATAATGAGAAACTTATAAATTATTTGAGGGTAAGGTCACGCAAAGACACTTAAATATCAATATAACGTGAGTGAATTGGCATTTTTTTGCTGGAGCTTCCAAATGTCACTGTATCTTTACATAGAGCGCTAGAAAGAAATACTTGTTAAATGCCACGTCCTTGATTCAGTCCCATTTAATCGGCAAAACCTAAAAGGGTCAATGATTATTGTTTAATAGTCAGCTGAGGTCTAATTACCACAGTCGATATCGAGCCAAATGTCTAGTAATTTGAGATGATAGCATTCGTTGCGAATCTTCGATCGAGTGTAATCTTGGTGAATATCATTCGATAGCAAACACGCTGTCGCAACCAAAACAAATTACTTTTTAAAAAAAATTTAGTTATTAAAATTTTTAAAATATTTTCACCTTTTTAATTAGAAGAAACAGATGTCAGTAGCTGCCATTGTTCATCCATATTGTTGCCTAAATTCATGCTTTAGTTTTTTTTTATTTACTGGCATTTCACAAACATTTGTGCATTTGTAATTTGAACCGAACTACAATTTGAGAGATATCGTATGCGATGATTTGCTTATTCGACATGTCTCGGAAAACTACTCGATACGATAGTCTACTCGCTTCCAAATGCGGTGATTAGACCTCTGAGTTCTTACACAATCACATACATAAATTCTCTTTATTAAATACACATTTCTGCAGCCTTCATTTAATGGCTTTAAACGCTGCCATTAATTTTTTTGTTCAACAGCACCCTAAATTATGCTACAATTTTGTGGTTGTTAAATTTACCTGGCTCAGTAAAGAAACAGCCTGATAATTATACACTATGCCAGCAATTAAAAGGCACAAAAACTATAGAGCATACCAACACAACATGTATTTGTGTGAAACGAAAGATTTATTTAAATCAAGTGAAACGTATAGGAGGAGTAACAGGCGCAGCGAGAGAGAAAGATAGAGGAAAAAGATACAAGCAAGTATACATATGCATTATATGTATGTGTTTTAATTGTCTGTCTGCAATTTGCATACTATTAGGCGGTTTATTTTATTAGCGGTTAAATTGCTAGGCCATAACGAGACTTTAAATAGATTTTAACAAATTATTTCAATAAATACCAAATAATGTTTGCAATTCTATAGGCAATTGACTAAAATTAATTTAAGTAGTTTCCACCAACTGATCCAGCTTCATTTAATTTAAGATTAATTTAAAAAAAAAACAGCTACTACAAATTTCATAGAGAGATAGAAATGAATTTATATGAAATTTATCTCTAATAATTTGGTTGAAATGCTTGCTAGCCCTAACGCACTACAATTACAATAAATTTAATTTTTTTTTTTTTTTGGATATCAGATATAGTTTGTGTTAGAGTTGTTTTTCAAATTTTATGGCAAACAATACTTTTAATATTTTAGCACAAATGTAAAACCAAAAGATTTATTGAAACTTTTCATTTTTGACTGAGTTTAGGGTTAGCAGGAAGTTGGAAGGCCTTAAAACATTCTAAATTTGTTTTTTTGTAGTTGCAAAAAAAAAAAAAAACAAAATTCTGCAGTTAAACCAAATTGTATTTTGTTTTTGGTCCCCTTTGGATTTCCTTAAGCAATTTTCTCTTTTAGATTTTCATATTACCAACTGGCTAAATTCCAAAAGGGTTCTTAGGTCTGCAGACAGTTCGTTGACAAACATTTGTTGGTCTTTTTGGTTTTTTGTTTTTGTATGCAGCAGTCATTTGGTTGCATGTCTATTTACAAACGAAATGTTTTCAACCGAAATTACATACAACAAGAGAGCCAAAAAAAAAAAAAACTACCAACGAAATAAAATGAATATAAATAAATAAACACATTTTCAGTTCAAATGCCTTTGACGCTATTTTATTTCATTTTTATATTTATTTTAGTTTTTCACATTTTTATTTATTTCCTTTTTAGTTGATGTTGATGCCTTATTTTTAATTTTTATTTTCTGGCCAGCCAAAATGTATGCCACATTTTGTTTTTGATATGCCTGCCAAAAATGTATGCTACACTTTTTTGTTGTATAACGTTTTTTTTAGCTCCCTTGTTATTTGCTCTTTTTTTTGGTTTTTTTTTAGCTGCTGCCACTGCACACTGTTGTGTTTAATATAAAAAGTTGCGAAAAAAACACGCTCATTCAAACATAAATAAATTTTTGATGTAAATTACGTTTTTAAGTTGTAAATTTCAAATTGCAATTTAAAATAAAATAAAAAAAATCTTTAAGCATTTAAATGTTTTTAACGAAATAAATTCACTTTTTTAAACACAAAAATTGTATATTTAATTAGTTGGTCCAAAAATTTAATTTGAAATTATATTTTTTAAATTGTTATGCTTCCTTTTTATTAAACTTAATTTTGTTAACCGTTCATTGTCTTTGGAAACGATAATAGAGCACCTACTTTTGAGTCATGTAAGCAGAAATGAAAAGTTTCTTTGTGTGCATGTGAATATGTGTGTGTTAATAACAATAATAATAAAACCAGGAACACAATAGGAAAATCAAAAGCAAAAATATTACAAACAAACAACTGACACGCAATATGTGGCTCCCTCCTAAAAGTATGCACGTGATATGTTATACAAAATACCGGTTTTCTTAGTATTGCATAGAAATGAGGTAGCACACATGTAAAAGTGTAAAACCGAATGAATCATACTGGTACAACCACCACAATAATAAGTCACCAGACACAAGAACACTGCATTCAGTTTTTAGCAAAAACACAAAAAAAAAATACAATTTATATATACGTTAACAAATACCAACAAAAACAAACCTTAAAGAACAGCGAAAACAAAATCTAAAAGTTCATTGTCTTCAATAATGGCCACAATTGTCGAAATAGAACAAAGAGTGAGAGCCAGCCCACAAAATGAAAAACACGCAAAAATAAAAGAAATTTTAAGGAAAAGTAAAATTTCATGTTCATAGAAGTATAAAATGTAAAATAAACAAAGAACTAGAAAGAACACCACAGCCACGCCACCGCCATCGCCACCACAGAGAACAAATATTCTCAAAAGTTTAAAGGTTTTTAAAAGATTTTTGCTTTCGTTATTTGCTTATGGTGCTGGCCAAAAAATATTCCACATTTAAAGCTGCTTGCTTACAAATGCATGTTTAGCATGTTTTTCTGAAATGTGTTTTTGTTGTTGATGTTGGTAGGTTTTGTACCTAGTTTACGCCTACATGCATGCTATGCAAATCTAGCAGCAAAAATTATCTTTTGTCTGACATCAACAACAGAATGATAAAGCAAAATATGGGAAGGGTATATAAGAATTTGTATGTATGAGTGTGTGTGAAAAGCCTCGGCCACAATAATAATAACAATAACGACTACAACAATAACAGCAACAACATCATCTACCACATTTACTCTAAAAGCAGTTTGCTTTAACTACAAATAACCTGTTATTGTAGGCATTCATATGTTAATATGAGGGAACCCCTTTCTCTCATCTCATCTCTCTGTATTTTATTTAACAAACATATGCTTATGACCGACCACACAGGCGTATTTCATATATAAACATGTATTGCATACATAAAAGGGGTCATCAGTAGTCAGTTTCCGTATAGAGGAATATAGCAGACAATAAATGAATGTAACTTATTTTAAAGTGTTGAGCTTGTGCGCTTATTTTTTCTACATTTTTCTTGTTGTTGTTATTGTTTATCTATTGTTAAGGAAACAAGTCATCGTTTTATACATTGCTAATGCACATACATATTCATATTTAATGTTTAGTTAGTTTTGTTTTATGTTTATATAAAATATGAGTTTATTTAAACTAACATGTGTGTTTAAAGTGGCAGATGCAAGCAGATTCAAGTCTGGCAAGTTGTTATCTCAACAACAACTACAACAACAAAATCAACAGCATCACACAGCAACAACATTTAAATACAAACACTTGTTTATTTATGAAGATGAGTTATGGTTATCAACATAAATCTTTAAGACTTTTAGGTGCTAAATAGAATCAAAAATTAATCGTAAGCCTTAAGGCTTTAAACCTCTGAGTTCAACAACGTATTGATAATATTATTAGACTAAACAATTTAATAAAGCAATAAATTTTTATTTAAAATCTTAAAGAAAAATTATTGCCAAACTTTAGGAGATTTATTTTATTTATAGTTTTTTTGCTAGATAAAATTTTTCCAAAAAAAAAAATTTTAATTTTGCGTATAGAAAATTTTAAGAAAAATTATTGCATAATTTTAAATGATTTATTTTATATTTAGTTTTTTTTTCTCAATAAAATTTTTTTCATAACAAAAATTTTATATATATAAAAATTTTAAGAAAAAGTGTTGCATAATTTTAGGGTATTCTTTGTTAAGTTTTTATTACAAACATTTTTTTCTAGAACAAAAATTTTGAATGTTGGCTAAGGATATGAAATTTTTAAGAAAAATTGTTGCCTAACTTTAAGGGATTTATTTCATTTATAGTGTTTTTGCTAAATAAAATTTTCCAAAACAAAATTTGAAATGTTGGATATATAAAATTTGTAAGAAAAATGGTTGACTAACTTTAGGGGATTTATTTTAATTATAGTTTTTTGGCTAAATAAAATTTTTCCAAAAACAATTTATTTTGAGTATAGAAAATTTTAAGAGAAATTCTTGCATAATTTTAGGTGATTTATTTTATATTTAGTTTTTTTCTCAATAAATTTTTTTATAAAATTTTTAAGATAAAGTGTTGCATAATTTTAGGGAATTCTTTAATTACAAATTTTTTTCTAAAACAAAAATTTTGAATGTTGGATACAGAATATTTTATGCTTATTTTTCAAGAAAGTTTTTAAGAAAAAGTGTTCTTGTTTTAAGGAAATTTTTATGCTTATTTTTTTTTTCAAAAATTAAAAAAAAAAAAATTTAAATGTTGGGTACAGATATACAATTTTTAAGAAGAATCGTTGCCTAACTTTAGGGTATTATTTCATTTATAGTTTTTTTTTTTTTTTTCAAAAATATTTTTAAGAAAAAATTTTACCTTATTTTAAGGGATGTATTTTATTTACAGTTATTTGTTCAATAAAATTTAAACACCAAAAAAATAATTACTATTGCAGATAAAAAAATTTTAAGAAAAATTATTGCATGATTATAGGCAATATTTTAGTTTCTATTTAAAAAATTTTTTGCTCAAATAAAAATTTTAGATGTTGGATATATAAAATTTTAAGACAAATCATTGTATAATTTTAGGAGATTTATTTCATTTGTAGTTTTTCGTTAAATAAAATTCTTTTAACATAAAAATTTCAAATGTTTGTTATATAACTTTTTTAAATAAAAAGTATAAAAAGTTTTTGTTTTAAAAAAATTGTCTGTAAACTAAAATTAGATATGAATTAAAATTTATGTGTTATTCATTAGAAATAGTATAAATTTTCTATTTATTAAAAATTTTTGCTTTCTAGCATGAAACTTTCCAGCTCTGGAAATGACTTAAGAAACTTATGTCCTTATATTAAAAGGCTAGCAAGCAATGCTTTATTCTACAAGAGTTCAGCATAGCAATTTTAAATGCAAAACAATTCCAAGAAATATTTAAACATTTATATAAATATAATTTAAAGAAAACTATTAATGTTTTCTATCATAATAATTAAAGGAAACTATAAAAAAAATAGTTAACTGTAAAAACAGTAACTGATTACAGCTGGTGCAAGTAGTACAAAATGATAAAAAAATAAAAACTTTTGTTTTGCATAACCACTTTAAAGAAAATACATTAACCATAAAATAACTAATAAAAAATTCTAAAATTTACTTTATTGGGGGGGAACTAAGATATCCGTGGCTGTAACTATAAAAACTAAGCAGAGAGTGACCCAAAATGTAAACTGCAATTAAAATTTTCGGTTTATCTAAAGTCATAGTGATGTGATAACTAAACACGCTTTTATTTCTACTATAGGAAAATTTAATTTAATTAAGAATAATTGTCTTTTTCAACTTTTTTTTTTAGTTTTTTAAGATTTGAAAGTCAAAGTTTAAATGCATCAACAGCAATTTAGGCTATTTGCCTGTCAGAATAATACAGCAGCGAACTTTTCTTTACATTTTTCGCTCACCTTTTAATTTAAAAAAAATTTAAAACAATTTGTAATCAAAAAAAATATATAATTTCAAGTCATGGCCACCCAACAATGATCATTATCGTATCATACAACCCTTAAGTAAAGTACTTTGGCACAACCTCATTTGCAAAAGCATAAAAACACCACCCTAGTATTACAATTCCTGGTATTGCTGGTGTTTCCAAATGCATTTTTTCAATTGTTATTTTAAAGCTGTTTTTGTTGCTGTGTTAAGATTTACAGGTGACGCCTAAAAGAATACTTTACGTAAATGCATTTCACAGTATTTATTTTATTAAAAACGTGCAAATATTTTTCGTTTCTCTTTTTTAACTTTATTTTTTCTAATTTAGTACTCTCACCAACATGGTAAAATATTCAAGTTGACTTTCCTAGCTGACTGGGCGGCAAATGGTAAGTGATGTTTTCGTGTTTTCTATTTTTTGTTCTTTTTTTTTTTAGTTTTGCTTGCATTGTATAAAGGAAACTTGCGCCGTCCTATAGGCTCGCCAAACAGACGCCAAAATGTATGCCTTTGAATTTTTTATATGCAGTTTTAGCTTTGTAGCCATAAATACAAGCTGGCAAACGACTAAAACACATATTTAAATTGTGTTTTTTTTTCATAAATTTAATTCTAGGTTAGAATTATTTATATTTCTTTGTAAATACATTTAAAAAAAAGGCTGGTGAAGTACAAATTTTCAGGATTTTTTATTAAACTAAAATTCAATTAAATTATGCTCACCCTGTTTATTTTTAAAAAGAGTTATTTAGACCATAAAGAATTTATTTACCTGTAAATAAACAGAAATAAAAAATTTTATTAATAAAAATTTTAAAATAAATAGAAAAATTATTAATTTAAAAAATAAATGTTTATTTACTGCAAACAATTATAGCAATAACAACAACATAAACAAGTTTAACCTAAAGCTATTAAATAAAAAAGTAAACGAAAAAGTAACAAGAAAATTATGATTTATTTTCATTTTATTATTTGCTATTTTGTTTTGAGTTTTTTTTTTTATTGTTGCTGCAACAAAACAATTTTCTTTAAGCCAAAACACGCATACTGGCTTTTTAAATGAGCTGCTTTTTTCTTCATCTATTAAAAAAAACATTTAACATAAAGAAAGCAAGCAAGTAACAAAGAAAGCAAGAAAACTGTAAACTGTAAGTAAGTAAAGTGTAGTTGGTTAGTATTACAACATGAAATCTTAAATATATAAAAGCAAAACTTTAATAAAAAGAAAAAATTAAAAAAAAAATTATTATTTCTAATAAAAATAAAAGAAAACGTTTACATTTCTTTTTCATTTTACTGCAGGCTGCAAACAATTACTATTTTTTTAAAACTATTTTATTACTTTCTTTTTTTTTCTTGCTTGCTTTCTTACTTATTTGCTTAAATTTTGTTTCAATTTCTTTTCTAATGGAAAAAAATTGCCAGAATGAACAAGAATTCTTGGTGCAAAATATTTTTTCAATTGCAGTTTTTCGTTATTGCTTTTGTTACTTCTTGACAAAATACAAGTGCAGCAAGTTCAACAGAAAAATAATATTAATAAAACAAAAACAAAAGTTTACCAGAATAACAGGAAAACAAGAGAAATTATTGCTAAAATAAATAGTTGAAGCAAAGAATTTTATATTCAATATAAAAACCCACAAAAGTTGTTAAGGAAGTAAAAAAAAAGAAGAACCATATTTTTCATTTTAAATTCGCCACTTAAGTTATTGAATTGGTTCTCTAATGAATCATCCCAACTATAGGCTTTAATACCAGATATGATATTTTGAGGTCATGTCAATACACAAATGAAAAATTCATTATTTATCAAGCTTCCTAAGATTAAAGTTTCATTAGAAGAAAAATGTCTTTTTTCCAACCCTTGAATGATTAAGTTTTCTTAGTTGAATTCATCTTGTGAGCAATTTCATTAAAATTAATAAAATTCTTATTAAGTACTAAAATCTCTTTAATTAAAATTATCTTGCCAATTGTGAATAGTCCCAAGGATTTTTTTCCGGGGGAAATTTTGGTTTTTGAGAGAAAATTCCTTAAATCAGATAACTTGCTATGAAGATATTTTGTTTAAAATAAGAGGAAACGGAAAAGTAAAAAAACTCCTGGGGAATTTTTATTCATACTTTCTTTAAGCTATTCAAACTATTACATTAATTTTGTGAACTATTCACTGAAAATGAAACAAATTTCATTGATTTAATGAAATTATTTTGATGTAATATTTCATTAATTCTGTGAAATATTCATGCAATTAATGAAAAAATTTCATTGATTTAATCAAACTATTTTTATGTAATATTTCATTAATTCATGCAATTAATGAACAAAATTTCATTAATTTAATGAAATTAATTTTATGTAATATTTCATTAATTCATGCAATTAATAAAAAAAATTTAATTAATTTAATGACATTTTTTTTTGTTGTAATATTTCATTATTCCAATGAACATTTTTCATTTTATTTATGAAACGAAATTCTTTTAATGAAGAAGGTTAATTTTATTTAAAATACTTGAGGCATTTTGGTTTTGACTATTTTTTTTTTGAAGCCGTGACAGCCTAAAATGACAATTAGTTTCTTTAAGAAGGGATTAAGATTATTTTCCACGATTTAAAAACCAGTAAGGACCATTATTACAAGTTACCGATAGTTAAAGTTAAGATTTTATATATCAAATATCAAGCTCTTGGCTTGACATTAAATTAAAAACATCAATAAGTTAAATATCGAATGAATAGTGTGTGCTTAACTATTTACTTAAATTTGGTTCCAAAATTTTAGTTACAAAAGGTTATTTGTCCCACAAAATTCTAGCTTTATCTATTAAAAGTTGTTATGATGACAGCAAGACTTTTGAAAGAAAATGTTTGAAAATAAAAAGTCCAAAACAATGTGCTGTTAATATAATACACGGGTTCAAAAAAAAAATAAAAAATAACGGTCAGGCTCCATAAATGGGAGCAATAGTTTCGATCGCACATTGAAAAGAAAAACAAATTTTCGTATATTCGCCCGGCCGTAAGTGTTTTTCATACTCAGGCCAATTATAAAAACAATTGCCCGGGAGTTTTATAACTTATCTTTTTCTTCTTTTTATATCAGATTTGTTTTTCTTTTTATCATAGAATATTCTGTCAGTTAGGGAAATTTTTTTTTTTTTTTGTAAAAAAAAATATGGGGAATATTCTTGAAAAATTTTCTAGACGAGTCACTTGTGTTATAGAACTAACATTTTAATCAGTTAAAAGAAAGGAACAAACCTTTTTATTAAAATTTAAGTAGTGAAACTGTAACTGGAAAAGAAATTATTTCTTTGCACTTCAAGCTGCTTTCGTTAATGCTCAGGAAAATTGAGAAAAATTTTTACTACACAATAGCCACTTTTCAGTTAAAAATTTAAAGTATTTTCTCTGACAGAGATGAAACAAAATATTGAAAAATAATTTAGATTTTCTTGAAAAAAATAAAAACAAAAAAATTTGATTGAAAATTCATTTTTAAATATTTTTTTTTTTTAATTCAAAGACATGTCAGTGTATTTCTTTATTTTCCTATAACCTTTCTTTCGATTTTATTTTCTTTAGCTCAGCTCTACTGAACTCAATTATTATTTGCCTTTTGCATTAAATTTAGCTACTGTTGATTTCACTTGATTCTACTCTGCTGCTATTAATGCTGCTCCTTTTACTCCTATTGCTGTCACTTTTATCCATTTGTGTCGTAGACAAGAGTATTATAGCTTTATTAAATAAATTCATTGTAGCGTAGACCACAAAGTCAACCTTCTCACTGTATTGTGTCATAAAAACGTACAAAACATAAAATTTTAACAATTTCCCTACTTAAGCTTTCAGAAAATTTGCCAGTAACATGCCAAAGATTAGTTAAGAATTGAGAGCAATAAAAAAATTTTTAGGAAGCAACAGAAAAAGAAAAACGTAAAGGAAAATGTTAATAAAACACTTTTTTTATAGGTTTTATATTGATAACAAAATAAAAGAAAAATCTTGCGTTTGTTTTTTGATACTCTTGACTGGAGTTAAGGACTGAAAAAATAAAATAAAAATTCTAGAAAATTTTACTTTGCTTAAAATTTTCTTTTCTATTTTTCTTATTTTGGCCTTAAGAAATAATACAACAAGTTTGAAAGAAATTAAATATTTATTAAAAAAAACAAAACAAGAGCACAGACTCGTAAATTGCTCATACGGCTCATGTGCTTGGCCAAACAAACTTTAGCTTTTTTTTCTGATTTTTAATTTATTTTATTGCAACAGCTTTAGGAAGCAACTCAAATTGAAATAAAATCAAAAATTAAAATAAATTTAAGTTGACAATATATTTTTAAAATTCAAATTGAAATGTGTTTTTTGAAAACCGGCTTAAATGAACTAAGCCCTAGCGAAAAGTTTTAACTGCTTGGAAGTGAGAAGAATCAAAAAGCTTTTGCATTTATTAATATTTAGTTTTCAAGCCTTGAATTCACTTCACTGCAAGAAATATCCGATTAAACGATTTCATTAATTTAATAATATATTTCATAGAATTATTGAATTATTTTTATTATTTTAACAAAAAAAAAAAAAATTCATTAAGCGAATAAAATTATTTAATTAAATAAATGAAATTTTTTAAAAAAATTCCACTTTAAGCTTAAAAAAAATAAATAAAATTGTTTCTAAGCTGTAAATTAATTTTTTTTCATTAGTTGGCAAAAAAAAAAAAACATTTCATCTCAGTTCATTCATTATAAATGTCACTCATTGAATCAATTAATTTTAATACAATTTTTCCTGCCATTAACGCAGCCTTTTATTTTTATTTTATTTTTTTAAAGCCAAAATGAAATTATGTTTAAGAAGAAGTAAATAAATTAATAAACGCATTCAAGCATGTTTGAGAATACAAACATGCCCAGTAGTTTTGAAAACTCGGGGGAAATAACAAAAATAAAACACAAAAGGGTTATTTTGTGACTGGTGGAGATGTGAAAGTTGAAATATTTTTATTTTACCTTCACCAGAAGTATTTATTCATGTATTTTGCAAATATGTGAAGCATATTGCACTAGATTGTGAGTGTCCTTTTTACATTTTCTAAATATTTTAAAGATCACAAATTCTATAAAAGATTCTGGAAACTTTAATTTTTTAACTAACAATTGTACATACTCGTACATAAGCTTCTTAATTTTGATTAAATTCCATTTGAGCAAGTATGCCCGCCAAAGTTTCCTCAAGAAATATATAAATTTGATTGGTGTATTGACTCAACCGCACCATTTTTCACTCATTTGCACTGTTTGCAAGCTTATTGCTTTTAATTTAAAAAAGTTAATTGAAATGAGATTTTAAAAGGCTTACGGCTAATAATATTTGCACTTGATTCTGGGGCTATATATTTCTTTAACTCCTTAGGAGTTTTATATCTCCCATGTGGCCGATGTTGCTACTTAAATGATGCGAGGTGATGTTTGCCCAACATCGGTGGTTACGTTATAACCCTAAGATAAGCTAACAGATTTGCTGGAACACTCAAAGTCATTAGATAAGCTAAGAAACCTAGCAAATTTGCTACTTTCACTTCAGTCTGTTAAACTAAACTGCAAATTCTTTTCTTGGCATTTTTTTCCTTTCAAATTTCTTTAGAATTGCAGGGCTCAGTCTTACAAATAAATACAAATTAAAAACAATAACAAAAAAATTTAATAAGTAGAAAAAATTATAAACGAAAAGCTTCCTTTTTATGTCGTTAATTTTCCCCTTGATCTGCTTAAGTCACAACTTGAAGTTAAGTATGTTTTTGAACATGACGCACTTGATGTTTTTAATTGAGTGCTTTTTTAACTGAAACACACTCTTCAAATAGAGGCAAACAGCAGCCACGTTGAACGACAACCTACAACAACTGCAAGATTTACAAAGCAACAAAACAAAATAAAATTTAAAAAAACAAACAGGCAAACATAAATATATGAAAAATTTAAGAAAAGAAAAATGAGAAGAAGTTCAAGAAAGGAACAAAAAAATAATGAACAAACACAAGTAAATGAATATAAAAATTATATTGCAAACAGCACATGTTGTTTAACATCGACCTGCCTAACATACAAGAAAATAACAACACAACAAGGAAAAACAAAAGAGAAAAGTGTGTAGGTGTGTGTGTAAGCATGAGGGACGAAAATTATAATGGCATACTTTTGGTGAAGCCTTTTCAAGTAAATAGAGGCTTAAGCGAAATTTAAGAAGGCTCTATTAGTAAGCCAGGAAATTTACAGAAAAACTTGCTTTATTTTCAAAATGTCGGTAAAGAGGAAATTTGACTTAGAATAAGTCCTTTTTTGCAAATGTTAATTAATTTTTGAGAAGCATATAGCTCAGGTGTAGACTGATATTTTTTTACTCAGTTTTTGTCTGTGCTTACTACTGAAAAGCCTTGGTGTAGGGGTTAGTAAATTTTTTTAGCCAAGTAGACGTGTTTAAGAGCCTATCAGCTAAATGCGCACGAAAGCTTCGAATTTTTCATTTCGAAAGCTTCTTTTGCATTTAGCTGAACAGGCCTTAAAATTAAATCACTATGATTCCTTTCCATATGGACTACTTGTTAAGAAAGGGAAATGACAATTAGGCTAAGCTATTTAAAAAAAAATAATTAACATTTAAGAATTTAGCCCTTTATGTTGCCCAATTATACCTACAGCTGCCAAACTTTGTAAGTCACTCGACATATTTATTTAAAAGCGATTTGGAATATTTAATTAAAAACAAATTACGAAATTTGACATTTAAATCCTGCCTTTAGGGTTTGTAAGTTGGAGTACTAGGTTGGAAGTTTTGAGGAAAAAATTTAATTTTTTTTTTTTTAAACAGGACAAGGCTAAAATCGACCGTATTCTTTTGCAGGCATATAGCCTCAAGAGTTTCCAACATAATGAACTAACATACATTTCATTAAAATTGATTAACATTTTTTGATTTTATTTTTATTTTAATTGAATTAAATGTTTACTGCTGGCCCTTGGTTTTGCCTAAGCAATAAAACTGATTTTCTTAAAAATTTCTGTTTATTAGAAATTCTCATTCAGTATTTAATAATAGCACAGGGAGGGAAATGTAATTTTAGCAGAAATTTATTTTTTTTATGAAAAAAAAAAATAATTTGCTGTTTGTTTGTTAGCTAAAAAAATTTTTGTTTTAAAAGGGATTTAGCTGAAAATAGGCCAAATAATATTAGACCAGTCACGCCCATTTTTAAGTCCACTTTTCGACGGATTTCTTTCCCCACTGCTCAAAGAGATGATTAGTCCTAAAATTATGCTTTACAATATTTTATTAACATTTTTGTTGGGCGCCTCTGATAATAATAATAGCAAAAACATTAGCCTGATTTATTTGACAGATTTTTTTTAACAAATAAAATGCTTTTGGAAAACGGCTTTCTCTAAAAATTGGTACATACTCTCTGTAAGGATAGCGACTGATCCGAGCGAGACCAGGCAAATACGTCTAGTTTTATTAAAATTTTTTTTTTTTTTATTAAAAAAAAATTATTTTTTTTGGTTCTTTTAATATGTTTAGAGGCAAGGCACAGGTAATTTTAGATATTGTTTTTAGAAAGTTGAACATTTCAGATCTTTTGCTTTTATTGAGTCAGAAGACTGTGGTGGAATTAATACAAAGGAAGCACCTTTAGCCAGACTGAGTTTGTTATCAGCTGAAAAGTAAACAAAGCCTTTAGAAAGCCTATTTAAAATGTTTCTGTTACCAACTACTCATTTAAACTTATATGACCGGCTTTTTTTCTGAAAAAAGATGACAAATTTTCTACAAAAATTTATTTATTTTTATTTTCACAGAGTAAAAACCAACAAATGCTTAAATAGGAGGCATAAGCCATAATTCAGTATACAAGTAAGTAAATTTTGTATGAATGTGTTGGTGTAATTTATAAATAGGCCTTAAGCTATTTAAAAAATAATAAAGCAAGTCACACTGAATGGCAGGCTGCTAGGCAGTAGTAGCAAATATTTTGTTCTTTTTTTCTTGAATTTTTATGAGGGTGAAGTTTTTGCCGGTCCCCCTGCTTCATTTTGCATGAAAGCTACTTGCAATTCATGCAGCTTTAATGCACACATGTTTCAAGGCACAGGCATATAAATACTCGTATAAGAAGTTGTGTCGTTTGGCTGTTCTAGTTGTTTAAGGCGTGTGCAATAATGAGTTGCTTTTAAAATACATTTTGTCAATCTTGCCAACACTTATAAATTATGCTTTCTTTCTTTTATTTTCATATTTTTTTTTATTTTTTTGCTTCCCAAGAATTATAATTATATTTTTACAGCTTTTCCTGTTTGTCCTCTCTTAAGTACGTACAGTGTGTCTATAATTACACTTGAAAATAAAGACATAATGTCAGTCGTTTTATGTGTAAATTTATCTTAATTTTTTTATCTCTTACTTTTTTGTGTCTTGCCTTTCTTTGTTGTAGTGTGTCTCTTACAAAAAAAGTGTTTATTTTTGTGTTTGTTTGTTTGTTAATGTTTACCAAGCCTTGTTCATTTCTTTTTTATTCTGTTTAAATTTTTTTTCTTCAAGAGTATTTCTAGGAGTGCAACTTAACTTGAGTATTTAAGAACAAAAACAAAAAAAAAAAAGGATTTTCTTGCAAATAAAAATATCTCAAAGGTCATGTTTGTTTTATAATCTTGTCATCTTATGTCAAAATAACAACACACAAGACTCATAAACAAAAAACCAAATATAAGCACACACTCACACAGAGTTACTCATACAAAATGATGAATTTAAAATATTTTTCGCAAAACCATAAAGTGACTAAGTGAGTGACATTAAAACTTTATACTCGTGCAAATGTTTGAAGTTTATAAAAATTAAAAATCAAAAAAAACATAAAAAATTTTTAAAAACACACATGTGCTTTAATCTCTGCCACGTTGAGCAGATGTCACATGTTTAAAGCAGGTTTTAGGGACGTTTAAAAATGCTATAAATAAAATTAAATATAAATTATAAAAGACGAAAGAAGACTAAAAAAAAAAAAATAGAAAATAAACTGGGGGTTAGTGTCAAGATGTTCTAAGTAAAATAAATTTAAGTTGTGACCCCTTTTTTGACAGCCAAGTTAATTTTAGATTTTTAATTTACAATTTTTGTTCAAGTTAGGATTAAAACAAGAATAATTGTTGCTTTATAAATAAAACTGTGTTCAAGGAAGTCGTTAAAAAAAAACAACAGGAAACTTGAAACGAAAATATTTAAAAAAAATGTTTGTCAATTAGCAATTTTATTGTATGAAAATTTGTATGTCTTGTGGACACACAGGAAACTTTTTTTAATTTTTTAAATTAATTCAATGAAAAATTCATTATTTTCTAATGAATGATAGGAAATATTTCATTAGTTTAATTTTATAAAATTTATTCAGAAATTATTTTATTATTTTAATGAAATAAATTCATTACATTAATGAAATTACGAGTATTTCATTAAATTAATGAAATAAATTTATTACATTAATGAAATAATTTCATTACATTAATGATAGAAGATAATGAAGTAATTTCATTAATTTAATTAAATAATTTCATTAATTCAATGAAATAATTTAATGAAATAATTTCATTAATTTAATGAAAAAAGTTTATTATACTAATGAAATAATTTCATTACATTAATGAAATAATTTAATTATTTAAATGAAATAATTTAATTATTTTAATGAAATAAGTTCATTACATTAATGAAATAATTGCATTATTTTAATGAAATAATTTCATTATTTTAATGAAATAATTTCATTATTTTAATGAAATAATTTTTTTTATAACTTGCAAATAATTCATTAGATAATTCACATAATTTATGAAAAAATTTCATTTAATCAATGAAAAAAAAATTTATTTCATTTGATTTATGAAATATTTTTCTTGCAGTGCAACAACAATTTTGAAAAAGCCAAGTGCGTTTCTGGTCTTCTTCCTCATTCTACCTCTACATCACAGGACCCAAATGATCCCGATACTGTCTTTCTTCACCCGTCTGAAGATATATTGAAAATAGACGCCATTTTTTAAAATTTTATTATGCCTTTCTTACTTAATACGCTTATTTAAAATATAAATCTTTTACTAACTAATTTTATTATTAACCAGAAAAACCATAAGCTTTTTTTCTATTTCTCTAAATGTAGACGTCAGTTAAATTAGCCAGTTGCCTACGCATAACGAGTATTATAAAATTTTAAACAAAATACCAACGTAAACACCTGTGATTAAAAAAAAATCCCTTCATAATATAATATTTTTGTTGTAAAATACTTAAAAAATTTTTTTTTTTTTAAACAACTACACGTTTAACAAAATATTTATTCATTTAACTTAATTTGTCTGAAATTTGTGATTGTTGTTTTGCTTTTTTTTTTATTATTTTTAAGCTTTTGAACTCAACAAACAAATTAAATCTACATTGTGTGAAGCATTAAAGGCAATTTGTTAGTTTACATACGAATAGTAATGAATTGATGTATGAATGTGTGATTAAGTGAGTGTGTGTGAGTGTATTTGTATGGGTAAATATATGCCCAGTGAGCATTTGCATTAGAAGCCGTTCAAAAACTAATTGTCAGTAATGCTAAAATTTTTCTTTGACAGTTGGAGTTAATCAATGTGTGCTCTGAGCGGCTCAAATATTGTTTATTTTCTTTGACTGTTTTTTCTGACAGGAATCGTCAATTTTACGCACATGGAGCCTTTTAGCAGTTCAATGTAGAGTTTGATTTCATTTCTGTTGATATTCAAAACAACTTCTGCCCTAATGTGTGCGGGCTTAATGAGTCTCTTTGTCTGCCGCATGCCCTTTCCGGCTCTTTAGCGTAGCAGGGAAGGAGTGACGTTGTTAATCACTTTGCAGAATGCTTCTGCAGCTATAAAAGGAGTATTTCTAGGCTTTTTAGCCAGATAGCTTGCCATTTCATAACGCAGATGCCCTTCATGCCCCGGTTTCTCTAACAAAGTAACTGAGATGCTCTCTGTCTAAAACACAACAAAAATAAATACCTTTACAGACATCTTGAAACAAATAGCCCACAAAACATGCTCAGACTCTTTGCAAATAATTTTTAATTTCAGTTTAATGTTTAGCGTTCGCTTAAACCACAACCTAAATATAAAGAACGTTTGACATTTTAACAAAATTTGTTTACTGGGTATGCTTTACACATTTCATCTCATTGAAACACATAAATTTACCTACACACGATTATATTATTGTAAATCTTTCAACAATAGGATGGCCCAATAGTTTTATTCTATTTTACTCGATTCATTGTAGGAGCGAGCATATTTAAAGGGGATCGCATTTATATAGAGATACAGAGAAATCTGTTAAAAATCCGGTTTTTGATTACGAGTGGTGGATTTAATAAATTTAAAATTTCTATTGGTCAAGCAACAGCAACTTACTTTTATTAAGGGTATTTCACAAATCTACCAAAGAAATTCATTGAAAAATAGGATTTTGTTTATGAAAAGACCGCTATGACCAATATGTTCTCCGACGTATAGTAAGCTTATGCTCCAAACTTCAAAGAAATCCGTTTAACAATAAAATTTTAATTTCTGTGAAAGATCAACTTCATTTATTTTTTAAAAGTGGGCGTACAAGGGGGCATGGTTGGTTTAAAATTATATAAAAACCTGAGTATTTTCTGCAAAAAAAATAAAATTTTGATAACTAAAACACCCATCTAAATTGTTTTATTAAAAAGTGGGAGTGGGCCGTCCCAGTCAGTGCAAAAATTTTTTTCTTTTCTTGAAAATGGAAATTTCAAGAAGTTTCTTGTTCTCGTGCTATTAAACAACTTTTTTTTTTTTTCAAAAAACATTCTGGAAAATCTGAGCCTTCTTAATACTTTTTTTTAATAGTTTACATACATGATCAAATGCTTACGCATATCCAAATGTGTACCCGAAAGTAAACACTTTTGCTGTCAGTTCTCATTTTCCAATTACGTAATTTTTGCTTAAATATCATTGCAGTTTCTGCTCTTTTTTTTTGTGAATAAATTCTTTTTTTAATTTTGTTCAATTTATTTAAATAAACATTCATCAGGTATCACAATGGCATTTAATTGCAAAATTCATAGTAAAAACAAAACACAAACAAACAAACTAAAATAAAACTGTCAATCATGATACCTGTAGTCTACTGTAACAACACGATACATTTCAAAAATACCACAAGTATTGCTGTTATGTGTCGGTTCGGTAAATAACAGTTTTCAATTAAAAATGTAACAACAAGAAAAATTTTTTGTTATCAAAAGCAATAAAAGGAAATTCAAACACAGAAATTTTAATAGAAAATAAACAATCCCTTAGTCTGAAAAATTTGTAAAAAAAATATATTGCAAATTTACTCCCTCATTAAAAAAATAAAAAAATAACGTAAACGTTATCGAAATTTTTTAAGTTCACTTTTTTTTAACTTAAACTTATATTTATGCCTAAATTAATTTTAATTTTTAAAAAATTTAATTTTTTAAGGTTTTCCATTTAGTGAATTTGAAATTCGTTTTGGCCCTAACGAAAAAATAATTTATTTGTTTTTTTAGTGTCGCCATCAAAATCATTATCATCATCATCCTGATGATGCTTGTGTTTTTTTTTTAAGTAGAAATTAAATATTATTGTTATTAAAATTTAATTGAAAACGTTTATTTAGATTTAAGCGTTATTTTCACTTTATTGCATGACAGCAACACAAACAAAAATATTATTTTACTTTTACTACACCTGCCATCATAATTGATTGAATTATAGCAGACATAATGCGAAATACATTATTAATTCTCATTTTAAATTTTAAATGCTTTTATTTTTAAGTTTCAAATTGAGCAAAAATATTTAAAAAAAATATTAAATGTAAATGTTATTTGTTAAAGTGGTGTTAGTCAATTTTTTGTTATTAAAATTACTCTTAACTAATTTAAAAAAAAAATATCAGTTTTATTTTATTTTTTTTTTTATAATTTAATTTTAATTCAATGAAAAGGAAAATGTTTTAAAAATGCTCCAAAGTAATTTCTGAGTATTTGGGCGTAGATTACACATCTAGACGACTTTCCCTTTATATGATATGCGTCCCATTCCGTAATCTTCTATAGCTCGTCCGAATACTACAAGAAAAATAAGTATTGTGCTCTTAGCATCTCGTTAATTGGGAATTAATACGCCCCCGTATCCATTTTTTTTTTTGATTTACATTAATAAACAAATAAATTTTTTTTATTAAGTCAACTTAAGCGATTTTTCTTTAGAAGTCAAGGTAAGAGCAACAGAGAATTTAAATGGTAATAAACTTGCCCAAATACTTGTTTGGCATTAGTTAAGCATATGAGCTTACAAACACATAAACAAAGGAATATTAAGCCTAAATAAAATTGAATATTTAAAAAAAATTATATAAAAACACCCCTGAAGTTTACATTAAACGCACACATACAGAAATTTCTATAGACTGACTAATAAATATGCCTACAAAAACAGCACCATATAAAAACATTTTTTTTTTTTTTTTTTTTTGTATAAAAATAAAATAAGAAGCTAAAAAAAAATAGAAAAAAACAACAACAACAATGTGAAGAAGTAAGAGAAAAAATATATAACGAAGAAAAACAAGCCAAGAAAAACATAAAACAGTATTAAAGGAAGGATCTAAAATGGATTTTAATTTTCTAATTACACGCATACATACATTCCAGCAAACAAACAATTCAACTAATAAATGCATATACATACACGCACAAAGTCATACAAACGCAAACGCACAATTACATTAAGCCCAACATTTATAATGTTATGCTGCTGTAGCAGTTTATGTATGCATGTGTGTGAGTGAAAATTTATTAAAGCTTTACAATTTGCTTACATACAACCCTCACTGCCATACGCCACCAAGGATAACAGCAATAATTATATAAAAAAAAAAAAAAACAAGACAAACAGAAAAACAAAATGAAAATTTATTGTGGTTGTTTTTATGAGCAGCAACTGAGCACCAAACAGCAACAAGAAATATTTTCAAAATACCGCGTAACCACGCATACGCCGTAACATTCTAAAATATTTGAAATAAACTCGTATTAGACTGTCCCTAAATTTGTGAAGGGAAAAAAGCAGCTAAAGACAGATAAGCTTGTCAAATCTGCCAGCAAAACTTTACACAAAATTAACGAATTCAATTTACATTACAAAGTTGAAGCAAATGAAGAAAAAAAAATATTATAAATCGAACTTAAGCTTGAAAAAATTATCCGTTTTTTTAATGAAAACAAAAATTTAGTTTCAAAACACTATGAAAAAACTTTTTCTGACTTTGCTTAACCACATTTTTTTTCTGATAAGCTAAGCTCACCAAACTATAAAAATCATTAGAACTTCAACAAATTGTATGGATAAGTTTCTTCTTCAGAATTTTTTTTGGCAAATATGATTTTGTTTACTCGTATCATAACTTTGAAACGAATTATACGATTTTGCTATGAAGTATCTTAAAAACTACTCAATTATATTGGCTTTAATTTTTTCTTACATCATTTTGTGTAACCATTATTATTTTATAAAATATAGAAAGAAACGTTATACAAAAAAATAAATATTTAAAAAAAAAATTAAATTTTTGACTTTTAAAAATTCACAAAATATAGAAAACGCCCAATATTAAACCGTTTTATTATTTAATTTTAAAACCACATATAATAGAAATGTATTAAGTCCTGTATTATCAAAATCCATTCTTAAATACTTATTTTATTCTCGTTAAAGTTCCTTTCGAAAAGCTTTAATAAAAATTTTCAGATTTTTGGAATGCCATTATGAATTATTCGTTGTAAATGATGACCTACTAAGTGAGAATCTGTCTAACTATATGTCAAAAGTCATTTTCAACGACTAATAAAAATTTTTTCTAATCGTTCTAAATTACATTGGCGAGAAACACTCAATGACTTGTATTTAAGAAGAAATATTCCTTGAATGATCTGTTTTTTTGTTTTTTTTTTTTTTTTTTTTTTTTTTTTTGTAGTTTGCAACGATTTAGTATGCGGGTGCTGCTTCTTTTTTATACAAAAAGTGGGCGTGTTCGTAAGCTCTACCTTAAGGTGGTTTTTTTTTTTCATTCACAGTAATAAACATTTAAATAAGTTTTTTTTCATAAAAATCTTTAAAACAAAGGTAACAAAAAAATTTAATTTTTTTTCTTGTTAAAAAAAAAAAAAAAAAAAAAAAAAAAAAAAAAAAAAAATTTTGTTCAAATTAAACCGAAAAAAAATTTTCTAAAATCGTTTTCTAATTAAAAAAAAAAGAGTTAGAAATTGTAATAAATAATTTCTAAAATTTTAAAATAGAAAATACTTCAAATAGTTCAGAAAATATAGTAAAAATTTTAAAACGAACAGACTAAATTTAAATAAAAAATATGAAGAATTTTTTTATTCGACAATAAAACTGGTCAACACTACAAATATTTTCCACAGTATTTGTATTCTTTTTTGATTAATTAAAGTGTGTTTGGTTTGTTTTCTAACAGCTCTAGTTTTTGAGATTTTGCAAAATTATTTGCTGTTTATGGTGGCGGTGCCTATAATTTACAATAACTCGAGAACTAGTTTTCTAATGCAACTTACAAAAACACATAGCGATGGGCCATTAAAAAATTTTTAAATTATGATATTATCAATTTTTTTTGCAGTCTTATAGTTTCCGTGAGTTTTAAAAATTTTTTTAAAAAATATGTTTTTTCTTAATTGTAATACCTGCACATAACACAACTAAAATAAGACATATTTCCTAAAAATCTATTAAAAAGTTCTGAATTTGTTCACCTAAAATCTACGAAATATAATTTTCTAAACAATTTTTTTTAAATATAAAAAATAAGAATAAGCCCTGGAACTTTTAGTTTTTTGAAAAAAAAATATGTCCCACTTTAAGCATGGACTGCGCTTACAAACTGCCCAACAAAATCAATTTTTAAGGTTAAAAAAAAACAATTTTTGTTTGAGTCCTTCTAATAAACGGCTAAAAATGTAATGGTTTTTTGTTGTTGTTGTTTTAATATATGCAACATTTTTCATGCAAAATACATGTTAATGTAATTTATACTGGCAACCGAAAGCAACACAGAAAAAACCAGAGTATGAAAACAGGCGCATTGGCAGGCAGTAGGTTTTTAGCTTAAATCTAAACCACTTTAATGCCATGTTTTTGTTGTTATTACAGTCATTTTTTATACACACACAAGCATTTAGAGCCAAATAGGATAGTGAGCGTGTGTGTAGTTTTTTTATTTAAAATGTGCAAGTGTTTGTTTGGTGGCATGCACTCCCAACAGTTGCTGATAAAGTGATGGTGTGGTGGCACTAGTGGTGGTGGTATTGGTGTTGGTGGTAGCGTTGGCGTTAGTGATTGTTAGTGTCAGTGTCAGTATTTTGCAAAAGCTTTCATGCGTTTAACGCTTTTAAATTAGTGTTTGTGTATATTTTTGCTCGTACTTTAGGAATGTGTTGGAAAGGCAAAATGCGTGTAATTTTTTTTTCTCTGCTTCCTTTTCTTTCACAAAAAAAAAAAAAAACCCTTTTAGCTGTGATATGAAAATTTATAGACGCATAAACAAGGGCATAGAGAATTTTTTCATGCATGCTTGTTTACGAGACGTTCAATATTTAAAAAAACAAAAATTATTATTTTTAATTTTTATCAGTGATAATAAAAAATATTAAAAATTTTTTAACAATAATTTAGAGTTTAATAAATAATATTAAGGAAACGATTTATAAAATTTTAATTAAAAAGATTTGAAAAGTCTTTAAGAACCTGTTAATATAAGTAAGCCTTAGGTAAATAATTTATGGAAAATAGGAAACATTTTTTATGATGCTTTGGAATTGTTAGATTCCTTAGCTGTTCAAAAATATAAAAAATTGTTATGAAAAACTATTAAATTTTGAAAAATATTCTTCAGTATTTTTAATACAAATTTTTTAAGAAGAAGTCATGGTGTAAGTAAGCCAGGTAACATTCAGACGCCAGCTGAATGCTGCATGATTGAGGCCCCTCTTGTCAAAAGTTAAGAGACATCAATATGTTAAAGAGAGATTCGCTGTAATACATTCGTTAATTTCACCACCGGAAATAACTTTTGATAGGAAGAGTCTAAAAAGCAATAACAATATAAATGGGCATTTTTGTATTCTTAAGTTCACCTGATTTTCTTACATTCATTTTGAAAAAAGCACTCACTGAAACCCTGAAATGCTTTTTTTTTTATTTATAATATCGGTTTACGGCCTTTAAAAACAATTTAGCCTTCTTTTCCTTCAGCTTTATCTACGCTAATGGTTGCTGATGTTGTTATTATTATTTTTATTATATGACTTTTAACAAATAATTTGAACTGCAATTTTGTGATGTGAAAACATTTGAAAACAAGTTTTAAAAGTTCAACATATCATTAACCTGGAACAATTTTTCTAAGTGCTTTTGTACGTACTCCTGTGTCTATAATTTTAACTGAAAATTTCTTATTTCGTCTCCTGCACAGCTCAAACAGTTGATATATGAATATTTGCAGTTCAATTTTATAATATTTCGCAAATATAAAAACATAAAAATGCTAACTTTAAAAAGAATAAAAAAAAAACCAAGAAAATAGGAGTACATACTTGTAAGCAGGTAATGTTGCTGAAAGAAAGCTGAAGCGTGTTAACAGCATTTTAGCCAGTAATTAAAAAAGAAATTAATTAAATTGCTGCTTTAAAAATTTAATTTCACTCTAAATTGTTTAAAAATTAATCTCACCAAGAACTTGACATGTTACTTTTTTTATTACAAGTAACCAGTTCTTGCTTTCATTACTTAGAAGCTTTATAAGGTACTATATGCCTTTCAGGGTAAGCAGTGTACTAAAGAAGCTACACAAAGTTAAAAGGAAATATGACATTATCATCATCACCATTATAGGCTACTACAAATTTTTAAGTTTTTTATTATAAAACTAGATGTTTTTGGCCGGTCTTGCCTGGCCTCGTCCTTTATTACGTGAGTCGGTATCCTTAGAAAGCATATGTAACAATTTTTAGAGCCATCCATGTACAAATAGAATTTTAATTGTTAAAAATCCAAGACAAATTAATTCAGCCACTCACTACCTTATAAAGGAGCTCATGTTTTTGCTAGCATTATTATCAGAGGCGCCTCCAATTAGAAAATTATAATGAAGAGCTGGAACAAGTCACCTGGTCATTGAGGCCAAAATAGATCTATTGTGACCCTACTCTCAGGTTACAAATCCTCCCAGAGTCTAGCATTTTTTAAGAATTCAAAAACTTCTTTAGAAGATTTGTCCGCCAAGTCCTACGGTTGTAGGTAATGTTGCCCTAAGTAACCCAAGGTGGTAAAAAAAAATTTCAAAACATGATTTCAGGCTTAAATTCAGTACGGCTACATATCTTTTTTAACAGTGGGCATAAAAAAGGGGCGTAACCCTCCTTGACTATATGTGAAAAACCCGGTTTTAGTTACCGTTATGCACTTATAAACCAGTAACTTAGTTGAATATCAACCGATTTCAAGTTTCTCAGCGGATTTAGAAAGAAAACATTTAGATTGTTTGAATTGTTTAAGTAAACTTGAGAAATCTGTCTGTGAATTTTTTTTTTTTCAAGTTTTTCGTTTGAAAATGTTTTTAAGCAAAATTGTATAAAGCAACCGTACAATTTTTGAATTTATTTTCAAGATATGTTTAATTATAAGTGAAAACCAACTTTTTTTTTTTTTAAATCCGTTAAAAACTTAATGACTTATTAAACTTTTTAAAAATAAATTTTTTTCAGAAATGCCTGCACAATATTTTTTAAGATTTTATAGGTGTGTGGCAAGTTCCAAAAACAGATTCTTGTTGTACTCCACAATACCTGCCAGAAAAATAATATCACTTCCCAGGTAATTAAAATTCATTCGTTTTTGTTTCACTGAGTCATTTTCACAGAAATAAAGATTCTCAAATGGCAAGATTGAAAATTATAACAAATTTAAGTTTACACATAAAATTTTATGCAAGAAACAAATGCCATTAGCGAGCACCAGCAAACACATTTTTAACGTTGTTGTCCATGTTGTACTCCTATGAATATGCAAAATAAAATGTTGAATTATTTTACTGCAAATTCCCAACAAACCCATACATGCAAACTAACAATGTTTAAGGAAATGTAGTAGATATGCTGTTCTGGAATATATTGACTGCTGGAAAAACTTTGACTTTTTCCACAATTGTTGTTGTTAGGGTTGGCTTGTTTGGTTGACGTACGTGCTTTACCCTGTAGCAATGGCCTTTGAAACAACCTTTAATATGTTTTTTGCAGCAACAACAAAAAAAAACTAAGGAAAAAAATTATATATGACCCTTGTGCGTAAAGTTAAATGTTGTTAGTTTTTATGCTTTTTAATATAATTTTTTCCTGGTAGTTTCTCTTACTATGATTGTTGTTATAGTTGTTGTTATTATTCCTTAAAGTTTTCTGACTGTTGTTGGCTTGTAACAAAGAAAGTGTATTAGAATTTTGTCTGGCATACAGACCCGGCTGTGTCACATTTGTTTCAACACAAAAGGAAAATGTTACAAGAGTGTCACTAAAAACTCAACTGCTACAACCTAAGAAGACACTGTTGCACGTTCAAAAATTATTTCAAAGTTTTGTAGGAAAATGTGTAGCTAAACTGTAATTTCATGTCTTCTTCATGTGTAAAATTTTTTTTTTTTTTGTTTTGGTTCATTTACGAATAATAAATGACACATACTCGTGCTTGTAACGCTCTACTCTTGTGCTTCTGCTATTTAAATGTTGATTATAAATATTGCATAGTGCGTGCGTGTAGTTGGGTGAGTGTATGTGTGTGTGTAGTAAACAAACAAACACAAACATATTTCTTTTTGATACAGCTAAATAAAGGGTGTCCGAACAAGAACGCAAGATTTAAATTTTAAATAAAACACAGATATTTAGAAAAAACGTCGTGAAACTTTATTATATCGTAAAGTAGACAGAATGAGGTTATGTATGGAACAACATATCGGGCAGATGGCCGCCGCGGCTTTGCTGGCACACACGCGATCTTTTAATGAAATTTTCAATGACCGCTTTGCATAAATGCTGCTGTATTTCATTAATGCAGCGTCCAATTTCCTCTTTTAAAGCTTGAGTCGTCGTCGGCTTATTCGCGTAAACCATCGACTTCAATAAACCTCAAAGAAAAAAGTCTAATGATGTTAAATCGTACGATCTAGGCGGCCAATTCTGGTCTCCAAAACGCGAAATAACACGACCGGGAAATGAATTGTTTCTCTGGCTGTATGACATGTGGCGCCGTCTTGTTGAAACCACAAGCCCTCCACATTCATTTCTTCAATTCCAGGCAAGAAAAAACTGGTTATCATTTCACGATACCGAACACCATTGACTGTCTTGCGTTCTTGTTGGGACACCCTTTACAACTGCTATGTGCATTATTTAGTTTTAGAGTTTGTATGGTTACAAGGAGTGTTTTTGTTTTATTAAATTTAGTAGCTGGATTTTTTCTTCGTTTGTATTTTCAATTTTGTTACTTTGAAAGTTCTTGTTAATGTATGAGTCCTTGGGGACTTAAGGCACGAGTCACTCACTCACTTGGCATATAGACTACAGCAGGCGGCCCAAGTTCATATTAAAACAAATAAATGTGTAAATGCAAACAAACAAGCAACAGAAAAGGCTGCTAGCACTCAGTTTAATTCTTTCTTTCTTTTTATCTTTTTTTTTTACTTCTTTTCTTTTAGTTAAAATTAAAAAAAAAAATAAGTTCGCCTGTCACTTGCTGATAGTGGCAATTGTCCAGACTTTACTTAACCATAAGTCTTGGGTTTTCTACTTTATTTGTTTGTTATACTTTTAATGGCCAACAAACTTTATACTTTTGCTTTAGAAATTATTGAAAAATGACTCAATATGTTTTATTTTTATATATTGAAAAGCGGCCATTACTTAATTACAATTTTGTAAAGAAAGATGACTAACCAGTTAGCGAAGAAAAAAATTTTATTAAAAAAAATTAAGCCTGCGATTTATACTTTAAAAAAAATTTTCTTAATAAATTATAAAACAACAAACTGTTATTCAATATAAATATTGAAAAGTAATAATTAAAATAATAAGATCTTAAGCCGGAATAATATTTATAATAAAAACTTAAACAAATACAAAAAAGTATAAAAGAACATTTGTTGCGATATACTGACTGACGAGAATAGGAAAACGATAACCCTCTTATTCACCAAAAAAAAAAAAAAATTAACACAGACTTTAAAGTTAAAGTTACCGCAATATTTTAAATAATTTTAAAGTCTACATCTAGTTGGTTTTTGGATAAAAGCATAAAATTTTAATAATATATTGGACTGTTAATTAAAAATAGTTATTTAAATATAGATAACTTAAAATATAAAATTTAATTTTTATATTAACTGGAAAATTTTCTTACAAGAAAAGTTGTCAGCAAGTTTTTCCCTTTTGCCAAGTGATATCTTTCTATTACTATCACTTCTGCAGGTATCACAAAAGGCATTACATCGGAGCCTTAAAAAAAGTCAACTTCTGTTTTTCTTATGGACAAGATAAGGGACTTCAGGCAAATGCATGTTGGTTGTCGTTTGTCTGAGATTTAACTGAAGTAAAAATCGTCGCAAACCACAATATTTTCAGTACAATGGCATAAATTTATTATAGCATATTTTTGCATATTTTGCTTTAAATGCATGTTTTTCTATATATTTTAATATAAATGCATATTCTTCATCATATTTCGTAATATTCTGCTTATTTTTTGTCATATTTTGTTATAAAGGCACATTTTTCGTAATATTTGTAATTTTTCTTAATTTTTTTGTTTAGAAATATTTTTCTGCTCAAGGCGAATTTATAGAAAATGTTAATCCCTGAAACTGGCTCTGATACTGTGGCCAAACTCTTCTATCTCAAAGCATGGGATCTAATGGGACACAAATCATTTTAAAGGGGATGTCGTCTAGATTTGTAATCTACCGAACCAATACTCAGAAGTTACTTTGGACTATTTTAAAAAAAAATTTTGAAATTTCTATATGATTTCCGGACCCTGCTTTTGCGGCTGCCCTGTGCCTATTCCACACGACCACCATAAATTATTATGTGTTTTTTTGCTCGTTATAACTTTGGCCTTCATAAATGTTATCGTTTGATAAGGTTTTCTAATGAAATAAAATTCCTGTCAAAGAAGCTGTCCCACAATTTTTTTTTTTATTTTTTATCTTTTTAGATTCAAATCCATTCAATTAACCTCAAACAGATGAGTTGTAAAACATATCTGCAAGTTTTAAGATTTTGATAATAAATTGAATGGAACATAAAATTTTACGATTCTTAAAATGCAACAAGTTAGATGTTTGGGTTGGTGATAAAAAGCATAAAAATGAAAACAAAACGGTTCCTTCCCCTCATGATAAAATTTTTTTTTTTGATAAACATTGAAAAAATGTATGCGTTAACACGTTTTGCCAGTGATAAGGTATTAAATTATGTTTCCTTCTTTTACCTTTTTATTTCATATTCCCTTACAAATACACAGCCAGCCCTTGTTATAGGTTTCTTAGCCTTTAAAGCTGGTGTGCATAAATTTTAGGGCTACAAATTGTAATTCAATTGCTAATGCGTTTAAGCAAAGTTTTATATCGCATAAAAAACAAAAGCTTTTACTCAATCACTTACATACTCTTGCAGGGAACTTTCTGTTGTAATTTTGTGAGATTTTATAGTTTTCTGAACAAAATTTTTGTTATGAAATTTCAAAAAATAATCAAATCCGTTATGGCTCATAAAACGTGCCAAAATGCTAAATGACATTTTTTTTAAACTAATACCTGCGTTATATGGCCACCACTCTCGCTCACTCTCGGTTTTCCTTTCATTCTAAATACTTTCCTAAAACTACACAAACATATGGATTTGTAAGCACCTATCCAAGCATAACGAATGCACCAAAATTCTCATCCCCTCGTTCTCTGTCAGAAAATTGTCAACGTCAATGTTTATACTTCAATGGCAAACACACTTACTGGAGTATAATCAAGTAACGATTTTAATTTTCTAAATACATTTTTAAACAACATGGGTGGTGTGCAAAAATAAAGGAGTATCAGCCGGCAAGCACATTGAGGAAGAATTGAGACTTTTTAAAATACTAAAACGCTTTCCTTTCTGGCTCACACATTTTTAGAACGGCAACCACAGCATTTACTTGTCTGCTGAATCAAATACCAGATGATTCAGCAACAGACAGAAAAAATTTAATTTTTTTTTTCAAATAATCAGTTGCTGAGAGTGTCTAGAGTCTTCTAGACAAGTTTTCTTTGTAATCTTTTAATTGTTAAACAGTTTTAGAGCTGCAAACTTTCACAACAAAAGTAATTGCATTTAAAGTGAAACAAAACACAAATTTCTGCTTAACAAAAGCCTTTTTAGATTGCCGCCAGGTAATCACCCTTTTGTTATTTGCTTTTGCTTCTGTGCAATTTTATCATAAACTGTTGCTGTAATTTACAAAAAGCATTTGAAGCTACGATTTTGATGGCTGCTGGGCTCATGGTAATGACACATTTTTGCATTTCTTTAAAGCTTACAAATTTGTATTTCTCTGACGTTTGAAAGCCAAGGGAGCAGTCAAAACACCCACACACACCTGTACTCACCACATGTAAGTGAATATATTCTTTTAGTCAAACCAGTTACCCTGAGTTTGCATGTGAGCTGTCGCTTGTTGTGTTCTACAGCAGTTAACTTATCAAGTATTAATGTTTGCCAGTACGCTTGTGTGGAAATATTTTTATTTTGCTTCAACACAAGTATCGTCAAGGTTTTTATTTGTTCCTTTTTTTAATGGTGTTTATGAGAAACAGGAAGTTTATTTGAGTATCCGAGCATTGCTAGGCATTCTGTCCTAAATCAAACTTGAAAATTCCAATTTGCTTCCTAGTTGTTCACGTTTTTTATATAAAGAAAAAAAGTGTAAGTGCCCTGCACTGTTTCAGAACCATAAAAGTGACATAAAAGCAGCTATACTTAAATGTATTAAAGTATGTTAAGCATTAAGGCGTAAGTGCGTAATATGAGCGTGTGTAAGCATGGTAAAAATGTAATGGTTTTTAGGCAATGATGCTTGAAATTGTCACAAAAAAAATACATTTTTATCATCATCATTAAATTGATGTTTGAGCAGAGTTACAAACATACACAAAGTACACCATATATACACACTCGCATACACACATGACAAAATTAAATTGACAAAATAAAAGGAATTACAAATTAAATGAAAAAATAAATAATTTTTTGCTGTTAATACTCAAAGAAAAATTTGCACAGGTGGTTTTCTCTTTCATTTCATCACATAAAATTTAATTTGTGTTTGTATGTGTTTTTTTTTTTTTTCAAAACAAATTAATTAACCAAAATTGTAAATGTTGTAAACATAAATGATTTAAAAACGGCTAAATTTAAAAAAGAAAAAAATTAATAAAGGATATTTTGATTAAGGGTAAGTCCTTGTTTTACTTTTTGAAAAGAAGTGTATTATAATCCTTAGTAATATTTTTAAGGGTTTTTAAATAAATCTTTCAAGACAGGTTAAATATGACTTTGCAGTGTTAGATATAGAAACAAACCGGAGATGAGGTCACTACAGTTTTGCAATAAATTCAATTTGTAAATTTAAGAATTAAAAAAAAAAATAAAAAAAAGATTTTTTTAATAAGGACATAAAGCAAGGAAGTTATGTCCTTTCACTAAAAAAAAATTTTAATTATGGGGTTAAGGGCTTCATTTTAGAACCAGCTATCAAAATTTTTAAGTGATTAGCTTACAATTTACAGCTGCTTTTAAATATATTAAATAAAGGATATACAGGCTGTAGACTTGAACCTGCCTTAAAATGCCTAAAATTTACTAGAGTAATAAACAGCATAATTTAACAACCTTTTATAAATTTTTGGCTTATTCTAGCTAAATTTTTGGTTAAAAAAATTATTTTCTCATGGTAGAAAACAAAAACATTTTCTCTAAAAATAAAAAGTCTAATTGAAAAATTATTAAGCAACTTTTACCAGATTTTAAAATGATTTTTATTTATTATAACTTTTTTTTTTTTAAATTAAAGTTAAATGTTTACCTTTATGTCCTTGTGGGCATTTAAACAATATTTTTTAATAAGTTTTTTTGAAATTTTAATATATTTTTGATACATTGTTATCATATTTATTACTAAAATGTCTTACTTGAAATAAAGGATATATGGTGAGATGTCACATCCTGGCACAAATTAAAATAAAATTTTCCAGAAGTAACAACAACTCAATTTAGCAAATTGTAAGCAGGTTTTTGTCAATTTTTTTTAGCAAACATTTAGCTTAAAATAAAATTTTATTAAATTATTCGATCTTATAAATTTATTATTAGTGAATATTATTCAAGCTTAAGATCTCAATGAAAATTATTTTTATTTTAATTTTCTAAGATTTCGACTTTTTTTTAAAAAAATCACCCGTTACTTATAATTTGTTTAAAAACAGATTTTCTTAAGGATTTCTTCGCAATGAATTCAAAGTAATCATAAAAATAGTCTAAAATCTTATTGGGCCATTTACGAATTTATTAAACATGAAGACTTTTCTATTTAATTTTAAATCCACTAATCAATCAATTTAAGTGTATTATTTTCAATTAAGAAATTATAAGAGCAACAAATAAATAAAAAAATAAGCAAAAAATAATTTATCTTTAGCTCACACACAGCAGATGTTGTTTCATTTCTTGACCTAACAAAATTATACTCAATTGTTTAATATTCTGGATTATTTTTTTTTTTTTTTTTTTGCTGTACCTAAACACAGTTCATATTAATAAAATCCACTTAACTAGACATTAAATAAAATAATTTTTTTTGTTTAACAGACGCTCTAAGCTTCAATTTAAGGAAGTAATGACGACTCCACTAACACACTTTTGTGACGTTTGCTTACATAATTTTCTGACATACTGAATCATCTGCTCATCTCTTAGAAAATCCGTTGTGATTGAATTGATATATTTTTTTTTGTCTAAACTTATTGTGTTCTTTATCTCTATGTCACTCTCTGCGCTTGCATTAATTTAATTTTGTTTTGTTTTAAGTATCTGCTATTTTCTATACAATACAAACACTTGTTCATTTAATAAAGTTAATTTAAAAAATTGATAGCAAAATAAACAAAAGATGTGGTTCTGTTAAATTGATTGTCTTAGCTGTCAAATGTTTATTTAAATAAAAATAAAAAAATACACAAGGAGAAAATAACAAAATTGAATGATTTTCAAATGTACGTACATATTATGCTTTTTTTTCTAAAATAAAAAACGCACCGGCATTCAATTTTTTTAGTACTCTTCCTGCTTTAGTCTCAATTCAAACTGTCAATCAATCATAATTCGTTGTAGAAAATCATTTAAAAAAAGTATTATTTTCTTTTGTAATTTAAAATAAAAAAAATATAACATTTTGATATTGATCTTGTATATGAAGAAATTTTTGGGCTAAAGGAAATCATAAATGGCCATCTGGTCACAAGGAAAACAAATTCAAAAGTTGAAAAGAAATAAACGTTAATTTAAAAAGAAAACTCAATATCAAAAAAAAAAAATTAAAAAATAAATAAAAAATGTTTTCCTTTTTTTTTCTTAAAGAAAAGCATAGATAAATAAATAAAATTAAAAAATATGCTATCATACGTGATACTTATTGTACTAAGAAAATAATTTTCAATTTGGAATCATTTACTATTTAGCAAAACAACATGATTGGAATTAATCACAAAAAAAAGTTATGTTTTTGTTGAAATTAAATATTCATAAAAAATGTATCGAAATAATTTTCTAACAAACGTTAGTCAGCAAATGTTATTATGTGTCAAAAAATTGTTTGTATGAGATAAAATGTATGAATCAAGCCGAGTAATTGTAAAATATAATTTATTTAAATTATGTCATTAAAATTAAGTAATAACTTCATTAATTTAATGAAAAATAGCAATGAAAATATTTCATTCAAGTAAAGAAATTATTTAATTCAAGTTAGAAAACTATTTCATTCAAGTAAAGAAATTATTGAATTCAAGTTAGAAAACTATTTCATTAAAGTTATGAAATTTTGTAATTAGAAATGAATTAATGAAATTTTTTTCATTAAAATGAAGAAAGTAATTCATTCAAGTAATGAAATTATTTCATTAAAATAATAAAATTATTTCTTTTAAATTATGAAAATTTGTTCATTAAAGTTATGAAATTATTTCATTAAAATAATGATATTATTTTATTAGAATAAAGAAATTATTTTCTTCGAGTTATGAAATTATGTCATTAAAGTTTAGAAATTATTTCATTAAAGTTATGAACTTATTTCTTTCAATTTATGAATTTTTTTCATTAAAGTTATGTAAAATATTTCATTAAAATTATGAAACTATTTTATTAAAATTATGAAATTATTTCATTAAAATAATGAAATTATTTAATTAAAGTAATAAAATGTTTTCATTAATTTAACTTAATCAATGAATTAATGAAATCATTTCATTAAATGAATGAATATTCTATTAAATGAAATATTTAATTAGTTTAATGAAACGTTATATTTTAAAAAACAAATGAACTTTTGCATTTAATATAAATATATGAGGAAAATTCTCTCAGGGTAAATATTGCGTTTCAAAAGGTTTCATTTAGTTAAATGATTTAAATAAAGCCCTAAACATACTTGAACTAATTAAACACTTATTTATTACTATAATAAAATAATTTACAAGGAATTTAAAAAAAAATTTATAATGAAGTTTTTTCTTTCAGTGTTTTTTTTTTTATATGGCGCTTATCATTTTTAAAAAATCACTTGCACTTGTAAAGTTTATAATCGATATTAAATTTGTTTTACTTAAGTTTGCTGCTCTACTCCTCATTTTACAGTTTGTATCACAAGTTTTCAATTTGTAGCAAATGCAATAGGTTTTGTTTTTTGTTGTTTCACCAAAAAGGCTTTTTTCACAAAGTCGGTATCTTAAATTACAAACCGCTGTGTTTCGGCTTTGCCAACAATAATTTTATAATTTTTTTTTCTATTTTAATATTTACAACAACCCAGTAGCTAGATTAAATTGCACTTAGCATATGCAACCACATGCATGTAGAAAATAAGAAATAAAAACACCTTCGGCGGCGACATGTTAACTAGAGCATAATTTTTTTTTATATTTTATTCAAAACCACCACTAAGTTATAAGTTTAGTAATGGAATTATTCTTGAAAGTTCAATACAGCAACAAAATGTTCTTGTGAAACTCAAGAGAGCTTATCACTAATCCTTCTGCCTTGTGCACTTCTATAGCTATTACAAACGGAAAATGACTCATTTCAGTCCTAACCTGACTTAAGCTAGAAAAAAATGACTAGATTTTTTTATATTATTTTTCATCTGTCAAAAAAATTTCTTTTACAAATTCTTACCAATAATTTTCATAAAATTGTCATAATGAGTTCCAACATTACCTGCAAATAAATAGAATTTAACAAAAAATTAGTTTACATTGGAAAAATGAAAATAATTTTATGAATTTTTTCTTTTTAAATTAAAGAGATAAAAGTCTGGAAATCATATACGGGAATTGTGTAAAAACATAACGAAACGTGAAAAAACTCTTTCTCGTTTTTTTTTTTAAACCACAAATATATAAATAAGCAGCTTCAGAGAATTCCATTAGTTTTATCATTTGCTCTCTAGTCCTACAAACAATTAAAAAAGAAAACTGAGTTGTTTTACAAGGCAATTTAATTTTATTTATATCCGGCGTCTACATATAATGGGACAGACACACTTTGCCAATATTATTGACACCTCAATTAACATGACAGCTTAAAATAACAATAAAAATTTTTATGCAAAAAAATTATTTCTGCACTTCTAAAAATAAAATAAAATAATTATAAACGTAAAAGTTAAATAAAATATTTATTTACGTTTCTGTTTTTTTTTTTTTTCTCTCTCTTGATTTATGTTTTAGTTACCGGACCTTCTATACAACAATAACATCCGTTAACTCAAATGGTCACTTGCATTGTATGCGGGTGGGAGGGGCAAGCAAACATCCAGCTATTCTTCATTTATGCTTTTAAAAATTTTGTATTCACAAAAAAAAAAAAAAAAAATAAAAACGCCAAAAGTGTTGACAAGCGTTAAATTGTTTTTACAGTATTTGTATACCGTTACATACAATTTACAATGTGTACACTTACACACTCAATCACATGCCTAGAAAATGTTCCAAAACAAATCTGTGTATTTTCTCTTGTTGTTACCGATGTTAACAATAATAGCCAGCCAACAGATTTTTTCTTTATTTATTTTATTTTCTTTACATACCCACAACAACAATAATATTTAGCCAGACACATAAAAACGCACACACATAACCATCAACCACAATTTATGTGCATGCAAAAATTATAGAAAAAACTTTTAGTTTACCAGCAACAATAACAACAACAACAACAACAAACATTGACAAACACCATAAACTTTGATTGATTAGCATTTCGAAAAAAGCAATAAAAACAAAACAAAACTCCAGTATTTATGCAGCACATTTTCTATAAGCTGAATGACTGTCATAAAAACGGAGAGTACAGGGTACTACTCCAAGTCTTGCAATGAACGCCAGAACAAAAACAACAACAACATTGGAAAAAAAAATTATGGCAACAAGAACTGGCTTGTATAGTGCAACGCATATTGTAGGCACAGACACACTTTCAGTCGTATTAAATCATTAAACATTTATATTTAGTGATATTTACCAAATACGACAAAGTACAATTGTATACAAAAAGCCATCAAATAATATGAAATACAAAAAGTGACAAAGAAGTAAAAAAAAAAAAAAAAAAAAAAACACAAATTTAAAAACGGTTTATTGTGTTGTTTACACACTAGCGTGTGTGTGCTTAATTTCCATGTATTGGGTTTTACAAAATTCCATTGTAAATTGGCAAGAAAATTTTATAAAATGCAATACGGCATATTTATTTGTACACAAATTGTTTGTGGCATTAGTGGTATTATTACAGCTATTGTTGTTGTTGTTGTTGGTGCATATACATTTTTATTGTTTTTATTTAAAATTTATAGGCATTTAAGTAATTGGCCTGATATAAGAAAATATATGTGCATGTGTGTGTGTGTGTGTGTGTGTAAAAAAGCAAATAAATATGTGCAAACGTTAATGGAACAACACAAATGAAAAAGTTTTAAATATAAATTGCAGAAAAGCATTGGAGTTTATTGAAAAAAGTAAATTAATATTTATTAAAAGGTTTGCATTTTCATTAATAAGCTATTTATGTATGTATGCATGTATGTAGTTGTTTATATTTACACTTTTAAGTAAATATCGAGAGCTCAAAATAAAATAGGCTTGAACTACCTGGAGTAGGAAAGATAAATGCTGAATGAAATTGAAACAAAAAGCTTTGTGTCGATATCAATCGCTGGGTTCATGATCATATTAATTTCAATGTCAATGTCAATGTCCATGTCCATTTCCATAGCAATGTCCATTGTAATGTCGAGGTCATGTTAATTTTTAATGTTAATGTTAAAGTTAAAGTTAAAGCTAATGTTAATGTTAATGTTAATGTTAATGTTAATGTTAATGTTAATGTTAATGTTAATGTTAATGTTAATGTTAATGTTAATGTTAATGTTAATGTCAATGTCAATGTCAATGTTAATGTTAATGTTAATTTTAATATATAAATGTCAAGGTCAATATCCATTTCCATGTCAATGGCAATGTCCAAGTTTTTGTCTTTATCTAAACTTATTTTGTTATGTTAATAATTTTAATATCAATATCAATGTAGATGTTCATGTTGATGCCAATGTCAACGCTTTTGTCTTTGTTTTTGCTTAGGTCTGTTTTTTTTTAAATCTATGTCAATTTTAATGTCAATATCAATGTCGATGTCAATGTTAAAGCTTTTGACTTTGCTTATGGCTGTTCTTATGCCTATATTCATGGCTATGTCCAGTTGAGTTTTACTGACAATATTCATGTTCATGTCAATGTCAATGTCTAAGTTTTGTTCTATGTCTATGCTTATGTCTGTTTCTACATATCTATGTTTAATGTCAGTATAATTGCGCATGCCTTTGTTTATGTCAGTGTCTCTGCCCATGCCTATGTCAACGTATATATTTGCGGCTATGGCTATTTCTACGTATATATTCATGTCCACATTCAGTTCTATTTCAATGTCAAAGTGAATGCTATTATTAGCTGTTTCTACTTCATGTCTTAATCCCTATTCTGTGTTCTTTATGTATTGTTTGTGGCTTCTGCAAATTTGTTTAAACGTAACCCGTTACGTTTTCTAGTATTTTTTGGCATATTTATTTCTTAATTTTAATTGAGCGAGCACCTTATTGTGGTTTTAGACTTTTTTTAAACAGTTTATTACGACAGATTTATTTATGCCAAACCAAAAACTTTTCAAAGTATGTGCGTGCATGAACATAAAGCTTAAATATTAAGATTAATTATTTTGTAATAGCTTAAGTTGTAAAGTTAATTTAATACTGACTAATTTTTAATTGGCTTAATTTTAGTTTGTGTTTAAAATTTCATTAATGGAAATATTTAAAATGTAATTGTGAGCTGATTTATAATTACAAGTGGTTTGAATTTGAAAGTGAGTCCTGGGATGTTGTAAAGGAAAATACTTTTAATTTAAAAGTTTTAGTTGAAATTTTTTTAAAAACATTAATGGATTTGTCGTTAAAAGACGAGTCCGTCTAATGTTTTAAATATTTATTGAATGAGTAATTTCAATTTAATTACTTGGCTTTAAGGCAAATAAAATTACGAATTTATTAGTTGTTTAAAAGCCAGTCATTTAAGGTCAGCTAACTTGAAATCATGTACATTAAGAGAAGTTGCTTATAAAAAAAACTATGAATTTTTCTTAGCTAAAAGTTGTTAAAAGTTCTTTCTTTTTTTTTTTTTTTTTTTTTTTATTTGAAGAGAAAAATTTTAATAATATTAACGCCCGCCCACATGTGTTCTTTCATTAGCAACAAATAAAGAAAAAGCGGCTGCAAAGCAAAATACCAAAAAAAAAAAAAAAAAGAATTCATGTCACTGAAAACACGCAGACGGTTTGTAAGCCACATTGGTCACGTGAGGGTGATGATGACGCTTTGGCTGTTGCTAACGTAAAGCCTTTAAAATTTAAGAAAATATTCGTGTAGCCATTTGATACCCCAGCAACATGTATGTATGTTTGTTTCATGTAGCAGGAATTTACTTAGCAAAAAAGAAGAAAGAAAGAAAAATAAAACAAAAGTGATATTGAAGTGTATGCGAACTATGTCATGCATGCATGCCACAATTTCTTTAAAAAATAAGCTGCTGTATGTATTACACTGGCCGTTAGGAGTTGCATGACAGCAATTTGAAGCCAAAAGCAAAGCACATACACGTGTGGTTTTGTGTTGTTGTGTTTTACAATGAAGTATGACTGTAGCGGCATTTAGCGGTCTTAAAAATTCTGTTAATGTGTAAGTAAAAGTTGTTGCTGGTAAATGAACGCGTGGCTGGCAATCACGCGAGACATAACTACAGCGAATTCAGATAAATAAATGAACGTACGAGTATACATTTCAATATGTAAATGTAAAATCAGAAAGCAAATTCAACTTTCATACCAACACATGGATAATTGTTAAATTACAATTCCTTATGGCCCGGTGGAAAGTGAAGTCTTTATAAAAGTAAAAAATATATAAGAACAGCAGCATCAGTAGCTCCCAAGGATACATAAATTGGATCATTAAGATGTGCAACAATAAGCAAAGATCATTATGTAAATAAGCAAACGCAAAAGAAATGCATTTAATAAATTTGTAAATAGTACAAGGCAAAGAAAGCAGTAGCAAACCAGCAAACCAACAAACAAAGTGAGTAAATAAACAAAAGGAAAGGAAAGCAAATAAAAACAAAAAATTTATAAAAAACAAAGTAAACAAATATTTACTAGTGGATAATTATCATTAACGCCATGCACGTTGTTGTCAACATCAACATCATTATCAGCACCACCAACAATCGTAACAACAACAGTAACACTTTAATATGCCACGTACTTTGTATAAGAATTGCATGTGCATGAAATGTTGCAACGTGTGTTTGAGTGTGTGTTGCTGTATTATAAGTCTTTTGTATGTTACTCATTCCTTCATATCCGTTATACCAAACGGATTTGCAACACAAACAACAGCGAGCAACATTCATAAATAAACTTCTATATACGAGTACAAAATGTAAGCATGTAGTATGTGTGTTGCAAGTTAATATAAGTCGCATGTATCTACATACATACGAGTACATAAATTTCAACTATCCAAGTAAGAAACACATTACCCAGTTTATGTGAATTTTCAACGAGCTACCAAAAGGAAATGAAAGTGGTTGCATAATAATAATTGTGGCTTAAAACCAGTCCACATACACATGTACTTTAAGGCTACAATTACAGTTACAGCTACAGTTACAGTTAAAGCTAGCACATATCCTGCCAACGAACAAAATAAGAAATGCAACCCATATAAATAATAAACAAATAACAAAAGAACAAGGATATCAAGCGCTATATTTTTGTTTTAAAGTATGTGGCACGTACATGTATGTGCATGTGTTTGCTAACAGAAAAAAGTAAAAAAGAAAATCGCTCTTGCACATGAAAAATAAATTTATGCCAGGCATTGTATTATCACAATTGCAGAGGAACAAGACTAACAAAGGAATTGTATCAACTTGCACAAATACCTATTGCCTATTTTTATTATTATTTAAAACTCATATACAAATTCCATTAAAAAAAATTTAAATTATTAACACGTAAACCACAATAAATGGGAAAAGTGGCTGCAGGATGCTACACAATTTAAGAAGACACTTTTGAGAAATTAAAAAAGATTTTCTGCAATTTGTTAATGTCTTAAATTAAACTAAATAAATAAAAAGGAGGTAGTTAAGTTAGAAAAATTGTTGGTGGCTTTTCAAAGCAAATTGGTAGCGTTATTTAAGCATCAGTACAATTTGCCGGGCATAAACTTAAAGTAAGACGTTAAACAGAAAGAAACTGCACAAAAGATCTTAAAGGTCGCTTTGTGCAAATAGCCCATAATGATAAAAAGCATCTAGTTCTTAATAATGAGGATGTCGTAAGTAACTCCAATTGTAATATACCTGCCCTCACACATGATCTATACCCACAATATCACTAAACTCATAATTCTAATATATCATTCAAACAGGCTCAGTTTTTGCTTTCTAAAGCTTAAAATCGGTTGATATTCAGCAAGTTAATTGGTTTATAACTTTATGAAGGTATCAAAACCCGGTTTTTTTCACCTGTTTGGCACATTCCAAAAATAGCACCTACCAGAAAAATAATATCACTTCCCAGGTATTCTTTTTTTATCGCTCAGTATAATTTCAGGTATGCATTAAGTACAAGAACACATCTTTTTGAACAATGGCTAGTTAAAATCATTGAAAAGTGGGCGTGGCCGCTCCAAAAGTATACGACAACCTGTTTGTGTATGATTTTAAGCGCAGGGCAAGCTTAGTTGGGTAATTGTTCCTTAATTCTCTTTTAAAATTGTCGCTTTGTCCACACACAAATTTTTTGTTTCGCCAATTTTAGCATTCTTATTCAGTCATTCTTTCAGCCTTCAAGCTATCTGTCTTCTTTTTTTACATCTTTATAATAGATACGAAGAGGGAACAAAAGAGAATTGAGGAGTACGAGCAAGTTTGTACTGCTTTCCAATTGCTCAACTAAAATTGCTGTGTGTGGTCCTGGCCTAACAAGCTAGCACAAAATAATACTCAGAAAATTATAATAAAATTTTTTTGTGTGTGTGATTTTTTTACTTGATGGATGTCTATGGAACTGCCAGAATATTAACCAAATTAAAAAAAAAAAAATTTAAAAATAGTCCAAAGTAACTTCTGAGTATTTGGACGGTAGATTACAAATTTAGACAGTCTCCTTTTTACAGTGATATGTGTCTTATCCTACAATCTTTATAGGTTCGTTGGGAAGTTGCTAAAATCACTTAGAGCAACAGCACTGAAGAATATGAAAATTTCAAAATAATCCAAAGTAACTTGGAGAACATGATGGAAAGGATGTCTTTATTGACAGAAAATATGAAGTTTTTCTTCTCAAATAATTTTGTTAATTAGGGAATACATCGCCCCACCATCTCTCAATCACAATAATAAATAAAATGCGACAACGAGTCCATTTTTATTTAAGTCGACCTATTGATCTAATTTAAACCCGTTTGCTTTACTTAGCAGATCACCACCTACAACCTTCTGTCATGGCAGACAAATCATCGAAAGAAGTTTTTGAATTCTTCATGAATACTAGACTAAGAATGTAATTTTATACCACAAGTACTCTGAGCGAAGTGACTTCCGACTGATTCTAATTTTAATTCTAATTCTAAAATTAATAATGAGAGGCTTATAAATTCGGTGAGGCGTACACGGTAAAGTCACTCAATAATATTTAAAAGCCAAAATGTCAATGTCGCTCTATCTTTACATAGAGTGCTATAGAAGTAGAGAATATGGAATTATTTTTAATGCTGTTTCGTTTTTAATCAGTTTGTTTTGTTACAAGTTTTATTATGCTGGCGATTGAAATTAATTAAATTATAAATGAAAATTAAAACTTGATTGCCAAAACTATGCACACGTGTTTGTTGCTAGAAATAAAAAAAAAAAATTCTCGTAAAATTTTAAATTTGAATACTACGTTGTGGTTGTTTTTTATTTTTTATTTAAAAAGTTCATTTGCATAAAAACATCAAAATAATACGTGATATTTAAGCTTAAAAATTCATTATTGATGACTCATGATTTCTGTGTGAATTGTTTTTTGTTGTATTTGTTTTTCTCTGTAAACAATTATTAAGTTGTTTTTCATTAAAAAAAATTTATTGGTTAAATTTGCATTAGTGATGACTTCACTTTTTGGCTATTATTATACAAATAATAATAAGAAAAAAGTGAAAAAAAAACAAAACAAAAAATAAATAAATTAAAATGGCAATAATTAAAAATTATAGACGTTACACAGCAACAACAAATTGAAAAGAAAATGTAACTGAGAATTAATAATTCAAGATTTTAATTCAAATAAAATTTCAAATAAAAAAAATCTGCTCCAAACTATAATTACAGGTACCGAGTACGTGTAAAATCAGTATATTTGTTAAGGCGACATATTTTATTTATTTTTTTTTTTAATTATGAAAATGATGACTGCAATCAGTCAACAATATTTGCTTGAAATATAATAAAACTTAATGAAGCAAACAAATAATAATTAACAGTGTGTTGTGGCTAATTATGATGCAGTAAAAATTTTTCTTTTTAAATTTTAATTTTTCTACTTGAAAAAGTTTAATTAGCACCGCAAGCCTCGCTTTGGCATAGAGCAGGGCAAACCCTGAAACAAATTTTTTTAATAATTCTAATTCTGATATATGGAAAACATGAATAAGATTCTATAGCTTACAGGCATCAGACTTTTACGCTTAGATTTTATCAATACAAATACAAACACTACTTATTTATAAAATTTTTTTAAAAAAAGCACTTTATTATCGACGAGAAAAAAGTATAAAAATTTCATAAAAATTCTTCAAAATGTTTGTGAGTTGCTAAATTGGGTCATTTAAAATAATTTCCTATTTTATAACTTAAAACAATTTGTCCAAAAATTATGCTTCGCTTTATTTAAGCTTAAAAAAACATGCCCGGCCCACTAAAGTATTAGTGGACACTATCAACAATATGTAAAACATTTCGTTGATGCTCATGCAGGTCATGAGAAAACCTTTATGGCTTTTTGAAATGCCTTATGTTAGTTGCTTGCTTACACTGAGAGAATTTTGTTCAAATATTCTTTGAAAATAAATTTTTTTCAGTGGATTAGCAACCGACAAAAATTTATTTTTTTTTTCATCAGACTAATTAAATAAAATATTTTTTTATTTAAAAAAGTTTTTTTAATTCAATGAGATATTTCATTAATTCAAAGAAATATTTTATTAATTCAAAGAAATATTTCAGTCATTCAAAAAAATATTTAAATAATTGAAAGAACTATTTCATTAATATAAAGAAATGTTTCATTAATTTAAGAAATATTTAATTAATTCAAGGAAATTTTTCTTTAATTCTAAGAAATGTTTCAATAATTCAAAAAAATTCAATTAATTCAAAGAAACATTTCATTCATTCAAAGAACTATTTCATTAATTCTAAGAAATATTTTACTAATTCAAAAAAAAAACATTTCATAAATTAAATTAAATATTTCATTAATGCAAAGAACTATTTCATCAATTTAATTAAATTATTTAATAAATTTAAAGAAATATTTCAATAATTCAAAAAAAATTTCATTAATTCAATGAAATATATCATTAATTCAAAGAAATGTTTCATTAATTCAAAGAAATATTTAATTAATTCAAAGAAAAATTTTATTCATTCAAAAAAATATTTAATTAATTCAAAGAACTATTTCATTAATTCAATGAAATATTTAATAAACTCAAAGATATGTTTCTTTAATTCGAAGAAATATTTTAATAATTCAAAAATTTTTTTCATTAATTCAATGAAATTTTTCATTAATTTAATGAAATATTTATTAATTTTATTTTATATAAAAAAATTGAAAATTAATCATTAATTTAATCAATTTATAAAATGTTTCATTAAAGGAGAAATTATAACGAAATCGTGTTCACTGTAACTTTTTGTTAGGGGAAACCCCAAACCAAAAGGCCAGTTAATGGCTTAATATCAGCCAGGTTGCTAAATTGGAATTTTTGTTAACATTAAAGTTGAATTAAAAATGAATAAAAATTTCAATGTTAATTTTTTTACTTTAAAGTTTGTTGACAAAAATAATTATTTTTCTTTTATATTTTTTTTAAAGCCACAAAAAAATTTTATGGAAACATTTTTGTGGCTGCATTTTAATTCTTTTTGTTTTTTTTTTAATTTTTCAAATGCCAAGTGTAAAGTCAATGAATGCTTATGTTGCTGTGAATTGTATTTCAATTGCCATGTGAAACCATTATGGATTCGTAATTGTTTTGGTATGAGACCAGGTTTTTTTTTATTTTTATTTTTTTTATAAAGATTGTGTTTAGTTTAATGTTTGGTCTTGGTAAAATATTATTTTTTATTAAAAGTAGTTTATAAGTCATGGGATTTATTCGTTTGCTTGTTGTTATTAAAATTTAGTTGAGTGTATATGGAATTTTTATTTTTTTATTTTTTTTTTTTTTGCTAATTTAAATATTGTTTATTAATAAAATTTAAATAATAAATAAAAATTTGATATTTATGTGGGTGTATCACGATTTATAAGGTTTTTGTTTTAATTTAAAAATAAATTTTTATGACAAAATATTTGATATTTGGTAGCCAAGATTTTAATATGTACCCAAGAAGCTAATTAAATTTAAGTTAATTTAACAGTTTAATTACATTTAAGTAATTTAAATTATTTTTAAAATAAGAAATGTATTCGCTGTTAGTTAAATGACTGCAAACAAAACAGCCTATAGATTAGAATATGAATTGCTGATTAGCCCAAAAGGATAAGTGAAAATATATAATTTCGCTTAGCGAAGGCGCACATTTTTAGGATCAATAAAATTTTTTCTAAAGAAAATAAGTGTAACACATTAACCTGATTTCTTTATTTGAATTCGATTGGTAAGCAGAAAGCTTTAAAATTATCTTTTAAATAAGCAGTATTAAATACCAAACAAGACAAACAATAAATTGCGAGTTTAACATTTTTCATTTAAATTTTTTTGGCTTGAATAAAAATTGGCACAAAAAGAATTACAAAAAATTCTCTTAAAAAAATATCAATAATATCAACTATATTTTGCAAATTATTCAACAGCAACAGCAATAAGAAAAATAAAATTTATTAAAATATTTGAATCAAAGAAAAAATCCTCACTTGCACACACCAAGTATGCAAATTGTTTAAAAACAAAAGCATTAATATTACACTGCAAAAAATAACCACACATACAGCAAACTCGCTTACACAGTCCTGGCAATGCGTTTCACTTGTTTGTATGTTGAAGAATAAAAATCAAATTTTAAAGGCAGTTTTAAAGAGATACAAAAAACCAAATGTGAATAAATACATAACCAAAAATCGTAGAGGGACAAGAGGAAGGACAGACGTGCAAGATATGTAGGAGCATCAGCAAAGAATTGCAATTGTTGTTGATGTTGCAGCAACAAGCGTACATAAATTTTAGGAAAAATCAAGACAACATGCAAACAAAACATTAAAAAACAAAACCTAACAAAAACAGCAAAAGCAACAGCACAGTAAGTAATCACAGCCCAAAAACAAGAAACAGATCAACATTCTCATACGTACGTTTTCATATGATGAATGTCTATCAAAATATCTGTGCAAGCGAAATGAAAAAAAAGAGAAAGAAAAAAAATATAAATAAAATTACGAGTATAACAACAACAAAAACAGTAGCATACATTTGCAACGCATGTTAGTTAAATGTTTATACACATGCTCATGTGTGCATGTTTACAATGTTGCATAAGTGTGCAACATTATACATGCATGCAGGCAGGCCTATGCACATACATACGTGGGTACTCGCATGATGATTTAAGTGCTTGGACAAGTGTATGTACCCCATGTAAAACATCAAGTGACTTTGAGAAAAAAAATTTACACACACCAACACAGCAATACAATATACAAGCATGTGAATAAGTACAAAAACAAAAGCATAAAAATAAAAATTGTTTCATATTTCCAATGGCTGTAACACAAAAATGCAAAGTTAGACATGAAGCAAAGCAAAGCAAAGCTATATGGTGTCTCCATCTGTGACTGCTCTGGTAAATGAATGTGTGTTGCTGCTGCTACAAAAAAAAAAAAAAAAAAAAAAAACTGCCGTTGTTATGTGATGGTCAGTAGTTAGTAGCAGCAGTGTGGCGGTAGCCTTGCAACGCTTGGTTAACTGCATGGGAACCACAACACTGCTGTCATTTCAATTTCTGAATTTCCGTTTTAATCACTAGCAGAAAATCGTTTTAATTTAAGAGGGAAAACTTACAAAAAAAAAAAAAAAAAAGAACAACAACCCAAGAAACAAAAACACTCATCTCACATGAATACGAAATTTCGAAACCGCTATAATAATAACACAATCAGCCAGGTACTTGGTAAACATTACAGGGCTACACAAACATACTTGAAAGGGCTTTACAAAAACTTTTTATCATAAAATATTACACTTGTTAGACCAAAGCCACACACATTAAGTTTATTTGGGCAAATCTTTCTCAATTCTCTTTTAAAATTGCCATTTTGTCCACACGCAAATTTATTCAGCCTTTAAGCTATCTTTATAAAAGATACAAAGAGAAAACAAAAAGGAATTGACGAGCACGAGCAAGTGTGTACCCCTTTCCATTCTTCTCTCCTCCCTCTATTACAAAATCAAGCATTGCCCAACTAAACTTGCCGTGTGTGGTCTTAGTAGTGATGCGTGGCTTTCAAGTATGCTTGTGCAGCCCTTTAGCAAACATGCAAAAAGTGAAACCAAATTCAAATGTATTTAATTTTTCTAAATAATATTTAAAAAATTTCCCTGGATTATTAATAAATCGTAATTTGAAATTTATATTGATTTCAAAATATGTAATTTTGAAGGCAAATCAGCATTTACAAAAGTTAAAAATTATTTTAAAAACAATTTTAATCAATTGAATTTGAAAGGGAATCAACGCAAAATGAAATCATGAAACATCTCTGTGTTTAAAATATTAGTGATTTGTTAAAGAGATTTATGGTAAATGTAGGCAACTTTGACAAATCAGGAAAAAAGACTTGAGTTTTTGAAATGAATTCATATTGATGCTTTATAGTGCAACCTAAATTGAAGCAGCACTCCGTTTTTATATTAAAGCATCATCCCGTTTTCCGGGCTTATTCTCTACAATAGTGCTAACCATTTAGTTTAATAAAACCCACTTAACACAAACAAAATTAGAATTAAAAACGCTACAATGTCATTACTGGTCAAAAATTAAAAAAAAATTGTTTTGCAGCCAACTTCACTGCAAAACGCGCTGTTAAAACTGGATTTTTGACAGATACAAAATGCTTGTCGCTTTAATTTAGGTAAGACTGTTATAAGCATGGAATTCTTAATGGGGGCTTTACACTGTAATACTGAGTAAAATATTTTGTCAAAAATTCAAATGCAATGAAATAGTATAACAATTACGGTAGGGAATTTGGCAGTCGAATGGCTCTCATTATTTTTACAAATTTTTTTTTCTATACGAACAAAGCAAACAAACAAAAACAGCTGACAAAATTCAAAGAATATCTTAACCTTTGTATTACAGTGTAAAGCATCATGTTGCTAACTTTTGCAGAATTTCTACAAATAAATTTGAATTTCAATTCGTTTGTTTGTTTTGAACTTAATTTCTTTTTCAATCAAATAACCTTAACAGAAACCGTAATGAAACTCATTTAATAAGTTCCACTTTTTTATTTATTTTTTGCTCAATAGCAATCAATTATTGCTTTATAAATTATTATTTTAATAAAGCCAAGCTATAGCCATTGTTTATAACAATTTGGCTCCATTCACAATTCATTAAAGTAAAAAACAAGGGAAATGGTGAAAAAGCATATTAGATTTTTTCTTGCACGTTTGAAATTAAAAAAAAAAAATTAATAAAAAGAGAGAGAGAGAGCAAAAAAAAATAGCAACATTTGAAATAAAAATTCAAGGCACGACTTTTGTATACAACAACTGGTAATAAATTCCCAAAAACAAAAAAAAATATTCTGCATGTTTTATTTAAAGATGGAAGTTTGTTGTTTTAAAATTTAATTTTTTTTTTTTGCAACAACGAGGTTGCCGTTTGTAGACTTCATCACTGTCCCCTCCAACTAAGCGTAAAATTTGTCCGTCTGGACATTCTCTTTGTTGGCCTAAATTAAAAAAAGAAAAAAAAGAAACTGTTCTATCAGCCAAGTTATAAATAAAGAATATTAAAAAAAAAAGCAGCTGCACCAAAGCAAATCTAACCAAACAGCAGCATACAGTGAATAATAAAATGTGAAACAAAACTAAATAAATAAATTGGAGAAACAAATAATAATAATTTAAATAAGCAACTTTTGAAAAAGTTAAAAATAACTAATCAACCATATTTCAACACAAAATGGAATTTAGGAAAAAAAAAAATTTATTTGAAGGAAAAAAATTTTTTTTAAGGAAAAAATTTAATTTTTTTTTTTTTGGTAATAAAATTGTGACCCTCAGTGAGGGTAGTACACTATACACTAGTCTAAGGCGACACCTTTTTAATGTAAATTTTTTTTTTTAATTCTTTAATACCCCAGTATTCTTGTTCTGAGAGATTTTTACCATTCCCCATTTTTCCGAGCTACCATTTGCGATTTTGCCCAGGAAAATTACCAAAATCAAAAAGGAATTAAATCTGTAGCTTCTAAACTTTCTGGAAGTGTTTTAACATTTTTCGGATAATTCGTAGTTTTTATTTTATGACACAAAACGGAAATTGACAAAATCCTTGTGAACAACACTCTAAACTCCCCACTTTGCCGAAGTACAATTCATGATTTTGCGCAGGAAAATTAGCAAAATCAAAAAGGAATTTAATCTGTAGCTTCTATACTTTCTGGAAGTGTTTTAACATTCTTCGGATAATTTGGTAGCTTTTATTTTATGATGCAAAACGGAAATTGAGAAAATCCTTGAGAACAGTACTGGAAATTAAAAAAAAAATTTAAAACTAGTCCAAAGTAATTTCTGAGTATTTGGGCAGTAGATTACTAGATAGCGTCCCTTTTAAAATAATGTATGTCCCATTATGTAATCTTTAATGGTTCATCCGAAAGTTGTTAAAATCACTTAGAGCAACAGCACTGGGGTATATGAAAAGTAACTTCTGAACAAACAGTAGAATATGCGAAATGGGACATATATTATTTTAAAGGGGAGGTCACACAGGGCGAACAAATAAGAAAAATAGAAGCTGGGCTTACTTGGATGCTCTGATGTGGTCGTTGTATAAGAGGAAGTGAAGAGGTACAGCTATAGAAAAGTGAAAGGAATTAAATGGGATGACAGATAGAAGATGCGTTGGCTAGGTTTTTTGACATGTTTAACTACAATTTTTTTCACATTGAAGAGTAGCATTCTAAAGTAATACTTTTATTCGAATTTGGCATAGAGTACAGCACTGAGTGCTTCGCTACTCCAACATTAATTTGTTTATACTTTTTTCAAGAAATTAATAGTTAAAGCAAAATGACATTTTTCTAAATCTTTTCAAGTTAAAAAATAAAATAAAATCGAAAAGCTTTCATTTTATAAAATTTTAAACTTGTACTTTTTGCTACCACAGGCACTGCCATAAAACATGGTTTCTTGGTGCTGGACATGTTCTAACAAAGTTGTAGTTTACTGTATTATTTTTAAAGCCCTTTTTATTTTAAGCTAAAACTAAATATAAAATAGAAATGGCTAGACAATTTGCACGTTTCAAATGAATATTTTGCAGAATAGAAACACAAGAGAAAATCAAAAGTACTTGTAACCATATGGAAAATAAATAAACCAGCAAAGTTTACTACACACACACACACACACACACACACACATAGTCACTGATTAAAAGTGTAGCCAAACCTACTATCTTTGCATCTTTGCTAGTATGGGTTTGGGCAAATACTTGTGCATTTGCATGAGTTGCTTACATAAGCTTATAAATTATTTATGCATCAAGCCTTGATGATCAGAGCTTGATGCTTTATGTTGTGTTTATTTTTTTTTTTAACCATTCAACCAACCTGCCAGGCAACCAACTCTTTTTCGTATCTTTATGTTTCACTACAAGAATTCCTCATACACTTTGGTAAACACTATTTTGGCCAGCACGTTGTCTGTTGTACCCAAGCAAAAACAACAACTAAACACGCAACTTTATGTTGTTTTAATTTCTAGAGCTGCTTATTTGAACGTTTATTGTTTATTTGTTTGCCGGTTTTCATGACTTAAGGCTTTTGTTGAGTTTCTAACAAAATTTAAGAAAAAAAAAAACGGGTATATCAAAAAGCACGCTAGTTTAAGCTCTAAAGAATTACCGCGTGTTCACTCATTTTATTGTATTTCTGTTGTTGTTGCTGTTTTGTTTTATTTTTTCTTGGAAGTTTTTATATTTTGATTTTATTTTTATTTTAAGAAAAAAACAGTTGATTTCTGCAGAATTCTAATATAAAGCCTGACAATGAAATTAGAAGTGTGTATGTGTGTTTAGCTACCAGCTGATTTCTAAGGCCGTGGATGCTACTGGCTGCTTTTTGACTGGTTGGCTGGTTTTTATGTTCACTAAGTGATTTTGTGGAATTTTGTTAAATTTTTGCTCTTCAATTATAGTTTTTACTTTAAATTATTTTTCTACATCCCAAATAACTTAATTTATTTTATCACTTATTAACAAAGCACAACCATAAAATGGTTTAGTTAATGCTCAAGAGAAATTGCCATTCGAAAGTTAAAAAAAAAATGTAAAACTTAAGCCGTTAATTTTTAAAAAATTCTAGACTAGACTAATTGATTAATTTTAATTGGAACAAAAATTACATAAAAACATTTAAAGCACAACAGTTAAGAACAGCTGGTAGTTACCGTTTTCAACAATGTTTATAAGAACACACACTAAATAAATCAAGTTGTAAATTTAAATTTAATATAAAAAATATATTATCGTACCAATAAAAAAATTATCCATTAATACAAAACATAATTTTTTTCAGCAACATGTTGCCACAATTTCCATAATTTAAATTGAAAGTAGATAAAAGCAACTGTCTAGAGCGATTTTTTTCAGGCCAAAAAACTTGTAAATGAGAATTAAAAACTAGTAGTCTTATGAGTTTGTTTGATCTAAAATAGAATTTTTCTCGTGCATGTTCTGTGTTCCACACGGATTTGAAAAAATGTGGAATTAAATTTTTTTCTTCTTATTAAATCAAAACTTTTATGTTTTTTTAATTCTACCAATAATTTCGTACCCAAAAGAAAGCAAAAACCAAATTTTAAAATTTTTTAAATGGACCACAGATTACATAGTTATGAGGTGCTGAATTTTTTAATTCCGAATAAAATATTCGGATTCGGAATACAGAACAGCATTAAAAAACGTAAAATATAATTATTCAAAAAATATAGAAATTTAATTCTAAAAAAAAAATTTTATTAAAATGGCTATTTTGTTAAGCTTAAGGTCATATTTTTCAAAAAATTTTTTTATATCGATATTTCGCTTCAATTTTTGTGGATTCTTCAGGATATAATTATAAATTAATCAAATTCTTTTTAAACTGCTAATTTTTGAGATACATTTATGTCGACACAAGTTTGTTAGCAGCATGTTGCTACATTTTCTATTTCTTTTAATTTAAATTTAAAACAGACTTTTCTTATCACAAAATCTGGCCACACATTCCTGGCATAAAAAGACGTTTTATGTTTATGGAATCTGCCAAAAAAAAGTTTCTCCATAATTTATTAAAAGTATTAAAAGTTGGAAATTCCTATCAAGCCACCAGAGCGTTATATTTATTAAACAAACTTTATAAATTCACTTCGATGTTGAAAATTCATGCAATTTTTTGTTGTTGCCCGATAGTTGAAACTTTCGACATAATAAATTTAAAAAATGCTAATAAATATAAGGCAGTTGCAATGATATGTATCAAATAATTTATACATAAAAAATATATAGACTATTAAGCAAAAGAAAAAAAGTTTTGTCGCCGTTGCTTGACCATTACCAAACAATAACAACAACAAAACTCAACAGCAATAGACTTTATTACATACAAGTACAAATGCATGCCAGCCAGTCAGCCAGCTAGCGATCAATGAACTGTAGAGCAAAGTAGTGGCAAAAAAAAAATTTATTTTTTCTTGATTTTATAATAATTAAAAAACAAAAAAAAGAAAGAAATATTAAATAAAAAACGACAGTAGCTGGTTAGAATTACACTCATATCAGCAACAACGAAGGTAGCAACAGAGCTACCCAGCAAGTGTATTAAAATTACAATTTTCTAAACAGGGTAACCAGAGAAAAAGATATATTTCTTTCACACTAAAGCCGCGCTCACATTTCACAAATATTTGCCGCAATAAGTGTGACCACTACTTTTTGCCAAATATTTTTATAATCTAAAATGACTCGTATTATAGAAACTTAATTCTAATGATACGTTCAGTAAAAGGCTCTCAGCCAAAATGTATTCAAAATATATAAAAGTACTAGCTGACCCGGCAAACGTTATTTTGCCTTTAAATTTTATTTATATTGAAAAATAATTAATTTTTAATCTTGGCATAAGAACTTAATTTTGTTGTTCTGAACATATAAGAAAAAATTAACCAAATCGGTGTAGCCGCTCTTTAATATGAGATAAATTTGAAAAATGGGCTTAGAGCAATGAACAATGAATTTTTTATTGAATTGATATCAAACTTCAGAGGATATATGAAAAATAATTTCTCATTAAAAAAAAAACAACATGTTCACTCTTGACCTCTTAAAACTCTTCAAAATTGTTTTCATATGACAACTGCTCTACTAATCATACAAGTATTTCCAACATGTAAATACCTATTACGAATCATGGCTGATAAGAGTGAAGCAGCCAAAGAGAGTGTGACAAAGAGAACCAGCAAACAAGAGATACAAATTTTTCGAAAATTGTCATAATTTATTTTTCTTTTGTTTATTTATTTTTAATTTTTATTTAATTAAATTATTTATTATTAGAACAAAAACTTAACAAATGCAGTAGAAATTCATTCATCATAGTTTTTCATACGAGTACAAACATGATATTTATCTCATACATGCCAGCCAAACTCGGTTCTATATCTACATAATGTTTATTTAAATGCAATTAATACGACACAACACAAAAACTAGCAAATAAATTCAAATCCATAACGAGTGACTGGTGGGCTAAATACATACATACATGATGCTGCCCCGTTGCAGTTGCTGTTGCTGTTGCAATTCAATATATATAAAAAAGAAAAACTGCCAATGTGGTTGAAGTTAAGATGTTGTTTATTTTTGTAAAATAAACGCGAATGTAAACTGCAAAATAATATTGTTTATTTGCTTTATAATTTTTTTTCCAGTTATCTACTACGAACTTCCATTCATTTTCTATTAACACATATTGACTCAATGTTATATTTTTGTTTAAATTTCATTTTTGTTTTTTGCCATACAGTTGCACACAATCTTTCAGCTCATCAACATCATCATCATCAGCAAAAATGGTTGGTCGGTCCATCTGTCATCTATTTGGTGGTCTTGTACTCGTTTATACAGTTTAGACAGAGTAGAGCACTAGTATTTTTAAATATCAATTAATTGTCTGTACACAATTCACACACAGACACAAGTGAAACCAAATCACAGATACATTTACTGTCCATATACTTTATAAGACTATAGATAGTTGATTTGTTTGTTTATTTTTCAAAATAAAGCTGCAAGACATGCTGTATATACATTTTTTTCTAAAGACAAACAGTTTGTTAATAATACTAATTCATGGAATTCTCTTTTAGATTAAAGGAATTTTTTAGCTGGATTTAAAATAAAAGCCAGCAACCATTTTAAAAGTAAAATAAAACTTCTGCAACATGTTGCTTCGCTTGTCAATAATGGGTGTGTTCATAACCTTACATCTATACATACAAGTAAAATAAAAATAGTAGAAAGTCTTGCAAGTTGTATGAGGGTCTACACATTTATTTAATTTTTCTACCAAATTTTTCTACTAAAAACTTCGCTTTTTATAAATCAAGGAAATCCTTCTTTCATTATTATGTTATCACTTAATTGAGGGCCGTTAGGCCGCCACGTAAACCAAACATTTGTATTTAAATGAGTTAATTTACAATACACGATACCAGCATACTGGTGCAATCACAAAAATATCAAACTCATTTTGATTTTGCACCAGCAGCTGGTACAATCACACCACAAGCCTATACACGGTCAATCAGCTGGTATAATAATCGTAAATGGGCTATTTCCCATTTTAGTCAGCTAAGTCTATTGAGTACTTTTGACAAAATATTAAACACACTAGAAAAAGTCTTATTGCTTTAGGACACTTATGTTTGAAGCTCAACAATAATTGTTTTAACCAGGATGCCCCGTAGATAGGTGAGTAAAGCAGTAACCTAGCAATCTGGGGGTCGCAGGTACGATTCCTGCTTAGACTCTGAGAGCAAATGGCCAAAGTCGTTAAAAAATTTTAACTTCCAATTAAGTTCTAAAATCAAATAATAAAAAATTTAATAAATAATTTAAAACTTTATGTTTGATATGACACTGATGTGTCATTAAGTTTTACTGAAACCCACAAATAAAAAAAGATTTAATACTCTTACAAACTGCTACTGCATTCTTTTTTGTTTATGTTAGTTTAGTTTTAGTTTTAGTTTTTTTTTTTTTTTTCTTATTTTCAATATGTTTTCAAAATCAATTCATGAATGTTTGGAATTTAGGTTTATAGTGTGACTTGGATTCAATGATGTTGTGCTGCTGTTGTTATTATTTATTTACTTATTTATCTCTACATTGATACCAGCACAAGTGTGTGCAGTTGCAGATAATTTTTTTTTTCTATTTTTTTTTCTGTTGTTGTTTTGTTATTATTGCAGGCAACTAAATATTATGGTATGATTGTTATGCAACAGCAAAAGTATATAAAACAAATAACTATTATTGTCATTATCATAATGTTGTTAAAGTTGATGTGGATGTGGAAAGACATCATGCCAAAAACCAGCTCCTGCTGCTGCTGCTGCATCATGTTTCGTCAATATATAATGCCAGCAACTGAACTAGAGTAACAACTTGTTTTTTTTTTGTTTGTTTGTTTATTTGCAGTTGTAATTTTGCTTTAATTTAATTCACTCAATTGCAATTTATATGCAAACATACAAACACGTTTTTCCGGCCCAGATTTTTAGTGTATGAGTTTGAATTGTACATAATTTTTCCTACGTGAGTTAGTTTTTTTTTTGTTTTTGGTTTAACAATAGCGCACACGTTCTAAACTACAACAAATAATATTATAATTTTTACTACACCAACAACATAATTTAACAAAGCACACATGCTGACGCACAAATTTACATAATTTTATTTTATTTTGTATTCTTTTGAAAATTTTTTGGTTTGGTTTATTTTCAGACAAACGGAAGTTATAATTTTAGATAATTTCTTTATTCTTATTTTTGGTTGGTTGGTTGGCCGTTTTTTTTTTTGTTTTTTTTTGTTCTGCTTTTATGTTTGCTGTTTAAATTAAAACGTTTTGAATTTAATGACAAACTCAGCAAGCAAAAAAAAAAAAAATAAAAAGCTTTCAGTAGACATTTAGTCTGTAGGTTTTAGTGGCTTTTGTGACAAAAAAAATTTTTTTCTTAAAGATTTTAATTTCCAGATAATTAAAAAAATAAAAAAAAAATTTTATTAATAAATTGCTTTTTTTTTTAAATTTATTCTGTGTGATTATAAATAATTCCTAGAAATTTCAAAGGTTATGAAGAGCTGAAAAATTTTTATAATTGAAAATAATTTTTTTTTATCGAAAGTTTAAAAAATCGTCTAAAAATTTTTAGGAAAAAACACTCTAAAGTATTTTAAAAAATTATGCTTGTATTCTAAGAAATCGATTTTTTTTTTTTAAATTTTAATGAAATTTTTTTTATAATTTCTACTTGAAGTCGTTATTAGTCATTTTGATAACCAGCCCTAAGCTACGATCACATTACACAAATATTTGTTGAATTAAGCGTAAACACTACATTTTGCCAAATATTTTTAAAGTCTAACATGACTTGTATTACATAAAAGTAATGCAAATAATACAATAATAAAAATACGTTGTATTTAATAATAAAAAAAAAACTAGTCTAAGCACATATTTCATCAGAATATAAAGGGTGTCCCAACAAGAACGCAGGATTTAAATTTCAAATAAATGACTGATGCAGCAATTGAATTGTTTCTCTGGCTGTATGACATGTGGCGCCGTCTTGTTGAAACCACAAGCCCTCCACATTCATTTCTTCAATTCTAGGCAAGAAAAAACTGGTTATCATTTCACGATACCTAACACCATTGACTGTTTGCGCTTGACCTGCCTCATTTTCATAAAAAAAAAGGTCCAATGATTCTTCCAGCCCAAAAACCTCACCACACAGTGACACGATGAGGATGCATTTGCTTCTCGTGAATCACTCGAGGATTTTCCTCACCCCAAATGCGACAATTCTGCTTATTGACGAAGCCATCAAGATGGAAATGGGCCTCGTCACTGAAGATGATTTTAACGGCAAAATCAGCATTTTCATGTTGTCTCTCCAATACCCAATTAACGAATTCCCTTCGCTGTCCATGGTCATTTTTTACTAACCTCGTACCTTTTACTAGCAAACAATAACAATTGTTCAAATGTCAAACAATGACACTTCGAATGGCGCCAAATTTAAATCTTGCGTTCTTATTCCGACACCCTTTACAAACGTATATGTAACTGGCATAGTGGTTTTGCCTATTGTGACAAATATTTGTTTAATGTGACCATAGCTTTAGTGTTGTTTTAGACGATGGAATTATTGCATTTAATAGAGCAACAAAGAAATATTAAGTCATGAAAGTTAAATCTATAAAACTCGTATCGCTATACACAGAAAACAATTTCGATTGTGAGAACTAAGTTTGTTTCCCATCAAAAATTCTATGGTGATAAGCAATTTTTATAGTTTTAGTAACCAGCATTCCATAACAAAGACCAACATTTAATTGTCGTAAAAATATTTTTACCGCTTTTCTATGTCATAAATAAAAAATTCAACGGTTACAATTGAATTTATGAGGGACAATAAATACAGTTCTTACAACCGAAGTTGTTTTCTCAGTATACTTGGCAAACAATTAAACGAAATAAAACTTTAAAACATTTCCTTTCAAAAAGAGAGCTTCACCCACAGAAAATGAGTTGACCACACTGTTGTGTTTGACAACTGGCAGTTGCTCTCAGGCAAGATTGGGTTCTTATTTTATCAACATGAAAAAAAACAGTCTTCTTTATTACCCGGACCACAGCAATTTTAGTTGGACAATTAATTCTCTTTTAAAATTGCCGCTGTGTCTAGACACAGCAATTTTATTTCGGCAATTTTTGCATTCTTATTCATTCATTCTTTAAGAGAGAACAAAAGGGAATTGCGGAGTGCGAGCAAGTTTGTAGCACTTTAAATTCTTCTTTCCTGCCTTGCCCAGAAAAGCAAGAATTGCCCAACTAAAATTGCTGTATGTGGTCCTGGTATAATGGCGCTAAGCAAACATTGTATAAAAATTAGTTTTTGTTTTGTGCTTTCGTTCGCTTAGGTTTTCTTGTGACATTGCTGAACAGGCCTCTAAATTTCGATTAATTAAAATGGTAAACCAATCAATTTATTTTTTTTATTAGTTTTTTTATCTTAATTTAATTATGTATCTAGTTTATAGCTTAAGGCACATTACGACAATTACAAAATTTTCTTTGTGCTAAGAATGCTTTGTGAAGTTGAATTACATTCACTTGCAAACAATTAAATGGTTTAGCATTCAGCTAAAACTTCAAATCCTTTAATACAATTATATGAAATGGAAATGGAAATAAGGAAAGGGGAAAGTGACACAAAACAAAATAAAAAAAAAAATATTATAACTGAAGCTTCAAATAAGTTTTCTCATATTTTTTGTTTTGTTTTAATAACAAAATTCCAATTAAAATTTGTAGTGGATGTGGAGTAACTGCTGGAGGAATGCTGCAACAGAAAGGGGACAATAAAAAAAAGAAACGGGCACACAAAGCAAATTAAAATCATGAAAATATATAAAAAAAAACTACAGAGTATTTGTTTTGTAGTAAATATTTGTAGCCTTCATATAAATGACACCACTACAACAACACCAACAACAAAAAGTAATAATAAATGAAAAATAACAGCAGCGTTATTAATGATGACAATAGTTCTAATATTTTTTATGCCATTTTTGTTTTTGTTGCTGTTGCAGTGGCATAATAAAGTTCGCATATGTGTAGAAAATTAAAACAGAAAATTAAAAAAAAAAATAAAAAAATAAAAAACCAAATCAACTCTGGCGTAACTTAAACTAAAAAAAAAATATATAAAAAAAAAAGAGGAAATAAAAAAGACCTCTTGTGTTTTAGTTATTGCACAGTGAGTGTATTACTGTTTTGTTTATATTCACCCGAAACATACTTAAATTGCAACAAAGCATGCATTCTACTGCTACCAGTATTTACACATGAAAGCAGTCCTGCAATTAAGCCCACCAGCAATCTTCTTGGATTTTTAATAAAAGACATCTACGCAAATTGCTAACCAACAGCTGACTGTCCTTTTAAAGCTCTCCTCTAATTCTAATGGATCTAAAGTTTTGTTTTAAAAGTGCAACAAATTGCTGATTTTGTGCTCTTAAAAATCCTTTAATCGAACGTCTTCAATCACAATATTCAAATTTCAAATATTTTCTTTCAATATCGTAAGCGATAATTTAAGCAATGAGGTTTGTTCACTCTCAAATATTAATATTAGAATTAAAATTAGCATTAGATTCAGGCGGATGTAATTGCGGCAATAATAGCTCGATTGCGACACTACCCTCGAGTTACAAATTCTCTCTAAGTCTAGTATTCATTTGGAATTCAAAAACTATATTGGGTGATTTGTTTGCCATGTCCTAAGTAATGAAAGCGAATTTAACTGACAAACATTACCTTGATACAATAGATGTTTTACTGTCTTTTCGTCTTCTTTACATAATCTGTTACGGCTGAGTGTGATCTTTATGAATCTCGTGACAATGAAAAATTTCTGTTTCAGTCAGGCCTAGTAAAATATAGTTTTCCAGGAAAACCAATGAAGACTAGTAATAATTTTTGCAATTTAAAAATTTTCCTACCACTTCAACTGACTTTAACCCTGCATAACCAATATTAGTCCTTCTTTTATGGTAACTTTTATATCTCTTATTGATTGATTTAATTATAAAAGAAGTTAATTTAGTTTAAAAATATTAAAACCGATAGCACCTTGATTTTAAGTAAGTTTTGAAGTACTCGTACTTGGTTTCTTAGATGCAATTTGAAGTAGCATGCACTACGAAATTGGTGTAAATGTGTTAAAAAGAGGATAGGTTATTCAGGGTTAAATGAGTCTTCAGTCAATTCTAAAACTACTTTCGCACATGCTTTAGTCAAGTACGATGATATGAGATACATTTAATAGTAGCATAAGCAGAACAGCACAAGTACATGTCAGTATGTCTAGTTTTTCAAAACTGGCAACATCACAAACAGCAAGAGCCAACAGCAACATCAACAACCTCACCAACGCAACACACACACACACACACACACACTAAATGAAGCAAAAATAAAAATATTAAAAAATGAAAATACGGCACATATGGGAGTTCCGCTTTAAGCATTACTGCTAAATGCATATCAAAAGAAATGCAAATGTTCCACAGACAACATATCCAAAATATTTATATTTAAACAAACAACACAACACACATTCGCACAAAAAATTACTCTACCACTCATCATCATAACAGATGAAATGTTGCTGTTGTTGTTGCCAACAGAAGACAACAACAACAGAAATTGAAACCAAACACGCCAACTACAATTCACAGTCGTCATAGTCATCATCATCATCATCGCACAGGAATTGCATTCACGCTCTATCTCTATCCCTAGCTCTCTCCCTCTCACTCTCTCCTACCGCTATTTTGTTTTGTTTTAGTTCTTTTTTTTTTTTGTTTTGCTTTCTCAGCACTTCACTGTAAATAGAGGAGCACGTGAAAACAAGCATGCATGCAGGTCTGCGTGTGAATACACAGGTTAGCATGTGTGTTTAGCATGCACTCCATTTTATAAATAGTAAAAGCTGTAGTAGTAGTAGTAGTAATAGTACTACTATTTCAACTACTACTACCACCACTACACACTACAATGCTGTTATTGGTAACTAGAGCACTAAACTCACGCAGAGGAAGAAGGCAACACACAACAAACAAACAAATAAATAAATAAAATAAACACTATAACTGTATAAAGGCGAAACCTTCATTTCACTGTACAGCAGAGACTTCCAAACAGTTTTTAACTAATTTCTTTGTAGTCGGCGAACAATTATCAAATAGAGAGAAGAGATGATGCAGGCAAACGAGTTGGATCTGCAAAGCCATTTACTTTACAAGAAATGATTGAACTAAATATTGTTTTAGGGTGTCTTAGAAACAGCATTAAATTTAATTGATCAGCCTTAAAGCTTATTCGAGTATAAGCGCTAGTTATCACTAGTTTTAAGTGAAGTGGTTCATCATTAAATGCACATTAATGCAGATTACCTTATCAGAAACCATTTCTCAGACTTGAATTTATCAACGTCATGCCGTAACCCTGGTACTTTCATAATCATTTTGGCGATCGCTGCTCCCAACCAGTATTACAACTCCCGCGTTCTTCATATCCAAATATTTTTATGGCTGTCCGTCTGTCCTGTGATAGACGTGCATTGTACAAAAATAAATGCTCATGGATATTTTGTGCTAAAAGCCTGCCTACATTATAAATACTCAGTCACTCAAACATGCACAGCTGATGATGATGCATCATATTAAAAATAAAAATACACTTAGGGAAAATTTTGCTGGTTTTTTTTTTTCTCCAGCAAATAAGCGACTTGAAAAACAAATATGTAGCAGCAAAGTGAAAATTTGCAATAACTTTGATTTGACATGCATTTAAAAGAAATATGAGGGGAAAGTTTTCTTTATTTCGTTTTTCTGTTTTGCACTTAAATTGTGAAACAGAGAGATAAAAAGTTTTCTTTTATTTTAGTACACATTTTAAATGAGTTTGAAAAAAAGGAAGTACAAAAATTAAAAAAAAAATACTTAATTTTTTTTGCTAAATAAAAATAAAATCTATTTTTAGTTGTGTGTTAATGTGAATACATGGTTTGTTTGTTTGTTTTTTTTTTTCCTATATTGGGTAATGAAAGTTTTTCTAAGTTGCGTCGATAATCACATACTGAAAGTTTATTTTATTTAATGTTTAAGTAATAAGAAAGTTAAATTATTGTTTGTAGTAAAACTATAACTGTAAGACTATGTTGACCGTATTGTTTAAAAAGTATCAAATTAACAAAAGTTTTCTTCATCAGAACTTTGTTGTCACTTGCCACAAATTATTCCTTTGGAATAGGATATCTCTAGTATAATTATATAATAGAAACTTTCAACTTTTATCCTCTACTTTAAGCACTCCTAAATTATCCTACTACTCTACTCTAGCATTATATTTTTATTTACTCTGCATACGCTTTTCCAAGTCTTCTATACTTTGATCTAAGGTATCATTCTTTCTGCTGTTTCTTCCCTATTATACAAGAGTCCTGTCTATTCTAATTTTTTTAAATTATTTATTACTTTCCATTCGTAACTAACCTACCCTACTTTACTTTGCTTTACTCTACTAATCTAATTTAATCTAATCTAATCTAATCAAATCTAATAAAATCTAATCTAACATAACCTAACCTAACCTAACCTAATCTAATCTAATCTAATCTAATCTAATCTAATCTAATCTAATCTAATCTAATCTAATCTAATCTAATTTAATCTAATCTAATCTAATCTAATCTAATCTAATCTAATCTAATCTAATCTAATCTAATCTAATCTAATCTAATCTAATCTAATCTAATATAATCTAATCTAATCTAATCTAATCTAATCTAATCTAATCTAATCTAATCTAATCTAATCTAATCTAATCTAATCTAATCTAATCTAATCTAATCTAATCTAATCTAATCTAATCTAATCTAATCTAATCTAATCTAATCTAATCTAATCTAATCTAATCTAATCTAATCTAATCTAATCTAATCTAATCTAATCAAATCAAATCTAATCTAATCTAATCTAATCTAATCTAATCTAATCTAATCTAATCTAATCTAATCTAATCTAATATAAACTGCTTTTAGCGATACATGTACAGTACTCGTTTTTTTAAACATTATCCCCCTTATCCAAAAAAAATTAACGTAGACTTTAAAGTGAAAGTTATCGAAATTTTCATATAAGTTTTTCATAAATTTTACTTTAAAGTGTACGTCACCTTTTTTTGGATAAGAGCATATATTTTTGTTTTTTTTAGTACATTTTTGTATTATTCTAGGGACGTTGTCTGTTCTCTGTTCTGGTTTACATCTGTCTTGTTTTCTTTACTAGCTGTAACTTTTTCTACTCCGGAAAAGCTGCTGCAGTCATTCCCTTTGTTCTAAATTTTTTAATAACTAACTTATTACTGTTTATTCCTTTTGCAATAAAATCAAAATTATTTGAAAAGATTTGTAACACTAAAATTATTAAAAGAAAGAAACAAATATTTTGAAAACTTTTTTATATGTTGGTTTATTTGACCTTTTTCTTTTTATTTAAAATAGATATTTTATTAAGCTTGAGGTCTTATTTTATAAATTTATTTTTATATCGATATTTCGCTCCAACTTGCTTTTCTATTATTTGTAACATTTTAAGCAAAACTATTAATTTAAATATTTCATATTTTAGCTAAAACTTGTTTAAAAAGAAATATCGTTTAAATTTCAAGTTCCGGCTTATTTTGACGTCACTCACTAACAGGCATACAATAGAAAAAATTCTTTAAAAAGTATATTAAACAGCATGCAAAAATGAGAACATGAAAATTCATATAAAAATAAATTATGATTGTAATTTGAATGCTTTTGGCTAAAGTGGGCGTCTTCTTCCGTTAAATGCAGCATTTCTCATATACAACATATTATTACTTTCATACTCTGTCGGTTTTTTTTGTATAACATTTTTGCGAAATAAATGAGAAACAAAAAAAAAAAGAAAGCAAGAAATATTATGGGAATAAGTATCATCAACATCATAAATTGTATAGAAAGAGCTTCATGGCAAGCCTACCCACCCGCCCAATAGACAAACAGTTTATATGATTGCAAGTTGCAACTAGAACATCATCAGCATCAACCATAGTAGACTCTTATGGTTTGATACTTCTTATTGCAAGCCAGCATGTGATTATTTTATGAATGAATTTTTTGTTTCAGTATATTTTCTATTTTCCTGTATTTTTTATTTATTTCTTTTTTTCTTTTTTTTTTTTTTTAATATAAGAGATACGAGTGGTACATACGAGTTGAATAAATATTTTACGAAAAAATTCAAAAAAAAAGTTTTTCACAACATCTCATTTGCCACATCGTTGTAACAATTGTATGTGAATTTATGATAAATATTTTTGCAATATGAGTTGAGAATTAATGTACTTGCACTTCATACATACAACAACTGCAAAAATATTGTTTAAATTGCTTTTAAAATTTTCATAATGGCATTTCGAGATCTTTATGTATATAAAACTGCATCAATATTAGTTAGTAGTTATTGACAGGGCTTGACAAAAAACAAACCAAAAAAAAAAAAAAAACTTATTTTGCTTGTTGCCACGAGACGAGCGGGTGAATGAGTGAGTAAGTAAGTGAGTGGGTGAGTGAGTGTATATGCTCAATTTCATAAATGAACATTTTCATGATGATGTTCATTAGTATTTTAGTAAAGAGCACACACACATGTGTAGTTATTTTTAAGTTTCCTTTAGTTTTTATTATCATTTTGAACTGTTCATTTACTTCTAGACTTGACTTACTAATTGACAATTTTCTAATTAAGCACAAGAACTGAAAAAACAAAACTAAAACTAAAACTAAAACTGCAAAGAGAACTTGATACAAAAATTATCTTTGTAGTTAAATATAAAATGCTGAAGAGAATTGATGACCTCAGGCAGTGAAAGGTTTGAGCCTCAATAAAAGTTTTCTTATGCCAGTTCCTGTTCTCTCTGCCTACACTCCCTGGTGTCTGTCATATAGTAAAACACATTGATCCCCAAGCAAAATTTTTAAATGCTATAAACTACATGTTAAAGACATGACATGACCACTACTTATTGAAGTCTTTGTAATTTTTTCTCTTTTTTCTTTTAGAAAATTACTTGCCACAACTAAATCACCATTAAAAGTACAACTTTAACTAGAGAACAACTGCATAGAACCAGAAAAAGAAAATTATATAAAACACCAGCAGCTCTGGTTCAACAGATGTCAGATGAAGATATAGTCACATACAAAATACTGAAGCTAAAAAAAAGAAAGGGAAAAATTAAAGATGCAGTAAAAAAGGAAAAACAAAACCCCCTTTAGGAAAAAAAAAATTATAGCACGAGTTGCTGGAAAGTACAAAATAAACTTGAAACAGACCAGAGCAGCAGCAGGCAGCAACCATGCATACTCGTATGCACACACATTGACTTGCATCCCTTAGAAAACTGCCCCTGGAGATTGTATGTGACTGTCCATGCAGGAAAAGTTTAAATTTCTCCTTACACAGATAATAATTAAACATTCTCATGTATGCTTGTATGTGTAAAAATAAAGGGCAAAAAACTTGCAATTGGCTTTGTGTGCGTCAATTGGTGTGTGTGTGTAAAGTTGCAAAACTTTATAAAACCATAGAAATGTATAAAAGTTTAAAAGTGTACCCTACACTTGCCAAGGAAATCAAGTAAGTAAACCAAGCAGCTGGAAAAAAAGTCTTGCCATATCATGACAAAACTCTACACGTTAAGGAATTGCCTACAAGAACAACCTCACTCACACTCACACAATGGAGCTCTCAGAATGTAAACAAATTTTGACAGCTTGGAAGCCAAAATGATGGAGAGCAAAAAATGTAAAACTGTCTTCAATGCTTTACCGTGTATAATTCTGAAATGTGCGAAATAATATTGCTTAAGCAAATGAAAGGCTTAAAAAACTACTGAAAGAGTTGATCCTTCCAAAATCTTTAGTAAATATGCTCCACTTTTTACGTCGCGTTAACGAATTTCTAGCACCACGACTAAAAACTTGAATTAATAACAAATTCGATTCTCATAAATCATGTTGTTTTCTCTGAGTAGACTTCTTGTGTAGAGTTTTCAAAATTTATAATCAGCCTTATTATGAGTGTCGTTGTCGTAGGCCATATAAAACATATCACTGTTTTCGTCACGACAACGACACTCATAATCAGACTTAATAAACTAGCTGTTTTTCTAGGTCTCGCCTGGCCCGGTATGCTTAGAGAGCGTAGATACCAATCTGTTTATAAATATAATTTTAATTGTCAAAAAACTCATCCAACTAAATACAGCCATTCTTACCTTTTAAAGTGGTTTATAGTTTTGCTAGCATTGTTATCAGAGGCGTCAAGTAAAGTGGTAAATAAAATATTTCAAAGCATAATCTCAGGCTTAAATCAAGTACTGGCACACAGTTCTTTCAACAGTGGAAAAGTAAGCGAATTTCTTTAAAGTACAGAAATTTTATGTAAGTTGGAAAACAAAAATTTGTGTAGCGAATAAAATTCATAAAATTTTTAAATATTTTTTACTTAAAAAGATTTAAAACCAGTTTTCATACACGTACTCGTATAATCGGCTGTTTATACAAACATTTTTAAAGTATCTTTAGTAACAAGTTTCATTTTCTTCAGCAACATGTTGCAAAAAAGAAATTTCCTTTTTGTTTTTTTGGTATCCTGTAGAAGCGCCTGATCTAAAGGTACATAAATGCTTGCTATTCAGTATTTTGCTTAGTATGGCATGATTTTTTTTAATTGCTTAATATTTAACTGCTTTTGTCTTCCTTTCTTTTTTCTTAGCTCGATTGCTGAATAGATAATAAGACACATACATCTCTTCTTTTTATTTAATTTTATTGCTACGTTTTCCTTTTTAATTTTTGCAATATTTCTTAATTTTTATAAAGCTTAATTGCTAAAAATGTTAGAAGAAAAAAATTTATAAAAAATTCATAATTCTTTCTTCATTATTTTGCGCATAAAATAGCAACATTGTGAAAGTAAAGAAAAGAAACAGCCAACGAACAACATTTCATTATCATTGTAGTTTATGACTTGGCAGAAAGAAAAAAAATAATACCGAAATAAAAATAAAAAGCAGAACTACAACTGGCTCGTTGAAAACGTTTTAACGACAGCTTTATGATTTTTTCCTTATTTTCTTACAAATACATGAAAAATTTAACAGATAATTCATCTCTTTATGCTTTTCTATGAAAAGTTAATTACAATTACGGTATTAACAGATAAACTAAATTCTCTTTATATGGCGGTCTCACTCTCTCTGTCTCTCTTTCTTTCAAAATGTTCATAAAGAGGAAAACATTAAAAAAAATAAATTTACAAGTTTGTACAATAAATAACAAAAATTTCAAGGATGAAATATTTTAATGAAGCAAAACGAATTCTATTGCATGAAGTAAATCCACATTAAATTAATGTGGACTATAAGAAATTTAACTAAGCATTTCCTGAAAGTTTAATGAACTTTAGCATGCAAATGTTAAGAATGGCGCCGTTAAAAATAAACAAGTAATTTTAAGCTTTTAGTTAAAAATGTAAAATCTTACAAAAAAAGCATCTGCGAGTCAGGCCATAATGGCTTTTAGATTTCTTGTGAGGAAACAGGGTAAATCTATAAGTGAACGGCACTTTAACGTTTTTTTTTCTTTTTTTAAAATTGACATCTGGTGTATTTTTTTATAAATTAATTCATTAAAATTAGCCAATTAGCTTGTAAAAAATACATCACAATTTCCAGTTGTTGATATATAATTTAGCCTTTAAATTGTTGCAACTCAAGAAAAAAAAAATTTTTTTTTTTTTTAACAACACAAATTCGCGAAGCTTCTTTGACTTGTCTGCAGAAAACACCCAGGGTCTAGTCAGGAATCGAACCTGCGACCCAGAGATTGATAGACTAGTACACTACCTAATAGTCTAAGGGGGCGTAGAATGGGCTTGGCCGACTTTCCTTGGAGTATAAATATTATATGTGTCAAGTTTCAGACAAAACAGAAAATGAATTGAAATGATGAAAATTTATGTTTAGAAAGAAAATTTCACTAAAGCTTCTACACACTGAAAAAAAATTTTTTTTGATTTAACCGAATGAAATGATTTCTGCCTTTAAATTGTTTCCAGTCAACAACTCCAAAAACATGAAATGATTTTTGTGCAAATCAATATAAATTGATAATTTTTATTTATTTTAAAATGAATTATTTTATAATTTTAATTATTAAAAAAAAAAAAAAAAAAATAAACTTTATTTGTGCTTAATTCCAGAAATTGTGTTGGTTTTAAAATTTATTCAATTGCTTTTACAATATAAAGGTTCTAATGTTTGCAAGAAACGTTGGGAGTAACCTACTGAGGATTCAGAGTAGCGTCTGATGAAATGGTCCATATAGGTATGCTATCCCCTACAGTACTTATTCTACTGAATGAATAACTCATGAGAATATCATAAGTAAAAGAATAAATTTTAAAACCAACACAATTTCTGGAATTAAGCACAAATAAAGATTAATATTTTGTTAAACTCTTAAGTTCCAAATAGAAATTATTACATATTATTAAAAATATTTATAAAATGATTCTAAACATGTCAACAAAACATTCTGTCGACTCAGTAGTCGACAGTGGAAAACTCATTTTTATTCCATTTGAAAATAATCGTCCCCTTAGTGAAATCATAAAAAATGTTTGTACTTAAAAGCAGCTTTATGAAAACTTAATTTTTTCTTTAAGTTTTACTTATCAAATATAATAATTTCTCGGCATAACAAGCCATTCAAATTTGGTCTTGCCATCAGCGTTGCTAGTTAAGCTTTTGTCATATTTCAAACTTATTAACAAACGTTGTCGAATTGACAAATAATATTGTCATTTTAACAAGCATATGGTATCATTTCGATACCAAATGGTGTCATTTTGAAAACCTATGTTGTCAATAATGCATTGATGGTTGAACGTGGCTATTGACACTGTTTGTGGTTATTTTTTCTCTGGGTGATAACTCAGAAACGTTTCTTCTATCTAATACCTTGCGGATTGTATGAAAATCTAGTAGGGTTTTGTTATAATTTTAAATACAACAAATTTGCTAACAAAAGTGATTTCCCATGTTATTATTTTTTTAATTTAACTTTTTTTTTTTAATTTAAATGCTGTTGGCAGTTGAGAAAGTGGTGATTCACTTGAAAAATTGTATTAATTTTATAAACTGAAGGTTTTCACTTCAATATACCCGCACAACAGCAATTAAAGCCACAAATATTTTTTTAATAAAACTAAGTTTGAGGTTTGGTACAGAAAAAAAAAAAAAAAAAAATGGCAAAAATATTTTGCCTCATCCCACCATTAGAGAACGCAGCTCAATACGAACAGCCAGCATCGCCATCAAGATAAATAGTAAACGAGCATAAAATCTATTATTTTTTTGCCCTGTTTTATACAAAAAAGAAAAAAAAAATTAAAATACTTTAGTTTAATGAAGAAGCGACAACCACCAACAGCTTAACAGCTAAAACAGGGCAAACCAAAAATAACAAAAAAATTAAATTTTATAGACGATAAACAAACAACATTCAAGCATAATTAAATTAATTTCTATTTTTTTTTAATTTTTATTTTGTGTTGTTTTGTCTATTTGTGCACACAAAAATTCCAATTAAAGTACAACACAGCACACAAATAGAGGAAATTTTTCTAGGCTTCAATGATTATTAGAAATTTCTGAAATTAAATTCTTTTTGTAGTTTTTTTTTTAAGTCTCTAGCTCTAAAATGATCATTATCTCTTTAAAATAATTTCATTGTGTTTATGTCTGATTCACTCACTCAACTTTACTCATTTTTATGAAAAAAAAAAAAAAAAAAATTAAATAAAAGAAAAATCATTTTAATAATTGTGCAGCTCTTATTTTCATTGTGAGTTTGAGTGGTTGTTTCCCATGCTGTTTAACACAAAATGTTTGCTTATGAACGTCATCATCATAATGATGACAACAATATTGTTTATGATGCTTCTTTAATTCAACCAAAAATTAGAAACAAAACTAAAATCCCTGAATGTAGTATGACAATTGCAACAGAGAGCTTACAGAGAGGCTGGCCCGACTAGCATAAACCAAATAGTGTAGACAAAGTCATTAAAGCTGACAATTGTTAGTGTGGGATTAATCAAAATGTCACTGGCCATTGACCAACCAAAAGAATTGTGGTTAGTTTTTGTGTTCACACAGTGTTTCATGATGTGCCAAACAAAAAAATAAAAAAAAAAATAAAAAAAAAAAAAATATTTTTAGCAGCTGCCAAACACAAAGGATTTCAAATAATTAGAATTATGAGGCAGAAATTAATCTAAAACTTACTTGTTTAATATTTTTATTTTAGAGATTTCAAAACCAAATTATTTACCTGCAAAAAAAATAAAAATAAAATTTTTTTTATTAAAATTTTTCATATCAAAAAATTAAAGAATAAAAGAAATAGTTCATTGAGCTTTAAATTTTATATTAATTAAATGAAAGTTGGCAGTTGAAAAAAGGATTTTAAGGTGCTGAAGCTGCAGACCACCGGATGGGTCACAGGTTGGCCCTAGAGGGCGATTTATTTACATAAAAGCCAGCTATTTTAACAAATAAGCAGTCCCAAACAATCAGCAGATGTAGGCCTTTGCAAATATATAGAATGTAAGCAGCTGACACCTTTAAATTTATATCCAAATCACCATTCTGATGACTTAGATGTCAATAAATCATCATAACACTAGAAAGCATTGGATTGGGATCATATTTTTTAAAAAGAAAATTAAAATTAAATTAATAGGGCCTTAAAACTTAATTTTCTACTTGTATTTAAAGCATAATTTAAAAGTAGCATTTGCTTTAAGCTTCAAATAATTTTAAAAGAGCTGATTTTAAGACACCTAAAGCTGTTTCTAACAGTCCCTCGTAACAAACAGAGATACAAGCCATATCGGCTCAGCCACTCCGGCGAAATTAACGGCTTATCGGCGGTTCAAACCAAGTTCAAGTTTAAGAATGAAAAATTTAAAAAAAATTTAGTATTATACTTTTTTTGGCTTCTTCTACAAAATGAATGAAAATGCGTTCGAGCCGATCTTAGCCGTCGCCGATTTTTTGTCACTTTTATTTTTCTTTTATTTTATTTATTTAGATAAAAGTCTACATATTAATTCATACAGACTTTGGACATGTAATTAAATTCTTTTTGTGATTTTTTAAAGTCAACATTCTCGAAAATTTCCTATATAATTTTTTTTATAAATTTTGCTTTAAGTTCTAATACAATTTCTTTTGATAAGAGCATTATTTTCTTATTAAAGACATCACATTTTTAAAAATTAGTTTCTGCTACCCATTTTGATTTAATTATTCTCTAAAAAGCGACTAAGCTGCTGGCCCTAGATTTATTATTTCTCCTTTTAAAATAACTTTAAAGTGAAACATTTTGCTTTTAATAGCAGTTAACAACTGAATAACTTTTGTATTAAATCAGTTTTAATATTTAATAGTTGAGTATGCGTATCTGTGGTAAATGCAGTTCTAGCAAGATATTTGCATTTTATCTTTTTTTTTAAATGGTCTACTTCAACTTGGCCCTTATTATTTCAAACAACAAACAAATCTTTAAGTTTAGCAAATATTTTTCTTGTCGCTCTTTATGCCATTTTCTTATATCAATCAGTAAAGAATGTCGTAGCTTTCAAAATAGAAAAAAATTTGTTTTTTTCTTTGCAACTTTGTGCCAAGTGCATCATTGTCTAATAGCAGCAGCAGACAAATATTTGCTAGAAATGTATTTGAGTATTTTTTTTTTTTTTTTTTTTTTTTGTGTTAGAGGTACTAGATACAGAGCAGTTTAGTTTTTTCCTTTTCTTTTTTAATAAATATTTTATAGTATCTATGCCATTGACATCTAAAAACGTATTGTATTGTTTGTATGCACAACTGGCTGTATGAATAGTTTTAGCTGGCAGTTTGGCTGTTTGGCTGACTGACTAGTTAGATGAATGCAAGTCCACTACAGTCTTAGTAGTGTGTCGGCACTAGCATATAATTTACCTGTCTGCATTTTAAATGAGTAAAGCAAAAAATAAAACCAAAAAAAAAAACTTTTATAGCTCAATGATGACTGTGACTGCAATCAGCAATAACAGCCACAATAATAAAAATAAAAGTTGAGCAAAAAAAAAAAAAGTAAATGAGCTTTTTCGTTGGAGTACAATTTTATATTTTTTTTTTATTATAAAATAATGCTCTTCATATAAAGACAACAAGAGTAAGAGAGTCAAGCAAAAGGAAAGAAGACAGCCAGAGCCCATTAACAAAAGTGCATATAAAAATAGTTGCAGTAGATACTTTCTATTTGCTGCTTTGGCTGCCAACTTTCAAGACATAAATAACAACAAGAGTAAATGCATACACCAGCAACAATTACAGCAATAACAATAAAAAGAAATAGCAATAGAAATAGAAATAGAAATAGAGACATTTAAGCAAATATTCAAACAAAGTATGCACGAGTTTAAAAAAAAATATGCAGATGAGTGCGCTATAGTCAGCCAGTGGCCAAGTGGTTGTTACCCACATAATTTTCATCAATTAAAGATTTATTTTTTTAATTAAAATTAAAATAAAAAAATTATTTCAATTTAAAACTTAAATTCCAAACAGGAATTCTTAAATTTTATTTTAACATTTTCTTTATAGAATTTAATTTAGCAGAAATACAAGACTACCGACTTCCAAATGAGCCATAGAATATTATGCAAGGGGATACACACTATTTAATGAAATGGCCTCTAGAGTTGTAATCTGCCACCTAAAGGGGCAGAAATTACTTTGGATTATTTTTTAAAATTCTTTAAAAATGGGATTTTGGCAATTTCCAGACTAACCATAGAAGATTACGGGATGGTAAACATATCATTTTAAAGGGGAGGCGGCCCAAATACTCAGAAGTTACTTAAGACTATTTTAAAATTTTTTTGGAAACTTCCAAATACCAAAGTGCTGTTACTCTGAGAGTTTTGAACGATTTCCGGAAGTACCACGGAAGACTAAGAAATAGCACATAAACTATTTTTGGAGGGGAGGTCATCTATATTTATAATTTGCCACTTAGTTGATTAGAAATCACTTTAGAGCATTTTTAAAAAATTTTGAAATTGCCGTATACCCTAGTGCAGTTACTCTGACGGATTTTAGCAACTTCCTGACGAACCTTAAAAGATTATGGGATGACACATATATCATTTTAAAGGGGAGGTCGTCTAGATTTGAAATCTACCAGCTAAATATTTAGAAATTACTTTGGATTATTTAAAAAAAAATTTTTTTATGATGAAGGCTTTGAAAAATTAAACATTTTAAAAAGTTGCTAAAGCTTGTTTTGCAGAATTTGCTATATATTCGCAACAATAACTATGAAGTTTTAATTTTAATAAATTATTTTCTTTATTTCAAATAAATTAAAAAAAGCAACAACAACAATCGAACTTAGATTTAATAGCTTTGGCAAAGAAATAATTAACTTCTGTGTGAAACTCGTTTAAAATATAAATCAGATATTTAATTTTTAATTTGGCTTAATATTAAATTGATTTCACTTTGAAATAAAATTTACTTTAGAATTTAACTTTAAAAAAAAAAAAACAAAATCTCACAATTCATTTCCTGTGCAGCATCTTTGGTCTTGAAAACAATTTTGGTGCCCCTAGTTAAACTAAAAAGCTTAACTAATCTTTAATATTTACAACAAGATAACAAAAACACAGACCTGGCAAATAAATTGAAAAAATACACAAAACAAATGGAGAAAATCGTAAATAACTGCAACTAAACTTTAACATGTCACCATCAGAAACCAGTCAGCCTCAACAAGATCATAATCAACATTATGGGGCAAAATCAAGCCAACTCAAGCAAATCTACCACAACAACATTGAATAAAAAAAAAGAAAACCAACAAGAAGAACAAAAATTAACAAGCGCAGATAAGTCAAACGAAGCATAAGAATTTTAGTTGATTTTTTTCTCATAATTTTTCTATATTTTTTTTTTGCCTGTTTTACAATTCTTTTAAACTTTATCAAACATACGTTTACTACTAAATGCATCATCATCATCATCATCATCATCAACAGCATCATGCGCACAGATGCAGATAGAAAATTTTTTCCAATTTAGAAAAAATAAAATAAAATCAAACATTAAACTGCAGTAGACTGGCAAGTTCAGTAAGAGTATTTAAACGTATGTATGTGTGTGTGTGGATGCCAACAAGAAGTAGTTAAAACAGTTGTGTAGGAACAGAAGCTGCAAGTATGTGGTAACTAACATTGAAGATGACGTTGGTATGCTAAAGATATTTTGAATTGTTTTTGTTTCAAATATTAGTAGCATCTGTGTGAAAAGCAACAGAATGCCAAATGCCGGCTTTTGCATCATTGCATCACCAACAACAACTAGAAAAAAAGAATAAAATAAAAATAGCAGAGTAAAATACAGGAATGGCAAAGACAATGACAACAACCATGGTGTGTGTTAGCCATAAATGCATTGAAGTTGCATTAGCAAAAACAGCAACAACAGCAACAACCACATTAAAACAACTTTACTCTGCTCGGCTCTTAACTACATTAAGCATTTGCTGAAGCCTTAACTTAAGTTTTGATGATGATTATCATTATTTTGTATTATCATCATGACTATTGTTTTTTTTTTTTAATTCTTGGTTGTTATTGTTGTTGTTGCTATTACTGTTGCTGTCATTGTTAATATTTTTAATAGTATCCTTTGAAATAGCTTACGAGTAATACTCGTATACACGTTTTATTAAAAACAGAAGAAACAAATTTAGATTTCATTTGCCATCATCTGTATTTAACAGTTGCTAGCATTGCAAATAACCACTTCTGCTTTGCTACTGAAAACATTTGTGTGGTATTAGTTAAAGCAAACGTTGGTAACAAGTTTAAAAATTAGTTTTACGTGTATAATGAGCTGCACAATAAACATCTCATGTGCTAACAATGATTCTTGCTTCTCCTCTTAAAAATTATGAATAAAAAAAAAACACGAACAAAAATTTATTTCAAGGTTTTTCTTAACTGTAGGCAACATGTGTCTTCAGTATGAACTACAAATATGGCGATATGGGCGAAAGCTGCTTTTGAGCGCGATACAGAAGATGACAGCCTTGCGCGTGGCTTCGGCCGAAGCGGCTGTTTTGGTTATCAGTGAAACGAAATGAAAGCATAGAGTTCAGCGATAAAAAAACAGACCCTACAGAAATGGCAGAGAACCAGAGGTATGGAGGTTGGCAGCTACTACAATCGCTGAATATGTAGATAAATACGAGTTGAATTATTCACTAGCTCAATTTCTTTCGGAAAACGGGTATTTTCGTAAGTGCCTCCATAGAATGAAAAAAACGAGTGGGTCCTGAATGAATTTATGGTGATGCAGACGTAGATAATGCTGAGCATACAGTATTTAAGTGCGAATGATGGCACGAGGAAAGGTCAGAAATGAAACAAAAAACCGGCCCACTCACAGTTGAAAACATTACGCAGGCTATGTTAGACATCTGGAATTTCATATATCTTAAAAGAAGATCATCTAGATTTGTAATACACCGCCCAAATACTCAGAAGTTCCTTTGGATTATTTAATTTTTTTTTTTAATTCCCATATACCCCACCAGTACTCTTGCTCTGAGGGAGTTTAGGGACTTCCAGACGACCCATAGGAGATTACGGGATGGGACACATATCATTTTAAAGGGGAGGTCGTCTAGATTTGTAATCTGCCGCCTAAATACTCAGAAGTATTATAAATGTATTATAAATAAATAAAATTAGAAATATGTAATTTTTAAAAAAAAAAGTTACTTTGGACTATTTAAAAAATTTTTTTTTAAATTATATGAAGCAGAGTAAATTTGTTTACTACTACTACACACACACACATACATATGCACGTCCTTGGAAAAATAAAATTTGTGGACTTTTGCTTGTTTGTCAATCTACCTTTAAATTATCATTGATCTTCTTTATTTTCTTGAATAAAGTTGGTAAATACTAAAGGGCTGCTCAAGCAAGCTTTAAAAAGCGTACAAGCACTCTTTTTGTATAAAATCTTACAAATATTTGCAGTGATGTGTGGCTTTCAAAAGTAAGAGTACCTGCAGTTAAGTGTTTTTATAAATTATGTTTTGTATAAAAACATTAAAGCCGCTCGTTATATATGAGACTCCAATAGAAAACTGTCAGCATTCGCATTTTGATAATAATCACTAGCATCATGATAATTTTGGCATCATTTGCCACAACACAACTACTAACATCAACTCACAAACATTATGAAAAATAGCGACAAATCGTTTTGCAAAGATAAAAAAAACCGTTTCCTTTTTCTGATTATTTTTTCTGCTTATTTTTATTATTATTTAACTTCAAGTCGCTAATGTCAGGGGAGCCAAAAATGCCACAAATACATTTTTTTTCTATATTTATTTGCTTCATTTTCTATTTAACGCATTACAAACTTACATACAGCCAGAACCAGGAGTTCAAAATCGATTTGCCAGTGCATTTGTTGTTGACAGCCACCACAATTGTATTGCTTTGTAAAATGGAATGGCTGATAAAGTTTCCATTCTATTTTATGTATTTCTTGGCTATGTGTGTGTCTGTAAGTGTGTACTTGTATTTTCTTTTCTTTCTTTTTTTCTTATTGTATTTTATATTTGTACTGTCATTAAAAACTATAAAAAGTTCAATAGCAAGACATCTTCAGTTCAAATTATTAAGTAAGACGTTTTCTTTTACTCATTTTCTCAATTTCATTCTGTTGTCGTGCTTTCAACATTTCTTTCTTAAATATTCAATTTTTTTTTTATTTAAATAAAAACGTTGAGTAGTGTACAGTGGGCTTTAAAGGAAAGATAAAATTAAGAAACCAAAGCAGTAGTTACAATTAAAAAAAAAAGAAATAAATTTTGAAGGAAAAGTTCAATTTCTTTTACTTTAAAAAAAATATAATCACCAACTGATCCGGCAAAATAATTAAAAAAAAAAGAAAAATATGTTTGGTATATAAATATAATAAAAAAATTTGCCAAATCAGTGAATTTAAAAAGTGGGCGTGTTAAATTTTTCTTTTCATAACAAAGTAAATTGGGTAACACATGTAACACAAAAATTAGCCAAATCTATTTGGAAGTTCTCTCATATGAGAAAAATTTATAAAGTGGGCGTGGTAATGGGCAAGGTCTGTTTTAATTTTCATAAAAATTTTAGTTGGGTTTTGACAAAAATATAAAATTTTCGATCGTTTTACTCTAAGAAAGGACCGTGCAAGGCAAAAACAGATAGCCAAATACACACTTCAGCGCCACTTGCCAGGTGGATTTGTAAAGCTAAACCTTGTTAGGTGAAGCCCAAAGGCATACACAGAAATTCAATTAAATCAGTTCAGCCATTTAGGAGGAGCACTATGTCAAACACACGTATAAAGAAGATTGTATAAAGAAAAAGATAAATGGCAAAATTATGAATTTTTGCCCGAAACTTTTTCTTAGAGAAAATTGTGTTTTTGGAAATTTTCTTTTGCAGAAAAAGAAAAGTGAAAAAATTGTTTTTTTATACCTGTCACGTAAAAAATATAATCTAATTTAATAATTACAATTAATTAATAGCTTCTAGTTAAAGTATTAAATTGACTTTAACCCTTTAAGTACCATAAGGACAGCGGAGTCCCCAGCCAAAATTTGATAAAACGTAAATTTTGTACGATTTTTCAGGATTTTATGTTTTTATATTGAATAAAGAGCTATATAACAGTTTTTAAGCATCGACATGTGTCCCTGGGGTCACATATGTCCAAAATTAAATTTTTAACACAAAATTTTTTTTTTGCATTTTTCTTCAAAATCCTTTTTTAGACTTTTATATAAATAAATAAACTGTTTTGTATTCAGTACGCTTATGGTTCTGAAAGGGTTAATATAATTAAAAAAAAAAATATTTAATTCAAGCATCTATCCATTCATTTATTGTCACTTGTGCTATTGCATGTCTGCACGGTATTCACTTCTAAGCAAATTACAATCTGATGCTGAGCTTAACAATAAAGTAAGAGCGGTAGTCAGAGATGTAAAGTGGAGGTTATAGAAGCTTACTAATTGACAACAACATGGCACTGAACTATGCACAGCACAATTATGTTAAATAAAAAATAAAAAAAAAAAAAACAAACTCAGGTTCAATTTTCTTTGTTTTTTTTATCCATTTTTTTTTTTTTTGTTTTTTTGTTGTTGTTTTATTTAATTGTTTTTCAGTTTTTTTTCTAGTTAGTTAATTAAAACGTACCCGGGTTTCTGGTCCGTAATAATTAACTACAATCAGCAAACAATTTTTTGTTTAACTATTCGTTTTTGCAATTTTCAACAGTTCATTCATAATTTTTAATTGCTTTTTTTACAATTTGTTTTTTTCTGCATTCTTATCATTCATTATTTTATTTATAATTTTAATACATTTTCATTGAACTGCAGAGTATCGCTGTAGCTATATTTTGCAAGTTTCTTTTTTTTTTTTTCGTTTATCTACAACATTGGGTGCCAATACTAAAACCAACAATATGAAATTAAAAAAAAGAAGAAAAGGGAACACTCTTAAGTATTGCATGATGGCCGTAAATGATGAAGTTATTATTATTATTATATTTAAAAATTCTTCTGGTTGTTTTGTATTCTTCATTTAAGTCCTCATGCTATATTTTGTTTTGTTTTTTTTTTAATGACAACTCTAATTGTTGGCAATTTTTCATATTTGTTTTTGTAGCTGCTTAGTTGTTGGTGGCAGCATAAAACCTTACCAACAATGTAGCAGGCAAGAATTTCCTTGGACTGCAAATGGAATTTAAGAATAATTGTTTTAGAATTAAAAACATAAATACGACATGAAAATGATTAAAATTTTATAAATGGGCCTAAATTGCATAAAAAAAGCAACACATGAACTTAAAGTTTAGCTATAACTTTGACTTATTATCCTGGTAATTTTCAATAATCTAGTTACAATGAAATTTTAAAAAGATATCAACTTTTGTGAGAGCCAGGAAAATAATAGGTTTCATTACTGCTAAATATTTGTGCCTCAAATTTGTTATTTAATTTAATTAGAATTTTTCAGTTCACTTAAAAGATAAACTGATTCTTATAAAAAATTTTCAGGAGCTTATGTCATGATCATCAGGAAATTTGAATTCAATTTCAGAAATTTATGCCATGATTATCAGCAAGTTTGAATTCAATTTTAGAAAAATCCAAAAGTATTAACTATTGGCAACAAAGCAATTATCAGGAGCTCATTTCTGATCATCAGGAAGTTTTAATTCAATTTTAGATAGAATAAAAAAACAAAAAAATATGTATGGATAGTTAAAATATAACCAACTGCTGGTAACTAAAAATTCACTGGAGCTCATGTCTGATGTTTGATCATCAGCAAAGTTTGAATTCAGTATTATAATAGATAGAAAAGAACCCACAAAAATATGTATGGATATAAAATAACCAACTGCTGGTAATTAATAACTGACAGGGGATCATGTCTGATCATCAGGAAATTTTAATTCAATTTTAGAAAGTAAAAAAACAAAAAAGATATGTATGGATGATCTCTTCGGATCATCAGCAAAGTTTGAATTCAATTTTGGATAGAAAATATATACAAAAAAAAATATATTTGGATGCTTAAAACATAACCAATTGGTGGTAACTAAAAATTCACTGGAGCTCATGTCTGATCATCAGAAAATATTAATTAAAATTTAGAAAAAATCCTAAAGTCCCATTTCAAATCATCAGCAAACTATCACACTGCATGTACTTTTAGGCAAACCATAATAAAGAGGTTGAGACTTGAACAGCCCTATAAAATATGTATCTAGCAGGAAAGCAAAGGAATTTACGCACTAGAGAGAAGCACTGTTGAAAGCGAAAATATGAAGTAAAATTCAAATTTATAGGTTGGTCGTGTCTAACTTTCCAAAATTAGTGTTTTAAAGTGCATTTTATCAAATGTTATTGCTATAAACTATACTGACAGAATTTTATTTAATAATATAAAGAAAATAATCAGTATTCTTCAAATAAAGGCAACATTTCATTAGGCTAATGAATCAATAAAATATTCATTTATTCAATCAATTGAATTCATTAATCTAATGAAACGTTTTCATGGGTTGAAAAATAATTTATTATTCTTTTAGTGTAGCAGAGATTTTTTTTGATTAAAAAAATTTTCTAGTTAAAATTTTCTTTAATTTTATAAAAGTTTTGTTTTTCTGCTTAAAATTTATTTAATATTTTTTTTTTTTAATTTTTTAAGATTTTTTTTTTAAACTGAAATGCTTTTGCGAATGTGCTTATTTTTATCACTGTGCCCTCTGTATAATAATTTCAACATTCCTGCTGATTGTGGAGAACATGACCCTACATAATTCGTCTTCACCCAGTAAATTTGCTTATTATCTTCAACAATTAGTATAAATTTTTTTTCCTTATTTAGTTTCATTTTACACAGAAGACCACAACAAAGGGAAAACTTAATACAACCAACATATCTACTCGTACAATATACAACTTAAGGGATCAAGTACAATAATAACAATAATTATATTGTTTATCTATAATTACGAATATGAGTAAGAAACAGAAAATTTCTTTATTTATTTTTTTTTTCCTTTTGCTTTGGTTTTATTGCAAACTGTTGTATAAACTGTAATTGTTGTATATTTTTATAAATATAAATCTATATATAATTGGTTTTTTATATACTTACACACAAACATATCTACTACTAGCAAACATACAATGGAAAACAGTTTTATATTTAATTGTAAGTACGAGTACACACGACTGTCTGTTATTTATAAAAAAAAAATAAAAAATAATTTTGAAAGCAGTGTGGGGATTTCATATAAAGAAAAAAAGTTTAAGTTCGTTATATTTTAGTTTACTGTGATTCATAAGAATTGATTACATTTTATTGAAAATGACTACACAGAAAAAAAAAGAAACACATATTAATAAATACATACGTTAGTTAATAGGTATGTGTGTACGTACAATATGAGCATGAAAAGAAAACAGCAACTTAAAATGCTGAAGTGTAGAGTTTGTGCATTAAACGGAAATTAACTTACTTGTCATGACAATCAATGTTTTTGATTTATAAAGAAAGTTTATTATTATAAAAAAAAAAAATAAAAATAAAACGAAAAGAAAAGAATTACTATTTTGTACAACAACAAAAACAGCAACGCAACACAAGCCGCCAATAAAACGCACCTTAAAAATTGTACACAATTGAGTTTATTTTTTGTTTAAAAAAAATTATTTTTTTTATCAGAAAGATGTAAAATGACAGGAAATGATTTTTTTTAATGTCATTTAATCAAAACTTAACTGCGACAAAGAAACTAATTATAAAATTTAATATAAAGGAATTTATAAAAAGAAAATATTGAGTAAACGGCAAGTCATGGTTTTATAATTTAACTTGCAAGAGAGTTAATTTCTCTACAAAATTAGTTTCTTAAATTTGATTTTTCTTTTATTAATTAGAAAACTAATACACTTAAGAAAGCAAATAATTTGCTAAAACAAAAAAATTTATGAAAATACAATTACACTGTGCAACAAATGCAAAAAAAATCAGTAGCATGCGAGATAAATCTTACAGTCAAACTGAATGCCCATGCAAAATGTATGAATCAAAGTATGAGCGGTTGAAAAATCTATTTTTGACTGGGAAGTTGGCTGTAAAACAAATTTTTTTGTTGCTATTTTTGACCAGTAATGCCATGTTAGCTGTTTCTTTTTTAAATTTGCGTTTTTATTTCTATTTTTGTTTGTCTTTAGTGGATTTTATTAAACAAGATAATTAAATAGTACTCACCGCCAAACACTAGTATTTAGGGAGGGCGCTAAAACACGCTCCGTTTGCCGCTGCAATTAAGATTGGACTATTGGTCAAATTTTCAAGTTTTTCAACATTTTTGTAATATTAAGAAAAAATTTATTAAGTCAACATAAGTAAAAACCAAAAATTGGACAGAAACTAAACGAAACGTTTGCATTCGTTTCGTTTTAAAGTTTTTTAGATTTAAAAAAAAAATACAAAAAAGACTACAAGCAATAATTCTAATTCTGATAGTAAGAAACAGTAAGCAGGTAGAAAACAAGCTAAATTTATCAGTACCCAGACACACATGTAGGCAAAAACTCGACTGTCTGGTTTCTTGTGTAAATACACAACATTATGCACATGTTTATCTTTATCAATATAATCACGCAGTAAATAATTATTTGTACGAGGCATTGTGGTATACTAGTAACGAATGTTTCATTCGTTTCGGCTTTGTATCCAAATGTACGATTGCATTGGTACATAACAAGAAGAAGACTGTACGTAAAGTCAGTCCTTTTATTTAACACATTTCTACTAAAAATCGTTTTGTATATTGTATTCTACATTGTACAAAATGATTTAAAAATTTTGAAGGGTTTGTGACTTTACAGGAAACGTTTACGAAATGTTTCGTTTCTTTTCGAACTCCGACTTATTGTCAAAATTATCGCGTGACGATACTTTACACAAAAATTTTATAAGATTAATTTTTAAGGCTTCTCAAAATGCAGTCCTCTAAAACGACTTAATAAGGTTTTTTCGTACTGCCACTTAGGGCTTTTTCTGCAGAAAAAAATAGAAGCAGGTTCACATAAGTGAATTTTTAGCAATCTTGATACTTGAATAGCTAATGCACAAGAAAATTCCATAAAAGAAAGAGTTTTATTACTAACATGAAACTAGAGCCGTTACTCGCCTAAAATTTATTAAATTGAAACGATTTTCCCAATTTAATAAGCCTTAAAAATAACTCATATGACTTGCAGGAATTTTCTACTTCAAATTATGTTTAACATTTGCCCATATGAATTTTTATTTTTATAATAAAAAAAAAAAAAAAAAAAAAAAAACTTTAAATTGTTTTAAAGAAGAACAAAAAACAAATGCTTGTAAAAAACAACAGCCTATTTTGTTGGCTGTTTTTACACTCATTATTTTTGTTTTTAAAATATTTTCCTGCTGTGCATAAAGTTTTATGTTTAAAATAAGCTTAATTTAAATCGCATTTTATGTTGCCAACATTATTTGCAATTGTTTAAGTGAATGTCAGGGTATGTGTAAGATTTAAGGAACAAAAAAAGCAAGAACGAAAAAAACAACATACAAATTTAGTTTAATGTTTTCATTTTATTTTTTTAACAAAGATTTTATGTTTGCCTCGTTACACTCAGCTCGTATGAGAGTACACATGTTTGAGTTGAAGCAAAATTTTATACAAAGAATTCAAAAACTTTGCTTCTTTTTTTTGGGTACAACAAATCGCCTTAACTTTATTTTTTTTTTTTGCCTACAAACAGCATAAAATAAATTTTAAACTAAAAAGTTAAAAGCTTGAAATTTCATTGTTGATTATTAGAACTACAACTTTACAATCCTCCACATGCACCCTTAAAAAAAATATAAAAAAATTACGTTGTTAGGGAAAGATTTAAATTTGGCAAAAAATAAAAACTAAACTGCTGGTAATGAAGAGCAATTTTTAACATTTTCTTTAATGATGATGGTGGATAATCATAGGCACACACACACATATATATATATTTCTCAAAATTATACTGGGGCATGAATATGCAAATGTGCAACTTGTTTTATATTTTATTATTTGTCTTTAAATAGTGCCATAAAAATTTTAATTTGTTAGAAAACAAAATAATGGAATTTAAAAAAAAATAAAAAAAAATATTTTTTCTTTTCTTACTTTTTTGGAAGCATGTGTGAGAGTTAATTGTGTCTTTAAAAATGAGAAGAAAAGTTTTATCATAGTTCTTGAAATAATGTTAAATGTATTGGTGTTTTCCTAAAAAAAAAACATTATTTAATTAAAATAAAAATTTCTATTTGGAATTTAAAAGTTTAACAAAATATTAATCTTTAAATAACTCATGGGAATATCATGAGTAAAATAATAAATTTAAAAGCCAACATAATTTCTGGAATTAAGCACAAATAAAGATTAATATTTTATTAAAATAAAAATTGTTTTGCCTTCAAATTTGATTTATATTGAAAAATAATTAAAAAGAAAATATAAAAACTACTAATTACAACTACAATTGGTTTATAAGTTCTTTATTTTGAGATAAATTTAAAAAGTGGGCCTAGTAATGGGCGTGATAATTTTTCTTTTCATAAAAAAATAAATTGGGTTTAGATGAAAATATAAAATTTTTGCAAATTCGATCTTCTTACTTTAAGAAATCGTACTCATAAATTAAAAAAAACCGTGCAAGACCGGGTAAAAACAGTTAGTAGATAAATAAGCCAGATACCGACTACAGCATTACCTATCGAGCGGATTTGTTACACTAAACCTTCCAAGGCGTAGCCCAAAAGCATATATAAAAATTCAATTAAATCGATCCAGCCCTTCAGGAGCAGTACAATGTCAAACACACGTACAGTCGTATTTTATATTATAGCCAAATTTAGTACAAGAAAAATAATTATTAATTTATTTAACATTTAATACAATTTCACTTTTGAATAGTTCAAATGGATTTAAGAGGTCTGGAGGCACATGCGATTTTCATAAAAATTTTATGGAAATGTCCATCGCTATCGAAATCCGTAATTTGACCCCTGAATTAGCAGTTCTTAGTTAACTATTCACTATAGTTTAAGCAGTGATAATAAAGCATGGACTTTAGTTAACACAAGCGATCAACTCGTCTAAAAAATTTATATGAAAAACACTCAATATTTTAAGTGCTTTTCAAATAAAATTTCCAGATGAGTTGATGGCTTGTGTATTGTAAATTACCATCACTAGTCAATCATTCACAACTACTTAACTAAAGGCAATGAGTGAATTTGAGCTCAAGTGTATGAGTGTATATTACACTTACACATCAACCTAATTAAACAGCCTTAAAATAAGTTTTTAATTCAATTACTCATACCTCAGCCTACATAATAATAACTTACTTACTAATTTGTTGCGGTTTTTAAACACAATATATAGTTTTTAATAAAATTATTAGAAAAAAAGTCATGATGACAGGCAAATGCGAGTAACAGAAAATTATTTAAATTAAAAAAAGAAAAGAGAAGAGTATAAAAGTAGCACTCAGAAAATGACTTCGGTTGAAAGAACTGAATTTTTTAGTTGAAACACTGAAAATTTTTAATTGCCTCCTTTAATAAAATTTCGGTAGTTCAACGTCTACGTTAAATACGTTTGTTTAAAATGTCGCATGCGATAAAAAAAATTCCATACATATTTAAAGGAATTTATAGAGAGATGAACAAACCCTTCTATCTCAAGGAATAGGACCTAATGGAAAACAACCACAGTTTCTGCCAATTGTATTTATGGAATTTTTTAGAAAACGTTGAAAATTTCACTTAGTACAAAAAAAAAGTATATGTGGTTTCTGAGGGATGAAGGCTATTGTGGTTAAGCCCTTCTATCTCAAGGCATAGGACCTAATGGAACATATATCATTTTAAAGGTGAAGATGTATAAATTTGTAATCTACCGCCCAAGCACTAAGAAACTACTTTCGATTATTTTTAAAAAATTTTTGAAACTTCCTTATACCCCAGTACTTTTGTACTAAAGGAATTTTTGCGATTTCCGTTTTTCATCATAAAATAAAATTTACAGATTAAGTTCAATTTTGATTTTGGTAATTTTCCTGGATAAAATCGGAAAGGGTACCTCGGCAAAGTGCGGAATGGTAAAAATTCTTCAGAGCAATAGTATTGTGATATAAGGAAATTTCAAAAATTTTTTAAAAATATTCCAAAGTAACTTCTGAGTATTTTGGCGGCAGAACACGCTTCTTTTGTTTCTTATGATTTTTTTGAATTGAATTTTAGATTTGTTACTTTTAATATTGAAATTTCGAGGAGCAATAAAAATTTAGCCCCACAACCAAAATTGTTGACAAACAGTTTTATGAATTTTAAATTTAAATAAAATATTTTTTTTAAAACCTTTTAAGGAAGCTTGCCGAAAAAATATTATTGAAAAATATTTTTTAACAAAAAAAAAATAAAAAAAAAAAAAAAAAAAAAAAAAAAAAAAAAAAAAAAAAAAAAATTCATAAAAAAATAATTAAATGATGCTGCAAAAGCAACAAAATTATTAGTATTCTAGTAGGCACAAGTAATATTATTGATTTTTTTTTTATTAAAAGAATTTTATATAAAATGTCAATATTTGACTAGACAATAAAGACAATTTTTTGTTGTTGTTGACAGGGTAGACAATGTAATAGACAACAACAGCAACAGTCAGTGCCGGCACCGTCATCATTATCAACAGCCAGCACAGCAAGCAACATCATCAGTAATTCACATCATGAAAAAATATGATTTTGTTGTTGTTCATTGTTTTTTTTTTTTTTTTTTTTTTTTTGCCAATGATGTTGTTTTGTTGTTGCTGTTGATGTCGTTTCTATACCAACAATCAATGAAATCATTCACACACAAATTGAATTTAAACACATACCGCCACTAATTGAATTTTTCACTGTCGCGCTCAATTATAATGATTATTATTAAAATTCTTTTCATTATCATCATGGTACAAGCTAGAGCGGTAGTAAAAATAGAGAAATTGTAGTTGTGTGTGTGCAGTAGTAAAAATGAAAGCAAACACACAGAGAATCACACCAAACAGGCAACATTTTAATCCAATACAATTGACACACACATTTAAGCAACAATAAAAAGCAATTCAAATGAAGAAACGTACGTACAAAGTAAAGTTTGCTACACACTAGTGTGAGTAGCAAAATACAATAACAAAAAGACAACAACAGAAATGTGTGACATCTCTGCCATACAGTGTTGTTTCTTTGCACATTTTTTTCTTGTTTTTTTTTTTTTTTTTTTTTTTTTTTGCAATAAAGAACATTATAAAATTGTATATACGAATACAATAAATAATGTTGTTACTACACATGTAGCCGTAGGCACTAAACTTAAAAGTGGTTAAAAAATATACTTGCATGCAGTCAAACACACACACTTACTCATTCATTAATTCAGTCACTCATATACTCGTTTATGCAAAGAAAGAGATGGTGTCATTCAAACACACACTTGAAATATTTGCCTATTGAAGCGGAAATGAAAATAATGGCTTCATGTGTGTGAGTGTTTATTGCGCACAGCGCATAGAAACTGCCACCGAACTATACAGCAACGTGTTCATGCACGTAAAAAGAAAAGTAAAGCTTTGACAGAGCTTTAAAGCGCTGAACAGTTTTTTAATTTTCTTCTTTTTTTAACATAGAGAAAGCCTTGGCTCTGCTTTAGGCTTTAAAAAAATTAATTTGTTTTTCTTTGGAATGTGAAAAATATTTTTAAATAAATTAATTTTTGTAAAATTTTAATTAGGAAGCAAGTAAAAGAGTTCTGTAATTGATATTAAAAATTAAAATAAAAATTAACCTAAAGTTTTGGTTAGCATGCCCTAATGATCACAAACTTGTCTCCAACATCCTTGAAAAAGTAAAAGCTTTCAGGGCCGGCTGTAACATAGAGGTTTTTGTGTCAGTGATAATTGCTTTAAATAGTACCAAAGAAAGGCGGTTACAAGATGCCAGGGTCTCAAGAGGTGTAAAGTTGCTCGTCAAATGTAGCCTCATTATGACTTTAAAAGTCCCCTTCAGCTGTTGGTTAGGAATACAAAAAATATTTCTAGGCTGCTGCCTATGATAGCTGCTAACTGGGCGATCTGTACGCTGGCCGATATGCTAGCACTGCCCTTCAATGTAAACTAAAGCACTTGCCGAGCATCTGAGAGTGAAGAATCAATTCTTCAGCTTCTCTGCTAATGTCTAGCTTTGCTGGCCACGAAATACAAAATTCTGGAGGGCACACTTTATCGACGAAGACCCAACTGAAATATCGGTGTTGGCGAGTATGTGCTTCAAAACGAAATTTTGTTGTTATACTTAATGGCCTTCAAACCGCCACTTAAAACAACCAACCAAAAAGTTTAAAAATGATGAGTCTTTTGCGGAAGCCTTAATTTTTTTTTTATAAATATTTTTTTTTAATTCATGCACCCTTTAAAATCAACGTTATGGAAACATTTCACATAAGTTTTTCTCAAATTTTACTTTAAAGTCTACGTTTACTTTTTGGGATAAGAGCATAAAAGCTTAATTTATTTCAAAAGCAGCTAATGACTGTAAACAAAAATTAATTAGAAAAATGCCAAAAAGCTTTCACTTTTAATTTAAAAAAGAAAAAAACAAAATGGTTGCTATAGCGAATACATACACGATAACAGCAGGCATGCGCAATCTAGTGATTGAGCTAGCGGTTTGATCAGGTATGATAAGTTTGTGTGATTGTATTTAAATAGTTTGCTGGTATTGTGTATGGCGAAATTAGCTCAGTCGACAAAGTTTTTTTTTATTTATTTTTTTTTTTCATTTTCTTATTTTCAATTTTTAGCTTTTTATTATTTTTCAATTATTGCTCTGCTGTTCTCGTGTGTTTCTAGGAAGCAATACTATGCTCCGGAAAATATTCTAGAAAGCTTTTAACAGTTTTGTGTTTTTATATTATTTTTCGCAAAAATGTTTTATCGCTTTTACTGCAAATTTTTACGAGATTTCAGTTTTTAAGTTTTCTGTGTGTCTTGAAAAAAAGCTTAAAAGAATTGCATGTTTTAAATGAAACTACTGCTGCACCACAACAAGATAGAGAGAGAGAATATTGTGGGTGGCATGATGTTGAAACCGCTGAAGCTGTTGGTTGGTGTTCACGATGCATAATTTGATATTGTTGTAGCCTTTATTTTGTTATTTTGCAATGAATGATACTTGCTTGCTGGTGGGATGTTTTTAAATTTCATTTCATTTGTTTTTTTTTTATTGTAAACTTTTTTTATTATTATTACTATTTTCTTTTCATTTATTTTTTGTGTGTCGTTTAATTTTATTAAAATTAAAATTACCGTCTCAACAAGCTGGTCTTTTAAGTTAGTGCTGGATCCCACAGTTTAAGATAACGAAAGCTGATCTTCCGTGGCCACCCAAGAAGCAGTAATAGTAGAAGTAGCAGTCCGTAGTTGTTTTGCAAAAGGAAATATTAATTTAAAGCAATTCATCATATAAATTAAGCAACGACCAAGTAAGTGTTTAAAACTTGCAATGGATATTTAATTGATAAGGTACTTGAATAAATAAATAAATAAAAAGAAAAACAGGAAATACAAAACTCTGGAATGTTAAGTTTATGACAATAAAAATATCTTTAAATGGTTTAATTAAATTACTAATATTTTATTATCAATTTAAATATTTAATTTACGATTTAAATTTGCCCTGAATTATTTCACACTTGAGGCTTAATTGTTTTTTTTTCATTTTGTTCTTTTGTTTTTTAAATTAACCTTTTTAATAAATTTGTTTGTGCCTCACAAGTTCAGTGTGGCTTTTTAATTTTCATACTCAACCACATAGAGAAATTTAAATTAAAAAAAAAAAAAAATATTTTTTGTAAAACTGCCAAGTTTTTCTGTTTTAATTTTGTTTTTCTGTTTTTTTTTTTCAGTTAAGAACGTGCGCGGCCTTTTTACTGTGTGATTGCTGCATGAGAAAAACCACTTTACACCACACGCGCCGATCATGTTCATGATCATGTTGTTCTTATTTTTTTTTTCTTTTGCCATTTTCATTTCTAGTTGAATGGCTGCACACACCACTTTCAAATATGGATGGATGGATAGATTGAATGACTGCTTGCTGCTTTTTACCAAATGATGGCTATTTGTTTTTCCTGCTTTCTTTTGCTTTCATTTTGAAACAAACAGCAAAATAAATAAATAAATTTATTGGGAGCAAGCAACCTCATCAGAACCAGCAGATACTTTATTTATGCAAAAAAAAAACCCGAATAATAAAAAAAAATTAAATTAAAATATAAAAAGAGGACTCTAAAAAGTCCGTAGGTCTTGATTATTTACACACTTGATAGACGGTGTTGCGTCTTTAACAAAAATATGTAAACGAGTGTTTTCATTTATTTCTTTTTTTTTTTTTTTGTTTTGCTTGTTTTCATATTAACTAGAGTGCTATTTTTTTATTATTCCTTTTTGGCTTCTTTTTAATGAAAAGTAAATTAAAACGAAATTTTTTATGTGACTTTGACATCAACAGCAAGCAAGACAATTTGCTACAGCTTTATTTTTACTACAAGCACAAAAACCACCAACTGCTTTTGCTGAATTTAATTCAAAAGATGGCAATGAACTTGAATTGATGGTACGTTTACACTTTAAGCACTTGATTTTTTTTTATTACACGAATTTATTTTTTAAAAATTAACAAAATTACTGGCCAGTTTTTTATAAATATTTTTTTAATTTTTTTTTAATTCCTTCGTACCTTAGTACAGCTGCTCTGAGGGATTTTGTCAATTTCCGGACGAACTACAAAAGATTATGGGATGCTACACACATCGTTTTAAATGAGACGTTCTCTTTATTTTCGATCTTACTCCCAATCGAGTAGACATTATTTTACACTATTAAAAAAAAAAATCTGTATTTTTGTTCGGAGAGATTTTGGCAATTTCCGCACGAACCACAATTTCTAAGAGGAGGTCTTTTAAATTTGTAATCTACTGCCCATACACTCAGAAATTACTTTGGATTATTTTTAAAATATTTTTGAAATTTCCATATACCCCAGTGCTGTTGCTCAGACGGATTTTAGAAGCTTCCGAACGACACATAGAAGATTACGGCATGGGACGTATATCAATTTAAAGGGGAGGTCGTCTCGATTCGCAATCTGCCACACAAATACTCAAAAGTTCTTTTAAAATATTTTTAAAAAATTTTTTAAATTTCCATGTACTCTTGCACTGAGAGATTTTAGCGACTTCCGGACGAACCATAGAAGATTACAGAATGGGGAGGTAGTCTAGATTTGTAATCTATCACCTAAATACTTAAAAGTTACTTTGAATTATTTTTAAAAATTTTTTGAAATGTCCATATTCCAGAGAGCTGTTGCACAGGAGATTTTAGCAATTTCCGCTTAGAACCTCTAGATTAAATTCAATTTCGGTTTTAGTAATCTTTTAGTGCAAAATCGGAAATGGGACTAGCATTTATGTTGAGCAATTTTAAGTCTCAATCATAAAAATTAAGCGTTTATAGTTTCTTAGGACAGAGGCGAAAATCTCATTTAATTAATTTTTTTTTTTTTTTTTAATTTTTTTGTTTTGCTAGTTTGGTTTTTTACTTTCTAAAATATAACTCGTTTTATTTATTAGCATGTTCTTAGGTAAACCCTTTAAATAAAAATATAACAAGCGAAATTGATAAAAAGAAAACATTGACCAAGTCACACGGTAACACATTAGTTTCATAACATTTCTTGATAAGTGAAGCATTTTAAATTTTAAAACAACAAATTTTGCATATAAACCTTGAAATTATTAGGGTAATTCATAAGCCTAATATGGTGATCATATTGAACTAGCTCGTGAGCAAAAAGAACATAACAAAGGCGAATTCATTTTCTTTAAAATTTTCAAGATTTTTAAAGCAAAATTTTTTCTTTTAGGATGCCTGAAATTTTAAAATTTTTATTTATTGATGCAGGATATGTGCTTGTAAAAAGTTTATTTCTTAAAAGGGACCTACATTCCCATATGAAAATTGGGAATAAAACAGCTGTTTATTAAATGCTACCGCAAAAAGTCTGACAACTTTAACTTTATTCATCAATTGTGGTTTTTGGTTTATTTACATTTAAGCGAGGTTTGCTCAAGATATCTTTAGTGCATAAGAAATAAATTCTAAATGTGGTGGCTGGCTGTATTAACTAAACCGAAGCAGTTTTAAACTCATTTGCACGGTTTAAACTATTTGCAAGCATTGTCCTGACTACCCTTATTATTGTAGCTTTTCCGAGTGTAAATACGTTTTTTGTTAATTTTTATATTTCTACAAAATTCAAATCCAAATAAGATAAGATAATTAAACAAAAGTAATAAAAAAATAAAATTTAAAGTTATCTAAACAAAATTAAAAAAAAATATTGCATCATTATTGTTGTTGTACCACAATATGAGTACAAAATAGAATTTATTATTTTTTATTTAGATTTTAGGCATGTATTTGTTTGTCATAGGCTATAAACGTTTTGTTAAGTGTTATGTTAGAGCTGTTTTATTAATACTGATAAGCGGCCGGTTAGAATGTACGTTAATTGAAATAAAAAATATACAAAAAAATTTTTTTTTAAATACAAACTTTTGCAAAATTATTGTGCTGTTTTTATGTAGAATTTTCGAAAAACAAGCAGTTTTTAAGGGTAATTTTAAAATGTTTTTTTTTTTAAGTTTTTTTTTTTTTTAAATTGAAAATTCCCTTCGAAAGAATTTTCGATTCGAATCTCAATACATAATAATCCCCCTGATTACTTCAAAACGGAATCTTGCGATTGTAACTGAGGGCCATTAGGCTGCCACGTAAGCCAACCCCCTGATTACACTTTCTGTTGTTCTCTTATTGCTGGAATTGTAAGTTGTTAACGTTAGCAAAGTTATAAATTCACTTTTCTTTTTGAGAAAGTGTTGCTTTACTATTTGGGTACCAAAATCAAAGGCTTTCTTGCTACTTGATAGCGATTAGCTGTGATAGTTGAAACCTTTGGACCTTGAGTATACATTTCAGTAGGTTTTCTTGTTGGCGTCAATTTATATCACTGATAGCTGTTTGAAATTTAAGTATTGATAAAATTGTTTTTAGTGTTTAAATTAAAAAAAATTATTCAAAAATATTACAATAAATAAAATTTTTTTTAATTTTTATATGTAATTCTACACTTTTTTCTAGAAATTATGTCATTTCCCTTTCTACATAACTAGACATAGTAATTTGAAATTTTTTTTGCTTTTCAATTTTTCTTTTGTATTTTTTAAAGGCCAAAGACCTTTGCTGCTCCCCCACCACCATCGCCACCAACAACAACAACAACTGCAGCAACAAATAAATACACAAACAACAGCAAGACTTTTAGCTTTAGCAACATGTTTGTTATGGAAAAAGAAAACACACAAAAAAAGATATATAAATCGTCTAGAAAAAAGACAAAAACACCATCATATTGTCATTTTAACAATGCACACAGTCAGACAGACACAAAGAAGTGCATTTTTGTTGTTGCTGTTGCTTCTTTATTTTTTTCTAGCGTTTTTTTTCTCATATATAGTTTGCAATCAAACACCCTGCCTGCCATGCTTACAGCCACCCTCTTGTTGGTTGTTTAAAACAACAACAAATAAAAGCAGCAAGAAACATACAAATTAAAATTATAATGAAAAAAAAAAAGGAAAAACTATAGAGTTCAGTTTAAGTGGTTTACAAAAGCATTCTACAAGTACTAAAGAAAAGAAAGCATTTCAAACTAAATAAAATAATATTCAATTGAAAATGGAAATTTATATTGAAGAAGTTTTCTATAAAATACTTACGAAGCTCTTAGCAATTAAAAGATGAAAACATGCTATTTGAAATAGAAAAAAAATTTTTTTGGTGTGACTTTATAAGCGACATTGTCTTATACAATGTCGTCAACGTTAATAAATTAAAATAGAAAACAAATAAACAAATATCTAAATGAATTAGAAATTATATAACTAATAAGTGGACTTATATCAGCTTAAATATTTCAGTTCACTTAAAACAATTTTTAGTGATTCTTAGGATTCTCTAAATTTTTTTTAAAGCAATTATTAACAAATTCTATAAAAAAAATATAATAATTTGACTAATTTGTAATTTAGATTCACTAAAATTTTTTTAATTAATTTTTTTTTTTTAAATTCTACAAAAAAAATAATAATAATTTAATTAATTCTAGTTAATTATTATCAAAAAAATTATAGTAATTTCACTAATTTATAATTAAAATTTCCAAAAAAAATAAAAAAATTAATAGTAAATTGACTAAGATTTTTCTAATTAATTAATTCTATAAAAAAAAATTAATAATAATTGGACTAATTTATAATTTACAAAATTACTTTTTATAAATTTTTTGTTATTTTTTATTTTGAATTTCTAATTTTATAATTTAGATTTTTCTAATTAATAATTATTAAATTCTACAAAAAAAATTAATATTAATTTATAATATAGATTCACTAAGATTTTTCTAATTAATTATTATTAAATTCTAAAAAAAAAAAAACACTCCTTGAAAACACTTTGTATTATGATCCATGTATTCTACTTAACTTTGTGTAGCGTGCATTTTAATAACAAAGAGAGCATAAGCAAAGACAACAAACACACTGATTTTATATTGCAAAAATAAATGTTTACAGAGAGGAATTGTAACAAATTTGTTTCTATTATAATAATAAAGCTTTTCCCATTGTTATATGCTGGCAAATAAGTACGACAAGTATTAGTTGCTTTAAATACTATTTAGAAATAGAAAATGAAAACAAAATTACTTTTTATAAGTTCTTTGTTATTTTATACTTTGAATTTCTAGCTGCATGTTGAACAATTTAAAGGGTTTTTGTTTTCAAAGTAAATGCAAAGAATTACTTTTAGTTACTGTGTGCTAAGAAATTGTCTGATGGTGTTAATAAACTCTGACTATTGGCAAGAAGGATTGGTTGGTTATGATGGTTAAAAGAAATGTGGCTAAAGCCACAAAGCTAATGTTTTTTTTATTTCTTTTTTAATATTAAAAAATAGAAGAGAATAAAATACAGTAAAAGTCTGTTGTAGTTATAAGCCTTAATAAAACCGTAACCTGAAAAATTGCAGTAAAATTCCTTCTTTATTTCAATGAATTAAAAATTATAATAAAAAATGTTTTTTTTTTTTCAATATAAAAAATTATAAATAGTTTCCCATAACAGTAACAGCAAATTACAAACATTAAATCAGTCTCATGATTTCTACAATAACTGAGCAAAATGATAGCAACTGCTTGTTTTTTGGAATTTTTTCAATTATTTTTTTTTAATGACAAACGAATGTTAATTACTAAAACCATATTCAGAAATCAGTAATCTATTAAATATCCAATTAAATTAAAAATTTTAAGTAAAAAACAAAGTTTTCAAATTGAAAACATAGAAAAAGAATTGGTTTCTAAAACAACAAGACACACAAAAATCTAATTGCTGACAATCACCATCAATAAAAAAAAAATTTCAGTTTAGTTGATGTGGTTGTTGTGAAAAGTAAATGACAGTATTCATGCGTGCCCACTTAAAACTAAAATAAAACAAGTCAGTAAATTCAAAAGAAGTAAAAAAGCAGAAAGACAAACAAAATCGTTACTTTATAATTTTTACTATTTTATCATAATACCATAATGCCAAATATGGTTGCATTAGAATGTATTTATTGCCGGTTTGGTTTTACAAAAAATTAAAAAGTGTCTCATGATTTAGTAGATCTCTCCACCGGTCTGACTCCTTCACTCTTTTTCAACCCCAAAATACTAAAGTACGTAAAATTTACGTGTAGGTATTTTATTTTTTATTTTGTGGCTTTCAACAATAGTTTTTATGTAAAAATACAAAAAAAACATTTTTGATTACTAAATTTAATTTTAAGGCGTTATTATTTATGTCTTACAAATAACGTTAGTATTATAGGGTTAAGAATGTTTGAATGCCCATTTCAATTAAAAGTGTTAGCAAAAGGATTAAATTAAACAATAATTTAACCTTCTTTTGGCCTTCAGAATTATTAAATATTAAAAATATACAAGAAAAACAAGAAAACTCACTCAGTTTTTCATAATTATTAATTAAATTCTTCATTTACCTGAAAGAAAAAAAAAAAAAGAAAAATTAATTTTATTAATTTAATTTATAATTATAAAGTCTAATGATAATAAGCCTCTTAATGCTATTCCAATAATCATTAAATAATTTGATTTTTCATATCAAATTTAATTCGTTTTAGATATTCCTTAAAAATAAAAAAAACTCAATAAATTAATAACACAAAATTCCTTCAAAAATTAATTAAAATAGACAAAACTATGGGGTTTTTTGGTATAATTTATTTTGAAACAAACACTATAATCCCCTGAAAATGTTCCATAATTTTTTAAAACTAAAAATAAACTAATTCGGTTGCCAGCTGAAGCAATAAATTAAAAAAAAAACTGAGGAATTAATTTAATGCTGAGACAGCTGTTAGGTGCAGCATCTAAAAGAAAGGAAACGCATTCTGAATTAAAATGATTTCTCATCAGCTTTCAATAATAAGCTATAAGCAATAATTCAAATGGTAAAAAATAAGCACAAGACTAGGGAAGCTGTTACTGGCTGGCATTAGCGAATGAAAGGCTTTGGACTGTAAATTTAGTTGGTTTAGATAAAAAAAATAAGAAAGAGAGAGAATTGAAATAAAAACTTCAAAACTTACTCTCTTGGTTCGAAACACAGATGTTTAGGCGAGTTAGTGGATCTATATAGATATTTATATCAACTCAGCGAGGTGGATCTTGATCAATTCGTTATTGAGTTAGCTTGTTGAGTAGCTGGTTCTTATGATTTTAATTGCTAGACGTAAGCAGATCGCATAAGCCAATCAGCCAACCATTAAAAATAATGCGGTACTCATTTTCTATTTTCTTTAATTTAATTAACACTTAAAAAAATTTGGTTTATTTTCACTCCCAAAAAGTATACTTCATCTCTACTATTCATAGTATTATAAAATTTTAATTTTAATTAATAAAATGTTTTAATTAAATCAATTAAAAATTTCAAAAAGATATTTTAAAATTAATTTAATTAAAATAATTTTTTTTGATTAAAATTATGTAGTTTTAATCTTAATTAATACATATTTTATTAAATTTAATAATTAAAAATATTTTAATTTTAATTAAAAAATTTTTTTAATTAAACCTAATTAAAATTTAAACAAAAGACAATTTGTAATTGATTTAATTAAAAAAAGTTTTAAATTAAAATTAATTAAGTTTAATTAATAAATTACTAAATTTCAAATTGATATTAGTAAGGAAATTTTGTTTAATTAAAAAAATGTATTAATAACTTTTAATTAATTAATTTTAATTAATAAATTTTTTTAATTAAATCAAATTAAAATTGTCTTTTGCTTGAATTTATACTTGATTTATTAATTAAAATTATGTAAATTTAAATTTAACTAATATATGTTTTATTAAATTTATTAATTAAAAATAAATTTGTTCTTATTTCATTTAATAAATTTTTTTAATTAAGGGTTATAAAAATGAAAATCATGTCAAATAAAATTTTGTTATTTTTGTTATTAATATTTATAATTTTCCTGAAGAAGCTTTCCACAGGAAAAGCGAAATATTGAAAATAATAAATAATAAAGCAAAAACATTTTTAATTATCAAGACTAAGCTCAAATTAATTAATTATATATCAATAAAAAGTCTTAAATAATAATTATATAAAGGTTATAAAAATTTTTACAAAAGACAATTTTTAATTGATTTATTTAAAATATATTATTAATTAAAATTGAAATTAAATATTTTTATTAAATAAATATATTAATTAAAATTATTTTATTAAAATTAATAAATTTGATAAAAAAAAATTTTTGATTAAATCAATTTGAATTTCTAATTAAACTAAAAAAAAAAAGCTTAAATTAATTAATAAATTAAAAAAATTTGATGAATACGGCAATTTTTTTTATTTAAATTTTTAATTGGAATATAATTCTTTTTTTTTTTAAGTAAAACATAAGAGAATGCACTCGTATACAAATGCCAGTATTAGCACTTCGATTAAATGGAAAAAAACTTTTTTTTATAATTTTTAGTTACTAAGGAAACTCTGGTAACTGATTTATTGCTTATACTCGGTATTTATTTAAATTTAAATTGAAAACTAAACATTTTGTAATTTTCCCCAAAAAAAATACACAGAGCGACAGATGAAAAATATTATCATTCAGCATCTTCCAGCAATATGTCACATGAAATGCATAAAATTGTTAAAATTGTTCGACACATTTTGTTGGTAGCAGGTATATGGCGTTGTCATAGTAGCAACTGAGGTTTAACAACAACATGCCGCCAATACCATATCAGGAATTTTTAGCAGCCATACAAACCAATAACACCACCACCAGACCAGCACCAGTAACATGAATGAGTGACATTGTTTGTTGCTTAAACAGTTTTCCAAAAGGTGTGTTGTTGGCTTTTTATTTTATTTTTTAATAAAAAAAAATTTTTTTGTGTGCCATTTATTGTTGTTATTTTAATGTTGGGTTACTGTTACTTTTTAGCCATGAAATTTTGTATTTCCTTTCCTTTAAAATGCACCAAACAAATTATAAAAAAAATAAATAAATAAAGTGTTACATGAGTAATTTAACTGTGCCTGTTGTCAGTCTCTCTTGTGTCTAATGGCTAAAACAATTCAATACGAGACAAAATGGACAAATAGTTAAAATGTCATTGCAGCAACAACAGCATTGATGCAACTGAAAACCAAACTTATAGCCAAGACTTAAGCAGAAATCTTTTTTTATAGTTTAATTTGTTAATGTTGGGAAATGTGTAAAAAGTGGCAAATTGTTTAATTTTTATCGAGGCTACAAGTGAAATCAACAAGTTATTGCTTGAAAAGCTTTGGACTGCACGTCATCATAAATTAGAATAGAATTTTAATTATAAAAATAAATCAATACCCCCTAGTCGCTTCATTTTATACCGCCCAGTGACAAAAACTCAAAACTGGCTTAATCTGTAACACACTTAACATTGTTGTTGTTATCTTAAAGAAAAAGTACAGCTTAAAAAAAGTACTGTTTCTTAAAAACTAAATCCAGTATTTCATGTGTGGGGGTAGGCTGATGTCCCACCTTTTTTTCTGGCCTCATACAAACACCAAAACTCTCATTTTCCTTAAGTTTGGAAAACATGCGTGTGTAGGTTTGTCCGCCATTCTCCTTTTTTGAGCTGAATGTCACTCAGCCCTGGCTGCATACAAATGAAATTGAAATTTTCCACACGTTATTTATGGCCCTAAAAACAATATGACAAAGCTTTTCAGGGACCTTAAAAAGATTTTTTTCTTGCTCTTCAAGAACGATTTCTTTGAACACGCAATCAGAAAAAATCAGCTTTAGTTTTCTTTTTAAGCAAGACAAAAAAAGAGGCGTCCACTAATTTTTTTTTTAGTTTCAAAAACTAGTTTTAATCACATAAATAAATTTTGAAAAATATTCGTACAAGAAGTGTTAAAAACTAAAATGTTTGTGCGTGTTGGACGCTTAAAATGCAAATATGCATGATGATAACAACAACAACAAGCAAACAAACAAAATTAAAGACTACAAATTTAGGAGAGGCATATGAGAAATTAATGAAGCGCGCATATTGGTAGATACGCGGTTGCATCATGCATGGATATCTACTCGTATACTGATGACGATCGTCATATGCATATTTTATTTACTTATGCTACGGGTTGGGTTATCTTTTATGACTTACAAACACAGAGTGTGTATGTTTGCAGACAACAATAACAACAAATTTTAAGTTTTTTTTTTTTAAGTTGTCAAGATATTTCCTAACAAAAGTCATCTTTTAGTTTCAAGCTGTTACTATCTACTCCGTAAAGTCAAATATTTATTTAATTTATTATAGGAAACTAAGCAGCCAAGGCAGTCAGCATTAGCAGCGTCATCTTCAATAATAACATTTTGAAAATCATATCCATGAAGTGTTTTAAAATATGTTGATTGAACAATGAAGCAACAAAACACAAAAAATTAACATTTACATGTGTATGTTGAAAATATTCTAGTAGCATAAATACGAGGTTAGTTTTAAAATGATGATAGTTAAAAAAAACTATAAAAATGATTGACAAGAGGAGTCTTCCTTTTATTCTTCTTCTTCTTCTATTTCTTCTTCCTCTTCTTTTTTTATTCTTCTTTATGTTTTTCTTAGTCTTTCTTCTTCGAACTAGTATTTCTTCTTCTTCCTGGCTTTCTTCTTTTTCTTCTTATTCTTGAGTTTTCTTAATCTTTTACTCTTCTTCGTAATCTTCTGCTTCTTCTTTGTACTTTTCTTCTGCTCATCTTTTTCTTCTTCTTTTTATATTTGTCTTCTTTTCTCTTCTTCTTCTTTGTAGTCTTGTCTTCTTCTTCTGTCTTTTTCCTTCTTCTTACTTTTGCCTTCTTTTTTGTACTCTTTTTTTCTCATTCTTCTTTATGTTTTGCTTTCTTTTCTTCCTATTTTGGAGTTCTTTTTCTCCTTTTTTTTAATATTTTTATTCTTCTTTGTACTTTTCGCCTCGTCTTCTTTTTAATCTTCTTCTTTGTACTATTCTTTCCTTAACTTTTTCTTCCTTTTCTTTGTGTCTCCCTTTTCCTCTTCTTTTTAGTAATTTTCCATACCTCTTTTTTCTTCTCCGTCTTCTTCTTCTACTTCTCCTTCTTCTTGCTCTACTTCTCCTTTTTCTTGCTCTACTTCTCCTTCTTCTTCTCCTTTTTGCTCGTTTTCTTTCTATTCTCTTCTTCTTCTCCTTCTTCTCCTTCTTTTTCTCTTTATTCTCTCTTAATCTGTTCTTTTTCTCTTATTCTTCTCTTTTTCTTCCATTCTTTTTTTTTCTTATTCTTTTCTTTTTCCTTCCTCTCTTATTAGTTTCCTCTTCTCTTTTTCTTATTTCGTCTTCCCTTCTTTCTATTCTTCTTTTTACTTATTTTCGCTCTACTTATTCCTTTCTCCCATTTACCTCACTGCGTCCTCACTTTGACGTCTTTCTATTTCGCTTTTCTTTTCTTCATGTCCGTGATCCCTCTTCCATCTTCTTCTCTATAGCGCCTTATTTAACCTAAGTGAAGCATAAACTTAAAAGAAAATTATTGAAACTTTTTTTTGGAAAAGATTTGCAGTGAAGAGGACCAACAGTTTAAAAGTAAATTTGAAGTGATGAAATACAAAAACAGACTTCATTTGTTTAACTTTAAACGATCCTGAAGAGGATCGTTTGTAAATTTCTGTTTTTGCTGAATTATGTGACCACACACGTACAAGAAAATAATTTCTAAAGAAAACCCAACCGTGACAATTAATTGTATTGTTAGTCTCCTTTTAAACTAGAATCATAACAAGATTTTTTTTTTCGTAGAACTACAAACTCTACTAAAACGTTAAAGTTAAATGCCAATAACAAAGCTGAGCAGGCAGGGCCTTGATTTAACAACAAACAAACAAGCTACTCATGAGTTGTAGTTTTCTCTTCAACTTTAGTAAATCTGCCTCCTATTTTACCAGCAAAATGACACAAAAGGAAAGCATTAAAATAAAATTGATGGCTGGCTCTACGATTGCTGTTGCCATGAGGACTATATTGCATCATTTAATACTAAAAGTTAAATTGTATTTTTCTCACTCTTTTATTCGATTGCAGCGGTTTGGTACGTTTTTTTCCTTTTTTTTGTGCAACATTTTTCAGTCTCGCATTTTTCGTAGGCGTTTGTTTTAAACTTGTTTAAACCGTCACAGTAAAAAACAATAAGTAAAATGCGTGGGCTGCAATTTAATGTAAAGCGACCAGTTTTGGAAACACAATTCTTGTTGCTATAGCTGGTATCCCTATCTTGTGATTGAGGTAACATGACATAAAGAACAGGCTTAATTATTTTCATCGCCATCATCATCATCTTCATCATCATTATCAGCAACATCAGTTGATGCTGCCTCATCTTCATCTCCAGTTACAAATTTATGCCGCATGAGTTGAGTTATTTTGCAGCAACACCAACAAAAAAAAATCAAAACTTTGGCTTGAATGATTGCAATTGTTTTCGTTTACTGGGGGCGTAAAGTACATGCATTAAATTAAACTTGGAAATTAATTTCATAATCTGGTGCCAGCAAAGTCAAGATTTAAGGAAACTTTTATTTCTGTTGAAAGCTCTTACAAGTTTATGTTTTTTTTTTTCTTTTTTCTATTATAAAAAGTTCTCAGGAAATCACATATGATGGTAAAACATTTGAGAAGAAAAACTATTAGGCTTTAGTTGCATCTTTTTCAAATTTATTCAAGGAAACACTGAAAAAATATATTTTTTTTGGCAGAAAATTTTATACTTGTTTTTTAAATTATAAATTTAATGTGTAAGTTTTCTTAAATTTTTTTTGGAAAAAAATATTTTTTTTTGGAAAAAAAATTAATTTTTTTTGTATAAATATTATAAATTCTATTTTCAAATTTGAAAAAAATTAATTTTGTAACTTTTTTAGAAAACATTTTTTAAAGAATTTTTATTTTTTTGAAAAATTATAAATTTTTTTGGAAAAAATTATTGGTTTTAAATTAAAAAAAATTTTTTTTTTTGGAAAAAATTATTTAATTTTTGTTTGGCTAAAAATTCTAAATTTTATTTTTAAATTATATTTTTTTTTTTCAAAAATATTATTAAATTAATAAAAATTTAACTAAAAAAAATTTATTTTGTAAGTTTTCTTAAAAAATAATTAACTATTTTTTTTAAGAATTTTTAATTTTTTTGAGAAATTATTAATTTTTTTTTAAATTATTGGCTTTAAATTAAAAAAAAATATTATTATTTTTGTTTTAATTTAAAAGTTTTTTGAAAAAAATTATTATTATATTAAAAGAATATTGAAAATAATAAATAATAAAGCAAAAACATTTTTAATTATCAAGACTAAGCTCAAATTAATTAATTATATATCAATAAAAAGTCTTAAATAATAATTATATAAATTTTATATTAAAAGAATGTAACTTAAAAAAAAATTGATTTTGTAAGGTTTTTTTTAAATTAACTTTTTAAATTTTTTTTTAAGATTTTTTTGGAAAAATAATTGTTTTTTAATTTTTTTTTCAGTTATTTTTTGGAAACATTTTTTTAATAAAAATTAATAAATTAAAATTAACTTTTTAAATTTTTTTTTAAGATTTTTTTTTTTTTTTTGGAAAAATAATTGTTTTTTAATTTTTTTTTTTCAGTTATTTTTTGGAAAAAATATTTTTGAAAAAAATTATTTAACTTTTCTTAGAAAAAAGCAACCTTGGTGTGTTTTTGTAGTGCATAGGGCTGCTTTTGTTGTTACTTAAATTGTTGCAGTTGCCGGACTTTAGCGGTAAGCTTGTATTTAATTTAATAGTGCTTATACTTTACTTCTATGCTTTGTTATGCAGTACCGATTTCAATTGTTTCTCAAAAGAATTTTCACTCCCACACTAAAAAAAATTGAATAAATCACACAACACTTCAAGTTCTCCAAAATCACCATCTTCATTTTTATTTTTATTTTTCTTCTTCTGTTAAGCAATAAAACGATCTTTGACTTCTGGCACCCTTTTGAAAAAAAATATAAAAAGCATAAAAAACAAACACACATGATACTTAAAATTCACTCATACATTAGATAAACCCTTTTTCTCTGTGAGTGAGCGGTTGCGTATGAAAAAGATGTTTGAAAAGCGTTTAAAATATCAAGTTAAATTTTATTTATACAAAGAAATAAAATCTTTGACATTTGCCGACATGTTTAATGTATTTTATAAGCCCCAAAATATAAATAAAACTTGACATTTATCTTTGTCACACAAATCACTCTTTTAAATGCAACCAATGAGCAACAACAAAAGAAGGATATGTCTAAGCAAACAACAACATTTATGAAAAATAAATTTATTTAAAAAAAGTTTAATTTATTTACATGGTAAATTAATAACAAAAAAATTAATAAAAAAAAAAGTAAGACGAAAATCTATTAAACTACTGATGAGCTGCTTAAGCATTTACATTTAATCTAATATTTGTGTGTTCTAAGTGGCATTAAATTTCTTTTCCACAAACTTTTGAAAAAAAATTAACTCCTGGCCTTTAATCTCTCTCTCTCTCTCTCTCTCTCTCTCTCTCTCTCTCTCTCTTATTTATTTTATTTAGGGCCCCCTAATCTTTTCCTTTTTTTACATCATTTTTTTACATCTTCCTTTTTTTGTAAATATTTTCCATAAAAAAATGTTTCTAGTTTACTTTAATAACTTTTCATGGACTGTTTGTTAAGTTTTATTAAGAAAAAATAAGATGATTTTCTCCTTACCTTATTTTTTTTATTATTTATTTAATCATTCATGTCTTCACATAAAAGCTTAGAATGAGTAAAAAGTAAAAGAAAAAAAATTAAGAGATTGATGAGCTGACAAACGCAATTGTAAAAAAAAACAAAATGCAAGTTAATGGAAACCTAGATCCAGGAGTTGAGAAAAATGTAAGGGAAACGCACTATGCTTGAACGCCTTCCTGATACAATTAGCATAAAGTTGCTAAATGCTGCAAGGTTAATAGCAAAATAAAAAAAAAATTTAAAGAAAACAAGCTATTTAAAATAAATGTTTTATATAGAATTCAAATAAATTGGCAACAGCATAAGCATAAACATGGCATTAGACACTTAAGTGCCTCTAAAATAATAAAAAGCATATTTGACGAATTAAAGTGCTCTCAACATAAACACATCTAAGGCACAAGAACTACTTTTAAAAATAAAGTAAAGACAGAGAGAAAAAAATTATATAAAAAAAAGTAAAAATTACTAAAATTAAAAACCTGCTGAAAGCTCAAGTATTTTTAACAAAAAAAATGTTTTATTAATTCATGCTAATTAAGAGGAGTTTACAAAATGTTATAAATAATTATCTGACTTCTTTTGTATGCTGGCTCTGTTTAATTTGATTTAAAACATTTAAGTCATACAAAAATTTTCCTGAAATTCAGTTTTGGGCAACATTTTTGCATTCACTTTAAAGGTGTAAGAGCAAATTAACCCTAAAACACATTTTAAGGTTCGACTTATTTTTATGTGTGTGCAGATAAATACGTTTCAATAGTTAAATACGTGTTTTTAAAATATCGCATGCGATAAAAGAAATTTCCATACATATTCTTCACATCTGTACTGAAGTTAAAGGGGTTTATAGAGAGATAAATTCATTCTGGCAAAACTCTCTTTTCTCAAGGAATGGGACATAAAGGAAAACAACCACAATGAATAGGGCAATCATCCTGTGAAAGCAGTTTCTTCTAATTGTATTTCTGGAAATTTTTTGAAAACGTTGAAAATTTCACTTACTACAAAAATACCGTATATGTGGTCCCTGAGGGATTGTAGCGACTTGCGGACGAATTATTGAAGATTACGGAATGGGACGCATATCATTTTAAAGGGGAGCTCGTCTCGATTCGCAATCTACCACACAAATACTCAGAAGTTACTTTGAAATATTTTAAAAAAATTTTTTGAATTTCCATATACAGCAGTACTCTAGCACTGCTCCCCATTTCGCGGAGGTACCATTTCCAATTTCACCCATGAAAATAAAAGAATTTAATCTGTAGGTTCTAAGCTTTCAGAATATGTTTTAATATTTTCGGAATTTTTTTTTTATTATTTTTAATTTTTTTGTTAAATTTCCACATACCCCACCAGTACTCTTACTCTAAGGGATTTTAGTGACTTCCGAACGAACCATAGAAGACTACGAAATGGGACATATAACATTTTAAAGGGGAGCTAGTGTAGATTCATAATTTAAGACTTAAATACTCAGAAATTATTTTGGTTTATTTTAAAATTTTTTTTTTTCAACTTTGGTAATAAGCAATTCAAGCTGTTTAAAAACCTATTACAAATTTTTTTCTTTGACACAAAACTCTACGAGTTTTTAATTAAGATAAGTAGCCTTTTAAATTCACCTAAACCATTTGCTTTATTAACAAGATCTTTCATTTTATTTTCATTTAGTTTTTAGCGAAAAAAACAAAAGGGAAAATGTATGGAACAATGTTTGGCTCTAGACGTTGTTGCTAAAGAAAGATATAGAAAAACACACAATACCCAGCAAATTGACATTTAAAGTGACAGCTTCATTTGGTGCGTAATACGGAAGTACCATTTTTAGCCAGCTAGTTAAATGTTAAAAAGAAAACAACGTTTGACAACCCAACAAATCACGGTCAGTGGCAGTCCATCACACACAGTTTAGCAGCACACGACTAGACATGAAAACTACAGCATAAAAATTGCTTTTTTTCCTTTGCCTTTTTTGATAAATGGCCAAGAAATTTTATTTCATACATAAACACACCCAATGGCACACACACTTCTGAAGTACAGGCAGATTTCATAAAGAGAACTCAAGCGTTTTTTTATATGATTAATTAATTTTACTGGCTAAACGCCTGACCAGGAATCTTATTTTAAAAAAATGGTTTTGTTCAGAATTGTTGATGAGTTCTTAAGCTTAAAAGGTGTTAATTTTGATTAGAATATGTCTACTCAATGCCTTTTTAAAATACCAGCAGCACATTGTTGTTCATTTTCCTTAAATGGTTGACTAGCTGAACGTTTTTATTTAATTTTGGTTTTTCATTTCCGTTTTATGCTGCTCACATGTGCCATTACTTATGTTTTTGCATAAATATTCGCATTTAGAAAAATAATTTTATATTTTTATAACAAACAAATGTTATTTAGTGATTGGGATTTTAGTAAAAACAAATTAAGATTGTAGTCGTGCCTTCTTACCGGCAAAATGCTTACATGCTGCTTTCAATCACTAATAGGTTTTATTATCTAGGAATGAAAAGCATTTTGCCACAAATTCTAAGAAAAAAAATTTTAAATTTAAACAAAACAATGCCCACATTTACTTACACAATTATAGTGATACCTAACGAAATAGTTTGATGGCAGCGCTGAGCCATTGGAAATTTCACTTTTGACAGCTTTTGTTGCAATGAAGTTGGCTGCAAAACAATTTTTTTATTTTTGACCAGTAATAACAATTTAGCTCGTTTTTTAATACATCGTTTTCAATTCTATTTGTGTTTGTCTTTAGTGGGTTTTTTTTTTAGAAATATGACGCTTTAATAAAAATAGAAGACCCTAAAAACGCTTCGCTTGCCGCTTTAGGTTGCACTGTTACTTTTCATTTTCTTTAGCTGAATAACTAACCCTTCTAATCATTTTCTATTTCATGGTGAATTTTATTGCTCAACTAATTTATACAAATTTGAAACATTCATTCATTCACTCATTCATTTAATACCAAACACGTTTCAAAACTTTAAAACAAAAATTTTTCTAGTAAAAACTTTTTTATTGCAATAAAAAAATTATTAAAAAACAACAGCTTTTTAAAAATAAAAATTTATTGAGCTTTTAAAGAAGTAAATTATTAAAAATAAATTGAAAAGTTATATGACTGTGTTGATTACAAAATCTGCTACAATCTTAGCAACCTTGTAGGCAAACAACAAGCTGCTAAGCCATAAAGCCAATTGGTAGCAACAATTTAAAAATTAAAATATTTTCTTTCATCTTGTTAGCAACAAACAACAAAATATTGAAACTAAAAAACATGACGAACGAATTAAATATTAAAAACAAAATTATAATTGAAATTGAAATTAAATTGAAAACTTTAAGATACAATAACTGACAGCCAAGACCACAATCGAAAGGAAGAAGCAATATCTACAAAATTACAAGAGCCCACGACAGTTTTAGTAGATTGATTTTTCAAGTATTTTCTTAGAAATTTACCCCCTTATCCAAAAAAATTAACGTAGACTTTAAAGTCAACGTTATCGAAATTTTTCATATAATTTTTTCATAAATTTTACTTTAAAGTCAACTTTTTTTGGATAAAAGCATTAGAATTTAATACCCTAAACAAAATAGCTCGATTTCTGGGGTGTATAATTTTAAAATCACAAAAATTTGCTGCTTACACAGAGAGAGAGAGAGAGAGAGAGAATAATTTCTGAAGATGCTACACAAAGGAATAGTGAAGTATAAAAAAAATTTTCACGCTCCCCAAAAATTGTAATACAAAAGAAAACTCCAGAAAATCACTGTCTTCGTTACGCTGGCAATGAAATAAATTAAATTAAAACAGAGATAAATATTTAATATTAATTTTCTGACAAGCCAGCAAGCAACTCTTGTAAATTTCTTTAGAAACTAATTATAAATACTGTCATAATAAATTAAACTCGTACAAACAAACAAAACAAAACTTAACCAAGAGAAAGAACATTTTTCTATTGATTTGATTAAAACCACAAAAAAATTAATTATTTGGGGAAAGCAGTTGCAAGGGAAACAAAATCAAAAAAACTGAAAAGAAACAAAAAGAAATAAACAAAAAATAATAATAAAAATCGAACCACAAATAAAAAAAATTAATAGATTGCGTGCTGATGTCTGATAGTTAATTTATGTGCTGTTGCCTGGATTTAGTTGATATGGTTTTGCTGTTGTTGTTGTCTTCCTTGTGATTAATTTGCAACAATTTGTACCATTACTTTTCCCCCTTTTTTTTCCTGAACTTCTCATTTTGCATTGTGATAACACCTTCTCTTAAACCGACCAACAGTCACTGGTACTCTGTTACGTTACGTGTTTGTTTGGTTTTCTGACTAGAACTGAATATGCGAGTAATAACAACATGATTTTTTGCTGTTTGATTTAATATTTTCAATTTTTATTTATTTATTTTCCTTTTTGTTTTGGCTGATACATATTAACATCCCTGTACGATATCCATGGCTAGCTTAGCTTTGCTTGGGTTTCGTTTTTTTTTCCATAATGGGGAATACTCTCAGCAGTGGACGCTTTAAAGTGATAAGGTAAGTAAGAGTTTTTGGTAATAATAAAGAGAGCCTAAGTGGTTTCAATTCACAGCTGAAAACATAGTCAGCTGGCATACCGTATCCCGCTACATAGAAAAAATATTGCGGAACAAAAGAGAGACCTCGAAGAGATACAGAGCACCACAAAAGAAAATAGCAGTTATTAAAAGGATAGGACCTGACGAGACAGAATAACAGATAAAAGCAAGGAGGCCATCACGAACAATAAGTACATTCAGAGAAAAACTAATTCCATCTGTTGTCAAAATGACAACAAACGGTGTCAATAATGTATCGACCAGGTTTGTGCTCACTTTTGATAACGCATGGTGTAATTTTAACAACGCATTACTGACAAATAGCACTGGTGTCCAATTGACACCATACTAGTGCTGAATTGACACAATTTGGTGTTAAAATAACATCATACTGGTGTCGAATTGACACCGTTTGTTAACAAAATGCCAACATTCGTCGTCAATTTGACAACGTGCGTTGCTAAAATAGTAAAATCGTTGCTTTTTTTCTGAGTTGACAACCAACCGTTGTTAATTTGTAGGCGGGATGGTGTCAAAATGACCACATGCGTTGTTGATTTTTGGCTCAGTGTAGTCCCGGGATGGTTAAAAATTATGCCACGCAGAAGAAGGGTATGTGGGTTTTAGTTGCTAGGCGCTTTGGCGGGCCCAACATAAGCTATCGATAAGTGACAATCAGGCAGGTATGCGTAACAGCATTCCCATCTTCCCAACCCACAAAAAAAATATTTTTTATAAATTAAATGAAAACGTTAGCTTCCTTTTCTTTTTTTTATTAAAGAAAGAAAGCTTGTGACTAGAAGAACGATTAACCGCGAGAACATTAAGCTAGAAAACTGTCCATTTAATCTAACGAAAAGAGAATAATTAATAATTGAATTTCAAAATGCAGAAGTTCACTGAAAGAGAAATTTTTCATAAATCCAATGAAATGATTTTATTAAAATTTTTCCTTGATTATGTGCATTAAAGAAATATTTTCATTAAATTATTGAATATGTCATTGAATTAATGAAATTATTTTATAATTATATCCTGAAGAAGCCACACAAGTTGGAGCGAAATATCGATATAAAAATAGATTTATAAAATAAGACCTCAAGCTTAATAAAATAGCCAAATTAATTGAAATTAATTCCTTTAAATTAATGAGTAGTTCAGTGAACTAATGAAATATTTAATAAATCTAATGGCATTTCATTAAATTAATGAAATTATTTCATTAGCTTTATTAATGGTTCATTGAAAACATGAAATATTTTATTAATCTAATAATATGATGACATTTTCTTGAATTTTTTTTCTAAATTAATGAATATTTCATTAAATTAATGAATATTTCATTGAAATGATGAATATTTCTTTGAATTTATGAAATTTTTCATTAGTAAATCGTATCATTGTTTGAAAAATGTTATAAAATTTTCCTCATATTTTTTTTTAAATTAATTTAATTTGGCTGAGACAAGCTCTTTTGAAAAAAAAAATTACACATAAATTGCTGGGCTTTATCACTGTTGAGCGTACAATAAATACAATTGTTCATATTTATAGAATACAGGATGATTGAAGGAAGGTCTTTTGGTTGTTGGGGGCCATATAACACATCGTACAAAGTCTTATACTCACTCGTGTATTGGTTGTATAGTTTTTGGGTTTTTATATTTTTTATTCCCAATTTTTGCCACTTTTTGTTTTCATTTTTCTTTCATTTATTTTACCCTGCTGCTTCAAATGCTGATGATGATTTTTTATTATATGGTTCTTTTGGGTGTCTGTGTGCGGTAGTATAAAAATAACAAGCCGTATAAACCACAACATGTTGTAATTAACCCGCTTGTCATGTAAATAAATCAAAAAAAAAAAAAAAAAAAAAACGACAGGAAAAAAATATAAATCGGAAAAAAGGTATTAGCAGCAACCCACCGTTTTATGGTGAATATAAGCATGACTTTTTTCCTTTTTTTTGTTGCACAATTTTCCCCACATATTTTAATGGCACTTGAAATAAATGATGATAAAACATATTGATAGATTTTTATAAAGTTAAAATAACAATAACAAAAAACGAAAAATGAAAAAAGGAAAGTACAAATGACAAGTAAGTTGTTTAAAATTTTTTAGCTCTCTCTGTGTGTTTCATTTGATTGTTTGAAAAGGAGTGGGTTTTGATTTTTATGTTGCCAGGATCAAGGTGGGTTGTTTTGTAGTTAATCAAATATGTTGGTGTTGGTTTTCAGTTTTCAATTTTATTTTCATTTTATTTTTACAACGATTATCTGCTTTAAAAAAGAGCAAAATAAAAGCCATCGTTAATAAAAAGCGCAAGATAATTTTTATTGGCAATATAAAAATTGATCATAAAATTTTAATTTATTTGTTTTAGATAAAATCATGAGTTGGCTAAGGATTTCTAGTCATTTGGTCTAGAACCAGCAGAGACACAACGAGTGTTTAATTATGACAAGCTGCTTCATCATAATCAGTGCATGATACTAGAAGCAAAATCAGCATGACAGCAGACAAAGAAAACAAAACAAAACAAAAAGAAATCATTTTAGTTTTTTACATCTTGTACAACACGATTTGTTTGTTGTCCCTGCATTTAAACATTATGGCAAAATTGCGATTATGGACTACAGCCATTGTTGTTGCCGTAGTTTATCATTGTCCTCATCATCATCATCATCAACAAACAACTTTAGAGCCAATATTCATTCCTACACAGTAAACATTCTGGCCATGGCATGTCTTTGACATGAAAATTTAAAATGTGGAGTATTTATTTAGAGCAACACAAAGCAACCGAAAAAAAGTACAAATAAAAATGCGCATTAAAACTTCCACTACTTTGGGAGTGGAAAAAATAAACATTTGAAAAGCAAGCAAGAAGGCAACTAAAATTGCAACAAATCTATGCAAAATACAATAATTATAAGTAATTAAGATCAATGCGATTAAAAAAAGCTTAACATTTGAAATTATATTAAAAAGACAGTCTACTTACAAAAAAGTTTAATCAGGCGAATGAATGAATTAATTATAAACGAATATTATATTACTCTTTTCATTCATATAAAAAAAAATTTTTTTTCAAATATAACTCTCCGAAAAACATAATATTCGTGTAGAAAATGTCCTTCAAATAAAAAATGATTAAAAACTATTATTCTGATAAGCAGGGATAAAAAAATATTAACTCATAGAAACGAATATTCGAATAAAGCACTCTGTTTCAGTAACAGTTCGATTAACAGCTCCAAGCAATATATTATTCGAATGAAATATGTATAAACAAATAAAAAAATCAGTATTACATTTTATTCAAACAGAAAAATATTATTTGCATGAAAAATTGCATTCAAATAATAAGTATTAATCGATTAAACAATATTAAGAAAAGTAAAAAAAAATATTCGCTACAAAAAAATATTCGAAGAAAAATATTATTCGAAGAAAAATATTTTTCGAATAAAAAGTATTAAAAATACTTAAAGAAGAGTATTATTCGTTAAAAAAAATTATTCGAATAAAAATTCTATTCGAATAAGAAATAAAGAACTAAAGAAAAATTAAAATATTATTCGTTACAAAAAAATATTCGAACAAAATATTATTCGTATAAAAAATTTTATTCGAATAAAAAGTAATAATCGATTAAATGCACTAAGGAAACTAAAAATTTGAATTTTATTCGTTATAAAAAATTATTCGCACAAAATATTATTCGCATAAAAAATTTTATTCGATTAAAAAAAATTAAAAATACTAAAAGAAGAATTTATTCGTTACAAAAAATTATTCGAACAAAAATTTTATTCGTTACAAAAATTATTCGAACAAAAATTTTATTCGAATAAAAAATATTATTCGAATAAAAAGTATTAATTGACTAAACAGTATTAAGAATACTAACAGAAGAGTATTAATCGTTACAAAAAAATATTCGAATAAAAATATTATTCGTTACAAAAAATTATTCGAATAAAAATTTTATTCGAATAAAAAATGTTATTCGAAAAATTATTATTAACCGATTAAAAAGTACTAGAAGAAACTAAAAATTTCAGTATTATTCGTTACTAATAAATATTTAATAAAAAAAAAATAAAATATTATTCGAAAGAAAAATGTTTTTCAAGAAAATATTTTTTCGAAAGGGCTATATTATTTCTTAAAAAAATTATATAATACGACCTCAAGCTTAATAAACTAGCCGTTCTACGAATAATTAAAAAACTACAAACTTTAAATGGATATGCCCATAAGGAAAAAAAACAAGAGTTAAGATTTTAATTGTATTTTGAAAGATCAAAATCTTATGGTATTTTATACGACTGTTTATTACTCTGGATTTTTATTTTGTCGGCTGGTTTTGTTATTTTATTGTTCGTATGCAAAACTGCAGCCCTGATACAATGAAAAATGATGAGAGTCAACCGACTGTCAACTGCTATTGATATTCTTCTGATTCATATTTGAAATTTTAAATAGCCCACCCTATGTTTTTCGAGTAAAGAAAACCTTTAAAAATTTAATAAAAATCTACAAATTAGATAGGAAAAATCTACAATATTCGATAGAAAAAAAAATATGATAAAAATTATTCCAGCAAAATATAAAAAATTATATAAATTTAAAGTTATTTTAATGCAATGAACATTTGAAATGACTGAGTTTTTTTTCCACTTTTCTTGTAATACTTTGGCATGAATAAAATTATCACATTTTTTACATTTAAACATCTGCTAGCAAAATTCGACAGAGCCCAAAGAATCGTCTGTGTTTCTTTCTTACTTATTTACAAAAAAAAAAAAAAAAAGGAAATTTTTCTTTCTGCAAAAATTTATCCTGGATGCTGGAAAAAAAAAAAAAACTTAAATTAAAGCCACTAACTAAATTTTGCCTTTTGCAACAAAAAAACTTAATGTGTTGATCCTGGTTTTGAGTGTTTGGCTGCAAACATAGTGTTTAATGCCATTAATTGAAGTGCATACCGGGGGTTTTTTTACTTTTTCTTCTACTTCTACTTTTCATCATTATAATGCTATACGAAGAGGTCTCATTATTCCACCATTAAACGAGAAGAGTAAAAGTATAAAAAAAGAATACAAGCAAGTTTATCTTTTAATAATTTGCTGACGATGGCTGATGTAGTGGTTGTTGGCTGTCTATTGCTGTTAGCTTAAATTATATTGTGCACATATTTACTTATTTTTCTTGTTGTTGTTATTAAATTAAGTCGGTAAAAAGCAACTAAATAAATATGGTTATACCTAGGCTATATTGCTTCAACTTCAAAGCCCGATCATTGGGGAAGTGCTCACTATTTAACTTAATGTAGGCTCAAATTACAAAAAAAAAAAAATTATTATACTTTTTTTATGGAACAAAACTTAATATAAAAACAAGTTCAGGAAGAAACGGATGTGTACTCAAAGAAACTGTACAAAATTATGTATGTGCTTTATAACAAGCCAAGCCAACAAACAGCCAAACATACTCGCATTTACATAAACTTTAAGCAGCAGAGAAAAAAATTTTATAAATAAATAAGTCAACTTTTGTTTGCTGAGGAGTGAGTGTGAGTGTGTGTGTTAAAGTTCGCTTTAACAACTCAGAGGCATACGAATTTTTATAAGAAGCCCCATTAAGTTTTGTATTGCAGCTCTTTTTTTTCTGTAGTTGCAAAATATAATTTATAACCAAGCAGAAAACTTAATCTAGATTTATATTTTAGATTAACAAAAGAGACTGACTGACTTGTCAGCCAAGTCAGTACATTCTGGTGTTTGTAGTTGATCATTTAATAAAGCCGATCATCAGTTAAAAGCAAATGAGCTTCAAGGAGAAAAAAAACTATGTAAAGGCAGTGTTTAATAACTGGAGTAAAAAAGCAGAGCTGGATAAAATCAATTAATAAAAAAAATTAATTACAATTCTTGAACCTAAAGTTTGCTTAAAAAATTATTAAAGTTTACAGTAAACTCTAGCTATTTGTAATATTTAATTTTTTTTTAATAAATTATTTAAAAACATTGTTTAACAAAGAAAGTTATGAAAAATATTTTGATGTAAAAGGAAAAATTTGTTAAAAAAAATTATTTCATTTTCATTTTCTTTTTTTTTTTTTATTTGTTGAACTTTAAATTACCCCTTGAACAAAAATTGAAAGGGAGCCTATTTAACGAGTCAAATAATTTCTTAAATAGGTCGCTTTTAAGTTTTTGTTAAAGGGGTAATTTTAAAGATCAAAACAAAAAAATTTTTGCTATTCGAAAAATACCCTGAAAGGAAAATTTGTTTTAAATTGACAGAAAGAATTTCACTTAAATTTTTTAAATAATTTAATGAAATCTATAAATGTACTTCAAAGCCCCATAGCACTACAAAAAGTGCTTGTAAGTCCTTTCAAGTATGCTTACGAAGCTCTTTAATACACAAATAAAATTCATTTTCTATTTATCGCTAAAAAAATTTTTGTTTGGACTAGCCACGGTCACTTGCCAACAGTTTTCACTCACCACTGTTCACAAACATGTGTGGCTGTACTTAAAGTAAGCCTGAATTTATGCTTTGAAATATTTTACCACTTTATTCGGGGCCTCTGCTAAGGCACGAGCCATTTTGTAAACTCTGCTCTATTTATTTGTATGGGTTTTTAAGTGAGTGAAAATAAATATGCCGCGTTAAATATGTTTTAATGTAACCCGTTGGCATATCTATCAGATGCGTCTTACGTCATTAAATATTTCTAAATATGTTTTTAGTATTTATGACTTATTTAAAAATATGTTTAGGAGAAATATACCAATTTTACCAATTTGCAAACGAACCTCATATGGTTAAGGGATGGGACACATATTATTTTAAAGAGGAGGTTGTCTAGACTTGTAATCTACCGCCCACATAATCAGTAGTTACTTTGGATTATTTAAAAATTATTTAAAATATTATTTATTTTAGGAACTTTCCGACGAACTATAGAAGATTACGAAATGCCACTCACATCATTTTAAAAGGGAGGTCATATAGATTTGTAATCTGCTGCCAAAATATTTACAAGTTACTTTAGATTATTTTTAAAAATTTTTTGAAATTCTCTTATAACCCCTACTCTTGCTTTGGGGGATTTTAGCAACTTTCGGACGAACAATAGATTATTAAGAGTTAAGACACACATCATTTCAAAGGGGAGGCTGTCTAGATTTGTAATTTACTAAACAATTACTCTGAAGTTACTTTGGATTATTTTTAAAAAATTTTTGAAATTCCCTTTTACCCCTTACTTTTACTCTTAGTGATTTTAGAAACTTTCGGACGAACCATAGAAGAATAAGGGTTGAGACATACATCATTTTAAGGAGGAGGCTTCGTAATTACGAAAATACTCTGAAATTACATTGGATTATTTGTATCAATTACATTGATTATTCTTGCTCAGAGTGATTTTAGCAAATTTGGGACGAATTATTAAAGATTACCGGATAAGATACATATCATTTTAAAGGGGTGGCTATCTAGATTAGTAATCTATTACGCAAATAATCTGAAATTGCTTTGGGTTATTTATAAATTTTTTTTTTGGAAATTTACGATTAAAATTCGGATTTTTCTAAGCTAAAGATACTGACTCAGGATTAGGTCAGGGCGTGGTCGTGGAAAAAATGTCTAGTATTGAATAAATTATGCGAATTAGTAAAATATTTTCATTAAATTAATGAACAATTTCATTTAATTAATGAAATATTTCATTAAGTTAATGAAACGATTTCATTAATGTAATGAAATATTTGTTTAACAAATTATGTGATTTATATAATGTAATATTTTCAATATATTAATCAAATTATTTCATACAATGAACGAATAATTCATTACACTAAATATATTATTGCATTACATTAATGAATATTTCATTTAATTAATGAATTAATTTATTAGTCTAATGAAACGGGTCATGGGTTGAAAAATAAAGATTTTTTCATTAGTTCCCTTAAATTACTTCAGTTGTTTTGTCTATTTATAAAACAAAATATTTTTTTTAATTATAGTAAAGTAACTTAATGAAATGTTTTAGAGTAACTTAACAACAATTACACAAAAGCAAACTTTATCTTTTACAAAAGTTAATTTTAAAAATGACTACCTGCAGCATAAGAATGAAAATTAGGTCAAGTAATGGAAGCTTACAAACAACACAACTTTACCTAAATCACATACAAACTTTTCATAATAAGCTGTAGCTACATGCAGACAGACATGTGAAAATTACTAAAATAATGTTTGCAACCTTTAAAAGATAAAATTAAACTGTAGCAAATTTTAATAGTTCAATGATGTTTTTTTCGTTTTTTTAAGATTTTTTGTTTTTTTTAACAAAAAAAAAAAAAAAAGTCTCATGTACTAACAACTAAAACATGAATTTTTGTTTAAGCATCCCAATTGCAGTGGTTAAATGTGCTGTGTGTAAAAGCCAGCAATTGATAATGCCTCATGTAGACAACCAAGCATACGAGTATTGATAAAAACAAATTTACCCAGAGACATCACATCGTTAGTTATTGACGCTTTAAGGCAACTAACGAACTATAGAATAACACTTGGTTAAATTTCAATACAATTTGATGTGATGAATATTATTATAAAATAAATAAACAAACAAACAAAATAACAACAGTAACACACAAGAATAAGTGTATGAATGAATGAATAAAAAGAAAAAAAAAAAAAAAGAAAAGACCTTCAGGCCACAATTTATTGAAGTTGCAGCTAGACTTAGTAAAGTAAAAAAAAAGAGAGAGAGAGAGACGGCTATAAACAATTTAAGCCAAGTTAGTAAAATGAGCAATTTAACAGATGTTTCTATAACATTGGCGACCATAATGTTTTTGCTTTTCTTTATTTTATTTTCTTGCTTAAATTAACGTAAAAATATCTTACTAAAGTTGTTTAAAAAGAGTCAAGAAAAACATGGCTAAAAGACAATTTCAATTAACACCATTAACCAAACATGCTGTTGTTGTTGTTGTTGTTCTTGTTCTTGCTGTTGTTGTGGAATCGTCGTTCAAAAACATTTAGGAGTGTAAAGTGCATTTATTACACATACTGATACTCTGTTGTTGTTTTATGTTGCTGATTTATCCACTGACTCGTTTGAGGCCAACATCATGTTCTTTTTTTTTTATTTATTTTTCTTTTTCTTTATTATTATTTTTTTTTTTTTGCTTGTAAATATCAATGTTGTTGCAACATGCACGTTAAAGCATAACCAACATACATTGCAAATAACAATAGAAGCACTTAAGTAATAAGTGCAATATATTATACAAAATACAGTGGGTTGCAGGCTTTTAAATATTTGTATACGTGAGGGTTTTAAGTTTATGGATTGAACAAACAACAGCTTTAAAAGGTGAGCTTAAATCATAGACAATTAGAGGAATTTGTTTGCAGATAGTAAAAAAGAAAAGTTGTGAAAGACCCATAAAAAATTATAGGAAAAATGAATAGCCTTAGTAAGGCCAAAGGAACACATGCATTCACTTTTAATGAAAAAAAATTAAGGCCATAAATTCACAAAAACTAAGTAAAAGATTCATGCCAACAATATTCTAAAATCATGAAATTAATTATTTGTTTTTGTCTTAAATGTTCAAATAAGCTTCATAAATTTATGAAAGTATTTTTTTACAAACAATAAAGGACTTTATTGAGAGAAATTTAGTCAAAGTAGATGAATTTAAATTCATTACGCTTCTTTTTTTCACATTTGCAATATTATTCCCATATGCAGTAGTGCTTCTTGGACGGAAAATTTTGTACAGTGGCGACACCAGAAAAGGAGTGAGGATGGAACATACCTCAAACTAAAGGAAATGAGCTGCCCTTTCGGCATGTGTAAGTAATTTTTATGTGGAATAAATGTTCTTTGACAAAAAAATCTAATGAAGTCCCCCAAACACGGTTGTTGAACAGTTGAACAGCAAATTTTGTACAGTGGCCACACCAGAAAAGGTGCGACGATGGAACATACCTCAAACTAAAGGTAATGAGCTGCCCTTTCGGCATGTGTAACTAATTTTTATGTGGAATAAATTTTCTTTAACAAAAATTTTTATTAAGTCTGCCATACATGGTTCTGGGTAGAACTCAAAACTAAAATAGCTTCGTTATTCAGGTAAAGTGAAATTGACGTCAACTATAGTAACATGAGTACATTTTTTAGAGTGGAGGCCAAACGAACCAAACGGACTTATTTATTAATATATATTCCGAATTTGTCACTAATTGAATGACAAATTTATTTCCTTACTATTAATGAAATTTTTTCATTAATTTAATAAAAAAAATTCATTAATTTAATGAAATCTTTCATTAATTTAATGAAACCTTTCATTAATTTAATGAAATTTTTCATTTAATAAAAAAAATTTTATTAAATAAAATAAATAGAAATATAAATGAAATAATTTCATTAATTGAAATAATTTAGGAAATATTTCATGGAATTAATGAATACATGAAGTTTGAATTTAAAACAAAAATTGCTTTAATTACATATTCATTCATTTAATGAAATAATTTCTTTTATACAGTGAAAATATTTCATTAAATTAATGAATATGTATAAAAATTTTATAAAAAGTTCATTGAATCAAAATCTTTTCATTGAATTTATGAAACATTTTTATTTCAGTAATTAAATAAATTTTAATAAATTTTTTTTTAATTTTAAAAGCAGCTTTTCTGCTTTCTGTATTATTTTTTTAATTGACTTGCATTGGGACATCAGACGGTTTTATTAAAAAAATTGCTTTAAGCTTAACCCTAAATAAAAGCCACTGTGCTTAAATTGCAGGTTTAAAATGGGTGTTATTGACAGTTCTTTTTTTTCTACACCTTATTAACACTTTTTTTTTTAAATGTTTCTTTGTTGTTAAATATTTAACACTTTCGTGTGATTAGAAATAAGTTGTATAAACATTTACTTAAAAATGCATTTTGATAAGTGTTTTTCAAAACACAACAAGTTATTCATTAACACACAAAGAAGATTTCGTTTATGAAATGAAAACCACATTCATTCTCAAGTCAATAAATTTAAGGTTTTTTTTTTTAGTTGCCCAAAGAAAGGCAAATTTTAATTTTATTTTAAGCTACATTGTAAACAAAGTTGTTTTGTTTAAGTCAACTAGACAAATTATGCAAAATTTTATTTTCATAATTAAATTCCTTTTTTGTTGTTGCTGTTTGCTAAACACGGACAACTAGTCAAAAAATCATGGCAAAATTTAGTCTATAAAATCAGCTTAAAAATCTCTAAAATGTAGTCTCCTATACAGAAAAAGTAAGAAAGAAAAAAAGTTGTGTGTTTCTTATAAAAGAATTTCATTGAATTTAATGGAAAATTTTCATTTACATAATCGTTGTCTGCATTTATCATTTACTAACACACACAACAGCCACAAAACTGAAGCTCCCACAACCAACTCTTATGAAAAGAAAAAGAAAAATTGATAAGTTTTCTAGAGTCTAAAGGCAACTAGGAAATAAAAAACTGTGTAAAAATCAACGTTTGAAAACCAATAACCGTGTGCAAAAAAAGAAAGACAAACAATATTTAAAACGAATTATACTATGAGCGCCATATGAATGCCTTTTTTTGTGCTTTTGCTATTAATATCAGGGGCTAGACAAGGACTGCACTTAAAATGCATAGACACACACAACCCTAACAAACAAATGCTGACTTATGTATTGAATACATTTGCTGCTACACCACATGACCAAAGTTTTGTTAACAAAGCGTTGGACTATCAAAAACTGAAAAGTCGACAAGCTTGGAGAAAAAACATATTCAAATCTAAAACCACTTCAATTTAAACATTTAGTAAGCAGGTTAATGTGTGCTGCCTCGTTGAAGGAGCTAAAAAACCAAACAGGCTTTAGGCCATATTCATAAAAAACATTTCTGTTTAATAAATTTAATATGATTCAAGTCTTATATAGAAAATTATTTGATCAATTAGAAATCTAGCCTTTTTGTATAAATAAATTTCAAAATTTACATAGAATTTGCTCGACTGCAAATTTGGCCTTAGGACTGTTAACTTTATTCCCACAGGAATCAGTAGTGCGATTTAGTAACTTTTAAGGGTTCGACCTGTTAACTCCATATTTTTCTGTTTGCACTAACGAATGTAAGATTCAGTAATTCTTGGTTAACTCTAGGAGTTAAAAATTCACCACTAATATGAATAACGTGTACAACAACCAAAAATTACCATATACAACAACCAAAAATGCCTTCTTTATTGTATTTTTCTTTTTATTTTATTTTCTGGCTTTTATTTAATTACCAAGCTGATAGTTAACAATTTCACTGAATTACAAGTTCTTTAATTTTAGTGTTAGCCAAATATTTTTCTTAAAAATTGAATAGTGAATCGAACGTACTTCAGGGCTGTTAGTTTTATTCCTACAATAACCAGGAAATTTGTAAGGAGTCTTTAATTGTACCTGTGAACTGGGCTGCACTTTAAAATTTAAAGTGCAATTATGGCTTGATGCAATTGTGGCTTATTTATTTATTTTTATTAACCATGAATTTAATATTGCCGTCGTTGCCACATATCAATGATTTCGACACAGGAACTACATTTTCAAAGTCAAATTATGGCATTTTTATTTAAATTGTATTGAATATTCGAATGCTTTAACTTTAGTCAGAGTCTAAGTCGTAGCATTCGACCCGACAAGATATCGATCAAAACTTTAAATAACTTGAAAATTTTCATAGAACTTGTTAGAAATCGAATGATCTTAAGGCTTCTACAAAAAGCATGATATTCCTTAAAAGTCTCTGATTGAAACTGGGCTGAACCAAGCTAATATCAAACATATGAGCTGGCATTGTCACATACTTACACTCTACATCTAGTGAAGCTGTCATACTGTCAGGGGGAAAATTATGGCATTTCCATTTAAATTGTATTGTAATTTGACTGCTTTTTGACTTATTTTTGTATTTTTTTCTTTGTGGCCAATTGGTATCTTATATTTGTTTACTTCCCGGCATTTTTTCTGTTATTGAGAAGAAAACTCAAGCATGTAGAAATTAAAAAGATAGAATTGTTACGAGTATAAAAAATACAAATGGAAAACTTGACCAGCAGAGAAAGAAAAACACTAAAAAACTGTGAGTGCACAGAAATGAATCAAACGAAATGGCAAGAAAAAAATTATTTCCAAGAGTTGAGATAGAAAATATTAAAGAGTTCTTACTAGTGAGTGTGTATGTGTGTGTGTGTGTGTGTTCATAAAGAGACAATTTCAATAATATTGAAATAAAAACTAATTAACAATTATTTTATGAATAAATTTAAGCATAAAAATTTTTTAATAACAAAAATTTTGTTAAAAATATTTAAAATAAAATTTTTTATTTTGTTTCTATGATTTTTACTTAAAGCAACATTAAAATTACTAAGCATTTGTGGCGTTCTTACTATAGAGATTGAAACTAACCCGAGATTTCAATTAGAAATTTTCAGTCATAGTAAAATAAATTTTTTTTATTTAAAAGAAAAATATTTTAAAAATGAAAAATATTCTAGAAGGACTTGAATCACCTGCTTAACATTTTCTATATAGAATTTTGTCAGCTTTTACTTTAAGCTTCTCTCCGTTGGCAATAATTAGTTAAATTGCAAAAACTTGTATGTCTAGACACAAGAGGGAAAAAAAGAAGGAGAAAATAAATTTTCTTATTACTTTCTACAGCAGTGATAAAAAAATAAAATACAGCAAATATGGCATATATTATATTAATGTATGACTTTTTAATGCTCAGCCAGATAATGGCACTGCATGAATAAAAATAAAAAAAGAAAAGAACAAACAGGACCACAAAAAATTATTTAATGGAATTTCCTTTAAAACTTTATTTAAAAAGAAAGCACAGCACACCAGAGGAAAGAAATCTATAGAGAAAATTAAAAAAAAAAAAAAAAAAACCAGAAGAGAGAAAAGAAAAACTTTATAGCATGTAAATGTACTTAAAAAAATATGGAGCAGACTAATAGTTAAAAGTAATTTGTTACTTTTTTTTATTTTTTACTCTCTAGTAAATTCTATACAGCCTAGGCTCTTGGCTGTCATTACATAATGCTGTCAATATGTTGGTTGTGAAACAAATAAATGTATTGAGGAATTTTCTTTTTTCCTTTATTATTTTATTTTTAACAAATTTGCAAAATTCAATCTTCTGCTGTTTTTTTATTAAAAATGATTAATGATTTGTTAGCAGGGTAAGCCTTAGTACTAATTCCATTTCCTTTAACAGTTTCAAATTGGTTTTTCTTTTCTTTTTTGTTGCTAATGTAATATTAGAACTGAGCATTTGTTATAGCCCTTTTTTTTCTTTTAGAGTAAGATGAATGCCGAAAGAGATGAATGTTTTCATCATCATTTTTTATAAAGAAAAAGCAGCAATGACAGGCATCAATAGGTCAATTCCATTTTCTAATTTTCCCTTTTAAATGTCGTAACTTTTTGTTTTTCATTTTAGCTTTCTTTTCTTATTCTGTTTTTGTTTCAAACAAAAACAGTATTTTTTTAATTTTAATACAGCAAGTATTAGTTGTACAAGCAGTAATTACTTTGGGTGTTATAATGTGGCTTAATTAATGTTTGAAATCCTTTTCAAATCAAATAAATTATTTTCTCATTACACTGCTTATAATAAACGAACAGCTAAAATTTATTTTTGTAAAGTATTTTTGTAATTGTTATTATTTTTTTAATTAGTAATGGGTATTACAGCATTTGTAATCTATCTAGACTTTTCTATCACACAGAAAGTCTTAACTAAATCAGCAAAGAGATAAAAAAAATTAAAAATTTCATGAATAATAAATGGTTTTGTTTGGAAAGGTGTAATAATTAATTAAGAAATAAATGAAAATAATTTGCCTATAAGACCAGGACCACACGAGCAAACTTGCTTGTACTAGCAAATTCCCTTTTCTTCTCTCTTCATATCTTTTATAAAGATGTAAAACAAGAAGACAGATAAGTTGATGTTAAAATTGCCGAAACAAAAAATTTGTGTATGGACAAAACGACAATTTTAAAAGAATAATGAGAAAGAATTACTCTATTAAACTTGCCGTGTATGGTCCTGGTCTAACACAATTACTTTCAACACTGTAAGAAAAATGTTGTTATAAATGAAATGAATCATTTTTTCTGAAAAAGTTTTATGACTGCAATAAAATGTTTCATAAATTATGTGAACTAATGAAATATTTTCATTAAATAAATGAATATTTCATTAAATGAATGAAATGTTTTCATTAAATAAATGAATATTTCATTGAATTAATAAAATGGTAGCATTAAATTAATAAATATTTAATAAAATTATTGAAATAATTTTAATAATTAATTCAGCATTTCATTAAATTAATGAATATTTCATTGAACTAATAAAATTATTTAATTACTAGCTGTGTTTGCCCGTTCTCGCCCGGCCCTATGCTTTATTACGTGAGTCAGTATCCTTCGGGTATAGCGAGCGTGTGTAAAAACTTTTAGAGAAATTAGTTGGCAAATAGAAATTTAATCGTTAAAACCCATACAAATAATAGAGCCATTAGATTATTTACAAAGTGGCTCATGGCTTAGCAGAGGCGCCGTTTAAATGGCTAAATAAAATATTTCAAAGCATAATTTCAGGCTTAATTTAAGCAATAGTGAGTAAAAATCGTTGGAAAATGGGCGTTAATATAGGCGTGGCTGGTCCAAAAGTTTAAAGCGACCTTTCATGCAGTATAGAGATTAAAAGTGTGAAATTTTTCAGATAAATACGTTGGAAAAGAACAATTTTTATAGCGAACAAACAAACAGAAAATTAATTCTATTTACAGAGATTTAATTCATTCTTTTTATTAATTATTTATTATTTTATTAAGTTAATGAAATTATTTCATTAAATAAAGGAAGGTTGAATTGAATTAAATAACAAATATGTCATTAAATAAAAAATATTTAATTGTATTAGAATTAGAATGAGGAGCGGGAACAAGTCACCTTGTCACTGCGGGCAAAATAGATTTATTGCGGCACTACTCTCAAGTTACAAATCCTCCCAGAGTCTAGTATTCATTAAGAATTCTGAAACTTCTTTGGGTGATTTGTCTGTCAAGTCAGACGGTTGTGGTTGGACAATGGGTCCAAATTAGACCATTACAGTGACACAATATGTGTTCTGCTGTTTCTCCATTTTTGTTACATAATTTGCAGAGGTCATTTTGACAGATACTCATATTCGCCAAGTGTTTCAATACTCTGCAATAACTAGTCAGGAATTATGTGACAATTGAATTAATTAAATTATTTAATTTATCTGTTCAATGTTCTGTTCAGTTAATGAAATTATTTCATTAAATGAATAAATATTTCATTAAATTAATGAAAGATTTATTTAAATTAATGATATATTTCATTAATCTAATGAATCGTATAAAAAAGCTGCAAAATAATGCATTTTTCATTGGATTAATGATCAAGTTAGAAGGATATATAAGCAAAAAATTCTCTCACTGAAAGTGTTTTTTCTTTTGTGCAAAATTAATCTAAGATAGGTTTCCTCCCCAACAGAGTTGATAAGAAAAATTCTTTAATATTTGTCCGTTATTCTTTTGAATGCTACCCTCAAATTAAAAAAAAAAAAAACCCTGTTGCAGCATGCCGGTTATAGCCTGTTGCTAAATGCAAAAAAAAAATTTTATCAGCCAACCCCTTTTCGTTCAACAACTCACACTCATATTAGCAAGAAAAAGAATGAATACAAAAGAAAAATAAATAAGTAAAGCAGAAGAAGAAGTGCTGAGCGCTGGTATATTGGAAAGAAAAACCATCAAAATGAAATGACTGTCAGCCAGTCAAAAAAATAAAAATTGTTTTTATGCACTACATCACTTTTCATTATACTTGATAATTTATTATACAAAGTAAAAAAGTATGAGAAAGAGTATCATTCAACTAACAATCAGCAACATCCTTCTACTCACAATAAATGCAACAGTATTCGTCATGTCGTCAATGCCAAAGAGTTAAATGCGTGTATTCGTATATAAAAAAATTGAGAGTAAGAAAGAAAGTACACAAACCATTTAATTTAACACAAGTGTATCGAAGTTAAATTATTTAAATTGTTTTTTTTTTATTTATTTATTTTCATTTTTTTTACTTAACCCTTTTATGAAGATGAAGAGTTTGAATTTGTGTTTTTTTTTCAGTTTGAGCTCAATTTTTATTTGTTATTTGATGTTAAAATAAATTTGAATGGAATACTTTTCTTTAGTTTATTTGGTTTTCAATTTAAAAAGAAATTCATCATTGTTGTTGGCACATTTTAAAGCTTTTGTTTTATTGTCTTGTTTTAGTAAATGTTTTTTACTTAAAAATTGTTTTAGGTAAACTCTAACTGCCTAAAAACATTTGCTTAACAAGTTGTTTTTTGTTTAAGTTTTTTGTTAAGGGAAAAAGGTACTTGAATAAATAATTTCTTTACTAAATTTTAAATTTTATTTTAAAAACCTTTTTTTTTTAATAATTAATGGCCAAAACACTTGTTGAGGAATTGGGGTCAGGTTTTTTCTTATTTTTGTTTGTTTAACTGAAGTTGCTAATGAATTTTATTAATTTCATTTGTATGCATTTTCAATTTGAGAGTTTAAAAAATAAAATAAAATGAATTTGTCGATATTTAAAATTTATAATTTTTTAGCCCAACTACAAGTGAAATTTTTTTAATTGAATTAAAGAAAAAATAATTTATCCAAAAAAATTAATGCAGACTTTAAAGTCAACGTTATCGAAATTGTTCATATAATTTTTTCATATATTTTACTTTAAAGTCTACGTCAACTTTTTTTTTGGATAAGAGCATTACTAGTTATTTTGCTTTAAAAATTTTTTTTTAAAACTCCAAAATCCATAGAAATTGTAAACAAAATTAATCCTCTTCACTTAAAATTTTAAAATTTGCCCTTTTTTTCATTTAGACTTTTAAATTCGACTTTAAGTCCTACATATAGAATCATTAGTTAACTATTATTAATATTATTGACTAGATATATTTGCCCGATCTTGACTGGACCGCTCCTTTATTACGTGAGTCGTTAAACTTAGTCGCTATAGTTAAAGAGCGTATTTAATTGTTAAAAAACTCATCTAAACAAATACAGCTATTCACTGCGGCTCACGTATCATTATCAGAGGCACCAACCAAAATGGTAAATAAAATATTTAATTTAAGTACGGGCACACACTTTTTTAACAGTGACTAGTGAAAATCATTTAAAACTGGGAGTAAAAATCGGCGTGGCTGGTCCAAAAGTATATGAGGACCTTTCTTAGAGTATAGAGACTATAAAAATCCGTTGGAAAACAAAAATTTGTATAGCGATTAAACAAATAAACAAACAGAAAATGAATTTTATTTATATGTATATAGATTAAATTATATTAAAATCACTAGTTGTTCTGCGGAAAATGCTGCATAAATTGCTCTTGAGGGATATGTTCCATGACTTGTCTAAATTATATTTATGCTATTGAAAAGGGAACTTATCATGTAACTAGTAGCAATTTCCTTAAATTACTTCCTTTGGTTTTTTGGTACAAAAAGCAGTTGAAAATAGCAATTGACCCTTTTTTAAAATAATGCAATGACAAAATAACTAGTCTTTTACACAGAAAGCATTAACAAGAACCGCTTAAGAACTAATTCTTTGACATATTCCGTAACTAGATCTTTTTTGCCCTTGAAGTAACTGATTACCCTCTCCTTTAACAAATTTAACTAATTTTTCTTGTAACAATTAAACATAAGAAATCCTTCTAATTTCCAAATTTTTTATTTTGATTCTTTTGTACGAAATCATTGAAATTAAAATAAATTTCTAATAAAGTCACAATGACAAATTCATTCAAAATTTTGTTATAAAAATTAAACGAAAGAAAATAACAAAATAAATCTTGTTGCCAACAGCCAATTGTACAAGAATATTCAATTTATTATAGAGACCTTCTTGCTCTCCTTCCAGTAGATCCAAGAAGTAGGAAAATGCTATATTTTTTTTAAATGTTTTGGTGATGGCTTTTCATCTTCATGCTTGGCCTTTTTTTCTATTTATTTTTGTTTTCTTTAATTTTATTTTTTTATTTTTAAATTAGTTTTTGTGTAAAAGATTTTTTTATCAATATTCTATCAATGCTTGTTCTAACCATAAGTTTTCCTATTTTCTTTATGTTATAGTATAGAAAGAAGTTTGAAAAACATATACACTCTCACTCTCACTCACACAAACTCTAAAATTTTGTAGAGATTCTTTGAATTCTTGATTTTAACTCCTTGGGGACATGCAGTGACTTTGGCAGGGATTTGTTTTTCTGGTCATGTTGACAGTTTTTTTATTAAAAACAAAATTGTTTTTTTTTTCTTGGTTTATTTTCTATACAATTTTAGTTAGTGATGGGTCTGGTTTAAAACACATGCATTTAAGTACAGCATTTGAGGTTCATAATGATTGTTTTTGTTGAATTTGAGCAAATAATAGTGGTTTTGGAAATTATACAACAAGAGAGTATTTTGGTTTAGAAAAACTGCCAGATTTTAGTAGAGATTTTATTAGAAAGCTTTAGTTGCATAAAAAAATCTAAGAGCAGAATTTAAAAGAAAGAAAAATTTTAAAATAAATTCTTGAACATTTTTCAGTCTGCTGCAGCATTTTTTCCATTTTAAATTAAATTTAAGCCAAAAAAAATTATAATTATATGCTGAAGAAACTACCTAAGTTAAAGCGAAGAATCGATATAAAAATAAATTTATAAAATAAGACCTCAAGCTTAATAAAATAGTCATTTTAATTAAAAAGAAAAAGGTTAAAGAAACTAACACTTCAAGTGGCTATTTGTTTTTTGTTTCAACCTCTTCTTTTGTCTCAGAACTGTGAGGTTTGTAATCTTCACACAGAAAACAACTTTGGTTGTGACAACTAACTTTATTTTCAATTAAATATTCAGTTGTGATAATCAAGTTTTTTAATTGTAGCAACTAAAATTCAATTGTAAAGAGCACAATTAAGCTCTGTTAAAAATAGCACGCTTTTCTATCGCTACGATTAAAAACTTTGACTATCACAACTGAATTTTTCATTGGTACCAAATTTAGTTCTACCAACCGAAGTGTGGCCAGCACAACATTCTAAAAGCAGGACTGAGCCTTTGGCATAATTTTATTGACCCAAAAGGAGAAAATTCAGCATATTTTTCTGGACAAAAATTTTTTTTGCCAAATTGACAAAAAAAATTTTAATTGCATCAATTCAATATTTCATCAATATGAAAATTTGTTTAATTAAATAACAAAAGTGAATGATGAAATATTTAAGTTGCTGAAAGAAAAATGTTTCATAGCTTCAATGAAACGATTTAATTAAAATTTTTCTTTAATTCAATGAATTATTTACCAAATTATGGGAAAGAATAAAATGTTTTAATTAAATTTATTAAATTATTTATTTAAATTAATAAAATTATTTCATTAAATTAATGAATATTTCACTGAATTAATGAATTTTTTCATTGAATTACTGAAATTTCATTAAATTAATGAATGTTTCACTGAAATTTTATTAAATTAATGAATGTTTTCATTAAATTAATGAATGCTTTCATTAAATTAATGAATTTATTTTATTAATTAATGAGTTTATTAAATTATCTTATGAAATTATTTCATTGAATTAATGAATTATTTTATTGGATTAATGATTCATTTCATTAGTCTAAAGAAACTTGTCATTCGTTGAAAAAGAATGAACTTTTCATTGGATTATTGACGAAATTCTATCAGTGTAGGTAAGCTGTACAAAGCTTTATTGCAAAGTATGACAGCAGCAGCTATTTTTTTATTATTGACAATTTTGTCTTAGGAATGCATAACTACTAAAGGAGTAGGAGAGAGAAACCTTAAGTCTCTCTGCACTGTGTTAGAAAATCCGCTTAAATTGAATTTTGCTGCAAGCTACCTGTCAACAGAGAAAAATAAGAAACGGGAAAAGTTGCTCAAAATCTCTATAAAGGTACTTTTACAATGAGTGACACCTTTCTTTCTTTTCTTTTTCTTCTAGAAGGAAGAACGATTCCATAGGGCTTATACTTTCTTGTTTATCTTTTATTAGCTTTTTCCTTTTTTTTTACTGTATAATTTTATTTATTTATTTACTTATTCACCCTTCTGTTTCCTTTACTTTTTTTCCCTAACTGCTTAGACAGAAGAGACCATGTAAGAAACCCCTTGTTACATGTATCCTGACCTTCTTTAGGCTGCCTGTTCAACTTAATTTAACTTAACCTTGATTATTGTCGCATTTAAAGGCTTTAAGAAATGTCAGTTTTTGTATGTATTTAGATTTAATAAATTAAAACTGTAACGCCTTTAATGCTTGAGAATTTGTAATTTATACTTGTACTGCTGATTACAAAATCCTTTTTTTTCTAAATAAAACCAAAAGAAAAAGTCATTTAGATTTCTGTGTTATTAAGCATTTAAAACTGTGTGCGTAGGCAATGATTATTTAATGTAAAACTGGAAATTAAATCACATAATGTCATAAAGAAAAAAAAAAAAAGAAAAAAAGATTTTTTTTTGTTGGCTTGAATTTTATGTAACAACAGCCGCCGTGACAAATGTACTCGTAGTTGCTATTTATTGTACATTTAACACTTAACCGCCAAGATTGTGTGTAACGTATTATTGCTATCATTGACAGTCAGTTAGTCAACGAGTCAGTCATTCATTCAGTTAGTCAGTGAGTGCCAAATCAGTGCCATCTCCACAAGATGAAAACCTCAAACAAGACAATTGCACATGGTTTATTTGCTTTATTGAGCATTTTTTTTCTTGTCTTCTTGTATTCTTGTGGTTTTTTTTTTTTTTAATTTCAAAACAGGCAACATTTCAAGTGCTCTTTTTTAAAAAACGTTACTGCTGTTGTCATCATCAGCATCAGCGTCACATCAGTGCCAGCCAGCCAGCCCACCACAGCCGCACGGTCTTGTAAATTTTATAATTTGTACTTGTAGCCGTTGCAAGTACGTAAGTACGTATGTATTCTTTTCTTAAGTTAAGTTGCAGATTGTGTTTATTTATTTTTTTCTTCTTTATTTGTTTGTTGCCTTGTTTCTTTGGTTAATGCATTAAATCATAAACGTTACAAAAACCCACATAAGAAACTGCATCTGTGTGGATGTGTTTGCGTAAAGTGAGTGTTATAGTTCCCTTAACAAATATTTATTTATTTATTCAAGTGTTTTTTTTCCTGTTTTCGCTACTACTCGCACTACTGTCATGGGCACATTTCTTAAAATTTTATTTTCATTATAATCACTCGCCACACTGCTGCAACATGCTGTTCCATATGTTTGTTGGCATCAGTAGCCAGAAATACTTGCGTCATGTCAAGAAATTTTATGTCAAAATAAATTCAAAAGGATATTTTTGGTAATTAACCAACAACTCACTGGTATCTGCACGTCATTCTCAGTTGACAACATTTCTTTGTCATCATAAAACAAACAAAATGTTTTTGTTAGTTATTAACACAAGCAGGGAGGGAGTTATTATTATTAAAAAAAATGTTTCTGTATAAAAATTCTGTTTTAAGAGTTTTTAAATGAATTTGTCAGGCATCAGCGAAACAGCTGTTATCGTTTTAACAAATTTTTATCTTGAAACAACGGCAGTTTTATGAGTTAACTGAAAGTAACAAATTTTAAAACAAATATTGTCTCTAAGAAAACATACAGTGGAACAAACAAACAAAAAAACAAAGGTAAATAAACTGTTGTAATAAAAAAAAAAACAAAAATGGAGTAAATAAAATTAAAAAAAAATATTAAGCCTTGAAATAACTATATTCAGTTAATTACAGCTTATGTTGAGCTAAAGTTATTCTCACAGCTAAAACTATAATCCAGTCAGTAAATAACTACATTACAAGACTTGATATCGATCGATATTTCACTACAATTTATTTGGAATTCCGATTAACATTGAATGCCATAATTTGACCTCTGAATTCGGGTCTAAAAGTACAATTTTTAAATTAAAATTACTTTGATCTGCTTACATTTAATTTTCTTTCAAAAGTTTTTTTTTTTTACACAGACGGAAGAAAATTGGATAGTTTAGGTCTTAAAAAATGAAATGAAAATTTTTATACTAAAATTTATGTGTGTGAAGATAAATACGTCTAGTTAAATACGTTTTTTTTAAATATCGCATGCGATAAAAAAAAATTTTCATACATATTCTTCACAAATGTACTGAATTTAAAGGGGTTCATAGAGAGCTGAAGCCATTCTGGCCAAACCCTTCTATCTCAATGAATGGGACCTAATGCAAAATAACCAAAATGGATAGGGCTATCATCCTGGGAATACAGTTTCTCCCAATTGTATTTGTGAAATTTTTTAGAAAACGTTGAAAAGTTCACTTAGTACAAAAATAGCGTATATGTGGTGGTCTCTGAGGGATGAGGCTACTGTGGCCAAACCCTTCTATCTCAATGAATGGGACCTAATGCAAAACAACCACAATGGATAGGGCTATCATCCTGGGAATACAGTTTCTCCCAATTGTATTTGTGAAATTTTTTAGAAAACGTTGAAAAGTTCACTTAGTACAAAAATAGCGTATATGTGGTGGTCTCTGAGGGATGAGGCTACTGTGGCCAAACCCTTCTATCTCAATGAATGGGACCTAATGCAAAACAACCACAATGGATAGGGCTATCATCCTGGGAATACAGTTTCTCCCAATTGTATTTGTGAAATTTTTTAGAAAACGTTGAAAAGTTCACTTAGTACAAAAATAGCGTATATGTGGTGGTCTCTGAGGGATGAGGCTACTGTGGCCAAACCCTTCTATCTCAATGAATGGGACCTAATGCAAAACAACCACAATGGATAGGGCTATCATCCTGGGAATACAGTTTCTCCCAATTGTATTTGTGAAATTTTTTAGAAAACGTTGAAAAGTTCACTTAGTACAAAAATAGCGTATATGTGGTGGTCTCTGAGGGATGAGGCTACTGTGGCCAAACCCTTCTATCTCAATGAATGGGACCTAATGCAAAACAACCACAATGGATAGGGCTATCATCCTGGGAATACAGTTTCTCCCAATTGTATTTGTGAAATTTTTTAGAAAACGTTGAAAAGTTCACTTAGTACAAAAATAGCGTATATGTGGTGGTCTCTGAGGGATGAGGCTACTGTGGCCAAACCCTTCTATCTCAATGAATGGGACCTAATGCAAAACAACCACAATGGATAGGGCTATCATCCTAGGAATACAGTTTCTCCCAATTGTATTTGTGAAATTTTTTAGAAAACGTTGAAAAGTTCACTTAGTACAAAAATATCATTACATTTTTATTATGTGTATACTCGTATGTGTACGAGTATATATACATGTTTAATAAAGAAACAACAACCTGTAATATAAAAGCACAATGTTGCTAAAGTTTGGTATGAAGTCTTCATACTTGTCATCAGAGCTTTTGCTTGTTTGATCTAGCGTTTCTAAAAAGAGTTTTAAGAAAAAAAAGGTATTCAACTGTTTGAAAAAAATACAAAAAAAATTAAACGGTTAAAAGCACACCCTCTTAGTAGCGAAAGCACTCTTTTATTTATACATATTTTAAAAAGAAACATCAACCTGTTATAAAAAAAAGCACAATGTTGCTAAAGTTTGGTGTCAAACCTTCATACTCATCATCAGAGCAGTCGATCTAGCTTTTCTAAAAATCATTTTAAGAACAAACAAAAAAAAAATATTCAACATGTTTGATAAAAAAACTAAAAGGCAAAGCTGCTGCAATCCTGCATCTGAAAAGTTTTATTCAATAAAAATATTCTGTGAAGGTAGGACTTCTTAAGGTCATCCATAAAATTTGAATTTATTTTGAGATCAAAAGTTAGTAAAAAATTTTTAATAAAAAAAATATGCTGAAAAAAGAAGTGTTTGGTTTTTTAGTAAGGCTGTTTTGTTGTCATACGAAATTTTTTGATGGCATTGAGTGCCCATTGTATTCATTTTTTAAATTTGCGAATTGTATTTTGAAAAAATCCAATTTGGAACAGATAGCACCAAGTAATCGGAATAAATATCGTTTAGAAAAACGATTAAAATTAATGGTAAGTTACCGAAAACGTAGAACTTTCAATATGTACAGGATATTAAATTTTTTGTATAAATAGTGTTTTGTATATCTATTTATAAATATATTTCAATTTGATAGGATGGTATTAATTTGAACTTATTAGATGAAGTTGAGATGTTCACCAAATGGTGCAAAAAACACAATTACATTGCATTAGAGGCTGAAATAAACAAGTTAGTTTCGCAAAAAGAATATATTGTAGAAGGTAAGAAATTTATTTCACATTCCATAAGGTTTTTATTGTTTTGGTAAATATTGATAAAATACAATTGGGAGAAACTGTATTCCCAGGATGATAGCCCTATCCATTGTGGTTGTTTTGCATTAGGTCCCATTCATTGAGATAGAAGGGTTTGGCCACAGTAGCCTCATCCCTCAGAGACCACCACATATACGCTATTTTTGTACTAAGTGAACTTTTCAACGTTTTCTAAAAAATTTCACAAATACAATTGGGAGAAACTGTATTCCCAGGATGATAGCCCTATCCATTGTGGTTGTTTTGCATTAGGTCCCATTCATTGAGATAGAAGGGTTTGGATACAGTAGCCTCATCCCTCAGAGACCACCACATATACGCTATTTTTGTACTAAGTGAACTTTTCAACGTTTTCTAAAAAATTTCACAAATACAATTGGGAGAAACTGTATTCCCAGGATGATAGCCCTATCCATTGTGGTTGTTTTGCATTAGGTCCCATTCATTGAGATAGAAGGGTTTGGCCACAGTAGCCTCATCCCTCAGAGACCACCACATATACGCTATTTTTGTACTAAGTGAACTTTTCAACGTTTTCTAAAAAATTTCACAAATACAATTGGGAGAAACTGTATTCCCAGGATGATAGCCCTATCCATTGTGGTTGTTTTGCATTAGGTCCCATTCATTGAGATAGAAGGGTTTGGCCACAGTAGCCTCATCCCTCAGAGACCACCACATATACGCTATTTTTGTACTAAGTGAACTTTTCAACGTTTTCTAAAAAATTTCACAAATACAATTGGGAGAAACTGTATTCCCAGGATGATAGCCCTATCCATTGTGGTTGTTTTGCATTAGGTCCCATTCATTGAGATAGAAGGGTTTGGATACAGTAGCCTCATCCCTCAGAGACCACCACATATACGCTATTTTTGTACTAAGTGAACTTTTCAACGTTTTCTAAAAAATTTCACAAATACAATTGGGAGAAACTGTATTCCCAGGATGATAGCCCTATCCATTGTGGTTGTTTTGCATTAGGTCCCATTCATTGAGATAGAAGGGTTTGGCCACAGTAGCCTCATCCCTCAGAGACCACCACATATACGCTATTTTTGTACTAAGTGAACTTTTCAACGTTTTCTAAAAAATTTCACAAATACAATTGGGAGAAACTGTATTCCCAGGATGATAGCCCTATCCATTGTGGTTGTTTTGCATTAGGTCCCATTCATTGAGATAGAAGGGTTTGGATATAGTAGCCTCATCCCTCAGAGACCACCACATATACGCTATTTTTGTACTAAGTGAACTTTTCAACGTTTTCTAAAAAATTTCACAAATACAATTGGGAGAAACTGTATTCCCAGGATGATAGCCCTATCCATTGTGGTTGTTTTGCATTAGGTCCCATTCATTGAGATAGAAGGGTTTGGCCACAGTAGCCTCATCCCTCAGAGACCACCACATATACGCTATTTTTGTACTAAGTGAACTTTTCAACGTTTTCTAAAAAATTTCACAAATACAATTGGGAGAAACTGTATTCCCAGGATGATAGCCCTATCCATTGTGGTTGTTTTGCATTAGGTCCCATTCATTGAGATAGAAGGGTTTGGCCACAGTAGCCTCATCCCTCAGAGACCACCACATATACGCTATTTTTGTACTAAGTGAACTTTTCAACGTTTTCTAAAAAATTTCACAAATACAATTGGGAGAAACTGTATTCCCAGGATGATAGCCCTATCCATTGTGGTTGTTTTGCATTAGGTCCCATTCATTGAGATAGAAGGGTTTGGCCACAGTAGCCTCATCCCTCAGAGACCACCACATATACGCTATTTTTGTACTAAGTGAACTTTTCAACGTTTTCTAAAAAATTTCACAAATACAATTGGGAGAAACTGTATTCCCAGGATGATAGCCCTATCCATTGTGGTTGTTTTGCATTAGGTCCCATTCATTGAGATAGAAGGGTTTGGCCACAGTAGCCTCATCCCTCAGAGACCACCACATATACGCTATTTTTGTACTAAGTGAACTTTTCAACGTTTTCTAAAAAATTTCACAAATACAATTGGGAGAAACTGTATTCCCAGGATGATAGCCCTATCCATTGTGGTTGTTTTGCATTAGGTCCCATTCATTGAGATAGAAGGGTTTGGCCACAGTAGCCTCATCCCTCAGAGACCACCACATATACGCTATTTTTGTACTAAGTGAACTTTTCAACGTTTTCTAAAAAATTTCACAAATACAATTGGGAGAAACTGTATTCCCAGGATGATAGCCCTATCCATTGTGGTTGTTTTGCATTAGGTCCCATTCATTGAGATAGAAGGGTTTGGCCACAGTAGCCTCATCCCTCAGAGACCACCACATATACGCTATTTTTGTACTAAGTGAACTTTTCAACGTTTTCTAAAAAATTTCACAAATACAATTGGGAGAAACTGTATTCCCAGGATGATAGCCCTATCCATTGTGGTTGTTTTGCATTAGGTCCCATTCATTGAGATAGAAGGGTTTGGCCAGAATGGCTTCAGCTCTCTATGAACCCCTTTAAATTCAGTACATTTGTGAAGAATATGTATGAAAATTTTTTTTTATCGCATGCGATATTTAAAAAAAAAACGTATTTAACTAGACGTATTTATCTTCACACACATCTAAAATTTTCCTAACTTCTTTTGAAACTATCCTTTCGATTGTCTGAGCGACTTGTTAAACACGTGAGAAATGCTTAGTATTTCAAAACATCGTCATAAGAAATAGGCTAGTAAATGTAGCTAAAACCTGCCAGTCTAGTGGCAAAATTTTCCACTTTTCTCTATAAGAATTCAAAAAATTTAAAAAAAATTAAATATATATTAAAAAAGTTAAAACAAAATTTCCTAACAACTTTACAAGAAAATAGAAAAATTAATTTAAAAAAATCATATTTTTCTTACCAAAATCCTGACATTTTTAAAAGGTTGCATCATTTCTTACCTGTAAGCAGAAAAAAAAACAAAATAATTAGTTTTATATATTTTTTTTATATATCACTAATTATAAAAAACAACTTATTCTAATTAAAATTGTATATTTAATTTTTTTTAATAAAATTTTTTCATTATTTTGAAAAATTTTCATTATTTTAATGAAGATTTGCGTTATTTGAATGAGATTATTTCATTAATTACGAAATTTACTATATGGAATTTTTTCATTATTTTAATTAAATAATTTCATTATTTTAATGAAATTGCTTCATTACTGCAATGAAATATTTTGTTGTTAATTATGAAATTTTTTCACCTTTTTAAATAAAACTATTTTATTATTTTTATGAAATTGTTTCATTATTTTAATAAAAAAAATTTTGCTGTTTAAATTACATTTTTGCATTATTTTAATGAAATTGTGTTGTTAGCAAAAAAAAATTTTTTTAATTATTTTAATGCAATTATTTAATTATTTTTAATGCAATTGTTTCATTATTTTTAATGAAATATTTTCATAGCTTTTGCATTATTTTAATGAGATTTTTTCCATATAAAAAAGTTTGTAATTTTTATATATGGAATTTTTTAATTATTTTATTGAAATTTTTAATTATTTTAATGAAATTGTTTTATTAATTCCATTATTTTTTTCGTTAATTATAAAATTATTTCATTATTTTAAATAAAATATTTTCTTTCATTTAATGAAACAAAATTTTCGTTTTTAAATAAATTTTTCCAATGGAATGATTTTATTTATTTAAAAACATTTTTTTAATAATTTTATGATTTTAACGAATTGTATTTTATAAATTTAATGAATGGTTATAGCAATTTATTTATTAAATTTCAATTATTTGAGTAAAAAAAATTAAAAGAAAAAATCTTTACAATAAAAAAAAATTTTTTTTTTTGCAAATTAAAACTAACGATTTGATTTCTTTTAGTTAAACTTTTAGTTCAAAGGGAAAAGCACAACTTATTTTTAGTTGAGAATTTAGACTTGAAAATTCTGTAAAAATATATTTTTGGCGTCTTAATTATGCTTTTCTTTCTTTGATTTGATTATTAAACATTTAGACTTTTTTGATGTTTTTTCCAAACCATTTATAGGCAGAATATAAAGTTTACTTTGCACAATTTAATGGAATTTATTTCCTTTTCTTTTGCTAAAACTAAAAATATTATTTTATTTATTTCTTCTATTTGCTCCCTTCTACTTTTTAATATTTTTATTTTTTTCTGTGATTGTAATATTTTGTGTTTCATGTTAAAAGAATTTACTTCATTTGCTGTTTGATGTCGTTATTTGACAGCCTCAAGGTTAAAAATGAATGAATGAAGAATAACTGGGGATTATTGTGCCAACGTCTGCAATTTGCGATAAGGCCAACGTCAAATAAAAGAAAAACATTTTTTGGTTTTTCTCTTCTTTTTTTGGGTTTTGGTTTTCCTAGCCCCAAAGTTTAGAGATCCTGCAAATACTGACTGCTAGGCTGAAGCTGCAAGTTATTATACAAAACATGTGTAACTAAAGTGTTGGCAACATAAAATTGTATTGAGGAGGGTTAAGTCCTTCATAAAAACACACAATAGAAAAACGGAACAGCAAAAATTTTTTAATTTTTGGCTTATTTTTTTAATGAAATTTTTATTTTCTATAGAAACAAAATTTATGCCTCAATTTAAAAAAAAAAATTTTTTTTGTATGAAACTAAAACAAAAATTTGAGGTTTTCAACAGACAATTAAAGGAAAAAAAATGCATGAACTTTTGAATAACCTAAAAATGTATTTTCATGGTAAATAAAATTTCTGACATGTTTTTAGGCTATTACTGGTTTTAATTTAAGCAACACTGTAGTCTTCTTCCTCTCTGTGCCTGTGCTTACATTAAGTTCTCATGTCAGCATATTAATGGCACGCTTATGGGTTTCATTAAAGTCAAATTTCTGTTGGTTATTAAGTGGAATTACAATAATTTATTATTAAAGAAAAATGTGTTTCATTATTTAATCTGTGTAGCATGAACCATTCACTAACCAGCCCATCCCTAAATTTTTTTGCTGGGTACAAGTATTAAATTATAAAAACTTTTGCAATAATTTTCTATATTTTTTTAAAAAAAATTTTGTGATTTCATTTTAAAGTTGTGAAAATTTTAGTGTCGAATGACGCATCTAAATATTTAAATAACACTCCTTGAAAAAGCAATACTTTTTTAAGTAACGAAAATTTCATAAATTTTTATTCACAACATGCGTTAATCACATTAACAAATAAATAACGTAAATAAATTTTTGAAATATTTTATTTTTTCACACACACACACACACACAAACACTCATAATTAAGGAAGTGAAAAGTGTGAGAAAAAATATTTTTTTAAGTTAAAATATTATAAAAATATTTGCTTAAAAACTCTTAAAAAATAGTTTTCCATATTTTTTTTTTATAAAAACAATACAAGTCCGAAGCTTTTTTGTAAAAAAAACATCTAGGGTAAGAGTAGGAATCGGACCTGCAACCACTAGATTGATCAGTCTAAAGGGCAACCCATTTCATTAAAAGAAAAAAAATACACATTTTCTGCACTGACTTTACCACGCTCTTTCTCTGTCTCCCACTCATTTTCTACTTTCTTTATAACCAGACCAAAATATTTTTTTTTTATATTTTTTATTTAAGAAAATTGAAATTTGTGGTCTGGCAAAATCCACATTTGTTTCCTAAGTGACAATTACATTCCTTTATTTTGCACTGTGTGTTTGTGACATTTTCATTAAATTGTTTTACTTTGGTACACTTTTCCTTTTTATTTCTTTAGAAAAATCTATTAAATGTTGTCCACATTACTTTTTACACTTTATTGGACATCCACTAATATTTTTATGGTTTTAAGTAACCTTGACATGGTGTCACATTCCAGTAGGTTTAGCTCTAAAAATTATTTCCCTCAAAGGGAAGTTTAACCAATTGAACTTTTTCCTTTTTAATTACTAGCGTTTTGTTCGAAACAAAAAAGTTCTACAAACAAAAATTTTCTATGGACGAAAATTTTTTTAGAAATATTTTGGGATTCAAGTAAAAGATTTTTTCAACCCAAAAATTTTGTTCGGCACAAAAATTTTGTTCAGAAGAAGAATAATTTTTACACAATTAAATTTTAAAATGAAGATGATTGGTGGCTCAAGAACCTAATTCAGTAACAATAATTCATGTTAATTTATACTTTACCTTTTACGTTTGAATTTTTCTGATATAGATTTTCGAAATGAGTGAATCGTGCAGAAAACTCTTAGTAAAAAAATTTTTTTTAACCAAAAGTTTATTTGAAGTAAACAAATATTTTGCGAAAGAAGTGAATCGTGCAGAAAACTCTGCTAAAAAAATGTTTTCAGCCGAAAGCTTCTGGAACTGCTTCTGAAAACTCTTAATAAAAAATTTTTTCCGGACAAAAATTTTCTGTACACAGAAATTTCGTTCAGAATATAAATTTTTTTTCCCGAAAAAAATTTTGTGCGGAATAAAAATTATGTTCGGAACTGAAATTTTGTTCAGAACAATATATATTATTGTGCACAAAATAAATAAATAAAGTCCAAAACGATAAACACATTCTGCAAACCACTTAAGCAGCTTTGAAGACTTACAAAATTTTGTTTTTACTAATAAAAAAAAAAAACTAAACGTTTCTTTACTGATTTGCTTTTTTCCAAAAGGTTTAATGCTTCAACAAATACATTTATTTGCAACATTTATTTTAAAAATAAATCGATATTTATTGAATGTAATTAGATTTAAGAAAATTCTATTAAATGAAACTAAGAAAGCGAGTAGATTCCTTTCAAGTTTGTTAAATGTTTAGTTACAGCAATTAAATTAAAAGTAAATAAATAAATAAAAAAAGTACTTCCTGTTTAGCTTTTGTATGCTTAAATTCATTATGCTGTGTCGATATTGTTGAAAATGTTTTAAATTTAATTACAGTTATAGTTTTATGAAATTATGAACATGAATAAAGCCATTTGAAAATGTCCTGTTTTATTTCAAAGTTTATGTTAAATTTGTAATTACAAAAAAAAGGAAGAAAAGAAACACAAATGGACATATTCTCGTTATGATTATTTTATTGCAAATTATTTTGAAATCCATTAAATTTTATAGCAACATCAATTATATAGTTCACTCAACCTGATGTGGGCAGATTACATACAAAAAAAGGACAATAGAATGAACGACCCTTGTAAATGTATTTAAATAGGATTAAATACAACTACACATATGTATTTATAATAAAACATAAGCACATGCACACACGTGTATAACTTTGTGCAAAAAGTAAAAAATGTCCTGAAATATTTGTTGAGTATTTCCAAATAAAACAATTAAGGCAAACACATACACACATAAATTTATTAATGCTGTTTTTTTTTTTTTTGGAAAACAAATGAAAAGGAAATTTACACAATTTTGCTGTTTATACGGCTCAAATAAGAAAAAGTACAGAAATATAAAAAATAAAAATGAGAAAAAGACAAAAAATATTTTATTTTATGAAACAATGTCAACCGTATCCTTAATAAATTCATACACACACGTTCTTTTGTACAGCTGAAGAAAAAAACATGAGGCTCTCATTCAGTTAGCCAGTCAGTCAGTCAGTCAGTCAGTCATCCAGTCACTCGTATGTTATATGAGTCAGTGTTTTAAAAGAAATGTTTGTTCCTCCACTACCAACTGTTAGGGGAGGAAAATTAAGCACATAATTTCATACAATTTTATTGTCTTTGCCAGTTTCATTTCATTTTATTTCAGTTTTTTATTTTTTCAAGCAAGTTGTTTGTGAGATTTATTAAATTATTTATATTAAGCCCGCTTTTCATATTTGCTTTATTTTTTTTTTCACGAGGGTTGTAGTTCCTTGAATGTTCTTTTTTTTCAGTTGTTGTTGTGCAATTTCTAAATTGTTAGGGTGGGGATTTTTAAAATTTAAATTACACTTAAACTTGCCGAAAAAAAAATATAAAAAAAACAGACAATTTTAAAGCAAAGGCTGACTAACATTCACAGGCGTCTTATTTTTAAATGGTGGTAATAAATTTATTCAGAAATTTTAGTTAGAGTTGAACCAGTATATCATTCTAAAGGGGAGGTCGTCCAAATTTCTAATCTACTGCCCAAATACTCAGAAATTACTTGTGACTATTTTAAAAAAAATTTTTTTTAAATTTTCATATACCCCAGTGCTGTTGCTTTAAGGGATTTCTGCCATTCCCTATTTCGCAAATTAATGAAACCAAAAATAAATCAAATCTGTAGGTTCTAAACTTTCAGGATATGTTGTAAAATTTTCGCAAATATTTTTTTGTATTATTTTTAAATTTTTTTTTTAAATTTTCATATACTCCACCAGTACTCTTGCTCTAAAGGATTTTAGCGACTTCCGGAGGAACCATAGAAGATTACGGGATGGGACACATATCATTTTAAAGGGGAGGTGGTCTAGATCTACTGCCCAAATACTCAGAAATTACTTTGGATTATTTTAAAAATTTTTTTTGAAAATTCCATATTCCCTAGTGCTCTTGCTCTGTAGGATTTCAGCAACTTTCGGACGAACCATAGAAGATTACGTACTAGATTTATAGTCTACCACTCAAATACTCAGACATTATTGAAAAAAAATATTTGAAACTCCCTCATACTCCAGTACTCTTGATCTTTTTTTAAGGAAATAAAAATTTTGATTTCCTTCATTCGATAGCGATTAACATGATTTTTATCTTGCTTTCTTTTTCGAATCATATGGGCTAAGTAGCTCTATTACATTTATGCTTTTCTATATTAAGCAAATTTTCTTTTAAAATTCTATTGAAATTGCAAGTGATATCGAGTGCGTCATATATGAGTGGCACATGTGAAATGACATATAAGGAAGAGTAGTTATAAAAATTATGTAAAAGGTGGTATTAAAACTGTTTTACTGTCTGATAAGAAATAAATGTTGATTAAAATTAAACTTTTTTGTTTTCTTATGTAAACAAATCAAGGCCCAACAAGATGAAAATATTATTAGAAAATTTCCAGTTTCTCCTAAAACCTTTAGATTCGACAAACGAAATACTGCCTTTAATTATATAATGAATTTTTTTTTTCAATGTGAAGTGAGACTGAAATTTTTATTGTTTTTTTCTATATTATTTTTGGAGGCTTAGCCTGAAAGGCCAGACAGAATGCCGCTTGCCAGAAATGATTTTTTGCTTTTTAAAAAAATTAAATCGAATTTGAATGTGGCGTTACATTCTCTCTTATCTAGAATTCGACAGAAAAAAGAGGCCGACATAATAGTTTTGTTTTTGCTTAAATCTATTTAAGCAATCAAATAGTGATACAATTTTTTAAATTAGTTGCTGTTGTGCCTCTTACCATGAACAAGAAATCCTTTATTGTTATTGTTTTCCATTTATTTTTTATCTGTCATAAATTCGATGTTTTTTAAAAGCTAATGGGTTAAACAAAATATTAAACTATTTCCTTAAATTGAAACTTATTCTCTTTTAACTAATAGAACTACATACATACATACATCCGTAGATATGGTTAATAACTACTATTTACAAATGTGAAACAAAAATATTTGAATGTGAAAAGGAGTTGTTGTCTCTAACAAGTGCAAGTTGTTTTTGCTGCAAATATACTTTTTAATATTAGGAAAAGACTAAAGTTGTAAAGTGTGTATGGGTGTGTCCATAAGCTTAATAAAAACATGCACATGATAGTCTAGTTTAGTTTAGTTTTTACAATTTTTATTTAATTTTTTTTAGAAAACATTTTTGAATCATGCCCAACTTCATCGCCAAAATCATCATCATCTTCATCATCGTGTTCGCAATTCCAAATCAACATTGTTGTATCGACATCTTAGAACAATAAAAAAAAAGAGTAAAACATGCAGACATACTTGAATACATGCTCGCAGAAGCAAACTTATTATGTTGTAAAATAACATGTTGTATTTTGAGACACACACAATATTAAAATAAAAAAAAAAAAAATAGAAAACATTTCAAATAAAATAAATAAAAAATAAAGTTCTCATACTACCCCCCTTTTCCCCTTCCTCACTTTGCTCATATTTAGATAATTCTTACTTGTATTTTTGTACGAGTATTATTATTTCATATTTTAAAGGAAAATTGTGGAAACTATTCGTAAACAAGAAGGAGTTTAAAGGATGAAATACTCAAGTTATTATACTAGCACATTTATAACGTAATAACAAATGAGTTTGTTTAAGTTTAAAATAGAAGAACTAGAAAATGTTTGCCCCAAAACAACTAAAAACATTTTAAGAAATTTCATTTTTAAATTTTTTAGTTTTTCTCATAATTTAATCTTTAGAGATAAAAATTTTAGATGAGGATTAATTTTCAACATTGTATTTAGGTTACAAGTTAGAATTATTTAAAATTAGACTTTTACAGGTCACATAACTACGGCACTCAGAAAATAAAGTCAGTAAATTTTAAGGTTTCGACATTTTAACTCTATATTTTTTCTGTTTTACACAAATGAATGTAAGTCTAGGCTAACTGTAGGATTTAAAAATTCACCACTGATACTCTGGACAACAACCAAAAAGGCTACAAATTACCATATACAAGAACCAAAAAGGGCTTATTTCCATTTAGTCTTAGAATTGATTCTAAAACACCATTTACACAGGGAAAGTTTACTTTGCAAAGTCTTGAGTTTATAGGAGATAGGGGTGAAGAGAACGGGAGGCAGTACAGACTTTCTTGTACTCGCAAATTCGTTTTGTTCTTTGTTCGTAGTTTATATAACTGAAGTTAGCTGCAACTTTTTATTTGAAAACAAAACAAAATTTGAGAAACAAAACTTTCCCTGTATAAACACCAAAGAAAGTTTAAAAGAGAATTCAACAAAATTTGTCAAAGTAAACTTTCCCTGTGTAAATGGTGTCTAATAAACAAATAAATGAGACACCATTTGAATTTCTTTAATTTCGCTTTTGTAAAACAAAAAAAAAAAAGTTGCCTTAATTTAATTAAAAAGTTTTGCTGTATTTGCGTAAGTTTGTTATTTAAGATTTCAAACTAAATTTGAAATGAGTTTATTGACCACACTTGACAGCCCTGATTTTTTTCCAGCAACTTTTAATTTATTTAACTATTTCCCATTAAAATATAAAATATTTTTTTTTAATTTAAAATTTTTTATTTTATTTTATTTTGCTGTTGTGTCAGTTTTGCTCTTTTCAGTTACTGTCTGCTGTTTTTAACGCATTCTTAAACTCTTTTTAACGCTTTTAAAAATGCGGTGGACAATAAAATTAATTTCAAAAGTTTTATTTTTCTCTCTCTCTCTATCTCTTTCTCACTCATTCACTCCTTTTTTTTTTGTTTTTGTACATTTTGTTAACTATTTCTTGTGCTTTTATTTATAACTAACCCCATTTCATGTGCAGTAGCCAACGACCTCAAAAGACTTTAAATACAATTTTGTTTTGCTTTTCATTTTAAATGGCAACAAAAACAAATGCATAGTGGAACAGCTAAAGGCAAAATTGGTTACTCGTACATAAAAAAAAAATTTTTTAATTAAAATGTTTTCCCATTTAAAACAAAATACGGGAAATATAAATATTGGTCGCTTGTATTGCGTTAGTGCAGATTTGATGGTCGTTTTATAGCGATTGCACAAAAATCACAGCAGCGTTCCTAAACGCACCTATGCTAATGACGGGTTTGAACGGGTGCCAAGCAGTTGTTTTTACTTGGAATATTTTGAGAAAATAAAAGATGACTTAAGCCATTTTCATCTGCTCCCTGTTAGAGACAGTTTTTTAAATAAAAATCGACTAAAAAGACTATTTAAGTGTTGTGCTTTAAGCTTTCAATTGTATTCTAACCTTTTTTTTATTTTCCAAACACACTTTCTCTTCATACTTTTGACGGATTTGTAAATAAATTCGATCATTTTGCACAAGTTCATTACTGTTGAGGTGGGTAAAGTTTCTGACAACAAAAATATATTTCTTACGTTAAAGTCCACTGTAAGCTGTGGCTTTTAGTTGGTTGCTGCTCTGCACGTCTATGAGATTTTTATTTTATTTTAATTTATACGTTTCAATTTAACTCATTATAGCTTAAAAGACTAACATTTATTTACTTCATTCAAATACATTAATATACTAACACACACATAAAAGCAAACAACTACACGCATACAATTATAAATTTGCTCTCGCATACACACAATGGAAGTTAGAAAAAAATGCCGCAGGATGATTATTAAAAACTAACAGCAGACAAACCTTATTTTCGTTTTGTTTTTGTCTGGTTGGTTGTGCTAATGTTTTGTTGCTAGCTGGTTTTTACAGTACTTTCTGTAGTAACTCAAGTCTGATAAAGGAAGTGGAAACCAACCAACACAACTTTCATTAAACACAGACAGTAGAGAGAACAAAAAAAAATTTAATGAAAATGAAAATTACAGCAACACGGCTTTGGCTAAAAAAAATTTTTTAACACTCACACAGTTTATCCACTTGATAGTCTATGATTTTAGATTTTACGTGCACATCTAAGTGTGTGTTAACACCAACACAGGCAGAAGAATGAGCATGTGTGAGAAGGAGACCCACCATTGTTAACGAATACTTATAATAAATACAAATTTATCAGTGAGCCAACCATGCATATGTAATGGCGAAACCAATTAGGAGCATCTAAAACTACACTCTCAAACAAACACACACACACACACACACACACACACACACACACACACACACACACACACACACACACACACACACACACACACACACACACACACACACACACACACACACACACACACACACACACACACACACACACACACACACACACACACAGCACAGCAGTAGTAACCTTCTTCATACACTTCCGCAGAATGTTAAAAGCTGTAAAATCAAAAGCTCATTTCTTTTGTTTTGCACTCACTCACTAACACTTAACCACTTACATCGATTAATATACATCAATGAGTTCATGTTGTTGGTTAAAAGCAAGAGCAAAAGAGCAACCCCATCCCTTTCCCGCCCCCATGTGATCCTTTTTAATGTAAATTTAGTTTAATTTTGTACGTTTCAATTTATTCCCAGAAAAACAAAAGGCAGCAAACAAAAATTACTTGATTTTAATGTTGTTTTGTCCAAGACCAACAACAAAAACTTATTTTGAAAAATCTTTAAGGATTATACGCCACGTTTTTTTTTTTTTTTTTTTTGGGAAAAATTATTAAAAGCATCACATCATTGTGTAACATAATTTTCAAAACTAATCACGTTCCTTTTCTAATGATTGCCTTTGTCTTTTAGCACACACACACACAGACACACACAGACACACACGCACTCATACTCAAGCACATTGACTGTTATCAAGTTAATATTCTACTCTGTCTTTCCTGTCTTATTTTTTTATTTTGTCTACTTTTATTTTATTTGTTTTAGATTTTTCAAATGTAAAAGCTTGTGTTGTTGAAGAAGGGTATATTGTTTTTAAGCTTGCATCTTAAGCTAAGATTTATTCCTTAAAGGATTTTTCGTTAAGCCCAACACTATAAATGAAATGGAAAATAAAGTTTTTTAGTAACTTGGGGCAAATAAAGACAATATGGGTGAGCACTAAATAATGCCTAGCATAAGAAGGGCTCATAAATGTAGGCAAGGTTCTTCTATAAAGGAGTTTAATTAAAGTTTAGCTTAAGAAGATGTACATCATTATTGTAAAAAAAATTTTTAAAGTTGGCTAAGACTCAAGAGTAGTTGCATTGTGATGCGAAAATAAGCCTCAATTTCATTTCAGTTCCAGCTTTTGACTATTGAAACTCAGAATTTAGGAAGATAAATGCATTCCTTATGTGAAAAAAAAAGAATGAGAGTCTTCAATTAACAGCATGAAAATATAAAAGGCTACTTATGAGCTTAAAATTAATTCCCATAGGAAAAAGTAGAGAAGGAGAAGAAAGAGATGGGGAAGAGAGATAGAGAGGGGAAAAAGGAAAGAGAGATGGGGAAAGGGATTAGAGAAGAGAGACAGAGACAAAGAGGGGAAGAGAGAGCGGTAAGAAATTTCTAAAGTTTACTTATAAGCCAAACTGATTTTTGATCTATAAAAAATAAAAGTAAAGATATATAAATACAAGAGAGAGCGATAGATGGAAGAGACAGGCTACTGGTAAGTTAAAATTAATTTTAAAAATAAAAACAAAAGTAGGACAGAGAGAGAGAGAGAGAAAAAGAGGTAAAAAAAAATTAAAAATTAAGAACATAGAATGAATTTCTATAGGAAGAGAGAGAGAGAAGAGAGACAGAGAGAAAAAACGGTAAGAAATTTTTAAAGTTTACTGATGATCCAAAATAAATTTAATGTATAAAAAGTAAAAATAGGAAAGAGACAGTCAACTGGTGAGCGCAAATAAATTTTCAAAATAAAAACAAAAGAGGAACAGAGAGAGAGAGAAAGCGAAAGAGGTAAAAAAAATTTTAAAAGTCTACTGATGATCTTAAATTTATTTTACAAATAAAAGCCAGTTAAAAAAATAAATGAATTTCTATAGGAGAGAGAGAGAGTGTGAAAGTGAAAGAGAAGAGAGAAACAGGGGGAGAGAGTGCTAAGCAACTTTAAAGGCCTACTGATGACTTAAAGTCAGCTAGGAATTTCTCTAGAAAGAGAGAGGCAGTTAAAGAGGGACAAGGCAGTCGAAAATTTCTAACTCTGTGTACGATTAAATTGTTTTCAAGGCCATATGTACGGCGATCTAAAAAATATCTTAATGTACAGCCAAACACTAAGGTTCTAGGCTGGAATCGAATCTGAAACCGTCAGATTGTTGCTATCAAGGATTCTATGATTCACTATAAAGAATGAAAGCCTTACGTGAGCTGATTTTCTCTGCTAATTCAATTGACTGACAACAAAATTATTTTAAAATTTCCATGAACTGTTTTTTTAAGTTTTTTGTTGATAAAATTTATTTATTTGTTTAAGATAATACCGAGCAGCATTATTATTAGCAAACCTTGAACAAAATTATGTTGCATCGTTTTCTTTTTATTTATTTTTATAAAATTTTTTTTAATGTTTTTCTTTTGCTGGCACTTTATGGTTTTTATCAATCATTTCAAAGGGCAATAAAATTTTAAAATAAACTAAAATGGTGACAGCATAATACTCACTACAAGTGAATACCCTGGTTGCCAGTTTATTATACGAATAACTAACTCTTGCATGGTGCAGTAGTACCCTTAACTAAAATAAAAGTGTATTGCTCTTTTTTATTTTTTGTAAGCTTTGCCTGTTTTTGTTGTCTTCCTGTACATGTTTGCAGTCTGTATATTGTTTTCTTATTTTTGTTGATGATTAATTGCAGGAAACTTGATTAATGATTAGAGGGTAGTTACACCAGTCATCGTCTTTTTGTTTTTTGGTTGCTTGTCGACTTGTTCAATTCAAATGAAAATACAACGAAATATACGATAACTGTCATATATTTGGCCAAAGTAAAAGTTAAAAAAAAGGAACAGTGGAAGAGGACATGCAAAAGTTATAGACCTTTTCTATCAAAAAAAAAAAAAAAAAAGTGTAGCACTAAAAAAATTATAATGAAACTCACGTTGTTTGAAAAAAAAAATATTCTTAACAGCATAATAAAAACCTAGTCAGTCTATGAAGAAAAAAAAATTCAAGAGAGAAATAAAATAAATCTCTAAGCCAGAATATACACCAAAAAACAGCAAACCCAGCACCAGAGCAGAAGGTGATGAAACGCCATATTTTACCTTCGCACGTAAATTTTGTATTTATTTTTTTTTTTCTTTTCTTTTACTTTTGCAAAGTTTTTGGCAAAACTGTCTTAAAGTCATTAAAACCAACAAGAAAAGATCTGATACCACCATCAGCATTTAACATTCTTTAATGCTGTTTTTGGTTACAAAATTTTTGGGAATTTTATCTCATTTTTTTTTTCTTCTTTTTTTTTGATGCTTTTGTGGTACGTGCCTCTTTGTATGCTATTACGCTGATTAGTGGCACATTCTTATAATTTATATCAATGTGTACGAGTACATACTTATTTTCAGGAAGTATGTATAATTTAGAGGGTTGTTTTTTTGTGTTTTTAAAACCCGATACTGTTGTCGTTGTTAGCATGCGTAGGTTTTGTGCGGCACAAATAATTTATCTTAACAGTTAAGTTTTTGTTGAGGATTTTATCGCTTCTTTTGTAAAGAAACAACAACTGTTTTCACTGTTCAAATGATGTTGTATTGCTTACTTTCATTTAAAATTAAATTCTTATCGCACTGAAAAATTTACCAAAAAACGTTGACAGTTTCCAGAAAAAATTCCTTGAAGTTCTTAAAAATAATTGTTTTAACTAAACAGCAAAACTTTAAAAACATTTTCTTTTTTAACTATTGATAGCTTAGGAATGAAACTTCTTCCTTCAATTGAGTTTAAAAAAAAAATGGTGTAACTAAGGATGTCAGGTGAGCTCGAGAGAAATGTGCTACTAAAATCAGCTGACTTATTTTTTATTAATTAAATTTAAATTTAAATTGTAAATTGTAATTTTTTTTATTGTCTCGGGTTCAAATTCACTCGTGAAGCTTAGCAATTTTATATTTACAAATTCGCTAATTTTTTTTTTACAATATTTCTTGTAATTTTAAGAAACTTTCCTCTACAACGACAAAGTGTTGTCTTATCATTGTTTTTATAATTTTTGCTTTAATTAAAAACATGCAAAAATTTCAAACATTTTATTGTTTTATTTATAAAAAAAAAAAAAATAAATAAAAATTAAAAAATCATAAGAAAATAATGAATTCCAGCAAAGAGAGATAACATTTTAGCAAGACCAAGACCAATTCTTATCACAAGCTATACAAAAACACTTACAACAATAATAACAACAACAAAAACGATAACAGCATAATGCCAGCGTGTATTTAAAGAACATTTGTTGCAGTGATTGCAAATAGCATTCGGTTTATTTATTTTTATTCATCCTCAAGAGTGCATAAAGGACTGATAAAAGTTAAAAATATTTTTAAGGCCAATTAAAGCCTTTTTTTTGTGTAAGCGAAATATATTTCAGCATTAAATGATGATGATTATAAATATTGTTTAAGGCGATGACACTTTGATCAAGAAATTTGTAAAAAAAAAAAAAAAAAAGCTGTAGCAGTAGTGTATGCCACTAGATCCTTTTGATCATTTAAATAAGATCCTTCATGCTTTAAATAAGTCATCACATCATTCAACATTGTTTCAATGAAATATTTCATTAAATAAATGAAAAGATCATTGAATTAATGAAATGCTTCATAGTAATTTTCTGAAAAATTATATATTTTTTCATTAGATTAATGAACAAAATATGAGGAGTGAAAATTTAATTTATAAGAATGAAGAAGATTCCATCTTAAATTCTGGATAAAAAATCCCAGCTTGCGGTATCGAATGACAAAGATGGAAAACTTTTATTTTTTTTGGAAAATAATTTGGAAATTTCGATTGAACTTGATGGATATCGAGTGTCACGATTTGCCGCCTGTTAATTTATTTTATGAAAAAAGCTTTCTTCATTAAGTTTTTACAATTTTCTGTTTAACTTAAGTCTGTCTTGAAAACTAATATTGTAGTTAAAAAGAATTACTACGTTTCTGGGAACTAATTGCTTTTGCGCGTTCTATTTTAACAGTTAGAAATACTCATATTTTCATGGATAAAAATATAAAAAAATCTCAAAAAAAAAACTAAAATACATAAACTGAATTGAAACCAATAACAAAAGCTTATTTAAAATATTGGCATTTCCCTGAGTCATACCAGTACATGGCATGTGTTTTAATAATATTTAATACAACGAGAAAAAAACAGCTGGAAAAATAGTTTTATTGATAAATACAAAATAAAAAATAATAATAATAAAACGTTCAATAAAGTATCACAAGTTTAGAGTATGAGTATAAAGTTTATTTATAACAGAGTGCAAAATATTTAATAAACATCATTTTTTATTAATAAAAAAAAGGCTTCAACCTTATGAGTTTAAGAGTCATTATGAAAATATTTACACACAAGCACACTCCCATGTGATGATTACCCAATTGATCCAAGCTTCAATTGCCAGAAAAAAAAATTATTTTTATTAAGTTTTTGTAAAATAAAAATCATTCCTTTTTTTTAAATAAATAAATAAATATTGTTTAAGCTTTTAGATCTTTTTTTATATAATTAAATTATTATTAAATTTAATTTCAATATTTCGAAACTCTTTCGTGTCTTTTTCTCAAGGAAAATATTTTTTTTTTGTGTGCTTGAGAAGCCTACAATTTTACAGTGAAAGAAACATGTTTCAGAAATCTTTTTAAAATAGTTTTCAATAATTCAAGCAAATATTTCGTTAATCTAATGAAACTTGTCGCTGGTTAAAAAATAAAGAATTTTTCATTCTCTCAGAGAGAAAGACAGCTATAACTAACGTTTTTGGTCAATTGGGTTATTATACACGCTTGCACAACCACACTTGAACTACTTAAATACTTCATGCTAGATTTTATTTAAATTTAGCTAAGAAAAATTAGCTAAAAATATTAAAACAGATTAAAAGGCAGAGCAAAGCATTTGAATGAAAGTAAATTATTTTTAAGAAATAAAATTGATTAGAACAAAACGCTTTTTTATTTTATTTATTTTTTGTATTTTGTAATTTGATTTATTAAATAAAGACTTCATATATTTTTTTGTTTGTTTTTGCTTTCAATTTAAATAATTTTCATAGATAAATATTTATTTTATAAGCTACAGCAAAAATGAAAGCAAAAGAAAAGCTGTAGATGATGAGCCACAACAAAAACAAAATCATAATAATCAAAACATGAGCAGAAAGCAAAGCTGTTAATTTTTTTTATTTAAATAAAAATAAAAATTTATTCAAGAAACAGTCATTGTTTTTTTTTTGCATTATAGAAAAAAAATGTATATGAAAATAAATATTTAAGTGTTGAAATACAAGTTTAAATAAACAATAAACAAACTAAATTGTGGAAACTATTATTTTTTTTAATTAAAAAAAAAAATCCAAGTTTATTTAAATTTTTTTTTGACTAGTTTGCTGTTAGAAATGATCCTGATTTATTTATTCATTCCAAGGGCCATTACAAGGTTCCTTAAAAAAATAAATTAATTGAAAATTTTTTAGTGACTTGGCTGCAGGCTTAGACCTATTATTTAGATTAGGGCAACCCAATAAAGAAGTTGGCAGTAGGCTAATGTGGGTCTTCTGCCATGCAATTCACTATTCAATTTTAAAGAAAAATATTTGGTTAAAAATAGTTAACTTTAAAATTAAAAAACTTGTGATTCAGTAACATTTTTAAATGTCAGCTGTGTGATTAAATAAAAGCCAGAATTTTCGCCATTTTTGGTTGCTGTACATGGTAATTTGTAGCATTTTTGGTTGTTGTCAATGGTGGAGAATTTTTAATTCTTAAAGTTAGCAAAGAATTACTGAATCACACATTCGTTTGTAAAAAACAGAAAAATATGGAGTTAAATTGTCGAAACCTTAAAAGTTACTGAATCGCACTACTAAGGTGGCCCACTTTGTGCAGAAGAGGAAAAAAGCAGTAAAGATAGAGATAGGAGGAAAATCAATAAAAAAAAAGCAGAGAGATAAAAGATAAAATTAAGAGCAAAGAAAAAATAGAAGAAATAACTGTTACAATCTAAACTAATTGCAGCTTCTCCCAAAGATTCAATTACTAAAGTCAACAGAACAGCTAAATTTGCCCCGGGTGATGTTAATTTTAAAAAGCTAGTGTTGATTAGAAGCATGCCAAGGCCTCCTATTTTTCTTCTACCTGACAACTTTTGCAGTAGCCACTTTACATGCTACTTAAAAAATGTTTTATAAAAAGTCTTTAATTAACTTGATCCGTTGCCAATGAAAAGGACACATACGTCTCAAAATTTTTCTCCTGGCAGAAGTGACCATTTCAAAGTTTTCATAGCACTTTAATCAAAAGTCTATATTTTTTCTAAATTCTTTTGTATTATTTTCTTCTACTTCTTTTTCTTAGTAACAACTTTGTTGAAAAGAAATTTTTTTGTTAATTTTTCTTTTGCGTTTATTTAAAGAAAATTAAGAAAATGTACACATACGAGTACACTTTAATAAGATTTAAAAATTCATATGCGTGTTTTTTTTTTTTAATAAAAAAATCCATTTAAATCTATATAGTGCTTGAATATAAAATTTCTCGTTTGTTGGTTACGCTTTGTTTGCGTTTTTCATTTATAATGAAAATTAAAGAAATTAACACTTGCAAACGACGAACAAGCCCGTTAGTTTTTTTTTAAGAGTGTTTTTTTAAGTACTAACAAAACTGGCAACAATTAAGCAGTTACAAGGACAGCCCATAATGGACTTTAATCGCACCGCAACATTAAAGATCTTTTGTGCAGCCCAGTCCGAGTTTTCTTACGAACAATTATGTGCAGGTCCCCTAAGACCAATGTGGTAGCTTTCTTTGTAATATGTCTATTTAGACTTACACTTTTCTAAGCAACTAAATATTTCCATAGCAGAGCTTACTGCTACTGTTCAACCAACTGCTGGGCTTAGGCTCTCACTGCTGTTGAAACGTTTAAACAAGTTTGTTGTCAATAGTTTTGTAAGAAAACTCATGAGAAACGCTTTTTCTTAATGAATGCATTTATGCAGTAAATAAAAGAGAAAAAAAAGAGTGAGAAAGAAATTAAATCAAATAAAATGAGTGGAAATTGTTACAGATTTTTTTTGGTCTTATTTTCTTAAAAAATTTTTTTTTTTTTGGAATTTAAGTTTAGAAATCTCCAATAGATGAAATGAGCTTAGAAGCAAAATAAACAAAAAAAGTGAAAGACAATAATGAACACAAAAAAAATTAAAACAAAAACAAAAACGACAAATAAATAAATATAAACGGAAGTTAAAGGAAATAGCCATAACATCCGTAAAATAAAAACTCATCAATTACATTTATTTTTCTTTTATTTTATTTTTTTAGACAAATTATAAGAAATACATGCATACTAAAGGGCTGCACAAGAATACTCGTAAGTGCTTACAAGCACTTTTTTATTAGATAATATTACAAATATTTTATGGAACGAAAACTGGAGTATATGGAAATTTCAAAAAAAAAAAAAATTTAAATAGTTTAAAGAAACTTCAGAGTATTTGGGCGGTAGATTAAAAAACTAGACAGTCTCCCCTTTAAAATGATAAAATATGCAATAAAAAATTGATGCCATTTTTCAATAAATTCTCGAATTCGGAAAAGTACTTGTTCAAACTCGATTTTTAAATTCAATGCATTTGCATGAAAATCCTTTCTAATCCTAATGATTATCTATCGGTTTATCATTTATGTAATTGCTGCAAGGCAAGCAGCATTTTTTGCTGGGAAATTACATATTCTTAAGGGCTTTAATTGCATCGCAAACTGTAATATCTATTACATAGCTTATCCAGCTACATTTTCTCTTACTTCTTTTTTCTATTTTCTATCTTGCCGATTTTTATTTAAATTTTCTTAGAAATTTTAAATCAATATTTGCTCACAAAATTTTAAAATTTTTTTATAATAATTTCAAATAGAAAATTTGTTTAATAAGCCCTTATTAAACAAAAATATTTTTTTATGAATTTGAAATTTAACACAAAAAAATTTTTTTCTGAGAACTTTATTGTTTTTTTAAAAAAAAAAATCTAAACCAACAAAAAAATTTAGGAAAAATCACAGGTGCTGTGAATGTAAACACATTTTCACAAATATTTTTCTAGCTAAAACAGTGTAATTCTTATTTTTTTATTTTTTTTGTGATAAATATTTTGAAAACCCCCTACTGTGCAAGCAAACTTTTTATTACTTTTTTTTATTTCTTTCTTGATGAATTAATTTGTGTTTTATATTTTTTTATAACGTCTTAAAGAAAAGAAAAAAATGTTTTTTTTTATTCACTTACCTGTTGCCATTGATCTTCAATCGAGGGTTGTGATGAAAAGTATCCAGTTGTACAGATGCGTTCTAGTTCGCTGAAAATATTCCCACTTGGTAGTATATCCATATTGATGTCCATACTATTTAAATCCCAGGACTCCGTGGTGAAAACTTTATTTTTCTTTTGCTAAACCAACACTTAAATATTTAATTTTTTTTTTTTTTAATAAATTTTTTTTTCTTTAAAAAGGCCTGCAGCTTTTAAACACTTTTAAGGGCCTTTTTACTAAAACTTTGACAATGAAAAAAATTTTTTTTAATTATTTTTTTTTATTATTAATTTCTTTTATTTTCAAGACAAAGTGGGAGCGGCATTAACACGTAAAAAGCAGCCACAAACTAGAAATAAAATAAGAAAAACAAATTATTTTTTTATTATTACTGAAATTTGTTTAATAATTTATGTTAATTTCTATATGAAATCATTTCCTAAAACTTAAATTTTAATAAAAGAAATTCTTATGCACACAGCAAATGCGTTTTGTTTTATAATTAGTTGCGTATAACAAGTGCAAAGCCCAGCTTTTTGTTAACAAAAATTTTATTTTTTTTTTAATTTCCAAAACTAATTTCCAAAAAAAGAAAAAAAGTAAGCAAGCACCACACTACTACCAGCAGTTTTGGTTCGGTTCAATGGCCTTAACAATTTTTTCCACTAAATGTTTGTTTGGTTTAAATTAAAATTCTGTTTTTTCTATACACACACACACACACACACACTTTATTTTTCTTTCCATTTTCTATTTTTCTATTTAAATAATATTATTACCTTTCTCTTTTTATGTTGTTTTGTGGGTTTCTTTTTTCTTTTTTTTTTTTAAGGGGGTTCTGTGTAAAGACTTTTTGTATAATTTTTTTTATCTGTAAGTGTATGTGTGTAACAACGTGTCTTTAATTTTTTTTTTTTTTTTTTGTATTATATATAAAATTGATTTTATTGTAATAGAAAAACTGCATTAAAGTAACCAATAATTTACTAGAAAATAAAACTCAAACAAAAGACTACCGGCCGGCTGTTGGCCAACAGTATGAAAACAGTATTAACATTAATATGGTATGCATGCTGCCATTTTGCTATTGCTTGAAAGCCACCACTCACTTTATATTGCATTATTGGTAATAGACTAGAGTACAGTACTCGTTTATACAGATTTTATGTGTACAAGTGACTTTACACTCAGGTTTTCTCTTTTGTTGTTGTGGTTTATTTTTATCTCATGTTCTTTGAGAGATTAAAGACGACTTATTGACAATAATCGAAAGGTTTGAAATAAAAATAAACAATCAAAATAATTAGGCTTATGAAAAGGGTAATTCTCGTAAGCGAACTTGCGACCCGTTAATCAGTCTTAGTCCATTTGGCGGCAGCAAACATCGACATCAGTTCAATTATAATTTGGTATTCCCTAACTATCAATTAAAAAATATACTATGAATAGAATAAAACAAATAAAATACGAGTTTCTAAGCTTTTCCTCAAATCGTTTTCAAAAACACCGACAACAACACCATTGTCATAACACACGGCAATATTAATAACAAACGTTCTTACATAATACCAAATTAGTGTCGACAGTTATCATTAGACATTTGTCAATATTGACAGCTGTAATATTGAGTTATCAAGTGTTTGCTGTCAATGACATCAATAGAACAAGTGTTTCCACATATGACTATGTGTCTTACAACAACGCCACTCGTAATAAGGCCTTATTTTATAAATAATTTGAATGTAATTGGATTTAATAACAAGCCCTCTCAGAGCTATCAAGTTTTCTAATAAAATTTTTTACACTTATTGAGATATTGTTGCCCTTAATTTTTGAAAAGAATTCCGCTTAAGTGCTCGACTTAATCATAACCTCAAAGTAAATATTTTTAAGTCATAAAAGTACTTAATAAATCGTGATGTGCTACGCTATCTCCCCTTTTAATTATAAAATATTTTCTCAATTTATGTGTAAGTTAAGTTTTACTAGTCTTCCCTCCCTTACAAACATCATCCACAAACTTTACTTTTTATGGAAACTTTTAAGCAATTAAATTTTGTTTGTTTTGTTTTTTTTTTAATTGATGCCATCAAGGCAACAAGTGTGACAAAATTTTATGACAAAATTTCTTAAAAAAAAAATTATTAAAAAGCAACAACAAAATTGTAATACTTTGAAACACGTTTTTCTACTGCCATCCCTCAGCTTTTGTCTAAATTTCATATGAAGCTGCAAAACAACCGTTTCTTTACTAACTTCCTTTTTTCAGCCTTTCTTTTATTAATGTCGCTTTAATGTTTTTGTTTTTTTTTTTTCTTCTTTTTTATTTTGTTTTGTTTTTATTTATATAGAAGTTTTTTCTTTGTTTACAAACTTCTTTATGGTTGCCATACAAACAGGGCAACCGTAAACATACACAACCACGTCATATAACTAACAAACAGCAGAAATATCTACTCGAACCAAATTTGTTAATCAAAACAAAAGTCTTACAAAAATAACAAATGAGAAACTAAGAAATAAGATACCAAACCAAACAATTTCTACTAAATTTAACCGGGCCCACACAAGGCAACTTTAGTTGCGCAATTCCTTATTTTGTAAGAGAGAGAGGGGAGAAGAATGGAAAGGGGTATAAACTTGCTCGTACTACGCAATTTTTTTTTGTTCTCTATTCATATTTTTTAAAGCTGTATGAATGAATAAGAATGTTAAAATTGCCGAAACAAAATTGCGGCAATTTTAAAAGAGATTTAAGAAAAAGTTGGCCATACTAAAATTGCCGTGTCTGGTTGTGGTATTCCAAATTTCCTTAGACATTAAAAAAACACTAAAAGAACAGCCATCAAATATATTTATGAGTACGTTTTCAATCAACAACAACAATAACATGTTTAAAAAACAACAACAACCCAACAATCATAAGCAAAAGGTATAGAATTTTGATTAACTTTTAATATTTCCAAAACGAAAAATTAACACTAATTGGAAGAACTGATAGAATTAGAATCAGAAAAAGGGGAGCTAGACGCTTGTCCACTGCGTTTAGAAAAGACTTATTTTGCCACTACTCTCAAGTTAAAAAGTCTGCGAATTTGAAAATAAATACGTCTAGTTAAATACGTTTTTAAAAAATATCGCATGCGATACAAAAATTTCCATACATATTCTTCACATATGTACTGAATTTAAAGGGGTTTATAGCGAGATGAAGCCATTCTGAACTAACTCATTTATCTCAAGGAATAAGACTTAATGGAAAACAACCACAATGGATGGGGCTTTCATCCTGGGAATACAGTTTCTCTCAATTCTATTTGTGAAATTTTTAAGAAAACGTTGAAAATTTCATTAAGGACAAAAATAGCGTATATGTGGTCTCTGAGGGATGAAGGCTACTGTGGCTAAACCCTTCTATCTTAAGGCATGGGACCTAATGGAACACATATCATTTTAAAGGGGAGGCTGTCTAGATTTCTAATCTACTGTCCGAATACTCAAAAATTACCTTGGACTATTTTTAAAATTTTTTTTGAAATTTCTGTTTTGGCAGTTTCCGTTTTGCATCATAAAATAAAAATTATGAAATTTTCCGAAAATGTTAAAACACTTCTAGAAAGTTTGGAACCTAAATTTACTTTTGATTTTGGTAATTTTCATGTGCAAAATCGGTAATGGTACCTCAGCAAGAGTACTGGGGTATATGGAAATTTCAAAAATTTTGTAAAAATAATACAAAGTGATTTCTTAATATTTGAGCGATAGATTACAAATCTAGAAGACCTTCCCTTTAATATGATATGTGTTCCATACCGTAATTCTATATGTTTCGTTGGGAAATTGTAAAAACCCTTCAGAAGAAAAGTACGGGGGATTGAGGATATTAAAAAAAAAATTAAAATAATTTCTTAGGATCTAATGAAAATATTTCATTAAATCAAAGAATATATTTCATTAAATCAATGGAAAAATGTAATGAAATCGTTTCATTGGGGTAATGAAACAGTTTTCTTTTAGTTCAAATAGGATGCAAATTAAAAATGATGACACTGCAAGAATTTCATTCATACATTTTATGAATTTTTGCAATAATCTATTTCATTCATTATATTAATGAATATTTTTATTAAATAAAATGAATATGATTCATTAGAAAAATGATTTTTTTCTAATAGGTACTTAAAATAGTTTAATTTTTTTTTTTCAGAAAACTCAATGAAGCACTTTTTGTTAAAATTAATTTTTTTTTCTTTAAGTAAGAAAATCGTTTAATGAGTTTAATTACAATTAATTTTGCACCAAAGTAGCTAATTTAAATTACTTAAAATCAACTTTAAAGATACATTTACTGGTTTTAATAACCAAAATCTAAATAACAATTGAAACTTGATTCAATGACAAATTCCCACACTTGTTATGCCCTTAAAACGGTTTACAGCTCAACTCTAATTTCGTGGAAATTTTGATATAACAACCTTTTTGTTTTATAACTGTTAAAGCCGTTAACAAAAAACATCAATAGCAGTTGTTTCAATTACAACTCCACTGAAGCATTAAAGCAATCAGTTGAGCTTTAAAGTAGTTCCAATTTAAATTTACGTTTAAGTGTTTGCGGGGTAAAAGAAAGTGAAACAATAAACAATAAAAACTTGTTAATTTAAGGCAATAACGAAGAAGGGAGGAGTGATTACTTGTTTGAGATCAAATTATTACGCACACGGTTCGTTAGCGTATTTTATTTACAACAGCAGGAGAGGGCCAACACACACACACACACACACACACACACACACATAGACTTGAAAATTAAGCACAGCAGCCGCAGCAGAAAGTTTGTCTCTGTAACCCACATGAAGAGAAAAAAAAATTATGAAATGCTTAACTCACATTTCAAAAATGCCCTCGACTTATTTACACACACATACTCGTACAGCTTAATGTTGCTGGATGCCACACAGCAATACGGAAGAACTTTAACATACAATACAAAACGCCACAGTACGTACAGTTTGTATGTTTAGGGCAAAATGTCAACAACATTTTTCTATAATTTTTTTGTAACGTCAGTGCTTTTTATGAAGTGCTGCTTCGCTTAACGTTTCTACGTATTTGTATGCTCATCAATCTCTGGTTGTATTGAATTATTTATTGAAGCTAGAGAGTGGAGTACTACAGCAACTACAAAAAAAAAAAATGGTTTGTTTACCTTTTTTTCTGGTAGTGGCTGTAATTTTGTTAGCTTTTTTTATAAAAAAAAAGCAACAAAAATCCAGCGAGAAAAGTTAGAGCAAAAAGGTAATAATGAAATTCGAACAACAGCCAAAGAAAACTTAACAAAACAAGCTAAAGAAAAAAGGTCGGTCAATAATAATAAAAAAAAGTATTTATTAAAGGCTCAAGTTTCTTTCAAACTGTTGTAACAATTTTGAAAAGGTTTTTTGTTTTGTTCTTTTTTGGAAATGCTTTTCATTCAACCACTTTAATATCCTTTTCCTTTTTCTTATGTCTTTACAAACTATACAGAATTTAAAGTAAACTGAAAGGCCATGGGGGCAAGTGATTCGTTATCGTCATTTCAAAACTGTGTACCACCGAAAAAAAACCACAATTTTAATGGCTTTTCTGTTGCATTTTCTGTTACTTACACTTTTTTGTTGTAAAAGTCTTTGGTTTATTAGGAAAAAAATAATCTATTGTTTTATTTTTTTAACCACTCAAACCATCATCATCATCTTTAGCAGCAGCAGCAGCAGCAGCAGCTACACACACACACACATACATACACATGCACTTAATGTACCAGCATTTTCTTAAAAACTGCTACTTTAATAAAGTAGTTTTGATTGCAGCCACCATAAAAACAAAAATTATGTATTTATAATCAATTGTTTAAGCAACTGGATGTTAAAAAAGGAACTGCAACACCAAGGGGAGAAGAAAACTGAAATCAACAATTGCAACAAAAATTTAATGATCAAAAGAATTTCGAGAAATTATTAGCATCAAATTCACTTATGTATTCAAAACTAAATTTTTTTTTCGTTTAAAAAATTAAATATAATGTGTACAAAAATGTTTGTTCGGACAAAAATTGTTTCCAGAACCTTAGTTGTTATTTAAATTCGGTTTATTTTTTGTGGGGACAGAAATGTTGTTCGAAACAAATAACGATATTTCTGTCCGCACAAAAAATTAAATTTTTTGAAGGGGTTCTCTCAAATAATGTGTACAAAAAAGTTTGTTCGGACAAAAATTTTTTCAAGAACGATTCCACTAATACTGCCCGATTAACCTTAGTTGTTATTTAAATTCTTGTTCTTTTTTGTGTGTACAGAAATATTGTGCGGAACATATAACAATATTTCTATCCGCACAAAAAATTAAATTTTTTTAATATAATCTGAAGTGTTTTTCTCAAACAATGTACACAAAAAAGTTTGTTCGAACAAAAATTGTTTATAGAACGATTATGCATTTAACCTAAGTTGTTACTTAAACACTATTTTGGCAGAAAAATAAAATTTGGAAAAAATAACGACTTAAAAAAATGTTTTGTGATTTTATAGGACAGTTGACATGACACTGTCCGATTAACCTAAGTTGTTTCTACAATGCTTTAGGGGTTTGGTGAAACTAATTTATTAAAAATGATAATTCTTCAATAAAATCTTTGCAATGAACTCATATCAGAAGGACTTGCTGAATACATTACTTTGTTAAAAAGGGAATTATGTAAATTATTTGGTCTTGCGAAACCGCTTCACAAACTTTAAGTTGTTAGTTTTATATTTTTCAACTGAGCTTTTATTAGCGCAAGCTGTACCTCAACTAAGAAACAACTGAATAAATGTTACCCGTTCTTACCGGTGAGCTTAAAGTCTTTGCTTTGTTTTTAAATAATTTTCCACAGGGAATTGTTTTATTTTTAAAATATTTTATTTTAAATTTAAAAGGGGTGTTGAGTACAAACTTAAAAACTAAACGCTTTTATTATTAATGAAACACAAAATTGTTCACACATTTTTCTCTATTTTCAAAGCAAATAGCACTCCATCATCAGCTGCAGCTAAAGCAGCAACACTAAACACTTCTAATGGGAGTAGGTACACCAAATTGTTTTCCAACTACCAGCAGAAATTCCATGGATGAATATAAAACATAAGCAAGCAATAAATGCAGCAGCACATTTTCAAAATGTGTTGAAAAATTAATTTGTTTTTGATTTAAAACATATAAAATGGAAATCAATTTCCACTCCCTTCATGGCCCTTTTAACTCTTAACAAAATAAAAATAAAAAAACATTTAGTGGGAAAAGGCAGTTGTAAAGCAATGTGCCTGTTTTATGTGAAATAACAAAATAAAAAGTACTTTAGAAATTAATGTAAAGAAAGAACCAACAACAACAGCAACAACAAGAAGAAACCAAATTGCATTGAACTGCAGTTTATATGGTTTTCATGCTCTTGCCCTGTGTAATCACCAAATAAGAGAAGCAAATAGCGTTTTAGTAGATGGAATAAATAAAATGAAAAATTGAAATGAAATGAAATGAAAAAAAAACCCCTGAACTTGAGTTGCTGTACAGGCAAACACATTTACCAAAGTGCAACTGCAATACAACTTTTACTCCTTTTTTTTTATTTCACTACATCATCATTATCAACATTAACATCGACATCAACATCCTCCCTCCTACACGTGGAGCTTAACGTCGTCATTTGTAAATTTTAAATTACATCAAATTGAACTTCAATCATACGCCATTCAAGCAGGAGGCATGCAGGCAGTCAGCCTGGCGTGCACGTGGTTTGATTAAGTTTAACAACAACAACGGTAAAATAAATACAAAAAATAAACAAAATAAATGTAATTAAAACTGAGTAGTGCTAAAAGCCAGAAAACATTTTCTCTATACATTCCGTTTCTTTTAAGTTTCCTTCCTGTTTTTTTTATTTCAATTAATTTCTCAATTTGTTTTTTCTCTACTGAATAAAAATATTATTAGAAATTGAGTTATAAAGTTTTACTATAATTTAAAGGAGTTAAATTGAAGCTACACTATGGCTTGAAGGTTAGCTGAGACCAATTTAGTTTATCGCCACACAAAATTAAAAAAAAAAATACCCACTCTGTAAATTTATTGTTAATTTAAATGAAAACCTTTTGTTCTTAATGTCAATGTTTAAATAGTTAAAATTTTTAATTTAATTCCTTTTAAAAATCTCAGAAGTTTTAAAATAAATTTATTTCAAATTGTTTAGTTTTATAAATTATTTTTAATAAAATTTCCTGATGATGTAAGCGAGTGTGAAATGCGTATAAGAAAGCACCAGCTTACTTACGCTGTAATTTTCTTATATAAAAAATGTATTCCATCTCGCAATCTTCTATGATTCATCCGATAATTGCTAAAATTCTTCAGAGCAACAGTACCGGGGTATATGGAAATTTAAAAAAAAAAAATTAAAATAGTCCAAAGTAACTTTTGAGAATTTGGGAGGTAGATTACAAGTCTAGACGACCTCCCCTTTAAAATGTAATTTGTCCCATCTCCAAATCTTTCTTTGGAATATTTTGAAATTTGCTCTTAGTGATTTTAGCAACTTCTCAACGAACCATTAAAGATTCTGGGATGGAACACATATCATTTTAAAGGGGAGACTGTCTAGATTAGCAATATACTGCCTAAATAGTAAGAAGTTACTTTGGACTATTTTTAAAAAAAATTTTTTAATTTGAGAAATCAACGCAGTTATGCATATTTGTACCTACAAACTTACATTTTCCTAAACATATTTATAAATATGCCATAAATAGTGAAATGATATTTACAAATACATTCTAAAAAACGTAAGAGGTTACGTTAAAACAAAATTAACTCGGCATATTTATTTAAACTCACTGAGGTCTTTTAAAAAAAAAATTGTTTTGCTAAGTTTAAAGCACCTTTTAATTTTTTTAAATTAATTTAAATTTTTTTCCTTGCAGATCATCAGGAAATTTTACCATTCCAAAGCTTTTAATAGAGACAATAATTTATTTAAAAAAAAAAAAAAACAATTATTTTGCAAATGAAATTTTGTTTCTTTAACAAAAGTGTTTTCAGACCGACAGACATTAATAAACTCCACAGAAATGTTAGAACAATTGCAAAAGAAAAAAAAAATTATTGCAAATTTACTCTACAACAATTAAGTTTTCAGCAAACCAGCAAACAGACACGTACCAGCATATACAACCGGTTAAAATACTGCTGTTAGCGAATGTATTTTTGTGTGTTTATTCCAACGGAAATTCTGATTGTTGGCAAAGAAAGAATAATAAAAAACAAGTGAAAAATGTGTTTTCACTTAATTGATTTTATTTTCAATTCTATGTTCTCCCTGTATACGTTACTGTCATTATTTATTGTTATTTTTCTCATTTCATTTCATTTCATTTGATTTAATTTAATAAGATACACTACAAGTCATTGTGAATTCTGCGAATTTACATTGACTAAAAAACAAAATTTATTTATAAACTCATCATACTAAATTTAATCGCCACTACTCGTACATGATAAAATGATTCATGCTTTCATTCATTCATTCATATTTCACAAGTGCTTTTTATAAAAAAAAAAAAAATATAATTTTTTTTTTTTTTTTAAATTACGTTTTATTTTTATGTGCAACAAATATTCTGGAGACGTAAAACAAAATAAAATTACAAGCGCCAGTAACTGCATACTCTGTGTGCATGTGTATAGTGAAATATTCAAGTGCATCAAATTACTAGTTTTTTTTTTTTTATTTTGTTTTTATTTTAGAACAATAGCAGTACCAGGGAATGAAATACGATTATAAAAGTCTCATAATGGTAAATTGCTGGTGGCGGCGTAAATGTTTTTTTTTATTATTTTGGCAAACGGGTATAAATGACTAATGACAGCGTGTTGTGTGCCTTTTGTCCAAAAAAAAAATAAAATTGAAAAGGGATGTTTTTAAATTGAAATTTGGAATTTAACAAAAAAATGAGCAAAAATTTCCTAAAATTTACACCTAGAAAAACAAAGCAAAAAGAGAAGTGAAATGTTATATTAAGCAAAGGAAGTGACCACAAAATGTGAATATTAATTTCACGTAACAAACTGAGTTCAAGTGTTCTTAAACGCAAATAATTTAATTTAAATAAAGGAAAATTTTGAATTCAATAAAAAATTTATTATGTAATAATTTCTATTTGAAATTTAAAAGTTTAACAAAATATTAATCTTTATTTATAATTTATTTTTTTTTTTTTTTTGTAACTATTGATTAATAATTCTTATTTAGTCAATTGATTTTACAATATAAAGGTTCTAATGTTTGCAAGAAACGCTGGGAGTAACCTACTGAGGATTCAGAGTAGCGTCTGATGAAATGGTCCATATAGGTATGCTATCCCCTTCAGTACTTATTGTACTGAATAAATAACTCATGAGAATATCATGAGTAAAAGAATAAATTTTAAGAACCAACATAATTTCTGGAATTAAGCACAAATAAAGATTAATATTTGGTTAAAAAATTTATTTTTAATTTATTTCTTTTCACAATTTACATCAGAAAAGGTAATCTATTACGACGGTTAGTCTATATATAGACATACAGATTTTAATGTTTTTTTTTTTTAATTCTTAAGTTCGTGTAGTACCCAAAACTAGCAAACTTTTACATTTACAAAGCCGTAAAGACAAGCTTTATTTTTGTTTCAAGTAAAGCTTCTATTCCTTATATCTTATATGCTCTAATTCTATAACTTCATTTCATTTTTTTGGCATTTTTCTAGCCTTTTTCTAGCTTTATTTTCTTTATTAATTTTCAAGCCACAAGTATTTCTATTCTAACCTTCTCGCGTAAGCTGAGCTGAAGCTAAAAACATTTTTTTTCTCATTTATTTGTTAGTTTATTTGACCTTTTTCTTTTTAATTAATATGGCTATTTTATTAAGCTTGAGGTCGTATTTTATAAATTTATTTTTTTCAGCGATAATTCGCTTTAATTTGCGTAGCTTCTTCAGGAACAAGCTAAATTTTGATTTTCATCATGATTTAACTAAAACAATCCAAGACTTTTCACGAATTTCGTAAAACAAATAAATTTAGTGTCATAATTCAAAAACCAAGATTTAACAACAGAGTTATTTAAAATTTGTGATTTGTTAGCATTCTCATTAATGCCCTTCTTCACTTCCTCTTGTACAGGTATCACAATGTGACCACATCAAAGGACCTAAGTGAGTCCAGTTTTTCTGTGTATCCTAACCTAGCATAGTGAGAAAACATCTGGGGCCATATTAAAGCACTTGATAGCGATCGAAATTTCAATACAATTTAAAGGGAAGTTTCAATTGATTCCAAAAGCCTTAAAATATCATATAGCTTGAGTTATGTCACTGTTGAAGTAAGTGAGTATTCACATTTACTTAAATAATTTTATTTAGTAGCATTTATAGTAGAGTTCGGTTAACAAAATTAAAAAATATTTTAATTTTATACACTGAAAAAAATGGGATAAGTTTAAAAAAATGATTTCATTAAAACTCTTATTTCATTGATTTAATGAAATACTTCACAAATTATGTGAATTATTCATTGAATTAATGAAATTATTTCATAAAATTAATTTCAATATATGTATTAATATTTCATTATATTAATGAAATATTTCATTAAATGAAATATCATTTCATAAAATTAATGAAATATTTAAATAAATTATATATTTCATTAAAGAATATTTCATTAAATTAAATAAATTATATATTTCATTAAAGAATATTTCATTGAATTAATGAAATATTTTATTATATTAAATTAAATAAATTATATATTTCATTAAATTAATTAATGAAATATTACATTAGCCTGTGAAACTTGTTTTTAATTGGAAATTAATGTATTTTTCTTGGTATTAATAAAATTTTCTCAGGACTGCAAAGTACAAGTGAAGTGTTTCTGAAGTCTTATTTTGTGTTAAATACAAATTAAATTGTACTGCCAAGCTGTTTAAAAATGAATTATAAGTATGGTAGGTTTACGTGGCGGCCTGACGATCTTCAATTAGAGTCGCAAGACTTCGTTTTTATATAAATTTTAGGTATCAAAACTTTTGTTTGAAAAAATTCGGGACTTTTTCACTAATTTAGGTTTAAAATAAATTGCGGGTATAAAAAAAATTAGTAGATTGACTAAGACTGGCCTAGACTTTAAAATATACTTTAAGAAAAAATTTCGATTTTTAATAAATTTTAATTTTAAGATAAATTTTTTTGTTGAAATAAAGCTTAAGTTTTTTTGGATAATAATGAAATTTCACAATTCATTAATGAACAAAATTCTTTCAGTGTGGGTCATATTTAGTAAAAGTCATGAATTCAAGTCTGAGAGTTGCTGTGTCACACAAAATTTTTATTACTTTCTGCAACACTAAAGTAAGATTTTCTTAAACTATTGCTTTACCTTTTTTTTAATAAATTTTTATTAAATTTTCAAGTAGTTTTCGTTAAAATATTCCATTGAGTTTTTGCCTTTTTAGCTTTTATTACTTTTTTGTTTTGTTTTGGTTGTAAGTTTGAATTGAAACTATTTTTTTCTTTATCAATTATGCCGACTAAACGAAATTTTTCAGATTTAGTTTAGTGTAACAAAAATTTTATTTTTTTTTTTAATTTTATTTTACTTATTTTTGTATAAATTTTTTTTATCTTTTGCTTTTGATTAACTCCACTTGAAAGATTAATTTTTTTTCTTTTGATAAATTTTGTTGATTTTTTTTTCTTCTCTTTTTGTATTTTTTATAAGTTAAATGCGTTGCTTTAGATTCATTATCAAACACTCACTCATTTTATCTTTTATTTGCTGAAGTATTTTTGCACATTTTTTTTTTTAATTTATTTTTGCAAAAATTTTGCTTTTCTTATGACGCCAGTTGCTGTTGTATAATTTTTTTTTCTCTTTTTTATTAGATAGATATTAATAATAAAATTTTTTTATAATAAAATTTTATTGGTTTCTTTTCTCTTTACACTTTGTTAGTTGTGCTGGCTGCTTTTCGTTATTTTTTTTTTTTTTTTAATAAAAAATTTTTAATTAATTTGTTTTGCTTTAGCAGCTTTTGGTTTTGTTTTTATATTGAAGAATAATTTTTCCTTTTAGAATCCAATTAAATGGAGAAAACACACATGCTCACACTTTTGGTGAGATACAAAAAAAAATAGATACAAAATAACATACAAAAGCAGATGGTGGATTTGATTTGTTTAAAAGTAGAAAAAAAAAGATTTTTCTTATTTAAAGCAACAAAAATACTTTGTGTCATAAATCTTACAGATGCTCAACAAAAAAAAAAAAGAGAATATTTTTCTATTTGTTTTAAATAAATTTGTTTGGTGGCTGCTAAAAACACATTCTCTGGATGATTTTAAAATCCCACAAAAATTATTTGTCTGCATCTGTGCAAGTGAGTTTCAGTAAAGTGAGTTTGTTTTAAATGGGTTTCTTTTATTTTCAAGTAAAACTTCTTCCACAGTAAATCATCATCATTATGCTCTCTTAACCATTTTTTTCTTTGTTAATTTCTTTTATTTTTCTTTCTTTCTTTAACGACTGCACAATTTGTTTTTAGCCAAAAAACAAAATTAAAAATGAATTTAAACGTTTAAAGGTTTTGCTGCATTGCAAAAACTAAAAAAAAAATCGTATCAAGTCAAGTCTGATGAATGACGATTATGACGAATATGACAGCAAATACAACTTTAATTTAGAAAATGTACACACACACACATATCCAAACACATGCCAACCAACAACGTACACAACACGACGACTATGCAGGCAGACTGCGACGAGGATATTAACGACTACGACTACAATGACGGCGCGAGTAGTCTTGTTGTTGTTGTGTTGTAAAAAATCTTCTTTTACTACGTAATAATTTGTAGCACCCTAAATAATAATTTTCAAGTTGACTACGACGTTTATTATTTATTTACGATGTCGGTCGATGGTTAAAATCACTTGAATTGTATAAAAACCGCTTAAATCCAGCAGGCACACATGCATTAACATACATGCTTTTACACACACTAACGCTCTCTCACTTGTGTACACACACCAAATACTTGAAGTTAATAAAAAACAAACGTTGCTTTTGTTATATCGCTGTGTCTCCACTATTTAATTTTTTTATAACTGGTTTAGTAGTTAGTTTTACGTTTTAATTCTTGTTTCTTTTATTTAAAAAAAAATGTATGTATGAAGGAAAACTTTTCTTCTTGTTTAAAATGTTTGTTTGTTTGGTTGGAAATAACAAAAGCAAAAAAAAGAACGCTTCAGAAACGACGTTGAAATAACGTTACACGTTTGCGAGTATGTTGCATGTTAGCCGGCATAAACAAGACTAAATGCGGTAAATGCGCTACGAGAATGAGATGGTTATAAAACGGTTTTTAACTAGAAAATTCAAAGTAGCATTTAAATTCCATTTTGTTTCATTTGGGCCTGCACATGCACATACACAAACATTCATCCATTTATTAAGTTCGAAATTTTCTGTTCAAAATTTAATTCCAGCAGAGTTTAATTTACTCAGTTTTAAGGCCATTTTAGTTTGTGTCTCATTTAATTAAATGCTCTCTGCAGCGGCATATGAATCACTTTTCCATTTCGTTCCTTTTGTAAAAATAAGAAACAAAAAAAAAAATTATTTGTTTATTTTTCATAGGGAATTCTTTACCCTCTCTTCGTAAGACAAATTCCATCAGGGATGATCACTTCAGTACAAAAATACTGTATGTACTAAGAGTTTGAAGGTCATTGTACCAGCAGAGAATAAAAAAAAATTAGGTACTTCTCTTTTCAAATCACAAATCTAAAAAAATTTCTAAAAATACTTTTAAATAAATTATTAACTTTCTCATATTATGGCAGCTACTCCGATCTTTAGCGAATTATTGCCATTTTTTTTCTTTTTTGCTATTTGACTAATTAATTAATTAATTAAATTTATTTACACAATGCTATATGTTTCAGTTTCGGCAAATAGAGAAAGGAAAAATTACAATAAGTAAAAAATATCTAGAAAATATAGAAATAAATTAAAACAAAATTTTTTGTATATATAAAAAACATAAAAAATCCCTGCTACAAAACACCTTCAGGCTAATTGTATTGTAATTTTCGAAGGAACACCAAACAAACTACAAAGTTTGTGGCTGTTAGTCAAGCCACAATAAAAAGGCGGTATAACAATTAGGTTTACAACATAAGTTTTTTAATTATTTAAAATTGAAGGTTAAAGTAACTACGGTATAATGGTCTTTATAGACTTTCTGTGCCCTTGTAAAATATCAAGAAAAATAATAAAAGTTCAAACAAAATAATTTTCGTTACAAATTTTGATTCTAAATAAATAATTAGTTTAATATTTTTATTGATAAAGCAAAATTAGTTATCGTTTGATGAAGCTAAAGATGGAAACATTATCTAAAAACTCAGTAAAATCTTTAAAAGGTGAAACCATTGAACAGGTTCGATTCTTAAAATTGATATCTACAAGATAAGCTAACATAATTGCATCAAAACTGGAGGCATACTGTGGCATACATCGTACGAAATTTCTAATTCATTTGTATTGAAATTTCTATAGCATTCAAGTGCCGTAATTTGGCCTCTGGTATTCTAATTTTAAGATTATAAGTGTTTTTCTAATCTTAAATTGCTCTACAACAATTTTCAGTGTTTTAATTTGTAAATTAGTATTTTGCTTCTAACATTTTTCACAATGCCCATAACGGTAACATATTATTAGCTGGAATTGCTGAAACTGTATCAAATTGTATGTTGCCATAATAATAATAATAATCGAGACTAGGGTACTTAATTATTATTGTTATTATTAGTAGGCCTTATGGACCTCAACTTCAAAGAATCTTTTTTACAGACTATGAGCTTACTGTCAAAGTTAGTTAAAAGTTAGGATTTTGTGTGGCAAGCAACCGGTTTTTTTTCTAAAACGTTGGATGTAAAATTATACATACCTTTTTTTATAAATAATTATTTTAATTTTTTGCAATTTATTTTTCTAGTTCAGTTTTGATAATCTCATAATAATTCCTTATTCAAAGTCAACCAAGTATTAATATTTGCCATTTTTTGATATATAATAAAATTTAAATTACTGTAAAGCTACTGTCACATTACAGAAATATATGTTGAAATAACCGTAACCAATATTTTTCAGCAAATATTTTCAATTGATTCAAAGAATATAACAATGCAGGTATGTTTTATGTTAACAAAAATTTTAACTAATCTATTAAAAAATTTCTTAAAAATATTTAAACGTATATGTAGACGACATAGCGGTTATGTTTATTTCGACAAAGATTTGTTTAATATGACCATAGCATAAGACATTGCATTATCGCCATCAATGTGTGTCATAAATATTTTTTAATTTTAGTTTTAAAGTCGCTTTAAGAAAAACACAAACTTTAGCATTACTTTGTTTATAGCCCATAGTATTTCTTAAAAAGAAAATTTGACTTTGCTTAAGTACAAAATTTTATTTTACTAACTACAAATACTATTGTACGCTTACACTGAAGAGGCCCGAATTTTGGGTATATTTCAATTTTCATACGCTTAACATCACAGTTTTTTTTTTTTTTTATTTTTTATTTGATTATTTGATGTGTATTGTAGTTGTTATTGTTTTGATTCCACTTTAAAATGTATGAATAAGGAAACAAAAAGTAAATGAAAAAAAATTATAAATAATAATGGCTGGCTGAATCACTAAATGCAAGAATTTATTTATACACAGTATAGGAGTGCATGAAATAGTGTTTCATATTCTCCATGGTTCAATTTCTAATTCCATAGATTGCGTCAGCGCATTAATGCCAACACAAGCAATAATGCCAGAATTTTTTTTCAATAAAAATTTAAATATTCTTAAAGCAAGAGGGTAGAAGTTGGTTAATTTATATAAATTTATTTTAATTTAAAATTTTTTTGAATTAAAGTTTTAAATAATTATTTTATAAATTTATTTTGTATTCACTTTATTAAAAAATAATGATCTAAAATAAAGTTGAAAAAAAGGTAACAACAAAAATTATTTTTTAAGTCTCATTCTGGCAACGTTAGTAAAACGTTCCAAAAGTTATTTAAAGTCTTCTCTATTAAATTAAAATAAAACAAGTTACTCAGAGATGGTTGTATAACAGAAATCGTTTTATACTCTCTGGTATAACTACATGGGAGCATTGTGTGTGTAAGTGCAAATAACAGGTCTGTTAATTTGTAATTTTAACAGTTTTGCTTCACTTGTTTTCTTTTTTCATTATTTCTTTTTATGTATAACAGTTTGTATTTTTGCTTTTTACAAAGAAAAAAAAGCGGAAACACTGTTATACTTAACCGCTTCATTTAAAGGCATTCCTTAAGTTATTAAATAATTTGTTTTCTTAATTGGCATGATCTCACTTAAATGGAATTAATCATCATTTACTAATTAGACGACGAGTATGAAAATGAAAAAAATAAACAAAACAAAAATATGAATAATTTTAGTAGCATTAAATAAGTAAATTAAGTTATTAAAATTTTTAATTAAATTTAAAATTATATTAGATATATCAAGGATAAGGAAAAGTAATGTATTTTGATTGACATTTTAAGTGTCAGGATTTTTTTCTTCAATGAAATTAAAATAATGAGTTTATTGGCATCTCTTTACTTAGGAAAGCATAACTGTCATAGTGATGTCATGATTAAAAATCTAGGAAAAAAGGAGTAAACTTACATTTTTAAAGTTGTCGGTTCTGAATCTTATGGGACTCTGGCTAAATTTAAATTAAAACTTCAATGCTCTTATCCAAAAAAAATAAAAAAAATTGAAGTAGACTTTAGAGTAAAATTTATGAAAAATTTTCTATAACGTTGACTTTAAAGTCTAGGTTAAATTTTTTGGATAAGGGGGTTTGGCTTGACTGTGGTTTAAGCATTAGCTAAATAATAGTCTTTACTTAGAATTAAGGCCTGAGGCAAACACTGAAAGAAAAATAATTCAAAAGTCCAATGAAACGATTTTATTATAATTTTTTCAAAAATTTAATGAACTATTTCACATATCATACAAATTAATGAAATAATTGTAATGAAATTAATTAAATAATTACATTAAATAAATTAAGGAAATAATTGCATTAAATGAATTAATGAAATATTCCTTTAGTTTATTTATTTATTTTTTTTTTTATTTGTGTTCTGATATTTTATTTTTTTTTGTGTTATTTCGGAAAAGTATTGAAATTTCAGTTATTTTTCAGGAGTCTAGTGTTTTTAAGTCTAGTTTTATTTCTTTCTTAGTGCTTTTTATTAAATAAAACTATTTAATTTTACTGTTAAATACGCAACGTCTGCGCTTTTATTTAGATTTGTCATTTCTACATAAACCCTGCACACAGAAAACAGCTTCGGTTGTGAGAACTAAATTTGTTTCCATTCAAAAATTCAGTTGTGAAAATTTAATTTTTTAATTGTAATAATTGAAAATCGGTCTAACAGCTCAATACATTCTTAGGAGAACTAAATTTTGGTCTATACTACAACTAAAAAAATTATTTATCACATCTGAATTTTTGATTCAAAACAAATTTAGTTCTTACAACCGAAGTTTTTTTCTGTGTATGTGGGCTCTAAAAAACTCTAAGCTTGCTGTGCTAATTTAGGTTGGTCTGTAATATAAATTTTGCTTTAAGTCACTATGGGCCTCTTCAGCTAAATGCGAACGAAAGCTTCGTTCGAATAAATGTATTGAAAACAAAAACAATACACAAAAATTTGTTTTTGTTTTCAATACAATCATGCGAACGAAGCTTTCGTTCGCATTTAGCTGAACAGGCCCATGGGGACTTAAAGCAAAATTTATAAAAATTGAAATAAAGGGAAAGGAGCCTAATATATCACCTACCTACTTTTACCAGTAAATGTTTAACAAGTCGCTTTATTTCTTACCCAGCCAGCATTTTTTTTTTAGACTTTTAAGCCAATTAGAGTTTTTTTCTGCGCGAGTAAATATCAAAAAAAAAAAAATACTTTTGTCATTAGAAAATGATACCCTAACCGCGACTGTTTTTAATGAGTCATTTATTATTATTTTCTTTATTAGTAGATACAATTTGTTATTGCATTTTAAATAAAACACTGAGCGTATCATTTTCGGGTGTTGTTCTAAACGTGTATATGATTAATCAGTTTTTGAGCAAGAAAAGTGTTCGCATAAAAAAGATTTTTGAAAAAACTGTCTTCCAAATGCTGCCTGGGTAATACTACCTACGCATAATGAGCAAAGAGAGACAAATCTCTGCTCATTAACTCATTAAAAAAATTTCAGATTATTTTATTAAAATAATTTTGTTGAGAAAAATAAACTCTTAATCCCCTGAACAAAAAACAAAGAAGCTCAAAAGAAAATATTTATCTTGATCAACATTTCAGAGCATGACTTTTATTTTAAGGAATTTAAATAAATAATCCTAAAAGTTATGTCATGCATTTAATTTAAAATTTTTTATAGAAGAAAAAAGTAGAGTTAGAAAACAGATTGTAAATTGTTGTTGTTAATTTGTGTTTCATTTTTTTTTTTTTTTTTTTTTTTTTTTTTGTTAAGCAATTTGTCATATTTTACTGTCGTTGTTTTTATAATATTTTATAATTAAAAAATTTTAATTTTTCATGAAATCTAATATCGGGGAGTACATTAAAAATATGAAGCGTTGAAATTCAAGCGTAGAGAAATTGTTTAATGAGCAAAACACACTTTAGAGGAGTTTAGCAACAAAACAACTATGACTAGTGGTGTGGCACTACATTAACACCCATGCAAACATTAGAGTTTTTTGTCGCAGTAATGTTAAGCATAATAATGATGCTGGTGATGAAGGGATGAGAAAAATAGCGTTGCTTTATGAGCAGCATTCAAATACTAAACAAAATTGCTGAAACAATATTAAAAATAAATTACACATAAAGTAGAAAATCGAACAAGTAATAAAATAACCAAAAAGGGAAATGAATTTTCAATTAATAGGCAACAATAGAAATTATTTAATGGAATTTATTGGTTGCCAAAATGTCATAAGCCTGAGTGTGTTTGTATTTTCTTATGGTGTTATTAATCAAAAAAAAAATAAATAAATAAATAATTAATAATCTATAGACGGCAGAGTAGCCCATTATTGCATTTTAAGTGTTGTCTTCGCTACACCATTTCATGTGTTTTTCTTAAAAAAAAAATATTCCAAAAAATTCAAAAAAATTTTTTTTAAATAAATTAAGTTATAAAAAAAATTATTTTAAACAAATAGAAATCAATACTTAATATTTTTCCAAAACGTACTTGACAAAATTAATAAAAAAATACTTTTTTTCAGATATGAAAACTATTAGATAATTTTAGTTAAAGGTTGAAAGCCTGTTGGATGCTCGCTTGATCGAAATAAAAATATTGAAATAAAAATATTTTTAATATCTGGAAAAAGTCTTTTTTTTTTAATTATACTTAAAATGATACCTCAATTTGGGTTAAACTTTATAATTTTTACTTTGAAAAATAGAATTCCACCTTGATGTTTATAGGAAATATTTAAATTTAAGCAGTTTATCAGCACCAGAGCTAACAATTAGCTTTACATTGGCCTCTACCCAAAACCCAATTTCTTTAGGATAAAGTGTAATATTTGTTGTTGTTGCTGGTATATTTTTTTCGGCTCCATGTGTTGTGTAACCATTAAGGAAATCATAAAGTATGTTTGGTCATAAGCAAAAATATTATTAACTTGGCCCGTAAATGGCTAGAAATCTACTTGCGCATATGATACTTATGCATACGTGTAAATACGTACTCGTACGTAAGTACATACACACAAACATAAGTATCATGTGCACAAACATTTTGATGCATTTACCTCAATGCATTTGATGCATGATAAATAGTCAATCAATGCGTACAATAAACAACCATAAAAAAAGAAATTGTTTACGTACCAGCAAGTAAATAGGTAAATAAAAATTTATACACGTTGGCTTGTGTGTTAAAGTGATGACACAACGGAAACCTCTCAATATACAAAATTTTTTTTAAACATAACGACGTGTAAGAAAAAGCAACAAATATGATTTTGCTTTACTAAAATAGCAGTAGCAGTGGTGAAGTAGAAGTAGCAGTCAGTACATACAGTTGACTGTAGGTATTCACAAAACCCACACACTACTTGCAAGGACAGACAAATCCAAAAGACACCACTTAAACCAGCCTTCACTGTTATTGTTGTTGGTAACTATCTACTACCAGTTTAATGTTGGGTTTCTCAAAATAAGCTCAACAATACAAGTTGCATGGACAGACAACGAATAAATTTTCTGTCGATGCGGTTTAAATGTGCGAACAAATTCCTAATGCGTTATTGAGTCAAGTCATATTATTAATTTATGTGTTAATATAAATATGCTCATACTAATATTCATATTAAGTAAGTACTTGAAGCACAAACAGATATTTAGTATTAATTTTCTTATTATTATTGTTGATGTTGCCTTTGCCTTGTTGCTGCCATTAATGTGGTGTGTTTGCATGTTTTATGGCTAAAACGAGCAGCAACTAAGCAAACAAAGTATAAAATCAACAAAAAAAAAATAATAAATAAATGGGCCTACAAAACCAATTTAACTCAACTCTTCTTTCAATCAGCACACATTACACTTTCAACACAAAGTTGCAAATGCGGGTCGAAAACGTGCATCAGCGCGAAAAACTAATCAATAGAGTTTTAAATGCAGTTTAAAGTGCAAACGAATTACTAAAATGAAATTCAGGGGACGAAACTGCTTGAAAAAAAAAATAAAAATTTATTTTATTTGGTTTTATAAGAAATAAGTGACGACTTAGCCTGACTTCATTAATTTTTTCTTAAGCAATAACAACTCATATTCTGATATACAGATCCGGCGCCACATTCTTACATTGATAATATTTCAATCATATAAACTTTAAATTTTTTTCGTTAATCTAATGAACAATTCATTATATTTCAATAAATTCATTGTGTTAAAAAATCATTTCATTAATTAAATTAAATAATTAATTTCAGTAATTTTATAATATTTATTAATTCAAGGAAATATTCATGAAATTAATGAAATATTCATTAGTTCAATGAAATATTTTTTAAAATAATGAAATAATTTCATTAAAATAATTTAAAATTTAATTAATTCAATGACTTAATTCGTTGAAATATTCATTTAATTAATGAATTTATTTCGTGAATAATTTCAATAATTTAATGCAAAATTTTATAAATTCACATACAGCCTAATTATGAATAAAAATTCCCCGGGAGCTTTTTCACTTTTCCCTTTCCTATTATTTTAAACAAAATATCTGATTTAGGAAAATTTCTCCCAAAAACCAAAATTCTCCCAAGGAAAAAATTATTGGGAATATTCAATGAAATCCTTCCATTAATTTAATGCTAAGTATCCTTAATTCCCATTAAATTTTTCATAAAATCAAAGCACAAATTTTAATGAAATCGTTTCACTTGATTAATGAAACCTTTTTTCTTTTAGTGTAGCACTTAGAGAATTTTTTTCATATAACATCTGAATTTTTTCAGTAATCCAATAAAATATTCATTGATTTTTCAATATATGACAAGTTTCATTAAACTAATGAAATACATCATTAACTAAATGAAATATTTCATTAATTCAAAGAAATACTAATTCATTTAATGAAATAATTTAATGCCAAATTTCCTTAATTCACACCAAAAAATTCATTAAATCAAAAATATTTTTAATGAAATCATTTCATATGATTTATGAAACAATTTCTCTTAGTGTAGCAGTGAAAAAACAAACCCTTAGAGACTTTTAATCATATAACTTCTAAATTTTGTCATTAATCTAATGAAAAATTTATTCATTTTCAATCAATAACACATTGCATTAAACTAATGAAATATTTCATTAATTCAATTCTATATTAATTCATTTAATAAAATCATTTTATTCATTTAATGAAAATTTTTATGAATTTAATTAAATATTTTTCTTTATTTTAATTAAACATTTCAATAAAATAATGAAAATTTTCATTAAATTAATGAATAATTTCATTACTTTAATGAATATGTTTAATAATTCACATCAATGAAAAGTTTTTAATGAAATCATTTCATTTGATTTATGAAACATTTTTTTTTTTGCAGTGTAGCAGGGCGAACACTTAGATTCATTTACTTAGACAACAGAAATCTGGCTCTGATACACCTAAGTAACATAAAACTTGGCAAAAATTTACAGATTTTTGTAAAGAACCCACAGTTTTACTGTAGACTACAGCCCATAATAAAATGTCATTTGATAGCGAGCTATTTTTATTGAATTGTTCAAGTCACTTCTTATAAAATAAATTAAATTTCGTTTTCTTTTATATGAATTTTTGTGTAAATTTTTCATTTAAAGTTTTTTCTTCTTTCCTTTGCTGATTAGTGGTCTAGAGCCCTTTTGCATATTTCTTCAATAAATGCATTCACAGAATTTCCTGCTTGGCTTTGAAGTGTAGCTTACGATCACCAAACTCCAAAAATAAACACTTTAAATCCTTAAAGCACCAGAAAAAAAATTTACTTGAAACACATTGAAGTGTCCTCGATTTTTTTTTTTATTAAAAACACATTTAACCACAGTCCTGCTCGTGGTCTTGGCTGCTGTCAGACAGCCTTTACACAAACTATTAATAATAATGGAAATGTGCGTTCGTATGTGTCTGGTTCGGTGTGTGTTTGTGCTTATGTGTGCATATAAGAAATACTAAATGACTGTTTTCATTATTATGCGAAAACGCACTTATCATTAACGATATAGTAATAATGTTTTCATATTCAAAATGTCTATTTAAATGTGGTGCTTAGGACGAGCGTACACTTGTAATGAATCTCAGCTAGAAGCGACAGACATAAAACAACGCAAACAAAAACTTTTTTTGGTCTTTTAATATAAAATGGCAAATCGTATGCATGTTTGGACGGAGTGTACGAGTGTTTGCTTGATAATGAAGGTCTAAAAGCTAAAACTAGTAACAAAACAAAAAGTTAATAAACATTATTTTACTACCCACATGTCGGGTGGTGTGCAAAACGAAGTGGAGACGTAGAAAATCCAAAAAAAAAAACATGAAAACACATAATAAAACGAAACCGAACTGCAAAAAGAAATAGAGTAAAAATTGTAACAATATTAAGATTGAACAAGTTAAGTTTCATTAGTAGTGTTTATTGCAGGGATGGAAAGATTAAAAAATTTGGTTCACGTGGCGGTCTCACGGACATTAATTAGAATGGCAAGATTCCATTTTGCGCGTAGTGATAATAGATACGGAATTAAAATAAATTAATTTGAAGTGTATGAGAGGTTTTGCAGGTTACTTAAATACACATACCAGACACGTATTATATCTGTGGCAAATATGGAAAAATGACTTATGTCTTATTAAGTCATTTTAAAAGAGGACTACTGTGACCAACAACTTCACTAGTGCCCTTCACTAGTCTAAGGGAAAGTGAAGCGAATATAAGTAAAACACTTATTTGTGCACACTTAGCCAATTCTTTCCAATTGACAATCTCATCTTAGTGCCCCTGTTAATGCTGACGAGGTTTTGTCAATCGTCGACGTGGAGATATACTGGCAACCCTAGCACAAAGATAGGGTGAAGAAGTCCTATCTGCTAATACATTCTAAAAAAAATAGTTACAGAAACTAAATTTTAAGGCCCTATGCTGCTTATAGGATCGAGGGGAATATATACAATCTTCGGAGTAAAGAGAGCTTATAATATTTCAAAGAAATTTGTTGAAAAATATAATTATTCATTAGAAGTACAGTTTAAATAAATTTATGAACCCATTATTGGCCACTAAATATAAGAAATCGTTGGAATTTTTTTAGGACTTCAATTAAGAAAAATTTTCATAAATTTATCCCCCCACTTTTGGTTTTTTTATATGGACTGGTCTAAAATGGGTTAAAGAAACTTGAGTGCCCGCTACTTATATATATTGGGATCTCCTTTAAATAAACGGATTAAATATACCAGATTCCCAAAAAATCTGTCGGAAAAATACACTTTCAATCGTACAATTAATGAGAAGTAGGCGTAAAAAAGGGCGTGGCTAGTTGTTAAAACTTCCTAAATCGTGCTTGGTTCAGCTTAGCCTTTCTCAAATTCTTATGCGACCAATAAAAGTCAATTAATTTTTGCTTGTAGCTGAAAACTAGTTGAAAGTCTTGACTTGTAGTCTAAACTACTAACTAATTTTGGTTATCAAAATCACTGTGAAAATAAAGAATGTTTTGTAAAAGTTTTGCTCAATACTAAGTGGGACTATTCTGCTATTCTAAGAAATTTTTTTTTAAATTTCCATTCCTGTTTTATAGTTAATATTGCTGTTGTTGTACGTGCAAATTGTTGCTTAAACGAAGGCGCCATCTTCATTGCTGCGGTTATTTCTTAAGTTTCAAATACAAAATTCTATTTCTCACCACTCAGGAGAAAAACTAAAAAAATACTGAATTCAGGATACACTAAGAAAAATTTTATCTTAACTTGTAAGGAATTAAAAAGAAATAGCAAACGGCATTTTTGAAGAATTTCTTAAGTGAATTTGGTTACAGCGATGATTTATTTCAAAATCAAAAAAGCAAACAATTCAAAAAAGGCATTTACATAGATATTAGAGATAATTCTCGTTGACAAATTGGCAACAGGCTGCTACAAAATATAAGACCAAAGCTGCCACATAATACTATTTTTGTCACGACAGTCACACTTAGGTGTGATTATACTTCGTATAATCAAAACTAGCGTTGCTTGTAAACTATCTGTATTTTTGGTACCACTACGTCACTTATAATCAGCGTTAATAGTATAAAGTATATGGCCAGCTTTGTCTCATATCATAACAATCATAAGCAGGCCTGTTTTAGATTTTGGCAATTGGAATGATTGTGTCACATACCCACACAAGAATGGCTCTCCTTTTTGAATTAAAAATAATTACAAAATCTGTTGAATAAATATGCAAAACTAATAAATAAATCATTATCTCATCAACCCACAAAAAGTCATAACTCAAACATAATTTATTTAAGCACACACAATAATAATAATTTAACCTGAGAACCATAAAATTATTTTACAAGCACGCACACTTGTAAATATTAAAAAAAAAAGTAAGGAGAAGTTAAAAGGCTTTCCAATTTTAAGGGCCTTCAGTAAAGAGTTAAGCTAAAAAGCTAATTGTTACAGATACTTTTTGGTTTTTGAAATTTTTTGCTTAAAAGAACCCTTTCAAGCTTCCTACACAATCTTTAAAAGTGGTTGTATCAAACACCTGCCTACACACAGCCACTCGTACATACAAATGGATATTAATTGATTATTTTTTCTGTGTATTTCTACTTCTACACTGTCAGTGCGTTTGGTAATCCCAACGTTACACAAACATACAAATAAAATTTTTATTTTATTTTATTTTCCTATTATTCTTATTACTATTAGATTTTGCTCACACTTTTGGCAACTAATCATTTACACAAACACACACACATATACCCACTCTCACTCACACACATTTTCGTTTGTACTTATGCAGGCAAACACAAAGTCAAACGTTTGTAATTGATAGTAAAAAGTTACCGAAAACAATTTTCAGCCCTGGATTTGGTTGATTTTGTTTAGGCTAGACAGAGCAAAAATTATAATTTTTCTTGAGAAAACGTTGGCTGAAAAAATTCAAATAAAGCACTCAAGTGCAATTGCTTTTCTGAGATTCAACACCAGGAAAACTTTACATCAAAATGCTTCAGGGCATTTATAACCCATAAAAAATGCACTGAGAATTTTATTTCTTAAAACCAGAAGAGCCAAACACTTACAGAGAATGTGTAGAAGTGTATCGTTACTCTTTGGAGCCCTTCAGATGCAGCAATAGGCTTTGAAGGACAGTTTCTGCTTATCAGTTTCAGAGCTAGCCATCAGCTAGGAAATATTTTTCGTATTCTTGCTTAGCAGTTCAAGTGTAACATCGTTCAATTTGGGATTCGATTCCTAATCTTTAATCCTCTTGACTTTAAAGTCAACGTTATCAAAATTTCTCATATAATTTTTTCATAAATTTTACTTTAAAGTCTACGTCAAATTATTTTGGATAAGAGCATAAGTCTTCAAGCAAACTATTTAGTCAGAAACTTTAAATCACATTATTGTTTTCTTCAGCCTAAATACTAGCAGTCATTTTTGACGTTAATAGGCATGCCAGCTGATCGCTAAGTGACTTGTAATCACAGTCACTATTCAGAAAATGTTCTTCCTGTTGCAGAACAATGACTGAATAGAGCGTTTATACAGTGTGATTTTTTTGCTATTATCTTTTTGGCAACACTAGTTTTGACAGCTCACGCACGTTTTGTATCTTGTGTCACTGTCAAACATCTTCAGTTTGGTCTATAATTTAATCATGAATCGTCTTACAAACGAACAACGCTTGCAAATTATTGAATTTTATTACCAAAATGCGTGCTCTGTTAAGAAAGTTCATCGCGCGCTTCTTTCATTTTATGGTCAGTTTAATCGACCTACTGAGGATTCTATTCGGGCTATTCTAACAAAATTTCGCACCAAATTTACATTGTTGGACATTAAACCACCAACACGCTTACGTAGAGTGCGAACTGAAGAAAATATCGCAGCCGTATCGGCCAGTGTTGGTGATGACCGTGAATTATCGATTCGGCGCCGTTCGCAGCAATTGGGCCTCTGTTACTCCACTACGTGGAAAATTTTGCGAAAGGATTTGGGTGTGAAGCCTTATAAGATACAACTGGTGCAAGAATTGAAGCCAAACGACCTACCACAACGCCAAATTTTTGGTGAATGGGCTCTTGAAAAGTTAGATGAAGATCCACTTTTTTATCGAAGAATTGTGTTCAGGGACGAGGCTCATTTCTGGTTGAATGGATACGTGAACAAGCAAAACTGCCGTATTTGGAGTGAAGAGCAGCCAGAAGCATTGCAAGAGCTACCAATGCATCCACAAAAAACAACCGTTTGGTGCGGATTATGGGCTGGCGGCATCATTGGGCCGTATTTCTTCAAAGATGATGCGAATCACAACGTTACTGTGAATGGTGAGCGCTACCGTGCGATGATAACAAACTTTTTTTTTGCCCAAAATGGAAGAGCTTGACTTGCATGACATGTGGTTTCAACAAGACGGTGCCACATGCCACACAGCACGCGAAACAATGGACCAATTGAGAGGCGAGTTCGGTGAACAGTTTATTTCACGCTTGGGACCAGTCAATTGGCCGCCCAGATCGTGCGATTTAACGCCTCTAGACTATTTTTTGTCTATAGGGACAAGCCCGCTTCGATTGACGCACTGGAAGCCAACATTGCCAACATTATTCGTGAGATACCGGCCGAAATGTTGGAAAGAGTATGCCAAAATTGGACTAAGCGGATGGACCATTTGAGGCGCAGCCGCGGCCAACATTTGCATGAAATAATCTTCAAACATTAAATTATATCGACCCAACTATCGATCCAAATAAATATTTCATGCATTTTTCTGAATTTTATGTGTTTTTTTTTTTTAAATTTCCGATAGTTCTTATAAAATCACCTTTTATCAAAGCGAAGGCAAATCGGCTTTCTTCGTCTGAAAAACCTGCCTTGCCTTGGTAGTGTACTGCTCCTTATGCTAGTTAGCATAGAAGAAATTAAAGCTTCTATATTAGAGCCCTCATAACTCTATCCCTTAGAGACTCGCATGTTTGTTTGAAAGTCAGTATCGCTGCATAAAAGACTAATGGGAGAGCGATTAACGCCAGAGTCTATGCTCCAGTGCAGTTTTTAGAGTCTGATGGGATGGTATGTAAACATCTTCGACATGTTACTCCTTTAAATAAGTCTAGACACTTACTGTGTTGGTACACGGAGAACACAATTTCGTTTGAGAGAACTAAATTTGAGGCCCCTCAAAAACTCAGTTGTGATAGTCGAATTTTGTACTTGTTACAATAGAAAATTGATCTTACAGCTGGAAGTATTTTGAAGAGCACTAAATTTTGAACTTCTAATTGCCTCAACTTAAAAATTTGATTATCACAAGTGAATTTTTGATTGGAAACAAAATTAGTGCTCTCAAAAGCAAATGTTTTCTGGCTCGAAAATCGAATGGCCCTCAGATTTTATGCTAATCTTAAATAACCTTAGTTTGAACTGGAATGTTTGCTGGGCATGTAAGAGACCATTGTTTCATTGCCGTGGTTGTGTATATTAATTTTTGTTTTTTTTTACTCTTTTAATGTTTTCGTTTTTGTTGTTTCTTTAGTTTTATGTTTTGTTTTCATTCAGGATACGTTGCAGAATGTTAATAACTTTTATTTCATTGTGTAAAAGAAAATCACACGTTAAAAACAAAAATAATTTGCGCTGACACAGCAAATCTACAACCACCACCAACACCAAGCCAACAAAATTTTTGCAAGCAAAAAGAAAAGAAAATGTAACAGCAACTTGTGTTTTTAGCAACCAGTGTCCATATCAAATTAATATAAGGACATGATTATTTTACAAATATACATGCAAACACACACACATACACACAGAGTTACGTGCATGCATGCGTACATAAAAGGCCAAGAGACTTAATAGTTATGTGTGCGTGTTTAGAGGGAAGTATTTGAAGATTTATTTTAATCCTTTTAATCTTTTTTTCCTCTTTTTTTTCATTTTTGTTTTGTTTATTTGACAATAAAACTGAACTTCTAATGGGGTTGCATTTTCAATAACTAGATTAAAATCACATTTAAATTAGTAGAAAATTTATTGTAGAGAATTTTGTTTGTTTGTGGGCCACAACAGTAATAACTGATACAGCGACCCCCAGGCTTTAATATCTATTTAAGAGATACTGTTAAGTTGTCAAAATTGTATTTTGCTTTTGCAAAATTTATTTATTTTATCATTTAAATATTAAGTGAATCAACTATAAATTATTAGATTTTTATATCAGAAAAATTTATAATTAAAACCAGATTCTATCTAAGTTTAATTGTCATAAATTTTTTTATTTAACCCTGGAGTTCAAAAGGGACCAAAATGTTCTTTCTTTTTTAAATAAACAGCAGTTTTATAAGAAAAGCCACAAATGCCGGTTGTACAAACTCAGATTTCGTTAGTTTCTTCTTCGTTTCTAGAGGGTCCTCTAGTTTAATTGTCATAAAGTTTTTTATTTAACCCTAGAGTTTCGTAAAGACAATAAGGTTCTTTTTGAAAAGAATAGGAGTTTTGTAAGAAGAGCTAAAAGAGGAACAATAAAATTTTGTCTAAACGATTTATTTCAGTTGTCATGGATTGTCCGTAGGGACAATAAGGTTCTTTTTAAATGAATGAGAGTTTTATGAAGAGAAAAAAAAATGAAGGATCTTGCAATTGAAGTGCGTAAGAGCAGATTTTTTAAGTTGGTGGTATTTTGTGGCTTCATTTTGTCTCAATTATTTGTTTTCGTTGTCATGGATTTTTTTTAACTCTGGAGCTAGGTGTCTTATAAATGGAATGAGTCATATTTTTAAAGTCGATATTATTTTTGCTGTCTTATGCTCTATAAGTTCTTTGTTTTAGTTGTCATGTACTTTTTATTTTAACCCTGGCAACAATGCGCTTCTATTTTGCATGAATAAAGAATATATTTCGAGTTTTATATAAAAAATGAAATACAGAGAAACCTAAAAATGGAGTGAGTGGCAGTAAAATTTGATCTTGTAAGAGTTTTCTTTGGGATATTAAGGACATTTCGATAATTTAAGTAATATAATCAACTTAAAATCCCAAGTGTTAAATATTTATGGTACAAGGAGGGTCATACTATCACAGTTTCTTAAATTTTAGTAGTGTCTCAGATTGAACTCTGAGCATTATAAGCCACCAATGAGCAGAGTGCCTTAATTTTTCTTTTTTGTTTTAACAAATTAATAAATTTAAATCTTTTTTAAGTAATAAATTTTTTAGCAAAGCAATTTCTTTTTTTTTTTTAGTGTGTGTTTAAATTTGTTGTTTTATTATGTGGAATAATGACAATCATAAATTACAAAATATGCATATAAAATCTTTGTTATTTAGTTGTTTTCATTTTTATATGCAGTTTTTGTTGAAAGCTTTTACAACTTTATTGAAAAATTTAATACTTCACATGCATAATGTTCCAAAAAATAAACAACAACAACAACAACAATAACAACGAAAATGGCATAAAAATAAATTTAATTTGTAAAAACAAATAATGCTCTGGCAGATTTTATAGCCGCAAGTCTCAACAAATTATAGACAAACATCGAATATCCTGAATCTATGGTTATTTGTGCGTGTGTGTGTGTGTGTGTGTGTGTGTTTATGTATATTAAATTGTCTGAATTTGTGTCTGTGGCCATGATTAATTGTATACAAGAAAGTGTGGCCCAAAATTTTTATTGCATCCCAGAATGAATTTGAAAAACTAGTGACATGTTTAAGTTAAAAAAGAGACCAAACAAAAGGAAAGAATTTAAAATAGTCAATAATTATAGTTGTATGACTATTTATGGATTTTTTTGCTGTTATATTTGTGCTTACATAAAAGCTGACAGTGTTTAAGGGTGTAGCAAAGTCTGTGTCTATTAAAGGGCTGCACAAGCATACTTGAAAGCCATACATCACTGTAAATATGTGTAATATTTTATAAGCCATGTCAAGTATGCTTGTGCAGCCCTTTAGTATCTATCAGATGTTTGATTTAAATTTAAAAAAAAAAACAAAAAGTTGATTAAAACCAATTTAAAAAAATTAAATAAAATAATTTCAGAAAGACACAAAAAAAATACTTTGGTGGACAAGACCCCACTGAATGCAGTAACCAAAATTGTTTCTTTATGAACGCATAATTGCATTCCCATTGACTGACTTAGCAAAAAATAATGGAAATAATTCTCTTTAAATTTTATATTTAAACACTTCAAAAAAAGCGATTTAAAGTGCCGAAGAAGTTACTTTTAATTACACATGGTATGCGATTTTTAAACACTTGCATCTCGGCAACAATTTAATTACTATTTTAAAGTTTTTAAAGAGAGAATAACTTCCTTGTAATGGCACGCTAAGGTTAAATTCATTGGTTTTTTCTCAGAAGTAGGAGTACTTCTAGCCTGCAGTTGTAGTGATTTTTACACTTCTCTTCCTTACTTTTTTTGCTGGGGTTAGTCCCCATTTTAACTAAGACTATGTAGCAGCCCATAATGTCAGGTATGGGGTGCTGTTATTCGAGCTGCTTTTTCTAGAGTTTAAAAATGCAGGCCTTAAAAATAATAATAATAAAAAAAAATTGTTAAAATATTATTTATTTTACAAAAAGTATCCATTAACTGGCCGAATTTTACTATGATTTAGTAACTTTTAACGTTTCGCTACCTAGTTATTTTTAACAACACGTTTTGTTGTTAAAATTATCGACTGTGCGATTCAGTAACTGCAACCATGTACAACAACCCAAAAATGTCTACGACTATTAAGGACAAAAACCAGAAAAATATTTATTTAAGCAAAATTAAAAAAAAGGTTTTTAATAAGGACTGTTTTATAAACACAAGCAATCAAATCGTGTGAAAATTTTATATGAAAATTAAGCAAAATATTGAATGTTTTTCATAAGAATTTTTTTAGACGAGTTGATCGTTTGTGTTATAAGACAGTAATAAAAAATTTAGCTTAGGAAGCTATTATTAAGCCCAACTGATTTTTAAGAAGTTGGCTGTTATTATTTATTTTTTATTTAATATGATGTTTATAGAAAACGAACAATACAATCGTCTAAAAAAGTTTCTGAAAAACAATCAAAAATATTTGATAAATTAAATGAATTTTTTTAATAAATTTAGTGCTCGTTTACTGGAAGCTGCACATAAGTATCGGGAAACTACAGGTTATATCGTTAAAATTGTTACTGAATAGCAGAGTCACACGCCACTGGGTTCCTGTAGCTTTTTTTTTTCTGCAGTTACTTTGACTTTTCGGTCTCTGGTGGTAAAGTATTGTTGAAACCAGTCTAACCATATTTAAAAGAATCATTATAAATTAAACAAATCAATTGATTCTCATATTAACCTCTTCTATAAGGCCACCTTACAAATTAGATTCCAATAGATTTCAGAGTAAAATTTTAATTTACAAAATAGCCGTATGATTTGTCAAACAATTTTTTTTTTACTTAAAACCTATGCCTTCATATTGTTGCCCTTAGTTATAGTCTGTAATTTTTGTTTTAATTTTACCAACTTTGAAAAGTTTTGCTTTCCACTGTGCACTAACAAGAACTTTCATTTACATGTAAATAGATAACAAATACACATACTTAATTATGTACTCGTATATGTGTTATTTTATGTAAAAGACATTTATGCCATGTAATTAATACAAACATAATAACAAGTATGTATGTATTTACAATAACAAAACAAAACAATAAAATATTTATTTAAAAATAAATTAAGTTTGAAATTGTTTGAATAAAAAAAAAAAATTTTTTTAAATTTTACAAACGAATAATTTTGAGCAACAATTAACAAAACAGTTTTAAAGCTGGGCTTTATCATAAATTTATAAAGCAAAAATATTTTAAAAATTTCATAAAGTTCGAAATTTTTAGAAATTAATTTTGTGATCATGACTGCAGCAGCAGTAGCGAAGGGAAGGGACTAGTGAAAAAAAGAGAATGAATTATGTTTTAACGTAACGTAAAGCTATTTGTAAATAGCTTTTCAGTATTTATGGAATATTTATAAATATGTTTAGGGAAAATATGAGTTCATTGGCACAAATATGAAGATTACGGGATAGGACATATATCATTTTAAAGGGAAGGTCGTCTAGGTTTGTAATTTACTACCCAAATAGTCAGAAGTTACTTTAAACTATTTTTAATAAATTTTTGAAATTTCCATATACCCCAAAGCTGTTGCTTTAAGGGATTTTTACCATTTCCCACTTTGCTGAGGTACCAGTCCCGATTTTGTCCATGAAAATTACCAAAATCAAAAAGGTTCTAAACTTTCTAAAAGTGTTTTAAGATTTTCGAAAACTTTCGTAGTTTTTATTTTATGATGCTAGACGGAAGCTTCCTAAATTCTTTAAAACAACATTACTAGAGTATATGGAAACTTCAATTAATTTTTAAAAATAGTCCAAAGTAACTTCTGAGAATTTAAGCGGTAGATTAAAAATCTAGACAGTCTCCTCTTTAAAATGATATGTGTGCCATCCCATAATCTTTATAGGTTCGTTGGGAAGTTGGGAAGAAACTACATTCACAAAGTGAGGGAAAATAAACGTCACGAGTTAAATAAGTCTGTATGACCTCCTCTTTAAAAATATATGTTTTCCATTTCGCAATCTTTTATGGTTCGTCCGGAAATTGGTAAAATCACTTAGAGCATCAGCACTGGGGTATATGGAAATTTCAAAATAATCCAAAGTAACTTCCGAACGAACCATAGAATATTACGGGATGGAACACATATCATTTTAAATTAAAGACTCTCTAGATTTTTAATCTATTGAGCAAAAACTCAGAAACTACTTGGGATTATTTTAAAAAAATTTTTAAATTTTAAAATACCCCAGGCTGTTGCTCTGAGTTATTTTAGCAATTTCCGGACGAACCATAATTGCGAAATGGAAAACATATATTTTTAAAGAGGAGGTCATATAGACTTATTTAACTCGTGACGTTTATTTTCACTCACTTTAAGAATGTAGTGTCTGTTTGGTTTTCTCTAAAACTTTGCAAATGTTATGATTTAAAAAGAAAATTTAAATTAATTTTTTATTTTTATTTAAAATGAAATAATTTAATAATTAAATTTGAAAATATGTTTAATGATTTTAATTTAATTTAATCATAACCACCGCTGTTAATTAGAATACAGATTTTGAGAATGGCCAAGCAAACAAACTGAAACGTTTTTTTATATAATTTTAATATTAAATACCAAAATTGTCATAAATTTTATTACATTTAATTTTTTATGTAAAGAAAGCAACTTGAAAAGTGCCTTTGAAATGAAAAATAATTTTAAGTAAAATAGAATTTTTAAATTCTAATATAAAATAAAATATTTTCTTTAAGCAACACAACTCTGAAAAACTTCTTGGCTTGTCTGCAAAAAACGCCCAGGGTCTAGGCAGGAATCGAACCTGTGATCCTAAGACTAATAGGTTAGTAAGCTAGTTTTTAAAATATGAACAGCGTCATTTTAACACAATAAAGCTTTAATAAAGCTTCCACAATTAGAAGACCATTCAATGAGCTAATGCAAAAATGTTAGTTGAATTTTAAGGTCTTATAAGCGATTTTGACATCATAAAGCTGTAGAAAAGGTTTGAATAATATTTTTTTCAAAAATAACCGGAAATATCATCAACCTAAATCAGTTTAACATCATAAAGCCTTCAAAATTGTATCAGTGATATATTTTACCCCTAATTAGATCCATCACTGAGCTAATGCACAAGTATTATTTAAAAAGATGAACTAAAATCAGTCACTTCAACATGATAAAGATTTAATTGATATTTTTAACACTTTAACAAAACAATCACTGAACGAACTGGTCTAAAAATATGAAGCCTATTCTTTGTAGAGCTTATGTAGTGTCTAAATTAATCTTTAAAAAAAAATTAGTTATTTTTTTAATATTTTCTAAAACCCTTATGGTTCTGCTTGCTTGTATAACAAATGTTGCGTGACTAAGTGACAGAGAGAGTGAGTGTATATTAGTTAAACATAAGTGTGGCTAAAATTGGTGACAATTCACGTACGCACACATTGCCTTACACACACGCACACATTTAATACAATTAAATACACAAAAGACTACCACCTCCACTACTTAATATTTAAATCGAATGGTTTATTTGAAATTAATTTAATGAAAAATCATTATATAAAATTTATGAAATTATTCAATGTATTGTTAATTACAAAAAAGTTACCATCGCACAAACGTATACATTCAAAATCATACACATCTATACAAGTCCTTAAAATGCCTGGCAGGTAACTCCACTTGGTTTTGTTTGATACTCGTATTTTAAACTAATTATTTCTTAACTAGCAGGGATAGCTGTTTGTAATGCTTTTAGTAGAGCTTATGGACTAAATAGTTGGACTGTTAGTAAAATTTCGTATTGGTAACATAAAAAGGAAGCTGTTGATTTTTATGGTGTTTAATTTTATTTAAGACTTTATCTTTAAATTTTGGGAAATTTTAATTTTTTATGTTCTTTAGCAGAGAACTACAAAAATCACATTATTAATTGATTATGCATAATTAAAATTTTTATGTTTAATCAATTAAGCTCCACAAAAAAACAATTTGAGATAAAATCGTGCACAATATTTAATAAAATCATGTTTGAGGCATGATTAGAAATTGACTAGTTTTTATGCTGTTCGACACGATTGAATATAAAAACCAAAAAATCAAACACAGTCACTAGCATGCATATTTCGTGAAGAAAATATTCAGCAATACAAAGTAGCATTTGAAAACAAACAAGTAGTAGGTTATTCAAATATGTGTGATCGTTGATTTAATGCCTTTTTAGCATATTTTTGTTTTTCAATATTTGCATTTTGTATTTTAAATTCAATCATGTTAAATAACATTAAAAAGCAATCAGTTTTTAATCGTGCTTCGAGCATGAATTATTCAAATGTTGTGCTTTGAATAAATCACCCACAAAAATAGAAACTCTTTCCTGGTAAGACCAGGACCACACACAGCAATTTTAGTTAGGCAATTCTTTATTAATTCTCTTTTGGCAATTGTTGCATTTTTATTCATTCAGCATTCAAGCCAGCTGTCTTTTTTTTACAGCTTTTTAAAAAAAATACAAAGAGAGAACAAAAGTTTGTACCCTTTTCCATTCTTCTTTCCTCCCTCTGCTACAAAATCAAGAATTAGAAAACCAAAATTGCTGTGTATGATCCTGGTCTTAGTAAGAGAACTCGGTTAGTTGTATAGTGCTAAAGCAGTCACAAAAACATTCAAGTTTAACTTAAATTAGCGTAATTTCTCAGCAAAAATTAATTATTGAGGAAATTTGGCATTGTGCTGTAGTCAGCTTGTAGCCTAGCAAATTGCTTGCCGGGTATACACATTTAACGAAAATTTTAATCACACGGTTGTAAACACTTACAACATGTAGTAAGCAGGAGCATTTACTCGTTGTATATGAATCATTTTCATTTTAATCTCCATAAAAAATATGCGTGTAATACTTGTGTAAATGAACAAACTCACACACACACTTCTAGAGTTTCTGTCCTGCAATTGCAATTTATAAAAAAAAAATTAAAAAAATAACAAAGTGAAAAATTCAATAAATCCCCTGGTGTATTAAACACAATACCACAATTATAGAATTTTTCGAATGATTAAGTTTTTGGCTCGGTTTTATTTGCAATTTTATTTTAATAATTTTTTTTTAATTTTGGCTTAGAGTTTAAAATTCCATAAATTTAACTAAAACTAACCTGTGTCTATGTTTAGTATTATTTTAGTAACATACAGACAGAAAGACAGACATATTTGCACAGTAACTAAGGCTATTGATTGTGTTTAATTGCTTTAAAGGTTTAAAATTTATAATTATGAAAAGTGAATATGACAAAGACAAATTTTATAATTATTTTCGTGTTAATGAAAAAAATTAAAGCCTTTTTTGCAGAGAGGAGTATTCTATGCAAGGTTTGTTTTATTAAGAGAATGCCTTGCAAGTCTTCTTTCTAATTGTTTTACTAATGCTTAAGAAGCGCATCAGGTAATTTTTATAAGCATATAAAAACCAAAAGCCTGCATTATTACAATTTCGTTCTAAATACTCGTATATTCTTATTTGATTTCAATAAATTTTATTAAATTTCTGTTAATTTATTACCTTCAATTCATTATATTTATTGGCAACAAAAAATTCATACTCAGAAAAGCCAACAAAAAAAGAAATCAACCTACAACTACATGTTCTTCTTCTAACTTATAAATTCCTTCTAATAAGTAGAAAAATGTTTACGTTTAATATGACATCAATAAATTAATAGACAATAAATTGTTTTAATTACGAAAACAAACAAAAAAACAAAAAAATTCTTAGTAAGTGTTTTGTTTTTCTGTTAATGATTGACATTTACCAACAATTTATTCAAGTTATTTGTTTTATGGTTGTTAATTAAATGTGTTACCGCCATCATTAAACATTTGATGGAATCTCATCAATAACTTAAGGAAAAAGGTAAAGGCTTTAGTATCAAATGTACTAACAAAAAAAAAAAAAAAACAAATAAATAAAGTCAAAGGTCCATCAATATGGCTTAAAAGAAATATTCTTTAAAATTACTTATTCTATAGTTAAGAGATTCTAAATTCAAATACAAACAAGAAACACTCAAAATTAATTAAATTCAAATAAAGTGACAAAGACCATTACACACCATAATATTGGAACTGACATGATCATCTTAACATTTATAGCCTTCTAGAGATAATATGAGCCTAATTTTGAAATTCTTTTGATTACACTGACATAAATTTTTATAAGCATTTTTTTTTTAACAATTGCTTTATGCTTTCTTCGTTTGTTTAATAATTAAAAAATAAATGTATTAACTGCTCACTTGTAACCATGAAAATGAAATTCTTAAAACAAATTAATTGTTTTTCTTACTAAAAGCTGTTAAGTACATATAAAGCTTTAACCATTTTTAACTTAAATTCTCATATTAATAGCAAAATTTTTAACGTGTTTTTCTTGTTCTTAAATTTTGGTGATAATTTCAATTAATGCTGCATTTAATAAATAAATAATTGTTTTCAATCGTCCCACAGACACTTGTGAGAACTAAGAATAGCCAGAAGGCAGCCAGCATAAGCAGACAGACTGCCTTATAACATTATCCTTACATGCATATAAATACGAAACCAATTCATATAGTGGAAAAGAAGCTTAACAACAATTTTTATTTTTATTTTATATTTAAAATTGCAGCAAATGGAGAAAAAGTGCTACATAATGGAATATTTATATGCGTATAATAAAACTGCCAAATAAATCGTCAACGTGCCAAAGCAGTAACGCAGTAATAAAAAGGATTACATTAGAGATTTTTCATTCGAAATCAATTAGAATATAGTATAACAAAAATTTGTTTATTCATAAATAAATTTGATTATAGTTGATATACGTGTACTTAGGACGGACCTAAGATTAAGAATCTGAAGTAAAATTTTAATTTATACTTTCATATTTTTATATTTTTGTACTTTTATACTTTTGAACTCTAACACTTAAATACTTTTATGATTTTATATTTTCATACTTTTCCACTTTCATACCTTTATACTTTTATGCTTTCATACTTTTATACTTGTATTCTTGTATACGTTTCTACTTTTATTCTTATATACTTCTCTACTTTTATGATGTTACATTTTCATACATTTATAATTTTATACTTTTATAAGTTTAAACTTTTATACTTTCTTACTTTTATGCTTTTATACTTTCATACTTTTATTATTTTATACTTGCATACCCTTAGGCTTTTACAATTTTGTACTTTTATACTGTCATACTTTCACACCTTCATATTTTTTAAGTTTTGTACTTTTATAATTTTATACTTTCGGACTTTTATACTTTTCTATTTTTATAATTTTCTACTTTCCTACTTTCATATATTTGTACTTTCCTGCTTTTATAATTTTATACTTTTATTGTTTTATACTTCTATACTTTAAATATTTTTACTTTTATACTTTTATAACTTTCATACTTTTATTCTGTTATACTTGCATAATTTTAAGCTTTTACACTTTTATACTGTCATACTTTTATACTTTCATATTTTATACTTTTACATTTTTAAAATTTTTATACTTTTACTCTTACTGTACTGAATAAACAATAACTCATAATAATTATATGAGGAAAACAATAATATAAAAAAAATAATCCACTCTTTATACTTTCTTAAAAAGAAAAGAAAACATTTATAGCCTGAATTTAATGGTATTTGAAACATATTCTTTGCTTGCTTCTTTCAAGCTCTTTAATTGTTCCTTTTTTTTAATTTTTTTAAGGCCCCCTTTATGGTAGCTACGCTTTTGTTGAGTTTGTCTATGGTTAGGACTTATTTGTATGGGGTATTTCCTACTTAAGTTTATTTATTGCATTTAAGCTTAATGAACGCGAAAATGCTTTTGTTAAATCCGATGAAATGCTGTTAAATCGACAGACTCTTCACACAGTGAATCAATGAATGAATAGCTTTGCACGGGATAAAAACACAATTGTATAAATTGCAGTCAATTATCGCTGAAAGCGAGCGTATGCAAAACAAAAACTTTAAATAATCAACATTTCATATAACAAACTTAAAGAGAGAATGTTCTAAATCACATCAAGAGAACATTAATAAAATTTGGTATTTTTTAAATAAATTTTTACCAATAATTTAAATTAATTAAAATTTACGTTACTACAACAATTAACCTATTAGTTGATTAATTATTAAAAGGTTGTTCAACTTTCGTTAAATAAACATTTGTTTACCTTGTTGATGCAACATATACAAATGATACACAATAAAAATTTATGATGGCTTCATAGCGAAAATTATAACTGATGGCTAAATGTAAACGAAAATATAACAATTGAATACGTCACAAATACACATGTGCATACAAGCAATTAAATAAAAAACAAAACTTGTAACTGGTAATATCAACTCGACGACTACCAAAAAAAAAAAAAAATAAAATTGACATGAATGCGATTTTATAAATAAATTTAAAGCAGCGTATACTTTATAGACGAGTTGTAGTGAAGTGTATGATTAAATTGATTGAAGGATTTTATACAGTAAATGACCACAATACTCCTGAAATGTGTAGCAATTTGAACAATTCATTACATTCCGCATAAAATGCAAAAAAAAATATAAATTACTTGCATATGTATGGTGTTTAAATCCATTTGCCATGTTATAAAATGTAATGTGATGTTACAAAAGCAATTAACAAACAGAAATACTATAATTTATGATAACGAAATTTTTTTTTCAAATTCATATTTAGCTGGCGATGATTAAAAAACATGAGCTTTAGTGAATCATCTTAAAATTGCAAATAATAATTTTAATCAAATTGTTTCTTCAAGCGTTTGCATTTGCTGTGAGAGTCTTAGGAGCTGATATAATGATAGTTTTCATAAATATAATTTTAATGAAATTTGTTTCATTAATTAATTCTTTCGCTGTGGTTAGGTTGGTTGGTTTAAGTGGCGGCCTGATTCAATTTTGAAGCACCTACTCGCCAAGACTCCATAGTAGTAAAGCGACCTAGCTCCACCCTATGACATTAAAATATTTGAGAAGGTCCCCTAACCCTACTCCCGATATCTGAGTTAGTCCGTTCATCAGATGTACACCGAGATATATGTATCTTGAAATTATAAGAGCCGGGCACTGTCAGAGAAAGTGAAAGACTGCCTTCTTACAGCTGTGGCAGTTTTTGTTGAAGGATAGTCCGAACATGTTGGTGTCCTGCCGATCGTCAGTGTGGTTTAAGTTATTTTTTTTTAACAGTAGAATTAAAAAGCATAAGAAGATCTTAAATTCCTGTAGCAAATAATGATGATAAGAGAGAATCTAGGCTTTGATGATTTATTATTATTTTCAGGAGTATAAGCTTAAATTCTTTATTAATTAAATATTAATTAATTATTTAAAATTTAATTAATTTACTAGAAATGTTGTAAGCAAATTGGGTGCCATGATAAAATAAGCTTAAAGTGCAGATCTGATAATCAGAAAGTTTTTATATAATTAAAAAATAATTTCAGTTAGACAAATGAAGAGTTGCTCTTCCTCTGTCCCTGAAATTTTGACCATTTTGTTATTAACCCCACATGTGTGTTGTGGCCGGCTTCTCAAACTTTGTAATTTAAAATGTCAGTGCATAAATTTATCTATGTAAATGTGCTAGCCTACAATTATTAGTATGTTTAAACGTATGCATGTGTATGTAACTTTAAATGAAGATATAAGAGTGTGCGTGTGTGTGAAATATACTTATCATACATTTATACTTAAATCACTTAACATTTTATGCAATTAACTAAAAGACCTTTATGCTTTGATTAGTTATACTCGTGCATAGCGATACAAGTAGTAGCAGTTAGTTGTATTTGTATTTGTGGCATTCAATTTAAAGTATTTGTTTGAAACGGAAGTATGTGGAAAACCCAGTCATTATTTTACACTGAGACACGACATAAACTTTCTTCCTGTAGGCATGCACACTAACACAAAAACCACTACATACCACATACATGCATGTTACACTCATTTTATAATATTATTTGTTAGTTTTTGTTGTTGTTGTTATTGTATGAAATAGTTACTAACGATATAAAATCATCACCCACCCCCAGCAAAGCATTTTATTTTTCATCCAACCATTCACATCCATTTATTCATTCCTACCTACCCCATCCCCTTATTATTCGTTAACTCATCCATTTATTCAACTTTAGTGATTCGTGTTTGATTTGATTTAAACCATTTTACCTTGTGTTTTGTTCTCATATTTTGCCTAAAGTGGGAAAAGTCTCTTAAAGAACATTACTTGCACACACATGCTAGTGCATACATACAAAGTTGTGCATACAGATAAACCGACAGACAAACACTGCAATAAATGCGGGCTAAAACATGTTGTGCATAAAATAAGGTGGTAACCAGTAGTAGAGTACAACAAATTTTTAAATATCAGATGTTTGGATGGTATTTGAGCTGTTAATTTTGAAAGTCTACTTTTTCAAAAAAAAAGTAGACGTAAATTAAGGACAAGTAATTTTTTTTAAAGTGAACTTATACCACTTTGAAAAATAACAGCTCAGACTTATTGAAAAAATCTGGTAAAAATTAAAAATCATATCTGAAGGCCATACCAGGCCTTCAAAAATATATCATTTCAGTCTGCTTTTCATCGGTTAAAGGCACTTAACTCTCTTTTGTTTAGTATAATGTCCATTAAAGGAATCAACTGCTTGATGCCTAAATGACTCTACTTTAAATATTTTTTTAAAATTAAAATGCCAAAAGATTATTTCTGATTTAATTTTTTTTTTTTGATTCGTTACCTCTCTAATATTAATGCTCTTAGTCAAGTTCACCCATACTTAAAGCCTTAATAAAAATTAAAAAAAAAAAATTTCTACAGTTTAATACACCTTTAAGACAGTGGGTTTTGTAATGAAAAATTAAAAATTTTAATTATAATTTTTGTTACAGGCAACTACCGTACAAAACAAATATAATTATAAGAGATAAACAAATCAAATTAACATGTTTATAAAAGCTGATTATAAGCCAACTAACAAAAATTTCTGAAACATGTGGGCTTTGGTTTATTAAAAAGAAAAAATAAATGATTTTTTGTTCAAACATAAAAATCTACCTCATTGGGATTTCTTTTGTAGCCCAAAGAAAATTTTATAAAAAGAAAATTTTATAAAAAGTAAAATTTTCTTTTTAACAACTACTACCGGTTCCAAGCCAATGAATCCACAACAACAACTTAAATTTCTCTATTCAACTTTGAAATAATTTAAATGCATTTTTGGTATCTCTAATAAAAAATACAATATGATAAGCGCTGCTATGTTCTTATATGGACCATTACCGATAGGTAAAGTTAACATTTTATAATTTAAATATGAAGCTTTCCGTTGAATATCAAATTAAAAATATCGCTTAGTTAAATATTAGCGTTACTGTGTCCTTAACCATCCACTCGAATTTGGTGGTAAAGTTTTAACCAAAAAACAGTTGTTACAACCGCAATAAACTTGTAAAATGTATACTAAAATTCGTTAAAAAGATTTCACATAGACACCGCCACAGTCCCAATTTGGACCTCTATACTCGTGCCGATTTCTTAAATTTTGCTTTTTATTTTCAATATAAATTTTTATTCTATTTGTACACAGTTGCCATAGTATTTTCAGTTTTAATAACACTAAATGGTTTATGTTGCTGTTAGGCGCTTAGCTGGTTTTCCATATCACATGATTAGATACAAACGAATACACACACACATGTTTTGAATAATCATTTAAATAAAATACTTAAATATTAATATAAATAGAATGGCTACCATAAATACAAATAAGGCTGTGTGTGTGTGGGTGTGCATACAAATAAATATCTTAACATGCACACATAAGCGTATACAAAAGTGTGTGTGTGTACGTAGTATCTTCCAGTTTATTTTCATAAATGAAATATTTTTCTTTAATACCAGTATTAGTAGCATAAAATTGTATGTCGTATGTCACTATTTCTGTTTCCATTACTTTTCCAGCTACAAGTCCATACATACTTTGTATTTATTTATATTCTCTGTGTGTTTAAGCTAATAGTTTATATTTGTTTGTCACCAATATTTTAATATTGTTATGACAGTTCACATACGAGTTTGTGTTCTGATCTGCTTTTTAATACATTTTTATGCTTTTAGTAGATGCTGTTGCTCTTTGCTTCTTCACTATGCATAAGCGTGTGGGTGTGGGTGTGGGTGTGTATGTGTGTGCTGCTACGTCTTCTTAACTGTCATTATCTTTATGTTTTTTTATAATTTGATTATATTGGAATTTTCATTGTTTGTGGCAGCATTAAAATTGTGAAAAAAATTATTATTATTAAAAGAATTTAACTAAAATGTTGTGTTTACTGCTTTAGTTTTGTGTTTATGACATTTTAAATTGAGTTTAAATGAATTTCAACGAAAGGGCATATACAAAACAAATTAAGATTTTGTTAAATAAAAAATTTTTTTCATTTTTTGATGAAATGCTTAATTAGTTTAGTGGAATCATTTTATTATTTCAAAGAAAATATGTAATTAATTCCAAGGAATAATTTCACTAATTCAATTAAATAATTTCATTAATTCAATTAAACAGTTCTATTAATTCAATTAAACTATTTCATTAATTCAATAAAATAATTTAATTAATTTAAGGAAAAATATAAATTATTCAAAGGAATAATTTCATTAATTCAATTAAAAAATTTTATTAAATAATTTCATTAATTTAATTAAACAATTTCATTAATTCAATGAAACAGTTCTATTAATTCAAATAAATAATTTAATTAATTAAATTAAATAATTTAATTATTTCAATGAAAAATATTAATTAATTCAAAGGAATAATATCATTAATTCAAATAAATATTTGCATTAATTTCATTAAATAATTTTATTAATTGAATGAAATAATTTCATTAATTCAATGAAATAATTTAATTAATTAAATTAAATAATTTCATTAATTCAATGAAACAGTTTCATTAATTTAAGGAAATAATTCAATTCAATTAAATAATTTAAATATTTCAATGAAAAATATTAATTAATTCAAAGGAATAATTTCATTAATTCAAATAAATATTTGCATTAATTTAATTAAATAATTTTTTAATTGAATGAAGCAATTTCATTAATTCAAGCAAATAATTTCATTAATTCATTGAGCTCTTAATCCGTTTAATGAAATGATTTCATTAATTCACATCATTTGTGAAATATACCATTGAATTAATGAAATTGTAATGAAATATTTTCATTATATATAAAAAAATATTTTTAATTTCGCTACAATTCTGTGAGGTTTAAACAACCTGTAAGCGATGCTTAAAAGAGAATGAGAGAGGATCTCTCTCAGATTATATAACGAAATTTAACAAAGCTTGTTAGAAGCCCTACAATTCATTAAACATTTTAAAACAATTTTTTAACTTCATAAAGGACCTAACCCTAGTCACCTAATTTAATTACAGAAATCTTGACATGTTACATTTAATTACATTTTTTTACGGGCTTAAATAAAAAAAAAAATTACAAAAAGAAAATTACTTTCATTTATGTATGTTCGTTGCATAAATAACTTATTACTAATACCGTTAGTATAACAAGCACAAAAAAATACTGTCAATGGATACAGATTACGTAAATTAATTTCTTTTTTCTCACGCACTGCACAGAGACGTGTACACATTTTATGCTTATGTACTCGTAATAGACCATGTTTACAGCTATTGGCATAAAAAACAAAAAGAAAATTAAAAAAAAATTCAAACCAAAAAAAAAAATATTTAAAGAAACACGATCAATACATCATAACAGTAGACAGATACAAGCATACAGATTTGCGTAAATATAAAAACAAAATGCACGTGGTGCTTTTGGTGGCCAACAACCTGAAATGGTTATATAATATACGAGTGCAGTTTATTAAAGAAAAAACAGCTACAAATCAGGAATACAAAAATGAAAAAAAAAAATTGAAAACTTGTACAACAACTACAACCATAACCGTTACAGATTCTGTTTTTTATTTTTTTTTTACTTCATTTCACTTTGTTTGTTGTAACGAAAAAAAAGCCCTATTGATAGCATTCACATGATATTGCTAGACAACAACAGAAGCTGTAAAAGTAATTGCAACAGCAGCAGCAGCAGTAGCAGGAACAAGAAAACAAAAAAGCAAACGGGATGCGCCATCAAAGTTTACACCGCAATAATATCAACACCAGAACAGAAATAACGTTCATATAGTTGATGTCGCATATGCAACATATTTAATGTATTTCTGACAAGGTACAGATTGAAAAGTATTTAAAATAAATTCTAACTCAGCGAGTTCAGTGGGCTCACACTTAAAGCTATTGGAGATTTTAAAGTCAGAATGCGGATCACTTGATCTTAAACAGATTGTCTGATCTTTAATTTTTAGCACAGTCGAAAGGTTTCTCTCGGAGCAGAAATTTTAATCTCTTATTTAGTTAGATTTCCTCATCTAAAAAAAAAACTTTACTGTTTGCCTGCGTAATGCTAGATACTTTACAGAGAAAAATTAAAAAAAGCAACAGCAACAACAACAACAAAATTGTTGTTATATCTCTTTGATGCAATAGTAGATGGGCTTTTTTTACACCAAATATAAGGATATAAATAAAAAAAAAAACAACATAAAATGTGTATATTAAAACAAAAACAACAACAGAAACATGCTACTGGCAGTTCAGAAATGAAATTTTTATGCGACGACTGTGAGGTACAACAAAACACAATTCCACGATGTCTAGCAAAGTAAAAGAGCTGGAAACTAAACAACAACAACAGCAAAAATATTAAACGAGCAAAATGAAAGGAAAAAAGCAGAAAAAATTGTATTTCACTGACAAAAAAAATAATACACAAAATGAAAGCATAGACAGGCATACAAACAAAGCAACGGAGAAAGAAGCAAACCTACTCGTAGTTGCACTTGTGCACAGTAGTATAAGTAGTTGGCAACAAGAAGAGCAATAGACCGGCAGCATTCATAACAAACATAAACACACAACTACCCAAGCAAACAAAGCAATAGCGGCTCCGCATGAACAACAGCATCAACAACAACAACAACAACAACAACGATAACCATAAGCAAAAGCACAAGCTACTGCAACAACAAATGAAACCATAAGAACAACATTTATTTAACAACAGCAACAACAAAAAAAAAAAAAAAGACGAAGAAGAAAAAACTACGCTTTAACATCGACTACATGAGACAAAATGGAATTTTAATGATAGTAACAACAATATTACCGGCGCATACACTCGACTCGTATGTAAAGCACATACTCTGGCACACATTAAGATTTACATACTCAAATACACACTCGTAAAATGTCGTTATGTATTGAGTGTATGTGTGTTTTTGTATATAAAATAACCACATGCATAAATTGGGAGGTGGGAGGTCAATAGCAACAACAACAGCAAATGCTATCAAGTATAAAATACAATCATTTGCAAAAATATCAAAATAAAAAATAGAAAAAAATAAGAAAGAAGAAAAATACCCACACACATAAATAGTTAAAATACAAGTGTATGGATTTATGCCTGTATGCTGTGTGTTTGTGTGTTTCTATGTTTGCCTGTAAATACTATTTTGAGGAATCAACTATAAAATAGCGTGGCATTAAGCAATTTAAAATGGGATTAATTTTTTTCTTTTTTTTATATTTTTTTTAAATTTATTTTAGGCCAATTTTGTTTTTGTTTGCTACCAAAATATAACAAGTGAATCATTTGCCCGGCTTGTTATTTACATACAAGCAAGTAAGAATATTTATGACAGCTTAATTAAATGCACGTACACACTTCACTACAAACATCTACTTTATAATGAAACTATACTTGTGCAGAGCTCTGGCACACACTTTGTATGCAAATGAGGCATTGAACTGTACTGCTAGGCATATCACCTCTTTTAACACTGTTTCGCTATAGGGCTCTTTTGAATTTTTGAAAATTAACTTTCAACTATTTTTTAGAAGGTTTGCTTTTTCTAATTTCATATGATAAAACTTAATTTACACATCTTGGAATCCTTGTTTTTGAAAAGAAAAAAAATTGTAATTCGGGGAATCCCAAAATGTGAAATTTTTTATTAAATTGTTTTTTCGAAATACTGTTTAGGTTTCATATAGAACTCAGTAATTTTGATTAAATAAATAAAAAAATTAATTGAACCTTAGAATCGCGAAAAATCTTGAGGTTTTTTTTAAACACCACAAATCCGCGAAGCTTCTTGGCTTGTCTATAGAAAACACCCAAGGTCTAGGCAGGGATTGAACCTGTCTTAGTTAGAAAGGCAACTCCATCTTTTAGTGTAAATAGCACTTGATTTAAGGCTGATAGGAGCGATAAACGAGGTATGACTGAAGTAGCCATTTTTAATACAATTCATTTTCTTAAGAAATACCTGCATTCAAGCAAACTCTATTTGCATGTTATGATCTTAAATTCAGGCTTTTTAAATCACTAGATTACTAGCAGGCAGTTATACAGTAAGAAAATTTCAAAATTTTAGGGAAAAATTGCTACATAGTACTTGGAGCTTTGATAATAAAGAAAAATCACTTAAAAACAAAATGGCGTGCCGTTATGTTTCTATCTCTTACTCGCATAAGTATGAATGTTATATGCTAACAGTAGTAGTGCTTGGTTATCATTGTCCCATAACTTTTTACTTCACTTTTTACTACTAAAATTTAAATATTGAAATGTATAGTCATTCAAATTTGTATAATATCTAATCAAAACCATTTTTGGAGCTTGAATACGCTGACAGACAACGTCAGTATCCTCCTAACACCATATATCGCTTATCAAAATATTTAAAATAGTCAAATTATATATTATGAAATTTTTGGAAAGAAAAAAATAAAAAAAAAAATGGTTGAAGTTTTTTGAAAAACTCAATTGAAATTTTTTATTTCAGGTTTTGCAGTTAATTTTTTTTTTTAAATAATTTTTTTATCAAAAAGTGAAAAGACAGATCTATGCGATATTTTAAAAAAATTTTTTCCTATTAGAAAATTTACTCCAAAAAAAAACGAAATTTCAATTAGAATTATTTTTTTTAGAGGCCCATAACTTGAAAAATAAAAATTTTTAAAAATTAGGTATCTGCTTTCATACCCCGGAAAGATATAATTAACCCAAATATAAATAAATTTATGCTACATGTACAGAAAATTTTAATTTTAAGCTAATACTCAAAGAAAATGTTTAAGAAAAACACTCAAATATATTTTAAAAATTGAGGGTTTTATATACAAATTTTTTGATTGATTGATTGAGTGTTCGTTTCCTGTAAACAGCACATAAAAAAATATTCAATAAGCTGCTGTTTCTGTAACACAAGCAATCAATTGGCTTAGAAAACTTGTATAAACTTTCTAAATAGAGAAGTAAATTTATTTCCAATCAAAAATTCCTTTGTGATAATCAAAATTTTCAGTTGTAGCAACCAGAATTCGATAATACAGCCCAAAAAATAGTTCTTTTAAAAAATTCGAGCTGTAAAACCGATTTTCTATTGTCAAGATTAAAATATTCGATTGTCAAAACTGAATTTTTGATTGGAAGCAAATTTAGTTATAACAACCGAAGTTTTTTTCTGTGTGTAGTCTGGGTTTCGCAAACAAATATTTTACCAAGTTTTTTTTAAATTTCTTCAGTCTAATTTTTTTATTTGTTTTTCATACAAATTTTATACACGATTGGGTTTTTTTTTTTTTTTTTTTTTTTTTTTTTTGTAATAGATTTATTAATAATTAATTAAAAATTACTACTCCTTCTTTAGCTTTAAGCTCCTGAAAGCTGCGTACAACAAATAATAATAATGAAAGTTGATACGATTGCAGCGACAGCATCACAGCATTAAAATTCATATTACATACCTACATAAATACATACATATGTATGTGTGTAAGAGTATAAGGATATTTCAAAAGCAGCAGCAGCAGAACTTTTGGTTGAACTTCTAATAAAAATACGAAAATCCCTTCCTCAATGAATTTTGTGTAATGGTGGCTCACCAGCCACACTTTTATACACAGCAACACACACATACGTAAATTTAGAGAATACAAATTCATTCTCATACAATAAGGATACACAAAATTTTATGTGTATGTATCTGGATAAAGATACAAAAAAGAAAAAAAAACTAAATGTACCAAATTTTGCTCTTTATTGTTATTTCAGCAATACGAGTATAATTGTTTATACATTGAGTACCACCACAATTTAATAATACGTACAATCGAAGATGCTAAAATTTTGCTATTAGTAGAAAAATATGTTCGAAAGATCTCTTAAATTTTAATTTGTAAAACTACTCTTTTGAATTTTCGGCTTGAACAGAGACTCTTCAATACAACTGACTCTCTGACACTCTCTTGCAGCTGCTACAGACAGGCAAATGTGTGTGCGTTATAAAAACTAATAAACTATTGTGCATACATGTGCAAAAAGTAGCAAGCATGCTTTCTTTTGTAAGCAATTTTGTTGTTAATGGTGTTAGTGTTGATGCAAGCAAGTTGTGTCTCATAAAAATGCCGGCAACACTTGTTATACGAACCTAGTTATTTTTTGCACTAAATGGCTGTGGTGTGAGTGTGTGTGTGTGTTTGTTGAAAGGAAAACACGATATTAAACGATGTTTTTATCTTAAAATATGGACCAGTTGTTGTTGATTATGATGGTGGTAGTCCGTAGCAGCAGGAAATGCCAGCAATTAAACTGCGACAGCGGCTGCAGCAATTTTACTCACTCTCTTACACACATACAAACATTTTTTATATACCTACTCGTACACATAACTGTGACTGGTTGTGTAGTACATGCCGTCAAGTTGAGAATAATGGCTTTGAATGCTAGACTGGTCTGTTTGTGGCCCAAAAAAAAAAATTAATTAATTAATTAATAAAATAATTTTAAACACCAGCAATTAAACTTAAAAAAACCCACATACAAATAGTAAAGCATACTTTTTGGCATAACCAAACAGCTTATGTCCTTTAATTCACTGCATAAATTTAAATTCAACACAAACTACACATTCTATTGGAATTTAATTTGAATTATTTATTTATCATTAACACACAAAGAATTCAATGCTTTTTAATTTGATTTAATTTTTTTTTTAAGCAGGAAGACACAAAAAAAACTACGTCAATTGCAAGTAGTAGTAGTAGTAGTAGTGGAACTAGTTTTTTTTTTATTTTAGATTTCGTACATATGTAAAGCGGCTCAATGACCCGACGCTCTCGAACGTTGACTCGTTTCTATAATTTCTTAGTTATCATCGTGCTGTGGCAACCTTCCGTCCTGGTTGGTAATCATCATTGCAATGAAAATGATGATGTTACTTAATGTAGAAATATTTTCTTATTTTTTTTTTATTTTTTTGGCAGGGAATAGTTGGCCATATTGTATTTTATATAAAGAAATGCTTTTCATATTAACGCTAGTATCCTTTTTTTTTTTTGCTTCTTCTATTTGCTGCTTTTTATTTTATTTCAATAACTTTTCATTTTATTCCTTGATGCGCTTAGTTGTTGTTTTATATAGTTATTTGTTCATTTGTTGTTGTTGTTGTGTAAATATTGCCGCAAAGTATCCTTTTTCAAGTGCCATTTCCCTACATCACCATCAACAACAATGAAATTAAAACACTCGAAATTAACAAAAACAGAATTACACTGCTCTTCTCATTAAAGCAATTTTCGAATTTACTAAAACAGTTTTGCTAAACACACTCGGAAATGAAATAAACTGCCAAAGGGAAGCAATAGAGAAAATTTTAAAAATTAGCTCTTCGAATTTCCTTTCAAAATCTCCTTTAAATATAACAGTTTATAAAATCTTTTATAATAACTCTCTTACTCTCTAGTTCACTTTTATCTCATGCTCTTGTGATGTTATGATATCATCATGTTGCCCGGTGGTGGTTTGTTTTGCTTTTTCTATTTATTTTGTTAAACTTTCAATATAATGACGTCATTGTTGTGCTGAATTTTGAAATTTCAAGCAACAACAAGAACAATAGAGGAAACCGTATAACAAAAAAAAAAAAAAAAAAAATCATAAGCATGGAAGTATGAATGAAAATGGAGGAAGAGCTTTTTAATAATGTTATACCGAGTGTAATAATAAATATGAGAAAAGCGTTTGTATTTTGTTTTGTTTTATGTTGTGCTAAGCTTAGTTACATATTTCCAGGTATTAACACATGAAATCACCAAATAATTTTCATTTTTTTTAAATTATAACTACAAGCATGTACTCCACACATACATTTGTATGTAATGATAACAATGAAAAAAGGGATCATGTCCCTTAAGCATTTAACTTTAATTTAAAAGTCATATAAATACAGGCAGGTGTATTCAGAGAGAGTTGTGATGGATTTTTAGATTATAAAGAATTGATTAATTTATGTTAGAACTAAAAACTTAATGCAGTAATGAAACTCATAAATCTCAATCTCAATAAATCTTTATGGCTACAGAAAGTGATGCCTGGTGGCTATTTTTAAAATAATAAATTTTCTTTCAAATTTTGCAAAATGGTTTGAAAATAAGCATATAGAAAGTAGCAAAAAGAGCGTATGTACCAAATTAAAAAAAATATGTTGGAAAATAAATGCTAGAAAATCTAAGTTACGAAAGTATTTTAAAAATAGGTTCAGAGTTAATCCATGACACACAAAATATCATGTTCTATCTCTATGTAGCACTAGTAGACTTGGCCTCTTCCGCTAGCGGAAATATAATTTTCTACATTCTAGCTTTTTTAAATTCAATTTCGTTTGTTTTAATTCTAAATAGTGAAAGTCAGTGTCGATTTATCAGTGGTATGGTGTCATTTCACCACCAGTATGTTGTTAATTTGACTCCATTCGTTGTCAATTCTGCAAAACTGTGTGGTTTATAATAAAGGACTACATAAGCATACTTGAAAAGCACACATGACTACAAAAATGTATAATATTTTATAATAAAAAGTGCTTGTAAGCCATTTCAAGTATGTTTGTGCAGCCCTATAGTTTATAATTCGTCTTTAAAATGACACCATGCGCTATCAAAGTAAGCACAAATGTGATTGATACACTATTGACACCGTTGGTGTTCAATTTTTCTTTGGGTCGGCCGGCTTTCAATATGAGATAATTTTTATCACCTTTTTCTCTAAACTTTCATTGATAATTTTATACATAATTTCATTTTAAATTATATATTATTAGTTAGTTTTATTTGACCTTTTTCTTTTAAATAATAATATGGCTATTTTGTTAAGCTTGAGGTCTTATTTTTCAAAAATTTATTTTTATATCGATATTATTTTAAATTATAATAATTTGTTGAAAATAATGTTTAACCAAATAAAAGTTTTCTTTGCACCTGTGGTGTTCATTTTAGGGCAAATTAAGTATAAAAAAAAAAACTTGTTAACACTTTAAGAACTTTTAAAGGTTGTGGTTGTGGTCCTTATAACAATTTTCTTACTAAAGCATTTGAGTTAACACTTAATGAATTACCCTTATAATTTTTATAATAAAATATTTCGATAACTAAAAGGGTTTGCTGTGATAAATAACCCTTTTAACGAAAGTTTATTAGCAGTATTTAAGGCTGTCTTAAAGTTAAGGAATAATAGTAGAAATAAGCCTGCTGTTAATCAAGTACAAAAGTAATTTAATATATTATCTAAAATATAAAAAATGTCTTGAAAGAAATTAAGAAAAGAAAGACAAATTTTGCAATATAAATTCATAATTAAACAACTTAATTTGTACAAAAATCTTTTGTTGTTAAGCCCTACAAACTTTAACATTTGGATTAATTTAAAATTAAAAAAAAAAAATTTATTAATAATTTTCATGCGTGTAAATATACAGTTCAATTAATATACATTAAAAAAATTATTTAAAAATATATCATAGTCACGCTTTTATTAAAAGCTGATTTTTATTATTAAGAATTTCATGAATTTAATTTAATCGTTTAAAAAAAAAACCGACTTTAGTGTGATTACGATTATAGGCCAAAGTCTTTCATTGGAATTTTTTCACTTGCTCTGAGTGGCAAAAAAATTATTATTAGAATTAACTGACAAATTGTAAGGCATTGCATATTTTTTAATTAAATATATCAAATAAAGAAGGATATAACGGAGTAAACTAGACTTTACACTAAATGGGCGAAAAACTTACAAGACTGATGGCGTTTTCTTTTCTCACAAAAATGTTGCATATATTCTGATATGCCTTCCATTGTCAAAAAAATATAATAGTTAAAATCAATATCACGTTCTGTTCTCACATGTGTGAGGGTGTGATACTGCCCTTTTTTACAACTGTGTCAACTACTTGTTTATATAATGCAGCAAATTATTTAATTTGTATTTGTATGAAATAGGATTTTCAACATTTTCTCCGTCAAGATATTCTTGATGAAAACCATTATTGGTCACGTTTGAAGCAAAAGGTTATTTTTATTTATATTTTTTCTCATGATAGAAAAGACAGTCAATTATTTTACCATATGACATAAATTTGATTTTAAAAATTAAAAGCGTATTTAAAGAATTAAAAAAAAAGTTTATATGAAATAAAAATTTCTTAAATTAAGGAATGTCTGGTGAAAAAGTGAAAATATTTTAAGGTTTGCAAAATAAGTTAAATTTTATTTTATGAGTAACTTTGAATCACAGTAATAAAGTTATTGAATTGATTGTGACAACAAGTAAATTTTTACTTAGGTCGACTTAAGCGATTTTTCCTTATTAGCACACAAATATTGATGGCGTTTAAGTTAAATTTTTTTTAATAAAACTATTCTTTTGTTTAAATACTCGTACTACTTAAAGGACAGTTGTTCCCTTTTATTTATTCAACTATTTAACTCATTTAGAGTTTTTAATTGAAAAACTTTTTTTCTTCTTATTAATCTTATTTTTCCCCTTAAAAAAATTAAAATCCAACAAGTTGAGTACAAAAAAAAATTTAAGAAAAAAAAAATACATTTGAACATTGCAATTACATACTACCAACATGTTTTTATCCTCTATTTTATTATTTTATCTTTTTGTCTCTCTCTCGCTCACATTTTACTTTTTGTTTTCTTTTTTCTGACACACCAAACAATTGACAAAATTGACAATGCTGTCAAATGTCCTTTTAATTTAAATTCTTTAACTTTTTTTCTCAACGAATTCGCATTTTTCTGTTTTTTTTTTCTATTTTTTGTAGGTTTTGCCATCAGAACGCCAAAAACAACAACTACAACTACAGCAAGAACATGAAGATGAAATACTTTAGCACATAACTCAAAATATAAAGTCAATTTTCAAAACAAGAAAGTGTTAAGCTTTCAAATAAATGGGGTGCGCCAAAAAGGAAGCGACAATTTAAATAGAACGAGACGTAGTAGTGCTATGGTCGGTCAGGATGCTGCTATGCTGCTTGTTGGATGGTGTTTTGAGAAGATGAAAATAATAAAATATGTACAAGCTCAAGAACAAAAAAAAAAAAAAAACAAGAACTGGCAATACAAAATAGAACATTGTGAATTGGAATCTTGTGAAAGGAATTTCTATTTAAGAATTTGTCATGTCTTGAGCTATCAACACTTTTTCTTTCTGTTTTTCTTTTTTTTTTCTTTAATACACAAGCACGAACACATACATTCTAACGACTAAACTTACACAAACATATTTTTTTTAGTATTTATTTGCGTAATATTTTAGTTGTTGTTGTTAAGTGTTGTTGGCGTTTTCCTTTACAATAAGTATAAAATATCACAGAAATCGAAAATACAAAGAAAAAAAAAATCTTCTTGTTGATGGGTATTTACAAAAAAAAAAAAAAAAGCAAAAAAAAATTATGCAAGAAGAAAGAAAGTTTTTTAGATTATTTTAGATAAGCTCAAACTAAACTAAGCAAGAATTACGTACTACATACCAACAGTTTAATATGTGTGATAAACATTTTAACAATTTTTTTTTATAAAAATAAACAAAAACTTTAGTAGCAGCTTATAGGATAAAGTCAAGGTAAAATTATTCATTTGAGCTGGTTTTTTTGAAAACGATGCAAGTAAAATTAAAAAAAACTAAGTAAACTGTAATTTTTGTTGTTTCTATCTTACTAAAATTGCCGCTGACTTTTTTATTTTTTTGAAAAAATGGACTTAAGCCACTTTCAAATATAACGGCTCATTTATTTAACAAGCTCGTTGAAAAGTAGATTTCCTTTATAAATAAACATTTAACAGCTAAAGTGAGAAACAATATTTCATTGATTCAGTTAAATATTTCTTTAATATGTAGTAGGCATTGGTTGAAATATAATTAAAGTTCCCCTTGGATTATTAAACAAAATTCTTTCAAAAGTCATGTAACCTTTTTCAAAAAAAAAAAAGACTTAACAGACTAACCTAAAATATATAGTGTACAACTAGTATGATACCAGTCATACAAAAGTAACACTTATAATTCTCATTAAGTACGAATTAAAATAAACATAAAACATAGATTTTCACGAGTCTGGAAGCCGAGCTGTTGTTACCACACGAACTATTCTGCAGCAGACGTGATCATCGTAGGGATTAAAATTATCTTCAACTCTAGTTAGTTAATGACGGACAAAGCATTTAAGTTGACGGAGTATTTTACTCGTATCTAATTGTTTAACTTTATTTTTACCGAATGGTAGTTAGTTAGGCGAGGGCGCAGCCCACAGCTCAACAGACTATTTAATTCGTATATCTTCTTCCAAGAGCCGAGGAAGTAATAAATAGTCGACTATGGTGGATTAATATCAACTCTGGACAGACCGAGCATGCCTCAGCTGGAAAATAAACTGCATTACAAAGCCCAGCTCCACTTTTGTTTAAAGCACAGAAACTGGTCATTGATAACACGGGCCAACAAATGTCCCTTTAATACAGTTTCCAAAAATATTACAATCATAATTGATGTATTGCTAGTTTTTGTGTAAATGCTCTAGACTTTGAGATTTTTCAAGCTACCCTCGCACTTAAGCTGATAGTGTCTATTATGCCATTCTAAAGTCGAATACAAATTATATTTAATAGTAAATTTAAACAAGGGCTACACAAAGCAAATGTTGTTTAGAGCTGATGTGTTATGTGTGGTGAGTGTGCCTAAGCAAAATATTGCAAATCGATACTTTGGAGTAGATATTTGCAATCTAGATTAGTCATGGGTATCAACTAATGTTTGGGAGAAAATCTACTTTTGAGTTCAGTACAGCCATGTAATTTAGCATTACGGACAAAAGCTATACTAACCGAGATAAGTGGTCATATTCGACTTTGTCTTCTGCTTAAAGGGCTGTTGCACTCTCTGATAAGCCCTTTAGTAATAGTACTACGCACATCATCCACTTGTTTGGAACCTGACAACATGGAAATTGAAGCAGAAAAATAGGCATCGGACTCTGATTTCGCACCTAGTCAAGAGTCAAATCGTTAATCATTCCATTTAAGTAAGTTAAACGACTTAGTAAAGGATTTGAGTCTTTTTAAAATTTTGTTATCTCGCCTTAAAGAAAAAAAAATTTATTATAATACAAAAAAAAGTTTTTTTTCATGTCAATCATAAATTCGGACAAAATTTTTAATTTTGTTGCTTAACATTAAATAACAGGGCTGTAACATGAGTATCACTCTACGCTATTTACATCCTTACTTGGTTGGATTTGCTGAAAATCTTGGAGATTACAGTGAAGAACAAGTAAAGGTTTCAGCCAGATATTCGTACAACTTAAAAATGTTACCCAAGTAGAGAGTACATACATATGAATCTTGATCAGGATGTAGAAAATCTTATAAAAAACATTTTTTCCTAACTCACAGTAGCTCTATGAAATAAAGTGTATTTAAAATAGCCTTAGTTTTTAATCTACCCGTAAATTAAAAACTAAAGCTAATGGAAAACACAATTTAGTTAATCGAAAACAAATAAAAACACTCTAGAAATTTTTTTCAGTGTTGACTAGTGTAATTATTATGTTAATATTCCAAATTTATGCCAAATTTATCAATTAAATTTTTTATTTTTTTAGACTTGTTTTTTATTTTTAATTATGCCCAATAGCTTGCTGAGTATCTTAGATTTTCAAGCAGGATACTCTTGACTGCTTTTTATGCCAGTGTGAAAGTATAAACAAATAAAACAGAAAATGATATGAACCTTTGATTTCGCATTGTACATATCTGTCTGCTAATGAACTAAATAACGAGACAAAGGACACTTATCACATGCCAAACTAACTTGATTGCGTGTTATACCAGCCAGACGTTTTATAATAGCCAGCCAGCCAACCGGCCAACCACTCATACACTCAGTCCCATGTAACGTATTTGTCTAGTTGAACGATGATAACATGATAGCCATTTAAAAATGACAATAAATGATTTGACCATTTTTAAATTTTCTCTTCCAAACTCATTTGCAAAAGACAAATACTTTTTAGAATTATTTTCATTTGAAAAAGAAATAAGCTGCTGCAAGAAAATGCATTTGCGGTTAGAAATGATAGAATAAAATATCCTTTATAAAGTTACTGGAAATTGAAATTAACAACAAAAATCATGGCAATTGGAAAACATTTTTGAAACCTTGAAAAATTCTTGACTGAAGTTAATTGTCATGAAATGTTTTTTTTTTTTTTTGTAAAATTCTAAACCATAATTTAATTTATTTTAAACAATAGTTTAAAATTAAATAAAAGTTCATTAACATTACAAGCCGTTTCTTTATTAATATTCACCCTGAGTTACGTTTGCATGCCACAACAAAACTCCTAGTAAAATAAAAAAAAAGTTCACGGAAGGAATATATTTTCTTTAATCTAATATTCTGCCATTCTCTTTAGTACGTGTTATAAAATATTTCATTTAAAAATCTTTAATAATAATTTAGACTTTGAGTCTTACATACATACATTCATATAAAAATATATTTTAAAATTTATGATGTACTTAGTCAGCGTAACTCAGTTGATGAGTGAATAAATGAATGACTGACTGACTGACTGTCAGTTTAGTTGGGATTTTTTTGATTTAAAAGTTTCTTATTCATTTTTATAAAATAAAAATTGAGCCCTTCCTAGGGTAATCTTGTTTTATCTGTAATTTTTTTTTTTAATATTTCTTGTTGCTTTACAAAGTTACAAAGTTATGATGTTACCATATTACATTAGTGTTGACCAGTAGTCTGTAGTTATTTTTTGCTCGTGTTCATTTCTAGCAATTCCTTATTTTCTTGTTGCTTTTTTATAAACTCCACTAGCAAAAGCCTCCCTTTTTTTACGTAGTACTTTTTTTGTTTTCTTTTTCTGTGATCCACTGCGTAATCTTTGGTACACAGGGATGCAAGATAAAAAAAAAAGAAATAGAAGAATGTAAATGAAAAATAAAAGAACTATTTCACACTCATCAAGTTGACAAAGAAAAAGTTTTTCATTATTACATTGAGCTGTCACTGGTGTCTTTGTTTTTTGCTTTTGCTTTTTTCATCTTTGTCATTATAAGAAAAGTATGCAATTTCCATGAAAGATGAGAATTACGGACAGAATACGAGTATTATGTGTTTATGTATACGAGTATGTTGCTTTATGTGATTGCAGGATGTACAATATACACGCGTAACACTTTATTTAGAATGAGTGAGTAGCAAGTAAAAAGTCCAGTTTGTGGGAAGGGAGAGAATATTAATACAAAAATACTTTTTTTGTTTAGTACGCATCATATTTCTTGGTCGGTAAAATCGTATAAATTTATAAATTGGTTGAACAAAAGTTTTCCTTTTTTGATGTCGGACAGCAAACATGACTCTTTTCTCTTTTTATTTTTTAATTTTGGTTTTTAATCTTACAACAAGACAGTTATTATAATAATGCCTCCTGCTACATAGATAAATTGGTTTAATATTGTAAATTATAGCAAGACATTGCTGTAGACTATTGCTTCATTAAAAATGTGCAAGTCTTTCATTTAACTAATCCAATTAATTGTTTGACTTGCATGGCGGCAAAGCATTTAAAGACTTTATTTTATTTTGCATACTAAAATTCCGTAACTGAATTTTTTAAAAGTTGGCTATTGTAAAATGAAATAAAATTTAATTGGTATAAAAAAAAAAAATAAAACGAAAATCCAAAACCAAAATACTTTTAATAAAAATAAAAAGCTGCAGCATTTAAATTTTAACCAATATAATGGGTCGTAGTATTATTGATTCCGCACGGAAAGGAAAATTTCTATTATTCATTTCTGCGGAATTATTTAATTTAATTGTGAATTAGAAAGTGGTTTATTGTGAATGATTTATGTTAATGTTTTAGCTGCTTATGTATAACGCAAAAATTTAATTTTTCAACATCAAATAAAATTTTAAATAAACAGAAAGAAAATTAATATTCAATAAATAAAAAACCGAAATTATTTTCGAAAATTAAAACAAATTCATCTAAAACACATTTAAATTTTGCCCAACTTTGTATTTTTTCTTATATTTTTGATCTTTCCATTTGCTTCCTGTAAGAACATTTAAGCTTAAGCAAAATGTAAAAATTTATCTATGTTAAGGAATCAATAATTTCAAGTTCCGCATTCACGGAACGTAATGAATAATTAGACCCGATAATTTGAATATTCTGCAAGCCCAAATAACGTTTTGTAAAATCCCACTTTGTTTTTCTATAAACACAGCACATAAGTTTAGTTCGAAATTATTAAAAAAAAATTTTTTTTTAAATTTTAAGTTTTATGATGTGAATAATATTATTTATTAGATAAACTTTATAAAAAAATATAAAAATATTTTTCAGTTTGCGAGTAGGACAAACGTTTCTACTTTGGGCATTTATCCGTGGTCGATATTTTTATTTTTATAACTCAAATAAATAGAAAAAAAAAAAGATTCTTTATATTAAAAAATTTTTAAAGTTAAAATATATACTCAATTTTCTAAATGGGTTGACAAACCTATTATTTTAATAAATTTCCATAGTGATTTCTTTACAGAGAAAAGAGCTAAAATATTGTCTGTGGTAGGTAATTATTATTTTTTCACAAATTTGTTTATGATTTATGGTGCTAAATTAATTTAAATTGAGTTGCTCTAGTAGTCGACAGCACGTTTTATTGAGTAATTTAAACTTTTCCACGAAACATGATCGTGTAATGTTTCAGTACCCGGCAGCTGATTGCCTTCAAAAATTAGAAGAAAAAAAATTATACCTACAAAAAAGTTTGTAGCTCTTAATTGATCATTTCCTTATTCATACTTATTCTTACACAATTCATAATGTCATAATCCAAATTTTTGCCTTTTTCTGGCATTTTTATAAGAACAACTTTAAATATGTATTTTATTTTCAATAGAAGAGCGTTGAAAATATTTTTTCGCGATTTGCGGAGAATAGATATTAAAGTAAAATATTAAGAAAAAAATTAACTTAATTAACTAAAATATTATTTTTTGCGTTATAGCACTATTGAAGGAATTGAGCGATATTTTACTATACCCAAATACTAGTAGGTATGTATCAATTAGTGAAAAAAATTAAAAAAAAATTGCAGCATTGCATAATTCATAAAATTATATGTATATACATACATATGTATGGGTTCGTGTATAGAAAAAATTAAAAACTCACCTTTTGTTTTTAAAAAGACTGCTGGCCGCTTCATGTTATTTGATTGCCCTTCTTATTTTATAAAGCAAAACGTTAACGTAAAAGAAATTTTGACTTTAATATTAAAATTTTAATATTCAATTGAAAAAAAAATTGGCCCATTATCATAGTCACACTAAAGTCGTTATTTTTTTTAAATTATTTTAAATTCATAAAATTCTTATAAACAAAAGCCAGCTCTTAAGAAAAGCCTACTTTTTTATGACTATGATAATGGCCCATTATTTTCTTAACTTGTTGTGTAGTAAGTACTACACGAACCATTCTCATGTGCAACACTGACGTAAAACGTTTTTGCTTTTCAAAATTCTCCCATTTCACACTTCATTATTTCTTTTTCAACTGAATTTACTACGCACTTCAATTTTCTCTTTAAAAATATATTCACATTTGCTCTTCAAATAAAAATGCCTTTAGTGGTATTTTCATACTCTTTTAAGGCACAGCAAATAAAAACACTGAATAAATCAAGTGCACATGGCAAAAACACAAATCAACCAAATACGCATACATTTTTCAATTACTTTTATTACTAGCTTTATAGCAACAAAAAAACACACAATAAATAAAAACCCGATGTGTGCCGACACGACACAAAACCAACATGATGCTGCAGCAGCGCTGCTTCACTTTTATGCCAATATGGCCAAGCAAAATTAAAATTTTACAAACTTTACACACATTTTTTTGTACTTTATTTTATGATTCTTATTATAAAAATTATATAATTTTATTCACTGCAGTTTTCTTAACATTTTGTTACAATTTTTATAAAAAACGGTGCACATTTACTAATTTTATTTAATTAAAATCACCACAATTACGAAATTCAATCTAACACGCATAAAACCGGCAATTAAACTGAAATGTAAAGAGGCGAACTTTTGACTTGCACTTGACATTGTGAGTGGGAAGAGAAAAATGGGGGTGCCGGATTATGGTTTTTGAATATTCTGGTTAATTAAATATTTAAATAAAATTAATACAAAAAAGTATAAAATGTAATAAAATATATATAAAAATAATATAAACTGAAATAAGTAAAAGCAAAATAAAACAAAAAATATTTTGAAATAATATTTATATATTATATTGATTATATTGATTAAAAAAGAGGAAATAAAGAGTGGTTGATTTTGAATAAAACACAATTTATTTAGGAAATTATTGTATGGTATGGTTCAATTATGTATGGAACAAAATATCGGTCAAATGGCCGACGGCTTTGACGGCACAGCTCCATCCGATGGACCAAATTTTCGATGACGCTGAAGCATAATTGAGGTTCTATGCCGTTAATGTGCCGAATTATCTCATCCTTTAGCTATTGAATTGTTGCTGGCTGCTGTGGACGTACACCTTTTCTTTCAAATAACCCCAAAGAAAGAAGTCCAACGGTGTCAAATCACATGATCTTGGTGGCCAATTGACATCACCACAACGTGAGATAACACGGCCATTGTATTTGTCGCCCAAAAGAGCCATTGTTTCGTTAGCTTTGTGGCACCGTCCTGTTGAAACCACATATCGTATACATCTATATCTTCCAATTCGGGCCATAAAAAGTTCATTATCATCTCACGATAGCAAACACCATTCACAGTAACTGCCTGATCGGCCTCATTTTGGAAAGAATACGGCCCAATGATGCCGCAGCCCATAAGCCGCACCAAACAGTTACTCTTTGTGGGTGCATTAGTTTTTCGACAATCACTCTTGGATTATCATTCGCCCAAATGCGGCAATTCTCCTTATTGACAAATAGACTGAGGTGAAAATGTGCCTCATCACTAAAGATGGTTTTCTTCGAAAATTGATTTTCATTTTCATAATAAGCCTGAATAACTTTAACGCGTTGCTCGCGATCTTTCCATGGTTCAAATTGAGTTAGTCTGAAAATGAGAAATGTCAAATGTAATAAGAAAAAAACTTGATGTTTAGGTGTGGTTCACATTCAACATGGTCCCTTAAAATTTAACCAGCCAATAAATGCTTTTATACCAATATTATGAAAAGGAAAAATTTTCGTTGGTTTTTTTATTTGTAATGGATAAGCTCTTCAACCACCAAGCCAATTTTAAAAATTCCTTTACCAATAAAAAGCTCCATTAGCAGCGAGTAGAATACGCCCATCGATTATTCAATGATTTAACAATAAAAACTCTGTTTTAAAATGGATTTTCTTTGAAATTTGGAACATAAAAAAACTATATTCCAAGAATGATTATAATCATTATCATTTACTCTTGGACCAGTGACAGCCACTTTTGCGTGGGTCAGTTAGCTTTTTTTTTATCTACTTACGGAGATATAAGATTGTAGATTTTTTCCATTTTTACCCTTATTTTATGCCCTTAATATCGCAATTCTAAAAATCTATACTTTTATTATATATAAAAATTTTTTTATTATATTTACAATCCTATATTTTTTACAGTATTAACATCAATTTTATTATTAATTGCTTTTTTTCTTTATTTACTTCTCGCTTTCTAACGATTTACTAATTCGCACTGTTTTCTGGCAACTCCATTTTCTGCAATTCCAAATTAGTTATTTTCGCCGGTGCTTGAACACGGAATCTATTACGACGGTCTTGTTAGAAAATTATTAAAATAATATAAACAATGCCTGCACATTTAATAAAATGCAGTTAACGTGTTAATTAAGGTTTATTTAATACAAATAAAATGTTATTTTAATTAAAAACTATTAAATAAAGTTGTAATTGTTTGTTAAATGTGAGCCCGAAAGAGAAGTAAAAGTGAAATTAATAGCAAAAAGACAAAAAAAAAATTAATATTGATGTAGATACACTGTACTGCTGCGACAATCATTTGTTTGCTTGTTGTTGGTTTTTAATGAGTCTCAAAATCATGGTTGTTGTTTTATTGTGTGAACATTTAATAAAATATGCGGCATGCGCTAGTGTTTGTAAGCACATGGAAAATATTGAAAGTCATTTAGTGGTCGGCGGCGACTCTTAAAGAAGTTTTTTTTATTGTTTCTAAATTATGCAAAGCAAAAATGAAAAGAAAGAGAATTGTTATTACGTGAGAGCATAAAAGTAAATAGAGACACTGCTTTAATAAAAGAAAATAAATGTGCTGTTTCTACCTATTTTAAAAATAAATGCAGTCATAAAAAAATGTATGTGAACAACAGAAATTTTATAGGTGATTAAATTTGCACTTAACAAGTGACATCCAAAAATTATTTATTTAATGGGAAAGAGAAAAAATAATACTTAATAATCATAATCTACTAAATGATAAAAAATGAAGTACGCACAAAGTGGCTTAATAAATAAAATTAAAAATAAATAACTTATTATTATAATATAAATTATTAAAAAAAATAATTATTCATATTCAATAATCATACTACAAGCCAAAAAAAGAAGATGATAGATGACATATTGGTGAGTTTATGCTTTGTTTAAATGAAAATAGCCATCTCTATGCATTTAAATTATATTATTTAAGAATCCCACAATCTTTATAGGTTCGTTGGGAAATTGCTAAAATTACTTAGAGCAACAGCACTGAGGTACATGGAAATTTAAAATTTTTTTAAAAATAGTCCAAAATAACTTCTGAATATTTGGCCGGTAGATTACAAATGTAAACGACCTCCCCTTTAAAATAATATATGTCCCATTTCGCAATCTTCTATGTTCGTTCGGATTCGTTGTTGCTCTCAGGGATTTTAGTGACTTCCGAACGAGTCATAGTAAATTGCGAGATGTGACACATATAATTTTAAAGGGCAGTTTGTTTTCAAATACGTTTTTTTAACTAATTTTGTATGGGAAATAGAAAAATTAACACTAAGAAAATTTGGGAATTTCCTTGGGCACATGAGTACGTGACATTAGCACAGTACAAAAATAGGAAAATGTGCAAAATTTTCTATTTATTATAAAATCTTTTATTTAAAAGATGATCTGCAGTTATATCCATTAAAATACGTGACAAAAACAAAAGTTGTTTATATTATTTTCTATAAAAAGGAGAGATGAGTTTTCATAATTTTAATAAAAAAGAAAAAACCTTTGTCGAAAACTATCGGCTAACTCAAAGTGAAATCAAATGACATGATGTGCCTTCATATAAATACTAATAAAAAGTTCTCTTAATAATATTTTGAGCTGTATTATCGAATTTTTGCTTGTTTGAAATCACACATAAATTTTTAGTTTTAAAAATCGTTAAAAATAATTAATTTAATAATATATTCTTTAAATAGTTTAGCGAATTTAAACGCCCAAATAAGAATAAAGTTTTAACAAACCAAAAAGAGAACAAACAAGTTAAATTCGGCTGTGCCGAGTCTTATACACCCTTCACTTTGCTAAAGAAATATTCATATTTTTCACTTTCTTTAGTCTTCTTAAATGTAAAATAAAAAAATTATGGAATGGCTAGCTTATTAAGCTTGAGGTCGTATTTAAAAAATTTATATATTTATTATTGGAGCAAAATATCGTTATAAATATAAAATTTCATAATACGGCCTTTGCAATAAAAAAACGTAAATACCTAGATTTAAAAAAAGAAATAAAAAATATTAATAAAAAATTTTCTTTCAGTACCTGTTTTTGAATTAAACTTAAATAAGTAATTAGTTTCAGTGCGAGAAACTAAAAATAATGAGTTCTAAGAAAAAATCTTTTATTTTTAAAAACAATAAAATGCATTCATCCGGCCATTTGTGGGCCGATAGATCTCATTTTTTGCACAGATAATATGATTGTCATTTTTGCTTACCATGTTTTTTGTCTGTTTCGTAGTTTAGACAAAATGAGCAAAAACACTTAGTCAGAGGTAGTCGCTGTTTTCGGCTTAAAACTCCGCCATTTATGAAGTGATCTAGCTAAATTTCAATAGCAAAAATTTAATAGAAACAATCGACAGAGTGGTGTTTTATACTCTTCGATATGTTGCCTAAGGACTTCAGAAAGTTAATTTCAACGACTTGACAGACAGACGTACATTGCTAAATCGACTCCGCTATGCATAAGGATTCAAAATGTATACGATGTAGAAATTACAAACGGAATCACAAAGTTATATATACCCTTCTTAATTACAGTGAAGGGTATAAGAAAAACCAAAGTTCACTAGTTAGTTGCACTAAGTTTTATTACGATTCTTGCTAGCACACACTAGTAGTGGCAGTTATAGTTATAAACCAAAAATAAAGAAGAAGAAAACGAATAGTTGTGTAGTAAAAATACTTTTTTTGTTGCATTCTGTTTAGGCCCTGAGCCAAATGTCTGCTTTGAAAGTAACATTTTGTACATGCCTTTTTCATAAATTTCTTTTCGTTGTTTGCTTGCATCTTATTTTATGTTACTTTTTCTTATACAATTTTCTTGTACATATTTTCAAGGAAACATTAAGGGAAGGGAAGCCAAAATACTTTTGTCAAAAAAAAAAAGGTCGGTTAAATTTTTTTTATTTAAATTTTTAGCTTTTAAAATTTATAATTTGGAAGAGTTTAAGCTTTAGACAATTAAATTTTGCTTTTCATTCCTTAGTGTTTTAGAGCCACCGTTCCCTTGAAATTTTACGCATTTCTTTCTTTTTTTTAACATTTTGTTTGTTATTTATTCCTTTAAAGCTTAATGCTTGTTATGTGTTTCCTTGATGCTGTTTTCTTTTTCATAACATTTAATAACAAAAACTAAAGATGAAAAATGTACTCTAGTACCTACATTGCTTAAACTATGCTTGATAAAACCGAATTGTAGTGGCACTAACAATCTTTGTGTGCATGTGGGTGTGTGTTTGTAAGCTGCTCATAGTTTCAAGATGTAGTTCATCTTAAGAAATACTCGTACTAGTATTTAATATTAGCATAATTCAAGAAACTCTTTAACAAAAGCATAAAATTCTACTAAGAATAGCAAAAGAACTTTCACACACATACTTATGCTGCTTTGCATTTGCTAAACAACAAATATTTGTTAAACTCTCCTTTATCAGGTTTTTTTTTTTAATTTTTCTTGTTGTTGCTGCTGTTACTGTTGTTACAAATTAGCTAAATTCCAAAATTCAATTTAAACAATTTCCAACAAATTGTCAAAGTTTTGAAAATAAATCAATCATTTGGTATTTACAGCAGCAGCAAAATTTACAAGTTTTTAATGAATTACTTAAGCTCCATATGCAGGAGTATTATTTACAAAATGTGTGTGTGTAAATGCAGGTGTGTAGTGAAAGCTACAAACATGTGCGTTTTTTTTTTCTTTTTTTGTAAGTCCTTAACAGAGCAAATTTTACAAATCGCCTTTTAAAAGTGCGCATTTTGTTGTGTTTTAGTTGGCCAAACAATCAATTCACTTAGTCAATTGGTAGTTGGTTGGTTGCCTGGCTCACACAGTGGTTGGTGTTTATTGTAGAAATACAAAAACAAAAAAATATTGTAACGCTTTGTTTTAAAATTTTAGCTGTTGTTTCTTTTTTTTTTTTTGAGTTGGCTATAGACCAACTACAACTACAACAAATTATCACCAAAAACAAGTCATAAATAATCAAAATGTTTGTTTGTAATAGAAACTTTGTTGTAGTACAGTTTAAATGTATGCAAGCACTTGAATCTATTAGTGACATTCACTCTCACACCCACTCATTTCTAGGAAGTGCTAATACTTTGCTATCGCTGCTGCTGCTGGTGATGATGATGGCAGTTACAATTTTTCTCCATTTAGTTGTATGTCACAACAGAGCTAAAATAACAATTACAAAATTTACAACAACCACTCAGTAAAATTACAAAAAATATCAGTGCTGGCATTAACATTTAATTTACATAAAAGTATTTGGGGCATTTAAATGTTCTGATGCTCCATTCATGTAGAACTGGAGTATAGCAAAGCATCATTCATGGGCCCTTAGCGACTGCTTTTATTATTCTAAATTGGGTTATATGTAACGCTTCTATCTGCCTGCTCTTCAGTTGCCAAAAAAAGCTTGTGCCTTTTATCAACTGCAAGCTATTTTTTCTTTTTCTAAGGGCCATTATTACAAGTTAAAGTGAAGATTTATAAGTTAAATATCAAGCTCTTAGTTGGAGATTAAATTAAAAATATTCATCCCCCCAAATTTAGTTTTAGCCAAAAAGTCAATTTTTTGCCCCCACAAAATCCTAACTTTAACTAAGCACAATTGTAATAATGGCCCTAAATATAGTTCATAGTACTCTTAGCCCAATAAAACTGTACCTAAAAGTATAAAATGCTTAGCTAATTTTTAGCTAACTCTAGTCATTGGCTCATAATTATAGTCACAATAAAGTAGGTATTCTTTTAAAAACAATTTTAAATTCATGAAATTCTTATTAAAAAAATCAACTCTTAATAAAAACCCACTTTTTTCGTTATTAAACCAATAAATTTATTTGTTAAGCTGATTTTGAAACCTCTTTTCTAAATTGGCTGACTAGCTTAAGCGAGCCTTTATTTTCATTCCGCTAAAATCTTTCCATTAGTGATATAAGCTGCTTCAAGTCTTATGAGTCCCCATCAAGTGGTAGAGGTATAAAAAAATAAAATGTTTTTTTTTCTTAAAAAAATAAATAAAAATAATTTTAGATCCTAGAGAAAGTCATAACTGCAAGCAGGTATAAATATATTATAAGTAAAAAAACGGCTGGGATAGAAGCTGAGGACCAAAACTTTTGATCACTCATACAAGTGAATGAATTGGCTAAGCCTGGTTCTAACATGGAGGGTTCTATATCAGTGACCGTCACTGTATCGCTTAGTAGTATCAGTAGCGGCATTTTTAATTACTATCAGGGAAAGGCGCATACCAGATAGCGGAGTCTAAGATGTCAATTATGATGGTAAACACTCAGCTTAGCTGGTGAGCAGGAATAGAAAGGATAATTTCAGACTTGTGGCTGTGATAACTGGTGGCTGGTTACTATCGACAAGCAGGCTGGGACTGCCCTTCAACGAAAACTGATGGTCACCCGATAGGAACCAGACAGTCTTTAACCTTCTCTTCAAGTTCCCGGGTCTTATGGCTTCGAGACACAGATTTATCTAAGGGAGTAGAGTTAGGATACCTTCTTGTATATCTTAATGTCACAGGACGAATCTAGCTTCTTTTATTACTACATAGTCTTGGTAAGTATCTTAAAATTCTATTTCAAGGCCGTGAGGCCGCCACGTAACCCAACCAACCAACAATTACATCTGACCTTTCCTGTTTTTTCTATTTCGTTACCTTCAGCATTTTGCTCTTTTTTTGCGAGTGCTTAATGTAAGTAATGGCCAACTGCAAATGATTTTGGCTAGAAAGCTAGTTTTACAATTAAGTTACAATTAAAGTAACTACGAGTACTAACTGGCTTCATAGTGTTCTGCATAAAAGTGTGCCAAAGTATGTTTACAGTTTTGGATAAAATTCTTTTTGTTTTTAAACAACACATACTTACCCGCCAGCATAGTTATTTACTTTAGAGTGTATTGGATTCAATTACACATTTGCAAGTTTAGTTAGTTAGAAATTTGAATGTAACAAAACACAACAATACACCTACACACACGCTGCTAGTCAAGAATACCTAAGGCGAGTACAAATATTAGGGGCACCCTAATCTTTATGTTAACAAAAAAAAAGTGTTGTGTTTTCTGCTGTAAAACGGGCCCTGAGATTTTAGCAATAAAATTACTTGCATTTGTGAGTTACCGTAACTTAATTTTTGGCTTGAATTCATTATATTAAATTCATTAAATTAATGAATATTATTTTAAATTATTTGATTCAATGAATAATTTCATCAGTCTAATAAAACATATTATTTGTTGAAAAATATTAAATTTAAGACGATATAAGAACAAAATACTTACAGTGTAGTAATCAGTAGCTAATTAAACATACTGACTTCACACCTAAGATTTCCAAAGACCAGCAGCTTATTCCTTCTTATGTGACACTGTTTTTTAAGGTATTTGCTGCACTACCCTAGCACTTTGTGTTCTCATATTCACATTCGAATGCATACAATATTGTGGTAAATTTTCAATTTTACGCTAGTTTGCAAAATTAGATGCTAATTAAATTTACATATTCCAATTGCACTCTGTACGGGTAATGATGATGATAATGATGATGATGTGGCAGTCGGCTTCACCACCGCGCCACCAAAGTTTGCTGCCACCTTTTTTTATTTTTGCCAGCGCTAGCACACTAGCAGCTTGCCAAGTTACCAAGTCACAAAACAAAAGTGTGAAAGTGTGGCGTTGAATAAAAAGTAGTCACACAAAGACACGGCTAGCTTGTTCTTAATAACAACCACTAAGCCAAAGAGTACTCTTGTATGTATTTTGTTTTGTTTTCTTTTATAAAACTAAACTGTTTATTGTGCAAACCTCATTTTGTTGCCATTTAAATATTTTGCTCCTTTTGACTACTTATTTGGCATTTTTTGTTTTTGTTTCAGTATTTGAAATAATTTTAAAGAAAATTTCCATTTAATGTAGTCAATTCACAGCTGCTCTTTGAACACATTGTTTTGTTTTTGGTTAAAAATTGTATTAGAATTGCGAAATACTCGTACCAGCCCATTTGCTGTATTGTCTGTATGAATGTATTTGTAAAATGTTATTTAATTTTATTTGTAATTTCGTTATGGTGTTTTGGTTATATGTAAAATAGTTTAACTCCATGTACTTGAAAATGAATATTATAAATAGTTGACTAAGAGTTGTGTTAACATTAGATTTTATGTTTTTTTTTTCTAGCCCCTTAATTAGTCCTTTTAACCACAACATTAAAAATGTAAAAGTTGTTGTTCGGGTGCATATTTTAAAATTTATTTTAACTTAAATTCATGACAGAAAATAATAATAGCATTTTGTTGTTTTAATTTACTAAATATTTATGTTGAGTAGATAAATTTAGCAAATGGTAAACAATTTTTATTTATTAAAAAAAAAAAACAGTGAAAGAAAAATATTCTAATAAATCCCATTAAACGATTCCATTTAAGCTCTTTCATTGATTCAATAAATTATTTAAGAAATTATGTGAATTAATGAAATTATTTCATTAAATTAATGAAATTATTTCATTTAATTAAATAAATTATTTCATTAAATTAATGAAATTATTTCTTTGAAAGAAATAAATTATTTAATTGAATTAATGAAGTTCGTTGTTAATAAAATTATTCCATTGAATTAAATAAATTATTTCATTGAATTAATGAACATATGTCATTGAAATAATGAAATTTTTTCACTGAATTAATGAAATTATTTCATTGAATTAATGAAATTTTTTCATTGAATTAATGAAATTTTATCATTGAATTGATGAAATTCTTTCATTGAATTAAGGAAATTATTTTATGGAATTAATGAATTATTTCACTGAATTAATGAAATTATTTCATTTAATTAAATAAATTATTTCATGGAATTAATGAAATTATTTAATTGAATTAATGAAATTATTTCATTGAATTAATGAAATTATTTCATTGAATTAATGAAATTAGTTCATTGAATCATTAATTATGTCATTGAGTTAATGAAATTATTTTACTGAATTAATGAAATTTTTTCATTGAATTAATGAAATTCTTTCATTGAATTAAGGATATTATTTTATGGAATTAATGAATTATTTCACTGAATTAATGAAATTATTTCATTTAATTAAATAAATTATTTCATGGAATTAATGAAATTATTTCATTGAATTAATGAAATTATTTTACTGAATTAATGAAATTTCTTCATTGAATTAATGAAATTCTTTCATTGAATTAAGGAAATTTGTTTATGGAGTTAATGAATTATATCACTGAATTAATGAAATTATTTCGTTTAATTAAATAAGTTATTTCTTGGAATTAATGAAATTATTTAATTAAAAAAAAAAATTATTTATTTGAATTAATGAACTTATGTTCATTGAGTTAATGAAATTATTTCACTGAATAAATGAAATTATTTCATTAAATTAAATAAATTATTTTATTGAATTACAAAAATTATTTCACTGAATTAATAAAATTAATTAATAAAACTATTTCATTGAATTAGTGATATTATTTTATGGCATTAATGAAATTTTTCATCGTCGGTTGAAAACTGAAGAGCTTAAAAATTTGGTAAGAAATATTCAAAGCTGTTTCATGGTTAGTGGTATTGACAGCCTTAAATGTCTTTTATTTTAATTTAATTTTATTTAAATAATTAAAAAGCGGACAATTTTTTTTGAGTGCGCAACTCAACTTTGTGTAGCTTCTGGACTTCTCTGCATAAGTCGGAATCTGTTTAAGAATCGAAAATATGAACGTCCTACTCACTACTCTATGTGCTATAGCTGCTCTCTTAAACGCCAATATCATATTAAATACGGAAATTTAAGAAGACTAAAATACATACATGCTCTTCGCTACATTTATTATTGTCAAAGTGACAGTGGCATCAGTAAATTTATTTGCTTTAGAACATGAAAATATTTAGTAAAAGCATTCTTAACTAGTTGGCAAAGTGGTATTTGGCAAAGTATTTGGTTTTTATAAATCTCATGCAGGAAAATTAAATTAAAAAAAAACTCTGCCGAACAGCACGTGTTGTTTAACCGCCAACCAATTTTTATTAATTTAATCTGTTAGACACATAGTAAATGACATGCTCTACATTTTAAAATAACAATTTATTTATTATAAAAAACTAACAATAGCGATAACTATGTATGTTATAGAAAGCAAGTTTAACTAAATTTAAATTAAAACTAAAATTTCATTTTATTGTTAATTAATTTTTAATGTCCTTAAATGTGAAACGCATAGGTATGCCAGGGTAATTTATAAAACCCGCTTTGAAGGGCTTAGAGGCATCGTAATTAAATTCAATTTCAAAGTTTCTTAATAATTTCAAAATCAGCACTTCGATTTCCAGTTCAGCCAAACGTTTTCCAACACAGCTACGTGGACCAGTACCAAAAGGCAAATAACTGAAAGGGTCTATCTTTGTAGTGTCTTTTCTTTCATCACGTAACCAACGTTCTGGTAAAAATTGATCAGCTTGCGGAAAGAAAGTCTCATTCTTCAATAAACAATTGAAATTTAAACCAACTGTTGTACCTTTTGGTACTTTATAGCCAGACAAAACAACGTCATGTGGAGGGGTACGCAATGATCCATTGCCATTTGGATAATAACGTAGAGATTCTTTAAAAACAGCCCTTAAATAAGGCAGATTTTTCATGTTATTTTCATTTAATACAGTTTCTTTGGTGGGCATAATTTTGAAAATTTCTTCTCTTAATTTTTGTTGTTTTTCAGGATTTTTGGCCAAACATAAAAGTATAGCAATAATAGTAACGCTTGTCTAAAAAGAAAAGGAAAAGGTTTAACTATTGTGCACATTAGGACCGATCTTTAACAGGTTGAACAACAAAGTATGTAAGAGTGTTGCATGTTTTTCTTAATTTTTTTTTGCTATTTTTTTAAATAAAATTAACAGTATTTTCTTTTCTCGAAAAGGGCATTGCACTTTTTAATTTTTTCTTTAAAAAATGCTGCACTTTCTCAATAACTTTTAAGCTTTGTTAAGCGTTCTTTAACTAGAACTAGTAAAATGTGTAGTTTTTAGATATTACAGGAAAATAAGATTAAAAATGCAAAAAGTTTAACACAATTTTTGTAGAAACGAAAACATTGAAAAGTTAATAGAAGTGCAGCACAACATTTGTTCTTATTATTTTGTGATTTGAGTAAAACAAAATTGAGCTCATTACCATTTTTTTTAATATTTTTTAAAACTTACTGTATCCACACCAGCAATCAACATGTCCATTGCAGTGACCACAGCCAACTTCTCATCTATCATAAGTAGTTTTTCCAAAATGCTATAAGTTTCTTGATTCTTTCCACTGTTACTCTTTTGTTTTGCTGCAATTGTTTTTAGTGTTTCGTTGATATATTTATATGTTATGGTAAACATATCTTCTTGTAGCTTCATGCATTTGTAAAAGGTTGGGGTACGTATTATTTTCCATATTGAAGGTTGAATATCCAACTCATAAACATAATCAAAATTTAAGCGCGTACATTTAATTAAATGTTCGGCATCGGCATCGTAGTGTGTCTGACTTATAAGTCCCAGTTTGCGATTCAGAGCAACCAAAGAAATTGACTCAAAAGTGAAACGATTAAGTTCTGTACTGAAATCACTGGGAACTTCCAGGGTTTTTGGATCTCGTATTGCTTTTATGCTAAAGAAACGTGACATTAAACTAAAATGTAAATTTGTTTGTTAATAAACACTTTATTTTATTCTTACCGTGCAATGAATTCATCATTTATTTCCTGCAAAGGTTTTAAGTACATGGTTAAGTTTTGGGGTTTCATTAGGACAGGATTAATAGCAGAACGCAGTTTAGCCCATTGTTGGCCTTGTCTTTAACCAAAAGAAATTATTTGATTTATTTTTTTATACTTTTTTATTTAAAAATTTAAATTAGCAAGCAGTTGAATAAAGCGAAAGAAACTTTAACAAACAAAACAAAACAATTCATTTTGTTTTGTAGTTTTCAATGAATAAAAGCAAATCAAGTAAAAAACAATGCAAACCTTTATATTGATAAATTGTGTATTTGTTTTGCTTATGTAAATAAAGAATACAAATTAAAAAAAGATAAATAAAGACGCTGTAAAAATTTGTTTGTATGAGACATTATGTACGCTATTGCTGGTTTTGTTTTGTAGACAAATATACAAATGTACTGGTATTCTAAAAAAATTCAGAGGAACTGTAAAACCATTTTGTTTTATATTTAATTCTTGTAAAAACCGATTTAAGAGTTTTGAAAGGCTTATGATCTTAAAGCAAACGTTTGTGAAAAGTTCCGTTTGTTTTCATAGACTGTTATGAGAGCATCTGTTATAGACCTTCAATTTATTCTTCTCCTGAAATTTATATTTCCATGAATTTGCTTCAACTTTGCTCGTTTTTTTTAATTTTTAGCTCCACGTATACTTACGCCACTGGCAAACCTACAGTTCCTTGAAAGAAATCCTTTTTCACTTCTTCTCTAAAGTGTTTAACAGAATCAAAAATCTGTCTGTGAGGCCATTGTCCTTCATTGCGATACACTGATTCTATATCACGGGTATTTATTATCATCACAATATCAGGTTTACCGAAAATACCAGGCATCACAAAAATATCACCCAAACGTTTATGCATGCCCAAGGCGTAATCATGAAATGAGGCATCTTCAAATTCACCACCCGGCATAAAATCTCGTATAAAACTTACAAGTGATGGTCTGGGTATTGATTTGTAATCTAAAGCTGTTTCATAGGTGGTGGCACTAGCAGTCTTATAAGTCAAAAAAATTTTTTTTTGTTTTATTTAAATAGAAAAAAAATTTATTTCAATAAAAAATTTACCAAACTTTGTGTATTTAAAAATCTTTCCCATAAAAATAAATGTTTCTTCAAAGTTATTGTTGCTTGATTATAGATATTGCGAGCAAACATTTTGTTAATTTAAATTTTTTTTTAATTTAATTAAGAATTTCACTTAAGACCTTTTTCTTCCGCTATTGAAAACTAACTAATGAAATTGTAAAGTTTTTTTTTTTATTTGAGTTAAAAATAAATTTTAAAATTTTATAATCGCTGTGTTGTTATCAACACACATTTAGATTGTAGCTGGTACCCGTACGAAAATTTTAGCACCTTGACAAGTCAGAGAAATTTGCTTTAGACGCATAAATATTAAATTTTGAGAAAGGGAAACAGTTTAAAAAATATTAAACAAATTATTTGTAGAAATTGATTAATTATCTGGAAACAATGTTGGCAACTTTTAATGTAAAAAAGCGATACCACAGTTTTGGGTTTCTTAAAGAAATTTGCCAAAAATCTAAGTTGTATAAGAAATTAAATGAAATCAAATACCAAATATCCCACTGGGTATTTCACACTGACAAATAATCTTCTCTTAGTAATTATTTCACATACTAAAATGTTTATTAATATTTATTTTATTTGCAAGTCACTGTTGATATTATGAACTTGTTTACATTTCTAATTTTTTATTTAATTTATTTATTTTACAAAGTTGTTAAGCAACTTTTTTTATATCAACTTTAACGTCTGTTTCTATTTATTTGTTTTAGAAACATACGACTGACTATCTTAGCCCAGTATGTACGATGGTTAGCAAAATCATAAATAATTAAACATAGAAAAATATAAAGAAATATTCTGCTTGAATGGATAAAGAGTGCAAAGGCAAATGTGTTGCTTATGACTACCGCAAGGAACAATTCTGCTTCAGTACTCTTCCGAATTCAAGAAATTATTTAAAAATGGCATCAATTTCTTATTGCATATTTTTGCATATTTTGTTATAAATGCTTATTTTTTTAGGTAAAATTTTTTTTAATTTCAACAAAATATTAATCTTAATTTGTGCTTAATTCCAGAAATTGTGTTGGCTTTTAAATTTATTCTTTTACTCATTATATTCTCATGAGTTATGTATTCAGTGCAATAAGTACTGAAGGGGCTAGTATATCTATATGGACCATTTCATCAGACGCTACTCTGCATCCTCAGTAGATTACTCCCAACGTTTCTTGCAAGCATTAGAACCTTTATATTGTAAAAGCAATTGACTAACTAAGAATTATTTGTCAATAGCTACAAAAAGATTAAAATATTCAAACAAAAAACTCAGTAAACATTGAACTGAATAAATAAATAAACTTCCCAACCAACATTTTTATTCTTCTCTTCTATTATTAATATTCAAAAGTAATTACCTGTTAATAACTTGTGCAGAATTTTACAAAATAAAAAACTTACAAATTTGGCAGCATTTTAGTGTTACCATATTCTTCTTCTTTTCTTTTTATTTATTTGAAAAGTATTTATGTATGAATGTTCTTTGTCATTCTCGTTTGCTACTTGCTAATTTTATTATTGTTTTGCCTGTTTTAATGTTAAAAACTATCAAACCGTCTAGAAAATTTGAATGAAAGCACTGGTTTTCTTACTTATTTCAACACAAATTATCTAGACTCGTTTTATGAAATAATTAATTAATGATATTGTAAACGTAAGTATGTATTCTCAGGCAACATAGCATTGTAACATGTGGCAACACATTTGAGACATTTAATTTACAGGGTTGATCATTTGAATAGTTTAATTGATCCAAAAGAAATTATTTTTGTAGCTGAATTTAAACTGCTTTATTTTCCATAAGGGCATTAGTGCATATTTTGAATTTTTAGCGCATATTTTATGTGCATATTTTTGCTTTTTAAGTGCATGAAACTCCTAGCCCTGCTTAGGACCATAACTTATAGCATTAAGAGTCAAAATTTTTAAAAGCGTATGTAAGTGATTTGAAATATTTGGGTCAGGAGAGATTAAAAATTTTTACATGTGAATAAAAGTGAGGGGAAATAATTTAACCTTAAGTAAACGCAAATTGTAATAATAAAGTTGCAATGTTTTCACGCTCAAAAATAAGCAATGGAAAATTTTTAAGCGTGACAGAAAGTGATTGAAACTACTTAACTGGTATAAAATAGTGATCCTAAAAATGAAAGTGAGTCAAATATATTTTGACTCAGGTTAATGAAAAAGATTTAAAATATATATATTGGTCGTGAGTGTTAATGATAAAGTTACAAGCTTGTCACGTAAGTGATTAAAATTTTTTACACCTGAATGAAAGTGATTCGAAACATTTTTGTCTTGAAATAAAACTTTGTCACGCTACTGAATCAATACTATTTAGCTTGTGGGCTAGCGCAAAAGCCAGTTAAGAACTCATCTCTAGCAATCCCAGTCAATTTTCCGTATCATTCTCTACCTGCACTCGTATGTGTGCTAACAACCAATAGAAAAATATTGAATTATTTGTTGACAAAACAGCAATCAATAGCGATTTGAAAAAAAAATTAATTAAAAATGAAATAAAACCAAAATAGTAGATAAATTTTTTTTTTATGAAAAATAATATTTTTTTTAAAAAACTTTTAATATTTTACATCTTTAAAAGTGAACCGTAGTGGTAGATCATTTACATTTAAAAAGCTTCCCTTAGAAGGCTTGGAAGCCTCATAATTAAATTCAATTTCAAAATTTCTTAACAACTTCAAAATAATTATTTCAATTTTCAATTCAGCCAAACGTTTTCCTATACAACTACGTGGACCCACACCAAAAGGTATAAAACTGAAGGGGTCTATCTTTGTAGTGTCTTTCCTTTCGTCACGTAACCAACGTTCTGGTAAAAATTGATCAGCTTGCGGAAAGAAGGCTTCATTTTTCATTAAACAATTTGTGTTTAAAGAGACTATCGAATTTTTAGGCACTTTGTAACCCGACAAAATAACGTCGTGCATGGGACTGCGAACGATGCCAGCAGTAATTGGATAATAGCGTAGAGTTTCTTTTACAGCAGCCTTTAAGTAGGGCAAGTTTTTCAAATTATTTTCATTTAATACAGTTTCTTTGGTGGGCATAAACTTAAGAATTTCTTCTCGTAACTTTTGTTGTTTTTCAGGATGTTTGGCTAAGCACAAAAGTAAGGAAATTAGTGTGACAGTGGTCTGAAAAAAAAAATAGGTAATTGAAAATAAAAAGTTCTTTATAATAGAGGCCGAACCAATGCATTCGATGTCTATTGACATTTTCATTTATAACAAATTGTATTGAATTTTCAATAGAAATCGAATGTGGAGTAGAATTGATAACTTATAACGTTTTGATATATTGTTATTTTTAACAACAGGTTTTGCTTTGTACGCTTAAGTAACACTATGTCAATGTACCACGTACAAAAAAAAAAAAAAGGTGGGAATTTAGTGTGACAGTGGTCTGAACAACCAAAAATATGTGGAAAAACGCCATGAAGTATCGTTAAAAATGGACTAAATTAAAATTCACGTTTGTAAATGTAACTCTAGCTTATATTTGTTAGAGTCTTGGCTTTAAAACTTACTGTGTCAATGCCAGCAACTAACATATCCATGGCCACAATAACTGCAAATTTTTTATCAATCAACAGTAACTTTTCCAAAACACTCAACACATTTTCATCATTTTCGCCCCTGAGTTGTTTCTCTTTAAGCTGTTTCAGTGTCTCGTCTGCATATTTACATGTAATTTCACAAAGATCCTGCTGCGTTTTCATGCTTTTGTAATAAGTGGGAGTGCGTATAACTTTCCACAGCGAAGGTTGTATGTCCAATTTGAAAGCGTTAACGAAGTGTAATTGAGCACATTTAATTAAACGTTCATCAAGGGGATCACAATGATTACGACTTATCATGCCCAGTTTACGATTAAGTGCTACCAAGCAAATTGACTCAAAAGTCAGTCGGGTAATTTCAGTTTTAAAGTTATCATCAACTTCTAAAGTCTTGCTATCACGAATTTTTTTTATGCTGCCAAAAAAAAAAAATTCAATATGATTTTTTAAAATAAAACCAAACAAGACTTACCGTGAAATAAATTCATCACTGATTTCTTGGAGGGGTTTTATATAAATATTTAAATTTTGACGTTTCAGTAATATAGGATTTGCAGCAGAACGCATTTTACCCCAGGCCTCACCTTGACTTTTAAAATAAATTAAATTTGAATAGGATATTATAAAATAAAAGTCATTTTCTGGGTATAATTACGCTACTGGCAGCCCTAGGCATTGCTGAAAGTAGTCTCCCCGGATTTTGGTTCTGAAATGTTTAATCGATTCAAAAATTGATCTGCTGGGCCACTGACCCTCATTACGATAAACAGTTTCTATGTCTTTGGTATTTATAGCCATCACCACATCAGGCTTACCAAAAATACCAGGGATTACAAAAATATCGCCCAAACGCTGGTGCATTGCCAAAGCAAAATCATAAAAGGAGGCATTCTTAAATTCACCTCCTGGCATGAAATCTCGTATAAAATTTAAAGCTGATAGTCTGGGTATTGATTTAAAATCCAAAGGCTCTTCACACTTAATTATAAAAGGGTTTTTTATTTTTTGTATGAAAAAAAGTAAAGACCAAATCAGGGCATTCGATATTCAGCAACTCGTTTCTAAATGTTGAAATTTTTCATACCAAAACACTAAAGTTGGGGTTATTTTCCTTAGATATTGAATGCCACGATTTAGGCCAAGATTTTTTTATTTACCAAACTTTGTGAACTTAAAAATCTGTGACACAAAAATAATTGGTTCTGCAAATTAATTTTTAATTGATTTTTAATGTTGAGGCTAAACATTTTTTTATTTTTTTATTTTTTTTTCGAAAAAGTTTACGAAAATTTTACTTGCCGTCTTGTTGTTCAACTGCTTAAAACTAAATTAATTGATTAAAATTATTTTCTTGGCTTTTATAAATTAATTTGCAAATGAGAGATACGATTTGAATTTATTGCTGATATTGTTATCATATTATGGAATAATTTCCAAAAATATTTCCAATAAAAAATCTTTGTTTGTTTCAAATTAATAATTTTTAGAAAGAAAAAACAAATGAAATGATTTCATTTATTACATAGAATGATGAAATTAATAAATTTATTTTGATTTAAGTTAAAAAAAAAAGAATTTGCCCACAAAAAATATTTCAATAGTTTCCTCAAGTCCCAATGACTTTTAATCTAAAATGAATTTAATCAAACATTAATTTTATTATTAAATATTATTTAAAGTAAAGGCTAATAATTATAATTATTATAATAGTTATTTATCCCATTATATTAACGATCTTTCAATTGAAATTGAAGCGATTTGAATTTTTTTAATTATTTTCAACATAAATAAAATTTTTTTTCTATTAAAATATTTTTTTTTTTTTTTTCATTTTAAATTTAATTTTTTTCACATTTTTTTTTAATTCAAATTCAATTTATTTTGCTTTAAATTCAGTTTATTTTATACTCAATATGTATGTATGCAACGCTTTTTTTTAAATAATTATATCCTGAAGAATTTCAAACTTTTACTTGTACATTTTTAATTAAGCCTTGAGGACATAAACTACCAATTAGTTTAGATTTCTAGTCATTCCAACTACAAATATTATCTTACATTTCATCTCAATTCCTTTTGAGATGAGTTCTTTAACTACGATAAAACATACTCATAAAATGTGTACTGATGGTGTACATGAATGCATGTTTTAATTCAGCGAGTTATTTTATAACACATGGGCCAGGTCAGAGTCAACTGTTGTGCCAGTCCATTACTTACATAGATTGTGATAGCCTACTTTTAATAACCACCCATTTGGATATGGCTTTTATCGCTGTGTAAAAAGGACACAAAAAAAAACATAATTTAAATTGCTTACGAGTAGATATGCCTGGCCAAATGTATAAAAGTGCACTTAAATAAGGAATGAGCACAGCTTGTGATGAAAAGAACAATTTTAAAATGTTACAAAATATTTGTGATGCAGTTTAATTTGAACTAATAAGGAGGAAAGACTTGGTACATATAATCTCTTTACCCTACAGAAAGCCATGCTTCCTGCAAGTATAATTCATTAATATACAACCAATTAGATTATTAAATACATTTCATTAATTCAATGAAATAACTTCTTTATATGTTATGAAGCAGTATTTGATTGAATTAATGGAATATTTCTTTAATCTAATAAAACCTATCATTGGTTGAAAATTAAGGAATTTTTTCATTGTAGAACAATTTAAATAGGAGATGGAGGCTAAATAAAAAGCTAGTTTATTCTGAAAGGAGTGAATTTAATTTAAAAAAAAAAACTCATGAGAATATCATGAGTAAAAGAATAAATGTAAAATAACCCAACACAATTCCTGGAATTAAGCACAAATTAAGATTAATATATTATTAAAAAAAAAATTATAAAACTAAATTTTACTTACCGAAAAGTAAAATAATTTCTCTATCTGTACAAACTCATGATCATCATATGACTTTGAAAAATCGAAAAAAATTAAATAAATTCAAAAAATAATGAATAAAATCGATAAACGTTTCTCCTTTATTTTACAACTTTTCAAGCTATATGCTTGAAAGAAAAGAGTGTTGAATTTTTACTTTTTGTCAACAAAAAAAAATATATTTCTTGGGGTCCCAACTTTAAGAATATCTTTGAAACTAGTAAGCAAATTTAAAAACGATGTGGGCACATCTTAAAGTAAATTTTAAAACAAAATTCCGGTTTTTCTTTTTAAACCAATGTAATAAACCCTTATCAAATAATACTCACATATGGCACGTCACCTCTTTCATTTAGGATGGTATGTCTTCAAAGCCAAAGCTAATTAAAAAAAACCAAATAAAGATTTGAAATTACAGCTCGAAAATAAAGGGTGTTTTTTATAGACGTATAGAACTTTAAATTGCAATAAAGCAACGATGGATTATTCGATTGACATGAATTTTATTTATCCGAAAGATAATCTTATGGCATTACAGTTTAAATATGATTTCTGGCATATGACCGCCACGGCTGGCTCTGGACATCCAATTTTCGATGACTTTTTCCAACATTTGTGGCCGTATATCTTTACATAGCCCCACAGAAAGTAGTCTAGCAGTGTTAAGTCACAAGATCTTGGAGGCCAATTCACAGGTCCAAAACGTGAAATTAGGCGGTCAGCAAACGTGTCTTTCAATAAATCGATTGTGGCACGAGCTGTGTGACATGTTGCGCCGTCTTGTTGGAACCACAGCTCCTGGACATCATGGTTGTTCAATTCAGGAATGAAAAAGTTAGTAATCACTATTGACTGTAACGTTCTGACCATGATTGTTTTTGAAGAAGTACGGACCAATGATTCCACCAGCCCATAAAGCGCACCAAACAGTCCGTTTTTCTGCATGTTACGGTGTTTCGACATAGACTTGAGGATTAGCTTCACTCCAAATGCGGCAGTTTTGTTTGTTGACGTAGCCATTCAACCAGAAGTGCGCTTCATCGCTAAACAAAATTCGCTTATGAAAATCGGGAACAACGGCAATCTCATTTTGGGCCCATTCGACGAATCTACCTAAGCGTTATTCAGGCGTGAGTCTATTCATGATGAATTGCCAAGCCAAACTGAGAATAAATCATTTGACAGCTGTTAAATCGGTCGCCATCTTGAACACAAATAAAAATATTTAAAAAAATTTTTGTTTATTTTTTTTTTTTTTAGTAAATTATTCAATCTTATAAATTTGTTATTAGTAAATGTTATTCCAGCTTAAGATCTCAATGAAAAAATTATTATAATAATAAATTTCCCTGAAGAAGGCCTTCAAGAGAAAATCAAAATATTGGAAAATTAAATCAAAAAGATTTTTTTCATTGCGATCTTAAGCTGGAATAATATTTACTTTCCAGATTTTTTAAGTATTTCGCTATACTTTTAGAAAAAATTTTTAAAGCCTTATGAGACCTCTGATAATGATATCAAGGCTCTAAAAAAATATTAACTTTTCATTTCAGCCTCATAAAAGTCAGCTTTTCATTTTTCAATACAAAATTTTTTTCTTATACCATTTTCGCTGATGCCAGTCGGCACAATGTCGGTTTATGTTCTACCTTAAAATATGATTATGAGCCCCTTTTGCTAAAGCAGATGTTGCCAAAAAGTGCATACAATAAACTAATTCGTGTAGGTATATTTACTTATTCACAAATTTTTGCAGCAACGGGTGAATTGTGTGGAAAACTGACCACTGCTACGACTACTTCATTATTAAACACAAAACGTGTCAAAGGGCTTTTCTAGCAGAAGGGTGAGAAACGAAAATTAAAAACAATAGCTTAGTTCCAGTATTGAGACTGGCAAAAATTTCTTTAAGAGATTTAAAATTTAAGCAAACTTCTTATTATAAGCCCACAGATATCATGTCAATGATGGATGGATATCACAGGCTCAAGATATTTTTCTCATGCCCCCATTCTAGAAAGAAAGAAAAATGTTTTTTATATTAAAAAAAAATTGTTAACATTTTTGTTTTTTTACAAAAAGAATTTTTAATTTATTTTCTTTTTATTTTTATTAAATTCACAAATTGATCTTTATTCCTTTAACACATATAATATTCGGGTCTCATATTATTTTTTTTTTTATAAAACATTGTTAACAAAGCTGTAATCACGTGTCCTGTATATACATACATGATGTGTATGTGTTTTAGTATTCTCTAGCTGCTTGTAGTTGTAAGAGTGGGTGTATCACTGAATGTGTAGCATCTGTGCATTTTTATTTCAATGCAAAAGTGTAAGTGTGTCTGTCTGTCTGTCTGCTTTAAATATGTTTTAGTGTAAGTGTATTTACAAACATTTTTATCTTCTAACAGCTTAACTAAAAATAAAGAGCATAAAATGGTAAAGAAAGTATGTACGTACCAGCGCATAAATGAAAATAAAAATGTGAGGGTGTCATTAGGCCATGGTCACTTGGCTATTGTGAGTAACATTTAATGCATTTTATGAACAGACAGCTGTTATTATGGGGTTTGTCCTAGCTTTGTTGTTGTTATTATTGTTTTTTTTTAAATACTCGCATTTTTCTTTGGATTTTTAGTATTTTAAAACATGTTTTAAATGGTTAATAAAAGTGTTTTTTTTACATGCAGGAGAGTTGTATGCATGTTTCCTCACATTTCTTATCTGCAGTGCTGGTGGTGGTGGCTGGCTGGCAGTTTATATTTTGCATTAAATTTATTTTGTATAATTTATTCCTTTTGTGTGGGTGGGTGTTGTTTTATAGCTAAAATTTTTGCACATGCTACATATAAGAAAATTTCTTTAAAATATTTATTTATAATTTTGTATCAACCACAAAATTTGTTGGCAAATTTTTATCGGTTTGTTTGTTAATTTTCGGCCTGCAAATTGTTTTGAGTACAAAATATGTGCTTGTGCAGTGGACTGTAACCCTAAGTGTGGTCATTTTAACAAACATTTTGAGCTATACTTTGTTGTAATTAATAGTCGAAATTGAAACACTAAAATGTATTAAAAGTTCATTGGAATACAATAGATTTATTTTTTTCCCCTGAAATTATCGACGAAAATTTATAAGGCCTGTATAAAGTTTCTAGTGCTGCTAATTGTTTTAGTACTAAATCTATACATATAAAAGAATAACATTACTGGCTGACTGACTGACTGACTGACTGATTTATCATCGTCGCCCAACCCAAACGGCTAAAGCTACGGGCTTGAAATTCGATGAGCAGGCTTCTGTCCTAATGTGTAGGACGAATAAAAAAGAATTTTTGGAAATTCGAATATTAAGGGGGTAAAAACGGGTAAAATTGAAATTCTTATATCTTCGGAACTACTACAGATAGAGCCAAAGTTCAAACTACAAAATATTCTACTAAAAATATAAGCGCACAGGTATTTGATACTTTTTCGGTATTTTGTTGGTACGTTTTTTGAACCCCATTTATCTTTCAAAATAACAATCACAGCAACAAAAACCAAATTGTATGCTTATCTTCTTAAAAAGTTTTAAACGTATTTTGTCACTATTTTAAAATTCGAGCAAATGAACAGAGTAAAAAATCAATAAAAGAACAAATGGTACTTTTTGTTGATTTTTTTTTTTTGGTACTTTTTGCTATTTTATTATTTACAAACCTAGAAGTGCGAGATTGGAATTAAGCTATCCAGAATAAAGTAAAAAATCATTAAAGGGATAAAATGCAACAGCACTATGTATATGGAAATTGCAAAATAACCCAAAGTAACTTTCGAACGACCCATAGAAGATTGAGAGACGGGACATATATAAATTAAGGGGAAGGTGGTCTAGATTTGTATTCTACCACTCAAATTTTAAAAAAATTTTTAAATTTTCCATATTAACCAGTTTTGTTGCTTTGAGGGATTTTTACCAATCCCCAATTTGCCGGGGTACCATTCCCGATTTTGTCCATGAAAATTTTCAAAATCAAAAATTATTTTAATTTGTAGACTCTAAACTTTCTGGAAGTGTTTTAACATTTTCTGAAAACTTCGTAGTTTTTTTAGTAGTAAAAAAAAGTTTAAAAATAGTCAAGAATAACTTGTAAGTGCTTAAGCGGTATATAACAAATCTAGACGATCTCCCCTTTAGTCCCTCAACTTTTCTGCGAGTGTCCGGCTCTTCCGCGTTCGAGACACCAATTGCTCGTTACAAACATAAGAAGGGAATGCCTGAGATATCGAAGATAAGGCCAGGGGATCTTCTTAAATATATTAACTTTAAGTCTACCACACTTGGTTATTTGTTCTTTAAAAACGATTCTAATTAATGGCCATTTAAAACCATCAACCAACAAATGATATTTTGAATGAGTAATTTTTTTTGGGAACAAAAAAATAGATACTTTTTTCTTTAAAAAATTTAATAGGGCTTCTATCATGTCTTTAATCATCATCTAAAGAAAATTTTTAATTTTCATAAAATTTCCCATTCACTCGTACATACAAACTTTTTTGCCACCTTCCTGCTGCTACTCTTGTTGTTTTTGTTGTTGTACTGTTGTAGTTATTTAAAATTTTGCTGCTTTTTTTGTCAGATTATTACCACCCATAACGTTGTGACCACATGTCCTGCAGTTTTGCTGGTATTTTTGTTGCTTTTATTATTTTTGCATTTCAAAAAAATGGAATAAACAAGAGCCCATTTAATGGTTTGTAAAATAGAGTAGAGGGAGTTATTAATTCGCATAATTGAAACGACATATTTCAACCCTTAACAATTTTGAGGCATAAAAGAAAACTCAGCAACGGTTGTTAACAAAACAAAAAAACAAAAAAAAAAAAAAAAAAAAAAAAGAGTTAAAATAGGCGATCACTAAAAAATTTAAATAAAATTGCATGCCACAGAAAAACTTGCCGAAAATGACTAAAAATTTTTTTTTTTTTTTGATGTGGAATACATAATTTGGTTTATGAAAATTACATTTTTACAATTAAAATTTTTAATAAAAAAATTAACCACAATTTTGCTTTACAAAACCTTTAACAGCTTAGGTGGTTTAATGATTAATTAGAATTAAAATTGTTCAATTATGTTTGCCTCTCGTGTTTTACACACAAAAGTTGTGTTCACCACCCCATCCATGTCATTCATTTTCTCGATTGTTGTTGTTCATTGTTTTTTTGCTACTTTCCTACACAATATTTTTCTTAAGTGCTACTCCAGAGATAAATCTCAAGAAAGAATAATATGAAGTAAATATGTTTTCTTATTGTTGTTGTTGTTTGCACCTCTATACTCATGACGGCATTTCAAGTGCATTTAAAGAGGAAACTTTATTACATTTTTTCTTAAACTGTTTGTGTGACATATCACGAGTACTAAAAAAAAAATTGAAAGAAAAAAAACAGAAAAAGTTTGTATGGGAGTTTAAAATTATCACCACATGTGAGTGTGGTGCATGTGTGTCTTTGAGATTTTGAAAAAGGTGCAAAAATTGTCTGTGTAAGCGCGATTTATTTTTGTTTTTCTAGCACGACTGTTAGTTTTTATTTGAATAAGATTTCTTTAATCATTATTTCCTTTCCTTTTTTTTGTTCACATGATTATATCGTTATTATTTTTAATGTTCCACCTTAAGTACCTTCACATGTATGAAGTTCGTGCTAAACTCTGAAAGTTTTGTCACAAGTATTTGTGTCTAACAAGTTTGTACTTAATTTAAAGTTATAATTGTTAGCAACACAACTACAACAGCAGCAATAATAATAATAAAATAAAAATAATAATGAAATTGTTTACAATGACAACAAGAAAACTTTACCATTTCAGCAAATTAGTGAAATACGTAAGACTTAAATATTAAATTTTTGCTGTGGTAAAAACATAAAGAAAAAAAGTAAATACTTGAAAGTTTATGAAAACAAATTTTTCTTGGTCATTTGACATTTTTTATTTATTTTCTACCGTAATATTGTTAAACTGCTTAGCTTCATTACAAAATATGTCAGCATGAATTTTAGTTTCTGTAGTATTTTTATACTACCTACATATTTTGTTGTTGCTGTGCTCTCATTCTAATTTTTTACTTGATAGAAATTCTGTCATACTAAAATATCCAAATCTCAGCATGCAATAAACATCATTTCAAAAAAAAAGGAAAGCAAGAAAAAAATACTTTCTTCATGAAATTCACTCAGTTGTCATGTGATTTAACATTTATTCTTGTTCTTTTTTTTAATTTGATTTTTAGTTGTTGTTATCTTTTTTACATTTTCATAAAATTTTTTGCAAAAATATGCACCTCAGTTGCTGACCAACCACAAGGTTGTTTTCTGCTTGTTCTTTTTTTTTTTTGTCAGTTGGATTCCTAACATGTTACAGTTACAGCAATTTTACACATCAAATGTTTATTTATAGTGAAACAAAAAACTTTAAATTGAAGTTAAAAAAAATTTGATTTTGGTTTAAAACTAGAGGGCATGCAGAAATGGTGATTTTAAAATTTTGGCTACAAATCGTTGCTTGCTTGTTGCTTCCAATCAAAAATTCAAGTGTGGTAATCAAGTATTTCAGTTGTAGCAACCACAATTCGATACTACACTACAAAATGTTCTTCTCTTAAAAATATTTCAAAGTGTTTGACCGATTTTCTACTGTCATGATGAAAAAATTTTATTGGAACCAAATTTAGTTCTGACAACCGAAGCTGTTTTTACAGTGTGTGTTAATACAACTTAAACAAAGTCCAGAATATAATATTTAGGCTAATGTTCTCGCAAAAAAATACATATTAACTAATATTAACTTTTCACACAATAGCAGAAAAGCACTTCAGTGGAGAGAACTAAATTAGTTGTGATAATGAATTCGATAATACATACCATACTAAAATTTGCTTCTTTATCTTTTTATACGATTAAAAAAATTCGGTTATCACAAATGAATTTTTTATTGGGAACAAATTTAGCTGTTACAACTGCAATTGTTTGCTCAATGCAATAATCAATTAAAACTGCAGACAGAAAAGAAATTCGCTGGTTAGAACTAAATTTGTCCCCAGTCAAATTGTAAGTTGTTATAATAAAGTTTTTAGCTTCGAAAATCTAAACTCGATAAGATAATTCAAGAAAAAAAAAATCTACGCCTCCTTTTCAGGTCAAATATTTAAATAAAACCTTTTTGAATTTGCGCTTTCTAGAAAAAGTAGAAGTTCTCCTGTCAGATATCTAGATAATACACTTAGCAAGCAACTTTGGTTGTGAGAACTTCATTTTTATAATAAAAACTTAGTTGTGAAAAGCTAATTTTTCATTTAAAGCAGTTCAAAATTTAGTTCCCTCTATAACATTTTGATTTCTGTAACCGAATTTTAATTGATATATTTAAAAAAATTCAAGTATCACAACTGAATTTGATAATACAGTTTAAAATTTAGTTCTTTCTATAACATTTTGAGCTTTGTAACTGAACTTTAATTAATACAACTAAAAAAATTTAAGTATCATAATTAAATTTTTGATTGCTAACAAATTTAGTTCTCACAACCAAAGTTCTTTTTCCAGTGCAAAGCTCTAAAATTTTTTCTAGTGAACGTCGACAAACATCAAAGCTGAAGGCTCGACATATAGAATGAACAATTTTTCTGCCCACTGTACTACCACACATATACCCACACATTCATAGTTCTTGATTGTTTATTTGCACTATTTACACGCTGTGAGTTGAGGACACAAAATAAAAATAAAATAAAACTTAAAAAAAGTAAAAATAAAAATAAAATGGTAGAAAAATATACTGACCTAATTTTCAACAATCATATTTAACATATTTGTAATCAAACATACAGAATTGTGTTATTTGTCTTTAAACTCAAGAAATATAGAGAACATGCACACACTCATACAGAAACAAAATTTGTTTGTAATTCAATTAAAGATCATTATATGTGTAAACAGAAATATAATGATCATATTATTAAATAAATGACATGACAAAGTGATTCATAGGCTATGACGACATTCATGCATTCATTCGGCAACATTAAAATGTTGTTGGTGGCATGTGGATGTGATCAAACGGGCAGCAAATAATTCATTTATTCATTCATAATTCTATTAAAATATAAAAATGATATGGAAGGTCAAAGCAAAAAAAGAAAACAAGGAATACAATTACAAGTGAGTAAAATATTTCTAAAATGCCAATTGAAAGGTTAAAATACGAAAAACATTTTTTAAATTATGCATACATACATACAGCATACTCGCACATGCATAAATGTGTGATGCGTCAGTAGTACAAATTATGGTTCCCCCCCTTTGACCCTTCTTTACTTTTTTTCTTTAACGAAATTAAAACAAACATGCAAAGTTTATTAAATTCAATCAAGTAAAAAAAAAAAAACTAAAAATTATTTTTGAGTTCATGATGAGCATGAATAAGCTGAATGGATACAGAATTGTTATTACGATTATGGTGATGATGATGATGATTTTAAATGTGTTAATGGTGGTGTTTATTTTAAGTTCTTTTAAATTGAATCATTTGAATTAAATTATAAATTTTTTTTAAATTAAACAGTCATATTTAAAGCAAGAAATTTTATTTAAAAAAAAATATAATTGACACTAAGAACATTGAACAACCTGCTTATTGTTGGTAAAAATTAGGGCCATAATACAAATATAAATTTTTTAGGGGTTCGTTAAATGAACAACATCGATAAATTAAGTATCGGATTAATTATCCACTCAAATTTGAATCCAAAGCTTTAGCTAAAAACCGGTTATTTGCCCCACAAAATCTTAATTTTAACTATTGATATTTATAATAACGGGCCTTATATATATAATATTGTTTTTAAGGATCACAAAATATTAATTAAAAATCTTAAAATAAAATTTTCTCTTTAAAAAAAAAATAATCAAAATGATTTCCAGCTTACATATTTAAGACTTAAAAAGATTATTTAATTTTTTGTTCAAATAAAAAAGTTAAAATTTGTGAATATCATTTTATAAATTTAAATAAATAAATATTTTTTAAGCTTTTAGGTATTTTTATATATTTTTATTTATTATTAAAATAGTTTCCAATATTTCGACACGCCTTCGTGTGCCTTTCTCAAGGAAAATAATAAAAATATAAAATTATTTTAATTGAGAAAAACACACAAAGGCGTGTCGAAATATTGGAAACTAATTTAATAATAAATAAAAATATATGAAAAGACCTAAAAGCTTAAAAAATATTTATTTATTTACCTTCATATAAAAAGGTCAATTAATCAAGATTTATATACAAATTTATTTTGTTTATTAATATAAAAGTTATCGGGAATAACACTTCTGAGCCATTGTGTGATTTATGTACTTCAAAATTATTTATGACTACGGTTGTTCCAATACTTAATACTTATTTCTTTTTGGGTTATTTAATGAAAACATAAAAAATTAGTTTTAATAAATTAAATTAAAAATTAAACACACATTATTTCATATATTATCACACCTAATGATTTCATTATATTTAACTGCATTTAATTTGTTTTTATATCTTAAATTTCTAATTTAAATAAAAATACATATTTTCAACATTTCCAAATTTTAAATTTAATATTCCTGTACGTAATATTCATTAATTGACATAATCACCAAATTACAAAAAAATAATCAAAAACCATAATCTGGCACCCCAATTTTGCTCTTCCCACTCACAATGTCAAGTGCATGTCAACAGTTCGCCTCGTTAAATTTCAGTTTAATTGCCGGTTTTATGCGTGTTACATTGAATTTCGTAATTGTCGTGATTTTAATTAAATAAAATTAGTAAATGTGCACCGTTTTTAATAAAAATTTTATCAAAATGTTAAGAAAACTGCAGTGAATAAAATTATATAATTTTTATAATAAGAATCATAAAATAAAGTACAAAAAAATGTGTGTAAAGTTTGTAAAATTGTAATTTTGCTTGGTCATATTTCCATAAAAGTAAAGCAGCGCTGCTGCAGCATCATTTTGGGTTTTTTGTCGTGTCGGCACACATCGGGTTTTTGTTTGTTTGTTGCTATAAAGCTAGTTAGTAAAAGTAATTGGGAAAATGTATTTGGTTGATTTGTGTTTTTGCCATGTGCACTTGATTTATTCAGTGTTTTGCTTTTACATATTTGCTGTGCCTTAAAAGAGTATAAAAATATAAAGAGATTGTTTTCTGATGAGACTATTTTTAAAAGAGAAAAACTGAAACGCGTAGCAGTAAAAAGCAAAGTCAATTTAATAAAAAAAAAACCGTAAATAGAAATGAAATGATAGTAAATAAATATAATAATTTTGTAAAGTAAAACGTTTTACGGCAGAGTTTCATATAAAAATAATGAGTCATAATCATATTAAAAAAGAAGTAGGCTTTTATTAAGAGCTGAACTTATGTAAATCGTTTTTAAAAAGATACCGATTTTAATGTGACTATGATTTTTTCCTAATGTTTCGTGTGCTATTTATTACACAACAAGTAAACAGAAGTGCACCCAAATAATATGAATCAGTCAGCAGATTTTAATTAAAAAAAAACGGTGAGTTTTTACCACTTTTTGTACATAAAACGAAGAAAAATTCCCTTAGTACAAAAATAGCGTATATGTGGTCTCTGAGGAATGCAGGTTACTGTGACCAAGCCCTTCTATCTTAAGGCATAAAACCTAATGGGATATACATCATTTTAAAGGAAAGGTCGTCTAGATTTGTAATCTACGGCCGAAATACTCAGAAAATACTTTTCAGTATTTTTAAAATTTTTTTTTTAAATTTCTATATACCCCAGTGCTGTTGCTTTGAGGGATTTTTACCATTCCCAAATTTTATCCATGAAAATTACTAAAACGCCTTTGAATTCAGTACATATGTGAAGAATATACCTATATGCAAATTTGTTTTATCGCATGCGATATTTAAAAAAAAAAGTATTTAACTAGACGTATTTATCTTCCTACACATAATAATGTTTGATCTATAGCATCTGCACAAATACCCATAACATATATGTATATTCCTAAATGTGGAGGCAATAAAAAAAAAATAATCAATAATAATGGTATTGGGTTAATATTTAAATATGCTGGTTGATATCTTTTATAATTATAACACTCATTCTACCAGTCCTACAACAACAAGCTCTTACTATCCATTTTTATGCACATGGCTTGACCAGTCATTCATAAGTATTTGTACGTTTGAACTTAAATTGTTCATTTACGAATACAAATTGATAATTACTGCTTATTGTAATTTAAATTAATTTATTAAGATGGTTTGAATTGATGGTTTGGGTAAGAAAATATTCATATAAATATGAGAGAGACAAGACATGTATGTGAGTAACGCTATTTTGTTGCCAAACGAAAGGTCACTGACAAGCCCAAACTAACAGACCAGACGATGACTAGCAGACAGAGAAATAAAGGGGGCACTTAAGAAAAAGAGGTTAATTTATTTGATTATGCAATTAAAATTTGTGTACAACCAGAAAAGAATTTTCTTTGTAGGCTTGTTATTGCTCTCCTAATTAATTATATGAAATATTAGATATTCAGAATTTTAAAAATAAAACAATTTATCAACACACCAAACAAAGTACCAGCATCACATGATTTATAATTATTTTCTAAGGGCAACCAGCAAATGTTAGGGTTTTGTTAGTTTTTGTAGTGTAAAATAAATTACGAGTACAGGATTGATTAGTAGATAAAATCTTATTTCTTTAGATTTTAATTAGAAAGCAATTAAGATAAAATCTTGCATCAGGAAATCATATTAAACCTCAACATCCTTAATGAATCTCCGTTACACTAATTCAAGCTAAAGTCGTATGGTACTTTAACTCATGCTTATAATTATTCTGACACATTTAGTCTAATAAACATTTATTTACATGTTTGCGTATATACAGACATGTGTATGCTTGCAGTTAATTTTAGTTGTATGAAGGTCATTTTAAGTTTCTTATGCTCTCGAGCAAAATTTTAAACAAAACAGCTAATGTAACGTTAACACACATTTTATTATCATTTGGTTGTCATTTAAATGAAACAACATTATTGTTGTTTAGATTTCTAGCCTAAAATATGTAAGATTGGCTGTGTTTGCCCTGCACTAGTTTATACCCTGTCTAATATTTCAAACTTGATTTTCCCTACCCCTTAACAGTAGAGATGCTGTTTATTTTTGATTTTATAGTTTATATAAATTTTTAGTTGATAGAAGGGGATTTATTTCTTAATGTCAATAATTCATAACGTTGACAAATATTTATAAAACTGTTAAGCTTTGCTTTTTGCATCAAAGTATTTGAAGCATTACACAGTATGAGTTCATTTTTGTACATGCATACATACACATGCATTTGAAAAGCCCCAGTAGAGAAAAATGTCAATTGAATACAAAGCAGAAAAGGTAGCTTTTACACATTCACTTAATCATAAAAAAATCTGCAGAGCAACATGAAGGAATTTAAAAAATGTCTTAAAAATACTTAAGCTAATTTCTGTGTAATTGGGTGGCAGATTAAAAATTTAGCAGACTTTTTCCTTTAAGCGGTGTAGGTTCCATTGCGTAATCATCTATGGATCTTCCGGAAATTGTAAAAATGGCTCAGAGCTACAGCACTGGGGTAGGAGGGAATTTAAAACATTTATTAAAAATACTTCAAAGTAATTTCTGACTAATTGGGTGGTAAATTAAAACTTTAGAGGACTTCTTCCTTTAAACGGTGTATGCCCCATTACGTAATCTTTTACGGGTCCTCTGGAAAATGTAAAAATTACACTAGGGTAAGAAGGAATTTAAAAAATTTTTTAAAAATACTCCAAAGTAATTTCTGACTAATTGGGTGGTAAATTAAAAATTTAGAGGACTTCTTCCTTTAAACGGTGTACGTCCCATTACGTAATCTTTTACGGGTCCTCTGGAAATTGTAAAAATTCTTCAGAACAACAGCACAGGGGTAAAAGGGAATTAAAAATTTTTTTAAAATACTCTAAAGTAATTTCTGAGTAATTGAGTGGCAGATTGCAAATTTAAAGGATCTCGCTTTTAAAACGGTGCATAATCTCTGTCCGGAAATTGTATAAAAGTCTTAGAGAAATCTACGTATTAATGCAAATTTTTATCTTCCACTTATATTTCTTCTAAACATATTTATAAATATTTCATAAGTTCTAAGAAAATATTTAGAAATATTTAATGACGTAAGACGTAAATATGCCACAAAAAACGGAAAAGATATTTATTTAACTTCACTCACTTCCAATAAGTCATTTACTCTCTTCCGAGAATGGAATGGAATCCATATAAATTAAGAATCATAAATTATTCAAAATAAACACAGAAAAGTAAAAATAAAAATTGTTTAACAAAGTTCGATTTTGGTGGCAAATTACTCAAACATTTATCGTCTTGATTTATTCTCTAAATTTATTTGCAAACGTTATAAAACACATTTTTGAAGGAGGACAAAGAGATAGAGAGAAGAGTTAATCCAATTTTATGTAATAAATTTACTTTTGCAATTGCAAAATAAAACAACATTTTGTAGTGCACCTGTTGTTAAGCTTTATATTGTACACCTACATTTATTATATAGTAAAATTTGCAGTGTTTTGTTTTCTGAATTTGTGTATCTATAATACTTTTACACATCCATACGAATACGTAATACATTTGTTTCTTACTATCACATGTGTGTGTGTGTGTGTGTGTATGAAAATATTACTCCTTTAAATCCATTTTATACATTGTAAATCTTTTACTGAGCATATTGTATTCTGTTGCTATTGTTGTTGCTATTGCAAAATGGGGTTTAATGTTAATTTGTAAATGCAATTTGGTTTTGGCGACATCATCGTTGTCATTGACTTTTGTTGGTTTAATTGGTTACATGTTTGTATGTGCATTTTGATATTAGGAGGGTCACTTAAAAAGGATTTTCTTGTTAGATAATATAAAATAAGCTTTTAAAAAAGTTTTTTTTTTTTTTTTTGAAAAAAAAAACTAAACTTAATGAAAAAAATTCTAAAAAAAAATCATTTCGGTTTATAATATTTCGATCTCTTATAAATTTATTTCGCTGCTATGAAAACTGTGTTATTTTTATTGCCATCTCGTTAATTATGGAGTATATCATCTCTAAACCACAATTATTGAATAAATTGCGAAAGCAATTAAATTTTTTGTTGAGTCAATCTAAGCGATTTTTCCGTGTGAGCTAGGAATTATTTAAGAGAATAATAATTTTATGTTTTGTTAAAAAAAAAAAGTTTTGTATTTTTAAAACTTACAAAAACAGTTGAGAAATTTTTATTTTTATTTAATATTAATAATTAAGTTTAAGGTTAAATTTTAACGAGCTCTGCAGTACGATTCAGTAACGTTTTATCGTTTTGTTATTTTTAACAAGTTATCTTGTGATTTAGTAACTATTTGTTTAACGTAAAAAGTTAAAAAAATCAAGTGAAACTAATATTTCATACAACAACCACACCTTCCAGTTTCACGTTAAAGTAAATATCGTTAAAAATTTTACAGAATAAGGATATTGATATCATTAAATCGTTTAATTTGAATAGTGAATCATACTAATCTTGACTGTGAACTCCCAAGATTTAGACAGAAATTGAAGCTGTGCCCTTGACTTTGATAGGTTAGAAAACTACACATAAATTTGCTGGCCATAATTTCTTGGAATATTTAGTTTTTTGTTGTTTCCTTTTCTTTTTATTAAAAAAGAAATGGTTAAAATATGGGCTTAACAAGTTGTCAGTCTAAAGGTTTTTGGTTGATAAGGTAAGGAGTCTCGAATTGTAGTTAGATCTTAAAGGTCACGTTGGAATCATAGCCCATAATGATAATAATAAATAGTAAGAAAGTTAGTGATCGTAATCTATCTTACAAGATTCATTTATTTTAATTTATTCCATTTAAGTTGTAACTAAGCAGATCATTACCTTCTTGAGTTACTTTTGCGGGCTCTTTTTATTCCCAATTATCTAAAATATTTGATTCTAATTATTTATTATTGTTTCTTCATTGAACCCCCAGCTTTCACCAGCTTTTACTTTTGGCTTCCTTATGTAAGATTGATTACTCAGCTCACATCTTTTCTTTAAGATCATAAGTCAAACAAAAATTTGCCGAAAGCTAAAAATTTATAAAATTTTTAAAAACCTTTCGTCTTTCTATTACATATCATTTATCTATTTGTAATTCCGTATTTTTATGACCTTTAGACACATAAGTTTAAGTGGTTACTCATACACACTCGCATTATCTTAATACTATTTTTCTATTTCTGTTTATGTAACAATAACAATTGAAAAACTCGTACAAATACAAAATTTGTTTTTCTCTTTTTGTTTTTTTATTTGTTTTGTAAATGTTGTAATAACGAAAACGGTTAGGCAAAGCAAAATAATTGAATTAAACTCTTGAATACCGATTGTTGTTATTGTTGTTGCTGTTGTTTAAAGTAGACAAATGAAAAAATTTCAAGTCAAAGTACAGATATAAGTGTGTATTTGTGCCCTTTGTGGTGGTATTTTTATTCAATCAGTTTACCATTTCAGTGCACAGTATTTTGTACTACAATTGGGCAATAAATTTTTGGTGGTGGCCACAGCGATATGTGAATTGCAATTGGTAGGGGTTTTAAAAGGACAAAGTTGTTTTATAAAACACAACTACCCTCTCGAAATTCTCTTATAGATTTTAAAATAAACTGAGTGTTTCTGTAAACTTTTAACTACATATTTATTGACAAATCAAAATTTTATGCTACCCGACACAGCTATTTTGCTATTGTTTAGTTGTACATAGTATATTTTTATAATCCTAGTTAAAAACAAAGCAAGTGTTTGATATTTTTGGTTTTAGAAAAATTATAGGCTAATCATGGTTCTTCAAATAAAATACAGCTTTTCATGTGCCTCGGTAATAAAACTTTAGAGCCAAGAAGTTTCATAAAATAAATTAGATATTGACCCTTTTTAATAAATTTTATTATTTTAAAATTGGTAGTAAAAAAAATTTATTAAAAATTTCATGCTGAAGAAACGTCAACAAAGTAAAAGTTTATATACGCAAAACAAATACAAAACTTCTCAAAATTGTGTTTACTTTTCAAGCAAAACGAATTATTTTTTTTAAAGGCATTTTAAAAGCTATACTAACGACTGCTACTGACTGGTTTACGTGGGCATAAAACACTATGCAACAGCAAAAATAAAATAAATTTAAAACTAAACCTGGTTAGCTTGGTTGGTCTTATGTATTTTGTAGATTTTTAAAATTCTAGAACTTCATGATTTTTTTTGGCTTATTGAATCAATTTTTAACGAAACTTGCGAGTAATCCACTGAAGATCGGAAGTGCTTCCATGAAATTGTGCATATGTACTAAGTAAGAAATTTTGGTATTTTCCATGAGAATTTCAGGAAAAGTAATGCATTTAATTTATCTCAAATTTAACTAAGTAATATAACTGGAATTAAACACCAAACTTAAAATAATTTTATGTTTAAAAAAGTATTTATATGTTCACTAATTCGAAAAATTAAAGCCAGTATAATTTATCATTTTTTGAGATATTTTTTTAACAAATGCGATAAATTGTTTTAAAGCTATTATACGCTGTGTTAAGAGCCTCTTAAAAGTCTCATATTTTACAAGCGAAATTCTAAAGCCAAAACTTATCAATGGAATTTGAAATACTTATGAATTTTAGTTAGCTAGCTAGACCATAGCGCATCAGAAAAAAAGTGGTTGTCCAATGTCAAAAAAAAAATTTTCCTTTGGTTGTGTAGTCTAATTTAATAAAATGGAAACAAAAAAAAATAAAAATTCTCCATAAAATAATTTTTTTTTCTATAAAAATTTGTTTTTGTTTTTGGAATGTCCTGCTAAGCTAACTTTAAAAGCAGTAAGTGGCTATGCTACAAAAATATAAAGGTTTGTGTCTACAATTATACACTCTAGATATCTTAAAAAATGTGTTAAAAAGCACGTACCAGCCTGTGGATATACTTCAACAATTTGTTTTGTGTCTTTGAGTTTTGAAAGAACCATCGCCGTTGTTGTGCTTTACAACACTCAACTTATCCACAATAACCAAAACTTTGAATGAAGTGAAAAAAGTAAAAGTGTTGAATAAGTGAAATGGAATTGCCATTCAACATCAAATTTATTTTCAACCACTTAAAACATTTTACCACGCAGTATCTACACAGTTGCTTGTGTATGAAATGTAGGCTAGTTCGTTTCAAAACCAACACTAATAATTTTGCCTGAAATAAAAGCTGCGACAAATTTTCCTTAAAAACGAAAAGACATTCGTTAATCTTAAGCATGGAAAAACACCATAAAACTTTTTTTGCTAACAATTATCTTAGGTACACAAAATAATTTAAATGAGACTTGATTCCTTTTAATATCAAAAGAGGGAGCTCTTCTCAAGTAAATAAATAATTGTTATTCAATAAACTTGTGCTCTTTAATTCATTTCAGTGAGCCCTCTTCTTAATTCAAAAATCATAAAGGAATAGTTCGTTCATTTCGTTCATTTTATCTTTTGTCTCCTTATCACTCTTTCAGTTTGTTTGTCCTTAATACAATATTTGTAAAAAAAAAAACTAGGAAATTTTGTTCCTTCGTCTTTATCATCGCTCAAGTTTAGTTCGTTCGTTCATTTATAAATCGTTCATTTCCAATAAAGGGCTAGTTCGTTCATTTCAAAAGAGTGAATAGTACAATAAGAATAGTTGGTTCATGTACTACCCAAGAATAATATTCAAACAAAGAGAAACTAGTATTTACAAATTAAAAAAAGAAGCATATAAAAAACTTCCTTTTTTTCTGGAAAACAAGGTGACTTTAATTAATTAACTTGCGGTTATTTTGCGCAGAAAAAACAATTTACTCATTAATTTAGTATTATCGACGAGTATTATTCGCTTTGAAAGTGTTAAAAAGCACTAAAAACAGTACTAAAAGCTCAGAGTTGACAAAGCTACTAAAATTTACTCTCTCTCAAACTCATGGAGCTAAATAAATATACTCTCTTACTGTAATGATGCACAGAACATGTACAATATAACTGAACTATGCCAATTGATACCTAAAGAAGTGTGTACAGAGATTTCAGAACTTTATCTTATATTCAGGGTATCAAAATTTAAATAAAGAAAAAAAAAACAAATCTGTTCGAACTATGCCTATTGGGACCTAAAGAGGGTAGCTTAGAGCTTTTAAAACTGTATATTTCATATTCAGACATCGTTACTTAGAGTGTCACTGATATGGTGAATAACTCACTTAAGTCTTTGAATTCTTAATGAATACTAGATTAAGGTAGTATTTGTAACATAATAGTAGAGACAATAGATTCATTTTGGCCCTAGGACTAGGTAACTAATTTTCTTAGCAATAATGTTTCATATAGTGAAAATAAACTTTAGTTATACTGAACGAAAAACTGGCATTTTACTTTTTTTTTAATATTTACAACTTCCCAATAAGATAAATTTAATTTTATTTGTTTCCTAGCACCCACTCCTATGAAAAGCGTGCACAATAATCACAGAGAGATAGTTAACATAAAGCACAGACAGCAATGAAATGCTTATACTTCACATTAAAATTTAGTAGTAAAACAAACTTTTTCTTTTGCTTATCGAATGCTTTTACCTAAAGTTTATTTGTTATAAGCAAAAACCATTTATCTGTACGCTAACATCCTGATATTAGTTATTGTTTAGTTGTAGCAATGGCTCTAAGTAAAATAATTTTTTTTGTAAATGGTTTGAATAGTTAATAAATTTTAACCAGTGCATAATAAGTCCTCTACAAGTCACGGTGCTAGTAGGGCCTATAAGTAAAATAGATAACTTCAACTGCATTTTAAAAGTGAGTCAAATTTATGTTACGAAAAGTTTAGTTTTGTTTGTGGCGCTTTGCTCAAGTAAACCGATATTTGTACATTTCGAAAATGTAATTGAACTTTCTTAGTTTTGATTTATACCTTCTTAATAAATAAAATTTTTAATCGATTTTAATATTGTTTTAAAATTTTATTATAAAAGAAGCTGTTAGTTAGACCACTCCCATTTATATCAAAGGCCTGGTATTGCAATGAATAATTAATTATCTAACAAATTTTTACCCAGTAGAAAAAATAAACTAAATTTTATTTTCTAGAATTTAATTACTTTATTTATTTATGTTCAAACTGAACATCTTAAAATTGCTTACACGGATACAACTGATTTTATTTCTTTTTTTTATATGCAAGATGGAACTACACTTAGAAAAATTACATAGATTTTGTTATTGTTTATTTATTTATATATTTTTTTTTAATTTTATTGAATCATTTAAAAATCTTATTTTAATTATCAAATATTTTACTAAGTTTATTTTAAGTGTTTGTTTTCTTTTAGATTATTTTTTGTAAGGATGTATATGCAGCTAGAAAACTAAAATGTTACTGAGCAGAAAAAAGTAAATTTTCGTTAATTTAAACTTAAAACTAAATAAATACGTTATCGTAATTTAAGAAGGGGTTACAACTAAAATGAAACTTAAAATAATTTTGTGTTAAAAATAGTTTTGCAATAACAAACAATTTTACTATGAAATCAGTGCGTTTGTGATTTATTAAAAAGAAACCAAGAAGTTAAAATCGATAACTGAATAAAAGTGTGACCGAAAGACAAAAAGAGAGAGAGAGAGAGAGAGAGAGAGAGGGATTACAGTTAGAGTATTTCTTTTTATGTTATTTTAATAAGGGAATTCACATTTTTAATGTAAAGGGTTTCTTATTTTTTCAAAATCACCTTCAAATTCCTTTATAAAATAATTTTTTTTTTTTTTAAATTTGAAATGTATTTTTTTATGTTCTACAGAAACTATTTACCTTAACTAAACTTTTTTTTTTTGATTTTTTAATTTATTTCTCATTAAATGTATCTATTCTTTTTTTATCTTTATCTTTTTCAAATATTTTGCAAAGCATTTTATTAGTTCACTGTTCTTGTGTCCGATTTATTGCTAAACAAATTCTTAAAAAAAGGAAAACATTAAAAATTTAATTAGTTTTTTTATTTTCAATATAAATTACATCAAACATATCATATCATCTAATCCAGTTTATCACATTGGTATACGTCTTACAAGTAAATATTCGGAAAATTGTTGACCTTCTACACCGCCACCTGTACTGGCCTCAATAGTGAAGCCAGCGTTTAAAAGGCGTGTTAGCACCTGTACAGAGTTAAGTTTACAATAACCATTAAGCGGGAAACGTATGATTTGGCGCCAGTCACCTTGATTCCAGGATACACCACTGCGACTTGTTTGTGTAGCTTGATTGACTTCAGGAAAGACTTCGTCGAGCAGAGAACGTTCAGCGGACAGCATAATGCGTTCACCTAAATCAGGTGATATATGCAGAGCCACAACTTCATAATTGTACTCTGTGTTGGCAGCAGAGCGTGGACTGGTTTTGATGCGTGCTGGAGGTGTGGGTGGTGCTGCTAAATAATTGCCATTACGCACACGATCCTTGCGCATGCCCTCCAATTGCTTAATCATGGCTAAAATAATTAAAAAAATATTAAACAAAATTTTTCTCGTTTTGCTGTTGTTAAAACTACTTACGTTCTACTTCAAAGTAACGTGCCTCCTCAAGCAATAATTCTAGATCAGGAAAATCCTCTGCTATTAACAGTCTTGAATTTCTCATAAAATTCAAAATGTGCCTAAACATGCCACCATCACGATCTATAAAATAATGTTGCTTTAGAGAATCCAAAACAATGGGTATGGAACCATTAAATAGTTTGGCTAATTTAGAATCTGGATATTTAGTCAAAGTTTCCAGAGAGCTGGTGTATATGGTACCGCCCACATCAATGTGTACGGGTGCGGTATAACGTGAGGCAGCCGCCACACAGGGTATACCGGTGATGGGTTTATGATTGGCATGTAAATAGGAAGCTGCACTGCCTGCTGAGCCTGCTGTACTAGCTGAGCCGGAACTGCCACCAACTGTGCCGGGCGGTAAGCCTAAAGGTGTAACTGCTGAGCTGGCTGGGGGTGTAGGTGTAGGTGAGGTGGAATTTGAAATCGTTGGTGAGACTGTGGGCGAAGCGCTGTTAAAAAAATTTTTGTTTGTTTATTTTACAGGAATTTAATTTTGCTTTTTGAAAATAAAACCTGATTTTTATATCATTCCTGGCATAAATTCTGCCAGTTGCAGACAAATCTCTAGGTTCCAACGATTTGTTTTCTCTTTCTCGCTCTCGATCCATATCGCATTTTTTTCTAAAAAAAGAAAAATAAAAAAAAAACTTTTAAAGTGAAAAGTTAACAATTTTCCGTAAATAATTTTAAATTAAATTGAGTTGAATTGAATTGAATTGAAGTGAAGTGAAAAGAAGTGAAGTGAGGAGTGATGTGAAGTGAAGTGAAGTGAAGTGAGTTGAAGTGAAGTGAAGTGAAATGAAGTGAAGTGAAGTGAATTGAATTGGATTGATTTGAATTTATTTAAGGAATCAGAATGAAAATTTTTCCAACTTCAGTTGTACAACAAGGTTGTACATAAAGTAGTGTAGTATATACGCATTATAACAGTTTTGTTATACCAGTTATACCACAATTTTAGTGCAGTATCTCTCATGTTAAGTCTTGATTTTTATTTCTTATCTTGAAGATTCAATTACAAAATACAAGCCTTTGAGCCAACAAATCGATTTCAAATTTTATCGCCAATTTTTTTTTTTCTTATTTTTTGTAAAGAAATTTAAAAGTAATTTTACAAGTGCCTTCAGCTTTGTTTTGTTCTCCAAAAATTACTTTGTCTTTGGACGCAAAAATTATTTTTGTGGCCTCAAAGCTTTTTTTTTAAACTTTTTAGTCTGACATTCACATACGATTTATATTTTGTTTTCTGTATGCAGTGCGACCACCTTAAGGCATTTTCAGTTTCAGTTTCTAGCTTAACCTTTTTATTCATATTTTTCTTATTTGTGTTTTGTTTGTAGAAAATTCTTCATACTACTCGTGTGCCTGCAATGTAGAACACTGAAGAAATGTAAAGCTGTAACTTATAATGGTGGGTCTATTGATTGGCTTAAGTAATAAGGAGAAGAGGGATGCTTAGATTTTATAAAATTTTACAAAAGATAAATATTTGTTTTTGCTCTCATTAATATTTTAATGCAACACACAAGCATGATTGAGTAACAAAGTAGTTGTTTTAATTTAAAAACTAATTTTGATTACTGTAACACACATACTCCTGTAATCCTTTATCTAATAGAAAATTTACCCAAATTCAAATTAGAAGAGTTTTATTTAGAAAATGTAAAAACAACAGCAGAGAAAGAGTCCCTTAGGTAATCAGGATGTAGATAATGAAATGGAATAGAGTACGTAATATAAAAACAGATACGAGAGTAGTCGCTGTAGCTAAACAAATACATACAGACATGCATGACATTTTAAGCTTTAAAGCCTTAAAGGCTATAACAACAAAATGAGGTAAAATTTTGTTAAATGCGAGCATGTATTTTTTGTTTTACTTTTTTGTCTTTTTCTTCTTTGTCGAAGTAACTAACGAGTTTGTGTTTGAAACAAAAGGCAAGGAGGAAGAAAAAGCCTGGCAGTTGGTAAACAAAAGTTAATAAGAGAAAATAGTTTTTAGGAGAGGGGTTAGGGCGGGGCAATTTCAAACACAAAAGCTTTAGAAAAGCGTAACATTTTAGCGCAGTATTAAACAAATATTTAGTACAAAGTTCAGCATAGACAAAAACCTTAAGGTTGAAAGCCTTAGGCAAAGAAATACAATAACAACAGCAACAACGACAATGTAGACGTATTTTACTAGTATTTGAAAAGCACAAAAAAGGAATTTGCTTAAATGTATGTGTGTGTGCAATGCAAAATGCCTATTGGCAAAGAAAACACCCCCTCGTGCTCATATTTATTTAAAACATTTCTGTATGTTGGTTGTTGCTCTATGTGTGGGTTGATATAGAATTACTGCGGCTGCTGCATACACCATCATGATAACAACGATAATTATGATGATGATGATGAAGAAAAAGTCTTGCTGTTAAACCACGTTGCAGAGTATTGTGATGATACTGATGAGCTAAAAAAAAAGCAAAGAAATATTGCTTTTGGCAAAATTTGTTGAAATAACTTAGAGTTACAATAGTAACAAAAACAACAACAGCAACAGTAACAATAATATAACTACTAATACTATTGCAACTAAAACAAGAGCACTAAGCAAGCAACAGCTAACAACATTTTCTAAACTAAATTTATTCTATTTAGCTGAAGTCAACTCAACCTCAAGTCAAAATGAATCGAAGTGAAAATAAATCATATTCATTTCTTTTATTATTATTTGTCTTTCAACTATGAGTAACAAACGTGTTGTAATTGAAAATTTGTTAGAAAGCGTAGAGGAGCAGTTTTAAATTGAGTTGAGGTAACGCTTAAGAAAAACTCAATAAAAATATTATTTTTATCTTCGGCTGTGAGAGCTAAATTTATTGCTAGATAAAAGTTTATTGTGAATGGGTATAACACTAGATCCTGTATCACTATCAAAATTTTAATTCTTTTGCTAATTTGCAACAGACGTTAGCCAATTTTTTTTGTCAATTTTATTGTGTTAAAAAAAAATCTCTGTAACTGCTCCAAGTATTTTTAAGACAACTAAATATTTAGCTGCATTATCTAGTTCTGTTATTTTTAACTTTATGTTTTTCTGTTTGCTCTAACAAAAATGTGATTCAGTAATTTTCGGTTAATTCTAGGAGTTAAAAATTCACCACTAATATAAATACCCTGCACAACAACCAAAACGGCTACAAATGATCATGTACAACAACCAAAAATGGCTTATTTATAATTTTTTTTTTCTGGCTCTTATTTAATTACACAGCTGACAATTAAAATATTTTTAATAATTCTGTATTCCAATTTGACATAAAAAACTTTTTATCATTATCAATTACACCACTCATAGTTTTGGTTTTTTTCTTTTCCAATCGTGTACGTATTATGATAAACACATAAGCATTCTAATCTATTGGGTGGTTGGCTGGCTGGTTGGTTGAGTCTTAGAGATTGTTTCCTATTTCCCTGAATTTTTGTTTTGTTTTGTTTTCATTTTTGCTTTGGGTTTTCTTTTCTTTTTGTTGTGTTACTTGAAGGGGCAAACCACCACATACCAGAACAATTTTTATGTTAACTTTACATGCTTGCTTTTTTTTTCTACAAACCCTTACCAGAGCAAAATCATAACAAACCCTTAAGCAATTAACTACGACTAAATATCTAGCCACATAACCAACCATGATGCAGCCAAGCCAACTTGCCTGGCAGTTACTCAGTCACAGTCAACTTTGGACAAAACTAAACTGAACTGAAATAAAAAATAAAAAAAAAACGCATAAGGCATTCTTCATTTCGTTTCGATTTACAATGTACACTTGGGGAATACAAATTGAAAATATGTACAGCCACACACACTCAAACACACACTAACTTACTTACCAACACCTACAACTAGTAAAATATTGCACAACTGGCTCATATACGAGCTCATACTTACTTGCACACAAAAAGTTTTCTTTGGTTTCTTAGGGATAGTAAGTTTTCTAGATTGTGTTTGTTGGCTGATATCACATGTTAGCCACCATACCCCTGAGCACACACACACACCCAAAGAGACTCATTCGTTTGTATTGATAAATCTCTTTACGGTCCTTTGCATGTGGAAATACATACTTTCGTTTTGTTTGTTAACCTTTTATATTCATTCAAGTGTATTTACGAGCACAACTTTAGCTGTATTGCTGTAACTGTATGTGTGTTTTGTAGTACCAAATATAAAACACACATTGGGAACACAAAAAAAAAAGTGAAAAAAGTTTTGCAGGCAAAAGACCTTATCTTAATTTTAAAGAGCCTTAAGAAATTTTGTGTTGCTGCTGCTGTTGCTATTGCTGTATGAAACGAAAGAAAAAATATACTCATACTTATTGGCATACTCGTGCATACACACGACAACTACAACGACATAATAACCCTCAACCTTAAGGGTAACCTCATGTTGTGTGTTTTGTCTTTCAACTTTACCAAAAGTAACGTTTTTTTCTATATATTTGCCAGCTTGCCAAATATTCATTCCTTAGAACTCGGAATGGTACGGAAAGCAAAAAACAAATACACAAACCAACGATAAGATAATTTATTAAAATATTTAAGCATTTATCTTTTGATTTTGTTTTATTTCATTTCTTTTTAGCGAAAATAATACTCAGAATTTTGTTTATGAAATTTTAATATTTAAAACAGAAAAAATTTCTATATGGGAATTGCTGGATTTTTTTACTTTTTAAAAAGTAAAAAGAATAAATTTTCGGAAAAAAGTTTTAAGCTGAAATTATTATTATTCAATTATTTAATGTTTCCGCAATTGTTAAAATAAATTTCCAGCGTTTATTGAGTCAAAACTTGCATATATTTAATCTCACTCTTGCTTACACTACGATAGATTTGTTCTTATGTTTTCTGATTTTTGTTCTAAATCTAGTGAAAAATATATTAATATTAAACCAATAATAAATTTCATTTTATTAATGAAATATTTCATTAATTTAATGAAATATTCAAGAATTTAATGAAATAATTTTAGGAAATAATTTCATTTACTCAAATATTTCAATGAATTAATGAAAACTTGTATTAAATTTGCTCAGCTTTATTATTTGTAAATTCAATGAAACAATTTCATTGGTTTGATGAACAAATTTTCTTTAATTAAATTAATGAACAAATTTCCCTAATTTAATGTCAAAATTTCCTTAACTTATTTAACAAATTTCCTTAATTTAATAAGCAAACTTCTTTACTTAAATGAAAAAATTTCCTTAATTTAATTAACAAATTTCCCTAATTTATTGAACTAATTTTCTTAATTTAATGAAAAAATTTCTTTAATTTATTTAACAAATTTCTCTAATTTAATAAACAAATTTCCTTAATTCAATTAATAAATTTCCCTAATTTAATTAACTAATTTTCTTATTTCAACGAACAAATTTCCTTAATTTAATTCACAAATTTCAATAATTTAATGAACTAATTTTCTTAATCTAATAAACAAATTTCCTTAATTTAATTCACAAATTTCAATAATTTAATGAACTAATTTTCTTAATCTAATAAACAAACTTCATTACTTAAATGAAAAAATTTCCTTAATTTAATTAACAAACTTCCTTAATTCAATTAATAAATTTCCCCAATTTAATGAACTAATTTTTTTAATTTAATAAAAAAATTTCCTTAATTTAATTCACAAATTTCCCTAATTTAATAAAGTAATTTTTTTTTTAATTTAAAGAATAAATTTCCTTAATTTAATTAACAATTTAATGAAAAAATTTCCCTAATTTAATGAAAAAATTTCCTTCATTTAATTAACAAATTTCCTTAATTTAATGAAAAAAATTTCCTTAATATTATAAAAAATTTCATTAATTCACATAATTTATAATGAAACAACGAAAAATTTTAATGAAATCGTTTGATTGATTTTATGCCATATTTTTCTCTCACTGTATGAAAAATAATTTTAAGCTGGCTATAAACTTGAGTGCTTCTGACACAATTCAAATTGCTTTGTTTCTTGGTAGAAGTGAGTTTTTGCAAAATTAAAATTGAAATTCTTATTGTCCACTTCTAATTAAAGGAGGGACTAATTATCCCACTCTATATCGAACAACTTTAATTGCAAATTGTGATTTTATTTCGTACAAAAAAACTAAAATTTCAATCAATCGAATACGATTATTTAGAGTCCAGATTTCAGAGGCAAAAATATGCTTGAGAAGCTGCTCGGTTTTGTCTAAACTAAACAGTAGAAATTAGTAATTTTGCTTCTCCTATCAGTTGTGGTTATACTGTGTGCTACGATATAAAGTTTTTTTTTTTATTATTATTTCCTGTAAGCCTCATAAGACCATTACATATTGTTTCCAATGCCAATATTCTGATCTCGTTCCAGGGGAACCGTCTAGGAGTACGCTGCTTGCCCTTGTGTTTTGCTTTCCTATAATCATTTTATTTAGTGAGAGATTACTTGCTCATTTATAGTACTGCCAGAGTTTTAAGTTAAAATAAAATATAATTTCAGCATAATAAATCAAATATAACTTTATAATAAAATATTTTTCATTATCAATCTCAAAAGGGAAGAGAAAAATTAAAAAAAAATATATTTTGTAAAACTAATGATACACATACCAGCAACCATCCTTCACCTCCAACTATTCAATAAAACTTATACAAACACCCACATCTAGACACCCATACTGAGGCTAGCAAAAGGATATTTAAAGCCTGAAAACAAAATGCATTGACAAAAAGTATGCATGATGATGCTGTTGTTGTTTTACAGCATCTTCATTATCATCTACTGACATTTCTGCTCATATCCTAAGTACCAACAAGAAATCAAACACAAGCACAAACACACGGATACACACATATTTGTATTCAACAGGAGATAAAACAAGACAAAAAGCAACAACAATAATAAAATTAAAAAAAAGTGTAACACAATAATACTAAGAAATATTAAGACAACAACAACTTGAAAAGCAAAAACATGAAAAAACAATAACAAAAGCAAAGCAGTTTTTTTTTGTTTTGTTATGAAAAATGTTAAGAAAGGCACAAAACACACAAAAAGAAAACAAAAAAAAAAAAAGAAACAAAATGCAAAGGGAAAAGGAATGAACTAAACACAAATCACAAAATGTCCTCAGGAAAAGTTAAGAAGAATTTATAGCTGCCAGCAAATTGGATGGGTTCTCATTTCAGTTTGATTGTTTGGTTTAGTTCAACATCATCCTCATCATTATGGCCATGTTTGAAATCTTTGTTGTGTCCTGTACCAAACAACATCATTATTATCATCATCATTATTATTATTGTCGGTATTGTTGTTTTTGTTAGCCATGTTTCATAAAGTATTGTTTTTATAACTGCCTTTTAGCTCTTTAATCTCCTCCCACACACACACGCATACATACTCCTACAAGCCCACATGATTTTACATGCAGTCAGAAATGGTTTGCCTTGCCAGCGCCTTAGGAAAAGTAACCAATGTGTCGTCTCATACTCGTACGAATTAAATCATGTTTTTTTTATAAGTTTTCTGTTATTTTTTTTTTCTTTTGATGAGACGATAGAGCCGGCAAATGAGAAACAATCAATATTAACATTTTGGGTAAATGATGGTTATTCTTTGACTTCAGCGCACGCTTCTTATTATACCCTTTAATTCAAGTGAAAAAATAAAGAATTTTTATTTCGCACAAAATGTGATTGTTGTCTGGGGTTTATTTCAAAATGTAAATTAAGAATTTGTTTAAGGTCTAATTGAACTTTTTTTCGGTAATTGAAATGTTTCGCTTTTTCAGCTTATATTTTTATGGAAATTTTATTTAAAATCATATCGAGCCAAAACTTTACTAACTGAGCAGCTATTGTATAATGAGAAATGATTTATTGAGAAATTAGCTCACATACTATGACTGCTCTCTCACATAATTATTTATTTTTAGCCTTGAGAACTTGTTTTTAGATAAAAACACAATTTAAAAAAAATTTATGAAATATAAAAGTACAAGTTTGAGATCGGGGTTGAATTAGCAACCTCCTGTGTTGTAAACACATGCTCTACTTGACTGAGAAAACCAAATAAAAATAACTTAATTTTCTGTCCCTGATAACAACACAATCTTTATAAAGAGAATGAAAATTCCAGCATTCTATAGCCAATGAAATTGTTTGAACTTCTAGTTGTGTTAAATGAAATAATTTGAAAATTTCATTTAATATTGTTCGCTATAAAATAAGGCGTTACAATATATTCTTGTCAATCGTTTAACCCTTAACAGGGTTTTAAAAAGTTTAATAAAAGTTTTTCAAAGGCCATACGGCAACCAAAAGCAGGTTTTGTACAGCTAAACTCAAAGTATTTAGAAGTAATAAAAACAGTGACTCGCTGTTTGAGAGGTTAGTACACTAGCCGCTAGTCTAAAGGGTACACTGATCAAAAAAAAAAAAAAATATTTTGAAATAATTGTGCAAAAAATACACACTTACATACCGGGACATTAGCTTTTCCTTCAATTAAACATGATGTAACCTTTTGTTTTACCTCAGGTACTCTTAAATTAAATACATTTCTCTATACTTGTGATAAAAAACTCACACACACACACTAACACAGTCACAAAAATGAAATGTAATAAATAAACTCCAGATCTTTTGCTTCGTTTTTTTAATACAAGGAAACATATGCCGTCATACACATATAAAAGCCTGTATGTAGGTATGGGTATGTGTAGCTGTAGGTGTATTATATGCATATTATTCATATACAACTAAATACGCTGATTTGGTTGGGTGGAAAAAAATTTAAGGCTCTCCTTTGATACGCTTCCTTGCTTAAGGCAGCAGCACCACCACCCAACAATATCCAATTTACCAATAGCCACCCAAAAACCATATCAAAATTAGTTATATGCAGAGATATGACCAACTAAATGTTTGTAAATGTAAATATAAGCCAGCCATGCTGTACCCACACCTGACACCCAAAGGCATTAAGGCAGCAGGCAAAGCAAGCAGCGGCAATGTTACCAAAAAAAAAATAACACTCTCTGAAAAAAGCATAACAAATGCATTTTTATAATATTTTTTTTCATATAAACACAGTATGTACTTGAGCATGTGTTTTTGCTGCAAAAGTATTATTTTTGTAAATTAAAGGAAAAGATGTCTTAAATTAAACAACAACAACAAAGAAGAAAGCTTAAAAAAACAAACAGTTTTAAAGGAAAAACAATAGTTTTTGAAAAAAATTTCTTTAAAACTAGAATGAAAATATTGAAAACTTAACTTACAGACCTTAAGGCACAAATAGCAGAACCTTTACTAACTAACGCTTTTTGCTATTTAAAAAAAAAACTTAAATTTTTTTTTAGGTTTTAAAATTAATTTTTCTTTTGTAAAATGTTGCTACAGATTTTTTTCTTCCATTACTAAACACTTTTGGTAGGGTTTTGCTGTTGTAGTTGTAAATTTTTTTTTTATTTGGAACTTAACCAATTGAATTTTGGTTATGCTTTGATTTTAGGGCATTCAACAAAATTACTTCTCTTTAGCCCAAAACCATAAACAGCAAAAGATGGCAAGCAAAACATCAACTCATGCTCAAAGGAAACAAATGCATGCATATGCACTTACACACACACACACACAAACATACACCAACATTCACTTTTAGAATAGAAGCAAACAAAAGATGATTTTGGCAAATATGGGGTAACAAAATGACAAATACCAGAACAGTTTTGTTTCACTTATTCGATTTGACTTGACTGAACAACAACTACTTTTTACTTCTCTGGCTGCACTACTAAATGAAATACAAAGCGTTTTAGTTTGCTCTGCTTTTTCTGCTTCTTCAATTTTTTGTTGTTGTTTTGGTTGTTGTTATTCTTATTATCGTTCTTGCAGAATTTAGTTTATGTTCACATCAGACCACCCTTGGGGTCTTATAGGAAGTTTTTCCTCTTTTTTTTGTGTGTGTGTATGTTTAACTATTTTTTTTTTTTTTTTTTTTTTTTTGAGAGTGTAAGGTGTGTGTGTATGTGAATGTTTGTGTCGAGGTTAGTATATGCATAAAACTGCCTAAAGTGATAAAATTCTATATGAAAGAACTTTAAGAATTTTAGCCAAAGTTTGCTTAATATTTGTTGTAATAAGAGAGAGCGAGAGGAGAAAATAATAAAAGGTTTTGTTTTAATATGGAAAATTTTATTACTTTGATTTCGATATTAAAGTTAAAATAAACAGCAGCAGTTACAGATATAGACGAATTTTAAACAGGCCTTCGCAAATATAAAAAGTAAATAGAGTAGTTTGGAATAACAAGCAGCAAGCTCTTCCAGTTCCTCTTCATGCAAATAGATCTTTAAATATTTTCTCCAAGTAGGCTAATTAATACTTGTAGCCAAGTAATAACTTAACTGAAGTTATGCTCACATTAGTCAAATATCAGCTACATATACGTTCATGTATTTTTAAGAATTTTTGGCTTGAAATCATATTATTGGAATTAATTTTATGTAACACTAGTCAGTTTAGTCTATAAAACTACTAAACAAAAAGTAGTGGTCAGGCTTATTTCTTCAAATACTTGAGTAATGTGACCGTAGCTTAATTGTTTTCAACAATGTTTCTTCCTTTATAGTTTTATAGTCAAAATAGCCATTTTTCTACAAGTCCAAGTCACTGTGTTGGACTATCAAGTCCAAGTCAAGTTTGCTTCAGAAAACTGTAAACTGTGAAATGTTTGTCAATATTTCGTTAATTTCTAAGGAACCACAAGTCCAGACACTGTTTACATAAATAAGTTAACAATTTAAAACATGTGAAATGAGCATCAAAGTCCACTTTTTTGTAATATTAAGGAAATTATTTCATTCAATTAATTAAATTATTTTATTAAATAAATGAATTTATTTTGTTATATTAATGAAAATATTTAATTTGATTAATGAAACTACTTTGTAAAAATAATGAAATAAATTCATTAAATTAATCAAATTACTTTGTAAAACTAATGAAATTATTTTGTAAAATTTATTAAAATAATTCATTAAATTAATGAAATTTTTTTTGTAAAATTAATGAAATTATTTAGTTAAATTAATGAAATTACTTTGTGTAATTAATGAAATTAATTCATTAAATTAATGATATTTCTTTGTGAAATTAATACAATAAATTCATGAAAATAATTCATTAAATTAATGAAATTAATTTCTAAAATTAATGAAATTATTCAATTAAATTAATGAAATTGCTTTGTAAAATTAATGAAATTATTCAATTAAATTAATGAAATTGCTTTGTAAAATTAATGAAATTATTTAATTAAATTAATGAAATTACTTTGTGAAATTATTTAATTAAATTAATGAAATTGCTTTGTGAAATTAATGAAATTATTTAATTAAATTAATGAAATTACTTTGTGAAATTAATGAAATTATTTAATTAAATTAATGAAATTACTTTGTGTAATTAATGAAAATAATTCATAAAATTAATTAAATTATTTTGTTAAATTTATGAAAATAATTCATTAAATTAATGAAATATTTTCATTAATTTAATGCAATTATTTGATTAAATTAACTTTTTATTTTAACTTATTATCTTAAATGCATGACTACTTCATGGAATTAATGAAACATTTCATTATACTAATGAAATATGTCATTGAGTAAAAAATAATGAATTTTTCATTTGAATTACTGACAAAAATTAAAGGATATGTGAACAAAATTTTCTCAGTGTGCCGTCTTAGACTAATGGATAGTGTACCAAGCACTCAATCTGTGGGTCACAGATTCTATTCCAGGGTATTTGGCCGTATAAAAGATCCTTTCGGGTCGCGGTACATATGATCTTTACAAAAAGAAAATTCTCTCATTATAAATATTTTCTTCGAAGTTCAAGACAATTATTGTTTTAAAAGATTTTATATAAAAATAGGAAAATTTGTTGTTGTGTTCCATAGAAATGTACGTGTAGAAAGAGGCTAAATAGGACAGTTCCTTATATGAAAAATTATAAAATTTATTTATCATAATTTACTAAAATTTCTTAAGCAATTTTGCAGCTCATAGACAGTTATTTATTTAAACACTTACACACTCAATTTTATTTATAAACAAATTTTCACATGTATTACACGTACATTTTAATTTTTATTATACAATAAATGAATGAATGAATGGGTTTTATATGCATAAATATTTAAATATCTTAATGTATGTAAATATTGTATGTAAATATTACTGCGAGTGCGCTTGACCTGCGTGTGTGCGTGTGTATAAACTTGTTTGGTAAAGGCCATTATATTTCTATAGAGTTTAATTGGTCATATCAGGCTATTTTAAAATATAATACAACTTTCACAAATACACATTCTTTCACTTGTACAAATACTTAAACACACACAGGCAAACGCACAAACCCAATCTCGTTTATATGAAAAACAGACATTAAATAAAGTTAAATTGTTCATTTAAGTACTCAACACATGGATAAGCTGTGCTAGTAGTAGTAGTTGTAGTACTTCTGTATGTTAGCCTGAGTATCGGCGCTTGTGTGCATAATATTTGCAAATATGTATTCATGCATGTGTATATGTGTGTGTGCTTTATTTTATATGTTTGTAAGGACTTAAGCTTAAATATGCGTATTTAAATTTATACGTTCGTGTACGTATGCATGTGTGTGTTTTTGTGCGGTTTTGTGAATTTATTTGTGCACATGTGTGAGACTGTATGTATGTGTGTATGTGTGTTTATATCATAAAGTGTTTGGTTTGTTTAACTGACTTCAACACCTTACGTGCGAAAATGGTTGGAAAATGTGTTAATTATCTTTTAATTACTTTAATGAATCTTTGGCTTTTGTGTGTGTATGTGTGTGTGCACACAATTATAGATACACTTGCCTACAAATAAAAATTCAATATTTTTTTTAATTTTATATGTGCATTATCAAGTACCACATGTATAAATTATAACCCAAAGAAAGAAAAATAATTTTAATTTTTATTATTTATGAATGTGATGACATTAAGAATGTATCTTTATGAAAACTTGTTAAAATTTAATAAGCCGGAAAATTGAAATAATTTTTTTTCATGAAAAACATTTTTCATTTAAAGTAATAAAGAATTTTATTTAAATCAACATTGAAAAAAGCTGCTGGAATCTGCTGATGCTCTACTACAATTTCACTTCAGAGTCATGAAAAATGGAAGTCTTGTATATAGTCAGTCAATTTTTTCCCCTTTAAGCTAAGTTCAGGGCAGTAACATGTGCAGTAGTTGATCATTTAATGTCCCTTGCACTTGCTTTGCAATCATGTTTGTTTAAAAAATTAGTAAATATTTGGCGCAGGCTATAAATTAGCTTAATATTCTTTAACTTTATTCAACCATAGCAGGTTTTTAAATCTACATTTATCTGGATTACCCGGATAATTATTTCTCTACTGTAACTTTCATTTAAAAATAATGCAAAGGCCAAACTACGGCAATAAAGAAAAACCACTCATGTCTTAAATTAAATTATTTTAGAGGAAAGTTAGTGATGACGTAAGTGTTTTAAAGTAACGCCTTACGTTTTTCAGTATTTATTAAATACGGCTTACGTCATTAAATATTTCTAAACATATTTTGATTAAAAATGTACGTACACCCAATTGGCCAGAAATTACTTTCGAGTATTTAAAAAAATTTTTTAAATTCCTTCATACTCTAGTTCTGTTGCTCTGAGGAATTTTATTAATTGCTGGACGAAGCATATCGTTTTAAAGAAAATGTCCTCTTTATTAGTATTCTATAACCCAATTGACCAGAAATTACTTTCGAGTATTTTTGAAATTTTTTTTTGAATTCCCTCATATTCCAGTATTATTGTTCTGAGGAATTTTGTCGATTGTTGGATGAATCATAATAGATTAAGGGATTAGACGTACACTGTTTCAAAGGGTAGGTTCTCTATATTTGTAATCTGCCACCCAATTGGCCAGAATTTCTTTAAAGTATTTTTGAATATTTTTTGAAATTCCCTCATACCCCAGTACTGTTGTTCTGAGGGGTTTTACCTATAGCTGGACGAAGCATATGGGCATATATCATTTTAAAGGAGAGGTCTTCTATATTAGTAATCTGAAACTCAATTTGAAAGAAATTACTTCCGTGTATTTTTAGTTTTTTTTTTTAACTTCTCTCATACTCCAGCATTGTAATACAAGTGACGGTTAAGATTTTTATGGGATTTTGTCAACAGCTTTTGTGATTTCTCTGATGCAATGAAAATTATTAAACGTCTAAAAGTTATTTAGAAAATGATGACAGCCGCACGACAGTCAAATCTCTATACACATTTTTGACATATTATTGCATTTGATTTGAGTCGTTTTACCCAGTATGACTGCAAAAAAGAACCTAATGAAGACTTTGTATGTAAACAAGTAGTGGGTAGTGGAATATGACTAAGCAAGTGTGCATGTATACATCAGCAGTCATTGAAGAGCATGTGAAAGCTTAAAAAAACAAACCCCATTTGGCAAAGAAACGCAAAAATTATTAACAAAATAGTCCGACACTGAGTTTTCAATAACACAAAAACTTACCAAGAGAATTCATCAGATCATGCTGATCACAAAGCTTAAAAAGAAACATCTAAAACAGACAATTGTTTATTATTTTTTTCTCATTGTTTCCAGCTGCAGCTACAAACAACAGTAGCCAGATAAATGAAACAAACAAACAAAAAAAAAAAAAGATATCTTAACCTAAACAACTCAAACTAAACTAGAAGAATAAAAGCAGCAAAAAATCAAGAACAGGCAACAACTCCATCATCGTCATCATTCATGTCTATTGCTGCAGTTTGCCTAAAAAGAACGACTTCATCAGCATGTGAAAGCCCACCACTACAACACACCACAATTGTTTGTATTTATTTCTTTTTTTTAGTACATCAGGCATCAGGCATGGCTAAAATGCAGCACATAAAAGTGTCTTCATTAAAATTTGTTAGAATGTCTGTGGCTGTGTCTTGTGTGTGGCTGCAGCATTGGCCAACTGATGTGCTTCATCTTTGTTTTTGTAAATTATCATGCCATTACGGTTAGTTCTGCTCAATTTTTCCTGTCCTGCTTAATATTTTTGTGGTTAAAAACAACAAAAACAAAAGCTAAAGAATGAGAACAACAAAAGAAAAAATTGTTCTTCAATCTTGTGTGTGACACATGAATGAATGAACGAATAGCAGAGCATCTCTATGGCTCTACTAAAAACAATGAGTAGAGTACAAAAATCATTATGAACAGGGTGTGTTAGTAAATAATGTTTTCAATAAAACAATTTTACTGGTAAATGAGGAGGAATGGTGTGTTTGGAAATTTTAATTCTAAGAACAGCTTAGCTTTTTAAGCAGTTAAGGTAGCTAAACTTAGCTGAAAGTCACAAAATAAATTATTTTATTTATACCATAATTCATACTATAAAAGTCTTTTAGTGGCTTCATGCATGACTGCAGTCAAATTTTAAAATTAAATTTTTTACTTTTCTTTAGCTTAAATTTAATTTATTTAGTGCAATACCCTGTGTTGCCTACTAGTCAGTCAAACGTGAAAATTTCCAATTGTTTATAAGAATGTGCAATTTGTTTGGCTAAATAGTTCTTGCCATCTTTTAAAGGCTCTATACACACACAAGCACATAAAGAATGACACAAACATTTCCATATGCATATTAAGTACGTATTATTGCTATTATGTGCTCTTGCGAGCTAGTCACTCAGTCGTGTATGCATAAGTTTGTTGTGTTGATGTGTGTGTATACGAGTATGTTCTTCGTTATATTATATCTATCTGTCTATTTTGGTCGTCTTTTAAACACCTGAAGCAGTATCATTTCTATGCCAGTTAAAAGTTGTTCGCATTGCCTGCAGTTAAGCTTTTGTAGATGATTTTTGTTTAAGATGATTCTTTTCTGTTGTAGTTTTCTTGCTGCTATTGTGCAGGCAATGCAGGATAATATATGGCAATGCCAACAGTGGGCGTGTATTTTTAAATTGTTTGCAAAATAATCAAGCAAGAATATATTAAAAATTTAAAGTTTTGTGTCTCTTCTGTTTCCCAAAAACAAACTATATTTTGTTTTTAAAGTGGCTGTAAAAAAGAGTTTGTCAAAATACTTGTCGTCTGTGTTAAGTAATTCTTTGGTTCAGCCAATGTTATTATATGTGCTTAAGACATTATTATCATCAATGATCATGATGTTACCGTGCTTAAGCCATAGTTTTTATTTTACTAAAGAGAGATGAGGAATGTGGGACTTATAAAATTTTCTAAACTTTCATCTTCGCAGCCTCGATCTACATACTTTGGTTAGAGCTAGCTGCGAGGACTTCATTGAATTAATGAAATATTTTAATATTGTAAATGAAATTATTTTATTAATTGAATGAAAATTTCATTAAGTGAATAAATATTTCTTTACATTAATAAAATTGTTTCATTAAATGAATAAAAATTTCATCAAATGACAGATGATTTCATTAAATAACAGAATATTTCATTGAATTGATGAATTATTTTAATTTTTTAATGAAATTATTTTATTAAATAAGCGAATATTTCATCAAATGACTGAAAATTTCATTAAATAAATTAAATATTTTAATTTTTTAAATGAAGTTATTTCATTAATTGAAAGAAAATTTCATTAAATTAATGAACATTTCATCAAATTAACGAATATTTCATACAATTAATAAAATACTTTATTTTTTAAATGAAATTATTTCAGTAAATTAATGAATATTAAATTAAATGAGTTAATATTTCATTAAGTGAATGAATATTTCATTAAATGACGTACTATTTCATTTAATTAATAAAATATTTAAATTTTTTTATGAAATTCTTTCATTAAATAAATGATTATTTAATTACATTAAAGCATGTTTCATTGGACTTACGAAACTATTTCATTACACTAATGAAACGATTCATTGTTGGAAATAATATGAATTTTTATAGAATTAAGGACAAAAATCAAAGCCAGTGTAGATATAAAAAACTTTAGTTATTTTTTCATAATTTATGTTATTTATGATGTCGCAAAAGCATTCCCACTGTAATTAATTAGCAGGCGTTTCTTATTTTTAGGCTGGTTCTTAACAAAAACAAAAAAGAAATAGAGGGCGTTTTCAAAGAAGAAAATTTGTACTTGAAAAATTGCCTTATTTCTCAACTATAGCTCTTTTGCCGCCATAACAAATGACTTAATTGAATTTGCACAGCACATGCAATCGTTTCCCACAAACATGCGTAAAATTAGTGTTTAACTCCTTTCAGTTTGTTGGTTCGTTTTTAAAGCCAACAATTATTACACCAAAAACAAATCTTCTTTAGACGTTTTTGTAAGTAAGAACAAGAAAAAAAAGGAAATAATAAAAGTAAAAATAATGATGATTATGTCGAGTAGACAAACACACTGACAAACAAAACTATTGATAGCCTGCGTCCTTTTTCTCTTTCCATTTTGCTTTTATTACATTAATATTAAAATAATTATTATGGTCTTATTTACATGCTCATACTTGTTTGTGCACCAAGTACTTACTTAATAAAATAAAAAAAAAAAAAACACACACACACACATAAAGAATTTATTAGTACCTCAGGTTAAAAAAAAAAATTAGAGACAGACAGGCAAATGCATTCATTTGCACAACTTGAGCAAATAAAATAAAGTATGACTGATTTTTAGAATTTTGAAACAAAGTAACAGGAGAAAAAAAACAGCAACACTAATTTAAATGCATGCACTTAAGCATAAACACATTTGAAGAAAATCCTTTTTATAAAATCAAAAAAAAAAAGCAAAATTAAGAATACATGCGTGCAGGCTTTTATAAGTGTGTGCGTATGCTTTTGTAAATGTATTTAAAAGTAAAATATGAAATATAAAATTCCATGAGAAATAACTTGAGGCGTTTTTTTTACATTTAATACATTTATATGAATATGCCAGGGGTGGCCCTGCTAAGTGACAGTGCCAGCCATTTTTAAAAATTTTAAATTTTTCGCTGGCCGTAATTAAAAACACATTTTTTAAGGAATTATATTTATTGGAAACATATAAATAAAAGTGCAAAAAATGTGCATTGAATTTGACCTCTAAAAATTAAACAAATTTATTTTACTTCTCTTGGTTAATCACCAATTATGACAGTGCGTCTCAGTAATTCTTTGAGATGCTGATCGGTGTTTCATGATATACATGACTATGCTATTCAGAATATTGAAATAATTCGAAGAAGCCTTTTTTAACTCATAATATTTAGATTTTGCTATAAATTCGATTTATATTTCAATTGTACATCTTGATCTGCTTGCATCTTTATTAATTCTAAATCTCCAGATGCTCTTTGGGTCACAATTATGTTGAATATAAAGAACTTGGCTTAAGTTATGTTAATTTCAAAAGACCTCAAGAGACGATTTAAAATATTTCAAGTCTTGAATTCCGTCAACTGTTTTATTGACTTTCATATTTTCAAACACATACTTTTTTAATTATTATAGCAAAAAATAATTTTTCAAAGAGCCCTAGGTTGGCCATCCCTGGTGCATGCTAAACTTTATTATTGTTATTACTCGTATTGTTGTTATTTGTATGTCTGTGTAATTATTTGTGTTTGACTGTTTGTTTCTAACAGTTTCATGCATTCATTCATTCACTCACCCATTATAGTTGCCTGCTGCATTGAATAGTTTTATTGTTATAATTTAAATATGTTAAATGTAGATTTTTAGTTTGGTTAATTACACTTACCACATAATTTTGGTAAAAAAAAATGGGGAAATATAAAATTGAGTGGGAGAAACAAACACTGAAGAATTAAATTTAAAAAAAAATCCATGAGTTTTTATATTGTTTAAAATAAAGGGAAAACAGGTAAAATGCTAAGCAGCACTGCAATGCAAGTTCTATGGTTTTGCATGACAAGACCGTAAAACATTTGCTCTTCTAGGCCAAGACTTCTGCAAACGAGACTTTTTGCTAATGCTTTAAGAAATACCAGAGACTTTACAGTATAAAGTAATTGGCTTCACACAAAACCTAGATCTGGAACATAGAACATAATGGCTGTACAAAAAAGCCTCCTTATAAATAAATAAAATTCATTTTCTGTTTGTTTGTTCGCTATAAAAAATTTTATTTTCCACTGGACGTTCAGCACGCAAACCAGTAATCTGGAACTTACTGCCCTTCAAAGAAAAATGCTGCAACTGAGATTAAAGAGACATGATTTTAGCTTCTCTGTAAGTACCCGGCTGATATAGCTTCCAGACGCAGATTTCTTGGACTAACTGAGATATCCGAAGTAGGAGACCTTCTCAGACATTTTAATGTCACATTGCTTTATTACTACTTAGTCTTGGCGAGTAGATGGTTCAAAAAGAAGTTTTGCGATTCTAATTGAAGGCAATCAGACCGCCATATAAACCAACTAACCAACAAAGTTTACTGCACACAGAACACAACTTCGATTGTGAAAACTAAATTTGTTTTCAATCAAAAATTCAGTTGTGACAAACAACTTTTTTTATAGGGCTACAAATAATTTTTTTTAAAATAAATTTGAGCTGTAAAACCGATTTTCTAATGTCACAACTGAATTTTTAATTGACAACAAATTTAGTTCTCACAACCGAAGTAGTTTTATTTCAAAAAATAATAAGCAAAATCGAACGAATGTCTAGTGCAATTTTCTTTTTGCAGGTATGAAATTACTGTTCAATAATTAAAATTTGGTTTTGGCAACACCCTTCTGCTTGAATTCTTTTGGTTTGTCTTTTTGTTGTCATTATAACTTTTTCTACTTTTTCTTAAAGACTCAATTTTGAACACATACACAAGCCCAGGGCTGTACACAGTAATTTTTAGTTTTAATTTATATTTTAACGTTTGAAATTGTCACATATGACATATTATTTTTGAAAGTGGTATAAGTCCACTCTTTAAAAAAATTTATTATAGTTGGCTGTAATTTTAGTAAAGTTACAGCCAACTAATTTTTTTTTTAACTGGACTTATACCACTTTTATATTTTTTTTGCTACTTTAAAGATATCGTAAAATAATTGTTGTCTTTTTTAATTTTAGGTGAGATGAAAGTTCTACAAAACTGTAGTGCATTAAAAAGCTTTTATGCGGGAATGCTTACATGTAGGTGTTTTTAAATGGTCATGATGGAATAATGATGGAACGTCAATGCATGAGTGGCTTTCGTTAATTAACTGTATTTCAGTTGTGACTTCCTGTGTATCCACTTAGGATTCAAGGTGGTTTTGTTGCCGTCACAATTTGAACTACAGTGCTTAAAAATATTTGTCAAGCAAGTATTGATTTAAAAGATTTTTTCGTATGAAAATGAAAACCTAAATAAAAAATTTTTATAAAATAAAGTGCGCGATCGGTAAAGAGTTTGTGATCGTAATAAATAATGCCGTGAGTGACGCGTATTAATGAACTTAATTTTACTAATTGAAAGAATAAATAAACTGCAAAATTGTGGCTTCTTGTGTCTGCACGCAAGATTCAAGGTGGTTTTGTCCCCGTCACAATTTGAACTACAGTGATAGTGATTTTTTTAATAGTTTTGGCGGATCAACATTCCTCAACTTCCTGCTTAGCAACAATAAATATAAGAAACATAACAGGTTAGTTTATGCATATTTTTTTTATAACAAAAATTATATTTTTGAAACTGTTTAAAAACAAATCACCATCTTACTGAAAAAACAGACTCATTTCGTAAAAAAATTCGTTTTATACCATTTCAATTATTTAAAGAAAGTTTTGTCTGCTTTACAAAAAACCAGCTATAACTAACAATATTTAAAATGGAAACCATATTCAAATGAAAATAAAAAAATTAAAAAAATTTTTAAAACCTTCACTTTTGGTGTAGGGTATTCTTATTGTTCTTATTGGCCAATTCGTAGCGAACCTTTCCCATTTCTGCTTGGTATTTCTAAAGCCTAATTTAGATTAAAAAAAGCTGTTAGCTGTAAAAAAAAATACTTTGAGTCACGCTACATAGGGTGTGGTAGACAGTACCCACTTTAATAATAGTTTGATTTTTTAATTAAAAAAATTGAAAACCATAGTTTTTGCTTGTCAAGAACTATCGAAATATTGTTTTTTTTCAAGAATAATAGAAATACAAGCTTGCGACATGCTCATGATCTTTCGTTAGATGGCATAAATTGTCCACTGTTTGAAGAAAAAAAATAATGTATTTCTCTCTCCTTCTCTCTTATTTAGCTGTAAATTTTTAGCCAATTGGAAACACATTGCGTGACGTCATTTAATTTTAATTTTAATTTTGTGTAAGGGATGGCTTAATCTTGTATTTCTATCATTCTTGGTTTTCTTTAGCAGATTTCTTTTATTTAGCAACAAAAGGTTGCTTGTCTAGTGCTACACTTGAGATTAACTAAAGGAACTTTTCGTTTTCCTGAATAAATGACTCAAATATTGAGCCAAATTGTGGTATAAGAAATTGAATAAATTCGTTGGAAATTAGGAAATAATTTGAAAATTTTGATAGAACTTTTGTATTTAAAACACATAATTGAAAAGTGTTTTGTACATCAATTCATAAATAAATTTGGCCAGCCCTGCACACACTCATATCCACACACACACACACATATAGACTTAAACTAACTCGCCCATTTACACTCATATAAAATTTTCTAAGTGAGTTCATGTAGTTAAAGTTAATCAAATCGTAATTACCAGAAATAGTATGCCCTGAAGCTTTAAGCATTTTAAAAGCAAACTTGTTTTGTTCTTCTAGTTACTTCGTTCATATTCAAAAGTGCTTATTGTTGTTTTTGTAAATGAAATATATTTTGCGTTTGTGTTTGAGTTGAGGTGTATGTGTGTATGTGCAAGTATGTGCAAACTAAAACTGATTGTGCATGTGTAAATGTATTTTTAATTTACAAAGTTTTCATATCAAAGTCATTTATTTATTTATTTAAAAAGACAAACATAATAAACAGGTTAATCTGTCTTGTAAAATACTCGTACCACGGTGCGGTCTATTTTCAATTTTATTTAACAGCGAAAAAAATTAAAAAAAAAACCTAAAGTTGCAAAACCACAAAATTTTGAATTTTATGTGATAAACTTAAAAACAAAACGCGGTATCTTTTTAAAATCAAAAATTTTAGCAAAATATTTCCTTATTAGTCATGAACCTAAATGAGGGGAATGAAGTGTACTTTTTTAAAAAAGAAAACATTTTTTTAAGTCCGAAAATTTCCTTTTCCAAATAAAATATTCGGTTTTGGAGTAAAGGACAGCATTGCAGGAAAGTGCAGATTTGCTAAACATTTTTTTGAGGTGCTTACATTTTTTGTTTTAAAAATAACCAATTTTTTTAATAGGTTAGCCAAGCTCTTGTATTCAATTTACTTTTAAAATTTAATAAGAAATTATTTTGTTTCTTCAGTTTAATTAATTGATGAAATAAATTTCAGTTTTTATGTAACTTTTGTTCGAATATAAAATTAATTTCAATATTTTCTCTGTGTTTTCATAAGCTGCAAGCAGTTTACCAGGCATTTGGAGGTCCACTTTTCCATAAATTAGTGGGTAGCGCACTACCCTATCAATCTCAAAGGGTAACATTTTCAATTACTGTCCCGCATATACTGAGTGTTTTCTGCAAATTTCGGTTGTTATTAAAAAAAAAAAAATTTTAACACTGAATTAGATTGCAGTTACACCTAAAACTCCTTACAATAATAAGCCCATGTGACTAAATAGTGTCTGTATGGCTTATGCTTTCGATTTATTTCTAAATTTTATAAAAAAATTTTTTTATTATGTTCCTGATGAGAGAACATTTTAAACTCTCTTTCCTAGCAAGGCCCAAAAATTAACTAGACCAATTTTAAATGCTATTTAAATAAAAACACCTTGTTATGCTTATCGTTCCTATTTTTACCTACAAGTCTAACTTTTTAAAAAATAAAATGCTTAAGAATTTACTAAATACATTTTAAGATCTCTTTTGTTTTGCTCGTAATGTCCATTTTAAAAGCAGTCATGCATGTATTTATGTAGGCATGCATAAATGTGTAAACATTCTATGTGAGAATTATGCCTCCAGTTATACAATGTCTAAGTCAAGACACTCTTTTTAAAACAAACCACTACTTGTTGTTTTCTACCAACTCTTTACTAGATATACTGAAATTTACACTACATCTCTATAGAAATTATACCTATAAAAAAAATTAATATGTTGATACAGACGTTGTGAGCAAATAAAGCTTTTATAGGGTAATCCATTTCGTAATAAAATAATTAAATACCATAAAATGCATCCTTCTCTCTCTCTCTCTCTCTCTTTCGTGTTATAATTATAAAACAAATTTTATTACGAAAAAAAATCTTTAAAAGTAGATGTTGGAGTTCAAAACATATGTTTTTGTCATGTACAGATTCAGAGAGAAAAAAAAATTACCAAGTAGATCAAATGCCGAGTTAAATATGTTGTAACGTAACCCGTTACGTTACGTTAGTATTTTTAAATATCCTTTCATTATTTATCAAATACTTTTTAGGTCATTAAACATTTCTAAAGTTAATTTATTAAAAAATATGCTTCCATACATCGATTTCTCTAAGAGAATTTAGCAATTTGCAAGCGAGCCATAGAAGATTACGAGATGGGACATATATCGTTTTAAAGGGGAGGTCATCCAAATTTGTAATCTATTGCCCAAATACTCAGAAATTTTTTGGGACTATTTTTAAATTTTTTTTTGAAATTTCCATATACCCCAGTGCTGTTGCTTTGAGGAATTTTTACCATTCCCCACTTTGCCGATTTTGCCCTTGAAAATTTCCAAAATCAAAAATTAAATTTTTAGCAAAATTTTTTAAGAAATTTTGTTGCTTAATTTTTATTGAAATTATTTTTCAAAATTTTTGATAGAAAATTTTTAGCAAAATTTTTGATAGAAAATTTTTATAAAAAATTTTTTTTGATAAATTTTTATAGAAAATATTAATTTGTTTCTAAGCTTTACGGAGTTGTTTTAATATTTTCGGAAAATTTCATAGGTTTTATTTTATAATGCAAAACGGAAACTGGCAAAATCTTTGAGAACAACAGTACTGGGCTATATGGAAATTTCAGAAATTTTTTAAAAATAGTCCGAAATAACTTCTGAGTATTTTTGCAGTAAATAACAAATCTAGACCTTTCCTTTAAAATGATATATGTCGAATCCCGTAGTCTTTAATGGTTTGCCCCCAAGTTGCTAGAATCCCTCTGGAGTAATAAAAATTTAAAAAATTTTTTAAAAATGATCCAAAGTAAGTTTTGAGTATTTGGGCGGTAGATTACAATTTATTTGGGAAAAATTTTGATCCCAGCAGAAAGTTTAGTTGGAGGATTAAAAGTAAGTGTTTGGCCAAATTTTTATGACAATAGCAAACAATGTGTGTGTTAATTTTTGTAATACAAAAACTTGATAAAAATTTGGACTTAATTTTGAATAATTTAAAAAAGTAATTTTTTAAATTTAGTTAAAAATAATTCTCGCTTATGGCACACCCTTTCTAAATCCTTTTACACAGCATTGGCTACTTGGCTCTATAGCATAGTAGACAAGTAAAACATATAAATTTTTCAATGTTACATTCATGTGCAATTTATGGTTTTTTTTTTCTTGTTACTCTTGTTACTGTTGTTGGTATTTAGTTTGCTACTGCTTTATATATTTCTTAAAAAAGGAAAGAAAAAAAAAAAAAACTAACATCAACAATAACAGTAGTAACAGCTGCCAGTATTGTTATAACAACAACAAAAATAGCATTTTCTGCTGCAATTTTTTTTCTTAAATAATAAAAAGAAGCTCAAAATGAAATACAGTAGCTTGAAATTAATTTCAGGCAACTGATAGTAATTTGCACAATTTTAAAGTAATTTTTTTTTTAATTAATTTTTTATGGAGTTTGTTCTTCCTTTTTCAGATGAATTCGTTTTGAATAAAATTTTAAATTAAGTTTTATTGAATGTAAAGTCATAAGGAATGAATTCCAAATAAGAATGATTTTAAAATTTTGTAGAGGAATAACTTTTCGTTTTTAACTGTCTTTCAGTTGATTTTACTTTTATTTATTTTTTTTTAAATAACAATAGAGTCAGTGAAAAGCTCTTTTAATCTCTCATCTCTTATCTAAATGACAGTAAATCCTATAAAAACAAAAATAATTTTAAATAAAAAAATTTGTCATATTAATGAAATTTTTGTTAGAATTAATTAATTGTTTATTAAACACAATTTTTTTAAATACAAATTGACGGTTATTTTTAAAAGTGGTATAAGTCCACTTTTAAAAAAAATTATTTAGCGCTAGTTTTAATAAGATGGGGTCAATGACTTAATAAAATTACTTAAAAAAGTAAACTTATACCACTTTTAAAAAATAGCAGCTCACATAAACTTTTTTAGTTTAAAATTTTTTATTACATTCAGTTTTCTTTAAGCATGATTCCAACAGCATAATTTTAAATTCCAGTCAATTATAAAAAATTAAAAAAAAAGTGATTTCCCATACACACATTAAGGGCAATTTCATCAATTCATCTTAATTTTATAGCCATTTGATACTGTCATCTTAAAGTATCATGCAACAACAGCAACAATAAAAACTGCCAATAGTGCATTAGTATGAAAAACTCAACAACAACAACAACAATAATAATGTTTACTCGTACACAGTCGTCGTATATATAAAATTTATATTGCCAAAGTCCCAATGTGGTTTTCGTGTGAAAATCTCGCGATTTTGCTAAAGGCTTAAATATTAAACACAAGCAAAAGACAATAAACAAACAGAAGGACAGACGCAAACACACACACTCACACACACACTCACACACACACTCACACACAGATGCCGCCATAGCCACAGAACAGACACTGAAAAATCCAAATAAACATTATTTCTCATACAATATACGAATACTCGCGCAAAAACTACCACAATAGCTGGCCCAATAAACTGACAAAAACAAAAAAAAAAAAAAAAAAAAAGATAGAGAAAAAGCAACAACAAACAAAATGCTTAAATAACAAGAAATACTGACTGACTGAATGGTTTCAATGCTGTAACAGGCAAACCTACCCATAGACACTTTTATAAAAGTACGTACGTACCTTTGCATATTTACCTAACTTCAATACGTGAAAATGTATGTTTTTTTTTTTTTTGTGTGAGTCAAGCATTTTTCTGTTCTTCAGAAATCATCTTGACCACTTCTAAAATATTTGGCGGTTTTTTTGTGAGCAATTTTTCGTTTGTATTTTGGTACACATACGAGAATGTATGCATGTATGCCGCTAAAGCTTTTGCATTTTTGTGCATTTAACTGGATAAACTTTTTTTTGAAAAAATACCAAAAAAATTAAAAGAAAAAAAAAAACAAATGAAATCTAAAAAGGCAACAATACTATCGCCCTTTAGGCCAAATGCACGCGGCTTATATCGTCACATCATGCCCCCTTGCAATGGTCACGTTTCCTAAACAATTGTCTTCAATATTTTAAGTTGTTGTTGTTTTTTTTTAAGTGTTGTTGTTTGTTGCAGTTGTAAATGTTATGTGGCCATTAGGCATTAAATGTGAATGGAAAATGTGCGAATGTGTGTGTATGTGAAAATAAATTCAAAATATGCTTAAATCGCTCGTTTGCTCATACAGTTTTATTAAAAAAAAAAAAAAAAAAACAAGAATTAAAACTGGAAGATGCTTTTACCCAAAAGTGCCCTTAAACGTGGGAGACATGTAATTGAGTTCATGTTGTTAATGATTTTCTTATAAAAACTTTCCCAAAAATAAAACAGATTTTAAGGCTGGAATACAAATTTATTTAGAGTGATTTTTCAATAAAAAAAATTTAAATTAATCTTTACGATTTTACCTCGTTTTTGTTTTTTAAATTTATCATACGTTGCTAGTCATTTTTTTTTAATTTATTGACAAAAGTATGAGCATGTAACTCATCAAAAATAATATGTTTGCCAGGCAGCAATTGTTTTTTAAGTTTATAGATTTTGTGGTCAAGCAATCTATATAAACAAAATTCATTTTCTGTTTATTTGTTAGTATATTTTCCTACATTTAGCAGCAGATCATCATAATTTTTTGTACTGGCCATGCCTATTTTTACGCCCACTTTTAAACGATTTTTGCTAGCCTCTGTTCAAAAAGATGTGTGTCTGTACTTAATTTAAGCCTGAAATTATGCTTTGAAATGTGACTTTGGTTGGCGCCTCTGATAACACTGTGCGGCAAAAAAAATACCTGGTAAGTGATATTATTTTTCTGTTGATATCACCCGATTTTAAGTTTCTCAACGGATCTAGAAAGAAAATATTTAGGTCGTTCGAATTCAAGTAAATTGGAGAAACCTGTGCGTATTTCTCAAACAAACACATTTTTTTTTTTTTGGCATTTTTCAACTTAAGAGACATTTTTTTCACAGTATTTTATAAAAAAAAACCGTACAATGTAGGAATTAATTTGCAAAACAAAACTTTTTTTTTTTAAATCCGTTAAAAATTGACTGAATTATTAAATTTTTTATTAAAAATTTTTTTTTTACAGAAATACAATTTTCACTTAAAAATTTTTGCTTGGCAGTTTTTGTTTTAACTCAGCATCATCAGTGAAGTACCCAAAAATATTCTGAAATGATTTTTATTTAATTTTTACAATCATTGCTTGGTGAAAATAATCGCCTTGTTTAGCGATGAACTAGCAGGAAATGCATTTTTATGTACACAATGCAGCCCATTTCTAAAAAGACTCACATAGTAAAGGATCGTGCCAGGCAAGAACGATTAACAATATCTAAACAAAATAATTTTTCTATTGACTTCAAAACATTCTTTAGTTTAATTGCTTGAAAAATAACTCTTTTGTTTGAAAGCTTCAAAACGATAAAGATTTCCTGACGATCAGCTTGCCATTTGTACATAAAAACCACTGCATTGCTTTAGCAATAATATCAATTGTGCTTTTATATTCTGCTAATAAGAAATCACTTGTTTTTCATTAAAAGAAAATTCCTAAAATAGATTTGAGTACAGTTGTCAGCTTGTATCCTGCTTAAAATATTCACTAACTCCATACAATTTACCCTTTTTTTGTTGTTGTTGCAAAAAATCATTATATTCCTTTAAGCAAGCATTTCATTGTTTTCCAGCTTAAAACTTGTTTGTCACTGGAATTATGTCACCTTTATCTTGCAGTTTTAATACTCTTTCATTAATAAATCTAAAACCGCCACTATAACCTCATTGTTTAGAATGACGCCTTTACTTATTTTCATTTTTGTGATTGTGACCTTAAGCAGCAGCATAAACAAGAGCAGCTAGTTTGCATTTATCATACATCCAAATTGAAACGAACAGAGTTTATTCACAAAGCAAAGGTGATTTTAAAAACTGGCTGCATACGCACATTTTCGGTTCGTACAATAAAAGTAACAAACAATTTTTAAAGCTGAACGATTAAAGGGTGGCATAGAAACTGAAACTCATTATGGCATTCTGCTGACTACGCAGTCAAGGCAGATCGTTAAAAAAAGAAGCAAAAAAATAAAAGAAAAACTTAAGTGAGTGAAGCTAAAAATGCTGATTTAAATATGTTGTAACGTAACCCGTTACGTTTTTTGGTATTTGTAAATATCTAAATATGAAGATTACGGGATAACACACATATCATTTTAAAGGGTAGGTTGTCTAGATTTGTAATCTACCGCCCAAATACTTGGAAGTTACTTTGTACTATTTAAAATTTTTTTTTTTTAAATTTCCATATACCCCAGTACGCCTGCAATTTTTATGAAAATTCACAATAAAAATTATTTAGATACATATTTTGCCGCTCCCTATTCTAAGGAATACAATTTTTTGGCCAACATGTAAACGGAACAACCCAATTAAAACATACACACACACAAAGCAAAAGTGTTTATATCAAAAGCACATGTATTTGTAAAATGACTTACATGAACATGACAAGCATAAAGCTTATCGGCTTTTATGCATATTCCTGTAGCTGTGTGTGTGTGTCTGCATTTGTGTAATATATCTATTGCTGGCAATGTTATTGTTGTGGCATCTGCCTCTTGTGTTGAGTTAAATTTTGTATAAATTTTCAAGGCTTCCAGCGTTTATTTTGTATTTTCGCGACATGACTTTGCCGTAAGATGATGTTTACTGTCAACGTGTTTTGTGGACATATCCGTTGGCCAATACCGTATAAATAAACTAACACACAAACAAACTAACAACCAACCAGCCAACTAACCTAACTTAACCGACCATCCAACTAAACAATTCATGTCATTTACAGAGAAGAAGATTTGCGAAATTTTAGGCTTTGGCTACTAAATATTTACGATTATGCAAAGAGCATAAGCTTGCTGGCATGTGTGTTGTGTTTGTGTTCACATTGATTCACACATTCTCATAAAAAATACTTGTTCGTGATGGCACAAATTGTTGTTCACATAAATAAATTTGATACTGTTGTTGTGCCATCCTTTTGATTGCAACATTTTTTTTATATTTTCAGTGTTTTTAACGGTTTTCGTAAACATTAACGTATCACAATTCCATTTTGTTTTCATGTCTACTTTTTTGTGTGTGTGTCATTACGAGTAAAACAATCACTTTTATAATTCACATGAGTTGCATATGCAAAACAGTAAAGCTTAAAATGTTAATTATGTGTTATTAATACTGTGGCATGCTGCAAGTAAAAAAAAAACACAAAGAATGTTGATTTCATAGGCTGGTTATAGTTGATTGGCCGGTAGTTGGCTGATTTATAATTATAAGTTGACATAATTGCTTTTTGTTTGTGCTGTAGTTTGTCAAACAATGTTGTCGCATTTATGCTATAAATGCTGCTTTGAATTTGTAATCATTATTAGATAAATTTAACAACATACCTTTTTGGACAAGAGGACTCCACCGTCAAAGGTGATCTTTGATCCAAAGCCACAAACGATGTTCTATAAATAAAAAAAAAAAATATTTTAGTTTTTTTTTTTAAATAAAAAATTAACACTAGAAATAAATAGCCTAAATTTAGTAAAAAAAAGTAAAAGTTTTTACTCCATAAAACTTAAAAAAAAGCAACAAAAAGTGTTTTCCAATGAACGAAAAATGCAGCGATTTTTTTAAAATTGTTTCAGTGATTCTATGCATATTTCAAATGGATATTATTAAGAATTAAGAAAATTTATAGATTTTTAGTAAGAATTAAGGAATTTTTAAAATAGGTCAATCGTACTTTAGGAAGCTTTTGCCCTTATTAAGAAGAATGCAAATTAAATGCTCTAGGAAGTCTTTAGATTTATTAACCGTAATGTAAATTAGATTTAGAAAATTCTGTTTGTTGTTCTAGTTATTTATCTTAAGACCGAATTCATTTACTTGTTCTGATGAAAATAACAATCTGAATATAAGCTTTTTGTATAAAAAAAACAGAAAAACTTCTAAAGCAGCTTCATATTTTGCTTATATGAAAAGACCAATCCAATCTCCTAAAAAATATATGTAAATAAAATAAATTCGTTTGTGACAAATTTTATATATTCACTGTTTTAGCCAAATATTTTTAATTTTCACTTTCCACATCCTTCTTAAATATGAAAAAAAATATTTTCTTGAAACGGTCGTTCTATAAAAATTTATTTTGCGAACAAAATATCGATATAAAAATCAATTTTTATAATATCACCTCAGCCTTAATAAAATAAAAATAAAAAATAAAGCAAAAATTTAATATATCGGTTGTAGTTTTGATTTTTTTTTCGCCCGATTGCTCTCTTTTTTTGCTCAGGTATTACGACTGTCATTTCTAACAAAACTACGTTTGTTCGTTTAATATTTTAAATAAAATAAGCTAAAAGCCCACTAAGAAAATAGTCAAATGTAAAGGTAGTCGCAGTTTTTGAATGAAGACAAAAACAACTGTCGGATTGGTATTTTAACTTTTCTGTACCTTGTCTAAGGACTTCAGAAAGTTGATTTCAGACATCGAACATCGCTTATTCTACTCCGCTATTTATAAAGATCAAGAGTATTTATACTTTATAGCGTGCTCTCTGTATGGTGTAGAAAACACTGTTTTCCCTACAAATAAAATAAATTGTTTTCTGTTTTGTCCCTTTCGCAGCCATGTAAATAAAGTAAGTTGGCTAAAGTGGTTGAGTGGCGAGTAAATGCCCTAGTTCGAATGCAAGTAGAGTCAAATAAATTTGGAAAGAACAATAAACCAGCCGTATAATAAGTAAATAAAATAAATTAATAAAAGATAATAAATTAAAAAAAAAAATAATAAAGAAACGAACAAATTAATAGAATAAAAAAAATTAATATAAAAAAAATTAATTTTATTTAAAATATTCCAGCAAAAATGTATATAAAATTTTTTTTAAAAAAATTTTTAAAAAAAAGTTTTTTTAAACATTGTATTCATATTAGAAAAAAAAATTTTTTTTAAAATTATTTATAATAAAAAAAAAAATTAAAAAACACATTTTTTTTAATTGCTTAAAAAAATTATAAAAAAAATTATAATAATTGAATGTAAAAAATTATAAAAATTACCAAAAAAAAATATTAAAAAAATTTTATAAAAAAATTTTTTTTATAAAAATTATTATGACAAAGAAAAAATTATAAAAATTTTATAATTATAAAATTTTTTTTAAATTATATATAAAAATAAAAAAAAAATAATTTTTTAAATTGTTTCCAAAAAATTATTTAAAACATTTTAATAATTGAATATAAAAAATTAAATTTTTTTTAAATTGTGTAAAAAAAAATTATAAAAAATTTTTTTTGTAAATTGTTTAATAATTAAACTTTTAAATTCCAAATAGAAATTATTACATATTTTTTTTTTAAATTAAAAAAATTTATAAAAAAAAATTGTAAAAATTTTGTTAAAAAATTTAAAAAAAATTTGTTTTAAAATTGCGAAAAAAAATTTCGAAAAATTTTATATAAACAATTAGAAAAAACTTTTTTTTTGTAAAAATTTTATATGAAAAATTATAATTTTTTTTTTATTGTATAAACAAAATTAGCAAAAAAAAATTTTTTTTAAATTGTTTAAAAAATTATAAAAATTTTACATAAAAGCTTTAAAAGAAATTTCTAAGAATGTATTTGTTAGTTTTATTTGACCTTTTTCTTTTAAATAATATGACTATTTTATTAAGCTTGAGGTCTTATTTTTAAGAAATTAATTTTTATATCGATATTTCGCTCCAACTTGTGTAGCTTCATCAGGATGTAATTATAATTATATTATATATAATAATTATTTTTCAATTTATAATTATATCCTGAAGAAGCTACACAAATTAGAGCGAAATATCGATATAAAAATTAATTTCTTAAAAATAAGACCTCGAGTTTAATGAAATAGTCATATTAATTTGTAAAAATTTTATATCAAAAAGAAATTAGAAAAAAAATTTAGCCCTAACCGGAGTTTGAACCTGAACATCTGCGGTTCAGAAGCATTTTGAATTTGTTTGATTTAAAAATTTTCTGTTTTCCCGGGATTATGGTGCATCAACCATAATTTTACTTGGCGTGCATCTCTAAACCACAATAGTACAGTTATGGAGATAATTTCGACAATTTTTACTTAAGTCGATTTAAAATTGATATTAAATAATTATCACAGAAGTATTAAATAAATTAAGTTCGTATCTAAAATATTTAACGTTTAGTAAATCAACAAGTCTAAACTATTGCATGTTGTTCTTTAAAAAAATATTTTTTTTAAATTATTCTCGCACATTATTTTGTTAACTCTTTAAGTACTTTCTGTGCTAGTCCCTAAAAAAATTATTAAAACTAAATAACCCTTTTGGCTTTCAGTGAAAATATTAATTTGAAAAACAAAATCACTAATTGTAAGCATTGTGTATGGGGTTAATATGAAACATTTATTTGTTTGAATATGAATAGTCTGAGTGAGTGAATGAGTGTGTGTGTGTGTAGCGTAAAATCATGATGGTTTGAACATGAACATAACAATGAAAAATATAAAAATATATTGTGGCCTAAAGCTGTTTAAAACAACATTTTAAATTAGAATGCCTACAGGTGGTTGAACATTTTTCCCTGGCGTATGGCTTTAAGTTATATTAAAATGAATTCTCGTTTTTTTTCTGTTTTAATGAGTAAACGAGTATATTGCCAAGGTTTTTTCGGGGAGTAGTTTTAATTAATATTTTTTATGTGTATTTTTTTCTGTGGCCTACGGCTTTCAATTCAAAATAATAAAAATTTGTTTGTATAAAAGAATTTTCATTTTAAAATAAATTTATAGGTAGTTGACAATTTAATAAATGTTTAGTTTTAAGTAAATATAAAATTTATTATAGCCAGTATTATTACTAATATTTCTATTGAATTTGTTTTTAACCAAACACTCACAAAAGATTTAATAAATGCACTTTAGATGATTTTTGTATAACGCGGCCAATGCTAAAGGTATCAAAAATGTTTAAATCAATTTTATTTTATTTAAATTTTATTTGTTTGATACTTTCAATTAATTATTGGTAATTATTTTTCAATTGCTGTAACGTTTGTTTGGTTTTGTGCTCAGCTCAAGTGGCGTTTATCGACTAACAGGTTTATTACCCCAAACACTTGATTTTATATGAAGCGTTAAAAGCGAATTGTTGTGTTTTGTGTGGTAAGAAAAGAAAAACTAAAATCAAATTCTTTAAAATCGTTTACAGAGTTTTGTACGACGTTTTTATTTATTAATTTTTTTTTTTCAATACTTTTCTTTGCAAGTGCAACAAGCACGCGTTTGGTATGAGTAACTCGCACGTCTCACATACACACACACACACACTTACACTTAATCATACATAAACAAAATAAATAAAACACACAATAACAAATTGTTCACTTCCGTTTCCGTTCTATGGCCAGCTAGCTGGTTGCCAGTCAGTCACAGTTAGTCTTCTGTTGTTGTTAACAGGAGTTTCAATGTTTATATTATTTAGCAGAATTTTTTTCTACAGCAGTTACATTAAAACACTTTTCAAACAAAATATTTTATTATTGTATCAGTTAAGAACAAATGTACCGTTAAGGCAAATTACCTGACTTGCATTCGCGTTGAATGTCCGTTTCGAACTGAATGTTAAACCACGAACAAGGCTTCGTTTCGTTTTGTTGTCTGCTGCTACGTTGTATGCAATAGCTGGAAAAGGTTTCAAACTTGTTTTATTAAATATATGTGTGTGCAAGATTTGTTGAAGTTGTTTTACAACTTGTTTGTATACTCGTATTGTTACGTCTATCGGTTTTTCTTACACTAAACATTTTTTCATGTTACAACATTTATTGTTGTTTTTTTCTACTGTTACTCTCACCATAACGACCTTGGCACATTATAATCTCCCTCCCCTCTATGCGAGTGAGTGTATGTGTTTGTGTTGTTTGGTATTTTTTGGCGCGCGTATTTGTATTTTGGGGGTTTTTTTTGTATGTCTTGTCTTGTTATTTTGTGTGTTTGTTGTTGCGCTACTCAGTCTTTCATGTGGTAAATTAGAGGCTTTTGCGGTTATTTATGTTGATGTTGTTGTTGCTCGCCTGTTATTACAGTAATAATCTATTTCCGGCTTAAGTGTTGCCACTAATTGAGCCAGCATAAAATAGTCCAACAATTGACTTGTTCTGTTATTGTTTTCCCACCGCTTTTTTTGGTTTTATTCCTGTGTTTCTTTATTCTTGTTGGTAAATTTGAGTGTTAAGTGTCTGGGCGTTTGATTACCCTTTTTTATTGTTATTTCTTTTAATATTTCTAGCTTTAGTTTTTTTTTTTTTTATTTCATTTTGTGGTATTTTATTATTCCTGCTCGTATTTGGTGTTTAGTTTTATTTAATTTTTTATTCAGTCTGTTGCTTACGCCTGAAATTAAAGAACAGAAAAAGCACAATTTTATATAATTTTAATATCTTTTTAATTTATTTAAACTAAATTGCCTTAAGCAGGGCATAAATGTATTTTTTTTTATAGATTATTCTTTTTAGCAATTTCACTAGCACCGTAAGCTATTTTTATAAATCAATGTATTGGATAAAATCATTAATAATTGCCAAGAATAGAGTAGAGTGTTGTGCCCAACAAAATTGTATGATGCAAAACTGAAATTGCCAAAATCTCTCAGAGCAACAGCAATTTTATTCAAATAAAAATATTATTCGAAAAAAGAAAATTGTTTGAAGAAAAATTTTTCGAACACCAAAAAATTATTCTAAAATGAATACATAATAATAAAAATAATAAAAGTAATTTTTCTAAAAAAAATTAAATTAAAATAAAAATAATTTAAAAATAAAAATAATTAAAAAAAAAATAATTAAAAAAATTATTGGAGTAAACAAACTTTTTTGAAATTTTATAAAAAAAATTATTAATAAAAACTTTGCAATTTTATGCAATTTATTATTCGAAAAAAAAAATAATTGTTTGAAAAAAATTATTCGAAAAAAATTTTTTTTTTATAAAAGGTGATTTTATAAGAACTATCGGAAATTTAAAAAAAAAACACACATAAAATTCAGAAAAATGCATGAAATATTTATTTGGATCGATAGTTGGGTCGATATAATTTAATGTTTGAAGATTATTTCATGCAAATGTTGGCCGCGGCTGCGCCTCAAATGGTCCATCCGCTTAGTTCAATTTTGGCATACTCTTTCCAAAATTTCGGCCGGTATCTCACGAATAATGTTGGCAATGTTGACTTCCAGTGCGTCAATCGAAGCGGGCTTGTCCCTATAGACATTAGCCTTAACATAGCCCCACAAAAAATAGTCTAGAGGCGTTAAATCGCACGATCTGGGCGGCCAATTGACTGGTCCCAAGCGTGAAATAAACTGTTCACCGAACTCGCCTCTCAATTGGTCCATTGTTTCGCGTGCTGTGTGGCATGTGGCACCGTCTTGTTGAAACCACATGTCATGCAAGTCAAGCTCTTCCATTTTGGGCAAAAAAAAGTTTGTTATCATCGCACGGTAGCGCTCACCATTCACAGTAACGTTGTGATTCGCATCATCTTTGAAGAAATACGGCCCAATGATGCCGCCAGCCCATAATCCGCACCAAACGGTTGTTTTTTGTGGATGCATTGGTAGCTCTTGCAATGCTTCTGGCTGCTCTTCACTCCAAATACGGCAGTTTTGCTTGTTCACGTATCCATTCAACCAGAAATGAGCCTCGTCGCTGAACACAATTCTTCGATAAAAAAGTGGATCTTCATCTAACTTTTCAAGAGCCCATTCACCAAAAATTTGGCGTTGTGGTAGGTCGTTTGGCTTCAATTCTTGCACCAGTTGTATCTTATAAGGCTTCACACCCAAATCCTTCCGCAAAATTTTCCACGTAGTGGAGTAACAGAGGCCCAATTGCTGCGAACGGCGCCGAATCGATAATTCACGGTCATCATATTTTCTTCAGTTCGCACTCTACGTAAGCGTGTTGGTGGTTTAATGTCCAACAATGTAAATTTGGTGCGAAATTTTGTTACAATAGCCCGAATAGAAGCCTCAGTAGGTCGATTAAACTGACCATAAAATGGAAGAAGCGCGCGATGAACTTTCTTAACAGAGCACGCATTTTGGTAATAAAATTCAATAATTTGCAAGCGTTGTTCGTTTGTAAGACGATTCATGATTAAATTATAGACCAAACTGAAGATGTTTGACAGTGACACAAGATACAAAACGTGCGTAAGCTGTCAAAACTAGTGTTGCCAAAAAGATAATAGCAAAAAAATCACTCTTTATAAAAATGAAAAAAAAAAATATTTTTTTTAAAGTGTCGGGCAATTAAAAAAGATTGCGACATAAATAATTTTTTGGGTACAGAAAATAGTCTAGTGAATAATATTAGATTTTATTTATTTATTTATTTATTATTATTGTCTATGGATTCAAGATCCTTATTTGAATAAGAGGCCATAATTTATTTCCAACACCCAATATTTGCTAAAGAAACAAAAAGCAACAAAAAATAAAATGAGTAACTCATTGCCATACATTGATAATAAATGAACTCATTTTATAAATTTTGTTGTTGTTTGTTTTAGATTTTGAGGGTGTAGTACTGTAGCATCACAGTTCACATCATATTAATGCATTTGTCATAAAGAACGAATGATTGGGCGGTAGATATCCATCATTTAAATTGACAAGCCATAACTAAATACCGAAATTATTCATAAATATTTTGTTTAAATATAAATTTATGCTGGATCTTATTGTATGTTTGATATTTATAGTGCAAATATGCATGTGAGTGTGTGTGTGTGGGTATTTCTAATGCTTTGCAATAAGCTGTAGCTGTTGGTTTGGCTGTATTGCCTGGTAACAATTTATTTAAAATAAGCTACATTTGAACGTACACAACCAGAGAGAGAGAGAGAGAGAGAGAGAAAGGGGAGATAGTTTTAAATGTGAATGAAATTATAGCTAGAGGTCATATTTTTGTTTTGTTCATCATTTGCGTTGTTGGCAGAGACATTTTCATCATCAGCACACAGCGGCAGTTATAATAATCTCTCTCTCTTTTTGTTGTTGTTGTTGTGATTATTTTATACATTGTACGTAGTAGTATTTTGTTAAATGAATGGCTGGATATGTGTTTTATATACTTTTATGAAATGAAACCTCACAAAACTCACACCCTAACACAGGGACAACAGTCAGGCAAATAAATATTTTATAACGCATATTGAGCTCTGCTTGCATTTGATGTGTTTGTTGTAGGTAGAAGAACGTTTTATTTAGACTTTATCTTTATAAAAGCACACACACATATGTATATATATATATATACATAAATATGTTATTTATTCTATGTTATATAATTACATCTGTTTGCCTGCAGATACATTTGTTTGAAATTTATCCTGCGGCCAAGTTATCACAAGTTCGTTTTTGTTTAGCCTGCAGCAAAAATATGTTGTTGCTATTTTCCAAAACGTAGAAAAACGAAAGACAAAGAGTTGCGAGAGACAGTAATGAGAGACAAAAGGGTGGGTTGTGAAAAAAAAAATAAAAAAGCAAAATCTCCATTTGGAAGTAAAAACGTATTAAAGATTTTAACGCTTCCAGATATTCGATGATATTAAAATTATTCCATACAATTTTAAACTGAAATCTGGAAGCTCATTTTCAAATTGTCAAAAATTCATCTAATGCAGTAACGCACTGACTGACCAAATGACCAAGCGAGAAGTTAATTTTTTGAGAAAAACAATTGAAAGTGTTTTAAGTCCAGTTTTTTTTAATTATTCAGCAAAAATTCTAATTGGAATTACTTTTATTTTATTTTTTCAGTGGACTTATACCACTATCAAATATAACAGTTCAATTAATTCATTCAGCTTAAGCCGATTATCCTTTGCTACTCAATAAATGATCTAAAATGACCTGTTGCCACTAGATTTTTTTTTTTAGAGGCAGTTGCCACAAAAATTCTTTAAAATTAACTTAAACCAAATAAATCAACAATGATGCCAATAAAGAAATTTTCTATGAAGCCATTCATTTGGAAAACTCTTTTTTTTTTAAGAAAAGCGGCCTCACATTTAATAACACATAAAAGAACGGAAGTAATTAATTTAATGAAAGTCGATCCAACAAAGGTAACGGATAAAACAACTACCTTTTGTTAAGATCTCTATAAAACTCCACACATAAAAAGATATTTCTCAGCCATCATCAAAGGTGGTGGTTATAAAGAAACTGAATTCAACTTGAGTTAAAATAAAATAAAATTTTCTTTTTTTTCTTTATTTTTTTATATATATTTTATTTCTATTTTTTTTTTTTTTTTGGCTGATGGGCATTTTATTATTTTCTTCTTCATAATCATTGTCATTATGAACAACAGTAGCTGTTGGTTGGTTGCTGGTTGACTGGCAGTGCAGAGTAGTTTTGGTTTGTTGGTTGACTGAATGACTGGCTGGTTGGCTTTTTTGTGTTGGTTGCACGCTGGCAGTTAAGTAACAGTAAGACAAGAGCAATATTATTAACGAATTTGTTGTTGAGTATGATGATAATGATGCTGTAGCTGTAGCTGATGATGATGAGTATGAGAACGACAATAGCAATTATGGCAGGCAACAAACGTTTTGACTACAAGAACACAATTACAAATATCAGCTTCATTATCATTATCATCGACATCATCTTCACTTACTATTTGCGCTACTCGTAATACTTTTACAACTTCAAACAAAAAAATTAAAACAAAAAAAAAATTGCTTGTGGTTACCAGCAAAGCAGAACTTTATTTTACAGAAGCAAGCAACATTACCAACTAAAGTAGCAGCAATTGCAGCCGCATATCGGCAACAGCAGCTTAAATAATATTAAGGCCTCAGGCTTTATAACAGCATTTCTATAACGTGCTAAGACAGTATAGCTGTGTGTATGTGTGTGCTTGTGAGAGTGTTGAGAACATGTGATGTGTACTAGCAACATTTAAAATTGTTTTATATAAATTACTAACAATTACTAACATTAACGTTTAATAATTAAATGTAGATTTCTTGTTTCTTGTTGCTTCATGCTTTCATTTTTTTCCTCTTCTTTTCTTTTGTTTTGTTTGTGTATTTGTTTTTTAGCTGGTGTTCTGGATTCTTTGTGGAGCGGATGTTGTTTGTAATGAAAGAATGGCAACACCTGAAAGATATTTTGTTGTTGTTCTTTATGTACTTGTGAAAGAAAATTTGTGGCCTTAGGTTATAAAGTGGTACCATAAGACTCTCTATGTTGTTGTTATTTTATTACATTATTGCCTCTACACATGACATGAGTTTTGTGATTTTATTAAAAAAAAAAACAACAAAAACTGTTTAAAGTTGTGAAATTTCCAAAGACTTGCTTTGGTCTTACTGGGAACTAAGAAATTTCAAAAATAATTATTTTTATTGTTGATTAAATTTCCTTTTTTTTTTCTTAATATGAACAAACCCTATCCCACATTTTAATTCAAAAAATTCTAATTAAGTTTTTTGGGTTTAACCCCTCAGCAAAGGCTGTAAATAAATTTCATGTGTATCAGCCTTGTATGATAATTTAATTAACAAAAAAATAATCGTAGCATTCGTTTTTTCATAAAATTTATGGAAATTGAAATTGTTTTAAATGAAATAAATTTAAAATTTGAAAGTGAATGCATTTATTTGGCCCCAGCTTATTTCCCATATGTGACTCAAGGTTCCTTCAGACTAATTTGAGCTAAAGCGTATTAAAAAAAAGGTTACAGATTAAACAAAGTCATATTTGATGTCCGATGCTTTGATTTGATTGATAATAAAGTCACATTGTGCTGCACACAGAAAAAAAATTAAGAACTAACTAAAAATTTTAATTAAAAAATTTGTTAAATCAATTAAATTTTTAATTGAGTCAATTAAATTAAGCTGAAAAATATATAAAATTAATTAAATATTTAACTGACTCAATTAAAAATTTAATTCATTTAACAAATTTTTTAATTAAAATTTTTAATTGGTTCCTAATTTTTTTTTCTGTACAGAGTACTTGACCTTTCCTGTCACTGCTAAGCAGTAGGCTGGCCACCTGCCTAACTAAAAATTATTTATTTACTATGACTCCCCGATTGATAAGTTAGTACACTATCCAGGAATCTACAGGGCTCCCCTTAACTATAAATATAACAAATAAATAAAAACCTTTTCACTACTACTTTATAAAGTTTCTCATGTTTTTGCTGGTATTTTTAGCAGAGGCGCCAACTATAGTTGTAAATAATATATTTCAAAGCATAATTTTAGGCTTAAAATAAAACAATATTATTATTATTAGCATCTCCTCTCTAAGTTCTAATAAAAAATTTATTAAGTTACTTGTGACAGCACATCAATTTTTACTTAAGTCGACTTAAGCAATTTTTTTATTAATACAGAAATAAAGCTTTATGCCCAGCCCTCTTTCTTCCTTTTTCTCTTGGAATTTTTCTTTTTAAAGTCACTTTTTATCTTGTTTCTGCTATAATTTTAAAGCTAAAGCTTTTTCTTAACTACGGTTTTCAAAAAAGCTCAATGTTGAGCTCTTGGAATTGATATCGCTTGACCAGAGCTTGAAATAAACAAAAAGTGCTCAATGTTGAGCTCTTGGGAGTGATATCGGTTTATTAGAGTTTGAAGTAAACCAAAACTGTATGTGACTTATGAAGAGATCTACTTGAATTTACTAAATTTGAAGCTTGGTTTTGGCTGTCTCATGGCCCTCAAGTAGAATCTCAAGCTTCCATTTTGCAACAAATTAGTAGGTACGAAGGCGGATCAATAGCTCCGTGACTTTTTGAATGAAACACAGTTTTTTTTGCAAAATAAAAATTTATATTTCAGCTTAATCTCCTTTTAACTCAATACACTTAGTCCAAATTTTCTTCGGTTTTTGTATCCCTTCTAAGAAATAGGATTTTTCGAGGTCCTTAAAATAGGCATTTGCAAATGACGGCACTTGCTCAAAATTTGACAGTAGTCTAGTTAATGGGAACAGTGTTGCATTTCATATAACTACGAGGGAAGTTAGAAAAGTCAGGGACTTATTGATCCGCCCTCGTATTTTGTTTCAATTGTAAGTAAACCAGAAAAAGGCTATGGTGGTGTAAGATATTGAATAATTATTTGGAAAATAACTATTGAGCAGACTACTTTGAGAAACTCTGCTTTAAGCAATCTGCAACATAAAAATGTAATTTTTAGTCAAAAACTTGATAAATTTTAAATATAATTTTTTTTAAACTGAATTTTTCATAATTTCAAGAAATCAATTAATTTCAAACATAAAGCATGAGCACATTCAACATTTCAGTGTGAAACATTTGTATGGCATCGAGTAATCAATTATGGAAGAGAAACATAATCTGCTTTAAAATGAGTTTTAAAAAGTAACTGATTGTTTTGGTATTTTGGATTTCGGTTTTTATAAATTAAAATGTTTAGTTTTTTGGAAGCTTTAAATTTATTACTATACCCTAAAGAAGTTACCTGAAACTGAGGTGAAATATGGATATAGAACATAAAAATTTAGACATTAAGTAATTTTATTAAAAAAATTTTCACGAACTTCCTTCCTGCACTCTCCACTTTCCAGCTGAAATAAAAATATTGTTTAGAAATGAAAGATTTAAATTATTCTAATTTCAGTAGGGCATTTTGTTTTCTCCTTTTATTTTTTTTTTATTTTTATTTTTTTTTTTTTTTTAAATATTGAAATTCCTTGAGGCGTTAAGAAAGTATTACAGTAACTTTCATACCAGGAATTTTATATCTGGTTATTGTTTTTTCGAAGATTATAAAAATGTGGCTCAAAAAGGAAATATTTTCGTTTTATCCGGTATTTAAGAAAAAAAAATTTTTTCGCTGTTTTGGTAGAAAGCATGAAACAAGTAAAGAATATCTCTATAATTAATAAATAAATGTATTATGTGAATACACAGACACTCACAAGCCCTCATAATTGGCTTCTAAATGCTTTAAAGAATATAAACTTACAACAACATATTAAAAAAAAAAAATAATAAAATAAAAAACAACTGGTCTTGTCTTAGGGCACTATTAAATTAAAAAAAAAAAGAAGAAAAAAATTATCAACTGTCAGTTTTTTGAAAATAAAATAAAATACTTAAAAATTTTTAACCTGAAGGCATTCGACAAAAAACCCCATTAAAAATTAATTCTCACAAAAGGCAAAATATAAAAAAAAAAAAAAAACAAAAACAAAAACTTGCATATGAAATTATGAAGTAAATGTAAAATGTCATGCATTGACAGGTTTCTGGAATGTATTTAAAAATATGTTTGACCTCAAACAAACTACAATACACAGAGAAAAGGAAAACAGCAAAATAATAAAAAAAAAAACAAACAACAACAAAATAAAGAAAGAAAACAAACTTTAAAGACAACAGCTACAACTACAATTTTATGCTCAAAACGACATCAAGAACTACATGCAAAAAAAACAACAACTACATGATGTTGATGATGACAACAACAATAAATATTCACATATACAATTTGTTTTTGTTGTTTCTACCTTTATATTTATCAAAAAAAAAAACAAACACACACACACAAACAACATTTCATATATACGAGGGCAATTCAAAAATTATTTTTCGAGTGGAGCAATATTATTAGTTGTAGTCCAGCAAAAAATAGTGCTTGCCTAGAAGCGTTTATATAACCATAGAGAATCACTTACAATAGCGCATTTTTAAAGCAAAATTTTTGTTATGAGAGCCTCCCTTTAGCTGCCAAGAATGCTTATTTTGTGCCTTAAATTGGTGTTCTATTTTTCATTTTTTCTTTTGATGTTTATTGAGTGAATAGGAAGCTGAGTGTGACAACTTTACTCTAGGCACCTTGAGATCTGTGTGTCCTGTTTAAGACATTGATCTGTTTTTTTTTACTAATTTCTTTAATGCACCAAAATTTTCTTTTTTATTTTAATATTTTTCTAAGAAAATGTATTGTTTTCATTGCATTTCACACTGCCCCTTTAATTTTGTGACTGTGTGTATGAGTGTGTGTGTGTAAGTGTATAGAAAACGTCAAAGCAACAAAATGTAAACCTTCGTGACTTAAACAAAATATGATTATCAATTTTTCCTCCAGCAATATTTTTGTTGATGTTGGTGTAATTTGTTGTTGTTGTTGTGTTATTTTGGTTTCTTTTACTTTTTCCTCTTTTTTTTTCTTTGGGTGTTTTTCTTGTTTTTTTGTTGTTGTCTTTGTTAAATATTAAAAAAAAAAACTTCTGCATATGAAATGCAGGCTGGATGATTCTTTACTTATTTGTATAACAAACACATGCAAAGAAAACATTTCTACACACACACATACACATTTTTAACACTATGAACATTTTATGTAATATAAAATTTCCTGCTTCTTCCTTGACTTTGCTCCCATGTTTATTGTTGTTTTAGTGCTTATACTGAAAGTTTTCTTCAGCCACATACACCAGCACACTTACAATTGCAATAAAATTCTATTCCAAAAAAAATTAAATAAAATTATAAATAAACTTTTGTATTTCTTTAGTTAAATTTTTCTACAAGCATAAAGCTTGTGTGTGTGTGTTTTCCTTTTTTTGGCATAGGAATCAAGGCCAAAGGGTATAATTTAAATCTTTAAATAAAATAAATAATACAACAAAAACAAAAGCAACTAGAAATTAAAAAAAAAATTATGCAAGTGAGAGTGCATATTCTGCATTTTCTGCCCTGTCACTTTATGATTTAAATATTTTGTAAATAATATTTTTTTAAAAACTTAAAAAAATTAACAATTCACAGTACCAACGCTTATTTTCTTATTTATTTGTTATCCTGCCAAGTCTTCTTTTTTTTGTTGCCTCAAGACTTTTTGTTGGATTTTAAAGTGAAAATAAATAAATTTGTTGTGACCATTTGGTATCGGTATAGTCGTATTTGATATTTAACACTTGAGGTATTTTGTCTTTTATTAAGGCTTGTGTGCACATTGAAAATGCCCTCAAGTTCACTTAAATAATATTTAAATTTCCTTTTGCAATGTGCATTATGAAAGATGCTTAAAATAGTTTGGCTGTAGGAGCGACTCTTAATTTCAAATTGATCATTTATCACCAATTTCATATTGTTATTGTTGTAATAACTGCTGGGTTGCAATTTTGTCATACACAATTAAAACTAATTTTTAATTAAAAATTGCTTAGGACGTTCAGATAATTTAAATGTCGCTTAAACTGAAATTGTAAAGAAAATTTTGATATCTAGTTTATTTTATTTAAGAAAAGAAAACAAGCAAAAAAAATACCAACTTTTATTACATTTCATAAAAGTCACAAAAATCCTTTTAAATGTCTAAATCTTACAGCTCTGAAATGCTTTGATTTTTGGTTTGTTTGTGTTGCAGCATATGTAAATTGAAACATGAAACTTTTCGCACAAACAAAAGAAAAAGAATTAAACAAACTTTGTAGCTTTTCTTGCAAGTTACCTCAATTATAAAAATCAAAAGTTTTCAGTTGTGTAACAAACGTAAAAAGGATTTTGAAGCTAAATTGCAAAAGTGTAAGTAAATTATTTTAGGTTAGCTTTTAGTTTAGGTTCGCAAGTGTATAACATTGAATACAAGGGCTGTTATTTATGTTTAAAAAAAATACGCAAAATAATACAGAGACCAAATTATGACAATAGATATCGATCGTCATTTTTGTTTAAATTAAATTGAAATTTCAATCGATATCTCAGGTTGAAAAAATATACTGCCAGGCTCCTTATTTCAACTGAAAACGGGGCTCAATAACTTTTGACTCGTATTGTTGTTTATCGCAAACTTTCTCAATGTTTCTATAAATTTTCATAAATTAAACGCCGGTTTCAAAGAAAAAAACCCACTATAAATTAAAAAAAAACAACATGATATACTAAATACTTAAACTCTCCACGAAAGAGAGCAAAAAGAAAAATATAAAACACATACACCTAAACCTGTTGTTACGCTTAATGAAGTCATATAGCATGCCGATCACTATAGTTGACAGTGTATGTCGGCCTCTTTAGCCGATATTGCAGTGAGGAGAGCCTGCAAGCAGTTATTCAATTCATTCTCCTTGCATGATTACTCAGACTATTGTGGCCTGTTATTTCTGCCACCATATTTCTCAATAGAACTCTCTGGAATTCCAGTAAGCCCTTACTGCGATCTATGTCGAGTTTAGAAGGGATCATCCCTGTTGTATTGCCCGTCCGCTTGTCTTTCCAGCAGAGCGATATGAGTGGTTGCAAAAGCTTAATTAGATGCCTGTTTACTTTGCCAAACATTCATTGAGTCAATTATTTTACGTCGTGGTTGGGGTCAAGGTTACTGTTTTTTTCCGGCTTCTAATCCATACAAACACAAGTTGTATTATATAAGCAAAAGCATTTTTAATGCTGAACGTACACCGTCAAATTCAATGAAATGTCAGTGTAAAAGACACTCTCTAGACGACCTTTGGTCGAACGTTGCCGAACTTTAACATTTAACTAGCACTGCAGCTAAGTGGGTATGGCCAGCATTAACTATTCCAACTATGCGTATGCTGGGCTACACCATACACGAACAGTGATACAATTGAGCTCGCAATAGCCGAAGATGTCTTCTGCACGAATTTTAAGCTCAGCAGTGTTTTCGTAGGGCTCATGAAATTTCTTCATTAAATGTATGTATACTCCATCAATATATATCATTAACCTAACAAAATGTATTATTGCTTGCAAAATAATAAATTTTTCATTGGATTAATGATAAAATTCAGAACAAAATTCTGTAAATTTACTTTAAGTTTTACTTTATGTCAGACTTAAAAGTCATAAATTTTTTTCCACATTTTACACTGAACTGAAACGAATTTAGCTTAAATTGAGATCCAATGGAAACAACCCATTTTAACAAGAATGAATCTAAATACGACTTTATTCTTCTTTAACAAAATAAATGACCTTTACCCAAATTGCCATGAAATTGGTGGGTTTTGCATTTTAGCTGCTTAGCCTTTGACACAAAATTGTTTATTGAAATTGAAAATATTTTGAAAAAGAAATTAAAATTTTATATGAATCATTTCAGTTGTCATACCAAGAAGTAATTGTTGTCCATCAAAATTTTTACATCCTTTTTACTATTGATATCACTTTTACTAAACACACCACAAAGAGCTTGTATTAACTAACGCACAATGAGCACATATACACACAACCGCACTATGTAAAACACATGAAAGTTTTTCATCAACTAAATGATAACAGGACGATGATTGGGTATACAACCCCACTTGTGTTGCAAGTTGTAAAAGAGCTTTAACTGCAACATGACTGAATCAAACAGGTTCGCTTCATGTTGTTTAATACCATCAGTCATTTTGAATGATTGAATTTTCTAAAATAAGTATGTGACAGATATTGTCAGTTGGACCAGACAGTCAGTAATTGTTGTTTGTTTGTTTGTTTGTTACATTTGCTGGTGCATGCAAAAATGTGTTGTTTGGCTTGCTTTCTGGTTTTAACTTGCGTGTTGTACATTTTCTTATCAAGAAGCCAACATCTAAATTATCACCAATTCTAACATAACCAACTGCAACAACAACAACAACAAAAGTAACATCAACAATACCAATATAAGCAACCACCAATAGCTGCCGGCTATTGGGATTTGTTGAGAGGGTAAAATGCAAACAAAAGAGAAAAGGCAACAGCAGCAAGCATAAAAATCTTTAATAAAAGTCAAGCTTTTTAACTGAGAAGAAAGAAAAGAAAAAAAATAAAGACTAAAATGTATTGTATAGCAAAACAAAAGACAAAAATACATACAAAAAAAAAGCATTAGAAATAAAATTCAAACAAGCAGGTTTCAGGTGAAACAATTGTAACGCCAACCAATTTATGCTTTGTTGATTTCATGTACACAAATACTCTCTCTCTGTCTTTCTCTTTCATACGCAGCTATATAAATAAATAGAAAAATAGCAACAACAACAACCATTAGAAAACAACCTATTGTTAACTTAATCTACAGATTTTGAATGAATCGGTTTAATTCATGTGCACACTGGCTTGTGTGTGACTTTGTGATGAGGGCGTGCATAAACTGTTAGTTGCTCTTTGAAAAGTAGTCCAAAACTAATTTCGTTTTTAAATTTTAATTTCAATAAAATATAGAACAATAAAATGTAGAGCAGAATAGATTAAAAGAGAGTATCTTGGAGCATAATGGAATGGATTGAAAAAGATTAAAGGAGACTAGAGTAGAGTAGAAGAGAATATCGGAAAACAGAATAGAGAAAATTTTAAGAGAGTAGATTAGAGTAGAACAGAGTAGAAGAGTAAAATAGCACAGAAGAGAGTAGAAAAGAATATAAGAAAAAGGATTAGAGAAGACTGGAAAAGAGTAGAGTAGAGCAGAGCAGATTAGAATAGTAAAATAGCCTTGAGCAGAGTAGAAGAGAATATAAAAAAACGGATTAAAAAGAAACAAGTAAAAGAAGTACAATAGCAAAGAAGGTATTAGAAAAGAATAAAGAAGAGTAGAATAGAGTAAAATAGAATAAATTAAAACAGAGTAGAGTAAGGTAGAGGAGAGTAGAGCAAAATAGATAAAACTGCAAATGACTAGCGTGAGATGTAATTAGAACAGATTGGAAATAAATAATGAAAAAATTGTAGAGTAGCATAGAAGAGAATAGAGCAGAATAAAATAAAATAGAGCAGCATAGAAGAGAATTTAAAAAACATTGAAGAGAGAATACAGTAAAGAAGAATAAGCTACAGTAAAGCAGTAGAATAGAAAAGTACAGAACTGTAGAAAAGAATACAGAATGAAAAAAAATGTTCCACAATATTTTCTATATACGTCGAAATAAGCTCACTACCCGAAATGCGTATTTATTGCTTAACACTTTTATAAGCTTTTTGCAGTTTTTGTTTAATTTTCTCTTTTATTTTAACAAAACATGCCACCGTCACTGTTAATACCCCAACCCCACAACTATTACGAACGCCGACACCGCCACTACCACTTACAAAAACAACAAGAGCAACAACAACAATTTATAAAACAACTTTATTTTGCTTAGAGTTAAATTTAGTTTTGTTTCTTATTTTTTTTTTTTTTTTTTTGTTGTTACTGTAATGCTAATAAAAAAATAAAAATAATACAAAACAAAACAAAACGTAATATAACAAAAAAGCAAAAAAAAAAAGTAGAAAAAAAAAATACATCTTCTACAATATAACTATCGCTTGGTTGGTCCATGCTATAAATGACCTGGGGGTCTCATCGCTCATAATTATAATATTTCATACAAAACACAACTGGAGGCACTGCACCAGTGATGGATTTCAACTTTTGAAAATAATATACTCTGTGCATACACACACAAACATACAAGCACAATCATACCTACAAACCATTACACATTCTCTCACTCATATCCGCACCACAGTCCAAATTGTATGAATACATTTTGAAAGCTAACCAGGCAGTCTTACAGGCGGACAGACAGACAGACAGACAGACAGAGAGAGAGAGACAAACATTCAGTCACAAAGAAACTAGGGTCTGTTCTATATAAGCCCTCCAGTTAGTTTTTGCCAAAAATGTCTTTGGGCTAATTATAAATATAAAAACAAAATTCAAAATTAAATGGAAATGAAACGAAATGTTGCTACAATAATACAGCAACAACAACTTTGTCAGTATCAGAAGCAGCAGCACCACCACCACCACCAATAGCGTCAACAGCAATAACAACAATAAGATATTATTTATTTGCACTTTTGTACACAGACACTTACACAATAATGCGTTATGTATCTTTAACCCATTTGCAGTTTATACAGTTGGGGCTGAACTCTGTGTTTAAAAAAAGTGGTAAATGAATTAAAGGGTTTTAATAATTGATGAGAATAAATAAAATATGTTAAGAAAGAATACATACTCAGTCATACAATTTGCCACAATTTTAATTCATTATTTGCAGAGTAAACGAGCAAGCATGAACTAATTTTGCTTTTAGAAAATATTTTCTTATATCAGTTTTATATGCCAAATATTAAAAACAAAATTAAATGTTTATTTCTGTTTTTTTAAATGAATTTTTGTGTGTTAAACACCTTCTCAAATACGTAATAAATCATTTTCCTATTTGATTAAATATTTTTATTTTTTCTTAAGGAAAAAAATGAGGTTGTCGTAGGTTCCCACAATGCAGAGCATTCCTACTCACTTACACATGTTATATGACATGCACACTCACTGGTGCACAAACACACATGAGCTGCACCTAATTTTACTTAAGCGAAAATGAGTTTTTAATAGCTTTTTTCCACCTATTTTCACCTTTATTATTATTTATCATTATTTTCTTTCTATATTTCAACCTGATTGCACATTCGATTAGAATGTGATAGAGGAGAAAATTTTGAAAATTAATAATTTATTTCTAAATACTGGCATTATTTTCCAGAGTATGTATGCATGTGTGTGTGTGTTAACGGGCGTGCAGGTGAATGTATGTCTACAGGAACCTAAAATTACGGTTGCTTATTAATATCGTTTTATATAAAGTAGCAAAATATTTTTCACCTTCCAAATTCTTAAATATCAAAAAAAAAAAAAAATAATTTAAAATTGAAACGGTTAGTTTATTAAGCTTGAGGTCGTATTATATTATTTACTTATTATTGTAGCGAAATATTGATATAAAAATAAATTTTTTTTATAAGATATCAAGCTTAATAAACTAGCCGTTTCAATAAAAAAAGTCAAACAAACTTACAAATAAAAAATTTTATAAAAAAATTAAAAAATATTAATAAAAAATTTTTTTCTTTGCAGAAAATTAATTAATTAATTTTAGCTAAAGATATTAAATTAACGAGTTCTAAAAAAAAATATTTCTGGGAACCTTATTTTTAAAAGCAATAAATTATTAAATTATTATTAATTAATAAAAAAAGAATTTCTAAGAAAGATATCCAATATCCAAATGAAATGCAAAAAAAAATATTTTTAATTAATTTTACAAAAACTTGCAGACATTTTTTAAACCAAAATATTTATTTAAATATTTTGTATCAATAAAGAACTTCAAATGAACAGCAAAAATAAAAAAGAACTCTTTTATGAGGATGTCTGTATGCTATTTAGAAGACACATACATACACACCTTTGTATAAACCGATTGACTGGTATGCAAACATTACGCACATGTACAGCTTAAAAATTTCCATAAAAAAGCATGAATTTAAGAAAAATTACAATTTATGTTGTATTTTTTATTTCTTCTCGGCAGTTTGTCGACTCATTGTCTTGATTTTATGCACAGACACTATCAGTGTTATTTTTGATAAAATTGCTTACCACGTTTATTTGTCCGTTTTGTAACTTAGGTAAAAAATGCACCAAATTATGTAAAAACACTAAAAGTAGTTACACTTCAGAGCTCATGGCTCAGGTATTTATGAATCTATTAGGCTTAGTTTTAATAGCAATCTGAAAACAGAAATTTCCAATAAATTGGGATACTAAACCTTTTAGAAGGTTTTTGCGGAACTGCAGAAAGTTAGTTTCAACATCCACACGGACAGATGGACATGTCCGCTATTTAATAGCATACGGTACGGTGTAGAAATTACATACGTAATGAAAAAATTTATAGATACCTTTTTCACTGTGTTTCAAATTTTTCCCTGATTTGTCAAATTGTGAACATTTATATGGTCGGAGTATATAAGCCGTCTTTGTCTTTTTTGACAAATCAAGAAAATTTAAAAAAACAGAGATGCTTAATGTTTTTACCTTATATGAGTTCGCCCTGATAAAAACTGTATAAATTTCTGTATATTAGCTTTTGTTATTTATAAAACAGCGACTTGTAAAACCTGCAGTAAAAGTATAAAAATGTAAAGAAAACAGTTTGAACCACCTTAATACTAAAAGCAGCGCCAACTAAAATTTAATTATTTTTTGCTAAATTATTTGTCACAGCAAAACAAAAAATCTAAAACTCAACTAAACAAAAATACGAAAAAAAAAATTAAACCAATTTAGCTAAAATTTAAGCTATTTATATTAGTGAAATATTTAAGGCAAAAAGAGCCTGTTGATTGGTGTAGTGAAATATGACAGGTTGACTACGAAATTTAAAACAAAAATTAACGGTTAAATACTTTTCAAAAGAATATTTATATAAAAACTAGCGGATCGGCAAACGTTGTTTTGCCTTAAAAATTTATTTATATTGAAAAATAATTAAAAAGAGATCATATAATAAAAAAAAAATAAAAAATAACCAAATCGTTCCAGCCGTTCTCCGATTTGAGAGAAGGTTTAAAAAGGGCGTGGCAAATTTTTCTTTTAATTAAAATATAAGTTGGAGTAAGCCGAATATAAAAAATAAGCCAAATCCCTTCTGCGATTTCAGAAAAGTTTTAAAAGTAGGCGTGTTAGTGGGCGTAGTCTATTTTAATTTAAAAAAAAATTTAAGTTGGGTTTTGATGAAAATATAAAATTTTTATATATTCGATATTTGTACACTAAGAACTCGTACTCATAGATTAAGCAACTGTGCAAGACCGGGTAAAAACAGGTAGTAGATAAATAATCCAGATACCGACTACTTCGTTAACTGCTGGGCGAATTTGTGACGCTAAACCTTTCAAAGCGTAACCCAAAGTTATACACAGAAATTCAATTAAATCAGTCCAGTCGTTTATTAGGAGTACAATGTCATACACACATACAGTCGAATCTTATATATTAAAATATGACAAAATTAGTTTATATAAAACAATGTAGGCCTAATTCAAAAGACACATTTTAAAGGCTTATAAAAAAATTTTTTTTTAATAATTCCTTTTTAAAAAAACATTTTTTTTTCGTTGCTGAATCTTTTATTATTCATAATATAGAAATTAAATTGTATTGCTTTTTAAAATTATTTCTTATTAATATAATTTTTTATTGTATATAAATTGTTATTGACTAAAAAAAAATTTAAATCATTCCTGATTTACTCCAACAATTAATTTGTATATTAAAAATTTTTTTAATAATTTTTTTCTAAGAATCCAGTAAAAATAAATGCCAGGACTTAAGACAGCGACTCGCTATTTTTTAAGCCACTACTGTGCTTTTCTCAATTTATATTATTTAATAAATATTAAAGGCTTAAGGCAAGTGCAGCTAGTTAAACTTAGCATACCTAAATATGTGCTGATATTTGGTTGCATACATAAAGGCATAAATAAACTTTAATTAACCTAAATGTTTAATATATATTTAGGTACCCATTATTATGATTATTTTCAATAAATTTTTAAAACATTTAACAAAACCTAAATGTTGATACGCATTTCGGCAAATGTGTTGTGGTAAAATTTAATTTATATTTAATGCTTTTTTAGAAATTGCTATAATATTAGCTCACATATACTCTGGCAGTTTTTTCAATTATATTTTCACTTGATAATAAATAAATAATAATGCTTTTTAAAAACAATTTTTAATACAAAAAAAATTATAGAGGGAAGGATATTGATAGCGAATAGTAATATTTTATTTATAGGAGAAAACTGTAATATGAAAAATGCCTAAAACTATGCTAGAATATATAATGATTTATGCATTTTTAAAAACGTAGCAAATTTATTTAAAATGTGAATTTTTGCTGAAATATTATTTAAGGCAGAAATTATTTTATTTTAAACAAATGCTTAGGAGTTGCTTAATATTCCAGTTCAAATAGTGCTATACCAGCAAGGAACTGAGGAACAGATCAAACTATGAACTTAAAAATCTAAAACTGCTTCAAATCTATACAGGAAACTATTTTTCTTCTTTTAATTTCAATAGAAAATATACAAAATTAGTAGTTGCAATTCAGAGCTGATACGCTAGGAAACTATCGTTTTCTTTTCACTAATCACTTGCATGATATAAGTTAAGCTTTTGTAATGTCACAGTAGCTCTATTCTGGTCTCAGTGACCAGATGCGGGTTTTATTCCCAACTACAATCTGAGACTCCTTACCAATCGTGTAATTATTGTGAATAGTACCCGCTTCTGCTTCTAATTATAATTTTTAACAGACAGCTGCTGTTCTTTTTAAACTATTTAAATTATATTTTATGAACTACAGGGTGTTGTTTTAGTGTTTGCAAAATATTTAAATATTTTTATTTATTTACAAGTTTACGTTTTTTCTTTCTTCTTTTTGCTTTAGTTGTATTTTTAACACCTCTTTTTTGCTGTTGCGGCTATTGTTTTATTTATCGCAGGTATAAAACGTTTCATATTATTTTAGTTATTTTTGTTTGTTTGTTTTAGTTTTCACAGTTACACAAACACGTTCCTTTGAATTGGTTGCTAATAGAATAGAATTGTGCTGAATATTATTATTTTCTAAATAAAATAAATATTTTTTTTGTCAAACAAATAAAATGTATGCGGTGTAACACCTTTGCTTTCATACTAGATAAAATAAATTTTTTTGGTTTTGTTATTTTTATAAAAAAAAATTACAAGCAATTTAAACTTTTTAAATACTTTTTTTTTGGCATATTCATGTCTACAATATAAAACTAACATATTGAAGTCCTCTATTAATTCTTTGAATACATATAGCTAATAAAAACGTTTTTTTTAAATATATTCATACATATTGAATTTAAAGAGGTTTATAGAGAGATAAAACCATTCTGGTCAAACTTTTCTATCTCTAAAAATGGGACCCAATGAAAAGCAACCACAATGGATAAGGCTATCATCTTGGGAATACAGTTTCTTTAAATTGTATTTGTGAAATTTTTTAGAAAACGTAAAAAATTTCAATTAGTGGGCTCTGAGTTATGAAGGCAACTGCGGCCAAACTTTTCTATCTGATTTTAAAGGGAAGGCTGTCTAGATTTGTAATCTTTTGGCCAAATACTCAGAAATTACTTTGGAGTATTTTTAAAAATTTTTTGAAATATCCCTTCATCCCTGAACCACAGTACAAAAGTTATTGATTTTATTGCCACAACAAGGTACCTCATCTTGTACCCTACTTTGGTTTTTAATATTCTTGATTTAAATTTATTCTCTTACATTTAAATTTCAAGCTCAATGCCTTAAAATATTTGATTCGTTAGCATAACAAAAGACAATATTTAAAATTTTAAAATAAAATAAGCAAATAAATATCTGTATATGTATGTAAATGACTACTGATTACACAAAGGTAGACAAATTGAAAAATTTTTTAGACTTATTTGAAAATAATTGTTGTAAATAAAATATTTTATTATTTCTAAAAACGATAATAAAAGGCAGTGATGCACATGTTCAGCATCATTAGGCAAAAGGGTTTATCAACATTATTGCCCTCAGCCTGAAATAAACTAAAAATATTTTTATGACAAAACTTAAAATCGCAAAGGATTTTTTTGTAAGAAAATTAATATTTTTTAGAAAACTAGAATTAAATAAATAAATTTAAAATTTTTAAATAATCATTTTCATAAATAATTTTTTTTATGAATTTAGAAGTAAATAATAAAAAAAATTCATATGCTGATGAATTTTTTTTAATGAAAACTTTGGTTTCTGTAAAAAAATTATGAAGTCCAAAAAATTTCTATAAAAAAAAGGTAGAGAGACATTTTATTTAAAAAATCATTAAAAGTACAAGTGAAAAAACTCTTGAAGAATTTTTATTTATAAATTTAAATATTTTTCAGGAATAATTCAAGTGCTCACAGGTATGGGTTGCTTTAGTTAGAAATGGCATACATTTGGTTCATATACGATATGGATATGTCGTGGACTTGACATGAGCTTTGTGCAGGCATTTCATAGATATGAAAAAGGCATGTCATGAACATGACAAAGCCATGACATAGACCTAACATGAGGTAGATTTGACATAAACATGACATAGTCTTGACATATATATGACATAGACATTGTAAAAGGTGTCATAGACATGACAATAGGCATGACTTATCTTGGCATAGAGAGGACAAAATGTTGAAAAAATATTTATAAAAATATGATATGTCATAAACGCGACATATACATGATCAAAACTTGCAATAGACATGACTTGGCTTGTTGTACATCGACTTAACAAAACCTGAAAAAACAGCAAAAAAATATTACATGAACTTGCCTCAAATATAACGTAGACATGACATAAACATGACATAGACATGGGGTCGACATGACTAGACTCTACGCAGACATGATGAAGATTTGCCTTAGGCATGAGTTGACTTGATTAGAGATAACAATATGATGGCAAAGACTTAACAGAGACTTGACATAAAGTTGAAAAAGCATGGACAAAGACATGATATGGACTTGACTTAAGCATGACATAGACTTGACACAGACATGATCAAGATTTTTCATAGACATGAGTTGGCTTGGTGTAAGGACAACAAGATGATCACAAAAACTTAACAGCGACATTACATAAACCTGAAAAACCATCGACAAAAATATGACTGAGGCAGATATGACAAAGATAAACATGATATGGACGTGACTTAAACATGACATGATCAAAACTTGACATACACATGAGTTGGCTTGGTGTAGAGGTGACAAGACAGAGACATTACATAAATCTGAAAAATCATGGACAAAAACATGACTGAAGCATATAGGACATAGAGAGACGTGACGTGATTTTTGTCATGATGTGCTTTTTGTAAACTGATTCCATTCATAAAAAAACTTTTCATTAAAATCTATTTAATTTTTTAAGTCTCAAGCAAAAAATAAAAATAAATAAAAAACATTGTCCTTTACAATACTGCTGCAACAACAACCACATGAAATAAATAAATAAAAAACATCATTTACTCAAACACTAAGCAAACAGTGTAACAGCCATTTAGCCAGCGTACATAGCCTACAGTAGTCATCTCTTATTCTCTTTCTTCTACATAATTACTCAAATATTTAAAGATTGTCGTAATTAAAATGAAAATATTATGTTTTTAATAAAACTATTATTTGAAAAAAAAGAAGAAAAACAAAAAATTTATCCTTTTAAAACTAATTTTGAATACTTTTTTCAAGCTAAAACATAAAACAAATTAAATAACACCTTGAGAAAAATAAAAAGTTCATAAAATATCATGAATAAAAATTTTTAAATAATAAAAGCTAAAAAAAACAATGCAGTTCAGCTTTAAGCGTTCTTTTTTTTATAGTTTTTTAAAGCATGTATAAAACAAGCGATACAGTTCTCCTTTCTCGTTTGTAATAAATGAAGTAGAGAAATAAAATTTAACGCTAAATTGTTTGAAGGCTTACGCCTGCAAACATTTCAAATAATCATCAGTATTAAAGAGCTAACAGCATTATTGTTATTCAAAATTTAAATTTCCATAAGATTTTTTATAGATTTCATTTTATTTATTTTTTTTGTTAGTTTTGTATCGTTAATACAAATTTATTATAAGTTTTTTTTATTATATTGTTTAAAATGAAAAAAAAGGCAAACGTTTGATCTTAATATTATTGCTGGGGCCATGATCATACTTGTAATACGGGGCGGCATATGCAAATACTTTTTTTTCTTCTTACGTGTAAGTACCCCTATGAATGTTTACTTACAATTGCTTAACCCGGCATTAGCACATGCCACAAAGTTGGGTTGTAGAGACTGAGGTTAGTTGGTTGAGTGGCAAAGTAAGGGATTAACTTAAATATTTTATACTGAAAGAATTGTATAAAAAATATATGATTCAATTAAATGTTTTCATTAATGGAGTGAAAAATTAATTATTTTCCAAGTAATGGCAAGTTTCATTATAATATTATCATTAATTCAATGAAATATTCACCCATTTAATTAAAAAATTTTGTAATTTAAATGAAATATTCATTCTTTAAATGAAATATTCATCAATTTAATTAAATAATTTTAATAATTAAATTAAATATTCATTATTCTAATGAAACAATTTCATTAATATAATAAATTAATTTTTTTATTGAAATAATTTCATAAATTCAATGAAATATTCATTCATTTAATGAAATATTTTTCTTTTAATGAAATATTTTATAGAATTAATAAAATTATGAATGAAATCGTTTTTTTTAACGTACGAAAAATTTCATTAAATCAATGAAATATTCATGCATTTAATGAAATATTTTCATTTATTCATATAATGAAAATATTTACATAATTTATGAAATATTTTAGTGAATCCATGAAAAATTTGAATGTTATGGTTTCATTGGACTTTTCTGTCAGTGTATATATTTCCTGTGTGCTCTTTTGTTAAGTAATGATTATCGGAATTGCTCCACAAAACGGTATTCGAACCAATTTTTTGTTTTAAAATAATTTTAATTCTTTTTTTCTGTTCTCTAAGCGGAATTTACATAATTTTACTCGTTTTACAAGCGTTTAAGCAAACTTCACGAAAGTCAATCAAATGGGTTTGTTATTGTTAAAGAAGACTAAAAAACGCTATTAATTTTAGTCAAATTACTGGCTGAAAAAAATTATTCTAAAAACATTCAAAAATGTCTTAAAATTTTTAGATCCAAGTAGGAGTTTTTGGTCTAATTTGTATGGTCATTACAACAATAAAAACCACTTTCCGACAATAGTAAACAATATCTGTAGAGCGATTCACTATTCAATTTTAAAGAAATATGTTTGGTTAAAAATAGTTAAGCCTAAAATTAAGCGAATTGTAATTCAGCAAAGTTTTTACTGGTCAGCTGGGTGATTAAATAAAAGCCAGAATTTTGTGTGGTGTTTAAACAAAATAAATTAGCCATTTTTGGTTGTTGTACATGGTAATTTGTAACGTTTTTGGTTGTTGTTCACGGTATTCATATCAGTAATGAATTTTTAACTCCTAAAGTTAGCCAAGAATTACTGAATCGCACGGTATTTTTCGTTAGTGGAGTTAAATATAACAGCATGTCGAACTCTTAAAAGTTACTAAATCGCACTATTGGGCCAAAGTACAACATTCGATATGGAAAGAAATTTTTGTTTGAGTTTTATTGAAATTTCGAGAACCGTGTTTGTTCCCTATTAATTTTATAAAAAAAAATTTAAAATAAAAACAATTTCAGAATTCGGTTCTAAGTATAATTTCAGTTTTTCTGTCTTCTAAACTTAAATTGTTATACTTGACCGGTGAAACCGCTACGCATTTTAAGTTTAAAAATCAAAGAACCACAAACTACAAAAAAACTTTCATAAAAATAACAAATTCTACTCTCTATTGTAAGTTTTCTATAGGATTTGAATGCAAGAATTTAGTATGTGTTAGTGCATTTGTATATGTGTGTGTGCGTTTGTATGTTTATGAACAAATACGAGTATTTGTGCAACAGCTTAAAGGTAAATGCTGGTTTTTAGCATGCGATAAGCTGGTATTTTAGCACAACAAATAACTTGCTATTGCAGCTACTTTGGCTTTTGTGTTAAGTTGCTGCTGCTTATGTAACCACTCCTGCTGCCACTATACACCTCAACAGTTCAATTTTTAGCCAAAGCTAACACACTAGGATGCTTGGTCATCTCAAAGCAGAGCATGGCAAACTTATTTTTAATATTTGCAATAAAAGAAACAAAGATTTAAGCCAAGTAACTGCTAAAAAAATACTCTTACAGCAAAGTGCGGAGAGTGTGTTGAGAAAAGAATTCATCCATTCATACACTAAGAAAGCAAACAAACAAACCACCAAATATTGCCCATTTAGCGTTGTTTTATATGCTTGTTGTTGTTTGTTTTGCTTTATTTTCAGTTTTATTCCTTTTTTTTTTTTTTTTTTTTTTTGTGGAAAATGTATTTATTGTTGCTGCAACACTTGTGTTCAAGTAATTTGCCTGGCTGGGTTATTTATTTGTTTCATATTTTGTGCTCATTTTTAAACTGTTTTGATTTATTGTTTTCATTCACATGCGGGTGGGTTGTTTTAAAAATATAAACACACATTTCTATTTAGCTGTTTGCTGGCTGTTGTGCTGATTTGCAAAGTTTGTTTTTTGTTTTATTTTAGGGAATTTTATTTGGCCACATACGAGTAGATGAAGGCATTCATGCATTGAATGCAGCTTATACGGCTGTTATACTCTGCCCGTTTGTTGTATTTATGCCAATGTTGGTCTATAAGAAGGCGGTAAAATATTTATTTATTTCTGGATTTTTAGGTTTTATTGCTTTTTCCTCTTTTTTTAGAAAATTTATTTGCCTTTTTAAATTATGATGTTACATTTTGCTGCACTAGTATGAAAAAACCTGCATTGAGAAAAAAAAATTTATTTTTAAATAGTTTGGGGTCATTTCTTTAAATCTTGAAGTCAGTTTTGGAAAGTTTTTCCAATCAGCAGGCATTTTGTTTATATTTAAGATTCATAAATCAATAGAATTAATCATTGTAGTTATTGAAAAAACTTTGATTAACTTTATCAAGGTTTATGGGGCATAAAAATAATTTAACTAAACTGTTAAATAATGAATTCAAATGTTTTGAATTTATCAAGACATCAAATTCTTAACGTTTTTAAAATTTTTATTGTTGAAAGCTTTAAAACAAAAAAATAAGATTCTTAAAATTAAATAAAAATATGCTTAATTGGGAAAATTTTTCCAAAGAAATAAACTTTTCTTTGTTTTGTTTTATTTCTTTTTTTTTGTTTTGAAAAATCATTTTGCTTTCAACCATCAAATCGCATGATTTAACCAACCAGACCTTTAAGGTTTTTCGTATAAAATGTGGCCTAAGGACCTTAATTTTACAACAAAAATAAAGCAATTTTTTTTTTTTAATTTTTATTTTTATTTATTTACATCCTTTTAAATACAAACCAATTGTTTATGAGCATGAGCATACAAACACAGGAAAAATCACTCGCTGGCATACAAAGCTGAATATTAACTCACCACAGTGGAGTTAACAGCCAATTTTAGCTTTAGATATTTCTGTGCTATTCAAAAAAAAGCACTTGTATCTTTTTTTAGAGGCCTACAAATTTACAAGCCTTAAAAGTTTTTCTTATGAAATTATTATCTCTGAACCCCAATAATAAATTGATTGAGCTAATTAAGACAAAAAATCAATTTTTATTTAAATTGACTTTAGAGATTATTCTTTATTCAGACGGATTAAATGAGAATTCCTCAACTGAAAAATAAAAAATTTTATAAAATTAAAAAAAAAAATTAAAGTAGGCTTTTAGTAGTTTTAAGAAAATGCTTTTTTGGAGTCTACTTTAAGCTTAAGTAAAATTTTTTGGTTAAGACTTTGTAATTAAACTTGAAAAAGAAGTTAATTTAATGAAACTATTGGTTTTTATAAATCAAAGAGTTAAAATTTCCTGATGATCAGATGTAAAATTAAATGAAAATTAGCTTAGATGAGGTATTTTTTATTTATTTTTGGTTTCAATTAAAGTAATATCTCAAGGTAACAAGATTTCGTTGTTGCGCTTTTTTGATAAAATTTTTGTAAAATAAAATTAAAGTTGGCTTTAAGTAGATTTTTTGGTTTAAATAAAATTAGCATCTCAAATAAACAAGATTTCGTTGTTGCAGTTTTTTTTATTAAATTTTTGTAAAAAAAAATTAAAGTCTACTTTAAGCTTAAATAAGTTCGTTAATTAAAACTTCATAATTAAATTATAAACAGAAGCTAATTTAATGGAACTATTAATGGCTTTTTTAAATTAAAGAGCTAAAATTTCCTGATGATCTTTTGTAAAACTAGACGAACATTAGCTTAGTTAAGTTTTTTTTTGTTTTGGTTCAAATAAAATTAGTATCTCAAGGAAACAAGATTTCGTTGTAGCGGTTTTTTGATAAATTAAAAAAAAAATTAAAGTAGACTTTAAGCAGATTTAAAATGTTTTTTGTTAAAGTCTACTAGAAGCGTAAGTAAATTTGTTGGTTAAAATTTCTTAAATAAACATGGAAAAGAAGTTAATTTAAATCAAACAGTTAAAATTTCCTGATGATGCGATGAGAAAATTTGTAAAAATAAACGACAATTTGTTTAGGGCTCAAAAAATAAGAATAAAGTTCGAAAACAAAATGTTAAGTACTATAATTTTATTATTATTATTATTTCTTTTAATTTTATAGGAAGTTAACAAGTCTTTCAGAAAAATCGGCTCAATTACAGCATAACTGACTAAATAAATTTAGTAACCATCTCTATGCTATGCAAGATTATAGCATATGATGATAATCTCCCACTTGTTTAAGTTGTATGAAGCAAAAATTCTTCTTAAATTTAAAATTTTTTAATTGCTTTAATTATATTTTGATAAACCCAAAACACATTTTTATGGGATGCTTTCTTTAGTCCTTAATTTTTTAATTTATTTTTTTTTTTAAATGAATTGGACGTTGAGAGGAACTACTGTGCCTCATGTGTGCTTATTTGTATAAATGTCTGCAGGAGTAACGCATCATGAGTATGAGAGGGTGCAAAAGGGGCAACACACTAGCATTTTCATTGTATATCAAATACAATGTTAAATAAAAATTTTAAAGCCTGAAACCATATTATTTTTAATATCTTAACAATGATGACATTGGCAGAATGATGCTAAAACGCGACGTTTAATTTTATAGCAGCAACAACGACAATAACTTACAAACAAAACAAAAAGGAAAAAAAAAACGAGAAATACTAAAGAATAATAATAATAATAATAATAATGCCCAATATGAACAAACGCATTTTATGAGTTTTAAGGCTTTTTTTTGTTTGTTTGGTTGTTTGTTTTGTTTCATCACAGAGCATACATACATACAGAGCACAAGCAGCATCACCAGCCGCAGCAGCATCATGAGTATCGTCATGACTTTTCATTATTGTTAAACATGTATACATCCAAATCTCTATCTGTTTGTTGGATTTTAAAAACACAATTCCACTCGCATGCTCTTCATAATCTTCACATGTGATTGTAAAATGTCCGTCTGCTATACTTATTCATTTACTTTTTTCGTTTTTTTTTTTTGTTTAAATATATTTAAGTGTATCTGTGCTCGTTTGTGTGCGTTTATGTGTAAGTCATTATGCACGAGTAATTGTGTGTATTTTTTTTTTTTTTGGCTTTTTGCTATATTATTGCGAATCCTTAGGGAATTTGTAGCAAATTGGCTTGTAATATACTTGTAATTGTATTGTTGTTAATGGCCACAGTTGTACATAACAAATACAAACTTTTATATACGAGTTTTCGTATTTGTGTGAGCTATAAAATTAGTATTCAAGTTGTGGCCTTACAATTGTCACATTTATCATGAAATCTCAAGTGAGGAAAATATAAGCGCACACATCATTCAAGTAATAGTCGTTTTAAATCCCAATTTTTTTATTAAATAACCATTAAGTAGGGACGTTTTTGTACTTGTTAATTAGTTAGAGGTCTTTTGTCTTAATCTCTGCCATTTTCTTGTGCATCACATGCATTGAAAAATAATACTATTCCATTGGATTAATAGCAAAATTCCAAAATTCAGAAAGTAGAAATCTTTAATTTTTGGTTTATCATTTAGCAATAAATTCTTAATCACCTCTTTAACCAAATTAACCAAGCAAACTTAGCAAATACATACACGTTTGCTTCAGAAAAGTATTTATAAACTATTCCTTGTTTTTTTTTCTTTTAATGCCAACAACCAACCGCACAACACTTTAAAGTAATTTATTAACTAACACACATCACTTATGGCTCACCAACATCACACTTTTCATGGCATAAAGAATAAGGAAAATACAAATAAATTATAGTTAATTTGAAAGATTTTCTCACACACACCTTAAGCTAAATAAATCATAATTACTTTTCAAATGTGGTTGGTTGGTTGGCAGTGGCTGCCAGCCATGAAAGCATAACTTTTTTTTATATGAGTAGAATTTACTAAAATTGTGTTGATATTAAATCTCTTTTGCAACATGTTGTTCTAGTTTAAGCAGCCACTAACAAAATACACTTGCAGCTAAATAGCAGCGGCAGGCGGCAGGCGGCAAGTAGCAGCAGCCGCAACAACAACAAATCAGTTGCAAACTAAAACATGAAACAGTAAGGAAAATATTAAAAAATAAGAAAAATGAAATAAAGTCTATAAAACTAATACTAACAAGGGGGATTTTGGGCTATAATAAAGACGATTATGGCAAGCATAATATTTTTTTTTTAATTTTTTGGGTTAGGAATGCAAAGAACAGTGTTAACTGGAAAGCAACAAAGAAAACACAATGAACTACGAGTATATAATTTAAATTAAAGGCGCCCATAATTTCTATTAATGCCTGGCGCCTTAAAAAACTGTTTTAAAAGCATGTGTAAGTGTGTGTATATGCGTAATGAAATAATTTGCTTAAATCAACATTTATTAAAATATTTTTATTTTAAGTTTTATTTACTCTTTCATTTCTTATAAAAGCTTTTTAAGAATTGTTTATTCAAAAAATGTTACACTTAAAAAAATTTCATTGCAATTTATGAAATTAATATGTTTCATTACAAATGTGAATATATATTCATATATTCTATGAAAATTTTAATTAATCTAATGCAAAAAAAAATTCTTTAATGTAATAAAAAATTTCCTTAAAGCAATAAAAAAAAATTTCATTAATCTAACGAAAAAAAATTTATTAAGCTGAGCGTAAAAATTTCATTAACATAATGAAACAAATTGCATTAATCCACTGAAAAATTCATAAATCTAATGAAAAAAATCATTATTTTAATGAAAAATTCTTTAATCTAATGAAATAAATTTTATAGAGTAACTTAAAAATTTCATTAACATAAGAAATTCTTTAATCTACTAAAAATATTCATTAATCTATCAAAAAAAAAAAATTCATTAATACAATGAAAAATTCCTTAATGTTTTAAAATAAATTCATTAAAAATATAAAAAAATCTATCATGAAATTAATGAAAATTGTTAGTAGTCTAATGAAAAAAATCTCATAAATATATTGAAAAATTTTTATTAATCTGCTGAAAAATTCATTAATCTAATTAAAAAAATGCATTAATTTAATGAAAAAGTCTTTAAAATAATGAAAATATTCTTAACGTACTAAAATAAATTCTTTAATATAACGAAAAAAATTATTAATTTAATAAAAAAAACATAAATTTTATGAAAAAATTTCATGAAAATAATGAACATATTTTATTAATATAAAACAAAAAAATTCTTTTATGTAATGAAAAAAACTTTGATGTACTAAAATAAATTCATTAGTATAATGAAAAAAAAATTAATAATATAATAAAAAAAATCATAAATTTTATGAAAAAGTTTCATGAAAATAATGAAAATTTTTTATTAATCCAATGCAAAAAATACTTTCATGTAATGAAAGAAATCTTTAATCTAATGGAAAATATTTTATTAAAGTAAAGTTTAAGTTTTAGGAACATAAGAAACAAATTGCATTAATGTAATGAAAAAAAATTTATTAAAATAATGAAAAAATTTCATAAAATCAAGGTTAAGCCCCTAATGAAAAAATTTCATTCAACTTATAAAAGAACTTCATTAAATTAATGAAAAAATCTCATTAAACTAATGAACAAATTCATTAATATAATGAAAAATATTTATTAATCTAACAAAATAAATTCATAAGTCTTATGAAAAAATTTTTTGAAAATATTAATGAAATTTTCATAAATCTACTGAAAAAAATGCATTAATTTAATGAATAAAATTCAGTAATCTGATGGCAAAAAAATGAAACAATTGCATTACAATCAATGAAACTATTTCTTGAATTAAAGAAACTTTTTATCTGAACTAATGAAAATATATCATTGAAGCACTGAAAAAAATGTTATTTTAGTCGTTGCGTTGGATTTGTGCACTTTAATTTTTTCAGTGTAAAGACAGGAGTAGCTAGATACTCTTATTTTATATTCCTCATTTCGGTTTCGGTTTGTATTGTTTCGCTATTTTACTGATTGATTTTACAATTGTAGTTAAATGAACGTTTGGGGCTGATGTTCACCATCTTCGGTTAACTAACAACTTTAAATTAGCCAGTGTTATTATCAATACAAGTAATTATTTAAAGATTGTGAATCCCAGCCTTCAGTTAAAAAAATATAAAAAACAGAAAAAGGAAGTTATATTGTAGTTAAAGAAATTGTATGTAGATTTCAATTCTTAAGAAAATACAGCTACTCGAATTTATAGTTAAATACAAGAGCTTGTTGATTTAGGCATACAGTCGCCTTAAGTTTATACGAGGCTGGAGTCAGAAGTATTATCTTTGAAAATGTTATTTGGGAAAACCCGAACGCAGCAATGATTAAAATATTTTATTTAAAGAAAAGTCAAATAACCTGTCATTAGATTCCTACCCTGATGTCGTTGAATTGTTGCTTAATAGTAGAAAACGTTTGATAAAGATAATACAACTTTATAATTATGGTTGTTGTTTCAAACATCAGTTGTAAACTTCTCGCTCCACCTCACAGAACAGTATGTCAGCTCAAAAATTCTTATAAAATAATTCAACTATAAAAGTTGCAATTCATTTTTACCTTCTTTTTTATATGTTTTTTTTTGTACTGAATTTTATATGTAGTTATTTTATTTAAACAATAAGTCAAAAGATTGCACATTAAAATGAAAATGATGAAAAGGAACCCTTAAAATTGTATTTAACTTGCAATGGTAATTTTTGATATTTGCAGCCTGTGGCTGTGAGAAATGGTAGTAAAGAAAGTAAAAAAGTATACCATAACATACATACATACCTCAACTTAATACTCAATTTCATATTAAACAAAAAAACTTTTTGTTTTTTTTTTTAATATTTCGGCCTGTTCAATTACCATTTTGTGTGCTCTCGTTTACATGCAACCGTAACAAGGATATAAATGTTTTCATTTTATTTAATGTTTAAAATGCAGACCAAAGAAATGAAAATAATAATAAAAAGAAATCATTTATATAGTTGGTATTTGTTGAAATAAGTACATACATTTTACACCTGGTGACAAAAAGCATGACTGTGAGTTTGATTTTATATTAAAAAATAGTTTTCTGTCACATAACCAAGAGTTCTTTGCAAAATTAGATTGGTTTAAGTGGCCGCCATACATAAATAAACAAAATCACAAGATTCTATTTCGAACTGTAAAATCAGGTACTCCCTAAGCCCTTAAACGGCTATTAGACCATCATGCGCGGCATGATGAAATGCCATCATGTCATAGCGAAAAATTGCTTAAATTTTTTGACATTTGCTGATATGCCGCTCATGATCGCTTTACTATGATTTTTAATTCAATATTTTTTTTAACCACCAGCTGTATATGCCAAATATGCAATCATATTTTAACAAACAGAAAATAAATTAATTTTTACTTAAAGTATTTTTTTTTTGTTTAAAAAAAAAGGTAGAGAAAAATGTGTGCAGTTGCTATGTGTACATCAATACGTTATTTTTTGTATTTTTGGGAAGGAGCACACAAAAACAAAATAAATAAATTGTTAAAATTAAACCAAAAAATTCTTTCTGTAACTGACTGTTATCTATATTAATAAAATTCATTTTCTGTTGGTTTGTTCGCTATAGAAATTTAATGGTGATGATCTTTATACTCCAAAGAAAGCTCGCCATTTACTTTAGGACTAGCCACGCCTAGATGTACGCCCACTTTTTATTAAAACAACAGAATTGGGACTTTTGTTAATTACAAATATATTTTCCAATCGATTCTCTAAAATATTTTACATATGCTCAGTATACCTCATGGAACTAATCATGCAAATCCTATTTTTCAAGGAATTTGTCTGAAAGTTGTTACTTCAATAAAATAATTCATTCATTTAATTAAATATAGGGTTTGCCATCGAACGTTTTTTGTTTTAACTAGTGCTTATTTCATGAATGGTAACACTTAGCTCATGTCTGATTTGACAGATAATTAGTTTTATTCTTCCGCTGAAAGAATATGGTTGTGTTTTCGCTTCGCTAAGTGGGCCTGCGATCGACTTACAGAAGATGCCGATTTTGCTAAAAAAAAAAACATCTTTTCAGATGAAGCTCATTTTGATCTTGGCGGGTATGTAAACAAGCAAATTTGTCGCATACATTTAAAAGCCGATGCACCCAAAACGAGTAACTGTTTGGTGCGGATTTTGGCCCAGAGGCATAATTGGGCCATTTTACTTCAAAAATGAGCAAGGAGTGGCCGTAAGTCAATGGCGATTGGTATCGGGCCATGTTTAACGAATTTTTGTTCACAAAAATTGAAGAGGAGGATATTGGCAACATTTGGTTTCAACAGCACGGCGCTACGTGCCACACACTCGATGTTTTTATAGAATTTTCAAAAAAAAAAGTTATTTGGCGGATTCAATTGGAGCAATTATATTTAAGTAGAGTTGATATAGAAGAAACCCAGTGAAATATTAATTCAATTAATAATTTTAATGAAAATATTTTCTTAAGTTTTATATTTTATAAAATATTTCCTTGAATCAAGGAAAAAATTTTAATGAACTCATTTAATTGGATTTAGGAAACATTTTTCTTTTAGAGTAATTGATTATTTTTGCTGAATAATAAACTGTTGAAGTCAATAATTTTTTTTTATAAATAAATTTAACTATAAAACTTGTACTGCTAAGCTATAGTACATATATACAGTTAGCTTAACTGTTAGTAGTTGGTAAAATATGAGATTTTTAATGAGACTGCTTTACTCTGAAACGATTCATCTGATTTCAATAAGAAATATCTCAAAATATTTGAAATTCTACTGGCTTTATTTAATTAATAAATTTGCCTGAGTGTAGCTTTTACTTTTCGAGTTATTAAAAAAAATTGAATAAAAATATTTTTCTTTTAAGTTATGAAATTTTTGATTTTTAAATATTAATAAAATATATAAAATGCCCAATACTTACCGGCTTTGTTAGTTAATCACAAAACCACATTTAACAAAAATAAAATAAATCAAAAATCATTAAAATCCAAAGAGAAATACTGATTTTATTAATGTTAAAAAGTAAATACCCAGTTTTGAAAAAAAAAAATTAAAGAGTCTCTTTGACTGCTGCATGTTCACTTGAGCTCTCCAGCAGTCTTGTTGACTTTGTTTCACCTCCTTGCACAGTAGGGCTTTTATTGGTCACCCCCCATAAAGGCTCTGGACCTATGAAGGGGGTAATAAAATTAAGAAATAAATATCAGTAACAATTAGCAGGGTTAATTACACAAGAAAAACAATTTTTTCTATTAGCTCTTTTATTGATTCCTGCTTTTAGGCCAATCATTTGACTTATTTGTTTTCAATTCTTTAAAAAATAGCGTATTCCTCAGTTCATTTGACTTCAATCAAAGCGTAAGAGTTCATCTATCACTTTGCTACAGAATCCATCAGTAAAATTATTTCTCAATCATGATAAAAATCAAAAGTTTCTTTTTGTTTCTCTGTAACTCTGTGTATATAAGCAGACACAAATGTAAATTAAAAACATTCATTTGCATGTACATAAATATTTCTTTGTAAGTATGTGTGGGTATACTTGCACCGATTTTTACCAAAAAAAAAAAAATATGCAAAGGAATTTACACACACACATGTATTTACTGGGCATATTTTATTTTGGCTTATAAAATACATTCCGTTTTTAAATTTGTTTTCTACTATTTTATTCTTGCTTTTTTTATTACATTTTATTTTTAATTGAACTATTTATTGAATTTTAATGAGAATATCAATGAATTTATTCATAAAGCAAAAAGTAAACTTTCATAAGGTGTAGGTAGCTATTGAAAAGTATTTTTTCTTCTATTTGCATTTACTACATCCCACCGTTCTACAAGTGTATGGATAAGGGAAGTGCGTTTTTTTGGGCCATGCATATTCATTTCTTCATGTGCTGCTGTAAGTGTCTTCTTTTTTTTTTTTTTAATGATTTCATATCAGTCTAAAAGCTAAATTCGATATGTAAGTGTGTGTGTATGTGCATCAATCTATACTAGCATTTTTTACTTAAATAAATCAATTTATTTTTAGAATTTTTTTTCTTTTACAAAAGGCAATTATTTTAATGAACATTTTAGAATAATAACCAAAAAGAAAATAAATTCTTTGTGTTTGTTTGCAAGTGTGTGTGTGTCTAAATCGTATATATAAAAAACAACAAATTTAGATCAATTTCAAAAGAAAAAAACAATTAAAAATAAATCCTTAAATTAAATAAGAAAAACTTTTTTCTAGAATTATGGTTGCCACAACTAACATATTTGATTAGTTCTCACAACCGAAGCTCTTTTCTGTGTGTGTAATAAATGATTTCTTTCTAAATACATAAATACTCAAGAGTAAGGCTGGTATTCCATTCCATATACATAATTAATAAATTTCATACTACTTTGTAACAATATCTATTTCAAGTCTATTTTACTGTTTTTTGATTACCAATTAAGTACTTGAAATCTCCATTTTAACTTTCCTTATTATTATCTTCACTGAGTGCTCACAAAAAAAAATTAAAGCTTTTGCAATTGAATTGCATTCAAATTTTCAAAATATTTGATTATGTTTTTACTTGAATAAGCAAATACTTAGTAATTGAGAAAAAATTACTTGCATGTGGGCATGAAAATGTGAAAAAACAGTGGGCCAAAAAATGCTGAAATTTAATTAAAAAAAGAAAAAAATAATAAATAAAAATAAAATAATAAAAAGGTTAGGAAAAATTAAATTTTTATTTTATTTATTTATTCCGTTTTCAAATTTCCATTCTTTTGAGATACGGCACTTTTTTCTACAACCAACAGAAAATATTTGATAAAATATATTTCTTGGCCTGCTTTGAAGCTTTCAAAATAAAAAGCCTTTTCCAAAACGTGCGTTTGTCAGAACCCCAATACACTTATACGTTTTTTAAATACTTTTTGTGATAATCTGTGGTTAGAACCTAAAAATTATTTTGAAATATCTTGCCCACTGTGCCAGAATATTAAAAAATATTTTACAAGAAATGCCTGCTTGTAAAAAAACTAAAAAACATTTTTCGTTGTAACTAAAAAATAAAAAAAAAAAATAAAAATAAATAAACGAAAATGTAAATGAATAAAATATGTTGCATTTTAAAAAGCTTTTTAATAAACAACTTATTGAGGCGTACAATAGAATCTTTTATTTATTTATTTAAATCTAAAATAAGAAATGTGTATTTAAATAAATAAATAAATACAATAACTTTTCAAAGCTAATAAATATTAAAAAATCAAACATACACATAAACACACACATAAACAAAGCTATATACATATAGCTTACAGGGCATATGTTGGCACAAAATGTGTTTAAACTAAATATAGAGTTAATTATAAATTTATTATTAAAAAAAAAGATATACAATTAAAAAAAACAAAATGTGTATAATAATTTGGCTTTAAGCTAAACTATTCATAAATTAAAAAAAAAAATACACAAGCCCACACACATAAAAAATATATTAAAGCATCAGAGCCCTTTACATCAAGCTATTGGGCTCTTTTTTCCCAGGAAAACAAGAGTTAAAGTTATAGAAAGAGAGAAAAGAAGGCAACACCATGTTTGAATGAATATAAGTGTGAATGAGTGTGTGAAAAAGGGTGTAATGTGTGTTGTATGCATGTGTGTGAGTGTGTACATGTATTTAAAAGAGCTCTGTACTGGCATTTATTTGCCAAAGGACAAGTTGTATTTGTAATTAAAAGTGACTTTGTTATTTTAATTTGTTTATTGTATTTCTCTCATGCAATCTGGCATTCACAAACACACACACATACACTAGTGCTCTTACAATTATTCACTCACATTTAAATAAACAATGTTTTGTGCAATTATTAATCATTTGTGTCTTTCACTCTCTCTCCTTTTATTCGTTAGCATTTATTTTTATTAATGATTAAAATGCATAAAATTAAAAGGCAACAAATAATAATAAAAAATTAAAACAAGTTTAATATATAACAAATTTTAATAGTTAATAATAATAATAATAATAATAGTAATAATAAAGTTGTGTTCTTGTTATTGGAATTTTTTTATTAATATTATTATTGTAGCTACTTTTTTTATAACAAAAAAAAAAAAAAAAAAACAAAAAAAAAACTTCGCCAAAAGGCTAAAAATCCCACCACAACAAAAAAATTACTTATTGAAAAACAAAAACAAACCCACACACACACACAATAAAAGAGCATTAAATAATAACAATGTCATTTGAAACTAAGAGAAAACACATATTTTATTTTATAATAACGTTTATTATTGTGCAATTATTTTTATTATTATTTAATTTTTTTTATTATTAAAAATAAAAAATAAAAAAAATTGCTTTGCTTTTGTTATGTAAATTTTTTATGTTCAATAAATTTTTAACATTGACGAATTCATCAAATATTTATTAATAATTATTACATGTGCAGACGGACAGACTCACATACGGCTTTATGGAAATAATTGAATAGTTTCAAAATAAAGTTGGTGCAATTGTTTTGTGTTTATGAAATGTTTATGTTTCGTTTCAATTACTTTACAAAATGGCAGCACACGTAATTTAATGGCGTTTTTGTTTCAATTAAAACTGGTGACGTATGTGGAACGTGATATTGCTCATACGCTTATTAAAGAATTACAAAGACTATTTAATATTTCGTTATCTATCTCTATATACCTAAGCCGATTTGGTTAATTTTTTTTTGTATGATGAAGTTTTTATGGAGGAACACTTGGATTGATTTGGTAAAATTTTTTTTAAATGTTTGTATGAAAAGATAAATTGTTTACAACCAAATTTACGCCTACTTCTATAAAATTGTTTATACAAATAAAGGAGAAGGTCTCTAGATTTGCAATCTGCTACCCAATTATTCAAAAATTACTTTGGATTATTTAAAAATTTTTTTTTAATTCCGTCATATCGCTGTACTGTTGCTTTAATTGATTTTGTCGGTTTCCGAACGAACCATAAAAGATTTTAGAATAAGGGGACTTTCCTATTTATATATTATACTTATATTTATAATCTAAAACCCAATTATTCAGAAATCACTTTGGAATATTTAAAAATTTTTTTTTTTAAATTGTTGCTCTAATTGATTTTGTCGCTTTCCGAACGAACCATAAAAGATTTTAGAATGGGACATACGCCGTTTTAAATAGGAAGTCGTCTATATTTAAAATATGATACCCAATTAATCAGAAATTATTTTGCAGTACTTAGAAAAAAATTTTTAAAACCTTATAATTACACCAGTAATTATAAGGGAGCCCAGAGCAACTGAAAAATGTTTACTAAGTATTTGAGATTTGTATTTGGTTTTTTTATTGCGTACCCAATTACAAAGAAATTGTTATATTTTGCAGTATTAAAAATTTTTTTTTTTTTTAATTTCCCCCTGTTGCTCTGAGGGATTTTTTAAATTGTTAGAAGAACCATAAAGTAATTTCAAAATTTGTTTAAAAATATTGCTAATTAGTTCTAGAGAATCTATAGGAGGTTCTCTAAAACAGTGTATGTCTCATTCCATAATCTTATATGGCTCCTCCGGAATTTGTAAAAATCTCTTAGAGCAACAGCAGGGAATTTAAAAAAAAAAAATTTAAAAATACTCCAAAAAAATTTCTTTGTAATTGAGTAGGCAATAAAAATAAAACAAGTACAAATTTGAAATCAGCTGTCTCAAATACTTAGGAAACAGTTTTCAGTTGCTTTGGCCTAAAATCGTATGTACTGGTGTAATTAATTGGCATCGATTTTAATAAAATGTTGCTCATTTCGTCTGAAACTTAGAAGGCTAATGCTTGGCTATAAAAATACTTAAATTTTGCTGCTTTTCAATTAAAAATTTCTAAATTTTGTATTAAAAAAATTGTGAGAAAAACAACAAGATATCTTTGAAACTAATATAAAGGGACCCAAATGACACGCTCACTTTCAGCTTATCGCATTCTCTGTCGAGGTTTTATTTGATACGAAAGTTGACTCGGTCTAATAATTTGGCCCCAGATTTCAAAATATTGTAAGTACGAAAAGGAGAATTTTATTTTTAATCAAAAATATCAACCCGTTTTTAAATAATACTCGCATATGTTATATCACCTCATTTATTTAGGAAATATGGATTCTAGAAACCAGAAGCCCAGATTTAAAGTTAGCGCTTCAAAACACTTTGGAAATAGTTTTCATTTACTCGGGTCTAAAACTAAATATCTATAATTGTGTTATTTTTAATTGACTTAAAATATAATTTTATATTTTTATTTCAAATATTGTTTGTTATTTTGTGAAAAATATTTATAATCCAAAAGTTTTCTTAATAGTTCAAGAGGCTGTGTAGTAGAACAGTGTCTTACTAAATACAGCTGCCACGTCTTTTATAAAAAACAAAGTAGAGTTCAACACACTGTATTATATAACAAAATTTCAAATTTTTTTTAATAATAAAAAAGAAAAATTAAAAAAAATTCTAGTTGCAGCAATCATAATTTCAAGTAAATCCCTTTCACTATTAAAAGCGTTATAATTCTTCTCTAAATTTTTAAAAATGTTTATTTTTTTGTGAATAAAGAAATACATAAAAAAAACGTTAAATGGGTTATTTGTCACATATATTTTAAATTAACTAGTCTTTATATGCATAAACAAATAAATAAATAAGTTCACACACAAATATACCCACATTAAACATAAATTTGTATGTGCTGCCATGAATCCTCCAGAGAAGCATATAGTGCATGCAACATCCGTATGCTAAGTTCATGTGTGTGCTTGTGTATTCTAGTAGAAGTGCAATACAAATACTTTTTCATATGGCATATCTTTTTATTTTTAGTTTTAAGTATAAATATTAAAAATAAAAATTCCAGCCACACAAAACATTATTTAATATTTTCAACTTATTCTATTTTATTTTCTTTATTTATTTTTTTAATCTGCTGCAATGCAGTTGTCATGCATACAAGACTTTAAATAAAATAAAATAAAATAAAACAAAATTACAATATTATACCTCCACCTAAAAGTACTTCACATAATGCTTGGTTTTAGTTATAAAATTAAAAAAGAAATAAAAAATAAAGTATTTTTATAGAATAAATAATATAAAATAGTCGCATGCATAACCAAAAAAAAAGTATATGAAATTCAAACTCTGTACTGGTACATTAATAATATTATATTTGCCCTTTTTGCATATGCAAAAGTAAGAAACTAAATTAGTACGACATTAACGATTCTAGTTATCACTATAGTAGACTATTTTCATGCAAGTTTTTATTTTTTAGTTTTAACTTTTTAATTTTTGAAAAAATGGTCTCAATATAAAATATTTGATATTTTATTTAAAATAGTTTTTAATTTAAAATTTATTAAACCTCATCTTGCTTTAAAAATGTTTCAAAATTAAGTTAAAATTATTTAAATGGCTAGTTTTTGCATATAAAAATGAAAATTTTAAAGTTAAAATTGTTGTTTACCAAAATTCGAAATTATTTTCGAAATTTCGAACATTCGTTTAAAATTAAAAATTTTGAGTTTCAAATAAAGCTTATGCCCAAAAACAAAATTATTTTCATATTTATCAAGTTTCTAAATAAATTTCGATTAGCTTAAAATTAAAGATTTTCCATTTCAGCTGGTAAAATAACCAAAACTAAAAATTAATTTCGAAATTTTAAACATTTGTCTTAAAACTAAAAATTTTTCATTTCAGCTAACATTATTAAGAAAATTATTTTCAGTTTTACTAAGATGCGTAATTAATTTCGAACATTTCACTTAAGATTCTTAAAAAAATTTTTACCCAAATTCGAAATTAATTTCGAAATTTCGAACATTCCCTTAAAACTAAAAATTTTGCTTTTTATCTAAAGTAAGAACCATTTCAGCTTACATTCCTAAGAAAATTATTCAATTATACCATACTTCGAAGTTAATTTCGAAATTTCGAACATATGCTTAAAATTTAAAATTTTGCATTTCACTTAAGGTTCTTAACAAAATTATTTACCTTGAGTTTTATCAAAATTCGAAAATAATTTCGAAATTTCGAACATTCGTTTAAAATTTAAATTTGTAAAACTCAAATAAAATTGTTTGGTAAAAAAAATGTTTCGAAATTAATTTTAAGAATTCGAACATGATCTGAAATAAATAATTATCCTTGATATATCTGTTAATTAAAAATATGGAGCCTATGGATTGCTTTACTTGGTTATATTACAGCTTTACTGTAGTGCATACACAACTGTGATATAAGCCTTTACAAAAGTATGACAATATTACTTAGTTATTTTTATTTCATTTTAAATTATTGCACAAGTCCCTCTCAGCCCTCAAAATGTAGATAACAACGGTTCATTCATACAGTCAGTCATGTGACAAACTTAATGTAAAAACATATTTTTTACTGTACTTGTGCATTACGCCCATATAGTATGTATGGGGTTCTTCAAATCTGAAGGCAGTGTTTAATATAGATCTTTTTTTTTAAAATAGAATCACTTAGCGTATGCTATCTAAAACACAATGACTTTTATTTAACCAAGACTTTTAAGAAAAATTTGCTTAATAAGCCTTTATTAAATATAAATATTTTTTATAAATAAAGTCTGCTTAATTTCAATTTGCTTGACTGGTTTTTATTTTTAGGTTTTCTAAAGATACCGAAGAAATACTAAACTATTTCCTTCCTTGATTTCAAAACTATCGGGTAACAACTGTATGAATGCACATGGTACATTTGTGATGTACCTTTCATTCAGTCACTCATTCGTTTATGTTGTCATTTATTTGTGTGGGTTTTTAAATACCACTCACGCTACATTTCTTTAGTGGTGGTGGTGGTGGTGGTGGTGTTGATGATGGCTATGGTTGTTATTGGATGTCTCATTTTATGAGTGACATTCATATTTGTATTTATTGTGGCATTTATGACTTTTGCGTTAAAAGAAAATAAAAAAAAAATTATTTCGAAATTATATACAAGATTAAAAAAGTAATAAAAAAAATTTGTAATATAAAAAAACATTTATAAATAATACTTTTATTACTGTGAAGCCGCAGCATACATATTCATATTGCGGTATATATATGTATATATCTGTGTGTGGGTGTTTTTTTATGTGTGTAATATTTTATTTCTGTAAAAAAATTCGTTTACATTTTTTTCTTGGTAGACCTCTGGAAAGTTTACAGAAATCGGTAGTTTATATTTTGATTTTTTTTCTTTGGTTCTGTTGATACAATTATCAATCGATATTATGATTTTAATATTGAAAGAAAAAATTTGCTACAGTAAAACCTTGGAACTTGAGTTCTTCATTTGTTTGCTGCATTAAAAAATCTAAAAAATTTGCCAGATTCCTAATACAATCCAAGGACTGTCTCAATATATATTTTTGTATCGGCCACACCTACTTCTACACCCACTTTTTTATTATTTTGCGTGTGTGCGCAAGCAGTCCTACTTTCACATACATGTGTATGTGTGTCTCATCACTATCGTATTTAAGTGTTTTTCATTTTAATAATTCAAACCAGTAGTTTAGTTTGTTGCCACGAGTAAAACAAATAAAAAATTAATCAGTACAAATTCTTGATTTGTTTAAGCTCGTCAGTGTCACTAAACAAATACTATAACACTTGATACTACCTTTCTAGTTTTTACTGTTCTTTGCTTACATTTAAATACCGAAAAAAGTTCTTTTTTTTTAATAATAACCGTCATTTATAGGCGATTTCTCTTTTAATTTCATTTAAAAAAAAAGCGTTTAATTTTCTTTCAACAAAAAAGCCTACAATAGTTGTGTCGCATTGCATTTTACATGAAAACTAATCAAAAAAAAAGTTAAATAAATAAATAAAATAAATAAATTCAAAAAGGCATTACTAAATAACAAAAAAAAAAAAAAGGGAAAAAAGAATAAATTTGACATACAATAATTTTAAATGGCCTAAAGGGAATCATAAACAAAAATTTAATATAAATCTGGTGTTTTGTTTAAAATCAATACGATTTATTAACAATTAATAAATAATGGTAATAATGGATGGCTATTTTATGCTCAGTTCACAATATTATTAAATAAACAATTTAAAACATTAAATGGTCGCAATGTATGCGGGTAAATTGTATGCAATTTCCTCTTAAATTTTAAACTAAAAAAAAATTATTTGGGCACACTGAAAATAAATTAAAAATATTTAATTAAAGTTTTATAATAGTTGGACAGCGGAAACGAGTCAGGAACACTCATGTTATAAAGACTTTCTTGGCTGATGTGTCCAAAATGTTAGACCCCTGTAAGGTTAAGCGTGAGTTGGAACAATTTTTCTTGATCGTTTCTTTAATTATTTAATGTTTTCCTGCAACAGATTTTTCCTGTATAAAACAACTTCATTTTTTCTTTTGATTTTTGTACCCTTCACTGTAACAAAGAAGGAATTTTTGCTTTCGTTTGTAAAAGTATATGTATTAAGTATCCTTAAGAATAGGGGAGACGATTAAGCGATGTCTGTCCGTCAAGTCGTTGAAATCAACTTTCTGAAGTCCCTAGGTTACCTACAGAAATTTATAAAATATTAATCTGTCAACTGTTTTTGTGAAATTCCTGCTATTGAAATTCAGCCTAATTGATTTATAAATGCAGCTTTGACGCGAAAACCGCGACTACCTCTATATGTGACCGTTTTCTCAGTAACTTTTTTGCTCATTTTGTCTAAACTACGACATGGGCAAAAAAATTTGGTAAACCGTTTTATCACAAATGATAGTCATAATATTTGTTCAAAAAATTACAGAAATGGCCCAGGAATTTCAAAAATGTAACCCAAATTTTAGATTTTTATTTATTTCTGTTTTGTTTTTTTTTTGCGTATTTTATCTAAAGTAAAAAAAATGGTACACAATTTTTTAAACATCATAAAAATTCAGCTGAATCCTTCCATAAATGGAAGTCGCTAAAATCCCTTGGAGCAACAGTACTGGGGCACATGGAAGTTTAAAAAAAAAATTTAAAATGATACAAAGAAAATTTTTGAAAATTTTAAAACACTTCCTGAAAGCTTAGAATCTACAGATTCAACTTCTTTTTAGTTTCATTAATTTTCAAGGACAAAATTGTAAATGACACCTCTGCGAAATGGGGAATGTTAAAATTCCCTCCGAGCAAGAGTACTAGAGAAATTTCTAAAATTTTTTAAAAATAATTCAAAATAATTTCTTAGTATTTGAGTAGTAGATTACTAATCTAAGCGACCTTTCCTTTAAAATGATATGCGTCTTATCCTGTATGCTTCTATGGTTCACAAATGGTCGAAGAATATCAAAAATACAACCAGTATTGCAAATTTTCCATAATTTTTGATTTTCTGTTACCATTTTTAAGCTGTCATGTGCGTAATGCTTGTACGCACAAGCACGAAACCTAAAAAAATTGTATGTATGTACAGAGTGGGCCAAAAGAAATCAAGGGGTGTAAAAGTTTAATAACTTTTTTGTTTATTAACTTTTTTTTATTTTTTCTTTCAGATTATATAATATACAAAATGGAAATTTTTTACACTAAGTATGAAAAATGATGTCTCTTAAATGACCACCGTTTTCAGCTTCGCACTGATGGGCTCTTTTTAGAGCATTTTCCATAACATCTTTCAAAACTTGTGGCTGTAGCGTTCGAATTTCTGCAACAATGTTTGCCTTGAGTTCAAGGATTGTCTCTGGCTTGTTCACATACACTCGCTCCTTCAAAAAACCCCAAAGAAAATAGTCGGGTGCTGTCAAATCTGGCGATCGCGCTGGCCAAATAATTTCCGAATTTCGAGAAATTATTCGCTCTCCAAAAATTTGACTTAAAAGTGCCATTGTGTCTCGGGCAGTATGGGCAGTGGCTTCGTCCTGCTGAAACTACATACCAGGTCTGTTTTTAAGAGCAGGACGTAAAAAATTTTCTATCATAAAACGATACCGCTCTCCATTTACGGTTACAGCACTTCCATCTTCATTCTCGAAGAAGTAGGGCCCAATGACATTTTCAGATGTGATCCCACACCATACTGTACACCTGATGGGGTGCAATTGGCGTTGATGAATGGCTCTTGGATTTTGAGAACCCCAGAACCTACAGTTCTGCTTTTTAACAAAGCCATTCAAATGAAAATGAGCTTCATCACTCATAATCAAATTTTCAATAAAGTTGATTTCATTTCTGGCCAACTCTTGCGGGTTTTAATTCTTGGACCAATTGCACCTTATATGGGTATAACTGTAAATCTTTTTTTAAAATGCGCCGTAGTGACGTACGAGACATTTCTAGCTGAGCAGAACGCCTTCTGCCAGATGTTTCTGGTGCTTCGTTAACACTTTGCTGTACTCGTTCAATATATTCCGCAGTGCGACTTAAACGTGGTCTACCGGTTCGAGGCAAATCTGTTACGCTGCCATGTTGGTGATGACGATTAACTAAGCAACAGAGGGCGAAATTCTGACGTTAAAATGTCGACGATATGCTCTTTGCGTTAAAATAATTGATCTCTGGTTTAAATAATAAAATTCTATTGTTCTGGTTCTCTGTTCAGTTGTGAACCTCTCCATTATAAATTCTCCAAGTGTTGTCTATATAATCTGAAAGAAAAAATAAAAAAAAATTAATAAACAAAAAAGTTATTAAACTTTTACACCCCTTGGTTTCTTTTGGCCCACCCTGTATGTGTGGGTTTTAATGCTTTGAGTGTAATAGCTTTACGAATACAAACATCTTTATGAAAGTTAAGTTTTTTGATTTTGCCTTTAATTTGAAAATCTTTATTGATTAAATATTGAATTAATTAGTTTTGGTTTAAAAAATGTTTTCAAATATTCCCAAAATTAAATTTAATAATATAAAATTTTGCATTTCTATTGGATATCGTTCTTATAATTTCTTTTTTTATTGTTCAAAAAATTGAGTGCTTGCAGACATTTTATTGCTTTAGCAAGATTTTTTCCTTAGAACTCGTTAAGTTTAGTTTCTTTTACTGAAATTAATTATTTATTTAGGATTAATAAAAAATAGGTATTCAAAAAAAAAATATTTTTTAGCAATATTTTTAATTTCTTTTTTTTAAATCTATTTACCTTTCTTTATTGCAAAGGCCACTTTATTAAGATTGAGGTCACATTATAAAAAAATTATTTTAAAATCGATATTTCGCTGCAATAATAAATAAATTAATTTTTTAAATACGACCTCAATTATATAATTTTTTTTTTATTTCTTTGATATTTAAGTAGAATAATTAAAGTGAAAAATATGAATATTTATTTCGCTAACACAGTGAAGGGTGTATAAAACTCGGCACAGCCGAATTTAACTTGTTTTAATTAAAAGTGGAATTTTTGTTAATAAACTTAGGCTCACTAGCACATGGTGGCCTTTAGCTGTTTGTTAAACTTTTGCATTTTGTGTCGCGCTCATACAAAAGTTAAGCTGCTTGCTGCGTAATGTAACACTAACTCTTTTAAATTTATAGCAGTTTTATATACAGAAATAAATAAAAATAAACAAGTTAAAAAGAAGTACGAATAATGTTAAGTAACATGAACCGAAAAGAGTTACATTTTCATTACTTTCACCACTGACCTTTGGCTTAAGAAATTTATGTTTAAGAAAACCTTTACTCTTTTTTTTTCTTAATTTTTTTGTTGTTGCTGTAATTTTTGATCAAATAACTCATTTTCTACAACATAAAAAGAATATGAACGAACACATTTGTACTTTAAGTCCACAGAAAACTTAAAAAATCGCTAGAGGCCATTAAGAGCAAAGGTAGAGGAAATCAAGGAATAAGTAGAAGGCAACATAAATACATAAACAAATAATGACACACATACACATACAAGATCATACAGGCAAAGTTATCATTTGTGTATGTGTGTGTGTGTGTGAGCAAAAGGATGGCAGGAGTTAAAAGCGAAATACAATAAACAGACAACTGAGAAAATATGAATAGCACCAACAACAACAACAACAATATGTAGTACTTACTACACATACAAACATGCTGCAACTTACATGCATGCATGTATCCTATTTATATGATTAAATACAAAATGCTGCAGGTGATATTGTGTGGGATGAAGCATTAGTTTCTCAATTTTATTAAAAAAAAAATATTTAAAAATTAGCTTACGTGTCATTACAAATTGGCTATTTAGATATCTCAAAATGCTGAAGGTGTTGCTTTTGGTATTGGTTGGTTTACTTAGTAGTTTAAGGGCCATTTTAAACCACCTGATCTAAACTAACCCTGTGGCTTGATATCTGAGAAGACCCCTAAATCCTATCCTCGATATCCCAAGTAACATGTGTGCCAAACAGTTTGTGTTTCACAGCCAGAAGTGCCCTGTGCACTCGTGAAGAATTGTCTTTTTACTCTTAGGTGCGACAGTTTACATTGAATGGAAGTCGAAGTGCATACTGATTGCACTAGAAATTTCCTTTTTTTATTGGGTGCCCCCCTAGACTGGTGGGTAGTGTGCTAAACTATCAATCTGGGGGTAGCAGGTTCGATTGCTGGCTTAACCCTGGGTTTTTTCAGCAGACAAGCTTTGCGAATTTATGTTGTTTAAAAAAAATCCTGCTCAATAGCTGATTGCAGCGTTTACCGTCTTGTGACCCTGCCATCTGTTATCTGCCTTCTGATGCTTTTTGACTGTCACTGACAAATAAGTTTCCTTTTTAGAATCGGTCTTGCCTGCTAATTGCCAATTAAGAAACTGTGTGCAGCCATCCATAGCAAGCACACAGAAAACAACTTTCAGTTGTGATAATCAATGTTTTTAGTTGTGGTAACCAGAATTTTATAATATAAACCAAAATTTGGCTCTTTTAAAAATATTTTGACCTGCAAGACCGATTATCTTTTGTCCCGATTAAAACTTTCGAAAGTCACAAAAGATTTTTTGATAAAAAACAAATTTAGTTCTCACAAAAGAAGTTGTTTTCTCAGTGAGGATAGTTCAGCCTGATATCCCTGTTTCCCATATTGGATAAAACAGCCCTGCATTGCCCAACTAGAAGAAGATGTAACTTTCGATTGTAATGCCAGGAGAGCCACTTGACTATTGTTTTTTTGGTTTTTTTTTAGCAAACAGAGACTCGCAAAGCCTCCCTGAAAAATACTAGACTTATCCTGGAGGTGGTATGATAAGTTTTCTGCTATAAAACCCAAAGCCTACAGCGCTGACCATCCGTCAGTATACAACTTAGTTTTATACCTGATGTACTTGAGAGGAGAAAAAGGGGAAGAAGAGTATTTGACTTCGAGATTAATAAAATTAGTGTCTCCACGACTTTTTCCTTAACCCAAATCTTTCAGCAAATACACAATTGCACACACAGCCTTTCATAGTAATTCAACATCCGTACAAGATACTTCCATACACTTGGATTACAAACAAATATAATATACAGGAACACGTATGTACATACAATAAGACTAGGTAGATGGAATATGTGGTTAAAGTCAGTAAGAAACTACTTTTCTGAAAAGTATTACACCCGTTTACGGCTGCATTTCAACATGTTCTTGTTAATGTGTGTATTTGTGTGTGTGTGTTCGCTTAAATACAGCAGGAACCCAGCCAACAACGTATTCAATTTTCACGGCACCACCACATTGAAATGAGTCCTAAGGCAGAAATGCAACCAAATTAGTTGCATTAAAACACAAACACACATGCATACATGTGTGGGAGTGTGTGTGTTTCATATATGCAACAACAAAACATTAAACTTACTTACTTTTAATGTTGTTTCTTATAACTAGAAAAGCATAGAGCTGCGGTTTCGTTATATTAATTTTGTTGTCGCATATGACAGAAAATGTGGCTCCTTGCTGGCTGACTTTTATGAAATCCATATGAATGAGGATGAAAATTGACAAAACACAAATAAAATAATGGAACAAGGGAGAGTGAAAGGATATTCAACAGCAGCAACGGAAAAAAAGACTGCCTGTTTTTAGGAGCAAAATGAAAAACAACAAAAGGCAAAGAGGGATAGTGAAACAAATGATTGTTGGTTGTTGGCTTAGTAGACTAAAAACATTTAGTGAAATACAAACATAAATGACTGACTAACAGCTGCAATGCAGTGTATTGTAGATGAGTGAATTTAAGATGAGGCTCAGCTGAGAGGATGTTTTGCACACCTGCAAGCCATAACTTGTGAATATAAATGGCTGAGTGATTATACATGCGGTGGCTTATCTCTCCAGCTGTGTGTGTGTTTGTGCACTTATCTTTTTCTTACTTTTTGAAAGATGCTTGCATAGATGATTGATTGTTTGCTTGGTTGCTTACTTACTTAAAGGGATAACAACAGCCAGAAGAATTATTGTCATTACAGGCAAACACAAATTTGCACAACTTACTTGGTGGGCATTTACCACAAACTGTACGTATTTTTTTAAGGAGACAAAAAGGAAATACGTGCAGGAAGTTGCCTTCTTCTTAAGACACAACCACTCACACACACATACTTTGGCAGCAAATAAAAGTTTTTTTATTTTTATTGTGGAAAAATGTTGCTAAAGTTTAAGGGAGACAACGAGTACATTTTCCATAAATTTTTGCATGCATATTAAAAAATAAGAACAACAACAAAACAAATACAAAAGCATACATGACATTAACGATCTTCTTGCCAGTCATACAAACATCATTTATATGGTTCTTGAGGTTATTGAAACAAAGTGCTGATGAAAAATTGTTCTCTGCACTCTTGCAGTCACCTTCTCAAACAAACCACCAACCACCTCCTACGCCCAATTCATATAAGCTTCATAAATTTCATACATACGCATAAGCTACTCATGTGTACGTGTACGTGGTCTCATAAATTTTGATGAATTTAAGTTGGCGTATAGTTTGCATCCTGCATCAACCATATGCCTGCATGAAGATTCTTTTCCTAGTAATTTTTTCCTTGTATGTTTGGCTGATATTGTGTTGGTTTTGAGTGCCTTCCCTGAAGCTGATTTAAACTTTTTGATATTTCTTGTTTAACAAAGACATTTGACTTGATGTTCATAAACTCATACGCTATGGCTGGCTTACGCATTTTTAATTATTTTGTTATAATTTGTAACATTTTTTTTTAGGTTTCATTAAGTAAATGTTAATTGTGATTGGTTGTAACCTGATATATTTTGCAGAAATTTTGGATTTTAATATTCCAAAAATATTATAAAGTTTTTTAAAGCTTCAAAAACCCTTAACTTTTTGAAATATAACTAAATTTAATATTTAGTCCTTGTTCTTTATTCTGAAAGGAATTAAAAAAATTAAAAATAAATTTTTTTTCTTTTTTTTAATTGAATAAAATATTTTCTTAAATTATGAGAATTAATGAATTGTTTTCATTAAGTTAATGAAATATTTTCTATAATTTAATGAAATTATTTCGTTATATGAATGAATCTTTCATTAAATAAATGAAAAATTCCTTAATTTATTGAAACATATCATTTGAATAATGACGAATTTTTCATTTTTATAAAGTAACGAACAAATTTAGAGAATTTATGAACGAAATTTATTCAGTGTACAAAATACTCATTCAGTTTATAAAAATTTTCATGTAACAGTCTTAAAAATTATAGAAAAAATATTGTTTTTAATGATAAACTCAGCGACTCTTTCGGTTCTTTTAGTCAAAAAACTTATTCCAAAAGTGGAATTTATGCTTTGTACTCTTTTCAATTTTTTATATATTTTGTTAACTGCTTTCAATTAATTTTTTGTGCCATGAAATTTGTTTAAATATTTTTTTAAGAAAAAAAAATTTTTTTTTTAATTTAAAAATAATTTTATTTAAAAGGTTTTTATTAAATTTTATTTTAATAAAACAGCAGCGAAATATTTAAAAAAATTATTTTTATTAAAAATATATATTTTAATTTTTTTTTTTTTATTTAAAAAATATTTTTTTTTTTCAAAATATTTTTTTTTATTTGAAAAATATTTTTTTTATTTAATTGTTTTTTTGTATTTTTTTTAAACAGTATTCTTTTTATTAAAAAAATTTTTTTTTATATTTAAGACAAACAAATTTTTTTTTAAATTTATTTAAGCAATTTTTTTAACAAAAAAAACTTGTAATGTAAAAAAATATATTTTTAATTAAGAAAATAATTTTTATAATAAAAAAATTATATATTTTATTAAAAAAATTTATTAATATAAAAATATATATTTTTAATTTAGAATATAATTATTTATTTATAAAAAACTATTTTTTAATAAAAAAAATATTTAAAAAAAATATATTTGAAATAAAAAACATTTTTTTTAATAAAAAAAATTAATAAAAAATATTTTTTAATAAAAAAAAATTAATAAAAAATATTTTTGAATTAAAAAAAATTTAAATAAAGAATTTAAAAAAAACTATTTTTTAATAAAAAATATTAAAATAAATTTTATAAAAATATTTAAAAAAAAAATTTTTTAAAAAATTTTATTTTATTAAACACTGTAAAAAAAGTATATTAAAAACTTTTTTTGTAAAAAAAAATTTTATTAAAAATTAGTTTTGCGACCTCTACAATCTACTGTGCAGCCCAATTCCCAATTAGCAATGTACGACTCTAGTAATTGCTGTGAAATTTATTTTGTCAAGGACTTCAGTAGGCCACTGCAAATGCACAAAACTACTGAAATCATCTTCTACCATATGAATTTTACTCATAAGGTACTTGAGTCTACAATGTTAGCAATTCAGAGTAGATTTTGATGTAATTTCTGTGTAATACTTTAACCAACGAGATACCACTGCATAAAATTGAACTATTTATTTACAAATCTTCCTTTAACTTCGCTAGAAGTGAGAGATATGCAGCACCATCGTTTAAATTCGTAAACAGTTTTATCTTCTGAATAAAAATTTCAAAGTCCTATAATTTAAAATTGCGTGAAATAAATTTACTGTGATTTAAAAAAAAAATTGATTTAATTTAAATATAAAAGTAATTTAAGTCCTAATATGAAGATGGGCATTTAAAATTGGTGTGCTAGAAAATATACGAAAAAAATTAACGTGAATTTTTCACATGAATAAATAAATAATTGATTTAGCCAAAAAGTATGCTGTAAATTTTAATATTTTTTATGTTTAATTTATTGTTGTTGTTGTTAATGTTTATTTAACACTAAACATCCAAGCAGTCATTTACTCATGCAAGCATGAAAATCATTTTCTATTCAAGTCTATTTAAATTCATTTACACTCTACTCTCTCTGTTATATATTTATTTTTTCTTTCTTTGTATGAGGTTGTGTGTGTGTGTTAATATATTTATTATATATAAAACAATATACGCACACCCATAGACACACTCACACACACACACACCCAATGGTATGCACTCATCTATATGCAAATTAATATTTTAATTGACATTTTCTATGAATCCTTTTTATTTTTCTCTCTCTTTTTATATATATATATTTTTTACTTATTTTTATATCAAACGAGCCTTTGAGTGTGACTGTGACACAGTCACAGTATCGTAGCCATTGTAAGTTTACCAAGATTGGCTGACGGCCTGCTCTGTGTGAGTGTGTGTGTTTATTCACTTGCATCATTCACTATGAGCAAGAATATTTTGAAATAGTATAAAATATTTAAAAGCACAATGACAACATGTGGCAGTTGAGTTTGTGGTTGTGACTGTGTCGGTGTGCAGCATGTTTAGCATAACAAGCTTAATGTGATTTAACCATCAAAGGATTAAAAACAAACAAAAGGTGTTAATTAAATATTTTTCATCTTGTGCATGTACTCGGCATTTATTTTGTTCATTTCTCTCAATTTCTTTTTTTTTTTTTTTTTGATACCGATTAATGTATTCATATTAAGACAATATGGAAATTTCTGTGTTAATATTACACAAAATGTCATTTAAATTTAAATGCGTATTTAAATTCATTAACAAACTTTAAGATTAATTTGAAAATATAATAAAAATTATTATTATTATTATTATTGCAGGTTAATTTTAGCTAGAGGCTGTTGTTTGTATGATGGGAATTTAATTTAATTTTAAAAAGAATCAAATAAATAAGTAGATAAAGTTCTTAGCACATTATGTTAATTAAAGTAAAACGCCTTCATATTTGATACATAAATGTGAATTATGAATGAAACAAGTGTTTATAGAATAATTTAAAGACTATTAGTTACGTTTATGAATTTGTAGAAGGCCCTGTCTATACTTTGGGCTTTAAAATGGATATGAAGAGAGGTTCTTACTTAAGTGTATTTTAAACTAGAGATGCTTAGCTTGTTCAAAACTTAAAAGTAGTCAGTGAGTGCTATGTGCGTGTTTTAATTTTTTACTTGAATATTTTTTTGTTTTAGAAACTTTTATTGTTGGCTTGTTCTCAATTATCAGTTTAAAGTTTATCTGTTTTTAGGCCAAAAACATTTTTACGGAATAAAAAACCAATGCAAATTTGCCTTTTGCAAATATGCTGAGTATATTGAACTAGATCGTGAGTGTTTTTTTTTTAATTTACCAAATTTTTGTTTGGTAAACATCAAAATCAATACTACCAGATGACAAAGTATTCAAAAAAATATGGCAATTTTAACTTTATCTATCACTGCATTCGATAGAGATTAGACTATCATATGGAATAGTATTTCGATAAGTATCGAGTAAGCAAATCACCGCATACGATATCAATCGAATCGTAATTTTTTTCAAATTGTTTGTCAACTGCAAGTGAAATACCTAACACTTTAATCAATAATTTTTTTTAATTCTTTCTTTGTTTGTCTAATTTTATTTAATTTAAAATTAAGTTTCTTAAAAAAGAAGTTTAAATATTTTTCTTAAATGTCATGCTTGATGGCCTGTAGCACTTTTTAAAATTAGAGATCAACAAAATTATTTGTGTTTCCAACTTTTCCTTTTATCAAAAAATAAAGTAACTCCCAACTGCTAAATGACACTTTGTTTCGTTTTAAAATTCATGCCCAAAGGTCAACAATTAAAATCACTGACATTTAAAAGAAGAGAAGCCACTATTTCAAAATTCATTAAAATGATTTGTAATTTTAAAACAGAAAAATCTTCAAACTGTGGGCACCTGCCAAATAATATGATGCGGTGATAGCATTTAACCCGCTATTTCTTTTAGTGTTGATGTCAAGTGTATTGACTGTGTTTTAAAATTTATTGATCACTAACTAACAAAACAAAAATGCTCTTAACGAAACTTTAATGAAGACAAAGCGAAGGACTACGTCTTATAAAGTTTCATAAACGAAATTTTGATTGTAAGAAAATTTTGTTCTCACAACCGAAGTTGTTTTCTGTATGTACATATAGAAATACCAAATTTGTTACCAAGCAAAAACTCAGTTGTGATAAACGAATTTTAAGTTGTATCTATATCGAACGATAGTAAAGTCTATAATTTAGTTCTCTTAATACCATTTTGATCTATATTACCAAACGTCTATTATTACAATAAACAAATTGAATTACCACAACCAAATTTTGATTGGTAATAAATTTAGTTTTCACAACCGAAGTTGTTTTGCAAGTGTAAACTGAGAAAGCAACTTTTTGCCAATCAAAAATTTTGTAAAGAAAATCGAAGTTTTTAATTGCGGTAATTGAAAATCGGTTTTACAGCTTGAAATATTTTTGAGAGAACTAAATTTTGGATAGCATTATCGAATACTAGTTGCTACAACTAAAAAATTTGATTATCACAACTAAATTTTTGATTTGGAAACAAATTTATTTCTCACAATCGAAGCAGGTTTTCTGTGTGTAGGTATGATTCTTGTGTACACACAGAAAACAACTTTGGTTGTGAGAACTAAATTTGTTTTCAATCAAAAATTCAGATGTGATAATAAATTTTTTTAATTGTAGTAACCAAAATTCCATAGTGTAGACCAAATGTTTGAGCTCTTAGACCGATTTTGAATTGTCACATTTAAAAAATTCGGTTTTCTTTACAAAATTTTTGTTTGGAAACAAATTTAGTTCTCACAATCGAAGTTGTTTTCTGTGTGTAGGTACTGGTAAAATATTAATATTATTATTACACGCAAAGAAAAAAGGTGGATGAATATGGTCACCTCAAACATAGTGTGTTCTTCACAAAAATATTATTATTAATTTGAAGCATCTAAACATTATTCTGATCGCGATAAACATGTTTCTAGTTATTTTTAACCACATTATATTTAGTGACTTAGATAAACCATATAATTATCATATTATGTTTAATAAAATTTTACTTGAAATCATACATATGTTCATAGCAAACATAATAATGATAAAAATATGGTTGAATGTAAATTGTTTTATATTTTGTCTCTTCCGCAACCATATAAATAAAGTGAGTATAAAAGAAAAACTTAATCGTTCAAACTGAACTGAGCTTTGTGGCTGAAGTGGTTGAGTGGCGAGTTAATGCTTCTTAACTGAGTGCTCTCAAGTTCGAGCCCTGGTAGAGTCAACTAAAATTTAAAAACTAAATTTAAACCCGATGTATTATGTATGTAATAAAAAAATACAATAAATAAATTAATAGAAAAGAAAAACCAATGGAATGAAAAAAACTTTATTTATACAAAAAATTTAAATAAATTTTTTTTTAAAATCATATTAAAATATGTAATCACTAAAAAAAAAATTAAAAAAATTTTTGCCTTGACCGGGGGTTGAACAGCAACATCTGCAGTTAAAAGCTATTTTTAATATCTTTGATTTAAAAATATATATGGTTAGAAGCAATCATAAATCTAACCATACTATGTTTCCACCAGAATATGGTTGCCTCAACCATATTTTTTCTTTGCGTGTAGGGGCCAACCCAGTTGCCAACTTTTTGCAATCAACCCGAGACTCCTAATGAATTTAGTAGATGTTGTAGCCTTCATTCTACCAAAGTCATCTAGACAGCATCTCATATTAACTGGCTTATTTTACTTTGAAAAAGTAGCTTTTGTTGCTAAAAATTGCTTATGATTTTTAGAGAATGCTTTGAATGCCTTAAAATTATTCGTTGAGGTTGGCTCGTAGATTATGATGGTGGATCTACACCAACTAGAATTTTCATCAGGTTTGGTAAATTTCTTTTATTTAAAAAATAAAATGATAAAATTTGTAGGAACATGAAATCATTCTTTCACTTTTGCTGACTAACTAATACCCCACGAATCACAGGGTTTTTATTTTTGAAACTATAAATGTCAGTGTTGTGTGTGTGGTGTGTTTTTTTTCATACACAAACACAGTTGTAGTCATAATTTTTTGTTACTTAATTCATAATTCAAGTACAGTTATACTTCAAATTGATCAATGATGCAATTGCAAAAGGTGCATACAGCCAGTGAGGCTGAGAGAAACCAATGCAACAAAATGCTGTAAAATGTATTTAATGGGAAAGGAGCAAAATTGTTTACTATTACACACCTGAATGGTCAAAGTGATACACTGGATGCACTGAATGTTGATTGCACAAACAAAAGCACACACACTTACACACAAAGCGAGATATATATATATAAAGAGAGAGAGATTTACAGTACATAAATGTGTAGAGCTGCATTTTATTCTTCTGTGTGTGGGTAAATGTGAAATGATGTTTGTTTTTTCCATTCGAGTTAAATGAGGCGTTATGAAAACCAATTTGTACACTTTGTAAAGTAAATTCATGCACTAATTTAACATAAACTCAGCTGTCAAATGCAACAATATTAAAATTTCATATTTTGTTGTTGTTGTTGTAAACACACACTGTAAAAATAAACTGTTGCCACAACACACAATTAGACATTAAACTCCCAAAGACCATCATTTATCACTGGTCGCTGTAATGAATGACTTAAATTGCTAAATTTTACAGAGTTTTTTCCAAATAATCCTTTAGGATTTCATAGTGAAAATTATCCTATTTGCTTGTTAGAATATTTGTTCTTTATAAACTTTTTGCCTAAACTAACATTTAACCAAACGAATTCAACTTAAAGCTCACCCAAGACTGAACTTTACCATTTAAACGATTTTTAATAACATTTTCAGTAACCCAAAGGAATGACTTAATGACGTTAAGTAATTTTCCTTTTGCACTTTACCCGCTGCCACATATTAATTTTAAACAGACAAGACTAAAGCGAGCTAAAGCCATTGATAGTTTTTCATTTTTTTTCTACTTTTTAATCAATATTTTATTGGCATAAGCATCAGGTAAATTAAAAATATATTATGAAAAAAAAGCAAGATTCTGAGTTTTAATTTTTAAATTCACACTAGATAGATCCCAAGCATCTCCCACAGTTATTCCCTGTGTGTTTGTGTCTTTTTCTGGAATTAATACTTAGATGAAACTCTTTAGGGGTTTTTCATATCTTTTGCATTTTACTTTTTCGTTTTATTTTATATCGTTGACTGCTAGAACACATATAGCGTGCATTCATATAAAAAAAAGGACATGCACGGCACGGCGTATGTCAAAAGCAAACACGAAAGGAAACAAAGTTAAATTAATGGCAACATAGCAGGTAATCTCCCAAGGCCTTCTTGATATACTTTTTTACCCTTAAGCAAAAGGTCACATAAAGCATCAGCCAAAAGAGAGGAGACAAAAAAAATGAAGAATCAGCAGAGTAAGAACAATATGAACAGGGCAAAAATAAGAAAATTAAGTTTGTGTATGGCAAAAAGAAAAAAAAATAAATTTTCATACACAAATAAGCTGATGCTAGTGACATTTTCCAAAACCATTTTAACTGGAAATGCTTAATTTACCTTTACAATTGAAAACAATTTAATTTTTGTAAAAAAAGTTTTTTGGCAAAGGATTGATTGTGAAATCAAGAAACTGAAAACTGAAATAGCCCCGAGTTAATGAGACAAACTGCATTCCTTATAAAGACCTTAAAAAAAATTTTTTTAATAAAAAAAATTAGTTTTCTTTTTTAAACGAAATAAAAAAATTGCAGTTATGGTATGTATCAGAAGAACAATAGGTATCTCTCCTGGCACTCCAATGGAAAAATACGGGGCCCATGTAGGGATGTGTCCTCCAATCTGTAACATCATTCTGATGTGGGGCTTTAAAAATGTTCTGCTTTCTATTGCTTACCATTTGAAATTTCATTAAGATTTTCTGCAGCTTGTAAGGATACTAAAGAGACTGTTACACCCACAGAAAAACTGACACCATCCGTTGTCAAAATGATCACAAATGGTGTCAATATTGTATTAACTATGCTTCAAATCTTTTTGACAGCACAGAGTATCATTTTAACAACGCATTATTAACAACATACTAGTGACAGCATACTAGTGTCGAAATGTTACCATGCTGGTCATAAATCGTCACTGTTTGGTCTCGAAACGATACCATACGCTTAATGAAATGACAACATGTGTTATCAATTTGACAATGCTTGATAATAAGTTGGAAATTTGACAACGTTAATGTTGTCGAAAAAATAAAATCGTAGCTTTTGTTCCATGTTGCCAACCAACCGTTTTCGATTTGAGCCCGCTTATTAAAAAATGGAAAACAATTTGTCAATAAAGTAGACTGTGGGATAGTGTCAAAATGACCACATACGTTATTGATATCGCAACGCAATTTTTGGCTTAGTGTACTGAAATTAATTTAAAAAAGAAGACCTTCCGTTTCCAATGAATCGGACTTTCACTTGTAGATCTGCTGCCGTTCACAATGAAGACTCTCTTAAGGTTACTGAATGGATTCATGAAAAAGTATTAGAAGAATAAATTAATGAAAAGTTGTAGGATATGCTCTGTTGTATGGAGTAACTCAGAACAATAAATAAAAACGTTATATAAATTTGTTTTAAATTTTAATTTTTTTTTATATCAGTATCATGTGTTGCCTGATCTCTTTGTCTAACCCCTTCATTCGACATGTCTAAATTGCCAGCGAGGATCTTTGAATTTTCTTGCACTCGAAAGCATTTAAAATAAAACTTTTTTCTTATACAAATTTAAATATTTAATTTTTCAGCATCAGGTTTTTGTTTTGTTTTGTTTTCTGTTCTTTTTTTTTTCTTTCGTCTTAACATATTCAAGCTAAATTATGACTATATCCTGTCAACTTAAATTTCATTTCCACATTTGCTGTAAAGAAATAACAGTTCATTTATCCGCATACAAGTTCAGCCTTGTGCTGATGTGTGTGTGTGTTTGTGTGTGCTTCAAAATATATACACATGAAACCTTCATTGCAAGACACTTACTTTACTTTATGCCTGAATCCATTCAACCAACCAACCAACCATTCATCCATCCATCCATCCATCCAGCCATCCACTTGTATTTTGAAGGTGTATTGTGTTTTGGTTTTTTTTTTTCTCTTCTACAAGAAGTGTATGATGATGAATTTGTTCATTCGCCCAGTCATACTCGTGCAAACTACATTTTTCTTTTTCTTCCTCTTCTTACTTATATATGACCGGCGGCTACTTTTTCTCTTACAACCGCAGGGAAATACTTGGCTGGTTTTTTTCTTTTCTTTTTTAACAATTACTTGGTTGTATATGAGAGCTTATAGATCATGTGGGTGTAAGTGTAAGTGCATATGTGCTGTGTGTGTGTGTGTGCTATGTCATGCTGCTGCCACTACTTTAACCATAATAAAGGTTTGCATGCATATCCTCCCATTAGTATAACAACAGTAGTGACAACCACGTTTGTATACATTTTAAACAAGAAAAATGTTGATGATTCCAATTCAGTTCCTTTTTCATGCTGCTACATATTCTTCACGTTGGTTGTTGTATCTTTTGTTATTTCCGTTTTAGTCTATGTCCTCGTCAATTCATCTCATCTCATCACCGTCATCATCATCGTCACCGTCATCCTCATCATCATGCCTCATACACACTGTACGTTTAAACGAGTAGTACCAACCATGATGTCCTTAATGCTTTAGGCTTTTTATTCCAATTTGTGGTTGTGTGGTATTTTCAAGTATTGTATGGCTCGGTGCTATTTTCAATTTCTGGTTTTTTCCTTTTTCACATTTCTTGAAATCCTATTGCAATGCAGATGGAATGTTGACGATTATGACGAGGTAGTAACTTACGTTTGTTGCAAAAAATAAAAGAAAAAAAAAACATGTGAACAAACAAACAAAAAAAGAATAAAAATTTATGTTTAATGTGTTTGCTTTCATGTGTGTAAAAACTAAGCAGCAGACACATTTTAACTCGAGATGAAATTTTAAGCGTAATTATTTTCATTTATCTTTAAGAAATTTAACTAGTTTGAGGAATTTATCTAACAATAACTTTCATTTATAAATTTTAATCCGAATAGAGTTTTCCTACGCTGAAAGTAATTTATTTCATAAATTTAATACTCGTACAAGGAGATCATTAAAAATTTTCACTGATTTAATGAAATATTTAACAAATTTTGGGAATATTTCAAATATTTCATTAATTCAATTAAAATACTTCAGTAAATCAATTAATAATTCATAGAAATATTTCATTGATTGAAGAAAAAATTCATTGAATTAATGAATAATTTTTTTAGTCTACAAAATGTGTTATTGGTTGAAAAGTAATGAATTTTTCATTGAATTAATGAAAAAATGCAAAATAATACATCAATAAAATTATTCAAAAATTAATGAATTAGTGAAATTTCATTTTATTAAATAAATTAAAAATTTTTTCATTAAATTAATGAAATTTTATAAATAATAAAATTTCATTAATTTAATGAAACTGATTCAATGAAATATTTCACAAATAAATCGAATTAATGAAGTCTATACATTAAATTAATAAAAACGATTAATTTGTTTCAGTATTTAAATTAAATATTTCATTAATTTAATGAAATAAAGTTTCCTTGATTTAATGAAAAAATATTAATTTATTCAATGAAATGGAATTTCACTAATACATTAATTTTTGTGATTATTTTCATCGTGTATTTTTAAAATTTTTTCATTAATTCAATGAAAACGAATAACACGTTTTGTAGATTAAGGAAATATTTCATTAATTAAATAAAATAATTTTTTTAAATGAATGAAATATTTTCGTGGAGTTAATGAAATATTTTCATTGATTTAATGAAACATTTTTATTGAACTAATGAAATATTTGAACTGTTTGTGAAATATTTTATTGAAATACTGAAAAAAACTGAAATATTTTTATTAATTTAATTATTCATTAATTCACATCACTTGTAAAATATTTCATTGAATTATATAAAAATTATTTCATTGACTTAAAGAAATGTTGCATTAAATGAATGAAAAACGTTTAATTGTTTGGAAAATAATAAATTTTTCCTTTCATTAATTAAAAAAAAAATTAAAAATAAAATTATCTCAGTGTATTTTTTGATTTAAAAAAATTGATTTGATTAGAAAAGTACATGACGACTGGCAACAAGCTTTTTCTTTTAAACTTGGCTTCTTAATAATTTATGGCCTAAAATTATTAATAAAATTGATCTAAGTCGCTAACTTTAATCTCTTTAGCTCCAAAGAATAAATTATTAAAAGCACAGCAAACAAACTGACAACAACAACAACAAAAGAGTCATAAGTTTTATTTGTGTTGCCGTTTCCAGCTACAACAACAATTTCATCTACTACTCAAGTTGCAATTAGCAAACATTTACCCCGTTTTTTTTTTAGCTTTAACGTCAAAACTGCTTGGGTAAAGAGATTAAAAAAAGAAGTAGAAGCAGCATGAACTAAAGAAAACTCACATACGCACTTTTCAGCTCATTAAAAACTTTTTGAGATTCTTTTTTTTTATATTGTTGGTTTATTATTATTATTTTTCTCGTTTTAATGTTTAATATCAAATGAAAAAGTTCTTAAAGTTTTTCTTTTCATTTCATAAGCAACATGAGTAAAATAAAATTTACAAAAAAGGAGAAAAAAAACCTGCTGCTGTTGTTTACACCATCCGAAATAAAATATTAAAAAAAAAAGTTAACAAAAACTGTAAAGATAAGGAATTAAGGATGATGATATGTTGGTAATGATGTTGAGAATCAACACTTCCGGCTTTTTCCATTAAAAAAATTAAAAAAAAATATATAAAATTAAAAGAGTACGAAATATAAAATTAAACAAACTTGTTCCTTAAAATTACTATTAAGATGATATGATGTCGACATCTCAGTGAGATGTTTTAATTAGATGGAAAACTTTCTTCTCTTTTTTTTTTTTTTTGGCCAAGAAATGTTAAAGGGGTGAAAGCTGTGCTAATGATGCCTTTTCTGCTTGTGAAATATTTTATGAAAATGACGTTTCTTTTTTTTTTTTTTTTTGTTTTTGTTAAACAAAAATTTTATTAAAATAAACAAACAAATAAAGCAGTTTTTTTTTGTTTTTTTGGCTTTTTACTTTGTTATAGTTGTTTTTGAAGTAGAGTCTTGTAGTCATTCAATTCAATACTTGAAATTGTATTAAATAATTTGAATTTGAAAATTATGTTTTGACTCAGAAGAGAGTTTTCTGTTAAATGTGCAAGCGCCAAGCTTTCTTTTATTTTGTTAACAACCTGTCCTTAATTTTCAATCAACCAAGAGTAAATTTGTAATGGATTTGAAATTTTTGCCAGCAGCGCTATTTAAATCTGAGACATATTGCATAAATCTTATGTATTTCTGTTTTATAGAATAACAATCATTATATCTCTTAGTGTGCAACATTAACAGTCCAATATAAATGGAAGCAGCAAGCGGAGAATTTTTAGCGCTCTCTATTTATATTAAAATCGTCTTCCCTAAGTAAGAGCGCTGGCGGTGCGTATTTTCTAGAGTAGTGTTGTTTAATAAAACCTCCTCAAGACAAACAAAAATAGAATTAAAAACGTTAAATTAAAAAAAAACTTGTAATTACTGGTCAAAAATTCAAAAAAAAAAATTGTTTTGCAGCCAACTTCACTACAAAATTCGCTGTCAAATTTAGATTTTTCAATATCTCAACGTTAACACCACCCTATTTCTGTATTGTATAGACATGAGAATTTTCGACAGATAAAAAACGCTTGCTGGGCCAATTTAGGTATGAGTTAAAATTTTTCTAAAAAAATGTTTAAGCAAAAGCGAGTGAAATAGGCGTGTATAGAGATTAGGTAACTTTTGTCAACTTTACAAAAATTTCCGCACCTTATTTAATACATTCATTCTCTCATTCATTCAATTGAAATGTTTTTTTTTTTTTTTTTTTGTTGAAAGAAAAAATGCAGTTACTACACCCAGTTTTATTTTTGCCTTTATTTCTTTATTTAATTTTTTTTTTTCTTTCCATTCACTATTATAAGTAATTTTCACTTGAATTGAAAACTTTTTAATACCATCTATCCATCTACCGTATGATAATAATAATAAATACATACAGTAACTAGCTACAAACATAAGTACTGCATGATGAGTAAAATTACAAACAGAATAATTTTTTGTTTTATTTTCTAGTCATCATTTACATATTGGACTTTACCGAGAAACAAAAACAAAAAAAGAGAAAAAAAAAAGGAAAAAGAAGAAAGAAATAAGTTATAACTTTTATACCACAATATGCTAATTTTATACTTTTTTTTCTATATTTTATATTCAATACACCTCAAGTACTTAAGAAGTCATGCTACAGCATTGAATTATAAGTTGAAGTTAATTAATAGTTAAAGACTATTGTAAAACCCTTATGACACTTCACTTTTTTTCGCATTTTAGTGATATGGAATTGAAAGAAAGCAAAATGCCAATAAAAGTCTTTACTGTTTATATTTCTTTTAAGTGCTGCTTTCTTCCTTAAAAAAACACGCTAAGCAAAAAAAAAAAAAAATTCAAAACGAAGCTTAAAACCCGATAATTCATTTCAAGTTGAAAATTAAAAAAATTTTTTTTAGCAGACAGTAATTTTTTTTATCAATAACACTGACATTTTTGTATTTATATTGATATAGTTGCACTCTTTGCATCTGGTAAATTCTGCCATTACAATATATTTGTGATATTCTTCAAAAATTGATCAATGCAAGAAGCATATAACTCTTGGGCTTAATATAAGGGGCTCTAAAATTATTAAATGATTGAAAATTTTTTTTATTTATTTTATCTACTTTTTTAGATTATGTTATACTTCAGGCTTTTACTTTCAGCAATAATTCTCATTTAGTTCAAAAAAATTTTTATTTTTTTAAAAAAGTATTAAATAAGCTGAAATAAGCTTAAACAGCCGCATTGAATTTACAACTACAGTTATAGCTCGACTAACGCCAGCTTTTCTAGCGCTGTTTCACTATAGCGCTCTTTTGAATTTTTGAAAAAGATAGTTTTAACTTTAAAATATTTTTAAAAGGTGTTCTTTTTCTAATTTCATATGAAAATTGATAAAACTTAGTTTACAGTTCTTGGAATCCTTGTTTTTGAAACGAAAAAATAAATATCAAAAATAATTTTAATTCCGAAAAGGACAAAATATGAATTTTTTTAATAAATTTATTATTCGAAATTATTTAATTTTTATATACGATATAATTAATGATTATTGAGCTTTTGTCTTGTTTTTTATAAAATTATTTATTATTTTCAATATTTCGCTTTCCTATGGAAAGCTTCATTAGGAAAATTATAAATTATAAATATTAATGGAAAGCGAAATATTGAAAATAATAAATAATTTTATAAAAAACAAGACTAAATAAGACTCAATAAGCATTTATTGTATATAAAAATAAAAGTCTAAATAAATAATTATATAAATTTATTTAATTTTTATTAAATAAATAAAATTCATTATATAAAAAAATCAATTGAACCGCTGACATATGTATATTGCTAAGCAATCTAGAAAAAGCTTGATATAAGAGATGAAAATGAATGTTATTAGGTGAATAAACGTCAGTCCAAAGTGCCTTAGTTAGGACAAAAACCCCATATTTTAGCAGTTTCTATTAACGCTCAATTTTAAGCAATGCAATATGAGTGCCTGTAATTACTAATGAACAGATAAATGGTTTTGCATTATTAAAAGTAGACTTTGATTTAAAGAGTGTGATAAGCCAACAGCAGGATTGTGTTTCCTTTAACTTAAACTTTAAACATTTTGAAGCTACCACATTGTTGATAGCCAATTATGGCAATACCATAACACCATAAAAGAACAAAAATATTAAAATTAAATTAATTAAATTGATTATTGAATTTTTTAGTAACCTCTGTCCTTCATTATTTCTAACAACAACAAAATAATCATTAAGCGCAGCAGTGGTGCCACATTATAAAATTTATATTTATGTTATTGGGAAGTTACAATAATGAAAAAAGTTAAAGATCACTTTAGCGTTCACGATCTAAAAGGTGATTTTATAAGAACTATCGGAAATTTAAAAAAAAAAACACATAAAATTCAGAAAAATGCATGAAATATTTATTTGGATCGATAGTTGGGTCGATATAATTTAATGTTTCAAGATTATTTCATGCAAATGTTGGCCGCGGCTGCGCCTCAAATGGTCCATCCGCTTAGTCCAATTTTGGCATACTCTTTCCAAAATTTCGGCCGGTATCTCACGAATAATGTTGGCAATGTTGACTTCCAGTGCGTCAATCGAAGCGGGCTTGTCCCTATAGACATTAGCCTTAACATAGCCCCACAAAAAATAGTCTAGAGGCGTTAAATCGCACGATCTGGGCGGCTAATTGACTGGTCCCAAGCGTGAAATAAACTGTTCACCGAACTCGCCTCTCAATTGGTCCATTGTTTCGCGTGCTGTGTGGCATGTGGCACCGTCTTGTTGAAACCACATGTTATGCAAGTCAAGCTCTTCCATTTTGGGCAAAAAAAAGTTTGTTATCATCGCACGGTAGCGCTCACCATTCACAGTAACGTTGTGATTCGCATCATCTTTGAAGAAATACGGCCCAATGATGCCGCCAGCCCATAATCCGCACCAAACGGTTGTTTTTCGTGGATGCATTGGTAGCTTTTGCAATGCTTCTGGCTGCTCTTCACTCCAAATACGGCAGTTTTGCTTGTTCACGTATCCATTCAACCAGAAATGAGCCTCGTCGCTGAACACAATTCTTCGATAAAAAAGTGGATCTTCATCTAACTTTTCAAGAGCCCATTCACCAAAAATTTGGCGTTGTGGTAGGTCGTTTGGCTTCAATTCTTGCACCAGTTGTATCTTATAAGGCTTCACACCCAAATCCTTCCGCAAAATTTTCCACGTAGTGGAGTAACAGAGGCCCAATTGCTGCGAACGGCGGCGAATCGATAATTCACGGTCATCACCAACACTGGCCGGTACGGCTGCGATATTTTCTTCAGTTCGCACTCTACGTAAGCGTGTTGGTGGTTTAATGTCCAACAATGTAAATTTGGTGCTAAATTTTGTATTGTAACAAAAGAATAGAAGCCTCAGTAGGTCGATTAAACTGACCATAAAATGGAAGAAGCGCGCGATGAACTTTCTTAACAGAGCACGCATTTTGGTAATAAAATTCAATAATTTGCAAGCGTTGTTCGTTTGTAAGACGATTCATGATTAAATTATAGACCAAACTGAAGATGTTTGACAGTGACACAAGATACAAAACGTGCGTGATCTGTCAAAACTAGTGTTGCCAAAAAGATAATAGCAAAAAAATCACTCTTTATAACTAACTAAGAGCCATTATTACCAGTTACTGATAGTTAAAGTTAAAAGTCAGAAATCAAGATTTTGGTTGAACATTAAATTAAAAATATCGATAAAATTAAATATATAATTTATCGATATTTTTAATTTAGCCACATAAATTTGATTCCGAAGTTTTAAACAAAAATCGCTTATTTGACCCTTAAAATCCATACTTTAACTACCGACTGTTTTAAAACTATCTAGTAACTTATACAGCAATAATTTGCTTTCTCAAAAAAAGGCAGTTTAAATTCGTTTTCAATCCTAGTTGGCTGTAATTTTTTTTTTCGAAAATGTGCAAAGTAAAACTGGCAAAAAAACCAAATAATTTTTTTTTACTTTAAGCTGTGGTGTGATGTTGCATTCGTTAGTAATTTGTGGCTACTCAAACAAGTTTTTTTTATGTACAAAATACGAGTATATAATTAGCATGCAACAGCCAAGATAATTTGTTGTCATAAGAAAGCAGAAAAAGATAGATTCAAACTTTTGTTTATCTTCATGTTAAAGAAAGTGATTAATGACTGGTTTCAAGGAAAGTTTATTATAAAGAACAACAGCTACTAGAGAGCTATTTATAATTATATGCATAAAAAAAAAAATTAGAAAATATCTTAAACTATTCTCTCTTTAAAATACAAAAAAAAAAAAAAATATTATACTTTTTTAGCAGCAGTAAAAAGCTGAGGCCAAATAAACGAACTCAATATCGATCGAAATTTCATTAGAATTTAAATGCAAATTTCGATCGATATCGAATACCGCAATTCGACAGCTGGTATTCAATAAATAACTTCTTAAAGGACTTATGTACAAATGTATATGTTACTTAGCCATATGTTCGATTTTGCAAAAAAAAAGTTTTTAATTTCAAAACAGATATGAATAAAAATCTAAAATTTGGATTATATTTTTGATATTCCTCGACCATTTGTGGGCCGCTTGCTCTTTAATTTTTTGAGCAGGTGTTATGGCTGTCATTTTTGATAAAACCGTTTACCACTTTTTTTGTTCGTTTCGTAGTTTAGACAAAATGATCAAAAAAGTTAATGAGAAAATGATCAAAAATAGAAGTAGTCGCTGTTTTCAAGTCAAAACTCCGCTATTTACGAACCGCTCCAGCTGAATTTCAAAAGCGAGAATTTAACAGAAACAACTAAGAGATTGGTTTTTTATACTTCTCTACAGGTTGCCTAAGGACTTCAGAAAGTTAATTTCAATCACTTGACGTTCAGACAGACAGACAGATGACCATCGTTAAATCGACTATGCTTTTCATAAGGATCCAACATATATATACTTTGTAGGGTGTCCCATGTTATATATACTGTTCTTACTTACAGTGAAGGGTATAATAAATGAGTCTTTAAATATTTAATTAATTCAATTGAAAGTTTAATCAACGTGACAATTATTTTGATTGAAATATTCAATGGTCTTGTATTAATTTTTTTTTTTTTTTTTTTTTTTGTATTCGTTAAAAATTGCAACAAATATTATGATACCTGCAGTAGTATTGTTGTTTTTTTTTCACTTACTTTTGATAATTAAAATTTTAATAAAAGATTTTTTTTCAATTTGCTTTAACTCTGAAAAAAATTTTTTTTTCAACATTAACAAAAAATTATTTTTTTAAATGCCTTAAGTATCTTTGTGAAGGATTAGTTTAAGTAGCCTTTTTAAACAGCCTTAAGGATTTCCGTTACATTTGAAATTAATAATAAAACAAAAACAGGAAACCTAAAAACAGTGGTACTTCAATTAAGTTCTCAAAGAAAAGGGTCTTATTAAACCTTCCTTAGAAATTTTTATAAATAAAAGGGATAAATATACCTTGGCAGGCTTTGCTCTTAATTAAAAAAAAATTAGTTTAATTGGTTTTCTGCTTCTCTTTGTTTTTAAGAATTTACATCTAAATAAATAATAATTGTTTTTTTTTTTTTTTTAATTTTTCTTTCCAGCTGGCTGAAACATCTATACTGAAGCTGGGTAAGTTTTTTTTTAATTTTTTCTTTTTTTATACTTTCGTTGGCTGTCTTTTTAATTTTCAATATTTAAATTACAAAAAGAAAAAAAGTGTTAGGAAACAGTAAATTAAATACCAAAAAAAGAAAATGTTGATGACAGCTTGACAGACACATTGACAGTTAAATAAACAACACCAGAGCAGCAGCACCAGTAATTCTTTGGCATTAACATTTTCACAGTTTTAAAGAATCTTTCATAAACAAAAATATAAAAATAAAAGCAGCATTGAGTGAATGCAGCACATGATTGAAGGAATTCTTAATTTAACTTAAATTGTTGCTAAATCTTTAATTCTTTACCCCTTTTTCATTCACTAATTATTTTTTCCTTCATGTCTGTCAAGCAATCATACACACACACAGTTGATGAAGAGTAAAGAATTCTGTTCTTAATTTAAGAAATTGCGTCTAATTCAGGTGTTAATATGAAGACAGAATTTAAGTTTAAATAAGCAACAATAACAATCAAACATACAAAATCCAGCTAATTTTTCCTATTTAGTTTTTCGAAGGGGCATAAACACTCATAAGCGCCTCCCTCATATGAAAATGCTGTTTAACGCACATAAAAATTTTCTAAAAGCATCTTTAATTTTGCACAACAAAAACAAGGAAAGCAATAACAACAACAAAATTGAAATAAAAAAGAAATTAGTTGATAACTAGTGCTGCCTGATTTTTTTTCTTTGCTTAATTGTCTCTGTCTAATTTTATGGCCATAAAAGATGACCATGATATCTAGTCTGGGCTTGAGTTCGTATATGTGCACAAGTCCAGCCTATCTGTTCATGTACACTTTTGTAGCAAAAATTATCACAAAAAAAAAACACACTCACACATATTTTGGGCCTTCTATTGCAATAAAGGAATTGTTCATAAAGTTACATAGACATATCTAAGCGAGGGTCATGCAAAAAGTTTGAGAGAAATTCTGTCGGTATAAAGTAAATATTTATTAACACAATATTTTTAAACAAATGAAGTATTAATCGTTAAATGTAGTTTCCGTGAAATTTTCCTTGCCATGCGGAACCTATAATATTTTTTTTTTATTTTAACAATAATTTTATTCCAATAAATAATTAATTTTAATTATGTTGAATAAATTTGTGTTGTTTTTCTTTTTTAAAACAAAATTAAATAAAAATCCAACAAAGAAATATTAATTCAGCCATTAAATTAAAACTCAGCCCACGTAGTTTCATAGTTGGTTAGTTTTCTACTTGCCAGGCAGGGGCTTCTATCAAACTGCATAAACGTAATTTTTTTTTGATGCATTTTATAAAATGTATGGGAATAGTTTTACCACAAAATGTGGCAATTGCAATAGCAATTGTAGTTTAATCGTACTCATTATTATAGCCAAAAATATTATGCCACATTTGTTCTCTTATTAAAACAAAACATGAAAAAAAGAAGCAACCACAAGCCAACATAAATGACCATTAAAAATATTTTTTGAGATTACAATGCCAGTAAGTGTTAAGCGGACAATGGCACCAACCAACATCCTGTTCTGACCAAAAATTCTGCCTTTACATACACAAATGTATATTCACACTTTCCTATTTTTTTTTTCTTGTTTTGAATAATAAAAGATTGCACCATAATTACCACTGAATATTTTATACAAAAAAATGTTTTTTTTTTTTGGTTTTGTGGCATTAATTCTTTGCAAAATTCTTGATTAAAATTTAGATGCAGCAATTGTTCCCATAAAACAACAACAATAAAACTCAAGTTTAATATAGATTTCAAAATTTAAATAATTTTTTCTTTTATTGCAATAACTGAAATACCGTAAACATTTCATGTAATCAAGCTTTAAAAGAAATAGTGTGACAGGCCTATCAAATTAATTAATTCCAAGACGTCTACTCGTATATGATGTTCATCATAACATGACTAGAAATAAAAAAAAATTTCATTTTCAATTAATTTAAATGACCTTGTTCATGAAATAGTAGTTTAATCTTTAATTCAATTAAATACTGACGGACTTGCATAATAATTTGTAAAAACACTTAAATACTTACATTTTGTGTCATCTAAATTTGTTTTGCTTTCACTTGTATAATTTATTTCATTAGAATTTCTTACTGCGCCACAAATTGCATCACAGCTTTTGTGTTTTATTTATTTTTTTTTAACTTGTAAAATGAAATGAAATTTTTTAGACTTTAAATTAAAATTTCTTTGAACTTGATCCTTGATTTAAATGATTATTAATGTGGCTTAAATTTACTTTTATTAAGTAACATTTCACATTTCTAAAAGCAAAATAAAATTGAGTGTTTTACAAAAATAATTTACATAAAACTAACCGGCAAATTCATGAAAAATATTTTTGTTTATTAAAGGCCTATTAAGCATATTTTCTATGGTAAAATTGTTTATTAAACAAAATAATTTTTTATGAATTTGCTTGTAAGATTTTTATTTGAAAAAGCTTTTAGAAAAACTTTCTAAAATAAATAAATCTTTTTTTGTTTTTTATTTGATGGATTCAAAAATATAATTTATTAGCAATTTTATTTCGATAAAACAGAAATTATTTGAAAATTTTCCTTAGATAAACTATTAATTTTATTTTAATATTTTTATTGGATAGATTTTTTGAATAATAATTTTTTTCGAGTAATATTTTTATTAGAGTATTAATTTTAATCGAATATTTTTATTCGTATAATAATTTTATTATACAGGCATGTTCTGAAAATCACATTTTTTCAATGTGATTTGAAAGCACAAAAAAGGTGTTCTGTGCACATAATTTTGTGATTTCAAAACGTTCAGCTAAGGCACTAACGTTTTCAAATCATTTGGTTATATTCGCGGCTATTATAGAACGAACGTTGAAATAAATTACTTAAATAAATTATTTAATGTGTTCTTTGTTAATTTTGAAGAACAATTATTTGTTTTATAAAAGAAAAACACTTAAAAATTAAAAAAAAAATAAAGACGCCTTCTTTGCTGTATAATTTTTTATTTGCTCTTGTGCTTTCTTTTGCGAACAAAACAAAAGAATCAGCTGTTTTTTTGTGCTTTGAAATAGATAAAAACATACAGAAAAATACAAGAGCAGTGTGATTTACAGAACAGCGCAAAATCACACGTGTGATTTCAAAACCACATGTGATTTAAAATCATGTGATTTTCAGAACAGACATGGTAATGAAGTTTTATTAGTTTAATATATTTTTCGAATACTTTTACTTGAATATTTTTATTCTAATATTTTTATTTCAATATTTTTATTTTAAAATTTTTATTCAAATATTTTTATTTAAAAATTTTTTTTCGAATATTTTTTGAAAATTTTTACTCGATTATTTTTATTTGAATGTATTTATTCGACATTTTTTATTCCAATATTTTTATTCTAGTATTTTTATTCAAAAATTTGTATTCCAATATTTTTTGAAAATTTTTATTCTCATATCTTTATTCGAATATATTTATTTGAATATTTTAATCTAATACTTTTATTTCAATACTTTTAATTTAAAATTTTTATTCGATTAATTTTATAAGAATATTTTCTGAAGATTTGTATTGAATATTTTTATTCGACAATTTTTATTCTAATATTTTTTTCTCGAATATTTATATTCCAAAATTTTAATATTTTTATTCAAACATTTTTATTCGATAATTTTTACTCGAATATTTTTAGTCGAATATTTTTATTAGAAAATTTTTATTCAAATATTTTTTGAAAATTTTTATTTGAATATATTTGTTCGACAATTTTTATTCCAATATTTTTATTCAAATATTTTTATTCGAAAATTTTTATTCGAATATTTTTATTTGAATATTTTTTTTCGAATATTTGTATTCCAATATTTTTATTCGATAATTTTTACTGAAAAGTTTTTACTCGAATATTTTTATTCGACAATATTATTCGAATAATTTTTATTCGAATGTTTTTTTCTCTAATATTTTTTATTCTAATATTTTTATTTCAATATTTTTGTTCGAATATTTTTCGAAAAAACTTTTTTTTCCAAATTCTATTTTATACGAAATTGTTAAATATGTAATAAAAATTTTCTATTCACGATGTAAATAAAAAAATTAAACACTTTGATAACGGGCCTTTAACGACTTACATACTTCAAATGTTTTATTTCTCACGTTTGATTTCCTTGTAGAATAATTCGCAATATATAGGCTTTATAATTCGGAATTTGTTCATTATAGCTGTAGGTCATATTTGTATGAAAAACTTTGCAATAAAGAGGTATTTGCATACGACTTATATTCATTTGTTCTTCATAACGAAGTTCGTTCACTGAATTTATAAACTGATTCAAAAATATTTAAAATAAATACTAGTTGGTTATGTAACCAACTATTTTTCTTACCCGTTTCTCTGTTAGAATTAATAATTAAAAAATAGTTCTTAAATGCATGTGATTTGTTTGTTTTATTTTTTTATTTAAATTACAAAATTTATTATCAGTATAAATATCATAAATTATAAATAAGTTTGTATGTAGTTAGAAAAAAATTAAATAATTTTTAAGGAAACATATAAAACCTAATAAAAATCAGCTGTCAAGGTAAAATTATTAAAATAAAATAATATATTATTTATAAGTTTATTTATTTATAATACAGAATTCACAAATCAAAAAACTTTACAAACTTAAAACATTTTTTTATAACTACAGGTTTTCAATATTTAAAAAAAAGGAAAATACCCTTTTTTTTGTTGTAGTTAAAAATTTTTTTTTTTAATTTTAAGTAAAAAAAATTTTTTTGTTGTGAATTTTAGAAAAATGTAAAAGTATGTGTGGCTAGGCCTGGGTTTACAATATTCAGTTAACTAGCGACTAAGGTTTAAGCTACTAAGCTTAACCGTTAGCATTATTTAACTAAAGTTTTTGTACACTGAAAGACAAATGTGTCACAAATCCATTGATTCATAAATTATGTGAATTAATTTCATCAAATTAATTCATTTATTTCATTTAATAAATTTAATTATTTAATTTTTTCATTAAATTTTTAATTTTCTTTAAATGAAATAAAAATATTTCATTAATTTAATGAAATAATTATATTAATTTAATGAAATAATTACATTAATATAATGAAATATTATCATTAATTTAATGAATTATTTTCATTAATTTAAAGCAATAATTTCATTAAATTAATGAAATGATTTCATTAATTTAATTAAATAATATAATTAATTTATTAAAATAATTTAATTAATTTATTGAAATAATTTAATTAAATTAATGAAATTATTATATAAAATCACTTCAATAAATTAATGAAATAATTTCATTAATTTATTAAAATAATATTTCATGAAATTGATGCAAATATTTCATTAAATTAATGAAAATATTTCGTTAAATTAAAGAAATTATTTAATTAGTTTGTCAAAAATTCGCAGGACATATGAAAAAAATTCTATCAGTGTTATGCAGGCCTATGATTGTTATTCAAATCAACAAAAATTTACGTTTTGTCACTTATTATTTTAATTAAAGTTTAAAAAATAATATTAGCTTTTATTTGAAGGCTTTGGCCGTAAACACTCTCTGTTACGAAATAATTTTGATGTTGTAGAGCAAAAATAAAAACAATTAAACAAAAAAAAAGTAAACAATTCGGCTTTCACGATTTCCGCTTAAGTTACTAAAACACAGCATATTTGACCATTTTTACAGTCGGTAGCCGGTCTCATAAGAGTTCTGTGGCAACGATTCATGCATTCGCCCAAATGTTCACTACAGGGTGCTGGCCTTACAGGTACTAATGTAATTTTATAATAATTGTTGTGGTTGTTGTTGTTGCAGTTGTTGGTTTGGAATATGAAATTAAACAGGGATTAAAAGGAAGGAAGTAAAATGCAAAAAATACCAATTAGAATTTTTGTTTTCAAGGAACACAGTTTCTTTTTTAAATTTTGTGTCTTTTTTTTTTTTTTTTTTTTTTTTGTTTTGTTTTTGGGATGAGTGTGGTTTTTGATTTATTTTGTTGGGCTTTTAACTGTTTTTGTATGCATGTGGGTGGATGGATGTTGAGTTAATGAATAAAACATGTAATCGGTTAGAAAAACAAAATCAATTGCATTTGATGTGTTGTTGTTTTAATAAAACTTACGTTCATAACAACATTCAACACCCCGATGGGCATTGGAGGGACATAAGCCTCTGTTACTGGTGGGTTCAGTGCAATCATTGCTATGCACACACAAGCCTCCAACTAAAACACATTCACGATCCCCTTGATATACTTTAACACCTTGGACGACTAAAATATTAAAAAAATAAATAAAATTTTAATGTTATTTAAATAATGATTACACAATTTAGAGGAAAAAAAAAATAAAATAATAAAAATTTTTCTTTAAAAATTAAAATTATTTTTTTTTAATTTTTTATGTTTTTTTTAACTATATTTAAATTAAGATTTCACAAAATTAGAGTATTGAAATTAAATTTTTATAAAGCGTCAGGGACATTTGAATTTTTAGTGCAAAAAAAAAAAAAAGAAACCTCCAGCAGTCAAAAAATATTTTTTTTGTTATTTAAGCCAAAAAAAAAAACACTTGGCCTCTTGACAAAATTAAACAACACGAATCCAAAAGCGTTTCATTAAATTTTTTTTTTATTTTTTTTGTTTATTGTATTTAAACTGCAAAATGTATTATAACTTTCATTTCGAATTGAATCCCATTGAATGAATGAAAGCAAACAAAATTTTGCTTTTTAAAAATGATTTATTTACACAACATTGTGGAGCTAATGAGTGATTACAAAAAGGCGGGTGACCCAATTTCAGACACTTGAGATCTTTTATTTTATTTCATAATAAAGCTCAAGAAACCAGATGCTTATTTACTCACAAGTTTATTGCGCAAGTGAAAAGTCAATAAACTGTCACATGTGACAGATGTTGCTTTTTATCTTTTGTTTTATGCAAAACTTATTTAAATTGTATTTCAATATTCACATATATATTTTTATATATTCGTATTATTATTTCTTATATAATGTGAATAGTTTGTAATTGAAAAAGAAAAAGATTAAAGCCAAACACATGAAAAAAAAGCAAAACAAAGCACTTGAAAAATGTGTGGTATGTTAATGGATAAAATTGAAAATAATATTCGCATTAAGCGAGCACGAATATAATTTAAAAAAATATATATTTTTTAGACACTAAAAGTGTTGTTTTTTATGATGTGTTTAATAATTTTTTGTTATTAGTTTTTTAAGGTTTTAGCAAAATTTTTAAAATCTATTTTTTTATTTTGCGAAATTGTTTTATGTCATCATCGAATTAAAAAAACGAGACTTGAAAGAATTTTTTCTTTTCAATAATTTTTTTTTTTTAATTTAAATTAAATTAAATTTAAAATTTTGTGCATATATTCTATAAATTTTATCATTATTTCAATGAAAAATTTATTTTTCTTCAAACGATAATACATTTCATTATTAAATGAACTTTCTTTCATTAATTAAATGAACTTTTCGATAACTAAATGAACTCTTCATTAATTAAATGAACTATTCATTAATTCAAATAAACTATTCACTAATTAAATTAAATAATTTTATTATTTTAGTAAGTTAATTGCATTAGTTTAATGAATTAAGCACCAACTCAATGAAATATTCAATAATTTAATGAATTTGTTTATATATGCTAAAAATTCTCTCATAAGTTCATTGATTAGTTCAATTAATGAAATCTATTATTATTTAAATTTATTAATTAAATAACCTATTCACTAATACGATGAACTATTCACTATTTAAATAAAGTAATTTTATTATTTAAGTAAATTAGTTGCATTAGTTTAATAAATTAATGAGTAATTCAAAGATTTTTCAATAATTTAATGAATATTCATAAGAGCAATGAAATCTTTAATTATTTAAATATGAAATATTTATTAATTTAATGAATTCATTTCCTTAAATATTTCATTAGATTTTAAACAATTTATGAAAGATGTTTCTTTCAGTGTAAAAAAAATAAATTAGCTTAATCAATATAAATAAAATTAATTTTCTGTTTGCTTGATGGCTATACAAATTTTTTCTTTTCCAACGAATTTATTCCAAATTTGACACATATAATCTCCACTAGCCACGCCTATTTCTGCCTCCACTTTTAATACTTAATTTGAACCTAAAATTATGCTTTTAAATAAATTATTTGCCATCTTAGTTGGTACCTCTGCTAATAATGCTATCAAAGAGATGAGTAGCTTTATAAAGATTTGGATGAGTTGTTAACAATTAAAATTGTATTTGCTAACGGATTTCTCTAAAAATACGTTCATACGTTCTTAATTTTTTAAGACTCCTGACACACGTTATAATGAACCGGGCCGGACGAGACCGGGTAAAAAGAACTAGTTAACAAAAAATTATTTCTATTAAATGAAAGAAACTGATTTTGTGTAAGTGGTATACATCCGCTTTTAGTTAGTTAGTGAGATATAAATCCATTTAAAGTTATCAGTAAGAATTTTTTTTTTTTAAAGTGGACATATATCACTTCACATATTAACCTTCATGGAGAAAATTCAATTTTACTAAATTAAAAAATTGCTCATGGCAACATTTTATCGGAATTAAAGTTTGATTCCTGCCTTGATTCTGAGTGTTTTCGGCAGGCAAGCAAATTGTTTTTAAAAAAAAAATAATTTATTTAATTAAAATTTTTTTTTTTTAATTTTTATTTATTTTTTTACGTTAAATTTTTAAGAAAAATCGGCAGCCAAATTGATAACATTCGTTCGATTTTTCCATTTGAATTGTATTGAAATTTCGATCAATATCAAATAATAAGAAAAATAAATTATGAATTGATTAATTAAGTGCTCTGTTAGTACGTGATTATTATTAAAAATTAAAAAAAAAATCCTAAGCGAATGCTTATTGAATTAATTTAATTTGAACTCTTTAGTCACGTTCGTTTTCAAGAATAATGGATGGTAGATTTAGTGTTTTCAAATATTCGTTTGAATATTTTGAATATTTTTTAAAATAAAATTTTAAGGAGAATAAAAATTACAAAATTTTAACTTGTAAAAATTGTGTTTATTTGTTTTGAAATAAATCTTCTGGCAAGATTTTGTTTTGAAGCACATACTCGCCAAGATAAGATCGCGAAATCGTTAAAAGCATCTACAGCTAACAATTAGCATTCTAAAAAGATTCTTTAGCTCATTCCTAGATACTACGTACACAGTTTTTAATAGTTTTATTTTGATATTGAATAGGCACCTTTAAGCATTAAAAAAGCCGTTCGATGATTGCCTCGACAATTTTTCAACGATAATGCTATAAAGTAAAAATCGCTTAAGTCGACTTCAGCAAAAATTGACTTGTTCTCGTAATTAACTCAATAACTTTTATTTTATTTTGGTTCAGGGAATTAATGAATTGAAATAATTTTAGAAGAAATACTTTTAAGCCTTTTAATGTGGTATTTAGTGATTTAAAATTAAAGTATTTTATTTATGTATTTTTTAATAAAAAAATATAATAATTAGAAGTTGCGCAGTTATTTGAATAAAAGTTGATTCTTCAGCTTTGAACTAAAACCTTCTAAATAAATACAAATTTTTAAAACGAATAATCGCTTAATACGAGTATATTAGCGAGTAGATTTTAATTTGTTGTGATTTGTTTATTTACACAAGGTCGTTTTATTTATTTATGTTTGAATATGCAAAACAATGTCTGCCAGTCAAACAGGCCAACTGACAAGCAGCCCGTTCCAACAGCCATTGGTTGAGGCACTAAAAATATGTTGGCAATAATGCTTAATTTGTTGTAAACAATAATTTACACTGCAGGGTTCAATGACTTTTGTTTTATTATTTTTTTTGTTTTTTAAATAAAATAAAAATTTTTATGCTCTTGATCACTAAGCAAAATAAAAAAAGTGGATATTTTTAATGCTTCTTTTTTTCGGTGGTCCGATATTAAACAAATAGTTGTCATGTAGCCAAAATATTTAGTAAAAGATATTGAAATACTTTGTAAAAGATGTCTGTCGGTTTGACACACGCATTGAGAAACACAAATGTTTGTTGAAAATTAAACAAAACCAAAAAATTTGATGGAATTTGCTAGAAGCAAATGAAATTGAAAATATTTTTCTTTTTTAAATTGAAAATTAAAAAAAATAGAATTGTGGTTGGAAAAGAAATTATTATTTTTAATTATTTAAATTTAAATTCGATCGATATAGAATGGCCTAGCGCTGTTCTCTATTTCGAAAGGAAAAAAATTCTTTTAAAAATATTTAGGTTTCAACGAAATATTGGTTTTATATGAAATCCACAATAGAAAGGCATTCCGCTAAAGTGTGTTGTTTTTGCTTTGCCAATATGAGAAAACTGTTTATTTCTTACTTTATTTTAAAGGACTACAACCTTAGAAAACGGTATTATTGTCATTGCCATCTTGTTAATTGTCCAATAAAAAGTTATTGAGTTGATTGCGACAACAAGTAAATTTTTACTAAAGTCGACTTAAGCAATTTTTATCACAGGTAAAATAAATATTTTTATTACACCTTTTCAGCCAGCAAGTGTTATTAAATTTTTTTTATTTTTATTATCCGACAGCACAGCTGAGTGCAAAACTTCCCAGTGTAAAACTCTTGTGTACTCTGTAAGCTGAATTATTTCTTGGAAATCACTTGTTTATAAACTAGGGGACCTACACTGCAGATCATTAAATAATTCATTAATAAACAGCTTATCAGCTTCTTTTTTAGCTTTAACCCAATTATCGCCAAGAAATTTGTCAATGTCAGGGTTTTATATGTAAAAAAAAAATTATTTATTTTTTATTTTAAATAACTCAATAAGTTTTTTATAAGAAAAATACACTACCACACACACAAACTTAAATTTAAAAAAATAAATAAATTGCGCAATAGATTAAAAATAAATAATATTTGCTGTGCAAAAGAATTTACAAAAAACAATAACAACAACATTTATAAATACCAAAACAAAAATAATAAAAAATGTATTCCTAAACGGCGTATTATGATTTTATTATTATAAAAACAGATCAAAAGTGCTAAAACTATTAAAGATAATTTTAACTTAAAAGACAGCCTACCTACAGTGAATAAAAAATAATTATTTGAAAATAAGCAAAGTCCTTTTGATAAAAATTTAAGCAAGTTCAATTACGTACTATAAGTTTCTGGTATATCATTCACTTCATTATCGCTCACATTCGCGGCCATGCAATGGATCAGTATTGAGGTGATGGCAATTAATCCATAAATATGTAAATTTGATTTATAAAACATTTTTTTTTTTTAATTTTGTTTCAAACTATTTTTGCTTTTTTTTTTATTTGGATTTATTTTTTGGTTAAAAAACTTTTTTTTATTTATATATTTGTTGGTATCTCTTTAACACTTGTTCTGATCGCCACGGTCTGTTTTCAACTGAATGTTCTAATTTATTTGGAGAATCTTTTATAAACAACAAAAATAAAAAGTTTTTTTTTTTTTGTTTTTATTTTTAGTGAACAACACAGTAATATAAATCAACAACACTCATCCACAGCAGGAATAATATTAATAAAATCAAATTCAAATTGTTTTTTTTTCTGGGTTTCACTTTTTTTTTTGTCTTTTAGTCTAAATGCTTAATTAAATTTGTTTGTTTTTTAATTTTGAATTTGTGTGTGCGATTTTCTTTACTGATTCGTATCGATCTGCGTGAAATGTTTTGCACAACTGTCAACACAAACATTTTATTAAACAAAACTGGAGACAATTTAGTTGGTGAATTGAATTTCTGAAAATTTTTAAAGAGAAAAAATGATTTCTCTTATTGTAGCTGATATTGCTGGCAGCATACTTAGAAAGTTGAATATCAGAAATTGGTGTTGAATTAATGGCAAGTGGTTTTTTAATTAAAATTAAAGTTTTTCAACGAGTATTCAGTCGCAATAAGTTAAGGCGATTTAATTTTTTTTTTACGAATTTGAAAAGACTGTGTACCACTGTCATATTTTCATACCTCAATTAATACTAGAGGGTATTTTTTTAAGCTCAATAGAAAATTAAATTCTCAAAAATAACACAAAAATTTAAATTTCATTAATTCGAAAGATCCATACACGACATCAACATTTGGTACTAATTCCATCCAAATCGTATACGAGTTTAAGAACTTTCAAGCGTTCGAGTTTTGAGATTTCTTGAATTCAGAAATCATTAATTTTTCTGTACAAACAAGTGAATAAAATTAGTATGTAAGTTAAATTAAAGAAAAACCAAAATAGAATTAAAAACTCTGAATTGAAATAGAAATTGCTAAAATGTTAATACTAGTCAACAATAACAAAACAAAAATAAAAAAAATAATTGTTTTGCAGCTAACTTCACTACAAAACGCGCTATCGAAACTGTATGTTCCAACCGCTCAGCGCAGCCATCGAGTTATTTCGGTATGATTCACACATTTTGTATGGGCATGAGAATTTTTGACAGATAAAAAACGCTTGGCACGCCAGTTTAGTTATGACTGTTAACCATTTTAAGTCAAAAAAGGTAATATTTTATATTTTTCTCGAACGCTAGATTTTTGTCAGAGTAAAAAGCGTTTGAGTAAAAATATAAAGAACATTTTTTTTGTCTAGTTCGATTTTCACTATTTTATTTTATAATATTTTTCTTCTTGACTGCCTTGATTGTTTTTCCCATTCTGTCATCTGATTATAGCTAGTCCCTTAAGTAACAAAAACATGTCCAATTTATACCTTTACAGTGACATAGTATATGTTCTGCTTGGGGAACTGAATGCAATTTGACTTAAGGCCAAATGTAAATTTTCAAAATAAGTTTTTCGATACTCTCTACCATAATCAGTGGTTTATTTGTTTGTAGTGTAGACTGCAATTTATTTTTAATATTAAAGTTACATTGCATTTCCCAGCCCTGATTTCTGCTTGTTAATTACTTAAAGAGAGTGAGAGAAGATCAAACAAAAAGTACTTTATGAACATTTTATTTCAATTTAATTTTATATATTTTAAATGAAAAATATTTGGTTAGAGGCAGCATATCAAACATCTTTTAGAAGTTTCGTTAAAATACTTTGTTTCTAAAATAATGCAAGAATAGTGAATCTGTGTTTATGTTTGTTCTCGTATAATATTCTGGACACTTTGCGATAAGAATTTCTATTTAATGTTTAATATTTATTTTATTAATTGCATTTTGCTTTTAATTTTCACATTCACAAAAATCTTTTCTCCTTTTAAAAAATTGTGATTATTAAATCGTAATTTTCTTAATAAAATAATTTTTATTTTACTTCAATGGTTAATGAAATTTGTCTTCCGAATACTAATTTTTATTTGTTTTTAGTAAAATATTATTTCTTAACATGCTTGGGATATCACGGATAGGGGGGAAGAGTGATGTGTGTTAGCAATCTTCTCAGATAACTTAATACTATAGAATGGGTCTAACTCTACTATTTGTTCTCTGGCGAGTAGGCGGCAATCTTAGAATTCCAATGGAAACCAACCAACCAAATTTGGTTGTGAGCACTGAATTTGTCACCAGTCCCACGTTTAGCTGTATTATAAAATTTAGATTTTTAAAATTGAAAATTTCAATTACCCAATTACTCACACAAGCCAAAGTAGGTTTTGTGTGGTTAAAAAAACACCAAAGTTATTGTTTTATTTATTTTTTTTATTCGTTTGCAAATTATACTGTTTCCACGAAAAATTTTTTTAACATTTTTTGTTTTTAATCTTATGAAAAAGTTTTTTTTTTCAATGACTAATGAAATATTTAATTAATTTAGTGAAATATTGATTAATTAATATAGTAATTTTCTTTAAAACAATGAAATGTTCATTAATTTAATGAAATGCTTTCTTTAATTTAATGAAAATATTTCATTTATTTAATGAAAATATTTAATAAATTTAATGAAATGATTTCTTTAATTAAATGAAAATATTGCATTAATATAACGAAAATATTTAATAAATTTAATGAAATGATTTTTTTACTTTAATGAAAATATTTCTTTAATTAAATGAAAATATTGCATTAATTTAATGAAAATATTTCATTAATTCAAATAATTTTAATGAAATTATTTCGTTGGATCTATGACGAATTAGATTGTTGGGTAATGCATTAGCTTATCAGTTCGGCGGTCACAAGTTCAATTTCTGTCTAGACCCTGGATGTTTTCTGCAGCAGGGTCAAGGAAGTTGTTTGTTTTGTGTTGTTAAAAAATAGCAAATTGCATAGAAATACAAAAGTACAAAATTTCAAATTAATTTCATTTAATATCTCTTCAATGTGCCAATCAATTTAACCCCCAAGAAAGAATTATTTCTTTTAAAATAATAATAATATTTTTTTATTATTATTTTGATTGAATAAGTCATTCGCATTTTTTTTTGCGTAAATGAAAAAATTCGAATTATATGGCATCCGAGTTTTTTTTCGTTTTATTCGTTTGAAATTTTATTATTTTTTTTTAAATGTCAAAATTTAATTTAGAAAATATATGATATTTTGAATAGCTATTTAGCGAAAATTTTTATCATTCCACTACCGACAGTAGAACAGCCTATATCTCCTGCTATCTTTACTAAACGTCAAAATTTGTATTGCGAGCCGATGTTTTATACCCATACATACATAGAAAGTATAAGTGTATGAGTGGATTACATTGATATTTTCTCATTTAGCAGTATATGTGTTTGACACATAGGAGAGAAGAGACGCCTGTTGTTTTTGCATTTTATTGTTTGTTGTAGAATTGTCGCTACCGTGTATAATTCTGGCATGATTCCACTCGTTTTGATTTCTCATGTAACACAGAGCAGCGACGAATATTTCAAGGGCAAGTTTTGCATAAGCTACTTTTGCTTTATCCATTTATTTTTCTAAGTCAAGATTTCTAAGAATGAAAAAAATACATATCTGCCATATACTTTTAAATGATTTCTTTTAAACAAAAAAAAAAAAATTGCTAAAAATAAATTTTATAAAAAGAGAAATTTTATTTGATTGTGATTTTGGACTTTGTTAAATTTGTTATCTCTAAGGACCCAAAATATTTATGCATACTTGATATGAACACACTGAAATATACACATATACGGGTACATGCCAGCAAGTACATGACAAATTATGATTTTGGTGCATAGTTAAGTGTAAATGTGTTGTTGTATTGAATGACAAAAATTAATTTAATTTTTATGTTTAATAATTAAAATATTTATTATCAGCAAAACACTACAGTCACATGACTGATTCTGCCCAGAAAATCCAGAATAAAGTGCTTTCAAATGTTGATTACAAAGAAAAAGTACCATTTAAATGAATCTCTCTCACTCACTCTCTGTTTCAAGCATTATCATCACTTTTACCCCAGAAATTGTCTCTCTTTTTAAAGAGTTTTAAAAAATTAGCGATATTGTGATTGCATTTTATTTTCAAGCATTCCCAGTTATTTTGGTTTCTTTTTTTTTTTTTTTTTTTTTTTTTTTTTTTTTTTTTTGTGTTGGTTTGTAAAGTAACATTTAATGGCTTTGGTGAATATTATTACAGCTTGTAAATAAACATTTAAATTGGTTACAGTAACAAATTGTGCCGCTCAATTTTATGGCGACAACAAAAAAAGTTGCATTCTTTTTACCGGTTTTAAGCGCATTTAACAAAGCAGACCAGTACTCCAGTTATAAATTATGTATAAAGAGAGCAAAAAAACTATATTTTTAAAGTGAAGATAAAAATGTTTTTACTTAAAAAAAAAATAAAAATGTAAAAGAAGTGAAGACATGTTGCAGTAAAATTCATGTTTAATTTATTTTTGATTTTTTGTTGCATTTTGCTTTACTTTAAAATTTGTTCACATGACTGATATTTGGCATTTTGTTATTTTAATAGTGAAAAGGAACGACAAGAAAAATTGAAACTTAAAAAAGTGGTCATTCAATGTCTGTCAGTTGAGTTTATTCTTAAGTGATTCAAATGAGAAATTAAACGTTGTTTTAATTTAAACTAAAACGGCTTTCAGTTCAATTAAATGTGTAATAGGTACTTTTCAATATTTTTTTTTTTAATTATGGGATTATTTACAGTCACACTCAAGAATGATAGACATAAGATTACGCCATCCCGCACATAAAATTTAAGTTTTCTGCGCATGAAGCACAAATTACATTACACTATATAATGATATTGGCTAATAAATAAATAATGTAAATATAACTGCAGAAAAATTTATTATTTTTACTTCAAGTAGGAGACAAACAACGTCATCTAATGGTAAATCATGCACATGGTGTAATCGTTTTTTCTATCAACCTGCTTTTTAGCATTTTTTCTTAAATCACATATCCAAAAGAAGGCAATTACTCTTTAATTTATAAATAATTCTTTTTTAACATAAAAAATTTTCTGATGAATGAAAACTTTATTAGAATCGAAAGCCACTTGTTATGTTTTTTTTTTCTGAATTAAAATAATAAAAATGTTGTCATTTATTTTAAAATTTAGTGCACTGCATTTGCAAAAATTTCACAAAATTCTATTATTAAAAAATATGAATTCTTGTCAAAGATCAGAAGGCTAACACAGAAACATTGTGATAACGCCAAAGTTTTTATTTAAAGACTAAAATTGAGTCATACTTTAAAATAAAAATAGTGCTTAAAGAGATTTTATATTAAAATCATATTGTTTTTTTGAAATGATTTTTGATTAATAAACAAATTAGTGAATTTTATCTGTGTTAATTAAGAATAATTTTTATTTGCTGAAATAGGAAATTGTCAACTTTAAAATTTCGAAATATTTATTTTTAATTGAAGTTAAATTTATCAAGAACTTGGAAATAGAAAAATCTAATGCCTAGTGTTTTGTTAGATAACTTCTTTCGAGTGATATTTTGCTGCCGGGGACATAAAATTTCATGACCTTGTGTATATTTTTCTGAATGCCTTAGCATCTCGAGAAGCAATTTTTCATAAAGTTTGGACAGTATCAGCATTAAACTTATGTATCATATGAAGCTACTTGTGTAATATCTTTACCTGACTTAGGAATCATTATAATTTCAGAGTGCTTCCATGAATGATTAATATTTTATTAAAAAAATTTTTTTTAATCAAATTTATTTCGGTCAAATTGCCAATATTTTTTCTAGAACATTTTAGCCATCTAAAATCAGGCCTAAGATGCCATGATTTCTCCCTTACCTTATAATAAATAAATAAATAACTCTCGCTAGGAAGAGAAAAAAAACACCCAAAAGTTGTAAACTTAGACCTGGAACACACACAGCAATTTAGTTGGGCAATTCTTGATTTTGTAGAAGAGAGAGGAAAGAAGAATGGAAAGGGGTACCTACTCTGCAATTCCCTTTTGTTATCTCTTTGCATTTTTTAAAGCTATAAAAAAAAGAAGACAGGTAGCTTGAATACTGAATGAAAGACTGAATAACTGCCGAAACATAATTGCTGTGTATAGACACAGTGGCAATTTTAAAAGAGAATTCATAAAGAATTGCCCAACTAAAGTTGCTGTGTGTGATCCTGGCCTAAACTAATTAATTAATTCTCTTAAATTGTAATTATAAGTTATAAGGCAAAATAGAAATAAGAAGAGGAGAGAGCAATGGTCTTTAGCTCAAGAGGGTTAAAATGTGGCACAAAAATATCCTCCATAGGGTTTTATATAAATTTATTGAACATTTCAGATTCTCATAATTAAAAAAAACTTAAGTAGAAGAGAGATTTTCAATCTCAATTTTTTTCCATTGAAATTTTTTTGGTACCCTCTACCGCAATCGTAGTGCACCTAATGTTAATTTTTTTTTACTTAGGCTCAGTTCAGCTAAATGCCAACGAAAGCTTTTTTCATATAATTGATTGTTTTTGTTCCCATTTAGCTGAACACTCTTTTTAAGTACTAAAAGAAGCTTTTAATAAAAACATACTTTACAATGACTATGATAATGGCATTTTATTTTAAAGTTTAATCAATTTACAAATAAATTTTAAAATCACAGCTTTTTCAATCATGGTGGTTTATAATTAAAATTTTATAAAAACAAAAAATGTATTTAAGACACCCATTCTAACCCTGCTTTGTTATGCCGTTAAAATAGTTACTAGTTTAATAAATGTTATGGCAGCTTTTAAATTCAACTGTTAACATAAAGCTGTTGCAAACCCTCTGTTAATTTTAGTTTTTCTGGGAAAAAGTTTTACTGAAAAAACTTTTCATATAAAAGTGCTTTAAAGTAGGGACTTTATAAAAAAGCTGTTTGAAAAAAGCTGTTTATTAACAAATGTAACGCATAATGTTTTATGTATAAAATGGGGAGAGAAACTTATTTTTTGTTTGTATGATTTTGAATAATAGTTATTGGAACTAAACCCATTTAAATGTTTGTAAATCATTTGATTTTGAAAGCCTGACTAGTTGTATATTAGATAAGTAAAATGAAAGAAAACAACAACTAATTATTTACGTGTAAATAATATTTTTTGATTACCCTGCTTGACAACTGATAAAAATATCGAAGAATATAAAATGACATTAATTAATTAATGGTATTAAAAATTTGCTTAAAATTCTACGTGCATAATGATAACAATAAAAAATAATTAAACAATAGCAAATTGTAAAATGGACTTTAAATGTAATAAGAAAGCTTTTTTTAGCCCATAATTTTTTTTTTTAATTTATATTTATTTGAAATAAGTTCCATAACCCAAATTGCTTGATTTCTATGAAAAATTTTATCAAATAAAATAAACTAGTTTTTTTTTAAATCTTAATTTTTTTATTATTTCTCAGTAAGTACATTTTCGTATTTTCTTAATAGAAACATAAAACACACATTAACGACAAAGATAAAATGACAACTACTTAACTAAAAATATGCTTCAATCAGTCTTATCATTATGGGCATAAAAATTAACTTAAAGCTATTCACTTAACAAAGCAGTTCTGCTCAGATTGATGAAAATCTAAAATGAACTGAAATAAATTTACTTTGGAACTGGTAGTACTTGGCTTTGTAGTGTTTTTTCCATCACAGAAAAATTTAATTAACCAATTAAACATAATGCTTAAATGTTTCAATTGAATTAATTAAATATGTCAAAAATCACAATCATTTCAAATAAAATGTTATTTAAATAAACATTTCAGCTGTTATAAGTTCACCTTTTTTTTTAAATAGTCACCGTTAATTTTAGTAGGATGGTATCTATATCTTACTCAAGTTACCGGTAATCATTTTTTTTTCAAGTGCATTTCTACCACTTTCAAAAATAACAGTTTATTTACTTAACATGACTTTACGTTTAATCAAAATATTTAGTAGTTCTTCAATTTTTTATCTGTGTTTGTTTATAATGAATAATCGTTTTCTTACACTGAAAGAAAAGTGTTTCATAAATCCAGTGAAACTATTTCTTCATAATTTTTTTCATTTATGAAATATTTTATCAACCATATCAGTTAATGAAATAGTTAAATGAAGCTATATCATTAAATGTACCAATATTTCATTACATTAAATAAATATTCTTTAATTTAATGAGATAAGTTCATAAATTTAATGAAATAATTTTATAAATTTAATTAAATAATTTTATAAATTTAATAAAAGAATTTTATAAATTTAAAGATATATTTCATTAAATGAATTCATTAAATTTATGAAATTTTTTCATTAATTGAATGAATATTTCATTAAATTAATAATGAAATAATTTATTATATATACCAATATTTCATTAAATTAGTGAAATATTTCATTAAATTTAAGAATGATTCATTAATTTAATGAAATAATTTCATAAATTTCATTAAATAATTTTATAAATTTAATTAAATAATTTAATAAATTTAATTAAATAATTTCATAAACTTAAAAAAAATTTCATGAAATCAAAATAAAATTTTTCATGAAATTAATGAAATTATTTCAGTAATTGAATGAATATTTCATTAAATGAATAATGAAATAATTCATTATATTTATCAATATTTCATTAAATTGGTGAAATATTTCATTACATTTAAGAATTATTCATTAATTTAAAGAAATAATTTCATAAATTTAATTAAATAATTTCTTAAATTTAATTAAATAGTTTAATGAATTTAATTAAACAATTTCATAAATTTAATTTAACAATTTTATAAATTTAATTAAATAATTTCATGAATTTAAAAAAAATTTCATGACATAAATAATACAATTTTTCATTGAATTAATGAAATTACTTAATTAAATTAATAAAATTATTTGAGTAATTGAATGAATAGTTCATTAAATTAATTATGAAATATTTCATTAAGTTAATGAAATATTCATTAATTTATTTCATATATTTAATGAAATAATTTAAAAAGATTAATTAAATAATTTCATAAATTTAATGGAATATTTCATTAATTGAATAATGAAATAATTTATTAAATAAATGAAAAATTCAAAAAATTAATGAAATATTTTATTATTCTTCTGGAACGTGGTAATTGTTAAAAAATATAGAATTTTTTATAAGATAAGGAAATTCCCTCAGTGTAGGATGCTTAACAACAGACAGCAACCCTTTTTTAGTATTTAAACTTAAAAATTATAAAACTATTGACCGGAAAATATCACAGATTTTAGGTATTGAAACGGTTTAACAAAAGAAACCATTTCTGTACTTTTTTTCTTTTGTATCAAACAAAAAAAAAAAAAAAATGTTGTAACCAAACAGAAATTGTTACTCAAACTCATTTGTGACATTAACTTGCTAATTTTTGCAACTCATTAATAGTATAGAAATTAATGCTGGGTGTTGTTGTTGTTGTCGTCGTTGTATTATTATTGCCACTGTTATTGTTATCTTTGGCTAAATTTTGTTGTTCCATATTAAGCGGTACCACAAATATGCTCGTCTTTCTGGCATGTTGCATTTTCATAACGCTGTCGTAGCTGGGTGGGGCAAACTCACTGTATGAGGGTGTGGGTGTGGGCGGTGGTATCTGTGCTTCATTGGTGTTGGCATTACGTTCGGTATCACTGCAACGTCTATCCGAGCAAGCCATTAATAAAAAGAAAGCAGCCAAAGCCAAAAATGTAGCCACATACCAAACAATCGTTATGATGTCCATGGCAGTCTGTGACAAATCGTTGGAGTTTCGTACAGCTAAAAAAATAAATAAAAAAAATAAAATTAATCATTTTCAAGATTTTTAAAAATAACTTCTTTAAAAAAAAGAAATCAATAATATTTTTATTGTTAAGGCTTCACAGAAAACTATCGATTTAACTGAGGATTCACTCACTTACTAACGAACACACCCCCTTTAATTGTTTTATGGGAATTTCATCATGTTTTCAAGTTTTTTCATTTGATTTAATCACAATAACTTGTTAATATTTTTATGGTCTTAATAATTTTTCTATTTATAGATTTTACTTGTTTCCTAAATTGTTTACGATTAAATTTTTTGATTTTAACTGCCGCTCCTTTCTGTGAGCAAAAGTACCTATAAAATGAATTGTCTTTCTCAAGCGGGCCTTGAACTAGAACAAAATTAATATGGCTATAATGAAAAAGAGGTGAAAGAAATTTTATTCGCTTATCAAATAAAACCAACACATGCGTGATTAATGAAAACTGTGAAGAAATTATTTTTGTTTTCAATAAATCTGTAATTAACTTAAATTACTTGACCTTGTTGAATCAAAATGTTACAGGTTCTTGGGAGAAAAAAATGCTAATGAATAAATTAGTGACATAAATCACGTAAACACAGTCAAGCAAGAAAAAAAAATTAGCTGAAAGTGTGAATAACAAAACCAAAAGAGCTTTCACGTTTTTGCACTCATTGCTAAGTAGCTACTCTACTGCATTATTATCATTACTTGTAAAAGTCTACTCTTGGGTTACGCAATGAATTAGGAAGGGCTATTTGAAGACGCTTCAGTCTAAGACGTGAATAAATTTATTAGTTAGAGCAGCTTTTAGTTGTTTTTTTTTTATTAAAATGCCAGTGATCTACAATCGCGATTGTCAAAAAGTGCACAGGGTGCCTCATTAGCTAAATTGGGTCGTGTGATGTAGTCCTCCTTTGTTACCTGCCTAAGAAGAAAAACTGCACTAGAAATATGTCAAAGAAACAGTAGGTAGATAAATGAAAAGAAGTAAGAAAATAGTAGTAAAAGAAGAAAAAAACTAGTTCGCCAGCTAAAGCAATTACTACTCCTAATGAAACCGGATAGCATGCCGACACCTGATTTCGACAGCATAGTGAAGCCTTGCAGGTATGGCTCTGCGAAGTAAACCTCGCACTGATGCTCTATTACCAGGCAAAAGCACACGTCCTAACAACTTCTACTACAGTCATTTAATGAAAATTGAGTTTTTGACTAGTAGATTAGGTTAGCTTACACAGGGCTCCCCCGAATAAATTAAAACAGAGGGAAGCGCTCACTTGAGTTTATTGATGCAATTCTTTTATAGGAGGAAGGAAGGATAGGAATAGAAGATAAATTATAGGATGAAAAGCAGCAGGGAGATAGTAGGAGAAAGAATAAGAAGAAAAAGGAGACGAACCGATCACCAGTTGCTACTTCTAACAAAGTCAGATAGCCTGGCTAACCCTGCAGGTAGCCAATTACCAGGCAAAGGCAAAGAAGTTTCCTATCGTTTTTATCCTAACAACTTCTAAGTAATCATTGAAGAAAAGCCCCGAATAAAGAAAAACAGAAGTGAGGCTCACTTGGATCCTCTAACGTGCCTCCTTTAGGATACCTTTATATTATTAACAACAGAAAGATAGAAGACTGTAAAGAAGTAGGAAAATAGTAGACGAAATAACAAAAAAAAAAAAAAGAAAAAAAAAAAAAAAGACGAATCCGTTGCCACTTGCTACTTTTAACGAAGCCGAATAGCCTGCCTAACCCTGTAGTCGACAAAGCAGTAAGATTTTGCAGGCAGAAAAATAAAGCTCGCTAGGGCGAACCAGAGCTAAAGAAGGTAAGCTACAGTTTTCTTCTCTTCCTCGTCTTGACAACTTCTACAGTAGTTATTCGATGGTAAAGCCATTCTCTTTGCATGGCTACCAAATCTACAATGGTCTGTTATTGCCGCCATCATATTTTTCAATAAGGCTCTCTCGAGTTCCATTGACCCCTACTGCAGCTCATTCCCGTTTTCACTAGTAACTAATTCGTTGTTTCTCAGTGTAGTTTTTAAGTTCTGGTTGTGCAAATTAAAAAAAAAAAAAAAATTTTGCATTAAATGCTAAAGCATTTGTCCTATAACGCACATAGTTTTCTTTTCCTAATTTTAAATAGGTTTTAATTAGATAGAATAGGCAAGTGGCTTGTTTTTTAATTTAAACCGCGGCTTTAAAAACCAAAGCAATCCGGCTAAGTCTTCTTATGCAAAGAAAAATCTAATAAATCTGTCATAAGCTTTTAAGCGTTATAAAACTTGTAGAATTTGTCTCATGCAAAAAAAACTGGTTACACAGTGTTTTCTTATAAAACATTTTCTTTTGAAATTAAAATTTTTTTAAACCTTTAAAAATTCTTTTTACTGTTTCTTTATTAAATTACTTGGCACAATTAAAAAAACACCAAAAAAATAATCACATCACTTGACACACTTTTACTTTTGCTTTTGCAATTTATTTTATTAAAATAAAATGATTAATTAAGCTTAAAAAAAAATTAATTTTTGTTAAAATAAATTTTGCTACTTACTGGTTACAAAATTTGTCGAATTGTTATTATCCAAATCAGCTGTAGCTGCATCCGTATGATTTGTATCTGGTGTGTGTATTCTTGTATCTGGTTCACGGAACAATTGATCAAAGTTTGGTTGACGATTACCGATTATAAAATGATAGGCTTGTCCATGTGTTAATGGCAGCAAAGCAGTGACTACTGAAACAAAAATTAAAAACAAAACAAACACCATTTAGATAGAGCGTAAGAAAAAAAGCTTAAATTAATTTTGCTTTCAAAAAAAAAAAATTTTTTTTAATATAAAAAATCACGATAAAAGAAAAATAATTGTTAAGAGCGTATAAAATGACTTTATAGCAGTAAAATTAATTTTATATTAATATTGGTTTTGCTTGGTTTTGATAAATATTTCTTTGCTATCTATCTATCTAGCTGTTGTTGTTATCAGTTCAATTTATGGGTAGATATTTACTGAACTCAAACAAATATGATTTATTGTGAATTTTGTGCTTTCTTTTTTACTGTTTTCTTTTTTCTTAATATTTTTCTGTGTATGTTTTTTCCACAGGCTTTAAAATATTTTTGTACGTTTTTGTAATACAGTCATTTTACTGTGTTGTGTGCACGGTTCAACAAATTAATCAAAATTTTTTAAAAAGGCATGTGAGACAGCTGATATTTTGATTTCAAATCCATAGCATTCACAACAACAAGCAGAAAGAATATTGAGGAACTTATGGTCAATAAAAACTCTATTACTATTCTAATTTTTGGAATATCAATTTTGAATTTTAAAAATCATGAGCAATTTTCAGACATTTCTCTACATTTTTATGTGTCTGAATTTTTTCAAATATTTTTTATTCTATTTATTTATGCTTTAAATGAGTGTAGGCATTATTTTTTTTTTCGCTTGGTAGTAGTGATTGACAGCCAGTTAGCTGTCATATCGCTAAAAGACCTCTAGTAGCTTCGAATCTGTATTAAGAATACAGTGTTTGCTAACGAGCTGCCACCTTTTTGTTGTGAACAATCCTAAAAATATTTAATTGAATCTATTAAATATTTAATTGATTAAATTAAACATTATCATCAAGGGCTATAATCGAATCGAGACTTTTAAAGATCTATTGTGCAGTAATTTAAACATGAATAAAAAATTGATGTAGACTTTGATGTAAAATTTATGAATCAGAATTTTTTTCAATTAAAATTTTTAGGGCAAATTTTTTTCCATTCTTTAAAAGCAAAATTGCACAAAAAAGTCTCTAGGATTGTTAAACGAACTTCAGGGCATCCTTTTGTAAAGAATCTGCTTTAGTACAATAATAAATTTACCTGCACTTCAGTTAAAAATGATAAAAATTAAGTGTTCATGTCGTAAATGTTTGATTTCGTAGCAAATGGCGTGTGAATATTGTTTTTCCTGGTTTGTTTTTCATGCGTATTTTCTACAAAGATTTGCTTAGAAACAAAACTTTTTTGTCTTTTAAAAATAAAATATTTTTTTATTTTTTTGCTCTACACTGAGAAAATTTTGTGTAGATCTCTCTGAATTTTATTATTAATAAAAAGAAAAATTTTTTTTTTTAATCAAGTAAATGATACGTTTTTTAATGCAATATGCCTTTATTAATTGAAAAAATTTCATTAAATTGAAGAAAAAAATTAATTAGTTTAATGAACTATTCTTACAATTAAGGAAATAATTTTAGTAATTTTAAGAAAAATTTCATTAATTCAGGAAAATAATTTCATTTATATACTGAATGAAATTATTTGCAATAATTCACATTTTAAATAAAATATTTCATTGAATCAATGAAACAATTTTATTAAAAAAGTAAATTTTTTTTTGAGAGCATGTATTTTTTTTTTAAATGTAAATTTGTTTATTTTTCCGCTATTCTTTGTGCGTTAGCAAAATTTTAAATTATTTATTCCGCAACATTTTGCTTAGGCTTAAATTTTCTCACTGAAAGCAAACGAAAAGATCAAAAATGTAAGAAAAATTATAAAATTTTGCAAAAAATTAAATGTGTTTTGAAATTTGTTTTATTTTTTAAGAAAATAATTTCGTTTTATTTATTGATTAATTGTCCTTTTGTTTATTTATTTAAAATTTATTTTATTTTTAACACCAAAAGTTAAAAAATTAACACAATTCATTCACAATAGCTAACTGTATAATTCACAATTAAATGAAACAATTCAAAATAATAAAATAATGCCGCAGGAAGGCATAATTTCTATATTTCTGTCCACTAAATTTTTCTGTGCGGTATCAATAATTATATGATATTTTTCTTTGCAATAAAAAAACAATTTTTTTAATAGACTTTTGTCTCTTCTTTATTTAATTAATATTTTCTAAAGTTCAATAATCAGTTGCCAACAGGTGCTTTAAAATTAATTGTTTTGATTTTTAAGATAGAGAAATTTATTTTTAAGTGTTTGGGTTTGTAGTTAATTAGCTGAAAAATTTAATTTGTTTTCTGTTTTTAATGGCATGTGTTCACTTCACTATAATAGGGCCTGTTAGTATTTGAGCTAATATATTTGAAAGTGGTATAAGTCCACTTAGTTTTTTAGTATATAGACAACTCCATCTTACAAAATTTATCGCTTTCAAAAACAACATTTCATTTAAGGCCATAAATTTACTTAATTGCAAAAGTAATTTATATTAAATTATAGTCAGTTGAAAGGCTGACAGTTTTCTTTAATCAATTACAAAAACTAAGATTCAGTAGACTGAATAAATTGTAGGGAGAGTTTTGGTAAATTTCTGTATTTTTTAATTATTTTGTTACTTTTATAATATTTGATGAATGAAGGAATACTTCGTAAGTTGATAAGAATTCTTAATTACAAAGCAATTAATCATTTTAAATTTCATACATATTTGTGGGCGACTTTTTAAACGCTATGAGCCATGAAAAAATTATTACACCTAATACTCTTTTTACAGGAATTTGCTTACCACAAAGAAAAAAAATTCCTTTTTCATTAATAATTTCACAAGATGATGAACAAAATTATTCTTTTTTTTTCAAATTTAATTTATTTCATATAATGAGTTCAAACAAAGATTTTTTGAATAGTTCTTTTTTTACAGGAATTTTTTTTTAAGCGAATTTTGATGTCTATCGTGCAAAAAGAGAATTAGGTGTAATATATATTTCGTCTCTATACCAAAAAGGCAAAGCTTTTAAAAATGCCTTCCACAGCCCATTTAATTATTTTGGTTGTTAACATTTTTAAAAAATTATTTAATCCCCAAATAACATATTTTTTTCAAAAAAACTTTTACTTAATTTAAATTATTCCAATTAAGGGAATTTTGATTATTTTTTTTTTTTTTTTCGAAAAAATGTTTTTAAAAATGTAACAAGTAGATAAACAAATAAAATTTAAAACATATTTTTTTAAATTTTATTATCTAATTAAAGCCTTAATTAATATATTCGTTTCTAGACATGCAATGCTGCTGCATTGTGGGAAAAAATTTTTTTTCAATTAACAACAAAAAAAACTGAATAACATTGATTTAGTATGGCCATGTTCACTGTTCTTTGAATAACTTTAATTATTTGCAACAATTGCTTGAAGTAACAAGTATCTGCTGTAATGCTACTTAGTTGAATATTTATCAGGTGCTAAAACCATGTGAATTTCTAATGCAAATATAAAAAACAATTTGCCGAGAAACTAAAAATAAATAAAACTAGTTGAGTTTGGTTTATCAAGTTTAATTTTGTTAGCTTATATAAAATGTTGTTGGTACTTGAGTAGTTGAATGAGAAATTTAAACAAAGTAATTTTAAAATTAATATTTAGTTATTGATTTGAGCTGTTAAATGAATGTTTGAAACAAAATAAAATTGTTGACTAAAACACAATGCGGTAGTTGAGTCTTAATTAAATAAATTCATTAATTAAAAAACACTTTAAAAACTCAATGAATTATAAAGGAGATCATTTGTTTATAGAGTATAAAAAATTAAAACAAAAATTTATAAAAAGTTTACAGAAAAAATTGCTTATGTAAGCTTTCATTAAAAAAAATTTTAATTAACTCTATTAACTATTTAATCAATATAATATTTTTCTTTAGTTCCATAAGGCAACTGTCCTATAAATAAAAATTATGCGAGAATTTATTTAAATATCGTGCCTGTTCTGTATTCCACATGTGGAAGTAAAGTTTTTTCTTCTTATTAAATGAAAATTTTTATGTTTTTTTTAATTCCAACAATAACTTCCTACCCAAAATAAAGCAAAAAACAAAATTTTAAAAATCTGAAAATGGATCGAATAAAATATTCGGATTCGAAATACAGAACAACACTGTATACTTAGAATTTTGTCATGAATCTCATGAAAAATTCAGTATTTTTCAATTACTGACACGTTTCGTTAATTTAATAAAATAATTCATTATTTTCATTAATTTTATAAAATATTTCATAATTTTTAATGAACTATTCATTCATTTAACGAAAAAATTACATAAATTTAACGAAATAATTTTATAATATAAATTAAATAATTTCATAAATTTAAAAAAATTTTATGAAATTTACAGAAATAATTTTTTTAATTTAATGAAATAATTTCATTAATTTAATGAAATAAATTTAATTAATATTTTATTAATTCACTTTATTTATGAAATAATTCATTGAATCAATGAAAAAATTTTAATGAATTAGTTTCATTGGACTTATGAAATATTTTTCTTTAAGTGTATGACAATTAGTTTAGGTAAAATATGTAGATTTCATAAATTCTTTACTTTTATATGAAAAAAAAATGCATATTAAGCAAAACATTCCTTTAAAAGCATGGCCTAATTGTGGTAGAGTTGTAAACTAAAAGTTATACTTTTGAAAATGAAGGAAATGTAGGCAGTTTGTTAATAACAACAAAAACTAATAAAATATTATAAAACTAGTGCTTGAAAAAAGCGTTGGCTTTAAAGGTTAAGTCATGTAGTCCAACCTAAATTGGAGTATCAAACAACACGTTTTTTAGCATCCAGTATTTATGTAGAAGCATCATCTGGAAATTAGGTGCGTATGTTCTACAGTAGTGTTAGTCATCTTGTTTAAAAAAACACACTAAAGTCAAACAATAATAGATTGAAAAACGCTAAATAAAAAAATAGCTAAGATGTCATTATTGCTGAAAAATAAAAAAATTGTTGTTTTGCAGCCAACTTCACTACAAAACTCACTGTCAAAATTAGACTTTAAAATTGCTTAGCATTGCAGCCGCTCTTTTATAAGAATTTTTGACAGAAAAAAACGCTTGTCGCCTCAATTTAGATGCGACTGTAAGAGTTTAAAAGAAAATTATAGCTTCATATTCTATAAATTGTGTGGATTTTAAAATGAAACGTTTTGCTTGTTTATTTTTTTAACATCACAAACAGTTCAACGTTTATATTAATTTTTATACTGCGCTTTAATAAAATTTTGTCATAAGACTTTTTCACACACATACATTTACTGTGTTTTTTTTTTTTTTTTTGTTTAATTTATTTTCTCCTTTTGCTTATCTTGTACATGTCAGTACAAAATCTTAGATACGCCTTTTCTTAAATCAGGTGACGATATTAAAAAACTGACTTTTCATAATTTATTCATTATCGTAGAACTAAATAACAGCAAATAAATTTAAATTTACTTTTGTATTTAACATTAACCAAGTTCTCTATACGAATTTTTTTACAGCGCATATTATTGTTACAGCAACAATTTGTTTTTTTTTTTAAGGTTTTTTTTATTTTATTATAAAAATATCATAAAACCTTTATTGTTTAACGTTAAATTATTAAGTTGACGTTAATAAATTTACACTAGTTTTAAAATTATCTAGTACAAGATCAGAGAGTAAACGAATTAATTAAATGGCGAACTAACAAACAAACACAAATAAAAAAACAGAATTTCACCTGCTAGCGGAAACAAACACAAGAACAATTAACGTTATTATAACATAATATGTAATCGCAAATAGAGTCACTGACATTCCGTGGCGTATTTATATTAATGAAACACCTTTATCATATTATTTAATTGTGCAATTTATTAAATTTAATTAAAAAAAAAAAAAAAAAAAACAAAAATTTCAATGTTTATGAAAACTTCTGGAACCCTCAAGTTCGAAAACTTAAAAATAGCAATTTAATTTCGTGATTTTTTTTAACCAAAAATTCTGTATACTTTTTAAGCAAGAAATACATAATCGATTTGAATCAAAAACGCTTCCGAAGAGAATTATCTAATTGCGTACAACTAAAAATTGTTAATACAACTCTGCTGGACTTTCGAAAGTTCTACATATTAGATTTTTCTTTCGATTTGAAAAGTCTTTTCAAAAGCCATTTCGATTCCAATCGAAATACATAATAACCCCCCCAATGCTGAGAGATTTTCGTAATTCGAATTTAATTTTTTTGAAATTTGAGATTAATTTCGAAGTGCGACTTTAGTATATAAATTTTAATTTTAACTCCATAATTCAAATTTAACATCGAAATTTTAATTTAATATCGAAATTCTAATTGAGGTTATAAACTTAAATTTAATTTTTAAATACGAATTGAATAAAATTTCGAATCAAAAGAATATGCTACTAATTTAGAATATAAATTCGAAATGCCTTAGGCTTAACTATACTGTACAGGACACCTTATTTTATACTAAATTGGCGCGGCAATGATTTTCTCATGTCCATACAAAATATATGGATCATTCAGAAATAGCATGCTGTTAAGGCTGGGCAATTGAAAAATTCAATTTTAACAGCTCGTTTTGTAGTGAAGTTGGCTGCAAAACAATACCTTTTTTATTTTTGAACAGTAATGACATGTTAACTAGTTTTTTTAAATTAACTCTAATTTTGCTTGTCTTGAGTGGGTTATATTAAACAAGATGATTAACACTACTGTAGAAAATGAACACCAGCAACTATCTTATTTAAGGATAATGCTTTAATATAACTAGAAAGCGCTAAAAACACTCTACTTGACGTTCCAATTAAGGTTGAATTTTCAAAAATAAATTGACGTAGACTATGAAGTAAAATTTATAAAAAAATTCGATAATGTTGACTTTCAAATCCAGCTTAATTTTTTTTTTTGGATAAGGAACTGATTGGAGTACTTTAATTAGATTTTGAGCCAAGAGAAACTATTTTAAATTAATTATAAAACAAATTCTAAAAATATTTGAATTGCAATTATTTGTGGCTAAGAAAATAAAAAAAAAATCAAATCTTTAATCCCAAAAACTATTTCTTTTAAAATAATTTTTTTAAGAGTTTTATTACTGCTTTACCTTTGAAAAAGTGTTATAGTTAAATCAATATCCGTTTAGTTTTTGTGTTGTTGTTAATGTTTTACTCTTGAAGAGACTGTAGCATCAAAATTTTAAATTAATGTTTAACATAGTCATAAGAAAACTTTTTGAATTTCGAAAAAAAAACACACAACCAAGTAATTAATGTGTTTAATTTAATTAGATAAATAAATATTGATTTACGCCAAATAAGTAAACAAATTAAATTGATGTGAAAAATTATAAGCATACACACACTTACGACTTTAAGCTTTAATCAAGTGAGAAATTGCCACAAGTGGCCTGTTTTGTATTTACAATAATTTATAAAATTTTTAGCAGCTTTATATTAAAATCAAAGATAAATAATTTAGGCTATTGAACTTTAATTCCCATAATTTTAAGAAATTGTTGTCTATTCATTAAATGTTAAATATATTTTGTTCCCTTTAAAGAGGCCACTAAATATTACAACTAAGCAATAACTTGCAGCAGAAAGTTAAAGTACGGATTGTTACAAAAAGGCCTTAGCCAAAATCCTCCAAAAGCTATCAATTTCTAATTGCAAAATAATTTATTGGAAATTTATATGTTAAATTGAGCTAAATAAAGGCAAGAGATAATTATGAAAAATGCCTAATTGCTCAATAAACATGTAAGTTTGAACAGGCTGTATTAAAATTGTGAATTAAAACTTGTAATAATGCAATACAAAACTGTTTTAAAGCGTACCTACCACACAACTTTGTGTACAACCTGGCTGTACAACTAAGTAATAACCAACAGCAAGATGTTTTCGTACGAATTGATTATTAAAATCAGCAAGCAAAAGAGAAGTTTGTCTTATCACTAAATTTCATTGTTGTCTCTACTTTATGTTGCCGAAAAGGTTAATGTACGCGCTATATGTAGTCTTTTTTGATTGCTACCCATGGTTGTTGTGTACGATTTTCATGGGATTGGTTGCCACAAAATAAATAAATTTAAATTTATCTTATTGGGAAGTTGTAATAATTAAAAAAATTTATCGTCCAGTATAACTAAAGTTTGCTTTAACTGCATGAAACGTTGTTGTAAAGTTGTTATAACGACACTAAGTATTTTACTTTAATAAGAGAATATAAAAATTTACAAATCAATCTAAATTAGCGCAGCAAGCATAGCGCTTTTTAATGCTCATAGGCCACCGCTGCGAATTCAACAACAAATTTAAATTATTATTAAGAAAAGCCACTAAGTCAATTACAAAAATAGAATAGAAAAACGCTAGATTAATAAAAAAAATAACTAAAATATCAATACTCTTCCAAAATAAAAATAAATAAAAAAAAACCTAAAAATTACAAAATCGGATTTTCCAATTACTTAGCGTTGCGACTGCGTTATTTTGATTAGCTTCATACATTGTGTTTGAACTTGAGAATTTTTGACAGATAAAAAACGGTTTGTCTGCTAGGCTGCTTTCAAAAATACTCATTTTGATTTGAGTAGAAATTCTTTGAATACCAGTTTTTAATTATTATTAAATATTATGATGTGATTAAAAATTTAATACTTCAGATAATTTTTTTTTTCGTTGATGCACTACTTGTCTAACTTTTTTTTGTAAAACCTCTGCAATAGTTTTGTTTAGATTAAATTATTGCAACTTACTTGACATTATAAGCCACATGGATTTAGCTGGGTTATTCCTGCTTAAAAGCCACATTTTGTTTTTTATCGTAGAGCTTCAAAATTTTTCTTTATTAACACAAATTAGATTTTAAAATCAAGTAAACAATAACAATATAAATACACTTTTATTCAAAACCTATCAAAACGATATTTTTAGACACTTTGAATGGATTTTCCTTGTTGTGGTTGTTTAATTTTTTGTTTGAAATTTCTTTGTAAATAAATTTTTCTCTTTTGTGTTACAACTTGAAATTGCACTAGACGCTCAGAAAATAAAATATTTTTTTGCTTTTATTTATCTATTTTATTTCAATTAATTTTTCTTTCGTTTTGCAAAAATACAAAAAAAATTAAATTTGTTTTATTAAAATACCGGGCAATTGAACAATGTGCTGTGTGCGCTTCAGACACATTTAACAACTGTCAAGTTCAAGACTGCTTACGCTACTGATCATGCAGACAGGGACCAAAACAGCCAGCAGCAGCAGCAGCAAAATAAAATTACAACTCACACAGAGGTACTAAGCAACAACAACATGGAATTGAGAAATAATTGCCAACACTTTCAGTTAAGCCAGCAAGCTAAGCGGTAATAAACCAAAAACAACAGGCTTGTTTATTTAAAAAAAAAAAAAAATTGTGAAAAAAAATAAAAAAAAATTAAATAAAAATAATAACAAGAATAACAGAAAAAAAAAGTAATTATTGTTTCATGTCTCCGATTGAAGCTTATAAATGTTGTGTGTTTGTTTACTTACACGTTCACACCCATACGTTTACACATCGCTAATAACTGAGAAATTATTATTCATCAAAGTCATTTCTAATGGCTTTGGAAATTATCTCTCTCTCTCTCTCTCTCTCCCTCACTCTCTGTCTTTTTGACACCGGTTTTTACATAAACTAAAGTTTAACTTTTAAGCAAAAACCCACTTTTATTGATATTTTTTTTCATTTTTAATTTATTATTCTTAGTCAGCAGAAAACCCAAGAGAACTTAAACTGACTTGTACCAGACAACTCCGAACTTACTAGGATAGAGGTTATTTTAAACGTCAAATTTTACCCTAACTTCCACTAGACTACTTGTAGACTTAATTACCACCTGCATAAGATTAGTGTCGTTTTTGTCAATAAAGAAAACAACCAGGATAACATATTCTGGGCTTTGCTTAGCGTTGGTAAGGCAAAAAATAAGCTGCTTTTTTAAAGAAATCCCAAAGCAATTACAAAATTCTCAAGGGTGATTAATTGGCTAGTTTTGCTTGGGGGCTGAGAATCCCAAAATTCCGTTTTGAAACAGCTACTTGCCAAGATAAACAACGATAAAGAGATACATCTTGTAATCTTAGGCTATCTAAAAATAAAATGTGTGCCAAGAATTTTGTGTCTCGAAGCTAAAATTGAAAAACTGTCTCTTTAAGCTTCGATACTCCCCACAAATGCAACAGAAAATATTGCAGGACAGTCAAAGGCTAATTTCGCTGATCAGCCAGTTATCACAGCCTCCAAACTGGAAATAATCTTGCTATTTCTGCTCAAGAACTGAAGTTGCTCAATAAATCTTACAGTTTGCAAAGCAATTATGCCACGCTTGTTGAGGATCTTGATTCCATATCATGCTACAGGTACAAATTCTTTAAGATGAAGCAAATTCAATAGCTACTGACGTCGTTTACTCTCAAAAAAAATTTTTTTTATATTTTATTAGCCTTTTGATCTAGAACATTTTGCTTTTTAAATAAACTTTTTCAGTCTAACCGCGTTACTAAACGCTTATTATTTGATCATTCGAAGCAATAAAGATAAAAGAATTCAAAAAACGTATTCCAAGAAAACTATGTTTTATTTAACGTCATAATTTTATGATGAGATGAAATGTTTTGATAAGCAAAAATTAGTGAGTGAGCTGCAAAGAATTTCATGATACCTTAGGACTTGTTAATTTTCTTATTGAAATTTAGAAAAATTACTGAATCTATAGAATAGAAATTAAGCATATGAATGAGAAATTTCACTACAATTTAAATATAAATTCGATATAGAGTGCTGGGATTTAAATTTAGAGTTTTTAATTTACTGCTTTTTACACCCTCTTTAGTGCTTTCGAAGGTTTTCGAAATGAACAATTTTGCTTTCATTACCTAGTCATTCAATTTTTGTGTAAAGTGACCATTAAATTTACTTTACAAAAGCTACAATTGCTGATCTTCAATTAATTGGTGGGTGACTGCGGTTCCAGCACCATTCAGAAAATAGACTCAACGATAGTTGGTAGTAGTTAACAAATAAATTAAAAAAAAAACTGATGTTTATTATGCAAGTGAAAATTGCCTAAAAATCGTTGTCTAAATATTTAAAAAAAAATTTTAAACGATTTGATGGGTAGGTATTCCAGGTTTTTCTTTGCTTTTCCTTGTACATGAAAAGTCTTCCTCAATTCAATTTTTTCTTTATTAAGTATTTCGTAAATTATTCAAGTCGCCTGTATTAAAACAAATATTTGGTTAATTTTTTTTTAATTTTTGTTGTTGAACTGCAATTGCGTTTACCAGTTATCATTTGTTTGGCCAAGTACATGACAATTAAACACTTTTATTACCCTTTGTTTTTGTTATTTACAATAATTAAAAAAAGAAATAGAAAAACAGAAATTAATAAAAAAAAGGTGCATTTTGATGTGTAAGATTAAAAGGAAATATATTTCATAGACCAACCATTTTTTATTAAAGGTCACATGCAACACACCCAAAGGATTTCTTGTACAGACAAATAATTAGTTTGTATACAAGAATCGAACCTGCTAACTGCTACGGAGAGCAATTTCTATACTAGAGAAAGTAAAAGTTTATTGAAAGTGGACGAAGGTTGTTATGTCAAATTAGTATATGGGACACTTCTTAAACAAGCAACTAATCAGTGCTGTTCTACATTACGAATATTTTATTCATAAGTTACGACTTCAGCACCTCCTAACTACACTGAAAAAGTTGTGTTCATTAATATAATGAAAATTTTTATTATTTTTGATTCAAAAATTAAATTCATGAAATATTTAATTAATTTCATGAAATATTGCATTAGTTCAATGAATATTTCTTTAATTCTATGAAATATTTAATTAATTCAATGAATTATTTAACTAATTAATGACATATTTCATTAATTTAACGAAATATTTCATTAATTTATTTTTTCAATAATTTAATGAAATATTTCGTTAATTCAATGAAATATTGCATTAACCTAAAGAAATATTTCATTAATTCGATGAAATATTTGATTAATTCAATGAAATACTTAACTAATTCAATGAAATATTTAATTAATTCAATGAAATATTTAATTAATTCGATGAAATTTATCATTAATTCAAATAAATGCTTAATTTATTCTATTAAATATGTAATTAATTAAATAAAATATTTCATTGATTTAAAGAAATATTTCATTAATTTAATGAAATATTAATTCATTCATTAATTCAATAAAATATTTAATTAATTCAATGAAATATTCATAAATTTCATAAAGCATTTCATTGATTTAATGAAATGTTATCATTAGCTTAGTAAAATACGGTCATTGTTTGAAAAATAATTATTTATTTTGTCAATTTACTCTGTGTTTCTTTTGCGGATTTTTTAAAATAATTTATTACACAAGCGTGTTGCATAAACTTCTGAGTTTCGCTTAATTATAGTTTTATGTTTCTCTAGATTATTTTGAAAGGGTGTTTATAATTCGGCACCAACTTAATTTAACTCTTTTTATTATCTAAATATTCTAACCTACCGGGATTCTTACTGCGTCAACAAGACCACGTGTAGGTAAACATTGTCTGTAAATAAAGAGAAAAAAGGGCTTTGCGTTTACGTGACTTAAGGAATGCACGTTAATTTTTATTAGTTCTAAAATAATAATTTAAAAAAAATTTGCACCTTCCACGCAGTTTAAAAAGGGAGCTAAAGGCGCAAAGAACACTAAAAAATTATGTATGAAAACATTCTACGCAACCACGCTATTCAAAAAGAATTAAAAGTAAAATAGTAGAAATTTTTAAAAAAATTTAAAAAATATTTTAACAGCAAAAAAAAAATTTATTTTAAATTAATAATAACAATAAAAAAATAAGAGAATTTTGTTAATTGATCCAATGAAAAAATTCATTATTTTTTAAACAAAGACTAAAATAATAATTTTATTAATTTAATAAAATGATTTCATGAATTAAATGAAATATTTTCATTAATTTAATGAACAAATTCATTAATTCAATGAAATATTTTATTAATTTAAAGAATTAATTTTATTAAAAAATTTAATCAATATAAAAAAATTTTGAAATTTATTTAGGATTTATTTAACCAAAATAAGTTGTCTGTATTTAAATCAAATAAATGACACAGCCTCCCTCAACCATGTGCTGCTTTAAATTTCAAAAAAATTATTATTTTTTACTGCAATGCATGTAACTAGCAGCCATCCAAGCATATTTGTTACTTGGTAGCGTGACTAATGGTTTAACTGGTGATTTACTAACTATAAGTCGGTTTTAGCGAGTTATTTCTCTGTCTCTGTCTTTCTCTCTGTAACAACTATTTAGCTGATGCAGGCAGACATAAATTTGTGTAAATTAAAGCTAAATTATTAAGCTTTAAAATGATGAATAATATTAATTTATATGATTTTGATTTTAACATTTTGATGTGTTTGATTTATTAGAGGCAAGAAGAAAATAAAGAGAATTATTATAAATTTACTCGTATGATGGTAAAAATATTATATAAAAAAAACAAATTTTAAATTAAAGCTGTTTTCTTTCTTTTTGAAAAGAACCCTTCACTTAATGTTGAGACCCTGTTTTTATATATTTTTTCAATTTGATGTGGTTAAAAAAGTTTTTAACTTTTAAAGAGGCCACACTAAAATAAACCCACTTTTTGCAAAATTTTGCTTTTAAATCTTTTTTTTTTTTAGTTTTTGTTTTTTTTTATCACAGAATCTTAAATAGCACTGAAAGAAACATTTCGTAAATATAATGAAACTATTTTATTAAAAATTCAATTTCAAAAAAATATTTTACAAATTATGTTATATTTTCCTTAAATTAATGAAATGAAAATTCATTAAATTAATGAAATATTTTTATTAAATTAATGAAATATTTTTATTAAATAATTTCATTAATTTAATTACGAACTTTCCTTAAATTAATAAAATAAAAATTCATTAAATTAATGAAATGAAAATTGATTATATTAATGAAATATTTTTATTAAATTAATGAAATATTTTTATTAAATAATTTCATTAATTTAATTACGAACTTTCCTTAAATTAATAAAATAAAAATTCATTAAATTAATGAAATGAAAATTCATTATATTAATGAAATATTTTTATTAAATTAATGAAATATTTTTATTAAATAATTTCATTAATTTAATTAAGTACTTTCCTTAAATTAATAAAATAAAAATTAATGAAATAAAAATTCATTAAATTAATGAATTAAAAACTATTAAATTAATGAGATATTTTCATTAAATAATTTAATGAAGTATTTTCATTAAATAATTTCTTTAATTTTATGAAATATTTTTTTTTTCATTAAATTAATTAATGTACTGAAACGTTTTATTAGTTTAAAAAATTATAAATATGAAAAAAATTTGCTCAGTGTATAGTATTTGATGATATTAAAATAAATTTAGAAACACAATAATTTTGTTTTAATAATATAATAACAGAATATCTAATATTTCATCAAACAAAAACATCTGTTTAAGGTTTTTTAATTTAATTTTTTTTTTTTTTTTTGTTTTTGAAACAAAAGTCATGTGTAAAATATTTAGTAATAAAAACTCTAGCTAAAAAAGTTTTATCGTTTTCAGCTAATTTTTCTCTATAAAAAAATCATAGTTACCAACTGACTATTTGTGAATTATCAACAGCAATGAAATAAAAAAGAAAAGAAAAAAGAAACACTTGAGAGAGTTTTATTTCTTGTGTTTTAAATAATTTTAATTTAATCTTTTGTGCTATGCCAGACTCATGGGCAGCTTATTAAACAACCGCTTTAATTGAATAGAGAGTAACTGATGTAATACTTAACTACTATTGCTGCGAATGATTTCTATATTAAGACAAAACAAACCATAGAAAACTATTTTTTTGCTATAAATTACAAATTAATTGAAATGAATTGATTTCAAAAGTGTGTAGCTTTCAAACAATGAAACTGTTTTAAAATTTAAAAAGTTAATTGTGTTACTATTAAAACTAAATAAAGCAAAAAATATTTACAAAATTAATTATTTTAAAATTAATTAATTTGTTAGTTAATTATATTTTCTGTGTAATCCCAGGTCAAGTAGGCTAATTTTATGAAATATTCCGTTTTGTTGCAGAATCTTAATGCAAGATTTTGATATTGACAGTGAAACAGTTCATAACTAAAAGTCAATAAACACAGTTACAGCTTAAATAAAACCAGAGTTACAAAAGAAAAAAAACGTAACGTAAACGTTTCTTGTAAAGTTTTTTTTAATGTAGAAAACCAAATACAAAACGATTTAGAGCAAAAAAGTCACAAATAAAATGTTTAGTTTTGTGTACAGTATTCTAAATAGTTGTTATGTAGCAATCCAAGGGTACATTTGCCGAAACTTATTTTTTTTAAGGACGAATCATTCATAGTTTGTATACCATTAAGTTAAAAACACTATGACTCGAACAAATAATTATTTAGTGAGTGATTATATTGAAAATCATAAAGATGTGTGTAATATTGAGTGCCACACAAGAAACCAGACAGTCGTGTTTCTGCATATGTATGAATTGAGCTTGTTTTTATTTTCATTAGTTTGTTTTCTGGCTGGTACTGTTTCTTGCTATATACCAATAAAAATACAAACTAAACCAAATGAAATGTTTGTAGTACTTTTTATTTGTATTTGTTTTTTACTCTGAAAAACTACAAAACGAAACCAATGCAAACTCTGAATAAAACGCAAAAAGTAATTAAAAACTTACAACAAAAAATTCATTATTTATTCTTACACAAACACAACTAAATAAATGAGGAAAGGAAAGATAAAATACTTACAAGCTAAAAAATAGAGGTTAAAAAATCATAACAATTATTTTAAAATATTCAACAAGCAATAGACTAATTGAACATGTATGACATATTTTTATGAATTAAAAAAAAAATTATTTCAGCACACTTATGATAACAACAATTAATTAATTAAGAAATCAGATATATTACTAAACACTGATAAGTTTTCTATTAACAAATAAAAAAAGAAAAAACTAATCGAATGAAATTTGTAGATAAATAGCTCAACATACTTTGCCGCTTTTGCTTACACTCAAAACAAATTGTTTCAAAAATCCAATGAAATGATTCCATTAAAATTTATCAATTGATCTAATGAAAAATTTTACAAATTATGTGAATTAAAGAAATTATTTTATTAAAGGAAGAAAATTAGTTTTATTTATAGCGATGATAAATTTAGAGCTTGATGTTTAGAATTAGTGAATTTTGCTTATTCTAAAGGCTTTGAATGTTGAATGTAAATAAAAATATCGGGAATCAATAATTTAATACTCACTCCTGTAAGATTTCTTCTTTTCTTAGTGCTTTACTAATTATCATAACATGACAAATAGATGCCAACTTTTAAGGTTAATTGATCGAGAGATATTCCGGGTGGGTTTATTGAATTAAAAACTTCTATTGTATAGGCAACAGCTTGGTTTGGCGTCATAACTTGATCAACAGACTTATATGTGTTTCAAACGTCTGTAAACATGTCTGAAATTGAGGAATTTTATTCTTTGAAGAACAAATTTCATTTAATTTAATTTAATTTTAATTTAGACGATATCCTTGAAAAAGTGAGCAAAAAATAGACGAAACGTTGGGTAAACTTTTAATAAAACTTTTTTTTATTGACAGGCCTGATTGTTTAATCTAATTCAAAACTGGCCCAAAATAAAAGATTAAAAATTTCAATTACTTTTTTTACGTGGTCGGTTCAAAAGTTTATAACAGCCTTCTTTGAAGTATTAAACTAGAGCCATACACAAGTATACTTGGAAGGGCTTACAAGTACTTTGTATTACAAAATATTACGTACGCTTGTAGTGACATGTGGCTTTCAAGAATGCTTGTGCAGTTCTTTACTATATACAAAGTACTAAATTTTAGAAAAATTAAATTTTAATCATTAAAAAATTAAATCATTTAATTATCTTGCTTAGCATGGTCAGTCAAAAAGTGTATGATATCTTGAAAAATAGAAAAAGTATGCACGATATTTCAGAAAAATAAAACCTATGTAAATTGTTTTGCTAAAAACTATTCGTAAAAGTGGGCGTGGCCGATACAAAGGTATATGGTGACCTTCCTTGAAGTACAAAGAGCAAACAGAACAAATGGAAAATTACTTTTATTATTATTATACTAGATGTTTTTCCCTGGCATTGGTCAGTCATGTACTTTATTATATGAGTCGGTATTCCTAAAGTATAAAGACTGTATGTGCCAACTTTAAAAAAAACCGTTTACAAATAGAATTTTAATTGCTAAAAAATTAAATTCTTTACTTTGTGAAGTGGCTCATGGCTTTGTTATTATTATTGAGATTGTAAATAAAATATTTCAAAGCATCATTTCAAGCTTAAATTAAGTACCGGCACATATCTTTTTCAACAGGGGCTAGTAAAAATCGTTGAAAAGTGGGCGTGGCAACCTTCCATGGAGTATAGAAAATATATGTAGCAAACTTCAGAGAAATCCATTGAAAACTAAAAATTTGTATAGCGAACAAGCAAAGAAACAGAAAATTTATTATTTTTTATTTGTTTTTGAAAGTTGTAAATTAAAAATTTATTTTTCTGATTATGCAGTCTGTTTAAAAATCAGTAAGCCAGAGTTTAACGTTCTTTTGAAAATATTTAATTAAAAAAATATTTCCAGAAAAATTAATGATAAGAAGCACAAGCCAGTTTTTAAATTGAAAGCCCGTGTTTTTTATTGACTTTAATAAACAAAAGTGTGTGTGTAGGCAATTAAACCAAATAAAATTTGAAACTGTGAGATTCTTACATAATTAAGAAGTGTTTTCAAAATGAGAGCACCAGGGTATTAACACAAGGTTCTTAACCTGCAGTAAGTCATGCGTAAACGGGAAATAAAATTTCTGCTATTTGTAACATCCGTGTATTATTGCATACACTCTTTAATGATTTTTTTTATAAAGACGATTTTTAATAATTTTTTTGTGTCACACCTCTCTTATCAATTAGCATAAAAAAGTTGTCTCAGCTTTAAAAAAAAAAAAAAAAAAGCTACACTAGTAACAGCTAATTATTGTTTTACATGTATGCCAGCGATACATCTCTATTTAAAATAACAAATCTGTATTGTTAGGGCTGCTGGTGATTATATTTTGTTCTTTAAAATTAAGCGAATGATATTGTTTGATATCGAAGCTCCGGCTGATCACATGTTTTAATAAAAATTGTATTAAATGAAATGACTAACTTTTAAACTTTCTACATGCAATGATGACTTTTTAACAAAACACAAAAAAAAAAATAAGCTGAGCTTCACAAAAAGTAACAAACCATTCTTTGTTGTTTTGAGTGGGTGTGTCATTTAAATTAACCTACAAAAGAAAGTTAATAATTTCTTTGTTGTCTGTCAGTTTTTCGTTTCTTCTTTTGATTTCGTTACATAAATTTGAATTGAATCATTCAAAACTTTAACTAAAAGGTGACGTCATTCAAATTAATACATAAAATAATATTTAAATTAAAAAAGTGTGTCAAACACTACAACAAGGATGACTAATATTTCTTAGATTTCTAAAAAAAAAAAAAAACAAAAAAAAAAAACGGAAGTAGTGAGTCAATATTTTTTTTAATAATTTTACCAATAAGAAACAGTGACAAATTTTAGCAGAATTTAAAATTATTTCAAATGAGAAACAAAGGAAACTCCTGTTGGCGTTAAGCTCTATTTTTTTGTTTTTTTTTTAAACAAAATTTACTGAAATTTTTAACCGCTTCACGTTGCATTTTAAATATTTTCTACTTTCAGCTTAAAAGTAGGCTTTGAAATTTTTTTTTTTTTTAATTGAAACAGTGTATGTAGCTTTAGTTGTAGATTTAATAACTCAAAATTAAAAGCATATCTTAGGGAAGAAAATTTATAATAAAGTATAGTATGTACTTCCATTAGGTTTGAGTCGACCCTGAAGAGCCTTACATAAACTAAATAAAAATGTATGTCTATTAACAATGCTGTAAAAATATGAATAAACCCACGATAAAAGAAAATTAAATAAAATGTATTTTCGGCTTTTTTTGGTCTGTGTATAAACAAAAACAAAATTAAAATTTTTTAATATTTCCCTCATCAGGTAAAATCATTAAAAAGAACTGGTTTTAAAAGCCAAAAATAACTCAATTCTTTGAATAACTTCTTAAATTAAAAAAAAAAATATATAAAAAATTATATAATAAGAACGGTTCGTTTTTTAAGCTTGAGGTCGTATTTATAAAAATTATTTTTTTTTTTATTGGATCGAAATATCGATATAAAAATAAATTTTTATTTAGACGTTTTAATAAAAAAAGGTAAGTAGACTTAAAAATGAAAAATTTTATAAAAATAAAAAAAAAGAAATTAAAAATAATTATAAAGAAATTTACTTTGAATATCTATTTTTTATTAATCCTAAAGCTTAAATTCTCTTTTAGTTTTGGCAATTTTCATTGATAAAATCGGGAATGATAAAAGTCCTGCAGAGCAAGAGTACTGGGGTATATGGGAATTTAAAATTTTTATTTTTTAATTTCAGGGTTAGGAGTTAAATATTTTTTATTTCTAAAAATTAAATATTTTATATAAAAGGGAAAAGAAAGATCTATGTCAAAACTTTTTTCATATTACAAAATCTAAACCAAAAAAATCGAATTGAAAAATTTGCATTATTTTTTTACTTGAACAAGTAAAAGTTCGGCTGTGTCGAGTCTTATATACTCTTCGGCGAATTGTCACATTCAAACAAAGCTGAAGACAAGTTCTATCGAAGCTTTTTAGTTGTTACAAACACAAAGATGAATTTCATTTCATACTAAATGTGATGATTTGGTTTCTGTTTTTTAAGGAAATTATTTGAAAACTTTGACCTCACAATTTTATTTTCTTTATAATTACTACAACTGTTGATATTCTTTACCAATTACTTTCTAGAGAAAATTTTTCTAAATCAAAGAATTTTCTGTGATAAAATTGAAAGGAAATTAAAAAAAAATTAATTAAACAAAATTAGTTTTAAGTATTTTTTATTGATTTTTTTGATTTTTTTTTATTATTATTAATTTAAAGAGCTTTTTTTTTAAATATACTCCATTAAAATTATTACTTTTAATTATTTACTACCAAGTACATATTAAATATTTTTAGTTTACAACAATTTACAAAAATAATAAAGAAAATTATTTTAATGAAAATTAAATTTTACAATTGCAATTTATTATGAACAAACAAACAAAAAAAAAAAAAAAAAAAAACAAAAAAAAAATGGCAGTATCTATAAAAAATTAACTGAAGAAAAGGAAAGTCATAAATCATTAAAATGGCAGACGATTAAATTACACTTAATTATTATTATTAAAAATAAAACAAAAAAGCAAAATATTTAACAATAAAGGGAACTGGAGTTTAATGGGTGTGTGTTTCAGGCAGCTTCTGTGTTAAAAAGAAAATTAAATTAAATTAAAAAAAATATTTTACATGTACGAGTATGTAAAGCAACAATTAATTAATTACGCTTATTGGTGGACAAACAATAAATTTAGTTGTTTTTTTTTATTAAAATTATACTTAAACTTTAAAATAGTTAGACAAGAAACTTAAATAAAAAAATAAAAACTATAAATAATAAAAGTCGCGTAAAATAAAGTTAGGAAAGAGTAGATACAAAAAAAAACCTATAAAATACTTCACGAGTTTTTAAAATACAAAATACAAAGTTTCCTAAAGTTTTAATTAAAATCTAATTTAAATAATTATCAAAAGAGTTTAATAATAATATAAAATACAAAATACAAATAATTGAGCCGTTATATTTGAGAGTAGTATAAGTCCACTTTGAATAAAAATTTGTTAAGGGTAATTTAAGCTTACGAAAATTACAGCTCTCTCATTTTTTTCAAATTGGACTTATACCACTTTCAAAAAAAAACCGCTCAGTTGATACTTATTTAGGTAAAAAACAAAAAAACTAAGATTCGTTTGTGTTTATTTAAATAAAAGTCAAGAGAACTGCTTTAAAATTATTCAAATCTAAAGCCGTTTTAAATAATTTCCTTTTTTTTAATTTAGTATTTTAACGAGATTTGCTTGGTTTTGGTTGAGGTCTCTTTGTCATCGGTGTTTTGTTAAATTAATAAGGAATTTTATGTTTAATTTTTAGTAGCATAATAATTGTAGACATTTGGCCAAGCGGCCAAAACATAGCTTTCAATATCACATTCATTGCTGCCGCGCACAATACGGAAGTAACCATGTTCACCCCACCAGGGACCCCAAGAATTGGCAGCAATCTGTAAAGCAGCAAATTAAAATCTCTCAATACCCAAATACTTCATTCATAACTTACCCAATATTTAACACCATCATGTTCCTCACCCCAGCCCACTAGTTTAACGGCATGGAAACCTCTAGGACTGCCACGACTGGCAGCACTGTGCCGGTAAACACCCCCGGAGTAAGAAAAGAAATCTCTGTATACACGCATTGTGGCTTGTACAGGACCAGAGTGATAGATCTCAGCCATTATATCAGTTTCATTTTTGATAGAGTAGGCAGGACCCACTGTGTATAAATCATCACGGTCAACACCGGGAGCGGGTCTGCAGCCATTATCCGACAACAAGCGTCTTCTGTGATGTACCTTACAAGTGTCACGGCGACCCACATAAGGATAGCAATTCTCATCAAGAACACTAAAAAATAATAATAAAAAAAGAAAGACAATAACAAAATGTTCACCACACTTCAATTAGGATCAAGAAGGAATATAAAACCAAAGGGAAAATTGCATCAAATTATATAGAAATTTTGATAGTTATCGAATGACGTAGATGACTGCAGGAATACAAAACTCACAACATTACAAAAAGCACATACATTTTGGTATTGTTTTTGGTATACCCTTGAAATCAGAAAGAGCCGCCAAGGTATTTTAGGATAGTGAAATCCTTCATACGATTCCGGGCTTAGACTTGGTCAGAAATTCACTATGTCACGGGATTCAAGACTGGACTTACATTGGGTAAATATATGAGGTTCAGCCCTCAAGAGCTCTGAAAGTTGTATAACAGACAGCAGAAAACATATTGTGACACTGTAGTGGTGCAATTTGGACCTGTTTTCGTTACTTTCAACATCACTATCTGCAATCATCTGATATGGTGATCCAGTCATTAAAGAAAGTTTTTAAATTCTTAATACTGAATACTAGACTTAAGGAAAATTTTTTACTTGAGACCAGTGCTACAATAGCGGCATAAAAAAACACCATTTTGGCAACGCATTGTGTCATTTTAACAACGCATTATTGGCAACATAGCGTTACAGAATTAACAACAAATGGTGTCAAATTTACACCATACTGGTGTCGAATAGCCATTATATCGGTCATAAATAAACACCATCTGGTGTCAAATTAATACCATTTGGTGTCAATTCCACAACGTTAGTTAACAAGTTGAAAAAAAAAAATAAAATCGTACCTTTTTTTTAAGTTGACAACCAACCGTTGTCGATTTGTACACGCTTATTAACAAATTTAAATTACTCATTGTCAATAAAATTGATAACATGATGGGGTCAAAATGACTACATACGTTGTTGATATTGCAACGCGGTTTTTGGCTCAATGCAAGTGACTCGTTCCCGCTTCTATTTCTAATTATGGAGTCAAACTAAAAATTGTTTATTCACTACTGATGTTGCTTTCATATACGTTAAATTGCCTTCTCAATTATAGCATGGCTAGAATTAAACAAAACTCTTACCCCTGTTTATGAAGATAACGCCAAGCCGCATCCAAATGACCACCATCACAACCCTGTTGTTTGCGTGTACAAGACAAAATATTTTGTGCTGACAATTGTATAATTTCTTTGCCTTGACTTTGAATAGCAAAACGATCCGAGGCCACTGAAGTAGTGGATAGAACCCAAGAAGAACCGCACCAACCTTAAAAAGGAAAAATAAACATTTAATTAAAAAAAATATGATAAAATAAGTTCGTAACCAAAAAACCTTTACCTTGATCAGGTATGTCGGAAATATAATTCGACCATTTTTCAATGGCATTAAAGTTTCTGGGCAAACCATCGACTTTATTGTGCAAACCAATCATGGCCTTGACACGGAATGTGGGTTCTTTGGTACCCAAACGTTTCACCAGGCCCTCAGAATATTTATGACCCCACCATTCACTGTATTTGCGTGCAGACCAACCCAAGTTATAAATAGAATTCACATTGCGTATCAAGGCATCATCGGTGAGGCACAAATCGCTATCACAAACTACACGGCCACCCTCTAAGCAGCGACATTCATTGCAATTGTCGCGTGTAGTATTAAATTTATTAAAATAGACACCATTGTGCAGGCAGCTGACAATTGGGTCTGGTTCACTTTTGCAAAATGACCGATAGTCGGGACAGCAATCGCCAGCCACATTGCGATCACAAAATTCATCACAGTAGCAAAGAGTGTCTAGAGTTTTTTTTAAAAAGAAATTAAAAATGTGTGTGCGATTTAAAAAAGAAATTAAATTTTTTAGCTTACTAGCAATAGGCACCGAACAGCTGTCATGTCTGTTGTCACAGCAACTGTTAATTCTCTGGCAGTAGGGTCCTGGATAATCAAATTTTAGTGTGTGATCAAATGCAAAGGCCATGGAAGTTAAACCCAGGAGACAAGCGGCCAATAGCATCAGGTGTCTTTTGACCATTTTGGGATAAGGGGAAAATTCACTCACTACTACAACAAATAATGTGTGGAAATTAACTAAAAATAGAAAAAAAAAAAAAGATTTTAAATTAGTTTGCTAAATAATTAATCAACTTAAAAAATGTAAAAGTTTTTGAAAAATTTACAATAAAATTGATAAGTTGGGTGGGTTCGGCTAAAAAGCTAATTGGTTGCTTGGCTGGTTAGTGACCAAGTAGCAGTGATGACTAGCTTTTGCTTTAGTTTCATTTCAGTTAATTATTTTGGTTTTTCTTTTTTTTTACGAAAAAGTAACAGCATCTCGATAAGCTTTCATATTGTATTTTTTAAAAATTTTGTTTTCTTTTTTCTTGTTTTAGTTTTTTAGTTGTGGAAGTAGAGCAGCTACAATAACGCTGTTGTAGCTGTTTAATTGTTTTGCAATATTTGTTTATAGCAAAAATTATTTATTTTTTAAAGATGCTGCATATTTGCCTGAAATTTATGCACCCACTTTATTTTGTGTGTGTTTGTTTTTAATTAAACCATTAAGAAAATGGTCTAAAAAGTGAGCACGAATTTATTAAATTTCCATTAAAATTTTTTTTTTCTTTAGGATGCTTTTACTTGTCAAAATAAGTAAAATTTATTTATTTTTTTAATTATTTTTGACAGTTCACTAAACATAAAATATTAAAAATTGTTGTTTTTATTAGTCTAAATTAAAAAAAAAATATTTTGTTTAAATTTTTTAAGAAGCTAACACAGCCTTTTTTTGAAAAAATAAAACCACAAACCGCAGAATATTTCAATTTTATTTCAATATTTAGCAAGTATTTAATAAAAAAACACTTTTTTTTTTAGAAAAAAACTTAAACAGGCATGTGTCTATGTATTCCGGGTTACTACCACATTAACGTACAAATGAATTTTGTGTTTTTCTTATGGCCTGTCATTAACAAAATGAAAATAATTAAAAAAAAGTATCACAGGAAAATAACAAAAACTTCAGAAATTTTTTAAGACAAGTCAGCGGTTTTAAATTTTTTTTTTTTTTTATTAATTTTTCCTATGTGTGTATGAGTGTAAATGTATTTAAACATAAATAAACAATTAATTTTGCATACAATTTAATAACGTTGCTGATGTTTTTACAAAATGTAATTAGAAACTTTGTGTTCGTTTACGGATAGAAAGCAGCAGTCAGTAGCAGTAGCAGCAACAGCAATAGCAACCTACAGCTACAACCTCAACAACATAATCAGAAAATGTTAAAAAGCAAAAAAGCAAACAAGAACGCCAATAAAAAACTGCTAAACTTACACTATTTAAAAAAAAAAAAAAAATATTGAAACACTAATTGAAATATGAGTGGGTGCATTTACACAAGTAGTTACTTAAAAAATTAAAAACTACACCATTTCCTTCTCTCACATATTTTAGCGATTAAAAAAAAAAAACTTCAAATCAATAACTAGACTGAAAATTTTAGTTAGAAAAAATTAAGAAAAAACAAAATCTTTTTAATTCAAAACCGTGTTTCTATTAGCAAGTTCAGTGGGAAATAGTTTAAATATTAAAGAATAATTTTTTGTTAGTATGAGACGTACGTAGCAAATAAAATTCGAAGCGACATTTTAAAACCGGCCTCAAACCAAGAAGAAAATCAAAAAAAAACAAACAAAACAAAATGTTATCATTAAATATGTATCTGGAGCTGTTTGTTAGTTTCTTTTCATTATCTTATGCAAATTAAAAAAAAAAAAAAATTTTTACTTTTAAACAAACATGCACGCAATGACTTAAATAAAAAAACGTGTTAAGTTATACAAGCATTTAGACTAAAAAAAAAGACATAAATTTTATATGTAAAACTAAAATACATTTAAAATTGTCACTTTCAACTAAGGCTTTTACTTTTTTTCTCATGCCCAAGAATTAAAAAAAATTTTTAACGGTTTTTTTAAAACTTTTTCTAAAATATTTTAAAACACTGATTTAAAATCTGGACTTTATTTTTTTATGTTTAAATTGGCTTTCACATCCGTGCTATTTCCTTAGCTCAAAAGGTGACATGATATATGTAAGATTTTTGAAAAAACGCCTTGTTATATTTTATGATAAAAAAAATTCAAAATTCCGCAACAAACTTTGCTTCAAGTCGTACCCACATCGTTTTTAAATAGGCTTTGTACCAAATTAAAAAAAATCCTTTTATAGAGAACAAACCAACAGAAAAATTAAGTTTACTTCTATAGATAATAACAAGAAATGAACAATTTAATATATCAGCCGCTATATTTAAAACTGGTGTAAGTCCACTTTAAAAAAATAGTCAGGGGTAATTTTAGTTAGCTGGTGTCTATGTATTCATAAAATTACCGCTAACAAATTTTTTTTAAATAGCGGACTTATAACACTTTCAAGTATAACGGCTAATTTCTATTAAACAATTTGTTTTTAATTTAATTTTTATACTATACTCATGCATTTCACATAACAACTTTTCCCTTCTTTACTTTATTTTATTGCCTTTATTTTGTTTTTAATTTTGCTTTATTCACTAAGGTTGGGTAGAGTGATATTTATGTAAATATTTCTCGTATTAAATAATCTAAATATTATTTCTAACTGTCTTTTTGGCTGTCTGTATGTGGGAAATGCATTATAAAAATTTAGAAAAAAAATTAGCCCTTATTTTTAAAAGTAGTGTAAGTCCATTTTTATAAAAAAATTAATCAAGGGTAGTTTTAGTTAAATAAACTCTTTATCTTACTAAAATTAACTTTAAATATTTAAAAAAAAAAATTGACTTATACTATTTTCAAAAATTACAGCTCAATTCATAAAAATAATAAATAACAATAATAATGGCAGCAGTAACAATTAAACAAACAAAAATATAAACAAAAAAACAGTTGTATTGCTTTAAATGAATAGAATAATTACATGCAGTAAAACCACAATATAAACTTATAATATTTTAACCGCAAAAGATCTGGTTTTAATCACAACTGTAGGCTTTAAGGTTGAAAGGGTTTGTAATGCATTAAAAATAAAAATAACAAGAAAAATAAGTTTAAGAGATTTTGAAAACAGAAATTTTCAATGGAAACTTAAAAAAAAAATAATTTAAGATTTTGCTTTTATTACCCACATTAACACCTACAACCCTCTTACACATAATTTCAACAAAAACTTGTTACGAAAAAATATAACAAATAAGATTTTGTTTTTTAAGGCAAATTAAAAAATACAGCCAAACATTTTAAATAAAAATAATTAAATAATTATGACTTTTTGGTTCTTGTTTTAAATTGTTTTTTTTTATTTATTTATTGAAAATGCAAATGCTACAAAATGATTCAAACTTTATTTTTAATTCAATTACGTTTTATGATTCCGTATACACACCTCCTCCCATTCACGCTTTTCACCTCAGATTTAAGCACAAAAGATTAGCAAAAAACCATAAATAAAAACAAATAATAATTAAGTAGCAAATACAAATTTGAATAATTTCTGTTTAGATCTAATGAAGTATGAAATGAAAAACAAAAACAAAAATGCGAAACCAATTCAAACAAAACAAACGCATTTCATTTTTGAATTTGAATGTGACAGTTAATAAGCTGAACAACTTGTTTGTGTGGATGAGTAAGAAGCAACAAAAACAAAACCGGATGACAATCAGTAACAGATTTAACGGTCCGGTCTGTCCAAATGTCCTCCTCGTTAGAAAATTAAAAAAAAAAATTATATTTAGTATCTGAACTGCTTTTATTTTTTATCAAGCAGATTTTAGCAAAGATTTATTTGAACTACAGGGGGACATTTTGGAGTTTGCATTTAAACAAAGCAAAATAATAATATTTTGTTCAATTACTGACTACATTTTGATGCTCTTATCAAAAAACCTTAACGTTGACTTTAAAGTCTATATTAATTTATTTTTAATAAGAAGGTGAGTGTTTTTGCTACTGCATAAATAAAATTTTTTCTAAAAATTATTCCTTAAACTTTTAGTTCATTTTAGCTCACCCTTTCTTGTATGACAGTCATATGTAATTGCTTAAAACTGGCTTATCTTGCTTGTTGTTTTGATTAAAGTAAATTTGTATCGATTTGTTTTCTTTTTAGTAGAATTTTTGTGTTGAATCTCTTAACAAATTATTTATGTTAAGCATGTGTAGGACCAGTTTAATTTTTTTTAAGCCATCATCCAACTAAATTTCCTGTATTATTTTGATACAATTAGAATATACTTTAAGACGGCTTACTGCTAGTAATCGCATGCTAAAGACACTAAAGTTTTGTTTCTGTAGCACAACTGATCTAAAAAAATTTTTGTGAAAAATTCCCAACATATAAATTGCTCATATTTTTACTCAGAATTTTTTATTTCTTTCTAAATTAACAAGTTAAGAAAGTTTATAACAAAATGTGTTGCTGTCTGTGTTCCTTATCATTAAATTCATTAAGGTAATAGATTTATAGCAAAAACTATTAAACTAAGTTTAATAGTCTTTGTTTATAGGCTTGTGTTTAAGTATGCGTATGAGTGTGTGTACTGCCTGCCAGAGTTCTCTCATTGCCATTGATAATTTTTATTGTGTCTTTGGATATTATCTAATGTGATGTAAGAACTCGTCATTTGCTTTGATAATTTGGGGTTGTTGTTATCATTTAATTGTGCTCATTTGATACCAAATTAATTTATTTAATTATTTATTTTTTTCTTTTAATTACAAACAAACAACACTATTATAGAAATTTAGTTTTATTTATTTTTTCTTAATGTTTTTAAAAATATTTTATTAGTAAAGAAAGTGCTTTTTAAAGCTCAATAAGTCCAAGAAAAGAATTTTTTCTATCTTCTATTTATCAAGTACGAGTACTTTTATTGAAGTGTAGTTTGTTAAGCAAAGAGTTGTAAGCAAAGATTACTAGTAGGCTAGCATTCAAGTTAAGGTTTTTTGTTAAATAAATACTATTATAGAGTAACTAGGACTTTCTTAAATGTGTAAGTTAGGGGAACGATAACGCACGATTTTTTGATTTCGGCTCACTAGAACTCTTAATTTTGTGGTGTTTAAAAAACATGCATAAGTTAAAAAATTAGGGGTGTGAAGCTAGGCTAAACGGCTTCTCATCAGGGTCAAAAATGGGGGAAAACGTGAAGAAATCCACGAAATACGTAATAACTGTGTCTGAGTCGATCTTAGGGGGGTAAAATGTAAGACCGACTCTCACTGATATTTGCTTCCCTACATTTTTTGTGAACGTACCTACCCCCTATTTACTCTCCTTAACGGGGCCTCCATACAAAATCCATTTTTTATAAAATTAACCCCCACCACTAGCTTCAGAGTGCCCCTAGAGGAGCCCAAATTTTTTCAGAACATACCTAACCTCTAACTCCAATCCAATACAAAATATCTTTGTTTTTTTAAATTTTTTTTACGTATATACTTTTTTATCATTGTGCTAATTGCGTTTCGTAAACTAAAATTATTTGCCTACAAAGACTCCGGGGACTGATATGCCTAGCGTTCAAAAACAGTGTCCCCAAAAAGAAAAGTTTACAACCGAGTAAATTCAATATAATTTATAATTTTTTGAAATACTTCATAAAATGAAAGTGGTGCCTGTTCGAAGTCTCGTATTTTACAAAAAAAAAAAAAAAAAAAAAAAAACTTTATAGAATTTTAAGTACTAGTGTAATCAGATGACCAAAGTGGATCAAACATGCAGTTATTCCAAAGAAAAAAAAAATTTTTTTCCATTTGCTGCACAGTGTATTAAAAGCTTGCAAAGCTAAGTTTTGTCCGAACAAAATTTTTGTCCGTATAAAAAAAAATTTTTGTCTGCACAATTTTTTTTTTTATATGGTTTCAAATTTCTCCCATAAAGAGAAGGCTCAAACCATGTAAAACAAAAAAATAATGTGCGGACAAAAATTTGCTGTGCAACGTGGGGCTGAATTAAGGGCAGCGAGCAACTCCTATCGAAATTTAAAATTTTTTCATAGTTTCAATAGTTTTCATTCGATATCGAATGCGGTTATTTGGGCCCAGACTTGGTTCTCTTCGGTTTATATTTAAGTTGTATGTGTGTGTAAATGCTTTTTAAAGTGTTTTAAAATTAATTTTAGTTTTAAAATATACATCGGAAAAAAAAAGTTTTTCAAACACCTTTTTTAAATTCCTTGTCAATCAATAAAAGTTAAACAATTAAAATATTTACTTGCCAACAACAATTAGCACTAAACACAAATAATATTATTTACATTTTGTTTGTTTGGTTTTGTTTTACTTTCACTCTATTGCTACGCAAACTATGTAGTTGGTAGCAAACAATCTCCCACACATGAACACAAGCCACACAAAGGCTCTCTGCCATACAAATTTCATTAATCAAACATTCATTCATACTTGTTGGTTTATAAATTCATACCAAATAAAATAATGCAAAATTAAACATGCATTCACAACAGTTACCAGCAGCATCATTACGATTAGCATTATCATCATCATGAACAACGTCATTCTTTATTATTTTTATATTAAAGATCATGATCACATTATTTTTATTTCTTTCTTTTTCTTTTCCTTTAATTTTTTTTATTTTTTTTTTTTTTTATCTTAAAATTTCTTGGCATATTCACAGGTGTTGTACTGTCGTGTTCCCCAAAGAAAGACCGACCAACCAACTATAAACAAAATTTTCTTCCTTCTTTTTTTTTAATTTATTTTTTGGTCAAATTTGTTTATCTTTAGAACAAAAAACAAACCCATTCAAATATAAGAAAAATTTTTTTTTAACAAGCAAAGTGGGCAAAAATTGTTTATGTAGGCAGTCAGTCATTAACCCATGGGGGTGTTTTAAGGTTTAATTAAAGATAAAAATTTAGTCAAATTATTTAAATTTTTGTGGTATCTTTATTATAATTTTTTTTTTGTATTTTACTTTGTTTAATGATTTGTTTGTGTGTTTTCAATGTCAATAAACTTTTTATCTCATAAAAAAAAAAGTTTATTTAAAACACATTTTACATTTTTGAATATTTTATGGCAGAATAAATGATTAAATAAAAATATTTACGTTTCAAAAATTTGAATGTAAATTTTAAAGAAAAAACTAATAATTAATCTCACTCCTATAATTAAATTTCTTTTCGAAGAAACACAAAAAAAATTCATACCACTAACGCGTTTTGTCAGACAGTCGTAGGGTTTTTAACTGATTAATAGTTATGACGTTTGTAGGAATATCACAAAAATTTATGTAAATTTTTCAAAATATCCCAAAAATTAATACGACTTTAAAAATTTATTATGTTTACAGAAAATGTGAATTTCTGCTGGTTTAATTTAAAAATACAATTTATTCATTTCTTGGCTTACAAATTATATTAATTTAAGGCTTTTAATTGTTTTTTATATAAAACTATAGGCAGTGTCAATTTAATAATAGAAAAAAATGTATTTTCATGCCTAAATTGAATTTAAAAAATTTCATTAAACGAATATTTCATGGAATAAATGAAATTGTTTTGGTTAAAGCAACTATTTGATTAAGTTAATGAAATTCTTTCATTAAATGAAAGAATATTTCATTGAATTAATTTTATATTTAATTTTGTAATGAAAGGTTTTAAGTGTTGAATACATATTTTCAATGGATTAACGAACAAAATTTTTTCAATGTTCACAAAAAGCAATTAGTTTTTCCTATTCACTTAGTTTTCCAATTTCAAAAGTCACACACTGCCAAAATTTATGCCCTAATTACGACATTCCATATCAATCAAAATTTAGTTTAAATTGTATTGAAGTTTCAAATGCTATCGAGTGCTTTAATATAAAATAATTTGAATTACTTTGTAAAATTTTTATTTTTCACATGAAAATTGGCTACAAATAAATGATATATGATTGCAAGGGTTAATCTGCAGTGCGGTTTATCTCAAATTGATTGTCTTTTAATAAATAGGTCAGCAATATCTGTGTTTAAATAAAGAAAAGCTGCTGCACTTTATGGATAGAAACGAAAGACTCAAAAACATAAAGCGGAAAAAACTGTCAATTTTGTTTGGTTTTGCTTAGCTGAATCGTATAAGCAAAACCCTTTGCAATATTTAGAAAATATTCGAATTTCAATTCTCATTCTCTTACTAAGGCTCGAATTCACAATCTTTAGTTAACTAACAGCTGTGGTTTGAAGCATAGACAGTCAACGGTGTTAATTTTTATTAGCAGTCTTAATTCAAATTAACTCCATTTCAATATGTATTAGCTTAACGTAAATATTTGAAATCAAACTGAATTTAGCTTTCTCAATATGGCAACAAAGTCGAAAATCAATCAGCTGTTGTCAAATGTTTTGTATTTGTTAAATTAAAGTGGTTTCAAAGTCAGCAAAGGTGAGTTTTTTTAATTGTTTTTAGAGAAAAAAAAAATATCACAAGCCATTTTCTAACATTTTAGATGTTCAAGGGAAAGAAGAGTTATGTACATTCTCTTAGAGTTATGGGCGGAATGTACCACCGTATTTCACAAAATAGTTGTTTACAAACAAACAGCTGTTTACTAAATGCAGCTACTGTCGTCTGTTAGGGTAAAATTTTAATGAGATTTTAATGCAAATTAATTGAAAAATATTTATTAATTTTCTTAAATTATAATTCTAATTTATAAGGTAAGAGGAAAAAAAGGGGGAGCAATGTCATCTTAGGCCTGCAGCTCAAAAAATTTAAAAATAAAAATTAAACTTTCAATATAAATTTTAATATAAAAGTTGTTGCTTAAAACAAAGTGTAAGTAAGTCCACTTTTTTCTAATAAGTTAGCCGGTAAATTAGGTATGATAAAGCCATTATCTTACAAAAATTGCCACTTCTGATTTTTTTTAACTTAAAGTGGACTTATACTATTTTCAAATAAAACAGCTCACATGTGTTGTCTAGTTTATACAATTTGTTTTAGCTGTAATTAGTTATAAACAAGAAAAGAAAATAGCTTTAAAGGGTACAAATAATTTGAGAGTGACACTTGTTTGTTGCAATGCCAACTAACTCAGGCTATTTTTACTAGATGATGATGCTTCACAATCATGTAAGAGCATTTTTTAAATTCACTAAATATTTGAAATTTTTTTACACAAAAAAAAAATACCTTAATTGAATTTTGCCTTTTCACTTATTTTTAAAAAATTACACAGAGAAAAAATAACACAAAAAAAAAACAATTCAGAGAATTATGTGAAAGTGAAAGGAATTAAATAAAATTTTTTTTTATTTTTCTTTCAACAAATCGGAAAGATTAGAAAGTTAAATTACTTTTGATAATTAGCTTTCGGCAAGAATTCAATTCATGATTGCCAAATTTAAAGAAAGCCCAGTTAAAAAAAAGAAAAACAACCTTTTACACTGAAAGATATTTTATTGATTAAATGTTTATTTAATATGTAAAGTGTTTGCTTGTTTTGCTATGGGTTAGCTTGTAGAGAGACTAAAATTCTTAGTTAAAAAATGCTAGAGCCAATTAAACGTTTAAAAAAAATGTATCATATTGATTAAGTTTTCAAATTTAATATTAATTATTTGACTGTTCTTTTATATTAAAATAAATTTATCAAGCTTTAGCTCTTCTTTTAAAAAGTTTATTTCAATATCATGTTAATGATGATGTAGCGTCATCAAATATTAACGCAATATCCAATTTTTAATAAATAAATTTAAACTTTTAATTGAAATCAATTTTAATTTTAATAAAAAAAATTTCAAAGACGTTGTTTTGAATTTTCCATCGATATCGACTGAAATAATTTTGAGCCTGTCGCTAATTTTCAATGTAATCAATATGTCAATTTTTTTAATAAAATAATTTAATTGATAAATATTTTGTTTATTAATCACTTTTTTACTAGATAAAAGATCAAGGGAATTTTTCATTTAAATTTTATCGATCACCGTAATTTGGCCACAATTTTTTCATAAACAAAATTTAATAATAAAAAAAAAAGAATTCACTTAAATCCTTATAAAAAAATACAGACAAATATAGTCAAAATTTTTAGTTGTATTGAATACACTGAAAGAATTTAATATATTAATCCAAAGAAAAAATTCATTATTTTTCAACCAATAACAAAGTTACATTAGACTAATGAAATATTTCATTAATTTAATGAATTATTTCATTAATTTAATGAATTATTTCATTAATTTAATAAACAAATAAATATTATTTGTAAATAAAAAAGGTAAAATAATCAAGATTTATATAAAAAAATCAATTATAAATTTAATTAAATTTTTCATTAATTAAATTAAATATTAATACATTGAATAAAATATTTCTAATTCAATAAAATACTTCATTAATTTAATGCTCAATAACTCAAAGAAATATTCATTAATTGAATTAATAAAATGCATTAAATATTTCATTAATTCAATGAAATATTGCATTAAATTAATGAAAAATTTTATTCAATTAATGAAACCTTCATTAAATTATTGAGTGCTCATTAAACTCCTTAATTTATTTCAATGAAGTTTTCATTTATTTTATGAACTATTTCATTGAATTAATGAAATTTTGTTAGAAATCTTATGAAACATTGAATTGTTCTTTTAGTGTATGAGCATAAGCATTTTAAAATGATTTCTAATTAAAAAAAAACCCTACCAAAATAAACAAAATATTAAGACATCGATTTGTTCTAAATCGTCCTTAGTTACCATAATAAAAAAAACTGTTTACAATAAAATCAGTCATAAATAAATAAAGTTGATCACAATTGTTTGCCAAGTTTTTTTGATCACTTAAACAAAAACTTAAAATTTTTATATAGAAGTTATAAAACTAAAAAAAAATTTTTAAATTTAAAATTTATACTCAACGCTTTTTTAGTTCAAAAAATTTTTTATGTTGTAAATTGAGCAGCCACAATTATGAAAATATTTTGGTAATACAAGATCACTTTTTTTAAAAAAAATTGTTAAGCATTTAATTAATTTGTAACACTATGAATAACTAATTTAATAAAAATTATTTGAAACAAAATTTTATATTTTATAAAAAATGCTTTTAAAAAATATTTACTTTTAAAATATCTCAAACAATAGCCCGCCAAACGACTTTTCAAAATAACGTGCTTTTTTCGTTTTATTTAATTTTTGCTATAAATGTCCTTCTGCTATTTAAGAAGCAGTTCCTTTTTTTATTTAACAAAGAACAACTTTTGTATGATTAGCGAAAAAATATTAAATATAATATTTCGCGATCGCGACTCGATATCAACTGAATTCACAAATAAATTCGCAGCCCAACAAAACCTGCTGACTTTGCTTTCTTCTTCTATCGGAACTCAAAACGAAAAATAACGCTGTCAGCAGCAACGTTGGCGTTAAATTAACAAACTTCGTATGAGCAAAAGATAAACAAAAATTGTGGCGGCATCAATAGCATTTAAAAAAATAAAAAAGAATAACAAAAAACATTAAAATGAAAAGAGAAACAATTCTATAGAGCAGCAATTAAATTTGATTAAAGAAAAATTAAAAGAGTAAAATTGAGCTACCGCCGTTAAATTTAAAATCAATTGACTATTTGAAGAAAAGATTTTTGTATTTAATGCTTGCTCTCTATGCTGCCGGCTAAATGCTCTTATTACTTTGTCAGTTAGAAGAGCACAATAGTTGAGTTCACATTTGTTTACTTAGGGCACAGAGTTGTCATGTTAACTGCACAAGGATTTGGGCAAATCCAACAATAACATGCTAGTAAATTCATTTGAGCATGCAACACCTTTCGCTTGGTTCGATAATAATTTTGGAGTAACTCAAACCAACTCTTCAGGCAATTTTTATAGTTTTTTTATTAAAAATAATTTTGATTACAAAAAAATTTTTAATAAAAATATTATAAAAATTTACATATTTTGAATTCAAAAGTTTAACAAAATATCAATCTTTATTTATGCTTATTCCGAATATAAAAAAACACTGTGTGTTTGGAATAAGCACAAATAAAGATTAATATTTTATTATGAAAATTTTTTTAAAATTTTAGCTTTTTTTCTAGCAATTATTTCGAAATAAAAAAAAATAATTTGAATTTCATATAAAAGTTTTCCATTTCACACTTAAAAATAATTTTACATACTCGTACAATGAGCGTGTATTCATGCAAATGCCAGTGATAACTGATTATGGAAATTTTAATTTTACTTCAATTACAATAAAAGAGCACAGTTTGCTCTTAAATGTTCTCTTTCCCACCAACCAACCAACACCTGTATAAAATATTCTACAAATACTTGTGCAAAACTTTTGTCTGAGACTACCAGAAACTGCAAAACATTAAACGCAACCGTAATTTCCCAAATTATTGTTGTTGAACTTTGAATCATAAAGCAAACAAATATCAATGACGACATACATACTTCATAAGCTCAACAAACATGCCTACATTGTATTTATAATAAATTAATAATTTTGATTTACAACACTAGAGCAGGGTTAAAACAAATTGACAGTAAAAAATATTTTTATTTACACAAAATTAAAAATTTGATTTTAAAAACTAAAATTTTATATAAAATTAAATTTAAAATAAATTTCTAATAAAATTTATAATTTGTTTTTTCAATTAATTTTATATTTTTTTGACTATAGAAATGCAGTTATCACAGCCAAGGTGATATCAAGAAAGCATGTGTGAGTTTCAAGTTTTTTTCCTGATTTGTCAAGGTTGTCCATTAATTATCTTTGTACTTTTTGATAAATCAGGAATATTATTTTAAACATACCTGAAATTTTGATTGCTAACAAATTTCGTTCTCACAATCGAAGATGTTTTCTGTTTCTAAAAAAAACTGCTCTTAAGGGAACATAAACCACTTCATATTTAGCTTTCTAAAAAAATGCAATACAAATTGTTTACTATAACCTTTCATTCATTATAAATCTTGTTCGTTATAAATGAACTTCATGGTAATGATGATCAGCAATTTATCAAACTAAAATAGGGGAAAAAGAGAGAGAGAAAGAGAGAGAGACGGCGAATAAAGATATTTTTAAGGGATCGTAATTCTGATGGTGGCAACAGAGTTAGACCAGGACCACACACGGCAAGTTTAATTAAGCAATTCTTTCTCAATTCTCTTTTAAAATTGTCCAAACACAAATTTTTTGTTTGGGCAACTTTAGCATTCTTATTCAGTCATTCAATTAGCCTTCAAGCTATCTGTCTTCTTTTTTTACATCTTTATAAGAGATACGAAGAGAGAACAAAAGGGAATTGCCGAGTACCAGCAATTGTGTACACCTTTCCATTCTTCTTTCCTCTCTTTCTGCTACAAAATCAAGAATTGCCCAATACAATTGCTGTGTGTGGTTTTGGTCTGAGTGAGATAATGCGTACGTTGATGGATATTTTTTTTTTTTGGTTACAGCAAAATTTATTACTCATTTCATAGACATTTGCAAAGCAATGAAAAATAGAATTCGAAAAGAAAAAATAAAACTAAATACAAAAGTACGCATGTGCTGTGAACAGATATTGTGTGTGTGTGTGTGATGTACCTTTAAAATTTTTCCCTTTACATTTAAAATGTTCCCATAGATGAGTAGCGTAATAACCTATCAATCTGGGGATTGCAGCTTCAATTCCTGCCTAAAACCTATGTGTTTTTTGCAGACAAGTCAAGAAGGTGATTGGACTTGTGTGTTTAAAAAAAGTTAAAATAAGAAACCAAAACTTTATAGATTTCTTGGATATCAGTTCAAACTAAATTAGAGCGGCAAGCATAGCGCTTTTTAGCACCCAACATACCTAAATAAGAGCGCGTGCGTATTCTCTACAGTAGTTTATTTATTTATTTATTTATTTATTTCTGTCTATGGACAATTTATCCTTACAGACGCATATAATACAATAAAGTTTAACTATTTAAATACATTATAATTTTACATTTAATGACATTGATATTTAACGAAAAGTCAATACAATTACTTAATTTATTGAACTGATAGCATATTTTTCTGAACGGATCAGCATTTGCGTAGTTTGTTCTAAAATATTCAACAGAAAGTAACTCATAATGGCGTGAATAGCGTTGCGGTATATTGAAGGAAATGTTGCTTAGTAGAAATCCGGATACAATATCCCCATTCATTAGTTTTAGGAGAAAAGTGACATTTAGCATTGTTCTCCGGCTTTTTAAGGTTGGTAATTTAATTAAAGCGAGTCTACTATTATATGACGGGAGATTAAGGGGATTCCAATGTAAACTTCGAAGGCAGAATAACAGAAATTGCTTTTGTACTGATTCAATCGTTTTGTCATGTATGTTGTAGTGTCAATCAAATTGTTATAAAACCCACTAAAGACAAACAAAAATAAAGTTAAAATGCTAGAGTCAAAAGAACGAGCTAAAATGTCATTATTAGTTTACAATAACTAAACAAAAATAAAAAATAAACAATTGTTTTGCAGCCAACTTCATTACAAAACTGGATTTTACAAGCACTCAGCGCTGCCATCAAAATATTTCTTTATGTTTCATACATTTTTGACAAATAAAATACACTAGCCGCACCAATTTAGGTATGACTGCATACTTTTTTGTTATGTTTACATTTTATTAATAATTTTAAAATTAATTTGTGAATATTTTTTTTGTTTAAATTAATTTCCTTGCATTTAATAAAAAGAAAATATAATTAATTTAGTTGTAAATAGAATGCATGAAATTTAATTAAATAATGAATCTAAAATTAAATGAAGTAATTCAATTGCATTTAATTTAATTAAATACAAAATCCTACATTTATATAATTTTAATGAAAAAGGCAGTAAAACAAAATTGAATTAATTTCAATGAAATTAAAGTAGACAGAAGAACTAGACAATTTTAAGAAAATAATCATATAAATCGAGCTAACAAGACCAAAAGATGACTTTTTGCGAAAAATTGATGTTGATTTCACTTTGCCTCCTTACCCATTGAACGAATTGTATTTCATACTTAATCGGAACATATTTTCTTTACAAACCAATAAACAAAATCACTGCTCTCTCAAAAAATATTTGTTTATATTTAAATATGAAAAAAGTATTCTTACTGACACTTTAATTTTCCTACTAACCATCAACGGCACAATTTCTGTGTTAAGACTGTTGCCAAGATATTATTGTTATCTTTTGTGAACACACTTTTCTATTATCGATCACGGCTATATTTATTAGCACAACCAAACAAGTACGTATAAAATATTTTGAATTCCTGATAAACATTTTTGCTTTTTAGTTAATAATTTTTTTCTATAAATTTTTTTATATACTTACTTGTACGTACTTAATGATAAATGTTTTTTTTTTATTAATTACCAACTCCCATTTTATTTATTTATTGTTGTTGTTTGTTCATTTCGTTATTGTTTGGTATTTAGTGCAAACTCATTTAAAATGTCCCATATAAACACTTTTGCATGGCAAGTTATTTGCAAAAAAAAATACATATTCCAGAGATTATTATTTTATTTTGTTCGTGTTTCTGCTATTTTATCTCTGCCTGCTTAATAAATTAAACAAGTTCTTGAGCGTGTGTATGAGTATGCAAATATCTATAAGTTTCAGATTAACAGGAATTTTAGTTTCGTTTGTGTTTTTTTGCGTTTCTGGTATCAAGAAAAAAATTTTTTTGTGGTGCTGAGATTATTATTTTTATCAAATGAGCTCACTTTTTTTTGGAATGAATATCTCTCTTTAGTTGCTTAAATTGATGGTTAATATAATTAAATTAAAATGGACTTTGGAACTTGGCCAATATATTCTCCAGGTGGTGTTATTGTAGTCCATAAACAAAAATTGTATTTCTAAATTACACTACTGCTTACTTTTCACGACACTAACCAAGTGTAAAGTTTTGTTGCCTCATATTAACCTTTTCTGTTCCACTAAAATAAAAAGAGTTAATCTACTAAAGATCTTAGTAGCTTTCTTGAAATTGTACATTAGGATAAGCTATCCTTCTTAGTACCTATTGTGTTAAGAAAACAATTTTAAAATTCCCATTACATTATCCAACCCATACCAAAAAAGATTAACAATATTTTTTTACGTAGTTTGAGCTCTCTCGTTATGATATACACTTCAAAATTCATAGAAAAAATTTTGTACAAACGAAATTTTGTGCTGACAAAAATTCTGTGCTGGCAAAAATTTTGTGTTGACATAAATTTTGTGCTGACAAAAATTTTGTGGGGACATAAATTTTGTGCCGACAAAAATTTTGTACTGACAAAAGTATTGTAGTGACAAAAATTTTGTGCAGACAAAACTATTGTGCTGACAAAAATTTTGTGATGACAAAAATTTTGTGCTGACAAAAATATTGTGGAGACAAAAATTTTGTGCTGACAAAAATATTGTGGAGACAAAAATTTTGTTCCGAACAAGTGGACGAATGACCCTTTCATATATCTTTATTTAAAAAACATTTTTACGTCTGCTTACTTCTATTTTCTCGAATTCTCAAAAGGCAAAAGCACCAACAGAAGAAAAGAATTTTTAAATATTTCAGTTCATTTAATTTTTTTTATTTCCAAATAAATTTTTTAAGACTTATTGTCAATGTCCCAAAATTTAAACACACAAATTGATGACTGTGGCGATTTCTTTATTAATGAACTTCAATGTCAAAAACTGTGAATTTTATTGCAAATAAAATTATTCAAAAGGACTTTAATTGAAGTCTTCTCCGAAATATACTCGTAATATTTTATTTAAACTCATTTATATGCGAAACATGTAATAAATAACAAAAAAAATTCTGCTCTTTTTCCATTTCATTTTCCATTATTTTTTAATAAAATAAAATGAAACCTCATTAACCCAATTTCAATGTCTTGTAGTCATTGCGTTGGTACTGGTACTACAAATTAATTGATAACGTGCTATTTACTTACATGCAGCCAGCAACAACATGGTGCTGGTCTGGTGGTGGTGGTGGTACAAGTGCAAATTGTATTCAACATTTAATTTGTTTTCTTTTTTATTTTCAATTGTTATTGTTTGTTTTTTTTTTTTATTACTTTTCTGTTGTTGTTGGTAGAGCTGCTGCTGCCACTCTTGCTGCTATGGCTGCTGATGTTCTGTCATTCGTCATTGAATCATTTAATAATTTAATGCTAAATGCAGATTCAGTAGAAGCAGCTTCTTTTACCCTTCTTTCATTGTAGTTCGTGGGCTGGATTGAGTGCAATTTATTAAAGACAAAGAGGGAAAATAAATTTATAAACAATGTGATCATTTTATATTTTAAGAACTTCGAAAGTGTACAAGCATTTAATTAAATTTTAGTCAAGCGTTTATTTTTTTTATTTATTATTAATTAATTGAAATAATCAATAATCAATTTGTTTGTCTTAAATGATTTGTTAGGTTTGTTACTTTTTTGAATTGAATACCAAAATTTAATTTTGCCTGCAGTTATTTAAATTTGAATGCGCCATTTGAACGGGTTTTTGAGACTGTGATGTTCTAAGTCACTTTTTAAGGGGGAGCTTAATTGAATTTTAAATCAAAAATGCAAAGATGCATTTTATTAAACATAAAAAAATTAAAACTTTTACTAAAGCAGTTGAGGTCAAATTTATTTATTTATTTTTTTAAACCTTTTTTCTAAACGTTAAATTAAATTCATGTTCTCTACTAATATTTATTGTTAATTTAAAATATTCGTTACTTTAATTATAGATTTTACAATTGAAACCTTCTAGACTTGTTGTAAATACTTTCTTTATCTCTATTGATTTGACGTATTGTTCTGTATTGCTCGTAATAGAGTGGAAAATATTTCAAAATTTTTATTACGTTAAGGAATTTAATTTTTTATAGCCACATTATTTAAAAAATTTAAAGCAAAAATAAAGCAAATAAATTGTTTTTTTTTTTTAATTCATTTTTGTTTAAACACACAAAGCTTTTGTTAAATCAGCATTAATAAGTTCCAATACGATTAAGTCATTTTATTAATTTTATTTTTTTTGCTTGTTATTTGTCACAGTACAAACGTCATTTGGTATGTTTGTCAGTTTTGTAATAAAAATTTTAAGTTTTGTGTTGTTGAAGAAAAAAATGAATAAGAGAAAAAGTAGGATTATTTATTTAAAATTAAACCACGTTTGAGTTGACCATTAGACAACTCATTGAGGTTGGTGGACGCCATCTTTAGTTAAACAAAAAGAGTGTTTTGGGCACTGTTATTAAATATGGCGTTTTAAACCTTAGGCACTCCTTAGCTACAGATCGTATATTCTTATCTTAATATATAAAAAATTTTGAATTTTGCTCGAATTAGCAAGTTGTTTGATGGCTGGCTTCTCATTTTATTTAAACTTTTAGACTTTTAGTATCTATGAGAGCCATGCACAGGCGTACTTGAAAGCGCTTACACTTACTTTTTAATACAAAATATTATACATGTTTGTAGTGGTCAAAGTTGCCAGAAGCTAAAAAAATTTAGCTTAATTTGCCAAAAAAAAACGGCTAAAAAAAGTTAAAAAGCTATTGCTTAATATTAAAACTTTTATTCATTTTTGTTTAGAATATAGTTATTATTTTCATAACAAACCAAGAAGAAAACATAAAATTTAAAAAAAAAAATAAGGTCATTTTCCACATGGCTTTAAGTACTTATAAGCGAATTCAATGAATCAACCATTTCGAAAAAAGTTTATTGAAAAATTAAACTTCGATATGAAGTACATGAAAAGAATACAGGGCATTTATTTTACAAGTTAGAGGCCAAATACTTTTCTTCACTCCTGGAATTACCTTTAACTCGACTAATTTATCAATTTACTTATCAAAGTTTTATCGAACAAATTACTTCAGTTAATTTGGTTAATATTTGCAATCAAAGCAAATGTAAAATTTTTTTATAAAACCACTAGCTGACTTGCCAAGCGTTGTTTTGCCTTCAAATTTTATTTATATTGAAAAATAATTAAAAAGGGAAGAACAATTTAAGTTGGGTAATGCCGAACATCCAGTCGTTCTCCGATTTGAAAAAAAATTTAAAGTGGGCGTATCTATTTTATTTTTTATAAAAATTTTAATTGGATTTTGATTTTTTTGTATATTCGAAATATTCAATCTTTTTACTCTAAGATATCGTATTCAAAGAGTAAAGACCGTGCAAGATCGGGTAAAAACAGATAGTAGATAAATAAGCCAGATACCGTATGCAGTTGTACAAAACAAAGTCATATGTGTCCAGGAGTTTTCTTCAGTCTTAGTTTGTTTATGTATGATTGGTTTTCATATTTCCAAATAATTCTGCTTAAAGCTATTTTGAAAAACAAAAAAAGCTAGGAAGAAAGCTAGAGGCTAAATCAAAAATTTCGAGGCTAAACGCGAAAAAAAAGGCTAAAATAGCAACTCTGTTCATAATCATAGGAGATTATTGCAAGCCTCTCGTCTTATAGTCAACCTTAAAAAGTACACAGTAGGGTCTTTATTTTTATTAAAATCTGCTAAGGGGCCCCAATATGATTTAAAACAATGTCTTGCTTCCTTTTAAGGAAGGATACGATAGGTAGGGTGCCCTTTATATTAGTGTTTAGTGTACTAACCTCAAAATCTGGGGGTACAGGTTCGATTGTTGGGTTTGACTGTAGAAGATCCTCTGCAGTTTTAAGGTTAAATAAATAATAACAGTATTCATGGCCACTTCCCCTTTTAGTTTCTGTGTTCTACATACAAAAAAAAAATTAACTTTTAATAAACCGGGCATAATTATCTATACTTTGCTGTTTTTTATTAATATTTTTAGCGTTATTATTATAAATTAATTCATTATTTTTTCAAATTAGTTTGCTAATTGATTTTAATGATAGTCCCTGCTTGGAATGTTTGTCACAATAAAAAAAAAAAAAAAAAAAAAAAAAAAAAAAAAAATAAGAAATAAATCACATGAAAACAAAAATACGTTTAATAACTTATTTCTGTTTAAGGTAATCAAATTTATGACTTCAGCAAACCTGGCCTGAATAAATACAATATTCAGTATTATTAAAGAAAACAGCTCGAATTAAAAATTCTCCAAGCAAAATTATTAACGCTCCCCAAAAATGGCGGCCATATTTTTTTATAAACTGACATTTAAGTGTTTAAAATAAATAATGACATATTCCAATAACATTCGTACGACATTCTTGATTAATTCAAAAAGAACAAAAAAAAAATAATAATAATAAAATGTTTAGGAGCGTGTATATTGAAATGAATACATAAAGAATAGTTTCAGGAATTATTTTTATTAGCAATTATAATGGTTTTAACAAAAAATTGTTGATAAAAAAAAATGTGTGCCTTGGCCTGACACCACAGTGCACTAAGCTAAAATTTACGCAATAGTGTTTCACATATTCTACTTCATCTTCACCCTAACAACTTCTTCAGTAGACAATTAAAGGCAGATTTAGGCTCCTAGCAATTTTGCCAAATTTTGCACAATTCCGCATTAGGAATTCTTCAATTTGGAAATCGAATCTTACACTCCTAAAAAAACAACAAAATAAGTTCATGCACTCATAGTCACTATTATGGTTCACAACTCAGTTCTACTTTAGTTGTAATTTTAATATTACAACCTGTTTGTGGTATTACTGATTACAACTCTGTATTCGTGCAGTTGAGAAAAACATACAAAAATGACAACTCTGAATTACAACTCAACTGATTTGAGTTGTGAATCATAACAGGGGCATTACTCACAATTACAACCAGGCCATCAGGCCAGGCCATACATGAATGATGGGTATCTTTAGTACAAATTGAGCTTCTTGTTATTTAAATTGATCTCAAAAAACTATTTTTATTTACTTAAGTAAAAAAATATTTAAAAAAAAACTGTTTTACAAGTTGGCCTAAGTGAGAAATACTAATTTCAATGCTTTAATGTTTTTTTTAATTGTTTTTTATATACAAAAAAAAAACTATTCGTTTAAACATTTAATTGTTAATTAGCAGATGTTGTAATTGTTTATTTATTTGTTATTTTTATTGCCTATAAAATTACATGAATATTTATGTTTTCTATAGCGATTATGAATTTTATACAGAAGAATAAAAAAACATTTAATATTCATTTCAAGTTCAATTCAATTTTGTGAGCCAAGCAAACGCATGAATAATATTATTAATGATGATTTAAAAAAAAATAAAAAACATTTTTTTTGTTTGTTATTAAATTCATTGGAATGTGCGTTAATTGTTTAACGTGTATATTTTCATTAATTGTGTGTGTTTTTTTTTTATTTATAACAAAAATTCTTTAATCGAACTACTTGAAGAACAAAACAAAACCAGATAACAGCTACCAAGAATTGAGCAAAGAATTCAAAATTAAATGACGTGATTTCCAGCAGGAATTTGACAAACACATCAGCAGCAAAGTAAAATCAATATACAAATCAAAAGAGCTGGTAATTGACTTAATAAACGAATTAATGATTGGATTCTTTTCAGCTGATTTAAAAAGAAAATTAAATAAAATCAAAACGCGTACAAAATGTTACATTTTCACATACAATTGAGGTTTGTTTGATGATAACCATAGCAAGGAATTTCATGAACTAAACAAAAAAAAAACAATATGAGCTAAAAAAGGCCCTTATGGAAATTAAAAAAAAACTTTCCTACGTAAGACGTACTTGATAAACATGCCATATATTCTGGATACTAAAAAACGTAAAGGGTTACTCGACATATTTATTTTCTTTCACTTAATTTTATTTACTTCGTTTAAAAAGTAGGCGTAGTAAAGGGCATGGCAGTAGCTAGCAACTTTGCTTAAAATATAAAGAGTTAATGTATTAACTTTCAGAAAAATTCATTAAAAAATATTTCAATTATTTTGTTAAAAAAGTGGGCGTAACGGCTTGCATGGTCAGTCCAAAGATATATGGCAACGTTCCATGAGATATACCGAGCATATGTAAAATATATTAGAGAAATCTATAGGAAAATATAATTGTTATTAACAAAAGACCCATTTCAATTGTTTTAATAAAAAGTGGGCGTAGTATAGAGACCATTGCTACGAAATTTTAGAAAAATCCGTTGAAAAACACAAATTTGTATAGTGAACAAACAAACAGAAAATATATTTTATTTGTACAGATTTCTTTTGAAAATTCATATGGCTTGTATAAGAATTTGTGTATTTTTATTGTCATTTCAAATTTCAAATTCTTTCTTTTCTTATAAATTTGCTTTAAAACAAACCATTAAATAAATAAATTATTTTCATTTACATTAAATATTTTTATTTTTTTGTTTTCAATATTTTACATTTGCCTCAGTTCAGGAAGCACCTTGAAAATAAAGTAATTTTTAAAATTGCATTTTGTTGTTAAGAAAAACAAATAAAAATTCGTTTAAATTGTGTTAATTCAGTGGGGGTGCAGGCTGTAAATGTTGTTCACACACGCTTGCAAATAGATTAGTTGTAGATACTGTTACAGTAAGTGAATGACGCTATGGATTAAAATTTAAAACAAAAAATACTTAAGGATCAATTGCCAGTATAAAAATTTGATTTGATAAAATCAAAGAAAACTTTCTATGATTTTTAAAAGATTAATTAATTATTTGAAATAAATATTTAACCAACTCATAATTAAGTATGTAAAAAATTTCACTTAAACTATTTCTAAGGCTTTTGATTGGTAAACTTACCAAATCCATTTACATTAAAAAATTAATTAATTAAATTAAGAAAAATTAAAAATTGTACACTTACAAGCTTTCTTCCGCCATTTTTATACATTTATGATTCAAAGTATTTTCCATCGCTGGCCACTAGTTCATAGATAAGTTCCTGAAATCTTCTTTAATCTACAATTTTTGCTTCAATTTTAAGAAATTTGTCTTATCTTTCTTGCAAATTGACACCATTTTTTCTTTAAGTGAAACAAGTAGCAAAAGAAAACAAAATCATCATCAAAAACTATAAAAAAAATTCATTCATTTGTTTGTAATTGCAGGCAAATGTCAAAAACATTCATTCACTGATTAATTGAGCGATTCGCTTTTTTTCTTTGAAAAAAAAAAAAACGTACCCGCTTCAAATTATCAAAATATTTCAGGAGTTTTTTTTAAGGTTTCAATTAACAGCATATAAAAAAACCAGCTTCCAACAAAAAATTATTGTCATAAAAATTCAATTTAAAATAATTTTCAATAAGCACACGAGATGAAATGTACGATTGACATTAATTTATGTATGAATTTCTTATGATCAAACAAATGTTTTTTTTAATTTATTTAAGACTGTTTGTTAAAAATTTAAATTATAAAAAATTGTTTTTAATTGTTACGTAATAAAAAATACTTGACTTTGCTAATATTTAATTAGGTCGTCAGCAAAACCTTTCTCTATGAATATATGGCAGGTACATAAAAAAAACGCTCTGCTTGCCGCTTCAATTTCGTTAAACTCTAAATCGTTCATATAACGTTGAAAAGCCAACAAGTGAACTATGGGAACCGGCAAACACGAACTAGTTCTTCCAATTCAAATGACGGACTAGTTCATTCATGTAGCTGCAGGATACAGACTTGAAAATAACCTATCTCAAGTTTTGGGGAGTAGCTTAACGTTTTTTTATTAGAAAATTTCCTAAGCCCTGAAGATATATCTCTACAGCATTTGTCTTAAAATATTGTGAATTTACTTAAACTAAAATTACTAACCCCCAAATTCATAAAAAATATTATGTGCTTATTAAGGGCTTATTTGACAGACTTCTATGCAGTATTTGTCAAATAACCCCTTATTAAGCACATGAATTTGGGGGTAAATCTTTAAAAAAGATCTGCAGTATGATTTACTATGAAATTTAAACGAAAATCGTATAATTAAAAATTAAGGGGTCGATTTTGCTATGCAGTAAAATTTTAAACTATAAAAATATTGTTTTCTAAATTCAATTTAGTTGTTTACATAGGTGCACAGTGAGGCCAAAGAATCCTTTGTGGGGTTAAAATTCAAAAAAAAGTTTTTAGTTGGGGGTTGCTTGTCATTGGATCGGCTAAAGGTTCATAATTTTAGTTTGAAAGAGGCCTGCACCCGAAAGGCACACTAACGTAGGAAAGATCGGTAGTAGAGGCTTCCATTAAACACGTGTCAAAGTCGACACAAAAAATTCAAATTATGAAAAAACAATTTTTTTTATATGAAATTACGGGTATAAATTTATTTTATATTTCTTTAAAATTTCATATTTTAACGACTGACTTAGGTTATAGTTACTGAATTATTGATAATAAAAACAATTTGTAGCAGCGTTAAAAGTTACTGCATCACACTTTTTTTTTTTTTATAGAAACCTTAAGTAAAATTTTCTAAAAATTGCCCACAGACAAAGGAAATTACACACTTGAGAGAATTTTTAGTTAAGCGAAAAATAAATTTTTTTCTAATTTAAAATAAAATCTAAAACTCGTATTTAGTTGGTTTAAAAAGCAGAAAACTTTTTCTGAAGCAGAAAAAAAATTTAGTTTGTTTTGCAAAAGTTTAAGGAACTTATTAACACATTTTTTATTTTTATTTAAATTTTTTTTTCCATGACGAGTCGCACGAATATTTTTTTTTTTTTGTTAAATTTTATTTGTTTATAATCTCACGCCTACTGAATTTAATTTAAGCCATTTTTTTATTTATTTTTTGGTAAATCCGTAAATAATTTGTTTTTTTTTTAATTTATTTAAATAAATACTTATTTGGAGGGGTGTAGTCGTTTATAGTGGCGCTTAACAATTAGAGTCTCGTATTGTCAGCTTTTCTATATTTTGCTTAATGACGTGTTAAACAAAATTTCAATTGAAGTTTCATTATTTAATGTATTTCATGGAATAAATGACTCAATTAACTTTTAATTGTTTAAAATATTTGAAAATTCTATTTATAAATTGGAGGATTTTAAGAATGCTATCTCGAGTATTTTTATTTAATTCAGAAAACAAAAAAAAAACGACTGCGTAGTTTCTTGTTGTTGTTGTGTAATGACTCATAATGTATATCATTCCCTTTTTAATTATTATTCTTACAAATAAAATAAAAAGAAAAAAACATCTGTCATGACATGAAGTGTGCAAAAATACCTAGACGTTTTTAGTTTCGCTTAAGAATAAATAATTCTAAGAAGTTTTGTAAAATTGTAATGCACATGTGTTCTTTTCGCCATCACATGCCATAATAAAAAATTCTTTTCTTGTAACTAAAACTACAAACAACAAAAATATTTATTTTTCTTTTCTTTTTTTTTTTTTTTTAATATTTTGCAGTAAACAAAAGGAAAACTAGAAAGAAAGTGTTTTATTAATCAACAAACTGTTAATTGTTCTCAATTCAATGGAAACAACACATATTGCTGTTTTTGTTTTAAGACATTTCTAATATTTCCCTTCCCTTACCGCAGTTTGTTTACCTGATTGTCGGTTTAAGATATTTATTGCTTAAAAAAGAAAATGTTTTAAAAAGCGGAACAGCAATAATTTTGCATGTTCTTTTTAAAAGTGTTAAATGCTGGCTAATAGCCCATAGAATACAACATGAAAGTCAAATTAATACATAAAACTTGCCCCTTATTAACGATCAATTAAATAAATACTAACGCTTAAATCGAGAGTTAACTGTGTATTTATTAAAGAAAAAAGAACGACTCTTTAAAAACAAAATTATCACAAAGTATAAATCAAAAGTTTTGGAGGAGAAAGTTTTGCAAAATTTATTTTAAATTTAAACACAATACGGCGACCCAAGAGGAAAAGCTATACATTTAACTAGTAGAGCACAAGTTTTTGCAAGATTTGACTTTCAAATCTTTAGTATAACAATTTATTTTTAAATAAAATGCCCAAGTGTGAGTCCGCATAATTAAGCAAGAAAAGAGTTTGTTCCTTGACTGCACTGACTCAAAATAAATCCTCTTTTAAATTTAAGCACAAATCTATTTGTAAGTTCATTTGAACTTTTTATTTTTTTTATTTTAAGGTGTCACTTTGTTTTAAGCCTGAGTTCGGATTATAATTATTTATTACAATTTATTTTCATTATATTTTGCTTCAAATTTGTACAGGATATAATTATAAAAAATATATGATTTTATGTGATCACATTCAAATCACTTTTAAACTGACGAGCCTCTTTTGTGCAAATTCTTTTTCTATCAAGTTTTTACTGAAAGAAAAATATTTTATAAATTCAATGAAACAATTTCATTAAAAATTTTGCATTGATTTAATGAAATATTTCACAAATTATAGGGAGTTTTTTTCATAAATTAAGAGAATTAACAAAATAATTTCATTAATTCAAGGAATATTTAATTGAATTAATGAATTATTTTAATTTAAATTTCACAAAATTTATTTGCATCTAATAAAATGTATCCTGGCTAGAAAATAATTATGTTTTTTTTATGTTACTAAAAAAAAATTAAGAGGATATATAAACAAAACTACCTCAGTGTGCTTTTAATATAGAAAAGTGAAAAAAAAAATTATTGCCTCTAGGGCTTTCTTATATAAATTCCAAGAAAAAAGTTATTTTCTGAAGCTGCAGCTCCTTCATCAGCATTCTTAGTGCAAGGCAGCCGAAATAGTTACTGTAATTTTGTTAAGCACCTGTAGAAGATATTCAATTCCTTGACAAAAAAAAAAACCCCAGCAGCATCGAAAAAGTGTTTTTTTTTTTTCTGAGAAGAATTATTACAACTTTCACATTTAGAAAAGAATGTGAAAAATAAACAAATAAAATTGAGGTCATTACTTTTTTCTTTCATATAAAAACTACAACAAATTTTATGTCGATTCTTTGTAATAGATAAAACAGTATTTTTGGTTGAAATGCTTAAATTAAAACAGAATAAAATAAAAAAGAAGAAACAAAAGTTTTAAAATAAAAAAACGAATAGGATTCCATAAAAGCTTTTTTCTTTTTGCATGTGATTATGACGTAAAAGAACTTATAGCATTTTAACAAGCAGCCAAAACGAATTTTTTAAGCCCTAAAAAAGCTATTTTACTCACTGTATAGAATTAAATACTACATGCAAGTCTAAAATCTAGAGAGGAAATTTTAAACATCTAAAAAAATTATTTTCTTTCAAAATTTAGCTAACTTTGTTAGAGCGTGCGAGAAGGATTTTCTAAAATTTACATGCAAAATGCATAAAATTGTGACACTGGAATTCTTTCCAGTCATTTAAAAGCTTTTTATTTAATTATATTTTTGATTTATGCGGTCTAAATAATTTTTCTTGCTGTTAAGAAGGGTATACAAATTATTTGTTGATCTCCAGCTAACATTCTCATTTTAATTAAAAAAAAAAAAATTGTTTTTGTATAGTTCACTGCTGTTACGCAGTTTAGATATTTTTAGCTACAATTAGCAAAATTTAAGGTGAAGATACAGACATACTCTTATTTTGTTTTTAATTTAAATTCTTCACTCATCATCATTCAAGAGTCATATGAACAGCTTAACTTAAAATATGAAAAATAAATTAATCAATTTCAAACGACGTCATAAATTAAATATGTATTTGAAAAAAAATTTATTTCCTAAAAAATTCCAAAAATTAGTTTCATTAGAATTTTTTTTTAAAGCAATTCCTTTTGCTGCTCTAATGAAGATGAATTAGACAGAGAAATTTTAATACAAAAACACACTTCAAAAGCAATCATAATTTTTTATGGTTAATTAGGGGGTATAATACTAACATCATGGGCTACAATCCTGGACTCCTTACGAAACTCGTAATTGGTATAGGATTCATCATACCTAGATCTTATGGAATAGGTTGCTAATACTTTTACAGCTTATTGACTATCTGAGACAATAAATATTTTTGTAGTACGAGTCTCACTTCCTAGTCATTCCCTGAAAAAAATTCCAACTTTCTTATGGCAACGTGATATGTACTGCAATTCCAGGTCCAGCACTGCCAGCTTCCATTTTCAAACCATCAATATACCACTAGGACCAGTTCCACTCTAATGATATTTCACTCTTTTTCCAAGTTGAGTTAGTGTTTTGGCCATCCTGTCAGAGATGACGAGGCATGGAGGCTTCTAGATAGATTTTAAAATTTTTACATGCCCAGGGAAAAAGAGCTTATAAGTTCACTGCTAATTTAGCCTTCACCTTAAGTATATCTTTTCGTCGATTGCCCTACCTTGATGCATCACCAAATTAGGGTAAAAGAGTGTGCCAGCATCCTAAGCTGCTACGGATACCTTCATGATCCGACAATAGATTCACTACACTGGCTCTACGGCAACCAGTAACTTCATTGAATAGTTGGATTAAAACCTGATAGTCACTTGAATAGTAGAACAATAGAAGAGCGGAATCTGTGGACCGAATTTCGTTCCAACTCCACGGGGCTCAATAAATGATGTTCTGGAGACACCATCCCTGGTTTGTTGTTGTACACGCAATGAAAATATGAAACAGAATCTGCGACTGTCTATTGGTGAGGTTCCCTTTCGAGGATGTTGCTACCAAAAGATACGCAAGAAGTGAGAAACATGTTCACCTGTTGCAGGCTGACATGTTGCCTGGAATTTACCCGGGTATTAGGTCAGCCCAACTCTCTCAACAAGGGAGATGTGTGTAACCTAGCATTTTCTACCTGTGTCCTTTATTGGCTATAAGGGCAAAATAAAATTAGGCCCTAAGGGCAGCTGTGTTTCACTTTCTCTCTTAATTTAAGTATCGTATAAATCTAATTATTTGGCTTCGTGGAATTTCTCTTATATTTTTGAGAAACAAGAAAAAGACTCAGAAGTCTTGTCCTAAAGACTGACAGTCACAAAATTTAGTTGCTGAAATTCTATCACACAAACTACAAAACCTTTATTGGCTAATCCTTAAAGCGAGTTTATAAAATGAATTAAAACAAAAAAATTTTTTTTTTAAGTCTTTGTTTACTTAAACGCAAAAAGCATTTTGTTTATATTAAAGCAATTTTTTTCAAACCGGCCTTGATAATGACATTTTCAAAAACAACCGCCTATAAATGAAGCTTAGTAAAAACTACCAGTTGAGTCCGTAATTTCGCTGCACTAAATGCCTGGCCTCGGCCTTACACAACTCCTACTACTAAACAGAATTTCAAACACACTGCGAATTCATTAGAAGCTGAATTTTGCTCGTATTTTATTCAACAATAAACAACCAACTGTACTCGGACACAACCCGCCAATTTGATAGCACGTCTGTGTTATTAAAAGAATTTCTTTGTAAGCACACACACACACACAAAAAGGAAATTTATTACCTCACAGTACAGTTTAGTGAATTGTAAACAGTTTCCTCAGAACAATGAAAATTTTTTGCAAATCCATTAGTTTCAATTTTAATTCAGGAACATGATGAAAGAAAAAATTTTAAAAATGCAAATGATTACATTTTAAAAACACAAAAAGGCCACTTAAAGGGCACATCAGACTATAAATACACACAAACACACACACACTTGCAAACACTTAAAAAAAATTAATAAAAATAAATAATAAATTAAAAATAAACATAAAAACTAAAATAAATAAACGAAAACTAAACAAAAAAAATTAAAATTAAAACCATGAGAAACTAAAAGTTGTTGAAAGAAAAAAACATCCTCATCATCATTATGATGACACTTTCACTGCAAATAAATTTAAATTTAGATTTTCACATTCGCAATGAATCCAATAATTGTTTGACTGAGACTAACTGACTGACTGACTGATGCAAATGCAAATGCATTTGAACTTAAGAAAATTTCTCTTAATTAAGCTTTTATTTTGTTGTTTTTGTTGTTGTTATGTGTTTTGTTTCATAATTTAAATGAAACAAACAAACAAAATAAATAAATAAATTTTTTTTATTTAAATAGAATGAATTGTGGTTTCCTTTATTTAAATCATGAATTTATTATGAAATATATTTTTTTTTTAATTTTAATTTATTGCATAAACAAATAATTAATTAAACAGCAACAGAGATGGGAAGTTACAAAATTTTTTTTTAATCACAGGCCGTCTTTTTAGGGAAGTGGTAGCAAGAATGATAGACACAAGATTATGTCATGGGCATGATTTCCCGTTAGCTGATGTAGTTTGTCCATTACTCGAAGAAAAAATAACAAATTTTTCTACGGTTATGTTTATATTATTTATTTAATAGCCAAATCGTAATGTCATTTGTGCTTCATGCGCAGAAAACTTAAATTTTATGTGCGGAATGGCGTAAACTTGTGTCTATTATTTTTGGGTGGTAGCGTACTAGCTTCACAATTTGGGGGTTGCAGACCCTGGGTATTTGGCTGTATAAAAGATTCTTTGTTTCGCCGTTCGTATGGCATTTTTTAAACCCTTTGTTCTTTCAAAAAGCCAATCACTGCTAAATCCCAAGAAATTCACTATTTTAACTTTAATTTATTTTTTAGCTCTGCCATCTTTGTGCATGAGTTTGATAAAAATTTTTTATTCAAAAAAATAAAATCATTTTGCAATTTCATTTCATTACTTGTCACCTTTTTTTCTTTTTTTTTTTTGTAATTGCAAATTTTTATTTGTGAAACAAAATATTTTTCATTTGTTAGTTGTTGGTCTTTTGCTTGATTTGTCATTGCTGTTTTGACAAAAAGTAGAAAATCAAACAAATAAATAATTTGTTGTTTTTATGTTTGCAATAAATTATTTCTTTTACTGCATTTAAATCATAAAAATTGAATGAGAAAATAATTCAAACTTAAGAAGTGTTGAGAATATTAAATAGTTTGAAAATGAGAAACAGAAAAAACAGATTTCATTTAAATGACAAGGAATGTGTGTTAAACATGAAACTGAAACAATTGCAAATAAAATGACATAAAATAATTTGTTTGTTTGATAAACAACTTAGGAATACTAAGTTACTCTTGCAGACAGTAATATTTTTCTTGATTTCACCACATAAAGCCCATTAATCATACATAAATAGCGAAAAGAAATTTAACTCTAAATGTTGAGCTTTTAAAAAATCAATAAAATTTTATTAAGTTTCCTTAAACCTTGAAAAGATTTCTTTCAACATAAAGATAATCAGATTAGGCGCATGTAAGCTCAGACAACACTTTTTCATGTGATATCAAATCGATTGCAAAAAATTTTGAAATTAATAAAAAGTAGAACAAACTTGTCTTAATTTAATTAAAAGAAATTAATAAATTTTTTTTAAATGAATATATTAATTATTTTAAAATTCATTTATCAATTTTTTTAATTAATTTATTAATTAAAAAAATTTTTTTATTATTTTTTTTTTAATTAATTTATTAATTTTTTAAGATTAATTTATTAATTTTTTAAAATTAATTTATTAATTTTTTAAGATTAATTTATTAATTTTTTAAAATTATTTTTGAAATTTTTTCAAAATTAATTTTTTAAGATTAATTTATTAATTTTTTTCAAAATTAATTTATTAATTTTTTAAGATTAATTTATTAATTTTTTAAATTTTTTCAAAATTAATTTATTAATTTCTTCAAAATAAAGTTCTCATTTTTTTTAAATTAATTTATTAATTTTTTTAAATTTAATTAATAATTTTTACAAAATTTATAAATTTATAAATTTTTTTAAATTAACTTTAGTAAAATGTAAATCATTTTTATTCAATATAAATGAGGAATCAGACGGTTTCAAGACTGTTCGTTTAGTCGTAACATAAATGTGTTGGGCGAACAATCATCAAGCATAATATGCGAGTTTGAACCACAATCTTCACTTTCCTAAAGCAACTAAGCCACCATACCTGTTATCTTATATTGTGTTTAGGCTTAAGCGTTTGAGAATTATTATTGAGTTTTATGTTCCTAGTGAAACGATAGTTTGTGAAGAAAATATGTGCTATAAATAAAACTAAAATAAAAACAAAGAAAATCACACACAGACAACACGATACTACAACCCAGCAAACATAAAGTTGAACGCTGTGAATCAGAAGAACACAAGTAGTGCGATTCAGGCGAAAATTCGAAATAAGTTGCGAGTGCAGTAACATATTTTTATCGATTAAGTTATATATGACAATACTGTGCACAAAATCACAAAATAAATGAAAAGCACAGAGCAGAATGCGCAAAAAAAAAAAACAAATAAATATGTGGTCGTAATTTTTGAGTAAATATTTTTTAATCGTACTGAACATTTCAATTATAAAGCTACTGAATAGCGATTTCGATAAAATATCGATATACCTATTTTTAAAATGCGATTCATCTTATAAAGTTATTCAATTGCACTACAGGTAATATTTTGCTTTGCTCGTCTTGTTTACACTCTCTGAGCGCCATGGTTTTTATACTCAAAGCAGCTAGTGAAGTGTAAGTGCTATAATAGCAAATTCTTAGAATTTCTTTCTCTTTCAGCAGATGTAGTTATCACATACAAGGGATTTGTTTTTGTAATTCACTGTTTGTTGTAAAGAAGATATTATTACCTGGTTTTCTTCTGCCATTCCTCCTCTTTTTTTAATTTCCAGGTGGCAAATCTTCAGCTCAGTATAGCTTGTGTACGAGAAACACAATAAGCAGTGCTCTGTTTTAGGTTTACCTGCGTGTTTGCTGGGTATAACACAATGAACTAAAATATTTACGAGTACAATGATAAGCAAAGAACACACTTTGTTAACAAAAACAAAATTTTTATTTTAAGTAGAACGCAAATGTGATGATGCCAGATTAATGAGTAGGTTTTTTTGATAATGAAAAAGACTGTTATTTGTTTGAATTTTTAAATTGAAAATTAAATTAAAATTCAAAATGTTTTTGCTTTTATAAAAAAAAAAATTTTTAAGCTGAAAATTTTAATTTATTTTAGATACAAATTTGTAACAAAAATGCTAATAAAATATATAGAGGCTTCACACAGCAGTGAAAGTCATATTATTTTATGATAATTAAAAAAAAATTTTTTTTTATTCAAACAAAAAAGTTTCAAAAATATAACCCCCTTTTCCAATAAAATTAACGTAGACTTTAAAGTCAATGTTTTTGAAATTTTTCATATAATTTTTTCATAAATTTTACTTTAAAGTCAACTTTTTTTGGATAAAAGCATTAGACTTTTTCTACTGTATTTTATTCCACTTTTATGGTTCACAACTCAAATCAGTTGAGTTGTAATTGAGACAACTGCTATTGATGTGAGTTGTCATTATTTTATGTTTTTGTCAACTGCACGAACACAGAGTTGTAATCAGTAATACCACAAACAGGTTGTAATATTAAAATTACAACTAAAGTAGAACTGAGTTTTCAGAAGTAAACTCTCAAAGTTATGCTCACAGTAGTCGTGTTATTTTTTTTTTTCAAAACATATGACTTCATAACTAGTGGGTATCCCTTAATTTTTTTTTTTTTTTTGTAAAATTTTTATTTAAGTTTGTAAATACCAGAACTACTTAAATGGAAATTATTGTTTTATTTAGGGTTTGTAGTTTTTATTTTTAAGTCAATTTTTTTATTACCAAAAAAAAAAACTGTTGAGCGACTGTTATAAACACTACAGCCCGACAAATTCGTAGACAAAAATTCTTTAAATTATGCGCTCACAAACATAATTAAAAACTAAAAATTACCTTGTTTGTAAACAATTTATATTCGCATTTCGTTTCCCAGTTTTATTTTTTTTTTCTTCACTTTATTTTGTTTAATTTTCAGTTAATAACAAAATAACTTAATCTTTTGTTGTGTTTTGTGTGTCTAATACTTTTGGAATGCCACGATTTTATGTCACACAATTTTCAATATCAAAGGCACCCAGAGGAGCTTGTTGGTTAAATATTAGTTTTTGGTTTGTTTGTTATTTATTAATATTTTCCATGTTTTTTTTATATAATTAATTAAAAATTTATAAGCACAATAACCAGAGTTATATTGCCCAGTTTAGCTCAAATTATAATTTGTTATTTAAGTAATTTGTCTGTCTGTCTCAAGTTAAAATAATTTATTGTGTAATTACTACGCATAAATATGTTAATCGTTTCATTTACATGATCATTATTTTAGAGCCATTAATTAAATATGTATTTTAAATTAAAAATTTAAATTAAAAAAATTAATTTAATTTAAATTTTTTAAGAAAAAGTAAGAGACTAAATAAACAAATCTTTAATTAATTAAATTTAATTTTTAATTATATATAAAAAATACTATTCAAGTTAGAAGCAAAATATCTTTATAAAAATAAATAATTATAATTCGATCTTAGGCTTGAAAAAACTAGCCTTTTTAATTAAAAGAGAAAAATAATATAAATTAAAACTAAGAAAATATGATTTTTTCAAGCCGAGTTTTGCGCTATAATTCTCAATAAAACGACTGGCCAAAAATTTAAATAAAATGCAAAAGTAGAATAGAGTGAAAAAAATAAGGATAAACATTTCACAGTCGTATGGCTCTCATCACTTATACTCTTCATTGTATCAGGGCTCCATTTTTGCATACGAACAAATAACTAACAAAAAACAGCTGACAAAAACCCCAGGACGTCATCCCGCATAAACGTCATCAGTATTATTTGTGTTATAATTTTTGTTTTCATATTCTGTTACTGTCTTTTAAAAACCATCACTTTTATTTTATTAAAAGTTCATTATGAAACTTTAAATTTTCTTTCACATATCTAAAGTGCTGACGATGTAGACAGTGATGGCTAATTTGGATAGTTTTTTGTTAAAAAAAATTACACCAGAGAATTATTTTTTTTTAATTTTATATAAAAATCTATTTATTTCAAAATTTACAATTTATTTTTTTAATTTTTTTAATTCTGTTAAATACACGAAAACAATTTTTTTTCTATTATAAATTTTTCTCTCTTGTTATAAAGAATACATTTACTCATACATTCTACCACCTACTAATATGGAAGCGTTAATTTATGAATTAATTATTTACTTAATGGCAACTACATACATACATACATACGTGAGTTTTGACATTGACATTGCTTGCAAGCGCAAACGTTCACATTCACGCTAATAGACAATCATACCTCCCTCTGGATATCTGTAAATAAAATTGTAATAATTCTTAGATTTTATTGTTTGTATTAAGTGATTGAAATTTCAAATTAATAAAAAAATCTTTAAAGAAAAATTTATTGTAAAAATAATTTTATTAAAAAAATACTTGCCTAAGAAAAATAACTTACTGATCATGCGCAACACTTTAGAATTTATGTCATCAGTTTAAACATTTTTATAATTTATAAATTTTGCAAAGATTTTTTACAATTTTCTTAGACCCAAGTTTTTTTTTGAATTTACAAACTATTTTTACAATTTTCTCAATCTCAAGTCTCTTTTTTTTAATTATTTTTTTTTGAAAGAAGTGACTTCTTAAAAATTTCACTTCATGGCACAGTCCTTTTCAGAACTAGAACTTTTAAAGCAGGAAGACAACATCCTACCGGCCATTTCCTTTTTATGACATTTATTGTAAAATTTATTTACGTTTTCTCTTTTTAATACTGAAATTATCAACTTTTCTCACTTTTGAATTGATATTTAGGGGCACAACAAAGAGTTGCATTTTGATTTTGACTTCATTAACGTGCAATCAATTTTTAATTGCGCAATTATTGAATGGAAATTTGTATGGTAAATTGAGCTCAATAAAGACGATAATTGCGTAAAATGCTTAATTGCTCAATTAACGTGAATGTCTGAACAGGGTATAACTTCAGATTCAGTAAAATTTTTAGTAAAACCCAGTATTTAGTGTAGTTTTATTCAACCAAAAAATAAAAATAAATAACTCTTCAATAAAAAATATAATAAATAAGCAATTTTTGGTTTTTTGTAGCCTCTTTGGTTGTTGTACAGGATATTCATATTAGTAGTGAATTTTTAACTCCTACAGTTAAGCGAAAATTTCTAAATCACAAATTAGTTACTGCAAACAGAAAAATATGGAGTTAAAAAGAACATAAATGTAGAAACCCCTAAAAGTTATTGAATCGCACTACAGAGCTAAGCAATTTAATTTACCGTAAACCAATTTATCGTTAATGCTAAAAATAACTTATTGGCTTAAAAATTTATCTAGCATTTTAGTAAAAGGAAATACAATAAGAAAGTCTGAAGGTTTATTAATAAAACTAAAAGTTATCGCTATGATATTGAGCGATATTCATTTATTAGCAGAGCTGCAGGTAAATCACGGCATTAGTTATAGAGCAGTTTCTATTGAAATTTTGAAATTTTCTTATAGAAAAAGTCTGAAATTTCATCGATATCGAATGTGACGATTTTTGCCCTGCACTGGAGTGCGTAAGAAACCAACAAGTAAAAGTTATTAAAAAAATTCTTCTAAGTAATTCAAAGTTTCTATTGGTTTAACTATCCCGTGACTCACTCAATATAAAAGCTTCGTCACCACTACCACCTTCATTAGCAAATAATCACGTCATCATACTCGTAAATACTTAACAATTCAATAAAAAAAAATTAAATTTATTTGGATATGCAAATCCATAAAACAATTAATAAAAATGTAAAAATATTTCTTATAAAACAGAAAAAAAAATATCTTGATGAACTGACTAACTTAATGAACTAAAGGTAGACTGACAGGCAAACAGACACACAGTAAGTGTAGCAGTATTTGCATACAAATATAAAACATGTAAATTTAAAAACAAAACAACTAATAAAATAAAAAATAAACAGACACAGCAAAGCAAAAAAAAATAATTTAAACTAAATGGAAACGGTTTTCATTTGTTGGATGGTGATTAGCTGCTAACGATACTGTTGAAAATTGCAGCAAAAAAAAAGAAAAAAATTAACATGCAAGTAAACAATTATATTGTTAAACAACTTATAGCACTCTGTTTCTTAAGCACACAAACACACCCATTAATAAAACAGCATGCGTTAGTTAACAAACCATATGAAAAATCTGACGTTTCAGTCACCCAACAGTCAGTCATTGTGTCAATAAAACTACTCACTTTGCGGTTGGCCATCAAGTGTGGGCGTACTTTAGCATGAGTTGTAGCTGCAGAATTAATTTCAATTCAATTACGGGCATGAAAATGAAATCAGTTGATGCAATTTTTTTCTCTTTCAGTTTTTCTTCTTTATCAATAACTTTATGTTACTCTTACAAAACAATTAAATAAAAAAGAATTGTTGCTGTTGCAAATGTGTTACAATTTCTAAACGTTTATTTAAGTTTCATTATTTATTATTAATCAAAGCGCCGGTCCGACAATTGCGGTTTGCTTGCATTTTGTTTAGTCATTTAAATGCTGATGTCACACTCCAGATATCCCTAACCAAGCCAAACATAAACTAAACTGAATGAATGATTTACAATTCAGAAAAACTTTATTTTTTTTTACAATAAACAATACTTAATATTGCAATTAGAGTTGTTAAAACGTTTTTCTACACTAAAAAAATTTAGTCGACTATTAATTATACAATGACAATAAATATTGACTAAGCCGTTAGTTAGGTGAGGTTACACCGGGCAGGCTTAAAAGCCTTTATGGTCAACAATTATTAATTTCATTCAACAAATTTTTTTCTTTGAGTGTATTATTTCTTTTGGATGCACTTTTATTAATACATTCAAGCAACAATGAATTATTAATTGCTTTGATAACCTTTAAAATAACTTTTTTCGTTTGGTTTTTGTTGTTATTTTTTTTTTTTTTTTTTTTTGTAAAATTAAAAAATTCCTTACAAAGTTAAGGTGTTTTGTAAATGTGCAATAATAAGTGTCTCATAATTGTAACTTGAGGCTATTTTTAACATTTACTGAGATTTATTTGATCGAAACAATTAGCCAACAGCCCGAAGCCAATTAGAAATTATACTTCTCGTATTTTTTGCTAACTTACAATTACCGTTCATTGTTGATTCCAAATGATGGCGTCGTAGATGAAGACGATAGTGACAAGTAATTATTTATTACCCCGTTTCAAATAACAACTTAATTAATTTATGATCTAACGGGCAACAATTTAAACTTTTGACAAACGCCAAGCCACTCATGTACGAGCAAATGTAATACAACCTACAAAACAAAACTCGTACAAACAACAATTATAACAATTAAGAAGTTATGTTTTCATAAATTCACTTACACATTCATTCATTCATGCATGCTTTTGCGAATTCAATTAAGGCAAGATTTTTTAAGTACGTAAACATAAACAGCAAGCAAAGATATTTTATATTTAAAAAAAAAAAAAAATTAAAACAAAAATGATGATGCTGACAAAAAAGAAAACAGCGTTATGGCAAAAATGACGCAATTTTTGGCCCACAATGCAAAATCAATTAAAGCAGACATTATGTGTCGTTCTGCCAGCACATTTAAACATTTCGTATTCTCGTACAGGGAATATGATTTTTGTAAAAGACAAACATTAACAAACAGTTTAATATTGAAATTATAAATGCAACCCCATAAAATAATTAAAAAAATGACAACTGAATGGCTTTTGCAGCATCTTCTAAGCGCTTAAAAGCAAGCGGGCTGCAAAAATAAAAATTTAACAACAAAAAAAAAAACTCGTTTTTGCCATTTAAATTATAAACGAACCTTTCTAAATTAATAATTGTGGTCTTTAACATTTTCAGCAATTTGTAGCATAAGACAGCTTTTATTAATTGTGGCGGTTTTGTTTTTTCTTTTTTTTGTTTGTCTTCTTTTCAAAAGCGATAAGAAAAATTAATTTGTTAATTTCGTATGATTAAAATATTAAGACATCTTAAAAGGACATAAATTTATCGACGAAAATGAAGACTGAGTCTGAGATTGAGTGCCAGATTTTAAAAAAGCATAAATATATCAATTTCGAGGATCACTGAGACGATGACAGAGACAGAAACAGAAACAGAATCAGAATCACAGACAGGGACAGAGACAGAGACATAGACAGAAGCAGAGACAGAGAGAGAGACAGAGACAAGGACAGAGACAAAGACTCAGACTGAGACAGGGACAAAGACAGAAACAGAGACAGAAACTGAAACAGAGACTGAGACTGAGACAGCGACAGAGACAAAGAATGAGGCTGAGACTGAAACAAAGACAGAAAAAGAGAATGAGACTGAAACTGAGAATGAGACTGCGACTGAGACTGAAACTGAGACTAAGACTAAGAGTAAGACTTAGACTTGGACTTGGACTGTGACTTATACTAGAACTAGGACAAGGATTAGGACTAGGACTAGGGCTAGGACTAGGACTAGGACCAGGACTAGGACTAGGACTAGGACCAGGACTAGGACTTAGACTTAGACTTAAACTTAGACTTAGACTTAGACTTAGACTTAGACTTAGACTTAGACTTAGACTTAGACTTAGACTTAGACTTAGACTTAGACTTAGACTTAGACTTAGACTTAGACTTAGGCTTAGACTTAGACTGAGACTGAGACTGAGACTTAGACTGAGACTGAGACTGAGACTGAGACTGAGACTGAGACTGCGACTGAGACTGAGACTGAAACTGGGACTGAGACTGAGACTGAGACTGAGCCTTAGTCTGAGCCTGAGACTGAAGCTGAAATTGAAAGTGATTTGAGTCTTATTAATTTTAAAAATCGGCTTATTTGTTAACTAAGTGTGTATGAGTGTGCTTAAAATTGGGAAAAAAATATTAAATTTAAAAACGTAGTTATTGATTAATCAACGAATGTCTTCCTTTTCAATGGACATGACAAAATATTATCACTCACTGCTTTCAATGCTGTAAATCATACAATTAATCAATCCTACCACACACACACTGCATATCGTATGTAATCAACTTTTAATAAAACACCGTAATAATATTAATAAAAATAATCAATATGATTTTATTACTCAATTGAAATTCCATCAAAATTATTGCAAATGGTTGCAAAAAAATTTTTATAGCTTCAGTCAACACCCCAATTCCATTTGAATAAAATTCCACAGCTTTGAATTAATTTAACAATTTGCATTCTATTATTATAAATGGCAATAATTAAAGCAAAAGCCTGAATTCTGACATGAATTTATGTGTGAAACATGTGTGTAAATATTATGTGTAAAAGTACGCACAAATAAATTGCAATTAGAATTGAAATTTATGCAAAAATAAATAAAAATTTGCCAAGTGAATAAATAAATAAAATTAAATGAATGGAATAGTTATGCGTGAGGCAAATGTTTATTTATCATTCATCTATTAGTAAGTGTAATCGCTAGCAATCATTTTGTAGGGGCAAAGTTTTAATTTATTTTTTTATTATTTCTAAACACAAACTGTGTAAATTTATGCTGCAACTATTTTTTATTAGACTAGACTAAAAAAGTGAAATTGATTAAAACACTTAGTGTTAGTAGTAGATTGTCAAGCACACATAGAGTGGCCAGGTAAACAAATTTTAGTTTTTTAAAAAATAAACTAAAAAAAAGTTCCACTCCCACAGTCGATAGTTTAGAGATTTATAAATTAATTAGTTTCTTTTTCTTTACAAAATCTCATCTCAAGTTTGTAATGTGGTCACCCAATAGCTGTCATTGTTTACATTTGTTTCATTTGAGCTAAGCTGTTTGTTGCAAATTGTAAAATGCAAGACATTGACTTCAAATATTGTTCACTCGCATACTGAAATGCTCGTATTTTTTTTATAAAAAATTTAAAATATGCTTGGCTCAAGTTCAGGGTCAGCCATTATAATTAATATTAAAACTGACATTCTACACTGTTGCCCAGTAAAAGTTTAGTTGACAATTTTAAATAATTAATTGTGTAAATATTAAATATCGATTTTAAAGAATAAAAGAATTTATTTATACTCAAAACTGCAAAAAAAATTTTATCTAACAAAAGGAAACGAACAAGTGTTTAAAAAATTTCTATGGAAAGCACTCATGCTCTTAACCAAAAAAATTTTGACGTAGACTTTAAAGTAAAATTTGTGAAAAAATTGTATGAACAATTTTGATACCGCTGACTTTCTTTTTTTAGATAAGACCAAGTTTAATATATTTGATTTGAGACGATTGGATTGCTTGTTTGCTATAAATAGAAGATATGTGATTTGGATTTCATTTTTAACATTTTGACACTTGTCTTTTATGAGATTATTTGTAATGGGTAGTTAATTTAAAATTAAAAAAAAGAAAAACTAGATTAGAAAGTAGGCTTTTCTGGGCATATAAGGTTTAGTCTTACCTCAACCCTGGCTATTTTCCACTAATAAACTTAAGAGCTTCACTTACTTATGTAGCTGTTGAAACAAATTTATTCACAAAAGAGATTTTTTTATTAAAAAACTATTTAATTTTTTTATTTGTTAGTTTATTTGACCTTTTTATAATATGGCTATTTTATTAAGCTTGAAGTCTTATTTTATAAATTTATTTTTATATCGATATTTCGCTCCAACTTGCGTAGCTTCTTCAGGATATAATTTTTTATTTATTTAATTTAATTTTTTAATAATTATAGTAAACTATTCGATCTTATAATTTTATTATTTTTTAATATTAATCAAGCTTTTAAGATCTTAATAGTTTTTATTTAAATTAATTTAAATTTTATAAAGAAAGTCGAAATATTGGAAAATTTACATAAAAACAATTTTTTGAGATCTTAAGCTTGATTAATATAAAATAAAAATTTAATTTTCGCTTATGAAATTTTTTTTAAAGAAAAATAATTATAAATTTTTTTTAAGTATGAAAATTAGCTTGCCTACCACTTTTTTAATTTAATTTAAATTTAATTGGCCATAATCATAGTCACACTAAAATCAGTATCTTTTTAAAAACGATTTAAATTCATGAAATTCTTATTAACAAAAGTCAGCTCTTTATAAAAGCTTAGTTTCTTGGGACTACGATTATGAGCAAATTTATTTTAAAATTATAGTCGAATAGCCTATAGCTCACAATAATAAGTTTCTTTGGAAATGGTGTAACTTAGTAGCATTTTATGTGTGTTGTCATTTCAGTTGCAATTTATTTACTGGTGGGTGCCTAAACACTTGTAAGATTTACTTAAATTTAACCTTCTAAAAAACTTTTTAAAGTATTTTGTTGTTCGTATTTTTAAATAGCGACAGAAAAAAATTTATTGTTACAATTAATTTATGTAAAAAAAAAATTATTTAAAAAATGATTAACAATGCAAACCTTAAAAAAATAAAAAAAATAGTTTTTAGAAAATTTAATTGAAAAAATAAATAAATAAATAATTTGTAGAATCAAAAAAAAAAAAAAATAATAAAAGCGAAAGTGTTTAATTTTCTAATAAATATTTTGACTTTTGTTAAAGACAGATAAAAGATCTGAAACACACAAGCTAGTGATTTATGGAATTGTGTCATACACTTGAAGTTGCTGCTAAAAAAATTTATAATTTTTTTTTGTTAAAGAAACAAAAAAAGCAATTCCTAACAACATGTATGGCAGCATTATCGTAAGCCGCAAATAATATTAAGCTTTTGCTTAGCGAGCCGGCATTATAAACCACAAATAAGTTAAATGCACATTATGGCCACAAATAATGTTTGCGTTTGATTTTTTATTTTGTTTTTCATTTGTATTGAATTTTTTTTGTTATGAAAATTGAAATTTTGCAAAACAAAAAAAATTTATTTCGGTATGCAAATGCATGCCTCCTCCCACATTATAGCGTATGCATGAATCTGTTGGATTGCTTGCCTAAAGCCCGTATCATTTACAATTTTTTTTTGTACAAAAACTGTTTGTTTATTGTATTAAATTGTATTTGCTATATATCTAAACAAATTTTCCTAAACGTTTTTTGCCAAAAGGGTTGTTTACTTTCTCAGATAACTTTCTTCTTTTGTTTTCAAAATGTTAACTAACACAGTTTCCCACATTGTTTTCCACCGTTAAGAGTCTTAAAGATTTATTGGCCTAATAATTGATTTGAAATCAATATTTAAATTTTATTAAGCCACTGCAACAACAACAACAACATAAACAATGTTTATATTGTTTATTGTTTTGCATGTTTGCATTAAGGAAATAAGTTGTGCGCCACTGAAAGGTGGGTTTTAAATTGTTTTAAGCTAAATTTAGTTTAAACTGTTACGAATGAAACAACAATAAAGAAATACTGGTAAAACAATGTTTGCATGTTTCTGAAGATTTGAGTTTATCTTTATGAATGAATTTAAATTGTCAATTAAAGCATTAAATTAATCAAATTGGACTTTTTGAAATAAATTACAAAATATTTAATAGTTACAGCAAAATTTAATTTATTTAATAAATTAATTTTCTTTTAATGACATTAAAACAAAATTGAAAAATTTATAATAATTTATTTCCCTGAAGAAGGAATCTAAAAGATCGTCGATTTATGGAAAAACCAAAATACAACAATTTTTTATTTGACTTGAAGAATATTTATTAAAGAAATTTTTTCTTAAAAACTAGAGTTAATGGATCATAATCATAGTCACACTAAAGTTCGTATCCTTTAAAATTCATATAATTCTTATCAATAAAAGACAGCTCTTAATAAAAACCTAGTTTATTATGGTCTAATAATATTGTGCACTAAAAGCTTTAATTATTGTACAAGTCGATGTCAAATTTTATTTTAAATTTATTAAAAATCTGTGACAATATGAAGCAAAGAAAAAATATAGTTGAATATGGTCACCGTAAACATGGATTGTTTCCAATCATAATATTATTGTTATTTTGAAACATCTAAACAGTATTATGATCACCATAAACATGTTTGTTTCTTGTTATTTTTAACCATACCATGTTTACCGTCATAGATATGGTTGAATTTATCATATTAGTTTTGATAAAATTTTAACTGACACCATAAATGTGTTTATAGCAACCGTAATATGTTTAATTAAATAAGAAAAATATGGTTGAAAATTGTTTTTACCTTTCACAGTCCTATAAATGAAGTTAGTATAAAACATGAATTTAATCTTTCAAACTCAACTGAGTTTTAAGGCTTATGTGGTTGCGTTGCAAGTTAATGGGTGTGTTCCGCTCAACCGCTGCACAACTATTGACAACTGTTGAGCATAACTGTTACGTTTTAGAAACGGTTTGATGAGTGTGCTACTAAATAAACAGCTGATACATGTAAAACATTTCAAAAAGGAAGAAAAAATTCCAAATAGAAATTATTACATATAAAAATTTTTTATTTAAATAAAAAATTTATTTAAAAAAAATTTAAATCAAATTGTTTATATAATTTAATTAAAAAATTAAAAAAATTGTGTACAATATATTACAAATAAATTTTTTTTTGGCTTGGACCGGGGGTTGAACCACGACATTTGCAGTTGAGAGGTGTTTGCTTTAAGAAAATGTATATGTAATCTAACCAAACCTTATTTATACTAAAATATAGTTGCTCTCAACCACATTTATTTTTTGGCGTGTGGGAAAAAGCGCTTATATCTTATTAAGTTATTTTAGAGGATTACAACTTTAAAGGACCTAAAAGTTTTTTTTTTTTTTTTATAAAATTATTTGTGTTCAGCTACAATAATAAAGTTATTGAGTTCATTGCAACAAGATATTAATTTTTTCTTAAGTCGACTTAAGCGATTTTTGCTTATTAGCTTGTCGTCTGTGGAATTTGTGTAAAATAATAAAATTTTGTTAGGAAAAATAATAGACTTTTGTTATAATAATTTTGTTTTATTCTTCCTTAAATATTGTGCAGGCAGCCACACACTCAGTTATACTCAGGTACTTAAAAATGCATAAATGCGAATTGGTGCGTGTATGAGTTGTGATATAAAAAAATAATAATCAGAAATAAAGCATGCCTTAAGGCGTTATAGTTATAATGCTGCCATATTATCGTTATTTTTTTATAGATGTTATAGGCGCAGAGACTCGTTGCATTTAAAATAAATAAATATAATTTATTTTAATTTAAGTTTTTTTTATTTCAATTATTATTATTAAATATTGTCCAATATTTAGACATGCTTTCATGTGTCTTTCTCAAGGAAAATAATTTTATATAAAAATAAGAATATTAAATTAAAATGGCTATTTTATTAAGCTTGAGGTTGCATAGTTATAATTATATTCTGCAGAAGCAACGCCAGTTGGAGCGAAATATCGATGTAAAAATTAATGTATACAATGTGACCTCAAGCTTAATGAAATAGCCATTTTAATGAAAAAGAAAGAGATCAAATAAAGTAACAAATAAATAAAAATTTTATTTAAAAGTTTCAATTACAGAAATTACAAACATGATAAAATATAATTTAAACTAAATTGGATTAGAGGTTTTTTTTTGCATATATTTGGTGGCCATTAGGTTTTATTTAGGTTTGCAAGAAAATGTCTAATTCAAACCGGTAGAATTTATTTATTTTATTTTTTTGCCATATATTTTCAAAGTTAAATTATAGCTAAAAATTAATAATGTATTAAGCCCACTTAAGCAAAAGCTTAATTAACTCAATAACCTTAATAAAGCGTTCTTTAATTAAGGAGGTGGCGATAAAAACAATAACGTTTTTTTAAAAACCAAATATTTTTATAAGAAAAAATTTTATTACTTTTAAATTTGTAGTTCTCCAAATTGATTTAATAAGACATAAGCGGTGACATATTTTTTGCATGAACTCTTAATTTTTTTAAACTACATTTCTAATCAAAATAATTTTTTTATTAGTCTTCAATTATTTAAAATAACATCCCATTACTTTGTGATTTGAAGTAGAAGTTGCCAAATCTACAGCAGTTTTTATCTGAGATAAATTTCATTTATTAAAATTTTTATCTATGATTATGACAAAATTGCAACAATCTGGTATACTCCTAAAAACAAGTTATTTTCGATTAATGAAAATTCATTTCTCATGCTCCCACTATTTCTCCCACTCTCAATACACTATTCTTTGCAATGCTCTCAACGTTATAACCATCATCACTCATACACACTCGTATTCGTGTGCATCGCATGTATCTTGCGAGTATATCCAACAAATACAAATTTCAGTTATCAGTGTGTGTTTGAGTAACTGTATATGCTTGAGTGTGCGTGTGTGTTTGTTTCATCTTCTGGCGTCGTCTTTATCAGACGCAAGTGAGTTTTTAAAATTAAACAATTTTTTTTTAGCACCATAGAGTTAAACTTAAGTACATTTAGGAGATACGCTCTGACGATCGGATAGCTGAAAACAACAAATAACCAGAAGTAACTCAATCAGTTGGAGTAAATAAGTCGCGCGAGTACAAGGAATGTAGCGCATGGTTGTAAACGATATTCATAACTCAATAATAATAGAAAAAAACATTAATTGTTTAATAATGTTTGATAATAAATACAACAAAATATAGTTAATTATACAACAAATGTTTATCTAATTAAAAAACAAAAAAAACCAATTATAGAGGTACTGCTAGTGTAATTAGAAAATTAAAAAAAAAATTAAAATAAACCAGATTAAATTAAAAAAAAAAACTCAGCTAAAGCTAAAAAACGCATTGGAATGTGTTTAAGCAACGTAGGCATTGCTGAAGAAGAAAAAACGCGTTAAAAAAAGTGATCAATTTGTGAAAATCAAAGTGCATTTTTAACTAGTAACTGCCGAAACCCCCTAACCAACAGCAACACACCCATACCCGCTTGATTCATACAAGCTTGTAACCATATTTGTATGTGTGTATAAATGCCGTATATAAAGTTACCAGCCATAAACAAAAACTAAAGCAAAATAAAATATAAAAAAAAAATAAATAAACTGAAATTAGAGGGGACTTGAAAGTTTTTTTTTATTTGTTTTGTGTACTTGCACAATAAAATAAATAAAAGTTGTTCCTTCATTCTTTACATTTCCACACTAACTAAAGTGAGCCAAGTTCAATAAAAGTGCTCGTGTGTCACCGTGTGTGTCATTGTTATCAAATCAAATGGGTAAATTTTTTGTTGTTGTTTTGTGTCTACGTTTTTATGTATTATAAGTGTCTTTACAAGTGTAACAGTTGGTATATGTGTGTGTGTGTGTTCGGGTATTTTGTAAATAACTAATGGCAATGAAAATTAATTTAAAACTTAAAAAAATTAGAATTCATTTAATTGAATTTGTTGCCATTCTATTTTACAAATTAGAAACTCGTTAAAAAAATTAACAAAAAAAAACAGAATAACTAAAACTCATAAACACGCACGTATAAAATCATCGCTCTATTTATTATTGTGTGTGTGGGCATTATTTTGAAGTTTAAAGCGTAGAAATACTGATTGCTGTTTCTTTCTTTTTTTTGCAGTAGACTGTCTGCTTTAAGCCAGTCTAAAATTCATTTAGACTTGCCAGAAAATTGTGCACAAAAATCTCTCGCTTAAAAAATAAAGTTCATCAAAGTTTTTCATGTTATCTAGAAGAAGATTCAATAAATTAAATTAAATTTCTCAAAATTTTATCACAGCAAGTAAGATTGTTCTGCTTTCTTAATTTTAATGTAATTATTAAATACTTTAATAATAAAGGAAATTTCTTGATGTCATAGATGGATAGAGTTTTTAAATATGAAAGTACTTGGGCAAAATATTCCAAATTAAATTAAAAAAAATTAATCAATCTTTGAACTGAAAGAAAATTCAATTAAAAGGACTTAATAAAAATTGTTTCAATTATTAAAAATGCAATATTTCATTAATTATGTGAATTAATAAAATGTGTTCATTAAATTAATGAAATTAGTCATTCAATTAATAAAATATTTTCAATAAAAAAATGAAATTAGTTCATTAAATTAATTAAATATTTTCATTAAATACAATCAAATAATTTAATTATTGCAGTGAATAAAAAAATTTCATTAATTCACAGAATTTATGAAATTTTTCATTGAATCCATAAAACTATTTTAATAAAATCATTTTTATTTTATTTATGCAATATTTTTCTTTGAGTTTATTTTTATTTTGAAAAATTTTAATATGATTTTCTGTTGCAATTGCTTTTTACTAGAAATTTTAAAAAAATAATGGGAATTAATGAGAGTTTTTCATTAAATTAATGAAATTATTTCTTTAAATGAAAGACTATTTCATTGATTTAATGAAATATTACATTATTCTAATGAAACATGTTACTGAAAGAAAACTAATAAATTTTTTTCAATCTTAAAATCACAAATATGTTTCCCATTCTGTTGTCTTATTGCAACCTAACGTAATTAAATTTAGATTGAATAAGAAAGCCTCAAAGAAAAAGACGCAAGAGGGCTCAGAATAGCAGCAATTAAATTTTTTAAAAGCCTCGTAGTATTTTATGTCATTTACAATTTTTAATTTTTACACATAAATAAATTAAGTAAAATATAAGCCCTTTTAATCAAAAAAAAAAAAATTAAAGTAGACTTTAAAATAAAATATATAAAAAAAAATATATAAAAAAATTTCGCTAACGTTGATTTTCAAGTTTACGTTAATTTTTTGGGATAAGAGGGAAAAAGTGTTTATAAGTCATTAACTCCCAAATTCAAGAAAAATTTGGCGTACATATTAGTTAGAATAAAAAAAAATTGTCAGAAAGTGTACCTCAATGCTATTGGTTTTACCCGGTTTCGCATGGGCAGTAAAAATTAGCGATCTTCCAACTGATCCACGTTAAATGGGCGTGGCCCATTCAAAATTTTATTGTGAATACATTCTTGGATTATAGAGATTTTATATAACAAATGTTAATAATGTTGGCAAAATGAAATTTTAATTGTTAAGCGCGAAACTGGGCGTGGCTTTATATTATATAGCCTATGTTACTTGTTGTTAAAGCAGCTTTATACTGGTGATAGAATTTTTTAATCGGTTCATTTGAGAGTTTGTGAGTTTTTCTATTACAAACTAAAAGAAAAATATAATCACAATTAAAGTCACAAAAAATTAAACTTTTTTTAAGAGAATTTTAAGATTTTATAATCGTTTTTTTAGTGTGACTGTGATAATGGGCCTTAGATTTTAGTAAAAAGTAGTTACCAAAAATTATTATTCTGGCAACGTTAATTCTACCTTAAGATTAATATTTGCACACAAGTGTGTTTTTGTTGCTAGTTTTTTTTTGTTCAGTTTCTCTTTCTCTAAACAAATAAACGTGTTCAATGAGAAATCTATGTAGCTGTTTTTTTTTATTATTTTAATCAATTTTAAATGTAGGCGTTTTTTGTAAAAGTAGATAATTGTTAATATTTTATCTAAAAATTTGCTATAAAAGATCAAAAGTGATTATGAAAGCGGCGGAAATAATTAATAATTTTATTCAAGTGCCAACCTTAACAAGTATTTAAGCATTAAATTACGTCTTGATTTAAATAAATTTTAAGTTTCATAAAATTAAGTAAACACTCAGCATTGAGAACTTCAATAATTTGGTGCTGTATATTCCAACTAATCTTAGGAAGTTCACGCTTCAGTGGAAAGAAAAATTTTTTTTTTATACAACAAAAACAAAATGCTCTATTCTACAACACTTGAGAACTACAAAATGAAAACCAAATTGTGTAAAACAGCTGTCGCTTAATGGTGCCAACTTTTAGTTAGAGATAAAACGAAAAATGAATATGTTAGCAACACAATTGTTTAAAATTTAGTAGTTTGCAATTATCACAAAAAATTTAATTTTAAAAATACTTTAAAGTGTGAATTCTGGTATTTTTAATCATTTTTTTAAAGTTCCAGTTTACACAAGCAATTTTTTTCTTACTAAAATTCTAACAAATTGTTGTTTGAATTTAGTTTTTGCCAGTATTGGCACATGCAATGTAATTAATTTTACTTAATTACACATAAAAGCCAGATATTGATTTAATTTTATTTAGTGCTAGCAAAACACAAACTTAGCAACACTCTTGCTTGTACGTGTGTGTATAACATACATACATATATATATTATGAATACAAGCTTTCTTGCATGGATTTATTCTCTGAAAAAGTTCCCGTTGTTTGAAATTAATTTTGTATTTCAATACAAAACATGAACAGGCATATGAAAATCCATACATACATAAAAAAAGTAACGCCAAAAATTAAGTTTTTGGATGAGTAAGAAACTTTCTAAGAATTATGAAACATTATACGCTGTTGTGTTCCTTAATATTTAATATTTATATAGAATAAAATATATGCACTTCCCGTTTAGATTATTAAATAAAAAAAAAGATTTATTTTGTAAAAATGGCTGGTTAAATGAGTGTCTCCTCGCTACATAATTTTATGCATACAAAATTAATGTGATAAAAATATTGAGACAAAATGTGGCAGGAAAACAGTTCTATCTAGTCTTATAAAAGAAACTCGCGTATAAATATTTTATCTGCAACTAAATGCACTTAAAAAATAAATACTTTCTACTTTTTAATAAATTTATTTAATTTTAATCTTATAACAAAAACACACGATAAGATAAATGACAAGTTTAGTAAGTGAAACCCTTCTCTCTTTATCTTAGCAATGAACTTTATTAAAAAAAAAGAAAGAAAGAAAAGAAAATTGCTTATAGAATTTTATGTCCAAAAGTGTGTGTTAATGTTGCTAAAAAGAATTTGTTTGTTTTTGGTTTTATTTGGCATTTATGTACACATGCATGTATGTGCATACATATTCCTTTGAGTTGGGTATCTTATCTTGACAACAAACTACACAACTTAGTAAATGTTCAAAACCCCACAATGATAAATGCAACTACAATCAATTTCTTCAGCACCTTTTATAGTTTTAAAAGTTTTCTTAACGTTTGCCGTCTTTTGGTTAAAGTGGTTTGCTCTTACAATTCAATGAATTCAATACACTAATCACAGTGCTAAGGATGCTGCTCTTCTTGGAATTTAAAGCCGATGTGAGAAAAGATTTTTAAACTTGTACTTAAAGAAAAAAAAAACAAAAGAGGCTATATATATGTTTCTATAATAGAAACAAATCTGGGGATTTTTGTCTCTTTATTTTTTGAAAATTTTTTGAAAAAATTAATTTTTTCTTGCCATGATTTCTACAATTTCTTAAGGTCAAATTTATATTAAAAACTTTTATGTTCAATAAGAGATTTATAAAATAATTTCATATAGGAAATTTATTTAACAAGCGCTAATTAAACAAAAATGCTTTTCAAAAACTAATAGAATATAAATAAATTAAATTAAAAAATTATATTTTTTGTCTTACTTTTGCTGATTTTTATATAATATTCTTACGATAAATAGAAAATTTTGTTACAAATGGAAAACTTTCTTAGCAAAGCTATTACTAAATAAAAATGTTTTTTTTTTACTGAGTCAATTTAAAAACAACAAAAGTTAAAGAAAATTTAAAGACGGAAATTCGAATTTTTTCAAGTAATTATAACAAGCCTGACTGTTCTCCAGAAATAATTTTCCAAGAATCTAGGTTTTTGAAAAAAAAAAAAAATTTAGAAATTTTATTAATGATAAGAAAAAATGGTAAAAGTAAAATAACTCCCGGAGAACGTTTATACATAATCGGGCTGAATATACATAAATGTTGTGATGATTTTTAAACTGCATTTAGTTAATGTAAGCTGCTGGATTTATTTTTGAGCTCACTGTATGGGTAGAACAACAAGAAGAAAACAAAAAGAAGAAATTCACAAAAATTCTAGTTAAAATTCGGTGACAAATATAACAAACCTGTTTTGATACATATATAGAGCAGAAAATATTTTTAATAGATTTTTTTATTCACGTCTAATTAAAAAATTGCATTTACTTGTACTTTTTTTAAATGAAAATAAATAAAATAAGTTATATATGCTTGGCCAAGAATTAAAGAAGATTTGGGAGTAATCCACTGATGATTCAGAGTAGAGTCTAATGAAATGTCACATTTATGCTTTCCATCTTGGTACTTTTTGTGTGCTGAGTAAACAATTTTTTTTAAATTTTCCATTACAATATCATTTTGCAAACCAACATAAAAAATTAATTTTATAAATTAGATATATTAAAGCTTATAAATAAAAGCTGAAGTGGGTAAAAAAATTCAGATAACGGTACCAAGGATAAAGATTTACTCAATTAAAAAAAATTATTTTGTTCTGTTATTTATTTCTTTATTTTCACACCACTTCTTCAGCAAACCTCTTAAGAAAAAAAAAATATTTTTTGAATTAAACATTTTATAATAATTTTATTAAATTACATTAAGCAGCGACCCAAGAAATTCCCAAAATCAAAATTTTTTCTGATACATTCTGACCTAAAAAAAATTGTATACTAAAATTGGATACTTACTCTTTCACCGAACTAAAAACTGTATTTGTTCAATTTATTTTTATTATATACGAGTTTAAGATTAAATAATTAATATTGAGCGTTTTCTATTTTTGGCGAATTTTTATAAATCAAAAATATGAAAACATATTTTTCTCAAATATAATAGTTGTACAAAAAAGTTATATTAAACCAAGCCATTATAATTTAGAATTTTTAGAGATACTTCACAATAAATTCACATAAGTCATTTCAAAATTATGATAGGACATGTGAAGCAGCTTCTTAAAAAATCTCATCTAAAAAAAAAAATTCTCTAGAAAAACCGTGTCCATAGAAATTGAAATACTAGTGATTTTTACAGTTAGCTGGGTTATAGCTTATCAGAAAAAATAGCAGTTGTGGCTTAGTGTAGTTGTCACTTACATCGATTTAAGAAAAAATTTACTAGTTCTGGGAATTAACTCAATAACTTTATTTTTGTGGTTCAGGTTTGATAGTAGGACGATATATTTCTTAATTTGCTAGAAACAAAATAATTTTAAAAGAAAAATTTTTATTCCTTCTACAGTTATAGTCCTCTTTAATTACTTAGTAAGGCATAAGCGATTTTTCCTTAAAGTTTTCAATAAAAATAAATTTGATTAAAACGTTAAAAAAAATTATGCTAAGTTTTTTTTTAAAGTTCTATGAGAAACCTTTTGTTGCTTTTAACCACTGTAACACAAAAGTTTTAGAACGGCAGCAACATTGAGTATTTTAACTACCAAACAGTTGAAAAAAAATGCTCGATGATTCTTCAAACAGCACAGATTTCCCATTAACGTTATAGAAACCAACTGCTTACTTTAATGCTGTTTTTATTTGTTGTCTGTTTAAATTTCCACAATAATAAATAGCACGATGATTATGGTCGATGACTTGTCTTGATACTCATACTTAAATGAGTGTAACGCAAAAACCGTATTGTATTATTTTGTAATGAAGGGCATATAGCGGGAATAAATATCTTTAATAAGCAAAAAATAAATAAAAAACGCACACTCTTACACATTTTGATTTATCTAGTTATTATATAAACTGACTGCTTTTTTTATTGTTATTATTATTTCTTTATATGTACTTGCAGTTAAATAAAAAAAAAAACAGATTAAAATTAATAAACAAAACAAAAGAATTTTTGCATTAATAAGGATCAGTCATATAGACAGACAGTTAAACATGCAGAGACACTTAAAAAAATAAATTCAATTTACACATCATCATAATCATCATCATTAATCTTATTCTAAACTTGTTAAATGTGAATAAAATTATTTTTATTAAAATAAATAGATAAAAAATTATTTGTAGTTTAAAAACAACACAAGACAGTGGAAATTAAAAAAAAAAAAACAAAAAAGAAAAGAAACAGGAGGGCCTTTCAAATGATTAAGTGTTGTTTGCATTCAAAGTATATGAAATAAATAAATAAAAATACCCGTGTGTGTGAATTAAAAAAAAAAAAAATATGAAATGAATAAATAACGATAACATATTTGTCATACTAATATTTGTAGCATTTAATAACAAAAACAACAACAATAATATAGAATATCTGTATAACAATAATATACTTAAAGCTTAAAAGAAACGTTATTGTCAATAATAAAAGAATAAAAAAAAAACAATTCAACTTTAATTTGTTGTTAATAAGGCTGAGTATAAAATTGTTGAAAACATGGATGTAGAATCAGATGATTCCGAGCGTTGGGAAGACTTTTTTGGTAAGCACAATTTTAAACATTTAGATTTCCCATTTAACAATAAGTTAGCTACAGACTATGGTTTAAGCCAAGATTAAAACATGGGCAAAATCACAGCCGTTAGTTACCTATAAAGATTCGAATTAACTATAATTTGTTTCTATTTGTATGTTTCTTTGATCTTTTTCTTCTTTTATTTAAAAGGCTAGTTTTTTTGCGGTTAAAGAAGCTATCCAAGCTTGAAGTGAAATGTCGATATAAAAATGAATAACTATAATTCGATCTCAAGCTTAAAAAAACCAGCCTCTTTTAATAATTTGTTTTTGTTTAATTAAAGTACTAAAAACGAGAGAACTAAATTTGTTTTCAATCAAAAATTCAGTTGTGACCCTGGAATCGGTCTAACAGCTCAAAATATTTTTAAGAGAAATAAAATAAAATTCTGGTTAGTAAAACAAAACAACTCAAGTATTACAACTAAAGTCTTGATTGGAAGCAAATTTAGTTCTCACAACCAAAGTTGTTGGCTGTTTGTAGATTTTAAAGTAAAATGTATAAAAAAATTATGTATAAGAAAATTTTCGATAACGTTGTCTTTAAAGTCGTTACTTTTTTGGATAAGAAGGCTTATATTTTGAGTAAATACTTTTCATATAAAATTTTTCGGCGATTTGATCTTTTGTGTTATGAATACAGCACATAAACCTTTTTGTTTATAAATAAATGTAAGAGGAATAATTATGGTAGAGACATACCTCGTTTGGCCTTAAAATTGTGTTCCTGAAAATTCTCACCTAACAAACTTTAGACTGTCGTTCACCGTTCTCAATTCGCCTAATGACGTCAAGCATTTTTTAGATTGCTTAGCATCATGAGTCTGTGTTTCAATTAATTTTTTTATTTAAATAATTTAGAATGAACAATTTAATACAAAAATTCACATTTGGGATTCTCCGAATTAAAATTATTTTTGATATTTTTTTTTTTCAAAAACTCAAGTTCCAATTTTGTCAATTTTTGTATAAAAATAGAGAAAGAAAACCTTTTAAAAAATATTTTAAAGTTAAAATAATATATTTTTAATACAAAACAGCGCTAAAAAAAAAGTAGCGTTAAACGAGGTATTTTTGTATTGAAATTTCGTTCAATATTGAATGCCATAATTTGCCACATCAGATTTGCAATCTTCAAGTGAAAAAACACAAGCTTCTTTCTTGCTCTCCCTGAGTATGAAATTGTATTAAAAAAACATAAATAAATAAAACAAGATTTCAGTTAAAGGATCATTAGCAACATGGGACAAGCATAAAATTGCATGCTTGTTCCAAAGGCCACTAACTGAGTTTTCAGTTCTACACAAATTTTTATTTATTGTTGTGACATTCTCTAGCAGTGAGTCATTTAAAATTCCATTTGGTGTCCCATTAAATTAAACAAATAAATAAAAAATATTGAAAATATTAAACAAAAATACGACTAAGCTAAACTAAAACTTAAGCTTAAGCCATAAAGTAAATGTTATCGTGTGAAAGTTAGTTTAGCTGCTTTTCAATATTTAAAGCTGTAATAAATTTCACGTTCTTTTGGTGAAATGTTCATCATTTGTATTACTGATGCTCTAGCATTTATATTGATTTATAGTTCTATTATAGATAAATTAATTATAGCGTTTGGAGTATGTGGAATTAAACAGACACATACCGAACCAAATGAAATTGCATTAACCCCAATACATTTTTAATTTTTTTTAAGATGCATGAAATGAAAAAAAATTTTTTTAAGCAAAAAATACTCAAGTCAGTGTTGTGTCTTCTATTTTTTTTTTAAGATTTTCTTTAGATGAAATACATAATATTGTATTTTTAGCAACATGTTTGGTATTTGTAATGGAAGTATTTATTTAATAGAAGCATGACGATATTTTAACTATCCCATCAAACTTTATAATTATTGTTGTTGTTGCCAGCTATAGGATGGAGCATTGATCAAAGTTCGTTGTCGACTAAAACCAGTTTAAGTTTTTTTTTTCTGTAGAGTTGGTCTCTCTACTTATTTTGAGTGAGACAAAAGTGTTTATTACACAATAACCTGTTAGACACTAAAGACAGCAGCAACCAGCTAACAGCATGCATGCCATGCCAGGCCGGGCCAACACACACACACACACACAACTAGTCAAAATTGCAAGAAGGCAGTCAAACAGGCAAAACATTCAAGTAATCAGTTTATAATTTAACAATACCTTTGGCAATTCAATATCAATAATTTTTCTTATTTAGTATTCGCCTTAACTAATCGTTATAACTAAATTACAAAAAAAAAAATTAACAAAAGCCTACAATTTACCTTTATCTATTCCTGTAGAGGGAAAAAATCTTAAATGCAGCTAGAAATTTAGATCCAGATCTTAGTTAATTGAGACGGAATGCTTTTTAATGCTGATTGATGATTATGTTGAATAATGCGAGTAATAAAAAAAGGGTGCGAAGTAAATAATTCTTAGTTTAATCGTAGTTTCGTTGTGCGGTAAAATTGTTTAAACAAAAATCCATAATGTTTACCTTAAACAACAATTGTTGTTGTTTCAAAATGCGAGAGCTTTATGCCAAAACCGTTTATATTTGAAATTTGTAGTGGATGGTTAAGTTTTCTAACAGAAAAAAAAACCTGAATGGCAGTTGCTTTGTTTTTTTTAAACAAAAATTAAAAATATGTTTGCCAGATTATTATAAACACACGTTTTTAGCCATCCTTAAGCGCTCCATACACGACAGCAGCCGACATGAAATCAAGTGTTTGTGCCAGTGTTTTGGTTGTATAGGAGAAAGGCTACGTTCTTGCTTTGCAGTACACAGCACAACAACGTCATATATTCCTAAACTCAACTGTGCAAGCTATAACAAAGCAAAAGTTATACTTTTACCAACAAAACTGCCAATAAATGCAATTATAGCATCATTTGATTTTCTGTGCTGCAAACTCATCACTGCTTTTTCAAACACTCCGTTTGGGAGGGCAGCCGAATTTTTGTGACGGTAGTTTTTAAAGGGTCTTTAGGGGATGATTAATATTCTCTCAGAATTTTAGGGTGTTTTAGCAAAAAAAAAAAAAAAAACAGGAGAGTAAGAATGGCAGTTGTTGTTTTTTTGCCTTTAAAAACAGATACAACATTTGCTTGTCACGTTTGCACCCACCCTTAAGCGGTCAATATGCGACAGTAGCCGACATGTTCACTCTCTACACTTTCGATTACAAAAAATAGACAAAAAAAATTTAAAGGTCTCTAATTGGTGACAGACTTACTCCTCTTCTACGAGAAATAATGAAATTTTCGAATTTTTCTTTCAAAAGATTTATTGTTGCTTTTGTTGTATGAAACCACATATTCTCTACATATAAATTTTGGTAATAAGAAGCTTCGCATGATCTCCCTGAAACGATTTCTATTGATCGTAATCGCATTTCTATTTTTGTTTCCAAACAAATATAGTTTAATGGATCCAAACCGTAACATTTTGTTAATGTAATGGGGGCCCTAAGATAACTCTTGGATTCTCTGCACTGCAAATGGACTTCAGTGTATACTATTTTTAAAAAAAGCCCATATTTTTCTTGTTTTTCGATGGCCCAAGCATAGAATTTTCATCGCAATAAGTGATTGGCTGGATCTTTTAAGCCTTTAAATGGAGATCACTATAAAAAATGTTGAATAATATGGCCCGTTTGATGTTTAATGCATGTTTTGGGAACTTCTTCAACACTTCTGCTCTCAGCTGCTAAATATATTCTCGCTTGAACGACCACTACTTTGATAAGTTCTGTTTCTGTTATCATGAACGGATCCATTTTTTTCTTTAAAATTTTTCAGCCATCAGCTTGATAGCACGATTTTCTCTACCGAATTTTGATTTAAATATCCTTTTGCCATTTTCAAAAAATATTTTAATAATAAAAAAAAAAAAACGTTGTTGCTTTGTGTAGCGTTCCATATTAACTAAGCGGAATGTATTTAGAATCTGAAAATAAAAATTTAGAATAAAATTTACAAGTAGAAAAAAATGTTAGAAATAATAAAATTATACCTCTGTTTTTAGACACCCTGTATTAAGAAAAAAAATATAAGATTTTGTTTATTTTAGATTTTTCATAAACTTTTTTAAAACATTTTTTTTTATTTTTTTTTTTTAGAAAAAAAAAATTTTTTTTTTTTTTTTGACAAAACTTTGTGAATGACTCAAAAACGGCAAGATTATTGAAAAAGTGATGTATAATACAATTTAAAGTTTATTTTATTCTTAATTATTCGAGGTTTTGCTGAATTTAAACAGAGTGTTAGTCCTAGATTTATTGCAAATTATATAGCGTAGCCTCTTACTTTTTCTATAAACTCTAAAAGTTTATGTTCGAGGCACAGAAAAATTTAAATAAATTAGGGGTTGATAATGTTTGATGGCCTTTTTACCTACATGTCCACATGTTGGCCTTGCTAATAAGCATTTCACAAAATTTCACTTCTATATTTAGTTGTACAGATGTAGCAAATGGTAACATTTTACACGTTTTTACTTTGTTTGGACTTAAAAAAAATATTTTTCTTTTCTTTGCTAAAATCATCTTAAAGTAAAGTAATTTTTCAAACTTCTCTATTTAATTTTTTTTTTTGTTTTGTTGTAAGTGTAAATGTGTGAAATTCCATTTAAATCAATTATGGCTTTTGAGTAGCCAGTAGAGGAGTGCAAACTTAAGTGAAATAAAATAAAAATTTAAAGCATAGGAAATGGTGACAACATTAGCGGTTTTAGTTGATGCTCAATCAAGCGTTTAGATGGAGAGGAGAGTATGTATTATTTGTATTGTGTAATGTTGCCACAATTTATCATTAACATCTTTCAAATAATAACACCAACAATGTATCATTTAAAAATTTTCTGTTGCGCTCCTTGTTTTGAAACAACAAACATGCTGACACTTACACGTACATGGCAAAACAATTTTGTCGTTGAGTTTTTGTTTTGTTTTGTCTTTTTCAAAATCTCATAAATCTACATGACATCGTTTGTTAAATTGCACATACAAACATTGAATGCAACAAACAAACTTTGTACAGCACATGTGCAATAAACCCAGTGTGTATCTAGATGCTTTTATTTTTTTTATATTATTTTATTTTGCTTTTTAAAATTTTACTAAAAACAGCCAAACAACTAACCATATGTGAAGAAATGTTTCCGAACAGGTTTTACATGGCTTACGGTTTGATGCAACCACCGCCATATAATTGAAAAAAAAAAAATATAGGCCCACGCATATTTGTGTTAAATAAGTACCTAAAATACTTAAAACGGCAGGCGCACACTGACAGCCGAGCCGCATGATTTTAAAAATACACGTATTTGCATTTAACAAAAATTAATAAAATATTTTTTTTTTCTTTTTTTGTTTGTTTGTTGGTTTCAGTTTCTTTTGTAACAACTTTTCAAAATTTCGAACTAGTGGCGCTAATTGATAACTTGATCACTTTCATTAATAACTTTTCCTTTTCGTTGTAATACCCCCACAATGTGAATACAAAAGGCCACTTTTAGTACCTTTAATTTAAAGTAAAGTAAAGTAACTTTGAATAAAAGTAAAGAAAAGAAATTTAAATATTTATTTAGTGCAAATACGCTTCTGTGGCTATCAATGTCACCTGAAAGAAAATATAAAAACTTTTTTCTTCATGCTCTGCTCTTCTTTCTTTTCTCCATAATGATTGCCATGATTTCTCCTCTCTATATATGACTAAGTAGTTACTGGTACTCAATAAAAAAAAAGTACATGTTTTTACAATTTATAGAGGCATTTGTAAGTGTTTATGGTGTTTTTTTTTCTATATGAAAATATTTACCAATTTAATATTTCATGGTCTAGATGATATTTTTTTTTTCATGTTTGTTGAGCTACATGGCAAGTCAGTCTCACCATATTTTGTCCAGTTCAACTGTTTTAATTTTTTAAGATTTTTTTTTTTTTAATTTTTGCTTTGATAACGTAGAGATGTGAAATTTCATTTTATAGTTTTCTATTTCATATTTTTTTGTTTTCTGCTGTTAATCGTGTATGTTGTTAACATATTGCTGCAATGCACAGTGGGCTAGTAAGTTAATTAGTAATTAAACTAAATTTAAAAAATATATAAAAAGTACTTGGAGTGTGTTAAAAATAAATGGTTGATTACATTTTGTGCAAAAAAAAAAAAAAAATTTTGTCATAGAAAAAAAGTTAAGTTTTAAAAAAATTTAATTGACTACCAGTAAATTATTTCGAATGCAAAACTGATATGCTTATAGAGCTTCAAGCACTATTAATTAAAAAAAAAAAATTATTTTTAAAGATTTTTAGATTTAGATTTTTAGTTCAATATTAAAAGAATTATCACCAACAAAAAAATTGCATTAATTGATTATAAAAATTTGATTCCTGGAAAAAGACCTCCATATATTGAAAAAAATGCCCTTATTATGGTTCACAACTCAGCTCTACTTTAGTTGTAATTTAGATATTACAATCTAATTGTGTTATTACTGATTACAACTCTGTGTTTGTACAGTTGATAAAAACATACAAAAATGACAACTCAGCAATAATTACAACTCAACTGAGTTGAGTTGTGAACCATATGGGCAAAAACTATATAAAAAATAAATTAAAATTAAACTCTACTTGAAAAAGATACTAAAACAAAATTTGTTTTAATTTTTCCTACAAGTTTCTATTAAACAACTTGAATACCAACTTTAGGCATGAAAACTATTTATTCATACAAAAGACTTGAGATCTCCTTATGCAGGATTGAATTAACCATTTTGGTTCATTGCTCGGTTGTTAAGTTTAGCATTGTGCTGCACCACGGTCCATTGAATAAAATCTGAAATATAAAATAAAAAATAATAATAAGCAAAAAAGTTATTAAATGTTTACAAGCATGCATGAAATTTGGCCCCCCTGTATATACAGCAACATAGAAAAACTGTTTATGTCTAATTAAATTTTGAAGAAAATTTAATGAAGAGCTAATGTTAAAAATAAAGAAATGGTTATTAAGTCTTTGTTCTCTTTGGCTTGTAATTTTTTTCGTTAGTATTTAGTTTTCTAAATTAGACCGCAAATCACTTTAATTATTTTACTGTTTTTATTAATTAAAATGGCTTTTTTTATTAGGCTTGAGATTTTATTTTATAAATTTATTTTTATATCGATATTTCACTCCGACTTGCGTAAATTCTTCACAATATAATTATAAGTTGGAGCGAAATATCGGTATAAAAAAAGTTTATAAAATAAGACCTCAAATAAAAAAGCCATTTTAAAGAAAAAGAAAATGGTCATATAAACTTGTTTTATTTTTAAACATTTTGTTTCCCAAACATTTATTTTCTTCTTTATGCTGCTGCATGACTGCGAATAATCTGTTTTCTTCACTAAACAAAAAACCTTGAATTTGTTACACACATGCTGAAGACACCCTAACGATTAAAACATTTATTTAACAAAGAATATTTGCTAAACAATTGCACCCTAGACGACTGTCTCTATTTGCTTAAGCTAAACTCTAATTAAAACAAAAAGAAAAAGAAATAAGTTTTAACTAGTAATGCTCTCTTCAGAAATTAATATTTTGCACAAAAAGAAATTTCTTCTCTCTCTCTTTTCCTTTTTTCACAAAAAAAAAAAAAATATTTATCAATGGGAAACCATTTTACCCTTACAAAAGATGTACGTACAGCTGCGTTGAGTGACATTTGTTTTGGTTCAAGTACAGATGTTTTTTCCACTGTGTTCCTTTTTAAAATTGTATGCAAGCAAATGTTGTGAGCACAAGCAAATATACATTTATTGAAAATGTAATATACGGATGTTTACTTAGAACCCACATGACCAAACTATCGTCACTCAGCAGTTTTGAATTAAATGGAATCCTAGGAAATTCGTAATTCTAGACAATATTTATATTTTATTTACATTTTCCTACTTTTCATCAATAGCCTGAGAAATTTTACAATAAAATGTTTATTTACAGATTTCAGCTTACAAATCACTAATTGATATTTTAAAATTGACTTCCGGGCAGCTGAAAATATTTTACCTAAATAACAATTTTAAGGGTGGCCAAAATATATATTTTTTTTTGGTTTTTTTGGCAAATATGCTTTAAAGTTCTTAATTAAAACAAACGTTTCCCCGGTTTATTTATGCTTAAGCAATTCTCAATGCAACTAATTTATTTCCAGAAATGTATCCCCAAATTTATTTATGACCTTATGGTGCCTCACAACTTAACTATACTTCAGTTGTAATTTTGATTACAACTCTGTGTTTGTGCAGTTGATAAAAACATACAAAAATGACAACTCATCAATAGCAGTTGTTTCAATAACTACTCAACTGAGTTGGGTTGTGAACTATAATAAAAGCATTAATTTAATAACAAGCTATTGGTTGGATTTTAAATTTAAAAAATCGGATAGCGCGACCTCAACTATCCACCTAAATTTAATTTCAAAGTTTTACCTAAAAACTGGTTATTTGCTTTAAAAAGTTGAAATAACGGGCTTTAATAGCTCTCGATTCCCACCAGTATTTGTGTTCTTTTACGGTAAAATTTAATTTTTGGGACTTTTTTTATTTATTTTACTATCACTTTCAAGAAGTAGAAGCCAAACCGTGATATTCGATATTGGACTACCTCAATCCATTATCACAAATGGACCACTTCAGAGGACCCAAGTGAGCCCCTCTCTGTTTTTCTTTATTCGGGGCAAGCTGTGCAACCTAACCTAACTTCAATCTGCACAATCCAGTCAATTTTTAAAATATTTTCGAGGGTATTTAAAACAAAATTGTTTAGCCGATGGCATTGTTCATTTCTTATAAATTTTCTAAAGCTTTCATTTAGTTATCGAATATTTAGACTAGAGTTTTGGCTGTATACAATTTTCAATTAATTTGATCCACCGTATAATTATTTTTTTTTTGGCTTAAGTAAAGTTAAGAATCAACGATTTGTTATGATTTGTTTAGTGAGAATTCTTGTTGCAGCCTACATTCATTCATGCACAATCAACCAATCATTTAAGCAAATACTCCATTAAACATACAAGTACTTGCAGTCATACAAGCAAAAACAAAATATAGAAACAACAGCAACGTTATCATGTTGCACATGAAGTAAATGTGCGAATAAATATTAGAGATATGATGAGTAAATGTTAACCATTGCTCTTTTATGGAGCCATGGAACATTAGTTAATCGACGACATGGCTTTGATTGACAACCTGTTGCGAAAGGTGCTCCAATGGAATACATACGTTTCATTAAAGTAAAACAAAATCAAAAAATAAAACCAAACAAGCGGAGAGGCAAACAAATAAACCGCGTTTAGTTTTGAAAACGTAGCAGACATTCCACCACTCGCTAACTTGGCTTTTTTTTAGTTTTGAGTTGGTTGGTGCTTACTTACTTCGCTTTAACTGACTGGACTGACTGATGGACGGACTGGACTGGTCTTTGGCTAGAAAATGCAAATAAATAACTAACTTTAAGCATTTGTTTTAGTTAATAAAATGTGCTAGATTTTCTAAGAAATCTATTGGTATGGATATTTGTTGTTTGATTTTTTTATTTTCAATATTTCTATTTCTTCATCAATTTACCTTTGAGACATACCAGTACCCATACCAATGGCAAAAGTAACTCTTAGCAGCAGCAGTGTGTACGTATGTAAGTTGCTACCATAAATGTTATCATTTTTCTCTATTATGCATGATGCATATACGACGAGTACGGGTATGGTTTTTTCAAGTTAGTGGTTGTACACAAATCCATGCTGTATAAAAAGTTATTTTTATTTTTAATTTTTTTGTTAAATTACTGTGCTTTTTTTGTGCAACATGTAGCAAAAAAAAAAAATCTCTTCTCGTTTTATATTTTCCTACCATTAGTCGTCTCTTAGGAAAACATGATTTATAACTACTTAAAATGAAAAGACTAGTTGCAGCAACATTCCAATGGTTGCTTAAAGACACACACACACACACACACACAACAAACTCATACACTTTATTAGTAGTAACACGGAGATGAGATGAAGCCGGTATCATCTATCCACCGACCATTTAAAGTATATATAAACCAAACGTATAAGCAGCCAACCAACTAACCAACCAACCATCATCCATCCTATATGGCCTCAATTTCCTTGTCATTCGGTGTTGACAGTCGCATAAACTATAAAATTCAGTAGCTACTTAAAAATACCTCAGTTAATGTGTCAATGATTTCATTAGAAGCGTAACAAAAATAAATTAAATAAACAAACACACACAAAAGCATTCAAGCATACTAAATTTGTATTCCAAAAATAATTAATTTTAAAATTGTTGAAGAAAAAAATTTGTAATTTTATTTCTCTGAAAAAAAAAATTGCTTGTTAGTGTTGGTTTAGGTTTTTATTACACAAATTTCATAATTTTTTAATAAATTATTTAACCTTTTATTAAATTTTCTATTAATAAATATTATTCAAGCTCAAGGTCTGTAATTTCCGTAAAGAACCCAATCAAAGCATCGTCGAAATATTGCAAAAATAAAATAAATTATTTTTGAAATACTTATTTAATATTTGAGCGGTTATTTTTGAAAGTGGTACAAGTCCACTATTTTTTTTTTTTAAATTAGATGATGGCTATGTCTTACTAAACTTAGCGTTAAATAATCTTTTGTAAAGTGAACTTATTCTTTCAAAAATGCCCTTCTAGCATGAAAAACACTTTTGCTCCCAACCAACAATTATGCACTTTCTATTCGTTATAAATTCACTTAAATGTTGTGTTTTAAATTAAAGCCAATACTTGGCTTTTTTATCTAGTTTTCTTTTTCTTTTATTTATTTATTTTTTATCATTTTGCACACATGTGTGTTTGGCTGAGACGTTGCTACTGGGTTACTGCGTTTTTATGTTACTTTTCAAACGACTAACTTGCCGCCTTTATATGGCAAACAAAGTAGAACGAACAGTGATATCAATTTTTTTTTTTGTTAAAATAAAAGATAAGACTGTTTGTTTCATTCAACCGATGATGCTGAATAAATAAAATACAAAAACAAATAAACAAACAAACAAACAGATAAACACAACTGCAGCAAGCACCCAACCCCAGTTTTTACATTTTGCATTAAATGTTCATTTGAATGATGTTCATTTAACTAAATGCACAACAGATCACACGAGTACATTTACAACCACTCACTCACTCACTCACTTACTGACAAGATGAATGCATTTTGTTGAATGTCATTAAAAGTTCTTGTTGTATTTAATCGCTTTTCCATGAGGATAAAAGCACAGTGGTTTCAAGTATTTTATTGCTAAACAATAATTTCCCTTTTCTGTTTTTTATTCTCTTTTTTGTCTGCATGCGCCAATCAACTTTCACATTTTATTTCGTATTCGTAATGAACTGCAACTGTTTGTTCATTATCATGGACACAAAAAGCAAACATCATTCAATTTTTCAATTTCAATTACATTTAAAATTCAATTAAAAGTTTTACCGAATTTTACTACCAGCACGAGTGAGTGCAGTGGGCCTTGCAACAACAAGTACATTAAAAGAGAAATAAAACAAAATGACTTATTTATTGTAGTTTAGCTGTCTCAGTGAAATTGGGGGGCCAAACAAATTTAGGTCATCAGTTTCTTTGATGAACGAAAGAAAAAAAAAAAAACAAATTATTTAAATTTAAATCTGCTAAAAAGCAAATTTACTATAGACACACATTTACTACTAGTGGCAGTGGCTCAGATATCCATGAATAAATATTTAGTTGGCAATAGCTAAAACTCCATATAATACATGCACACACACACAGAGATACAAAATAAGAATACATTTTTTTATTCAGTTTTCCAATAATACTCGAAATACACAAATACTTGTACTTCCATCCATCCATTCAACCATCCATCCATCTAGTGCATAATTCTTTATTTTGTTATTTTGTAGGTTCATTCTAAGCCATCAAAGGCCGAAGATCAATTGAAATTGAAAAACTTTGTCACTATTTGACACTCTACATTAATTGCAATCGGTTGTTAACGGACTTGCAAAGAAGTTTCAGAAACATGAAACTCAATTTAAATTTTTAAGTTTACATTAATTTAAAAAAATATTAAAATAATTAATATATAAATTATATGAATGACAGACACTGCGATAAGCTAGAGTATTTTGCTAAATTAAATAGTACACAGAAGAACACTAATAAACAATTTAATTAATAAAATTATCATATTGATTATATTTTTAATTTAATGAATTAAACATTTGATTAATACGATAAATTTGTTCCTTTTAACAATCATATTGAATACAAATTTAATCAACTCGATTACCAATTTAATTAATTCAATTAAAAGTTTAACTGATCTAATTAAAAAATTATTAAAATCAATTAAAATTTAATTGCTTACATTGAAAAATTAATCAATTTTAGTAAAAATGGTTTAAATAAAAAATGTAATCAAATCAATTAAAAATTTAATCAATTTATTTGACTTAATTAAAAATATAATTTTTGTGTAATAATTAAAAATTTAATCAAAATAATTAAAAACTTAATTGACTCAATTACAAATTTATTCAATTTTATTAAAAATTCAAATGTTAATTGAACAATTTAATCAATTTTATTTAAAATTCACGCCAATCATATTTAAATTTAACTGATTTAATTGAAAAATTTAATTAAATCAATTCAAAATTTAACGAGATTAATTGACTTTAAAAAATAAATATTTTTAAAATAAAAATTCAATAAAAACAATTAAAAATTTAATTATTTCAACTAAAAATTTAATAAATTTAATCAGATCAATTAAAAATTTAATTGATTCAACTAAAAGTTTAATTAAAAATGTAATCAAAACAAGTAAAAATTTAGTTAGAAATTTAATCAAGACAATTGCTTCAACTAAAAATTAACCAAATTTAATTGAAATATTTAGTTAAATCAATTAAAAATTAAATCAATTTAATTGACCTAATTAAAAACATAATTTTAAAAAAATTAATAAAAACTATTAAAAATTTAACTAACGCAACTAAAAGCTTATTCAATTTAATCAAAATAGTTAAAAATTTAATTTAATTTAAAATTTAAACAAATCAATTAAAAACTCAATTAATTCAAATACAAATTTAATTAGTTTAATTAAAAATTTAATTTTTTTTTATTAAAAACTTTTAATTAAAATCAAATTTTTTTTAAGTAATACATTTAATTGCTTCTTCATTTTTTTCTGTGTATATTTTTTCTAATTAGCTTAATGCCAACTCAATTCGTTTTAAAAAAAAAATAAAAATTGGCGAAGTTTGCAACTTCTCTAAAATAGTTTTCTTTTTACTTGAATAAATCTTCCTCAAAAACTCAAATAAATGAAATAAAAATTATTTTTAAATACTAAACACGTAATAGCTCCATTTATCAGTCGTATATTACTAATTCCATTGTAAATATCTTTTTTTTATTATTTTTCAAGACTTCAGTCAGATATAGCAAACACGTGTAAGTGTTTGTACGAGTCTATAAAAATGAAACGGCGCACAAACTATTTGTCGTATCTACATAAAGGTTACGTATTTTATTTTTATTTTCTTTGTATTCTATAAATTCTTTTTTATAATTATTTTTTTTTTTATTTTTTCTTTGTAAATTTCCATACAAATGTGAAGAATTTGAATACGAATACGAAAATGCTGCTGATCTTGTGGTTTATTCAAAGACAGAACATGAGTCGAAAATACGTTTTTTTATATTTTTATTTGCTGTTTTGCTTAACAAGCCTATAAAAAATAAATTTGTAAAGAATAATTTTTTTTTTTTTGGTTAAGCCATTAAACAATTGTTATTTTGACTTTTTGGCTTTTGGAAGTGTCAACACACCAAAAAGTTGTTTGGCTGTTTGCAATAAATGTTTGGGAAAAATTTTATAAAATTAATTTTTTTATTTAAATTTAAATTTAAATTATGCTTATGATTTGGGTAAGTGCCTAAATAAAGTTGTTTATCCTTAAATAGAATTTTTCTATTATTGATGAATAATCATAGTCTTACTAAAGTCGGCATACCAAATCGAATTTGTTACCAACGCTACTATTGAAAATGTCATAAGTAACTGACAGAAGACACTAAAAAAAGTTAATTTCAGACAATTTGATAAAATTTATCTTTTCATTTTGAGTAAGTGAAACCAGTCAAATGTTCACAACTTTTGTTTTTATTTAATTTTAAAAACATTTGCATTTGATATATCATTTTCATATTTTTTTTTTTGTTATTTTTTTACAAGAATAATTAACAAACAATTTTTTTTTTGCACTTGGAAAGTGCAGAAGCTGATCAAACGAACTTCAAAAAGTTAAACAACAAAAACAAATATTATACAATCAAAACAGACCTAGAAAACTCTGTTTTTTTATATTTTCTTATTCATAAATTAGTTAACAATAGAATGTGATATGGATAAATGAGAATAGTAAAAAAAAACACATTTACACATAAAGGTGACCATATTTTCTTTTTTTTAGATTTATGATTGTCTTGCATTTGTGCTTTGCTTTTTAAAGCTACTGCGGTTGTGTCTTACAAAATAAAAAGGTGACTCAAAAAGATTTATCATACGAGTTACTATTTTTTTATTATCTGCATGATTTATTTAAGTGCTGGTAAAAGCTGATGACTAAAAAAATTCTAAAGAAAATTTTCTTTTTATATTAAAATAAAAAAATAATTAAGTTCTTCTTTCCAAGTACGTTTTTTTATTCACTGAAGACGATTGAAAATTTAGTGTTTTTTAAGAAATATTTTGAAAATTTGGATTGAAGTTGCTCGATATTGTATGCCATCATTGGACCTTAGATTTTGCTTTGCTGAATTTAAAATTTAATTTTAATAATTTTTTAAATTAATTCTCATGTTAATTTTAGAAATAAATTTAATTTACTCTTCGTTTCTCTATACTGCAAAGACACCATATACTTTTGAACCAAGCACGCCCATTTTTATGCCCACTTCTTAACAATTTTCCCTCACGACTGTTCATTATATGCCTGTACTTATGGTCTGTTCGGCGAAGTCACAAGTAAACCAAAGCGAACGAAAGCAAAGGAAATATGTATTAAATGCAAAACAATGTACGAAAATTTGTTTTTGGCTTCAATACAAATATGCTTTGCTTTCGTTCGCCTTGGTTTTCTTGTGACATCGCTGAACAGGCCATTAATTTAAGCTTTTAAATAGTTTATTTTTCAATTTGGTTATCGCTTCCCATAATAAGGCTAGCAAAAACATAAGTTATTTAATAAAGTAGTGAATGACAGTATTTTTTTGGATGGACTTTTTAACAATTAAAATTCTATTTCTATAAAAATTGGTCTATAAGGTCTGTAAGGACACCGACTCTAAGGATACTGACTCGAGAAAAACATCTAATAAAATCTAATATTATTTCAAATAATAATTTTTACTTTACACTGAAAGAAATTTTTGTATTAATCCAAAAAAAAAATTATAATCTTTCATAAAATAACATGTTTAATTTATTCAATGAAATATTTCATTTAATTAATAAATAATTTATTGAATGTCTAAAAAATAATGAATATTTTCATTAGATTAATAAACAAAATTCTTTCAGTGTAACCAAAATTTGGTTAAATACTAAAGTTTAGTCAAAATACTGAATATTTTCCTTACAAAATGGCAACTTTAACTCTTGCTAACTTGTAATAATAGGCCTGAGTGTTAATTAAATTAATGAGAAATTTGTTTAGTTATTCCTTTTTGCTTTTAAATGACATTCAGTATCATTTGATGAAATTAAATTCAAAATTAAGTACAACATGTCGCACAACATGCATATGAATGCGTTAAAGAATTTTTTAAAGTTTTGCTGGGTTCGACATGCAAAATTATGTACCTTTAGTGGCATAATTATTTTTCTTTTACACATTTTTTCATGCATTTATTTTGATATTTAGCCCACATTTAACATGAAACACCTCTTATCATTTAAAAGAAAAAAATGTTTTTGGTTTTCAAAGTATTTCATTCAGTTCATTCCACATACACACCTTTAGTTGGTTTTGCGTTTGGTTTTGTTACTTAAACTTTACTGGGTTACAGACAAACAGACATTCTCGTATATAGATTTAGTTCGTTGCTTAAATATTTGTATACCTGAAACCAAAAGTGTATGTGGAGTGTGTGTTTTGTTACAAAGATATTGAATTTCATAATTTTATTTCAACTTGTTTTAACACATTCAGCCAGTCGTCAGTCAGTCCATGTTCATGTGTTTTCTTTTCTTATGACTCTCTTACAACTTCAATTCAAAGAGCAATCAACCCCCTGGTTTTGAAACTCTTTTTTATCGAGTTTAATCTCTTTTCATTTGGAGTAGAGAACAAAAAATAAAAACAAAAAGGTGTAAATTACTCCATGAAATTGCAATACAACATGTACACACAGAAACGTGAACAATAAAATATTAAAAAGAAAATTAAATGCTTAACAGAAGTTTCACAATGGCAAAACGTAATGCAGAACAAAAGATAAAATAAATAAATTAACATTTAGAAAAACCTTAAAACAGAACAAACGGCAAGTCAAGTTAGACTGGCAGGCCGGTAGTCAGACACACAGCCACACTCTGTCTGTATGGCAAAGAACAGAATTGAATAGAGAACTGAGTCGAGCAGAAATCAAATACGAACGAACCAAATACAAGGTTTTTATTAATGCGGCTAAAGTGAAACAGTTTAGTACCAGTTTGTAACAACTGTCAACAAACGGCAACAGCTTTAAAACGATTTCACGGTTTTTTTTTATTAAAATCATAATAAATTTTTTTCTTCTTTGGCACACACACACTTGAGTGATTGATGTTTAAATAAATTAAATTATTCTTTTTATTTAGTTAAGAAGAAGTAGTAAAACAGATAACAAGAAATTATAAGAAAAAAAAAGTATTTGCAATTGAAAAATAAAACGAACTTTGTATGTACAAATTGAAAGTGTGCTGAATCCTTAGAATAGAACTCTAACTGCTGAAACCAAAGAAGGTGAGTGTGGAAATAGAAAAGTGATTGAAATTAGTAAAGCATTTCTAGCTTTTTTAATTAAATAAAATAAATAAATTTTTAATAGTTGCGTGTTGAATTTATTTTGTTGTTGTATTTTAAATCTGTGTAATATTCGTATTCATTCCTTATTACATTGTGAGCCCAATAGTTTTCTTGTGAAAAGGGCGTAATATAGAATTTGTTTTTGTTTTTTTTTTTGTGTGGCTTTGGTTTGTGTACATCTTTGTTGCCAAACATACGATGCATAAACGATGCCAAACAAGATTTAAAAAAATAATAATAGTAATTTAGTTCACTAAATTAAAACGAAAATTAGCAAGTTTTTAAAAATAATTTTTTTAAATTTAAATTATACTTAAAAATGTTATATAACAGACAAACAAATTTTATAAAATGGGTTTTACCCTTAAATAGCGTGTGAATTTAGAATATTTCAAATTTTATTTGCTACATACTACGAGTATAAGACTTATCAAAGTGAACAACAAAATTTAACATTCTGTTCATTATAGATTTTTAATGAATTAAAAAAAAATTTAAATGTATTTAAATTGACTAAAAATATTGATATTAAATTTAAAAACATTTCAAACGCTTAGCCGAACTGAACAAAACAGAGGTCAGTTTTTGCAAATGAAAATTATTTCAAAAGTTTAAATTTTGGCGAAAAGAGTTTTAAATATTTTTCAGATTTATCCATTTTTTCCTTTTTTAAAACGATTCTGTTTATTAAAAAAAGCTGATTAGCTTGTGGTAAATTCGTGTACGAAAACGACTCTCGTAATCTGACTAAATATGGAATAATTTGAAAATTTCTGTTTTGCAATTTAAAACGGTTTACTTTAATTCTAATTTTTTTTCGTAATTATAAGTATAATGATTAATTAACTATTAAGTATAATTATAATTAAATGTAATCTTATTAATTACACTTATTTCAATTAATTATAATTAATTAAATTAATATTTTATAATATATTATATTATTATTATAAATATTTTAATTAAATTAATTATAATTATTTTATTATTTTATTTTATTATAATTAATTTTAATTATATTTATTTTATAATTAATTTAACTAAAATAATTATAATTAATTAAATTAATATAATTAAAATAATTATAATTAATTAAACTAAAATAATTATAATTAAAATAATTATTATAATTAAAATAATTATAATTAATTAAATAAAAAAATTAAAATAATTATAATTAAAAAATAAAACAATTATTATAATTAATTCAATAATAATTAATTATACTTTTAATTTATTATTAATTAAGTAATTATTTAATTATGACTAAAAATAATTAATTATATTATATTTATTATTATTTAATTATAATAAGTAATTATTAGGTAATTATATTTAATTTCCCTGACGAAGACATGAAAGAGCAAACAAAATTTTAGAATATGCATATAAATAATTATAATTATAGTTAATTTAAATAATACCTTTTTGAAGCTTAAGGTCGGATTATAATTAATAATTTTTGTAGTGATTATTTGTTTAAATTTTTTTTTTAGCTTTTTTTTTTAAATTCAAGATAAAACTTATTTTTGGTTTCATGTTTAATATTGAAATTTTGTCTTTTTTTTAATTTCACAAAAGCAAGTTTTAGCCTGAAAAGAAACCTTATAAGTAGCTGACAAGCACACGCCAAACAAATGTCAGTATGAATTTCTATACCTGCTCCTTTACCTCACTCTCCTTAAATATACCCTTGACCATTTTTTCGGTATTCCTTTAATAGAAGGAGTACTAGTGGATACTTAAGACTGTGTGTGCACTTTACTATTTTAAGCTTTTTCATTCATGGATTTTTCTTTCAAGAGTCTAGACGCTTGTAAGTGCAACGTATTCTGTTGCATGTCATGCACAAAAAAGCAAAAAAAAATATGTTGTCGCTGCCTGTTGTTTAATGTTGTTTCGTAAATGTTTTGTATGTATTCAGGTATGTAAGATTGCTTGTGTGCCATTATTTTTGTTGCAGTTGCATAGGTAGGCGACAAATAAAACGCCTACATTTTTTTTCATTATAAATACAAAAGGAGTGTGTGTGTGTGCGTTCTGTGCAGCTCACCACTGTCGTATGCTTGCTTCATTAAATGCGTTCGTTCGTATTTTTATGACTCCTTATTTTCGTTTTATGTTTTCGTTAATGCAAAAAGCAGAAGAAGAAGAAGAAGAAGAAGAAGAAGGTATCCTAAAGGCAGCTTAGGCTCACAAAGAGAAAAAAAAATTAAAACACCGGCAAAGTTGGTTGGCCTCATTGAATGCCAACAACAACAAACAAACACACAATATTTCTTTTCTTTAAATACGTACGAGTACTTATTTTTTATTTATTCATATTCGTCTTTTTAACACCATTTATCTTAACTACTGTTTCTCATTAGTATCTTTGCATTTTGTCTGTTTTATTTCTTGCTGTTTTTAGACTCTCGTTTTATTTATTTATTTTTTGCAGGCGTACTTTGCAAAAAACAAATAAAAAATTAAATTTGTACTTGCAAACTTGACAACAGAATCTCACACCAGCATCGAAATTTAGCTTAAAATTAATGACAATTTGAGAAACAAAATGTTTAGAAAATTGGTGAGAATTTTAGGTTTTCTTTATACGATATAAATCGTATTGAGTTTAAAAATGAGGCCACAAATATGACTTACTTTTTCTTAAGGCTTAAATTTTTTTTTTTTTGAATTATCAAATCATTCTGTTGCAATTCAATCTGATTTTGTGTTACACATTTTGTTTTTAGCCAGTGTAAACCCACAACTATTGGTGTTTAAATTTTATTTTTTGCCTTTAAATTGATAGCAGAGGCAGTTCTGCATACCATTTTATGACTGCATGTGCATGACTTGAACATGCAAATATACCAGCCAACCAGTCAGTCAGCCATTCAGTCGGCTGTTTGCTTGCATACAAACACGTGTATTTCTTATGCAGTTCGTTCAACTTTCAGGGTTATGAAACGTCTTATCTGTGACGAATCACTCAATCATAAGATTGCAGGATATAAAGAAGAAATTCTTTTTACTAAAAATAGCAAAAAGAAAAGAAAAAAATCACACCACTGCTTGTGCTGTGCACTTACCTTTTTAGTTGCAAGAATACTAAAATAGATTTTCTTTGGAGTTAAAATTAACTTGAAGTATTTTAAATGCATATCCGTTAAGAAATACAAATTAAATACTTAAACAAACTCAAAGCGTTTGTGTTTTAAGCAAAAATAAAAAAATTCAAAACAAAAAATAAAGACAGAATGAAAGAAACTTTAAGTGAATTATTTAGATCCTCCCTTTTAAGTATAAGTGTTTTCACTTAAGCAAAGAACAAACAAACATTTTTGTTTTCTTTCCACTAAAAGGATTTTTAGTGAAAAGCATTTCTTTAAATGAAGTTTCTTTTAAATCAAATCACGATTTGTAATTAAAAAAAAATCTTAAAAGTGTGTTGCTTTGCAGTGCAACAACGTTATATATTCCTCTACGCAACTGTGCAAGCTTTGCTAAAATATGTCATTCCCAAAGTGAAATTTTTAGCAAAAAATTGCTAACAAACGCAGCTATAGCATAATTTACATTGGCAATACAATAAGTGACAATGCATTTGATTTTCAGTAACTCTTTGACATTTAGGAAGGCAGCCAAAAATTTCAGTTTAATATAAATTAAAAAAAAAATTATAGCAGCTCAACTCAAAATTTTAAACTGAGATGTAATAAAATTTTCTTTTTTAATTTAATATTTTGTAAAAATTTATTTTTTATTAAAGTTTCTCTTGTTAGTGTTACTAAAATAAAAAACTTTAAAAAAAATAATAAAAAACACTTTCATCTATAAAAGTTTTCCAACTTTCGCCGCATAGCAAACTATTGAACGATGCGACGCTTTTACAAAAGAAAAAGAGTTAATTTGTAAACAGTGTGTAGGTGGTTGTTATTCAAAACGAGAACTAGTGGGAGCTGTTTATTTATTATTTGAAACAAGAATTTAATTATAAAAACATCGATAAAAATCTTTGGGCGGTGTAACTTTAAGCATATAACACCATAAGCTTTTAATTCAGAGCATAAATCAAGAAATCTACCGGAAATGCTTTAGAAAGTATTTTAAAAAATTTTTAAATTATTTTTTTGATAAAAAAAGGGGTCCCAACATGTGTGTAAAATATTTGATTTCAATATCTGTCTGTGGCAATATGGAAAAATCGATTAAGTTATTTTAGAAAACTTGAACTTTAAAAGTCCTAATTTTTTCATAAGCTAACTGTAAAACTCACAAAAATATCAAATTCTAAGAATTAGTTTTTTCTTGAGAAAAAAATTTTGTTTTGTTTACTATGAGATTTTTGAAGAGGCTGCTTCACATATTTTATCACATTTTTGAAACGACTTATTCGATTTTGTTAAAAAATATCTAAAAAAAAAAAATCATCATTTCAAGTTATTGATAAAAATACTTTTTTGATTGTTAAAAATTCATAAAAAATATAAAGTGCCCGATTTTAAACGGTTTTATTATTTAAACTTTTAAACTTTTTATTATTAAAATATAAATCATTACAAAAGTCACTCATGTGTGGTTGATGGTAGTCAACAGGTAAAAGTTGTTGGGCCAATTATACACCTTGTGAGAATGCTGGTGTAAATGACTTAATAAAATACGTCGAAGTGATGTTCTAGAGTTGTCCAAAAAGTCTTTGATTTAAAAAATATTCAGTTTCAACACGATCAATGTCCCCTTGGTTCCAAGTCTGACATCTTGTTGTCGATTAATTGCAGTCTGTGAAATAATTTCGATACTGGATGCTTTAAATTTAGCAAAGAATAAAATTTTGAAAATAAAACAAAAAAGTTATTAAGTTTTTACACACATGCGTGACTTTAAGTCCTCCATGTATGTGTTCATGAAAGTAATTAATTAAGGAAGAAAAAATGTTTTAAAGATATTTTTTAAAACTCCAACATCAGTTCATTTTTTAATCAACAAAATTAGAAAATAAGCTGTTATTCGTGAAAGTAGTATAAGTCCACTCTTTTAAAAAATGTAATAGAGGTGATTTTAGTAAGATTAGACACCAACTTACTAAAATTACCGCTAACTAATTTTTTTTTTAAAGTAGACTTACACCATTTCCCAAAAAAAAATTTTTTGGGAATGCTAACCAGTGTGATTTAAAAATGGTTACGATTCTTGCAATTTCTTCTATGATTTTTAATGTGTGATTCTCTTATAAAGTACCAAATATCATCATATTTTTATACCACAATCCCTGATAACAATGCTGTATTGCTTTACGTTGTTGCTGTTGAAATCGTTAATTAAAACACTTGTAATTAAACAAATGACTTGCAGCAACAGCAGCCTTACGTTTTCTGCGAGTTTGTCGCTTGTAATAAAACCGATTGTATCAATCGTATTTTACAGTTCAAAAGAACTTTCATTTTAAATTTTAAAATCTTTTAAAATTAAATTGAATCACATATTATGTTTCAAACTGCTTAAGTTGTGTAACCCTAGAAGTTATAAAAAAATTTAATTATTTTTGTGTTGTCACTTTGGAAAATGTAGGCAATTCGTACAACAATTTATGAGCAACTTGTATTTCTCAGAACTCAAACACAACATTTGGCATTACAATTTTAGTTATTCAACCTTTATTTTCTTTTAAACACATAAAATAAATTTAAAAAAAAAATAAGAAAAGTAAACACTTTCATGTTTATTTAAGAGAAAACAAATTTCGGCCATAAAACTAAACGAAATATGCATTTCAAAAAATTTATTTTATAAATTTTATGAAATCCATGAAACATGAAAACAAATTGTAAAACAAGTATTTTTTTAAAGCAGCCAACAAATTTATGAAATTCTTTTTATGTTTTAAGGTTAGAATAGAATAACACTTGAGTTAATGTGTGTGGCGTTTGTCAATCGTGTCCCTTCTTCTGCATAAGGCCTTAAATTTGTTAACAATTTATGGTTAATTGTTTGTGATTTGATTTTGCTTTTACATGTTTGTTTAGTTAAATGGTTCATTTGCTTTATACATAATTGCTTAAGACATTTTGGCCTCCTGCTGTTGTTAATGTTGTAACCTAAATTTAAAACGGTCGCACACCCGTACATCATTTGTAACACATTTATATCTAGCCTTTTGTGTTTGTTTGTTTAACAATGCACATGATGATTTTTTTTTTTCATATTGAAATTTTCTATAAATAAAAAGGGCATTTTCCGCATACTTGCACTCATGAAAATGTAAATGTTTTGTCCCCTTTTCCATTTTCATTTTAAATCAAGTATTTATATACCTTCAATGTTTGTATTCTATCGCAATATTAAAATGAAATATAAATCGAAGAACGTTTCAGTTTTAGTTTTTTTTTTTTTTTTTTTATTGAAAAAACCAGATCATTACATTTGTTAGACACACACACAGCATTATACAAAAATAAATGAAGAAAAAAAATGAATACAAATTATACAGCATCCCTACGTCTTTGCAATAAACCACAAGCGAAAAAAAAAATTATAAAAAGAATTATTGTTTGAACTAAAAATAACCATCGAGTGTATGTATTGTTTTTGTAGTTTAAGAAAAAAAATATAAAGATAAATATGCATGATAGATAAGTTATGAGATTTCAAATTCTATATATTTATTCATCATTAAATCCATACAATGAACTCTATGCATAAAGGATATTCACAACACACAGTAGACTATGCCACAAATAGAAAAATAATTTTTTTTCTTGAATAACTACTACTAAAAAATCATAGGTACTTCAAAATTATTTTTTTTAAATATGAAATTTTTCAAGAGTTCCTTTCACGCATCTTATCATGCCTTTGAAACAATTTATCTAATTTTATTACGAAATACCTTAAAAAACTATAAATTATATAATATATTTTTATATAATGTTTTAGCTCAACTTTTATTTTTAATTAATTTTAAAAAAATAATAATTCTTTAATAATTGTGAAATTTAAAATTTTTGAAAATTAACAAATACCATTTTCATTACTTAGCCTGTAGTGCGATTCACTATTCAATTTTAAAGAAAAATTGTTGGTTAAAAATTGGGGCTAAATTTTGCTTAAAAAAGGCTAAAAAAAGCTAAAAAAAACTATCGCTTAAAATTCAAAATAATAATGATCTTTATAAAAAATTAAGAAGAGAACATACAATGACAGAAACTTAAGAAAATAAGTTCGTTTTAAGCATGATTTATTTTTTGGTTTTTTTTTTAAATTATAAAATTTTCTTTTCGTACTATCGGCAAAAGAAATTAAGTCGATATACGAGTATTCAAAACTTAGCAAGTTATGACCAAAAAGGAAACCAGTTTTACTAAAAAGTGGCCGGAAAAGGGCAATATTAGAACTGCTTACCTTTTTAGTCATAACTTGCTTAGTTTTCAAGATATCGATTTGATTTCTATTGCGTTGGATAGGTAACCGAATAGGTATGACCAAAAAAGTAACCAGTGCTACTACTGCCTCTTTCCGGCCACTTTTTAGCAGAACTGGTTACCTTTCTGGTCATAACTTGCTTAGTTTTAAAGATATCGGCTTGATTTCTATTGCGTTGAATTGATAAACGCAACACGTTTAATTCAAGATTATTTTTGTCAATAGTGCAAAAAAAAATTTTTTTATCATTTTTTCAAAAAAAAGCAAAGGGGGTAGTCCATGGTAATTTTTGCCGAAAAAAATTTTTTCTCACTATCCGCAAGAACAAAATTTCTAATTAAAGTCAATACATTTAGCTTTATAACGCGAAAAAAATCAAGTCAATATATTAAAAACTTTGCAAGTTATAACCAAAAAGGTAATCAGTTCTACTACTGCCTCTTTCCGGCCACTTTTTAGCAGAACTGGTTACCTTTTTAGTCATAACTTGCTTAGTTTTCAAGATATCGATTTGATTTCTATTGCTTTGGATAGGTAAATGGATTGAATTTAATTCGAAATATGTTTTTTGCGGATAGTAGGAAAAAAATTTTTTTGCAAAATATTACCATGGACTACCCCCTTTGCTTTTTTTTAAAAAAATTATAAAAAAAATTTTTCGCACTATTGACAAAAAAAAATTTCGAATTAAACGTATTGCGTTTATCAATTGCGTTATCAAGAACCAGCCAATTTTTCAAATATTTTTGAGTGTTGTTCATAAAAATTTTTTAGACGAGTTCGTTTCTTATAAACAGATAGATAGATAGTATTTTTGTGCGACAATATTTCAAAATTTTTCTCGATATGAAATGCAAGAATTTGGTCTCAGTTTTTGGCTACACTTGAAAAAGAATTGAGTAGAGATCAACCAAAAATTAAGGTCACTGATTATACAAATTTTTAAGACGATTGTGTGTTTTCCATAATTAACACCTTAATTTTCATAAACCTAAAGAACTTATGTAAAAAAATTTTTTGTTTTGCATACACGTTTTCTAGACAAGTTGATTGCTTGTGCTAGAGAATCAGCACATTAATTTACTTTACTAAAATTTTAATATTTTTTTTTTAAATTGAAAAGCATATGATTATCCTTAATGTCTCACAAGCACACATAAATGGTGTTATGCTGTAACATAAAAAACTTTCAAGTACGAGTACTTAAGTACAAGATAGATGCTCGTACTCGTACACACATTTAGCTACAATGTATGCAAAAAAAAAGGTTGTGTATTATTTTTATTATTTAAATACGAGCTTGGAAGAGCACGTGTGTATCATTCACAAAGTTCAAGTAAAATTATTATTAATTGTATATGAAATATGTATTTATAAGTGTATCTGTGCTCAGTGTGGGCAATTGCAATTTAGCATGCACCATACAACATGAAATATAAGATCACCAATAGCACCATCACTATCACCACCACCGCCATTGCCTTCCCAGTGCACTATCGTTTATGAAGGCAAAGAATTGCAAATTAAAAAATGAAAAAAAAAAAATTATAGAAGAAGAGAGTAACAAAATAATGCAGGAAAAACATTGAGTTCTGGCGCCTATAAGACACGATGCAGAATTGCAAAACGCAAAACTTAACTTTTAAGTATAAAAGAAGGCTTTGATCAGTGAACATTTAAAAAAAAGCTTGTGTAGGTTGTTAAGAATATTAACATTTAACATGGCAACAGCCAATAATACCTGCCCCATTCTGGCAAAAGTAATTTGCTTGCAGAAACATATTGAGTTCAAAATTATGGTTACTTTAACAATTGAAAAAAAAAATTATTAATTTTAGAAGAAAATTAAATTAGGAAACACAATTTTGGTTTTCTGTTAAAAAAAAAAAGCACACAGACACACTAAAAGAAAAATATGTCAAAAGTTAGTCAAAGGGTTTCATTAAAATTTTTTATTTATTCAATGAAATATTTTATAAATTATGGGATTTTCTTTAAGGAAAAATTTGCATTAAATTAATGAAATATTTTCATAGAACTAATAAAATATTTGCTTTAAATTAATGAAATGTTTTAATTGAATTAATGAAATATTTTCATAGAACTAATAAAATATTTGCTTTAAATTAATGAAATATTTTGAAACATTTTCATATATTTAATGAAATATTTTAATTGAATTAATGAAATATTTTAATTTAATTAATGAAATATTTTCATTGAACTAATAAAAGATTTTCATTGAATTAATGGAATATTTGCATTAAATTAATGAAATATTTTGATGAAATTTAAGGCAACATTTTCATTAAATTAAGGAAATATTTTGATTAAATTAATTAAATTATTTCGTATGAATATCTCATTGAACTAATTCTTTCATTAGTCTAACGGACCTTGACACGATTTCTTGACAAAATTCAGAGTGTGTAAAAACAAATTTCTCTAAGTTCGAGCTGTTAATAGAGGAATATCAGTTTCTATACCTGCCCTGATCTTAAAAACACTTTTTTTGTAAACAAACCAGAAGGTTTGAAAATGTTTGTTTAAAAAATCAACCCAATCATGATTATTATTCTTAATTTTTTTTTTTTGGAGAAAAGTTTGTTTAAGACAAATATTTTATAAACCAGAGAATTTTCTGTGAAAAAAAGGAAAGTAAAAAAAATCAAAAAAATTTTTTGCTTCATAATCAGCCTAATTATGAGATTTTTTAATTGTTACTCTTGTTAAGAATGGTAAACCTGGTAAGCCTGGTAAATGAGTGATAGTTATGTAGCAACGTGAATATCACTGTGACGTTATTACTTGTAATATGGTGCTATTCTCCCTTTTCTGTGATAGAAATTGTGGATTTTTTTCTAGGAAATTAAATTTTTTCTTTAAAAAAATTCTTTATAATTTCAGACACTAAATTGAACGTGTTTGAATATTTATTTTTGGATAAAAGTTCAATTAAAAGTCTTTTTTACAAGCCTAAATGAAACAAATTTTTAAACAAAAATTTTTAGAATGAATTTTTAATTAAAAAAAAAAATTAAAATTAAAACAAATTTATGTTGAGTATCTAACAAAAAAATTTATTATTTAAGAACATATTCTAAAAAAAAAAAACTAATATAAAATGGATTGAAGTGATTGAAAATTTTCATTTAAAATACATTTCAGCACTTTTATTTATTTTATTTTTAAATTTGAAATGAAGAAAATTGTAAAATTTATTTTTTATGACAAGACAAAAGTTTCAATCAATTACATGAATGAGGCAGACAGAATATTGCCCTTTTAAAGGAACAGCACATGCTTATAGAGGATGAAATGTTAAGCAATAAAGTGAAAAATACAACAAAACAAAATCTCAGCACACAAAAGCTTGTACACGGTTGATGATTAAATGCAATGGAATGCATAAATGATTGATTAACAAAAAAAAAAAAAAAAAAAAACAACAAAAAACAACAAAAAACAAGCTTACAAAATATATTTGCTATTGAATTTATGCATTTTATTAAGCAAATATTTTTGTCTTCTTTTCTTTTCTTTCTTTCATTTAATGCAGGTAGTTCCACAGATTTAGCACCCTCGCTATTGGGTATTTACGATACACTCACCACAGTTTTCGACAATATTACAGCAAAAACAGCAGCAACAACAATAACAACAAATAATCATATAACATCTAACTCCAACTCCAACTCCAACTGCAACCACACCTCTTTTGCAACAAACTGTGATACCAACCGTGAGGAGAATAAGCCAGAATCACCAACAGAAAAGCCTCCCTTGGATGCTTATCTCAGTCGTTTGGAAAAGTATGCCAAGCAACAAGCTGTTTTAAAAAGTTCACGCACCTCCCAAGACTACGAGGAATTGGTGCAAACACCCTCATTAGCAAATTCCAACAGTGGCAGTTGCAGCAGCAGTTTAAGAGGCTCCCTAGAGTCTATCTCCTCTAATGGTGGCTCCTTAAATAAACATCGTTCCAATATACGCATACTCTCGCCTAATGTGCAACGTATTATCACACACTCAGATGCTGAAGCGGTAGAGGCAGTAGATATTGAAGCTTTGCAGCAACAGACTCGTGCCAGTACTTCTATACAACAACAGCAGCAGCAACGTTTCATAAAAAAGACTTGCAGCTCTAACAGTAACGGCCTTAACAATCACAAAACAAAGTTTTCTCACCTACCGCTATCGAAAACTACTGGCAAATTAACCCAAACCGGCACCGAGTTAGTGGAAACATTTAATAACATTTTGAATGAGGACATTGAAAGTTTTCGGCGTTTCGATTTAAAGTCTAAATCCCTAAAAAAGCCACTTCCTATTGCCAGTTATCCTTTACCAGGGGTGGATGATGATAAAACCCCCACCAACCATATAGCTTTCAGTTTCGATTATGCAGCCCGCAAACTAAGCCTGCCTAGATGTAACTATGAGAAAGACTGTCTACTGGCCCTAAACTCTAAGCTTGAGAGTGAAACCAACATGTCCTTAGAGTGTCTGCCTACTGAGAATACCATAACCGAGACCATAAATTTTGCTGTTGTCTCACAAAATCTTAAAAATCTTACTTTAGCCGCAAATCCTAAAGAATTTCAAAGCAACAACACTAATGAGGAGGTGTTGAAGAACCTTAACAAACCTGTGATCTCAGCCAATACTAAGCGCAGTCCTACTCATCATCCATTATCATATGCCCGTTCTAAAAGTCTGGCGGCACGTGACTTTGCTCAGAAAAATATTAACAATCAACACATAAACACCAACACCCTGCCACGTTCACAATTTATTAAAGATGAAGAACTGGACGAGAATCAAATATCTGCTGAAAGTTTGGATCGTTTGTCGGATATTAAATCGAAATTTTCCCCCAAGGAAGCACGTAAAATGTCCAGCTTAATGCTGCCCGACATTGCCAAATTAAAACATCGTCCTTTATCATCATCATCAATTTGTTCGACCTCCTCTAGTTCCAGTTCTAGCTCAAGTACTGATCATATAGGCGGAAAATTAAATATTTCGTATTTGGCCAGTGTAGAAAGTTTAGCAGATGAACATGACTTAACTGATCCGCACAGTGGCATGAGTGTTTTTGAAAGGTCCTGCATGGAAATTGTAGAGTCGGAGAGAAATTATGTTAATGACTTGGAAGAAGTTATACGAGGGTGAGCAATTTAAAAACGAAAAATAAAAAAAACCAGCAAAATATTTATGATTTTTGATTACAGATATCTCTTGGATTGGAAGGAACGTGCTTGCTTAAAGCAAGATCAATTGGATATTTTATTTTCCAACATACAGGATGTGTATCAATTCAATTGTGAATTACTCAAACATCTAACGGACTCTATACTGGATCCAGTTAAAATTGCCAAATGTTTTATTGACTTGAAGGAAGGGTTTGATGTCTACACCACTTATTGGTAAGATTTCCTCAAACGTTTAACACTTTTTCCATTTAATTTAATTTCATTAAATGTGTTTTTTAGCACCAGTTATCAAGATGCAATATCACTACTTACCACATTGCTGCAGGCCACACATACCAATAACCTGTTGGCTTCTACACAAAAAATGTTGCATCATAAGCTGCCCTTGGGTTCATACCTACTAAAGCCAGTACAAAGAATTTTAAAATATCATCTGCTGTTAGATGTAAGTCCTCAAATAAGCATTTTAATTACTAACGAAATTTATTTCCTTGTTTTGGGCAGAGCTTGCGCAAACATTGTGATATAAAGGAAGTGAAGCAGGCCTATGAAATAATGCGCCAGGTGGCCGGTAACATTGATCAAATGAAAAAGAAATTGGAACAACAGACTCGTGTTAAAGTACTTTCAGGCATTTTAGATGGTTGGTTGGGGCCAGGTAAATATTCTTGTTGTAGATTTCCATGATTTTACTTTCCTAAATTTTAATTAAATTGTATTTAGAACTCACTGTGTTGGGTGAGCTGCGCTTGGAGGGCATTTTAACCGAGAGCAATAAACCGCGTATAGTTTTATTATTCGCCACTATGCTGATTATAGCCAAAGCCAAAGAGGACAACCGTTTACAATTCAAAAGTTACATACACGTAAGTGCCAGCTAATTTGTTCATGACACCTTTTTTTCTACTTTTTGTCATTTAATTTGGTTTCTTTGTTTGTTTCAAGTCTCACAAGGACTAGTTGTTTTTTGATTTTGTTTTTCTTTTTAAATAAATATTTTTTTTTTTATTTTTATTTTAGCAAAACAATCTCATGCTGAGCGAACATTTGGCTGGTGAACCAACAAGCTTTTATGTAATACCATACGATGAACCGCGCCACCAAATCAAGTTAACAGCCAAAAATCGTGACCAGAAACGCCTTTGGACTCAACACATTAAAAGTGTCATACTCGAAAAGTTCGATAACATTCCATTACGAGTCAAGGAGCTGGTTTACAAATTGGGTGATGAGGAAGGTATGTATGCATGTGTAACAGAGTGTGTGTGTGTGTGTGTGTAAGTTTTGTGTACATAAATGTGTGCAGGTGTGTGTATGTGTGTGTGTGTGTAGGTGTATCGCAAAGCTTAAGGAGTTTTTATTTGTTTTTCTACTTCTTTTTTTACAAACAAAAATTTTTTAGTTTTCTTTTTACTTACTTACTGCTTTATCTTGTTTAGTTTTTTTATTTTTAATTTCAAATATAATTTAGCTCTTTTTTTGTATTTAATGTTAAATTGCTGCTAATTAGCAAAAGCAAAGAAAAACACTTTTTTTTTTAAAAAAAAGATTAAAATTAAATCGTGAAGGATTTTAAAGAAAATTTATAGGCAAAACGTTTTGGTTTAATAGCTCAGCTCGGCTTCATTTTTATTTTAAATTAAATTAAAAAGAAAATTAAAAAAGAAAATCTTTTTTAACGTTTTATATGAACTATAGTGGTGCGTGTCAGTAAATTTTATAACGAACATTCGTATCGAAAAAACAACTATTACGCTATTTTATTGAATTCGGTATCAGTAATTTTTTGACAAAAATATTCGTAGCTTGCGAAATTAACAGCACATAGCTATTCATCGCAAACAGCGTTGCCAGGAGCTCGAAAAAAATAAGCTAAATTTGTTTTAAAAAAAAGGCTAGAAAAAGTTAAATCAGCTAAGAAAAATTTTAAAAACTATCGCTTGACATTCAAAACAATAATATTGATTTTTATAAAAAATCAAGAAGAAAACATACAATGACAAAAACTAAAGAAAATTAGGTCGTTTTAAACATGCTTTCTTTTTTGGTCAAAACTTTCTGTTTCTTAAAAAATTTTTTCGCACTATTGACAAAAAACAAAAATTCGTTTTAAAACCAATCGCTTATGTAGCTAACACAAAAAAAATCGAGTCGATATATTGATAATGATGACCAAAAAGGTAACCAGTTCTACTAAAAAGTGGCCGGAAAGAGGCAGTAGTAGAACTGATTACATTTTTCGACATAACTTTCTTAGTTTTAAAGATATCGACTTGATTTTTTTCGCGTTGGATAGCTAAGCGTATTGACTTTAATTAGAAATTTTTTTCTTGCGGGTAGTGAGAAAAAAATTTTTTTCGGCAAAAATTACCATGGACTACCCCCTTTGTTTTTTTTTTGAAAAAATGCTAAAAAAAATTTTTTCCACTGTCCGAAAAAAAACAACTTCTAATTAAAGCCAATACGTTTAGCTATCCAAAGCAATAGAAATCAAGTCTATATCTTAAAAACTAAGCAAGTTATGACCAAAAAGGTAACAAGTTCTTTCCGGCCACTTTTTAGCAGAACTGGTTACCTTTCTGGTCATAACTTGCTAAGTTTTCAATATATCGACTTGATTTCTTTTGTGTTAGGTAGATAAACGTTTTGAATTTAATTCGATATTTTTTTTTTCAAAAACAGCAAGTTTTGAGCAAAAAGGAAAACATGTTTAAAACGATCTTATATTCCTTAGTTTTTGTCATTGTATGTTTCCTTCTTGAGTTTTTTATAAAAATATAATAAAAATAATATAAATTTTGAACTTTTTCTTATTTTTTTTTTGTGAGTGATTTTCTAGCCTTTTTTTTAAATTTGCTTTTTTTTGAAAAAATTATAAAAAAAATTTTTCGCACTATCCGCAAAAAAAAATTGGGAAAAAGAAAAAAGGCTATTTTGAAAATGAAAAAAGCTAGAGGCTAAATCATAAATTTCAAGTTGTAAAAAAGGCTAAAATGGCTAATCTGATCGGAAATAATGATTTCTATCGTACCCAATATTTTTGTCGGAAAGTTGCTGAATAGGAAAGTTACACATTCCCATAATTTAATATTTAAAAAAATATCAGTGCTGTTTTGTTGTCCGCTCTTAATTTAAAAAAAAGTGCAAAGAATTTTTTTTTTTTTATTAAGTGATTTTTTTTATCAAAAATAATTTTAAAAAATCCTTAAATTCAGCACTTCTTTATAAAATACACAAAACAGCACTGAATATTAAAAAAATTAAAATTTTTAAAAACAAATTTTGGCTAACAAACTGTAACATAAAAAAATTCTAATTAATTTTCTTTCAATTTTAGTGATGTAGTACAAACAAAAGCTTTAAAACAGACTAAAACATCAGCAAAATGGGTGAATTGAAATAAAAGCCACAAAATTTCTCGAAAAAAAAAATTAATAAAAAATTAAAAAAAAATCCAAAAAAAATCCAAAAAATTTACACTATTTTTAGGGTTAGTACTGCCAGTCAAAATGCTTTCAAAAATAAATCATAAAATAATGCACTCTAGGCAAAAATCGTTGCATTCGATATCGTATAAAACTGATCGAATTAACTTAAAAAATTCGCTTGCAGTTGTACGATTACGAGTGTAACGTTTTGACCTCTGCTATACAAATCACACATTAATTCACCAGTAGCAAAAAAAAAAGCATGGGTTTTAGGCACATAAAAGCGCTCAATTAACTCTTTGTTTCTGTTTAACACATTTTTGTTTTTGTTTACTTTTTATGTTTCTCTTGAAAAAAAAAACATTGGCTTCATTTCATAACGCTTTTCTTCAAAATTAACGTTTCTAAGCCTTAAACATTTTTCTGCATTTTCAACCAAAAAAAAAAAAACTTTTGACTTTTTCAGATCGCAGTGCTGACACCAATACCTGGAAGTGGAGTTTGAATACCACATCTTCCACGCCCACGTACTTAGAAAGACGTAATCACTTTAGGCGCAGCGAAATGCGCAATCGTTCCAAAATCAAGCGTAAAACCATATCAAACACCAGTTCTTTAGATGTTTTCATGGAAAACACTGCCACTACTGCTGATAACAGTCTTACAAAATCGATTTCAAAGAGTGCTGAAAGTATCAATGACAAGTCAATCTCAGAAGTGCAAGATGTTGCGCCCCCAGCAAAAGAAAACTGTAATTGTGCTAAAAACCAAAAATGTAAATGTTGCAATAATTGTAATAAAGATGTCACTAGGCATTCAAGTAAAACATTCAAGTTCGGTAGCAAAGCGCTGAAGGAGCGCAGTAAATCTGTGCCCCGCATAAGTATGCATATAGAGCATTTTGAAAAGGTGGCCAGTGAGCAGGCAAAGGAGTCATTAATCCCAACTACAATAGAAGTTACTCCCAGTAGTGCTAAGCCAGCAACTTATAAGCGTTTGTCTTCTTTAAGACGTCAGAAGAGTAAACCAAAGGAAACTTCCACATTTTATATGGCTCTAAGCGAGTTTGAGGATGCCAGTGAAACGGTTTTAAAAATAACCGAGTCTTCAGAAAATATACTCAACAATAGTAAATCTGAACAACAGGAAATGAGCAAGGAATTGGCAAAGTCTACAAATCATTTGCCGGATGTGGTTATTAAAGGCACTTCCGCTGAAGAACAGTCAGTAATGTCTACTTCTTTGACTCTCACACCAGCTGAAAAAGCCAAACAAGATGCTGAAATAGTGTTTGATTTGCTTAAGAACAGCAAAGAGTTTGATAAACTTTATGCCAAAATACAAAAGAAACGTTCTATGGAGAAAAATTTACAATCTGCCAAAAGTCTTGACATAAAACTGAACAAAGCAACAGATAGTAAAATTGAATTGCCACCCGAGTTGCCGCCTCGGCCACCTTCTAGATCTCCACCACCTTTGGAAACTGATAAAGACTGCCTGGCCTACAAATCACTGACTCTAGAATTCGATGAAGAGCCCATCTACGAAAGCTTGCTTAGGAATGTGCATGTGCCCTATAAATTTTCGCCGCCTCTGGGACGTTCCAGGTCTGTGCAATACAACAAAAACAAGGAAGAGAAACAAACTAGTCCACGTCCAGACTCTGATTACGTTACTTTAGTGTATACGGCCGAGGGTAATTTACAAAACGTGGGCGGTGAGGAAGTTGTCAAGCCACCCCTGAAAATGGAAAGTAGCTTAAGTGCCCACAGTTCAAATGCTTCGTCCACTACAACCCTTAAGGAAAGGGATAGCTTTAACAATGATTTGCCTAGTGAACACAATTCTTTGGATTGTACTACTCAAATGTCAGCCAGCTTTCACTCGAGTCCAATTTATAGCTCCATCACTGAAGTAAATCAAAATCGTAGCTATACGCCCCGTGGACTACTCAAACGCTTATGGAGTAATTCCACTTTAATTGGTGAAGACTTGTCTGCTAATCGTCTTAGCCGTTCCACACACAATTTAGAACGCAGAGGCTCCGACAGTTTGGAAGTTGACCGTCACTCCATACTGCATTTGCCTGGTAGCGAAACTATAGGCGAACGCATGGCCCATGTAGATTATGCTGATCCTCGCACTCTTTTCACTATTATCAAATACGATGATCCCAGTCAAATGCAAAGAGATTCCGTTTTATCTTTAACTTCCTCCAATGATAGTGTGTGTGAGCAAAAATCTTGCAAAGGCAAGTTCAAAGACTGTGCTCACCACAGTTTTGAGTACGAGGATTGTGTTGAAGCTTCTCTAGAAACTGATTTTCGTGATTCGGCCGTTTACAGTGATGACACTGACAGACGTTTAGATAAATCCAGTTCTTTTCGCAGCGGTAAACATCCTCCAGTGAAGCCTAAGCCCTCTTATGTGCCGCCCCTAATCCTCAAATCGCCTGTAAAGCTTGCTGACTCAAAGAAAGAATGTTTAACTGCCATTAAATCCACAGTACCAGGCGTCATTATATGTCCGGCCAATTTAAGCCCCACAAGCACTCGGAGCTGGGTTCTAAAGCAAATAGATAATTTTAATAAATAATTTAAATCAATTTAAATTCCAGTCCACTTTAATCTTATAAAAGTTGCCATACGAATTGGAAAATTATTTAGTGCTGAATTTAGTTTAAGACAAAAATGTAATTGCTTGTTTAAAATCCAAAGACTAGGGCCTTGATCTAAACAGATCAAATGCCATTAATGTTAAAATTTTATTATTCTCATTTTTAATGAAATTTTATTGCTTATAAAATGTGTTAAAATTATCATAATTATCATTATTATTCTGTTAAAATTAAGTATTAATTATGTTAAGGATTTTTACCTGTATTTCAAAGTTGCTTAAAAGTCTGGTGGCAAAAACGTTTATCAAATTTTTTGCTTGTTTTTTTATACTAGATGTAGCCAATTTTATAGAAATTCTTTACACAATTAAAAACGAGACAAATACAATTAACGAAAAATATAAAATAAATTGAGTTTTCATTCACTTTCAATATGATCCAGCATTTTTTCTATATGGCAGCACTGGTCAAATAACTGTAAATTTTTATTTAAATACTTTGTTTTATCTCGGGAAATTAGGTTATTCAATATCGATCGAAATTTCAATACGGCTTAAATGTAAATTTCGTTGGATATTGAATGTTCTAATTCGGCTCTTGGTTTTTTGACGTGCTGCCTCCGATTTCCGCAAAAATGATTTTTATCAGTTGTGGGTGGTGCAGTTGGTGGTAATTGTAACAGTAGTAGGTAAGTTACAGCCTAACTCTCACTCCCCTACCTGATAAAGGTTTCATTAAAAAATACTAACCCGTTCAAAAGAGTAGCAAAAAAAGGGTAAAGTAAAAAGACAGCATGTTGCAAGTTCCAAAAGGTTTTCTATTTCGTTTATTTCCTAAAACTTTTGAAGGGGTAAATATTTTTTAATAAAATTTTCACCAGGTGGCAGGGTGGGAAATCGGCCACAGTTTAGTGGAACACTTTTTTAAAATCGTTGTAACACCAAAAACGTTATATAGCGTTTTTCTAATTGAAACACTTTTTAATGAAAGTATATGTGGCATGTGGCAACATAAGTGGCATGTGGCAGATAGCAAATTTTCCACTCTGCCACATGCTGCAAGTTTCATAAAAAATATTGATCCATTCCAAAACTATGTCGATAAAACAAAAGTCTAGGCAAAACGCACCTGTCGAAATCTCCGACAATTAAATTAAAGAAACTTGAATGAAAAAAGTGAAACACCAGGCCAACAGAACCAGCAGTAGGTGGATTTTTAGGAATTGATTTTTGTTTTTTTGTTACAACTTTTGAACGGCAAAATATTTTCGCATGGGACTTGCACCATGTTGTAGACAAGAAATGGGCTATTTGTCACATGCAACTATTGTTGTCACATGCCACAAATAAGTTGCATAAAAAGAATTTTAGTTGAAAAAACGCTTATAAGTTTTTAAGCGTTTGATGAATTTTAGAAAAATGTTCGGTGGAGCAATAGCCCACTTCCCCCTCTATCACCTAGCGAAAGTTTCATTTAAAAATATTAAACCGCTCAAAAGTTGTAGCAAAAAACAGAAACTTAGTCACAGATACGGAAGTAGCCCCTAAAAGCTTGCAATGAAAACAAGTTTTTTTTTAAAAATAATATTAAACAATTTTCAGTGCAGACTGTTAGGGGCTACTTCCGTACTTGTTTCTTAGTTTTTGCTTTTTGCTACAACTTTTGAATGGATCAGTGTTTTTTAACGAAACTTTCACCATGTGGTAGAATGGAAAATTGGCTATCTGCCACACGCCACTTATATTGCCACATGCCACATCCACTGTAAATAAAAAGTGTTTTAATTAGAAAAACGCTTTTAACTTTCTTAGCGTTAGAGCGATTTCAAAGAAATGTTCAACTGAAATGTTGCCCGTTTTCCACTCTGCCACATGGTGAAAGTTTTATTAAGATATCTTAACCCATTCAAAAGTTATAGGCCAAAAACCCAAAACTGATCAACCAGAACTTGCAACATGCTATTTTCGTAATCTTTTCCCTTTTTTTTGCTACAACTTTTGAACGGCTTAATATTTTTAAATGAAACTTTCGCTAGGTGATAGAGGGGGAAGTGGGCTATTGCTCCACCGAACATTTTTCTAAAATTCATCAAACGCCTAAAAAGTTATAAGCGTTTCTTCAATTAAACCACTTTTTGTGCAACTTATTTGTGGCATGTGGCACCAAAAGTTGCATGTGGCAAGTAGCCCATTTCTTGCTCTACAACATGCTGCAAGTCTCATGCGAAAATATTTATCTGTTTAAAAGTTGTAACAAAAAAACAAAAATTAATTATCAAAAATCCACCTACTGCTGGTTCTGTTGGCCTGGTGTTTCACTTTTTTCATTCAAGTTTCTTTAATTTAATTGTCGGAGACTGGACAGGTGTGTTTTGCCTAGACTTTTGTTTTTTCGCCATAGTTTTGGAATGGATCAATATTTTTTATTGAAACTTGCAGCATGTGGCAGAGTGGAAAATTTGCTATCTGCCACATGCCACTTATTTTGCCACATGCCACATATACTTTCATTAAAAAGTGTTTCAATTAGAAAAATGCTTATAACGTTTTTGGTGTTGGAGCGATTTTAAAAAAGTGTTCCACTAAACTTTGGCCAATTTCCTACCCTGCCACATGTTGAAAGTTGCATTAAAAAATATTAACCCAATCAAAAGTTATATAGAAAAAACTAAAAATTAGTTTAAGCGGAACTTGCAAGACTATAATTTTGGTCTTTTTTTATTTTTTCGCTATAACTTTTGAACGGATAAAAACTTTTACCGCGATGATAGAGAGGGAAATGGGCTTTTGTTGGGATCAACATTCTTGTCAAATCAGTGTAACGCCTAGAAAGTTATAAGCGGTTTGCAACTTTAAATAATTTTTACTTACAGTGAGCGGAGCAGTAGGTGGCAAAAGTGTTTAGCAAGAGGTGGTTTATTTCCCACTTTATTAGCTGGTGGGGGTTTCAAAGGACAATAATTATCCATTCAAAAGTTATAATGCAAAAACAAAAATGTGTAAGCAAATGCAAACAGAACAAGTGCCTTTGTGAAATATTGGTTACTGGCTGAGCTTACAATTCCCAAGACTTTCACTATTAGCAAAATCTATGCAAGCCAATAAAAATGTCTTCGCTGCTGCAATAATGGTTTGTAATGCAGGTAATATTTCGCCGTGGCAATGCCATTGCATTGCAAGTTAGTTGGCAATTGTCTTGGGTTACTTACCTACTGTGTCTAAGCTATTATTCGCTTGGTGTTTTTTTTTTTAACCAATTAGTTGTTTATTAGATGTTTATTTGCTTTATTACATAATAAAATTTAATTTATTTTACAATTTATAATAAATTGTTAAAAATTATAATTAAAATACAATACACTAATAGTGTTGATTTTTGTCAATAATTTATTTATTTTTTTAAGTAAATAAAACAAGAGAAACATTATACTTCATACGAGTAGTTAGAAAATAAGATATAAATTTTAATGTTTATATAGAAATTAATTTAATATAATAATTTAATTGAAATTAAATAATAATTTAATTTATTTATAAAATTACTAGCTAAAGCTTAGTGTGAAAGATATTTTTAATGAATGACCTACTTTTCTACCTACGAACAGCAAATAAAAGGTAAATAAAACAAAGTTTTTATTATTTTTTTTTTTTTTGCTATTTGCTTAAGGAGTCTTACTCTTACTATCACTTTAATTTTCACTTTTAAAATAATAATTTTTTTTATTATTAATTAACAGTTAACAATAGAAAAGTCGCTTATTTGCTTTAATAACGTCATAACTCACAAAATGTAATGTTTGTTATGAAATGTATTTTAGTTTTAACCCTTTTAAGTGGTGTGAATGCTTCAAAAATTTAAATTGAAACGATATTGAATGAATTTTTTAAGTTTTTTCATTTTAATTTTAGTTTTTTTTTTAATTAAATATTTTTTTAACGTCTTTAAAGGGTTAAATTTTTTCTGCGACAACAAATAATTTACTGAAATCAATACACAATAAAATTTCATTGATTTTTTTTATTTGAATTTGCAAATTGTTGTGTGCTGGCAAACAATAAGTTTCTGTAAGAGCAATGATGCCTTGAGCGATTGCATAGAAATGTGACATTATCAGTTTGGCTGCTGCAACCAGTTGAAAGGGGGAAGTTTTAAAACAAATATAAAATTTTACTATAATAGTAAACTTACAACAACAAGGGTACTAACAGTGAGATGATTATGTCATGATGTTTAAGAGAAAGTGTGACTAAAATTATTAGGCAATTATTAACAAACAAGACTTTTTTTATAGCCATCATATAACAAAATTTAGCTTAAATTACTGAGAATAAGAATTTATTTAAAAAGAAAAATATTTTAATAAAATTTAAGATTTTGCCCACAAAAACCAAAGTAATAAGGAAGAGATTTAAAGCGGAAATATGGATTTTGCTAATGAATACATTTTTGCATAAGTAAGTAGAGCTCTTTGCAAGTCCATGTTTATTTTCGTTTTGTTTATTAAACTGCTTCCATATTTTTGTAAATTAAATTATTTTATTTTTGTTTTTTTATTTTCACCGAATAATTGCATGCCGATTTTGTTTATTGTTTTTCATTTTTTTTTTATTATTTGCTTTTTTGCAATAAACAATAACATGATCACTATACAATCCTACAAATATTTAAACAAATAACAATATATAAACCTTTCGTTTAAGTATTTAATAAAAATATTTTAAAAGCAAAAAAAAAAAAAAAAAGTTGGTGGTAAAATGGAATAACTTTATGTTTTCAGGTGGAAAAAGTTTTCAAAATTCATTAATTAAGCAAGAGATTCCTGTAGCATGTTTTAAGAAGTTTATTGCAAAATATAAGACCGATTATTAAGGAGTCGATAGCGAGTAGGGAATCAAAATGGAATTGTAGAGGTCTAGTCGAGGTCAAGCCTGTTGTTTCAAGTTTCCTATAGATAGGAGTAAATTGTCAGTCTATTCATCTTGAAAAAAGTGTTATAGTTCATGGCAAAGCTCATTTTGGGAGATTGACTTTGAGACAAAAACTTTGTTTCCATTCAAACCTTCAATCAAAAATTCAGATTATGTACTTTTTGACTGTACGGCTTTATGGTCTTGTAGAGCCACAACTAAGAGAGCAATAGTTGGGCTCTCTCTGAATAAGACAATTTGTTTCATTTGAAGTCTAAGTCTTGAACAAAAAGCTAATGTACTGCTAAAAAGAAACTTTGAATAGTAAATAATTTCTGAAACTAAAATCCGAGTTTTACATATGGCCACTAACATTCAACTTTAACTATTGGCAACTTGTAACAATGGCGCTTAGACTTTAACATTTCGAAAATTGTGGGATAGCAACTTGAATTTGAATTTTTATTTATTTTATTGATGATTAAGTTATACAAGTTTAAGTACTCCTAGTCAAGTTCAAGTACAACCAAGTTTGCAGCACAAGCATCATTAAAATTGACGGGGAAAACCTTTATGATTTACAATGACAATTCTTAATGAGAACATCAAAGCCATCACCTTCAACTTCTTTTGTTAATTTTGCTTATTAAAAAGCTTGAATTTAATTTGTCGTTTTTTTTTTTTTTGTATCTTAATTTTTCTGCTTGAACTAGAGCTGTTGTAGCATCACCACTTAATTAAGTTTTTCTTTTTTAATACGCACTTTGGTTTACTGGCTCATGATCTCGAATGGTTAATGATTTAAAATTTGTAACCAAGGAAGTTTTTTAAGTTTCGTTTGCTTTGAAACATCGACTAGGAAAATTAGGTATTTAAGAAAAACTTTGATTGTATAACAACAAGCCAAAGACTAACGAAAATGATTAATGAAAATGAAAAAAAAATTTCAAAAATTAATTGTGGTTGCCTAATGAACTTGTAAGCGTTAGATAAAATTTTTGCTTTAAAAAAATAAATTTCAAAAGTTGCTGGTAATGATGTCACTATTTCTACAAAAGAAAAAACCACACAAAAGTTAAGCAACAATTTAACTTTAAACAATTTCTGAAAATTATAGTCCCCCACAATAACAGCAAGAAATTAAAATTAAAGAAAAAAACTCTAGCAAAAATTTAAAGCAAACAAACACATGGACGACGTTTGCTCAATTGAAGATTTGTAACAAAACTATTGATCAATGAATGATTTGTTTCGCGCTTGAATGAGTTGTGGTCATCATCACAACTAAGTTGTAGCAAAAACAAAAAAAGTGACAGCCTTAATTACCACATTTGACCAGCATGATGACCGTGGCGACATTATTGCAACTACACAAGTAAATATTATAATAATTTGGCTTATTAGGCAACTGATTTTGTTGTTTGCATGAATGGCAAAGCGCTTTAAAAGAATGATGGCCTATTGTTTGGCAGTTAACTCAAGCAATAACATGACAAAAACTTAAAATTTATCATTTTTTTTTTTTTTTTTGTCTAACTCTTATTACTGGAATATGAAAAATAAAAAATTAATTAAAATAAATTATTGTTCGGCTGATGCTAAACATAAACAGCAGCTTTTGTATGGATTTCACAGTCCAGCATTTTATTTATTCAAAGTAGCAAAAACGGCTGCTCAACTCCCGCCAGATGGATGATGATTTGTTTTGCACATTTCACAGAGAAGCCTAAAAAGCTACAAAAAGAAAAGAAAAAGAAAATTTTTTTTTAGTTTTATTTATTAGCAATTTTAGGCTCAACATGACAAAATGCGAATAATCAGGGCCCAAATCGTCACATTCGATATCAACTGAAAACGATGGATTTTGTTGTTAACAGCAAGCGAGCAATTCAAACGTCTAAAATTAATTTTTTAAATATTTTTGAATGCTTTTTATAAAAAAATATTTTTGCCGATTTATTTAAGCGTTTCTTATAAAAAACAAACACTGTCTTTTTAAGAGACTAAAATTCTAAATTTCTCTTCATATGGAAAGCGAGGGTCGTCCTTAGTTTTTGGATACACTTGCAGAAGAATCATCAAATCTTCACCCATATTCTGAAACACGCAAAATATCTGTTCTGCCAAATGACAACGTTTAAACCGCCAGCATATGCTGAAGCGAAGTGATGAATTTTGCACAAACAAAGAGTTAAAGACAAAATGAAATGTAGCAAAATTCAAATTAAATATGTTACCTTTTTATTTAAACCCAAATAGAAAAGAAAATTGGCTTTTTTGCATAAAAAATACGAGCTTAAAAAATTTACTTTGATTTTGGCGTTTTTTCATTCACATTAAGCAAGACGGCTGGTTTCCAGCACTAGGACGTTTATTTATTAATTTTTTTTTTAATTTAAGGGCGATCGATGGGCTGTGGGACTGCTGTTCAAACATACTGTTGCAGTTGCCGAGCATGAGCGAGTAAGAAGACAGTCTTTCATCTTCTCTCGAGGATTTTCAGGTCTCGAGACAGGTTTTTCAGTAAACATTTTATGCCCAGTCTATCTCAGATATTTTAAAGTCACAGGGTGGGTCCAAGTCACTTCACTAGCCCACTATGTTGGCGAGTAGATGGTTCCAAACAGAATCTTCAAATTTTACTTGATGGTCGTTAAGTCACTATGTAAACCAACAAAAACCTTATTTAGGGCTCCTAAATTTGGCTAGAATTTGCTTGCGATAACTCAAGTTTATATATTTTTTGTGTTTGAATTAAAAACGTTTTTTTTATGTCTTACAGCCCAATTCATTTTCGTTTATTAAAGGCGAATTTAAAAAGCGAAATTGCTATAAAATATGATCGTTAACATTTAAGCTGCAACCGAAAAAAAAAAATACTTCGTGATGATTTTCACACATTTTCAGATTTTAAAAAACAAAATGATTTTTTTATAATTAAATTGCAGATAAGCAAAACTCGTGGTCGACATTTCCACGTTTTATTACTATTTTTTTTAATAAAGAAATCTACCCTAGATAAAGTTAAGAAAAAGAGAAGGTCCTTTATATTAACTGCATAAGATCAATCAAACAGGAAGAAAGATAGATATCAAAGAAATAAGAAGCAGAACCAAAAAGAAGTAGGGAAAGAGAAAAACTATGAGTGCGCCCATTAAATTAATTGCTACTGCTAACCAGAGTTACGAAACGAAATAAATGCCAACATTTCGTTTTATAGTTTTTCAGAGTATTATCAGAATTTACATGCGTTCGTTTTGTTTCTTTGCGAACTCTGCTTCTAACGAAGCCACACGCCTGCCAACGCTTACAGTGGACTACATGGAGGTAGCGCTGACCCAAATAAAGCTTTGGCTGATCTTGCTGGCAAGCATACTCTCTTCGCATGGTAAATCTATCCTTTAAAATTAAGCGATTTCAACAGTAGCTCTTTTAATTTCTTATTTATTTAAAATAATAAATTGTTTTCGTGCGAATGTTTTGTTTGGTTTTTATTTTTTTGACTCAGTAGGTTTGTTTGCACGAGTGTGTTTTCCTTGTTTTCCGTTGCTGTTTTTATTTGATGATGACGATGTTGCCTCATCATGGTTACGACGCTGCCAAAACACACAGCTATTTTTAAACTATTTTGAATTCATTACATTTTTGGTAGCATCTACGTTTTGCCCTCTGCTTTTTATATTTCATTTGCTTACTTTGTTTCTTGATTTCTTGTTTTTATTTTAACGTTTAATTTTTTTTTATATTTTTCATGGAAAAAAACCATAAAAAAATCATTAACAACAAATTATTGTGCTAAAGTTAAAACACAGCAAAAGCTTTTCTCAATATGAAGTCAAAAAAAAAATGCAGCAAAACCACAAAGTTGGCAAAGCAGCTGGACTAAAAATGCTGAAGCAGAGCCGAAGCTCAACACACAATCGACAGCTGTTAAAAATTAAGCCAGCCAAACAAACAGTTGATGGCCTAAAGCACACACACACATACTTAAACACATGCAACAACTTTTAAAAAACTACAGCCAGTAACGTTAGTGAGCGTTATGCTCATGCGTTTAGACTTCTTTGAGACTCGACTCAAGAAGGTCGTTTCAATTGATTCAGCGGTTTGTCATTTGGCCGATGCACAAGAAAATAAAAAAGCGGTTACAAGTTTTGATATAATTAAAACGTAAATTAATTTAAACACAAAAAAAAATTAAAGCAAAATCAAAAGTGCTTTTAAATTTATTAAATAGTTTTAAACAAAACTTTAAACACCAGCAAGCGGTAACAAAAACCGCTTAACGATTTAAACAAACACGAAAAAAATTTCTTAAAAAGGAAAACAAAAATTTTTTTAATAAAAAATTAAACATTTTTAAAGAAAATCTTATTTAAAAAATAAAATTAATTGTGTAAGTGTTAAAAAAAAAAGAAAAGAAAATCATACTCGGAAATTTTTTTTTTAAATTAAAAAAAAAAAAAAAAAATTAAAGTTAAACTTAAAAAATTTAAATATGAAATGCAATAATTTTTTTTTTTGTAATTTTGTTGTCATTGGTAATGTTGCTGCTGCTGCTTCTGTTGTCTTTTAAAGCCGTTAAACTTTAAAAATAAAAAAATTTTTTTTTTTAACAAAAAGCAACATTTAAGTGGTTGTTGGTTGGTTGCTTGCTTGCTACGTTGCTTGGTGTAGAGACGTTTTAAATTTAATGGAGTAACAGCAGTATAAACGATTTATTTTTATTTAATTTTATTTTATGTGCTTGCAGTTGCTCTTGTTGTTATTGTTATTATTGTTGTTGACAACAATTGCAACATATTAAAATCGACCGATTATTTGTCTTAACCGCAAAATATTTACAAATAAAATTGCAATTGCCAATGCAATTGCCATTGCAATTTTACCTTCCACAAACACTGATGCCTGTATGCATCACATTAACTTTATTATCATCATTTATTTTGTTGTTGTTGTTTTTTTAATTTTCTTTAAAATTGACCAAATAATTTGCTTTTTTATTATCTTTCTAAACAATTTTACACACAACACTTTTCTAACGGCCTTAAGCCTTTCAATTTAAATGAAAAACAGTTAAGCTGCTACACATTTTTAAAGCTGATAAAATTAATGACAAAAAAAAAATCAAATCAAAGTGAATTAATGTGTACGAGTCTAAGTTGCATGCCTCATTAGCTAATTTTGACATTAAAAATAAACTGGGGCCAACAAATAACACTCATTATCGTATGAAAACGATTGAAAACTTAGTTTTTTTTAATGAAATAATTTGAAAATTTCTACTCATGTTGCTCGATATCAATTGCCATGATTTAGTCTCTGTGTGTGTGTGTGCTTTTTTATGTTGAAAGAGAAAAAACCTGTCAATTATTTTATTAACCCTTTGAGGACCATAAGCGTACTGAATACAAAACAGTTAATTTTGTCATAAATTAAGTCTAAAAAAAAAGATTTTGAAGAAAAATCAGAACAAAAATTTTTTGTCTTAAAAATTAAATTTGGGACACATAAGACACATCGATGCTGAGGAACTTTGACATAGTTATAAACATACCTGTTAATTAAATCTACACAATTTCCGTTTTATAAAATTTTCGGCTTGGGACACTGATGTGCTTAAAAATAAAAGTTCTCTAGTAGGTTAGCCTAAGTTGCACAAGGCACCTTTAACAACTAAAAGAGCAGGGGGCTCATTTGGGTCCTCTAATGTGGTCCCACGATTAAGAAGAAAGAAGCATTGCCATAGAAAGATGTAAAAGAAACAAGAGACAGAATAATAAATAAAAGTAGAGAAATAGTACGAGAAACCAAAAAAAGATGAATCCATTAATTAAATAAATTGCTACTTTTAATGAAGCCAGAAAGCTTAGTGTGCGATCAGTGTGCGATCTTTAAGAGCTAAGCAAAGCAGAGAGTTCTCTTCCTCATTCTAACAACTTATTCTTTTCTCATGATTGCAAAAATAGCTTTCAAGTATTATTGTTAAAAAAACAATTAAATACATTTAAGGGTTAATTTCTCTAAGAGCACATGATAGCTTTTTTGGTTAATTAAATTGCAAACGAAAACAAAATGATTTTTTCAAGCTATCAGGTTGAATAGAAGGAATATTTACGGAAAGGCCATTAACAAACTTAAGCTAATTTAGGCATTGATCGGCTGATGACCTAAATGGGTTTATGACAGTTCTTTATTTCATATTGTTTCGACCTTTCTTAAATTATCTATATAAGAAAAATTTATTTTTTGTTTGTTTGCTTGTCACATATCATCTCTATACTCCAAAGAAAGCCACCATCTACTTTTGAACCAGCCACGCCCATTTTTAAGCCCACTTTTCAAACATGTTCACTTACTACTGTTCATAAAGCTGCTACCTTACTTAATTTAAACCAGAAATTATGCTTTGAAATATTTTATTTTTGCACTTTGGTTAGAGCCTCTGATAATAGTGCTGGCAAAAACATGAGCCACTTCATAAAGTAGTGAATGGGATTTTCACTAATTATAATTCTACTCTTAAATAGATTTCTCTAAAAACACCCACTCTAAGCATAAAGACTCACGTAATAAAGAACTCAGCCCCGCAAGATAGAGCAAAAACATCTTGTCTTTTATTTTCGTAAAAAAATTATCAAAATGGAAATTAAATTTGGCCAAACATAACTTAATCCTCAGGAAACTAGTTCCATTTTGAAACCAAATACAATAAAGAAAATATCGTGAATTTTTACTGAAACAGCCAGCTAGCAACTCTGCCTTTTAAAATAATTTTTTTTTATTTTTTTCCCAAAGGCTTGTTAATATTCCCTTTGCTAAATTTTATTATTTAATAAACGATTTAATTTTTGGTCAATCTTGAGTTGTTTAGCTAAAGTTTTTAAAATAAGTAAAATAAAACTAAAAGAAACTTGTTTTGATTTAAATTCAATTTAAGTTAAAAACCATAAAACAACAAAAAGATTTTCCTTTGATTTGATTTAAAATAAATTTTAATAGATTTTTATGAATAGTAAATAAATTTAATTTTTTTTTTTTTTGTAAATGGCCAAACTTTCTTTTAAAAGTAATTTAAAAAATACCAAATGAATTAAGGCTTCAAATAGAAATTATGAAAAAAATTTCTAAATCAAGTCAATTTCATTTTTCTTTGAATTTGACATTAGAGAAAAGAAATAAAAATAATCTTTAGTCTTTTTTAAATATCAGCCTTAATACTCAGCCGTAGACTAGTGAAAGGTATCCGATTTGATTCTTGCCTAGATCCGGTTATTTTCTGTAAACAAGAAGCTTCACGGATTCGTATTCTTTTAAATAAAAGCTTAATATGCGAGAATGCACTTCCTAAAATTTTCTAGGCGAATTTTTAATTTTTGCAACGGTTTTTAGCAGAATAAGCCTCTTAACAAATTTGTGTTTTGTAAAAGAAGAAGAACATTTTTGCAAAAAAAATTTTTTGTATAAAACAGCCTTTTCAAATATTTTAAAATTAAAAAAAAAAATCAAGAAAAAAACTCATGCAGTGAAACATTATTACGTTTGTCCAAGTCACATTTCAACTTTGTTTGTGTCATTTCAAAACTTGTGGGCTGTCGAACTAAAAGACTTTTTTTTTTTTTGCTTTTTACTCGTATAAAAAGTTAATGGTTTTACTGGTGTTTCACTTTAATTGCTTTTAAAGGTTCATCATGGATGTGTGAAGGTAAACTTGTTGTTATCCATATCACCTTGAAAAATATTTGCTACACATCAATACGAACCTTTTGTATTGCTTCTGCATACAAAATGAAACTATTTTATTGTTTGTTTCTTTTCTTACTTCTTTTTTGTGATTTGTGAATCTCTTGAGCTGTTTTTTTTTTTTTTGTTGAGAAATAAATGACAAAATTAAATTTAAAATTAAATTTTAAGATTTCAAAATTTCTTTTAAAATTTTGTATTGCATTCATGGTAAGCTTTTATTGTTGCAAGAGTATTTTCTGTTGTGGCATATTTTTTATATTAAAAGTTTCTTTTTTACTTGGACTCATAAAATTTTATGAAATCAAGAAAGAAATTAACATTTTATTGAAACTTTATATCACATGAACTCGTTGCTTTCATTTATGTAGTTGCACTTATGCATTCAATTGTCCATTTGTCCGTTTTGCATTTGGTTGCTGTCAATTTAGTGGTAGCAAATAGTCAAGCTACCACCACCTTCACTATTTGCTAAAATTATTTGTACTCTACATCCCCCATCACTACACTTTTTTGACTGTTTGTGACTGGCTGTTTTGATGGTTTGCTTGCCGGGCCGCCTGCCTGCCTGCCTGACTACCCACTTTGTGTTTGCCTTTCTGCCATCAGTGAAAGTGATTTTATTTTTGTTACTCTTTTTTCAGTTTTACATCACTACTCGCCAAATAGAGTTTATAGGCACTAGTACAGACATATTTCTCATCTGCATATCGTTACCTAAAACGTAAACTTTCATTCCAACTGAATATATAATTTTTATTTGAATATGTTCCTCCTTAAAAAGGGATTTGGGTATAAAAATAAAATTAAAAATTAGTATTAAATTTGAAATTTGAAATAAAAAAAATTAAAAAATAAAAAAAAAATAAAAAATAATAAAAATAAAAATAAAATAAAAAAAAGACTGTAGCCCAAAAAAAATTTAATTTAATAATATGACTATTTTATTAAGCTTGAGGTCTTATTTAAAAAAAAAAATTATTTTTATATCGAAATTGCGCTCCAATTTGTGTAGCTTCTTCAGAATATAATTATAAATTATAAATTCTGAAGAAGCTACACAAATTGGAGCGAAATATCGATATAAAAATAAATTTTTTCAAAATAAGACCTCAAGCTTAATAAAATAGTCATGTTATTTAAAAAAAATATATATTATTTTACACAAAAGATGCGTAAAATTTACTAATTCAAGGCGCTTTATTTTTGTGATAAATTTTTTTTCGTTTTGTTAATTTTTTGTTTATTTTTTTCTTTTTTAATTTTATTTAATAAAATTTAAATTTTTTTTATTAGTTAATTAAAGCGACTTACAATTATAGCAACGATATTTAAACCTTTACACGTACCAAGAGTTAACAGTGTGTATATGAGTGTATTACTTCTGCGCTGTTTCATTTAATTTGTTTGCTTTTTGTTTCCCAAAAAAAAAGTTTTATGATTATTATTTTTTACAAGTGGTAAGTGTTTAAATTTTTACAAATGATTGTACATGGTGACTTTAAGAGCGGGGGTTCTTAAACTTTTTTACAGTACAAAAGGTCAGCTTTAACTTATAAGTTTTATTGTATATAAAAATTCTCTTAAGCTGACTCTTATTTTAAGTACTAAAAAAAATCTTCTTGGTAGACATTTTTAAGTCTCGCAACAATTTTTTTTAAATGAATAAAAAAATAATAAAATTAAATAATTAAATTAATTTAATAACTGAAAAATTAATTTATTTATTTTATTTCTTACTTATTTAATTATTATTGTACATTTTCTTAGCATTGGAAAAGCATAGAATGAGTTATTTAGATGGTAGAATGCTGGTCCCTGAAAACCAAGCTAAAAAAAACACCGCAGCCATTGCAAAATGTGTTAGAAGGGTTGTTTTAGCTAAGCTTTACAATCTAGTTTAAATTAAAGCGGGAAAAGTAGCGCTAAAGCAACATACCTAAATAAGAACGCTGGCGGTGTGTATTCTCTACACTAGCGTTAATCATCTTGTTTAATAAAACTCACTAAAGGCAAACGAAAATAGAGTTAAAAACGCAGGCGTATAAAAATTTAATTATTTTTTTGTTTATTATTATTTTTATTTCATTTTCCAGATTTTATTCTTTAAACTGTGTCACACGACCGAACAATTAAAATTTAACGAAAAATTCAAAAAAATTCTTTCAATTTATACACGCATGGGTGACTTGTAGCCTACCCTGTATTTGAACTTAATATTAAATTCAAGGGAATTTATAGATATTTCTTGCATATTAACACCTTTATTGCTTTTTATTAAATTATTTTGTATGAAATTAATTTAAATAGAAACAAAAAAATTTTGTTATAAAAAAGGCCGAGCTCAATGAATGAAAGCTTCATTGGTACACTTGTATTGAAAACAAAAATAATATAGAAAAATTTTATAGCTTCGTATTGTTCAATTTTATGCCGTTAAACTATCTCTAGTTGTGACATATTCACTTTGTAAGGCTTCATGAAATTTTAGTTGAAGTAATTTAGTGGATTATTTAAGGTTTAAGTTTTTAATTGCTTAATAATAAAATTTTATTAAGATCTAACATTGGGAAACTCTGCTTATAGAGAGTAACCATTCTCTTATTTTGTTTTTTTTTTATTTTTTTTATTTTTATATGAGCAAAAAAAACAACTTACATTTGGATTATAGTTTTCATTCGTTTGTTACACTTATTGCGCTTCTATACACACACACTCACATAATTGGTGATATAAAATATAATTGTGTAAAATAATATTTTTTTTTTTTAATTTTATAAATAAAAATTTTATATTTTTTTTTTCAAAACTAGAGGAGATTTTTATTTGAAATGAAACAAAAACGTATGCAAGAAGAAGAAAAAAATTGTTTTAAAAACAAGCAACACATTTGAAACAAGTTTACTTTCATCTTGAAAGTTTGTTAACTGTGTTGTTTGTTGGCTGAGGATAATGTTAGGTGATAAAGCTGGCAATGGGAACGAGTATTGGGTATTGGCAATGGGGATATTCCATTCATTCATCCTTCCTACTTGTTGAACTTGGTTTTTTTTTTTCTTTTAATAATATTAATTGAGTTTGATGGAAATGAAATGCAAAGACAAGGCACACGCTGCATTTATTTTTATTTCATTTCTGCCATGATTTGATATGTTAGTGATTCATTTTTGTGATTCGTGTTTATAAAAGTGTAAGAAAACATGAAATTAATTTGAAAGATGTTGTTAACTGGTTTTTGTATAAAAAAAAAAAAAAAAAAAAATTAAAACCGCCACAACATAGAAATCATTTAGGGGTAGAGTTTTTTTTTAATATAATTAAAACATAAAAGTTAAAAACATATGAGTTTTTAGCTAACGAAAAAAGTAATGTACGGATGCGGAAATAATTGCAATAACAATAACATTTAGTTTTAACTTTAAAAATGCAATTTTTTTATAATAAATAAAATCATAAACAAAATAAAAATAATAATTTTAAAAATTATCAGGCACACAAAATCGAACAATTCAAATAGATTTTTTGTAAACAAAATTAATTAATAAAAAAAAAAACTCATGTAAAAAGCCAAAAAGTTTTTTATTTTTAGCATCATTTGCTACGATTATGGCATTTTCTAAATTGCCATATTTATGGGCAAATGCATAGTGCAAGTTACGGCGTCTTCTGCCTGTCTTGTTAGAGACACCAAGTATAGTTTTGTTTTTTAAAACAATTTGACTCATTTCGAAGTTAATAGTTCACTAAAAAGGTGTTACACTTACTCATCTATCCTTTAAAGAAATATCAATTTTATTATTAATTTTTATAATATTCTTACTACACCTAGACACAAATTATAAAGTTATAGAACAAGGCGAAATAGGGCAAGACTTTTTTTGTAGAAATACATTCTCCACAAATCTATTTATAACATCCTATTAGTGTGGTGAAATATCTGTCAATATTTAGTTTAGTTGTATCAAATTGTATAAAAAAATTTCAATTAACCCTACTAGCATAAGTCTATTAGAACAGGCATGACTTTAAGTCTTCGTGTAAATATAACAGATAAACATTTCCTATTACTAAATAAGCACAGTGGACGTTAAGTACTACGTACTATCGGTTCCCCTATTTTCCAAATTTGTTGCATTGGCTGTTCTGTTGAACGAATAAAAAAAATTTGCTTTGCCATAATACTGTAAACCCTTTTTATAGCTTTAACAAAAAGTGAAAACATTATATACAAGTTTGTCATTCCGTGTGTAACTTCCGTGTCGATTAGGCGAAGTCCTACTCTACTGTCCATGTGGATATTGAAATCAACATACCTAAAAGCTTAGCCTGTCACTTTGTTGGAAATTATTGTCTTCAGTTTGCTATTGAAATTCAGCCCAATCGGTTTAAAAAGGGCTGAGTTATGAGCTCTATTTTTGACATTTTTTCTAAGCATTTTTTTTGCCTATTTTCTCTAAAATGAATAAAAAACGTGGTATGCAATTTTAAAAAACCAATGAACCATTCGGTTCGGTGCGTTTTTTGTGTATTTTATCGAAACTATAAATCGAACAAAAAATTACAGTCCCAATATTTGTGTAAAAAATCAAAAGACTTGGTGCAAAAGTGGCCAAGGAAATTAGTTTTTCTTTAATTTTTGTTTTGTTTTTTTTATGGAAATTTTTGTGCACACGAACACGCAGTTGGTGTTATACTGACGTGTGTATGAATGTGTCTTTTTAAAAGACTTTTGTGTAATAGAAATACGAGTATAAGAATACAGAAATCTTATTGAAAGATAGTTTTTTCTGTATTTTTGAATTAATTTGATATTTTTTGTTCGATATTATAAAATTACTTAGGATTTGGTTTTATTAAATAAAAATTGTTATTAATTGTTTAGCTTAGGATTAACACAAAAGTTGGTATTCAAAGGACATTATTTTAATTAATATTTAACATTTCATTAAAAATATTTTTTTAATTTAATTTTTTTTGTGAAACATTCAAATGTGCAAAATTTAGAATATGAATATTTGGTTACGACAGTGAAGACTCGGCACAGCCGAATTTAATTTGCTTTTGTAGATTTGTGCTGCACTGCCAATTAGTCAGCTGGTATGAAGTTTTACACTGTCAATAAGTTTGTTGTGTCGGGTATTCTGCACTTGAATCATACAAGTAAAATAAGTTAATAAGAAACAAATTTCTATTTAAATGTGTTTGATTTTATACGTATAAGAAAAAGAAAAAAATTATATTCATTTTCCAACATTACAAAAAGGCCTGGCATTCTATATAAAAATTGTAAACTGTAATTAAATTTACAAGTAATTTTTTCTATTACTTATTAAGCAACATAATGCTTGATTTACTGAATCTATTAAAGCCAAAATCATTGTAACACTTATTTGTTATTAAGAAGGCTTTTGGCAAAAATTAAATCTATTTTTCAGTTTGTTTTTTAATTTTTAATTACAAAAAAAAAAAAGGTAACACCTTAACACAGTTACTGTTGCATAATTTTTCTCAAAAGCGTGATGTTAACATTAAACCGTTATTATTTGAATTTTTAATATAAAACAAATTTAACCTTCATTTTGGCTCCTACTAAATTAAAACCTTTTGAAATCAAAACTTATTGCAAAAACCCAAAAGAAAACCAACAAGTTTAGTCCCAAAATGGCTGGGGGAAGCCCTAAAAAGCATGACCAATTCCGATAATTGATGTCATGGCATTGACATAATTTACCTCGTTATGCTAATACGAGTATTAAAAGAAAAAGTTTTTTTTTTATAGTTTCAAAAAATAATAAAATAAAAGGTGTTAAATAATAATATAAACAAACAAAGTTTACAAATTATTTAAATTCACACTGCAACACGTACGCAAAAACACATTGCCAGCAATAAACTCGCTTAACTCAATAACCAAAAAAAAAAAAAAAAAAATTATTAACGTGATAGCTAGTGGTAAGACAATGTAACTAACTGGCTGGCAGGTATGATTATTGAGTAAGGTAAGTGCGTAAATATACACAATAGTTGTAGGTATTCCACAAAAACAACAAATACCCTGACAGTATTGTAACAATGATAAGTTGTAACAACAGTCATTACTAAATATCGTTCAAACACCTCAATACAAAATAGAAAAAAAAAACTAAATAAAACCAAATTACTACAACATCAATATGATGAAAAAAATTTTAAAAATGCACAACATCATTTAACAATGTAACTCACCGCCCCAGACCCCCCCACTACTCACACTAAAATATTAAACCAAAGCTTGAGTAATGGCGACACACAATAACAAAAGATATGAACAAAAAATTCAACAGTTACAACAACTGTTGTCTGAACCATAAAAATATTTGCTTAAAAGAAAACCCAAAGTTAAGAAAATTATTTGTATTTCACAAAGAAATTAAAGATATACAACTCTTGGTTTTAACCCATTTTAAGTCAACTAGATGCGCCAACAATTGTGGTTAATTGCTTTATATACAAACACATTTTGCAACTTTTGCTATCTTTTTGTTTTTTGTTTTTTTTTTTTTTTTTGGTTTCCTTACCACACCTTTTATTAGGTTGGATCTCAATTTTGTTTAAAATACAGTAAAGTAGTGCTGTCGTTTTGTTGATTTATTTATGTCTGAATGAATGCGAAAATAAATCTCACTTTTTTAGGAAATGAATGGATTAAAAATTGTGCTGCTTGATTTTAAAAAAGATAAAAAGAACCCCAAGTAGGTCCTTTTGTGTAGTAGATTAGCTGGCACAATAAGAAAATTAGATGATACCTTTATACGAGAAAGAGAAAGATATCAAAGAGACAAGCAGAGAAAGATAGAGCACAGTGGTTTTTTTTTGGCGGGTGAAAGGGGGTTGAAAATGCCTTCTCTGCATAATGTGGGGCTTGCACTAAAACGACTCCTTCCTCTTTTTTTTGGGAGACCCTTTACCGGTACGGCCTTCTGCATTACTTCGGCAAAGACTAGAATTTTCGTCCTACATAGAGAAAACAACTTTGGCTGTGAGAACTAAATTTTGTTCCAATCAAAAATTCATTTAGGATAATCAAATTTTTCAGCTAAAGCAACTAGAATTCGATAATAGAGCCCAAAAATTAGTTCCAGACCGAATTTCTATTGTCAAGACTAAAAATTTCAATTATCACAACCGAATTTTTGATTGGAAACAAAACAAACCCAAGTTGTTTTCTGTGTGTAAGGACAATCATTCATAATTATTTAACCACGTCTGGGGTCGCTTTACTTATAGTCAGGGTAATGCTGCTATTTCTTCTCAAGAAACTACTGCTGCTGGTACCGCGTCTTGTTTTTAATCATCGAGGTTTTGCTTCTTTCTACGCAGGTTGGTGTAAGTTTTCCAATTTAACTTTATTTTTTCAAAACTCTTTGTTGACCTTAATTTGTTTGCTTTTTGTACGAAGGCTACTTTGCTATCGAATGATGTTTATTGATATAACACTCGATCGAAGACTCGCTATTGAAAGCTATCTTCTCAAATTAGCCGACATTTTACTCGATATCGAGTGCCATGATACCAAATTTCGTATTCTGACTGTGAATGTTTTACTTGAAAGAGAACACTTTAGCAACTCATAACTACCACGGACTCCATTTGCAGATTTTTAAAACTTATTTTTCGCTTTGTTTTTGTTGACAAAAAGTTGGCGAAATGAGAAAAAAAAACTTGATTTAATAAGAAAACAAAATTTTAATTCCATTCGGAACACAGAGCGGCACTGAATATTTTTAAAGATTAACCCCCTTATCCCAAAAAAAATTAATGTAGACTTTAAAGTCGACGAGACGCTATCGAAATTTCTCATATAATTTTTAAAAAAATTTTACTTTAAAGTCTACTTAAATTTTTGTTTTTTTTTTTGTAAACACTTTGTTGTTTTATTTTATATTACTTTTTTATTAAAAAAAAATTTTTTTCCAAAAATAACTCATTAAAACCAACTTGCAAATTAATACATTTTTTTTTCAAATGAAAACAACAAGATAAAAGTAAAAGAACTTAAACTGAAAAAAATAAATAAAAAAATAATAAATATTTTATGTATATCCCAGACTTAAAGCTTAAAACAACACAAAAGAAACTTATTTATATTATAACCCGCCTCAGGCTTTTTATTACTTCACAATTTAATACTCATTTAAATTAGTATAAAATAATAAAAACAAATATTTGCTCTTTCTATAACATTCTGATAATTCTCTAAGTCAAATCTTAAATAACAAATTTAACACTTGTTTTCGGCGTTATGCCAGATTTTAGCTCTTTTGAATTATTGTTTAATATTTAATTATACTAGATGTGCTACGATGTGATGCATCAATTTTAAGTCATTTTAATTTTGCTTGCATCTTAGATATGGAGAGAATAATACGTAACTAAAAACATTAAGTAGTTTTACGAAAAATAAATTTTTTTTAATATTTTATATTAAAAAAACCAAAGAAACTAAGCCAAAGCGTTAATGTTTAAGAAGGGTGTTTTTTAGAGAGTAAAAGAAAAGCAAAAGAAAATTTTTTTTTGCTTGGCTGATTAATGGATGGTTGGATGGCACAGAAAAAGCAAATAAGATAATAATAATAAATAAAACTAAATTGTAAATATTACCTAAGAGTAATAAATCACAACAACATAATGCTTACAGTTAATAGATTCAGCTGTAATAACAAAACCGAAATGTTTTAAATTAAATGGTTAAATTTTAGCAATTTGTGCAGGAAAAATAATGCTAGAAAATGGTAAAAGTTTTTTTTCTTAAATTTTTACAAAAGATACAAGTTCATTATTTTATATGTAATTTTTTCATGTTAAAATAATATTTTTAATTTATTTTTTTTTTTTAGTTTTAAACATTTTAGGCATTTTTTTTATAATTTTTAACTTAGTGGAAAACATTTTTACTCACACCTTTAATTTACACATTTACTAATAGAATCCACTTTTTGTGATTATTGTATGTATGTAATTTTTCTTACGATAAAAAAAAATTACTAACATTGGTTATGCAGGGTTAAATATATTTACAAAAGACTTAGGAAACAGACTTGAAACGGTTATAAAAAAATTTTCATTGGCAATTACAAAGACTTAAAATAGAAGCGTATTTAAATAAATGTTTCATTCTGGTAGCGGGTAATAAATATAAAAGATTTAAGCAACGAACTTGATTTATATTTAAGTTTTTCATTAACAAGAATTAGCAGAGATGGCAAACTGTTAAAAATGTATACATTTTTTTAACATATTTAAAAAAAAAAAGATTCTTAAAAAAATTTTAATATAAATTAAAATGAAATACATAAAAATAAACTTAAAAAGAAAAAAAAATATGTGGAAAATAAAATATTAATCGCTATTTCAATTATGTGGAATTTTTTTAATACTCTTATGAGTTATTGCTTATTCATTATATGGACGCTACTCCAAATAAGGTTAAAACAAAATAAAATAAAAATAAATAAACATTTATTTTACCTTATATTAGGAATTATTCCTTTCAGGCTCATTTGTGATAGTTTTACTTTTTTTTTTTTTGGCTGCCTCTCTCATATTAATCTATTTATTAGAAATTTTGTTTGTTTAATATTACAATACAAGTAAATTACAGTTAGGAAAAACAACTTCTACTTGTAGCATTATAATAAATCCTTTAATATTAATGTTACTTAGCAGCCCTCTATACACAAATTAACAACAGTTTATTTAATTGACCTATTTTAGTAAAATATTTCTTCATTTTTAATTCGTTTTACAAAACTTTTATTTTCACACTTTTAACTTAAGCTGTCTGTAATAACGAAATGTTACAAGGCCGAATTAATAATTTTGGGTTAGTTTTAAGTAACATTAATTAACCAATTGCACGTGCAAACTGAATGAGGGAAAACTGAAAGAACACACTAACTTAATCAACTAAATCACTCTGGTTACATATAAAATTGTATTGCCTTTAAGTCGATATTTAAGAATAATTTCACTGTATTTTAACTTTTTGTTTTTAACATCAAAACTTATTTTTATTTAAATATTATATAAACAATTATTAATATAATTTTTTTTTTTGCAAAGAAAAGGTAGACACCAACGCACAAAATTTCTTGTTTTTGTTTCTTTTGTTTTCGGTTTGCTAAAATGTTCAGTTCGACCAGACAGTAGCCTACTTCCGCAACAACATTACAGTGAAAAACTTAAAAAAAACAATTATTATTATCATCATCATCATCATCAAAATCATTTGCATAATCAATTGGGTAAACATTTTAAAATGTTTATGTAACCAAAAAACAAAAAAAAAAAAAAAAAGACACACAGCCATTTACACTCACTCAGTCACTTCTCAACGCATTTATTTATATTTAAAGACAAATAACCACAAGCAAAAATCGTATTTAAACCAACGAACAAAAAAAAAGTGGAAAAAATACATAAAAAAGAGCAACAATTTGCCTTTCTTACAGGCATTCAACACAGAGCTTAAAACAGTTTGTGTGCATGTGTGTGTTTGTAATTTAGTATCTTGTACAGGCTGAGTTACTTTTTTTTAACGGTTGTTAAAGGCTGTATTTCAATTGTTTTTGTTTTCATTTTTAACTTGAAAACAATGTTGCCAGTTTGTTTCTTTTAAAATTTATTATTAAGCCTGCTGTTGTTTTTGTATGTAACCATAACTCATGTGATGTTGTTGTTATTTAAAAAAAAAAAAAAATTATCTTGTTGGTTGATGTTGCTGCTGGTGCTGCATTCACTATGTCCGTGTTAATGATCAACTAACGAAAATAAAAACGTTACCAATAAGCTCTTATTTTTAGGTTTTCCATGGCCATGGCCACAATTTTATAAGAAACTGGTTTTTACAAAAATAAAATAGTTTGACTACTTTACAGGAATAAGAAAAAAAAAATAAAAATAAAAATATAACAACCAAAAAATGTTGAATATAATAAAATTAATAATGATGATGATGATGATGATCTTCATCGATGATGCCGTTTGTTGATAATGAGCTTATTACGTGATTTTTATAAAAACGAGTTATTTGGTTTATTCTTCATGTTGTTGTCAGTAAGGCTTTTGCAACCTCAATTTTTTTTAAAAGGTGCCCCTGTTATAATATTTTTGGTCTAAATTAAAAATATGCCCTTAAATTCCAAACAGGTTTATTTTTAAGCATTTAAAAACTCTTGCCACCAAATCAAATTATGATTTTTAGTAAAAAAAAAAAACGTCTGGTGTTCATGTTAAAGAGACAAAATTAATGCTGCTGTGCGTTATCAAATTCCGAAAAAATTATTAAACTGATTTCCGCTTTAAAAGAGTTCTTGAACCAAAATTTTGCAATCATCTTTTGAATATTTAAAACAAAAAATAATTTTTTTTTGCTGGCGTCACTCAGTGTTTACTTATTTACCAAAAGTCAAGCAGCTTCACAGTAAACAGCCATATTTTTTACAATGAACTACAGCCCAAACAATACTCGAAATAAAGTTTCTCCGCTTATGCAATGAATAACGCAAAGTAAATCAGGTAAAACACAATAAATATCCAAAAGTTAACTGATATAAAAAAATTAACAAACACTCTTTTATTGAAAAATCAACGAAAAAAGTGTAAAAAAAGTGGCAAAATTTTTTTTTAGTTAAATTATATTTTTTTTTTTCATTTTTTTGGTAACTTTAAATTGTTTTGCCTAGAAAACACGTAGTGAATATGTGGTGAATATAGCAAATAAAAAAATTAGTGTTTATTCTGATATTTTATTTTGAGTTTTAATTAATTTTTTATTGAAAAATCAATGAAAAAAGTGTAATTTTTGACAAAGTTTTTTATTAGTTAGTTTTTTTTTACCTTTATGACTATTTTACTAAGCTTGAGGTCTTATTTTTAAAAAATTTATTTCATTTTTTGCTACATTCACTAAGTGTTTCCTATTTCTGGTTGCTTTTTTGAACTTAAACAAAAACAATTTTCAGTTACTAAAAAATAAAAAAAAAAGCTACACAAATTGGAGCGAAATATCGATATAAAAATAAATTTTTTAAAAATAAGACCTCAAGCTTAATAAAATAGTCATATTATTCCAATTTTTTTTAGCTAAAAAAATAATTTATTTTTTATTTTTTGATAACTGAAAATTGTTTTTGTCCAGTTGACAAAAGTAACTAGAACGTGTGTGAATGTAGTAAAAAAATTAAATAAGTAAAAAAAATTAGTGTTTATTCTAATATTTTATTTTCAATTTTAATTAATATAGTAAACAAAAATTAAAAAAAAAATAGTGTTTTTTTAATATTTTTTTTTTAGTTTTAAATAATTTTTTGGCAATTTCTTTTTTAGCTAAAAAAATAATTTTTTTTTATGAAACTATTATACAAATTATTTTTCTCTAGGTGACAAAAAAAAATGTTTTTAAGCAACCAAAAACATGGAGAATAGAGTAAAAAAATTAAATTAAAGTGTTTATTCAGATTTTTTTTAGTTTAATTATTTTTTAAAATTAATTTAATTTATTTTTGTGGTATAATTGTAGTGGTTTTTAATTCAAGGTGTTTTATAAATATTTTCTATGTAGCTTGTTTTTATATTGTGTAGCTCTGCTGCAGAATATAATTGTAATTGAGCCCTTCAGTACATACAGTGATTAAATCCAAGAAAAAAAATTAAAAAAAAAAACACCTGAGATTATTTTTATATGATTTTTACGAATGTGCATGACAAAATTGTTACAGAATTTTGCCTAAAAAACACAAGCAGATGCATATTTTTTTGAGTGAATAAATGATTCATTGTTAATTTACTGGCAAGAGCTACCAAAAGAACTATTTACTGGCTAGTTGTTTTTTTTTTCATTAATTTTTTTTTTTTTTGGTACAAAGGAACTCCTCAGAGGACTCTTTTTATGTGTTTTATTATTTTTGTCCAACCTAACCTAACCTAACTTAACCCTCATAAATTTAAACGAATTTTGTTGCTTATTTACATGAGCAAATCAATTTCAAAATTAATTTTTATTTGATTTTGTTTTCTCCATTTTGTTTTGTTATGCAAAACGAAACCAATGCAAACATTTCGTTTTGTTTATTTTCCAACTCTGGTTTTTTTTATTCAAAATATCTTACTTCTCTTGCATTTTTTGTTTTTTTTTTTTTGTTTTTGTGTTAAACTTAATTTATGAAATATTTTCATTTAAAAGTATAATTTTATTTTATTTCTTATTTTACTGTTACAACTTTTATGTTGCGCTTGTTTTGTTTCAGTTACAAGTCAATTTTAAAACTGTTTCAGTGGCATTTTAACTATTTAATTAACATCATTTGAATGCACTAATCATCAAATATAAAAAAAATAAATTAATAATTTGATTTTTAAGCAACATTTTTTTTAAACAAAATTAAGTTGTTATCAGTCATAAAAAAAAGTTTATAAAAAATTACAAAATTTATGCCATTATTACAAGTTAATGATAGTTAAAGGTAGAAAATTGTAAGACACATAACCAGGCTGTTGTTCGACTTTAAATTGAAAGACATGATCAAACTAAGTATTTGGTAACACAGGCCTACCAAAACTAAAACTGATTTCTAGTACACTCGATTACTTGATTTATAATTTGTATACCTGTTTTTTTAATCTAACTTTTAGTTTGCGAGATATACTCGTATATCTCTAAGAGAGGAGGTTGCGCCATATAATTTGCAATAACTCGAGAACTACCTCTCTGATTAAATTTACAAAAACACCAACAAATTGGGAATCTAAAAAGCTTTAAATTATTTTATTTTGAAGTTTTTACCAGCAAAAAAATCATATTTTTTCCAGAAAATTTCGAAAAATTTAATATACAGAAAATTTGAAAATTTGTTCTTAATGTTGATATAATAACACATGATTCCTGAAAATCCATTCATAAGTTCTAAATTTATTTACATTTTAAAGGTACCACCTAAAACTTTTTTTTAATTTTAAAATAAAAATACTTTTTAAGAAATTTGTATGGAATAGGGTTTTAGGTGCTGCCACTAAATTGTAAATAAATTTGAAACCCGTTATTGCATTTTACTGAACTGTATATCATTTTATTTGTAACTTATACAGGTCTCAATGCTAAGAGCAAAATTTAAGATTTTATTTATTTTAAATTTTTATGATTTTTAAAAAAATGAATTTTTGGAAATTTTCTTAAAAAAAAATTTGTTTTTTTTTTACGAAACACTTTGAATATTTCCTAAACTATAAAGCTGGTAAAAAAAATTCAATAGAATATAATTTAAAGATTATTGTATTCCCGATTTTTTTTATGTTTTTTTAAACTTAATCAGAAAGGTATTTCCTGAGTTATTACAAATCATATGGTGCAACCTTCCCTTTTTTTTAAATTTGAAACCCACTAATGGATTATGATGAACTATATCTCATTTTACCTGTAACATAATATTAAAAGCAAAATTTTAAATTTTTTTAATGACTTTTTTTAAAAGAATTTTTTTAGATTTTTTTGAAGAAAAAAATTGTTTTTTTAACAAAATGTTGTAAATATTTCTTAAACCAAAAGGCTGGTAAAAAATTGATAATAATACAATTTAAAGTTTATGGTATTGCTGATTTTTTAGTGTTTTAGTAGATTTATTCGGAAAGGTAGTTCTCGAGTTATTGCATATCATATGGCATAACCTTTGCTTGTTTCTATATAACTGTATATCTCGAGAAGTATAAACAGGATTAAAAAATTAAAGCTTACTATCATATTCAATAAAAAAAATTTATATTGTAGGACTGAGTAATCTATCCTGTGGTCAAATCACTGCATTCGACATAGAATAAAATTAATGGAAATTTTTTATTTTGGTATCATGGCTCTCGATATCGAGTATTTATACGACACTTACTATTCGATAAGATAGTCTAATTGCTAACGTATGAGGTGATTAGACCCTTGATTAACTACCTCGATTTTAGTTTTAAAGTTCAAGCAAAGACCGGTTTTTTGCCCTACAAAATCCTCACTTTAACAATCGTTTGCTTATCACAATGGCATTTTAAATTAAATTTTTTTAAACGCTCCTCACATAAACATAATTTTTTATGACTTTTTTTAAAAAAAATTTTTTAAGTAAATTTTGTTTAGGGCTTAAAAATTTAATTTTTTTATAACAAAAATTTTTTTTAGTTAAGATACAGAAACTTAAGAAATTTGTTTGTTTTTTTTTCTTAATTTTGTTTTGTTATTTAATTGAAAGCAGATACAGAAAGGGAGTGGGGGGAAGGAAATACCTGCAGCTATTTAAAAATATGCATAAATAAAATTATAACAATAATTTTCTTTTAAGTATTTTTACATTTTATTTATCAGATACGAGTAGTTATGATTTCATTGGTGGTTGCTAAACAAATGGCTGGCTTTTGTTGTATAAACAATTTAATTAAAAGAAATACTGCTTTAGCTTTTGCTTTCGTTTATTGCAAAATATTGTAAAATTAACAAAATTATTACGTTAAATAACTTTATATGGGCAAATATACTAATAATAACAAACAACAACAACAACAGTAAAAAAAAAATATTTTTGGTATTTTTGCAACAGTTTAAAAATTAACCATATTGAATGTGATTTTGTAACACATTTAAAGCACTTATTAGGAATAATAAATTGTTTAACATGAAAACTAAAAAAAAAAAACAAGCAAAGTGTAAAACAAAAATTTGGAAATTGGCCAATGAAGTCCAGAAAAAAACCAACAATTTTTTTCTAAATCAGTTTCTTAACACAACAAACTTGTTGAGAAATTATAAATTATGCTATTCAAATTATGTGACCATTTGATTAATTGGTTTTCTTTTTCTTTGGGTGTTCCTTTTTTTGGGTTTATCTGTTTTTGCAAATCAACTAAAAAATTTATTTTGTGAATTTTGTTAGCAAAACCTCAACAACTGAACTGCATTGTTTGTTCACATGTTTTTGTATTGTACACTTTTTGTTAATTTTTTTTTTTTGCTTGCTGCTCGTTGACATTTGCAGTGATGTAGGTATTCCCAAAATGTACTCTTTCGTATTTCTACCCTTTTTATGTTTCACAGAGTCATGCAAGTACCAGCATACGCGTTTTATGTTAGAGTGAAAGTTTTTTATTTTTGTTATTGTGTTTTTTTTTTATTGTAATTTAAATTTTATCTAAAAGTTATGTTATCATTGTACATCTATGCAAGAAAAGCAAAAAGCATAGAAAATAAAAATCCATTCACTATTCATTCTATGAACAAAAATAATAATTTGGATTTAACGTTATTTAGTTAGATAGTTAGCTAGTTAGTGTTGTGTTTTTATTATTAAATGCTATTATAATGTATTAATAATAATTTTAATTATAATATTAAAGAAACCAGTAGAAATTTTTCTTTTACTTTCATAAACAACAGTTTACGAGTTTTATTGGTAATTCATATTCAATTAAAAAAAAAAAAGAGAAAAATAATTAACTTTAGAAATTATTTTATGATGAGCCCTCTATCTGCAGCTGCCACAAATAAAAATATTTTTTTTTCAGTCTGAAGACTGAAAACACTTCATTCATATATGCTCTGAATTTTATAAAATTTAATTATTTTTTACTTTTTATTAGACTTATAATATAGTTCATTAATTGAATGAACTAAGCAAATTCATTAATTTTAATAAAAATTTCATTAATTTTATAAACTACTCATTCATTTAATGAAATGTTTTAATAAGTATTTATAAAAATTTCATTAATTTAATGAACTGGAAATAGTTTTAAGAAAAATTTTGTTAATTCAATAAATTATTTTTTTCATGCATGAAATAATTTCATTAATATTTTTGGTTTTGTGTTAATCTTTGGGAAAAAAAAACAAACTATACTAAAAATTATTTTGTTCATTTTCCTACTCTGTCAAGAATAATAAAAGTTAAAAAATATAAAAAAAGCAAAAATTATTTTAAAATTAAAATTCATTTAAAAAATTTTCATTTTGTTTATTTTCCTACTCTGTTCAAGAATAATAAAAAAAATTAAGAAATATAAAAAAACAAAAATTTAAATTTTCATTTTGTTTATTTTCTACTCTGTTCAAGAATAATAAAAAAAATTAAAAAATATAAAAAAACAAAAATTGTAATTTTCATTTTGTTTATTTTCCTACTCTGTTCAAGAATAATAAAAAAAATTAAAAAATATAAAAAAACAAAAATTTTAATTTTCATTTTGTTTATTTTCCTACTCTGTTCAAGAATAATAAAAAAGTTAAAGAAATATAAAAAACAAAAATTTAAATTTTCATTTTGTTTATTTTCCTACTCTGTTCAAGAATAATAAAAAAAGTTAAAGAAATATAAAAAAAAAACAAAAATTAAAGGTCGTTTAAAAAATTTGCATTTCGTTTCAAAATTTTTTTAAAAATTTCACAGCTTGAAGGCAAACTGTATAAATGTAGTCTACGAAAGAGTGCACTTTAGTGTAAGTGACAACTCTGCACGTATGTTTTATGAAAGTCAACACGTTATAATTTTAATGGAGCAGAGTGAAGTCAATACTAATTTTTCTAAAAAAAAGTCATCTACTCCGATAAAGCATATTTCTGTTTTAATAGCTTCGTGAATGCATAAAACTATAAAATTTAGGGCTCAGAAAATGATTGTACTATATAAGAGAACAAATGTATTCTGATGCTGCTTTTGATCAGCATTATTGAAATTATCGTGACTGTAAACCGCATTCGTTACAGGATAACGGAGTCCTTGAGTGCATAAAAGTGGCCGCCATCAGCTACGCAGCACTTGGAAGGAACAATCAATTTATTGCAGCATGAAATGAAAAGGACCACTCTTACTGAGAAGCCCTTTATTATTATTATTTTTTTAATTTAAGATCGAGAACGACTCACGTGGTCATTGAGGCCAGAATAGACTTATTGTGACGCTATTTGCAAGTTACAAATCTTCAAATGATTTCATTAAAGCCTTTAGTAGAGAAGCCAAAAAAGTTTTTCACTTCTAGAATTAAAAATAACATTTTTAAGTTGAATCTTAAATAAACAAAACATCAAAAAGTTTTGTTAATTTTTCATATTTTCGACTTTTTTAGCTTCTGCTCTAAAATTTTAACGAAATCATGTGACGAAATACCTCCCAAGTCTAGTGTTCATTAAGAATTCAAAGGTTGCAGCTAGAGATGCGCTCAGTAACGGCAAAGGCTCCAAATGATATTGCGTAAGTGGGTAGCTATAGTTTTCTACTTATTAAAATATTTGATGAGCTGAACTGCCTTTGCAATTAAATGTTTGAAAAATCGCCAATACTTTTCATTATTGTTATTTTTAATATTTTCTTTTAAAATTTGCTTCAACACTCACTCTCAAGGTCAGTTTTATTATTGTTGGTAACATTTTATTTAACTTCCGGTTTTCTCCTTACACTTACACTCACTCACACACAGGCATATACATTTAACAAAGTAGATGATTGGAAAGTTTTACAACACGCCTGTTTTCTTGCAAAACTTACACACACACACACACATACTGAAAATGCAGTTTAGTGGAAAATCAAGTTTAAGACTTCACTTAACGTTAAAATGATCATACACGCCTGTGTTTGTTTGTTTTTTTTTTTTTTTTTTTAATTTCATTTTCATAGTTTTGTTAGTTTATGGACTTGACTCCCGCATAGAGGAAATGTTTAACAACATGAAATTATTTTTCATTTCACGTGGTCGAGAAGATGGGTTTTATTTTTCTTTTACTTTTAAAAAAAAATTTTATTGTTTTATTTTAGTTTTAATTTTTATTTTTTTTTGTTTGTTATTTTTACTATTGCTATTGTTGTTTAAGATTATAAACTATGCTTGAGTGTGAAGTAAGTGTGATTTGTTTGCGGTTAAATGATTTTTATTACAACATCCTCTTCAAGTGTGCTGAACTCATTATGAAAGTGAAAATCGTACACAAAGTTATGACGACCATTAAAGTTTTGAATGTTTCTATTTCGTATTCATATGCATGAAATTAAAAGCAATTGAAACGTAGAAAAAAAAACAACTAAAGAAAGAGAGATAAAACTTAGATACCGAAAGGTGTACAAATGAAAGGCTTATGTCATTGAAACTGTCAAAAAAAAAAATTTTGCCGATTTGAAAATGATTTCAGAAAGCAAACGCACTTGCCAGAAAAAGTTGAGATTCATTGGGCCAGAACCATTCTGTTGACTATTCTAGAGCTGTAGTCAGCTCAGATATAGAGAGTGGATGCTAAAGGAATTGCAACAATATTGCTTGGAGACAAGGCATATTAGAATAAAAAAAATATTTATGGCATTCAGTTCTCTTAAGAGATCAAATGAGTTACTGGACCTGACTCAGGCAGGAATTTGCATTGTCATGATCAGCAGGGCAAGGAATTTCATGCCCACGAAAATTTGCGCTTAAAAATACAAAATATGCACCAAAATATGCATTAATGCCTTTATCTTCTTCTATATAAATAAAATTCATTTTCTGTTTATTTGTTCACTACACAGATTTGTGTTTTCCAACGAATTTTTGTGAAATTTTGCACCAATGATCTCTATACTCCAAGCAAGGTCGCCATATACTTTAAGATGAAGTTGCTAAAATCACTCAGAGCAACAGTACTGGAGTATATGGAAATTAAAAAAAAAATTTTTTTTTTAATAATTCAAAGTAATTTCTGAGTATGCAGGCGGTAGATTACAAATCTGGAGGTCGTCCTTTAAAATGATATGTGTCTTATCTCGTAATCTTCTATGGTTCGTCTGAAAGTCGATCAATACGCTCAGAGCAACAGCACTAGGGTACATGGAAGTTTCAAAAAAAATTTGTTTGAAAAAAAACATTTGTCATTTGTTGATTACTGGAACAATGCCGATAAATTATTATTAATAATAATTGCCTATTCTTCTTTTAGTAAGTCCACGCATATCTTAAGGATGTTTTCAAATTGTCTAGGTTTACAAAAGAAATATTTAAAGGGATGCTATTTTTCTTAATTCGAAATAACTTTTAAAAAAAGCGGAACATAGTGTCTGTTTATTTAAAACTAGTAATTCAATCCTCGTTAAGTTTTGCCTGTGAACGACCATACCTTGCTGCTTGTCTGTGCAATGAAATTTCAAAAAGCGAAATAAAAAAAATACCAGCTCATTTAACAGTGACAAGTGTCCACTGAGATTAATTTAAAAGCAACATTTAGTCGTGCTTCCTTTTTTTGTTGTTGCTATTATTTTTGGCGGCTATTAATTCGGTCACTTGCATTAGGTGGCAACAGCAATAATTTAAACTGTCCCCAGCATATGAGAGACAGCAGAGCAGCAACAAAACAACATTAAGTCATGTAACATTATTGTATTACGTTTGATTATTATCTGTTTATTAACCTCCAGTAAAGCGCGTTGAAAGAAAACAAAATTTCCTGATTGCAAAATCATAAATAAAACAAACACACACACAAAATAGAAAAACCACAACAAAACTTATGATCACTAATTTTTTTCTTCTTCTTTTTCTTTATGTTTCATACATCTCTTGTGCAGGGGCCACTGATGATATTGACTACAGGCATTAAGGAAGTCAATTATCGATAGCTGTGTGTGCTGCTTTTTTTCGGTTTTTCTTTTTCAAAAAAAAAAAAAAAAAAAAAAACAAAAACAAAAACAAAAAAACAAACATAATTTGATAAGATGTGGCGTCTCTATTAACACACGACTATTTAAATGCTCACGTAATAGCTAAAGCAGTAGCAACAGCAGTAACAACAACAACAACAATAACAGCGACAACACCATTCATCTAGCTAAACATAAAGCAACATAAACAAACTCCCAACTAATAATTGCAATTTGCAATAGCAAGTGAAGCAGTAGCACAAGTTTATTATAAAGCGGCCAACAACAACTGAAAGTAATACAAAAGCAACAACAATAACACACAAAAAATAAAATATAAAAAATAAAAAAGACCAATAACCGCAGTCAGCCTTAGAAAATCGTTAAACGTTTTAAATTGAACATAATAATAACATCAGCAACAACAACATTAACAACAAGAGCAGCTATAACACCAACAACAATAATAATAATCAAACTAGTGTAATTTAAAATTATAAAAACAAAACTCATCCCGTGATCACGGGAGTGTGTTCGTATATGTGAATGCAGTTCCTTAAAAAACATAAAAATAAAATTAAACTGTTGCACACGACAGCAACAACAACAACAACAACTATTATTGCAAGAAAAAACCCAGCAATAATTATTGCCACTGCCAGCAACACAACTAATCCAAGAGTGGTGGCAGCAAAGACACGAGATATCCGTGGCAGGTACACATAACAAACTGATCTTTGCTGAAACGGTGCAGGCAACAACGACAACAAAACAAACAAACTGTTGCACAGGAAAACAACATTTATTGATTAAAATCAAACAGCCAACCAAACAAATAGTTCAATGAACGAAACTTTTTCAAACAAATTACGACAGCAAAATAATTTACATTCAAAGCGTATGCAACAACAACAACAACAACAACATCATCATTAACACTACCACCTCCACACATTAAGCACTCAAATCCTCAAATTGTGGGGCTTTTATTTTATCAAACAAAACAACAGACAAGCCAAGAAATTCTTGAAAGCTCCATGTAAAATGCAAGCATCCAAACAATGCTGTCTTTGGTCTCTTATAACAGGTTTCAGCAGTTTGCTGATTGTGACACAAGCCCAAATTATCGATAACAAAGCACTTTATATACACACGCATACACCATCATTAGCCTCAACGTTACAGCATCCGGCCACGCCCCCCACACCACAACAAAAATCTACAACGCAGCAGCCGTATGGCAGCTCAGCAAATCAGCCACCCTGGTTGGAGCAAACACCAACAGCAAACAAGGCACGTAATTTATATGCGCCTTATCAGAGCTTTTCCAAAACCGATGTTGCCAACTTTCCCAATTTATTAATACGCTCGGATGGTACGGCAGTGCAGACCTTTAGCTCGTATAGAGAGGGAAAAACTTTACTACCAAATCGTTTTCCTTTGCAAAAACAAATTAACAGGCGGGCTGACACCGCCGAAGTGGAAATAATTCAAGCTCCCGCTGTTGAACTGCCAGCCTCGCCTCTTATAACTGTACCCAAGCAAGTGGTACCCTCTACGACATTGAATATTAGCAGATCCGTGCGTAGACGCAATTACATGTACATACCTCTGCAGCAGGATAGCTCGAATAGTTACCTCTTGCAATTGAAACCCAAAAACAATGGCTCTTTAAGTGATCTAAAGCCGCCCGCTGGGGAGATAGAGCCCGCTTTGGCGGAAATTGCTGAAGACGTTCCTAATTATGCGGATAAAACTGAATATGGCGACATTGGAGCACCTAGTCCTCTAACATCCACTGATCGTTATGATCAGGGTGAGGAGAATAGCAGTCGTCGTGTTGGTTTTTCCTTTCCCAGTTACAATTTAAATCCGGCAAATCCCTTCCAGCCTCAGGCCTATCGTGAGGATAATCCTATATACGGTGAGTCTACGGGCTTTGAAAGACCTCTCGCCGAAGACGACAAGGAAAAACGTTTAACACGCCAAATGGTATTTGAACCAGATGTTGCGGCTACTTCTTACAACTACGACTTTTCCTCCAGTTCAATACCTCACACTTTTAATTCAGCCATAGCCCAGGGCAAGCAATATCGTGATGAAGTTACCAAATTTGGTGATATCAATGGACCCATTACTGCCATACCCCAAAGACCCCAAAGAGGCATTTACTTTGGCGATACAGAATTTAGAACCGGCACTTTGGCTCGTCCATACACCCAACAACAGAAAAACTTTAACGAATACGTGGGTCCAGTAGATCACTCAAGTGCACGCAAAAGCCGTTTCTTTCCATACAAATCATCTAGAACACCGAGAGTGGTGTTTCCCGTCAATGATAATGTGGGTGCCACAGGACCCAGCAGCACCGGCACCGGTGTTTATTTCAATGACAATATTGTGTTTCGCGATCAAAATTTTGGCATTAACGAATTGGCGGCCGTGCAAGATGTACGCAATGAATTCAGTTTACAGGATTTAGACAGCTCATCAGATAGCAGCACACCTACAGTAGCACAATCGGCCAGTACTTTTAAGGAGAAAGGTATGTGTAAAAAGACTTAATAAACATACACACGCATACACACACACTTACACTTTAAGGCTTATAAGAATATTTACTACAGGTAACACGAAAACTAATTCAAGACAACTGCAGCTTATTAAACGCTTACGAAGATTGAAGAGAAAAAGACACAGCAAATCTTAAGAAGAAAATTAATGTTTCCATTGATGTGATTAAAACAAGATTTAAGATTTCGAAAAGCAAGAATTCTTTCCAAGAGAAATTCTGTTAGGAATTTCTTTCTAAGTGATTATAGTAGATACAGAGCTTGTTTTTCTTTGTTACTCCATGTCAAATAAACATTCTTTCAAATTAATTGCTTAAATTAATTATTTAAAGAATTTTTTTAGATGCTGTCTTTGGCTTTTTTTCAAATCTTTCCAACTTTTTTTTAAAAAATTTTAATTAAAAAAGATCCACAAAACTAAAACAAAGAATTTTTCTAAGCTGCTTAAGAATAACAATAACCATTTCATTTCAAATGATTGATTGCTTTAACTAATTCAAGAAAACTGTTGTTAAATATTGGGAAACATTTTTGCCAAAATCATTCTATTACACCAGCACAATACATCAATATTTCGGTGTGATTATTTAAAAAAACTCCACTGGTATTTGTGTAGCAGCTATGGTTTTTAAGATTTTTTAAACTACCTGCAAAAGGGTGAATGTGATGTCACCTGTCGATCCTGTTCTTAGGTTGAGGACACGTATGATTTGAATTGAAAGACTCATAATCATTTTTTATGGTAAACAAAAGTCTGCAAAACGAGATAAGTCGTATGTTAAACGCTTTGATCAGCCGCCAGTGCCAGTACTATCCATCATCAGCATATTTTAAAACGAACAACAGGGAAATGAAAGAACAAAGTCACGAATCTGACTCTGATATCAAGCAGAGTCAAGAGTCAAGTCGTCAACCATTCAGTTGAAGCTATCGAAAGGGCTTTGCGAAATATCTGAAAGAAAATATTTTTTTTGGCCACTTTAAATAATTAGTTGACTATATTTTGTGTAATTTCAAACAAATTACAGAATTATTTGGACTCAGCGGCTGTATTGATAATGAGCAGGCGGATGAGTTGGCTACGACTGGCTTTTATGTCAGTGACAGTCCCTGTACTGCTTAGTTGCCTCAAGAGCGATATTCTTGATTACTACCAAGGAAAGTCGGATACCAGATGCCGGAGCCTAGAAAGGTGTAAGATGAAGACGGTAAACGCTCTATTCAGCTAATGAGCAGGAATAGGAAGGTTTTTTCCAGACTGGCGGCTGTGATAACTAGTGATCGGCGAGCACGCCAGCAGCCTGGGACTGCTATTTAACGAAAACTGCCCTAAATAATGGGCACCTGAAAATAAATAGACAGTCTTTTACCTAATCGGCATCCAGACACAGATGGATGGATTCCCTGAGACATCGGGAGTAGGGTTAAGGAAGATATCTCAATGTCACAGAGTGGATCTAGTTCACTTTATTATTGCATAGTTTTGGTGAGTAGGTGTTTCAAAACGGAATCTTAGGATTCCGTCAACACGCCATGTAAGCCAACTAACCACCAGTATCATTTGGAGGTTAAAATGAAGAGCATGACAAAAGATTTCACCAAGATATTTGCACAATGGCAGAACATAATAAATCGAGAATAGCTGATTACTGTTAAACTCCTTGTCGAGATCGTACCAGAGTAACTGAGTGAAAAAAATGGAATTGAATACATGGCTAAATTAAAAACTAAAGCTTCTAAAAAAAACCAGTGTTACTTTCGTAATCTGCTCATTTTAGCTAAACGAAAACGAATTGCGCTGCAGAAATTTTTAGAAAAACTTAAGAACTCAATAACGTTATCAAGTGTCTTTTTCAAATGGCCTCTACAAAACAAACTCAAATTTCATTATGACCTTCATTTATCATTTAAAAATTCTTAAGCTTTTTAGTGTAAATTCATAGAAAATAAAACAAATACAAATTCAGTTGATTATCATAAAAAGCACTGCTTGCGTTTTGGTTATTTGTATGCTACCACATCCACTTCCATCCTCTTCTCTCTCTCTCTCTCTATCTCTCCTTTCTATTTTTATATGCAGCGGACATCACAAGCGAACTGGAATGCCAGCATCGCGGTGGCACTTGTGAGTTTTTTGTAGGCTGTTGGATGACTGGCGGTCTACTGCAGGGTACTTGTAATGGATTATTGCGTGGCTGCTGTCATCGAACAGCTAAATCGGCCAACTTGCGTACCTCTGACTATGTGGGTCACACAATAGATTTGACTGATCTTCCGCAAAAGAACTATGGACCGGTGAAAAATGATCCCAGTGAGTGTTAGACAAAAAACAACAACAAAAAGAGTAATAGTTCAAAGACAGCAAATGAATTAAAAGAAAAACAAACAAATATTTTTTTTTGAGACTAGAATTTGCACCACTTTTTATTAAAAAAAAAAAGCTTTTAGACTCAAGCACTGGCAGCAATCAATCAATCCCAAACCTGGCTGGCTAATCCCCAATGACTAAAAACTTTTACGTTGGCATGGTATTTCATAAATGGTGCTTGTTGTACGTATGTAGCAAAGCAACGCAACGCAGCAACTTTAAAAAAACAATTTAAAATAAAAAATAACTTGCATGTTACATAACTTTTTTTCTATACTAAATTTAAAAAAAAAAATTAAATTAAATTAAAAAAAAATATGTTGCACGCTGTATTTTGAGTATTTTTTTTTCTTGTAGCTTTTTTGTTGCATGATCTAAATTGCATGCACAACTTGCCACAACAAAATCTTTACAGAAATTTTGTAATTTTTTATTATTTAATATTTTTAACGAGTTTTTATTTGTTAAATACTTCCTTTTCTCTTGGGTAAATACAAGTATTTTGTAGTTTATTAGTGAGTGGTTGTGCTCATCTTTTTTTAATTATAATTTAAAGTGGTTCCGGTAAAAGGGGTTGTTGTTGTTATAGTAAAGTAAAAAGTATTTCTTAGTAAAATTTTCTTTTTTCAATAACCGTTTAACCAAAGGTCAAGCAGATGCATGTGATACTTTCCTTCTTAGAAAAAAAAAAAAAAGACCAAAAATAATTTTCTTTTTGTTACGTACATAACTATTGTGACTGCGGAAGATCAGGCTGAAATCGTTATAAACATTTTAATTTTCCCTCCACATATACACCTACAATTAAACCAACAAGGCCACACATTGTAAAAACTGCATTTTTCTCTAGCTAAATTAATTTATTTATTTAATTAACAGAACACACACTTTGTTTTTGCTGGTAAGCTTTTGTTAAACACATAAATTTATATGGGGCTTTTTATTATTAAAAAAACGATTTTAAAAAAAGCTTTTTTTCTAATTATTTGCACTAAAATTTGTTTGTCTTAAATTCAAATCAAAAAAATGTGTTTGTTTTAACTTGATTAATTTGGTGTGTTGAAATTGTGGAAAACAAAACTTTGTGACTTTTAGGTTGTGGCATTTCGTTGGCTAAGCAAGCGGCTCAGAGGCGTATAGTGGGAGGAGATGATGCTGGTTTTGGTTCTTTTCCCTGGCAGGCTTACATACGTATTGGGTCCTCCAGGTAAGTGTTTCGAAAAATTAACAATAAAAAAAAAAAAGTAATTTGAAATGGATTTAAAAAAAAATTACGAAAAATTTTATTTAAAATCAATTAAATCTTACGACTATAATAAAGGGCCTGTTCAGCTAAATACCAACAAAATTTTCGTGCGTTGTTTTTGTTTTCAATTCAATTATGCGAAGGAAGCTCTCGTTCGCATTTAGCTGAAGAAGCCCTAAAATTGATTTGAAATAAAATTTTCCATGTTTATTTTTTTTAATCCACTAAGATCATCTTCTTGTTGTCTTAAAAACGTAAAGCCAAATGTTTTCTCTATTTTATAAATGGTTTTTAAATACTTTTCTTGTTTCTCTTTCTGACTTCCTAAAGATGTGGCGGCTCTTTGATTTCACGACGTCATGTGGTTACAGCGGGCCATTGTGTAGCCAGAGCTACCCCTAGACAGGTTCATGTTACTCTGGGTGACTACGTAATTAATTCTGCCGTAGAACCTTTGCCAGCCTATACCTTTGGTGTTAGACGCATTGATGTGCATCCTTATTTTAAATTTACTCCTCAGGCAGATCGTTTCGATGTCTCAGTTTTGACTTTGGAAAGAACTGTACACTTTATGCCTCACATAGGTAAACACATTTAGAAGTCTTTAAAAGTTTTGTTTCAAGTCTTAATTTTACTATTTTCTTTTTTTCGAAGCTCCTATTTGTTTGCCTGAAAAGAATGAAGATTTTTTGGGTAAATTTGGTTGGGCTGCAGGCTGGGGTGCTCTAAATCCTGGATCTAGATTACGACCCAAGACCTTGCAGGCAGTTGATGTGCCAGTAATTGAAAACAGGTAAGAATAGAGAGTTTTGCAAATAAAAAAGACATGCCCCATAATCATTTACTAAAAGAAAAATTTATTATTTTTCAAACGATGAAAATGTTTCGTTAGACTCATGACAATAATTCATTTATTCTATAAAATATTCATTCATTTAGTGAAATATTTCTTTGAATATATTAAACATTTTATTAGTCTAAATAAAAGTAAAAACATACTAAAGTCGGTATCTTTTTAACAACGATTTTAAGTCCATAAATTCTTAAAAACAAAAGTAAAATTTTAATGACCCAAAATATAAAAAAATAATGCCTCTGGACCAAAATCCGCACCAAACAGTGACTCGTTTTGGGTGCGTCGGCTTTTCAATGTATGCGTGCGGGTTTTCTGTGTCCCAAATGCGACAATTTTGCTTGTTTACATACCTGCCAAGATCAAAATGAGCTTCATCTGAAAAAATGATTTTTTTTTTTTGGCAAAATCGGCATCTTATGTAAGTCGATCGCAGGCAACATTACCATGATATTCAAAGTAATGTCGCAATATTTCCCAGCGTTGTTGAAGCGTATACACAACCATATTCGTTCAGAGGATAAAACTAATTATCTGTCAAATCAGACATGAGCTAAGTGTTACCATTCACGAAATAAGCACTAGTTGAAAAAAAAAAACGTTAGATGGCGGACCCTTTATAACCAAATCAACAATTACAACAAAAAAGTTTTGGCAACGCTTTCCTTTAAAATTAACTCACTTTACTTACTTCAACATTTCGTCAAGATTAAAAACAAAAAAAAAAAAAAAAAAAAAAAAAAAAATATGTGGCAGCGCTTATCATAAGTTCTCGCTATCATTTTCAACTATAACGTACTTCTGATGGAAATTAAAAAAAGTTATTTCGACGCATCCCACAACTTAGTACTAAACCATTTCGACAACATTTTTGACAACCCTAAGAACTCAAGAATGATAGAGACACAAGAGTGTCCACTGTTTACAGAAAAAAAATTAAATATTCTCTCTCTCGCTCCCTCATTTAGCTGTAAATTATTAACCAAGGAACACATAGTGCGGGATGCTATAATCTTGTATTTCTATCATTTTTGATAAGGGCTAAGGTACAGTAGGATACCAATTGTTAAGCTAATTTTGTCCATGTAAGTAGCGACCCTACTTTTTTTAAGCAAATACGTTGCGCTTAAAAAAGTCATTTTTTTAAACTCGTAAGTTATGAGGCTACACAAATTGAAACACACGCTCTCTATACTCTAAATACACGCACTCAAGTTATAAAAGACCGGACAAAAACATCTAGTATGATCCAAGACTCCTGCGAATTTTTCTTTCATTAGTTAAGTCGCCATGTATAAGAAATGGAATTTTTGATCGATACTTCAAATAAACCTGCCACACATGCTTACGTTATTATTTATTTTTTCAATTAATTTTTTATTTTTTTATTTAGTAAATTTTTAATTTCTTTTTTTAGAATTTGTGAGAGATGGCATAGACAAAATGGCATTAATGTGGTTATTTATCCTGAAATGATGTGCGCTGGCTATCGCAACGGTGGCAAAGACTCATGTCAAGGTGATTCTGGAGGACCTTTGATGCATGAAAAGAATGGACGCTGGTATTTAATAGGTAAAAAAAAATAAACGAAATTTGAATTTTATTAAGAAATATTTTTCAAGCTTAAGATTTCCCTGAAAAATACATAAAAACAATTTTTATTCAGATCTTAAGCTGGAAAAATATTTGTTTATGAAATGGAATAATTTAATAAAATAAATTAATTATTAAACAGGGGTGGTATCAGCTGGTTACTCATGTGCCTCACGTGGCCAACCTGGTATTTATCATCGTGTGCCCTATACAGTCGATTGGATTTCTCATGTGGTGGGTTTAACGGGAAGTATTTAATGAGAGCAACATCATTACCCTCATTTTCACGTTAAAACTTTAACTTCATCTTTTGTAAATAGTCATTTTTCTTGTTGGAGAAAATTTTTCTTTTATCATTCACTCACATCTTTGTCTTTGTCTCATTAATTTTAGTAACTGTATTTGACATTTAAATATTTTTATTGTTAAACCGATAGAGAGAGAGAATACAAAAAAAGTATTTGTGTTTTGTATTTATTTACCATTTAATTAATTTAATTTTTATTTTATTTGTTAAAAAAATTTGTTTACTTTTTTGTTAACTTCATACTCAGCAAAGAGTTCAACATTAAAAAAACAAACAAACACACAAACTAGATATAACAAACCTTAAGAGACAAAATTAATTATTATTTTTTTTTATATTTATGCGACTTGTAATTTATTTTAATAAAATTAAATAAAAAATCAAACATTAATTAATTGTAAATATAATTTTATGCAAGAAATATTGCAAAAATAAAATTATTTCAATTGAAATATAAAATATAAAAACTAAAAAGGAAAACTGTGTTTTATAAAAAATTTTAGTTAAAAATAATAAAAAGCGAACAGCATCACTTAAATAGCTCCAATCAAAATTCACCTTTCTCTTGGGAAAAACTGTCTAAGTTTTCTCTGTCTATGCAGCAAAAATTCTGTTTTATTTTTAGCTCCCAGAATACAGACTCCCAGACTAAAGAATTGCAAAAAAAAATTTAGGTCGTGATAATAATATAAAACTAGAAACTCAAATTTTTTTGTTAAAATCTTTAACTATACGTTAGAAAAATTTACACGACTACACACTTCGGTTGTGAGGACTAAATTTGTTTGCAATTAAAAATTCAATTGTGTTAATTACATTTTTCTGCTGCAACAATCAGAATTAAAAAATACAGCAAAAAATTTAGTTCTCTTAAAAATATTTCGAGCTGGAAGACTGATTTTCTATAGTCAAGTTTAAAAAATTCGACTCAACTGATAGGAAATAAATTTAGTTCTCACAACCAAAACTGTTTTCTGTGTATATGCAACGAATATAAAACAATTTACTGAACATGGATAACCATAATTAAAACTTGGTGAGTATCTTAAATTTTCTTACGGCTGTTATTATTGTAAATAGGTTAGATGTACCGTAACTAGACGATCTTTTGTACAGGTTAACTGTTCAAAATTAGGCTTGAAACGAAGCCAATTATCCTGTTCAGTGAAAGCCCACCAATTTTGTCCTACAAAACCCTAAGGTCGTACAGTCACAAAATGTTTTTTCTGAGGTTAAGAGTTTTATGTCAGTCTTGTTGAGTAGCAGTGGCTTCTGGTATGTGTGCCTGCCTAACTAGAGCCAGAGACCAGTTTTCTGTCTGATGGATCCCGCAGAGAAGTCAAAGTAGAGTTGTGGTCGACGGGTCTCTCTGTTCGCCTAGTGGCCTGTTTGGCCTTGATGTTCAGGCATCCAACGCAACGTCAGGCTGTTTACGGATGTCACGTTTGTTCTAATAACTCATGTCAGCTCAGATGAGCGTATGACTAACAATGCAGTTTGACTCTCTGGCATTAAATATTTATATGGTCTGCCCTCTAGTCTTTGTCCTCAAACAATCCCTGCAATTTGTAAGGAAAGCATAAATTTCCGTTTGAAAAATCGTAGGAAATTTTACCAATGAAATGGCTATTTGAAAGTTCGAGTCATAGATAGATTTACTTAGACAATGTCCTTGAGAGAAGATAAGTTTTCAGAGAATTAGTATTTTTTCTACAGCTCTCTGTAGGAATACAATTGATTGATGCAGTGATCAATCAAATATAATACTTGTAGTAGAAAAAACCGACTAGCCGCCTGAAAATTCTGACGTAACTACAGATTATATAAAAGCAGTAGATGAAAATGGTAAATTGATGGCTGCGCTATTACTAGCTCTATTAATGTAAGTGAATAACTCTGAGAAACATTATTTGTGATTAATTAGTAATTTACTATTCAAACTTTAATTTGTGATTTTTATTTAAATCATGCTCACAATCAAATTCTAAACTTTTCCTACAAAAAACTTAAAAATGAAATTAAAATATTACGAGTGAAGGGCAATCATTAAAATGCTAAAGTAATTCAGCCAACAAGATAATTATTTAAAAAAAAATAAAAAAACTCAGTCTCTCAATAACGCCAATAAAAGCAGCAGAAGAAACTTGTAAAACAAAAGAAAAAAAATTATCATATTCTTAACCATCATTTCTTTTACTATTTTACCAGCAAAAAAACAAAAAGAGAAAAAAAAAAAGAAAATCATTAATAATAGCAAAGATGCAAGTTGCAAGTAAAATAAAATTCTTGGAACCTGTTGTAGCTTTTTCCTAAACATCCACATTTTGTTCTCATTTATCGCACTGGCTGACGAAGAATACTTTTACTCTTCTAAGCATCAGTTAGATTTTGTTGGTCAACGTATATGGACGTAAAATTTATTTTATTTTATATTTTTTTTAATATAAAACAAAGAAATTATAATTTATTAATTGATTACAATAAAAACAGCTAAACAGATTAAAGAAAAATTTGAAAGTAAGAAAATGAAAATAAAAATTAAACGATTAAAATTTAAATAAAAAAAAATTATTAATTTAAGTGCTGTTACATTTCATTAAAATCTCTCTTTTTCTTTTTTGCTCTCTATTTATTGTATTTAAAAGTTTTATAAAAAAAATATGTAACGTGAGAAACTCCGGTTTGAAATTGACATTTACACAGAACAACGGTGATTTTAAAATTAACAGAAAACAAAACAAACAAAAAAGTTAGGAAGCCATAAATCTTTAATAATTGATTAGCAGCTGTCACTTAGTGTTACATTTTACAACTTAAAACGACATTGATGTGAATTATATATTCAACAAATTCAACACCTACAAAATTATAAAAAAAAAAATCAAACACAGGTTTTCAAACTGCAAATACTCCCAATTATTTCTAAATCAAAACAACAACAAAAGTCACATAAGCAAAACAACATAATTGAACAATTAATTGTTGGTTGTGGTAACAGAAAACGTAAAATTAATGTTTTCCTCTTAATGCGCTTTAGTTTTTTGTTTTTAATTTTTATAAAAGCAATAATTTTGTAGAGAAAGAATAGTTGTGTTTGCCTGTGTAATTAAAAGAAAAGTAAGTATTAAATGAAATAGAGTAGCATTGGCTTAGTAATACTCGTGTATCTACCGCAACTCTTTTCAAAGTAATACAAAATGATTTTGCTTTTCCTAAGATGACGACGGACAATCATTATCAATTTCTATTAAAGCCGCGCTCTAGTGAAGGCCATATTAAAATTAAAAAAAAAAGCACGAGAAGTATAAAATGCATTTACTAACACAGCAAAATCTCTCACGCACGCTCTTTTAGTGATGTATGAAAAGTAGATCACATGCTGGTAGCAAAATGTGCTAGAAGAAATTTTAGTCAATGGTGTCATTGTCAACTGAAAACAGTGGAACAAAAATGTTTAAAAAAAATAATATATATTTAGAAAAAGTGGCAAATAAGATGTGAAATTTCAGGTTAAGTCCAATTTCAACTTTTTTTCATATTCAAAGGACTCACTATACGAATACAGTAAAGTAGCGGTTTAAAAAAATAAATGTTTTGAAACAAAAAAAAATTATACTAAAAAATTAAAAATTAAATATTTTTATAAATAAAAATTTATTTCAATAAAAAAATGTAAATAAAATAATTTAACTAATTTATAATTATATCCTAGAAGCTACGCTAGTTAGAGCGAAATATCGATATAAAAATAAATTTATGATATAAGCTTAATAAAATAGCATTATTAATTAAAAAGAAAAAAGTTAAATAAACTAACAAAATAAAATAAAAATAACAAAATAATTTCAAATAAAAAAAAAATAATAAATTTGTTTGTATAAAGAAAAATTTATTCAAATAAAAAAATTTTAATATTAAAATAAAATTATTCAAATTAAGAAAACTACAAAAAGAAAATAATATTAAAAAAATTACAATTAAAAAATAATTCAAAATAAAAAAAATTGTATAAAGAAAAATTTTAATATTAAAAAAATTTTTTTTTAAATTTTATTTATATATAAAAAATTACAAAAAAAAATATTTTTATAAAGAAATATTTATTTCAATAAAAAAAATTTAATATTAAAAAGTTAAAAAAAACATCTAAAAAAAATTTATTATTAAAACATTACAAAATAAAAATCTATTTAAATAAAAAAATATTAAAATAAAAAAAAAAATATTAAGAAAATAAAAAAAATATTTTGATATTTCCATAAAATACAAAATAAAATTTTATAAAAAAATTTTTTTAACTAAAAAAAATTAGCTAAAAAAATGTTTTTAATATTAAAAAAATTACAGAAATAAATATTTTTATAAAGAAATATTTATTTCAATAAAAAAAATTTAATATTAAAAAGTTAAAAAAAAAACATCTAAAAAAATTTTATTATTAAAACATTACAAAATAAAAATCTATTTAAATAAAAAAATATTAAGATAAAAAAATTTAAATAAAAAAAAAATTTTAAGAAAATAAAAAAAATATTTTGATATTTCCATAAAATACAAAATAAAATTGTATAAAAAAATTTTTTAACTAAAAAAAATTAGCTAAAAAAATGTTTTTAATATTAAAAAAATTACAGAAATAAATATTTTTATAAATAATTATTTATTTAAATACTAAAAAATTAAAATAAAAAAAATTTTAATAAAATAACAACTAAAATATATTAAAAAATAATATTTTAATATTAAAAAAATAAATATTCACACTAAAATATATTAAAAAATAATATTTTAATATTAAGAAAATAAATATTTTCATAAAAAATTTTTTTTAACTAAAAAAATTTTTTAATATTAAAAAAATTACAAAAAAAATATTTATATAAAAAACAATTTTTAAATAAAAAAAATTTGTTATCAACAATAAAAAAAAATTAAAAAAAAAAATTTTTTTAAATATTAAAAAAAAATTACCAAAAAATAGTTATGCATGTATAACGATATTTTATAATTCATTTTTTTTTAATTAAAAAAAAACCTCATCATCTTTGCTACAAGAAAAATATTACCAAGCCTTGTTTGGCTGAAAACAAAATGTAGAAAAAGTCTCTCAATAAGCTGTATAAACCATAGCAACAGACCTTAGACCTTAGTATAAAAATTGTTGAGCAAAAACTTAAATTACCCGGTTAATAGCAAGATCTTTTTAACTTATTCTAATACTTATTTCAGAATATTTCCAAAACCAAAACAGTCAGTGTGTGTTGGGAACTTTATTTGCACAAACCGACTTATTGTCTCCAAATTGTGGAACAATAATTTATAGAAGAAATGCTGCAACAACGGTAACCCTGATTGATTTAAAACCAACGATGTACCTATGGAATTCTACTAAAACACTAATTTTTGGCATATTTTACTTTACAAACATTTTACTAGCCCAACATACGGTTAAAGCCAGTAAGTTTTTTTTTTTTTTTTTGTTTAATTAAATTAATTTACTCCTTAGCTATTTAAATATTAAACAAAAACAGACATTTTAAATACTTTGTTGGGAGTGCCTAGCGAGTGCATACATCAAGGCGGCTCATGGCCCTGTAAATTATCATTTTCTTGTTGGCTACAGGGAGGCAAACATGCCAGAGGTTGTGGTAGTAACAAATGGTTATTTTCATGTTGTATAGCAGCCGAGGGAGATGTGTCACCGGCTGCCAATTTAGTGGAAACAGCCTTAGTGGAGTACAACAAGAAAGTGACAGCCCTACCAAAAAGGGTGTTCTTAAGGCGTCGTGATGACAATGAACTTTTGCTTAAAGTAAGTTTTTTTAACAGCGAAAAAAATTGTTTTTAATTTTAAACAAACACTTTTAGCCTGAATGTGGTTTAGCACACAATTTCCAACAGACTTTTCAAAAACGCATTATAGGAGGCCGGCCAGCACATTTTGCTGAATATCCCTGGCAGGCTCATATACGCATTGCTGAGTACCAGTGTGGTGGAGTTTTGGTCTCCAAAAATATGGTAGCCACTGCAGCCCACTGTGTTCAACAGGCTCGCTTACAGGATATTTCAGTTTATTTGGGTGAATTAGATACACAAAATTTGGGCCAAACACAAGAGCCTTTACCAGTGGAAAAACACAATGTTTTACAGAAAATCATACATCCCTTGTTTGAGTTTAGAATGACTCAACCAGATCGTTATGATTTGGCTTTATTGAAATTGGCCAAACCAACCGGATTTAGGTAAGATGTTTTTTACTAACCAATTAAATGTGTGAAGGAGGTGTCAAATTAAAGAGCTTGTTTTTTATATATTTCAAGTGAACATATTTTACCCATTTGTCTACCTGTTTATCCTATACGTTTAATAGGTCGTAAAGGCACTGTAGCTGGATGGGGTAAAACGGAGGCAAGTTTGGGTCAAGCAGGCACAAATATGCTACAAGTTGCCAGTGTACCTATAATAAGTAAGTTCATTAAAATCTGAGCAATTGGGAAAAACTGCTTATGTCTTATTAAGTTTTTTTTAAGGAGTAGCAGTTTAGAAAGCTATAAAATTATTTTGACTGTAGCAAACGGTTCATTGTTATTGAGTTAATTGCGACAAAAAGTTAATTTTTACTCAAGTCGACTTAAGCGAATTTTTCTTATTTTCACAGAAGTAATAGAGTAAATAAAATGTTTCAGCATTTAAGTAGCAGAGACTTTTTTTGCCGTCTAATAACGACTTAATTTTTATTTTTTTTTTTTTATTTTTATGTCTACGATTAGAAATAAAAGAATAGTCATAAAACTATAATTTGCTTTAATGATACTTTTTGCACAACTTATTTTGTGTTTGTTTTAATTTAATTTTTTTTTTCTCTCTTTAGCCTCCTTGGAATGCTTGCGCTGGCATGAAAGTAAACAAATCAAAGTGGAACTTTTTAATGAAATGTTTTGTGCAGGCCATTCAGATGGTCATCAAGATGCATGTTTAGGTAGGTATTTATGTGTGCTTGTGTTGCATTTAGCTGCAATATTTATTATATTTAAAAGCCTATTTTAAGGCAGCATATTAAAAAGTTATTTTTTTTTATATTTAATTAATTGTGCCCACAGGTGATTCTGGTGGACCATTAATAATTAAAGAACGCGGTAAGTGAAACATAAACTAAAGTTTTTCTTTATTTTATTAATTTTTTTTTTACTCTATAGGACGTTTTGTTTTGGTGGGCATTACCAGTGCCGGTTTCGGTTGTGGCGTTGATCATCAGCCGGGTATTTATCACAATGTTCAAAAGACCAGCAAATGGATACAAGAAATTTTAATACGCAATGCAATTTAGTTTTGTTTTATTTTAAATTTAACCAGAAAAAAATTTTCAAAATATTTTTTATACATTTTTTTCAAAGTCAGCAAAATTATATTAAAGAAAAGAATTACTGAAATGAGAATGTAACAACAATTTTAGCAAAACAAATTAGGCTTAAACTAAAAAATCTATATAGACATATTGTTTCAATAAAATCTATTGTTTTTTTTTTATTCAAATTAAATAAGCTGTTAAATTTTTAAATAAATAACCTTGAATCTTGTAGGCTAACATTAGCAACTTTTTATATTTGCTTTTTTTAAATATAAATTTTGAAATGCCTGCCAACGAAATCAACAAACTGCTCTTTTTCTTTTTAGCAATTAGTTTGACAAATATTGCAACAACGCGTTATTATCAAAGATAACTGCCGTGAAAAACGAAAGTAGCAAGTGTTAACTATTTGGCAAATCGCAACACTTGCCTGTAATAAAATTCAAATAGCAACAGCCATAACGAATTTTGTATACCCTTTTTTACGACTTGGCTATACACAGAAAACAACTTCGGTTCTGAGAACTAAATTTGTTTCCAATCAAAAATTCATTTGTGATAATCAAATTTTTCAGTTGTAGCAACTAGAATTTAAAAATATAGGATAAAAATTAGTTCTGCTAAAAATATTTCGAGCTGTAAGATTGAATTTCTATTGTCAAGATTAAAAATTTCGATTATCACAACTGAATTTTTGATTGGACACAAATTTAGTTCTCAGAACCGAAGTTGTTTTCTTTGTGTTAACACTTCTTAAATAAAAACTTTATTTTGTTGTTAAATGCTTAAAGTAACCATAAGATTAAATGATAGCAACTCTAAACCCTTATCCGCCCTAGAAGAGCAGCGCATGATTCACTTTGGAGAGCGCTGTCTGCAGGGTTAAACTGCGCTGTCGAATATAAAGGTTGGTTTAAATGACGAACTCACATTCCCTATCTGTCTTCTTATTTATCTCCTTTCCTTTCAGTCTTCTATTGCTATCCTTCTGCATTTCCTTCCATACAGGTATCACAAAGGGACCACGTCAGACGAACCAAGTGAGCCCAACTTCTGTTTTTCTTATTTGGGAGCCCTGTGTAACCTAACCAGCCTAACTCTAAAACACTTTTAAAGAAAATAATAATTCTATAGAAATAAGAAAAACTGGACTTAAGAAAAACTGGACTTGTTGTTGCACTTAACTTAATAACTTTATTGCTGTGGTCTAGGGATAGTGGTGAAATATAAGCTGTTTTTTTGAAAGTGATATAAGTCCAATTTTTTTTAAATTCGTTGACGTTGATTTTACTAAGATATACACATAATCTAACTAAAGTTATCGCTGATTAATTTTTTTTAAAAGTGGACTTATACCACTTTCAAAAATAGCAGATAGAATGGAAATAATTTTATAAGAAAAACTTTTAGGGCTTCTAAAGTTCCACTTCACCAAAAAAAAAAAAAAAAAAAAATTACTGAATAAGACTTAAGCGGTTTTTTCTTATTACCACAGAGAGTGACTAAAATGTGAGTACAACTCATAACACTTAAAATTTTATTTTATTAAAAACATAAAAGGAAACCAAAACAAAATTTACAATAAAAACAGCACAAAAATTATGTCATTTGGCCTTAAATAGCTGCCAATTTTAGAAACATAAATTAGGAAACTGAAACTAGCACAATCACCGGTCAATTATAACAAAGTAAATTTAAACTTTATGTGTTTTAAATTGCTTTTAACATATATTTTTCCTAGCACGCACAGACACACACGTACCCAAAAACACACATCTCTTACTCTCTCACTTTCTACTGTGCAAATACAAACAACAATAACATTCATTTGAAGTTAAGTCACAGAAATCTTAGCATTTATTGTCACTTTATTTTAACTCAAAGACTCGCAAAACTTAAACTGGGTTTTCATGGTTGAGCGCGTAAAAACTGTAAAGGGTTAAAAACTGAGTTAATTTAAGACATCAGATTTACATAAAAGGCAATTTAAAGGAAATAACCAACCAACTTCTAAGCAAGTTATTGATCAGCATTGTCAACTTAGTGCTTTCAGCAGTGTTTTTAGTAATTTTTAACATTTTCTAATTGCAATTTTTTTGAGTTAGGGTTTTTTTCTTTTCAGTGTGTTAGTTTTCTTAGCAAAAAAAAAAAGATCAAAACATTCATATCAATTTTCTAATTGTACCATCAAAATATTTTTTTTTTTTTTGAATTGAGAGCCTGTTATTAAAATGATTTTTCTGATTATTTCTACTTCAGGTATAAAAAAATTTTAAAAAAATTAAAAAGGGTCTAAATGCCAACGAAAGCTTCGTTCACATAATTCTATTGGAAACAAAAACAATAAACGAAAATTTGTGTTTGTTTTCAATACGATTATGCAAGCGAAGCTTTCATTCGCATTTAGTTATACAGGCCCTTAGATTCTGGTTTGTGCAGATTTAATGATTTTTTTTTTTTCAAAAAATACTCGTTATTTTTCTGGGTTTCGGTACTTTTTACAGTTCAAATGCAGTGTCACTGTATGTAAAAAATAAAAAAAAATTGCATGAAAAAATTAAAAAAAAAAATTAGCCCTGACCGGAGGTTGATTTAAAAGTAAATATGATTAGATGCAATCTTACATCTAACCATACTATGTTTCCACCAGAATATGGTTGCCTCAACCATATTTTTCTTTGCCTGTTGAGTTACATACACTGTAACAAGTTTTAACAGAGACTAAACTAAATGACAACAACACGTGCAATTAAAGTATTTACGAGTAACAATAAAAATAATAAAGTATTATAATTTATTTATGTTGCGTTTCTCGCTGAATAGCAAATATTTACTCATATAATTACAAACGTAACGCATTGCCAGCCACTTAAAAAAAAACAAAAAGAGAGAAACAAAATATTATGCAATTTTAAAAAACACAAATAAGACTCTTGTGGCTTCTTTAACAGTTTCAAATAAGAGTGTCAAAAGTTTTAATACTGGCTGACAAAAACAAAAAAGAAACCACAATTTAGGACATGACATAATATGAAATTCTGCGGAAAATTTTGCTTAAAAGATTTTAAACAAAATAAACATTTTATAACAGCTCGTAAATAAAAAAAAAATGTGTCATCTTGAAAGCGCACTTTTACCACCAGTATGCACTGCTCATGCATTTCATGCCGTTACTTAATTTAACCTTGACTTAAATGAACAAAAATTTGTGGGCTTTTTTTAAATGATAAAATTTATGAGTAAATAAATCAAGTAAACAAATAAATTGTCAATATTTATTTAAATGAAAAAATTTTTCTTCTTTACACTGTTTATGAAATAATAATAAAATTATATTTTATAAAAATAAACAATAAAAATGATCTCAAGCTTGAAAAAATTTATTTAAATTATAAATTTTACATATAAAGATCGAATAATAAGAATTTATGAAAACCAAAAAAAAAAATATGTATTAAATTTGGTAGAAAAATAAATGTCTGGGTTGGGTAGCCAGTTGAAAGTAAGTAGAATAGGTTATGTTGCACAGGGCTTGTGTAATTTGATGTTTTTTTTATTTTGATCAATATTTTGCAGTTTAATTGCTAATTTATTTAACCTTTTACCTCTTTTATTGAAACGGCTAGTTTATTAAGCTTGAGGTTGGACTATAAACTTTTAGTTTTATATCGATATTTCGCTTTAACTTTGCGTAGTTTCTTGAGCATATTATTCCAAATCAATGATTTAACAATTTGATTTATCGTGACGTTACATACTTTACTTAACTTAATAGACCAGCCTGAAATATGTAGCGTACAACTTGTATGATAAAAGTCACACAAAATTAACACTTATAATTCTCATTAAGTACATATTAGAGTGAACATAAAGCATCGAGCTTAACAACAAGTCGGGGAGCAGAGTTTTTGTTACCACACAAACTTTGCTAAAGCAGATGTGATCATCGTGGTGATTAAAAAGCATTATTTTATACCGTAGTTAGTTGGTCAAAACCGAAGTGTATAGCTAGTAGTTTACCCTGTATTATTTTATTTTAATTAAAGGATTTAATTGTTTAACTTTATTTCTAACGAATGGTAGGTAGCTAGTTAGTCGAGGCCGTAGCATTATTCAAGAGCAAGACAAGTGTGATGGCATAAATAAAGAGGAAACAGAGCTCTGTCGATCTCGAACAGACCGAGAATATCTCAGCTGGAAAATAAACTACGTTAGAGCTACATAAAGGTACAACGAAATATCGGTATTAAAATAAATATTTATAATCCGACCTCAAGCTTAATAAAATAAGCGTTTAATTGTAAAATGTAATAAATTTCTCTTTTAATTTTGATTTTAACAATACAAATATTATAATATTATCTTATTGTTATTTACTTTATCTGATATCTTACAAGTAAGTTATGATATAGACCCTACGGCCTTAACAATTCAAACTTTAGTTAACCTTTATTTTATTGTGGAATTCCCTACACACATCAATTATTAATCTACTTAATGGAAAATATTTCTTAAAGAGGAAGTTTCAGTTTAAAAAAAAAAATTAAGAAAATTATTGAAATTTTTTCAAAGAAATACAAAATTACAACATGAACATCAGTGCATAAAAATATGAGTAAAGAAGAAAAGGATTCTCTCCCACTCTCTCTGTCTCTCTCTCTCTCTCTCTTGTTATAGGCTACCAAAAATCACATGAGAGTGTTTCATCCAGAGCTGACGGATATATTTATGACATGAATGTTGCATATGTTCAGTTATCAAAAATAATAAATTTTATTTATTTAAAAAGAGACTAAAACACTTTGAGTAAATTAAAATAAAATTTTTTTTTTATTTATTAAACCGTGTATGAATGACTATACAATAAGCAGTAGTTTGGTATAATGTAATAGCAAATTTTATATGGAAATTACGAGGGTGGATGAAAAGGTTGGATTAAAAAAGTTATTTACTAACAAAATTATAAAAGAAAAATATTTTTAATTACAAAATTAAAAACAGTTTTATACTGTAAAAGTGTTAGTTTTTAAATTAAATTTGTCTGTAATGTCTTAAAAACAAAATTTCCTAAACATAAATATTTACTAAAAACATATTTAGAAATATTTAAATATTATTTGACAAATATGCCATAAATACTGAAAAGATATTTAAAAATACTAAAAAACGTAACAGGTTACGTTAAAACATATTTAAATCGGCAGATTTATCTTCACTTACTTACACATGTGAACTTTTGTGAGTACAAATTTTCGTTTTCTTCGAAATTTTTTCGTTGACGTTGCCGTTGAAAAATTTTTCTTTAGAAAATATTTTATTTTTTCACTCGCTCGGCCCTGTTCTTTATTATATAAGCCGATATGTACCAATTTTTAGAGAAATCCGTTTACAAATAGAATTTTAATTGTTAAAAAAAAACCATTCTAATAAATACAGCCGCTCACTGCTTTATAAAGGGGATCATGTTTTTGCTAAAAGCATACGAGTATTTTCAGTGTTGTATTTCATAAATCCAACTTAAATTCAATTAAAAAATAGAATTTAATGTGGATTTATCAAAGTCATTTTGTATGGCAAATGCAGAATTAATGAGTTGGCTTTAATGTTAAAACCGCATTTATGTTAAGTCCTTTCAAATTGAAAACACTATACGCTACACAAAATATCTTTACCTTCGTATATAAAAAATACTAAAACCTAAAAACTTTCCTCGTATATTTATTGACGAAAGTCACATACAACTTATTACGACAATGACGTGCGATTACCAGCCTTCAATGCAGCCAGTTAATTTACTCTTTGTTGTCGATTTTATTTATTTCTTATGCTTTTTTTCCACTTTCGATTTCATTTGACTACATCTGCCGTGTTTTTTGTGTATATACAATTACAAACAAAAAACATAACACAACACACATACACAACACTTATAAAAATACATTTAGTATTTGTTTATGTACAGATTTGAATGTATGTATGTGTTTGTTAAGGTTGGTAGCATTAAGCTAAGCTTTAAACCAACAAAAAATAATTTTATATGTTTGTTTTGATGACTAAATGATTTTTTTTCTTTTTTTGCCAGAGCTGTGTAAAGAGTTCATGGTTTTGAATGGCTGATATACTTAGTGTTATTACATATTTTGAAGTTAAAACACACACTGATCAATTAAACGGTAGTTCACCAGCCAGCAACGAATGTGTGTAACTAAATGTGACAAATTAAAAGTTTAAGTTTAATTTTTGTTTTATTTTTTTTAATGTTAATCAGCAACTAACAATTCCGCAAAATTTTTTATTGCGGCTGTTAGATAAGTGTTTTGCATGTTTTAAAAATAAAATTATTAACAATTTCAAGAAAAATTGTTTACAATTCGTTAAAGCCCTAGTTAAAAGCGTAAAATTGTGAAAAGCAGTGCAATACAAATTTTTATAAATAAAAAATAATAAAATCTAAGAGGTGTTAGAGAGTAACAGCAGCACCAAAATTAAAATTTTTAAAAAGTACACAGTGAAACTAATATTTTTTTTAATTTAATATCAAACGAAATCAAACGAAATATGTGTGTTTGGAATTTATTTAAAAATTAAAAATTTTGTTTTAGAAAATAATAAGCATAACAAATAATCAAGTAAATTGTTTCTGGTAAAAAGAAAAAAAAAATAACATAAAAAAACGGCAAAGCATTATGCTCAGAACTCATGACTTGAAATTTCTTATGATCAGAAATATTTTAATGTTTTGGTTGTTGTCTTTACTGTCATCAGCTTATTTAGTGACAGCTTCAGTTAATTACAATACAGTTTATAATGAGGCCATTGATACAACACTAAAACAAGCCATACAAAAGGATTTACCCCGAGAAGCAAAATTTTTCGATGAATTAGATTGTAAGTATTTTTGAAAGTGAGTAATTAAATAAGCTTTTTAATAATATATCGCTCATTGACTTTAAAAGTGTCATAACTAAGAAAAAAAAAAAATAAATAAAGAAAAGTATGTATAACATAACGCTCATTGAGCTCAAAAGTGTCATAATTAAAAAAAAAAATTATTTATAACATATCGCCCATTGACTTCAAAAGTGTAATAACTCAAAAACAAGAAAAGTTATTAAAACATATCACTCATTGAATTTAAAAGTTTCATAGCTAAGAAAAATAAAAATTATTTGGAACATACCGCTCACTAATTTCAAGTGTCATAACTCAAAAAAAAAAATTTTACCTTTTATATTTTGCTTAATATTACTTAAAAATAATTAGTTAAATTTTTTTTTTTAAGTAAGATTTTTTTAAAAGGGAGTCAACATTAAATGGCCCTTCTGTAAAGTCATGCTTCGTTACTTGAATAAAAGACCATGTGTACGGCACCAAAAGCCTCTTTTATAATCGAATTTGTTAGCACTATTCAACTGAATGAGCGATATTGTATATAGTTTTTTGTTATAGAAAATTAACAATCCTCTAAATGTTTTAAATATTTTTTTCTGTAAAATTATTTATTTAATAAAAATCATTTTCAGTTTGTTGGTTTTTTCGCTAAACAAATTTTTGTTTTCAAACAGATTTGTGTGAAATTTGCTACATATAGGACATATACTTTTGAACCGGTTACGCCCATTTTTACGCCCTCTGTCCAACGATTTTCACCCGCCACTCTTCAAAAAGATGTGTGGGCGTACTAAATATAAGCCTAAAGTTATTCTTTGAAATAATGCTATCAAAGCATTGAACGACTGTATTTATTCTTTCCCCTTAAGGAATATATTTTTTACACTAAATATTCCTTAATATTAATTCTCCAATATTCGTTTTTAACAATTTTTTGACGCTTTATAAAAGGCTTCTTTTGTATGTTTTATTTCATATTTTATATAACTTGCTGCTTAAAACCATTTACACCACAGGCAATTGAAACAAAATTAAACAAAACAAACCTCAAATTTCTTAGAAAAAATTTTTTTTTATAATTTCCACATAATTCAGTTTCATTAAATAAAACACAGCAGCTAAAAAAATTGATTTATTACCTCATTACAGCCTGAGCAACATCATTAGCTTAAAACAATTAGTTTTGCTTGGTAGAGGGGATTTGGTAAGACGGAAGAAACATTTTATTAACTCCAAGTGAAAGTATGTATTTAATTTATTTGCTGCATTAAAGCACAATAAAAATCTGTAACTTAAAAGAAATAAAAAAAACAAGATTCAGTCCAAGATTTTCCATATTGTGTTAAGTTCTTTAATTTTTTTAATAAAATTAAATGGAAATTATTTGTGTGTAAGAAGTCACAATTTTAAAAAAACAAAAAATATGTGGCAGCATCTTTGTGCTTTATTAAAAAGCTATAAAAATTTCATGTAAACAGAAAAAAAAAGTTTCTCAAATTGAAGTGACAAATTTAATTTTCAATTATTATTTTTAAGTTTTTTTTAGCTGTTGCTGTGTTATTTTCTTTAAAAAACAAAAGACTTAAGCAACAAACATCAATATGAGACAATATGAGAAGACACAATCGCATGAATCTAGTCTTTTGCTTAAATTGTAGGCAACCCTAACAACACATATTTATTGTTTAAAGTGCAAGCATAAAATAAATCCTTTGATTTTATTTTGTTGCTTAAAATTAAAGCGAACGAGAACATTCGACATAGTGAGACCGGCCACTACGCTTGGCTGTTGCATAATTTATATGAAAAATATTAAATTTTTTTTTGTAATTTTCATGAAAAATTTATACACTACTTGATCGGCTGAGTTGCAGTAAAAGCACATAAATCAGTAATTTTAATTAATTTGTGTTATGTGTAATAATTTTATTTGGAATTTAAAAGTTTAACAAAATAATAATTCCGGAAATTCTATTGGGTTATTTAAAATTTATTCTTTTACTCTTGATATTCTCATGAGTTATTTATTCAGTACAATAAGTACTTTGTGTTATTTTATGTAAAACTCCTTTATTACCAATTTACATATTTTTTTTTTTAATTTAAACTTAAATTTAATACTTTTTTTTATGCTCTTAACACGATACTTATCCAGTTTTGGAGTGCCACGGCGTATATTTCCGTACGTAGTTCCTTATTCTTAGACGTTCTTATGTCGTTCTTTTATGTACGTTATTGAGTAAAATTTGTGATTTTTAAGTAAAGAATTTTTTACTGAACATTTTTGCAAAAGCATTCATGGGTCTAGAATGATTTTTTGAGGTTTGATAAAGTGCAAAATATATTTTTTTTAAACACGTTTGGCTTCCTGGGAAGGGTTTCATTAAAATAGCTTAACACAAAATGTGTTAATAATTATTGTAGGCCATATATACCGCGAACCAGATTTTTTATATAGCCAAATAATTTTTCTGGAATCCAAAAACAAATATTCTTGTTCTAAGGTATCGTTATGCAAACCACAGAACTTGATTTAATCACCTTTTTTGAAAGAAAGTGCCTTCGCCTTTTCACAGGCAATTGTCTAAGTACCAAAGATTGCACAACCTTTCCATTTTAATAGCAAATAATTGATTTCGATATCAAATTTGTTTAAAAAAAATTAAAATTTAATTTTCCTCTAAAGGCTTAACGAAAAAAAAAATAAAAGAAATAAAAGAAAACCAGATCATGTTATTTTATCTCTTTTATTTGGTTTTTTTCTTGTATAGACAACAAGTTCAATGGCATGAAAATTTAGAGTTTAATAAAGTAAATATCAACACAACAAATTAATTGTAAGGTGTCCATATAAATCCAGGAAAACAGCTTTTTCAACAGCTAAACACAAGCTCACTAACACATTGACAAAATCAAACGTGTTCATTTAAAGCAAAAGGAAAAAATAAAGTTAAAAAAAAACAAATTAAAAACCCAATAAAAACAAACAAACAAATACACACACAAAATCAGTTTAAGTGGAAGCAATAAAAAATTCAATACGTTAATGCTGAAACATTTTGAAGAAATAAGCTGAGAAAAGTTTGCACCCGGCATGAATGAACGAAAACTTTAAAATGGTACTTTTATCAAAATAATGATACTTTTTTTGCGAATTAAATTTAAGAAAAAATTTCTTTTAATTTAATTTAATTTTTAGTTTATGTACACACACGCTGTTTGCAGTGCGAAATTTAGGAAAATGAAGCAGAAAGTTAATGTCCGTATTCATGCATAGTTTGCACGAAGTATGTAAACAGTTTCATTTGACCTCTTGCTAGGACATCGTAATGTTAAACTGACTAGTCTATTAAATTAAAAAATCAATGAAAACTCCGGTCTTTATATTTATATTAAGCACTACTGCCTTGACTTGTCATGAAAAAAATGTATTTTCTTGAAAATGTACAAGAAAAGATTTACTACCAAATTCATAAAATATATTTTCCTGTTTAATACGCGCTTATTAAAACAAATTTTTTTATTAAATTTATTAAACAAAAACAATTTAATGACTTTAGCCGTTAGTATTAATAAATTTGTCCATCTCTGATATGAAAAATGTTGAAGGCAGAGAATAATCTAATTATTGACAAAAATTGTTGAAAAAATCTAAACACACACTAAAAATTATTAATAAAATTAATTAATTTAAGCTTAAAACAATTTACCTTTTAGCGATTTAAAAAAATTTTTACTTTATTTTATTTTAGTTTTTGGAAAGATTTCTTTGAATGTAAATTTTTAGTTTACTTTACCTTAAGATTTTTAAAAGAGATTTCATAATTTTGATTTGGACTAATGTGTGAGTAGTTTTTCAGAAACAAGCTTTACAGAGTTCTGTCGTCTGAAAAAATAATTAAAAGTGAAAGGTTAGAAGGTGATCGTTCAGCTTTAGGGTTTCGTAGGTCAAAACTCCAAGGAAATCTTTAGGAAGGTAACTGAACTTTTGGTTTCTAAGTCAGACCTATACCTGAAACAATGAGCTCAAGTCTGAGTCACGGTACATAGCCTGCTAGTAGTTTATTATTATTTTTATTCGAAGTAGGGCATATGTAGAATAAAATTTTGAGGATCTTTTGTACAGTTCATTATATTTCAGATTTAGGCTTCAAATGAAGCCAATTATTTTATTCTCGAGAGTCAACCAGAACTCTTGCCTCACAAGGCCCTAAAGTCTGAGAACCTATATTGACTGATGCTACCATTTTCTATCTTGCACTGGTGCCCTGACTTGCATAGTCAATCATCTTGTTATGAGTTTGAGATCACTGCTGTTAAGACTTATAAAACTTTTGTTTATTTCTATTTTTTATAATTAAAAAAAAAATTAAAATATTTTAAATTTGGCAAAAATAAATTTTTTCTGTCCGTCATAACTTTGCGATATCTTTGCAAGTACTAAGTTAAATTGAAAACAATGCACGTACAACTTAAAGGAAATTTTGTTGCGGAATTTCGTATTTTCTTTTTAATCAGAAAACGCAAAACATTTTCAAAAATATTTATTTATTTAGTGTCACTTAAGCACGACAGCAAATTAAAAAAAAAAAAAAAAAAAAAAAAAGCGACAATTTTCAATTACTCTGTTTTGTGATTTTTTTTTAATAAAATAATCCTTAAAACTGATGTTGTAATAAATTAGGCTGCTTTTTCGAATAGATTTAAGTTCTTTTTCTAAAAACAAGTTTATTACAGAAAAACTTATGTTTTCCAAAGATTTGTGTCGCTTTCAAATAACAAAAGAATTGGAATTCACATACAAATCTTCCAATTGACAAAACCATAAAACAAAAATAATTTATTAAAAAAATATTCTTGAGCAAGAAACTATGTGATTGCTTTATTAAGATATTAAAGTGCAGTAGATATCGTATTTTGCAAGATTTCAATTTATTTATTTATTTATACCTTAAAGCATGCGCACTTGGTGCTTGTTTTATAGTTGGCTTTGCTGTTGGTTGGCGTGCTAATAGACAAATGAATGAAACAGATGTTGGCAAAGACACCAGGCACACACAACAAACGATCAAGTTAAATTAATTAAAGAAATACAACTTTAAGCAAAAGCAGAAAACAGTAAAAAGAAATAAAAAATAAAGAGAAGAAAATGAAACCAAGGAAAAGAAAATTTTTTATTTAATTTTGTACTGCAAAATGAAAGGTACGAGGTAAAATGGAAGAGCATAATTTTTTAAGTTTAGTTTAAATTGACATGAAAGCATATGCGACAGAATTATTATACAAAACTTAGCTGTCTGCCTGTTGGCCTGCTCTGCTGCTGCTTTTAGTACTTTAGTTTGGTTTCTTTTTCACCATATTTCCCACTTTATTGCAATAATTTCTTGATATTTCTTTTATTTTTTTATTTAATTTTGTTTTCTCATCAACAACTCCTTAACAAACAAAACAGACTTTGTTTTGTAAGCTGAAGCATTGTTGGCTTTACATGCGTTTAGTTCCGATTTGGTTTTTACAATGTGCGGTTCGTGGAAAAACTTTATTTCTTCTTAATGTTTTTGGCCTACATGTACAAAAAGAAAATTGCATTTTAACTTTTGAATACAAAGAAAAACAAAAAGCTTTCTTTTCTTTGATAATTTAAAAAAATAAATAAATAAATTACAAAATAATTTTCCTTGCGCTTTTAAGCAACCGTTAAATTAAGTGTCTAATTTTAAGAATTTAATAAATGAAAACCATTAAAAAAAATTTCATTTAAAAAGAAATAAAATTAAAAAAAAATATTTTTAAATTTCCACACAAAAATCAAACCTGATTAAAAAACTGGGCTTCATTTGATTTAATTAATAAAAAAAAAAATATGAAAATTAAATAAAAAATATAAAATTATTTCGGTGAAATTTGCCATATTTGCTTGTCAATTATTTGTTTTATTAAAAAAATAGCAGCAACCACAATTTATTGTTTCATAATGACTTTGCTTAGCAAGCAGCAACACTGTAATAAAAAGAACACCTGGCTGAGATGGACATTTCAAATTTTATGCCTGCTGGTGCACACCAGTTACTCCTCACAGATTCCAGCATATCCCACAGCACAACAGGAACACGATTTAATTATTTTAGATGCTTTAACACGCAGAAGTGGCACCGGTTATTATGGGGAGAATTCTGTGATGGAAATGCTAGCAAGAAGTATTTTAAGCTTTTGAATTTTAAACTAAAAAAAAAAACATTTTAATTTTCATAAGAAATGATTTTTAACTTCTTTCTTTTTATTTCCAGTGATACCACAAACTTGCCGCTATCGCGGACAAAAATTTGAATGTGGCCTCTCAATATCCTGTGTGTTGGGCGGTGGCAAGCCTTTGGATTTATGCTCGGGTGGTATGATTTGGTCATGTTGTGTAGACAAAGACTCCAATAGTGAAGAAACAGAAACAAATGCTGGACAAGTTAATAATACCAGTAAGTAAACAATAAAAAAGCAAACAAATTATCAAAAAAAAAACAATTTTACAAATTACAAATTGCAGTTCTTTGTTTTTTTTTAAACGTCAGTTTTTTTTATTGAAACGCTTGGCTTCAACAATTGCATAATAAGTTTTTTTTTTCTGCAATTTTCTGCAATAATAAATTTAAAATAAAATTAAGTAGTTTTGTAGAGCAATTTTGTTAAATTGGTTAAAGTTCTTTAGCAAAACAATAACCAAGAAAACCTACTCAAGTTTAGCAGAAGTTTGTTAAACAAAAATGAAGCTTCTCAGTTGGTTTGCCCAAAGAATTTCTCAATTGTAAATACAAATTTAATTTATACACAAAAAAAAAAAAAATTAAATAAAGCTTGGAAGTGCTTCAGGTGTTGAGCTAACTGTTAATTATAATACGAACTGACTACAACTGCCTTTAAATTTCTTAAAATTCAAAGCAAAGAATAGAAAAAAAGTCAAAAATATAAATAAAATTAATTTCATGTAAGAAGAATTTTACTTTACAAGGATGGCCGACAATCATTTTAATTCAATAACAATTTTTGTTTAATTGATAAACAATTCATCATCAATTATAATACTTGATATCGGGCGAAATTTCCTTTTAAATTCTATTGAAATTTCGATCACTATTTTGTCTTCAGCCTTTTAAAATAAATCTTTAATTACATCTCCAAACAGTATAACCGAATAGCATAAGTCACTACACACAGAAAACAACTTTAATTGCGACAACTTAATTTGTTTCCAATTAAAAATTCAGTTGCGATAGTGGAAGTTTTTAGTCTTGACAATAGAAAATCCGTCCTACAGCTTGAAATATTTTAACGGAACTAAATTTGGGTCTGTATTAACGAATTATGCCTGTTTTAGCTAAAAAATTTGATTATCACACATGAATTTTTGATTGGAAAGAAATTTATTTCTTACAACCGAATAAGCACAAAGTTACTACCAGAATTTGTTTTACTTTTTTAGACCCTACCCCTACCCCTTATAGCCTCTGACTAACTTACAATACTAAAGCAAAACTCATAATAAATTTTAATGCATCATAAGCAGCCAAATCGTGAGATTTGATATCGAAAAACTTCAATCGGAAAATTTAAATAATTTTATACAGGATGGATCAAACGTCAAGCATGGGTATAAAAATTTAGTAACTTTTTTTCATTAAATTTTAATTGTTCGGTAATTAAATTTAGATTAAATTAAAACAAAAAATATTAATAAAAACATTTAAATTTTTAATCGTTTTCATTCGATATTAAATGGGATGGTTTGGCCCTGGCAAATTACGGCATTCGATTTCGATCGAAATTTCAAAATAATTTAAATGGAAATTCCATGAAATTAATGAAGTAATAAATTTCATTTAATTTAAATTTTATTCTAATAAAATGATTTCATTAAATTAATGAAATAATTAATTTGACTTCATTAAAATTTTTTTAATGAAATAATTTCACTAAATTAATGAAATATTTAATTTTATTTAATTTAAATTTAAATTTAATGAAATAATTTTATAAAATTAATGAAAAAGTTTTAATAAATTAATTAAATTACTTCATTAAATCAATGAAATAATTAATTGCATTTAATTTAAATTTTATTTTAATAAAATAATTATATTTAATTAATGAAATAATTAATTTTATTTCATTAAAATTTTTTCAATCAAATAATTTCACTTAATTAATTAAATAACTAATTTTATTTAAGTTAAATTTTAATTTTAATGAAATAATTTCACTAAATTTATGAAATAGTTAATTTAATTTAATTTTTAATTGATTTCAATGAAATAATTTTTTTAATGGAATAGTTTTATTAATAAAATATTTCATTCATTTTATAAAATTATTTTATTTAAAATAAAATTTAAATTAAATTAAATTGATTATTTCATTAATTTAATGAAATAGTTTCATAAAATTAAGGAAATATTTCATTAATGAAATATAAATTTAGTGAAATTTTAATGTAATGAAATAATTTCGTTAATTTATTGAAATAATTTCGTTAATTTAAATAAATAATTTTATTAAATTATTTAAATAATTTCATGAAATTAATGAAATAATTAATTTCATCTAATTTCAATTATTTCATGAATTTAATGTAATTTTAATGTAATGCAATAATTTCATTTATGAAATAATTTCGTTAATTTAATGAAGATATTTTAGTAATTAATATAATTAGGGAAATATGAATGTCATTAAATCAAAAAAAAATTAATGAAATCGTTTCAGTGTTGCCTTTAATTCTAAGAATTAAAAAGAGAAAAATGATCTGAGCTAGTAAAAAGAAATTACTGCTGGGAATGGCTAGGAAAACCTGAAAAATGAGTTCATTTATAACCCAAATTGCTTTTGATCTCCTAGCCAGTTATGGTTAGTAACTAATTGATAGAAAGGGAAACGGTTTAATCTGCCACCATAAAATTTTTAAATGTGCTGATTTAATTTTAAAATTTTTTTTCTGGGTTTAAGTTGATTTTACAAAAATTAAAAAACTAAAAAGACAAGCGGTTTTTTTAATTTTCCATATTTATTTTTCAACTCGTTGGATAAACGCGTTTATTACTCTACTCGTACGGTTGAAAACTTAAAAAGTGAAACTCTTTTTTTTTTTCTTTCTTTCTTTTGTTTTCACTGAAGTCTGCTGGCTGGTTGATGGGTTTGATGATTTAAGACTTGGTGTTTCAGTATTGTTGTGCGATTTTTTTTCCAAACAATGTTTTCTTTTTTTTTTTTTTTGGTATCGTAATGATTTACAAAAAATACTTTTTTAATTTTTTTTATTTGACTCTTCTTAAAAAAATGAATACGAAATTTTCTTTATTTTCTTTTTAAATTATTTTTTTTTGGGAATGAATGAAATAAAAAGTGAATAAAACTTAAAGAAAAAAAAAATAAATAAACGGCATTAAATAGGAACTAAGCTTAGTGGACGATGACGCTTTTACTTACCACAAGCTTTTCAAAATTAAAATATATTTCTCTTGCTGTGTTTTGGCTTTGTTTGTCACTGTCAAAAAATTTTGTTACAAAATCCAGTATCATCTGTCTTCATGCAATAAAATTTAAAGTGCTAATGAAGAGGCCTGTTCATTTTCTGTTCTCTTATTTTCATTAAAAGAAAACAAAAAAAAAAAAAAAAAAAAAAACACTTTCATTTTATTTTATTTTGCTTTCAACATCGACAATGTCATCAGCGTTTTCAGATCATGTCTGTGATTATTGTATAATAATTTTGTTGTTGTTTTTGTTGTTCAAGTGTTTCATGTGTGACTCAAAATTATCTCATATTTTTTTTATTTTCTGTAATTTTAATTATTTCTTAAAGTCTCAAGCTATGATCGTCACATTACACAAATATTTGTCGAAATAAGTGTAACCACTATTTTAAAAAAATATTTTTATAGTCCAACATAACTAATATAACATGAAATTAAATCAAATAACGTGTTAATGCAATCTAAGCGAATATTTCTTCAACATATCAAAGCTATATGTGGTGGTTACACTTATTTAGGCAAATATTTGTGTAATGTGACCGTTAGTTATGTGGTTGTTGTTGGTGTTTTTTTTAATGTGTTTTTCTATTTGTTGGACAGATAGAGAGAGATTATGTAACTGAAATTAAAAGGTCTCATTAAGCTAAAAATATTAATTTTCTCAACGTGAAATTAAAACAAAGAAAGTTTTTGAACAAAAAAATTTATTAAATATAATTTAGCAATATAAATGAGCTCACACAAAAGACCTGAGAACTCCAACCGTTAGGGTTCTCTATACCTATAGGTTTCCATACATCTATGATTTTGTATTTTAATTGTATAGAAAATTTAAAATATATACTCTCCTTGCTAGATGTTCTGTAGTGCGATTCAGTAACTTTTAAGGGCTCGACATTTTTATTATTTTATTATTTTTCATTCATTAGAGCAGAATGTAATTTTCGCTTAAGTTTAGGAATTAAATATCCACCACTAATATTAATACTGTGTACAACAACAAAAAATGCTACAAATTATCATGTACAACAACCAACGATGGCTTATTTTTTTTTTACTTCAGACTCAATAATTTTTCGGTTAATTAAACACCACCCAAGATTCTGGGCTTTTATTTAACCACACAGCTGACAGTTAAAATTTTTTCCGTGACAATTTTTTTTTTAATTTTAAGGTTAGCTATATTTAACCAAACTTTTTCTTTAATATTGAGTAGTAAATCGCACTACTGTATGAGTATTTTGTGGCCCAGCTTTGCCTACAAAAATCGTGTTTTTAATTCAACTCAAAACTGTTTAAAAATTTAAGTAAATTTTTTACGTGACCACAGAAAAATCTTTAATTTTAATTCTGTGTTGGATTTTTTCTTAATAAGCCAAAAAAAAAAAAAATAAAATTTGGAACTAGAATTAGAATTAGAACTTACCCTACTTAAATAATGCTGTACAAATAAAAATAGAAAAAATCACACAAACATATCGCACATTTAAATTTTACTTTCTTTAGGTGACATCATACATTTGTATGACATTTATCCAGATCTGGCCCATCATAATAAGCATCACAGCAATGTAGCCTACACACAACCCTCAAATCGTCCCCTACACAGCAATATTTTAGGCTCTCATGCCACCTCAACCAGTCATTCGGCCATACATAATTTTCCCGCCATTGCAAATCAAAATCATCAATATCAATTACCTACAGCAGCGTCAGCACCCTACACAACTAATCGTCCTCATGCTAAGCCACCTGCAATTAACTACAAACCAGCTCAAGCAACTCGTCCAGGTAGCGGTAATGGTTTTTCAAATGGGCCATCAGGCGCTTGGGATCAGGATACAAATCATTTAAATGGTGCTGCTACGCATACCGGCATAACAAATCATTTGGATAATTTCTTTGATGTGGTAGCGAATCCACAGGATCAAAGACCAGTGGGATTTGATAACAGTGTACACAATTTGGCAAGCCATGAACGGCCATATGCTGTGGGGAATGTGCTGGATTTAAATAATGATGAAATTGGAGATGAATATGGCACTGGCACTACAATATACTCAGATAACCCTTATCGTCCAGTACCCGGTATTACAATAATAAAATTAACTACGTTTCTTGCTGTCTTTCTTGTTTCACTCTCTTTTTTTTTTTCTTTCTCTACTTTGGTTGCTGGGTAAAGACTTTTCTAAGGCACTGCACTCTTTCTCTTGCTGCTTGTTGGCTTTGCACTGCGTCAGCACTTTTATTTTATTTTATTTATTTTTTTTTTCTATCGTAAAATAATTTTTTTTTTTATTTGAATTTATTTTAGGTTGTGGCGAAGTATTTGCCCGTTCTAACCGTATTGTGGGCGGTCACTCCACTGGTTTTGGTTCCCATCCCTGGCAGGTGGCTTTAATTAAAAGTGGTTTCTTATCACGTAAACTAAGTTGTGGCGGTGCTCTAATTTCAAACAGATGGGTGGTAACAGCAGCACATTGTGTGGCCAGGTAAAGACTCTCAAACAAAAAAGTTTTTTTTTTTTAAATGATGTTCTTTCCAGCACCCCCAATTCCAATATGAAAATACGCTTGGGTGAATGGGATGTAAGAGGGCAAGAAGAACGTTTAAATCATGAGGAATACAGCATAGATCGTAAGGAAGTGCATCCGCACTACAATCCTGCAGATTTCAAAAATGATTTAGCGCTCATACGCTTGGATCGCAATGTTGTTTATAAACAGCACATAATACCCGTGTGCTTACCGCCTCCAGCCACAAAATTGGTGGGTAAAATGGCCACTGTGGCTGGCTGGGGCAGAACCAGGCATGGCCAGACCACGGTACCTTCCGTTTTACAGGTTGGTTTTAGAAGGATTTATAACCAAAAAAAAAAAAAGTTTAATAAACTTTCTTTTCTTTTATAACTTTTAAGGAGGTTGATGTGCAAGTTTTGTCTAACGATCGTTGCCAGCGCTGGTTTCGTGCCGCTGGCCGACGAGAGGCCATACACGATGTGTTTTTATGTGCTGGCTACAAAGAAGGTGGCCGTGATTCTTGTCAAGGTGACTCAGGTGGTCCACTTACTTTAACCTTAGATGGTCGCAAGACTTTAATCGGTCTTGTTTCATGGGGCATTGGCTGTGGTCGGGAACATTTGCCTGGTGTCTACACAAATATACAAAAATTCGTACCTTGGATTAACAAAGTCATGTTCAATGACAGCACGTAGTATCCATATCCATTTGAGAAACGACGACAAATTTTATTTGCCGTTAATTTCCTTTGAAGTGATTTTTATTATCAACAACTCGGGGTTGTTAGCGCTTAAGTCATAAAAATTTCACTCTCTAAAATTTCCATGTTTTTAAATTGTTAACTGGAAAGTGTTTCTTTTTCTTTATTTCTTTTTATTTTAATTTAAGTGTAAAATTTTGTTTTTTTTTTTTAATTCTATTGTAGCATATTTTACATGTAAGAATGTAGCATAACAAAAATTATTTATTTTACTTTATTCTAATAAATTATTCAAAAAAACAATAAAAATAAAAAATATTTTGTATAAAATGTAGAGATTTCTATTAAATTAAAAGAATTCACACACAGTTGTTTTTTGCAGGCCATAAATTGGGGAAAAAAATTGATTAAAATGGCTATTTTATTAAGCTTGAGGCCGTATTGTATAAATTTATTTTTATACTTTTATTTCGCTGCAACTTGCTTAGCTTCTTCAGGTTAAAATTATAAATTAGTCAAATTATTAAAATTAAATATTTCAAGCTTCATAAAATAGCCACACTAACAAATGAAAAAATTATTAAAAAAAAAAAAGGTTTTGCTCTAATACAAGAAATCAAGTCATTTGGATTATTAATTGTCATACAAATTTTCTTGTGTTACAGTAATAGCACAAAAGAAAAGAAATTAATGCTTGAAAACTTGATAACTACACAGTGAAAAAAAAAATACATATGAATTTTTTTGTAGTGTAAGTTAGTTGCTGCAATCACTTTATTTACTCAGGCGACAAAATGCTGATAATAAAAAAAGATGTCATCAATAGTTTTTTCGGACTATCAATTCGGACTTAATGTTAGCACTGAGAGAATTTTGTTCAGATATCTTATGAATTTATTTATCAATTTATTTTTCAACCAATATTAAGTATCATTAAACTAATGAATTCCTTAATTATTTCGAGGAAATTCAATTAATATAATTTCATAATAATTATTAGGGTACCCTCTAGAGGGTAGCGTGCTATCTTATCTTTTTCTACTCTACAGCACCTACAGGAAATATAACATCACTTCCCAAGCATTTACACTTCATCCTTTTTGTTTCATTGTACAATCGTACAATCCAAAACAAAAGACTTAAGAAACATGCACAATATTTTTTTTATTTTTTATTTTTTTAATATTGCAGTCAAGTCTGTTATTGCGCGGTGTTTTTTTAATGCGATCGTCTTTAAACGCGGTGTGAAATACTCGTATACGACAAGTTATCTTACAATGCGATCTCTCTATAGCGCTATTGCAAGAGAACGAATTCATTCAATTTATATTAAATTTCTTATAAGGCGGTCTCCATAGAACGTAGTGGTCGTTTTCATATACTGCGCTATAGATTAATTTTATTTGCCTTATTTATATGTTTCTCAAAACGTAGTTTCCATAGAACTCATGTTCGATTTTGCATTACTTTGAAATTTTCCATAACGCGGGACGCGGAAACTTGACTGTAACGCGATATAAAATAAGGCACCTACAAAAATTGTGTCAAAAAATATCAGCCAAAAATAACTCCTCTCACTGTAATGGATTTGAATGAAAATATTTTTAAAATAAAATAAACCCTCATGCAGCATTTCCCACTATTTTTAATTCAAAAAAACTTTTTACACTTTAATAATTTTTTAGTGTCTTTTTTTTTAATTTTGTCGATTTTTGTATTCAATTTGGTTTTGCTGTTTTTAATATGCTACGGCAACATCATTTTCAAACATTTTAGTTAAATTTCATTATTTCAAATGTATTGCCTACTGTAAGGGATTCACATCTTTTTTGATGCCTTACTCACATTCAACAACCAGTTTATTAATGTCGAAATTTGCATTTTGCATATTGAAGCAGATTAAATCAAAATGAGTTTTATAAAAAAAATTAAGAACTAAAAATTTTTAAAAAGAAAATATGTTCGTTTCGTTCACAAAGGGCCATAATCATACATACAAAAAGTAGGCTTTTATTAAGAGCTGACCAAGCTTTGTTTAAATTTATGTTTTATTAGACTTGAATATCAAAATTTTTTGCTTTCATGTTCTCTTTCTTCATTTCCACATTCCCTTTCTAATTTTACACTAACAAAATACATGGTGCGCATACTTTGTATAATTATATTTACTATGGAGTTGACTTTTGTTAATAAGAATTTCATGAATTTAAAATCGTTTTTAGAAAATATTGACTATGATATGGACAAAGTCTTTAGAAATAAATTTGACTTCAATATGCTTAGGGATTGGGCGACAAATTACAGCAGTCGATATGGATGGAAATTTTAAAAGATATCGAATGCCATCATTTGGACTTAGCTTTTTTCTAAGCAAAATATTTACCAAATCCAGAATTTTATTTAAAAAAAATTTTTTTTTAATTTTCTTAAATAATTCTTTGTATTTAAAACTCTTTCCCAGAAAACATTTTAAATTTAAAATCTGGGGATTTTGTGATTTATACGCAGTAGACTTTATTATTTTAAAAACAATCATTTTGGCCTATATCGCATTTCAACTTTTCAAATCTATTGTGGATTAAAGCTTAGTTATTAATTAATTATTTAGTTATTAAAAAATGCCTCCCATCTTAAGAAATTATATTTTTTATTTAATATCCTCCAAGCATATTCATAAATGTGGATTAAAACTGAAAATGACTAAGCACAGCTAATACGAAAAATGAATAAAAATAAAATTACATTGACATTTAAGAGACGATATTTCATTCATAAAAATAATAAAACTCCTTAAAATTTTTAAAACAAAGTCCAGAAAAGACAAATAAAAGCTCAACTCAAATTCTCAAGAAATTGAAAAACACTAAAATACTCGTGGAGCCAGAGTAAAAGTTAACAAACACAAGCAAACATTATGAATTTACTCATAAATTATGGCAGTAAGTTGTTTCTTTTTACCTTAAAAATTCAATTCACGTATATCAATGACAATCTTGTCGCAATCATATTAAAACCTGCACACCAGCTCTACTGGAGTAGAATGCATTAATTAAAAGAAGAAGAAAACAGAGAAAGGAAAATCTTAAAATATGTGTGGATTTTATGCGTACCATTGTGGAAGGTAAATGTAAAAATAGTTCTTGCATTACGGCATTGCACAAGTACCTACTACTTCTGCAACAAAATTTATGGCCAGTAGTTATTTCTGTTGTTGTAATGTTACACAAACAAAAAGAAGAAAAAACACAACAGTAGAAAGAGTGGTATACAATTGTGGTAAGTCTTTGTTGCCACAATCTTGGTTTGATTTTCTTTTTTTGTTAAGTTGGTTTCAGCAAACTGTGTGTGCACGAGCTTAGTTTTTTTATTTTATTCAACGTTGTCTTTCGATGATTTGCTGTAATTGACCAAAACGAACATTTAATAACTTGTTTTCTACTAAACACACTCGTATTTTGTTTTGGTTCTTATACTTTTAAAGTTTTTTTTTTTTTTTTTTGTTTGTCAACTGTTGTTGTACAAGTCTTCAGTTGGTAAGAAACATCTTCAGTGTCAAGGTCTCAAGTTCATCAGCAGCGGAAAAAAATATTCAAGTTAAAAAAGAATTATAAAATTGCCCATGAACATGAAATAATGCAAGATCAAGAGCACTTAGAATGAAACTTGTAACTCTGCATTAAACTATTTGTTAGTGTAAAGTGCAATAGCAACAACAGAAAAAAAATTTTAATAAGATTAAAACAAAGTGAGCAAAATGACGATAAACCAAGCAACCAAGATTGTCAGTTTCTAAAAATAGTGCAATAATTGGAAGGTTATTTAAAGAACAAATTCCATTACACCAAAACAAGTTGTTAAGAGTTTCAATTACATTCATTTAATTCAATTATAGCTAATCAATCAATTTATTAAAAAAAAAAAATTGATAGCAAAAAGAAAGAAAAGTACAAGTTCATTAAGGAATCTTTAAAGAGAGAAGTTAAACAACAAAAAAAAGAAATTTAATCAATGAATTGTTATAAAAAAAAATTATAAATTTGGATTTTTTACAAAAAAAAAAAAAAAAAAGGCAGTTTCCTTTTTTTTTACTTTCAATTTAACGAAAATAAAAAAAGAATTTACTGATGGATTTTGATGTTTTTTAGTTCAATTTATTTCCCATATATGCGATTTTAAAATAAATTAAATATTTCATGTACTTCAAGTGGCTTAAAGTTAATATAAACGGGATGAAATAAAAATTTTTTAATTAATCCCTCACAAAAACAAAAGACTTAAGAAACAAACATCAGTGTGAAAAGGCTTCATCGCATGAAGCAAATCTACTGGGACTTATTCTAGCATTTTTATTAAAAAAAAAATAGGGCGACATTATCGTTCTCTTTAATTCTAAACAACCAAATATAAACAAAAGCACCACTAACAACAGATTTTTGTTGCTTACACAGTCAGCGTGCAATATTCTTTTTATTTACAGCAACAAGTACGAGTATGTGTTGCTAGTAATGCTTTTGATTATATTGATCATATGAACTGTTATTTTTGAAAGTGGTGTAAGTCTTCTTAAAAAATATTATGAGTCAGCGCTAATTTTAGTAAGATAAGAACACCATCTAAATAGAATTAATACCGACTCATTAAAAAAAATTTACTTTATATCATATTATGATTATAAATAATTGATAAAAATTTGTTTTGTTTACAATAGCTAGTTTGCTATCGAATGACGTTTACTAAAATTACATTGCATTGAAGATTCGCTATCGAAAGCCGTCATCTCAAATTTGGTTTGCTTTTATATCGCAGGCCATGCTGTCAAAAGAAAATTATTCGATCAATATGAAGATTAGACCCCAATATTAACTAATGGATTTTGACATTTTTTTAATCCAATTTGTTTTCATTAAATGCGTTTTTTACTTTTTGCGAATTTTTAAAAATTCAAAAAATATATAATTAAACAAAATTATTTAATATTAATAAATATTATTCAAGCTTAAGATCTCAATAAAATAATAAAAAAATATTATACAAAAAAATATTTAAAAAATTAAAAAATAAAATTTTTATCCTTATGACTTGAATGTCAAAATTATCGAAATTTTTATTAATTTATTTTATAAATTTGCTTTTACGATATCGCTACAAAAATAAATTTATAAAATAACACCTCAAGCTTAATAAAATAGCCATTTTAATTGAAAAAAGTTCAAATAAACTAACAAATAAATTATTAATAAATATTATTCAAGCTTAAGGTTCTAAAAAATGTTTGAGATTCTTCACAAATTTTATTTTACAGTCTACGTCAAATATTTTTGGATAAGAGCATTAGATATTTTGCTCTAATTATTAACTAAAGTCGTAAATTATCTCTTAAAAATATTATTTCTTCACTTTCAAAATTGAAGTGATAATACGAAAAACAAACATTAAGCTTATCATTCTTAATTTACAATATTAAAACAATAGAATTTTATTTAAAAAAATTATTTAAAAATTTTGCTGCACAGCAAGCAAAACAAAAAACATTCAAAATAAAAAAAAATTATTCTCAGCAACACTTTTCATTAATGTTACTATACGAGCAGAAACACCCATAACATAAATATATTTACAAACTAACTTAAACACACACAGTGTGTGTTTATTTGTGCAAGACAAGATAAAAAAAAAAGTACTAAACATAATTTAAACGAACAAATAGAAAAAGAAAACTATAAACGAAGAAAGCATGAGACACAGAACAGCTTTCTGTTTGCAGACATAAAACTTTTTCTCAAATTCTCTCTTCGGTTAGCGAACATTGGCGCTGGCGCAAAACTGAGTACCAAGTTAAGTTTTTTCTTGTGTGTGTTTGAACAGCTGACCAGCTACTCCTACCGAGGCTTACAAAAGAAAAATATTTGAAAGCCAAACACTCACCAGCAGGCTGGCTGGCTTAATCACTGACTCACTCACTCACTCACTCACTCACTCACTTACTGGGTTTGTGTTAGTTTTTGTCGTTTTTTAACTTGTTTTAACAATTTATTTTTAACTTAGTTTTCTCTTGTTGTTGCTGTAGTGCGTTTTGATGTCAGAGTGTGTGTGCGCAATCAAATGGAGAGTGTGATGGCCTTAATGAGAACCGTTATATGGTTTGCGTAAGTCGTTGCCCATAAACTAAACTTACACACACAAGCATGCATTCACACACAGAAGTAACATTAATAGAACAAACACTTTATCAGCAAAGTTGTAACAAGTGTGTGATGTAAGGAAAACTACATTAAAATAACAGAAGTGAAAAAAATGACTTGAATTAAAAAAGAAAGAAACTCAAACTGAGAACACAAAACTCTCTACACAGCAAACTAAAATTCATAAAGCCATTTCAAAAGTAATTCATTTACATAGGCCACGATGAACGCTACACTAACTAATTGTGATAAAGAAATATGATTTTCAAAAAATTAAAATTAAAACTCCAACGCAGAAATAAAATAAATAAAATTCGTGTGAGGCAATTTGCCCTCTTCTTACAGCTCTTTTTCTGTGCTTCGCTTAACTATCAGCTACACTAGGGACAATAGTGCCATTGTAATTGAAAACACTGGCGGCACCACTATTATCTGTTGTGTCTTTAGTATCATACCAACATGAAAAATTTTATTTGATTGTGGTCTTGCTTCTTTTATTTTTATGTATTTCTTTGTCTGACTTTACATTAAAGTTTAAGCTTTTTTTCACTTTGTTAATTTTTTTTTCTTTTTATTTGCTGTTATGTTTTCCACATTAAAAACAAAAATTATTATTTTTTATTTACCATTCTTTGTTGTTGTTTCCTCTTCTTGTGCTGGCAATGTTTTATTTTTCATTGGTAAAAGAATTATAAACTTAAACAGTTTAAGCTTACAGTGGGTTGAGGCGGAAAGCGAAATATTGAAAATTAATAAATAATTAAAAAAAAAAAGACTGAAGATCAGTAAATATTAATTATATATACAAATAAAAGTCTAAATAAATAATTACATAAATTTAAAAATTTTTATGAATTAATTTTTTTATTTTTTTGTTAGACTTTATTTCTTGACAAAATTTAAAAATAAAAAATAATTTTTTAAATGAAAATTTATTCAACAAAGTTGCTATGGAAGATGATTTAACAAATTTTTTTTTTATAATTTTGTTTTAATCTGTGGGAATAAAGAAAATCTCTCACATCCTACTAAGTCATTATAGAGAACTACAACTTTGAAAGCCTTAAAAGTTTCTCTAGTAAAATTTTTTTCGATTCTAGAAAACAATGGTGGCTTACTTTTCATCTCATTAATTATGGAATATATCGCCCTACTATCGTTAAAATACTACAGGGTGGATCTATCTTTATGGCTACATAAGTCTTGGCGAAGTAGGTGGTTCAAAACAGAGTCTTACGACTCTAATTGAAGGCCGTTAGGCCGCCACGTAAAACTACAATTTTGATTTAAAGAAATAGTAATGAATTTTATTCTTTAAATTTCATGGCAATACAATTTTAATATCATTTCAGTCTTGCAGGTAAAGTAGCCTGGGATCAAAATCATTCGATATTAAATTTAATCGATGGAAATTCTAGTGTTTCTGTGTGAAATAATTTGAAATTTTAGAAAGAACTTGTTGCGATTTGGGTTTTTTCATTCTAAAATTCTAAAAATTTTATGGCACGTTTAACCACTGTCGGTGAGTGTATGTCTGTGCATAAGAATTGTTAACTCTTGATGATGAGATGGCTTTTGACGGAATAACATATAAAAAGTCAAAGTCAAGGCAGGCGACTCAGTCGCTGAGACGTTAAATGCTTATACAGCGCATTTAACACTTGCACACTCAAGAGAGCAAGCAAGCAATGACGCAGACGCTTGTCTTTCTTTTCTTTTCTTTTTTTACATTTTTATATGTGTTTGGCAAATCCTCTGCCTTGGCCACAGATATATTTTTCATATCCATCACCAGCAATATAACATAAAAACAACAAAAACAACAAGTTGTTGGCATAGAAAAAATAAACCAACAAACAAAGCAACGGCGACTAAATTAATATCAAACTGAACACAGTTTGCAGTGCAGACCGTGCCAGGCCAGACCAGACCAGACAAGACAAGACCAGACAGAGACCAAATGGTTTAAATGTTAAGAGCTTGTTACTTTTGGATCTTCAGTTGCTGTTAAACATTTGCCTTTGTCGGTAAGGCTTTTACCAAGAGCGGACATCTAACACATACAAAAAAAATTAATAAACACAAACAAACATACACACAACACACAAATACTCATGCTGCATCATACAACTTTTGCGATTTAGTTTTTTTAAATATTTTTTTTTTTTTTTTATAAAAATTTAATTATATAAAACCAAACAAAAAAATATAAAATTAAAGATTTAAATGAATTGAAATTTTTCTTTGTTTTTTTTTTATGTGAGAAAAAAAATTTTTTAACGGTATTTTTGTGTATCATTTATAATGACTTTTAAACGTTATTTTGTTTTTGTGTGAGCTTCGAAGCAGATTTTGTTTTAAAGAAAAAAAATAAAAACGTTAGAAGAAAGTGGGTAAAAATTAAAATTAATTTAACAAGTGGAAATGACAGCCAGCAAAAAAATAAAAACGAACGTTTTCAAAAAGTTTGTTAAAAAATAATTAAAAACAAAATAATAAAAATAAAATAACGGTAAAACAACAACAAAATATTCAAGTAAATTAAAAGCGTGAAAAAAATTCTTTGAAAATCATTAAACGAAAAATAAGACAACAAGTCAAATTAACAAATTTATAACTTAAATTTAACAGCTTCTTCATGCAACCATCAAATTGCTAAAGAGACAGTAAAGAAAAAAAAAATAACGAATAAACGAAAAAGTCGTAAAAACCCCCAGAAGAAAAAAAACTAACAAAATAAACATCTTGCAGCACAAGCAGCCAACCAACCAAAGGAATCAACAATCAATGTCATTATTTTAAGACAAACAAGCTGAGAGTAACAAAAATTATTTACTTCAAATTATAAGCCGGGGATACTTAACGATTTTACGGAAAAGGTATTTACTCATCACGTACATAAATAAATTTTAAATTGAAAAAATTTTAAAATCAAGAAAAAGAACAACAAGATTTGCTTTAAAAAAAATTTCTTAAGACAGACAATCACTGATATGAGGGCCCTTTTTTTTTTGAATAGAGCATATGTAACGCGACTCAAAGTTTCTTTTGTATAGAAGAATCAAAGCCCCAGTTTGGGAGGTTACCAAACTACCCACTGATCTAAAGGGGCCCTAAGAAAAATTAATTAAGAATTTAACAAAACATAAAATTTTTTTTTAATTAGAGCTTAATTTTTTTTTTGTACGATCATTAAATGAAGTTTAAACTCTATTTAAATTTTTTTGAAATTTAATTTAGTTAAAAATATAAATAATTTTATTAATTAAAATATTTAATTAGGAAGAGCATAATTTTTTTCTGTGCATAGAATTTGAGTGACCAACAAAAAAAAAACTCCAGCACTTGTGTTATTAAATTTTTATTTTATTTTTTTAATTAACACATTCTTAAAAGACATACATTTTTTTCAACACTTTTCTTTTAAATATGAAATGAAATAAAAATTTTATTTTTCTACAATTCAGTTACTTATCTAAAGCCTTTTTTAAGCTCTTTGCATTAAGTAAAATAAAAAGCAACAAATAATATTTTAGTTTTATCTTAAATAAACCCCAAACAAAAACAAACAAATTCAGATGTTAAAGTTCTGATAATTCTTATCACAAAATAAAAATAGTCTGCAACTATTTACCATATTCAACAACACACAAACAGCAAGAAACGTACTCTGTGTGAAAAGATGCTGGGCACAACTTCCAACAGGTGCAAATGATATTCCACTACTAAAACTCCACTTCATTTCTATCGCACAGAGGCTTATCAGAGTTTGAAGCAAACAGCCATTAGCCATTGAAAACCATATTAAACAAATACTAAATAAAATCTAGCCTCTGTTCAGATTTTTTTTTTTTCTTACAAAACGTCTTTTATTTGCAGTCAAGAAAGTTTTTTTGGTAGGAGCTCATGTGGTGCAAAGCTCATTTATCGAGATTTTTACTGGGTACCACTAAACAATTTCATAGTTTAGTGTGAATGTTGAGCAAAAAAGCAAAAATATTTTCTACAGTTAGAGAAATTTGTGTGTTAAAAACTTCATTATGTTTATACTCACGACATCTTTGATTAGACTCAAGACAACATTTTATTATCGATACTGTAAACGAATAAATTACGAATTTTCGAATCGCAAAAAGTTACTGAAGCGCACTACAGGAATAACTAGCATTCAGCAAATTGTTTCTCTGTCTAGATACACGCCCCATCTATTTCTATTTTTCTTGGTCCAGATGTGACGTGTATCTAGACAGCTGAATTTTCTAAACAGGAAAGTAACTTAATCTTGTTTTCTATTATTCTTGATATCATGGTGTTGAAGAGAACGAAATCTAATTAAGTCGTTACTAAAAAGAAAAAAAACAACTTCGGTTGTAAGAACTATAATTGTTTAGAAACACAAATTCAATAATACAGTTAAAAATTTAATTCTCTTAGAACCGATTTTCAATTGTCACAATAAAAAACAATTGATTATCACAACCAAATTTTTAATTCTGACAACCAAAATTGCTTTTTCAGCTCAAATTCTTTCGAAAGTTTTGAAAGCCAGCAGTCAAGATAATCAAATTTTTTAGTTGTAACAACCAGATTTCTACAATAAACTTAAAATGTTCTAATGTTCTATTGTCACAATAAAAAAAAATTTGATTATCACAGCAAATTTAATTCTGACAATCAAATTTAATTCTCAACCTAAATTGCTTTTTCAAATTCTTTCGAAAGCTTTGAAAGCTGGCAGTTACGACAATCAAATTTTTTAATTGTAAAAACCAGAATTCAGTAAAAATGTAATTCTTTTTAAACCGATTTTCTATTGTCACAATTAAAAAAATTGATTATCACAACTGAATTTTTGATTGATAACAAATTTAGTTCTGACAACCGAAATTGCTTTCTCAGTAACACTCAAATTCTTTCGAAAGCTTTGAAAGCTGACAGTTATGCTTATTGGCAAACCCGTTGCAACTGCTTGTAACAAAATAACGTAAACTAAAGAATATTAAAACCCCCAGTTGCTAAAGGCTTTTGACATCAAATTAAGCCACCATATAAAATGTCAGTTGAAAACATTTTTTTATGATGTTGAATATTTTGCTTTGCTTTGGTTTGGTTTGCTAAGAGTTTTAAGTAAATTTGCTGTGTTACATATGAAATTTATACAACCTTACGGCCCAACACAATACTGCCATACGCATATAAGCCAAGAAAAAAACCGCATTATATTCTTAAATTATCTCTGCACACCAACAGGTTCTTATACTCTTTTTTTTTACTTACAAACAACTTCATTATTATCATCATTATCATCATTCGGTAAAAGCAGTAACAGCAACACATCTGCATTAACCTTCTCATCAGCATCATTTTCATCTGCAATATCAGTTGTAGAAATAAAACGAAACTAAATAACAGCATTCCTATAAAATAGCAGCAACGAAAATATATTATAAAATAAAAAGAAGAAGAAAAAACAACAACAACAACAACAAAACAAGGTATTGCCATTACAGCCAACCAGCCAGCCAGTCATTTAGCTTCCTTCTTTTGCGTACAAGAATCACAGCCAGAGCAAAGAAAAAAAAAGAAGCTGTAGTTTGCACAAGCCACGAATCAACCAAACAAACTAAAAACCAATTATTGGTAGAATACTTCTTATAACAAATACTGATACTCATAGGCCTGGTTTACAATATTTTTTTTTTATTTCTCTTAGTTTTGCGGCACTAAGCAGCCAGCTGTATAACAGCATTGAAGCACAATTGGTATTAATTCTTGTTTATTTTATGTTTAGTATGGGTTGCTTGCTTTTATCCTCTAGATTAAAAAAAACGCTTTATATATTTTAAATATTCGCTTTTTGTTACCAACGCCTTCTGCAGCTTTTACTGTTGGTAAATGTGTGTATGTGATACACACATGTTTAAATACAATGTCATGTTTAAATTACAAAAAAGAAATTGATGTGTGATTCAACAAAACTTCATTTCTTGCAACAATAAAAAAACCTAATAAAACACACCCAAAATTTTTAAATTCATTCCTACACAACTAGACAAATAAACTAAATTAATTTAATTTTAATTAATAATAAACTTGTTTCCCATCACAATGAAAAATTTACTAGCTAATCGCTGCATCTGTTTTTTTTCTACATTATTAATTCAGTAAAAAAAACACAATGAAAAACGAATGTTATGAAGAAAAAATGATTACAAAATCTTCTTAATCAAATATTCAATGACAATAAACTAAAATTTTGTAACATTTTGTTTTTCTATACAAACAGTTGTGGTGACAAGTAAAAGTTTTTTTTATTAATTTTCTTTATGGCTTTAAAAATCGTTAATAAATAATTATTAATCAAAAACAAAAACATATAAAATATTTCCTTCTTTTAACAAAGCCACGAATGTTTTATTAACCAAGCATTCTCTATTGTTATTAAAATTTTGCAAAAGGAAACAACAACAATAAAAAAAGAAAGTAGAAAAGATATATTACAAAACAAAATACGAAAAACAACAATTTAATGTCACGATATTTTGTTAATTTAAAAAATACACGTATTGTTAAGCTGCTATAAGAAGTTTTGTGTTCAAAAACTTTTCTATAAATTAAAAAATAAACCGCAATTAGAAATAAATTTAAAAAAAATTTAAGTTATTTATTAAACAAAAAATTATATTTGTTTTTGATTTTTAATTAAAAATATAATATTAAAAATTTCATGTTTTCTCTCTCTCTCTCTCTCTTACTAACAAATCTATTTTACAATTCACATGGTAAAATATGTTAACAAAAAATTTAATCGTGGCAATTATGAATATTTCCAAGGGCTTTTTTGGTTTTTGGCAAAAAATTACCCAAATCAGATAACTTGCTTTGTTAAAAAAAGCGAGATATTTTGTTAACAATAAGAGGACAGAGAAAAGTGAAAAGAACTCGAGCGGAATTTATTATTTTTAAAAGGCTCAAATGAGCAACAAAATTCCTCAAGACCGAAAAATGAAAAAGATTTAGTCAACAAAAAGAAATAAAGTCACCGGCAGTTCATATTTTGATAATAAAAAATTAAATATTTGATTAACTTTAGTTACGTTATATTCATGAGCAAATTTAAAAAAAAAATTTCAATTAATCCAAAGCAATTTCTGAGAATTTGGACAAAAGATTACAAATCTAGACGACTTACCCTTTAAAATTATATATAGCCCATTCTGAAATTTTTTATGGTTCGCCCGGGAGTTGCTAAATCTTGCAGAGTAACAGTACTGGGGTGAAATTTAAAAAAAAAAAAAAAAAAAAAAAAAAAAATTAAAATTATCCAAAGTAACTTCGGAACGAACCATAGAAGATTGCGAGATAGGACATATTCTATTTTAAAGGGAAGGTCGTCTAGATTTATAATCTACTGACCAAACACTCAGAAGTTACTTTTTACTATTTTTAAAAAAATTTTTAAATTTCCATATACCCCATTGCCATTGCTTTCATGAATTTTTACCATTTACCACTTTGCCGAGGTACCATTCCCGATTTTGTCTATAAAAATTACCAATATCAAAAGGAACTTAATCTGTAGGTTTTAAGGAAGTGTTTTAACATTTTCGGAAGCTTTCGTAGCTTTTATTTTATGATACACAACGGGCGTATGGGAACTTAAAAAAAAAATTAAAAATAGTTCAAAATAACTTTTGAGTATTTAGGTGGTAGATTACAAATCTAGACGGTCTCCCCTTTAAAATGATATCTATCCGATCCCATAATCTTTAATGGTTCGTTGGGAAGTTGCTAAAATCCCGTAGAGCAACAACACTAGGGTATATGGAAATTTCAAAATATTCCAAAGCAACTTCCAGAGGAACCATAAAAGATTACGGGATGGGACATATATCATTTTAAAGGGGAGGTCGTGTACTCAGAAGTTACTTTGGACTATTTTTAAATAATTTTTTGGATATTACATTTAGTAACCTTTTGCGTTAATTTTTTTTTTAAATTGACCACAATTTCAAAATACGTTAAGTTTCACTACTTACGTCATATTATGTTTTAACACACTATATTTTGCTTAGTTGCGTTAGGTGGCCTAATTTTTTTGGGGGTTATTTTATATATTTTTCAAACTTCTAATCAAAATTTGAAAAAAAAAAATATATATAAAAAACTAAACTCGAAAAAATACCCTCATTCGCAGTTACTTATATCTAAACTTGCTTTCGTAATTCATTATTTTATTTGTTTGCTTTTCACTTTTATAAGAAATTTAAAAAAAATACTCTCACAGCAGCAAAACATTTATTTACACTCTTTTTTAAAAAAGGCCAAAGTGTGGGTAAAAGTAACCATTTGTTATTGGACCTAAGGAAAAAAAACTTTCGCTTTTACAACATTCTCACTGATCAAACAAATAAGAAATTAAAAAAAAAATAAAACAACCAGCTTTTAAAAAAAGAGAAAAAAACCAGCAACATGCTACAACTAAGGCAAAACCTTTAAACTGCAACAACAATAGTGCCATTAAGGAAACAAATATGTGTGTATGAATAAAAAAAGCCCCGTATGTGTGTATCTGACTTTGACTTTGTGTGTAAATGTTTGGCATGTGTGTATGGCAAAACAAAAAAAAATATAAAACTTCTCTCAACACAAAAATTATAATAAAAAGATAAAATTAATTTCACTTTTAGTAGTGACATTTTTTTTTAGTGACTAATCGTTTGTTGTTTTTGCTTTCTTAGCAAAAAAAAATATTTTTTTTATTTTTTTTTATTTTTTTATTTTTTTTATTTTTTTTTTATATTGAGCATCGGAAATTTGTAACTAAAAACTCACTTTGAAATGTGTAATTGCCATTTAAATATTTCTCCATCGCTAACATAAAAATAAAATAAGAAAAAACACATTTTTTTGTTGTGTTTTTAAAACTCTGCTGGCGATAAGTTAAACATTAACCAGCAGCAATCGAAGAACGTGACCCAAATTTGTACTTTCGCAACTGTGCGCATGTGTGTGTACTGGCAAAAATCCAACAAAAAATAAAACACAATTGAGGTGTGAATTTATTTTCTTTTATTGAATGAAATTAGGCCAAAATCTGCTTGGGAACCTGTTAATGCTATAAAACTCTATATTTTATAGAAGAAAAAAACTGTAACAAAATACAAGTACTCTGCGAAATATTAGAGCGAGAAACAAAAAAAAACACACACACACACTTTAGCATCATATTTATATGTAAGTATATTTGCAAATACTTTTTATGTGAGCTTTATGTGTATGTGTTGGCGTATATTAGTGTGTGTGTCGCGTTTAAGATTTCAAAATTCTTTTAAACCTAAATTATCAGCATAAGATTTTAATCTAGTAGCCATCCATTTTAATGCAAAGCAAAGAACAGACCACAAGAAATTCCATGAAAATTAAATATTTAATAAAATGAAAAGAAAAAAAAAGTAAATGGTTTATTTTTTAAATTTCTTTGCACTGACAAACTAGACTTTCTTTCAGGAGAGCGGAAAAAAAACAAAAGACTTAAGACACAAGTATACACTTGTGCTTGTTTTAGAAGTTTAAATTGTTTAAAAAATAAAATAATTAAGTACTAAGATTTACTTTCACAAGTATTTACCTTATTATTAATTGCATAAGAGGATTATTTTTTATTTAACTTTTATTTTTAATATTATATTTTAAGCTTTAATTAACACTTTTTAATGGAAAGTGTTTTTAAATTTTATTTTAATCCGATTTTATTTTAGGCGAGTTTAGGAACAGATTTTGTAAACTATTTTCTATTTAGTTGTATAATTTATAGTGTGATAGACTGTATAATAAGATCTACACTGAAAAAAACATATATTAATTAAAAAAATTACTAGCTGACGCGACAAACGTTGTTTTGCCTTAAATTTTATTTATATTGAAAAATAATTAAAGAGAAATAAAATGTAAATTGGCTTATGCCGATTTGAGAAAAATTTTAAAAGTGGGCATGGTAGTGGGCGTGGTCTATTATTATTTTTATAAAACTTAAGTTTTGATGAAAATATAAAATTTTTGTATATAATACAAATTTTCCTAGCTATGGTTACAAACAAATATGATAGATAATTTCATTATCCCTTGAACTAACTAATCAGCAATGTTTTTTTATATAAAAAAAAAAGGATTTTTAAAAATTTTTTTATTTATTTTGTGAACGGAAGGAACAATTGATTAATAACTTTGTGCACAGTAAGCATGGCGACCTCTGTACTATTTATTCTATTTTTACCATTTAATATTATAAACACCAAGTTTCTATATATGGAAGTTTAGACAAAAACTATTACATAGATTTCAGAGTAACACATGGGCTATAGTTTATATAAATACTGTGCGACTAGTCCACATTTTACTGGTTACGACGAGCACAATATTTTATATAAATAGAATTAATTTTTTTTTAATTTTTCTTTTCCTATGGATTTTTCTGAAATTTGTTACATATAATCTCTGTACTCTTAGCAATAGGCCACGCCCACTTTTCAATTCAATACCTTAGAGGGGTTTGCTTTTTAAAGGAATTCTTTGAAATGAGATACAAACAGGCTTTTTACTTTTAAAGAAGCAGGCGAGATCGCATAAAAGAAGGCTTATTATGCCATGCAGTGTATATTCAATAATTCCATTTTTTTTTTTTTTTTTTTTTTTCAATTCAAAATTACTAAGTTTAAAACTTTTCTAAAATGCCAAGCTCTCATTTTATTTTATGATTTAGACCCAAAAAAAACTTGTAATTTATCTTTGTCACACCCTTGTTTATTTTGTAATTTTTCACAGTGAATAATTTCTCTTAATTTTATTTTTAAGTTAAAAAAAAAAACAGAAAAAAGAAAGAATTAAATTGCAATTAATGTGGATGCTGTAGAAAATACATTAAGCAAATTAGCAAACTTAGCCTCAAATTCCAACAAAACTCTAATTGCTATTAAATGGAGAATGAATCATGTGTGATTAATTTGTTAACAAATATAGTTTTAAAGCTAAAAAATCATTCAACGATTATTCAAAAAAAGTTGTATGAGCTAATGGAGTTTAGCAATTAAGCTTGAGAAGTTTTTGCTTAGAGCAGCTGTTAAGCGAACTGACAAACAATTAAGTTATGCAAATATAAAAATCTTTGATAAAAATTAGAAAACAATTTTAAAAATTATTTAAAAAAAATAAATCTTAAATAAACAATTTAAAAAAAAAATTCTAAATTTTTAATGAATTTATTTGTATTACTGAAGTTGTTTTATCCTTCTTGAAAGAAAAAGCATGTAATCCTTTTTAAATCCTTACATTTCGAAACATAAAACTAAATCTCAAAGTAGTCTCACACACAATTAACCAACAACATTTTTAAGGTTGAAGTAAAGCAGAGTAAGAAATTTTTTTTACTTCTTTTATCGTTTTTTTTTTTTTATTTTTTTTGTTTAAAAATTAAACCCAGTTATTATCTGCCTCTGACAATGTCAACGACCTGTTACGCAAGAAGCCAGAACGTATAAATTTCAACAAAAAAACTAAATAAAAGAAAAATATAACAATAACTTGTGCAAGAAAAATGTTGTTCTAACAAAACAAAAGACTTAAGAAAAACACAACAAACTAAAACTAAATCCCACTAAAAAAAAACAAGACACAAGTCGCGTGTACGTACATAAGTTCTTGAGGGCTTGCGACTTGAATAAAAAAGCAAAGCTTTTGTTCTACATTTGAAAAAAAAAACAATGATTTTTATTATTATTATCTTTTGCTTACAGGCGAATATAAATAGAAAGATGTCATTAGAGACACTTAAAAGCAGTTTTTTTGTGTAAAGCAGATTTATTTTCAATTATTAAAAAAAAATGTTTTAAATTGTTTTTTAAAAACTTTATTTCAATAACAATTTTAGGCAGCTTGGCTATCATACCAAAATTGGTGTGCTAAGCGTTTTTTATCTCTCAAAAATTATCTTGTCCATATAAAATGTAGGAAAATACAATTTTGTTAGAGCATTTTGTAGTGAAGTTGGCTGCAAAACAATTGTTTTTGTAAACCAGAAATGACATTTTAGCTAGTCTCTTTGAATCTAGCGTTTTTAGCTCTAGTTTTATTTGTTTTTAGTTTGTTTTATTAAGAAAGGTGAGAATACGCACCATTAATAATCTTATTTAGGTATGACACTTTAATGTAAATAGAGGGCGCTAAAAACGCTCTGTTTGCCGCTCCAATTTAGATTGGACTGTTAGTGTATTTTAATTTAATTTCAGGTTAAAAAAATAAAAAGGAACTGTTAAATTTTGCAACAAATGAAAGGAAAAACATTGGATGACTATAATTTTACCCAAAAAAAAAAAATAGCACAAGTTTTTTATGTTAGAATTTATTTCTTTTAAAGGCCAAATAATTAAATAGAAATATTTATGACTTGACTTGGTTTTGATTTTTATTTATTAATGGAATTTGGAATTTTTTTTTTTTTTTTTTTTTTTTGTAAATAAATAAGTGACTAATTTGATCAAATATTCATCGAAATTTAGTTTGAAAAGTAATCAACCACATAAAGAAGCAAAAATACCTTTTTATTCCCTAAAAATTAAATTTCTTTAAAATGACTCATTTGAATAAGTTTACAAATTATTTATGCAACCAACTACTGCATGAATCAATTCATAAATATTTCTTTTACTTCACTCACTCAAGACAAAATACATTAATGAATAATACCATTTCCTTAAATTTGATTTACCAAAAAAATTAAAAACAAAAACTTTCTTTTTTTTAATCCATCTCTATTTACTCGTATATAAATTTTAAAATTTCAAATGTTGTTTTCTTTACAGATGGGGACGACTAAAAAATTATTAAACACAAGTAGTTCTCCTCCCATTGCCTACAAACGGTACAGTAACAACTACGAAGAAGAGAAGCCACTGCAACAGCCACAACTACAAGAACATTCCTACCAACCACAACAACAACAACAACATGTTAGCAAAAACAACAACACCTGCCTTTCAGTTAAACATAATACAAACACAATGTTTACAAAATTAAAAAACTATTTTACACAATTTCGCACAACATTGTCAACACAAAAACATTATTCTGCACAGCAGCCGAGAAAACATCACCATCACCATCAGTCTTATCGTCATGAAAAGCTGACAGAGTGTAATAGTATACCCATAGTGCAGAGCTCTACTAGCAATATGTTGAACATTGTCACCATCGTTGTAACGTTAATTTTTTTGGCCTCTTTCAATGGCGTTACAGCGAATCCCGTTTTTGTGGATAATCCCAGCTTAGCACAGTGTAAGTTTTAATATCTTTGTTTGACATTCAGGTGTCTTCATAATTAAGTGTTTTTTATGTAATTGTACAAACAAAGCAACAAACTTAAAGAAGAACTTATTTAAGTTTTTATTTTTTTTTTTTTTGTGATTTTTAAAATTTATTTTTGTTAAAAAATGTATATTTGCTTTGCTTAAATTTTTTTTTATTATTTTTTTAATATTTAATTTTTTTTTTATTATTTTTAGTTTTTTTTTTTTGTATGTATTTTATTTTTTATTTACAATCTATCTAATGATAAGCAAAGTTTCTGGTAAATGTTTAGTTAAAGTAAAATTTACATTGGTAAAAAATTATATGGTAATATAAACCATAAAATTTTTTTAAAAAATATAGAAGAATAACAATTTAAAAAAATACATGTTTTTTTTATTTAAATTTTTTTTTGTATTAATTTTAATTTATTTTTTATTTATTTATTTTTTTTATTGATTTTTTTTTATTTTTTTTTTTATTTTTTTTTTATTTTTTTTTTTTTATTTAATAATTTTATAAAAATGTATTAAAAAAATTTTTTTTTGCTTTTAAAAATTTTTTTAAACTATTTTGAAGCAATTCAACGGCTTTCATTTAGGTTTGAATTTACTTTTGTATTTTTTGGTGTATTTTTTTTTTTTGCCAAATTAAAATTTATTCTAGTTAAAAAAAACTTGATTTTTGCATTGCTTAATTTGTTAGTTTATTCGACCTTTTTCTTTTCAATTAAAATGCCTACTTTATTAATTTATTTTTATATCGAAAATATCGATTATTCCCTCCAACTTGAGTAGGTTCTTCAGGAACTTTTTTATATATTAATTTTCAGTTTTTTTTTTAATTTTTTGTTTATTTTAATTTTATTATTTTTTTAAGAACAAAAGCTACTTTTAAAAAAATAATTAATTTAATAATTTTCAAGTTATTCGAAAATATTTATCACTAAACTGAAAGCTCTCAATGGAAGAAGGCTTTCAAAAATAAGATAGCAAGATGAACGAATTTGCATGGAATAGTTACATATCAATTCTAATTCAATCTTAAACTCTATGTGATTGAAACCGGTTTAGCCATAGTCCCTGTCAGATACTCGTATAAGATATGCAAAACACTTAATTCCTGCACTGTTTATTAAAAACCACTTTAACCAAAAACAGACAACACTAGAAATTGGCACTCTAACTAACTCTCTAAGACTTGTAGTTAAACACACAACAGCTTTTTCTTTTCTTTTTTTTTCTCTGTGTTGGATTTTCTTGGTTTAAGTATTTAAAATTGGTACGAGTAAAAGTCATTAGTTGTAAGATCAACATGTTTGATCTCTGGTTGGTATTGTATTTAAAATGTATGTCGTTGTTCCGTTAGCATGGAAGATGAAGACTTCTTCAGTTGTTGTTCATGGACGAACGAGCATCATGTATCGTATCAACTGATTCTACTTTTTTTCTCTCTCTTTTTTTTTTTTTTGGAATAAAGCGGTTGGTTAAATGCATTACATTTATAATTTGTTTGAATGTTAAATTTAAGTGCTGGTTGCAGTCTGCTTTTTTTTCTTATTGTTGTTTGTATTATGCGACAGTCTATAGAATGCCTGGATGCTGTGGTTATTATCAACACAGAAAAGAAAGGTTTGCGTGTTTTTTTTCCTTTCCTTTTTGTAATTGCTGGTGCAACTTGTTTGGCAAAGTAAATGTTTTCAATTTGTAACTAGAAAAACATGTGTAGTACAAATATTTAAATAAATTATTATGCATATGCGATTTAACAGCTACAGCGCTTTAATTTAATATTAACGGCAGGTATTTTTTAGCAAAAAATTTTAAGAAATTTTACATTCACTTGTTTTACTTTTAAATTACAAGCAAAAATTAATTTGTACAATAAATAGGCGGCAAATATAAAAAAATTAAAGTTTTGTTAGGGGGCATAAATTTTTCAAAAAGAAAAAAAATTATTTCTTCAAGTGCATTTTTTTGTGAATGTTTATAGTTTTTGGTTGTATTTTTTTTTTTAATTTTTTTTTTGACAAGAATTTATTGTTTAAATATTTGTACTTTTTATTTTAGTTTATACAATAAACGAGCAAATATATTAAGGCAGCCACAGAAATCTCTGCTTTTAAAAGCGATAAAATCTTTTAGATAATTACGTGAGAGAAAGTTAAACAGCTCAGCTCAAAAAAACATACACTCACACAATATGACATACTGAATATTGTGTGTCTGTCTAAATAACAGATGCTCCGAGTGTGTTCAAAATATTTAATGCCATAAAATCATTTTTCTAAGAAAAGTAGAGCGTTAAAAAACCTCAAGATAGACAGGTTGTTTGCAGCAATTTCAAATATTAAATAAATGAAAACGGTGGGTGTGTTTAAATATGGTTGCAATTGAAAAAGAAAATTCCATGAAGAGTAGGATGTGGAAGGAATTTTTCTAACATATAAAAAAAAATAATAAAAGGAAACCTGCTCATTGTGTTTTTCTTTTCCATAATTTTATTTCATTTAATTTCTTTTAAATTATTGCATATTTGTCTTTAATGGTTAGTTGAACTGGTTTCAAACGTTAATAAAAATTACATGGATTCTTTAATGCTACTAAATACACCTGAATTTATTTGTACGTAACAAGCGCGCTGCAAGTCAATTAGTAAAACAAACAAAAAAACAAATGAATAAATAAAGGAAGGCATAAACATTTTGTTTTCAAACTTGTTTTCCAGTTCTATTCTCTAATGTGTGAATTGATTTTTTTTTTTAATTGAAATTTTTCTTTTAAAGGAAGTTGTTAACATTTATGACTACACAGTGGTGTAGAGGTAAAAAATATATCAAAAATGTATTTAGAATGAATTTTTATCACTTCAGTAATTTTATTTAATAACACCAGGCATGCAAAATTTAAAATTCTGTGATAGTACTTTTTAACAATTCCACTTTTATTTAAATTTTTTTAATGAAAATTTCAACTATTTTAATTAAAGTGTGATGTGTCTTAAAATCTTGTCATGATTTTCTTTTGTAATTTTTTTTTTTGCGTGAGTTTTATAATAAATAATTTATTTTTAAGCAAATTAAATTAATTAATCAAACTAATTTATTTTATTCTGAAGCAGCTACCCAAAGTTGAAGCAAAATTTCGTTTTAAAATATATGATTGTAATTTGAACTTAAGCTTGAACTCCATCTGCGCGTATTTTCTACTCTGTCTACTGCAGGAATTAACAAGGTATCTATCTGCCTTCGTGAGGAATAGCAACTGGATGTTATTCCTGCTTTTTTTTCTTACTTGTCCTGTTTTTCATTCTCTTTGTGTTCTTCTTTGCTACTTCTTTTTTTCTTTCTATTTTTCGTTTTCTTCTTCTTCTAGTTTATCTACTTCTTCTTAATTATTTTGTCTTCTTCTTCTTCTTTTTTCTTCTTCTTTCTTTTCTTCTTCTTCATCTTCCTTTTTCATTTTTCTTCTTCTTTCTTTTTTCTTCTTCTTCTTTTTCCTCTTTTCTTTTTCGTCTTCTTTTATTATTTTTCTTCTTCTTATTCATCTTTTCTTCTTTGTCTTAGTTTTTTCTTCTATCGCTTTCTTTTTGTGTTCTTCTTTTCTACTTCTTTTTTCTTTCTATTTTTCGTTTTCTTCTTCTTCTACTTTATCTGCTTCTTCTTTTTTCTTCTTCTTTTTTTTATTTTTCTTTCGTTTGTCTTCTTCCTTTTTTCTTTTTCTTCTTCGTCTTCCTTTTTCCTTCTTTTCTTCTTCTTCTCCCTTTTTCTTTTTCTCCCTTTTTATTTTTCTTTTTCTTCTTTCTTTTGTCATCTTCCTTTTTTCTTTCTTTTTACTTCTTCTTCTTCTTCTTTTATTAGTTTCTTCTTCTTCTCCCTTTATTATTATTTTTCTTCTTCTTCCTTTATTATTATTGTTGTTCTTCTTCGTCTTGTTGTCTTTGTCTAATTATTTTCTTCTGTCTCTTTCTTTTTGTGTGCTTCTTTTCTACTTTTTTGTCTGCTTCTTCTTCTCCTTCTCCTTTCGCTTGTTCTTTTTCTCTTTCTTCTGTCTCTTTTTCTTCTTTCTATTCAATCCTTTTTTCTTTCTCTTTTGCGTATTCTTCTCTTTCTTCTCTCTGCCTTTTATTCTGGTCAGCAATTCGCATTGTCACGGGATTCCTGACTGGACATTGCAGAGTACTGAAACACTTGGCGAAAATGAGGATCAGTCAAAATGACCTCTGCAGGTTGTGTAACGAAGATGCAGAGACAGCAGAACACATATTGTGTCACTGTAATGGTCTAATTTGGATCCGTTTTGTCTACCTAGGGCAACATTACCTACAACTGTCGGACATATCAGACAAATCACCCAAAGAAGTTTCTGAATTCTTAATAAATATTAGACTCTGGGAGGACTTGTAACTTCAATTTCCCGTACAAGGTTCTCGTTTTGCTGAGCATAAAATTTAATTAAAAAATGTAAGAAAACAAAATAGACACAACAAATTAAAAGGTTGAACGTTCTATTTCTGCGGAATAAAAACTCTACAGAAATAAATTCTTTTAAGAATTTTTTCTTTTAGAATTTCCATGACATGTTAATGTGGCATTTTATGATTAAAGCCAAGATGCGGTTGCTTTTCTTATGCGAATACAAATTTTTATGGCAGTACGTACATCATTATTCCGTCAAAAAAAAAAAAATTCTTAACTGGAGTCTAGTTCAGCAAGACTTTTTTTAACAAAATCAAGGAAAGAAAAAAATTTTTAAAACCAAAAGAGTTTTGTGTTGAGGCTAATTTATTGCAGGCAACCACTCAGCAGCAACCAACAAGCAGACGTAGAGTAGAGTGGAGGCACAATTTATTTAAAAAATTATTCAAAGTATTTGTTTTTTAGGTCAAGCAAAATTGACGTTTATTAACCAACTAAACTAAACAAAAAATACCAAAAGCAATCGAAACAAATCAACAACAATCTTACAATGCAGCAGCAATAGCAACAGCAACTGACATTGAAGCAACAGCGCTGTTTGCTTTGCTTTTTTTAATATGAAGGCGGCTTTAATTTCACACAAATAAATTGATGGTATGGTGGTGGTGGTAGTGGTTTGTTTGTTTGGGAGAATGTGTTAAATTTCAAGAATTTGAATATGGAATATGGGTCTTCAAACCAACAATATTTTATGTTCGTTTGTAAGCCTGTAACTTGTTGTAGTTGTTGACTTTGTTTTTTTTTTTTTTTAATTTTTTTGTGGGTGATTTAACTACAAACCACACACAACATGTATCCAGCACATACTTGGTTGTTGTACGTGGCCAGGAGAGTATTTGTTGTTGGTATCTAAGAAAAAAAAGCTTTTTTTTAGAGTAAGTGAATGTTTTACTTTTTTCTTTCTTTTGCTGTTTTGGTTTGGTTGTCACAATGAAAGTAGGTCGCGTGCTGTTTCACATATTACGAATATTAACTACGTTTCCTATAATTTTTTTTTTTTTTTTTTTGTTTATTATTTTTTGTTGTTGTTGGATGTTGACTATTTGGTCTGTGTGTGAAACAAGAGCAGGCAAAGAAGCTTAAATCTGTGATTTTTTTTTAATTTCTTAGAAATTTTATTTGTTTTAAAATTGTGTACTTTTTATCTTTTGGGGCACCGAAAATCCACGAGGAGCCATTACACCCGCTCAAAGTGTCTGCATGTTGCATGGTGTTCACGCTGGAGTGGACGGTGCGCGCTATAGGGCCATGTTAAAAGAATTTTTTCTGCCGCAATTGAATGTATTAGGACGGGAGGATGTGTGGTTCCAACAGGACGGAGCAACGGCACACATTTCATTTTCATTTAGAAAAAAAATGAGAGCCAAACAACAGCGGATGACTTCTTTTGGCCCACCTTGTAGTAAATAGTTTTGAATAGGGTTGCCGAGAGGACAAATTCTACCTACTCATTTTATATAATAAAAATTATCATAAGTTTTACTTACTAACAGCCGAATTCATAAAAAATATTTTTTGTTTAATAAAGGCTTATTAAACACATTTTTTATGAATTTTGCTTTAAGTAAAAAATGTCAAATTCATGTTTTACAAAGTACTTAAACTGAAATAAATAATTCTGTTTTTTTTTATTGTGATTCCAAAAACTAGAGACCGACTTTTGGTTTGCTATAAGCTATTTTACTATTTCAACCAAAAAATTCCTTTACCGAAATCAGAAATATTTTCAAGTACATAATAAAGACAACTTCCAGAGAAAAAAATTAAAATATGGTCCTTCGGAGCGCAAATGATATCAAGCTATCAGACCATTTAATAAAAGTAAACGCTGATAGAATTAAACCATTCCCCAGAAGAGCAAAGTAGTCACAAGTATTTTTTTAAATATGGTTCTTCGGAGCGCAAATTTCAATTTCAAGCTACCAGGCAATTTCAAAATTAACCACTGCTACTCCTCTCCAACCTATTAAGAAGAATATGGCCGTTATGTCTTACATTTGCTTACCATAAATAAAGCATAAAGAGATCTTAGTCTCTGTAAAATCTGCTTGCCTTAAGCACAGAATCTTTTAAAAGCAAATAAGTGTTGGTAGCTTCAACCAAGTTGTTGTAAGAAAACTCTTTTTGACACAATATTGCTTCAAATGTTATCTTGATTAAAAAAATTTATTTTTTCTCTTTTGTTTTAAAGAAAAAAACTTTCGTTATGCACCCAAAGAAAGCATGTTGTTAAGCCAACTGTATGCAGTTTAGTAAAATTATTTTCAGTGAAAAAAAAAACCAAATTTTTTATTTGTTCACCTTTTGTTTATCTTCCTCAACATGTAAGTGATTCTGTTTCTTTTTTTTTTTCTCAATATTTAAAAATTAGTAGGAACATATAATTTTCAGCTTTTTGTGTTTTATTTTTCAAATTCCTTTCACTTTGATTGTTTATCTTGTTGTAAAATCTTTAATTTGTTCTTTTTTTTAAGTTTTATTTTGTTTTTTGGTTAACAAGAGAAGCAGCTCAAATGAATTTATGAACTCTTCTTGACATGTGTCTGATTTGAGTTTAAGATCAGTGTGGCTGGCTAACAAGCAAGACACTCTCACAATCAGGCTGTTTGTTAGGCACCTTCATATAAATTTAAAATTTAAACTTTGTTGACCTTAATTGCTGCACCATAAAAAACCACTGACACTTTACTTGATTTGGTGTTTTAAAAAGAGTGTTTTGCTTTATTACTAGAGGTGTAGTGATCTGATTATCTTTTTAATAATTTTACTTTAGTAAAGAAGTTATTAAAATTGAGAACAATATTAATAGTAGTAGTCTAGAGGGCATTTAAAAAGGCGGCCAGTTTTATGCAAAATTTTTAATAAATTTTTTTTATTAAAATAAATTCAAGTTTCATGCAATAAAAAAAAATCTGGAGGAAAACCTTTTTTATTAAAAAAAAATTACGCTTAATCATAATTTAGCAAAAACACATTTTAACTTTTACTAAAATATTTTTTAAATATTTCGTTATGCAAGAATTAATAAAAAAAACCTGAGTGAATACTTTATAATGAGATGCTGTTTTTTTTTTTACTAAAAACTATCGAACTTGTTTTATAATAAAAAAAAAAAATTTCCTTAAATTATCATGGAAATAAAATTTAAAATTTTTTTTTTCAAAATCTGCTACTATTCGACACAGTCGTATGATTTTATGATAATAAAATCTGACTTAAATTTGGGCTATTTTAGAAAATTGCTTCAAAGTGACAACCAATACAAAAAACAACTTTGATCGAACAAAACAAACTCAGTCTTGTTACGAGTATCATAGTCGTAGTCAAATACGCGACAACCTACTGGGAAATAAGTGGCCATCGATGGCATACTGTTTTCGTCACTACAACGACACTTTTTCAAAAAAAAACTCCAGCTTTATTACGAGTGTCGTTGTCGTAGTCAAATTTGGAACAAGCATATAGCCGGCGTTGCCACTTAACACCGTTTTCGTCACGACAACGACACTTATAATCAGGCCTTAGACAAAACAGGCGGCCAGCATTGCCATTTATCTTCATTTTCGTCAGAACAACAAGACATATTACAAAACACCATTTTCGTCACGACAATGATACTTATAATCACACCTAATACAAAACATATGGCTGGCGTTGCCACTTATTTTCTCCACGATATCTATAATCAGGCCTCAGACAAAACATATGGCTGGCATTGCCACTTATCATAATTTTCTAGACAACAACGACACTTATAATCAAGCCTTAGACAAAACAGATGGCCAGCGTTGCCACTTATAATCAGTTTTGTTACAATAACAACACTCATAAACATCATAATAATTTATATTTACTTTTCGTCTATTTTAATAAAAATAAATGTGTTCTTTGTATATAAACTCAGGGGTATAAGGAAAGTTAAGCAGTCCACTATCATCTGGCAACCTTTTCCACTATCTCTCAGTTCTTAATGATTTACGGTATACGAAACTATACCATCCTATCCACTTAATGTCAAATTTTCCATATAATTTTGCTATTTACTTAAGGCACTAGTAAATAACAATAATGGAAAAAGAGCCCCCATGCCCGATCAGTTACAACCGCAGCTAATACCAGCGTGGCACAGCTCTGAAATCCTTTGCTCTCATAAATTGAGTTATGATCCGCCATTAGTTTTTACTCTCTTTATTAGCAATTCATGCTGTCGATTTATTGGTAACATTCTTGTGTCAGACGATTACAGAGCCTTGGCTTCAAGTCATATTAAAAATATTTTTTATTGAAAAATTAAAATTAAAATTAATTTTTTTAGTTTCAGGTATTTTTTTAAAAAAGAAACAGCAAAAAGCTGAGTTATTCATCAAATTGTTCAATTAATTGTTGGCACAATGAGTTGTCTCCTCTTAGTAACGCTTAAATGAGTTCCAAATTTTAAGTGTGTGTGTGTATATGAGTCTATATGTGCGCTAAGCAAAGATTTGGGTATAAATTTTATGCAAAAGTTTAATTTATGTTCATGACTGGTTGAGCAACATAAAAAAATTTGAAAAATGCCGGCAATGACAGTGATATCACCATTGAGTGCTACCAGTGTGATTGTAATAGGCAACCTTATTTGCACAGTGACCAACATTTGTGTTGTGCATTACAATACCAGCTTATTTCTTTGGTTTCTTTCTAATTACAGTTTTGGCCACAATGAAACACAAAATGCTACAAACACCACCTGCTGGTTTGCTAATAAATAGTTGAATTGTTAATTGAGTAGCTGGTATGCCAGTGTGTTTACCTGATCTTGGTTCAGCTTGTAAATATCTTATGCCAATTCGCCGTTGAGTGACCCCATTTTACAGCTACCAACCACAACACACACACAATAAGCCAGTAGTATTTCTTTTTTTGTTTCTTTTCATAATTTGAAGGAAGTTATCTTCAAATTTACTGCTTTAATTATATGAAATTATTTAAAAACAAAAAAGCAATAAAATAAATTTTTACACGAAAGTAAAGAACAATAAAAATAATTTATTTAATTTTCACTTCTCAAGTTTATTATAATTAATGACATCCTTTTCTTGTCTTTTTGTTTTTTTTTAGTTCAATCTGGTAGAAATATACGACATCTGCCGTGTATAGTACGAAAATCTGGTAGATCTGGTGTGTGCATGTTTGCTATCGATTGTATTAAGCAAAACGGTACTCACTTGGGTACATGCATAGATCGTTTCTATTTTGGTTCATGCTGTGATATTAAAGTGAGTTAAAATTCGAAGTTGTTATTATTTTTTTAAAGCACATTAAATTGAAATCTTAAAATCTGGTATATTTTCTTTCAGGAAGAAGAATTAATTGAAATAGCCGATAATAGTATAGATCAAAATACCATTTCGCACCATTTTACACCTGAATCGTCGACAGTACCCACCAGTGCACTATTTAAATTGACTACTTTGGGCTCCCTTCTGCAAACAGATAACATGGGCATCACAAATAATAGTGGCGGTAGCACCAGTAGTATTACAAGCACTAGCAGTGTGACTAGCAGTAGCAGTAGTAGCAGTAGCAGTACCAGTACTAGTGGTAGTAGACCCAGTAGCAATCCAGCAACTCAACCGGATGTAACACAAACATTTGCTTCTACCACTTTAAATGAAACACCCAGACCTACCACGTTTATAGCTCATCCAAGTACAGGAAAACCTACAAAACCCACAACAACTGCCAAACCTGCCCTACAAACTACACACAAGCAGTCGCATTTTGTTGTCAGAACTACAACTAAACCCACAAAATATACGAACAGAGTAAAACCTTCTCACAATTCAACGACTAAAAAGAAAACTACAATTTCCACTACAACCAAAAAGACTACCACCACAAATAGTACAACAACTGCTGCCACAACTACAACCACTAAACGGCCGTTACTTACTACCACAGAAACCCTGCAACACAGAGATGAGTTGCCTATCGAAGCAACAACAATACCTACGAAACTTTTCACTTATCAAATTGTGGAAACGACAGCCTATACACCTTCTGAAGCTACAAACATGTTTGATTTCATTACAACAGACAGAACAACACTGACAAGCAGTAAACAAACCATCAAACTGGCAACGAAAGCTACAACTACAAAACCTAAAGAAACAACTACCACCACAACGGAAGCAGCTACAACACAAAAATTTACCACAATTAAGCCCAAGCCACAGGCCACCAGGAAACCAAGCACTACCAAAAAACCAACAAGCATCAAACGCACCACAACTAAAACTACCAGAAGGCCTGCAACTACAACCACAACTACAAGAACAACAACTCCGGCTGAAGTGAAAATTCAAGTCAACCACACAACAGAAGCACAAACATCTTCCACTTACACCACAAGTAAAGTAAGCAGCACGACAGTAAACAAAACTACTTTAGCTCCTAGACCTAAGCCCAAGCCAACAGCTAGTATAGTGAGGGTACCTAAACCTACAACTACAACTACAAGTGCTACTACCACCACCAGCAGCACAACAACATCCACTACCCCAAGTACTACAGCGAGTTCGAATGCAAAAACTACATTGAGCACCACAACTGAATTAGAAAAAATTGAACAGACCACTACTAGCACCTTTGCAAAGTTACCTACACAAACTACACCCACCACTACCACAACTACTACTACTACTACTACTCCTGCAACAACCACAACCCCAAGAACAACAGCTACAACTACCCAAAAAACCACAACACATTTGCCGGTTTTAACCTCTACAACACACAAACCGGGACTGGTAACATGGACAAATATTGATGGTGAGCCAGTAGACCCAAATCAACCCATAATTTCAGACTGGGTACCAGTCACTAGTGTGGCCCCTTTAAATACCCACAATAAAGTAGAAGGTCAGTTACAGCATACACACAGCCATGTAATGAAAGTAAAGCATAATTATTAACTTTTTTTTTATTAAATTTCAGAATCTTCTTCTGAAAATGTTACCTTTGAAGAAATGGATGTATCGGTATCATCTAGTGTCAGCGCTGTAATGAATAATACCACAATTATAATATCACCACCACAAAAACCTGTGCTTATGCCAAAACCTACAACCACTACTAGCACTAGCACTACCACTTCATCTACTACAGACAGTCCCACAAGTACATCTAGCTCTGCAGTTACTACCGAGCAACTGGAATCTACAACTGCTGCATTTGCTGAGTCTTCTACACAGTTTAGTACTGAAGGTTTAGAGGGTTTTACACCCTCTAGCACCACCACAACGCCAAGTAGCGTCAGCACCGAGGAAACTACCACTGATAATTTTAGTCTTAATGCCACCACTACCACATCCACCTTAGAAGGTGTTGACTATAGACAAGGTTAACTCAGTTGGCAAACATTTCATTTCAGCAGTTGAAAATTTTAATTTTCATTTAAATTTTTTCAGTTTGTGGTCGCCGTATGTTTCCAGAACCTCGTATTGTGGGTGGTTCTAATGCTGCCTTTGGTCGTTGGCCTTGGCAAATCTCTTTAAGACAATGGCGCACATCCACTTATTTACACAAATGTGGGGCAGCTTTGCTAAATGAAAATTGGGCTATAACAGCAGCTCACTGTGTGGACAAGTAAGTTAAAAAAAATGTTTGGTTAAAAACTGAAAGTCAACTTTGGGACCAGAGTCAGCGAAAACTGTTTCTCAAGTAATAAGGCATTTTTAGGGAGTGGTTGGAAAGAGAATCGCAACAATATTGGCTGGAAACAGCAGTTATCAGGGTAGTGAAAACATTCATGCCATTCCGATCTCGGAAGAGAACAAAGGAATTACTTGGCTTGACCCGGTCAGGAATTCGCATTGTCACGGGATTCCTGACTGGACATTGCAGAGTACTGAAACACTTGGCGACTATGAGGATCAGTCAAAATGACCTCTGCAGGTTGTCTAATTTGGATCCGTTTTCGCTACTTAGGACAACATTAACTACAACCGTCGGTCATGGCGGACAAATCACCCAAAGAAGTTTCTGAATTCTTAATGAATACTAGACTCTGGGAGGATTTGTAAGTTGAGAGTAGTCTGTTTTGGAAACTGGTGACTTGTTCCCGCTCCTCATTTTAATTCTAATTCTAATAAGGCAGATTGTACACACAGAAAAAACTTCGGTTGTGAGAACTAAATTTATTTCCAATAAAAAATTCAGTTGTGGTAATCAAATATTTTTGTTGTAGCCACCGGAATAAGATGCTGAAAGTCCAACATTTAGTTCTCTTAAAAATATATCGACCTGTTACGCCGATTTTCTATTGTCAGGAATAAAAAATTCGACAATCACAACTGAATTTTTAATTGAAAGCAAATTTAGCTCTCCCAAAGGAAATCATTTTCTCAGTGTATTATGTTTTAAAACCTATTACTAATTTTAATGTCTATTTTTTGTTGCTCTTAGTGTACCTCCTTCTGATTTGTTATTACGCTTGGGTGAATACGATTTGGCTGAAGAAGAGGAGCCCTATGGATATCAAGAAAGGCGTGTACAAATTGTAGCCTCTCATCCTCAATTCGATCCCAGAACCTTTGAATATGATTTGGCTTTATTAAGGTAATTTATAAGACAAAAGAAAAAGAGAGAGAGAGCTAAAAAAAGAGTGTAAGAACAAATTACTTTTGTTTTCTTTTAGATTTTATGAGCCAGTGGTGTTTCAACCAAATATTATACCAGTTTGTGTGCCTGAAAATGATGAGGATTTTATAGGGCAAACTGCTTTTGTTACAGGTTGGGGTCGTCTCTATGAAGATGGGCCTTTGCCCAGTGTTTTGCAAGAGGTAGCAGTGCCTGTGATAAATAATACAATTTGTGAGTCCATGTACAGAGCAGCTGGTTACATTGAACACATACCGCACATATTTATTTGTGCGGGTTGGAAAAAGGGTGGCTATGATTCATGTGAAGGTACTAGAAAATACATTTTTTTCGCCTTTGAAAGCACCTGTTTCATGTAAATTTTCTTTTTTTAATTCAAGGTGATTCTGGTGGTCCCATGGTATTGCAGCGTGAGTCTGATAAGCGCTTTCAATTGGGCGGTGTCATTTCTTGGGGTATTGGTTGTGCGGAGGCCAATCAACCGGGTGTCTATACAAGAATCTCCGAGTTTAGGGATTGGATTAATCAGATTTTACAATTTTAGTAAACTAAACTTATTAAACTTAAAGCCGACCAAGTTTTTTTTATTTCTTCTATTTTTTTATTTCATCGTTTTTAAGTTAATTCAATTAAAAATGTTGTATTTATAGTTATTTTTTTTTTTTTTTTTGTATTTATAGATTTATTTTTTATGCTATTTTGTATACCATGATATTATTTAATTTTTATTTTAATTTATGCCTGCTTATTTATTTATTTTAATCTACGTTTACTATATTTTAAATTTAATTTCATTCCAGTGCAAACAAATAATTTGTTTTTAAGAAAATTCGGCTGCAATATTTTCTTATTTGTCTTAAATTTCATGTTGTTTCTTTTTTATTATTACAAATTATTATTATGTTTAAAAATAATAGTTAATTATTTAAAACGACTACACAAATATGAATGATTTGTCCTCAGCATACACATAAATAACAAAAATTAACTTGTTCTTTGGTTATACAAAAAGTTGCTTTGCTGTTGGGCAGCTTTTACATCACACATCAGTTAAGTATAATCAATGTAACGACTGGACAAAAATTTTAATATGAGTACTTAAGACACACACCATTCTTTGACCAGAATAAAAAAGTACACACACACATTTATTCACAACTTCATTTTATTATGATTAATTTTATTATAAGTTTAGTTAAAGAGACACAAAATAATGTAAATTAATTTATATATTTAATAATTTAGCTGTAAGAGAACTTAAAAAAAAGAAATACATACAATTTTACTAAACGCATGCGCAATTTTGTTGCAAAGAAAGAGCGCTTGCTTACACACAGCAAAATATAACACCGTAAGTATAATTTTTCAGTTAGTGAAAAGAGAAAGGAGATAATTTTTCTCAGGGTTGTCAACTTAAAGTTTTCCAATGTTATCTTTTTCCTCGTCAGCGATACTAAATTTGTGCTTATTTTGATATTGCAGTGATTTTCTTGGTTGCAGTGCTTTTTGAAATTTAAAAATTGGCAACAGTGACTTTCCTCTTTATACTCTCTCATATAAAAACTAAACTTTTTAAGCATTTCAGAGAATAAAACAGAAAAATTTTCAGCAATTTTATTCGATATAGAATGTGAGCTGTTTTTATAACACAAGCGATCTAGAAATTTTATATGAAAAGTACTCAAAATATTAAGTGTTTTTGATACAAATTTTGGGCGGTAGATTACAGATCTAGATGACCTGCCCTATAATATGGTATGTCTCCCATCCAGTAATCTTTAATGTTTCATCCGCAAGTTGCTAAATTCCCCCAGAACAACAGCACTGGGGTATATAAGAATTTCAAAATAATCCAAAGTAACTTCCGAACGAACCATAGAACATCACAGAGTGGAACTTATATCATTCTAAAGGGTAGGTCGTTTAGATTTGTAATCTAACGCCCTATACTTAGAAGGTACTTTAGACTATTTTTAAAAAATATTTGAAATTTCCATATACATTAGAGCTGTTGCTTTGAGGGATTTTTACCATTCCCCACTTTGCCGAGGTACCATTTCCGATTTTGCCCATGAAAATTACCAAAATCAAAAACGAATTTAATCTGTAGGTTTTAAGGAAGTGTTTTAACATTTTCGGAAACTTTTGTAGTTTTTATTTTATGAAGCAAAACGGAAATTTGAAAATTTCCAAAAAAAAAAATTTTAAATAGTCCAAAGTAACTTCTGAGTATTTGGGCGGTAGATTACAAATCTAGACGACCTCTTCTTTAAAATAATATAAGTTCCATTCCGTAATGTTCTATGGTTTGCCCGAAAGTCACTAAAATCCCCAAAAGCAACAGCACTGGGGTATATGGAAATTTCCAAAAAAAAAAAAAAAAAATTTTAAATAATCCAAAGTAACTTCTGACTATTTGGGCGGTAGATTACAAATCTAGACAGCATCTCCTTTAAAATGATATGTGTCCTATTGGGCCTTATGCCTTAAGATAGAAGGGTTTAACCACAGTAGCCTTCATTCCTCAGAGACCAGATATACGATATTTTTGTACTAAGAGAAATTTTAAACATTTTCTAAAAAATTTCACAAATACAATTGGCAGAAACTGTATTCCCAGGATGATGCGATCGAAATTTTATATGGAAAAACTTAAGGCAAATTTTTATCGATATTTAGTGTCATAATTTTGCAAGTTTCTTTGAAGTTAAAGAGAGTGCGAAACAAGAAAGCTTCTTTCATATCATGTCAATTTCAATGTATTTGTTTTATCTTGTGTGTATAAGTGAATATGAAAAATAATATTTCGAAGAGCCACACACACACATCTTTGGCTTAAAAAATTTTAAAGACAAATATATCAGCATACTTTTAGGACAATAAAAATATTTCAGCTTAAATTTCAATAGGAGAGTGTTAGTAAAGCACAAGTGATGATAGATATGCCGAGATAAATACATTTAATGAAATCCCTTAGGTTTTTAGAATTTATAAATATAAATTCAGTATTTACGGCATTATCAAATACGTCTTAATTCAATAAATATTCCTAAAGTTAGTATTTATAAACATGTTTAGGAGAAATACAAGTGCGTAGGCAGAAATGTGCATAAATACGTTGATTTGCCTAAGAGATTTGACCAATTTCCCAACGAAAGATAGAAGATTACGGCATAGAACACACACCATTTTAAAGGGGAGATCCTTTAAATTTGTAACCACCCAAATACTCAAAAATTACTTTTTATTTTTAAATAATTTTTGAAATTTCCATATACTCCAGTGCTGTTGCACTTCCGGACGAACTATAGAAGATTATAGGATGGGACATATATCATTTTAAAGGGGAGGTCGTCTAGATTTGTAATCTGTCGCCCAAATATTCAGAAGTTACTTTGGATTATTTTTAAATTTTTTTCAAATGTCCTTATACCGCTGTGCTGTTGCTCCAAGGGATTTTAGTGACTTACGTACGAACCATAGAAGATTATGTGATGGGACGCATATCATTTTAAAGGGAAGGTTGTCTAGACTTCTAATCTACCACCCAAATACTCAGAAATTAATTTTGATTATATTAAAAAACTTTTTTTTTTTAATTTTTTATACCCCATTAATAATAAAAAATTATAAAACTGTAAAAACCAAGAGTTCAAATATCGTATTCGATATCGATCAAAATTACCATTTAAATTCTATTGAAATTTTGTTGCCTCAGACGTTTTAATTTATTTATTTATTTTTTTTTTTTTACTAACAAAAATAAATGAGTGAAAAGTAAAACCTAATTTTTTCAATTCAACTGAAAAACTTTTAAAAACTTATTTTAACATTAAAATAATTTTTAAAACTCTTACATTAATTTATTGCAAATACTCGTAATTAACATAAAATGCATTAACTTTAAGCCACTCAATAAAACAATTAATTTATGAGACAATTTAGTTGTCAATTAACATGAAATTAACATGCAAAATAATTAGATTACGAAGCAGTTGTGATTTAAAAATAAAAAGAAATTTTTTTCTGCTTCTTCTTCTAAGCATTTACTGTTTATCATCGTAAAAGAAATAAAAATTAACATAAAAAAAAAGGTTTTCTAGTTGAAATGTGTGAACTTCACAACAAAGAAATCGTTCAATACCATTTGATTTGATTTAATAACTTTCACTTTCAACATGAGTTTCAGAAAAACAAAAAAAAAATATATAAAAAGAAGAAGCAAATTGCAAATGTGTATTAAATAGTAATTAAAGGTCATTTACATGCAAATATGACAGCGAAAATATTATTTAATGCTGGCGTTTAAGCGTTAAAGTTTGGCAAATGTTTGCTGTAACAAGCGCTGGACTTTTCACAAAAACAAAGAAAGCATAAATTTGTAATTGATTATTTTCTAACTTCTACTTATCAAAAAGAAATAATTTTATTTGGTAAAAATAAGCCGGCCTTTAATTTTGGTTTTTGTACAAGACCACCCATACACTGGCATGTAAAGAGCTTTCACTGATGGCAGGCTTTTGTTAAAATCACTTGGAGTACCAAATTGGCGTATTGTTATGTACGAGGGAAAGGTTTTATTTACATATAAAACTGGCTTAAGCTTTTCATCAATAAATATATTTTTTTTTTTATTTGGAATTCTCACAGACTTTCAATGCATCTTTTTTTAAAATTTACATAATTTCTCTGTTTATTAGTTTATTAATTGTGTTTGTTGATTTCAATAAAAGATTTATAATTGGCAAAAGCATACGATTATTTTAAACGTTTGTTTTCACTTTCATTATAAACAATAATTCATTCCACCCACAGAAATAAAAAATAAAATTAAAATTATTGAATAAAAAACATGCAGCAAGTTGTGAACGTTAATATTTCAAAATACTATTAGTATTAATCAATTGTTTTTTTTTTTTTTTTTTTTTAATTTAACTGTTAACATTTATTAACTTGATAGATACGTCATGCAAATCAGCATCATATTTTGAAGAAAAGCCGCTTGCCTGCATGTTAATGCACGTAACTCAAAATTAATTAAACACACCCTGTTGTTGGTTGATTTCATGAAAACCGGCCAATAAACAAAACATACTTTCTTTTAGAAGCAGAAAAAAATTAAAAGACTTGAAAAAAAAAACAACAATAAACAAAATAAATCTTTTAGCAAAAGTTGTGCTCGTATGTGCCGCAAAAAAACCAAAATATTTTTCTAAAATGTAACATTTTAATTATTAATCTTGAGTCTCATCAGGTGTAAGAGCAGCCACAAATTTTATTACCAAACAACCAAAAAAGAAATAAAATATATTTTAATGTTTCGGAAATAGATTTAACGTTTTTGAAAGAAATGAAAATGAAAGTGTTGTCGGTGCTAAACAAAAAATCAAATAAAAAATATTTTAAATATTTTTTTGTTGAGATGGCGCGTGTAAAAAAATAATATGATGATATAACGCAATAAGCACGTATTAATTTTTAGTTTTACGATCAAGATCAACAAGCAGCTCCCACGATATCAAACGCTTTTATATTTCACTTTCATTTTAACAAAAACACATAAAACTAAATATTTTGCTTGTGCAAAGTGAATCTTCAACATTTAAATATTCAGTTCATTGAAAGAAAAAGTTTTTCATAAATCCAATGTAACGAGTGCATTAAATTAATGAAATTTTTTCATTAATGAAATTTTTTCATTAATTAAATTTTTTCATTAATTAAATTTTTTCATTAATTTAATTTTTTGATTAATTAAATTTTTTCATTAATTAAATTTTTTCTTTAATTAAATTTTTTCATTAATAAAATTTTTTCATTAATTAAATTTTTTCATTAATTAAATTTTTTAATTAATTAAATTTTTTCTTTAATTAAATTTTTTCATTAATGAAATTCATTAATTAAATTTTTTCATTAATGAAACTTAAGATGAAAACTTGTTTCGCTTTAGCCCCAAGGTTAAAATTTAAATTTGGTGGGATAATGCTTGAAATCAAACAGAACTTATACTGAACTTAGCTTGTGAATATGGCAATAAGGACGACAATCAATCAGCTGTTGCCAATTGTTTTGTATTCGTTAAATTAAATTGGTTTCAATTATTAAAAAAAAAGGAGAAATATTACAATCCCAAATCAAGTTCTAACATTTTAGATTTCCAAGGCAAAAAAGAGAAATGTGTGGTTCGAAAGCTATAACTTGCTAAAGTTTATATAGAAAAAAAATTTTTAACAAAAAAAAATTATAAATAAATGTTTAACAAATACCTTTTTTTGTACTAAAATTCTAGCCCCCTTATCCAAAAAAATTAATGTAGACTTTAATGTCAACGTTAACGAAATTTTTCATATAATTTTTTCATAAATTTTACTTTAAAGACTACGTCAACTTTTTTTGGATAAGAGCAGAAATCTTTAAAAATTTTTGTTAGTGATGCAACTATAGACTGTAAAAGGTCACGCTAAGAAAATTATTCTTCACATATAACGTGTCAGTTACATTATTAAGGAGTTAACGATTTATCTCGGAACCGAGAGCCAGTTTGAAATTGAGTTTTAAAATACTTTGAAAATAGTTTTCACATACCGCCGTTCTAAAACCGTGTGTACTAAAGTAAATTTATATTTAAAAAAAAATTTTAGCCTATAAATTCATAAAAAAAATTTTTTTATTAAACAAAAGTTTTTTTATGAATTTGACCATAAAAATTTTAAATTAAGTGTTTTTAATCAGAGCAAATTTGAACAGTTTTTACTTTGACACTTGTTTTTCTTTCTTTCTGTTAATTAAATTTAAAAAAAAATATTGTATTAAATAGTAACACTTTAAATCACATAAAAAAAAAACTATTTTGTGATAAATGTTTGAAACTTTATTAAAAAATGCTGTCTACAAGGCAAACACAAGGCAAATAAAAAAGCAAAAGTATAGAAATTAAGTGCAACTTTAAAAAAAAATTATTTTGCATTATTTATTGCAATCTGAGGTTTATGAGATTATTTTTTTTATAAACAAAAGAATTAACTCAACAGAAAAAAAATCAGTTTAACTAAAATTTCACACAGTAAAATGCGTAAAAGAAAACAGAAAAAAATTTAATACAAAATACAGCAGCGTATAAAATAATATTAAGCTTGAGGTCGGATTATAAATATTTTTTTTGTAACGACTTTTCGCTCCAATTTTTCTTAGCTTCTTCAAGATATAATTATAAATTTATATTGATTTTTCCTTTCTTTTGAGAAACAGAAATTAAAAAAAGAAATAAGTAGACAAAGCTTGTCAAACTTTCCCTTAATTGAAACGCACCTGGTCCTTACATAATATAAAGCTAATACAACAACAATGAGAAGAAAACTTCATAATTAAAAAAAAAATTTACTTTTCATTTGAATAATAAGATGAAAATCCATAACAAACAAACAGAATTATTAAATGAAATGGAATTTCAAGGCAGGGCAAAAGAAGACATCATACTCTCATGTAATTTCATTATAATACTAAAAACGAAAGTTATTTTTAAGAGAAAATAAAACAAAAATTAATTATAGAAATATTCGATGTAGGTAAGAAATATTTTCATAAAAATTGTTTGTAATCAACACACACAGCCAAGTACAGTGGGAAATTTGTATACAATTTTCAATTAAATTTTACATATTTATTTAGATTTGGAAGCAAATCAGTTTTGATTTGTAATTAAAAGAAAGTGAAATTGATATTTAATTAATTTGAAAATAAATCAATATGGAAGTTCATTTCAAATAATTTTTTTTCTGTATTTTTCTGAAGCTGAAGGTCTTGAATTAAAAATGTAATTACTTTTGTTTATTTATATTTCAGCGATTCTCTGCATGAAGTTTTCAGGGAAATGTGTGAATTGCTATTTTTTTTTGTTATATCTAGATCATGAGTAGTGCGATTCAGAAACTTTTATTACGAACATTCCAATTTAAAAAAACAAGTATAACGATATTTTATCGAATTCGGTATTCGGTAATTTTCCGACAAAAATATTCGGTAGGATAAAAATCGTTATCTGCGATGATTATTTGTGTGCTGTTAACTTCATCGCAAACTTTGGACTCTTCTTGTAAGCCATTAGCACTTTACAGTCAGTGCAATTAAATTCACACTTGTAAATAGAAGTTTTTTCACACACAGTGGCCTTTAAATCTTTATCACTCATTCATGTCTAATTTGCTAATTAGCTTACTAAAAACCACTAAAAAAGAAACTAAAATGCCTTCAGCAAAAGCTTTTAGATCAGTCGAAACTGCTTTAAAGTTTAATATATTTTTTTTTAATTTAACACCCCACCCATTTCAAAAGAAAAATTGTTTAAATTGATTTCTGTCAGATAAAAGGAATTAAAAATTCATTGGTAATTTCAAAATGATTAATTATATTTAAATTATAAAACCAACAACATGAAAAGAGGAAATAACCATATCATGCCAATAAATAGATTCTTCATGATACAATCAATCAAGCTGATTATTAATGGTTTTTTGTTCAACTTACAACTTAATAAATCAATAATTAAATGGAAAATGACTTACCAAAGTTCTTTTCATTGATGATTCCTAAAAGAAAAAAAGTACAGAAAAAAAAACAATTAGATAAAAAGTTATAAAATTTTAAATCAAATATGTAGTTTTATGTTAAATTGTAAATAATAATCAAAAAAAATTAAAAAAAAAATGTTTTAAAAAATTAAATTACCCAACAAACATTTTAATTTAAAAATAAATTATTGATGGGTGATAATAACTTATAATGAAATAAACAAACATAAACAGCAAAAATGTTTTTAGAAGGCTATTTTGGGGTGGTCTACTTCCTCTGCGGAATTAGCTTCAGAGAATACATTAACTCAACTCGAGAGTGAAAAATTATTAAGCGGCTTGTAAGCATTCAAATAAATTTTAACTTAAAACAAAAGTTATTAATTAATATTATTCAATAAAAAAATTGTTTTTATTTTTAATTATCCGATATTTCGATTTTCCTTTGAAGGTCTTCTTCAGGGAAATTTATTTTATTCAAAAGAAAGTCGATATAGCGGATAATTAAAAATAAAAACAATTTTTTTATTGAGATCTTAAGCGTGAATAGTATTAATTAATAATAAATTTATAAGATCGAATAATTTACTAAAATTATCTTAAAACAAGAGTTTTATTTTGACATCTCATTGTCGACAAAACTTACCCACAACAAAGTATGTGAGCAATTTATTTTATTTTATTGAAATAAATTTTACTCATCAATTTTTTTATTTCAGTGGCATTTTATTTAGCAACACTACCCGATACGGTTGGGTCGGGTCAGTCTTTTATTACATGAGTCGGTCTCCTTAGACTTTAGAAAGCGCATGTAGCAATTTTTAGACTAATTGCTTTTCAAATTGAAGTTAAAAAACCCAGCCATTCACTACTTTATAAAGTGGCTCAGCCTTTGCTAGCATTATTAGCAGAGACGCCAACTAAAGCGGTACATAAATTATTTTAAAGCAAAATTTAAGACTTAAATTAAGTACAGGTACACATTATTATAAACAGTGGCAAGTGAAATTCGTAAATAAAAATTATATGGCGACCTTCCTTGGATTATATGTGTGAAATTTTCTTAACCCACAAACAAACAAACCAAAAATTAATTTTATTTATATAGATGTCTTCTTCTTTTGCTGTTTACAAAGACATCATCATCATCATAAATGTCTTAAAATGACAAGTCAATACAAAAGCATGTTACTTTAGATTGTAAACATGATTATTATGATAATAATGATCATATGATGGCGGTGTTTATGTTCATTTCTGTTTGTCAAATTTACTTTCATTTTGCACACTTGTTTAGGTTTTGTGGTTGTGGTTTTTAAGTGAGAAAATATTAAAACAAAAAAAAAAAAAAACAAAAGCACATAAACATATGTACTTCAAGAAAACAAAAGCAAAAGTTAAAGTAAACATTCAGTAAATTGTTTAAAAGTGAAATTAAACTTTTTAACTTGTTTGTTTATCATCAGCACTCATAGAAAGGGATTGTCTCTGACAATCTTACAAATTAAATAATTTTACTTAAACGCTTATTAAATATTCTTAATTAATTATGTTTTTTCTTTCTATTTAAATTAGACATTTTTCCTCTTACCTTATAATTTGTAATTATAATTTAAAAGAATTAATAAATATTTAATAAATAAATTAGAAATTTTTTTTTTAAATTTTTTTTTAATAATTCATTGAAACGGCTATTTTTTAAGCCTGAGGTCGTATTATAAAAATAAATATTTTTATCGATATTTCCCTCCAACTTTGTGTAGCTTCTTCAGCATACTATTCCAAATCAATTAATGATTTAATCATTTTGTTGACTAGCTAACTAAAGAAGTTTTAAGAAATTAAAAAAAAGCGAAAACAAATTCTTGGACAATTTTCAGTTTTCAATTTTTAAACGCGTATAACTCGTTAACTATAAGTGATAAGTTATATGTACAAGCAAGCATGGTTTTTATAGGTATTCACTAGGGCTTTAAGAGAGTATAAAATTTTGCAAAATCCCATGAAAAATAAAATAAGCTGTTAGCGTTTTAAAAATTACATGTCCGAGGTAGCCTACTTTACAAGCTCCCAGCGACTTTCCTGGAGGGAAAGAGATGCTCTGCGTTTAAACTTAAGTTTCAATAATCTTCTGCTATGTCTGAGTAAAATGTCATGCATTTCGGAAAAGCCGTTTAAAAACGGCTGAATTATTTCCAAAATATTTTGATTCTGCCCCACTGTATTTTGTGTAGCTTCTTCAGGATATGATTTCAATTAAAAAAAAAAAAGTCAAATAAATTTTTTATTATTTTTATTACTAAGCCATATGTGCACGCTTTCACTATTCCAGCTCTAGGCCTCGACTGAAGCCTTATATAATGAGAGCTTTCCTATCTTCTCTTAGTAGTCTTGTTTTTCAAAAACCAGACAGTTACAAAGTACATGTCCTGAAATTTCGTCATGTAAACCACAAGACCTGATCCTAGTATTTCTTTTCTGGCGATAAAACCAGCTTGACCAAAAAACTATTTATTTTAAATAGTTTTTTTGAAAATAAAAAATTTCTCAGTTGTTTGTTTTTCCGTCACAACTTCTATCACATCGTTAAAACTACTGAAGCAATTTAAAAATGATGTAGGAAATTTTAATGCAAAACTTTCGATTTTCTTTTTAAACAAACCTTCTTTTGAAGCTAGAACTAGACTTACTAAAACATTTGCAAAACAATAGGTTTTTTCTGACTACAGCAGTCAGGTGACTTGCCCTTACTCCTAATTCTTATTTTAAAAAGCTTGCGTTATTGCTTTTACAGCATGAATTTTAATAATTTATGTAAAAAAGTATGTGCGCTTTTAAGCGTGCTTTTGTACTTATACCAAATCAGCTGCATTTTACTGTCATAAAACTATTTCTTTTAATAAAATAAAAAAAAAATTTAAGAACAACCAGTCACAAAACAAACTCTCTCAAGCAAACAATCCAAAACAAAAGACTTAAGAAACATACATAGTACTCTTTCCAGGGAACGTGAACAAATTTTGTGTTTTATTATTTTATTTAAAAATTTATTTTAGCTAAAAATTAAGTCATAATGAAAGAGTTAAGTCTAAGGAATATAGCAAAATAGTATTCTTTACGATATTTTTTTTTAATTTTTTTATTCTGATTTTTAATGTTTCTTTGGCCTTTTTATTAGTAATTAATTTCCAAAAATCATTTATTTTAACTTCAAGCTTGAAAAGCGATAATTAAAAAAACATTTTTGGATTGTAAAGTGCCCTGTAGTGGTTAGTAGTGTAATAACCTATTAATCTGAGAATTACAAATTCAAATTCTGCCTAGACCCTGGTAGCCAATGGTCAAAGTCCCCTGTTATTAAATTCTAATAATAAATAAATAAACTAATTTTTGGGAATGTGGCATTACGGCCCCTGAAATTCTTCATCGCAAGAAACAACCTACACAAGCTAAAATAGAATAAAATTTACGAATTGAATAAATATCACAAATATATTTAAAAAAACACAAAAGAATTTAATTTCTATTTTAAATTTAACAAAAGCAGCCTAAACAAATTTTTAAACTTTTGGCTTTTAGTTAACAAAAACAAAACTCAGTTTTAAATAAATTTTTATTTGAAAAAACCGGTCATATAAAATTAAAAAAAACTTATTATAATACATAATAATAATAAAATTAAATATAAAAACTGCAGCTCTCACTTTTACTTGCACAAAAAAAATTATTTTTTAAGTTTTGTTTTATCTAAACTAATTTAAAAGAATAACGTTACTGACTGACTGATTGACTGACTGACTGATGACTGACTGCCCGATTGCCTGACTGCTTGACTGACAGACTGACTTATCATCATCGTCCAGCAGAAACGGCTAAAGCTATGGGCTTGAAATTCGGTGAGCAGGTTCATGTCAGAATGTGTAGGACGAATAAGAAGGGATTTTTAGAAATTTTAATATTAAAGGGGTAAAAAAGGGTAAAACTGGGTAAAATCGAAATTCTTATATCTCCGGAACTATTACAGATAGAGTTAAAGTTCAAACTACAAAATATTCTACTAAAAAAAATAAGCGTATGGGAATTTGGTACTATTTCGATATTTGTACATTTACGGGATAAAAAGTGTTAAAACTAATGTTGGTATGTTTTTTTTTAAATTCTAGCAAATAAGGGTTAAAATACTTTTATTTCAAAAAATTTTTAAAAATAGTCCAAAGTAACTTTTGAATATTTGGGCAGTAGATTACAAATCTAGACGACTTCTTGTTTAAAATCCCCATCCCACAATCTTTAATGGTTCGTTGGGAAGTTGCTAAAATCACTTAGAGCAACAGCACTGGGGTATATGGAAATTTGATTGGGAAAATTCAGCACCATAAAAATTGTGGCAATTGTGCGATTTTAGCTAAAAGGTTTAAAAAATTTTCTAAAAATGGTGAGAGCAATACGACTGCTAAAATTTCTCTACGTATTTTTGTAAGTATTGCTTTCACACTATTAGACTTTTTCATTTGATTTAAATTTTTCGTTTTACAGTGTAAAACCCTCTTTAGTAAATATAAGCCTGTCTCGCTCTTAAAATTTAATACTACTTTTTTGTAGCAGTTTTTTTATTACATAAGATTTTCTTATAAAAAAAAGAAAAATTAACGAAAACGAAAAATTTTTGAGGAAACCATAATTACAGCAAGAAGTTTTAAAGCTGCTTTAATAATGTCTTCTTTAAATAAATTTTTCTACAAGCAGCATGATTTGTGGTCACCATCAAAAGTGCTCATTAACTGCAATTACATAACTTATTTTTCAAATTATCTAAGGTAGTTTTATTCTGCTGTTAATGGTACTTGTGGTGATAAGAAAAGCAGCATTAAATATTTACCACAAAACTTCATTAGCGTGTTTAATGTCATTAAGACTTTAAAAAATGTTATGTTAACACACTAAAAACAAAAAAAGAGATTAAGGAGAGAGAGAGAGAGACAGTTTGCGAGAGTTGATGTTTAACATGAATGTCAGCATAACAGTTTTTAACTCTTTTTTGTTGCTTGCAGAAAATAAAAAAAAGAAATTTTTCAACAACAATTATTTAAGTAAAAATAAAGAAAACTGCTGTAGCCAAGATTCAGTGATGATATAAACATCATATCAAACGGACGTGTTGCATTTCATTCAGTAGTTTAGTATTTCAATGTGCTGATTTTTTTTCTCTTCCTCTTCTGCTTTCAATATTTTATTACTTTAAACTAAGAAAGAAAAGCAGCTGTAAAACAAAACTTTAACGGTTAAGAAAACTTCACAAAAAAAAGAGTAAAAAAATATTGCAAATTAAATTTATGAAAACACAACATAAACACAATTTGTTGCTTTTGACAAATTAAGCAGAATATTTAGCTGTGTTGAGAATTTTGGCCAAAATTTAATTAGCAGCAGCAGTAGCAGCTACAAAGTACCAGTTTGCTTTATATAGCTGCTCCGAAGAAAAAAAACCAAAAAAATAGCTCTCTAGCTAATATACTAAATGACTGTCTAACTGGCTAACTGGTGTTGGTGGTAGTTTGTTTGAATGTTATGCTACCAGTGAGTACGCGGCTGGCAATATTTTGTGCTCCATGCTAAAGTGAAAGTTGATGTTAAGCATAAATTCAAAGTCCGTTATCTTTTTGAAGACAATAATTTTGTACAAACTTGGTCAATGCTTAAACATTTCATATTGTAACGTCCAAGCGTGCAGACGTCTCTCAAACTTTTTTTTTTTTTTTTAATTAATAAACGGTACACAGCAGTAAGCCACAAACAAAACCACTTTGCTTAGTTTTGAACACTTTTTCGTACTTTCGCGTTCACAATAGAAAACAAGCAGGTGTATGTAAATTGAGACAACACGACATTTGGTTATTAAAGACATTCTTTACTACACAATAAACAGCGAGTGTAACATTACTATGAACCCGCTCATTCAAACATAGATTGAATGCTTTTAACCATTAAATAAATAAAAATTAAGCAAATTTGCTTAAAACGACTTTTAATCAGTTATTTTATTAAGAAAATTTTTTATTAAAATAAATTGAGCTTTTAAACGCGAGTGTGTTTTGTTTGTTGAAAAAGACAAAAAGAAAACCAGGAATTTCTTTTATAACGTTAAATGGAGTAACACAAAAAACCAACAACAACAACAACGCCAAACAACTTTAAGAATATAAAGTGCAAAAAATAGCAAAAAAAAATTTAAAAAAAAAAGAAAGAAAGAAATACTATGATGAAAAGAAAACTAATTATGTTTTTTATACAAGAATTTCTCTTGCATTAAAATTAAAATGCAACAACGAATTCAATAACACAACAACCATACGATAATTGTGCGTGTAGAATAGAAGCACAGAAATAGTAATAAAATACAAAAAAATAAAAATAAACGTTAATAAATGCATTACAGATAATAAAATAATAAAAAAATAAAATTAAAATAAAAGAAAACACACACACAAGCAAAATAATAAATAATAGAAACAAGTTTGTTGTTTGAGTCTTTCGTTTCAACGAAACCAGCTACAAAAACCAATTCATATAACAAAAACAAAACGGTTAATTTTAGAAATTCCTTAACACACATTATTCATGTTCAAATTTTAAATTGAAAACTCCACATAAAAATTATTTGAATAAATCACAACCAATTAAAGATTTTATTATTAATAAATCTAACAAAATGTTGTTAAGCTTAAATAAAAATCCGAACAACCATAGCAATAATAATAATATTGGATTGCCGTATAAGCGTTCCAGCAACACACAAAAGTCATTAAGCTCATTTGCCATACGTTGGGGTGTCACCGTTTTAGTTATTAATGCTGCTTTAATTAATCAAACAAATGGATTTAAAACTGTCAGTGGCGGTAAGTAAATGAGAGCAACTAATACGATGCATCAAATTAAGGCACACTTAAATAATAATAAAACACGATTTTGTATAGGGGCAGTTGCACAGTAAAAGCAACCAGAAATTTTTCTTTTAATCAGGGTTAAGTAATCCTGTCAAAATTATGAAAAATCATTTCATATTTTTACTCAAAATATTTTTTTTCATAGAAATTTGCTTTTTGTAACTCTTTAACTTTTAAGAGAACAACTTCGGTTGTAAAAACTAAATTTGTTTCCAAACAAAAATTCAGTTGCAATAATCGAATTTTTAATTATGACGATAGAAAATCAATCTTAAAGCTCATAATATTTTTAGCAAAACTAAATTATGGTTTATATTATGAAATTCTTGTCACTATAACTAAAAATAACTAAATTTTTAGTTAAAAACAAATTTAGTTCACACAACTGAAATTCTTTTCTATGTGCAGGTAGAGATAAAAGGTTGAAATAATCCTGAATACCTTGTAAACACATTAAATTTTTTGTCGTTGACTCTATAAAATTACTGTGAGAAAACAACTTCTATCGTAAGTATGTAACTTTTTAGCAACTAAAAAAATACATTAAGAAGAATTGATTGTTTTACTTATGACGAAAGTAATTCGGTTATTTCGACAAATATATATTAAAGACAACTAATTTAGATAGGAACAATTGAATTTTTCTCTAATAACAAAGAAACTAACTTCTGTTGTATGTAACTTTTCACCAACTATAAAAATACAGCTGGTAGAATCAAGTGTTTTACTTGTGACGAAAGTAATTCGGTTATTTCGACAAATATATATAAAAGATAACTAAATTTTAGACGCTATTATCGAATTTCGGTTGTAAAAATTGAAAAATTTTATAACAATCAACAACTGATTTTTTGGCTGATGACAAAAAAAAACAGAAAGAAAGAGAAATACATTATAAACCGTATTATCTAATTTCGGTTGTCACAATTACAAAAGTTCATAACAACAACTGAATTTTTGAATGATAAGAAATTTTGTTGTCAGAACCGAAGTTGTTTAGTGTGTGATATACTGCCCGGTTTTTTTTTTCTTGTGGGGACAAAATTTATTACGAATAAAAAATTAAGCCGTGATAACCATACTTTTTGGTTGTAGCAACCAGAATAGTACTAAATTTAATTCTCTTAAATTTATTTCAAGCAGAAAAAAATACCAATTTTCACTTAGTACATTAAAAAATTTGATTATCACAACTGAACTTTTTATTGATAACAACCGAAATTGTTTTTTTTTTAACTGTACAAAAAATAAGTGCAAAATTACCCACATTAATAAAAGGAAAAACGTTTACATTAAATGAACAATAAATTTAAAGACTTCTTTTTTAAGTAGGAAGGAATAGAGACAATGGGCCATAATCATAGTTACACTAAAGTAGATATCTTTTTAACAATGATTTTCTTTTTAATTTATAAAATTATTATGAACAAAATTCAGTTCTTAATAAAGACTACTTTTTTGTGACCAAAGAAAACAGAAAACTTTTTTTTTTTTTTTTGGAATATAAAAACATAAAAAAAACTTTTATTTAATTAATTGACGGTTAAAGATGATCATTACTCGTCTCGTTTAATTTTGTTTTTCGCTTCATCAGTGTGATGAAACACTTGAAATAAATTTTTGAAAAAAAAAATAACCCAAATCAAAAGAATACAATTTTTTAGCATTTAAAAATAAATGTAAGCTAAAAAATATATAATTTTTTGCTGAAATCGTGATGCAACAGTTAACACATTACTGTAAGTTTGGAAAGTATTTATTATGAGAAGGCTTGTCAAAAGTTAAAAATATTTTATAGACACTTTAGAAAGACCCATAATTGAAACAAATTTTTATGTTAGCTTTTGCTAACTTTTATACATTTTAAGAGCCGATGATCGTAGCTGTCAGTGCTCCTTAATTAGAATTAAAATCTGTTAGACTAAATAAATAAATATTAATTTTAAGTGAACATTTTATATTTCAGAATCAAATTAACTATTTTATTAAAAAAGAATTTTATTGGCTTGAATTAATTTAATTCCAAAGAAAAACTAATTTTATTTCCTCTAAAATTAATTTAAATTTCGACTTCAAGAATGATTAATGTAATAAGTTTGATTAAAGAAAAACCAGGTTAGATGTTCAATAAATCAATTTTCTTAAATCTTTTGCTAGCATTAACACTTTACCACAGCTGGATATTTCCATAGACAAGTGAAGAAAATTTTAAGCTTAAAAAATTAATAAGTAAATCAGGATATCTGCTGATTTTTCTGTGATGAGTGAAGGAAATGTTTAGTGTAGCAAATATGCACTCGAGCTTCAGACAATCTCCATTTCTTTTTTTAAGTTTGGGCTATTTTATTGTGTGTATGAACTTGTTTAAGCGCTCGAGCAAAGGTTTGGAAACAAGCTTTTTAAAAATTTAGCTAAATTTTGCTTTAAAAAAATTCATACTCAAGGTAAATAATTTTTACTTTTTTTAATTTTATTCTCAAAGTAGTAATAGGTGAAGCTTTCACCTTTTGACTAGAAAAGTAAACATTTAGGCGTCTTTCTTTTTTATTTAATTTTATTTTAATTGATTTTTTTTTTTTTAGTTAAACTTTTAAAGAAATTTTGTAATTTTGCTTTTTAAACAACAACTAAATGTAAACCAACAAAACTTTAGGAGGCCTAAAAAAAACTTTTGGTAAAAGATGTTTTTCTCGTATTATCTCATCTAGTCATTAGGCGCATAAACAAATTTTAGTAAAAGTTGTTTTGAAATTTTATTGGTGTTGTTTTTTTTTTGTTTGTGTTTGCAAATTTGCCAATTTTTTTCAATAACCTTTTTAAGTAAAACATTAAACGTGTTTTATTTTAACCCAAATTTTGTTAATCTTAATTCCTGTTAATCATAATTTTCCCCTGCCCCAATGCTGTACATATTTAGTTTCCGTTTCCACTGCTAAAGCATTTACGCATGCCCCAAACCGTTTCAAAAGCCTGCAAAACTAAAGCGAATCTTTTATATATTTACGAGTTTATTTTTATTTATTTTTTTTTTCACTTAAATGAACGACGATTATAAACAACAAAAATTAAATAAAAAAACATTCTTAAAAGTATTTGTGCTTTCACTACTGTTTGCTGCTGCTATAAAAGTTGTTGTAAAGCCATCAATGAGGACAACAATGACAACAGTGCCAACCAACAAAATAAAATAAATGAAAACAGACAGAAGACAGAAAACAATAAAAAAAAATGTAAACACTTTGCTTAAGACTACATGTTTTACAGTGGCATTAAAGAAAAGTCAAAGCCACGAACGACATAAACACACACTCACACATTTGTACTAATTTAACGCTTACACACAGTCACACATATCACTTAACAACTTAGCAAGTTGGCAAATGGTAACAAGTAGGTCTATCTTTTCTATTTCTATTAAACTTTTTGTTTTTGTAAATTTAATATTTTTTTTTTATTTTTTATTTGCTTTAAAATATGCCATGTTACACTTTACTTCTACTTCTTAAACTTGTCAGTCAGTTTCATTCCTTTATTGGCAAATGTTATAATAAGAAGCAAATAATAAATAATAATAAAAGTAACTTAAGCTCTTCTATAAATACTCTTGTAATTACTTGTGCTCTTGTTTGTGTATTTATTAAGTGTTAATTTAATTAACCTTAGAAAGTAAGTGGTTTTGTTTTCTGTTTTTTTTTATGAAAATGAGAGTTTCAGAAAAAGTTTGTTTATGCAAACGAGTATATTTCTAAATTAATAAATTTCTAAAAATATTGCCAAATAAAGAAAGTTTCAATTTTTTTATAATTTATTTAAAAACAAGTAGAATTTTGTAAGGCAATTGAGCCCTATCTATAGTCGGTGTATTTAGTGTTCAATGAGTAACAATCAAAAAGTAATAAAAACCTCCAAAAATTAAACTGTTATTTATAAAAGTGGTACAAGTCCACTATTTTAAAAAAAAATTAGTCAACAGTAATTTTAGTAAGTTGGTGTCTGTAAGTTATTAAAATTACTGCTAACTTATTTTTCTAAAAAATTGGACTTATACCATTTTAAACATAACAGCTCAATTGAGATTTTCGCTAACAAAAAATTTAAATTACAAAAAATATGCCATATGAACCGCCAGCGCAAATGATCTTTTGTTGCGTTGACTGTGCCTTGTTCAGTGAGAGCCAACAAGCAGCCTACCAGAAGTCTTGCTAAACGATTTTGTTCTAGTCTAAAAATTTTTGTTGTAAATTTACAATTCTTGGCAAGCAACACATTTTACATGTAATCAAACATGTTGCAAGTTTCCTGGTTCTACAGTAATTTTTTTAAATTTTAAAAATGCCTTCCTAAAACTAGCCGCCTTTAATTAAATTTCCATATTCAACATTAAATTAATTAAAACCATTTAAAAAAAAATTAAGTTTAAAAATATAAATTTCAACTCTCAAAACTATAAAAAAAAATTAAGATTAAATTCAGATTTTATAAATTTTCTAAAAAAAAAAAAAGTTTTGAAATTTTCATATTTACAGCTAAACTCTCTATGAAGAAAACCATCTACTTCAGTGGTGTGATTCAGTAACTTTAATTACGAACATTCGTATCTAAAAAACAAGTAAATATAACGATATTTTAATGAATTCCGATCAAAATATTCAAAGTTTGCAACGAAGTTAGCAGCAGACAAATAATCATCGCAAATAACGATTTCTATCGTACCGAATTCAATAAAATATTTTAATTTTTATATAATTTTTTATTTTTATATAATTTTTCATTTTTAAGTCTATTAAACTTTCTTTTTATTGAACCGGCTGGTTTATTAAGATTAAGGTCCTACTATAAAAATTTATTTTTATATTGATATTTCCCGCCAAAAATAAATAAAAAAAAATTTTTTAATACGACCTCAAGCTTAATAAGTGTCATTCTAATTATATAAGTTTTTGTAGTTTTTTTTTTTTTTTGATATATAAGAAGAATGTGAATATTTCGCTAACACAGTGAAGGGTATATAAGACTCGCCACAGCCGATTTTAACTAATATAAATTCTTTAAAACTGGTATTTAATTTATGAAACTGTTTTTGTGACAACATGGTATATGAGAAGTCTTACGTTCAAAAATTTAAAGCCAAATGAACGATAAGACAAAAGTTAGTGAGCCCCGTTATCAATGGAAAATGGGTTTTTTTTCGCTTTCTCTGCTCATCAAAATAAGGAGCCTGCCAGTAAGAATAAAATTTAAGATTTTATTCGGTTTATATTTTTTATGAAATTTTTAAGAAGAGAAAAGTTTTGAAATTTTTACTATTTAATATTTTTTTTTTCTTTTTTTTTTTTGAACTTGAAAAAAAATATTTTTGAAATTGAAACAGTTTTAAAATTTATAAAAAGAAAAAAATATTTTTTTAATCAGATATCTTGTGAACTAACCTGTTTTATTTGTTTGATGAGGCAAGTGCGATGAGATGTTTGATTGTAATTCCTGAAATTCTTGTAGCTTAAAAAATCACTATTTTTAACACACTGCAGTTCAAATTGTAACGTTTTTTTTAATAAAATTTAGTTTATTAATACCCGGCACTCGCGACATAATCATTAACATTCGCGAAATTGTTTACACACTTTGGTTTTACTTAATCCCGAACTCGATGACGTTCACGCAAGATAGCTTTTAAACGATTGCCAACCCCTTGACGTTTAAGTATGTCAGCTTTTTTAGTGTGACCAAAATATTTAAAGTCACTTCACACACTTCAAGATCATAAATACCTAAAACAAAACAGAACAGAAAAAAATTTATTATTTTATGATAAGGATACACACGCAAATAAAATTGTAAATATTTTTTTAATACCTTCATCTGGCAACTATTAGTAATTTCTAAAGGCATTAAATTTTAAGGCAAATGATGCTGTTTAGAGAATAATAAACCTATAAAAACAAACTAAATCCTATTAAAAAAACGAGAATAAATTGAAGTACAAATGTCGTCTTGCGTGATACTCCTTTTACAATCATGTTTTTCTTAACTTAAAAGTGTTAATAGTTTCTGATACATTGTTGTGTATAATTACGATTTAGCTACAATTTAACGATTTATTAGTTTCTATAATAACTTGGCAAACCACTTATAATAATAAGAACCGGAGAAGCTACCGCAATTAAGCAATTAAGTTCTACATATATTTTTTTCTTTGAATTTTTTTTGTTAACTGAAAATCTTATTTTATTTGAAATTAAGGCAAATTAAGGAAATTTATTGAGCTTAAAATATTTTTTTAAAAGGTTTCCTTTTTCTAGTTTCATATAAAAATCGATAAAATTAATTTACAATTCTTGGAATCTTTGCTTTTGAAAAGAAAAAAAAAATATCAAGAAAAATTTTAATTCCGAGAATCCCTAAATGTGAAATTTTCTATTAAATTAATCATTCAAAATATTTTTTTAAAAAGTTTTCTTTTTGTTAGTTTATTTGACCTTTTTCTTTTTAACTAAAATGGCTATTTTTTAAGCTTGAGGTCGTATTGTAAAAATTTATGCAATACGACCTCAAGCTTAATAAAATAGCCGTTTTAATTAAAAAACTGTTTTAATCTAATTTCATATAAAAATTGCTAAAACTTAATTTGTAGCTCTTGAAATCTTTGTTTTTAAAAAGAACAAAAAAAATAATTTTAATTCGGAGAATCCAAAAATGTGAAATTTTGTTCATATATATGGACCTTAGTAATTTTTATTAAATTAATAAAATGCATTGAATAAAAAAATTAATTGAACCAACTGACGTTAGAAATGAGAACGGTGAACGACAGTTTGACTAACTAACCTTCTATTTTGATGTAAATAGCAAATTTTTAACGCTCAATTTTGAGGAACGCAATATGAGCGCTAAACCAGGTATGCCTGTATTTATTAAATTTTTTTTTTTTTTTTTAATTGATAAAAATCTACGTGTGTACAAGCATATGAAACCATAACTTTATTACAATTTCTAGACCAAACTTGTATTTTGACAAGCAAAGTGTGTGTGTGTGTGTTTAGTAAAGTGTAACATAATCTAGAAAATAGTTGTAGTAAATAATTGTTATTAAGACTTCATTCAAGTTTTCAACTTGTTTTAAGAAATTATATGTGTGTTTTTTTAACTTCATGCAAGCATGCAAATGGGGTTTTTTTTACATTTAAAGGTAGTTTCACAAATCAGGCTTGATATTTTTCTTTTTAAATTAACAACACAATTTTCATATTTGTGTCATACTATAAAAATACCAAATGAAAAGCAAAAGAGTTGAAGAGAAAGAAAGAATTTCTATTACAATAAACTTGAATTTCTGGCAGCTAGTCAGTTAGTTTACTTATAAACTTAATATTTTACATATTAACAAGTGACAAATGCACATACACCTTTAAAAATTTGTATGATTTTCTTTCCAACTTGTTAGCATTTTTCTGGCATTTAGTCAACTATTTCAAGTTTACAAGAGAAGCATGAAAGAAGTTAGTTTTTACAATGATGGCAAAAGGTAAAAATGGTACACACGCACACAAACTTACAATGGAAAATTATTAATTTAACAGACAGTTTGTTTAAAATCACACAAACTATAGAAAACAAAATTATTAGGCACTCAGAGCTCTTAGACCACAGCAGCTGTAAACAAAAAATTTTATAATAGAAAACAGAAAAATTTGTACTCATAAGATTTATACAATTAACAAAAAAAAAACAAACATAATTTACGCTAAACATTTAGCTGTGGCTGTGTGAGTGAATATTTTTCACTTACTAATTTATGGAATTTAAATATTTTTCTTTCTTTTTTTTCTCTTCATTATTAAGCTTTGTTGAATAAATTACCAAACACTTTCTTTTCCATGGACAAAAATATTAAAATGAATTTATTTTATTACTAATATAATTCCATAAACTTAATTATGATTATATAACAAAAACAAAAAAAAAATTGAATATTATACCAACAATTAAGCGGCTCTTATTCATTTACGAAAGTTTAGTTGGATAATATTAAATGGAGGTTTGTTTGAAAAGCAAAAGTAAAAGTTTTTTTATTTTAATTTCGGCAGATTCTACTTTTGGTTTGTGTTTAAAAGAGCCCAGCTAAATTATGAGTAATAGTTTTATAATGAGAGTATTTAATTCAAAAGAAAATGTTTATAATATTTTTAAAATTAATTTAAAGGAGGTTACCCTTATCCAAAAATAATTTTACTTTATAGAAATGTTTCATAAATTTTACTTTAAAGTCCACGTCAATTTTTTTATATAAAAGCATAAATGCTTAATGGCCTAATAGAAAGTCATACTATAATTATTGGGTTGTTTCGGAAAGACTCCCGACAGAGGATTTAATTGTATTTTTTTAAACCCAACTTTACACTTAAGCTTTGCAGTAATGGCAAATCAATTGTTTACATCTTGGGAGTATAAAAAACAAAAAGATTTAAAGGTTATGTTAATATCGTATAGACACCACTTTACTAAATTTTTTAAAAAGTGGACTTGTACCACTTTCAAAAATAACAGCTATAACAGCTTTGCAATAATATGCTTAAATCAATGTTATTTGCTTTAAATTAAAAATTTTTATAAATTTTTTATCAGTTGAAAATTGCAAAGAAAAATTGTCTGCATTTGAATGTCTCCCCTTACCAAAATTTTTTAGTTATTCAAACAATTCAAATTAATCATTATTATATTATGGTGCCTTTAAACGCCACCATACTTGGAGTATCCACTAAAAGCCAAAATCAAATAAAAGGTATAAGAAAATCCTATTAAAAGTTTTACTTCATTTTAAATGTTGTTGTTAATGTCAAGCACGTTTTGTGTGTGAGTGTAAGTGAGTAATCGCCTGTATCTGTAGAATACATCAGAGTACCTAAGTAAGTGAATAATTTTTTTTATTTTTTCTTCAGTTTTTATTTTCAGCATGACTTTTTATTATTCTTGAAATTACTTTCACTCTTTTGCAAACGAAATAAAAAAAGTAAAATGTTATTTGTTTGCTGAAATTTATGTATTGTTTAAAAGCCACTAAGGTTATACTGGTTTTTTGTGTGCACTTGTGTGTGTGTGTGTGCGTAGTTAAAAAGCATAAAGAATTTTATTGATTACACTAAGCTACAAAACTTTTGTGTAAAGTTTCTTTAACAATAGAAATCTTGTATGAAAAGTACCCAAAAAATCTAATGTTTTTCATATAAATTTTCTAGACGTTTTGATAGTTTGTATTATAGAAACCGCATATTAATATTTAATTTCCAATAGACAACAAACTTTTTCAAACTTGCTAGTAAGAGTATAGTATAAGACTCTAGATATTGGCAAATAGGAGGCTCAAATGGAATCTTATTTCAAAGCAAAAAATTTCCCATTATTTTTAAAAGTGGTATAAGTCCACTTTTTTTTATAAAAATGAGTCATTTGTAATTTTAGTTAGATGGTGGCTATATTTTACTAAAATGACAGCTAAAAAATTTTTTTATATTTTTTTTATTTATTTTTTTTTATTTTTTATTTTTTTTTTTTTTATTTTTTTTTTTTTAAGTTATGACATTTTAGTGAATTGAGTCTTTTTAACTGCAGTTTTTGCTCTTCCTTAGTGGATTATATTAAGCAAAATGAATTAACTTAACTATTGAACACCAACGTTGGTGTTCTTATTTAGTTTTGCCATTTCAAAATAAACGCTTGAAGCTCTAATTTAGATTGGCTTGTAAGTGGTTTAGGTCATTAATGATTACCCTGGCTTTTAATTGAAAACAAAAATAACCTGCTGTCATAATAAAATTCCTTTATCATTGTTTAACACAATTCAATGTCAATGCAAAGAAGTGTAACGAATGCTTTATTAAAAAGTTAAAGTGTTTTTCACCACTTAAATGCATTTCCGCTTCAACTTCTTTTCTTGTAGTCAATAATGTGTGAAAGTTTTCAAACACAATCAACCACAATTAACAACCATTTAGCATTAAATGCTGTTTAACAATAAATCACTTTAGTTTTCCGCACACACAATGAGTTGACAATAATATTTTCCATAAAATGGAATTTTCTTTTAAATAATTATATTAAAAAAAAAAAAACAAAAAATTATAAGATAGTAAATGATTTAATATTTATATGAGGTGTCATATTAGAAAGTGGTACAAGTCTAGTTTAAAAATAATAAGTTAGCGGTAATTTTAGTAAGATATAAACACCATTTTTATAAAGTAGACTTATACCACTTTCAAAAATAACAGCTCAAATTTGACTAAAGAAAAATATGGAATAGCCTGAATTATTTGAATCTGAAAAGTTTAGTAGACCGTCTGCTTCGGTATCCTTGCTTTACAAATTCAAGCTTTTTTAGATTTCAGACTGCCTAAGCTTGTCGAATATAAATTTAACAAAGAATTAAAATTTCACTTTCTTAACCACAAGATTCCACACTCTAGTAAAAAAAAAACTTTATTTGTTGTGATTGATTTATTTTATTGGTATTTTGTTGTTTGTATGACATGAGCGGCATTCAAATAATAAAGTAAATATTTTTACGTGCGGCTTTAAGTAAATAAATGTAATTCTTTATAAAAAAAAAATGCATGTACGTGTGTCAGTATGACTGCAACTATTTATAAATATTTTTTTTAATATTTTTTGGAGCCCTCACACTTCTGCTTTCCTTTACAACAAAAACAAATACCTTTCCTCTTATAATTTTTAAGTGTTTATGATGGGAATATGACACTTTATTTATTAAACACAACACACGTACTAAAGAGCTTAGAAATTTTTACTTACACACATACACACTTTTAAAAGTTTAACTACACAGTACTCGTTAAGTTAATAATAATAATAAAAACAACAACAACAATTTAGTACACAAACAGGCTAGACAAATGAAAAATTATGACTAGAGTAACTTTCGTTGTATGGGATTTCAATGACGTCATTATTACAATTTGGCAAATAATGTTTAACCTTAAATTAAATTAAATTAAATTAACAGTAATAAAACTTTCACTTGAAAGCATAGAAATTTCTTTTGGCCAACCAACACTTTTGCTTTTGCCATTGCTGGCAATTATTAAGATAATAAAAGCCAATTTAAAAGAAGCAGAAGACAAGAAAAAATATTTGAAGAAAAACCAAGCCAAGCAGTGCAGGCTCGTGTTGTTCTTTCATCACAAAGCAAAATCATGATGCCCAAAGAGACGTAACTGAGTGTACTCGTACTGGTGTACATCCGCATTTAGATTTTTTCAACGAAGGAAAAAATATTTTTTTTTAATTTTTAAAAAATATCGCTAAATTTGTTTATGCTGCAATGGCCTTGAAAAAAAATCATTTACTCCTGTAGTTTATAAATTTATTTTAAAAAATTCCTTTTAATTTATAAATATTAGTTTTATATTTAATTTTAAAAATGAAAGATACTCTTAAGCCATATGGAACTTATTGGCAGTTGCTTACAAAACGCGCATTAAAGTGCCAACATTTATTTTAAAAATAAACTTAAGCCGTTCACACTAAACCACCATTAATTCTGGCGACTGCACACTAATCTACAGAATGAAAACTAAATTTTTTTAATTAAAAATATCCCAGCAAACCTAGAATTTTATAGAAATTTAACAGACCTTTTAGAACTGATATCAATACTGAAAGAAAAATGTTTCATAAATAAAATGAAACGATCTTATTAAAAAGTTTTACTGATTCAATGAAATAGTTCATAATTTAAGTGAATTAATGAAATTATTTCATTAAATTAATGAATATTTTATTGCATTTATAAAATTTTTTATTTATTTGAATAAATATTTCATTTTTATGAAATTATTAATACAATTAATGAAATTATTTCATTAAAAAAATTAATGTTCCATTTTGAATTAATGACAAACTTCAGAAAATTCTCTCAGTGGAATGCTGCTAATAAAATTATGCAAATTTGCAAAGCTTCTGCACTTTATGCAAATAAAAAAAACATCTACACTCTTAAATAAAAAATTTAATTAAATTTTTGAATGTATTAAATCTTAATTAAATTTTTATTTCTCTCATTTTGCCGTTCCCAGTTGAAACTATTACAAAAAAATTCATAATTTCCTTGACTGTTTAGTTTAATTTCTAACAAGAGGCGCAAGCGCAGGCAGTCTGCCTAAATATGAACACATTTAAATTGCTGCAAACGTTTGTACTACATAATAAATACGCGCACAAGTTAGTGTGATAGATGTACACATGATTGTGATAGTTAAAAATGTAACAGTAACCCAAATAAAGAGAATTTCTTGATGAAGATGCTGGTTATTTCCCAAAGACCGGTATAACAGCAAAACAGTTAACTAAATATTAAAGTCATAATGATGATGCCACTAAACGATAGCGGCTAAAATAATTTACAAAACTTGTCAGGCTCAATAAAGAGTCCAAAGAGCCCATCAAACTGCATGACTATCAATCTTTTATGTCTTTTGTATCACTTAATAATTAATTATACTCGTGCGTGTGCGTTTGTACACAATTATGAAGTTTCAAATGAGCTGCAGGATGTATAGAAAGGAAGCTGGCTGAGACATTCTCAGAAAAATTATTTTGTCTACCAGATGGTTGCTTGCCTCTTCTCTGTACATGTTACGAGTACAAAAAAACAGTCATAGAAAATAAAACTTGATTTTTATTAACCAAATTTGTTTTTATTTTTAAAATTTTTATTTTTTAGTGCAATTGATTTGTTTTGAAAATTGCATTTTTTAAAACAATTTATTTTCGTTTAACCCAATTGGCATTGGGCTTATTCGTATAAAAATTGTTAAAGATGAAGAGCAATACAAAATAATATATGTATCTGACTAATTTAATAAATATTGATGCATAAAAAACGTTAAACTAAATAAGTTGATGCCTCAAGTATGCATGCAACACACAATGATGTATTTACGTTTAAATGAACTGGAAATTATATGAGTTGTAGCAACAAATGATTTCGTTTTTCTTTTTAACTTGAATTTTAAATTGAGAATATGTGAGCACAATATGCCCGGTAGTTCATGCAGCACTAGAGTTTTATCAGTTGATCTATCACTTGCTAATATTTAAGAAAAAAAAAATACAGTGTTGTTAACTTAGTGCTTTTTAAATTTTTTAGAGTGCTTTTTTGCATATTTTTGTATTAAATTTTGTAACTCCCTTTTTTAGTGCTTTTTTCTGAGATTTAGATTTTCTTTTTGAAATTCAAAAATTGACAAGACTGGTATTAAAAATAAAAAAGTTTCGTTCGCATAATTGTATAGGAAACAAAAACAATACACGAAAATTCGTTTTCGTTAAGAATACAATTATGCGAACGAAGCTTTTTTTCAAGCAGTACAAAAAAGCCTGATACTTAATAAAAAAAAACACAACAATTTTATAAGAGAAGGCTTCTTGGCTTTGTTTTGTGGAAGATTTCCCCACACCTAAAAAAATAAGTTCGTTTATGAGAAACAAATTTGTTAATATTAAAAAATGGATGCTATGAATAGGGTAATTCAATTTGTTAGCGGCCAACAAATTAATCAGGAAGAACAAAGAATATTTCACAATGAAAAAATTGATTACAATGAAAAAAAAAAGAAAATGCATTTTTGAAAAAAAAAAAAATTAATCAAATTATGTTTTCATTTTTTTATTATTATTTTATTTATTAAGCAAAAGTTGTAAGGGAATTTCTTTAAACGTTGTGTTACAGACTTATTTGGGCAAATACAAAATGAATAAAATGGAAGTAGAATTACCTTCCTTAGAGTGTGGCATACTACTCTAAGGAAGGCCTTTAATGTTATAGCAACAACCCAATGACTGGAACACCCAAGCCACATCTAACAGGACGTTAGAAAAATCGGAGAGAATCCGAATGCAATTAAAAAGCTGTAAAGCTGTTATTAGATAGACCAAAAAACCGGGCAGTTATATGGCCGTCTAACCTCAGAACATGTACTTTGTTATTGAATTATTAGAAGCTGCTGGGTAATTGCAGCTAAAGTCATTGCTTTTCTTTTTGGTTTGTTTTTTGTTTTTTTTCTTTTCTTTTTATTAGAATTTCTAATGTATGCAAAAGTAATAGAAGCGAAACAGCTTTCCAAATCAAATCATAATGTAAAAATTGTTTTATTAGAAAATAAAATTAATAGTGTGCTAGTCTATTAGTCGGCGTATGGGGAGCTCAGTTCCCGCCAAAAATGATTCAAAACAATAGAGCGATTCACTATTCAATTTTAAAGAAAACTGTTTGGTTAAAAATAGTTAACCCTAAAATTGTTAACTGTCAGCCGTGTGGTTAAATAAAAGCCACAATTTGGTTGATGTTTACTTAGCCGCACAATAAGAGTGAATGATTCTTAATTAAAAAAAAATAATCTATACATATAAAAGAATAATGTTACTGACTGATTGACTGACTGAAGATTGAGAGATGGGACGTAAATCATTTTAAAGGGAAAGTCGTCTAGATTTGTAATCTACCGCCGAAATACTCAGAAATTACTTTGAACTATTTTTAAAAATTTTTTTTAAATTTCCATATACCCTCGTGCTGTTGTTTTCAGGGATTTTAGTGACTTCCGGACGAACCATAGAATGTTGCGAAATGGTATATACATTGAATTGAATTGAATTGATGAACATTTCATTCAAAAAATTTCTTTGATTCAGTGAAATATTTCATAAAATATGTCAATTACTGAAGTAGTTTCATTAAATGAATGAAATTATTTCAGTAAATTAATGAAATTATTTCATTAAATGAATTAATATTTCAAAGAAAATTTAAAAAACCAATCCAACTATGTTTTCTATTGAATCCAATCACTCTTATTATTGCTGTAAATTCTTTAAAACTGTTTTAAATATAAACTTAATTTTACTATTTAAAAAATAGTTTTGATTTCCAAAACACATTTAAAATAAATATAAATAAAATATATTGAAGACTTTAAAATTTGATTTAAAATTCAAAACATGTTCAAAATGATACTCATGCTCTACATAGAGAAAGATTAAATAAAAAGACAAATAAGATGATCAATTTCTTTTTTAAAATGTATTTAATACAAACATTCAATTTGTGTTTTTCTTTTTTTTTTTGAAACAAAATCACAAACTCATTAGTTTCATCAGCACTGGCTGGTGTAACGCACCTGCTAACCATCAACAAAACAAAGAAGAAAAAAAATGGTAGAAGACTTATTAACTTGATGTTATCATCTTTGTCACCGCTGTTTTTCATTGCAAAAGCCACCACCACAACACATTAAAAACCACAAGACATTTTACTCATAACATTTTGTATTCAAGTACAATAAATATAAAAAAAAAATTCAAAGAAAGTGAAACCACTCGGAAAAGAAATGATTATGTAAATGAGAACTTTCATTATTTTTTTTTTCTGGTGAATCAAAATGAGCAGCAACAATAAAAAATTAAATTTCATTTAATAGACCGGTCAGTTTTTCCCCAACTTGTTTACATTTCTGATATTCATGCATTCTACAAGTATGCGGGGATATAATAATTGAAACCTTCCCGAATTAAAAATGTTAATTTTTGTTAACTTTCTATTCTCGTAATTAAAAAAAAAAACTATAGTTATTTTCTGTATCAACTTGTAATTTAATAAGCCCTGTTTTCTACGAAATACTAAATTTTAAGACTGATAGATCAACTTAACCTGGACCTCGTAAAGATTTTAAAATTTCATATTCAATAAAAAAGTATTTTTGTGTTTATTTATTGCAGAAAGTCGCAAACTATTTGGTGGTTATCGTATAACACCAAAACAGTGTCGAGCAACAAAAACTTTGCCCAGCAGTGATCCCAGAGCTAAAGGTCCCACGATATGCATGTTTAATCATGAATGTGCTCAGCGCAATGGTGAAGTTGTAGGTGCTTGTATGGATGGTTTCTTATTTGGAGCATGCTGTCAGGTGCCCAAAAATCAGCAGCCAGAACATACTTTAATAAATGATGCTCAGAATTCGTACTATCATCAATATCAGAATCAAAAAATCCAGCAACAGGAAACAGAAACCAACAAAATTGTTTCGCAAGCCTACGAAACGTTTGCAGAAAACTCAGCTCAACAACAGCAATTATTGGAAAATAGTCAGACTGAAAACACTGGTTATGGCAGTACAATAAGCAATAATGTTATTGGGCCGTCCGCATCATATAATCAAGAAAGCCCGTTGGAAGAAATTAACACAAGTACGGGTACTGGTAGCAGCACCAATAGCGTTGCAGAATCTGCAGAAAATGAAGATGCAAATACCAACCTGGAAATTAATTACATTACAGAGTCTCAACAAACAAGTTTACCAAGTGAACCACCTAAAATTAATATAAAACAGGAATCTGTTAAGGTTTCATCACCTTCACAAGCGCCACAAAGTGATGATTTTGTGCTGCATGTTTTAAGCACTTTGCCACCAAAAGGTGGTAACAAAATTATTGCCTTTGCTACGGAAATTCCCACAAAGATTTCTAGCGGCACAACTGAGCACATCAGCTCCGAGTCAAACTCATTTGAGGAAGAAGCAATGGCAGCAACAAAAAAACCCGAAACTATGCCACAAACAGCAGCTGTACAGCCACTACAACCAGAAGCAAATTATCATACCGAGTCTGCGCAGCCACAAAATTCTGAACATCATACCGACGTTTTGCATGATGAGACGGAGGAATTATTTGGTGGAGCTAGTTTTACTCACAGTGATATCACACATCCGGGGGCAGATACTGAACTCATAGAAGATGATTTACAATTTTCTACAGGCTATGGCCCTCAGCCAGTTTTTGTGCCAGCTCCCCATAAATCACCTGAATCATACAGTCAGGATAATAATAAACACAACTCGCATATACTGGATGCCACAACCTCCTCTTCATCAATAACCACTCATGTAGATTCTATAGAAACAATAATACAACAATTAAATAATAATGATAGCAATCCAGGTCCAGCCTACAGTGTTATCAATCATCACGAACAGCACCAACAGCAACCACAACATGAGCAACATCCTCTTCAATCTGCTACTTATAATAACAAGCTTGAGGTTCCTACTAAAAGGCCTGTCTTATATAATGAAGAAGAAAATACTAAACACACATCATTGGCTTCAATTTCTTACAATGAAATACAGCAGAATGATAAACCAGACCCGGTAAATTTATATGGTGAAACATCTTCGTCCACAATTTTGTCATATGCACCACACACTAGTGAATCTACAACCGTCAATAGTGATGAGTTTGTACTCGAAGATCATACTATACCGCACAGTAGCTATAATGATTTCGATTTATCCAAGCATCCCACATCAGATTTTAATAAAATGCCCCCCATTGGCATAGCCTATCCAGTGGACATGTCGTATATAGAGGAGGAAGGCGAATTAGAGTCAGCAGTCCAACATGAAACACAACACCAAAATAATCAAATTTCAAATTTGAGTATCAAAAATCAGCAAAATGATAAGGATACACATGCGAATACGGCATATCAACCATCACAACAACAACACAATAGCCAAAGCAATGAAAATAAAATTTCACAATCACCAACAGTTTCAAATTATGTGGTCGACACTCATCAACAACAACAACAGCCATTAGCTACATACTCTTCCCAGCACGAGGAACAAAATCTTTCTCACCCCCAAACAATTGAAACCTTTGTAACCGATATCCACCAAAGACCCATCTCTTCCTACGTGGGAATGGTGACCTCACAAAGCTACAATCCGCAACCTGTACCCAATGAAGTAGTCGTATCATCTCACACCACTAAAATTGAAGAGAATGCCGAAGTCTCGACAGAGTACAAGCCCATTATAACCACCAATCAGATTATCACAACTTATAAGACTACTAAGAAGCCAGTACAACACACCTCATACACCAGACGACCAACTATTGTCACAAAGAAGCCAAGTGGTTATAAAAAACCTGCACAAGCGAACAATCAGCGTCCCACAACTAACACATACGTTTCTACAAATAGTATTATAACTCAACAACATTATAGCACTAAGCCCATTGAAACGAAAACCCCTTCACCGGCTGAACCCACAGTATCGTATAACCAGGGTATAAAGCAAAACTACATAATCAGCTCGGGCTCCACACCAAGACCAATTGTAACACGCAAACCTACAAAAAAACAAAATGTTAAACCTGCCTCAACGAGTTACATAACTGGACCGACAACACCCAGACCGCTAGTCACTCCTGCACTCCAATATGGGCAAGAAATCTCAATAATACAGGCCGATGATAAATTGGACTCTTTTGTGCACAGCACAGCTGAAAGTTTAGCTGCAGCTACTCCCGCGCAAGAAGCTGTATCTTATGATCCTCCTGTATTTATCAGTGCAGGATCCCTAAATCAAAATCAAAGGCCACAGTATTCCACACACAAGAAACCAGGCTTTGTGAAAGTGTCACCGACTCAAAGACCCCCAGCACCAACTGTGCTTATAACTCCTAAGCCCAGCTCTTTGCAAACATCGGCCACCAGCTTTACCACAGCTCATCACACTACCGCTGTGCTCCCAGGCTATGGCAGTACTTCCCTCTTATATAACTCTCTGATAACCAAAAGACCAGACTTTATAGAAAACTCTGCTGGTGATTATATGGGGATAAGTACTGTGAACTCAAATGATTTTGATGACCCAGGCTATTACGGTGCCGTTGACCATATTAAACCTGCAAATCCCCTCTATGTATCTGGTTCCACGAATGGCGTTTATCCAGTACCTACCGATGATAAACCTGCCTTCCCCGGTTATTATGGACCAACACCTTCTTATCCGGCTTTCCATGTGCCAGGAGAAAAACTAGAATCACCTATCGATGATGGAGTGTATACCTCCATCAATGACTTTGTCAATTTCCCACCTGTGCGTAACCCCAATCTAAGTATGTCCGCAACTTCTAGCGTTGTAACAAACGATTTTGATCTCTCTACTCCGGCTTTTGTTGAGGACAAAATACTGAAAAATAAAATGAACACTTTGGTAAACAAAATTGTAGAATCACTGCAGGGAAATTTTGAAGCCCTGGCCGAGATGATAGACGACAACAATACGACTGCTGTGCAAACATATCAAGCTGCTGCTCTAAACTCAACTTTGGTAACAAAAAAACCTACACGTAAGCCGACCACCAAAACTACAACTGTGAAACCCAAAGTAACCACTAAAAAAACCGTAACCAGAGTAACAACTAAGAAAACTGCTACCACCAGAAAACCGGATACAACCACTAAACGGCCAGCTGCTAAACGTACCACAACTACAACGAAAAGGCCAGCTACCAGGAAGCCAACTCGTAAAACCACTACCACGAAAGCTCCCATTGATTACGATCTGGCTGATGAAGAAGATGAGGAAGACATTAATCCCAGTGACAATGAAATCCCTGAGGAAGATGAATCCTATGGCGCTGGCGGCAGTGGACGTAAAATACGTAAGTTTTTAATATGAAATGAAATTACAAATTCAAGTGAACAAGATGGTTAGATTGGCAATTGGAAAATTTCTTTTCTTCCTAAATCATCCAATGCAAAACTAACACTAAAACAAAACAATTAAAATGCACTGCTCCCTCTATCTACATTTCAACTATCGCTTCATCTATGACAATTTCTATGACTCTTACAAATATTCAAATAGTACAACTGCTTAGTCATCTAGTAGCCATCCTGTAGTTTACTAACACATACTCTACCCCCAACCAATCTTTACCTTGAACTCCTACCTTAGACTTTTCCACTCCTTTCCGTTACATTTTTTAAAGACACATCTTTGTTCTTACTGTACTACTTTCCCTTTCTCCTAACCTAAACATTTCACTCCACATCAACAGAATGCGGCATGAGGCCACAAATTAAGTCGGGACGTATTGTTGGTGGAAAAGACGCCGCATTCGGTGCTTATCCTTGGCAAGTATTAGTACGCGAATCCATGTGGTTGGGCCTTTTCACAAAAAACAAATGTGGTGGTGTGCTAATAACAAATCGTTATGTTATTACAGCGGCCCATTGTCAGACCGGGTAAGTTTTTCGATGCTTCTTTAATGATTTAAAGCAGTAGAGACCAAGAAATTTTTTTTTAAATTCCAAATATTTTCCTTTTAAAGCTTTTTGGCTTACCTGGTGGCCGTTATGGGAGAGTTTGATATATCGGGTGATTTAGAAAGCAAACGCGCCATCACCAAAAATGTTAAACGTGTCATTGTGCATCGCCAGTATGATCCAGCTACTTTTGAAAATGATATTGCTTTACTGGAACTTGAGAGTCCCGTAACTTTTGACTCACATATCGGTAAGCCATTTAAGCAGGAGTGAGAAGGTTTTTTTATTTTCACATATTTATTTTTTTTTTTCATTTTGGTTAGTGCCCATTTGTATGCCTTCGGATATAGCCGACTTTACCGGCCGCATGGCCACCGTTACCGGTTGGGGTCGTTTGACATATAAAGGCGGTGTGCCCCCTATATTGCAAGAAGTACAAGTAAGTGCAACACATATTTAAATTTAAACGAGAAAAAGGTTTTTTATTTTATTTTTTTTTAATTCGTTTTCTTTTTTAGGTGCCCATTATTGAAAATAGTGTGTGCCAGGAAATGTTTCATACGGCGGGCCATGATAAAAAGATTCTGAATTCCTTCCTTTGTGCTGGCTATGCTAATGGCCAAAAAGATTCATGCGAAGTGAGTTGAATTTAAATTAAAAACAAAAGAATGAAATAAAATAATATTAATTTTTATTCTCAGGGAGACAGTGGTGGTCCTTTGGTGTTGCAACGTGCCGATGGCCGTTATGAGTTGGCCGGTACCGTATCACATGGTATTAAATGTGCGGCCCCCTATTTACCCGGTGTCTATATGCGTACAACATTCTATAAACCCTGGCTAAGAAGCATAACAGGAGTGAAGTAAACTATAGAATACCATTTTTACCACCTTCTCCTCTAAACTCCAGCTTTATTAACAATTAACTAAGCTATTCCATACTTTACAACGAACTAATCTGCCTTAGCTTAAAAAAATTTAATAAATTAAGGTGTTTGGTTTAACAAAAAAAAATTATTAAAGAAAAACTGGGGTATTTACATAAATTAATTTAAAATAAAATTTATGTTTATGAAATTTAGTTAAATAGTTCTGTAAGTAGTTTAAATATAAAAATATTTTGCAGACAAATTTTGCAAATACGCAAAATTATATCCCTTTTTTTAATTTTTATTTATTTATTTTTAATTATTTATTTATTAATTTTATTTATTTTATTTTTATGATACATATTTATTGATTGATTGATTTTAGTTAATTTTTATTGTTTATGTGTAGTTAATTTATTAAGCATTAGGAAAATTTTTATTGAACAAAAATTATTGCCTTGAAAAACACAAAAATAAAAAAAAAAGTGTAAAACTTACCCGAAAATAATTAATTTCTCTCAAATGTGTTCGAATTTGTTTGTTGAAAAAAATTAAATTTTTGAATGTAAGAATTGTTGCTGAAAAAATAAAAATACAAAAACGTAAATAAAAACGAATTATAAATTAAAAATAAAAATATGAAAAGTTTTATAATTCAAAATTGATTGGTAAGTTAAAAAAGGTACAGACAAAAAATTTCTTCAGAATGAATTAGTTACTCTATATCCCAGTTACTAAAATATCCCATCTGACTAATAATTTTAATTTTAATAATTCTTTTAATGACAGATACAAAATTTTTGTTCGTACAAAAAATTTTTTTTGTTCGGACAAAAATTTTTTATGTTGTTTAAAATGTCTCTCAAAGAGGGAACTCAAATTAAGTAAAAAAAAATTTAGTACAGACAAAAAATTTCTTCAGAATGAATTAGTTACTCCATATCCCAGTAACTAAAATATCCCAGCAAAAATGTGACAAATAATTTTAATTTTAATAATTCTTTTAATGACAGAAATCTGTAAAGTTTATGGCTTGTCTGCAGAAAACACCCAGGATCTAGTCAGGAGTCGAACCTATGAAATTTTTTGTGGACAAATGGTTTGTGCGTTTCCAGTAAACAGCATATAAATTTTGATAAATAAAACTATATTTTTAAAAATATTTAAATATACAAATTAAAAATTTATTAATTATTTTTTTTTTTTTTACTTGAAGAACAAATACATACACTGTTTTTTTAAAGAAATAATAAAGAAAATTAAAGGGAATAGAAAAAATTTACTGTAAGAGTTGATGATATTTTGCTTTTATTGTAGTTTGTGTCATTTTTTATTTTATTATTTTTTTGTGTTTTCTATAACTGAAAATATATTAAAAGTCTAAATGAAAACTTAGTTTATGGCAGTCTTGTGTGTTTCCAAACTCTAAAAAAAATTAAAACAAAACAAATGTTTAAAAAAAATTGTTATGGAAACAAAAGTTGTGGTATATTTTTTTTATATAAAATGCATAGAAAATAAAAAAAACTGTATATAAAAACTAATGTAAAAACAATATATATAAATTGTATGTTTTTTTTATAGGAAGGTGTACATAAAATACAGATTTTTTTAATTAATGGCCTATAATCATGGTCACACTAAAATTGTTAGCTTTTTCAAAAGCGATTTCAATTAAAATAAATTAACAAAATCTAGTTTACATTTTTATAGTCAAGCCAAAAGCTTTTTGTGTTTCGTTTATATTTGGTTTTTATAAAACAAAATTGGCAATACTATTCTCTTACGAAACAAAAAACCTTCCCAGGCAGAAAAATGCGAACGGCTGAACGTTGGCAAAACGTTTGTCAAACTGGTTTCAACGTACTTTCTAATAATGTTGTGCTATGCCAATACTTGTGAATGTATGATTGTCTTTTGGCAGACAATTTGAACTCTTGGATTTTAAGAAAAATAAAACTCTAAGCCAAAGGCTTTAAAATTTCTTACAAAATCCGCCTAAACTCTATTAGGAAAGTACGGAGTAATGGGAAATAAGAAAAATAATGAAAAGCTCGGACCATACCTCACGAGGGAATAGAAGAAAATCCGTATAGACCTAAAAAAAATATTAATACATTTAGATAGCATGGATATTTGCAATAAATCAAAAAAGGAAAACAACCCTTTATTTGAGAATCTAAATCTTACTCAGCAAAATTACCTTTTTTAGAAGAGTTAAGTTTTCGAAGCAAGCAAACAAAACAATTTTTTTCGTTAAGTGTATTCTTGCATAATTTCAAATAAATATAAACATTAATAATTTTATTTTTTTATATTGAAAACTATAAATTTTACTATGTATAAGGAATAGCAATGGTGGAGCATTTTATCGATAGCATATTCCAACGTTATCAAGCCATTTAATTTTATACCAAAAAAAAAGGTATTTGCCAGCGTTTGAATTTTTGTCTGTATGTCAAGAACTAATAAAAACAAACTTTAGAATTTTAAACGTGTTTGTAATGAAATGAAAGTTTCGTGTGAGTTCATGTATGTTTTATAAAAACCCGGAGTAAATTAATAAAATTCTTATGAACAACTATGCCTACTTTTTGGTATGACTATGACTATGAGCCTTTGATTTTAGGCCAAACATGAAATTATATTTAATGAACAGAAAGCAAAATATAATTTTGCCTTTAAAAAAGGAAAGAGTCTTAACTTGATAACTTACAATTTAATAATAATCGTATTTCTGTTTTTTTTTTTATAAATATTTTAATTTTTTTTCTTTTTTTTATCTTTCTCTTATATATATACAAAAGGGTGATTTTATTTAATCAGGTGTTTGTTTGTTTCTTTCACTTAATTTCAATTTTGTTTCAATGTTTTTTCAGATACTATAATTTTAATTTCATTAACCATCACTGGCCACATTCAAAAAGACAAATATGTTTGATTCACAGCAACATACACAAACTGTTTTTAATTTCAAAAATTTTGGATTTTTTTAAAATTATTTTTTTTTTATTTAAAAAAAAATTTTTTTAATAAAAAAAAAAATTATTTTTTTTTAATTTTTTCTTTATTTTTTTTTAATTTTTTTTTTAATTTTTTTAATTTTTTTTTTAATTTTTTTTTTAATTTTTTTAATTTTTTTTTTAATTTTTTTAATTTTTTTTTAATTTTTTTTTTAATTTTTTAATTTTTTTTTTTTATTTTATTTTTAAATATAGTAAAACCAAAAATTGTTCTGATATGAAAATTTTCCGGCCAAATTAAAAAAATTATAACCTTTTGGACTTATTAAACAAATTTTACAAAGGAAATTTACTTAATAAGAGCTTATTAAACAAAAAAAAGTTTTTTTATAAATTTGACCGTTCATATATTAGGGATTTCTTTTTAATTAATTAATAATAGTAATAATAATATTTACAATTATAAATTAATGCTGGTTTAAAATAATAGTTTAGGTTTAGGTTTAGGTTTAGGTTTAGGTACTCCTACAAGTAAGTTAAAACTTAATCATACAATATCTTGGATTGATTTGTTGTAGGATTTTTTTCATCTTGGCTTATTACTTTAATTTTTTTAGACTATACTTAATAAGGATTTTGGTTTGTGTATTTCTCTTATTTATTTTTTGTTTTGCTTTGTTCCTTTCTACATATTTAATTAAAATTTACACATGTAATCTTAAATCTAGCTGCCTTATTTATATGTAATATGATACACACTTACAAATAAATTAAACGTGTTAAAAATAACAAAAATTATTAAAAATAAAAATAATAATTATAAATGAGAAATACGCGCAACTATTTACAAAACATTTAATGCATTAAACAATAATAATTTCAGAACTCAACAAAAAGAAAATAATAATTAATTAAAAGTAATAACAATTGTTCAATAAATGTGTTGTCTGTCTGCTTGTATGTAAGTATTAAATATTCAGTTGATTTAGTGCTTATGTCAATGAAATGTGTTTAATGAAATAGGAATTGGAACAAAGGTATGGCATGGCTCTGTTATAATATCGCTATTGTTGTTAAATATTATAATAATAAGCTAATAGGATTAATGGGGGAAGTTGTAGATGAGGTTTTTGTTATTGAATTAATAATTATTAGATTGTTGATTGACAATCAGTTTTTAACTTTATCTTCTACACTAATGTTAGACAATGTCTTTTTTATTCTAAGAGCAGTCAAACGTGCTACTGGATTTGGATACCAGCACTCTTTCATTACTTTGGCCATACTGTGCAGCACTTCAGAGGCATGCCAACGATTTGGAATATTAGGACGCATTTTATCAATACATACCACCTACAAAAAAAAAATTATTAAAAAAGTGTTAAAGAAAAAAATAAAATCTTTATTCGTGCAAAATGCATTATTTTCCATGATATTTTCATGGAAATTTTCAAGCAATTGTTTACTTAGTATAATAAGTACAAAGAGGGAAAGCATATCTATACAGCTGTTTTATCAGACGCTACTCTGAATCTTCAGTAGATTACTCCCAAGTCTTGTTAAATTCCTGCACAAACATTTGAATACACACCAATATAATTTGGAATTAAGCACGAATGAAGATTAACTTTTGTTAAACTTTATAATTCCAAATAATTTAATGTGTTGAGAAGAATAAAAATAAAATATTTTTGTTCAATATTAAAATTTAGGTTGGGAAGTTTGTTTATTCAGTTCAAAGCTCACTGAGTTTCTTTTTTTTTTCTGAACAATTGAAAATTTTTGGAACTATTGACAAATAATTCTTATTTATTAAAGGTTCTCATGTTTGCCAAGAAATGTTGGTAGTAACCCACTGAGGATTCAGAGTAGCGTCTGATGAAATGGTTCATATAAATATGTTATCCCTTCGGTACTTATTAGAAACAACAATAAATTTGAAATAGCAAAACACAATTTTGGAATAAGCACAAATAAAAATAATATTTTGTTAAAAAAATTAAGAAAAAAACTTTTTTTGATGCGCTTAAAATTTGTCTTCAATAATATTTGAAGCCAAATCGTAATATTCTATATCGAGCAAATTCTGCTAAAATTTTTAACATTTTTTCATATAAGCAGGCTGAAATTTCGATTTAATCCATTTAACATCGAATACGACAATTTGAGTCTTGTGAAAGTTGGCATATGAGTTTATCAAAATATAACACTGGCACACAAAAAAATAAAAGTTGTTATTACTTTTGTCCAGATCTACCTGCTTATATGATTTTGCTTGCCCTAAATCTGAAACCGAAGTCTTTTTTCCCTATCAGGCTAGAGTTTCCTTGAAAACTTTATTATTTTTGCCATTTACTTGAAACTCAAGCCCGCTGCAGCCAAACAGGATTTGCATTCAGATCAGGGCAGCGAAAAATATGTAAAAAATTAGATTTAGCTGACAACTTTTTATTTGAGTGCCGGTTAAAAATATTTTTTTTAAGAAAAGAAAGCAGAAGAGCAACTATATCCATATTCTTTTAAGCTTTTTTTACAACTTTTTGCATACATACCTTTTTCATTTCTTCTATGCTGGGATCAGGCTGTACCACATCATAGTATGGCAATTGATATTCATCATATATCATGCCCATGTTACAGCGTCTCGCAATTTCCCACAATATCAAACCAAATGCATAAACATCGGCTCTCTTGTAAGCATCGAAATGTTGGGCATTCATGGTTTCATCCAACACTTCGGGTGCCATATAACGTTTTGTACCCACCCGATGTGTAGATGGTATATCAACAGAATCATTTTTCTCCACATGCCTAACAGCCAAACCTAAATCCCCAATGGCACAAGTTAAATTAGTTTTAACCAAAATATTTTTCGACTTGAGGTCACGATGTGCTATGGCAGGTTTACCGCGTGTACCCACAATATCCATGTGTAAATGAGCCAAACCAGTGGCTATAGAAAGAGCCATGTTTAGCATGGTTTTGGTGTCAACTGTATGAGATGTTAAATAATCGAAAAGTGAACCATTTTCATGGTAGTCTGTGACCAACCACAGTTGCGTCCAGGTGCCATTATCTATAAACAAGAATAAAGATTGTTTAGGTTAGAGTTATTTTTTATTAATTAAATTCAACCTTTGTTGTCGGCTGCAATGAACCCTAAAATATTTTCATGCCTTAACATGACAGTCTGATAAATTTCCGCCTCTCTAAACCAAGAGCATTCTTCGCGACTAGAAAATATTTTTACAGCCACATTTTCACCACGCCAACGACCACGCCAAACTTCACCAAAACGTCCTTTACCTATGACATGACACAATTGAATTTGTCTGGCTATTGAACGTTGCACTAGTAATGGCAGTCCGGCTATTCATTCATTGTTAAATCAAAAATAAATATTATTTAGCATAACAAACCAAATTAAACTATAATTATTATGCAAACCTGATCCCGAGCCCGAAGTGGTCATTTCTATAATATCCTGCAGAGTATTGCCATTCAATATGGGATCATACACTGAATCTTCGGGAGCAAATGGTCGGGGTCGACTACCTTGTTTTCGTTTTTGCCAATAGCACCATGATAAAAACACTGAAAGACAGGCGGCCAATGTAGCTCCAAATATTATGGCAACCAGCACCCAAGTGCTTACGCTTTCTTCTGGCAAATAATCTACATATTTTGATTTATTTATTTTTTTTTTTAATTTCTATTCGCTTTTTAATTTAATTTTCTTTTTTGTGAATTTAATTTATTTTATTTTTTTAAAGCCACCACAATATTTGCTTTAAGCCATTAACAATAAAACACATGCTTTAATAACTTTAACAAAACACTTATTAATTGCATATTTTACAAAACGCATTAAATAAAAGTTAAAAAATAAAATAAAATGAAATTAACGTGCCGTGCTTGTGCATAAAATTGTTAGTAAAAGTTATTTTCTTTTGTAAAGTGCCAAAACAATAACTCAAAAAGCCTTTATTATTAAAAGGAAAATGGATTTACAGGTATAGTAGTACATGAATGATATGCAATATATACAAATATATAGATAGTATGTAAGTGTGTATGTAAATAATATCTAACAGTTATAATGTTCTATGTATTTTATATGCAAAATTATTATTATTTTTTTGTCTCGCACATATTCATACTTGTTTCACACGACACACACACATTCAAACACAAACACACACATACATTTTATATGTCTTATAAAGAAAAAGTACGTTTTAAATTTGAATAATTTTTTTTTTTTGCAAACGTTTTCATGAATTTCCCCATAAAAATAATTTATTTATGTATAACAGAACTCTCTGGCATAAAGAACGAAAAATTTTTTGCATTTGTGTGGTAGTAACCCGCTCTTGAATGCCTAAATATACCCCCAAATATCTTGCGATAAGCAAAGAGCAAACGCAAAACATTTAGATTTCGCATCGCAATACAGAGTAGCCAACTAAATGATAAAATTGCTTTTTAAACAAAAGCTTTCTATTTATATATATATATATATATATATTTTTTTTCAAACAAACACATCAATATTTAGGGGTTAATGACTGCCGCGAGCCCACTTAGGCTCTTCAACCCCCTACTTAGTAAGACACAAATGAATTTGTTATTCACCCCGCAGAAGAAGGACTCTGAACCTATGAAAAGAGGCATGACCACGCCCTTTTTGACCACATAGTCCGCCATTTCATTTCCTACATGGCCGTCGTGTCTCGGTATCAATACAGAGTATCCGAGTTCCTTTCTGCCAGAGCATCGAGAAGCCTATAGCAATCTTAAACCTTGGCTATTTGACAAACCGTAATGCCGCAAGTAACCCTTCCTAAGCATTCCCCACCCATCCCCTAATTAGAAGCATGTGGTCAAAACTCAGTCTTGTGGGATACCTAGATCGCCACACTTTCAAATTTTTAATGAACAGCTTTGACTTTGTCTGTCTTTAACCCAATTATAAACATTAAAACAGAATATTCATTTAAATATGTAAATTAATAAATAGGAAATATTAAATGATTAATGTATAATTAATTATCTGCAGACCAGCAAGATATCCCACAATTATAATTATAGTTTCAAATTACATGTATGTATGTATGCAAAACAAATGAAAATATATTAAGCCAATTTGAATAACATCCTTATAAACAATACACAAACAGCAAACGTTGTTGCACACAAGGGAAGAATATTATACGTCCCATTCCTTCAAAAGAAGAAATAACAAAAAACATCCACATTGAATATGAAAAAGTAGAAAAAAATACAATAAAGACAAACACTTAAAGGAAAAATTTTATTATTAAATGAAATCCTGTAACACAATTTTGAAAATTACTGTATAAAAAAAGCATTTCCATAAACTTTACCCCCGTTGAATTGAATTGCCAATGAGTTGTGATTCTTATACGTATTGAAAAAATATATTAAATAAATGTATGAATTGTTGGACCGCATTTAGATTTAAATATGTATTTTCGATATTCGTTTCAAACAAATGATTAATTTAATTATAAAATAGATGATACGTTGAAATGAGTGGTAACAGCTTGAACTTTGAAATCCTCAAGTCTTTTATGTATTTTTCTAATTGATTTGATTTTATTTAATTTTATTTTGTTTTCTTTGATGTTGTAGTAGCATTTCTTATTGTTTAAAAAAAAAAAGATTTTTTTAGGTTTGTTTTATAGGTCTCACCTGGTAAAGTACCGGCATAATTTTCTCTTGTATTACAAAAATCTTCTTGGCAACACTGTATAGAGGATACTGAGGTGCTTTCGTGACACCAGGCAGGATCATCTGGTGGTATGTGGTTTTCTATAGACATGCATCTAATTAAAGTTGCAAACACATATAAATAATGTAATTCACATTTTATAATTTCAAGTATTCAATTTACACACACACACAAAATCCCTTTAGGTATTAAAAACGAAAAAAAAAATTTGTATGCGTGTAGTTAAAAAACCAAATTTCGGAAAATAATCTCATAGTCTTATAGAAATATATAGAATTGGCAGGTATTGCATTCATTTTTGTGGGACACAAAAGTACAAGGGGAACTGATGTCACTTTACTACAATATTTTTTAATAAATTTATTTTATTTTTCTAAAGAGGAAGATTTTTTTGTTTCTAATGGAAAAACTCTAAAACTACCGAACCGATTTTAAAAATTCTTTCAGCGAGTAACATAGGCTATATAACAAAACGCTAAGCCCACACGTTTACGTCCATTATTCAATGATTTAACAATTAAAAATCTATTTTCCAACGAATTTTTTGTTTTTTTTTTTAATTTAGTCCATAAAATCAATATATTCCAAAAATTATTATATATTTGTAGGATCGTCAGTTAGTCTTGCTACCGGGTAAAAACAGCTAACCAAAAACCAGATTTTATTTATACAATCTGGGATCAAATCACCGCATTCGATATCGAAAGAAAACTTCGTAATGTTCGGGTTTTTATATGAAAAAATTTGTTTAATTGCAGTACGAGTAAATCATTATCGAATGCGGTGATGTGGGCCCTTATTAGTCTTACCGGTAAAGACCGGGTAGACGCAGCTAGTCAGAAATAAAAATATTTTTTTTTATTTTAAGAATTTTTAGTTCCAGTTTGCACTACGCAATAGGCGACAGAGAGGAGAGAAGATTAGCAATGGATATCAACTTATTCGTACTCTGGAATTCTCGTTTGTTTTCTATTTGAAGTGTGTGAAGATAAATATGATGAGTTAAATATGTTTTAACGTAACCCGTTACGTTTTTTTGTATGCGTTTGTAAACATGTTTTCAGTATTTATGGCATGTTTATCAAATACATCTTACGTCATTAAATATTTCTAAATATGTTTTTAGTATTTACGATATAAGTATACAGACACTACTGTCTTCTTCTTTTTCTTTCGATTCAGTGAGCTAATTACGTAATTCGATTCGAATCGAAATAGCTTTCGAAAAGATTTTTTAATTTAAAAAAAAAAAAATAATTATGTAGAACATTCGAAAAAATATTAACTTTTTTTAAATCACCCTTAAAATTGTTAATACAACTCTGCTAAATTTTCGAAAGGTCTACATATTAGCTTTTCTTTCGAATTGAAAATTCTTTTCGAAAGCCATTTCGATTCGAATCGAACTACATAATAGCCCCCCAGTTTTTTGTTTCAATCACAACATAACTTAATGCAAAAACGTAATCAAAACGCAGAATAGGGGTGTATGTTTTTTTTACATTTTGATTGTTTACTTTATGCAACAGCTGATTGTTTTACAATCTTACCCATGACAGAATTAACAAGGTACTGACAGTAGAACAGTATACATATCCTGCTATCTTTAGTAAACGTCAAAATTTGTTTGCGAGCCGATTTTTTATACTCATTCATACATAGAAAGCGTAAGTGTATGAGTGGATTGCATTGATATTTTCTCTTTTAACAGTATATGTGTTTGACACATAGGAGAGAAGAGACGCCTGTCGTTTTTGCATTTTAATGTTTATTGTAGATTTGTCGCTACCGTGTATAATTCTGCCATGATCTTACCAAATCAACCTGTTTCGGACAGGCAGAAGAAGAAGATTACTCTCTCAAATTCTCTTTCACTTGCCCAAATTTTGGGTAAATAAGAGTGGGGAGCCTAGGTATTATTTATGTATGATTTTAAAAAACAAATAAAACATTATCCTTCTTTAAAACAGACATTCACACGAGTTTATTGCATTTGTTTGCTTGTGATTCGTTCATTTGCATGCATAAGACATTTCATTTTTTTATAATGGAATTAAAACAGAATAATTAAGGTAATTAATTATTATACTACTACTGTTGCTACTAAGTATGCGTTTTACAATTGTGCAAAAGTTTCAAAAAGCGAAAAAAAGTATACTTTATGTATTTATATAAAAATATATGTATGTGGATAAATAAGTAAAATTAAAAATTTTAAAAATAAAAAAGAAGTAGAAAAAAAAATAAATAAGGAAGATAGTATTCAAACTGAAAAATATTTATTAATCAATGGATATTGAAGTAAAAGGGGACAAATAATATAAAAACAAATATTTCCAAACAAATTAGTTAATTGAGTTAGAAATTAACAGAGGCTTGTTTGTCTGAAACCAGTGTGCAAGTTATAGTATATAAAAGTGTGGTAAATGTGTGTAGGTGTTATATAAAACATATAAGACTGTAAACTAATTTTTCGAGAATATGAAAAAAAAACCGAAAAACAGAAAACATTGTTGTTGTACTTATAAAATTAGAATAAATATTTATTCGAAAATAGTTATAACAGGATTAATAAGCGAAAATCTAGGATATGATAGAGATTACACGCCTAAATAAAGTGAAGAAAAGGGATTTGCATACTAGCGTGAAATAAGAAAAAAAGTACAGACACAAGACCAGAAATTAATTTGTATATTATTTTAAGGTAAAATTTGTTGCTTTTTAGCCTGTTATAAATATTTTTTTTTAAATACGAAAAAGTAAATAACAAAAATTGTAAAACTAAACTAAACTATTTTTTTAATGCTTGGTTTGTTTGTTGTCTAAATAGCGGTAGATTAATTATTTGATATAAAAGAATATTGTGATATTTATTTGTTAATTTTTTTTTTCAATTTAGTTGTTTTTTTTTTTTTTTTTTTAATTAATTTTTGTGTAATTACGCAAATACCTTCAGTAAAACTGAGCTTTAAAAGTTCATTTTTATTGCAGAAATCCTCATGACAACATTGAACTTTATAAATATTCTGTTTTTGTTTGCTCGTCAAACATTCAAGCGGCTCTCGTTGGAGATCGTACTTTTTATCAAGGCACCTAACAAAACAAAATATGGAGCATTCAAGAAATTAAGTGGATATTAGGTGATTAGAAAATTAACAAACATGTTAGAGAAAACGATAAAAAAAATATTGGATAAACGAGTAGTAAAAGAAAATTCTATGTCTCTTCAGCCGTAGAGATCACAAAAGATATTATTAAGCTGGTTAGTAGTTAATTAAATTAGAGAAATTATAAATTAAATTTAATAAAAAAAGAACTCGATACTATATACATGTTTTCTTAAGTAACAAATTCTGATTTTGTTTTTAATCACATTCAACTTTGTCCATACAAACGCAAAAGCTATTGTTAGTTATTTCATTGTATGTAATTGGTTTTTTAAATGTTGAAACAATCATAATTAATTTTATGGTTTAGTTTTTTTATCTGTTTTTTCAACAAAAATAGTATATGGTTATTCTTGATATGGTTATTTTTGTAACGAACGTAATTAATATGAAAGAGTAAATGTTTAACATTTGTAGGACATACTTGCATTGCCCTTATGGAAAATATCAAAAGGGAGCAGTGTATAAAAAATATAAAATAAATAAACGTAAATGCGGTGGCTTTTGGAGTAGCAGCCCCACCTTTTGTTGAGTCATTTAGATGTAGCCCAGTAAGGGAATCGTAATAACGAATTGATGGCTTTAAATTTAAATTGCATAAATCATAGTTTTTGCAACAAGCATGACCACCATGTTTTGCAGCTGGTCTGGCTGTTGGACCACCATTCCTACCGTCGTTGCACCATATAAAACGACCGGGTGGAAAACTTTGTGACATATTAAGACATCTAAATTAATTGTTTACAAAAAAATTTCTTTACTGTTATTAACTCTCAATCATGTTGTGTGTTGGTCATTCGTTGTTTTGCAGAAAAATGTATACGATAAATGTGTATGTAGTCATTTTGAAAGTTTATAAAATCAAGTTGAATAAAAATTATTTTTAAATAAATATATGCATCAATGTTCAATCAATATTGAAAATGTTATTGAAATGAAAGCATACCATCAATAAAACATTAACTTACCGATAACTAAATATTAATGCTCCTGATGTTTCCTTTTGTACTGAGGTAAAACAATAACCATCGGTTTCACATATATTATTGTTATCTTTGCAAATGTCACAATGGCATTTTAGTAGACCTAAGAGGAATACAAAATTATACATAGTGAATTTTATAAATTTACATAAAGTACAATTTATAATAAATGAAAATATAAAAATTAAAATTATTTAATTTAATTGGGACAGAAACATTTTGCAGGATGTTTTTAATTGAAAGGTTGAGCAAGCATACAGATTGGAGCCAATTTTTTTTTTTTAAGTTGGTAATTTATTTTTTAAAATTTATCAAATTTTTGATTCTTGATTAGTTTGAGTAAATTCGAAGATTAAAAATTTGGAAAGTTTAAATTATTCTCTAGCCCATTTGAAAAAGATTCACATGAATGAAATTATTCCGGTACATGTCGACTTTTATCTTTTCTGTCAAGAAGGACAAGAAACATTGATACATATACTGTGCGTTTGCCCAGCGGTGGAAAGACACAGACATAGCTATATAGGCAGTGGGATATTGGCCGCTGAAGACTTAGCTAAAATGAGTCCCCTACCGATTACAAGATGCCTGACGAATCTTGGATTGTTTTAATTGGAAATTAGACTGCAGAATTGATTTTACAGATCGCAGAGCAATTATAGCCCAGAATAATTATAATAATACTACCTGTGTAACTATTGTAATAAATGTAAAATAAATATTCAAAAATTAACCGACTTACGATCACGAGGCTTAATTTTTGGTTTAGTTGGTACAGCAACTGGGGTTACTTGTGAAACCAGCATCACTGGCAAGGAATCATTCAAAATACCACTTTGTTTTGTTGTAGCAGTTGTTGTTGCTATTGAAACTCTGAAATCCGTATTACTGCTATTATCTGGTAAATCATATTTAGGCGACAAGCTGTGTGCGCTATTGGTTGTTACATCATGAGTAGTTAAAGGCACAGCTGAAACAAAACAAAACAAATTTAATATATTGAAAATAATATATAGCACATTGTTCCTTACCATGTCCTACAGATAGTCTTCCTATACTTATAAATAATGGAATATAAAGAAGCATTGAGATTTGAAGAGTTGACAAAGATTTACACAAAACGCGTGGTGCATTATGAAAAATGTGTACATTTTTAATAAATAAAATATTTTTCAGTACAGCATACATCTTCTTGTTTCTTATTTGATTTAATTTTAAAAAGCAGCAGTCGTATTATTTTAAAAAATCAATGGAAAATTATGGTATAGAATTTGACTACATCATATCATTGAAGTGAGGGAAAATCTTGTTATATACATTATCTGGAGGTATTTTTTTTAATGTGAGCGTGTTAAGGCAATAGCAAAAATAAATAAAATAGGGAGCACATCAATACCACTCAGCTGGCTGTAAACAGAATCCATACGCCAATCTCTCAAATTTTTACTGCTGATATTTTTGCATTAATTTTTTAATCATGTTTATTAATAAATTTATATAGACGCAAATGTTTGAGCGATTACAAAGTTATTATTGATATTGTTCGCAAGCAGCCGTAGTAATTGCTCTTGTTTTTGTTGTGTTTGCAATGGTATATTTCTTATTGTTAGTGCTGCTTTTGTTGCTCGTTTAGTATTTATTTTAATTGTAATTAATGGTAAGGGCTCGATTGCGTTACAAGCAACCATTGTCATTTTATCACTATCAATTTTTCCATACAGAAACCATTTTTGTTTTAATACACAACTCATAAGTCAAACTTTTTAAATCTCATTTAAATTGTGTTGTTCCCTTTGGATATGATATTTCTACACTTTTTCACTGGTACTACACATGCTCCACTATATTTCCGATATTTTTTCTTATTGTGGTGGGTCCAAAAATTTGGTCTTTTATTTTTCACTAAATATATCACGTGATTGTTTATACTAATTGAAAACAATCGCTCAAAATTTTACTTATTTCCAACACTTATTATTTCACATTATTATTTTTAATAAAATGTTAATTAATAACAAATTATTAAGTATTATAAACACTATCACCAAATATTAGAGCAAGAGGTCGTGAAAAAAATCGCCATTTTTGCATTTGACGTACAGCAGTGTTACCAGTTCGATCTTAGCTCACAAAGCAACATTCAAATGTCAGCTTGTTAACAAATTACACCCAATTGTCATTTTGTTGATAATTGCATGTGTGCCACAAAAGGCCGGTTCAGCTCATTGCACAAAAAGTGGTGCCAGGTTCTTTCTTTTTCTGTTTACAAAAAGTTGTATATTTTGTTTTAAATCGCCCTGTTAATAAAACAGTAAATAATGGGTGCGAAACAACTGAGCTAAAGTTGTTTATATTTTTCATATGTTTGGATGTTTTTTATTTTTGGTGTATAGTAAATAATTGTGGAAATTTCGTATTTAGTAATTGATTTGTTATTGCATGTATGTGAAACTATATTATAAAATTAAACAAAAAAGTACATTAATTTTAGTCGTATTAGAATTTAATATGATATTTATGTATACAACATTAATTATGTGATTGACCATTGAAAGAGATAACGAATTGACCTGTGTAATGCATCGAATATAAAAAAATGAACAACAGCAACCACCAAACAATTAGTACAACTAATAAGAGCAATGATGAAGCATTTAATATATTTTTCAATGGTTCACGAGTTGCGATTGTATGGAACAACGATACACCTTCACTATCACCCATACTGAGATTGTGCTCACTAAGTTCTAGGGTTTTTTTGTTGCTGAATGAAGACAAAAGACTTTATGAGGCAAACTTTGACCATGAAAACTTAGTCATACATATGAAATGCATAAAACTTAATGTAATTGACGTTCAACATTGTCGGATATTGAAACAAGTGTTTTTGGCATTGGATGAGGGTACGGTTATAAAACAGTATATTTCAGATAATTCGAAATCCTTAGAAGAACATCAATGGACACCTGTGTTATTTGACCCTTTAGAACTATCCGAAGAAGGTGTAAGAATTAAAAGTATATGCAGTTCCTCCGAAGCAACTTTGTTTCTTTCTATAAAAGGTGACATATATGCTCTAGGAAGTTGTGGTGCGCATTTTTCGGTAGAGTGTGACCAACCTAAACTTTTGCGTTTATTTAAAATTGATATGGAAATACTTGATATCGCTGCAGGAGAAAACTTTTTTGTTTTTCTTGCAAGAAGAGAATGGATAAATATAAAAAATCATTTGGCAACAATTTCCGATTATGGTGAGAATATTTACATTTCAATAATAACAAAGCTAACATATTAAACGGAATTTTGTAGGTGAACTGCCTGATCTTTTACGATCAGAACATGGTAACAAAAATTATTTAAATTCCAGTTGCAATAGATCAATTGTGGATTTCAATGTGGATTCGTGTATACAAAATCTTTTACAACAAGGTTACTCCCTTCTACATACTCAAACATTTAGCATGGGTTCCATTAACCAAGGTTTACTTGGCACCGGAGATCATATTAAACGAGATTCTTTGTATAACGTACAAAAACTCAAAGAAGTGGGTGTTTGCAGTTTGGCTGCTGGCAATTATCACACCGTTGTACGTACTATCGATGGTCGCCTTTTCCATTGGGGGTTTAACAATCAAAAGCAATTAACAGATAATGAACAAATATACGAAATTAGTAGTCCAACAGAACTAAGTTTTGATTCTAATGACTTTAACGTGTCTCGAATTCAAATATTGGAAGCATGCTGTGGAGATTACCGTACAGTTTTGTTGAGTACTCAGGGTGAAATCTATGAAAAAGACAAGCATATATATAATCAAGAGAAAGACTTTTTAACTTTGCAAATGAAGGACATAAATAATCATTCATATCCTCTGCTCTTGGCAAGCTATCGGTTAACCATATACAATTGCCGTTCATTTAAACGTCAATACCGTACTTTACACCATCAGGTACAAAATCAGTTGAAAGTTATGATGAATTTTCGCATAAAATTTTTGAAACTCAATCAAATAGTGGAAAAGGTTCTAAAGGAACTACATCATGTGTGCCAGCATTGGGAAAATATTTTATATTTAGTTATAACTATATTACATTCGCTTGAACAATTCTATCGCGGAGATTATGATAATCCATCCGAGTTAATAGTCATTAAATATTACCGTGAATGTATAAAAATTTTTGAATTGTATTCGAAAGAGTACTGTGATATTTATTCTATAGATGGCTTTAATGATGCACTTAAATTGTTAAATCCCTCCTCTACTTCTGAAATATCAGCTGGTTGTGAATATCCAGATCTTATAAAAATGTTCCAGCAGCCATTTTTGATATTTCCATATGTTATACAATTATTAGAAAACATACATAAACGCGAGAACAATTGTAGGACAGAACTTTTAGCTTGGAATGAATTTTCACGTCGAAATCGCATTGATTTAGAATTGGCAGATAACACATGTGAGTTCTGGAGTTCTAATAGAAAAAACTCAAAAATTTTACATTTCAAAACAAAGGAAAGGAGAGTTATATTAACTTCAACAGCGGTTCCAATTAAACTTGCTAATAGTATAGGATTGACTACAACCACTTTCATATTATTCTCAGATTGCTTGTGTCAATATAGTAATCACATAATGGCATTGCCTTTAAACGCTATGTGGTTAAAAAAGGAAGATGTTGGCATAAGAATTATTACTCCCGAAAAAAATTTTGTACTTGTATCAAAAAATGAGCACGATAAAGAGTTGTGGTTCGATCAACTTGAGATTACTATTAAAACCGTACTTATGCTGAGCGAGAGATCTAAAATTCCAGAAGTTCGTATGATTGACTATAATTATAGTTCTAATCACTCTATTTATGGTGGTGTCTATGTGAAGGGAAACTTTTCCAATGGTGTAATGCATGGAAAATGTCGCTTGGAATATCCCAGTGGTAAAATGTATTCAGGTGATGTTATACACGGTGTTATAGAAGGATATGGTAGAATGTTTTTGCCAAAAGTTGGTCTTTACAAAGGAAATTTCAGAAATGGTAAATTTTGCGGGTACGGCACTTTAGTCATTAATGAAAATGAACTATACGAAGGTAATTTTCATAATGGACTTTTTAATGGACATGGTCAACTACAGCACAGTGATTATATTTATATTGGGGAATTTTCGGACAATCTCAAGTGCGGCTATGGTGTAATGGATCGAACAGTACTAGGCGAAAAATATCTGGGTTTATTTGCAGACAATAAACGTTTAGGTAATGGAATATGTATAACTTCAAACGGAAACTATTTTGAAGGTTCATTTGCTAATGATGAATTAACTGGAAAATGTATAGCGATATTTCCAAATGGTTTTTATTATGAAGGCGAGTCTCTTTTGCAAGGTCCTAATGGTATTGGGAAATATTATATGCCTGTTGGAGATATTAAATATGAGGAGAATGTAAGTTGGAAAAAAAGTTACACGTAATAAATAGTTAATAAAAGTTTATAATTTTTTTTTAGAATATAAATTTTTCACCAAATTCTGAAATAACCGGTAATATATTGAGCGGCCAACTAATTGGCACTTGGGATTGTGTACGTATTAACTCAGGGTCAATAGAAATTAATCGTAAATTTCCAAAATATCCTAGGTTGGTAAATTTAAATTTATTTTTAAATATGTAAAACTAATGCACCTGTGAATTTTTAGCTCCTTTGGTACTTATGTTGTTGACAATTCTCGAAAATGGTGCTGTCTTTTTGATGATTTTGAAAATGAAGTATTTGGTGATTTAACAAATGCTACGTCTAATACTAAGCCCTTAACGTTTGCTTTATGGAATCGAGTAATTGCTTTTATTAGTAAACAGCAAGAAATTGAAAGTGAAAAAGTCATACCTCATGAACTAGATATTACAAATGTATCGACTCTACATATTACACAACAAAGCAAACAAAAAAAGGGATTTCTACCTTTGCAAAATCTTGCAATAGATTTTGACAAGTTGAGCCTTAATTCGTCGTTATTGAATTTCGAAAAACTCGAATTAAGTCGCAATCACTCACATTCCGAAGACACCTTAAGTGGCTTAGATTTCAGTAATTTTGATCTACTCAGTACATTTAGTAAACTCACACATTTAACTTCTGAAGACAGTGGCGGTAGTCATACATATTCTACATTAATGGATGTAATGGAAAATTGTAATGATAAAGCTTTAAATTCTTTCAATGACAGCGCTTTAAGTAATAGTAAATTAAATGAAAATTGGTAAGTTTTACAATATTTAAAAATATTGAAAAGACTACAAAATCTTTTGCTTTAGTGATGCCATTCGAACGGAAATTGATGTGATACCCCAATTCGGTATGAGTGATCTAAATGATAAAGATCTAGCCGCCATCAAGGAGTACCTGCGTAATGCCTTTCGTTATCGTCATCATCCCTTTAAACACTTGAATGAACGCATAACTCATTGTTTCTATCGTTCTTATGGTTGTTGGAAAATTAAGCCAACCCCCTTGTTAGCCCAACAAGCCATGCATGAGTGGGAATCAATTTCACAAAGAGCTTACAGTTTTATTCGACGCCTTTTTCCGTCTTTACCAGAAGAGTACACATTTGTGGGAGAAAATCGTGAAGTTGTCTCACACATTACTCTTCTTTATCCAATTCTACTATCTGAGGGTATTTACTCTACATTATTTGTGCTATATGCTAACAAATTTAGTCATAAGGATGAAATTTATAGACAGAATCTATTGCAAGCTGAAAAACTTAATGATCATGACCTTATGCGGTACTTGGATTTCGATAGGTAAAAGGAGACAAAAGCTTACCCAAATTAAAAGCAAAGGAGTTTGTTCATAAAATTATTTTAATTTTTGTATTTGCTTATAGTAATATCTTATCGGTGGTAAACACAGATAAATTTTTAGAAGCCATTAATATGTTAAAAGAACTCAAAGAAAAGTATACACCAATGGCTATGTTGACTGTTATTGAAAATTGTATCGAAAAGATAACACTTGCATATCAGACTATATCTACTGGTAAGCGAAGAATTTAAAAATTAAAATTAATACATACTTACATACATATATCCGATATCCGTAAATCACGTATGCTTGTAAATTACCATTAATAATGATTCAATGATTTTTTACAATTGCAGATTCTAACACCAGCTTAAACGCTGATATGATAATGCCTTTATCTTTAATATTATTACTGCGTTCAGCCATTCCACATCTTGGTGCTGAACTGGCGTTATTAGATGATTTAACCGATTGCAAAAATTTTCAGTTTGAAATGAACGGTATTCGTGGTTATTGCTACACTACCTTAAAAGTATGTCCTAATTCTGTAAGTATGTTTTTCTTTTTATTTGTAATTTAATATTTATTTTATAGGCTTCCTATGAACACATCGCTACCAAAGCTTTATTTGAGAAGAAATAAATTTTATTCAATTAAAATAAGTAAAAATGTACATATGTATTTAGAAAGTGTAAAGTGCAGTTGACTTTTATTACTAATTATGTGGTAAAATTTAATGTAACAATTATTGTAATTTATAATTAAAATATATACTTACATAGTTGATGTTGTTATTAAAAAAAACTGTTATTTTTTTAGAATACAAATGAATCATATCTATAAATGAAAGTGAATTTAGTTTTTTTATTTTAATAAATTCCGTTTGATAATTAGTGGAAACTCTTTCAATCAACTGAAATTGAAGTGAATATTTCATCTAGGATTTTTTTTTCTAAATGCTTAGTAGTCGTTTCCAAATTCCCCTGGCACAATATTTAAAAGGTAACTCAAGTTTTATAGCGTCCATATACCGAAGTCGACATGTCAAAAATTTCCCACAGCCTACATATGCAAAGTGACTTTTGACTTAGAATAAGATCAATAAAAATTTAGCCAAAAGACTAAATATCTAATCAAGGCATATGCCTTGCAGGTAATCTTTTTAAAATTAAGCATTAGTTATAAATTTTATAGGATGCCAGGTTTTTTTTTTTTTGTTTTGTACAAGAAATTACTATAGGTGGTAGTACCGTGTTTTCGTCAAGTTAGGAAAATTAGTTGCCGCGCTGCCAACCTACCAACAATCAATTTGATGTACACTACTATTGTTATTATTTTTCATACAAATTTTACCAAAATTATTTGATTTAATTTAGATTTTGTATTAAAAAAAGAATGTTAGAATTCTTCCAGAAAAAGCAAATGTTGCTTGGAATTGCCGTATTAGTGGCAGTAACAATTGTAGTGCTTATATTCGAGTCCCGCTTGGCAACCACCGGACCACTACGTCGAAGTAAATCTCAGCAATTTGTAATTGAAAATAATTCAACATGTTGGAAACGGGAAGAAGTTACTGTAATACAAGAGTGTCACAAGTGTTCAGATTTTGATATTGTGAGTCGAAGTTCAGGTGTTTGTATACACACCAAATACAAGGAGGTACTTCGATGTAAAAGTGGAGAAATTGTTACGAAGAGTTGTGACCGAGTGGCTCTGATAGATCAAAGGCATTTTATAGAATTTGAAGTTTGTTGTTTTTTAATTGGAGTTTTAAGTTATTTAATATCTTATGCTAGAGATCGTATTCTATCGAGAAGAACCCACCAAAAGCTAGAAAGGCAACTGAATCGTATGATGTAGACAAGACAACAGTAAGAAAGAAAAAGATGGTGTTAAAAAGAAAAGTTTAATTAAAATCGAATATTACTTATTTTTGGAGAATTTAATTATTTGTCAAGTTATTTTTTCCAATCTTAAAACTCATCCACCTGATTGATGCAGCATTGAGCAGAGTATTTGCAAAGGTTTGTATGTGTGTATCAAAAATGATAGTAAAATCTACTAAAGGCTCCTCACTTCTCGTAATTGGATTACTCAGGTTTGGACTTTGAGCTCATCAGGAAATGTTTATATTTTTACATACAAAGATATTACTATGTACATATCTGTTTTCCTGTTTTAAAGCAAACCAAAGTAAGCAGTATATGTTTTTGTATGAATATATACTTTATTCTATTTATCTACTGTAAATGCATAAGTAGGTATATACTATGCATTTTTAGAAATGTATTAACATTTTTAGTTATAAAACACAAACTAAAATGGATATATTCAAGGTCTATCTAAACTTAATATTGCTTCTCAAACATAAAATTATGTTTATGCTATTTTAATATAACTTAATAATTATGCATAACTACAGATATATTATAAATCATAAATTAATAACAGTAACATAAGTATATGTTTAAGTGATTTTCTAGTTACTAGTAACTTAATTAAAACTACGACTTTTTTATGTAGCTGTAATTAAATGTATATGTTGAATATAGTAGACTACAAAATCAAAGATACCTCTATGACTTGTCTTGCTACTACATATTTAAACAAAATAAATTTATGAAATATTTTTTAAGAAGTTTAATGTTATAGAATTAAATTGTATCAGGTATGTATACTTTATTGCAAGAAACGAACACAATAATTGATAATTTTTGTAAAGATATGTAAAAAGTAGGTGTTCAACTTTATTGAGTGTCTGTCGTAGTTTTTCGATATTAAGTTACCCTCCGGTATTATTTAATTAAATTTTAAGAAACGAGCCACAAATGCAAACCACTATATATGTATCATCGATTTTTTAAGGCAATTAAAAATATTAAAATTTTTTGAGTATAAATTACTGTGAAATTTATCACATGTGTATTTAATAGTTTTATAAAAATTCCTAACTTTGGTTAGATTTATTTTGTAGTCATTCATTTTAACTTCATATATTAGAAATTCGACATCCATTTTTTTTAGTGTGAACAAATAGCAGTTTGCATTTTTGGTGACGATATGAAAATTTTGTCGCATTTCAGCAAAGCTGATTTAGTGCTACCTGATCTTAAGACATATATGTGTACACAATATATTATAAATTTTTTATTACTTTCGATAATCAGAAATTAAATCGGGTTCATTTTGATCTACAGCATTGGTTCCATTTTGTAAAAAGCCTTCTGCCTTGTTTGAAATCGTGATGTTATCTTCATTATCTAGTTCACCACCAATTTGTTGCCCAGCGTTTGAAGAATTGGCTTTTAATGATGTATCCGTCATCGGCAATGGTTTAGCTACCCCAATGCGTACTATGCCTTTGGCTGCCCCTTTCAAAGCTTGAACAGCTTGGTCTAAAGTCGCATTTTCCAGATTAATGTTATTGACAAATAATAAACGATCTCCGGGAATTAAACGTCCGTCCAATTGTGCTACTCCGCCTGGTACTAAGGACCGTATAACTATTAAGCAATCATTGGAATCCATGGGATCTTGATAATCCAAAATAGAAAATCCTAAACCACGGTCACCCTTTATCAGTTCAATTATTTGTGGCTCTGATGACCACATCGCTAAGCCAGTAAGAGGTTCTAAAGATCTTGACTTAAGTTTAAAGGAGTCTTCAGTTGTAGGAGTTGAAGTTGCCAAGTTTCCATCCGACTTAGCTTTAACCAAACGATCAGAAGCCGGCACCAAGTTTTCAGTCAGTTTTTGTAGAGTATCGTCCGAGAATGACATCAATTCAATTTTTCTTCGGCTACAAACCATGCAAACATCCTGCGGTAATTCCTTTAAAATAGCTACAACTTCCAAGTGGTTCATCCCAAATAACCGATGACCATTTACTTCCAATAACTCATCACCAGCCCTCAATTTTCGGTTGACACCTACTGGGCCGTCAGCCAAAATTGATCGAATGTAATGATGAGGTCTAACTTCACGACCGCCTTCAACATCTACGGTGCCCTCTAAAGAAATTCCTAAACCTCCAACAGGGAATTTTTTAATTTGCGCCACAATAATATCCACATCTGCACCTACAATATTCTTCCATTTTCGTATGATTTCTTGCTCTACATCAGGTGTAAGATCAGGTTCAGGATAACATTTTTGGCGTGCAAGGAGAATATTATTTTTCGCATGTAACGGTTCCTATTAAAACAATGAAAGATACAATTTATAGCGTAAAGTATTACAAATAAACTACAAATCTTATACTGTCAGTTTTCTACGCAGCAATTAGCGTAATGAGTTATGTTCTTACGTGATTATCATATCCTTTTCTCTATAATGAGAATTTTAGAACTCAAAAGAATCATATTAACACAAATTAATGCATTTGTGTAGAAATTTTAACTATAAATTAAATAATTATGTAAAAATACTAATTTTTTTATGTCTGGTTTTCATTATGTTTTCTTAATAACTTTTTCCTACTAAAAGTGTATTTGTATTTGTAAGGATCTGTAACAATGTTGCGAAAATAGGGAAAGTGAAATAATTTAAGACTAGTATTGAATGCAATAAGCACATATTTCTCATACCATTAATTCATGCTGTTCAGATTCTGGTACCGACAGAATATCAGACGTTACAATTTTAGGTTTCAGCTCTTCGTGTAAAGAAGTGATACTTTTATCAGCGCCAAAAGTAGACAAATTTGTTGTGGTCGTAGTTGCATTGTTAGTATTTCCCGATGGCAAAGTAAAGCTTTCCGATTCAGTATAAAATATATTTACTTCATTTGAGGGTAGTGTTTCGCGTGCAGACAAGTACGACATATCTGTTGTTGCCGGGGACGAACGCAGCGGTGTCAATAAAGAAGGTTGCAAATGTGCGCTCGGATTACGTAAAGGCGTAGAAGGGACTGATGGAATTTTATCGTTTGCAGCAATGGCTTGCTGTAATTGCTCATACTTTGGACCTCGTAAATAACGCTCTAAACGTAGATTTACTACTTGACCAGACTGTTTAAGAAGTTCTACAGCTTGATGATTAGAAAAGCCTTGAAGAGACTGGCCATCAACTTCTATAATACGATCATTAACATGTATTCGTCCGTTTAAATCTGCTGCTGAGCCGGGAGAAACACTCTTCACAAAAATGCCAGATAGTTCCTCCTTTTCACATACGTAGCCCGCAATTGTGATACCTAAGCCATTTGCGTCTTTGGTCAGCTCAACTTGCAATTTTTCTGTTTCAGGCAATTCCAGCAAATCAATAATTGGTTGTTTGCCACGGTACACAAATCGCTCATCTTCAGTAGTTGTCTGCGGAGTAGAAGCATTTGAGCTTTCTCCAAATATTTCCGGATATCCTGTAGAAATTAGATACCGTTCTAGCTCCGCTCTATCAACTAATACTCGAGCAGGCACAATTGCACACCCAGGTTCTAGATTAAGGCCAATTGGTGAGGGATGCTCAATTGCGCGGCCAACGACCAAGCGTACATGAGTTCCCGATTGTCGAAGAACTGTAGCAACCTGTTCCGATACCATTTCCTGTAGATTTACTTCCCCAATTTGTAGTATATGGTCACCAGAACGTAAACGACCATCTCTATCAGCTACACCACCAGGCAATATTGTTTTTACAATCACACCTGACGTCCTAGCACCAATTATACCAAATCCCAAACCGGTGCCATCATTTACGAGTTCTATTGCTTGTATTTGTACATAATCTGTTGGAAATAGCTCAACTCCAGATAGTGAAGGCATCTTTGTATGAAGCACTGTGGGGTCAACAACATCTTCTACAGCTTTGTTACTACCTGGACTGTTAGGACTAGAGACACTATTAAGAGGTGTGGAAAGACGGTCATCGAATTCATACATGACATCACCTCCATTAACACTCAAGACCAAATTACCAGCCATGTCAATGTCGAAATCATTGGGCAACATCGATGGATGTTGTGTCAACTGGGCATTCAGTTCAGATAACGAGTCCTGGACATGTACTATTGTCCTGAACACAGGATCTTGCAGTATATCTAGTATAGTCTTAATACTTTCCCCAGTTTGTGACTGCAATTTGGGATCATTACTTTCCTCAATTCCTCTTTTTACCGCCTCTATTTGTTGTAATGCACTTGATATATCAGCGCTTAGATGCATTTTAGATTTATTTATTTACTCAAGTGTAACAAAAATATTTTCACTTTTGTTAATTGGATTATAGACAATGCTTTTTCGGCACCACCCACTTTCTGCTATTCTTTAATCCTCCTCAAATTATTTCAATAACTTAATTTTAATTATAAAATGGATTTTCTTTTTGTTAAAGCTATTTGAAAGAATTTTAATGTGTAATACTTTCTTGGAGAATTTTTAATTAGCAAATAATAAATTTTTGCACTGGAAAATATATGTCAAGTAAATATTGTGATATACGTATGTGTGTACCTGCAACAGGGATGGAGAGCTTATTTGTTGTTTTCATGAAACACTGCATTATCAAATTGTTTGCCCGAAAGCAAAATTTAGTGCTATAGAAGGCGAATTAACTGCATAAATGCCATTATGACAGCTGTCCGTTAAATTTTTTTTTTAATAAATATGAATTTTTGAAAACTGTTTGGGGTGTGCTTTTTATTTTCTATTCGATTTCAGTAAGAATAATAAAAAAGCTTTTTCAACACATTCATTGCATTTTTAACATGAATCTTTCTGAACTAAATTATTATGCGATTCTGAATGTGTCAAGAGATGCTAGTAAGCAGGAAGTAACGCTGGCTTATAGAAAGTTGGCTGTACGTCTTTGTCCTTTTCGAGATCCAAAACATCAAAGAGATTTTGTGCCATTATCTAAGGAAAATGAATTAACTCACATGGCGCCATTATCAGCTAATACTCAATGGAATTACATTAATATGGCTTTCAACGTTTTAGGTAAAATGTGGCTAATACTTAAATACTTCTTCAGTTTTAATAAAATTTTTCAACATAAGGGAATGATTTGTATCGTGCAATATACGATCGTTATGGAGAGGCTGGCCTGTTTCAAGGCGTTATGTTACCCAACGGCTATTTTGCACCATATCAATATCACGGAAATAATATGTTAGTTTATCAAAGTGTTTTCGGAACGTATTCGCCCTATGCCAACGTTATTGATGCTTTAACGAACCCACCCCCTTTGTACTCTAATAGAAATGTGGGTATTGGCGTCAAAGTTAAAGACAAACCGGTTGAAAAGATATTAGAATTGTCTTTAGAAGAAGTATATAGTGGATGTGTTAAGATTATGCAGGTATGGCGACAAGAATTTATTGATAAGGAAGAAACTTCCACTGAGAAGAGAAAGAAAATTTTAATGCTTAATATTATGCCAGGCGTCACAGCAGGTACACGGTACTGCTTTAAAGAAGAAGGGGATCGTTCCGCCACATCAATACCAGCCGATATTATATTTATAATAGCTGACAAGCCACATGATAAATTTAGGAGGGAAAACCTTCACAATTTAGTTTATACTCTTGAAATTGATTTGTGTCAGTCTTTAATAGGCTTTCAATTCGTTATAAACAGTTTAGACAACCGACAAATAAAAGTATGTATCAACGACGTTGTGTCACCTGGATACAAAAAGGTTTTACCTTGTGAAGGCCTTCCAAAATGCAAAAATAAAGAAGTGCCACAAAGGTTTAAAAGCAAAGAGTATGGCGATCTTATCATTGAATTTAAAAGTATATTAAACATAAATTGTTTCGTACAATTAATTTCCTAAATATTTTTCTAGCAGCAATATTTCCGCAGTATTTAAATAAACAAATGAAGAAATATGTGCAGAATTTTTTTGCAAAGTTGACAGCAATGCAAGAAGGGCAAATAGAAAAATGAAACTGGTTGAAACTTCAAAACGAGATATTTTCCATCGATTATTTATTGAGTTCAAAAAATAATGATTAAATGGGTTCAGAAGTTAAAAATATAAATTAAAAGTTATGATTAAAATAATTATTATATCTTTCCATTTAACATACTTCTAGTATTAATATGCAAAATTTTATCATTCTTTCGATTTACTTGGCTTCAATATACATGTGATATTTAACATTAATTAACTTTTATGGATTTCATTTTAAAATAATACGTTTGTATATGTATGTTAACCAAATAATAATATTGTGAATGCGTTTGTTTGACCTTAAAATTTTCTATGTAATAAAGTTTGTGTAAAATTAATAACCATTATTCTTGTCAATTTCAATTTAATTGAAAATGCCATCTTACATAATTATAAAGGCGTTTTCAATGTATAGCAAAATTTATATTATGGTCCGATTAATGTATCGATATTCCAGCAAATGAAACCTCTAGCCCCACATCGTTTGATTCCATGCGACTCTTTATATGGGCCAATGTATTCTTATAGTGCATTTCGATTTGTTTAGTTTCCTCACTGGGCTCCAGGTTAGGCAGTTCCTCATTGATTTTTGCAATTAACTAAATATCATTTCAGTCGTCAAAAACAATAAAATATAAATTAAATATACATATGAATAATTTTATCTCTTACTTGATTAAGCATGGCGACTGTTATTAACGAATTACCACGTTCAAAGTAAAACAAATAATGATTTAAGAGTTCAACATAAAGTTGTACTTGAACGCCTGTGTCTAGGCATTGAGAAGCAATACGAGCTCCTTTCTTTAAACAATCTAAAGTTTTCTTTTCATCACGCATTTCTTCACCATTTCTCCTAAAACACACATCCATCAGAAATTTATAGTATAACAAAAATAAATAAACTACATACTTGCCACTCCAGAATAGGGCGGCACATGCCACAACACCTCTACATTGATCAGGCTTTTTTAGAAGTTTTGAAGCAGCTAATGCGCAATTTGTTCGCAAGGGATCGGCGTTCTCTTCACCAAAGCAGGTCATTTCTTCGAACGTGGACATTATTAAAGTAATAGCCGCCAACTGGGCTTTGGAATCTGAGATTTCGTCTTCATAAAGAGAAAATGCTTGTGTCATAAACTCGTACGCTACAGTTTCATGATTTGTATAACCAATTTCACAAATCACCAAAGCTCCTTGTAAATACAATCTTAAAGCTAATTCAGCTAAGTCAGCTTTAGCTAAAGCGGACACTGTACTATGACAATATTGTAAAATTTTTTGACACTTTTTATCCCAGTTTTCATCTTCTTCAGCCTTTACCTTATATTTGTATGCTAATTGGTAAGCAGAAAACACGAGAGGCGGCAAGACATGTTTAATACGTTGAGCACCACCAGCTCCTAAGTGTTTACGAGCAGATTGCAATATCTTATACTGCATATCTGGATCTTCAGATTTCAGTAAATGTATAAAACGTGCTACTATTGCTTGTTCTTCCGCAAACTCATCTGGATCTACTAATGCTTCCTGTCCACCTTTTATACCTACGTTTTCATCATCTTTTATTAATGGCGTAATTATGTTTAGAACAGCTTCAGCTTGTTCAGCAGTTGGTATCATTGTTTCAAATTCTAAAACATTCATTAGCAAATATAAGGCCAATGTCTTGCGGGAGGTATAATCAAACTTTTCCAATAGAGGACAAAAATTGCTTAATTGTATAACAGTTAAAACATTGTTGTAAAAGTCGATACAAATTCGCAACAGGCGAGATAATTCCTGATTTACGGATAACAGATGAGATATACTAGCAATTGAAGGTAATTAATGCATATATATGTACATGTGTAAATGTAAAACATACTTATTCATGTTGAGACACTCCAAAATCTTTATAGTTGTACCTAACACTTTGTCAACATAATCAACACGATCTGGGTAAACTTTTTGTGCCAGACTCAACAGTGCGACTTGTAATGATATAGTGTCTTCTAAGGGCATGTCAGTTCGAATCTGCAATGACGTTGTAATATTAATATGGCAAGAAACCAAGCAATTTATATTATTAATCTCACCTGAACAATGTTGGCAACTTGTACACTAAAAACTTCAAATAGTTCCACTTCGGGAGGTATAATAGATTCAATATCTGTGGCATTATTCTTTAATAAAGAGAGGATAATTAGCTTATAGTTTCTATTGAGTAACACATTAATTCCCACCTTTCCACTTCTCTGATTGTATGTAGCCAAACGATCAATTAAACAAATTATAATATTTTTTACGTTCACACCTTTCTGTAGTTGGGCACAAGACTTTAAAAAGGGATCAAGAGTTTGCAAATGAAATTCATCAGGGAACACTTGAATAATACATTCCATTAAATACTCTTGAGCAATGGCGTCATGGCAACTCACCACTTGCTCCAAGATGCCAGGCAAAATCAAACGTTGATAGATTTCCAGAGAAGCTGATTCTAATTGTGATAGACGTACTAAGTTGGTTCCAACTAGTATTTTTAACTCTTCGCGTTCTTTTTCTCGACGTGTTTTTTCACTGGAGTGACCCTGATGTTGCATACGAACCCAAAGTTTATTCATTTCAGCAAAATTTGTCAATACAAAATCTATAGCATCATAGACATTTCCCTCGTGTTCATTTTCTGCAACTAAAACATCTGGCAAAATATTACGTGTGCATTGCAAAAGATAATTTCGCAAAAATAGTCCACGTAAGGGATGTTGTACCCCACGACACATTTCCACCAAGTCCTTGAGTATGCTGCGCTTCAAAGAGCCATCATTTTTAATGTACACAATTCCAACAGTAATAAGTAAATATAAACGCGGTACTATGGTATGGGAATACTGAACTAGTTCATAGAGATCAGTTTCTGTAGAAGCTTTTTCACTCAAGTACAATTCTAGGTGACATAACTCATCAGTGATGACCATATCTGAAAAGCATTCATATTTTATCGAATTCGTATATCTTTTTGTTAATAGAAACTTACAGAGTTCATAATAACTTTTAGGCGACAAAGTTGAAGTACGTAATTCACTTAACATGGCGCTAACACATTTTAACGCATCCAACATACGCTCTTTGTCTAAGAAATGATTCATTTGAAATGCCTGCTTACGAGCAGAACTAATGGCTTCAGCCAAAAGTTTTTCCTGATCGTCCATACTATTCGGCATAGTCTATAAAATAAAAAACATAAATAACATGCATATGTATGCAGTTCTGAACATACTAATAGTGCACTTTTATGTACATATTTGCACATTAAAAAAGTGTGCCTGTGTTTTTCATGTGCAATTATATCTGTTAACCAGCGCTTCTTAGACAAATGAGTGCATATAAACATAAATATTTGTAAATATAAAAAAACAGATGTGTGGTTTATCAGTGTATTTATTTTTTAAACCAAACTCAAAAGGCCAATTATGATTCATATTCAATTTGAAATGCTTATAATATTATAGAGTGAAAATAGTACATAGATCTTAAATTTCTTGCCCAAAACCGCATAACCAGTTACTTTGAAGAAGCATTAAAATTAAATTATTAAAAGTCCTATAGAACAAATTACCATTGTACCAACACCACCAGCTAACGGGGAATAATTTGCGGAACTCCAAGGATACATTTTGTTGATTATAAATATTTTCTCAGTATAATCTCAAAGTTCTGCTATTATCTCGTAATAAATTCCTCTTTTAAAGTTGTATATTTTATGTATGAATTTTCTTTTTACTTTCGAAATCTAGTTTTTGTGCGAGTTTTCTTTCTTCATATTGAAATTTGTGACTGATTTTTTAGAATTCCTTGCCATGCAAAACTTACCATAATAATAGGAATGAATTTATTTTGGGTCTTATTTACAAATTACAAGCCAATTCCAATTTATATTTTAGTAAAAATTAAGGCGTTAATTGGTATATATCTTTCTTATCGGTTTCACCAGTTCTTCTTTAGATGCTTCTTCGTTTTGTATCTATTGTCAAAATAATGACATGTATAAAAAAAGAGATGCCAGAAAACACTATCGTTTCTTTTTTGAGAAGCAAATGGACTGGCATCTCAAAATTAAATTTTTTGGTGTGGTAACTTAAATTTTTTGTTGGTTAAAAACAATAACAAGTGGAATGAATAACAATAAATAAAAAGATAGCTGTTTTTTTAGATTTTTATTAATTAATACCGTTTTGTGTGTGTTAGGTCAATTTAAAAAATGGATGTTAACATTGATATTATTGAAGGAGTTAAGCAATTTCCTTGTTTACATGACAACAATAGCAAACTGGAAGAACGAAATGAGGCTTGGAAGGAATTGGCCTCAAAGATGCAACTATCGGGTAGATTATCATATATGTTGATATAAATATATATTATATGTATTAAAATTTGGTTTAAATGTGCAGATGTGTTTTTAAAACTTCGCTGGCATGCTCTTCTACAAGAATATCACCGTGATGTTAAATCAAAGTATACCAAATATATGCATTTTATATGCCGTAATAGTGAAGAGAAAGCCGAAGAAGTGAATTGGCCAGAATTTATTATAAATGAGGAAGATTTAAAAGAAAAAAGTGCTGAAGAACAAGAAGATTTTGTTATTTCAGAAGATGCCGAATTAAAGAAAAAAAAAAGTTTAAAACAAGAGCGCAGAGCCGAGAAACGAAAACGTACTTGTCATAAGCAAAAAGGAGATACTCCTGATAAAGAAAATAAAAATAATAATCCAGACAAATTTACTGTAAAAAGTGAAACTGCGGATGATGATACTTCCACTAAAGAACATACAAAGCAGAGCGATGATATGGGAATTGATACACAGTCTAAGTCAAAGGAAACCGACAATACTACTTCACAACTGGAGGACGAACCAGCAGAAATTAATGCCAATAAAGATTTTCAATTGACGGCTACGACCAATGTTCATGCACAGCCCCTCATTACTGAACGTTGTGAAGACGTAATATTTGGAGAATTGGTATCTGCCATGCTAAAACGCATGGATGAAAATAAAAAGAAAAATATTAAAAGGGATATTATGAATCTTTTGTTTTCATAAGTGTCCGAATAAGAAATTTGTTAGAATTTAAAAAACATTGTAAAAGATAAAGTAAAAAATTTTAAATATATTTTACCAACACAGAATCTAATTTATCTCTTGTAACATATCTTCATGAAACTATCATGTGTCTCTTTTTCTTTTTTTTTACCCTTCACCGTAAGTAAGAAGGGTATATATAACTTTGTGATTCCGTTTGTAATTTCTACACCGTACATGGGAGACCCTATAAAGTATATTTATTCTGGATCCTTATGAATAGCGGAATCTTTTTAGCGATGTCCGTCTATCTGTCTGTCTGTCTCTCAGTCAAGTTCCTGTAGTCCCTAGGCAACGTTTAGTACACCAATCTATCAGATTATTACTATTAATATTCAGCTAGATTGGTTCATAAACGGCGGAGCTGTGAGTCAAAAACCGAAATTACCCCTATTTTTTGCACTGGGGTGTATGGAAAATTTCAAAATAATCCAAAGAAACTTCCGCTCGAACCATAGAAGATTACGAGATGGGACGTATATCATTTTAAACGGGAGGCTGTCTAGATTTGTAATATATCGCCCAAGTACTTAGAAAAATCTTTGGAACTCCCTCTTCTTCTGAGGGATTTTTACCATTCCCCACTTTGCCGAGGTACCATTCCCGATTTTGTCCAGGAAAATTACCAAAATCAAAAAGGAGTTTAATCTGTAGTCTCTAAACTTTCTGGAAGTGTTTTAACTTCGTAGTTTTTATTTTATGATGCAAAAAAATTTTTAAAATGATCCAAAGTAATATTTGGTTACAAATATACTCGTAGATGATCTCCGCTAAACTACTACTAAAACATTTAATATTTAATGACGTAAGACGTATTTGATAAATAAGCCATTAATACTGAAAATATATTTACAAATACTAAAAAACGTAATGGGGTACATTAAAGCATACTTAACGCGGCATATTTATCTTCACTCATTTAATTTTTTCTATGGTTGTGATATTATATTATAGAAGAATGTGGAAAGTGAAAAATATTAATATTTCGCTAACACAGTGAAGGGTTTATAAAACTCCGCACAGCCGAATTTAACGAAATATGAATAAAAATGGGTGCCTAGCAAGCGTGTAGAAATTATGTTTTTCTTAAATTAATTTGATAGTTTGTGAGCTTAAAGTTAATTAAAAAAATGCATTATGGCACACCAACATAATTTGGAATTAAGCACGAATAAAGATTACATGTTGTTAAACTTTAAAATTCTAAATAATTTAATATATCTTAATAGAAAAAATTATCTCGCCAAATGTTAAATTATTTTATTTGGCTGCTGCTTCATGTACGTCTTTAACGTCAACGTCGATTAGTGAAGGTTTAGCAAATAAATATAAAATTTATAATTTTAATTTAAATATATAAATACATACGTAAATAAATGTTTGCATATATTTATGACTACAAGTATTAAAAATACCTTTCATTTTAACAATAATTATATTTATATTGGTTTACGTGGCGGCCTAACGGCCTTCAATTAAAGTCGCAAGACTCCGTTTTGAAGTATGGTATATTTATATTAAATATAACAATTACTGGAGGGGATAAAATGCGGTACTGGTTAAGAAAAAACATACGTAAGTTGTTTTAATTGCAATTATTTTTTATTCATTAAAAAAACATGAAAAAAATAATTATGTTTTATATTTATGACATTTTTAAACTAGTGTAATTATTTTTTCGTTTGGATTTTTTTTTTGCTTTCACATTAAAGGTTGTACAAATATTAAATTTTTAACATTTTGCTTAAAGTAGATATAAATTTATGGCGGCATTTTCGTTTCTTTTAAAGGGCACTAAATTTTTTGTTCTTTTTTATTAAAAGAAACTGCAATATGAACTTAATTCGTTTTAAAAAGTGACCAAAATTATTGCAACGACATTAATATAGTATCATTTTAAAGAAACGGAGATGCCTTTATTGTTATATAAATATTTGATACATAATTTGATTTATTTATTGTTATTAAACTTGAAATTCCATTGTGCAGCATGTATTTAAATTGTGTAATTGCATAATTTTTTTTTTTTTATGAATTGAACATTGAGACGAAAACTTTTTGATGTATGCAAAATATTTCATTCAGATTTGTTATAAATGGATTTAAATATTAAGTTATTATCTAAAAAAACTTGTTTTTTTTGTTTAATTTTAACAATCGTACATTTATTTATTTTTCTAACACTATACGAATTTATATAAAAAATAAATCGAAATTACAATCTATATTGACCATATTTTATTACACACCGCATTGAAATTAAATAAAAATTAAAAAAGTTATTTAATTTTTTTTATATAAAAATAATAATGGGAAACACTTGCTTCCATAAAATCTCTAAAGTGTAAAATGTATTAAAGAAAAATTTAGTACAAAATTGTAAAATTGCTAAATATATAAGAAGTAAATGCTTTAGATTTCTATTTTATTTTATTTACAGTACTGAAATTTAAGTTGATATTATAATAATTTAAAGTTTTATTCTGGAATATTAATATCGCTTGTTTGCTACATTGACATCATAAGTTATAAGTGTGATTTAATAGAGTCTTAGCTGTTTAAAAAAATAAGAAAAATTATATTATTTCCCACAGTAAATACTAGTTAAAATAATTTTATTTTACTGAACCTTAGTGAAAGGCAATTCGTAATTGAAAAAATTATATATTTCAAGGTGTGAGATCCTGATAGCAGATAAACCGTACTTCGTTACGATGTGTAAAATGAAACATGGCCACTTAATTACTATCTAATTAATGGACCAATAAACTCGTTTTTGTTAAATAAAAAATCTCGGTATTTGTCTTTTGGTGTTACACAGGCCTAAGTTTTGATCAATTATGTCACAAATTATATTCGTATGGTCCCTTGTAAAAAAATTTACCAATAACAAATATCTATTAATAAATACATACTATCATTTTTACAATATTTTTTGCAAAAATAAAATTAAAATAAAAATACATACATATCGCCATATGTTTTCAAAAAAGCCTTAAGTTGAAATAAAAATAGAATTCGACTTACAAGTCCTACCATATTTCTTACTACTAAAATTGGAAATAATCACAATTATTCCATTTGATGTCATCGACACAAAACGACATCAATTTTTATCGTTTCTGATAAGTCTGAATTAAAATTCTCAATATTGGCATATATTGATTAGGTATTTGGTATTAGGTATAAATATTGCTGTGTGTTTTTTCATTAAATAAACATTTTTTTTTATTAAAAATTTTAAACAAACTATGACAGCTGTTAGAAAATACCAAATTACCATTGCTGTTCTGTATTCCGAATCCGAATATTTTAATCGGAATTGAAAAATTCATCACCTCATAACTACTCTGTGATCCATTTTCAGATTTTTAAAATTTTATTTTTGCTTTATTTTTTGTGTGAACTTATTAATAAAAATTAAAAAACATAAAAGTTTTCATTTAATAAGAGGAAAAAATTTAAATCCAAATTTTTCCAAATCCGTGTGGATTACGGAACATGCATGTATAAGTGAATTGATGTCGACGACGACAAAAACTGATGTTGTTTTAAAATTTATGACACCAATTTTGAATAATTTTTAATTATAGAGACTTTTTTGGCCTTTCCTTTACAATTTTTTGAAAACATATCACGAATTGCTTTTAAAATTTTTTTTTATCAACTCCCTAAAGCGAGTTTTATAAAAATTAATTTCTAGCAAAATTCAATTGCAATTTATGAAGCTTGGGGTCTATTGATCTACAAGCTTCTTTCGTACTTTTTGCTTGAAAACAAAAACGAAATACGAAAATTTGTTTTTGTTTTCAATGCAGAGGCACGCAAGAACTTATGTTTCCATTATAGTTATTTTTCAAATGGACTCGCATAAATATTTATTTGAATAACGTTGCTTGTTTATAATAAAATAAAAATAAAACAAAATTAAATTCGTGTTTTGCTAATATTGAATTTTAAAACAACAAAAAGTATATTTTAACGCTTTTTCTAATACCAAAAAAAAAAAAAAAAGTAAGAAGACAGAATTTATACATACTACGATTTTATTAAGAAAAAAGTAAAAAAAAAGAAAACAATAATCATAAATGTTTTAATACTAAATGCATATTTAATGTGCGATATTGTATAATTTTCATAAATAATTTTAAAATTAAATTAATTTTATTACTTAAAAGTGTGTTTGTTGTTTTTATCAACTACACTCGTTTATAAAAATTATTTGCAACTACATTACGTTTATGATAAATTTGTATTAAATAATATTTTTTTTGTGACAACAATTGAATTGGAATTTTAAATATTGCTTTTTCCATACTTAGAAAAATAGTTCTTCAAACATATATATACAAACATACACAGGTAAGTATGTTTGCAGTATGTATTAACTTAATTATGTTATTTTTATTTATAACATTCTTATACAATATTTATTATTTAACAAACAAATATTTTTTAAATGACTTGTTATTTTTGAAAGTGGTAGGGTAAACGCTTCTAATTTCGGCAGGTACCAGTAGTCGCCAGTTTTAATTTTATAACTCAAAGAAATAAGAAAAATAGAGAGATTTTATTTATAAAAAATGGATTTTGAGTAATTTCCCTATTTCAAGTCAGTTCATCTTACTTAACCTTCGCATACCAAAAACCCACCATTTTCAATCAGTGATAACTCACACAATTTTTTTTAGAAGCAAGAAATGCTTTCGACTCAGTGACTATTTTTTTATTTTATCGAAAAATATGGTTTAATTCATTTTACTAATTAATTTTTTTTGGATTTTTTTCAACTTTTCGTAACGAAAAAAACGATATAACGATATTTTATCGAATTCGGTAACTTTCCGATAAAAATATTCGGTACGATAGAAATCGTTATTTGCGATGATGTGCTATTAACGACAATGTGGTATTTCGCAGATTTTTCAGTTCACGATACATGTAGCATATTTTTAAAAAGGGTATGTAGTTTTTTGTTATTTTTTCGATTAAATATATACGTAACATGAAAATAATCTCATTATTTTACTTATTTTATTTTACTTATTTTATAAAAAAAAAAAAAATGAATGGACCCACCTGGCTGGATGGGCTTGGGGCCATTTACATAACAAATACTTATTGCGAATGCGAAGGTTAAATGAGTAATTTATTCATAATTTGCCTTCTGCAAAAGTGCTTGTTTTCTTAAGAAAAATTTAGTGGCAAGGCCAATTTTGAATGGGTTGGTAAAGCTATAACTTGAAACAATTTCCATAGATTAGGATCACACACGGCAAGTTTAGTAGGGCAATTCTTTCTCAATTCTCTTTTCATATTGCCGTTGCAATTTTGTTTCGGCAATTTTATCATTCTTATTCCCTCATTCATTCAACCTTCAAGCTACCTGTCTTCTTTTTTAGATCTTTATAAAAGATACGAAGAGAGAACAAAAGGCAATTTCTGAGTACGAGCAAGTTTATACCGCTTTTCATTCTTCTTTCCTCACTCTCCTACAAAATCAAGAATTGCCCAACTAAAATTGCTGTATGTGGTCCTGGTCTAAGTAAAAATTAGTGAAAAATAATTATTGTTTTTTACTTTTTAATGATGCCACTCTTAGGCACAAACAATTTGTTTAATTTCTTGTAGTCGTCACATTGGGTGCCGACTTTTCGTATTCGTCGTGTTTTGCCTGTGGTTGGCAGAACGCTTTATTGAGTACTTTCTAGCCTGCCGCATACAGGATCTTGTTTCTAGAGTTGGGGCAGTTGAAATAAAATATTTCCCGACTACTGGCAAATTGGGTGTATTTTTCAAAAACTATAAATAAAATAATTTTTAAAAAAAAGCTTAAATTAAAATTATACTTAATAATGTACCACTACAGCATGTTATAAATATTATCTATAAAATTTAACCAATTTGAAAAAGAGAGAAACGTTAAACTGCCGACTTGCAAAAATACTCGCAACAGCTCGCTCAAATAGCGATTTGCTTGTTAATGTCTTTTTTTTCTACAATTTTATTTTATTGAAGAGTAGGGAAATTAAGGGGAAGAATAAAAGTTTCACACTGACGACATTTAGATTTTTGAAAATACAATTAACCATGTATGTATGTAAGAATTATTAACTGTGTATTTATTTATGAATATAGAAAGTTGATAACAATTTTTGGTATATACGAGTAAATATGTGTGGCCACATACATATTTTTGTTGTCCATAAGTTATCGTTTCTATATATAATTACACAACTATTGGATTGCTATTTTCGGAAAGAGTATTTTACAGCTTTCGATAAACAATTTTTAAACATCTATTAATTAAAATGTATGTATTATATATATATAAAAAAATCCATGTATAAGTTTAATATTTAATAGTTTATGTATGTGTTACGAGCACGTTTATTCTACTCCTGCTAATGTGGACCCATTTTCAAAAAGTTTGCTTAAGCTTAATTAATAAGTTGTCAGTTGCAAATAAATTTCTTGTATCTTATTTTTTATACTTTAAAATAAATAGTTAAATTTATATGAAACTAAACCTTAAGCATCTTAAAAATGTATTCATAACAATCCATTATCTATAAATAATACTTTTTATCAGGGCAAGCTTGCAAGCCACCACAGGCCGTTTATTTAAATTTTTGTAATTGTTACCGAAAGAAAACATTTTTAATGCATCTTAAAGTCTGTCAAATGAAAAGTAGCGGACAAAATGAATTTTTTTTTAATTTCTTTTGGGTTTTTTGTTTTTTAATTAAATATATTTGGTGTTGTACTCGTATTGCATAAATACTTATTTTATAATTTCTTTTTATGGTTTTCTAAACTTGCCCTTTTTACTTTATATGCGTCTCTAAAACGTTTAAACCAAGTAAAAAAAATAAATTTTTGTATGCATATGTGTGTGTATATATTGAATTTGAATTCATTCTTTTTTCATCGTGCTTGGTTTTGCTTACAAAACATGTAAGTTCTCACAGCTTTTTGATTTTGAATCTCTAGCCCAGACACGACCCAATAAGCCTTTAACTTTTAAACTGGTAGAAGTGCGGGAGCCACGATATTTACGAGGACTAAAAAGAGAAGTAAAAGATAAAAAAACTTTAGTTAAAAAAAAATCAAGTTTTTATTTTTTTTTATTTTTTATTTATTTTTTTTATTTATTTATTGTAGTCTATGGAAATGGATTCCTTACAGACTATAAACTAATATAAATTATTGACAAAATATTGGATTTAAATCATAAATTATCTTAAATACATAATTAGGAAATTAACAAATTAATTTAAATTATTTAATTAATTTAGTGCTCAAATTAAAATTATCATTAGAAAACTATTATTTATTGCAACAGTTTTGTTAAAAAGATTTTTCAAAATTGTATTATTGCTTGCATCTTCATTTTAGAATCAGAACCGGATCACTGCAGTTCGAATGTTACAAATTCATGCTCATCATTAAAGAAATTAAAAATAAAATAAAGAAATTTGTTAAGGCGCATTTATGGTAGCAGAATACAAGGTGACCACATCTCTACAACAAAAAATAAATTACAAAAACAGGTCTTTCGTGTGAGTCAGATAATATATCTGCTAAAAAAGAAGAAAACATAAATGTATTTACACTCATGCACTTATTTTGAGTGTAAACACAATGGCGCGCAGAGAATGTAAAGAAATTTTGACCGATACTAAACATGACAGAATTGTACGCAATCTCCATCGTTTTGACTAACTACCTGTCATAATTTGTTTACATTCTGTGCGCGCCATTGTTTTTGTGTGTCTGATTGTATAATCGGATCTGCATAGAATTTCCCCTTTTTTATTTAACACATACGATAAGGCTCTCAAGAGAGCGGAATAAGAACAAAAAAATATACAAATGTGTTGATGGGGCTACCTTATCAATTAGTTAAACTCAACATACTGTAGGTCAGATAATTAAATTTTGGTTAGACTTTATATTAAAAGTTATTAATAACGCACATTAGCATCTCTTGTACAGCATAAGTTAACTAAGCACCCAACTGTAATTTTAAAGTCAAGCAAAAAACCCTACAAAACGCCATCTTTAGTATTTCTAACTTGTAATAATAGGCTTAGAGTCAATTTTTTCCCCTTGTAATTAATTCCGTCTTTTAAATGAACTCAAGAAAATTACTCATATGCACTTAAATTGAACCAAAAAAGGTGTTAAAAAAATAATTACCTGCTGTGAGCACTTCCCGGAGGGGAATTAACATCAGTTATAATATTATTTGTGGCACACATTGGTGTATTTGGATTAGTACCACCTGTGAGACAGGCCCCACCTAAAGGAGAACATGCCCTTCTCTTGGATTTTCTTATAGAACGTTTTCTAAACATATCCCTTTATGAAACAATTAAGAAAATTAAAAAAAAATTTTTATTTAAATTAATTAAGAAAAAAATTACCTAGATTTTTCTGGATTTTCTAGCTTGAGCCGTATTTGTGATAACAAGCCCACTAATAATTCATCCACATTGTGATTAATACTCACTGATGTTTCTATGAATTTACAATCATATGCTGTTGCCATGGATTTGCCCTCTGAAGTTAAAAATTAAGTATGTAAAATAATGCTTTATAAAGAAGTAAATTGATCAAGAACTCACCATCTGCGCTCACTAAGCGGCTACGTGCCAAATCGGCTTTATTGGCAACTAAAATGACAGCTTTTTGGGCAATATTTTGATTAGTCCATAATACTTGCAATATGTGTTCGGCCACACTAAAACTACTACGATCAGAAGTAGAATATATTACACAATAACCATGAGGGTCATAGCTACTGAGACAATCATCGGGCTGAAATTAAAAGAATATGCTAAATAATAAATAATATAAAAATACATGGTTTTGAACCAAAGCAACTGAAAACTATTTCCAAAGTATTTTGGAGTGTTGATGTGCTTCAAGTCGTACTTACATCATTTTTAAATTGGCTTACTAGTTTCAAAGATACATATTGTAGAAGAAGTGAAAGGGAAAAGTGTTTTAAAAATTTTGAATTTTCACAAAATTAATTAAAAAAAAAACAAAATAAAAAAAGGAGAGTTTCTAATCCAAATATATTGTCTCTTGAGTTCCAAACAAAGTAAGCAAAACTTTATTAAAATCGATGCTGAACTTTTAGTTTTATTCCCAATTAAGTGATGCTACTTTGGTGCGTTTGGTTGCAATTGCAACACTGTTGATCGCATATCACAATTTTTTCCCAATGAGACTGAGCAATTTTTGTTACACAACTCTTGAGTTTCTCTTTCCTATCTCTCCTATAAACTCCAAAGTTGCGTAATTAAAATTGCCGTGCCTGTTTCCTTTCTGAAGTGGCACCACTTAATTCAGAATAAAATCAAAACTTGTTCATCGATTTCAATAAAATATAGCTCAGTTTGCTTGAAACTTATGAGACTATATATCAGAGTAAGAAAACAGTAGAGTTTTTTTTTTTCATTTCAAATTGGTTTTTTGAAAATTAAAAATTTTCTTAATTTTTCATAAAAAACTTATTTTTTCGTAACAAATTTTACGATAATTTTAAAACTAAAGAACAGATTTAAAAACAATATAGGGGGCACGACTTAAAGAAAATTTTCTTGTGGATTTTCGAATTTTCATTTTTAATAAATAAAACCAATCGTTTTCAAGTGATGGTCATATATGTGGCGCTTGCTCTGGAATTTAAAAAATTAAACGAAACAGTTTTCAGTTTTACTGGTGCAAAAGTTGAATTTAATTCGTAAACTTGTGTTGCATAATATTTGTTTTTCCATAAATTTACAAAAAAAAAAAAAAAAATATATTAAAAAGTTTTTGGCTAATATTCAGAAAAAACGGTTTCTGTAGTGCGATTCAGTTTTCAATTTTAAAGAAAAATGTTTGGTTAAAACTAGTTAACCCTAAAATGAAAGAATTTGTGATTCGGTAAATTTTTTAGTTGTCAGCTGTGTTTCTTAACCGAAAAATAAAAGTGAATCACTCTTTAAATAAAAAAAAAATATATTTAATAACTAAACCATTTTTGGTTGTTGTGCATGGTAATTTGTAGACTATTGGTAGTGAATTTGTAATTCCTAAAGTTAACCTAAAATTACTGAATCACACATTCGTTATTGCAAATAGAAAAAAATGGAGTTAAAAATAAAATGAATGAAAAGTTACTAAATCGCACTACTGAGGTGTGTTTATATGGATTTAGTACAAATTGATGATCGTACTGACGCCCTAAAGTCGGCAATAGACGAATTAGCAAGTCATTGGTCATTTTTTCAAAACTTTTTTAAGAAAATGATTTTCTTTTCTATTTAAATGTTGTAAGAAGCTGACTAAGCTGTTCCAAAAGAAATGGCTAACAACTTGACAAGTTATCTATTGCCAAACTTTAAATTATAAGGTGTTGGCATGATCATCGGTTTGTATTATCAAATTAAAAATTGAGTTCTGATAATCAAATTGTTTTTTAGTGATTTTAGTTGTTAAGTGTCTGGCATTAACAAATTCAATTCTCTCAATTGAAATTGTTTTCTTACTGCATTCTATTCTTTGTTTACGTATTTAACATACCGTCATTTCGGCATAAGGATGATCAATAAATATCAACTCCGACTCTTCACCACTCAATAATACTGAAACAGATTTTTCTCCAGAGTCATCATCTAAAGAAGAGCATTTTATTTAAAAAAAAAAAATAGAATAATTAAAAAAATTAAACAGAATTAAATTAAATTATATAAAATTGATTTGCACAAACTTGAAATAGAAAATGGCAAATTGGAAAAAACCAAATGAGAGTGGAAAAACAAAATAAATTAATTGAATGTGCGTGCAGTAGTTACAAATGTTATTAATCGTTTCAATTAATATTTCTTGTTAGTATTAATATTTAAAGAAAGGGTTTATATTATTATTATTATTAATAAAATTAGATTTATTGTCCATATAAATATGGGTGTAAGCATATTGATATTTATGTGTTTGCGTGTGTAAATAAGGAAACACTTGCTAAAGTTATCAAATACTAGCCCGTTTTTTTCTTGGAAGGAAACGTGTTTATTTTAAATTAAATAATATAAATTGAAATGTGTTACTAAATTCATTATTTTTCAATTAATAATTTCATTAATTTAATATAAATATTTCATACAACATATTAAATTATTTGGAATTAAATATAAAGTTTAACAAAATTTAATCTTAATTCCAAATTATGTTGGTGTGCAGAATGCATTATTTTCCATGATATTCTCATGGAAAATTAAAAAAAACTCTTTACTTAGTACAATAAGTACTAAGAGGGAAAGCATATCTATACAGCTGTTTCATCAGAAGCTACTCTGAATCTTCAGTAGATTACTCTGAAGTCTTTTTCTTTCAGGCTGCATAAAGTATTACTTTTACGAGTTCCAGGAATAAAAAAAAACATTTCTCTAAAATGCAATCAATTTCTTTGTTAAAAAACTTTTGAATTTTGAAATGTGCTTATCAAGTTTAGTTCTTGTTTTGTTTTAATGCCATCCAAAAGTGCAAAACAAAAGTAATCGATTTCCTCGCAAAAAAATTGAGAATTCATTTGTCAAATCTCACAAGTTTAACGTTTCTTAAGTCCTAACTTTTCCATGCATGTATGAGTCATATTGATGAGAGAGCAAAGCAATTAAAATTGTGTCAAGTTCATTTGTGTTCTTTGAATAACAACTTCATGAAATTAATTTTTTTTTCGTTGCACTTTTTTGCATGACTCATATATTGTTGGTGCTAACAATGAATTTGTGGTTGGTTTATTGCAGAAGATAAAAAATCTCTGCTTCAAAAGCACATGCAAGTGTTTATTTGTGTGGGAGTGTGTGTATGTGTAAATAATTGGGTGTGTAGTTGGATAAATTAAAAAAAAAAACATTAAATTAAATTTAAAATTAAAAGGATTTGATTTGTAAGCTTAAGGTGCGGTCTTAAAATACATACGTAAGTAAGTATGTACGTTTTTATTATTTAAAAATCTATTAAGTGAAATACACACGTTATGCAATACACAATGTATGCATGTATGTATGTACTAGGGGTGTACTTGTGTGTGTAACTTTAATGTTTATGACTTGCATGATGAGAATGACAAATGATCGATATGAAATGTATGGGCTTGGTTGGGTAGAGGATAATGCATTCATAAACTTTGTTTGTTTACTTTTTATATAACAGTTGCTGTAATTGTGTAATATTTCTTTTAGTTGGCAATTAGAGTAGATTTAAAAGTATTTTTGTTTATGTAAATGTTGGAAAATATTTATGCATGTATAGGCTTGTATGTATGTATATGAATGTATTAAAATTTGTTTTGTTTTTTTTTTGTTTTATTTCAATTTAAAATATAACAAAGCTATTTTACTTTAGATGCAGTAGTAAATGTGAATAACAAAACAGAGCAAAAACGAACGCAAAATTATTATGTAGAAAACGAAATGTAATAAAATTTAAAAATACTAGCCAATAATTATAGTTACAATAAAGTTCACTTTTAGTAAAAGCTTACTTTTCTTCATAAGAATTTATGTTTTTAAAATAGTTTTTAAAAAGCTTTCAACTTTAGAGTGACTATGATTATGGCTTTTTGAATTTATTTATATTTTTTTTTCGGCTTAGATAAAGTATATTTATAATTATATAATTATTATTGATTTTTTGATTATTTTTATAATAAAAAATAATTTAGTTTTTTGTTTTGTTTACCGTCAGCGGGTTTTTCAATATGTATACGAATGTTACAATTGTTGCCTGCATCCAGCGTATTGTTTAAATTGTATGTTTGTGTTAAATTGGATTAAAACAGATTGCAGGATATTAACAATTTTTTTTTTATTCTATATTAATTAATAAATGAGGGTATTTAACAAAAAAAAAATTAAAACAGTTCAAAAAAATAAAAAATAAAATTAGCAAAACAAGTAAAAAAGAAAATAAAATCGCATGAAATTTAATTAATTTTATTATAATTTTTTTTTTAAATAACAAAATTAAGCTTAAATTTTTTAAACTGAATTGACAAGTAATTTTTCTCAGTGAGTAAGGTGCGCTGGCTTAAGGAAAAATTATGTAAAAAATCATCACGTCACGTTTTCAAAATACACTATTGTATATATATTAGATGTAATAGGTGTGACATAAATGACTGCCTCACCCCAACGCATAAAAAAATATTTATTTAAATCGGTCCAGAAATTTAAGAACAATTCAATGACATACACACGTACAGTAGAATTATATATATAAAGATTAACTGTGAGCGGTTTTTTAAATTTAATACAAAAAAAAAAAAAATCCGAAATTATAAAACAAAATTTCTCTTACTATAATTTCCAATTAGTTTAGTGATTTTAAAAACGACTTGGAAATTGTGAATTAAAAATTATTTTTTAGAATTTAAATCTTGATTATTTGACCTTTTTTATCTAAAAATAAATAAGTAAATATGGTTTAAGCTTTTTTAGGTCTCTTTTTATATATCTTTTATTTATTATTAAACTAAATTTCAATATTTCGACATGCCTTCGTGTGTCTTTCTCATAGAAAACAATTTTATAATTTTTTTCTTTTTTTATTATAAAATTATTCTCCTTGAGAAACACACACAAAAGCGTGTCGAAATAAAGAGGCCTAAAAGCTTAAACAATATTAATTTATTTAATTATTTTTTAGGTAAAATTAAAAGATTTTTCTTTTTAAAGCAAATATTAAAAATAAAACAAAATAAAAATCGGTTATTATTTGTTACAGGCATGTAGCCTTATGAGATCTTTATAAAACTGCTGTACAATAAATGTTGCCAATTTTGGGCTGTTCGATAGCTTGTTGTACGCAAGAATAATAGAAATTCCATCCCGTATATAAAATTGAAATTTTCTGAGCATGTAGCACAAATGACATCACGCAATGTATTGTTATTGGCTAATAATTTACAGATAGCTAAGAGTTCAAACAGTTGACAATTTAAGTCATCTAAAGGAAAATCATCTTGTATTTCTAACATTCTTGGTTGTACGCATGTGATAATTTTTGTCGTTATGAAGTAGTTTCACTTAATCTATAGACTTAAATAAAATGAATTTTTTATTTGTTTGTTTGTTCACTTTAAAAATTTTTTTTGGTCGCCATTTTTACGACCACTTTTCAAAGACTTTCACTTACCATAGTTCACAAAGAAGTGTGCTAGTACTTGATTTAAGTCTTAAATTATGCTTTGAAATATTTTACTTAATACTTTGATTGGCTTCTCTGATAATAATGCTAGCAAAAACATGAGTCGTTCTATTTATAAAGAAATGGTTGTATTTATTTGGAAGGGTTTTTTGAAGATACCGACTCACGTAATTAAAAAGAACCGGGCCAGGTGAGACCGCGCAAAACCGTCTAGTTGTATATAAAATCAAAAGTTGTAAATCGAGTTCATTAAAATATCTCTCATTTTATCAGGAACTTATGAGGTTATATGCCTTATAGAAAATAATGACCGATTTTTATCTTGTTTTATTTTTAATATTTTTTTAAAAATAAAAAATTATTAAACTTTAAATAAAACGATAATTTTGAAATCACTGAGCCAAATTAAAAACAATATAAGTAAGACTTAAAGGAAATAATGTTGTGAAATTTCGATTTTTTTTGCAATCAAATTGAAGAAAAATCGCTTATATATCAAGTCAAAAGTGACGTGATATTTTTTTTTTTTTTTAAGTCAGTGTACCCTACTTGTCATTTCAGTGAGAAAAATCTTATGTAATTTTACATAAAATTATGTTTATAATCTTGATTAACATTCTTAGCTAATGTAATGGATAATAAATGAAAATTGTTTAAATAAATAACTGTGTAAAATGATTACAAAAATACAATATGTATGTTAGTAGTTATGGGTATGCGAGGTACTACTTAAAATTAATTTTGTTTTAAATTTCCAACAAGAACGCAACATTTAAATTTTAAATACATGACTGATGTAACAATTGACTTGTTTCTCTGGCTGTATGACATGTGGCGTCGTCTTGTTGAAACCACAAGCCCTCCACATTCAATTCTAGGCAAGAAAAAACTGGTTATCATTTCACGATACCGAACATCATTGACTGTTTGCGCTTGACCTGCCTCATTTTCATAAAAAAAGGTCCAATGATTTCTTCAGCCCAAAAACCACACCACACAGTGACACGTTGAGGATGCATTTGCTTCTCGTGAATCAATCGAGGATATTCCTCACCCCAAATGCGACAATTCTGCCTATTGACGAAGGCATCAAGATGGAAATGGGCCTCGTCACTGAAGATGATTTTATCGGCAAAATCAGCATTTTCATGTTGTCTCTCCAATACCCAATTAACGAACTCCTTTCGCTGTCCATGGTCATTTTTTACTAACCTCGTACCTTCTACTAGCAAACAATAACAATTGTTCAAATGTCAAACAAGGACACTTCGAATGGCGCCAAATATAAATCTTGCGTTCTTGTTTGGACACCCTTTATAAACACCTACTCATACATCTGCCAATGCATGTGTATGTGTACAACTACATCTCTGAAAACATTTAATTTCCTTCTTTCTAGCAATGGTAAAATGATTATGAAAATTAATTTTTTTTTAAAGGGTCTGTTGTTAGTTTTGATTCAGTTTAGTTTTCATGAAGTTTTATCGATGCAATAAAAATGTAATTACAAAAGTTATTGATAAAAAGAAAAAAAGTTAAATAAAAAGTAAAGAAAAGTAACAACTGCTGTCTGTAGTTGTGTGTGCAATGGACATGTGAGTTAATGGTTGTTAAGCAACTTTTTTTTAATACAATTTTTTCTCTTTATTTTGCCATAAAAATCAAAGAAAATGATGGTCATAATAGAAAATATTAAAGCAGAGTTGGATTAAAGCCATGAAAAGCTGATGAGTGTTTGATTTATTACAAGAATTTAAGGGTAGCAACTAAAACTCTAATAACAGGGGCCAAATTACAGCATTCAATATTTGAATTTCCATTAAAATTTATATCCATATCAAATGCTGTAATTTGTAATTTAAAATTTAATACCGAAAGAAATTTTTTGTAAAATAGAAGCGACCACTTAGTTGTGAATAAATTCAGAAAATCAAAATGGATTTTATTTGCAACGCATTTTGGTATTGAAACTAATAACAATATTAATGATTTTGTTTACTGCAGATTTTTAATAAATTTTTTAAGAAAATGGTTTTTTAAATTTTGGGTTTTTGGCAAAACTTTGAGACTGTTAAGAACATAATTTAAAGCGAAAAGTCAATTCTATTATTATTTGCAAAAGTATGTGGTGTAACATTCTATTTTTTCAATATAACGGCAAGTCGCAAAAGTAATTTAATTTAAAAAAGCTTTTACTGTCATATGCTTAGAAATTGCCTACGACATTTTTGGTAACATTTAATAAATTTAATTTTGTTGGCCTGTGTAATTTGTATTTATTAAAATTATTAAATCATGTGTACCTTCAAAATACAAAAAATAACAACATAAACAAAAAGCTTATATATTTTGTTTTTGCTTTTGAGGCTCCTCTTGTCAAAAATTATTTCCGGTGGTTAATATTAAGAAGTGTTCTTACACCTTTTCTATTTTTTTTAAGATTCGCTACTTATGCCGTAATTAATTAAAAATCAAGGACGAGCGTGCTGTTACCTGACAATATGTGGCAGAAAATTCTTGAAAAGTTGAAAACAAAAATAAACACAAACAAACTTTCCAGCTTGTAATTTTTTTTTTAATTTTCTTTAACCAAAGTCCTTTAAGCTATTATCTATTTAGCCTAGTGATTAAATATCAGTTAGTCTGATGTAGCACACGGAAATGTTATAATAATAAAGCAGAACAAAGCTATGGGGTAATAAAATGATTTGAGTTGAAAAGTTTTTAATTAAAAAAATATTTTCTATGACTTAAATGACTTACCAATGCTCGTATCGTAGGCGTGTAAATATTCTGATGTCATAAATTGAGAGACTAAAGAACTTTTGCCTACGGCAGTAGCGCCCAGCATAAGAACTCTGAAATTAAATTGAAAAATATTTATTTTATTGTTAATCTATAGACTTTTTGCTCAACATGTTAGTTTATATTCAATAAAAATATTTTAAATGTTTTTATTTTTTAACATTACCTGTAAGGACCACTACCCGGATTTGAGGTACTACTTTCACGACTTGAAGCTAAACTACATGTGGCTGAGTTGCGTGCTGAATGTGCTTGAGTTGGTTGAAGTTGGCCGGTTATATGTTCATTGCTAGTAAAAAAAGACAACATATTTAGTAATTTAATTTTAATTCAAATTAACATATCTACAGACATGTAATTTAAAAAAAAGCAAGTAAACAGTAATATATTTTAATTGTTTCGTAATTAATAATAATTGGAACGATTTAAAAAAATTATATATTTGTAGAAAAAAAAATCTACTATAACGTTAATTTAATATAATTCTTAATTCAATGCTAATGAAATCTTTAATTTTTATCATGTTAATTAAATATTTAATTGATTCAATTAAACATTTAATTGAATCATATAAATAATTAATTAAATCAATGAAACATTTATCTAAATCAATTAAACATTTAATGGATTAAATTTTTAATTGAATCAACTAAATTTTTAATTAAATCAATTAAAATTTTAATTGAATCAATTAAATATTTAATTAAATCAATTAAACATTTATATAAATCAATTATACATTTAATTGAATCTTTTAAATATTTATTGAAATAAACTAAACATTTATCTAAATCAATTAAACATTTAATTGAATCAATTAAATTTTTATCTAAGTCAATTAAACATTTAATTGAATCTATTAAATTTTCAATTTAATAAATAAACATTAAATTGAATTAGCAAATATTAAATTGAATCCATTAAACATTTATTGAAATAAATTAAATCAATTACATATTTAATTGAATCAATTATATATTTAATTGAATAAATAAATAAATTAATACAATCAATTTTATTTTTAAATAATCAACAAAACATTTAATTAAATCAAACCAATATTTAATCAATTAATTGAATCAATTTAACTTAATTTAAATCAATTAATCATTTGCATGAATTAAAAATGTCATTCATAGTAATTAAATATTAAATAAAATCAATAAAATATTTAATCAATAGGAAATGCTTAATGTGGACTTAAATAAATCACTTTCTAGTGATTAAATGATGACTGACTTACCTTGAATTAGAACTGGCTACACTATTATTTGATTTGCTGCGTCTACTTTTTAACGAGTCACCACGATTTATTACACCCTTGCCGGTTATGGAAAAATGTCTTAACCTGTAATATTCCTCTTCTACGCCAGTATTAGGCATGGAAGCCACTCTATAAAAATAAATCTTAAATGAGTATTTTAACACGATAATCGGTGAGATCAAAGTTTCTATTGAAATTTCGATTAATCTCAATTGACGTAATTTGAATTCAGGTTTATATAGTAACAACCAAATTCATAAAAAAACATTCTTGTTTAATAATGGCTTAATGAACAAGTTTTTTACACAAAATTTTTTTCATAAGCCCTTTTTAAAAAAAATTATTTTTATGAATTTGCCCTTTGATAATGAGAAATATTACCTTGCTCTTTGTTGTGGTAAACATAATTGATTTGGACGACCTGATGCTCTACTGCCAGGCGTTTTAACTGATTGGGATCGACTGTGATGAGGAGAGCCATAACTGTAATTGTATTTTGTTATCGTTAGAATTAAATTAAATTTTCAATAGAAGTTGTTTCTATACTGACCGCATTTCAAAATCTCTTAATTCTTCAAGTGTTAGTGTATTTGTTACGTCTAATAACTGTCGCATATTTTCATCACGTTTTTGTTGCTGTTGATAATTGTGATGTTGTGTAGCTACAGCAGTTGCATTAAGTGCCTGATGAAATTGCTGTGAGTGACGTTTACGTGCCGGCAACGCAATAATATTCTGTGGCTCTTTGTCCTGCTCAACGCTTATGAAATCATTTTCATTTTTAATTAATAAGGTTTCAATTGTGTTATCTAAACTAAGGGACGGCTAAAATAATAATAATAAAATAAATTTAAGAAAGAGGGATATGTAAAATTAAAGCAAAAAGAATTAAACGTATTTTGGAATTATTTTGAATCATAAGTCTTAATTCTTGTTTGAATATTTGGAAATGCTTAGCTTGTCAATTGGTATAACAACATAAGTATCCAAATATTTGACCAAGAATTTAACAAGACTTGGGAGTAATACGCTGATGAGAGAGTAGCGTCTGGTCAAATGTGTGTATGCTTTCCTTCTTAGCACTTGTTGTGCTAAGTAAACAATTTTTTTTTTAATTTTCTATAATGGAAAATAATGCATTTTGCAAACTATTATAATTGGAATTAATCACAAATAAAAATTTAATTGTGTTAGAAAAGAAAATCATTGAAAAATTCTTGAAACAAATTTATTAAAAAATTATTAGAAAAATTTTGCTAACGTTGACTTTTATCAAAAAAACTTTAAAGTCAACGTTAGCAAAATTTTTCTTATAATTTTTTAATAAATTTTACTTTAAAATTTAAATCAATTTTTTGGATAAGAGCATAAATGTTGCCAAATTAATATAAATTATCAGATTTATTAGAAAAATAGTGGCATGTATTCCTTACGAAAATTGATTGTAATTGCCTTTCTATCGACCCTGTTCTGTGTTTTGAACGGAATTAGAAAATGTGCAATTAAATTTATTTTAATTAAACATTTCTGGTTTCTTTAATGTGCAATTAAACTTTTTCCAATTTAAAATAAAGCAAAAAATAATTTTTGAATAAAATATTTGGATAGAGAGCAGCGCATTCTAGCGAATTTTTTCCAATAAAATTTTGTTTATTCTGAAAAATTCCCAAATCAGAAACAATTTTATTCATGAAAAAAGGAAACGAGTGGAAAACTTCTAAAGGATTTTTATTCATTATGGCGTTGATATATTTCAAATGCGAATGTTTTATTTGCAAGTGAAAAGTTCATAACCTCATTCTATGGTCCATTTGCAGATTTCTTTTTTAAATTGGTGAAATTAAGGAAATAAAAATATTCATTTAATAAAAAGAAAAAAATTAATTTCACCCTTTTTTATACGGCCTTCACAACTTAAAAAAAAAATTAAATAAAAGTGGACTTAAAATTTTTAATTTTTCTTATATTTTTTTGATAAGACGAGATTTCTTCACTAAGATTATACGTAAATTAAAATATGAATTGTTATTTATAAAAGTGTTATAAGTCCATTTTTTATAAAAATGATTCAAAGGTAATTTTAGTTAGATGGTCTCTATATATTGCCAAAATTACCGCTAACTCAATTTTTTCAAAAAGTGGACTTATACCACTTTGCTTAAATATCACTTAAATTAACTGTGGTAATTCTCCTTTTTTCAAATTATATAAAATAAAATTTTAATTAAGGAGAAAATTAATATTCTAATAATATGATTTAAAAAAAATCAATTCTCATTTCATTTATATAAATTTAAGTTCAAACACAGGCATATAAATATGTCTGTACATGTAGCTGCACATGTTGTACATAAATGAATACATGACACTTACAGAAAATTTAATGCTTCCAAACATTTTTCACTCATGATATTTCACAAAAAAAAAAAATTGAAAAATTATTGCATTAAGAAAATATGATGTTTAGCTTAAATGGGCTTAAAATATGAATGCTCGCATGTGACAGATTTGTCAAAATCACAAGAGAAAACAATTAAAGGTTTTTTTTTGTGAGCTAACAAGCAGAACAAATAAATTGTTGGCACATTTAAAAATGACTTGATGGCACATAAGCATTTCATTTTCACAATTCTAATTTAATTTTTATTTAAATTAATTTTCTGCTGGAGGGTAAAAAAAATAAATATTTTTGTTTCTAAGAATTTAATGATATGTACCGCAACTCAAAGGGTCTAGTAAGGTTAGTACATTTCCCACTAGTGCAAGGGCATTAAACTTGTTTTTAACACAAATACTCTTTCAAGTGAGCTTATGATTAAGGGAAATCATTTCCTTTATTTTCTTTTTAAATTCACTTACTTTTTGTTTTTTTGAAAATCTTCTACAAAGCCTTTTGTACAAAGGATCCATTTTTGTTTATTTATTTGAATTTTATTTTTTTACGCAAATTTCTTTACTTCCTTTTTTACACTAAATTTTATTTTAAAAATTTGTTCGTTGGCTGCCACATGTAAGTTAAACACTGATATGACTTTGAGATAAACAATAGTTTGTTTATATCGATTAATAGTTTATTTCATTTACGCAAACACACAAGAAAAATAAACATTATTTGCTGGCTTTATTGTTTACTTTGCTTTAAAGTTTATTAGGTGAAGGAAATTTCACATAAAACAATTAACTTTTATTAACAAATGTTTGTTTGAGTTAAGTTTTGCTTGATTTTTTTTAATATTATTTTAAATTTTATTTATTTATAAGTTATTGCTGTATTGTGCGTTCTGAAAAGCGTAGCGTAAACAAGTAACAAGTGATCTTCACAATGCCTCGCTTTTTATAAACTAAAACAAAAATTAAATTTTCTTAACAAAACAAATCTCAAATAAAAATCGTGTGTAAAGAGCAACAAAAGAGCTGCAGGAGAGAAAGAAAATTGTGTAAATAAAATTAACACAATATTTTTTCGTAGAAAAACTGATATGAAATGAGATGAGATGTTCACCAAAAATAATCTGTTAAAAAAAAAAAAAATAACAAATAAATAAAATTAATAAATTTTATGGGGGAGCTAAAGAGGTTGGTTGGCTATTTAATTGAATTATTAAAAATCAAAATTAATTTTTTTTGCACCTGTTACGAGGGCACTCACTATTTTCTTCCGGAAGAGTAATTATTCTCTGGTGTTTGTTTGTGTTTTTTAATTTGATTTGGTCATTGAACTACAATAGAATAAATATCAAAGATATTTTAAATATTGACTTTGACATACAGTTATATTTACGTATAAACGATGTTTAGTAGTTTTAATTTACCTTGAAGGCAAATTACCTGCTGTTTTCAACAGCAATAAATCAGAATCCAAATTGTTGCACTTAATTTTAATTAACTTTAAATGAAATTTTCAAATAAAACATACATTTTGTTGCAAGTTTTTCACTCCTTAGCGAAGGCCAGATAAAGCAAAATAAACAAAAGCAATTTCTTGTTAAGGAGGCGTGCTAGCAAAGTGTGCCATAAAACTTAAAAACTTGTTAATTAAACTATTTTTAGGCTGTATAAAATTGTGGTAAAATGTTATTCAATCACGCCAAAAAAAAAAAAAAACTAGAAAAAAGTTAAAAGCTACATCTTAGAATTAAAAATTTTCTTAATTCTTTTTTACATTAAGAATCTTAATTATAATTTTTATAAAAAAAAGAGGACATATCAAAAACTAAAGAAAATAAGGTCGTTTTCCACATAACTTAAAATACTTATAAGCGAATTCAATTATTTTTCAACTTCAATATTAAAATATAATTTTTTAAATTTCTTTTAGTAACAATTTAGTTTTTGATTTTTAATGCGATTTCTATTTTGATATTTTGTTTGCTTTATCGTACTCAAAAGCGAGCAACCTCAGCATTAGTAAACGGTAGTACTAGATAACTAAATACTAAAGGGAACAATTAATTAATCAATTAGGAATAAAGTGCACTTTTATTTTACAAGCTAGAAGCCAAATACTTTTCTTTCCTTATGAAATTACCTTCGTTATCGAAAATATTACTTTAGCTAATTTGGTTTCAGTCTCAGTTTGTTAAATTTATGATTTTTTTTTTTCATTTTTACAAAAAAGGCTATTTTAGGCTAGGAAAAAAGCTAGAGGTTAAAAGTAAATTTTGAGGTTAAATGCGAGTAAAAAGATATGGAAATCTAGTTTTAAAATTGTTAAAATGGCAAAGCTGGTTACTAATATTAAATAATAAATTTATATCGGCAAAATGACACAAGTCCACTAAAAAAAATTAAAGTGAATAACTCTTAAATAAAATAAATAATCCATTATTGGTTATTGTACGAGTACATGGTATTTGTAGCGTTTTTGGTTGTTGTCCATGGTATTAATATATCAGTGGTGAATTTTTAACTACTAAAGTTAACCCAGAAAAACTGAATCACACATTTTTCAAGGCAAACAGAAAAATAAGGAGTTAAAAACAACACCATATGGAACAGCAGTAGTTTTAATAAGAGGGTTGGTTTACATGGCGGCCTGACGGCCTACTGGTTAATGCTATAAAGTAAAAATGAAAGAAAGATCTACCCTGCTCCCCATATGTCAGGTTGACCGTTCATCATATGAGGACCGAGGATGTGTCGTAAGGCCATAAGAGTCAGGCACTCGCAGAGAAGTTGAAAGACTGTCTATATTTTAACAAAAAAAATTTTTAAAGCGCACTTATACCACTTTCAAAAAGAACAGCTCATGTGCTCATACTAAAGGGGGTACTACAAGCATACTTGAAACACACATCATTACAAACATGTGTAATATTTTATACTTGAAAGTGCTTGTAAGACATTTCCAGTAAGCTTGTTCAGCCCTTTAGTTCAAACACGCGAGTATTATGTTTCTTTAATACAAAATACTAGAGCTGACCAAGGATCAACCTGCACATAAAATTAAAATTTTTTGCAAATGTGGCACAAATGACGTCACATGATGACGTCAGAGAGAGAGAAAGAGAGAGAGAAAGAGAAATGTATTACTTTTTTGAGCATGGCGTAATCTTGTTTTTCTATTATTCTTGAGAGCTGACCATAACACACAACAAAAATTTAAGTCAATTTTTTTTTTGTTCATATTTTTCAACAGCAATCAATTGCAAAATTAATATTTAAGCACTAAATTTTGAAATTGACAGATTCGTTTAAACAGGAAATGAAATATTATTATTGATGAATTCATGTGCAAAAAGCTTTTGTTGTTTGTTGGAAATTTAAACTTTAATAAAAATGTTTCAGGATTATTTCCTGCAATAAAAATATTGTTTTAAGAAATTTCTATAAATTTAAAAATTGTTTTTTTTTTAAGTTATTAACTTAAGTCAATAATATTGACTGATGGCAGTCTTTTAGACAGACATTTGAATAAAACATGTTTATTTTAAATCATAATATTTGAGTAGCACTTAAAGAGGAAAAATTGCCCATGACACTTTGTTTTGCCAAACTACAAGTTATTGAGTTATAGTTGTAGGTGGGTATTGTATGTATGTAATACTGTTTGCAGGGATAACATATATACAAAATTATTTGTCACCGTGTTTTATTTTAGTTTTTTTAACGGCGATAAAATCAATATCGAGTTGAAGCATTTATTGGCAATATTTATGCCAAATGTGTGAGTAAGTAGTACGCACAACGTGCAAGGGCAACTTTGTCACTGTATAACAGGTAGAAGAAGCAATTAAATAAAATTCATTTTCTTTTTCATTTAAATTTTATTAAAAAATATTTTTTTAAGGAAATAAACTCATTTATGAAATAGACATGAGTGTTATAGTAAAAAAAGTTATTTTTATTTAATAATTAAACTTTTTCTCTATTTTTTTTTTAAATCAAACAAAAAAATTGCAAAACTTTAAATGGGTTTTCTGTTAAATCATATTTTTTTTATTATGGCTCTATTAAAGTATATAAGCGATATGTTTTTATTGTATAATGTGCTGTAAAGAACTTTAATGTAATGTTTTTTTCTATATACTCTGGCAAAGCATTAAATTAACATTTAATTAATTTTATAGGCAGATAACACAAGTTTAAAAATTCATATTAACGTTTGCATAACAGCAACTGAAAATGGTTGCGATTAAATTAAAAGTTGTGGAACATTTTCAATTAAATAAGGCTAGTTTTATTGAAAACTTATGAGTTTATACGCTTGTAGAAAAAAAAAATAGCCAATATTTGTCATTTTTAATTTTAACTAGATGTTTTTGCCCGGTCTCTCTTAGAGAGCGTATAGAAATCTGTTTACAAAAAGAATTTTAATTGTTAAAAAAAACCCATGCAAATAAATCCAGCATTTACTACTTCATATTAGCAGAGGCGCCAACTAAAATGTTAAATAAAATATTTTAAAGCATAATTTTGGGCTGAAATTAAGTAAGGCCTCACATCTTTTTGAACAGGGCTAGTGAAAATCGTTGAAAATTGGCTGTAAAAATGAGTGTAGCCCGTTGTAAAGTATATGGCGTCCTTCCTTGAATTATAAAGATCAAATTTCACAGAAATCCTTGGGAAAATAAAAAATTTTATACCGAACAAAAAAACAAATAGAAACTGAATTTAATTTATATAGAAGAAAATTTTAAAAAATTTTTTTAATGTTTAATTGTTAGTAATAATTTCTATTTGGAATTTAATAGTTTAACAAAATATTAATCTTTATTTGTGCTTAATTCCAGAAATTGTGTTGGTTTTTAAATTTAAATGAGAATATCATGAGTAAAAGAATAAATTTAAAAACCAACACAATTTCTAGAATTAAGCACAAATAAAAATTATTATTTTGTTTACTTGTTAGTTATTTAAAGTTTTTCTTTTTATTTAAAATGGCTATTTTATTAAATTAAAATAATTAATAGTTTAATTTTTATAATTAGAAACAACGCAAGTTTGAGCGAAATATCGATATAAAAATTTTAATATATAAAATTCGACTGTAAGTGTATTTGACATTGTACTCCTTCTAAACGGCTAGACCGATTTAATTGAATTTTTGTGAATGCCTTGCAAGAATTAGCATTACAAATCCGCTCTGCAGTTAGTATCTACTACCGGTTTTTACCCGGTCTTGCACTGTCCTTTACCCTGTGAGTACGATTTCTTAGAGTACGATGATTGAATATACGAAAATTTTAAGGCGTTTTGCCGGATCAGCTAGTAAATTTATAAAATAAGACCTCAAGCTTAATAAAATAACCATTTTAATTTTTTTAGTCTAAAAAAAAATTTTTTTATTGAATTTTTTCAGCACAACTTCTAAGATATCTTGGTTTAATTTAAAGAAAATTTTGTTGTTGAATTTAGAATTTGCTTTTTAATCAAATATTAGAAACTATTTTTAAGAAATTTTTATAGATGTCGTATCCCTTGTTGTTTTATTCATGAATATTTCCCAGGATTTATTTTTCCAGGCAAAATTTTAGTTTTTTGTAAAAAAAAAATTATCTAAAAAAATACTTATAATCAAATGAAAGGGAAAAGAGACAAAAACTCCAGGGGAATTGCTATTCCTGATTAACACTGTGCGACAAATAAAAAATACCTGTTAAGTGGAATTATTTTTCTGGCAGCTGCTGTCGAGTTTAATAAGAATCTGTATTTAAAATTTGCCAAACCCTTCAAGATCTATAATTACGGGTAAAACAACCCGGGTTTTTATAGCGAAATATCACCCGTTTCTCAGCGGACTTAGAAAGAAAATATTGAGGCCGTTAGAATGGTACATAAATAATTCAAGAAAACTTGAGAAATATGCCCATAACATATTTTTTTAATTTTTTTATAAAGAACCGTATCATCACTTAAGAAATTTCTTCATGAAACAAATTTTTTTTTGTATTTGGAGCCGTTTTTATGCAGTATTTTATAAAGAAACCGAACAATTTTTGAATTCATTTTAAAAATATGTTTATTAATGAGTAAAATAAACCATTTTTTTAATCTGTTAAAAATTGGCGGAATTACTAAATATTTTATTGGAAAAATTTTTTTTCTAAAAATAAAATTTTTGGCCATTTCACTCAAAAATTATTGCTTGGCAGTTTTTTTTTTAACTCAGCACCAAAAGTGACCAAAAATATTCTGAAAATTTTATTTTATGTTTGCAATCATTTCTTAGTGAAAATGTTCGACTTGTTCAGGGCTGAACTAGCCCAGGTTGTCTGGGAAGAAGTCCAAATGTGAGTGCAGGAAATTAATTTTTATTTACATATTGGATTTTCTTTTCACACATGTCGTGTCAGTGGTCTTAATAATTAAAGCCTTAAGCCAAGGCTGCCAATTAGCACTTCATTCCCACTAGAACCCAAATAGCTACACTTTGAATAAAAAAAAAAATATTTTTTTTTATTTATTTATTTAAATACCAAAATAATTCTGTTTTAAAATAAATAAAAATGATTTTTTTTTAGAAACGTATCCATATTTGGTTGAATATATTTTAAAAAATGTTTCCATTTATAAAACAAAATATTCAAAGTGTGTATCCATTTATAAGTTTGTCGTTCCAGTAACCCCCCAATTGCCTGTATGGATGTGATACATTTTCTTGTGTGGGCGTGTGGGGGGGCAAACAATTTACAATTCAAGTCAGTCAATTAAATGTTGTTCTGGTTATTGTCTGTTTATTGTTTTCGAGGTGTAAAAAATTAATGGTATTTAATTGGCTGGCTCACTTTTGTTTCGCTAAGAAAACAACCAAGTGAGCGAGCGCCCTTTGTGTTTTTCCCATTCCACTGTATGAATACAGCGAATTAGTATCATCATTTAAAATTAAACATAAATAAATTCTTCCGTATAATTGATATTTAAACAATAAAAAATATTTATTCTCTGTTTTTTTTACTTGCGAATGCATTAAAATTGTAAGCAAAAATTGTGTATGTACACGATACATAAACACAAGCGTTTGCTTATGTGCATGTGAATTTACTTACTTGTTGGACGACAATTGTTGCTCTCGGTTGCGTGCAGACAGCCACCTCCATGGGATTGGCTGTCACGTTAATAGGTCCACCTGAATTAATGGCATTAACATTAGCAGAGTTTGCCGAAGAATTGCTGGTACCTAGAATATGTTGGCAGTCACCCAAAAAGTCGTGTGTTTTGTGTGCAATTGTGCTCGTATCCACTTCCTCGATGGCTGAGGTTGCTACACTGCTGCTGATCACTGCTGTTGTGCCTCCAACGTTGTTGAGTTTATTTTTAAATGATTTTTTGCGCGACTGTTTTATTGACTTTTCCGTGAAAAAATCCACACGTAAATTGGGCAATGGTGGTGTGGTGCTACGTGAGTTACTGGGACTGCTGGCATTTGGCGATATGCTTTCAATATTGTTGTTGCTATTGATGTTATTGTTATTTTTTAAATTCGACAATTGATTGGAACTAGTAGACAGGGGGGTAGTTGTGTTTAGATTTGCAATCGAACCATGTTTTGGTGGCATTTGATCAAATTTGGAAGCGATATCCTCGAACTTATTTAATTCTAGTTGCGAGTTGGGCGAATGATGGACCATATTGTGTGTGGGAGAGTTGCTTTTTGATTTTGGACTAAATGCATCAGATTCGGGTATATAATTTTGTGCTAAAGAATTGGAACGTAAGCGTTTTGAATTTTTACGTGATGATGTTTGGTGGTGTGAGTGTTGTTGTTGTTGTTGTTGTTGTCCTTTTTGTGAAAAAAATGCATACTGTTTGTAAAACTCTGTAGATTTTGGTGAGATGGCTGCTTTAGTTCTTTCATACACCGAACAGGGTTCAGCTTCATCTGAATCGCTGGTGGTGGTGGTGGTGGATGAACTAGAGTTTTCCTTTAAAGCAAAACATTCACGATGTATGCGCTCATAATCGATTGCTTCACGATCAAAGGGAAATAATATGGCATCTTTGTAGCGCTCACTGCCACCCGAAGAGGAACTGGAGGAATATTTACGCTGACCTGAGCTCTGCGAGGTAGGCGACAATTGTTTGTGGTTTAGTTTGGTCGGTGAAGAGCTACTGCCGAAAAAGTTGCTGTCCTTCATTGTGGGCGGAGCCGAATTGACTTTAGATGATGACGATGTAGAAGGCGAACGTCTGCGTTCACGCTTTGGACTAGTTTTATGTGTTGCCGCAGCAATAGTGGTGGTCCCCATTGAATAACGATTACGTTCTTTATTGTTGCTTTGGCTGTAAGCATTATCGGTTTTGGATTTTTTACTGCTGCTGCTAAAATATCCTTCAATAGCATTTTGGGCACTTGAATGCATGATCTTTTGCGAGGAATAGCAACGTGCTGATTGGCATTTGTCAGCTGTTTGCCCTTCTTTTAGCAACACGCCCTTGTGGTCATCGTATTTGGTTAAACCTGGCTGCTTACTGTAGTTTCTCTGTTCGTTTTCAGCTTTAAATGTAAAACAAGTACGTGACTTATCACTATAACGAGCGGATTTCGGGGATTGTGGTGTGTCAAATGTAAAGTGCTTACCGCCGCTTGTGGGGGCGGGAGCCGTACTAGGCAAATGCTCATGATGTTCATGTGCTTTAGCTGCATGACCAGCACTTGTAGGCGAATGCCTTCTGTGTGATGATAATAATGGTGTCGTTGAAGATGGCTCGCCTGTCAGGATTGAAAGACAGGACTCTTGACTCTAATTGATGATTTCAAGTGTTTAATAGAAGAGAAAAGCAAGAAACACCAAATAAATAAAATCAATTGTATATTAAGCAAATAGAGACGCACGGCCACAGAAGTAAAGGCAACAAAAATAAAACAAATAAATACAATTGGAATCAATTTCAAAGAATTTTTGTTTGTTTGTTTGTTTGTATGACTGCATTTAGTCTTTCCAGAATAATTTCACAGTATATTTGCTTTATTGTGTGAGTGTGTGGGTGTTTATACTGTGTGGCTGATACTGGATTATCATTGTTTATACAATTGCTGGGGTAGTAAATTAATTTTAGGGATTTTATTGTGTTTCTTAATAGAAATCGAAATTTATTTGTGTGTGTGTGTGTGTGTAAAAATTAGAGGTCATTAAAAACCACATTTATTGCTTGATTTTAACCATGAACAAAATTGTTATGAAACATATTTGCTTTTTATAAGGGGTCATTGTTTCGCTAAAGTGGCATTCAATTTACATGATGACTTTTCCCAAAAGTATTTCACTTAATTTTCATCTAAAATTTAAAAATTTTTGCAACATTTTTTTTTATTGAAATCCAGCTCTTGGTAACTGTTAGCAAATACTAGAGAACTGCACAAGCAAAGCTTGAAGCAAATTCTAATTAAAGTCAATACGCTTAGTTATCAAACGCAAAAGAAATCAAGTCGATATCTAGAAAAATAATCAAGTTATGACTAAAAAGCTAATTAGTTCTACTAAAAAGTGACCGGAAAGAAGCAGTAGTAGAACTGGTTACCTTCTTGGTCATAACTTGCTAAGTTTTCAGTATATCGAGTTGATTTCTATTGCGTTTGATAACTAAATGTATTGACTTTAACTAGAAATTTTTTTCTTGCGGATAGTGAGAAAAAATTTTTTTCGCCAAAAAAACCATGGACTACCCCCTTTGCTTTTTTTGAAAAAATGACAAAAAAATTTGTTTTGCGCTATCCGAAAAAATACAATTTCTAATTAAAACCAATACGTTTATTTATCCAACGCAATAGAAATCAAGTTGATATCTATAAAACTAAGAAAGTTATGACCAAAAAGGTAACCAGTTATACAACTGCCTCTTTAAGGCCACTTTTTAGTAGAACTGCTTACTTTTTTGGTCATAACTTGCTTAGTTTTCAAGATATTTACTTGATTTTGATTGCGTTGGATAGATAAACGTATTGGCCTTTTAGCCAAAAATTACCATGGACTACCCCCTTTGCTTTTTTTTTTTGAAAAAATTATAAAAAAAAATTTTTTTCGCACTATTCGCAAAAAACAAATAGCGAAAAAGAAAAAAAGGCTATTTTGGAAATAAAAAAAGGATAGGAAAAAAACCAGAGGCTAAATCATAAATTTCAAAGCTATATGCAAAAAAAAAAAGGCTAAATCTAGCCTAAAAATCTAGCCCGTTATTACAACTTTCGATAGTTAAAGTTAGGATTTTGTGTGGCATATAACCGGTTCTTGGCTAAAATTTTGAAACCAAATTCGGGTGTATAGTTAAGGACACACAATCCGATATTTAACTTATCGATATTTTTAATTAATGTCCAACAGAAAGCTTGATATTTGACCTAAAAAATCTTAATAATGGCCCTAAAAGATTTAAATTTAGTAATTTTAATTTTGTCAGTATTTTTTTATTCTTCTAGTGAACGTTTTTCGCAAAATTTTATTACAGAAACACTTGTACTTGCAGCTTTTCAATAAAATACTCGTACGTGAAAATCACTAAAATGACAGCTGGTTCTCACAAAGAAAAATTTTAGAAACACTTTTGTGTAATAAAAGACATTTTGTTTCAATTCTCATTCTTTTTTTAATCAATTCAATTTTTAATTTCTTTTTGTTGTGCAAATTTTCTCGATATACTGGCTTCTGAGGCCAAATTATGGCATTCAACATCGATGGAAATGTTTATTTAAATTCTATAAAGATTTCGTTAACTATCGACTGCCGTAATTTGGCCCCTGTGCTTATTTTATTTAAAAAAAATAATTTTCTTTTGTTTTTCAAATGATACATACCTCAGTGCTGTCCTGTAAGTTCATATCGGGCCGTGTGTACGAGCAATTGGTCAATTCAATTTCAGTACCTTCCTGTTCGGAGTCTACTTGTATGGCTGTCAGTAAAGGCTCTTCTAAGGAACTAAATAATGGCTCACTTTGGCCCGAATTATCACCTAAAATACATTTAAGAAATTACATTTTAATTTTGTTTCCCCTAAAAAAATCCTTGATAAAATTCAAAGTACAATCAACTTAATCCAATAAAAGAAAAACACAAGTAGAATTTTATGTTTTTATTTTTTTTTTTTTGTTTGTTTTAGTTAACAATATAAACATACTTAATAAAATTGATAGTTTTATTTATTTTAAAATAAATAATTAAAATGGTTAATGTGGCAAAACACAATGATGCTGGAGAAATGTTATTTATAAAATTTCCAAAAATATTCATGCAAAAAAGTTTTGTTTTATTGAAAGCTTTTGCTTGTTAAAAAAATAAGTGGTAAGTGGCAAATTAAAAATATAATTAATTAATTAATTTAATTAGCTAAGAAAATTAAGTCATTAGAAATTTAAAAAAAAAATTAATTTTTAAAATTTTTATTAAATTAAGCAGAAATCTTTATTTGTTAGTTTATTTGACCTTTTTCTTTTTAATTAGAATGAGTATTTTTATTAAGCTGAGGTCTTATTTTATAAATTTATTTTTTTTATCGATATTTTGCTTCTTCAGCATATAATTATAAATTTTAGACCTCAAGCTTAATAAGAATAGCCATTTTATTTAAAAAGAAATCACTAAATGGGCGATTAACGCCCATTAAAAAAAAAAATATATATATATTTTTTTTAAAGTTTTCTTTTTCTAATTTTATATAAAAATTGATAAAACTTAATTTGCAGTTCTTGGAATCCTTGTTTTTGAAAAGAAAAAAATATATCAAAAATAATTTAATTCGGGGTTTCTCCGAAATGTGAAATTTTTTATTAAATTGTGTTCATGCGAAATACTGAAAATGGACTTTAGTAATTTTGATGAAATAAATAAAATTCATTAACTATAAAAAAAACCATTTGAACCACAGACACATGTTGCTAAGTAATCTAGAAAGAGCTTGACGTTGGAGATGAAAATTTTATTAGGGGAATTGAACAACAGTGCTAAGTGCCTTAGTTAGCATTTCTTTTAAAGCTGTCTCTGTTAACGTTTTATGTCTGTATTTGAAACTGTTATAACTCTATTTTTAATTTTTTTTATTTTAAAAATAATTCTAAAACATCACAAGTTTGTAACAAACATTTTAATGCAACATTTCCCTTTAACAAAATAGTGGCTTTTACTGTGTGATAGATTGACTTTATTAGGAATAAAATCAATAGTAGGCCATGGATTTTAAGAAAGTATGGCTCGTTTTTTTTGAAACTCATGAGACCATAAGCCTTTATTAAATAATGAACTAGTTTTACTTTGTTCTATTTTTAATTTTTTTTTTTTTTAGTAAAAAGTTTTTTTAATTTTGGCTAAAATATGAAACTTTTTCATTACAACTTCTACTATATTTTTGAAACCACTGAGTCAATTTAAAAACAGTGAACCCACAACTGAAAGGAAATTTTGTGGGGAAATTTAAAATTTTTTTTAAATTAATTTAATTAAACTATTTATAGTTAAAATTCCTATATATTGTCATCATCTACGTCAAAGCGGTATATTTTTTCAAACGTAACGTGAGGGACTTTTTTTTATAATTTTTGTTCAATGAGAAAAATCATGTTGCATAGTGTTATTTTTAATATTAAACAGATTAGGGTGAGTAAGATATTTTCCATAGCAGCAGAATGGTAAAATCTAAGAGAATGTATGGAAATTTTAAAGTTTCGCTCCTCAAGGCCATTTCATTTGCTGAGAAATGTAATTGTTTATTTTTATCAATCAATAAATGCCATTAAAATAACATGCAATTAAATTAAATGAGTATAAAAAAAAATAAAATAAAAAACATTTATGTCTGTGAAACAGTTGTAGCAACAATCATATTCATTCAATTGTTTTTTTTTTGTTGTTAAAAATATTTACAAAACAAATAAAATTACCTAAGTCTAAGGAATCGCAGGTCTCTGATGTATCTGTATGGGTAACATTCGTAATCATAGTCGATGCTGAGTCTGTGGATGTATTAATAATAGTATCGCTCGTCGAAGCAGTGGAAGAACCCATTACAACAACCTTGAGTTTAAGAGTAGCAAACAAATATACATACAAACACACACACACATACATTTGTATACATACATACTAGTTTTAAGTATTTATGTTTACACACATATCGTCATATGTTTTTAAAGAAGCCCTAAATTTTAAATTTAAAAAAATTTTTTAGAAACAAAAAAATTTTTATCTCAAGAATATTATTTTTATTTGTAGCAGTTAACATTTAAAATTTCAGATTTATATTTTTAGATTAATTTTTTTTTTTTTTTTGGTAACTTGAGGCTTTTTTGAAAAGATCTGACGATATGTTTATGTATGCATGTATGTATGCCATATGGCAAGGGGACATTATTTATAGTATTTACATATTTATGGACTGACCTTGGGAACACTTTTACATTTGGACGTTTTATCACCAGCACCGCCACCGCCTAGGGTACTTTCCACCGACGAGTGATAAAGCACAGCTGCTGTACAAATGGCATTTTTTGTGATTTGGGTCATAGACATGGAAGATTTATTTGTATTAGCTTTGGTTTTTGTACTGCGACCACTTTTAAAGTATAAACGCCTTAAAGCAGTGGCCGAGGAGGATGAGGAAGTATTTACACCATCGTTGTCAGAACTACTCGAACCACCTGAACACAACTCACCAATACCATTTGGTCGTTCGTTTAAAATTTTTGTTTTGATTTGTTGTGATACCGAGGGCGAGCGTTTGGCCTCAATCATTGTCGGTGACTTCTTCGATATGGATGTCTTAACTGTAAAAGTTGATTCAGCCGAGTTGTTAACAGTTTCAGTAGGTCGACAGTTACGGGAATTCTTATGTGACATCTGTGGACTGGGAGGTGTTGTTTGACTGCGCAACGCTAAAGCCATAACTGCTGCGGAACGTGTACTACTAGCACAATAACTAGCAGGAATGGTTTTAGGTGAAGATTTTTTATTTGTAACTATAGATTTACTTGGTGGTGATGGGGCATTTGTTAAGGCCTGGAAGTGGATAGGGGAGGTATTGTCAGGTAGGTCTGCATCTGGAAAATGGAATTAAGCATGCAAAAAAAGAACATTTTTTTTCTGCTGGTATTTCTAGTGTGTGGTACACACACATCATACAAACATAAATGTATGTACACAAAACAAAAAAAAAACTATAAGCGAATTGAAAATTTTAATAGAGAGAATCAATTAAATATTTACGCGCTTATCCAAAAAAAAAAAAACGGAGACTTTAAAGTCAACGTTATCGAAATTTTTCATATAATTTTTTCATAAATTTTACTTATCTTTTGGATAAGAACATTAATCAATATGATTTCTTAAGCCATGATTTAGTTAAAAATTTTAAAAAATATTCAATCAAATTAAAAAAGAAGAGGCCTTATTAAGCAAATTACCTCTAAAAAGTTTATGCTCTCAACCAAAAAAAAATTAACGTAGACTGTAAATTAAATTTTTTTTAGAAAATTGTATCAAAAATTTCGTTAATGTTAACTTTAAAGTCCACGTTATTTTTTATTTTTTTTTTTTTTTTTTTTTTGGATAAAGGGGTTACTGAATAAGCCCTTGCTTTTTTTATGAATTTTATGTTTTAGATCACAGCAACTGAAAACTGTTTTCTAAGGTTTTCATAGCGCTGATTTCAAATTTACACTTATTTTTTTTTTTAATGAGCTCAATATCCGAGATATACCGTTTTTTCATAAATTCAAGAGGTCACATAACATAAGTGCGATTTACTTAAAAATATTTATTCTAAAAAATTATAACAAAAATTCGAAATTCCGCAACAAAATTTTCTGTAAGTCGTACCTAAATAGTTTGTAAATTATCTCTTTAGTTTTAAAGATATCGCAGAAGTTGTGACGAAAAAACTATTTTTTTAAACAAAACTTGGAAATTTAAAATTTTCCAAAAATTATTTAAAATAAAACAAAACAAAAATCTTAATTTTTTTTTCTATAATCGTATAGTTTAAAAAGTTTCAAACAAAATGAGCCATACTTTATTGAAATTGATACACAACTTTTGAGTTTATTGCCAATTAAAAGAGGCTACTTTATTGTGGAAACAATTATTATATGCGTACTAAAGGACATTCTTGAAAAAGCTTACAACCACATTTTATTAAAAAATATTATATATGTTTGTAGTTATGTGTGGCCCTTTAATGCACACAACTGCCAGCAAAAACCGCCAAAGCAACACTTGCGAGCGCATATGGCAACATTTGTTTCCAACATAATGGAGTCTTTTACTGGGTGATAAATTAACTTTATGTGGAATAAAATGAAAAGTTGTGTTTCGATTTTAATAAACTAAAGCTCGTTTTATTTATAATTTATGAGACTATATGCCAGGATAAAAAAAATTGCGTATATTTTGGTTTTGTCTTATTTTAAATAATTTTTTGAAAATTAAAATTTTTTTTAATTTTCCATAAAAACGTAGTTTTTCGTTACAAATTTAACTGCTTATTTCGGTTTTATCCTCTCTCTAAGTCTTTTTTCCCTCTACTCGCACATACAACTGATCAATAAAAAATCATGTTTTTATCAGTTAAGTTTGTTACACTAATGGCAAGAATGATTGAAAACAAGATTACGCCATCCCCCATATAAAATTGAATATTTTTTTTGCTCATTTTGCACAAATGACGTCACACGATGTGTTTTTATTGGCTAATAATGTACAGCTAAGTTAGAGAAAGAGAGAGAGAAATGTATTATTATTTTCTTAAAACAATGGAAAATCATGCTCAGGCCTAATCTTGTATGTCTATCATTCTTGGTACTAAAGCATATTTGAAAAACACTCTTCAATACAAACATGTGTAACATTTTATACTTGAAAGTGCTTGTAAGCCTTTTCAAGTATGTTTGGCAGGAAATTTTATTATGGAATTTCGAATTTTCTTTTCAATCAAACATAACAAACAGTTTTTATTTAAACCTGTCACATGTGAGGTCACCTCTTGAATTTAGGAGAACAAACAAAGTACAGATTTGAAATCACAGCTACAAATATTTTAGAAACAGTTTTTAGCTGCTCTAAGTTAAAATTTGATTTAATTTTTGTAAACCTGTGTAATTAATAAAACAATATTTTTCTGAGTGTACGCTGTACATGTATGTATGTAAATGCATGTATTTGTAATATTTTTTTCTTTTTTTAAATCATTTTTTTTATTTATTAAATTAATGATCTGTTAAGGTAAATACTTGTACACAATAATTCTAAAATTAAATACTATTTTATGTGTGTGTGTTACAATTTCTTTTTAATCTATACAAGTGTAGTGGTATTTCATTTGATATGCAAGTGTATGTATGATTTCTTTTGTACAGACCTTTTCCAGTGTGCGCTGTTTTTGTTATCGGCACCTTGTGGCATTCTGCAACCAAAGCTGTTGCTGTTGTTGTTGCAGTTGCAATTTTATCAATCTGAAAATAAAACAAAACGAGAAAAAAAAAAGATATTATTTGAAAGAAACATAATGACAATAAATGAAATAATAGATAAGATAAAGATACACTTGTGTGGGAATTTATGAGTGAATGGGTATTTTGCTCCCAGTTGTCTGTCTGGAAAGCAGCTTTGTTTGTAATACTCAAACAAGTTAGTCAAACAGTCTGCTCAGTCACTCAGTTATTAGTTTAGTTCAAAGTGTGTATTGCAACAAGACATTAATTAATAAAAGAAAATTTAATAAACAGTCACTTTTTACAATCTGAATTAAGCAAACAAACAAACAAAAGGAAAAAGTATTCACAATGTTAAATACGGTTGCTGCTACTACACTGACATCTCTTGTAAAATCTTTATTAGTTTCCTTTGTTCTTATTCCTTTAATGCTGATTACTGTATCAGATGGTAAGTGAAATCTTAATTTAAAATGAAATTGCAAAAAGGAAATTATTTAGTTAGTTGGTTGTCAATATATAAATTGAATTCTCTTTGTTGGCTGGTGTGGCAATATTTTTTCAAGTGTGTTTACACATGAGCTACTGTAGGCTTGCAGCATTTAATTAAATTAAAATCCTTTAAGCTTTTGCTTGAAATGTTATAAAGTGTGGCTACTTAATTTTAAATATTGCCGGCATTCCTTTCAAAGACCGAATTATGGCGTTAGTATGGATGCCAATTTTGAAGAAACTGTGTGTTTGTGTGTTTAACAATTAGCATTAAATAATATTAATTTTTTAAATATTCACCAGACATAAATGCAAAATTCTTTGAGCTGTTATTTAGAAAGTGGTATAAGTCCTTTTCTTTTTTTAAATGAGCCAACGGTAATTTTAGTAAAATAATGTCTATATATTACCAAAATTAAAAACTCATTTTTTTTTAAAGTGGACTTATACCACTTTAAAAAATAACAGCTAGTTTATGAATTTATTTATCAGCAGGGCAGAAAGCGAACATCTTTTATATAAAAAAAATTAATTTTGAATTGGCTACGCCCATTTTAACGCCCACTTTTTAATATAAAAAATTAAATAGGTTTCTTTTAGTGATTAAAATTGTATTTGCCGGTGGATTTTTTTTTAAATTTAATTTAATTTAAAGGACCGGGGAGACCCCATAACACTAATAGTGTAGCATGTTATGTTATGAGTTGTAAAAATTTCTGGATGTAACAAGATTGATACACCTCATTGCTAAAAGCTACAGCCTTTGTCTTGTTGAGTATGTGTTTTCAAAATGGATTGATATGATTGTAATTGAAGGTCCGGTAACTGCCATGTAAACCAACAAACTCACTTTGATGCTTTACTTTGACAAATTTTTTTATTTGAACCAAATTTTAGACTACATTAACAAACTATGGTGGCTGCAATTAAAAATATTTGTTTATCACCATTTAATTTTTTAATTGGTAACAAATTTAGTTCTAACAATCAAAATTGTTTTCTCTTTGCAAATTGCTTTTTAATACTTTTTGGAGAAAGTATTAAATTTTTTCTTGGTATCGCTGCTGTCTGACATTTAAAAGCTAAAAACGCTAGTCTTAAACAATAAAATAGTGAGAAGCTTTAATCCTACAACAATTAAGATATTCGTAAGGAGTCTCGGATTGTAGTTAGGAACTAGGCTGCAGAGAAGATCTTAAAGCTCACGGTGCTATCATAGCCCATAATGATAATAAAAGAAGCCTTAATGCAAAGTACACTAAGCAAACAACTTCAGTTGTGAGAACAAAGCCTTTATTTAATCGAAATTTTAGACTTTTTGTATGAAATGATTTTTAAATTTGGGGCCTGTTCAGCTAAATGCGAACGATATACAAAAATTTGTTTTTGTTTGCAATGCAATTAAGCGAATAAAGCTTGCGTTCGCATTTAGCTGAACAGGCCTCAAATTTAAAAATTATTTCACAAAAAGTCTAAAATTGCAATCAATTTACTTCGATATTGAGTTCAACTAATTTTGGGCTTTGTTCTCACAACCGAAATTTTTTTTTTTTTTGTTTGCAAAGCATTTATGCGAATGAAATTTTGGTTTGCATTTAGCTGAACAGACCTTTGCATTCGTAATAAAGACATGGGGTCATAATTATAGTTAGAAAAAAGTAGGAACCGAACTGCTAGAGGATTATTAACACATCGTTTTTGTATAATATTAAAAAAAAAAGCAAATTGAGTATTTATTTGTTTAATTTCATTAGAAAAATTTTTTGTTTTTTCTCGTAGCGCTTAGTCATCCACAAAATGGAGCAATTTTTCACCCTTTTATACCAAAGTGACTTATTTGCCTTTTATCAGATTTTCGTTTAGTAATTAAATTAACAAATTTATAGAGGTCTGACTTTTGTTCACGGATTTAGAATCGTTTTTAAAAAGTTCCCGACTTTATGGGCCATGATTACTACAAGTAGTTGTCAGTAACTGACTACTTTTTTTTGATGCTTTAAATTTATTTACAATTTTTTTTTTGATTGGAAAATAATTTTAAATATTTTTTAAGTTACAAATTTAAAGCACCAACACAAATCTGATTTAAAAAAAATATGAGATATTTACTTGCCTTGAGTAAATTCAAACTTGTGTGTAAAAAAAAGTGCAAGTGTTTGTTTTTAATCTTTAAAAATTACTTTTTTCCTAAGAACAATTTTTTTTAATATTTTGAAATATTAAAAATTAATGACACTGACAAAAGTTAAACATTTCGACATGTCCGAGTATTTAAAATTAATCACTGTCATTAGCGGTATCGAAAAAAATTATTCACCTCAAGGAGCTTTTTAAAATGAAATCTAAATTTGCAGACACACTGAAAATGATTTTGATGGAAATTTCTTTTAAAAAATTAAAATTAAAATTAATATAACGCAGGATGTATGGGGTATCTACTAAAGAACTGCACAAGCATAGTTGATAGGGCTTACAAACACTTTTTATTATAAAATAATACACAAGTTTGTAGTCATCAGCGTTGCCATTTTAGCCTTTTTAAGGTTATATTTAGCCTTTTTTCTAGCATTTAACCTCAAAATTTATGATTTAGCCTCTAGCTTTTTTCTTAGCCTTAAATAGCCTTTTTTGAAAAAGTGATAAAAAATCATACATGAACAAACTGAGACTGAAACCAAATTAGCTAAAGTAATATTTTCGATAAAACTTTGATAAATTGGTCGAACGAAAGAAAAGTATTTGGCTTCTAGCTTGTAAAATAAAAGTGCACTTTATTCCTAATTGATTAATTAATTGTTCCCTTTAGTATTTAGTTATCTAGTACTACCGTTTACTAATGCTGAGGTTGCTCGCTTTTGAGTACGATAAAGCAAACAAAATATCAAAATAGAAAACGCATTAAAAATCAAAAACTAAATTGTTACTAAAAGAAATTTAAAAAATTATATTTTAATATTGAAGTTGAAAAATAATTGAATTCGCTTATAAGTATTTTAAGTTATGTGGAAAACGACCTTATTTTCTTTAGTTTTTGATATGTCATGTTTTTTTTTATAAAAATTATAATTAAGATTCTTAATGTAATAAAGAATTAAGAAAATTTTGAATTTTAAGCTGTAGCTTTTTAGTTTTTTCTAGCTAATTTTTTTTATGCTTGATTTAGCCTTTTCTAGCGTTTTTTTTAAAGGAAATATAGCTTATTTTTTTCTAGCTCCTGGCAACTTTGGTAGTGATGTGTGACTTTCAAGTATGCCTGAGCAGCTCTTTAATGCGTGCAGCTGCTAGCAAAAATCACCAAAGGAATACTTATGCACGCATAGGGCAACATTTGTTTCCAACAAAGTCGACTGGGTGACAGATTAACTTTATGTGGAATAAAATGAAAATTTGTTCCTTAATTTTAATAAACTATGAACCATTTTATTTGTAACTTATGAGACTGTATGTTAGAATAAAAAAATCATGCGTTTTTGTTTTGAAAGCCGAGATGTGTGATTTCAAGTATGCTTGTGCAGTCCTTTAGTCTCTACTTTGTTTAATATGCATTTAAATAAAAGTAATTTATTTTATAAATGAATCATGTTTGACATAATTTTTGCATTAGAATATCATCATATTCTAAATTTTTTTTTTTTAATTTATTTATTAAAATGATTCATGCTATAGCTACGTTGTGTGTAAAGCCAAATCTGATACAACGAAATATAGTTTTAGTTTTCTCAAAATTGAATTCATTTTAATTTTTGTTTGTTTATTTGTTAACAAGTGTTTGTGGTGAGTATTTTTATTTTCTTTTAATTTTAAAGTAAAATAAAATTTTTTAATTTATTTTAAGTGCTCATGAAGGTACCTACACAACGTAGTTTTCTTATTTATTTCTCATGTTCTTATCAATTATTTATAAAAAAAAAAATCACACACTCAAGAAAAACATAAATAACAAATCAATGTACTTGCCATTGAAATTTCAGTGGCATTGGCATTAGTTCAAAGTAATTATGTTATGAAAAAATATTATTTTATCAATCAATGACAATCAATTATCGTTAATTAGGTTAACGAAATTGTGACCAACACAACCGTTGTCTATGGAATTTCAATTAATAATAAAAACGTTTTTAGTTACATTTTTGATATTTTTACTCTTTAAACAATTTTCTCTCTCACACAAAGTGAGAGAGAAAATAGCAGGTGCTAATCAATATAAAATATTTCTGGTACTTTATATGAAACTGCTAAGCTGCGCTCACATTACACAAATATTTGGCGAAATAAGCGTAACCACTATTTTTTAATAAATATTTTTAAAGTCTAACATGGTTAAATTTTAAGGGCCGATGTTGATATTGAATAAAACACAAATTATTTAGGAAATTATTGTCATTTTTTTTTATTATAATAATATGGTGTGGTTCAATCATGTATGGAACAAACTATGAGCCAAAAGGCCGACGCAATCTCGGCGGCTCACCTCCATCTGATGGTCCAAATTTTTGATGACGCTGACGCATAATTGAGGTTCTAAGCCGTTAATGTACCAAATTATTTCATCCTTCAGCTCTTGAATTGTTGCTGGCTTAACTACGTACACCTTTTCTTTCAAATAACCCCAAAGAAAGAAGTCCAACGGTGTCAAATCACATGATTGCCACAATTCTGGCCATTGACGACGTTTGGAATGGTCAAGAGACTTTAGTTCTTGAGTCAATTGCACATTGTAAGTGTGTAAATGCAAGTCTTTATGCATAATGTTCATCAACGACTAGCGTGAGAGGTGTAATTGTTGGGCACGACGACGAGCTGAAGTCGACGGCTTTTCAGCCGCACTATTGCGAACAGCAGCAATATTTTCTGCAGTACGAGCTTGCACTGGTGTTTTCACATCTCCTATAGACCCGGTTTGCTCAAATTTTTGCACGATTTTTCCGATTGTAAGCACATTTGAACGATTAAATTGAACGAAAAAATCACAAAGTGCACGATATGCATTTTGATTTGAACGCCCATTTTCATAATAAGCCTGAATAACTTTAACGCGTTGCTCGATTGTGTATCTTTCCATGGTTCAAATTGAGTTAGTCTGAAATTGAAAAATGTCAAATGAAATGCAGAAAAAAAAATTTGACGTTTAGGTGTGGTTCACATTCAACATCGGCCCTTTGCAATAAGCCAAGTATGTTGTGTTTTAATTAAAAAAATTAACTAGACTAATCAATAATATTTCTTAGAAATATATAAACGTAGATGTAGGTGACATATAGGTTATGGTTATTTTGACCAATATTTGTGTAATGTGAGCGCAGCTTAAGCTGTAGCTTTAAAAGCAATAAAACTTATCTTGTCCGGGTATATTCTTTGCAGACCCTATTTCTACTACAGAAATTAAACATGAATTACAAATGAATTTTTTTTTTATGAAATAGCTGAGGTTTCAAATTAATTTTTTAATTTTAAGTGTAGTTTACGAGAAAAATTTTAAGTTACCCCAGTACAATTTGCACTAACTCGAGCAGTAGCTCTCTGATTAATTTAAAAAAAAAACACGTAAGAATCCCGAGTAAAATACCTTTTACATTACGTTATCAGTAATTTTTACCCAGTCCTATAGTTTTCTCCAAAAAACATATTTTTTTAAAGAAAATTTCCAAAAAATAATTTAAAAAAAATTTTTTTAAATCTAATATAAAAAAAATCTTAAAAATTGTTTTTAATATGAATACCTGAATAAGTTACAAACAAAATAAGCTATCCAAATCCATGCACAAGTTCTGAATTTATTCACAATTTAGTGTTAGCGCCTAAGGCCCTGTTCCATTTTAATAAACTTTTTTTGTTTTACAAATTCTAGGAAAATTATTAATCACGTTTAAATGCCCTGTCCAGCCCAGCTAATTTGAAACATTATGACTTAAAACAATTCCAAGAAAATTTTTAATAAGCCAAAAGAAAAATGTGTGTTTGTGTGACACACTTAAGGTCAAAAGAAACGTCACGTTTTTGTGCAATGCTGACAAGAATTTTTTTATTTTAATTTTTTTATAATTAATTAAACCAATATGTATCAAAAAAAAAGGGCAAGTGTTCTTGAAATTGGCCCACATTTATTTTAATAAAAATAAAGAAAGAAATACAAAATCACAAATTGTCTCAGTGTATATTTGTGAGTTTAACAATTCTTGAAAATATTTTGCATTTGCACACTCACTTCTTCATTTAGAGATGAATCAAAATTAATGAAATAAATTAAATAAATTCAGTTTAAATGGCAGACACTCGATTTCATATTAATTTTTCACTTGAATGCAAGTTTATTAAAATTTATTCTAATTTCTGCTAAACTTATGGTTAAAGAGAAATCGAAGACAGTAGGGCTCAAAACAATTTAAACAAGAATACGAAATGTCGACATGTATTTTGTTCAGAAGTGGGAAAACACAGAATCACAGCAGTTACAAGATGCATGGATTAACCTGGATTGGTCATGGTTTCTGAAATAAGAAAAGCAAAAGGGGAAATAAGGAATGACATTACTAGAGATAGAAAAGTGAAAGAAAATAAATAAGAAGACAGATAAAAGGAGATGAGTCCAATAAAAAAAATGAGCAAATGGATCACAGAGTCATAAGCTGCTGAAGTTTTCTTTTGGAATAAAATATTGGGAATCGGAATAAAAATTTGCACAGAACAATTAACTTGCTTTTTGAAACAAATATTTAAAATTTTTGTTTAAATTTTCTAACCCATAACAATCATTTTTTAAAATTAATTACCAACTTGTTAATAATTTTAATCGTTATTTCATCAAAACAGTTTATAAATTAAAAATATTTCTTTTCAAAAGTTTTAAGCTTTACTGTAAGAAAATAAATCAAATGTATCTATGAGCAAGAATTTATGGTAAAGTGTTCTAATAACCAAACGTAAATGCAGGGACACACATGTAGTGTTCAAAATTCCTTGCAGAAATGTCTAGTGAGGCCGACCGACACACGGGTAAAAAGCAGAAATAACTTGCTGAAAAGGCGTAATTCCTTTTTCTATTATATTTGTAAGGGATCTTTATTAAAAAATGAAACTACCCGGGGGTGTAAATTTTTCCATCCAACACATTTTATTTTTAAATGCTCTACTTGGTCATCAGCGACACCCATAATGTAGGTTTCTGTAAAGTTTACGTTCGTGTGAAGTGTACGACTACTTAACTTAGAACCAACGTTTGCCAGGAGCTAGAAAAAAATATGCTAAAAAAAAGCTAGAAAAAGCTAAATCACTCCCAAAAAAAAAAGCCAAGAAAAATTAAAAAATTTATCGCTTAAAATTCTAAATAATAATTATGATTTTTATAAAAAATCAGAAACTAAAGAAAAAAGATCGTTTTAAACATGCATTTTTTTTTTGGTGATAACTTGCTGGTTTTTGAAAAAATTATTGAAAATTTTTCGCACTATCCGCAAAAACAAATTAAACAAACTAATTAAAGCCAATACAATTATCTATCCAATACGCAAAAAATCAAGTCGATATCTTGAAAACTAAGCAAGTTATGATCAAAAAAGTAACTAGTTCTACTAAAAAGTGGCCGGAAAGAGGCAGTAGTAGAACTGATTACCTTTTTGGTCATAACTTTCTTAGTTTTAAAGATATCAACTTGATTTATATTGCGTTGGATAAGTAAACGTATTGGCTTTAATTAGAAATTAATTTTTTTCGGATAGCGCAAAAAAAATTTTTATCATTTTTTAAAAAAAAAGCAAAGGGGGTAGTCCATGGTTTTTTTTTGGCGAAAAATATTTTTTTCGCACTATCTGCAAAAAACAAAAGTGAAATTAAAGCTTATATGGTTCTCTATCTAATGCATCAGAAATCAAGTCGATATATTGAAAACTTAGCAAGTTATGCCCAAAAAGGTAATCAGTTCTACTAATGCCCCTTTAAGGCCACTTTTTAGTAGAACTGGTTACCTTCTTGGTTATAACTTTTTTAGTTTTAAAGATATCGACTTGATGTCTTTTGCGTTTTATAAGCAAACTTATTGGCTTTAATTAGAAATTATTTTTTTTCGGATAGTGCAAAAAAGAATTTGATTTTTTTTTTTTTTTAAATTATAAAAAAAATTTTTTGCAAAAAAAAAATTGCGAAAAAGATAAAAAGGCTATTTTGAAAATGAAAAAAAGTCTAGGCAAAAAGCTAGAGAAAAAAGCTAAATCTAGCGTAAAAAAGCGTAAATTTTTAACTAAGCGATTTTAATTAAATTACGCCAAGTTGTGCTATAATTTCTACAGGGCTGTAGACTGTATGTGACTGTATGTCTCTACAACTAGATTGACTTTGTGCACGACTTTTTCCTTCTCTACTTTTGTATTAGAAAAATATTTATTTTTTTGTTTTTTTTTTTATTTTATTTTATTATTAAATTCTATGAAAATGAATATTTATGAGTAAATTGCCATGTCATTGCATTAAGTTTGTAGGTAAAAATTTGTCTTTGCTGGCCCCCTACTAACGAAAATGAATGAGTGAATGAATTAACAAAAATAAATAAAAATTTGTGCGTGTGTTGAAAGTAAACAGGCAGAATAAAAGTAAAATTGTTAAGTGTAAAAATATATTTTCACTGCTCTATATATTTATTTTTAATTATGTGTTATTATTATTAAACAATCTTCATCAACTCAAGCATGTCGCTCACTTACTGCAATAATAACATAACTCAGAAGTGTTTTTTTTTTAATAAAGTAAATTTAAGCCGAAATTTTTCTCATAAAAGTATATTAGCAAAATTCAAGCTTTAAATGGATCACTTTAATGTAAAATCATAAATTTTGATTTATGACACTTTCAAAGTAAATGAGCGATATGTATAGAAGTTCATGTAGTGGGTGTTTTTTATTTTCAAAAGCTTTATTTTCAGTAAATTTATAAAATAAAGTGGAGGAAAATTAAAGAAATGGGTATGTACTCACTTAAGTACTTACGTAAATATCACACTTGTTTAACAACAGTTAATTCCTACCTCTAACTCAAACTTGTTACATGTTTGAAGCAGCTAAGAAGTAATTTCGTGGAATATGAATATTTATATTTATAAATAAATAAATAATGGTATTCAATATTTCCGTTATTATTCAAGGTGGTCTAAGAGAAATCACCCTATTGGAAGATGCTCTTATTTTTGCAAATGGCGGCCAATGTCAAATCTGTTTAGACATTTGTCAACTAGACAGATGTAGAATACAAGTGAACAATGAAGCGATACACTCCCCAAGAACGCGGCATAATCGAAGTGGACGATTTTTCGAACAAAATCATAATGAGCGACGAGGCTCATTTCCACCTCAGTGGGTACGTGAACAAGCAAACCTATCGCTTCTGGGGCACCGAAAATCTACGAGTGACTGCATGGTGCGCTGTTCATACGGGAGGAGTCATCGGGCTGGTCAAACGACAACAGTGGACGGTGCGCGGTATAGGGCCATGTTAACCGAGTTTTTTCCGCCGCAATTGAACGAATTAGGACTGGAGGACATGTGATTCCAACAGGACGGAGCAACGACACACATTTCATTTTCATTTAGAAAAAAATGAGAGCCAAACAACATCGGATGATTTCTTTTGGCCCACCTTGTACTGAAAAGTGTAATAAGTCCATTTAAAAAAAAAATAATAGTTGGCGCTAATTTTGGTAAAATGGTGTCTTATCTTGTTAAAAATTAACGCAAACTCATTTTTGAAAAAAAGTGGACTTATTCCACTTTAAAAAAAACAGCTCCTTATTAACACTTTTATAACACTAAAACAGTAAAAGTATTCAATGTTTGCTGCCAAAAGCCTTTTCTCAAATTTGTTTTAATTTTTATTTGTTTTTATTTTTGAAAGGCTTCAATCCATTTGCTTTGAAAGCTGAACATCTTTAGATAGATTTTGCTTTTGTTTTTTTGTTGTTGTTTTAGTTACCAGTTAACTAACCTACTGTAGTCAATTATTAAGTTTTATTCAAAAACTTTTTAATATAATTAATTTTCAGCTGTTTGTGCCTTAAAAGGTGAACTTAACCCTCTTAAGCTAATGAATGACACAACAGAAACGTAACATTTACAAAAATTGTATAAGACCCAGCATAAGGCTACTTATTGTACCATAAACTTTAACTAAAAAAAATACATTTTTTTTTTCAATTTAATAAATGAATGCAGGAAAAAGGTCTCAATTGTTTAGTGACGAAACAAGAAACAAAACAATAAAGGATTTTTTATATACAAAAAAATTTATATTGAGATGACAGTTTTTTTTTTATGAAAAAAATTTAAATTTATAAAAGCTATAAGTGAACAAAAGGAATCCTTTTAAAAAGCTTTTTCATTTAGTTCTAACTGTTCTGTAAACAAAACAACTATTACTTTCACCAAAAGAAAATGTTTTTTTTTAAATCATTTTATTGAGTTTTAAGGTTTTTTAACACAAAACACTAAAACAATTTATTATTTTGAATGTTTTGCTATAACCACCATTAATAATTAAAAAATTATAAAAGTAATTTTATTTGAATCCACAAACAAAAATTTCTTCCATCATGACGAATTCGTCTTTCTAAAATACAAATTTTTTTGTAACAACACAAATCTGCCAAGCTTCTTGGCTAGTCTGCAGAACACAATTAAAGTGTAGGCAGCATTTGAATCCGAAACCTCTAAACTAATAGGTCAGTTCACTACCCTCTAATATATTTCTTGCACTCAGCATGAAAGCAGGAGACTATGGATAAATGGCAGACTTGATGGACAAACAAAGAAAGAAAGCTAAAGGTGGATCTTCAGACTTATCTTGAACTTGGAGAAATAGGTCATGAAGAAAGCTACTACTTAAGCCAGATGCTATCTGGTCAAGGCTATTTCCGGATGGGTAAATGTCGTATGCTCTATTGTATATATGAAAAAGAAGAAATCGTCGACGATGCAGAGTATAAATTTTTTGAGGAAGAGAGCCGCAGATTACTATAGATGCGGTTGAGCGATTTTTCTACCGAAAACCTAGTGGAATAAATGATAAGCGATGAGGAGATATGGATTGCAGTAGCGTATTTCGTAAAGAAGTGGAACCCAAATACTGTCATAATATCCAAAAAAGCAGAGGAACAGTGCACGCATACAGATAGAATATGATGGCATGGATAGACCACACGGCACCCATCACGAAGTAAAGCGAAACAATCTCATGGAAAACAATTCGAGCAAATAAAAGGGGTTTTTTGTCAGTATGCCTAACATTGCACGAGAGTCTTCCGCCTTTCCCAAAAAAAAAAAAAAAAATTAATAACGATGAAGGCCGCTGACAGTGTGTGACACAATTAATACATAAAAAATCATAGTCACAAAAAGTGGGCTGACTTTTGTTCATAACAATTTAATGAATTAAAAATCGATTTTAAAAAGATACCGACTTTAGTCTGACTATTGTTATAGGCCATTAAAATTAAAACTAAATTAGTTTTTTTATAAATTCTACTATTTTTTTACAAAAAAAAAAAAAAAATTAAAATTAAAATCAATTATGAAACTACAACCCAACATGGTTGTATTTAAGAGTTCGAGGCGTATGGTGATTTACCACCATTTCGTTAGATATTGCGTGCCTATTAACCTCGTAATTTAAGGCTTTACTGTATTGTATTATACTTCATCTCAATCTTGCCATCAATAACAGTTTGCTTATCCATTTTGAATTAATTCACAATTAAGGTTACTTAGCAGCAATATTTCTGTACCAGCATTTTTCTACTTGTGTGACTTATCATTGAATTAATTTCTTGTTATTATGGTCATGTTGCGAGTCAAGTATTGGCTTATTTGACTTATTTCCTTTGCATTTTCATTTTTAATTGTTTCAATTTTACTTGACAACTTGCAGGATTGCTGTGCTATACCTGCAGCTATACAGCCAATAGCGGTTCTAATGACTCTTGCATTTATGAGCCCAGTAACAGCATAAATTGTACAAAGAAATATTGTACAATAATACGTCAAGATTTAGTGGTGAGTGACTAAATGAAACTTTAAACATTTCTGATGTTTTTTTTAAGCAATTTTATTTATTTAAAGCATCCTGCTGGTTTAGTTGTATCTTTTTCACGTAGTTGCGAGGATAAACCGCTGGTAAGTAGCTTTTACAAGTAATTGTGTATGTACTTGCCATAAATTTACTTGATTACAGGAATAAAAATAATCAATAAAAAATTATCAAAGCTGATTTTGAGTTGAAAAAAATAAATTTTTTTTATTACAAATTAATTTAAACACAATTTGTTTTTTATTTTTTTTTCTTTATTTTCTTTCGTTTGATATGCAAAATTATTTAGATAAAAGAGATTTTCTTATGTAAATAACATGTGAAATATATTTTTAATTTTACAAATTTTATTTTGTGGTTAAATTTCATTTTATCTTTAAATATGTTTTAAAAACGTTGGCTCATAATCATAATTGGCTTTTTTTAAAACTATTTTAAATTCATAAATTGCTTTCATATTCATTTTGAAAATCTCTGTTTTAAATTGCGGTAATTCATTCACAAAGAACACAACACTCGCGAGTATATATTTTGATTTTATTATTCATTTTGTTTCATTTTAAAATTTCTATTTTCAATGGAATTAATTCATTCACAAAGAGCACAACTCTAAGAAGAATTTTATGCCTTCATACTTATTTTAAAATCTCCATTTTCAACTGAATTAATTCATTCACAAAGAGCACAACTCTAAGAACTCATTTTGAAAATCTATATTTTCAACTGAATTAATTCATTTACAAAGAACACAATTCTAAGAAGAATTTTATGCCTTCATACTTATTTTAAAATCTCCATTTTCAACTGAATTAATTCATTCACAAAGAGCACAACTCTAAGAACTCATTTTGAAAATCTATATTTTCAACTGAACTAATTCATTTACAAAGAACACAACTCTAAGAAGAACTTTATGCCTTCAAACTTATTTTAAAATCTCCATTTTCAACTGAATTAATTCATTCACAAACTTATTTAAAAATCTCCATTTTCAACTGAATTAATTCATTCACAAAGAACACAACACTTGCAAGTATATATTTTGATTTTGTATTTAATTTTCTTTAATTTAGAAATCCTTGCTTTAAATCGATTTAATTCATTTATTTTTCCTTTTATATTCATTTTGAAAATCTCTGCTTTAAATTGAATTGATTTATTCATGAGTTAACTAGTGCTTTTTGTTTACTTTTTAGTATCTAAATGCTGTTAAAACGGATACAACTTACAAAATGTACTTTCGTTCATGTTCTTCAGATCTCTGTAATGATTCAGATGGCAAACGGTCGGCTACAAATGCGGATCCCAATTTTGGAGCTTCAGAAAATATGATTGTCAAGGGTAGAGAATGATAAAAATCAAAGTAAAAAATTAAATTCTAAATTAACTTTGAAATATGATTTTTTTTAATAAAAATTAAAGTAATAAAATATTAACGTAAAAAGGATAATTGTAGTGCATTTGTTATATTTATCTCTGTTAAGTAAAAAAAAAAAAATGAATTAAGTCTATTTAAATAAAATTAGATTTTCTGTTGCAATTATTTTAATGATTTTATTATTGTAGTCCTAGGAGAGTAGGTAGCAAAATCTTATACAGTTAACAAAATCGCAATGAATTCAGGGATTATAGGGCGATGTATTTCACAGTAAAGGGCATCCAATAAAAGCAATATTGTTTTGGGCCAAAAAAAAGCAATTTTTCTATATTGCCACCAGGAGCTAAAAAAAGTAAGCTATATTTTGCCTAAAAAAGGATAGAAAAAGTTAAATCACTCACAAAAAAATGCTAGGAAAAAGTAAAAAAGTTCGTTGGCTTAAAATTCAAAATAATAATTTTGATTAATAATTTTATTAAATTATTCGATCTTATAAATTTATTATTATTTAATATTAATCACGCTTAAGATCTTAAAAAATTGTTTTTTATTTAAATTTTCCAAATAAAAACAATTTTTTAAGATCTTAAGCTTGATTAATATTAAATAATAATAATTATGATTTTTATAAAAAATTAAGAAAAGAGCATACAATAACAAAAATAAGGTAATTTTAAACATGCTTTCCTTTTTGGTGGTAACTTGCTGTTTTTTGAAAAAATTATAACAAAAATTATTTCACACTATCAGCAAAAAAAATTTCGAATTAAAGCCAATACATTTATCTATCCAACGCAATAGAAATCAAGTGGATATCTACAAAACTAAGCAAGTTATGACCAAAAAGGAAATCAGTTCTACTAAAAAGTGATTTCTACTGCGTTGGATAGATAAATGTATTGGCTTAAAATCGAAATTTTTTTTTGCCGATACACCATACCATGACAAACATTTTTTTCGCACTATCCGCACACATCAAAATTTTATGGAAAATATTACTTAAGTTGATTTTAAAAATAAAAGCAACTTAATTGAACTTTGTGCAGACTAAATATAAATTTAATACAATTCAAGCTCGAAGCTTATAGAAAATATTCGTGCCTGTTCTGTATTCCACACGGATTTAAAAAGATGTGAAAGTACATATTTTTCTTCTGGAAATTTTTATGTTTTTTTAGTACCAACAATAATTTCCTACCCAAAATAAAACAAAAACAAAATTCAAAAAATCCTTGCATGGACCACAGATTCGTTATGAGATGCTGAATTTTTCAATTCAGAATAAAATATTCGGATTCGGAATACAGAACAGCACTGATTTTTCGTTAAGGAATTTTCTTCAGCCTTAGTTTGTTTATATGTGATTTGGTTTAATTTTTCCAAAACTTTTAAAAAAAGAAAAAAGATTATTTAAACCTATTTTGAAAATGAAAAAAAGCTTGAGGCTAAATCAAAAATTTCGAGCCTAAATCTAGCCTAAAAAAGGCTAAAATGCTACATAAAGCATATCTATTTCAGTATGAGTTTTTTTTTTAAGGAAAAATAATCAATATTTTCAAGGCCTGGCTATGGATTTTCTTTCTTTTAAATTCAAAATTATTTTCTTGTCTTTAGCTATTTTTAAAATCAAATTTGTAATGCATTTATTCTTTACTCCTATAACCAGTAAGACTCTTCCATTCCTAATAACTATCCTTTTTTCTAAATGTTAAATACATTAGTTGAAGTATTATGTGGCACAACCAAGACTTATTCCATTCCTACTAATTCCACACGGAATTATTTCTTTGAAATGCTTTGTAATTTAAACATGCTGAATGTAAAAAGAACTCCCTGGCTGTTTTCTTTATACTTAAAGTTTAGTTAAATATTATTTAATTATACTCTATTTTTATTGGTTACCTCTTTAGCCAATCTTGGTTGTTGCAACAAAAGCTAATTAATCATAATTAATTCATGAGCTTTTTTTTAATCATTTAATGCTGGGTATAAGTTGCGCGTGATATTTGCCTGTATTATAGTTTACAACTCAACTCTACTTTAGCTGAAATTTTGCAGTGACATTATTTTTTGTGTTATTAAGGATTATTATGCTTCTGTTAGTGCAAAATATTACAACTCATCAGTTGTTTCAAATGAGTGAAAACTCTTAGCATTACACAATGAATAGGTCTGGGGAAAAGAAACCCCTACACGGTTTTATTCTTTTGTGCCTAAATTTATGTTATGAAATCTTATTATTGAGTTCAGTGTTTTTTTTTTTTAATTTCACTTACGTAGCTGCCAGATTTGACTTTTTAATATAACTTTGTCGTTGCTTGTTTTTGCTTTCAAAACATTTTCTGTTATCCCCCATAAACACATGCAGAAAATTATGGCATGAAGAAAAGTACGCATTATCAAGGAAGTATATATATTTTTTATAAGAAAAAATACCAGGAACATTTTTTAAAATGATGCAAGCGTTTGCTAGAAGTTGTTAGTTCATCAAGCAATTTTGTACAAAAGTTTTTAAAGCACAAACTTCATTTCTTGTGGAAGTAATATATTCCGTGTGTATCTAAAATAAGTCCCAATTTACATTAATTATTTCTTATATCTTTTTTGCCTTTTTGGACTGTCTTTGGCTACACTTGGTTAAGGATTCCAAGATCCCACTATGAACCATCTACTCACTAATACAACGAATAATAAAGTAATCTAGACCCAGGCTGTAGCCTTAGGATAGTTAAAAAATCTGTCCTCGATATCCCAGGTAGGAGGTCCATAAAATATGAGGTAAGAAATTTATATCTCGAAGCCGGAAAGCAGAGATAATGAAGGTATGTCTCCTATTCTCACTTACACCAAGCTTAATGTCAAATTTTTTTTTCTTTATATATTAAGGCACACATACATACATTCATACATATAAGTAAAGCTAGTAGAGTAGAGAAAGTGTACTCTTTTCTATTGCTTCTTGCTCTCAAGAATATAAAGACAACACTAGGCAACAAATGAAAACATTTTTTTTTTTACAATTTTTTTATTTTTTTTTTTTTTTTTGATAAGCTATGGTCTAGCTAACTGTAAAAATTATCAGTATTTCAAAATTTATGAGATTTTTTTTTTTTTTTAAATATGAGATTTTTGAAGACGACGTAGCCGATTTGTTTACGAAATATCTCAAAAAAATTATAAATTATTTAGCTTTAACTTGCTTTGAAATAATTTTTTTGTGAAATTATTATTTTTTAAAAATATATTTGAAAAAAAAAATTATGAAATTTTTGATTTTTAAAAATTTATAAAAAATAGAAAGGACAATATACTAAACGGTTTTATTATTTAATATTAAAATTATAATGGAAATAAATTGAATTATAAAATAACAAAAGCTATCAGTAAATACTGATTTTATTTCTGTTCAAGTGCACGTAACCAATTTTGAATATAAAAATAAATTTTGTCGAAAAGTCCTGCAAAAGTTTTAATTTATAAAAGTAAGAAATAATAATAATAAGAATTTAGCAAAATAAATAATGAATTCGGCTTATGTTATTCTTTTTAATGTTCGATTCTCTTATAAGGACGAATAATTACTCAATATAAAATGACATATAAATTATTTCCTCAATTGTTTCAAAATGCAATTATAATTTGTATTACAAAAATCCTGTAAAATCAGCGAAATACATTTGTGAAAACAGTAATTTTGAACCTTAACTTAACTTAGACTTTAAAGTCGACTTTATGGAAATTTTTTTTTATTTTTTTACAAATTTTCCTTTAAATTCTACGTCAATTTTTGTTTTTTGCATAAAAGGGTAAAAGCTTATCTTATCTTTTCTATCTGAAAATAAATAAATAAATATAATTAAAATATATAAAAAGACCTAAAAGCTTATAAAATATTTATTTATTAAAAAAAAAAATATTTACAATTTGGCGTTTTTCTTTTCAAAGTTATCTGGCAGCTTATATTTTGAAAATATTCAAATTTTCAATCGTTGAATATTTTGTCAATACAACTGCTGTTTTTTTTCCTACATTTTAAATCAGTTGAAAATTTTTTTAGCCAGCAGTTGTATGTCGTAGAAATTAAAATTTATTTTTCTCCGTATCTTCTTCATAAATATCTCCTTGCAAAGTCTCATTCTGTCTTCATACAAACAGTTAAAATAAAGTTTTTTTTTTTGTTTTTAAATATCAAATAACAAAATGAGTGTTGAAAATATGGAATGTACTGGTGTGCCTGGAGAACAGACAGAAGAGAAAATAAAAATTGAAACGGAAACATCGAAGCTGCCATCTCTACCGGTGCCTAATATTAACGGTTTTAATACTGAAGAATTTTTGGCACGTGTCAATAAGAATGAAAAAATTAATTATTTACTGCGATCACCAACTAAAACACCAAATGGCACACGTCAACGTTCGGTGTTTACATCTATTACAGAGGTAAGTTTTTATCAAAAAAACTTTTGTAAAAAAAAAAAAAAAAAAAAAAAAATAATGCCTGCTTTAGTACCATAAAATTTAAAAAAAAAAATATAATGACTGTTCACGTGATTGCGTACAATAGCTTTTTTATATTGACAAAAAAAAAAATGTTTGTTATCGTTTGAAAATTCTTTAAATGAGCCGTTATTTTTGAAAGTGTCATAAGTCCACTTTAAAAAAAATTGAGTCAGCGGTAATTTTAGTTAAATGGTGCCAACTCGCTTTTTTAAGTGGACTTAAGCCACTTTCAAAAATAACTCAATTAATAAAATAATTGATAAAATTTTTTTGTTGATTCCAATTTTTTATACAATATTATCATACAAAAATATGTTTCCTCAAAATAATGAACAAAACGATTTTGTTCGAATTACAGAAACAGACCCAAGTCGCCGCATTCGGTATGGAACAAATTCATTGTAAATTTAAAAATTTTTTTTTAACAAAAAATAACTGAAATTTCTAATCGAATTTATTCGACTTGGGCCCGGACTTTTATTTTTTTATTTAATTTTTATTTTTAAAAATAATTCATAAATCTGAATCAGTTTCTCTAAAAATTCTATTAATTTGTTTTATTTAGCCCTCTCGTTTTAATGCCAGTGCCACACCATTTGTTTCGCAACAACATCGCATCTCTGGTTCAAATATTGTAACACCAAAGGAAACATCAACACCAATAAGTTCATTATCAGGCAGACCACTGCCAATACCGGTTCCTTTAAGCACTGCATCTCCCCATTACTACGGCAGTTATGACTCACCTCTTACCAGTCGTAGTAGTGGTATGACACGTGGTGTTTTCAATGTGCGCTATCCCATGGCCCCACCACCTTCTCCGATTTATGGCTTTGAGAATGATATTTGCAGGATGGTAACTATTTTATTAAAAAAATTAAAAAAAAAAATAAATAAAAAAAAAAAACTGTTTTATAGCCACCCAGTATGTCACCTTCACATCACGCACAACAGTTTCCACAACCTCTGCCACCGCCTCCATATGCTGTTTTTCGCTTGAGTGCCAATCATCGGAGTGTGGAATATGAAAATGCCACACCATTGCCATGTCCTGGCGCTGGACCAATTGCCATGACTAATGGCACAATACAATTACGTTTACGTGATGGCATACGGTAAGTTTTCCTCTATTTTTTTTTTTTTTTTTTTGTAAATCCAATAAAAAATAAATAAAAACTTTCCTTTATATATAAAATTTATTCTGTTTCACGGTATAGAATTGATATGACTTTGGATAAGGCTGTGCGTGTTTTAAACCAACGCAGCATGGTAGCCATTGCATTGTCGCGCAATTGCAGTAACTCTGCCTTGATACATCCTAATGGACGCATTTTACAAAGCGGTTCAAAGGTGGAAATTGTAACATACGATGGCATGAAAACAAATAATTTTGTGTCAGTACCATGAGTAGTAAATTAGCTGTTATTTTTGAAAGTGACTCAAGTCTACTTTTTTATTTAAATTAGCGCTGATTTTTTTTTTTTTTAAAGTGGACTTATAGCCATTTCAAAAATATAAGCTCACATATTAAATTTTGTTTGTGTGTTGCAGACGCTATGCCAAGATGTGGTACAAGGGTGTGAGTTTTACTAGTGAATCGTGTGCTTTGATTTATTTGGTTGATACGGCTGGTACTCGCACCACTACCGACACTTTTACTGATTTAACGAAAGACTACACTTTGACAGTTTTTTATGAGTAAGTTTTTACTAAGAAAAATAAGAAGAAGAAGACTTTAACAAAAGAAAAATTTATCTATTTCAAGTGACTCCCGTCATGGTATGTCTTATGTGCAGGATGCCAATGAAGTCATTCAAAATTCGTCTTACACCTGCACCGATGAGGGTACTGAAATTTATGACATCAATGGTTTTCGCATCACTCAGGCAGCAGATGGTCTTGTTAAGTAAGATTTTTTTTTTTTTGATTTTTGTAAATTTGCTTTAATTATTCAATAACTTTATGCCTTAATTAGACTAACGCGCACTCACAACAAGTGTTTAATACGCACTAGTCCCGGTAATGGTTCGGCTACTTTGACTACACCTGGTATTCACTGTACCGCCTCTTTGGGCAAAACTTCCCATTTATTTGTCAGGTAATTTATGTGTAAATAATTTCATCATATAAACGCTATAAAGGCGAGGAGTGCGAGACCTTTAACAAAATCTGATTTTAATTTCATCTTACGAAACTTGACTTTATTCACATTCTGACTGGTAGAAATCTAGTTTCAAAGTGTGGCACTCGTTATTAATCTCAATTTGAATTTAATTTAAATGAAAATTTCGATCGATAATTAGGCAAAAATAAATTTAATCAGTAAAACTATTTTTTAATTTATAACTTTATGCTTAGCAGAAAAAATAAAAATATAAAAATACTCGTAGACTAAATCATTCAGTTGGACAAAACGAGAAAATATTTTAGGTGCCCATTTATTTATAAAAAATATTTTTGCTTGAAAAAATAATTTAAAATAATTTAAATAGAAAGATTTCTATTTAAAAATAAGTAATAAAAATATTTTCTATATAAATTTTTTCTTAATCAAAATTTTGTTTAAAAAAATTATTAAAAATATTTTCTTTATACAATTTTCGTTTTAACATATTATTTTGATAAAAAAATTTTTTTAAAAAATTTAGTTTTTATAAAAAAAAACTAAAGTAAAAAAATTTTCATTTAAACATTCTTTTTAACAAAATTTGTTTACAAAAAAAAATATTTTTAATTAAAAAAAGTAATAAAAATATTTTTGTTTCAAAACATATTTTTCTTATTTAAATTTTTTTTTTTAATAATTAAAAATATTTTTTAATTAGAAAAAATTTAATAAAAATATTTTGTATAAAAATTTTTGTTTCAACAATTTTTGTTTTAAATTAAAAAAAAAATATTTTTTATATAAATTTTGCTTTTAACAATTTTTTTTCTTAAATTTTGTTAAAAAATAATATTTTTTATTAGAAGAATTAAAAAAAAATATTTTCTATATAAATTTTCTTTTCAACAATTTTTTTTTAAATTTTTAAAAAAAAAATATTTTTTATTAAAAATAATTAAAAAAAATATATTTTGTATATAAATTTTCGTTACAACACAGTTTTTCTTAATTAAAATTAAAAAAAAAATAGTTGAAAATATTTTTTATTTAACAAAAATATTTTCTATATAAATTTCCGTTTCAACACATTTTTTTTTTTTTGTTAATTAGAAATATTTTTTTTTAAGTAATAAAAATATTTTCTATATAAAGTTTTGTTTAATTTTTTTAACAAAATTTTCGTTTTTTTCACATGATACCTCCTCACTTATTAGCGACTTAGTTGTTAGCCACTAAAATTATTGCCTTTAGAGACAATTAAAAAATTCTTTTTAATCCAATTTAATTTACTATAAAATTTAACATCATCATTTTAGACGCAATGAAAAACGCATGCACTTTGATGGTTCCTGTTTTATAGTGCGCAATGCTGGCCACTCGGCTGGTTTCAATGAACAAAATTTACTAATTGTGTATTAAAATATTTAAAAAAAAAACTTTACAAATTAAAAAATCATATAAAGTACATGGTAATAGATTACAAGATTGCCTAGAAGAGAAAGAAGAGATACGCATGAAGTTGCTTCAAAATTATCAAATTATTGTTGCTGTGATACACGTGACAAAATGTGACAAAATAATTGTCATATTTGTTTTCAATTTTAAATGTTACTTTGGAAAGAAAAAAATTAAGATTTTGAAAGAGTTTTAACTAAATTAAACGTCTTTATTAAGATTGCCCCCCATCCCCTAAAAAGTTCCAACATATAAAAGATGTCTCTATGTGTGTGTGTTATATATGAACGATCAAAGCAAAACAAAAGAAGTAAACAAAATGTTATGGTTATTGTAATGAATAAAAAAGGGAAAACAACTCAAAAATAGTTTTTAAAAAAATAAACAAAATTAATTATTTGCATCCTCAGTTACTGCTGTTGGTTGATTCTCTTAACTTGGAAACCCAACAAATTAAGAATGCAAAAATACAGAAAACTTTAAAATTTAAAAAGTAAATTAAAAAACTTAATGAAACACAATTTGTTGCTTGCAAGTACTTGCTTGCTTTTTACGGATCACAAAGCATGTTACGTTGCTATAACAACAGCAGTACAAGTGGAAAATTGGAAAACAAAAAGCAGCTGAATATAAAAGAAAAGTAAGGAAAACCAAAAAAGTGTCAACATTGTACGAAAATAAACAAGCACAAAATTTAAGAAAATTGTTAAACCAACTCATCGTGATAATATATTGTAAGAGGGACGGACGCATTCTGTCTAGTTGTATTTTTTTTTTTTTTTTATTTTACATTAATTTTTCATTTGTTTGTTTAATCGTGTAATTTGTTAAACTAGTGAATATCTGTGCTTAACTAGTGGGTACCTGTTTCGTTTAAATAATGTGTAGTCGATGGTCTTTAAATGTCATTGATGTTTGTTTGTAAAAAATGTATGTATGTATATAATTTTATTGTCTGGCCTTTTATTTAGCAAAATTGTTTAATAATAAAAAAAAATTATGTTGTGTTGTTTTATTGAAAAAATTTTGTTTTCATTTTTATTTTAAAAAACTGAAAAATTTTGAAATTAAAAGAAAATTATTTAGAAATTGCAATTAAAAATATTTTTTTTTTTAGATAGACCACAATAATAAAGTTCAAGTAAATTTTTTCTGAAACCCACTTAAGCCAGTTATTACGTATACGTAACGAATTCCTGAAAAGCATTAAAGTAAAGTTTTATTGCGCATACGGCTCCGATGTTTTAAAATACTTATACGTAACAATATATGAAGTCAATACGTCATATTGCATGAGTTATGCTTGTATTCAAAGAAAATTAAAGTAGACTTGAAATCGATATTATGACAAATTTGTATGAAAAATTGTCATAATTTATACTTGAAGTCGTTATTAGTCTCTTTGAATACCAGCCTTATACTTTAGTTTAAAAAGAAAAGTACATACACACATTAATGTGTACTTACAGTTAGCTTAACACTAAAAGACCATAAGCTTTGATAAAATTGTATGTAGTAATTTGTTTCAGTTTATGAAATTACGAGTAATAGGCCCGTTTCTATAGTTAAAGTTAAGATTTTCTAGAGCAAATACCCGGTTTTTGGCTAGAACTTTATAACCAAATTTGAAAAGGCCACAGTAACCGCTATTTAACTTAACGATCTTTTTAGTTTAATGTCCAACCAAAACTATCAGTAACTTGTATGGCCTTTAAAAGAGTTCTCCTTATTATAACCTCTTTTTTGTAAATTAAAAACCCTTGTTTGTCATAATTACAGAAAATTTGTTTAAAAAAAGTTTAATATTTTTGCATACTTTTTAAAACTAAATAAACTTTCTGTTTACTTACTTTAATTAAATTTTGTTCTCAGGTGTAAATTAATGCAGGATGTTTATGTATAAGTAAATGTGTGTAGTAATTGCATTCTACTTAAAAAAAAACATGGAACTAAAACTTTTGACAAAGATATAATAAATGAACCGTTATTTTTGAAAAAGGTATAAGTCCTCTTTTTTTTTTAAATTATTAGCGGTAGTTTCAGACACTTTTTTTACTAAAACTACCACTAACTGACTTTTTTTTTTTAAAAAGTGGACTTATATCACTTGCAAAAATAACATTTGTGAAATCTTAAGAATTTTTAAGTAACATAACGTTTGAGGAAGTAGAAAAATTAAATCCTAAAGAATTCAATATTTTTGTTTTTCAAAAGAAAAAAAAAACATATCGTTTACTGAAGAGGAAAAGTTTTTATATTCTTAAAAAAAATTTTTTTCTTGTTTAGTAAAAAGACTGAGGCTATGAGTGCAATTAGTTATAATGCTAGTTTCTATAAAATTAACTTTTTTTAGTTATGACAGTCTTGCATTTTTCAAAAACTGAAAAAAAATATTTTATACCTTCAATAATACGGAATTGTACGGTATAACGTTGATAGGTAGTACATACATTTGAGCTGTTATTTTTGAAAATGGTATAAGTCAACTTTTTAAAAAAAAATTATTTTTCTGTAATTGCAGCAGCATATAGACACTATCTAACTAAATTATTGCTGACTCATTTATTTAAAAAAATTGGACTTATACCACGTTAAAAAATAACAGAAGTTATTAGTGCGAGTATACAAAGAAAATAGAAATTTAATTTTATACAAAAATAAATTATAAAAAAATATTTATTTTTAAATAAAATTTTTGTTACAAGGTTTTTAGTACAAATTTGATGCCATAATTTGAATAAATTGTAAATCAAAAAATTTTATTTTAATTAATTTACACTCTAGTGCCAAGTTATGTTTGAAATGTTATTTCAATACAAATGAGCCCATAGCAGATGAGTGGTGCTATCTATACCTTAAGGAGCTAAAAGCATATTAAAACCATTTAATTTTTTATTTATAAAATACTAATTAAACCCAGATATGCGCAACCAACAATATTTTCTTAAATAATGAAACGAACAATTCATAATAAATCCCTTAACGTAATCAGCATACAGAGAAAATAAACACATCAGGACATATGCACATATGCACACACTTAGCCAGGGATGGAAACATTTTCAGAAAGGAAATACGCAGCATAAAAAAAATTATTTTTTTTAAATGAAAAATAGTGCAAAAATTTTTTTTTTTTTTCAAAATTAAAGCAAAAAACTATAGCATACATATCGCTCATTTACTTGCACAGTATCGCAAATAAATAAAACATGATTTTTAACTTGTGGGCACTGCCATGGCAATTTTTATTTTAATTTCATACCGATAAGGAGGGAGCTCAAAATATTTTCTAGATATTTTTTTCAGAATACAAACCGTGGTGTAAGTAAACCAGGTGACTACAAGAATACAAAAATAACAACATTAAAAAAAGGTCATACATTTTCTTATTGCTTTTTTGAGGCCATTCCTGCTGATTGATATCAAAAAGTGTGCTAGATTTTTTTAAACTATTGAGGAAGGGTCAGCATTCACCTGGCTATAAACTAACACATTTTTTTAATTTATGACACTGAAGATTAAAAATTTTCACTTTCAAGTTTTCAAAAAAGAGTTTAACCTTTCCTTTTTTTACTTTTAGGTTTTTTCATTTAAATTTATTGATTTTAATTAAAAAATAATTTAAAATGGCTATTTTGTTAAGCTTGAGGTCTTATTTTTCGAAAATTTATTTTTATATCGATATATCGCTCCAATTTTTGTAGGTTCTTCAGGATATAATTATAAATTAATTTATCGATATAAAAATAAATTTTTGAAAATTAAGACCTCAAGCTTAACAAAATAGCCATTTTAATTAAAAAGTAAAAAAGTCAAATAAAACTAACTAATAAAAGATAATTTAATGAAAATTTGAATTTTCGATCTTTGATAGACAATAAAAGTTAAATTTAATTAAAGAAAAATTTCAAAGTTTTAATTTGTTATCAAATGAGAAAAAAAATTTTCCATTTGCATACTTTTTCTCATGAATAAATTAAAAAAAATGAAAAGTTTTTTTGTGCTCTGCATAACTTCAACACTAGGTAACTGTCGACAATCTTAAAAAAAAAAAATTAAAGAACTTATTGTCTGATTGATGCTTCATTGGTTAGAGTGACCTAATGCACACCACAGCGGCTAACTAGGCTTTTATTTAATAATTTGAAATTGCAAAAAAACTATCAAATAGTTTATTAAACAAAACTCACAAAAATGCTTAAGGCAAATAGATTTTTTAAGAAATACAGATCTAAACCTTAACTACCTACTGAAACGCTATAAAGTAACTTTAAATTTAATAAACTTTGTTATTAAAAATAATAAAAAAAATACTTAAAGAATCACTCAAAATACTATTTAATAAAATGATTCTGCCAACACAGTCAATAGCCTTCAGACTTGCCACAAGCATTAGCAATCATTCTACCGAAGGATGAAATAATTATTAGAGCACAAAATATGGTCATATTGTCATTCTCAATTATTTTTATAAACTTATTTTAACATTTATGGCTTAGTGTAATGAAACTTACTAAAAATCTCTTACTCTCTAACATTTTAAGAAACAAAACAAATTCAATTACCTGTAAAACAACATTAAAGAAAGTGTATCTTGAGTGTGTCATTTGCATAAGTAATTCAATTAACACTTAATTTTTTGTTTCTTTAACATGAAAGTTGACAATTTTTTAATTGAATTAAAATTAAAATTAAAATTAAAAAAAAAATAAAATTATAAAGAATAGAATTTGTGTGAAACACACACACACGCATACACAAAAAAAAATATCCTTTAAAATCTGTCAAACTGAATTTGTTTTTAATATGATTTTTTTCTGCTTTAAACTGTAATCATATTTATTACAAGTCAATCAAATATAACTAAAATAAAATTAATTTTATAGAAACTAGCATTATCACTCATTGGGCTCATGGTCTCAGTCTTTTTACTAAACAAGAAAACAATTTTTTTTTTAAGAAAATAAAAACTTTTCCTCTTCAGTAAACGATGTTTTTTTTTTCTTTTGAAAAAAAAAAAAATATTGAATTCTTTAGGATTTAATTTTTCTACTTCCTCAAACGTTATGTTATTTAAAAATTCTTAAGATTTCATAAATGTTACTTTTGCAAATGATATAAGTCCACTTTTTAACAAAAAGTCAGTTAGTGATAGTTTTAGTAAAAAAAAGTGTCTGAAATTACCACTAATAATTTAAAAAAAAAGTGGACTTATACCTTTTTCAAAAATAACGGTTCATTTATTATATCTTTGTCAAAAGTTTTAGTTCCATGTTTTTTTTTAAGTAGAATGCAATTACTACACACATTTACTTATACATAAACATCCTGCATTAATTTACACCTGAGAACAAAATTTAATTAAAGTAAGTAAACAGAAAGTTTATTTAGTTTTAAAAAGTATGCAAAAATATTAAATATTTTTAATCAAATTTTCTGTAATTATGACAAACAAGGGTTTTTAATTTACAAAAAAAAAAGGTTATAAAACTGTGCTAATAAGGAAAACTGTGTTAAGTCCACTTAAGAAAAAATGTACTTGTCGTAATTAACTCAATAACCGTATTATTGTGGTCTATCTAAAAAATATATCAAAAATTTTTTATCCAGTTTTCGGTAGTTGATATTAATTTTTGAAGTGCAGAAAAATTGATATCAACTCCAGACACTGGTTTGAAGGAGACGATCACTTTCGCCTCACCAGCACCATCTGTGAGGTTACTGTTAAGTATTTAAATCACTTGCAATTAGAAACTTAATAACGGATTTATGACAAACAAACCACAGCTTTAAATTTAATTCAATTTTGCTCAGTGTTGCCACTGCTGCATTTCATTATTTTCATATCGTAAGTATTGCCATTAATTGAATAACTTTATATATTATAAAATATAATTTATTTTCTACTGAAAAAATTTTTTTCTGCTAAAAATATTTTTTTTTTTCTAAAAAATATTTTGTCAAATTAAACAATATTTTTTCTACTGAAAAAATTATTTTTTTTTTCTGAAATATTTTTTATTTCTACTGAAATATTTTTTTTACTGAAAAATATTCTTTTTCTACTGACAAAAATATTCTTTTTCTATTGAAAAAAATATTTCTACTGAAAAAAATATTTCTGTCTACTGAGAAAAAAATTTTTTCTATTATAATAAAAAAAAATTTCTATTGAAAAATATTTTTTCTACTTAAAAAATATGTTTTTTCTACTGAAAAAAATTTTTTCTTTTTTTTTTCTACTGAGAAAAAATATTTTTTTCTATTGAAATATTTTTTTCTACAAAAAAAATTGTTTTTCTACTGAGAAAAAAATTTTTTCTATTATAATATAAAAAAATTTCTATTGAAAAATATTTTTCCTACTTAAAAAATATGTTTTTTCTACTGAAAAAAATTTTTTCTTTTTTTTTTTTTCTACTGAGAAAAAATATTTTTTTCTATTCAAATATTTTTTTCTACAAAAAAAATTGTTTTTCAACTGAGAAAAAAATTTTTTCAATAGAAATAAAATATTTTTTTTACTGAAATATTTTTTTTTAATGGAAACAAAAAAATTTTTTTCTGCTTAAAAATATTTTTTTCTACTGAAAAAATTATATTTTCTTCTACTGAAAAATATTTTTCTACTTAAAAATATTTTTTCTACTTAAATATTTTTTTTCCTACCGAAAAACTATTTTTTCTACTTTAAATATATTTTTTTTTTCTATTAAAAAAAAAATTTTATTGCCCTAGTACGTTTGTCACCCAAAACTACTTACTTAAATGCGTTTAATAAAATTTTTTATAAAAAGAAATTATGAATAACAAAAAATTACACTTCAACAAATTCAGCTGCTCATACTTAGTAAGTCAAGCACTAAGCCAAGAATAAGCCTTCAGCAAGTTAAATCTATGTTTACAAATCTATATTTACACGTCACATATAGACCGGGAAAAATAGCAGGAATAATTTTGTGACGTGTATCTAAACAGCTGAATTTTGTAAGCAGAGAAATTTCTTGCTGAAGGCTTAATCTTGTTTTCTGTTATTTATTCTTGCCACTTAAGCACAATAACCAGTTCTAGCAGTTATTTAGTTAAAATTATATTTTTTTTCCTGCTCTTAACGCTTGTACGCGTCATGTTATTTATGTCAGCAAAATGTTCAAAATGAACCTTTTTCTAAAAAAAAAAAAACCCAACCAAAATTAAGTACATAAACCATCAATTTAACCATTTTTCACAAACAACCATACCCATACACATACAGAGAGAAAAAAGCATAAATTTAATTTAATGAATTGTATTTGCTGTTGTCCTTTCCCATTCATAAATTCTTCAGATGTTTCCTGACAATCTCAATGTAACCGTTGGTTGCTCTTTATTACGGTTGACATACTCGCACATAATTGTCAGCAACAATTCTCTCTTACACTCCTTCACTGGCAGTCGTTTTTCTCAAGAAAATGTGTATGTAATTGAAAGAGCTGTAAACAAGCAGTTCTTGCAATATTTATGTTTTCAGGAAAAAAACAAAAAAAAAAATTAAATTAAATAAAATAAAATAAAAAGACATCTAACGAATTTTGCACTTAATTGAGTATAAAATTAAATTACAACTTTTTTGCACACACTTGAATGCCACTAAATAAAATACAAAAGTGGTTGGTTATCTGCAAGTGTGAATGTCAAATGATTTCTATACATGCTGAAAAAGCATATTAATTGTGTTGGATACATGCAATCCTTTCACTTGGCAAAACATATGGCTGAGATAAATCTTTCAAAAAAGTATCGGTTTTAAAATGTCCTTACAGCTAAATTTGCAAAATAAATATAGAAATTATTTGGAATTTTAATAATAAAAAACATTTTCTGCTTGAGGTTTTCTATAAAAATTGTTTTTATTTTCCAGGGACAGGCGCTTGAATGTCTCCTTTGAAAGTGTTGAATTAAATAATTAAAAAAATTTTCTTTTCAAATATTCAATGTCTTCTGTTATGAATGTTAGAATACCAAACAATTATTTAATTTGTTTTTATAGTAGGCTTAACCATGATGTACTACGTCGCAGGTTGTGTTCCCAGCATTAATCTCGTTCGCCATAGGAGTTTACTAAAGCAGCTATTTTTTTATACACAACGTTTGACAATTAAGTTGTGGTTTTATGTCTTACATTTTTTTTTTAATTTTCCATGTCATGTAATGTCATTTGCAGCCAAATAATACTCGTACGCAAACAAAGGTAAATTTCAGTTTTTTTTTTTTGACTCAAATGGCTGTTGCTTAAATCAGTTTTTAGTTTGTATGTGTGTGCTTTTAAATTTTTAATAAAAATAGCAGAGAAGAAAATAACAAAAAATAATGAGCATGTGGTTGAATATCCACACAAGCACACAATCAACTTTTGTGCAAAAGCCATTCATTCCATTCACTCATTGGCCAACCAAATCTCTAGTTGGTTTGGGTTAACATTGTTTCGTTTTCTTTTTCTTTTTTTTTTTTTAATTGTCAACATTGAAAAAGAGAAGAGTATACAAATTTGACCATAACATTTTATTTAAATAAAAAATAAAACAACAACAAGAACGTTGAAACTCTTGCAACCTTCAATTTGTTTAACATGAAACCTGTTGTATTTTTTAATCATTCGAATTATTTATGTTTCAGTAAAGATATTGTGATTTTATTGATTAATCTGGCACGAAACATATTTGAGGCCATAGCAGAGTTGTGCCACAATCTTTTGCTTAAGTAATTGACAAAATTTATATCGAAATAAAAAACAAATAGGATGACCTCGTAGTTTAGTGGATAATTTTTTAACCTATGAATCGGTTGGTGGCTGTAAAAAATATCTTTTAGGTCGCGGTAAATATAAGTTCTAGTTTTTTACCTGATCTTACCTGGTCCTTTACTTTATCAGTTAGAATTCTTAGAGTAAAGAGATTACATGTATTAAATTTCCGAGAAATTCGTTGACAAATATAATTTTAATCATTAAAATCTGCCGCTTTATTAAAAGGTTTGGCATGGTCGATTCAAAAGTATCGACCCTGTTCTGTAAATCGAATCGCTTCGATATACATAAATTTATAAATAACAAGCATTTAACCCGCTACATCGTCAGCGAAGTACCATAGTGTCGCTATTATAATTTATTATGTCGTTGTAGACCCTTTAATCTCAGTTCTAGGCTTTTTAATATAAATAAAATCAAAAGGTATCATTAAATTATAGAAAAAGTACCATTTTGTCAGCTTATTGTTTTTTTTTTATTTACTAAGCACCGTTTGAATTCGGCCTAATAGTTTTAAATTTGTAATTGTTAAAAATTCAAATAGTACCAATAAAACTAATGACTTTCCACTTTGCTTAGAATTCTTTGAGCCCAACCTTCTACTTCTAAATTCGTTTTCATTAAAAAATCAAAAAGTACATACCATTAAAATTAATAAAAAGTACCATTTTTTACTCTAATAATTTTTCACTTTGCTTAGAATTCTTTGAGCCCAACCTTTTACTTCTAAATTCGTTTTCATTACAAAATCAAAAAGTACATACCATTAAAATTAATAAAAAGTATCATATTTTACTCCAATAATTTTTCACTTTGCTTAGGACCGTTTGAGCCCAACATGGTCCTTCTAGGTTCGTTTGGATTAGAAACTCAATAAGTACCATTAAAATCAATCAAAAGTAGCATAATTTCTTTTCTTCAATTCCTAAATTTCATTCGTTATTGTTTAATTCTACTATCATAGTTCTAAGTTTTGCCCATGAGATAAAAAATCTCCCTTTTGGAACTTTTTTTCTCCCTTAAAATTTTTTTTTAATTTTTTTTATTGGGTAATAAAATGTTTACTTAAAGGTACATATTTAGAAATAGTAGTAAAAAGGGGACATATTTTACCCTTTATTTGCTCAATTTTAAAAAAGTGCCAAAAAACATTGGAGACCTTTTTAAGAAGATAAAAATACAATTTAGTTTTTGTTACTGTGATTGTAATTTTGAAAGATAAATCTGGTTAAAAAAACGTCTAACATTAGTTTATACAATTTTTATCCCGCAAAGGTACAAATATCGAAAAAGTACTAAATACCCATCCGCTTATTTATTTTGTAGTTTGAAGCTTGGCTCTATGTATCTGTAATAGTGTCGGAGATATAAGAAGTTCGATTTTACCCGTTTATACCCCCTCAATATTCGAACTTTTAAAAACCCCTTCTTAAGCACGAATAAAGATTAAATTTTGTTAATATTTATAATTCCAAATAATTTTTTTTTTTAACAACACAAATCCGCAAAGCTTCTTGGCTTGTCTGCAGAAAACACCCAACGTCTAGGCAGGGATCGAACCTGCGACCCCCAGATTGACAGATTAGTACGCTACCTACTAGTCTACGGGGGCACCCGTATTATTAGTTTTAATATTTTTGCGCTTAAAGAAAATAATTTGCTTCCTTGTATAAACAAGTAGTTGACACAGTTGTAAAAACAAGCATTAACTCACCCTTACTTTAAAGTTGCAAGCAAAATATGTATCATATTTGCAACTTTTATATGCAACATGTTGAGAACGGAACACGATTTTGATTTTAACTGTAAAATTTTTTTAATAATAGAACGCAAACATTGTTGGATGTCAAAATATATGGAACATTTGAGTTAGAAAAGAAAACGCTATAAATTCTCAGAAATATTTTAGTGTTTTTCTTAAAAATTTTTCAGAAGCTTGGATTGTTTGTTTCTTATAAACAGCATCTTCCAAATGCCACAGATGAATTTAATTTGAAATATTAAAACAAATAAAGAGTAGTTACGATTTTGCAGGTCACATAATCTGTATAGATGAATAATCTGCAGCTACTCTGTGGCCATAAGTTAAAAAGATGGATTATTGGTTTTAAACTTTTTATAAATTTAGTTTTAAAAAGTATTGGTTTGCAGGCTTTAGCTGTAGGTAATGGATCTTAAAGAACATACAAAACAGTTAATAGAATTTTCCCTGAAACTTTTTCCTTTTTTTCATTTTGGAAAAAGTTGTTTGCTAACAAATTTATATAAAAAAAAAATGAATGAGTGACTAATTAGAAGTCTATTTAATAAATTTTCATAGAAAATTTACAAATTATTTGTTAAGTGTTAATAAACTCAAATTTGCAACAAACTTTGCTTTCAATCACTTCAGTATTTATTATTGAGTTTAAAAGGTCTAAACAAATATTTGTAACATTTATTGTAGGTAAGAGAGTTTGTGTGCTGTTGCAATATTTAGTGACGGTTTATTTTAGATGAACTTTTTGAAGCAAAAAGTAATAAAAATCAAAACAAAAAATTATAATTTCGACAATGACTTTTCTAACGAGCAAAACTTTTGTTTTTTTATTTTGTTGAGGAAAATTACAAGACTCTTTGTGATTTTCTTTTTTTCTTCTTAAATTTTCTTCTGCACACAAGATTTTTCTCTATGTTTCCCTTGCTTATGAAAATTATTTTGCAAAGACAGGACATTGAAAGTCTGTTGCTAAAACTATTAAGTCAAAAGCTCTACAGAATAGTGCATGTACTTGTTTTTGTCTGGAAACAAATGCAATGAAATATTTATGACATGAGCATCAAAAAAAAAAAAAAAAAATTAATTATAATAAAAACAAGAAAACAGAGAAAAGCATTAAATGACACACAAGCCCTTAATAGCAACAACATGCTGCTGCCAGTTATTTTTTCTTTTCTTTTAAAAATAATAAAAATTCTATTTTCTCTAAAAATTGTTTAAGAAGAAATTTTTTAATTTTTTTCTAGTCTATTTATGTCTTAAAAAATTTTTGGTTCTTATCAGTAAGATTTTTTTCTATTTTAAGGCTTTCAGCACCTAAATTTAGTATGAAAACTTTCGACGCTCTGGTAGCACTCTTTAATAATGTGAAAGAATTTATAAAACCAGCATGCATGTGAATTTAAATTTTCTAAACAAGTCAGTGGCGAGGTTAGAGGTCAATGATTTAAACAAAAAAATATTTTAATTTTTTTTCATGTTTTTTTTTTTTTTTTTGTATGCAAGTAACATTAAGTACAAGCAGATGTGAAGTTTATATTTCATTGCCCTTGCCTGCTTTTGCTTGCAATGCTTTTAATTCAGGCCACCCTTGATGATTTTATTTTATTAGTCGTAAGAGAAAAATTTAATTATTACTTAATAAATAGATACCGTTAAGAAGGAGGTAACCCCATTATGTATTAAAAAGAATAAAAACATAAATAAAATTCTCATTCATAAAGTGGAACAAGAAGCATAATAAACTTTGTTGGTGGTTTTCTTAAGCTCTGCCACTACAAGTTGCTGGGTGGGATTAATTTTCAACATATTGTCAAGCTCACGCACACAATTTAATTAAATTGACGAACAGTTGAAAAGTCTCTTCATATTAAGGCAAAATGAGACTTTAAAAAAGGACTTTCTATATAAATAAAATTCAGTTTCTGCATTATCAAAGTAAGAGTAAAAAAATAAATTGTTATATAAAGGATTTATTGGGGTATTTTAGTAAAAGTTGAATAAATAAATACTTACATTTTGATTGGATCCATTATTGGTGTTATTGGTTATGTAGGTGGTAGTGGTGGCGGTAGTAGTCGTTTCACGACAGCTGGTTGCTGAGGGATGGGGTGAGGTAGGTGGAGATGGTTGTGGAATTGAGGGGCCCGTTCTATTGCGTAGACGGGCTAAAGCACTCCTTAGGCCTTCCGTATTTGTGTTGTCGGGCCCCCTTCCAAGCAAAATGCATCCACAAAACACTTTGAATGCTTTGGACTTAGTTTATTTAATATAAATCGCTCTATTTTTCTCTCTCCTTCAATCTCTCTGTCTATTTTTTCCTTTGTAAAATTTTCTTGATTTATTTAATATTTCAAATCATTTTTTTTTTCTGTTTTCAGCTTTTATTAGAATTTTTGTTTTAAGCCTTTTTTTTAAAGTTCAACAAGTTTTATAAAAAATATATTTTTATTAAAAGAAAAATCAAATTAATTTTAACACTTTTTTAAAATGACAGCATGTGCTGAACAAAAACCAAAAATTTGTTATTTAAAATTTTAATAACCACAAGGCATTAGATTTATATTAAAAGTTTGCATTTAGCTTTTAAGCTCATTAACATTTAAAGTCCCCTTTAATAAGTCAGCCACTCTAGTGTGACTGAGATTATGGGGTTAATCATGTTTAGCTGTATGCTTGTGTGTTTAGTTTAGTTTAAGTCACATCATTTTTATTTATTTTGGTTTTACCCTCTCTCTTCCTTTATTTTCCCTCTTGTCACACATAAAATTTTGTTTTTATCAGTTGCAGAGCTTAAGAATTTCAGTTTGATAAACTAATGGCAAGAATGATAGAAATACAAGATTATGCCATCCCTCACATAATATTGAAATTTTCTGCTCATGTAGCACAAATGATGTCACGCCATGTGTTCCTATTGGCTAATAATTTACAAATCTTTTTGTTAAGTTAAAGCGCTACAATGACATAGTACATAGTCTGCTGTACCTTTGTCTTTATTATATAGCCCCCAGAGGCTGATCCTAATATTTGCCAAGCGTTTCAATACTCTTCAATATAAAGTCCTTAATATTCTTTGACAATGCGCATTCCTGAGAGAATCATTAACAGTAAATTAGTTGTTTTCTTGCGAGCATGGAATGGCATGAATATTTTCACTATCTTTGGCTCCAGCCTTAAGAGGGATACTCTGGTATTCAAAAAGAGTTCAAAAAGTTCACTTGAAGTAAGTTTTTTGGCAAATTTTTATAAAAGAAATTTCCAAATTTCTATTTCAAGCCTGCTGTGTTCATTTTGGATACCAGGCCAACTCTTTAATCAAAATAAATTATATCTGCATTTCTATTCCAAGCCGTCTGTATTCATTTTGAATATCAGTTCAATTCTTTGGTCAAAATAATTCATTCTAAAGCCTTTTAAAGAACTAGTTCTTTTAAAGAATTTTAATAAGAACAACTGCATCTGCAGTTCTCAAGTTAATAGGAGCTTAGTAATCACTACATTAAAATAATTTTAATGTAATTTTAATTAAACCAATGAATAATTAGACTAAAGAAATATTTTATCAATACAAGGAAATATGCACTAATTTAATGAAATAAGTTCAATTAATCAATGAAATGTTGCCAGTGTTGGAAAATTATTATTTTTAGAATTATTCTTTTAGTTTCAGTTTCAAATTTGACGTACACAGAGCAACTTAAACTTTTTCTGTTGTCGAATTTCTTTCTAGCATTTGTGAGGCACTAGAGGCAATTTTTTCATTACTAATTGTTACACCCTAATGCCCTCCCCAATATTAGTATTTCGTTCAAAAAATGCCAGAAAAAAACTTACAAAAATATTCATACCTTTTAAGTGCCACACCAGGGAAATTAAATTTCAAAGGAAATAAAAAAAATTGAACGAAAAATGTGAAATTAATTGGTTTAGCAATCTAACATTTTACTGTACTTTACTTGCAATTTAAAGTACATTTTGCTACAAATTGGTTAAGTGTGTCTTAAAAGCTTTGCAAGATGCAAAGGTTTCATTTTTAACTCTTCTCTTTAGCTTCGATTAGCTTACAAATTTTCTGGCACTTAATTACTTCAGTACAAAGAACAGAAAATCAATACATTTTAACCAGTAAGAATTAAAATCCCCTTCAACAGACTTAATAAAACTTCAGCAAACAGCTGCCATAATTTAAATGGTCGGGTCGGCTTATAATCAAATACACACAATGAGAGTGCATGTAGCCTGCTTATGGATTTCATTTCAAAAACGTACTCTTATAAGCATGAATGTGTTTGCCTAAATGTGGGAATGTGTTAATGAGCCTTGTTCATAACATAAGTGTTTACTTGCTTGCATGAGTACTTAAAATTTTATATTAAAAAAAAAAGGATTCCTCACTCCTCAAGTGTGAAATTATTTACATTTACAAAATAACGTACAAATGTATTTCAAGTATGCAACTGGGGAAAAACCAAAGTTCAAATAGGCCTTCTGGAGGGCTCATCAGTTTATTTTCATTTCTTAATATTTATAGATCCTATACTGAAGCAAAGATCGCGTTGCAATATCAACAACATTTTGATACAATCCCTTTCTCTATTTCATTGACCTTGAGTGTTTTAAATTTTGTCATAAGCGTGTAGAAGTTGACAACGAAAAATAGCTATAATTTTACTTTTTTGACAATGCACTTTGTCAACGTTGTTAAATTGACAGCAGTGTTGATGTAAAACTTCAAACTTATTAACAAACATTGTCAAATTGACAACAGATATTGTCATTTCGTCAAAAAATGGTGTCATTTTGACACCAGATAGTGTGAATTTATCACCGGTACTCGTATGGTGTCATTACGATATCAAAATAATGGCAATTTGACACCATGCGTGGTCAATTTCGCAACGCTATGTGATCAATAATCCAGAAAAAATTACCTTAAACGATGTGAAAAGTGTATTAACCACGTTTTTGCTTACTTTGAGAACACGTAGTGTCACTTTAACAACGAATGGTATAATTTTTTTCTGTGGGTGTAGAAGTCAAGTGTTTGAATACTCTGCAATGGCCCCTCATGACAATGTGAATGCTTGACTGATTCAGTTTTAGTAAGTCATTTGTGTTTGCTATCCTGCTACTCTTTGTCTGCAATCAATAATGTTGCAATTCCCTTTTCAGCCACTCCCTAAATCTTTAGTACGATTCAGTAAATTTTATTACGAACATTACAACGATATTTTCCGACAAAAGTATTCGGTACGTTAGAATTCGTTACTTGCGATGATTATTTATGTGCTGTTAACTTCGTGGCAAACTTCCAAAATTTTTGTCGGAAAGTTACTGAACACCGAATTCGATAAAATATTTATCGAATCGCACTACTGAGCTTAGTAGAGTTCCAAGACAATTTGCAGAATGTTTCTGGGCCAAAAAAAACTACTAGCGCAACTTTTCTTGCCAGTTTGTCTGCCTATAACCTCTCACCCAAATCGGGGGAATCCTGCTGGGTCTTTTCAGAAGTGTTAGGCCATTCCAGATTAGTTTCAAAGGCATTTAGTGCCTGTAATGGCTTATAGAGAGCAGACCATTTGTTATTATTATTATTCATTTCTTAGTATTTTGCAGACAATTAATTTTTTTTTTTTTGGTAATTTTTCCTAAGCATTTTTGTTCATACAAGAAAAAACAATTTTTTTCTAACCAAAATACTGTAATTCTATTTTTAAACATTTAGCAGCACTAATATTTGCTGCAGAATTTTATTTATTACCTGAAAACTTTAATTAAGTATTAAATCATTTACAAAAGTTTAGCGTTTAAGAAGGATAAAATATAAAGTTTGGAAACAAAAACAAATTGCAGAATTCTTATCGCTTTGCATTGTTGCGTTTTGTTAGTAAAGGCCGTAACTATAAATCGTTTATCAGTTTTGAATCAAACCTGCGTGTTTGCCGGGCATGCATGAAACGGAAATGGCTGAAGGTGGTTTGTTGAAATTTGTTTTCTTTTTTTTTTTTTTTGTTTTACTTTAAAATTTTGCACCAACAATAATACTGTGTGCACTATTCGTATTCGTACTCGTACTCGTATTTGTTAAATTATTGTTGGTGAATTTTTACTGACCCAGTTCTGTCAATGGAAATTTAAAAGAAAAACAAAACAAACAGACAAACATGGCTAGTGCACACACACATGTACGTGCATGTAATAATAAACAAAAGCAATAATAATAATAACAAAAACACAACAACAACAAATGTCATGTAAAAAATAACAAGTTAAAAAAAATTGTAAAAAAAGAATCACAATTTGCTATTAAAAGCGGAAAAAACATCAAGGCTATTCTGTGTTGTGTGTGGTTATGCGTGTGTTTTACACTTAGAAGCAGAGCAAGAGAAAACATTTAAAAAAAAACACACATTTGATAAGCGCAAGTAACGCTTTTAGCCGTATTAAATTTTCTATTACTAAAATAAAATATAAAAATCAATATTAAATATTGTTAATAAGGGCCGCTGCCAGCAAAGTAGCCGCTGTAAACAGACACAAGCCAAAAATAAAAATGAAGTCAGCACTCATAAAAAGTAGATAAATCTTTTCTATGCTTCTCTATCTCAGTCAAACCAAACAATATATTTATAAGCCAGCTACTGGTTAATTTGGAGAAAATTTTTCAAATACGATTTTCTGGATTCAAAATTTAGACACCCGTACAAGCATTTGTGTTTACTTAGACTAAGACCCCACACAGCAAGATTAGTTTAGCAATTCACACACCAATTTCAGCATTCTTATTCAGCCTTCAAGCTTCCTGTCTTCTTTTTTATATCTTTATAAAAGATACGAAGACAGAACAAGGAAACAAAATTGCCGAGTACAAGCAATTTTGTAAACCTTTCCATTCCTCTTTCCTCTCTCTCCTACAAGATCAAGAATTGCCCAACAGAAATTGCTGTGTGTGGTTTTGCTCTTACAGATGTCTTTTTACTTAAAACGAAGTTTTAAATTTAAACGCTTTATCCAAAAAAAGGAAATTATAAAAAAAAATTGTTGTTAACTTTTGACTGCAAAGTTTTTTGGATAAGCGAGAAAATGTTTTTGATTGAAAGTCAAAAAAAAAATAAATAAAAAGCTTTAAATCGTTGGTAGGTAAAAAGTATGTTTTAATTAAAATTACATCCCGCTGTGTATCAGCAAAAGAAAAGTTACTTTATAAATTTTTTAAATGTCAATTGCAGTTAATATGCTTTTACACGTGTTTACCTAAAAGCCAAAAAAAAAAAAATAAAACGCGATTTTAATTTAAAATTTATTATAAATTAAAATTTTTGTTTCATATTTACTTTAATTTTCAACAAGAAAACATAACCAAAACCTAAGCTACACTAACAACAATTATTTGTTAGCTTAAAAATTGTGAGGAAAAAAACGATTATTAGCTAAAATTAAAAAAATTTTAATTTTCAAAAAAATAATTAAAATAGAAGCCATGTAAACAATTAGCGGGTTTTCTATGACCTTAAAGCCTCATTAGTTTCATATAAAACGAAACCTATTTTATTAAAATCGTTGCTCAACTTTAGATTTTATTTCCATTTAAAGGATACTACTACCAAAACAGAAGTATACACCGTAAAGCAGCTGACTATTTCTTGATCTCCATCTTTTTGTCTGCGAAACTGTCAAAATTTGTTTACATTCTGGGCGCTTTATTGTTTTTATGCTCAAAATACATTGATATCCTTGTTGGAACTTATATTTTTGTTGCCAAAGCAACATGTGTTGATCGCTTGTGTTATAAAAACAGCACTTACAATTTTGTGAAATAGATTCAATCATTGTTTTTCTTTTTTTTTATAAAATAAAATCTATTGAAAAAATAAATAACTTCCATTGTGTAGAGTTATTTACTATATAAATGAGCACATCGTTTGCTTAAAAATTACTTATAGCCGCCGAAAATATATATGTGACAGCGCATAGAGAAAATGACCTAAGGGTAAAAAAAAAATTAATTTTCACTTTTTTTTTTTTTGATGTGGACAACATCTGGGCATCGAATGAGACCGATCCCATGCCCCAAAAGTGTTCCCTCCCAGAGATATGCGCGTTTTATGAAAGTGAAGTACACCAAAGATACACGTATTTAAATCTTTAAAATGGCTCTCCTGAACAAAACCGGTTTTTACCCTTAGGTCACATATATAATTGCTGTACTGTAGTGATGGCTGGACAACTACATTTTTCCTTTTTCACCTACAAAAAAATTTTATATTCTTTGCTTTTATATTTTATAAAAAAAAGGACTCCACAAGCATTGTTTTTCCTTCAAATTTTATTTAAAAAAGATAAGATTTGAAAACTTATTGTAATTTTCTAATAGAAAGATTCAATTAAAAAAAAAAATTTATTTATACTGATAAATAATTAAAACAAGAAGAAAAATATATATAAATTTGCCAAATTGGCTTAGAAGTTCTCCGATTTGAAAAAAAAATTAAAATGTGGGTGTATTACTGGGTGTAGTCTATTTTAATTTTAATAAAAATTTAAGTTAGGTCTTAATGAAAATATAAAATTTTTGTATATTCGATCTTCTTACTCTAAGAAATCGTACTCAGAGAGTAAAGTAGCGTGCAAAACCGGGTAAAAACAGGTAGTATATAAATAAGCCGGATATCATTTTGCAGCGCCAACTGCATTCCAAAGTGTAAAGCAAAAGCATACACAGAAATTCAATTAAATCTGTCCAGCCGTTTAGGAGGAGTACAATATCAAACGCACTTAAAATCGAATTTTATAAAGGGTGTCCCAACAAGAACGCAAGTTTTAAATTTTAAATAAATGACTGATGCAGCAATTGAATTGTTGAAACCACAAGCCTTCCACATTCAGTTCTAGGCAAGAAAAAACTGGTTATCATTTCACGATACCGAACACCATTGACTGTTTGCGCTTGACCTGCCTCATTTTTATAAAAAAAAGGTCTAATGATTCCTCCAGCCCAAAAACCACACCACACAGTGACACGTTGAGGATGCATTTGCTTCTCGTGAATCAATCGAGGATATTCCTCACCCCAAATGCGACAATTCTGCCTATTGACGAAGGCATCAAGATGGAAATGGGCCTCGTCACTGAAGATGATTTTATCGGCAAAATCAGCATTTTCATGTTATCTCTCCAATACCCAATTAACGAATTCCCTTCGCTGTCCATGGTCAGTTTTTACTAACCTCGTACCTTCTACTAGCAAACAATAACAATTGTTCAAATGTCAAACAATGACACTTCGAATGGCGCCAAATTTAAGTCTTGCGTTCTTGTTGGGACACCATTTATATTTACGGCAAAATTTTTTATTCAAGCAAAATTTTATTAAAATAATTTTAAAATATCTTTATTCAGACGGCACAAATACAGCAAATGTATTTGTATGTGTAATAATTTTATTTGGAATTTAATGCTCTTATCCAAAAAAAAATTAACGTAGACTTTAAAGTAAATTTTTTTTTTTTTAATTATATGCAAAATTTCGTTAACGTCGACATTAAAGTCTACGTTAATTTTTTTGGATAAGGGGTAAAAGTTTAACTTAATGCCAGAAATTGGAAAATATTTTTTCCATTGTTAGATCATAGTTGACGTAAAAGTGGGCGTGGCCCACTTAAAAAAATTTATAAACCGTTTCAGTTGTGTCAGAGTTCCATCCAAACCAAATAAAATAAATTTTTTCTATTTACAATGGGCCATAATTATAGTCACAATAAAGTCGGTATCTTTTAAAAAACGACTTTAAATTCATATAATTCTTATGAACCAGAGTCAGTTTTTAACATTTTTTGTGACTTTCATTATAGCCCAATAAATATTTATAATATTATCAAGTTGTTAAAAAAAAAAAATTATGGAAAGCACTAAACGTAGACTTTAAAGTCAACGTTATCGAAATTTTTCATATAATTTTTTTCAACTTTTTTTGGATAAGAGCATAAATTTTTTAAATATTTTTGAGTGTTTTTCTAAGATAGCACCGAGACTAGTAGCTAGCGTACTAACCTATCAATCTGGGACTCACAAGTTCGATTCCTGCCTAGATGCTGGGTGTTCTCTGCAGATAAACTGAAAAGCTTCGTGTAATTTGTAAACGATTAGATTGCTGGCTGCTACTAAAAAGCATTTACAAAATTTCACTAAAAGCATCATAATTTTTACCAAAAAATATTTATAAGTTTTGTTTAATTTACAATTGAGCTGTTGTTTTTGAAAATGTTATAAATCAGCGGTAATTTTAGTAAAGTGGTGTCTATAACTTTTTTTATGGACTTATACCACTTTGAAAAATAATAGCTCAATTCAGCTATTGTAGCAATATGTACATAAATGTGAATGTAAATGTATCTCCTTATAAAATAAATTTATTTTTAGCCTTTAGCTTGGGGGTTAAAGCTCTTGCCAGCATTTCGCATTTCCTTTAAACGAGAAAATGAAAGGGTTTTTTTTTTAATGTTTTAGCGATTTATAGATATTTTATTATAAGTTGTATTTAAACATTTTTTTAATAGAACTCTTGACGACATTCATGTTGTAGCTATTCACTAATACAACAGAAAAGCAGCAGCATGAGTGCCACTTAATATTTGCATTTGTGTTGGTGCCCGTTATAATCATCTACTTTATTTAAAAATATATTAAAATTTTATATTGTATAACACAATATAAACATACATACACACACTCCTATACACATACACATTGATAAAAATTGCTTAGAATTTAGCTGGATTGCTGGTGAAGTGGATATTAAATTGAAAAAAAAAAATAGACATTCAAGTCTCTTGATAGATTTTAAATAAATCCATAGATTTAAATAATGTTTTCTATAAAAAAAAGAGCGAAAGGTAAATAAAATGTGTAATATGAAATGAAAAATTGGAATATATTGAAGCAAAAGCAAAATTTTTGTCTGCTTCTCTTCCTTTTAAATATGGCCAAGTTGAAACAAGTGTTACGCACAGTTTAAAATAAATGTAGGTGAGTGCGTGTGAATGTGTGTGTGTGTGGGTATAAAAACAATTTTAGCGACGAATGAGTGCACATAAACAATAAAATCAAAAACAATTGTTATAGCGGTCATAAGAAAAGTTATACTTTCATCCCACCGTATACACACTCGCATACCCAAACATACAAACAAACCTATCTATTTTGTTTCCTTCCGTTATTTCTATTATTTTAGGCTTAGTTAAACACACACAAGCACACATGCTTTCATTCATATCTATAATATTTACGTCGTGGTTAAGTCACAGTATGTGTGTTTGCATATTTTTTTTTAAATACATACGTAAAAAAGTCTTTTATTTTAAAAATTTATTAAATTTAAAATTTCTATTTTCCTTAAATGAAAAAAAAAAATTGTTGTTAAATGAAAGATTTAATTTAAATTTTTTTATTTGGAACTTTAATTACACTTTTTAAACACCTCTTAAAATTTTCAATCACATTTAAATTTTTTTTATTAAATATTTAACGTTTACTTTAACTTTAAGCAACTATACCAACCGTTCACGACAAAACCTTGCAACTAACTAAAATTTTGCTTTGAGTTATGCATTTATGTAGTACACGCTCTTGTAATAAATGTCATTTCACTCTTTTGTTACAAGCAAGGTTTGAAAATTCAATAAACAATAACCATTATAACGCAGTATGTTTTTCTCTCTCTTTGTACCTTTGTTCTGTTGTCTCTCTTTTAGCTCTTTGTTTCAAGAGTTAACTGTGTGCCAAAGCAAAAACAATATCCTTGTAGCCACATGCACAATTTTAATACTTTATTTTTGACAATTAAATAAGCCAGTATGTGTGTGCCATGGGCAATTCGCTCCGCAGCTGTTTTAACACGAATTGTCAAAATTGATTTCCATTTAAAATTAATTAATTTTAACTTACCTCTAAAGATGATTTCTCAATCAGGAAGTTCATATTATATATTTTTATTACATTATTTATATAATTAAAAAAAAAAATTCTAAAACAATTTTGACAGTTCGATAAAAACATAAATTCGGCTTTTCGGGATGCATACACCTGTAGAATTACACCATGGATTGTGCTATAAGCTATGAGAGCTTACTCTCTACTCTACTCTCTACTAAAGCGGGTTTCACATTATAATACAGAGTATTAACATTTTCATTAGATCGAGTGAGACCGAAACCAGATGCAAATCAAATAGATTGTCACAAAATCTAAAGGAAAATGTTTTCTGTTTTCATACCATCACACTTCAAATAAAATACAAAACACGGCAAATAATTTAACAGCTTATTTCTAGTTTTTTCTTTGGTTGTTTGTGCAAGAGCAACCCTGATAAAATGAGTGTGATAGCTTAGAAAAAATTCATTAGTTAGTTTTATTTGACCTTTTTCTTCTTAATTAAAATGGCTATTTTGTTAAGCTTGAGGTCTTATTTTTCAAAAATTTTATTTTTGTATCGATATTTCGCTCCAATTTTTGTAGCTTCTTAAGGATATAATTATAAATTAATCAAATTATTACAAAAATTGGAGCGAAATATCGATATAAAAATAAAATTTTTGAAAAATAAGACCTCAAGCTTAACAAAATAGCTATTTTAATTAGAAAAAATTCTAAAAATGACAAAAATAAATAATACTGCCAAAGTATTTACCACACTCACCACACTTGCTAAACATTTTATTTTCACACTATTGGATTTTTACCTAAAACACGAATTTTTGACATGTATTAATACTAAATAGAATAGTGTGAAGCCCGCTTAAGATACCATATTAATTTGTTATATGGAAAGCCATCTCTGTCACGTTCTGCTACTGTTTTTAATTTTTGTTTTTATATTTTAAAACCAGTTAAACTTGATTCATTGAATTTTATAAAATTTTATAAAATAAAAGTAATAAAAAAAATAATTATACAAAATTATTAATTAAAAGAAAATTAATTTATTAATCTACTCGTATACTATTATTATAGTCTCCATACTCCAAAGATGGTCCCCATATACTGTTTGAGCGGCCAAGCCCATTTTTAGCCCCACGATTTTTACATAATTTAAGCCTGAATTTACCACTTTGCTGGGCGCCTCTAATAAGGTAAGCTTTTAAAACAATCAGCTGTTATAAAAAATAAACAATCAAAAGTTAAAAAAAAAAAAATTAAGAATTTAAATAAAATTATTATTATTAAAAAATGTAAGTAAATGCCAAATTTTTCAGTTTTAAATAATAATAATTTTATTTTTGTTGATGACTGCCAAAACATTTTGATATTTTCTTTTGGGTTAAAATTTTTTAAACATTTATTAGTTAGTTTTATTTGACCTTTTTCTTTTAAATAATATGGCTATTTTGTTAGGCTTGAGGTCTTATTATATCCTGAAGAAGCTACAAAAATTGGAGCGAAATATCGATATAAAAATAAAATTTTTGAAAAATAAGACCTCAAGCTTAACAAAATAGCCATATTAATTTTTAAACATTTTAGTCTCAAATTGAAAATTATTTTTTTTTACACTCATTTGCTTATATGGTAAAAATGTAAAGAAATTTTGACATTTATGAAATCAAAAGTACATGACTGGTAAAAACACACAGCTGAGTTTACAATTTTTCTGGTATTTTTTTTTTGTTAACTTCATGTACATAAACACAAATGTTTTCTGTGTTTATGTATTTAATAGCCAGGGCTGAAAATGTTGTAAATTTTTATATAAATTTTTAATAGCAACAAATTTATTTAAGCTAAGCAGGACAAATTGAAAAAACAAAAAAAATTAAGGTAATAGAAAATTGAATTCGAAAAAAAAGTTATTAAGTACATGGGCCTCTAATGTTTAAAAAATCTTTAATTTTTTTGAAAACATTTAATAAATAAATAATGAAGTTGATTGAAAATTACATTCTAAGAAGAAAAAATTAAGTAAAAACCCATATTTTTCGAAATACGAGTCTCTAAAATTTTTAAAAGATAAAGCCTTAAGCCGCACTTCAGAATATCATTATTTAGAGATGGCGAACACCTAATATTTTTTTTGTAGCTGGCCTTTGACTTGACTTAGGTATTTATAGCTCTAAGGGAGGGCGTACAACAATTTCTCTTACAAAAACTTTTATTGCGACTTATGAAAACTTTGGGAAAATACGAATTTCCAGTTTCCTATAAAAAAAAAATTAAGTTTCAAAGTGATGGAAACTTTATTTTCCAGCCCTGTAGCATATAGGTTTATTTTAAAGATAAGATACACTCGTGTTAGTTTATTAATGTTTGCGCCAGTATTTGGTTGAGTAGACTAACATTTACCCTTCTCATTATTGTAATTTTTTCCTAGTTTCTAGATTTACATACTTAAATGAGTTGTTATTTATTAGAACAGTATAAGTCCAATTAAAAAAAAAAAAGAGTTAACAGTAATTTTATTAAGATATTGCCTACATCTTTTTTAAAATACAGCTAAATTATTTTTTTTTTAAATGGACTTGTGACACTTTAACAGATAACACTTTAACAAATAAAAAAATTAAACGGTAGTGCAATTTTATAAAAAAAAAAAAAACAAAAATTATAACATGCTGGTTTTGGGCGGTTTACGTGGGGGCCTAACGGCCTTCAATTAGAGCCTCTATTTTGAACCAAAAAAAAAAAAAATTACGTGATTTTCTCTACTTTAGTAAATAAACTCAAATTCAGAAATCAGGATATCTTTGATTTAAATGTTTTTTTTTTTAAACATCTTCCTACTTGTATAGCATGAAGCAAATATAACAAATGGAATGTTAAACCTTTAGCTACTCACCTGTGGTGAAGTGTATTAATAAACACCGGTGTCAGCTGAGCGATAAGATACAATTTAAAAGCGGATTTTATTTTTTATTTATCAATAGTTTGTGTTGGTATGCTGGACTACCTAAAATGTTTAAAATTTATTTATGAAATTGTTTAGTATTAAAAAAGTTGTCACAAATAAAACACCTAGAAAAATAAATAAATTTCTTATGACTTGAATTAAATTAAAATACAAAAAATGGATTCAAACAAAAATATAAGAAGACGAGTTTTGCCTTCACCTGATATAAAACTAGTTGATCCATTATTAAAACATATAAAAACCAGCGATGAGGTAAGACAGTTTCTATTGCTATTGAGTGGAGAAAACAAAAAATAATTATGTGGATAGATAAGATATCCCAATATTAATATATGAAATAAGATAATTAATAAATGTTTACTGAATTTTAAAGCATATTAGCATTCAAGCAACCAATTTTATTATTATATAAAGCGTCCACTGTATGCAATAATATGTTCCTTAGTGGCAACGAAAAATGGCACCAAAATCGAGCAAAAGATTTACATTAAGGAACCTATTTCTTACTTGGATGGCTTGTAAAGTCAAGTAAATGAACAATTTTTTTTTTTTAATGGAAAATATTATTCAATTCCCAAACTTTTGCATAAATGTTGTTAGTGATTTCTATGCTGTAAATACAACTGGAACGAACGATGAACTTCAAACAGTACTACGGATACGTAGACAAAAAATCGTTGCACAAATTCGTGTAATAAATTCAATTACGATGAGAAAGTTGTAGCGAACGTAAATAAACGTAATTTAATTTCTCTTGAATTTAATGAGCTGCCAATTCATTTTCAAATTCCTGTTGTCCTCTACATTTCTTTTTCTACCTCTTTTGCAATATTATTATTATAATTGATATTTAATTAATTCTAAGATTAAATTTAGTAAAGGGTACTGGTAACTTTGACCAGGGTCTGGGCAGTAAATGAACCTGCGACTGCCAGATTGATAGATTAGCACGCTACCCTTTAATCATCCATTTCTTTCAATTTACAATTTTAAAAAATAAATCATTTTTCAATTTAGTTTTTGTTTACATTAGAAAAATAGTTTTAATTAAAAGTGAAAAAATACTAGTAAAATAATTTTATTATTAAAGTGTACATATATAATATTTTTTGTTTTAAATTAAAAAAAAAAAATAAAAACAATTTGTTAAAGTTGAAAAAGAAATTAAAATCTCTATTTTATTATATAAGCTTGAGGTCTTATTTATTTATTTTTATATCGTTATTTCGAAATAAATTTATAAAATAAGAGCTCAAGCTTAATAAAATAGCCATTTTAATTATAATAAAAAAAAAGGTCAAATAAACTAACAAATAAGTTAAAAAAAGAAAATTATTTAGTTATAATTGCAAGAGAAAATATTAACAAAAATAAATAAATAAATGTTTTTTAAGCTTTTTGGTCTTTTTTTATATTTTAATTATTATTAAATTAATTTCCAATATTTCGACACGTCTTCGTATGCCTTTGTCAAGGAAAAAAAAAATAAAAAAGAAAGGCGTGTCGAAATATTGGAAATTAATTTAATAATAATTAAAATATAAAAAAAAGACCTAAAAGCTTAAAAAATATTTATTTATTTACTTTCCGATAAAAAGGTCAAATAATCAATATTTATATAATATTAACAAAAATAAATAATTAAATTAAATTAAAAAACACAACATTTGTAAAAATTAAAAAAAAATATTAATTTATTTACTAAAATATTTAGAAGACTAATAAAATACGGTTACTCTACCCCTTTCCGTCCCAGGCTACACAAATGTGTAAGTAAATTTAAATTTTGAAGAGAGAAATTTATAAATAAATGTCTCATTTTTATATAATTATATTTTGTCCAAGTGAAATCCCAAGGCACACATATGTTAATGTTATGTTTCTAAGGACATGAGCTTTGCATGGACATAAAAAATAAATTTTTACTTCATTTTAAGACAAATTTGTATCATGTATCAAAATCTGACAACTTTAAAATTACGGCAATTTATGCGTCATTGTTAAATATAATAAATAAGCCTATCGGACAGTTTGTTAACGAATGACCAAGTTCATACAACGCACTGATTGTGAACATTTTCACATACGGAAATGTGTTTTATTTACAACGACAAATATTCGCAACTAAAAATTCTTCGTTCGTCGTTCGTTCGTTAAATCCTAAAGCACTTTTGTATCAGCCCCTATTATGAATAAAAATTGTCCGGGAGTTTTTTCTCTTTTCCCTTTCCTCGTATTATAAACAAAATTTCTCCCTTTTTTAACATGCAATTTTCTACAAAAAACCAAAATTTTTCCAGGAAAAAAATCATTGGAAATATTCATAAATTGGCGAATTGCCATCGCTACGAAAACGTGTTTTTTTTTCTGCCTGGCTAAGAGAAAAAAGAAATACATTGTACAAATATTGTTACACTAGTAAAATATATTTCTTTTAAAATATTTCTTTATGTTATAAATGAATTCGTCTTAATTACAAAAAAATTATTTAAGTAAAAAAAATTGTATTTGCAAAAATTTAATTTTCCTCATAAATTTCAATTTCCATATCAGAAATAAGAGATTAAAGTGCTGCTTCCGTAACACAAGCGATCAACTTGTCCCCAAGTTTTCAATAAAATTTATAGGAGAAGCCAAAAAATGAAAAATTATGCAAAAGTTTTTTTTAAATTTATTTGTTAGTTTATTTGACCTTTTTCTTTAAAAACAAAAAAAAAACTAATATGACTATTTTATTAAGCTTGAGGTCTTATTTTACAAATTTTCTTCAACTTGCGTAGCTTCTTCAAGGTATTAAATAATTTTTTTTAATAATTTAAGAAGCTACGCAAATTGAAGCGAAATATCGATATAAAAATAAATTTATAAAATCAGACCTTAAGCTTAATAAAATAGCCATATTAGTTTTTTTAATTTTTTACAGTTTAAGCTTCAGATTCAGAATGTCATTTTGAATTTTAGAAGTGAAAAATTTTGCAGGAACTTGTAATACATACGCCGAAAACCAGAATCTTAATTTTTTTGTAACTTAAGGCTTTTTTTCAAAAACCTTTGTTCATACGAGTGTGAAAGGTAATAAAACAAATTTTTTTTTGTGTTTCTGATACAAATTTTCTAAAAGAATTTAGCGTTTGTGTTACAGATACAGCACAGAGAGATAAGAAAAAAATATTTATTTTCTAAATTCGCTTTTTTTGATTATTTATTATTTATTATTTTTTATTTATTTATGGTGCTTCCTGATAGCCGAATTGATTATAAAAAACAATTTTTTTGCCACTTGATTACACACTTCAAAAATAAATTCTTTTATTTCTCTATTTCATAGCAAAGCAAAGGCTTTCAACGTTTCTTTGTCTCATGCCACAAAATCCACTGGTATTGGGCTCCGGTATTTTTGTCATTTTGGTTACTGTTGTATTGTGGCATTGCCATACCAGCATTCCATCGTTTACCCACACCTTTAAACATCAACGATGAGGCTAAAAATCCCGAGACTTTTATAGCTGAACGTGCTGAAATTAATCTGCAAAAGCTAATTGCACTGGGACCTAGAGTTGTGGGCAGCAATGCCAATGAACATGAGGCGATTAAATATTTTACAAATTATATGCAGAAATTGAAATTGGAAGCTAAAGACATCTATGACATTGAAGTGGATGTTCAAGTGGCCACGGGCAGTTATTGTCATTGGGAAATGATAAACATGTACCAAAATATACAAAATTTTGTAGTAAAAATTAGCCCCAAAGGCTATAATGGCAGCTCTTATTTGCTGGTGAATAGTCATTATGATTCGGTGCCTTTTGGACCGGGTGCTGGCGATGATGGTGGTATGGTGGCCATTATGCTGGAAACTTTGCGTGTGTTAACACAATCCCATAAAGCTGTTAAAAATCCGGTGGTGTTTTTATTTAATGGAGCTGAAGAAAATCCTTTGCAAGCTTCACATGCTTTTATCACCCAACATAAGTGGGCGAAATATTGCAAGTAAGTGTAGCTGGCTGGCTTGAGTTTAAATTAAGCACTAAAAATGTATGTGCGTTTGTACTTAAAGGGCTGTTATCAATTTGGATTCTGCTGGCAATGGCGGTCGAGAAATTCTCTTTCAATCTGGGCCCAACAATCCTTGGCTTATGAAACATTATCGCCAGGCTATAGTACATCCTTATGCCTCTACTGTGGCCGAGGAAATGTTTCAACGCCACTTAATTCCCTCTGATACTGATTTTCGCATCTTCCGTGATCATGGCAAAGTGCCTGGCTTAGATATGGCCCATCAGTATAATGGTTATGTGTATCATACACGTTTTGATCGTCCAGAAATCTTACCCAGAGCCACTTTACAAAATACCGGTGATAATTTGTTGGCTTTGGTGCGTGAATTGGCCAATGCTCCAGAATTGGAAGACCGTGAGGTTTGTTGTTATTTTAAAATATTTACTCTTGCAATTTTAATTAAAATTTTGATTTTTTACTTAGAAATATTCAGAAGGTCATACCATATTTTTTGATGTCTTGGGCTTATTTTTGGTTTTCTATACCGAAACTGTAGGCATTATTTTGAATGTTGTGGTGTCGTTAATGGCTTTGGCGGCCTGTTTTTATGCCTTTCACAAGATGGCCTTTAATGCGAGTGCCAAATTGATGGCAGTTTTCAAATGTGCGGTTAACATTTTCCTGGTGCAAGTGCTTGCTGTTATCGCAGGTGTCGCTTTGTGCTTCTTAATTGCCATTTTCCTGGATCTTATACATTTACCCATGCCTTGGTTCTCAAATTCCTGGCTAATTTTAGGCCTTTATTTTTGCCCCTTATATTTTGGACTTGGCATTGTGCCCGCCATTTATTTCCGCCAAACAAAAAATGCAAGTTTTTGTTTATTTTATTAATTTTATTGAACAATTCTTAATTTTTTTGTTTTTTTTTATTTAATTAGGTGCGTTTTTCTATTGGAGAGCGTGTGCAGCTGTTGCTTCACTGCCACTGCATATTTTTAGCCCTTTTAACTCTGTTTTTAACCGCGTCTCATTTACGCTCAACTTTTATGCTCATGATGACTTTACTTTTTTATACCCTGAGTTTAACATTTAATTTGGTCTTTAAGCTACAGGATAAACGTAAGCTGCACAAATGCCATTGGATGAATTTACAAAGTAAAAAAAAATTTTTTTTTAATTTATTTTAAAGCTCTATCCTGGTTGATTGCCCATATTGTGTGTGCTGTACCACCATTCCTTTTCTATGCTTATATTTCTCATGGTTTATTTGTGGCTTTCATACCCATGACTGGACGTTCTGGTGCTGGCGCTAATCCCGAGTTAATTATTTGTGCCTTTAGTGTGGGAGTTGGCATTTTAACCGGTAGTTTTATGGTGGGTTTTAGAATTCAATGGTAACTAAAAATAAAAAAGTAGTGATTTGCTTTTATTTTAGATACCGATACTTAATCTGTTCCATAAATCAAAGACCATTATATGTGGCTTGTTGGCCATTACTTTGATTTGTTTAATTGTGGCTGCTACACCAATAGGTTTTCCTTACAGACCGGCCACTAACGTGCAAAGATTTTCCATAATACATACCCAACGCAACTTCCGTGACATGAACAATGAAGTGCGTCGTGTAGAAACTGGTTACTTCATAATGCCTCAGGACAGGCGTATATATAACGTTAAAAGTAAGTCCAAATACGAAAAAATGTTTGTTTCTCGTAAAGGTCATTTAAATTTTGTTGTTGTAAGTGTTTGTAATGAATTGATCTTGGGAGAACCAAACTGTATAATACACACAGAAAACAACTTCGGTTTGTTTCCAGACACAAAAATTTAGTTGTGGCAATAAAAAATTTTAGTTGTAACAAGCAGAATTCGATAATACAGCTCAAAATTTAATTCTCTAAAATATATTTCAAGCTTCCAGACCCATTTTCTATTTTTGCGACTAAAATATTCAATTATAGCAACTGAATTTTTGATTGGCAACAAATTTAGTTCTCACAATCGAAGTTGTTTTCTCAGTGTACCCTTATTCAAAGGTAATAGAAAAGAAGATATTCTGTTTACAAAATTCAACTATCTAGATACACGTAACATCTAGGCCAACAACAATTTTTGCCCTCAATTTAATGGCATATACGCACAAAAAAGAACTTCAATTGTGAGAACTAAATTTGTTTCCAATCAGAAATTCATTTGTGATAATAAAATTTTTCAGTTAGTGCAGCTAGAATTCGATAATACAGACCAAAAATTAGTTCTGCTTAAAATATTTCGATCTGTAAAACCGAATTTCTATTGTCAAGAATAAAAATTTCGATTATCACAACTGAATTTTCGATTGGAAATAAATTTACTTCTCACAACCGCAGTTGTTTTTTGTGTGTACATACGCTTATACAAGTCGAGATGTGACGCCTATCTAGACAGATGAACTCGTAATTTCTTTTCTATTATTCTTGACCCTTATCTTTCTAACAAATAAACAAAACTGTGCAATGAATGGCCTTTGCGAGATACAGAAACAATTTAAAAAACCTTAAATGTATATTTAACTTGCTTTTTTTATTGTTATTTTTTTATTTTTTATTTCGTTAATAAAGATCACGTTACCAATATGACATTAACTCAATCGGTTTTAGATGATTGTGATAGTGAAATGTTATGTGGATTTCCCTTTTACAATCACAGATGGTACAAGTCAAGGTAATTAAAAATAAATTCATGCTGAACACAAAATCAAACAAATTCGATATTAACACGAATAGAATTTAAATAAAACTTCAATGGTTGTGGTTACAATTCAGCCGCAATTACTTCTACTCAAATGCGCTCTCGTAAATGGAAAAATTAGGCAAAAAAAAATTTTTTTTTTAATCACAAGACAGCTAGTCTCAGCAGGAAAACATAACAAAAATATGGCCTGAAGTTTCAACAATCAAGAATTTCCCTTTAAAAAAATAAGACGCTACCGTGAAAAAATAATTCTTATTTTTTCAGGCAATAACAAAATTCCATTGGGCAAATGATAACATTGCATTGAGTTAATGAAATATTTCACTAAATAAATGATTCAATTCATTGATTCAATGAAATATTTCATTATTCAATGAAATATTTCATTAAATAAAGGGTGGTTAAATTTTAAGGGCCGATGTTAATGAAATATTTCATTAATTATATGAAAATATAGTTCAGTAAATGAATGATTCAATTCATTGATTCAATAAAATATTTCATTAAATATATGAAAAATGACAGTATTTTTTAGACTAATGAAATATTTCATAGATTCAATGAAATTAATGTATAAATATTTCATTGAATGATATATTTCAGTTGTCTAAAAAAACGTTGTAATTGTTTGAAAAATAATGAAATTTTTCATTTGATTAATGAATAAAATTCGTTCAAGGTACACTGAAAGAAAAATATGGCATAAATCCTATGAAAAAAAATGGGTTTAATTATTCATTGTTGAAAGAACATTTTGTGGGGAAGCAAAATTTTTAAATTATTTATTCCACAATATAGAATAACTTCTAAATTTTGCTTACGCTTAAATTTTCTCACGAACGATCAAAAATTTCAGAAAATTTGGCAAAAGTAAAATATGTTTTAGCTTAATTTGTTTTATTTATCGAAAATTAATTTTCTTTTTGTGTATTTAAAAATTATTTTGATATTAAAAAATTAAATTTTTTTCTTATCACCAACAGTTGAAACATTAACATTCTTCATTCACAATAACAAAAATTTTAATGCACAATTAAATGAAGCAATTCAGCAAGAATGAATAACAGCAATTTAAATATTGATCAATATTTCTTTCCACTAAATACGACAACAGCACATTAATGAAGAAACGAATAATCCAATTGTCTAAAAAAAATTTTATAGAAAACATTTCATTTTTAAAATATTTTTGAGTGATTTTCATTCTGTATTCCGAATCCGAATATTTTATGCGGAATTGAAAAATGCAGCTTCTCATAACTAATCTGTGGTTCATGCAAGGATTTTTAAAATTTTATTTTTGCTTTATTTTGATTAGGAAATTATTGTTGGAATTAAAAAATTTTAAAATTTACTTCCAGATTTTTAGGCGATTGAATTGCAAAAAAAAATTTTTTGTTATTAAATAATTCATAAATTATTTGAGTTGATGAAATATTTTCAACAAAAAAGGAAATATTTTTATTAAATACATTTTTTATTTCATTGAATTAATTAAAATTATTCATTAGTCTAACGAATTAATTGAAAAATAATTAATTTTTCATTGTATTAATGAAAAAACTCAAAAGATATTTATGAAAAAAAATTTTTCGCAGTGTACTACATCTCACATAAGCCCACACTGTGTAAAGAAACATTGAGAGAACCGCTATTTCCTTAATAAATAAACATAAATTTTTTTTTAGTTAGCCTAGAGCTAACCTAACTTATTTTTATTTTTTATTTTTTTTTTTATTTAATTAGAGCTTCAAGTGTTTGGTTACCTGGACCTAGTCCCACATTCGATTTAGTTCCCCAGGTGAAGGTACTGGCAAAAAATCAAATTAGTAAAACAAAACTACGCTACGATATGACATTAACTGGCCCAGATCACATGGATATTTTCATACAACCTGTGGCTGATGGTGAAATAACAAACTGGTCTTTACATGGGACTCCATTACGCATGGGCTGGCAACCACCTTATTTTATATATTTTTCATATGGCGTCAGGCATGAGCCCTTCAAATTTTGGTTGGAGATTGAGGTAAGTTTTAAAATAATTATTTTTTATTTAAATAGAAGAAAAAAAAACATTTTATTTTTTGTTATTGTTATAGAGAAAGTCTGGTAACTGGAGTAGTCCTGCTTTAGAAATTGGTTTAGCTGGTCATTGGAATCATGATGAAAGTAAACAAACTAAAGATTTCAAAAAATTCTTATCAAGTTTTCCCAATTATGTGGATCCTATAGCTTGGCCTGCTTCCTACGATACATGGTATTACTAAATGTTACATCTTAAAACCCATTTCTCTACAAGCGAACGAACAACTTCTATCCTACATTTGTATTGAAAGCAAAAGATATTAACCAAAATTCGTGTTGTAGGAAAGAAGCTATTGTTGTCTGGTACAGAAATAGGCCATAAGTTTTATTAAAATTTTAATAAAATACTATGACTATTCAGGATATATCCTGAAGAAGCTACACAAATTGGAGTGAAATATCGATATAAAAATAAAAATTTTTGAAAAATAAGACCTCAAGCTTAACAAAATAGTCATATTATTTAAAAGAAAAAGGTCAAATAAAACTAATTAATAAATTTTAATAAAAAAAAAGTTTAAAAAATATTTAAAATTCGTATGATGTTTTTTTTTTTTTTTTAATTTAATTGGGTGCCCCCGTAAACTAGTAGTAATTTTAAAAATAGTTCAAAGAAACTGCTGAGTATTTCGGCGGTAGATTACAAATTTAGACGACCTCCCCTTTAGAAGTTCGGAAGTTAATTTGGATTATTTTTTTAAATTTTAATATACCCCAGTGCTGTTGCTCTGAGTGATGATAGCCACTTCCCAAGGAACCATTAAAGATTGTGGGATGGGACAGATATCATTTTAAACAAGAGGTCGTCTAGATTTGTAATCTACCACCGAAATACTCAGAAAAATCTTTGAATTATTTTTAAAAAAAATTTTGAAATTCCCTCATACCCCAGTACTCTTCTTCTGAGCGTTTTTTTACCATTCCCCACTTTGAATAGGTAACATTCCCGATTATTTCCAGAGTATTTGAAAATTAAAAATAAAAATTTTTAAATCATCCAAAATAATATTTGAATATTTGGTTGGTAGGTTACAAATTTGGAAAGTGAAAGGCTCGGCACAGCCCAATTTAACTTGTTTTTCTTTGTTTTGTTTATAAATTTTTTTATTATAATTTACAGTTTCGTCTTATTAAATGAAGTTATCTTATTCTTTATGCATAATACATACACACATACATACTGGGAGAACAGTGTCTGCTAAATTTAACAGTAGTAATTGTTGTTTCAATTATTTTCGTTATAAATAAATAAATCACACACTATAAAACTAATGCTTTCCTTTATTTTATTGTTTTAGTCTCTTTAGTTAGAGTCTCCAGCTTTCGTAGGATGTGGTCCAAGAGGTAACATAAGCCCACGAGGGGAAAGATGCTAAAAATTGTCTAAAATCGTTGGTATTATACATTTCTTCGTGAAATTTGTTGCCAATAATGGCAATATCGAATGTTGAGCCCGACCAGTCATCACTTTCACGCTAAAAATACACAAAATTTCAACGTTAAAGTTTGAAAGAACCTCTAATTTTAATCTTCTTACTTCAAATTCCAAATTGAATCTTAAAGGAGTTGGATCTAAAGCATATGAAAAGTAAACAAAATAAGGAGCCTTGAATTTATGGTCCAATGGCTCTTTGTTGAAAGACCAATCCACTAATTTTGCATCATTTATGGGCAGTATAAACATGCTCATGTGATCTGGACCTGATATTTCCAAAGTAAATAAAACATTACGTGCCGAAGTCTGTTTCTTAGATATTATAAGCAACTTAGGCCAGCCACTATTCACTGGTGCAGAGGCTGGTACAAAAAAGCTTTCATCTCTTTAAAGCAAATTATAATTATTAGTTTAGTAATTCTGTATTTCAAATGTACTTACGTCCAGTTCAACCAACGTATACTGGTAATGGGATAACCACACATTAATTCTGTATCACAATCGCTTTTGTTCGCCTTTGTAAAGCTTGAGTTTTCAAACATGAAATCAATCTCATGGGGCCGACGATCAACAGGTACCACATAATAGCCAGAATCTTGACGTCGTACAGACATGGCTAGATCACCATCGTGAAAAGTTCGAATTGTATGCTGTAAATAAATTAAATAAATATTAAGAACACCATTTCCATGCAGCAGTAATTTTGTTAATTCCCCCAAAATTCTAAAATTAAATGGGCCATAATCATAGCCCCAAAAAACTAGGCTTTTGTTCATAAAAATTATATGAATTTAAAATCTTTTTAAAAAAGATAATGACTTTAGTGTGACCATTATTATGGCCCAATTCTAGTTCGACTGTCAGTACCGCAACTAGTCTATTACTTTTTTACTTTCATTAATTCAGCTGGATTCTAAAGGATATACTAGTTCCAAAGTCCTTAATATAGACTTTATCTACTCCAGAATTATTCTTAGAGACATTCGTGTAAACACCTATTTTAGAAGAGAATATCCCATTGAGATTCCCGTTTGGCCCAAAATCCTGAGTTCGAAATCTTTCTGCAGAAAAAGTCTCCGAGTGACGTAGTCAATGATCCCAGAAACAATAATTCAATTAAAAATTTAATCAATTTCACAATATTTTGCATTAAAATGTTTAATTGCCTGAGAATTTTTTCTATGTATGAAAATGAATTTTCAATTGTTGAATAAAATCCTAAATTTTTCCCTAAACTCGTATAATCTTGTATGCTTACCACAACATAATATCTCTGAGGCGTTTCCTTTTCCACATAGGGAAATCCAACGGGAGTGGCAGCCAATATAATAAATATTAAGCACAACCCGCCAAACAGTGAAATAATTGTTTTAGATTTACGGAACAGGCACAGCAAAGGTATCTGTTGCAAATGGAAAAATTATGTTATTAATCGGGTAAATAAAAATGAAAAGATTCGCCAACATTTACCAGAAAGGGTGCAAATAATAGACACATTAAAATCGTAAAACCACCAATCATTATTTCGGGATTCGTATCGCTGCCATTACGGCCCTGCATCGGTATAAAAGCAACATAAACTGTGTAACAGAAGTAAGTATACAATAGGAATGGCAACAACTGACAAACACAATGGGGTATAAGCCACAGGAAATCTGTTTAAGATGAAAACGAAATAAATTAAGTTCTGTAAAACAAATACTTTTTATACCGCAAAACATACTTTTCTTATGGAAACAAGTAACCATATTTAAAATGACCGAAAATGTGTAGAAGCCTATGCTCGAAATCACCATAAAAGTTGCGCGTATGCCAAATGAAATCATAATTATGGCCACAATAGTTAATATCAGGCAATGAGCATGCATGAGCAATTGCAAGGCATAAGCCAATGGCAGTCCATGTTCTTTCGTATAACTCAAATAAATGGCTGGCAATAGGCCGATTATAAAGAACATGGGGCAAAAATATAAACCAAATATAAGCCAAGTTTGTTTAAACCAAGACATGGATAGGCCAACTGCATCCAAAAACCAGGCAATTAAGATTGTCAACAAAACCGCTAGAATTACAGTGCCAAGTTGTATGGCCAATAAAATGCCAAATTTTGTAAATATGCGACGTCTAAACATGCCGGTCTGATGGCCCATATTCCATATATAAGCCAGCAATGTGATTAAGAATCCAAGACACACCACAATATTGATGATTAAGGCAGTTGATTCAGAATAACAGACTATAAACCAGCCAAGCACATCAAAGAATACCATGTGACCTTCAGCATATTTCTGAAATAAAAATAAAAGACAATGGCCCATAATCATAGTCAAAAAAAGTAGGCTTTTAATAAGAATTTCCTGAATTTCAAATTGTTTAAAAAAAAAATATCGACTTTAGTGTGACTATGATTATGAGCCAATAATTTTAAATTTTCTTAACTTATCATTCTCTACTTACAGCCGAGTCTGCCAATTCAGGGGCATTTGCTAAGGATTTTGCTAAGGCCAACACATTATCCCCAGTCGATTGATAGGAATTTCTAGATATTTCATTAAAACGATCGTATTTTGTATGATAAATAAAGCCATTGTGGATGTGGGCCATATCCAAGCCAGGTAGTTTACCAAAGTCTCGAAATATTCTAAAATCAGTATCGGAAGGCACAAAACCATTTTGAAACAATTCTTCAGCCATAGTGGAAGCAAACGGATGTATAACATTGGCCGCATAATACTGATGCAAAATAAATATAAAAAAAATCAAGTTAAGGAATTTTAAAGGCAGAATTAAAAACAAACGAAAACTTACTTTCATAAGCCAGGGATGATCGGGACCAGATTGAAAAAGTATTTCCCGGCCACCAGAACCAGCTGAATCTAAATTAATAACAGCCCTACAAAAACAAAAACAAATTTTGAATTAGAATTAACAATTCTTAGCTAATCAGTAACTTTTATTGCGAACGATATAACGATATTTTATCGAATTCGGTATTCAGTAACTTTCCGACAAAAATATTCGATACGATAGAAATCGTTATCTGCAATAATTATTTATGTGCCGTTAACTTTGTCGCAAACCTTGAATATTTTTGTCAGAAAGTCCATAAAATATCGCTATACCTGTTTTTTTCGATACTGAATCGCACTGCAGGCCGGCAGTAGTTCTTGTCAATAAAATAACTTTTATTACAAGTTTACCCAAATTTTTAATATTAATTACGAGTAATTAATTAACTTTTGCTAAAACCTACTTCACATTTGCGGCCCACTTGTGTTGCGTAATAAAGGCATGGGAACCTTGTAGAGGATTCTCTTCAGCACCATTAAATAGAAATACAATAGGAAATGTTAACTCGGTGTCAGATTTTGTTATAACTCTTATGGTTTCCAACATGATGACAACCATCATGCCGGCATCACCAGCTCCCGGACTGCCAGGCACCGTATCATAATGACTATTGATTAGCAGAGCATTAGACTCATTGGAGTTTTTTGAGGATATTTTTACAATAACATTTTGTATGCTTTGATAACAATTGACCATTTCCAAAAGCATATAATTGCCCGAAGCTATTTGCACATCCTCTTCAATGTCAAACAAATCCAAACGGGCTTCAAGACGAATTTTTGAGATTTCCGCTAATAGAAAGGCCACCGTAGATTGTTCATTGGCCGGACTGCCCACAACTTTAGGACCAATTTTTGTTAGTCTAAGCAAAGTATTTTCGGCACGTTCCCCTATAAAACGCTCTGGATAATTTTGTTCATCGGCTATGGTTAGTATATCGGGCAGGTGGTGATAGCTGGGTATAACAACCAAATAGAAAAGCAAACCCCAAAATGCTATAAAGGCAGGTGCCCAATACCAGCCAAACTTGCTGCGGTTGTAAATGATTTTCATGTTCTCATATTTGGAGGTCATCATTGCAAGTTAGTAAGCGCAGCTTCAAAATAAAACAAGAATTTAAAACAAAATTTAAATTAAGTTCCCATAAAAAAATTTTCTTTAAAAAAATGTTGGCCCTTAAAATCAGTTTTTAGTGCAATTTAAAAGCATTAAAAAAGAGATTGATTGACAAGCATCTTGAACATGTATCGCGTGAATGGATTGTTAGTTGTTGTTTATTAATTAAAACAAACTAAAAATAATTAATTATTTGCTTGTTAAACGCCACACATATTTAAAGTAAAATAACAAAAAAAAAATTTATTAGTAAATATTTGCTTTAAAATAATCAAAGACCATCTAAAAATATAAACAAAAAGTCTCAGAAAGTATTTAATAAAAATATCGACTTTGGTCGTTGTTATAATTAATATGACTTGTCTGATAAACACTAACTTAGTTATTAAATTTGATAACCATCTAAAGCAAAAAAAAAAAAATTCAGATAACAATAACACAAGCATACACGATATGGGACCACTAAAACTCAAAAGTGTTTTAAAAGATTTTTGATTTTTTTAAATTGACACAAATCTCCGAGATCTAGCGCTACATCGAAAATTCATGATATGAGATTTATTTAAAAAAAGTTTGTTATATTTCATTTTAAAGAAAATGTGAAATTTCACAAGGAAATTTGCTTCAAGCCATACCTAGATCGTTTTTAATTTGCTTACTAGTTCTAAAGATATGATAGAAACTGTGACGGAATACAGTTTCAAAATTTTTTCATTTTCAAAAAATTATTTAAAATAAAGCAAAGTAAAAAGCAAGCATTTTCTTAACCAATCATACAGCCTCATAAGCTCCAAACAAAACGAGACCTATTTTATTGAAATCGATGCTCAAGTTTAGATTTTATTTCCAATTTAAAGGATACTAATACCACGGTAAAGCAAATAAAGCAGCTGACCATATTTTGCTCTCCATCGTTTTGTCTGCGAAGTGTCAAAATTTGAAGATAATTAATTTGTAGAAAAAAAAATAAAAAAAAATTGTTTCTAAGTGAAAATTTTTATTTCAGCTAACGATATCATTTATTAAAAAAAAAAAAAAAAAAAAAAAAAAACCAAATAAAACAAACCGATTTATTAAATAATTATTTTACAACATATTTATCATTCAATTAGCTTTAATAAAAATACACACTCATAATCAGACGTTTTGATGTTTTTTAAAAAGCCCAAAACGTGTGTAAAAATAAGTATGTATGTATGAATGTACACTTGCACACAAAATTAAATTAAAATCGTAATGAAATAAAAAACAAAAACCTAACACAACAAAGAAAGTAAAAACTAAAAAAAAAACTAAAATTTATAAAACAGTAACAAAATCGAACAAAAAATAAAAATAAATAAAATCATTTAATTTTTTTTCCTCTGGCTAATATCAAAGTGCAACAACACCAACAATAAATGTGCTTAATCAGTTGTAGTTCATTGTGTTTTGAATATCTTTTTTATGAAGGCAACAGCAACAGCAACTAAACAAAAGAACTACTATTTCCGTAAGTGACTGACGAAACGGAGTAAGTGAGAATGAATATCAATGTTTTGGTTTCCATACAATCAATGAATGAAATGAAATAAATCGTCTGACTGAGGAAGATCAAAATTAATTCTCACACATTTTGTATTTTGTAGGGAGAAAAAAAATTATTCCACACCCAAGAAGAAAAAAAGAAAAAAAGAGTTGCAAGTTAGCAAGTTGGACGGGGGTTTTATTTTCAACACTAAAAATTTTTTTTTTTTTTTAATTTTTTTTTTTTTTTTTTTTTTTCATTATTTATTGTGATCAATAAAGAGTACTTAGTAGACCTGTAGTGTACAAGTACACAACTAATAGGCACATACATACATATCGTTATATGTTTTCAAAAAAGGTTCAAATTGCATTAACAATTTTATAGGACCAGCCCCAAAAAGTCTCTATTAAACAAATTATGCAAACTTTTTCAAATTCAGTTCAAGAACTTTATATTTCATTTTAGAAGATAAAAATATTTTCGCAACATGTTAATTAATATGGTGCTCCCTCACACTAAATTAAAAATTGTAATTTGGATTTTTTGTAACTTAAAACTTTTTTTAAAACATATGACGATATGTAAGTACAAACGTAGCGGGTTTTACACTATTATACAAGACTTGAGATTTTTATTGGATTTTGAAAGAGCAAAAACAAATGGTATTTGGTCATTCAGCGCTGCTTGAATGAAAACTATGAATTTTCTAAAAATGGGGTGAGCCGTACGAGTGTCAAGTTTCTATTCATATTTTTTGATGTTTTGTTTTCACATTTTCATTTGATTTAAATTTTTGACAAGTCATTTTACTTAGTATTACAGTGTGAAACCCCCTTCAGAGTGTAATTTTTAGATCATTAATTAGAATAGTTAGAAGCCTACACACATTTAAGAGCCATTTTCTATGACAACGTTATAAGTTATTTTAAAAAAAGAGTTATTACAAATAATGAGCAAAATGTACAAAAATACACAATAAACTTCCCAACGACACATGTCATTTTAAAGGGGAGACTATCTAGATTTGTAATTTACCACCAAAATACTCAGAAGTTACTTTGGACTATTTAAAAAAATTTTTTTTTTAATTTTCATATGCACCAGTACTCTTGTTCTCAAGGATTTTGGCAGTTTCTGTTTTGCATCATAAAATAAAAACTACGAAATTATCCGAAAATGTTAAAACACATCAAGAAACTTTAGAGCCTACAGCTTAAATTCCTTTTTGACTTTTTTTTTTTTTTTAAATTGAGCGGTAATCTTGCTAAAAATTAAAGCTGGCTCATTAAAAAAAATGGACTTATAGCACTATCAAAAATAACAACACACACCCAACATTCCTTTACTTTTTTAAGCGGCTAATTATTAAAAAGTTATTTACAAATACTTTTTAATTTTAAATTCATTTTTGGTATTAAAATTTTTTTTAGCAAATTACGTCTAAATCCTTGGGGGCTACTCTCTATTGCGATGCGAAAGAGAAACCATTCGCATCTGTATGATTTTTACATTGAGTTGCGATACGTTTTCTTTCGCATCGCAATAGAGAGTAACCCCCTTTTTTGTGGACTTCATTCATTTTTAATAGTTTTTTCCTGTAGCCGCAAAATTATTCAATTATTTTGGAAAATTTAACTTAAATTAATTTTTTTTTTTTGGTGTATAAATTGTGAAGCAATTGATCAACATTATGTGAGTGACAATCTAACATTCAGCCCACCATACGCACTTGAGAGTCTTTTAAGAGCAGAAATTTTGTGCATAAGAAAATCATAAACACAAGAGAATCAGTCGTATACAAATCGTTTGCTCTGTCTTTTAAATGAGCAAAGAAGGAGTTGAAAATAAGAAACACAATTACATACATACGTCTGTATGTGTGCACATAGGCAAGTGGGTAGTGTAGCAATTTTTATCGTTATCGCGATTTTTCATCTGCAACAAAATTGTGAGATTGTGAAACCATTAAAGTGATTCACTTTCTTTAAACATTTTCCCTGATTTGAAAAAAACGAAATGGATAAAAAAAAGTCATGATGCTATAGCAATCATCTTTAATCACACCAAGTATGTATGTATGTATGTATGTATGTATGTATGTATGTAATGCATTTCATTTCACCTTCCCATAATGAATATTATCAATGAAATACTTGTTTGTAGTAAACGGTCACTACCATGTTGATAAGAATTAATTAATATAACCGAGGCAAGGCTAACTGTAGATCACATAAGTAAACAAGATGAATGATGGTGATGGTCATGTTAAATAGCGCATACACACACACACATGTACACATACTTGTAATAAAACACACTTGAAAATAATTCTGTTTGGTTCATCCCATTACAGCGTACACAGATTTTTTTGTATTTTCGTTTTGTTATGAATAGAAGAAAATAAAAGTTAATTAAACGAAAACCCAGAAGCTTATTAAAAAGTCCAGTTGTATAAAAGTTTATTTTAATTAACAAAACACTCAAAACAAAAACACCAAGAACAATAGAAATTATTATTTATCTCAATGTAATCGTATATATAATACATACGCTTATGCTTAAGTCTAGATGTGACGTGTGTCTAGACAGCTGAATTTTGTAAACAGGCGTAATCTTGTTTTCTATTATTTTTCTCACTTTGATTTCTTTAGTAGGTAATGGCGAATTAATAGCAATTTTTTGGAAGAATTTTTTTTTCTCTGAAAATAACGTTGAAACGTTAAAAAGTTATTTTTTATTAAATTTAATTTTTTCATTTTTATTTATAAAATATAAAAAAAAATATGTTTACTAGAAAATTTTCAAATTTCGACTTAATACACTATGGCTACACACACAAGTGTATTAAAAACAAATGTATGTACTCGTATGTATGTACACATGATTGCATTTTGTTTTTATTGTCAAAATAAATAAATTAAAAGTCATTTATTTTTGCTCTTGCATTTTTACGTGCAGATCAAAAACCCCATGACACTTTTTCTTTACAAAAACTACTTACAGACATATTAAATTATATTTATCGTTTTCGTGTCATAAAATGTATGAAAAAAAATTAAAAATAAAGAACAAGAGGGAGAGATGGCTAATTTAAAAATAAAATTGATTTTTAGATCACTTAAAGTGGGAGATTTCACTTTTAAGTATTTACTAAACACACTGCTTCACTTTTTACAATTTTTTTTTTGCAAATGTGGGAGTATTTTTCGCCCAACTTTGGATACATGAGTTGTGAGTTGTGCTAAAAAGAAAGGAGCACAACTATTTATATGTGCTTACAAATTGGTGTTTAATTAAGTTTTTAAGAATGTGCAGCCAGAAAAGCTACCCACAGCAGGTCTTTACGATATTATTCACCATTAAGACAGAAGTTTTTTTTTTTTTTTTTTTTTGGAACAAAACTTACTGTAAGACTCATTATATGGTTTTGTTCAAACGCTTTTTTAAAAGTGAAACGAACTATAATAGTTCATTACGTTACGAGAAATGAAAAGTTGCCTGAAGGAATTAAATTTCCTTCATCGGTTTAAATTTTGCAATTAATGTACAAATAAATTTTGTACATTAAATCGTTTCTTATTTGGAAAAGCGTTTGTATGAATTAAAAAAATTTTTTTTTTAATTAACGTTGCTGTGTGTGTGAAGATGTACCTTATTTACACAGACCCCAAATTACACATGTTTTATTTTATGTAAAACGACCGAATTAGTAATTGCCTACATAATTATTTATTGTCCTCAATATAATACATCGACATGCCATATGGCAGCTAAAATTAAAAAGGCCGTAAGCAAACAAAAACTTTAGAATTTATTAAAACCACTGGTTTCTTTATGCTTTAGGTTTTGAAGAAGCTACACAAATATTAGCTGTTTTATTAAGAGAAAAGAAAAGGTAAAATAAACTTAGAAATATATTTGTGAACGTTTTTGATGTAAATTTTTGATAAATGTGTACAAAACGAAATATGGTCATATGACTTCAAGAAAGCCCTAAGTTGAAAAAAATTCAAATTCGACTTTTTTTATTGATTATGATGCACCGTATCAGGAGGTCAATACTTGTTTTGTGTAAAGTAAAGTGAAAATTTTGTTCATTAAAAATTTTTTTCATCTTAAAAAAATTTCATTTGATATTTAAAATTTTCCTGACGAAGCTTTCCACAGGAAAGCGAAATATTGAAAATAATAAATAATTTTATAAAAAACAAGACTAAAGCTAAAATAAAATTTCATTACAAAAAATTTTTTTCATTATAAAACTATAAAATATTTTTCATTATAAAATGAAATTTTTCATAATGATTTTTTATAACAAAAAAAAATTTTTTTCATTACAATTTAAAAAAAATTTTTTTCGTTTAAAAAAAAATTTTTCATTATAAAAATTATAAAATATTATTCACTATTAAAGAATGATTTTTAAAAAAAAAATATATATATAAAAAAATTTAATAAAAAGTTTTTTCATAATAAAAAAAAATATTTTACTATAAATCATTATGAAAAAAAATTTTTTAATGATGAATAATATTTTATAGTTTTTATAATGAAAAACAAATTTCTTTTTAATTTTTTATTATAAAAAATCATTATGAAATTTTTTTTTATAAAAAAACTTTTTCATTAAGAAAATTTTCTTATTAAAATAATATTAAAATAATTTTCATTATAAAAAAAAATTTCATAATGATTTTTTATAATAAAAAATTTTTTTTATTATGAAAAATTTTTTTTATTAAATTTTCTTATAATGAAAAAAAATTTAACGAAAAAAATTTCTTTTTAAAGAAAAAAATTTTTTATAAAAAATCGTTATGAAAAATTTCTTTTTATAATGAAAAATATTTTTATAATTTTTGTAATAAAAAAATTTTTTATAATAAAATTTTTTTTAAATGAACAATTTTTTTTTAAGATGAAAAAAAAAATTTTTAAAGTCGACTTCGAATTTATTTCAACTTCAACTTTTGAAGTCATATATATGACCATATTTAACTTTGTACACATTTATTATAAAAAAAAATTTTTCATTTTAGGAAATTTTTCTTCTTTCTTCCTCACTTTTTTGTAGCAAAAGCTATTTAAAATAATTATAAGCCAACTTTAAGCTTAAAAAAAAAATTATTAATATTAAAAACTAAGAGTATTTACAGCTTTAGCTAACGATATGTGTTACACACATTAAATAGTTTTTAAAATATTTTTGTTAACATAAAACCTAAAATGCATGACATTTCTGCAGACACAAGAATTTAAAAGAAAGAAATAATAATTCCGCGCTGCATTTAAATGAAATTGTAGTGCAACAGCTGCTTAAACGTCAATAAAAGTTCAAAGGTTAATTAAATTATAAACATGTACAGATTATAAACACATTCTCATTTTCATTTTTGATTTTCTTAGTGAAATAAATACTAACATTTCTGGTTTATTAAATTAATTGTTTAGCAACACAGTAAAGTTGCAAGATGTTTTTGCGGTAATTTTTTTTTTTTTATTTCTTTTTTAATTCAAACACATGACAAATTTTATAAAGAAAAACCATCAAATAATGAACAACGATTTCAAGAAAATCTTGGGTTGGTCTTCTTCAATGATTTGAATTATTTTTTTTTCTTGTTATGTTAGACTTTATTTATATTATCGCGGTTATATGTACTTGTTTATGTGTGTATTTATTTTTAAAAATAAAATTAAAAAGGCAACAACACACACCACAACAAAAAAACTAACAATTTATTGTAATGCCCGCCCGCTATGTTTAGATGATGCTCTTGCCGGTTCGATTTTAAAAACACTTCTACTGCAGATGTGATGAGTTTATGATCGATGCAACCAAACGATACATTCACACATTTCAACAAACATCTGAGATTCTTTCTCACTCTACATCAAATAATTAACAAACAAATAAAAAAAAATACTCTTTAATTTAAACTCGCTTTCTTTGCATTTTTCTTTCGTTTTTTTTTAGTGAAAGAGCAAGAAAAATAAAATATTCTCTTAAAATGAATTTTCATTTATAAACATAAAGATCGATCACTTTAAAAACCTTACAAGTCACTTAATTAAAAATTATAAAAATAAATTATTAAATTATTTGGAATCAAAATTTTTATTCGTGCTTAATTAATTAACAATAAATGAAATTAAACAATTATAAAAATAACAATAATTACACAGAGGAATAAAAAAGTCTGCTTTATGAAGTTTTCCAAAGTGTTGGTATTCGTTCTCGATTAATTAAAATTTGGTGATTACGAAAATGTAATTTTTTTTTGTCTAGCAGCTCTAGTTTTTGAGATTTTGCATATTCATAACACAGTGATACAAATACCTGGAAAGTGAAGAATTTGTTTTTGAAATTTGCCAAACACCTTCAAAATTATAATCATTATACTTTAACACAAATACAAAAACTCTGGAAAATTGTTCACTGTTGACCAGTGTTATTTAAAAAAAAATTTTTTTTCTTGTAAAATTCAAATACTGAATTGCAACTGTGTGGCTAGTCTTCAGATGTGAGTTTTTTTTTAATTCTTTCAATTTTACTTTTTGTGTTAAATTAAAAAAAAAATGCTAATTTTTACAAACAAAAACTGACTAAACGAGCATTTTCTATAGAAATTTTAGATGTCTGAAACACTTTCTTTCAGTAAATAAAATCTTTTAATTTGTTAATTAATTATTTCAACTGAATGATAATTTTTGTACATACCGGTTGAGTTCTTAAAGCGCTACTGGACTTCTTTCTTTTAAACTATTTCAATTTAAACACAAACATTTTAATAAGTATTGCTTTTAAAATCTAATCATATTAATTTTTATTATTCCAACAAATTTAGTTTAAATAATTTCATTTTATTTCAGAGTTGGAAGCGTGATCATGCAATCACTGAAAAGGTAAACTTTTTATGTAGATACTAAAAAACTCTTAATCATAATCACACTAAATTCTTATGAATAAAAGACCACTTTTTTCTGACTATGCTTATGACTTATTATGCCCTGCTTTTTTGATTCACTGATTTTCGCATGATTTTCATGAATGTTATGCCTTTGATTTTTTTGATATATCTGGAATATAAAAAAAACTAATTATATTAATAACAATAAAATTATATGATTCGTTAACAAAAAAACCATAATTAAAATTAATTGAAAAACCGCCCAAAAATATAAATCCGTCAATCTAAACGAAACAACATCTCCACTTTTAGCTTTTTTGATTACGATTACTTATTTTCCACTTGTGCACTTTTTTATCAAAAGTGTTTCTTCCATTTAAAAAAAAGCCCTACAATATTTGCAAAAAAGATTAGATTAAAGCGATTGAACTCTATATGTTTTAACGAACAAATCAAAAGATTTAGATTTTTTTCCTTTCTAATTCTATAAAAAACAATTATTTTTAATTTCGGTCTTATTCTTATAATTTTTCGATTACACATGTCTTGATAAAAGAAATACTTTGAAATTATTATTCATGCTTTGTGATTTACGACCAATTTCTAAAAAAAAAATATCAATTTAGGTTGAAAAGTATTTTAAATTAAATTTTTTTTTAATATTTCAATCATTTGACAGTAACAATACTGGGGTATGAAGGAAAATACTCCAAAGTAATTTAGAATTAATTGATTACAATTATAAAGGAACTCCCCATCCCGTATTTTTTTATGATTCCTCCGGAAATTGTAAACATCCTTCAGATTAATAGCTCTGGGGTATGAGGGAATTTCAAAATATTTTTAAAAATAGTAAAAAGTAATTTCTGAGTAATTGGGTGACAGATTAGATAACCTTCCCTTTAAAATGGTGTGTGTCCCATCCTGTATTCTTTTATGGTTCCTCTGGAAATTGTAAAAAACCCTCAGAGCAACAGTACTGGGGTATGAGGGAGTTTCAGAATTTGTTTAAAATACTTCAAAGTAATTCGATTTCAGATTACAAATATAATCGACCTCTCCTTTAAAAGTGTGTGTATTTTATGCCTTTATCTCTTATAATTCTTATAGAAATTGTAAAATCTTTCAGAGTGTATCTAATTTGTACTTACGAACATATAATTCTCTCAAATAAATTTGCAAATATTTCGTAAATGCTAACAATATATTTAGAAATATTTAATGACGTAAGAAATATTTGGTAAATTTGACATAAATACTGAAAAGTTATTTATTTACAAATACAAATACTAAAAAACGTAACAGGTTACGTTATAACATATTTATCTTCGCTCACTTGCGATTTGTTGTAATTGGAACTACGTTCTTTTCATCTCTTTTTACTATTTTTCATTATTCATAAATAAAATTTGAAGGCAAAACAACGTTTGCCGGGTCAGCTAGTGCAAGTATATTTATTTACATGTATGTTTGTAGTAAGTACGAATTAATAACAAATTGAAACACCCAAGCTTTACTTTATAAAATTGCTGTTGACGTCAACGTTTCTAACCCCAATTCACTACTCGTTACAAACACCTTCTAAATGAGAAAATTTTCAACTTGATATTTTGTAAATATTTTGTTATTCCACTACAATTTTAGAAAAATGAATTTCTTAACAACTTCCATGCTAACAAAAATTTTTTTAAATTATTTTTATCAAAAATAAAATAAAAAAATTTTAAATAAACAGACGTTCTAAGCAAGCAAACCCAATAAAGGAGGAAAATATATCGGAAACAAAAATAAAATAAAATAGAAACAAAATTTGAAATTAAGTTTTTATTATCGATGATTTCAAAAACTTGAAGTTTAAATAAAAACAAAATTTTTAAGCTTAAAACTTAAGGGTTTTATGAATTTGTATGACGATATACACTTATTATCTGCTTTCAATTAACGCCTAGTGAAGTGTTTATTAAATTTTAATTGTCAACAAATTCATTTTAATAATTTCTTTAAATTATTAAATGAGCTGCTATTTTTTAAAGTAGGACAAGTCCACTTTTTTTAAAAAAAAATTAGTCGGCAGTAATTTTAGTAAACGGTGTCTTATAGTTTACGAAGAAATTTTTTTAACTGGACTTAAACCACTTTCAAAAATAACAGCTCAAATTTATTTATTACACTAAATAAATACAATAAATCATAAGCATTAATGAGGGCTTTAAAAGAATATTAAAAAATAATTTCTAAATAATAAATAATTGTTTATAGCCCTAAGACCAGGACCACACACGGCAAGTTTAGCTGAGCAATTCTTTCTCAATTCTCCACACACAAATTTTCCGGCATTCTCATTCAGTCATTCATTCAGCCTTCAAGCTACCTGTTCTCTTTTTTTACAACTTTATAAAAGATACGAAGAGAGAACAAAAGGGAATTGCGGCAAGTTTGTACCCCTTTCCATTCTTCTTTCCTCTCTCTCTCTCTCTCTTACAAAATAAAGAATTGCCCAACTAAAATTTCTGTCGCCGAGAATTTAAGTTGGCACTTCGTTACTTTTTTTTTTTTTTTTTGTTTTAAAACTAAAAAAAAAATTTATAGTATTTTTTTAATTAAGCAAATTTTGCAAAACAGTAGATGGATTATTTATTTATTAATTTTTTTTTTTTTCTTAATGCTTACTAAGAAAAGCTTTAAAGAAGAAAATAATGGCCAATAACACTGTGCTACAAATGAAAAAAAATGTTTTTTCCTGATAAGTTATGCTCTAGCTAACTGTAAAAATCATCAGTATTTCAAATTCTATAGATGAGTTTTTCTTGGGATTTTTTCTTTTGTAAAATATGAGATTTTTGAAGAGACTGCTGCATACATTTTACACTGAAAGAAAAACCTACGTTAATACAATGATTTTTTACGTTGCAGTTACGATTTTGTCATCAGTTTTAAACTATGATATATCATAACTTTGCAATGACGTAAGAAATTTATTTACGAAATATCTCAAAAAACTTTCTAAATTATACTGGCTTTAATTCTTTTTTTTTACCAATTTTTATATCCAACTATTATTTTGCGAGTTATGGAAAATATCGACCCATGACCGCTAAAAAACCTTAACCAAAATTTTAAAATCTTACAGAAGAAGGTGTTTGCTGTAAACAAACAAGCAAAATGAACTTAAGCTAAAAGTGTTTTTGCTAATGTCTATGAAATATTCACATTCTTGTAATTTTTATAAAAAAAAGCGAAAATCCAATGTGATATTGGTTTAAGCTTTTTCTGGCGATCTTGGCTCGATGTGTAAAAAAAATTAATTTTAATAATGAAATTTTAGATTTTTTAAAATTCACCAAAAATATAAAACGTCTAATACTAACCGGTTTATTGCTTACACTCAAAACTGCCTGTAATTGAAATAAATAGATAAATACTTATTTTATTAACGTTAAAGTGAAAGTAATTTTAAGTATTTTTGAAATGCAATGCCCTTGTGCAGAATTTTAAACTGCATGACACCTTTTGGGAAAAGTTCAATAAATCATTAATTGAACGTTTCCGAAATATTTCGTCACTTTTAACATTCTTTATTTTAAATCTTTGACACTTTAAGTTCACTGACTCTTTTTAATTAAAATATTTTTATGTGCTACCATAAATTTTCAAGTGATTTTAAGGTGAATTAAAAAAAAATATTTTTATTTATTTTGTTATTAATTTCTTATCGTCTATTATTAATCAATTATTAGTTGTATTGTGTATTGCTTTATTCATGCAGAATACTTTAAGGATTTAGATAAAAACAAAAACATTAACTTTATAAAAATATGGTCAACAAGAAAAATAGTGTAACAACAGCATATTCGATTCCTGTCTGGCTGCACAAAAGCTCATTTGAGTCACTTTAATTAAATAAAAGATTAATTGAGCTGCTGGAAATGATACATTGAGCTACTTATGGGCCACCATAGACTTAATTATCACATGAGTAGAATAGGTGTAGTGCAGAATGATTAATTTTGTTTCTGTCGAGAAGGACACGAAACGTCGGAGCATGTTCTCTGTGAGTGTTCAGCGGTGGCAAGACGTAGAACAAGCTTCTTATGTAGCGGGTTATTGATTCCAAAAGATCTAGGCATGATTAATCCTACAGCAATTACACGATTCGTAAGGAGTCTCGAATTGTAGGTAGGAACTGGGCTGCACAATAGATCTTTAAAGGTCGCAGTGCGAATATAGCCCTTGACGATAATAATAATAAAACAATTAAGCTGCTTTGCTAACTAAAGGAATATGCTATTTCGTTAAGCTACGGTCACATTAAACAAATATTTGTCACATTAAATAAATAAATGTCAGCTACATTTACGTTTATATATTTTGAAGAAATACGCGCTTAGATTAGTTTAATTTTTAATTAAAATACAACATACTTGCATTATTATATTATTAGTATTAATTTTATGTAGAACAAGTCCTGTTTGACTATAAAAATATTTGGCAAAAAGTTGTGGCTACACTTATTTCGACAAATGTGTGTGTAATGTGACCATAGCTTTAGTACAGTCAAGTCTGCTGTAACGCGTTGCCTTATAACGCATGGTGAAAAATTCAACAAGCTCTTTTAGCACGCGATCTCTTTATAGCACTTTTTTGTTACAAAAATATTCCAACAACTCAAATGGTTTGAAGAAATTATCTATGGCAACACTTAGTCGATTTGTTAAATTTTTGTATACTCACAGAAATATTTTGCCTAAAATTTAATGCATGTTGGAGGTATCCTTTACTCCAAATAGTTCAAAAGGTAAATGTTATCTTAGCTCCACTTACAGACACATCAGCCATTGCTTCGGCTTTCGACATTGTAGATTTTGCAGATATAAACCATGAAGAAAAACTCTTTCGGGAAGAGATAAACTCTCTTTAATTTAAGGAAGAAAATACGGTTAATGAATTAGTTTGAAACTTCACTTATGATTTAAATAAAGGACTGACACTTAACATGGCACTAATAAACGCTTTGTAAGAAATTGCCCTGTATTTTTTCTAAAGGATTTCGTGAAAAGTATTATGCAGTTTCATTTTTACACATAAAAACTGATGATTTAAAAATTTTTTTATTTAACTTGAACTGAATTTTCCATGTCTGCTCTATATTTTTTTAGCATTTTAAAATAAATATTTATTTTTTACTTATACACATACAAGTGCGAGAGTATCTAGCTAAAGGGTGTCCCAAGAAGAAAGCAAGATTTAAATTTGGCGCCATTCGAAGTGTCATTGTTTGACATGATAACCAGTTTTTTCTTGCCTAGAATTGAAGAAATGAATGTGGAGGTCTTGTGGCTTCAACAAGACGGCGCCACATGTCATACAGCCAGAGAAACAATTCAATTGCTGCATCAGTCATTTCCCAGTCGTGTTATTTCGCATTTTGGAGACCAGAATTGGCCGCCTACATCGTGCGATTTAACACCATTAGACTTTTTTCTTTGGGGTTTTTTGAAGTCGATGGCTTACGCGAATAAGCCGACGACGACTCAAGCCTTAAAAGAGGAAATTGGACGCTGCATTAATGAAATACCGCAGCATTTATGCAAAACGATCATTGAAAATTTCATTAAAAGCAAAGCCGCGGCGACCATCTGCCCGATATGTTGTTCCATACATAACCTCATTCTGTCTACTTTACGATATAATAAAGTTTCACAATTTTTTTTTTAATATCTGTGTTTTATTTAAAATTTAAATCTTGCGTTCTTGTTGTGACACCCTTTATAATAACTTTTCTTGTGTAGTAAATTATTTCGTCTGTCACAGTAAAATATTTAACGTTTTAGTTAGTGTCTCATAGATACCAGACAGAAAGAGACGCGTTTGATAAGAATCAATCGATGCTGGCGTATAACGAATTAGTTTAAAATTACAAACGTTTAAAGTTCTAAATTACCTAATACCGCTTGTGTTATAACAATTTATACTCGTACTAATTCAAAAGTGAAAGTAATTAGATAAAATTTTATTAAGAAAAGACTTGCACTCAAATGTAAATATAGTTATCAAGCTAATTTAATTAAAGTTTAAATCTCTCACAAAGTCATAAAGCTTAAAATAACAAAAACATTTGCAAAACTTCAAGTTAAATTTGTGTCATGTTTTAATCTCAAAGAAAATTTTTTGCCAGTTTTGCTACTTTTGCAAGAAAAAACTGAACTTGAGCTTCAAAAAGTCTAGAGTGTTTTCCCTTTACAGTCCCTTTATTAATATTTAATATTGAAAGTCATGTTTGTTTTCTTTTCTGAAAGGCTACTGGCACTCACTGCACTTATCACAATCACCCGTATGAAAGGAAAAATAATTAAAAACTGAAACAATCACTTGTTTAAACTAGTGAGAAGAAGAATGACTCTTTATCGGTTAGTGAAATTTTTATACACAGAATAAGCGTTGTTATGTAGGTCATTTTAGCCTTTATCAGACTAAATTTAGCCTTTTTTTCTCGCATTTAGCGTTGAAATTTATGATTTAGCCTCTAGCCTTATTCCTAGCCTTTTTTCATTTCCAAAATAGCCTTAAATAGTTTTTTTTTTCTTTTTCGAAATTTTATTTTTGCGATTAGTGCGAAAAAAATTTTTTTGCATTTTTTTAAAAAATAACGAAAAAGGAAAGCAAAATTAAAACGACTTTATTTCCTTTAGTTTTTGTCGTTGTATGTTCTCTTCCTGATTTTTTATAAAAATCATAATTTGAATTTTAAGCGATAGTTTTTTAACTTTTTCTTTGCTTTTTTTTTTTTTGTAAGTGATTTAACTTTTTCTAGCCTTTGGGCAAACTTATCTTATTTTGTTAAGCTCCTGGCAACACTGCATGTAGGCATTGGGTTCACTAATTTTTAGTTCAGCCGCACAACGCAATTTATCTACGTATTTTATGTTAATAAAGGCTGGAGGAAAAAACCAATGTGCTGTTTCTATAACACAATCGATCAACTTGTCTACAAAATTTGTATGCAAAACACTAATTCTTTGAATACTTTCCACATAAATTGTTGTTGTTTACCTGCAAAACTGCATCATCTTGTGTTTTTTTTATTTTATGAACTGAAAGTGAAATTGTTACTTGATGAATAAATACGCAAAGTGCAAAAATATGTCTTTCCTAAAAGTGCACATTTCCGAAATGTATAATAAATCAATAAATTTTAAGCTAATAAATAATTAATAAATAAAAACTAATAAAAATTAATTGCATTTAAAAAAAGAAAAAATTATTTTGTTGAAAAAAAAAAACAACAACAACAAGCAACTTATCTAAGGGCATTAACATTCTAGCTATAGGTGAAACATACTCGCTTTGTCTGATTGGATAAAATTAAAAAATTAAGTAAAATTTGATAATAAGTATAAATACACTAGGGATTTTCCCAACACTTCAAAGTATCTGCCAAGCATCTGTCATGGTAAGAGCTGGTTGCATTAATTGGATTTACTTAAAGCCATTTACATAATAATTTCATAATTTTAGCCGCTATTTTTGAAAGTGGTATAAGTCCTTTTTTTTTTATTAGTTAGCGGTAATTTTAAAAAGACATAAACAAGTCTTACTAAAATTAATTAGGTTTTTGAAAAACTGGACTTGTACCACTTTCAAAAGTAAAGTTTTTTATTTAAAAAAATTATAAAACTTTATATTCTTTCTTTTAGTTAACAAATAAAGCAACAATTGAACAAACTTTGACAGGAGACATGTCATCGACATGGCACAGTGCACAAGAGAAAAGCCGTAAAAGAGACTGGTATTATGGTCCTTTATTTTTACTTTCCTGGTTCGTTTTACTTTTTGCAGTTGTTATACCAGTTTTCTTTAATTTACCCCCGGGATTAACAATCGAAAATGAACACAATCATACAGGACATTTTATTGCCGAAAGAGCTCAACGCATTTTATATGAGTTGGAAAAAATTGGACCCAAAGTAACGGGCAGCAGAGCCAATGAAATTCTTACAGTACAACTGTTGCATAATGAAGTGGAAAAAATTCGCCAAATTATGCGAAATGATTTATTTGACATGGAGGTGGATGTACAAGTGGTATCAGGGGCGTATATGCGTTCGAGTATAGTGAGCACCTATCGGGCAATTCAAAATTTTGTAGTGAAATTAAGCAGCAAAAATGTTACTTCCGAAAATTATCTTTTAATAAACAGCCATTTTGATTCGAAGCCCGGAAGTCCTGGTGAGTAGCAGATGAAAAAAAAATTTATTGATAAGCCTAAATTTGGTGAGGAATTTTCATTGTCAAGGGTTTCAAAATATTGAAGCTCTTGTCAGTCAAAACACCCTCTGCAAAATACGGCTTACATTGCCGATCGAAATTTCCATTTAAATTTTGTTCAATGGATATCGAGTACCTGGTAATTTCTAACGACATCGAATGCCATAATTCAGCTTCTGGCTAAAATCTGATAAAAAAAAAGTTTCATAATCAATTTCATTATTTGATTTTAATTATTTTCAATTTTATTGTGTAAAAATATTAATTAATTATTAATTGTTTACTAGGTTGTGGTGATGATGGTGCCATGGTTGTTGTTATGCTAGAGATATTACGTGTTTTGGCCACTAATCATGAAGCATTTGAGCATCCCATAGTGTTTCTCTTTAATGGTGCTGAAGAAAATGGTTTATTAGCCTCTCATGGCTTCATTACACAACATAAATGGGCCAAGAATTGCAAGTATGTATGAACGATAGCTTCTAACGCACAAAGTTTCATATATTGCTTTCGTTTTTAATGACCATTTACGAAAGAAGCTATCGCTCCCTTCATTTTTATAAAAAACGATTTGTTATTTTTATTTTTTATTTTAGTTAAAATGGCTATTTTATTAAGCTTAAGGTCTTATTTTATAAATTTAATTTTATAACGATATTTCGCTCCAACTTGCGTAGCTTCAAATTATTAAATTAAATAAAACATTTTTTTTTTTTTTTTCGTAATAATTTGACTAATTTATAATTATATCCTGAAGAAGCTAAGCAAGTTGAAGCGAAATATCGTTATAAAAATAAATTTATAAAAATGTCATTTTAATTGAAAAGATAAAGGTCAAATAAACTAACAAATAAATGCTTTTTATTTTTCTTTTTTTGTGCAGAGCTTTAATAAATTTAGATTCTGCTGGTAGTGGAAATCGTGAAATGCTGTTTCAATCTGGGCCAAATCATCCCTGGCTAATAAAAGTAAGTAAATTTATTTTAAAATTCAATTTCTGTGTGTATAAAAACTTTCCCGTTGCGGTACCTAATAGATTAATTATACGTATAGAAAAGTAACGTTACTAATTGACTGACTGATTTATCATTATCGTTCAGCCCAGAACAAAAATTAATTTTTGGAAAAGCGAAAAGGGTAAAATCGTACGGATAGAGCCAAAATATTCTACTAAAAAAATAAGCTGATATGTGTTTGGTACTTTTTAGATATTTTCATATTTGTAGGGTAAAACTCAAATGTTGGCATATTATGGTACTTCGATATATTTATTTTAATGGTACTTTTGAATTTTTTTATATTAAAGAATTGGGAAAGAAACAAAACTGTACTTTTTGATTGTTTAGCATTAAAGAATTTAGTTTTATGAAATCCTGAGCAAAGTGAAAAATCATATTTTTATACGCTAAGCCAAAAATTGCATTGCACTATCAACAACGTATGTGGTCATTTTGACACCGTTCCGTTGTCAGTTTAGTCGACAACGATTGTGCTTAATTTTTTTAACAAGAGTGTTAAAAACGTAGAAAAAAAGCAAAGATTTTGTCAAATTGGTAACGAACGGGGCCAAATTATCATGATAAAAATACTTCAAATCAATTCAGTTGCCTCAGAGTTAATCCAATACAAACAAAAACCAAACAAAAGGTTTCTTTTAAAAAGAATAGAAATTTGATAAATTAAATCTGATATCGCATGAAACGATTTCACAAAAATTTCTTTAAGATTTTTATTTTTTTTTTATGAAATCAGTTCATTGGCCCGCATTTTTGGTATTTAATTAGAAATAAATTGATTTTTAAACGTTATTAAAACAAACTTATTATTATTTTTGTATTGATTAACGGTATCGTATATCGATTATCATAAAATAATTAAAATGTCTGAACAATAAGTGTGTGACAAATACTTAATTTTATTTGAGGGCACTACAGGATTATGAACGATAAGATTAAATGATGAAATTAATAATTTATTCATTCACATGTATAAGAATGTAATTAAAATTTAATAGGCTAATTTTATGAGAAAAATTTTTTAAAATTTTTCAATATTTTTTTGTAAAAAAAAAAATGAAATTTTTAAAGAGGGTTTTGTTGTGAATTAGGGTCTAACTCAAAACCCAAATTAACTTATAGAAACTTTAATTTTACAGACAACAAATGGATTTCAAAAACAAGTTAAATTCGGCAGTATCGAATTTGAGATACCCCTTCACTGTAGTAAAAATAATTTTATATTAGTCAGCCCAATTATGAATAAAAATTCCCCGGGAATTTTATAACTTTTCCCTTTCCTCTTATTATAAACAAAATGTATCCCTTTTTTAATTATTTTAATTATTTGATTTAGGAAAATTTCTCCCTAAAACCAAATTTTCCCAAGGAAAAAATTTTTGGGAATATTTATAACGGTCATGAGTAAGTTTGTATATTAATTTTAAATTGAAAAAAAAGCGTAAAAAGTTTTGCAATAAAATGGCAAAACATTGATTAACGGAATTTTCTTTGTGAACTGTTTTAAAATTAATTTCAAGTAAAGAAATTCAAAAAAAATCCTATACAGACAGACTGACGATTCCGCTATCCATAAGGATAGGGCGACACATGTACGCTGTAAAATTACAAACTTATAGTGTCGGCTATAATTATGATTTGCTATTACAAGACAAAATTTTATTCGAGTTAAGTCGAATGTGATTTGTAAATATTTATGTATGTACCTATAAGTCTCTGTCTAAATATATAAGGCTACATATCGCCATATGTTTTCAAAAAGCCCTAAGTTACATTAAAAAAAAATTTAATAGAAGCCAAAAAATCTGAATTCTGAAAAACTATCCAAACTTCTTCTTTTTATACATAAGATTTGGATACTTATTGTAATTTTCTTATAGAAAGATTCAATAAAAAAATAAAAAAAAAAGAAATAAAAACTTTTTCAAATTTTTTACAGTTTAAGCTTCAGTTCAAAAACTTTATTTTTAATTTTGGATGTGAAAAATATTAAAGAAACTTGACGTGCATCGTTTATTTTTTTCTAACTTAGTCCTTTTTTGAATATGGACATTTATTTAAACACCGTGATAACTCAAAAAAAAAATGGCTTTACAGAGCAGAAAAACATTAAAAATATATTATTTATTTTCTTTTAAATACATTTCTATAGCAATAAGGGAAAACCGCTTATGTATTATTAAGTTATTTTTGCAGAAATACAACTTTAGAGGCCCTAAAAATATTGTTTTCTTTGCCATTTCTTTAATTGCCTCATTTTTGTCATTTTTGTGTTAAGTCGACTTAACCGTTTTTTCCTTATTAGTACAAATTTATATAAAACGAAATACTCAGTTTTATTATATATAAAAAATCACCTTATTCGAGTTGTGACACTAATTCAATTTTTGGTTAAGTCGACTTAAGCATTTTTGCCTTATTAGCACAGATTTGTATAAAAAATTAAATTTTTCGAGTTATGACAGTTTTGCTATAAATGAGCATTATCCACTAATTATTTACCACACGTTTCTCGTCTTTTTTTACAGTATTATAGCAAACACTCTGTTAGACCTTATGCCACAAGTGCGGCTGAGGAACTCTTTCAATCAAATATTATACCATCGGATACTGATTTTCGTGTATTTCGGGATTATGGTCATGTGCCTGGTAAGTAGGACAAATCTTACAAATTTTTTTTCTCATAACGTGGCTGTTACGATTTTAAGGTTTGGATTTTGCCCATTTTTACAACGGTTACGTGTATCATACAAAATTTGATGCATATGATATCATACCACTTGGTACATTGCAGGCAACGGGTGATAATATATTAAGTCTTGCTAAAGCTTTAGCAAATGCCCCCGAATTGGAAGACACTGAGGTAATTGTTTAAATGCTTGTAAGTCTTATTTGTTTTTAATTCTTTTTTTTAAATTCTTTTCTTTAGAAATATGCAGAAGGTCATGCCGTGTTTTATGATTTCTTGGGTTTATTTTTTATTCATTACACTGAGAGTCAGGGTAAAATTATAAATACCAGCGTGTCTTTGATTATTATTATAACGATTGGAATTTCCTTAAGGCTTATGGCCTTTACATGCCACATTTCTGTAGTTAAAATTCTTAAAACGTTTATTTTGATATTGATATTGCATTTAGTTGGCATAATATTAGCCATTGCTTTGCCTTTGTTGCTGGCTGTAATATTCGATAGTGCCGATCGTTCAATGACGTGGTTTACTAGTAAATGGCTGGTTTTGGGCTTGTATGTGTGTCCTGCGCTGTTTGGCTTAGCTTTACCAAATCTGCTGTACATAACTTATAACCGATCTGTAAGTTTATTATTTAATTTTTCTTAATAAATTTTTTTTTCAAGCTGTTCTCTTTCTTTAGGATAAATTGGGAAAATATTTTAAAACTCAATTAATACAACATGCCCACGCTTTTATTTTGGCCATAGTCTGCATATTAACCACTTTCCGTGGTTTTCGCAGCTCATATCTCTTTGTAATTCCACTAGTGTTTTATGGAGCAGCTTTATTTATAAATTTCATAACATCTTTACATCGACGTGGTACTAATACCAACTTTTATAATTTTAATTCTTGACAAAATCTGTTTAATGAATTTTTTTTATGTATTTCAGGAAATCTCTGGTGTATATTTATTACCCTAAGTCTGATTTTGCCTTTCATTTATTCCACCTACACCTTCTTAATTACGTTTAGTGCTTTAGCTCCCATGTTAGGTCGTTTTGGTTATAGTACTAATCCAGATTTAATAGTTAGTATCTTATGCGCTCTAGGTACAATATTAAGCATGGGATTTGTGGTATGATTGTTAAGTTAAAACAATTTAATTTAAAATTTTTAATAAATTTTGCTATTTAGATGCCAATATGTAACATGTTCCGTCGCTCCAGATTTATGCTGTCTTTATTGCTGTTGGTTACGTTTACTTTCGCCATCATTGCTATTACACCCATAGGTTTTCCATTCAGACCAAAGACGAATGTTGGTAGAATCAATTATATGGTAAGTTGTAGCATATAATTTTTTTTTTATAATTCAATTCACTTTTTACTTTTCAAAATTTAAGAATGTTCGTCGCATCTTTTATGAGTATGATGGAACTGTAAGTCGCAATGAATCTGGTTATTTCTTTGATGTGCAAAACAGACGCTTGAATAATCCCGCAGTTAGCCCAGTTAGTCCTATTGACATACAAGCTTTGGCCAATGATTGTAATAACTACATGATGTGCGGTTTGCCGCTCTTTAATTTTCGTATGGTAAAAAATGCCAAGCATGGTATATGGTTGCCCACAAAGACACCAACCGAATTGCCAGCTACTCCAAAATTAACAATGATACAAAAAACATTCAATAGAAACAAAAACACTGTCTTTTACGAATTTGAATTGAGTGGACCCCAGCATATGAGTATATTTCTGTTACCCTTGCCAGGTGTAACTGTAGTGGAGTGGTCGTTTTTAAGACAAATGCTAGATGAACCACAAAAGTACAAGCCACCTTATCACATTTACCTCACTTGTGGTAAATTTTGCTTACCCCTGAAATTCTACTTACAATTCAAGGTATTTAATTGACAATTATAACTGCAACCAGTAATACAATTAAATGAAAAAATTTCATTAAAAAAATTTTTTTTTCAGTTAAATAATACAACAATTGATAAACCTTTATTCGAATTGGGCATTTCCGGTCATTATATTAGCACTGAGTATCCACGTGGAAAGAGCGCTCAACAATTTCTAAAACAATATCCGGATTATATTTTTGTTATGGAATGGCCAAGTTCCTACGAACGTTACATATATTAAGCAACCACAAAAGCAGCTCAAAATGTAAAATTCTTCTTGATTTAAAAATGTTTCTTTGTTTATTTAAAACTAATTATAAATTAATAACAAGAAATAATTTTATTATGATTTACGGATTTACGAATAAAATAAAAATTGTTTTATAATCAAAATTTATACACCACCACTCATAAGTTTATGCATGGAACGATTAAATTTTCTGAAAAAAGAAGCAAACCATAATTAAATATTTTGAGTTTCATTGATTGTAGTAGCTAGCGAAATTCCTGTACTCACTTAAAGTTGAGTGGTTCGCCTGGCAAGTAAAATGGATTACAGACAGCATCAGTATAAAGCATATGAAGATTACGAAACATCTGCGAAATAATATGGTAATTACCATTAAAATTTAGTTTTTTTTTTAAACAAATAAACACTTTGAACACACAGCACTTGGTAAGGACATAAATAACATATATGTAGTTTCAAGTAAACAATCACAAGCCGCACTAATAAAATAGCGGTAGTGGTAGGCGGTCATAAATAACACCCATCTAACCCGCCAAATATGTACAAAATATTTTATGGACAATGGTTTATCGGGAATATTGCAAGTTTGGATACTTTCTCTATATGAACAAACAAAGTTTTGAACTTACCGCTCTAACTTCATTTTCCCTTAGTGCTATATTTCCCGAGTCTATAACCAGTATAAATTTTATTTTCGTATTTGTAATAAATCCATAGCTAAAATGATATAAAAGTTAATCAATCGAAAATTCTGCCCCCATACACTCAATTTACATACATTTTATGAGTTTCTGTCGAATACAACAAGCCCAAATAAACTTCCTTGCTGTCTGGAGCACCTTTTACTACAGGTTGACATTTCTCCTCAATTACATCAAGGGCTGCATGTACCCGGTACTGTAGTTCCAACTCTTTGTCCATATCCGTTGTGGCAAAATAAAGTGGGGCGTTCTTATAAATCAAAAAAAATTAAACATAGAATTTTTATTAAATAAGTTTGATTTGAATTATTTACTTACATCTTTACCAATTATAGAAACACAAACAGCCATATTATTTTAAAAAAAAATATTTTTTTATATTTTCCTCTTAATTTTTGTTTACATTTACTCTCAGAGTGCTGCCAATAAAAATAAATTGCAAAACCGCCGTAAATATCTAATGTTTACTTACAACAATTAATAATTATCGATGTCCCCGAGTAATCGCTGTAAAGAAATCATATAAACACAGTAATTTTAACATGAGAGATTCAGCAATACAAACAAATTCATGAATAAAAATATATTATTAAATTTAAGTTATGTTTGATATTATTCTCTTCAAGATATGTATAAAAATAGATTAATTTCTCTATATGTGATTTTTTAGAGTGCACAATTTTGGTAATTTGTGGTTAAAACCGCAAGTCTGGCAGTACAATATTATAATAACAGATATAAACAAAACATAAATTCATAATATCTTATTATTCGATCTTTTTATTTGAAATTTATAATTTAAATTAATATATTTGAGCTTGGGATCATTTTTATTATTTATTTTAAAATTACCCTCAAAATTGTTAATACAACTCTGCTGGATAAACATATTAGATTTTTCTTTCCAAATGAAAATTCTTTGCGATAGCCATTTCGATTCAAAACGAAATACATAATAACCTCTAAGGAGTAAAAAACATATTCCAGAAAACAATTATTTTAAGAAAATGAACTAATCATAGACAATGCATTTTATAAATAATAATGTAAGTAAAATCAAGTCATTTTAACTGAAATATAGAACAAAAAGAGTGTTAGCCTGAAAGATAATATGTTTGTAAAAGTATTTTAGAAATGAAAATTATGAAAAAATGTAATTATTTGTGATTTTCACATAAAAATTCATTGAGTGAAATTAAACTAACAATATAATAAGCGACAGTGCTACTAAACAAAAGAGAACTATCCAACATTAAAAGTGAATTCAACTTTTAATGTACTCTTTGAAAAAATATTTATACCATTAAATGACTAACCATTAATATAAAACATTTTTCCAAGATTTTTAATTCTTAAGTTTCATATGTTCCTTACAAAAGCAATACATTCTTGAGTTTTTAGGGAATTTATTGCTAAACCATTTTGAGTTTCACTTAAAATTGTTATCGCTATATTAATGATTATATATTTCTTCACAGAAATCTGAAACAAAAAATATCGATTTAAACTTAACTTTAATAGAATACGCGAGCTTTACTAACTTCAGCTTCTACTTGAAAGAATTTCTAGTTTTGTTGACTAGATTAGGCAGTGGAATTCAAACGCTTTTGACGTTGTAGTAATCGTTTCTCACGTTCAAATTCTTTCATACGAAGCACATAATCTTCATATTCGCAATTCATGTATTCATGCCTCTCATGGTGACATTTGTACAGGAAAGGAAACACGTCAGCCCGGCAGGAACGGTATTGTAGTAGCTTATGAGCACAGTAATCACGGTCTTCTAGTGGCAATTTAGCAGAAATCATTTCTTCTTTGGTAACTTTCATGACACGTTCCTTGCGATTGGGTGCTCCCAATAGGGGATCGAATGTTGGTACGCAGTTTGGACCTGGCGTAACATCAGGATGAACAGCTCGATTGTATGCATTACCCATTTTATGATGTTATAGCTTTGTCCTAATTATAAAAATTTATAAAAATTAATGTAAAACCAAATTACGTAAAATTTTTAATGTATACAAATGTCACTAAACTGACGGCTTAATTCTGCAATAACAATGCAACATATGTTCTTAGCTACATGTATTATTTGTAAAAGATTAGGGAAAATGACATTCACTTTAAATGAACTACACACCGAGTATTAGTACAATTACATATGAATTTAAAATAAAAAATGAACGTTTATTTTAAAAACGTTTCGTCGTAAAATAAGTAAATTTAATCAATTATGAAGAATATTTTGGTTTGCTTGCAAAGAACTGCATTATCTTGTATGGTTGCAAAAAGCAACGGTAGGTATACTAATAATATCTGCTCTGTATAATGCCAGATACGTAAAATTTAGGCTTACCAAAATCTGATATCAAAACGTATACTAATTCCAAATTAGTATAAATTCAAACTTATTATAATTTTATAAATTTTGTTTATAAATTTGGAATAGTTTGACATTAATGTTCATTGAATATTTAAGAAAATTGGCTGCAAAATTGACAATTACCTATTTTACAATTGAATGATAGCATATGTTAACCAAAATTATGTTAGCAGCTGGCCAAAGTAAATTACCACAGCATTTCCAACCCTGTTTATGATGTCAACATTAGTCAGTCATTAGTCTTTTTAAGGAAGTGTTCAGCAGGGTCTTCGCAAAGTGTTTACTTTGTTTTTGTGTATTCTTCAAAAATATTCCTTGCTAATATTCCTTTAATTTTATTTCAATTTATTACTAATTTAAAAAAATATATCATAATGAAAATGCTTTCAACTAAATCCTTACGGATACAAATTAAACCTCAATCAAGAATTTTGTAAAAAAAATTTAAGTTTGATGACGCCTCCTCATTTGGTAAAAGTGAAAAAAATGTTATTTATGTAAATGGTACATCTTCTTTTGTAAAAAGATAATAGCTTGGATAAAGATGTAACACATACCACTGGCACAGATTCAAAAAAAAAACTTAAGTAAATTGCAAAATCATCATATATACATGTATAAAAAAATGAATATATTAAAAAAGTGTACAAATTTTGAAAAGAGAACAAGAAAATGTATCAAAATTTCTACGCAGACAAAAAAGATATCAAAACTTGTTATTGTGTGTAAAGTGTGTAGTCAATACAATTAAAAAGTATAGTGGTTGTTGGTTTTAATTTTTTTTAGCATAAGAAGTGAATTGTAATGTGAAAAACTGAAGTAGTTAAAATTTTAAGCAAAAAGACAAAAAATGCTAATTATACAAGACATAATAAGTACAGAAAGCAAACTGAAGACAAAGAGAAATTAATTAAAAAATACCAACTAGGAAGTGAATAACTAACAAACAAATTTTCGTTTTGTCTTCCAATGTAAACCTTTTCATTTTCGTTTGTTTAGTTGGTTTGCCAGCTTTGATGGGTGTATTAATATTTTGTTGTTTTTGTTTTTATTACACATACCATCCTACTCTTTATTGTAACTTTTTAACCATCATCAAACAACGTATTCTGCAAGAGAAAAATTACGGCTTAAATTAAAACAAGTAGCGAAAACACAGGGCCAGCAAGATGTCATCATCAATTAAAGTGGCTGTTAGGGTTCGACCCTTTAATACAAGGTAAAATATTTATATAAAAATATGACAAATCATTTCAAATGGTATGGATGTATGGGAATGAAAATGTTTATTCAATAGGATTACGAAATTAAAACAAAAAAAATTTTTTTTGGAAGATAATAATGTATGCAGATACAAATTAACATGTAGTTAGATACGTAGGTATGAGCGTACATACAGATAAATTCATTCGTGAATGTAGGTACAAAACAGTAAAAGATATTTTTCATTACACTTTGAATGCCTTTACTACATTCATGCCTACGTTTGAGAAAAACAATCAAATCTGTTGTTTTGTTAAAACTGCATGATTATGTACATACATACATACATATTTTTCGTAAGTTCATAGGTAATTAACTAAAATTTTTGTAATTATATTAAATTCATTTTCACAAATTGTTAATTGAATATCAAATATAAAAAGTAGGACTTAAATTTTAACGCCAAATCGCACGGCTTTACAATACAAGTTCGGACAGACAGTGGTAAACTGAAAAATCTTAGGGTCTTAATATGTAATTTAAAATGTTTTTTATTTTGTTTGCTTTTGATTTACAAGATGAATTACATACCCATAAAAGATGTGAATGGGAAAAGGAAAGGGCATATTAATGTTAATCGTTTAATCGTTTAGATATGGAAAGCGAACACAATTGTATGTTCCTATACACTACATACATATCTATGTATATACATACATACATACGGATATTTAATTTTAGTTTTTTGTTTGTTTTATGTGATATTATTTAATTTTATTTTTTTTTTTAATGTACCTATTTTGTTTACTTAAATTTTTCTTTCTCTTTAATTTTATTTGTTTTTATTAATTTTCTATTTTTATAAATTACTTTTTTGCAGAAACTATTTTTTACCTTTTGTTTCTAAACCGCCTATGGATTATTAAAGAATTAATTTTTATTGTAAATCAAAATTTCCCAGCGATATATGAACTGTTATATATGAAAGTGGTATAAGTTCCCGGTACCATCTTACTGAAATTACCACTAACTTATTTTAAATAAAAATGGACTTATACCACTTTCAAATATAACAACTCATTTATAAGTTCTATCAACTGTGTACGCACACTTTTGGAAAGTGTTTTGTATTGCTTTGCTAAAAGAAAGGCCTATTATTTATTGTTTTTAAATTAATTAAGTATAATAATTGTATTTTAAAAAAGTAGAGCAGAATAATATGAAAAGGTTTTTTTATTTATTTTACTGTTACAGTATTCAAGCATGACATTATTTGATAAGTGTGTTAATAACATTTGGTTGGTTACCGTAATAATAGCAGCGCGAAAAGTGTACTTACTGTGCATGTAGATAACGGAATTTCATATAAAGCTCCCAGACTATTTCAAGTGTTTTGTTCTATTTTCCTGAAATGATTTTTACAAAACATGACACATTAGAAACCTTTAATTATTTTCAGGGAAGTTGATATGGATGCTCAATGTATTGTGGAAATGGATAACAAGAAAACTCGTTTGCTTAAACCGAAAGTTCAATCAATGCGCGATACTATGTTTCATGATTTTACATTCGATTATTCCTATTGGTCTTTTGACAAAAGTGATAGACATTTTGCAACACAAGAACAAGTTTACAGTGATTTGGGTACAGATGTAATCGATTGTGCTTTTGAAGGTCAGTAAAATAATATATTTTGAGAATAAATTATACCATGCAATAAAAACTTAATTATGTATATGTATGTATGTGTGTTTAGGTTACAATGCCTGTGTATTTGCGTATGGGCAAACAGGCTCGGGTAAAACGTTTACAATGATGGGAACCTGCGATAATCCTGGCCTTATACCACGTATTTGTTCGGAGCTATTTGCACGTATGCGTGTTGGGCAGGAATCGGGCACCAGCTACAAAACACATGCCAGTTATTTGGAAATCTATAATGAACGTGTTAAAGATCTGCTGGGTCCGCAGTCAAGTGGACATGGTCTAAGGGTTCGAGAACACCGGACTTTAGGTCCATACGTGGAAAATTTATCTCAACATTCTGTAGGTGATTTTGAAGAAATCCAAGAATGTATTGCCCGTGGCAATATACAGCGCACAACAGCCAGTACAAATATGAATGACACGAGTAGCAGAAGTCATGCCATATTTACAATAACTTTTGTACAGGCAGGATTTATGAATGACATGCCGAGCGAAACTGTATCGAAAATTCATTTGGTGGACTTGGCGGGAAGGTAAGAAAGCATTAAAATATAATTATCTATACATGATCTATGTATATATAAATTTAGTGAACGAGCAAATGCTACTGGAGCCACCGGTCAACGTTTAAAAGAAGGAGCTCATATTAACAAATCTTTGGTAACATTGGGCAGTGTAATTTCAGCTTTGGCCGAGCAAAGCAATGCCTCTGCCTTAAATACCACAGGTGGAAGCTCTAAACGTGTCTTGTACATACCCTATCGGGATTCCATATTAACCTGGTTGCTAAAAGACAGTTTAGGTGGTAACAGCAAAACTATTATGATTGCAGCCCTCTCACCCGCCGACTGCAACTACAGTGAAACTTTAAGTACCTTGCGTTATGCCAATCGAGCCAAGAATATCATTAACAAGCCAACAATTAACGAAGATCCAAATGTCAAACTCATACGTGAATTGCGTGATGAAATCAATAAACTTAAGGCCATGTTAAGTGGAGATATTGTAAGTGTTATAAATAGTTGATATACATACATACGAATGAATAGAAGTAATTAAAATTTTCTTCAACAGCATCCCTTGCAACCTTCAATTAAAATGTTGGAGGATTTACAAAAAAAAGAAGCCCAAGAAAAACATCTGACCGAAGAATGGACCGAAAAATGGAAAGAAGCCCAATCCATACTTCAAGAACAAAAGAGTTTGGGCTTAAGAAAATCTGGCGTTGGGGTCGTATTAGACTCCGAAATGCCTCATCTTATAGGAATTCATAATGATATTACGACAGGTGTTACTTTATACAGCTTGAAAGAAGGTGAAACATTTATAGGTACCGATGAGGCTGAATTACCAACCGACATAGAATTAAGCGGTGATGGCATACGACCCCAACACTGTAGTATCGTTCTCAAAGATGGCATCTGCACATTACATCCTAAACCTTTGGCTCAATGTTGGCTAAATGCGAATTTAATCGATGAACCAACAAATATATCTCAGGGTGACATTATTTTATTAGGACGCACGAATATTTTTCGTTTCAACAATCCCACAGAAGCAGCTAGACTACGAAAAGAATATAGCCGTTCTCAATTAGACATGTCGAGATTGTCATTAATAACATCCTCACGTGAAAATCTGCTAACATCCAGTTTTTGTTTGGATGAAGAGGCTTCTTCTTTAAATAATAGCATGATTTCATCACCTGTAAAACGTAGCGAAAAACAATATTACCCCACAAAGCCCATGTCGCGTGACGATCCTGAATTACAAGATGAAAATCGAAAAATACTAGAGACTATAGAGAATGCCTTAAAGCAACTAAATATTGTAAGTAAAGTGCGGCATGCAAGTACAAATATATTAATTTTTAATGAGTGATTTATAGGAACGAGTTCAAATGCATGATCAATACAAGATTAAGGTGCACAATTTAACCGAAGAACTAAAACGGTTGGAAAAAGAAGAATATGATAGTTTGGAGCTGTTACGTTGTCGCGAAGAGGAACTAATGGCTAGAAAAGACATGTTGCTATGGGAGAAGAATAATGAAAAAGTGCAGGTAAAAAACAAAGCTTGTGCTTGTTTGGATATTTGCTAAGATTGTGCTGAATAACTTTGTTTTGTTATTGTTTACTTTTAGACTGATATTGTGTGCAGACAGATCTCAGCTTTGCAAACCCAGCTCGATTCTAAAAAACGAGATTTTTCCGAGTATGTTGCTAAGGAGCTGCAAGAATTGCAAGATTGTGGGAAATTAGATGAGGTATGCGATTAAACATTTAAAATCAGATTAACATGATAAATTCTACTATTTCAAACTAATTTCTCTTTAGATTGATATTAAAGTGGATCCTTCAATTCCTTTGACAGACGATCTGCTGTTACTCGCAGCCGAATCATTAGATTTATTCGCATCCCAATTTATTAAAGACACAGTTAAGAAAAACGTAAGTTTATGCTAATAAATTATTAATTTCGATGCGAGATTACGTTAAAATATTCTTTCAGAATGAAGATATTCATCGTCTAGATGAGCAGGTGACTGAAAAAGAACGCGTATTAAAGGCCAGTACCACAAAAATAGCACAAGTTGATGAAAATTTGTTACAAATTGAAGAGCAGTTAGAGGAATTGCGTTTGCAGCGCTTGCAAAAGGAAGCTGACAATAACGATTTACTGTTAAAGAAAGAAACGTAAGAAAGTAAAATACACAAATTAGAGAACGAAAAATATAAAACGATGAATGTTTTCTATTTAAAATAAATTTAAATGATCAACGTTAACAATTTAAAATCTTTTTGATTTTAATTCTCATTTGCAGTTTGAAACTAAATCTAAATAAAAAGGCCACAATCGATATGAATGTCCAGACAGAAAATGATATTTCATCTAGGACTGATACTTATGAAACCACCTGTGATACTTTTCATACAGCTCAAACTAATTGCTCCAATCTAAGTTCACCAACCATAGCTGAAGATGAAATCACACCTTTGAGTAGTTGTACCTTATCTTCGGGCGAAATATACGATGACGATGACAATAATGGCAATGAAGATGATGACGATACAATTTCGGATGGTATGCGAAAATCAAAATCATCACCATCCTCTTCATTGACAGACACACACTCGAATTTAAAAACTGGCAGCATTAAGAAAAACTCGAATGTACCAAATCCGGTGATGAGTGATAGCGGTGTTTGCCTGGATACGGTTAAATCTTTCAGTCACAGTCATACTAATGACTTGACAGCCTCAACTAATACTCCCCTGGATAGTGATAATGGTTTGCATGGTATTTGCAATTCAGATGAAGAGACAGCCTCGTGTTCGTCTTGTGAAATTAGTGCTAATTCGGAGAATATGCAATCTCATTGTCCCATGCATAGTTTACGCCGTAAAATAGCTGCCCAAAAAGCTCTTATCATGAAGAATCTCGAAATGAATGTCAACAAGGCTATGCTGGACGAACAGATTGCCGAACTGCAAGAGTTACAAAAACGTTATATTAAAATTGAAAAGCATATTCTTGAATCTGGACAGCATACAGCTGATGATCATCGTTTATGTTGTCAAACAAATACTGAAGAGCTAGAATATGATAATGAAGAAGGCGTAGAATCGTCAGCAAACTATAAAGACATGACAACTGAAATTGATGATCCCAATTGTATGCCGAATATGACCAATTCATGGCCTTCAAGTAGAGATTTTTGTAAGTGTAAGTGTAAAGTGAGACATATATGCATATGTATGCTTGTATGTTATTTATGTAAATGTGTAAATATATTTGAGTTTTTTGTTTGTTTTTAGCTGATAATGAACATGCTATTACTATACCAACATTTGTAATACGTGGGGCTGGTAAACAAACCCATTATGAATATGAGATCCGTATAATATTGCCAGATGGCAAATTAAACATTTTGCGTCGTTATAGCCGCTTTAGGGAATTACATATGAGTATGAAAAATATATATGGAGCCAAGGTAAATATAACATTTAAAATTTTTTAATTAAACAAAAATAATAGTAATTAAATAAAGTGTAAAATAAATCAGTGCCTATAATATAAGATAAAATTTGTAATCTGGGTCAGATTACAGCATTCCTTGCCGATTGAAATTTCCATTTTAATTGCATTCAGATTTTGAGCAATATCTTATGCCTTAAATTATTTCTTTTTTTGTAGATTGCTGCCCTACCATTTCCACGTCGGGAACTCTTCTCTTCCAATAGCGAAACAGTAGCTAAACATCGCAGGCGTTTACTTGAACTATATTTGCGTCGACTCTTTGTGGTATGTTCCCGCATACCACAAAGTCCTATTTATGAAGGAGTAGGTGGGCCCGGTCTGACGCGAGCCTCTTTAGCCCAATTTTCGCCTTTCTTCAAGAAGGGTCTTTTCGAGAACGGCAGGCACGGGACGGGATAATAGTTACCCTACTGCTAAATTATCTCTTACCTACAGTGTGTCTTTTAATATATTTTTATTATTTATTAAGTTACATGTCACAATCATGATAATATGTCCTGAAATCTGGAGGCATTAGCTACATACATACACGAGAACAAACTCAATTATTAAACTATTGTTTAAATACATTTCAAAACAGCCTTCCATAATTAAATTGTAAGTACAAGCTTAATTTTTTGTATCATTTGTCTTAATATTATAACAAAATATGTTTTTGCTTGTTTTATTTTCTAATTAAATATAAAATTTCTGTTTTGTTTTGGTAAAATGTTTTTCAAAGAATTTAATTGTATTTAAATATTATCTATTGTTAAATGGCCTTTTTTTTATAACTAAATTGATTTTATTTTTATTTTCTGCTTTAAATATGAAACACTCTAAGTCTCTAAAAAATATTTTATGAGTCTCAATTTTAATCTCAATATTTTTTTTTTTTTAATTTTCTTTTGTAGCACATTATCTATTATTATTAGTAATTACTTGTTTTTAAATTTTATTCTCGGAAACTGTTGATTTCGTCTCTATGCTATTAATTTTTTTTTAACCAGTTGCCTTTTTGACAAAGACTTTTTGTTTCAATAATCGTTATAAAATAGTTATTTAATTAAGAAGTGCCTAAATTGTAACAGCCCAAAGGTTTATTAAACAAATTTCTCAAAGGTAACTTCCCTAAAAAAACCCTTATTTTTTATGACTTTTGGCCATAGGAATCTCATTAATTTAAAAACAAAATTATGAGCTCTTTTACGTTGTAGAGGCACCTCTGATATTTTTCGTTTAAATCCATTTATAGTCTTGAGTTCTTCTCATCGAAGCAAACCCACTCCTCTCTTGCAACATTTGATATTAAAATGTGTTAAACATTCTATTCGATTAAAAATCAAGTGCAATTTAATAAAATTGCAGTGAGTTTGTAGTTTCAACAATTGTTTTTGAGAACTTTTTTTTTATAAAAAAGATCTTTTAAGACAATGTAATAAAAAATTAAAAAATAAATCACTTGGTAGCTTTCTTTTGAAGCCTGGCTTACTTATAATAAAAATAGTAGTTTTTATTATTCTTAAAATACTAACACTTATAAATTGTAGTGATGTAACTAAAAAAAAAACAAACAATTTAAAAATGGCTTAACAGTAAAGCCCTAAAAGAGCTCTTTACTGGCTAATCTATACTGGCTACACTTGCCTTAAACTAATAATTATATTTAATTAATTTAAAACAAAACAATTGACAGTTACCGTGAATATCAATACCCAATGTACCTGATAAATTTCTGTCATTAGACTTCTTTTATTAGTGTTATCCTAGTGCTATAATAGACAGATCGGGTTACAAATAAATTACAATTTCTTATTAAACTTCTTTAACTTTAATTAATTTTTTTAGTTATTAAAATGCATATACCTCTTTATATGTTTAAATTTATATAAGCTTATTTTCCAAAAGTTAAGACATTATTGCTTAAAATTACTAATTTAACGACAAAAACCCTCTATGGATAAATCCCATTTTACAAGCATATTCACTTAAAACTAAACAAAATTATTTACACACACATACATATTTAATTTTTCAAAATATGTACAAACATAAGTATATTGTTGTGCTACCTATTACTACTACATACAAACTATTGTTATTAAATTATTCCAGTAGTCTAAACTCTTATATTATACTTAGATAAATTAAAGTTTTCTTGAGGTACAAACAAATTATTTATCATACGTAACGTAACATTTTTGTATTAATTTACTTTCTGTTTGCTTATAAATAGCGCTGGGTTATATAAAACTTTGTATTAAAAATCAAAACCTCTTAAACACCCCTATTAAAGTAATTTTTTTTAGAAATCTTATTACATATATGTACAATTACGTAATGTTAATGCTTAAAAAGAACTTTAAATAGAAGTTTTAAAAATAGCCTTTACCAAAGTAATTGAAACTTAAAATTATGTAATTAATTTTTTTAATTAATTTTTATTGAAATTAAACCATCAAAATTTGGCTTACTGTTTTTCTTCTCATAAAATTTTCCTTGATGTGTTTGTGCTTTTTGCATCCATTTTTTTTTGTCATGATAAATAAAATTGTTATTGTCCTTAGCACCTTAAAAAAAATCTTACTCATTATAAAAATTAAAAAAAAACCAACATTTGACAATAGTTAAATATTAAATGAAATATATAAAATAATTTTTTTATCATGTAATTTTTTATTTAATTTTTTTTTAATTAAATAATTTATATTTTTTAACACAGTTTTGTTAAAATGTATATAGAATCTATATAGACCACTGAGAAAATAGGTAGGATGAAAGTTTAGCAGTAGATGAATATATTTTTTTATATTAGATATTTTTTTCTCTTAGTAATTTTAAGTAATAAAATATAAAGTAGTTAGATTATTATATAATTTTATAGATTAAAAAAGAAATAATTAATTTTATTTAATTTTCTTTACAATTATAGACTAATGTGTTTTTTATACGAAACGCACAATCCAAACGGCTAAGAAATTTTTTAAAAATTTTCTTAGACGATTGGATTATTCGCTACCTATAATCAATCAAATTCACTAAAGAAAAAAAAAATATGATTGATTTAGAAAATTATTTTTTTAATAAATTTTATTTGAAGGAATATAACAGTAAATATTTATAAATTAAAAAAATATATATATAAATATAGGTAGAGTAGTAATAATTATAAAATGTGATACACAAATTACAATCCAATAACTATTAATATAAAAGCCAGTAATAAATTTAATCAAACAAAATGTTATATATAAAATACATACTAACGAAATTCTAATACTAAAACTGAAAGCGCTCGCTTGATTTCCTCTTTTGACCAACAATAATAAAATTATTACTAAAGAATACTGTAAAACCAATTAAACAAAAAAATAATTAGCAAATATTGAGCCCAAGGGCTGTTGAATTAAGTTTGAATCTCTAAAGCTGCCCATGCATCTGCAATATTATTAAGCAATACTTATTACTGCAACGGAATGTTATTCAAAATAAAAAATTTTGAAATTTTAAAATTATTTAAATAATTTAAAAACTTTTAAGGCATTTTGCAAGACATGCATGCAAATTATATGAATTTTGGTACCTTAAATAACTATTTCTGTACACAGTTAAATTCATATGGATTTAATAATATTGTGGAATATTTTGGCCGCTTAATGTTAAGATTTGATTTATTGAACAAGTATTAATTTAAAATTATTATATTTTTAATGCTCATGTATACTAAGCTTTTTTAGTTTATATAGAATAAAAAAAAATTCAAACACACAAAGAAAATATCATTAAAATATCATTAATGTTGAAAGCTACGGTCACATTACACAAATATTTGCCGAAATAAGCATAACCATTACTTTTTATCAAATATTTTTATAGTCAAACATGACTTGTTCTACATAAAATTAATGTTAATAATATAAAAATGCAAGTATATTGTGTTTAAATAAAAGAGGTTATGCTAATTTCGACAACTATTTGGCTACTGTGACCGTAACTTAAGTAATTTACAGTTTTGTATGCTTCCATCAAAATATTTTCTCTCTTATGCAAAAAAAACTTTATGAAAAAATTTCGATAACGTTTACTTTAAAGTCTGCGTTAATTTTTTTTAATGAAAACGTTAAAGTGCAATATTCATAGCAATTGATATGTTTTTTTTTATATTTTCTATTTATAAATAATAATTATTTTATGAATATTCTTTGCTTACAACTTACATTAGGGTTGGTATATTCTTAATTACATTTATTTAAATTCGAATAATATACGTTACAAAAATTGAAAAGAAAATTTCTTAATTTTAAGCTGTTTTTACTAATAAAGAACTTTTCCTTTTTGATAAAAAAAAAATAAATAATTTTCTAAAAAGTTTGTTTTATTTAAATCGAGTGCATTTTCTATATGGCAATAGTATTGAGAAACAAGCCTGCCAGCTTGTAGGAATGTATTATTTAAATACCAAATAATTTAAGAGAGAGACCGCTTTGCAATAAAATTTACTTTACCTAAGCAGCCTGCTTACTAATCTGTCATAAGCATGAATTGGCACACTGCTAGATAGCAGATAACGGTTATTTTATATGGCTGCCATACTTACACTTGCATTGAATCCTTTGAAATAAACAGGTTTTTTTAAGTTTAAACTTTTTTTATATTGTTTATTACAGTTTGCAAGATTTGTGTGGTTTTTTATCAACAAATAAATGTTAGATTTGTATATGTACGAATAAAATACATACATAATTACCTTAAGCAGCTTTGTTAATTTAATGTACATACAATATATATTTTTTTTTTAATTTTTTTTTTTAACATTTTGTATATAAGTAAGATCTGTGATTCATATTAATAACAAGTTTAACAATAATTTGTGTTTACTTCATTCATTTTTGTTTTCAATTTTAAATTAAAATTAAAAATATAAAATTGTTATTAATGAATGAATTAGTTTTTGGTACACTTAGACCACAACAGTAGAACCTCATTAATAAATAAAACTAAATTAGGGAAAAATAATAATAATAGTTAAAACACACAAAATATTATAATAATAATGAATGAATGAAATTAAAACACATTTGGGATTTAGCATTGACTAGTTAAAAATAAAAGAACAAAATATGTAACTAAAACATAAATTATTAAAATTAATTGCAAATTAAAAAAAAAAAAATAATAATAAACTAAATTATTTTAGATTCAGCGTTTAAAAAAAAAGTGTCTTATATCAAAACTTGGTATTAAATTTCTGGGTGCAACAAAATTTGTTGAAATTAATGTACTATTGCGTTTAAAATTATTTGTTTTTTTTTTTATATGTTTGTCTAAACAGTTAATAATTAAATTAATATTAAACAGTGCTCAACAACATTGGTAAAATATTGCAAATTTTTAAAAATTTAACAATCGATTTTTTTTTTAAATTGTCGTGTAAAATTCGGCCAAAAGGGCTTATGGTATCCTTTTCCATTTATTTAAATTCTATCAACATAGTTGCCGGGAAATGTACCAAAGCAGCCAGTGCGTTGAGAAGTGCCAACATACCAACCATCATCACATTTTTCTAAAACGTGCACTATATCGCCCTCTTGCAGCTCCAGTTCGTCGGAATTTTGTGGACGGTATTTGTATAAAGCTCGATAGCTTTAAAGTAAAATAAAATGAAATGATAATAAAATTTCAAATTATTATACATAGATATCAAGTAAATTCAACTTACACTAATGGTTCGGAACTAGTATCAACATGTAAAATATCAGTTTTATGAGCATGACGCGTTTCTCTTAATATGGCATTAGGAGGCTGATTACCATTGCGGGTAATTGTATTAAATTCATTATTAATATTTGTGCGTAAAGCATCCAACGATGGGCGAGCATTAACCATATTTACTTGTTGTATGGTTGTTGTTTTGGCCGCTATATCCTCAGCACCAATATCAGTAAGTACCTGTAGTAATATTTTTTATTGCCAAGCGGTCTTATTTTTTGTTATAAATTAATTACCTCTACATATGAAACGGGAAATATGCCTTTACGATTGGCAATTCTACCCTCAAACCAATTATTATCGACTCTACGTGTTAAAGCCACCAGTTCACCTTTGTTTAATGATAACTCTACTCCTGACTGGGCTTGAAAATTGTATTTGGCTCTAGCTTGACCTTCGGAGGGCTTACGGTATGCATTTGTTGGAGGTTGTATAGGGTATATGGTTTCCTTGTTGATTATCTGAAAATAAAATAATTTAATTTTAATTTGCTTGTACCCCGCCGATTGCACTAAAAAGTTCAAGTTTGTTTTTATATGTTTTTTCTACTAACACGAACTCTTTATTATTTGAATTACACTTTTTGAATTTTTCTTTTAATCTATTACAAAATTGCTTTGTTAGTAGTGTGGCAGCTTCGTTTCTAAAAACTTCCGTTAACTTATTACTTCTACTGTTTGGTGTGGCAGCACATTTTCGTTTTGTTTACTTTTCTGTAATCTCGTGCTTTAAGTTGTGAAAATGGTTGATCTGCAAATTCTTTTAATTAAATGGTGAAAATTTGTGGTAAAAATTATAAATGCTAACAAAAAAAAGCTTTAAATCGTGTGATTGAGAGTTAATTATCACAAATTTATTATTTAATCTACTGAATATCATGAAATACAGTGAATTTTTGTGAAGTGCAATGTAGCAACTGGGCGTTAGTGGTAAATATCATAAAACCCTTTCAGAAGTATTCCATGCTTAGGATTACTCCAAAATATTTACAATAACCTGAAATTTATTCAATATAAATAAAATATGTGTGCTTTATGTAATACGCAATACATTAAGGAAAGGAAGTCAAAAAACTATTTCAAAATCACTTAGTGTGCCCCATGAGAACTCAAAATTTCGATTAATGCAATTTTCGCACAGTTCTAGGCCGCTAAAAATATCATTTCCACAATGTTTAAAACGTGATTAAAAGTTTTTCTGTGCAGACACAGTAGTTTTTAAAGAATTTGAAAGATCCCTTTTGTTAATTCGCTTTAAAAAAAAAAATTTTGCAATGCCAAAATGCAGAAAATTCATTAGTATTTTAAAATCTCTAATTTATTTTATGGTAAATTAAAATATTTGCAATTTAAATTTTTTAAGTGTTTTTTATGGTAAATAATAATAAATAAAAATAAATAAAAGTTTAGAATAATAGAATAATTTAAAAAATTAAAAAAATAAAAGTAAATGTGATATGTAAGAAATTGCCAAAATGTTATTGAATACAAAAAAGTGAAAAAAGTTGAAATAATAAATGTTATAAATAACAAGTGGATAAAGCACCGTAAAAGCAACATCAATACGGATTATTTTGAAAAAGTTTTGGTAAGTGAAATTTTTTAATATTTTATTAAATTTAAAATATTTTTAAAGGTAATTTATTATAAAATAAATTTCCTAAATAATTAACATTTAAAGCTAAATTTATAAAAAAAAATTGCTTAATAAGCCCTTATTAAACAAAACGGTTTTTTTTAAATTTATCGACAGGTATATTTTTATACTTTCTATTATAAAAAAAGTTACCAATATAATTGACATATTTTAGTAAAATTAAGAAAATATTCTTAATCTTAATTAAATGTATGATTTAATAGTTCCTAGGTAAAGCTAAAGTTGGTTTCTTTGTAAAAATAACTTTAAAGCAAAAAATTCCTACCAAAGCTTTTAATAAAAGCATACTTCATTTTGATTATGATATTAAAGCCTATAGTTTCCACATATACGAGTAGTTATTAATTAACTCACCTCTACATAATTAGCTGGGAATATACCAATCATGGCATTATGTTCACCTTCATACCAATTTTTATCAATGGCACGTTTTATATAAATGATATCACCCTTTTTAAAGCTCAGTTCTCTGCAAATGATATAAAAGTATTTTTATAAAATTGATTTTTATACTTGCAAACTTGTACTTACTTTGAGTTCTGCGCTTGAAAGTTGTATAAGGCCCTGGCTACCGACTTGATTTGATTTGAGGTTTTCGGCGCCAAATCAGCGGGAAAATCATCATAACGATTTAATGATATTGGAGATTTTTGTGATGGTGTAAAATTGTCCGTGTGTCGACGTGAGTTCATATCTTGTAATTCTTGCAGGTATTTACGACGTCTTTCTTCTTGATACAATTTTTGCATCTGCTCCGCCTGGCGTATGGCTAATTCTTCTTCTGATAATTGATATTTGAATTCTTGGCGTACGGGTGCTTTGAAATGAATATTTACGTCCGATTCATAATAACGATTGGGAGAAACTGTTAAGAAAAATAAAATATATAAAATGTAATTTCATCGTTAACGTTTCAAGTAGATAATGTATATAATAAATGTCTGTAGACATGTATATAAAACATGTATACTACATACATTAATACAAGTATTTATATGTAAAAATAAAACTGAAACAATTTATTTATTTATTGGTCATACAAACGATATGATTTAACTGGTCATTGTTTCTTTCACTGATAAGAATACACTTGGAAATATTTTTTAGTCTGTTATTAGTAAAAAAAATATATACAAAATGTTCAACCTAATTCTATTAGGCGTCATCGACTCAAAACGATATCATGATTGTCGCCAATAATTTGTTAGTACATAAAAATTTTTCCATCAATATTGCCGTGTGTTGACAATAATGTTTTAGGTAACGAGTTGAGGAAAAACCAAATTCATATTTTTTGTTTAAACATTTTTTTTTAAATTTTAATTTATATGATTCATAATGTGTTTTTTAACCAAATTATAATTGAATTGATGTGAATGACGATAAATAGTGATGTTGCTTAGAAATTGATGACAATGTCGATGGCGACGCCTAACGCTTGATGGCTTATAAATTTGGCTGTTTATTATTGTTAAAAAATTTTACATTATTTGAGAAAAGATCAATAATAGCCGTAGTGTTTTACTTCGTTTTATGTTCTTTTCATTTAATTAATAAATTTTCTTTCTCAGCTTATTTAAAAAAGTATTGGTTTATGAAATAGTTCGTGTAGAAGTAGATCCCTCCAGGTTATTTAAATAAAAATTGTTTTTAAATTTTTCGATTAAAATATATTTTTGTCCTCCTTTTTACTTTATTAAATTAAATTAAAAAATAATTTACTTCAGTAGTTGTAAAATTTGCAAGTTTTGTTCATTATGGAATGACCCATATGCATGTGTCCTTGTATTTCAATACAAGAAAAAACACTTTTTTTGCATTAAAAGTTTTATTCTTCTTTTTTTTAATTTCTTATTTAGCTTTCAATCAAACCAATTTATTCTTTTTGACTTATGTCTGTTCCTGCAGGCCGGCAGACAAACAAGTCATTCAGCTAAATGATCATTAACAAATCTGTTCGCTTAATTAGCCATTTGGAGTAAATAAACTTTAAAGTGAAAACAAAACAAAACAAACTTAATTTAAAGTTACTTTCTTTTGTATTTGTAAGTTGTTGTATTTGCTGTGCAGAGCAAAACAAAAAACGTTACGACTGCCTGTTAATAAATTCATCATACACATTTAGCAGCCCAAGACAACTCTCAAGATTTACTTATAAATAAATTGGTTGTGTCTGATGTTGTTGAAAATGATAATAATAATGATGATGATGATGATGATGATGATGATGATGATGATGATGATGATGATGATGATGATGACGTTGACTCTTGAAAAATATAAATTGCTTATTAGTTTTTTTTAATAACTTTTATTTGCTTTTAAATGCGAGCTTCCGATAATAGTTTGTTAACATTGAAATGAATTTGCTGGCACTTCTCGCGTATACAGTTGCAAGTAATTTATTTATTTCAACATAAAATTAATTGTCTGACCAGTTGGTTTTTATGAATGAGTAACTGACAACTAACGACTGAGTGGCCGACTGTTTTTCACTTTGTTTTAATAAATTCTTCTAAGACAAATTTTTATTTGATTTAATGGGCCTTGTAAACAATGATATTTTTTAACAAATCATCGTCATCATCATTTCCTACCAAATTAATTTTATCTCTAACAAATTAATTAAAAGAGAAACTTCTTAGTTTGAGGGGAAAACATACGAGTACTTAGAAGACGTAGGTAAAATGAGTCCCACAACAATTACGAGATTTGTGAAGACCTGTCAGGTGGTCGTAGTGCAATTATAGCCCATAGTACGAATAGTTTGAGTGAAATAGCTAAACTGTGCCAAAGATTTTCTTAAAAAATTTTTGAAAAGTAATAAGAAAAGTTGAAGATCTTCTCAAAATATAGCAAAATGCTTTCTTTTCGATTAATGCATAATATTTACAATATTAAATAAAGTTTTTTTGCCTAATCTTATATCAAAATCGGCACATTCGTTAACGAGTATTTTCAAACGAAATTTTCAAATTATCTCATACGTGTGTCGTTAGATTTTATTTGATATAGAATGCGTTGATAGACTTCACAATAATCAAATTCTCAATAACCGTTCAATCATATTCATCTTTATTCCAATTGGCCTCAGCGACCCCACAACGACGTCATTTTTTATCGTTTATAATAAATCGGCATTACAGTTCTCAATATTATTCTCGCTGACAGTCGAATCTAATTTGTTATTTTTTAAGAACGTTTTGCAAGTGGGTGAAGGTAAATATGCCGAGTTAAATATGTTTTAACGTAACCCCTTACGTTTTTTATGTATTTGAAAAAATCTTTTCAGTATTTATGGCGTATTTATCAAATACGTGTTACGTCATTAAATATTTCTAAATATGTTTTTAGTATTTATGACATATTTATAAATGTGTAAGTGCATAGGTACAAATATGCCTAAGTACTTTGACTTCTCAAGAAGATTACGCGATGGAACACTTATCATTTTAAACAAAAAGGTCGTCTAGATTTGTAATCTAACGCTTAAATAATCAGAAATTACTTTAAATTATTTTTAAAATTTTTTTTGAATTTTAGCGCCTTCCAGACGAACCATAGAAGATTACGGGATGAGGTAGTCTACCGCCCAAATACTCAGAGATTACTTTGAATTATTTTTAAAATTTTCTTGAAATTTCCATATACCCCAGTGCTGTTGCTCTGAGGTTATGATAGTGTTAGGTAGGGTATACAAAATTGTAATTGCTTGGATGTCGACTATGAAAAAAGTGATGTTGGAAAATTGATAGATGTTGGCCAAATGGAATAAGTGAGATTAATTAATTAATTATATCGCCTTAACATTAAATAAATTCTATATTAAAAAAATCTCAATAAATTACATAAAATCATTTAAAATTTGTACATCAACAACAACAAAATAAAGTACTAATTTCTATTCATTAGGTACCCCCTTAGATTAGTGGGCTAACTAATCTCAAAATCTAGAGGTTGCAGGTTCGATTAATGCTTTAAAAAAATCAAAAACAAAAAAACTTCTATTCAAAGATTTTACAACAGGTCTTGGGCTTATAATTACTGTTAAGAAAAAACAAAAAAAAAAAAAAAAATCGTTGTCATGCAACAATTAAAAATGAAAGAAATTTATTTAAAATTTTGAATATGGAGCCTTTAGCTTTTCCTGCTGTTTAGTCCTGTAACCTAGTTAAATTAAATTTGTAAATTTCAAAGTCTCAAAACAGCCAATTGTTTTCCTTTTTATTCAATAATAACAATAAAAATGCTGCACACTTCAGCACTCCTTTTAAATTTAAATTCGAATCAAAACAATCAGATCTTGTTGTAGCCTAAAACTAAACTTATTTAAGACAAGTTTAGTAAATTCTATAAATGCATTTTGCATGCATGTCTACCTTGGATTTTCCCTATTTTTGTGCAAGTGTTATTTTTTTCTGTTCTTTTTGTTTTCTTAAACTGAATCACAAAACTACAACTACTTTAAATACTCGTTTCTTAAGAAATTCAACTGGATTAAGGTAGTAAGCAGTACGGTGCAACTTCAGCTTAAATATTGCTTAAATCTAAGTAATTCTCAAGCTTGATTTACTGTACCTAAACAAAGACTTTGACCCTACTCTAACACAAATAACATCCATTATTGGCTTCAATTTTTTTCTTTTTTAATTCTAGTTTAATTTAAATTCTGTTTTGTTTTCTTTAGTTTAGTATGATTTCTTTATGGTTTTATTATTGTGTTTTTTTATTGCCTTCATACTTTCAATAAACATAAACTGTTTTAGTATTTATTATGCCAGAGTAACTGAAAAAGAGTTTTAATTTCACTTTCACTAACAAATTACCGCAAGTCTTTTATTTTCATATTTTTTAATGACATTTTCTTTTATTTTTATTTTTGTAATTCAATTTATTTTTTAATATTTTCACTAAATGAATGAAATGTGTATAAGCTTATGTGTAGGCTTATGTGTGTGTTTACTTTTTCTAAGGAATTTATTAAGAATTTAATATTTAATTACGTTTATTTTTATTAAAGCCCTAACGAATACCTATACATACATACTTTGTTTATCTTTTTAGGTTTTTTTTTTTTTTTTAAAACACAAAATATCTTTTAGTTGACTGTTAAAGTTACAAACTAACAACTTTTAGTTATTTATTTAACTGTTTTAAAGGTAATAATTACACACTATATATAAAACTGTTTGTATGTATTTATTTATTTGTTTTTTATCGTCACGAAAACTTTCAACATTACGCGTTTGTTTGCTACTTAAAACAGAAAAGAAAAATTTTATTTTGATTTTAAACGTCTAGAAAGCAAGTTTACTACTCAACAGATCAATTTGTACTGAACGATCTGGCATAGATAACTGGCCTTAACACTGTCATGTGCTTGGTCGTGAATTTTTGAGCTAAAGTTTATTTTCTGTTTATTACAATTTAAGCACAAGCTCTCTCTCTCTCTCTCTCTTTCTCTTTTAAAGCAGGGTTCGGATATACACAAATGGAGCTCTTCTGTCAATAATTTTTAAAATTTTTGTTTTACGAATTCTATTAAAACCATTTAAAACTTATTTTATTGATTTTTTTTTTAAACATTTTTGTATGAGCATAAAGTTAATCATGGTTTCCAATATCTCTTAATAAACACCCCATTTTTATTATTATGATAAGTTCACTGTGCAAGTTTTATTCTTCGAATGAAGCCAATCGTCTTGTTCAGTGACAGCTTTTCTACCTTTCTAGGAGTTAACAGGAAGTTTCCCAGAAGTCTTGCTTTACACAAGACCCTAAGGTCATGTAAAACACAAAACCTGCATTGGCTTGTCCAAATATTTTCTATTTCACACTATAATACCCGGTAAATCATATCGTTAGGAGTTTTAGGTCACTTTTGTTGTACCTCCATGGCATGATCCCAGCAAAAAAATCTTGATTTTGAAAGAATAGTCAAAATTCGAAGCAATGTATAAGTGAGTGAAGATAAATCTGCCGAGTTAAATATTTTCACTATTTATGACAGTGCATGGGTACAAATATGCATAAATACGTTGACTTCTCACAAAGATTAAGGGATGGGACTTATATCATTTTAAGGGGTAGGTAGTCTAGATTTGTAATCTATCACCCAAATACTTTGAAGTTACTTTGGACTATTTTTAAAAATTTTTTTAAAATTTTCATATACCCCAGTGCTGTTGCTTTCAGGAATTTTAGTGACTTGCGGACGAACCATAGAAAATTACAAGATGGGACACATATCATTCTAAAGGGGAGGTTATCTAAACTTGTAATCTACCACCCAAATACTTTGAAGTTACTTTGGACTATTTTTAAAATTTTTTCGAAATTTCCATATACTCCAGTACTGTTGTTCTTAAGGACTTGGGCAGCTTCCGTTTTGCATCATAAAATAAAAACTACAAAATTTTCCGAAATTTCAAAAAATTTTCAAAGTAACTTCTGAGTATTTGGGCGGTAGATGACAAATCTAGACGATCTTTCCTTTAAAATTATTTGTGCCCTATCCCGTAATCTTCAATGGTTCGTCCGGAAGGTGCTAAAATCCCTGGAAGAAACAGCACTGAGGTATATTCAAAAATTTGTTTTAAATAATTTAAAGTAATTTCTAATTATTTAAGCGTTAGATTACAAGTCTAGACGACCTTTTCTTTGAAATGATAAGTGTTCCATCTCGTATTTAGGCAAATATTCCCATGCACTTATATTTCTCCTAATCATATTTATATTTAACTCGGCATATTTATTTTCACTCAGTTGGGACATTTCCCAATTGGTGACTGTGGTAACTCGTAATTGGACGATAGGCAAACACACCAGGAAGCATGACTCTGCCCTTCAACGAAAACTGCCACAGCTGCCGGTCGCCCTAGAGTAAGAAGATGGTCTTTCACCTTCTGCCCGGCTCTTATGGCTTCGAGACACAGAATTCTCCTTGCACATCTGATTTATCGAGATCGCAGCTGTGCCGAGCATTTGATTGATATTTTGTTTTACACATAATTGTCATGGATCTTTCTATCGTAATTAAAATTATTAAGATCGCATCTAGACCATCTAGACCAAAAACAATAAAAAGAGTTTTTGCATAAGTTTAGATGTGACGTTTAACTAGGCAACAGAATTTTGTAAGCAAAGAAATAACCTGCTGAATTCTTACTCTTGTTTTCTATTAAATATTTAGTATTGGTTGGCCAACCAAGCTTTCAAATACCGCCGAATTTGACTTGGAAAATAAGAGTGAAAGTGTCCTAAAGCAAGTCAAATACACAATATCCTAACGCAAGTTAAACTCATTATTTATCACCACTAGAAACAGATAAATCTTAATTTTTTATATCAATTAATAATTTAAATATGAAATTTTATTAAATTAAAGCAACATTCTTTCTCTCTTTTCACTTTTTCACACAAATAATTATTTCTTCAGTTACGTTTGCTACTACTTTTTTACTGCATTGTGCATAAATAACTAAATGAAAAAAGAAAGAAAATACTTTTTTTTTAAATTTTTAGAATTTATGTTACATACATGCATTCCTAGTTTGTCTCATTACTAATGGAAGTGCTGTCTTGATGGCATTTTGATTTGCCAAATAGGCTTGCCTTTCACTTGGTTGGGGTGTGAATGGAAGATTACGCTGACCTGTTCTAATATCAACGTCATATGTTGTGTATTCTGGTATTAAAGCCGATGAACTACGTGATTTATGTGGATCTCTATAGACCCACAGTAGTTTGCCGCAATTTGTTATGTCACAGTAGGCACTATAGTTTTTATTAAATTCAAATGAACGTGCTGGATGATGCAAATACTCGGGTCCCTTTTGTGTGTAATTAGAATTAATTATTCCTATTGTTTGTGGAGCAACGTTAGCAGCAGAGCTGGGTAGTCTATGTGTTAATGTTGTTTCCCCATACATCTCTGTATGTTGTTGGTAGTTCGGATTCTGTTTATTATTGTTATACATTTCAATGATTTTTATTTTTGTTTAAATATTTTTTTTATTAATCAATTAAACAAGTTAGAACTAGATATTTACATACGTATGTACGTATCTAGTTAGAAAACAACTTAGCGTTGCGCTTTGTTTATTTTCCACGTTTGTTTTTATATTGTGACTAAAAGGTAACATAGTAACGCTCTTGTTAGCTAGTTTACCTTATTACGCGGCTGCCATTGAAGATGGCATGCGCAGTTCAAACACATACAATAGTTTTCAAAAAGAAATACAGATCAATGCTTGATTGACTCATTGATTTAGTATATTGATTTGCAGTATGCAGTAGTGTTTTGCTTAAGAAAGAAAACTAGCATAAGCTAAGGCCTACTTTTCTAACAAACACACTATCAGTTACGACATCTAAACGTTACAACATGTAAAAGATATGAATGAACGGAATGGAATGGTATGTACTGAGTGTTAGCCCATTGATTTACATTTTACTTCAAACGAAACCAGCAGTTGGCCTTTAAAATTATAATTTTCAAATAACAAAGTTTCGTCTTAAAAGCATTTTCACTTGGTAGATAAATAAACTCACCTGCTCTCTGCTCTAGTAAGGTACCTTTTTGTGGTGGTGGTGGTAGTTGTGGGGTCGAAAAATCATAATCTGTGTTTTATGCCAAACATAATTTTGAAATTTGTTTTACCAATTTTAAGCGTGTATTCAAAGGAGTACATAGAGAAAAGTTTAAAAAGTTTGTGTAGGTTTCAACAGCATGTAAAGAAAGAAAGAAAAAAAAACTTAAAATTTAGTGGAGAAAGCCTTGATTGTTAAAAACAATTAACTCATGATTATTTATTTCCCTTGCCCTGGCATGTGTTAATATGCTTCATGTCGAGTTTAAGTTTCAGTTTGTTAAGATGATTTCAAGGAAAGTTAATGAGATTTAAGAATTAATTTATGCATAAAGAACCTTGAAATGTTACGGCATGTCCTCGTTTGGGAGTCAAAGGAGACCATTGTAGTCGGGGCAACTGTTTCGTTTTTGTTTCAGCTCCATCAGGCACATAACGTGCTTTGGGCGTATGAATTTTAGGATCGAATTTTTGGTTAGCAAAAATATCTTGTGATTGTTTCTGATGAATGCATTTAGATGACTTCGATTTATGGGTAGCATGTACACACGAAGTGGTTCTCTTTGGTTTGTTGGTTACAACACATTCAACGATTTTGTTGTGAGTTGGACTGGGATAACGATGGGCAATCCAATCAGCATTTAAATATTGGGGTATATAATCTTTGGGGTCCCTTATATCAGGCGAAGACTGTGACAGTTGGCTTTGTGTATCATGGCAGTGCTGATTTTCATAGCGCACTTTTAAACGTTCCACTATGCCACTACTGCTGCTGAGACTTCTGGTGGGACTTGCCGCTCTTTCCTGTTTGTTTTGCATGCAGCCCAATGCAGCAGTTTTACTTATGCGATCAATGTGTGGCATTAGTCGGTTAGTTATGGGCGTGGGCGACAGCATTACACGTTTGCGTGGCCTTCTAGATTCCGTTTCTTCTTTAATGGGTTTTAGCAATTTATTTTGTATCTCAAACTTATGGGTTATCCAAGATACATCGCCATTATTTAAGATGTCTTTTGACTCTGAACTAATGTTATTGACTTCAGGGTCGCTGCGCACCTTTCTCAGCTTACTTAGCCCAAAAAAATGATTGTGTTTTACATTTTCACAACCCAAACTCTCAAATTTATCTCGTATTTTTTGCACTTCTCCTGTATTTACACGTTGCAAATAGGAAGAGCATTGCGATTGTGGTGAAGCACTGCGTGAACGACAATAAGTCTCGAAAAAATCCAAACTACTGTAAGGAGAATAATCCTCAGAATGTTCATAAGTTTCGCTGACATCATCATGACACTCATCTGGTGGTTTTTGTTGGGGTGACATCATGTGAAAATTTATACGTGAAGAATTTTTTTCACCAAAAATGCCGCTTAAATCAGTTAAAGAGTTGCTTAATTCTTTATGCTGATTTTGCGCTCGATAACGTTTTAAACGCATCTTTTCTTCAATTAATTTCATTACTTCATCCTCATCAGGTGAGGAGTCTTCACGAGGAATATAAATTGTTTTCGAAGGCGTCTCATATTTGCGTTCTTCAAAATATTTAATTTTCTCAAAAATATCTTTGTTAACTTTAAAAGATTCCGAGCCTATTGGCTGAAAGCCGCCAATGGTTTCATTGTAATCCATTTTAGGAGCTGGTGGAATTTCAGGAGCCTCTTGACTATCTTTTGCTTTTACTTTTTGTTGCTCTTTTGCTTTGCTCACGGTATCACTGTCATGTTTCTTTAAATTAATGCTGGTTAAAGCGTTTTTCTTCTTTATTATTGAATCCAACAGCTCATCTCTAGTTATAGAAGATTTACAACGTACTCGTAGAGCCTGACAAGCCAATGGCATAGTATTGTGCTGCACTGTTACCACAAACTTTTCATCATCTTTTTCTGGGCACTGACTGTGTTGTTCGTGAGAGTAGATATCGTTAAGTTGCTGATTAATCTTTTGCATCTGATCACTGGGTAAAGCTTTAACTAATTGTTCACTAAAGTGAGTTTCTGCCACAGGTGAACAGTCACGTTCATCTAACTCATTTTTTTGGCTGTGAGCCACATCAGCCACTGCGTTACGCCGCCAGTACTTCATGTTGCCACACAGTTTATTATTTTTCTCAATAAAGTCTTGCAAAAAGTTAATGCTTTCGAAGTTTTCTCTTAGATCTTCTACAGATTTTTCACGGGAATTCAAACCTACATCATGCTCTCTGCGCCACTTTACATCATCAACATCTTTAGGCAAAAACAAAAATTTTTGCGCCTGTTGCTCCTGTTTCAGTTTGTTCACCAAATAGTGCAATTCTTTTTCTGCTTTTTCATGCAAACGCACTTGACGCCATTCTTCATAATCTAAAAGATCACTTTCTTTGCGTATGGGCTTGAAATTGGTTTTCGAAGTGGATTTTTCTAATTGACCTACTCTCTCCAGAGTGCTGTAGAAACGATTTAGCTCTGCAAAACGTTCTGAGTTGTGCAGGTAACGGCAAGTGGGACTATGGCGATCATTGGATGCCAGCGAAGTGGCACTGTGTGCAAATTCATCGCATAAGTAGAGACCGCGCAGTGAGCGATCTTCAGCACTGGACATGCTACTGGCACGTATGACCTTGTTAGTTTGATTTGAACGACAGCTATCAATTTTGCGACGGGAGGGTGACCGCACATTACGCATTAAATTAGGTGGTACACGCACTTCTCTGGTGGGCGAGAATTCCTTTTCCACTTTATTTATGCTGCCTTCAGAAGCCTCAATATAACCAGAATCTCCTGTAAGAGTCAGGTTGCTTTCATTCGACTGCAAACGATTGCGACATGGACTTAGACTTCTAGATTTGTGAACAGTTACATTGGCCGCATAGACAGCCAAAGGCTTTTTGAGACCAGCATAAGGCAAAGAGGCTGATTGTTGTGTGTTAAAGTCATTCCAAAAATGAGTCTTATCACGCACAGTATCGTAGGCTTCTTCAAGCTTCTTACTGGAATTTGTATCTGTAGCAGTAGCAGTAGCAGCATATTTTCTCTCTGCAGTGATTTTTGGGCGTTTGGGTTCTCTTTTAGCGGCATTCAATTTCTTGCATTTAATTTTGTCTTTTGTCAATTTTTTACAAACGTTTGAGGCGGATGGCAGCTTTGCTGAAGTTTTATTCACTTTTACAAGTGGTGTCACATTTGAGGGAGGTTGCTCCAAAGAAAATGTAGAATTACTTGCTGCTAAACTGACATTTGAATTGGTTTTAGCTACAGGCTTTTGCACTTTAGGTTTTTTCTCTGGACATGCCAGCCATTCTGTATAACTGTAATGACTTGCGTCGGGAAAGTATATGGTTTGTGTGGAAGCTTGCGTGTTATAGAAATGAGCTTGACTACGACAACCAGTGCAAAAACGTGGAACTGAACGACTGCGCAGTTGTACTGCGCAGGCTGCTAGCGTGCGTACAGCTTTCTTAACATCTTGCGGCGATTTTAAAGCAGGATCTCGTAAAATATTAGTGCTGGCCTCGAAAGTGTAACGACTTAAAGGCAAAGAATTTTCTAAACGCTTTTTTTCTTCAGCAAAAGTACGTTCTTTGGAAACAGATCTGCCAAAAGCTACTGGACTACGACTAGTATGTCTTTTGGTGATCACTTGTGTTTGCTTTCTAACAGGACTAATGGCACGAGAAAATGTTTGTTTTCTAAACATTGTTAGCTTGTTATCTGAAGGTCGGGAAGACACCGCACCAGCTGATTTTGAACGACATAAAGGAGTTTTGCGTGTACTCTTGCGCACAGTTGTTAATGTGCCATATTTATTTGCAGCTCCCAAAATGGGACTTTCGGGACTTTGAAAACATTTTTCATGCCTAGAGGAAGAACTACTAGGCAAAGGTATTCCTTTAGAGGATTTCGATTTAATTGTAGATTTACGATTTGGTGGCACTGGCGGTGTATTATTGACTTTTGTCTTTTTTGTGTCTAGCGCTATAAATGATGGTAGTTTTTTTGGAATTTCAGGAAACATTTTAATTTCAATTTCCTTAACGTAGCAAAGAAAAATATATTTTGAATCAATAACAATTCGTAGAGAAATTGTAAGTGCATTTCGGTAACTATTTATTGCTGGTGATAACAAATTTTCCAACGTTGGTGATTTAACTGTGTTTACACTAAAATAGATTTGTTTAGCAATTAAATGTTGCTTTGCCAACTCAAGTGATCGAAGTGTATGTGTGTGTGTGTTTTCGATCTTTACAACTGCCTTTAGAAACTATTTTTATTAGAAAAATTGTGCGAGTTCAGTTTTATTTTATTTGCTTGTGGGTTTTCTAAGGCACTAGACGTTATTTTAGTAGACACTTAAGTGAATAGTTACTGCTTATGACTACAATTTTTATTAGAAAAGAAAAATTTAGAATTTTTGCAACATTAATTTAAGACAGTGAGGAGAAAAATTATTATAAATTTTGTAGGCAAGTCTTGCTACAAAATATTAAAAATATTGGGTATCGTTTGCATGTTTCTTTGTTGAAGTGAAACTAAGAAATTTTAGAAAAAACAAATTTTAGATTAAATTCATCCGTCTCTGTAACAACTATATTATTTGTTTGAAATTCACGCTTAGAATGAATACTGTTTTGGTTGTCCAAAAGGATGGAAACATTCTGTTCTGAGGTGGGAGGATGCAGAATGAGTTAGTTACCTAGACATCGGGATACTGGCCCCAAAAGACTTGGTTAAAATTAACCCCATAACAGTTATTGAATTCTTTTAGTTGGCTATTGGGCTGTACAATAGATCTTTCAAGTCCCAGTGCAATTATGACCCATAATGATAATATTAATAGATGCTAGTCAACCTTTAAACTACAGCAACTGAAAACTATTCTCAAAGTTGTTTAGAGCTCTGATTTGAAATCTGTGTTTGCTTTTTTTAAATTGGCTTTGATGTGCGAGATATACGATTTTGTCTTAAATAAAGAAAATGACGCCACATATGTGAGCATTACCTGGAAACGGTTTGCTTTAAAATGAGTAAAGATATATATGTCGAGTTAAATATGTTTTAACGCAACCCCTTACGGTTTTTAGTATTTGAAAAAATCTTTTCAGTATTTGTGGCGTATTTATCAAATATTTCTAAATACTGTTTTAGTATTTATGGCATACTTATAAATATGTTTAGGAGAAATATAAATATGCCTAAATACGTTGATTTAAGTAAGATAATTTACCAATTTGCAAACGAACCATAGAAGATTACGAGATATAACACATATCATTTTAAATGGAAGCTCGTTTAAATTTGTAATTAAAAAAAAAAATTTTTTTTGAAAGGGATTTTAGCGACTTGGACGGATTCAGCTGAATTTTAGGTCCAGATACTATAAATATGATGTATAAAAAATGTGTTAAATTTTTTTTTTTAAGTTTAGATAAAATACGCAAAAAAAAACAAAGAAAAAATTAATAAAAATCTAAAATGTCGATTGTAATTTTGATATTCCTCCGTCATTTGTAGGCCGATTGCTTTAATTTTTTGCACAGTCATAATGACTGCCATTTCTGATAAAACTGCTTACCACGTTTTGATTTTTAGAAAACAAATGAGCAAAAAACTTACTCAGATAATGGTCAAACATAGAGGTAGTTACTGTGTTCGGCTCATAGTTCCTCCATGTATAAACCGATAGCAGAAATAACTGACAGATTGGTATACCATAATTTTCTGTATCTTATCTAGGGACTTCAGAAATTTAATTTCAACGATTTGACGGACAGACAGACAGACATACAGACATCGCTAAATTGACTCCGCTATTCATAAAGATCCAGAATTTTTATACTTTATAGGGTATCCCATGTATACCCTTCTTGCTTACAGTGAAGGTTATAAAAAAGATAGATTTGAAATTTGCACTCTCAAAAGACTTTGGTAACAATTTTCAGTTGGTGTGGTACTAAAATTTACATAAGTTTTTAAACTTGTGTAGTCCAGAGCTTAACGAACTAAGCCCAATAATAGTGATTTTTCAATGAATGCTGAGGCCAAATTATGGCATTCGATATTAGGCGAAATTTTTTTTAAATTACATTGAAATTTCAATCGATATCTAATGCCTTAATTTGGTTTTTGATTAATTTTTTTCTTTTTTTATGTATTTGTTGTTGTTGTTAGTGTTTTGCTTTATTAAAGTGTTAGTATAGACTGATAGAGATGAGTAGTTAAAAGAATGTGATTTCAAACCCAAAACCCATTACTAATAAGGATTTCCAAACACTACTAACCTTTAGATTTTTCGGGAGCTGGCTTGCGAAAACCAAAAAGTGGAGGCTCACCACCGGCTTGCACGTTCTTGTATGCCAACTTTTGTTCAACTGGACTTAAAGGACTGCTCTGGGTAATTTCTTTTTTACGAAACACAAGATTTGAATCACTAGTATAACCTGATGATTCTTTTGCCAAGGCTCTAGAAATGAAAGAATTTTTTTTTAAATAATTAATTATTCAACAGCAAAGTATAATTAAGTTGATAACAATACCTGGAAAGATTTCCTTCAGTGTAATGAGACGACAGCTTGGTTTGATCCAATTGCTAAATTTCATTTGTAAGACAAAAAGAAAATTTTAAATAAATAATTATTTATAATATGAATTCAAGTGTTTAATTAAATAGGTAATTGAATATATAAAAATATTTAAACAAGTTTTTTTGTTTAAGTTCGTTTGCGTTCATTGAACACCTTTAATTTAATTAACACTTACTCGCAGCACTTCAGGTGTATTCGATATTTTAATATAAAATGCTTGAATATCGGAATGTTCCTTAAGCCACTTTTTGCAAGCAAAGTAAAGTAAAGTGAAGTAAGAGAAAATACTTAATTTTAAGGCTTGAATATTTTAATAAAAAGGGACTTTGGATTCTATTATTAGCCAAGCTTTTAAAGTGTAGTTTAAAAATGTAGAAGAAATTGAATTCAGTTTTTTTTTATCTTTTTAATTTTTTTTTTATCCAATAAAAAAAAAGTTGTTAACAAATTCAGCTAATATTTAATTTGTGTTTTTAGGTTAAGTTAGAAAAAGAGTAAATTAGCAAAAATTTGCATACCACATTAAAGATGTCCATAATTTCGTCCCACCACTAGAAAAGCGAATAAAATATTTGATTTTTAAATTTTTTTAATTCGTTAATTTATTGTTAAAAAAAAAAGAAGTAAAATTTATTTAAGCTTAACTGAAAACATTTAAAATACTTATAAATTAAATACAAAAAAGTATCTATATAAAACATTTTGAATGCGATTGTGTATGAAATCATGATTGAGATGATTTTAATGAAAGCAATAAGAGAAAGCAATAGTTAAGCCAGTACGAGTAAAGGAAGTAGCAGCTTATTAAAGCTTATGTTTTTTTTTTAAATAATTGTGGAACAATCACGCACAATGGGAAATATAGTTCAATTGAATAGCAGAGAATTGCCAGGGTTAAATGCTTGAGTTGGATTTTCTATTATAGAACAAGTTTCTTAAAAAAAAAAAGAGAAACCACAATTTTTTCACTAAAATAACAACAGACTCTCCCTTAAAATCTCCTAAGTTTACAGTTTTTTTGAATTGTTATTTTAAAATAACACTCTGCGACAAAAAAAAATACCTGTTAAGTGATATTATTTTTCTGGTTAGTGTTGTTTTTGAAATTTGGCAACACCCCCTCTAAAATCTTGAGGTACGGGTAAAAAACCGGTTTTGCATACCTTTATGCAATGATCGACCCAACAGCTTACATCTTAAAAGTCGTAATAGGTGACTAAATATTATCTTAGAAGCAGTTTCAGTTGTTTACATATTCAGAAATGATTAAAGACTTAACAAGTCGCCTATTGCTATACCTTTATGGTGTAGGATGTGGACCGATCATGGATTTGTAAAGAGAAAGTTATAACGAAACTACATAATTAATTACATTGTTAATAATTCACTATCGTTAAAGATTCTGATATCATTAAAATGCGAAAGCCACCGTATCACACGATAGTAAGAGATCGTGAAAACAGTAAGCGTTAAGGTCAATGGGCTCGCAATCATAAGTAATCATGATGGCATTAAAAATCTGTTATGCGTACATGTTGATACAATTTGAACTACAGTGTCTAACCAAAACAAAAATTTGTGAATCACAATAATTTCGCGAACGATAATGATTACTTCGTAATCGATTTAAATTTTTATTTAAAAAAAATTAACTGCAAAATTGAAACTTCCTGTGTATCCATGCGGGATTCAAAGTGGTTTTATGTCCGTAGTGATTTTTTGCTACCAGAATTTCACGACTTGAAATCGAACATCGCCTTAAAACACAGTTATTTAAAAAGTTTTATTAAAAAAATTATTTTTTTAAAGAATATTTCAAAATATATTTTTCTTGAAATTAATAAAATCTTAAGATTTTATTTTAGTCCAAAAAAATTTTTATTATTTGATTTATTGAAGAAATGTTTAATTAAATTAGTGAAGGTGCTTTATTTAAGAATCGTCACATTATTTTTTATTAGATTAGTGACAGCTACTACACAAGCCTGTTCTAAATTCAGAAAAATCTGTAGGCAACTGCTTGCAATTCTAAAAAAATAATCTTGAAATTCAGCACAAAATATTACAAAAAAAAATTGTTTTGTTTTATGACTGATTGATTGATTGTCGTTTATGGGTAATCCCATCACTTTAGAATGGCTGCACTTATTCGGCTAATGGGTTTTTTGCGGTTTTTATATTTAAACAAACTCGCTGAATGGCTACAAGAATTTGCTAAATTTTTTTTAATAATCATCATAAAACAACTTGGGTTTTTTTCGAAAAAAATTCACCACGCCCACTTTTAATCCTCTGTTTTATATTTAAGTAATTCAACTTTTTTTATAATCATCATAAAACAACTTATTTGTTAAAAAAAAAATAACCACGCCCACTTTAACTCCTCTGTTTTATATTTATGTAAAATCGGCGAATGGCTGCACCAATTTGACTAACTTTTTTAATGTTCCTAGCAAACCAATTTAAGTTTTTACGCCCACTTTTTAAATATAAATATTCGAACACTCAACATTTCAGTATAAATGAAATTTGAAGGCAAAACAATGATGGTGTTCTATAAAATCCACTCTTTGAATATTAAGGTCGGTCTGTAAAGCTTTAGGTTTTTTTTTAGTGAAGCTAGACTATACACAAAACAGAAAAAAACATGCAATTGTAAGAAATAAGTATTGAAATGTACTTACTGCTTTCTTTTCCTTTTCTGAAATCGAAGAATGGCCCGTCACATAATCTTCTATACGACCGGGTTGATTTTTATAAGAATTTTGATTTGATTTTACTGGATGCGGCAAAGTACCATAAAGCCTTTAAAGTAAATGAGAATTAATTAAAAAAAAAAAAAAATTAAAAAAAAAAACTTCAACTTACGTATCGTTGCTTTTGCGCAAGTTTACAGCCGATGAAACCGATTGCAAACGATTTGGATTAACTGTGCGATATTTTATGGTTGAATAATCGGAATCGTAATGTGGCTCAGGTTCTGATTGATAACCATTTGGTTTGCTGTATTGATGGCTGCGACCTTTTTGTGTGGAAAATTTCAAATTTAATTTAATTTAACAAAAAATGTATTTGGCAGGCAAATAGACAAGCAGTAAATTTCAAGCAAATTAAGTTTTTTTTTTTGTGGTTTTTACATGGCAAATGTGTAACGTTAAGGTGCTTTTTAATGTTGTTGCTTTAGTAATAAAATTACAGTTTCAGTCTATTGGTTTTAGTATTTAGTGCTTTAATTCAATGATCTATAAGAGTCTAGCTCTAAAACCTTTAAACATTTAAGCAGCTATTCTATTCTTCTTGTGGTTAATTGGTTAATAAAGGCAATTAGTAGTTTTTGTTTGTTTGTTTTATTATTTCATTTAAAAGCTTTTTTTAATTTTGTTTCATTTAAATCATTCTTAAGTTAGTGCTAAATCAAGCGTGGAATCAACAGATTTTAAATTTTAGATTCATGTTATATTTACGAGTATGTTTTTTTGGATTTTCAAGTTGATTTTATTATGAGACAAATAATTACAACCAACAAACATAAATTCACTAAAAATGATTTGGATTTTCATAGAATTAACAACACAAGCCAAGTTCAATACTAATAATCAAAAATTAATAAACAGTAGCGTAATTAAGTATGTACACAAGAAATATGTATTTGATTCATTCACAAAAGAAGATTCACCTCTTGGTTGTTTGTAGCGTATCACACACTCTTCTGTATGTTTGTTTGTATTAAAGGCATTTTTTTTTATTCCATAAAATTATTTTTTTTAATAATTTTCATTATATGTTTGTTTGTATGTGGATTTAATTTTTTTTGTTTGTTTTTAAGTTCATGTACGCATATAAATTATAGGCACGAAGAGAGAATTCATTGCAACCAAACAGATGTGCATTTCAAATAAAGCGTTCGAATTACAGCCATTAAATGCGCATAAACCAAAACGAAAATAAATTAGATTTAGTTCACTTTATAATTATAATTTTATTTATTTATTTTTTGGAATCGCTAGTCAATTATTCAGTATGTAAAAGAAGGCTAAGTTGTCGAGCCCATTTAAAGTTTCAGCTTCAAATTTAGGGGAAAATAAAATTCTATCTAAGAAATAATTTTGTACTCGTGTTACTGAAGAAATGTCTAGTAATTCTGGTGAATATAAAAAAAATTACTGAAGTCGTTTTAAGTAAAAATTTGCTTATTGTCACAATTATTTTATAAATTTTTTTATTTTTAAAATGTATTTAGAAAAAAGTCAAATAAACTAATAAATAATTAACTGAATAATTTTATATCGTGGTTCAAAAAAATGTTAGGGCGATATGTTCTATAATTAACGAAATTAAAAAAAAAAATTATCTTTTCCAAGATCAAAATAATTTTATAGAATTAGAATTAGTTAGGGGCAGAAACTAGTCCTTAGGTACTGCTGGCAGAACAGACCTATTGTGACACTATGCTCGACTTAGAAATCCTCACAAAGTCTAGTATTCATTAAGAATTTAAAGATTTTCTTAAGTGATTTGTCCGCCTTATCAGATCAATAGATCATTACAGTGTCACAGTTCTACTGTCTCTTAGTCTTCTGCCCCTGTTATGCTTCACAACTCAACTTTATATTAGTTCTATTTGTTGCATTACTGATTACAACTCTGTATTCGTGTAGTTGAGAGCATCAATTACAACTCAACTCAGTATAGGGGCATTCGTTATATAACCTGCAGAGCCTGATCTTCATATTCGTCAAAAGTTTAAATACTTTGTAATGCCCAGTTATGAATCCAGTGACAAGAAAAATGAACGACCAAATCAGGCCTAGTTACGATACTGTAATGGCATTAATGTTTTTGTTACCCTGATACACATTGTCTCCAACCCATATTGTTGCGATTTCCTTTCCAGCTACTTCCTAAATCTGAACTACTCAAAGCTCTAGGCCAATGAAGCTAACGGCCTAACGTCCATCCATTAAAATTGTAAGACTCCGTTTACTCATTTTTATCAATTTTTTTTATAAATATTTAAGCAAACCTACTCCAATAGACCAAGCTAAATTGCAACGTCAAGCCTAGCATTTTTTCTACAGTAACGTTGTCATCTTTTTTAATAAAACCTACTAAAGAAAAGAGTTAAAAACGCTAAATTAAAAAATTACCCAAATGTCATTACTAGTCAACAATAACTAAACAAAAAAAAAAAAGAGATGTTTTGCAGCCAACTTCACTACGACATGCGCCGTCTCACCGCTTAACGTTGCCGTCGCTTGTATGCGCATGAGAACTTTTGACAAATAAAAAACGCTTAGCTCTAATTTAGGTATGTCTGTCGTATGTGCTGAAAAATTATAGTCTCATTTAATTTTAATTTGACACACTGTGCTTGTGTTTTTAGGTAGCGTAATAGAATAGAATTTAATTTGTTGCATAAAAAAAATAATTCATGTTTTAAAAATAAAAACAAAATACGCACACGTACGAGTATGTACCCACGTTTGTGTATTAATTTTTATCATCAAGCAATTTAGTAGCCTTTAACTCCAACTAAGCGTAAAAAATTATTACAAAATAAATTTAAATCAATCGCGTATAAAAACTAAATCTAATTTTTTAACGTTTTGGTTTTTTGTTTTTGTAATTTTTTAGTATCGTTTCATACCGCCATGTTTCTGCTTGTGAATTGTTTGATATAAGCGTTTATACCATTCATGTTGATGTGGTTCCTTTACTTCCTGCACAACACAATGTTGATGCCAAATGGATATAGAGATAGACAGAAATGAGAAGATCAGGAAATTAAAATAAGTTCTTGTTAAACTTCTATGCTGTTTATAAGCAACAAACAATCCAATCGGCTAAAAAATTTGTATCGAAAACCCTTAAAAATATTTTAAAAAATTTTGTGTTTTCCATACAAATTTTTCAGACGATTGTATTGTACGTTTCCTGTAAACAGCACATTAAAACAAAAAATAAAATAATTATTATTTCATTTATTACCGATCTCAAAATGATGGGCATGCCGTCATTGGTTGTGGGACCAATGCCATCATATTGTCTTCTAACTAAATGTGCCATTTTTTTTGGACGTTCGTTTTCCGTTTCCGGTTCACTCATATATTCATGTTTAACATTGTAAACTGTAAAAGGCTTCACATATTAGTACTAAACCAACTTCTTTTTTGCTTTAGCTTCTTTTCAAAAAAAGTTTTACAAAAGTTAAGGTTTACAAAAAAAAATTAAAAAATTTGTTATAAAACAGATGCATGCACACAAAATACTAAAAGGATTTAAAAAAAGGATAATTTTTCCGATTTTGTTTTAAAGGTTACAAAAATATTTTCATTAAAAAAATGTCATTACAAGTCTCTACACTGAGAAAATTCTACTAAATTCCATGAAAAATTTAGTATTTCTCAAACAATGTCATCAATCATTAGATTAATTAAATATTTTCATATATACAATGAAAATTCTTAACATTAATTTACATAATTTGTGAAATATTAGTAAAAAAAAAATTCATTGGATTTATAAAAAAAATTTTTTTTCAGTGTATTAAAGTTAATAAATAATTAATAAATTTTGTATACTTCATATGCATCAATTTAATATTTTTCATAAATAAAATATGTAATTATCAGAATGATTAATTCACTCAATTAAAATTTTAATCAATTTAATAAAATGTTCGTCATGTTGATTAAGTTTTTATTTGATTCAATTAAAAATTTTAATCACTATGAAAATTATTTGTATTCAAATTAAAATTTTATTTAATGCATATAAACTTTTTGCAATTAAATATTTAATCAACACGAGTCTTATCAATTAAATACTTAATTGAATCAATTAAAAATATTGATCAATATGGCAAATTTTTTTCCCTTTGTATAAAAGAAGAATTTAATTTTCATTCAAATAAAGCTCAAGAGTCATGCTAAGTAAATCAATTAAAAATATTTATCAATATGACAAAAGTTTCAATAAAAATATTTAATTGATGACTAGTTTTTTCCCTGTGTGTAAAGAAAAACTTTCCTTTAATTAAAAATGAAGCCATAAGTCATATTAATTAAATACTTAATTAAATCAAGTAAAAAATTTAATCAATATGACAACACTTTCAATCAAAATATTTAATTGATGCTTGATTTTTTTCTCTTTGTTTAAAAGAAGAACTTTATTTTAATTAAAAATAAATTAAAAATGTTGATCAATAGAACAACATTTTCAATCAAAATATTTAATTGATCCTTGATTTTGTCCCTGTGTGTAAAGAAGAATTTTATTTTAATTAAAAATCAAGATAAATTATTGTAAAGTTTTAGGTCAGCTTTTAAGTCCACATGAGTCCGTTTAGCAAAAGTTACCTCTTTGTTTACTTAACCAACTTAGTATTTAATTGTATACGAGTATATTAAAGTGTCAAAAAGTGAGAGTGATCTCTAAGAAATACCAAACCTCTGCCTATTTAATTGTTAAGTTATACTTACTGACTTCATTGGGTCTACATATGGGACGACCCTTATCGGCAAGACGTTTTATTTGTGGCCGGCTATACAATTCCGAAGCCGAAGCTGATCGTTCAAAAGCTAAGAAGCCAAAAACAAAACTTTCAATGATTTCAAAAATATTTTAAAGAAAATTCTAGCTTAAATCTGCGCGACAAAATTAAGTTTTTGTTTTGTCTCTGAAATGACTTGTACTAGTACTTTTTCTTAGCAAGAATTATGTACTCACATAAGATTTTGCCAGAAACAAATGCTGCCATATGCGTTTGCTTGTGTTTCTTTACCATGTCTGCTTGCAGGTGTATTACTGCTGTACGCATGTGTTGTGGGCAATTATGCAAAAGCTGCACTTAATTTTAAATAAAATCAAAAATTGTGCTTCGATTTTACTAAAATGTGATTTGTTTTGTAGAGAACTTATAAGTCTATACGCCTAAGGGCAAATAATTACCGATTTTTACCCTGTTCTATTTTTAATATTTTTTATTTTTAAATGAAAAATATTTAAGTTTTGCTTAAAATTGATATTTTTCGTTGCAACTTGGACAGTGTTTTTGAAACTACTGAGTAGATCTAAACAGAATATAGATAAAAATTGTGAAGTCTTGGAATTTTACCGATAATATTGACACCTATATGCTGTCAGCTACCCCATTTAGTAAATAAGGGTAAGTTTTGGCAAAGCAACGTGATGGATGTTTTTTTTTTATAACTTTTTTTTAAAGTCAGTGCACCACTTGCTTAGAAAAAGTATTTGTCATTTCAGTGGCTTAAATGCAAAAGAAAAAAAAATTGGAAATACTTTTGATTTTTTCCGATATACTCGATTTTGGCAAAATTGCGTTTGCTAGAGAAGGGGAAGAGCCCACTTGGGTTGGGGTGCTGTTGACTTCAGAGACTAACGAAGTGGGCGTACTTAAATTTGTGTAACTTTGTGGCAAACGAGCATGAATTTCGTTTTCATTAATCGCACAATCCCAGGGTGGCAGTGTGGGTTCCGCTGAAGTTGATATGACGTATTTTCGCGGCAAAGTGGGCGACTCAAAATGTACTGGTCGAAATTCTTTACGACTTGATGGTGGCGAGGGTTGAGGTGTCCACACCGGCCTTGCAGGTGGTGGCGGTGGTGTTGGCGGTATAGACTTGTTAAGTTCGCTCAAGGATGATGTAGGTGTTTGATTTTTTGGTGACCATATGCCTATTAGTTAAAATGGATGGTACATTTATCATGTTTGATAATAAAATTTAGAAAAAAACAAAATACAATTCGTATTCATGACAAACAAAAAACAAAATACACATCAAGAGACATTAAAACGTTTATTGTAAAGATGAACAAATGTAGTGTGTATATTTTGCTTTTTAAACTTTTTTTGTTTTTAAAGAAAATTATGAATTAACACAATAAACATAATCAACTAACCAACTACTAAGAGAAGAAAAAAAATGGCCGACCTTCTTGGCGTCTTCCCTACTAAACCAAATGACAGAAATGAAACACCACCTTTCATTTCTTTTTAATCATAATTAAACATTAATTTAGAAGCAAAAAGAGGCAGAAAATAATATTCATACAAACACAAAAACTGAAATACTCTGGCTAAAGGAAAAAGTCACAGTTGGCATCTGTTCAAGAAAAGCCAAAGAAAAAAAAACAGAATAGGAAAATAAACAAGCAAAACAATCTATTCGAAATCATGCTGATCGTGACGATGTTCATCTAGGCGATGACTCATTCAACTGGCTTCTCTATAAAGATTTTATTTAATTATAAAAAAAAAATAGAAAAGTATAAAAATGGACATTGTCGAGGGCGCCGCACGGTGGGAAAATCCTCAACAAAATTTAAATTTCTGTGTGTGTGTGTATAAAATTTACTTTCAGTCAGATTTTTATTACATTTTAAATATTTATTTGTTACTTAATATTAAAAAAAAATATGCACTCGCATTTATTAATTTATTAAGAAATATTGCTGAAAGCTTTATTAGCAGAAAAAAGTGGCCGTGAGATTTTTTTTTTAATTCCCAAATTGCAATTGAAAAATTAACTGCATTTTTTGACATGAATGTGCTGTCTAAAATGCAAAATTACTCGGGTATCTATTTTATTAGTTTGCACAGTGGCTGCTATAGCTTTTCTGAATGTTTACCTAAAACGGAAATAAGAAAGTTGAAGCAGAAATTGTTGATAAAACTTTTGTAAGATTTAAACTTGTAGATTGAAATCTTATTAATTTGCTGCTGGTCAATTAAGACTTAGATCGATCCTTGTAAATGATTTAAGCTGTGAGAAGTAAATTTGTTTCCAATCAAAAATTCATTTGTGCTAATTAAATTTTGTAGCAACCGGAATTCGATAATACAGCTTTTTTATTGTCAGGACTAAAATATTCGATTATCACAATGGAAGTTTTGATTGGAAACAAATTTAGTTCTCACAACCGAAATTGTTTTCTGTGTGTATGTGCTGTTTATAGGAAACGAATAATCAAATTGTCTAAAATTTTTGTATAAGAAACAATAAAAAATATTTCAAAAGTTAACTGTTTTCCATACAAACGTTTTAGACGATTGGACTGTCCGCTTGCTGTAAACAGCACTTTGAAGTTTTATTTGTACAAGGAGTCATTATATATCTGGCTATAATTTCACTTTCTCTGCGACTGGTCGGCTTTTAAGGCTTCGTAACACAGATTTCTCGGTGCACATCTTGTGAGCGGGCTACCTGAGACATTGTGAGTGGGATTTTAAGGGACTTTCTCAGATATTTTAATGTCATAGGTCTTGGTCAGTTTTTGGCTCAAAACAGAATCTTTAGATTCTAATTGAAGGCCGTTAGGCTGCCACATAAACCATCTAACCAACCTAAATATTTTTTGTAAAGAATTTTTTTTTTAAATAAACTTTTTTCCAGTACGTGTTTTTTTTATTTATTTATTTTTAATGACAGCCACTGGACAAACTATTTAAATTTAAATTCAAATTCACTATAAAAATGTTCCGTTCAAATATTTACTAGTAAATTCAATCATACACTTTGATCACTCGTTTAATTTTTATTTATTTATTTTTAATTCAATTATTCAGATAAAAAAAAACCCGTTTTGAAAATTCATTTTGTTTCTTTTTTTTTTCAATACCGGAATAAAAATTGTTAGAACACCAAATCATTAATTGAAGTGGTTGATTTTAAATTGTAAAAATAATAAAACAATTTTAATGGATTTGATGCAAAAATACTAGTAACTTCAAACACACGGCACTATTATTTATATTTAAAAAAATTTTAATGGTGAGCGTATGAGTGAGTGAATGAGTAAGTAAGTGAGTGATGCTGGTAATAGTGGTTTGCATATAAACACAATCATAAAAGTCATGTGCGATATTAAACTGACGTCAAATTTATTTTTAAACAAATAAATAGCAGCGTTCATAAACAAAAATATAATTTTTTTTTTTTGCAGTTAAGGATGGATGTTTTGTTTGAATTGGAAAAGTAATTAGAGAGATTCGTTTTGTTGGCTCACTTTAAGATCCTTTTTCAATGATTAAAAGCTTTGATACGTTTTTTTTTATTTATTTATTTATTATTGTTTTGAATTTGTGTCAGATAGCGTAATAGAGTTGCTGACTCCGTAAGCGACAAGTAACAACTGAATTTTGTTTGTGTCATGTCACAAACACTTTACGCATGGTAGCTGCTGCTGCTGTTGTTTTGTTAGACTACATTTCAGCTACAGCCCCTAAAACTAATGGCCCCATAACAATAACAATATTTAACAACAACTTAACAATAACAGCAACTACAACAACAACAACAATGACAAAAGTTATAAAGCCCAACTAAAATCAAAATCCAAAAAATTCAAAACAAAACATCAAACCAAACCATCGACAACAGTTTTTTGTATTTAAAAAAAAATTTTTTTTCTGTTCTAAATGACTGACTGTCGGTTTGGTAAGTCTGTCCTACTGTTTGTTTGTCCATTTGTTTGCTTATTATATTTAAAACGGGCTTGTTCTCAACCAACTTTAATAACAGTGATACCAATTGTCTCAGCTCAGCTCACACACACCCAGCCTTACTAAATACTGACAGACAATTAATGTTTCGTTTGCTCTCTTTTGAAAAAAAAAAATGTTTTAAAACTACAAATATTTACAATAGCAATAACAACATTTTATTATTGAAATAGAACATTTCATTAGAACTAACTCTAATATGTTGTTTTCTAATTTAAAATCGAATACGTGAACACTTTTTATTTTATTTTATTTTATTTGTTTGCTTCAACTCTAAAAGACCAAAGATTTTTTAAAGTTTAGTCAGCAGCAAATAAACCAGCACAATCTTTTTTTATTTATTTAATTTCATTTCGATTTAATTTGATTTGAATTGTTCGATTTGTTCCTGTTGTTGTAGTTATTGTTGTTGGCATACGATTGTTTGTGCCAGCAAATGATGACTGATGTTTGTCTCACCCTGTTTTGATGCGACACAATGCAACCCAAATTGAATAATTATATCAGTTTCCGGTCTTAACAGAAATTATTTTCATTTTCTAATCATTAAATTTTTCTTGATTTACACTCGTGAAAATTTTTTTAGGGAAAAACGTGTTGAATTGCAATGGTCTTGGTGCTGCCTAGACTAATATTGATTGAAATTTTATACCTGTTTTTTTTTTAATCTAATGAGTAAGCTGATCCTCCTATTAGTCAAGTGTTTTAATACTCTGCCTTTGCCCATGTCATTAATCCCGTCACAATGCGAATTCCAGACCGAGTTTTGTCCAGTAAGTCATTTGTTCTTTTCAACGAACGTGAAAGGAATTTTGTTAAGATTCCCGTTCCAGCCGCTGCCTAAGTCTGAGCTTAGTAGAAATCCAAGACAGTCCACAGAATAGTTCTAGGCCAATAAAACTATTAGCCGCACCTTTTCTTGTCAGTTTGTCTGCCTTCTCATTGCCTACTTATTTAGCAAGAATGATAGAAATACAAGAAACCTTAGAAATAAATGACTACAAAAAGAACAAAAAATTTATAGGAGAACAGAAGGGAAAATTCATTCAAATTGTCTATTAATTGCAGCTAAAATTATTTCGGTATTCCCTAGCTTCTAAGTTCCATTTGGAGCTTAATGTGCTGTTTACAGAAAACGAACAATCCAATCGTCTAAAAAATTTGTATAAAAAACACTCAATTTTAAAAATATTTTTGAGTAAAAAAAATTCCAGCTTAAGCTTTGCAATTTTACTAACTGAAATTATTCTGGTGTAACTGTTTCTTTTTCCTATAACAATTTATAACAATAACTTTGAAAGTAAATCAAACGTAAAATTTTGTCTGCTTTTGCGAGCGGCTTAACTTACGAGCATGTGGCTACAAATGCATGCGTTTCAGTGTATGAAATATATATTTTTTTTGTGTTTTGCCAATGAAACTATTTCATCCACATGGTTCATCACTTAAGGTGTGGACAGGGTGTGTTCTCTCTTTATATGTTGCCTATAGGCACAACCTACTACATCAATATAAAAAAAAGTTACACTTCAATCACAGTGGACTTGATAGTCTGGGCGCTTTTAATTCAATTTCTTTTTTATTTCTACTCGTATTACAATTTGCTAATAAAACCCAAAATTATTTGTGTTTTGAAAAATTCTATATGATTTTCTATTAATAGATTTTATTTAATTTAATTTTTTTTATTTCTTGTTTTTGTTTGATGTTTTCTTTTTTTATTAATAGATTTTTCATATTACTAAACACACACATACACACACCACACTCGCAAATAAGCTAAAGTAGTTTTGGACATTTGAAATAGTCACTCTTCTCTGTATGAAAAGCCCAGCAGACAGGCATGGAAAATTTTAATTTAAGTACTAAAAGGTACTTTTTTTTAAAAAAGAAAAAATACAAAAATTTTAAAAATTAAGAAAAATCTCTATTAATTTCCTAAAGAATTCGTTTAGGCTCTAATGGGAGTGAAAAATTGACAACAAATTAAGTTTTCCATTTTATATTCCCCATATATTGGTAGATAGTATAATTAAGATAGTATAATTAGTGCATTGCATTAGGTCTGCATAAGGTGTTGGGTCTCACTACTTTTTAGGGCAAAGAAAAGGTGGATAGTATTCTAACATATTTACCAGTTTTGGCGGTCACAACTTCAATTCCTACTTAAGCCCTGGGTGTTTTTATTATTCTAAGAATAAATCACTCTCATAATTTCTGTAACTGTATCTTTCATAACACGGAAATGCTTGTTTCTATTTTAAATATTTTTTTTTATTACTGAATTTTACATCCCTGTTTAAGAGTGTGCAAGTTGTATGTGTAAATAAGCACAGTAGGCTGTTGTGTAGTGTGACAAAGTCCACGTGGTGTTTCCTCGGTTCACCGATAACTTTAAAAAGTAAAGCAACAATGTGTTTGTTAATTTTAAAACTACACTGAAAGAAAATTTTTATAGAAAGCAACGACTAATAAAATGATTTCATTAAAAATATTATGAAAAATTTGCTTAAAAAATAGGGAAATTATAAATTAATTAAATTATTTAATTAAATTAATTAAACTATTAAATTAAATTAAAGAAATTATTTAAATAAATTAAAGTAATTATTTAATTAAATTAATGAAATTATTAATTAAATAATTTAATTAAATTAATGAAATTATTTTATTAAATTAATATAAATAATTATTTAATTTAATTAAATAAATTATTTAATTAAATTAAAGAAATTATTTAAATAATTAAATTATTAATTAAATAATTCAATTAAAATAATGAAATTATTTAATTAAATTATTTCGTTAAATTAATAAAATTATTTTAATAAATTGATGAAATTATTTTATTAATTTAATTAGTTCATTTCTTTAAATTGTTTAAATAAATTAATAATGAAATAATTTCATTAATGTTATGAAATAATTTTACATACATTAATGAAATTATTTAATTAAATTAAAGAAATTATTTAAATAATTTAATTAATATAATGAAATAATTTAATTAAATTAATGAAATGATTTAATTAAATTATATAATTAAATTAATGAACTATTTCATTAAATTAATAAAATTATTTAATTAAATTAATGAAATTATTTTAATAAATTTATGAAATTATTTTATTAATTTCTTTAAATTGTTTAATTAAATTTAAGAAATTATTTTATTAAATTTAAGAAATTAGTTTATTCAGTGCATGAAATATTTCATTCAGACCAATGAAAATTGTTCTAGGCTAAAAAAATTGGTTTTTTCATTGAATGAATGAACAAAATTGCTTCAGTGTAGCTTTAATGTGTTAACACTATTAGCTATACGATTGTCAAGTTTCTATCCTTATTTTTTGATACTATTATCCTTTTTTACTTTTTCATTTGATTTTAATTTCTGGCATTTTACTCTGTATTACAGTGTAAAGCCCCTGTTAAATCGTATAAGTTTTTAATAAAATTTTGAAATGTATTAAAAAATACCATCTTTCCTCTAAAAACTTTAGGCCGTTTTAAGCTTTCATTATTTTAAAGCTTTAATTTTTTACCTTGAAAATTGTTTATAAATTTTCTTTTAAAGCCATTTGAATATGAATTAATGAATTGTGTTTTTTTTCGTTTTAGGTAAGTGCAGTCTGTAAAGCTTTTACTGTAAGTAAATACATTTATTATTTTGATAGTTTTGATTATGTAAATAAACAATTAACTGACCTACCTACCACCGTCAAAAAAGTTTGTTAATTAATGTTTACTTTACATTAACAAATTGAATTAAATGAATTGATTTTTAAACACACAATTTGTAAATGTTGGAATGGCTATTTTTATTTTAAATCTATTATTTATTTCCTTGTTAAATAAAATTGATTTGAAAAAGGTTTAAAGTGCACAACCTACACAGAGAGAGGTAGACATATTGTATTGAATTTCAATCAAATGTGCCATAAAATATGAGAAGTTTAGAGTTGTGTCATGTGTTGGCATTAATAATGGGTCACTGCAGCTTTGTTATTAATGCGAAAAGAATGGTTATACCATCAAATGATTACTGCAGAGGTTTTCAGGTTGAGGAAAATGAGAAGACTATAGAACTGCTTCATTGTCTCTGATCACGACCTTGGGACCTGCAAGAAACGATAAGCTATTTCGATTGTTGAGAATCAGCAAGTGGCTTTTATCATGATCAGTGCTGTCAACTTTAGAATTTTAAAAAGCACTGAAACCAATTTAAAAAAGCACTTAAAGTTAAGCAAACGTAGATATAAAACTTTACTTTTTCCCAATTATTTATTTTATTATTTATTTATTATTAAGCACCTGCTATCAATTCCATTAATAATTGTTTTGACGTTACAATTAAAAAATTCAAACTCTTGTTTTGCTAAATACGCTGATAAAAGCACTAAGTTGACAATAATGGTCGTGACGTTCTTTTCTTCTCTTCTTTTCTAAGACCATATCTTCTTCCTACTTCATCTTCTACAGGTATCACAAAGAAACTACATGAGAAGAACCATGTGAGTCCCTTTCCATCCACTTAACCCAATCTAACCTGGACTTATCTGTGAAAAACATCCAGGTCTTAGAGCAGAAGCGAACATGCTTGTCACTTAGTGTTAAAAAATAATAGAATAGATCAAAGTTTTACAGCTCAAACTAAGCTAGGGCGCAAGCGCAGGGCTTTTTTAACTTCCATATTAATTAAAATCATCACTCACTGAAAACAATTAATTAATTCAATTCAATTCAATTACTGTCAATTGCAAAATATTTTAAAGTAAAATAACTTCCGCAGCTTGAGTCTTTAATAGTAAAATTATGAATGAAATTGTTTCAATCAGCAAAATGCTATTTTTTTTTCTTAATTTTCAAGTACAAAAATTTAAATATTGAATCAAACACTATTAATAGAATTTTGTTAAGATTTCCTAATCCATTCAGTCAAGGAGCACAAATCGTTCAAAGAACTTTTATAGAAATTAAAAACTGAAATTCAGGCAACTTGTTGTTTCAAAGCTGCCTAATAAATTATTCAACAAAGCATACAATTGAGTTCATAATTTGAAAGCCCATAAAATATAAGACAAACAATAAAAAAAGTGTATCTTTCACCAAATTGACAGAAAGTATTTTTTGTGTGTTTTTTCTTTTGTAAATCACTGATCTAATCACTCATTTCAGCAACGTTGTTTTCTCCAACAAAAGACTGAGAAGGAATACTAAATTGGCGTAGAGTGATGAATTTAAAAATAAACAAAATTTGAGATGTTATTTTTGAAAGTGGTATAAGTCGACTTTAATAAAAACATTAATTGGCGGTAGTTTTGGTAAGATGGTGTCTATATCTCACTAAAATTACGGGTAAATTAAATTTTTTTTAAGTGGACTTATACCACTTTTAAAAAAATTAGCATATTTATTGATTTTTTTTACATCAAAAAGAAACTACCTTGAAATTGGTGTTTTCAAAAATATAAATAAATTTTATTTAGAAAAAGAAATGATTGTGATTTAAGTTCTCTAGCGTAAATCAAAGCGAAATTTATTTTTAAAACTGAAAATTCATTCACATTTCATTAGTGCTCAGCTGAACGAATTTAGCTGCGTTTCAAAAAAAGTGTGCTTATGATTCGCAACGAGGTTGCCTTTCCATGTACTATAAATGATCTGTAACACACACACATATGTAAATCTACAGAAATATAAAATTTTTAAGGCTAAAAAAAATAACGACCAAACAATTTTTAAGTTTAAAAAAAACACCATAATTTCGCTTTTTTCAACTTTACCAGAAAAAGAAATTTAATTTTAAAGGAAAAAACTTTTAATAAAATATATCTTTTTTAATTTAAAATAAATTTATTTAAAAATATTTTTTATTAATTTAAAAAGAATTCAAATTAAAGTTTTTTAATGCCTAATTTAAAAAATTTATTTAAAATTATTATAAACATCAAATTTTTTTTAATAATTTTTTTAATTAATTTTTTTTAACTAAAAAAAAATTTTTTTTGCATTAAAAAAATTTTATTAAAAATAATGGGCCATAATCATAGTCAAAAAAAATAGTACAACTGACTTTTGCTCATAAGAATTATATGAATTTAAAGTCGTTTTCAAAAAGATAGCGACTTTAGTGTGACTATGATTATGGCCCAATATTTTTTAATTTAACAAAAAGTTCTAATTAAATTTTTTTTAACAATTAATTTGTATATACATATATTTTTTTTAATTAAAAATTATATTAAAAAATTCCTTTTAAATTAAATTTTTTGAATAATCTTTTTCTTAATTAAATTTTTTAAACTAAAAAAATTTATTTAAAGTAATTTTTTTTAATTAAAAAAAATTCAAATTAAATTTTTTTTAGTACAGAATGTGAAAAAATTTAATTAAAATTTTTTTTATAATTTTTTTTAATTGAAATTTTTTTTTCATTCAAAAAATTTATTGAAAATGAATTTTTTTTTTTGATATAACAAAAAATTCTAATTAAAATTTTTTTAATTTTCAATTTTTTTTAAGTTTAAGAAAAAAAATTTTTATAATTTTTTTTATTAAAATTTTTTTTAAAGTAAAAAAATAAAGTTTTTCATTAAATTTTTTTAATTGTTTTTTTTTATTAAATTTTTTTTGTAGACAAAAAAAAATAAATTTTTTAATTATATTTTTAATTAAATTTTTTTTTATAACAACAAATCAACTTAAAAGATTTATGAACAATAACCTAAGAGACTAGAAAATAAAAATTGAAAATTTTCAATTGAAGCACAACTTCGTTCTTGGAAAACAACTAAACTGCAAACTATTTAAACAACAACAACAACAACCACGTACTAAATACAAAGACGGATTTCACAAATGTTGATGACAATGGACAAAATGACATTTTGAACACTAACAATTGACAATAAAACGTTGAATGTCTGTATGTGAAATGAGTTGAAAGAATAAAAAAAAAACAATTTAGTTTTACCTGTTCCTGTAGGAGCCTTGGCCTTGAATTTCGGTGCAAACATGCTAGATGATTGAGCCTTTTCTGTAATATTTTTTATATAGAAATATTTTTGCTTTTGTTGAAATTTCTTATTTGTATTGGATAAAGCAGAAAACACTTTTTAATTCATGTTTAAATTACTTCAATAAATAGATTAATTCTATTTTGGTTGTATTGTTTTACTTTAATAATTAATTTTTTTATGAAATTATTAACTAACCCTGTCCCATATTTTCGCAGACTAAAAAACACAGAAAGCAACAAAAATAAAAGAAAAAACGAACAAGGAATCTGCTAAACACTCTGTACGCTTTTACGTCCGACACTCAACTTGTTTGCTTAAAGTTTTTTTTTTTTGTTTTTTTGAAATTTTTCTTAAACGCAAAGAAACAAAAAAAATATTCAAATAAATTTAATTTTCACCACCAAAAAACTTAAATATCCCAACATTATCATTGTCATACTCGTACGTACGTACAACTGAGTAAATAGAAAATAAAATTGAAATAAATTCATGCTCATTGTGAATTGTGTATAAAAACAATTTAAAGACAAAAATAAAAAAGAAAAACTGAAGAGAAAATTGAAAAGCATTCATGTAAACAAAAAGAAAAAGAAAAATTGTTTTCTTAATTTTTTGTTTTTTTGGCTTTCTGACTCTGACCGATCTCGTAGACCAACCGCATATAAAGAGCACAAGAGATTTAAAAAAAATCTGCCCAAATGTAAAACAAAAACAAAATAATACACCCACTATTAATCTCTCAATGAACATGTGGTCGAGCCAAAAATAATAAAGGGTTTTGCTGCAAAAACTGTTTTTTTAATAAATTTTTTTTTTTTTTTGGGTGACAGGTGACTAGAAATAGAAAAAAATATGGACTATGACTCTATATTTTTTTGATGGCAAGTCTATTCTTTTCGCATGGTTGCTAAACCAACTATGGCCGGTTATTGCTCCCACTACTTTCCCCAACTAGGCTCTTTGAAGCTGCAACAAATCTCTGCTGCAATTTCCATTCAGTCTATTCCAGATCATACTCGCTATGCTGCAACTCCTTTTAAACGTTTAGATCTTACACACACAGAAAACAACTTTGGTTGTGAGAAGTAAATTAGTTTCCAATCAAAAATTCATTTGTGATAATTAAATTTTTCAGTTGTAGCAACCAGAATTCGATAATACAGCCCAAAAATTAGTTTTGTTAAGACTGATTTTCTATTGTCAGGATTAAAATATTCGATTATCACAACTGAATTTTTGATTGGAAACAAATTTAGTTATCACAACCGAACTTGTTTTCTGTGTGCAGTTTGCAATTCAATTATAGCCCATAATAATAACAAAGTTGGCGGTCGTAATAGATTCATCGGCCAAAAACCATGCTGCGGACCATCTTGGAACTCTATTAGGCTTAGTTTTAGGGAGAGGCTAGAAAGAGTTTCGCAACAATACTGGCTGGAAACAAAAGGTATCAGTAGTGCGATTCAGTAACTTTTATTACAAACATTCCTAACGAAAAAAGAAGTATCACGATATTTAATCCAATTCGGTATTCAGTAACTTTCCGACAAATATATTCGGTATGATAGAAAACGTTATTTGCGATGTTTATTTATGTGCTGTTAACTTCGTCGGAAACTTTGAATATTTTTGTTAGAAAGCTACTGAATACCAAATTCGATAAAATATCATGATACTTGTTTTTTTCGTTAGAATGTTCGTAATAAAAGTTACTGAATCGCACTACAGGGTAGCGAAAACATTCATACCATTCCGATCTTGGAAGAAAACAAATAAATTGACCCGGTCAGGAAATCGTATTGTCATGGGATTCATGACTAGACTTTGCAAAAGTACTAAAACACTAATTTTGATTCAATTAGAGTCGCAAAACCCATTAACATGAATTAATCAATACTGATGGAGAGTTGTGTCACAATAGGTCCATTTTGGCCTCATTGACCAGGTTCCTCTTACTAATTCTAAATTCTATTTATAGAAGCATTTTTAAATTTAATTTTAGCGCGATTTAGCTGTTTAATAATTTTTTTTATGTTGAAGAGAGAAAAATCAGTTGCTTGTCTGGTATTCATCAATCTCATGGCTACAATGTTGCTAAACATTTTCTTTAATGAACCGAGTATGTTGAATTATGAGCAGCAATCAAATAATAGCGCCATCACTATTTATAGCATAACGTTCATTGTAATGTCGGTGGTCTGTTTATGCTATCCAGCGGAAAATTAAAAAAAAATGGTGAAAATTAATTTTGTGGAAATATTTTTATATTTTGTTGTTGAGAATATAATTTATTGCTGTTGTTTAGTTTGTCATTTCTGAATTAAAAATGTGCGTTGTTGAATATTTTTTTATTTTAAAAAAAATATTTTTTTTTTATTGTTCAATTTAAAATGAAAGCATATTTTAAGGATGGCAAATATAAAAGCACAACAGAGGCAATACTAATTAAAGGAAAACTCTGAGAAAATTTCTATTTGTACTAAAAAAAATAGCTGCATTTAAAGGGTCTATTAAGTACCTAAACTATATCGTCTTGCCATATTTCTTAAAGCCATTTACAACACACCTGGACCAGCTCTAATGTGTAATTTGTCACAAATATTAAGAGATCACTTCCACTTAAAAAAAAAATTATTTTTAATTTTTATGAAAATATTTTTCCATTTTTAGGTTACATGAAAATAAATTTAAATAAAAAGGATACTGTTGTGGATTGAAAAACATTAAAAGGAATAAAAAAAATTTTAAAGTTTCTTTTGAAAACAGTTAAGTGCAAATTTTGCTCAATTTATGGGTTAAGATTAACCAAATTTATGTTAGACTACTAGCTAGTTTGGGATGATGTTTACTAGGGGGATTTAAAATTTCTTTAAAAAGTCTCACCCACCATCTTGAAATAAAAATCCTTTAGCCAACTTAAGATCTTTATCGATTTCCTGCAATAGATCGCTTTCAGACCAGCTGCGACGATTCGTAGTTACAGCAAATCGTGTTTGTTTATTAGCTCTCCGCTGTACACGATCCGTTAAAGGGGGATCTTGTGCTTGAACGGGTATTTGATAGGCTCTAGGCTTAGGGTAATGTGTTTTGGAATCTACATTTGGAGAAACCAAGTAGAAATATTAATAAAAAAATTAATATTCATACTTAAAGAGAATTTAACTTCCAATTGCACAGGTGTCTGTCAGTCACATTTATTAATGAGCGATCAATTCGTCTAAAAATTTTATATGAAAAGTACTCAAAACATTGAGTGTTTTTTATAAAAACTTTTGAGAGGAGTTGATCGCTTGTGTTATAAAAACAGCACATAATTTGAATTTCATTATTCACATTAATTATTTGTTTTTTCAATTGGAAATGGTGTAGTTTTTATTACAGACAAGTGTTTATTTTTATGTGTCAAAATTTGAATATGTTTTGTATTTGTGTTGCAACCAGTTTGGTTTGTCATTGCCAAATATTTTTGTTGGTTTATTTTTAAAATAATGATGCATTCCATTGCTGGCGAACACATTATTTCATTTTGCCAGTTGGAATCTATTTTTTTCCACATTTTTGTTACAGTAAAAATTTAATTGAATCCAAAATTTTTATTTTTTTTTTTTTTTAAATTTGTTTAAATCAGAATTCGCATGCGATATCGAGCAACTCGTATTGAAATTTTAAAATTTTATCACACAAAACTATTAAAATTAATAGAGTTTTCTTTCTTATAAAACTTTAGTGTCGCTTTTTATTTTATTTTTTTTTTTTTTTTGTGATGATTTTTATTGTGAACCATCTGTTTATTAAAAAAAAAAAAACACATACTTGAGAGTCATTTAATGAAAAATTTCCCTTTTTTTAGCATTTAATGAATGTCTGCCGCAAACAAATCCAAGTGCAGTCTCACTTGTGTCATAACCCACATTTTTAAATAAAACAGAACTATTCTTCAATAAACACAAACACATCACATTTGCAAAATATGCAAAAATAAAAAAAATAAATAAATTTGATAAACATACACTTGAAAAACACGCTACTGTAAAGGAAAAATTATAAAAAAAATCGTGTTAAAAAATTTTAAATAAAATTCGCTCATTTACTGCAATATGGTCATAACTTGCGAAATACAAAATATAAAAAAAAAACAATTTTACTACTTAGGTTAGATTTTCTGGGGGGAGTCTAAAAATACGTTTCGATTTGGCGAAAAACATTTCGAACAATTTTAATTTTATTTCAGTCACTTTATTTCACCAAAAACTAAAAGTTTTTAATGTTTGTTTGTCAGAGTGGAATATAGTGATTCATGAGGAAGCGAGAAATCTATATAATTCTGTCCTTGAAATATTTTTTTTTGTGCTTCGATTGATCCTTGTCATAATTTATTAACTGAAACCTCGAATACAGCAATTGATGGTAATTTTTTTTATCTCACCAAGTTAATCAAATTACGATTGAGAAAGATTCTTTTTTGCAATCTTACACACACAAAACAATTTCGGTTGCGAGAATTATATTTTTTTTTCTGATAAAAAATTCAATTGTGGTAACCACATTTTTTTCTTGTAGCAACCAAAAATACGATAATACAGTCAAAAATTTATTTCTGATAAAAATACTTTGAATTGTAAGACTGATTTTCTAAGTAAGTGAAGATAAATATGCCGAGTTAAATATGTTTTAACGTAACCTCTTACGTCTTTAAGCATTTATAAATATCTCTTCAGCATTTATGGCATATTTATCAAATACGTTTTACGTCATTGAATATTTCTAAATATGTTTAGGAGATTTTATTAATTAGCAAACGAACCATAGAAGATTGTTGGACGGGACACATATCATTTTAAAGGGGAGACTGTCTAGATTTGTAATCTACTGCCCAAATACTCAAAAATTACTTTCGATTATTTGAAATTTTTTTGAAATTTCCATGTGCTGTTGATCTGTCGTATTTTGGCAACTTCCATTTTGCATCATAAAAAAAACTACGAAATTTTCAGAAAATGTTAAAAGACTTCCCTTTTTGGTTTTGGTAATTTTTAGTGAAAAATCGGGAATGGTACCCCGGCAAAATTAGGAATGGTAAAAATATGACGGAATTTCAAAACTCGTATTCGTCAGTTCTTTTTTGTTAGCTTTTCTTACCTTTTATAATTAAAAAACAAGTAGCTTGAATGCCATAATTGCCGAAACAAACTTTTTGTGTGTGGAAGCAATGGCAATTTTAAAAGAGACTTAAGAAAAAGTTGTGACACTAAAATTGCTTCATTTTGGTTAAATTTTAGTCAATAATCACATAAAAAATTCTGCATCAAGCGGTCAGGCAGAAATTTTTTTTAAAAACATTAAAAAAAGAAATCATCTTATGCCAGCTTAGAAGCCAATAACAACCCTGAAGATCTTTTCTGCAACTCATAATTTCACTGTTCACGATTAAAGCCTCAATATCGAATATGCATAATGTTGACATGTGAGTTATTAAAAGAGTTTCACTAGACTTGTATAAACTAAAAAAAAAAGATGTTTTGGGTAGGGGAACATACATGACAATAAGTGACACAAAAAGTATAATTTTTTCCTACTCTAACAGTGTTTGCATAAATCCAGCACTTGCAAGTTTATGGATATTATTTTTGTATTACTCTGAAAAAAAAAACTATTTGCCTCAAACTGTGACTACAGCTGTTAAGGAAAACATAAAATTAAATTTCAGTTATAAAAATGAATTTGTCTGTTTCGCTGGCAATTGTTGTTGCTAGTAATGATAACAAATATTTCTTTGAATTCGATCGAACATGGTATTAAGATAAAATCTAAATTAAATTAATAAACAAACGATGCTATTTTTGATAATTTTCTCAGCACATCTGTTTGAAATTATTAAATTGTTTCTATGTTCTCAATAAAATAAAATTACACACACCCACAGACACATGCACATGCACACATTTGCATCTACAAGTCAATGTAAAACAAGTCATTTACTCAATTTTATTTAAAAACAAAAAGGTACCCAGCAGTTTTGGAAAAAAAAAAGGAAGTGGGGATGCAAACTTTTCTTTTGTCAGGTTTGTCAATTATGTAGAATACTTTACAGTACCCAGCGGAAATTGTTGCTTTTAGCAGATAAATTGAAATAAAATGGTGGAAAAACCGATCATTCGCTTAAGCTTCATGGGGTAATTTTTGTACTCGATATTGAGCAACTTCCTATGGAAATTTTCTAAGGGTAATTCTATGTGGATTACAATGGGGTATTCATGTAAACTAGTTTTGGAACTACTCCGATGTAGTGCAAAGTTGAATTGTATGCCCCAGCCTAAGGACATTGTAATGTTTACAGGTCCATGTCTTTCTTATGCAATTGAATTAATTTTTTCTTTTGTAGAGGAAAACACCTTGCACTATGTGAAATAGCCGCATTTACTGCAGGGCAGTTAATATTTACAGACTTTCATACACACATACGAGGTTGTACACGACTGCACGTGTATGCGTGTGTGTTTCTCTATGTAACAAAGAGTGCATTTAGTTAAACTAGACTCGGTTATGCATTTAATTTGTAGTTGTAGTGTGTGTTATCAGGTTGTCATCATCATGCAAAGCATTTTTATTCTATTTTTTTTTCCAAATCAAATAAAAAAAATTTTAATTTTGATTTTTTTTATGTTAGAACAAAAACTACAGTTTTATTTAATAAAATTCATAAATTAGGTTTTGCAAGAAAAAAAAAAAAATAAATTAATAAACAAGAACACACTGTTCAGATTTAACGATTGCACAAACATACATACATACATAATTAAATAATTTAAATACATACATACATTTAAAAATTCAAATTTGTTTTTGTTTATAGAATAAAAACTTTTTATGGGGAGTTGTTAGTATATAAATTAAGTTGAAAGTTTTTTTTTATTATTTTCTTTATACAAACTTTGTTTTAATAGTTTAGTTTTTTTTTTCTTTTTTGGTAACAATTCACAGTTCACAAAATTAATAAAATTAATCAATAAAATACATAAATAAAATAGTTGTTTTTTCTTTTGTTTCTCTCATTTGTTAACTGTAAACTATAGATTAATAAAATTTTATTTAGTTTCTAAAATTTTAACGTTTTAAAAATGGTAAAATTAAGGAGCAACAAATAATTTGTAGTGTAAATTATTAGTAAAATATTTAGTAGCAGTACAAGGCGAATTCAATACCAAGAAGTCTCGTTAGCCCAGTATTCTGCAGCTAATAAGCAATAATTTGGGCTAATGCAATTCTATTAAATCCCAAAAATCATAACAAAGGCGAATTAATTTTTTTTTTAATTAACAAAATTAATTAATTATTCTTTTTATAACACAATCGATTAACTTGCCTAAAAAATTTGTAGGCAAAACTCTTAATATTTTGAGCACTTAACATATAAAATTTCCAAACGAGTTGTCTCTTGTGTTACAAAAACAGCTCATTTAAAAATTTTTATTTATTAGTAGAGGATTTGTAGTTCTCAAAACGTATTTTTTCCTATTAAAATTTTTAATTGAAAATAAAACAGCTGTTGAGCGAATTTGTTTATGAGTTCACTTTGTTAATGGTGAAATTATTTAGGTGTATGCATCCCGAAAAGGCGAATTTTACCGAACTGTCAAAATTGTTTAAGAATTTTTTTTTAATTCTTCTATTTTATTTTTAATTTATATAAATAATTAAATAAAAATAAGTAATATATATTTCGTGATAGAGAAATTAATTAATTGTAAATGGAAATCAATTTTGACATTTCGTGTTAAAACAGTTGTGAGGCGAATGCACACACCTGTATAATTTCCCCATGACTTTGTTTACAAATAAAATTATTGTGAATAGAAAAATTTGGCGTATAAACCGTAAATAATTTTTTTTTTTTTTTAATAACCAATAATGATTAAGAACACTTTTTTGAACAAGTTAGATGCAGCCACTTCTTTTAAATTTAAAGTTTATGCATTAATGCCTACGCTTTTGCATTAATTTTATTTGATTTTCAAATTTTCATAGTCTTAATATTGACTAAATTATGTCAGAACTATTCACGGTAAAGCATTTACCTACAATAAACACTGAATTACAAAAACAGCTCTTTCGTATGCGTCAAATAAAAAGTAGATCCGCTTTCTTTTTCCATATACTTTTCTATGTTTTTTAATTATAAAAACAATGAAGTAAGCAAAATTTTGAAAGGAGAGGAAGAAATGTAGCTTCGTTTTAAATACTTTACCGTGTATAATTCTTTCTTTTAATAAATTTTTTTACATTTTTTAAGACGGCAGTACCAAAATCTCAATAACTCTTTGTATTTCGCTGCCGCCCCATAAACGTAATAATAAATTTGCTTTAAGCTAATGAGACCACCTGTTTGTCACTTCGCCTTGTAAGCAGTATTGCTTGTTTTCTGTCATGGTTCTTGTTGATATTAAGACCAGGACCACACACAAAAATTTAAGCTGGGCAATTCTTGATTTTGCAGGAGAGAGAGGAAAGAAGAATGGAAAGGGGTACAAACTTGCTCGCACTCCGCAATTCTCTTTTGTTTTCTCTTTGTATCTTTTAAAGCTGTAAAAAAAATAAGAATACCAAAATTGCCGAAGCAAAATTGCTGTAAGTGGTCCTGGTCTAACTTTGTAGTATCGGTTTCTAGTTCTAGTACTTTTTTTTCGTGTTTAAATTAAAAATTCAAGTGTTGTGTGGGTTAAAATTGTTTTGATTTTAAAATTTGTTGCCTGTATTATGAAAATCGCGCCAATAATTATTAAATTCCTCAAATATACGACTACGAAATGGTGATTTTCCAAACATTTCATCGAATGAGTCCGGAAACTGTGTTAAAATTTCTGCAGAACTTGGGTTTATAGAAGAGAAATTAGAAAATGGTTGAAAAAGGTTTCTACCTGATGATGAGACTGCAAAATCATGACTGTTTACATCGTCGTTGTAGTTATCGTTATCGTATTTAAAAACATCGTTATCGCTATCGTTCTCTAAATTTTGGCAAAAGTTAAAGGAGACAAAAAAAAAAGAGAAACAAGTAAAATGCTTAAAAGGATTAAGTGCAGTTATGTAAATACACATGCACACATACAGACATATACAGGCACATAAAGGAAAATGTCTTGAATGTGTGGAATATCAAATAAATACATACACCAGATTTCAGTACGCAGAATAACTAAATGACAAATTAATTGTAGTGGGATGTTACAGCCATAATAAGAAAAGAAAAATATACTTTTTTTTTTGGGAGAATGAATGCATGAAGATAAAAAGAGCTACAAACATGTTAAAGTACACAAACACCATAATGAAACCAATTTGGATCAGGTTGTTAAGGAAAGGGTATTAAAAAACTTGTGCAGGATTTCGTGTTATACTTTAAATGAAATGTGTGTGTGTGCAAGTGTGAAAGAAAAGAAAAAATAATTGTGTGTGTTAAAACATTTTTTTTTTCAGGTAAATTTCTTCCAAACCGTCCAAACAGATAAACCTAACACCACAGCTGTACCAAATACGCTACCAACACCAGCTACAAAATGTGAGTCTAATTTTGAGTGTGAATTTTGTGTACGAGTAGTTGTTTCATTGTCATTATTATTATTAATAGAGGCGTTGGTGTTACAACATGAGCTTGCTGAAGCTGAAGCTTTATGAGGTGTCACTGTTTTTTCAAAGGACTCACCGTGTCCAGGGTTATGCGTTAACATGGGAGCTCGCAACGTTTTCACCGTCTTAACCATCGAGGATTTTTTAACAGCTCTGCTAATTGAATTTTCGGTAGCTTCTTCAGAACGTTCTTCCTCTTGATGTTTTTCGCAATGGCCACCTTCGATCTTTTCCCTTTGGTGATTAGAGAATTTGGCGAATTCGCGCAAATGTCTTGGCAACTGCCGCAGATTTGCTTCTTTTTCACCTTCAATAATTTTCACAGCCGGTACATCTTCAGCCTCACTGAGTTGGGTTTGCATAATCGGTTGAGATTCCGCACCCGATTCCCAATCACTGTCAGACGGCATGGCTAATTTATGACGTCGCTCTTTCACACGACTCAGAAACTCTTGTCCCATGTCGGTCTTGTGCTTTGCTGATGCCTCCTCATCTTCATGTATTTTTGATATTTTTATGATATTCTGCAATCTGCGTTCCTCCCTTTCAGCCACTTTGTTTAGCCACTCCTCTGCCATTTGTTGCCTAAACACTTCATCTTCGGTGAGAGTAGGCAACTTTTGATTCGTTTTGTAATGATCACGTATGGGTCTTGTCACTGCGGTTGGTGATGTAGGCGTTTGAGCCATTTGCTGTTCTTGAGCTTTTTGTGCTTCTTCCATTAAACGTCTGCGCTCAGTTTGTAAGCGTTCAAATTCCGTGCGCAGTTCCTCTTCTTTGCTGGCAATATATTTCAGTTGCTGTTCATGAAGTTCTCTTGGCAAAGAAGCCCGTCGTTGATGCATATCTTCTTCTCTTACATGGCAACCATCTAATGGGAAGTAGCCCGATGGCTGGGGAGCAGGAGACACTCCTCGTCTTGTGGTGGTACTTATGTATTTTGGATTCGGATCTCTTTCAATCATAGAATAGCAGCTGCCAAATTTGGGTCTGCTCTGTTCTGGTGCTCTATTTAACATGGGAGCATGATGTCTTCTAACATTGTAGGCATTAAACTGATCGTAGGAGTGCTGATTGTTGAAAGACAAATCATTTGTGGAGGCCGTAAGACGTGGAGCTCTGATACCACCTGGTCGTCGTTGATAACATATTTCAACTTCCTTAGCGAAAGGACGTGCAATATTTTCAGAAGAACCCAAATCACTAGCATACTTGGACCAGTCATCTTCAGCTCGCTGGCTTGGGTACTGCATTTGATTGCTGCTATAAGTGCGCTGTCTATTATATGTGTCGTCGGTAAGGTTGCACATAGATTCTGCTCTACGGCTGTGATCCTCATCAACATAGGGAGATTTGTGATTCTCTATTTGTATCGGTATTTGATAAGTTTTTGGATGTTCTGGTATTGGTGGAGCTTCGTCATATGTAGCAAAGCCATTGGCATTTGCTGGTGCTGCAGTTATCGGGGAATCACCATTTTCTAGTTCAATTGGTATTTGGTAAATACGGCCAACTTGATGATCGACAGTGTCTTTGGTTGTTGTTTCTTGTGGTCTTAAGAATTTTAAGGAACGAGATCTTTTAGATCTTTCAATTTCTTGTTCCAGCTCTTTGAAATGTTCATGTCTTCTTCTATTAAATTCTTCGATTTGGTGCTTTTGTCTCAAATGAATTCTATTCAAATCGAACATTGAAGCCGACTTTTCACGCTGTTCCCTTTCGACTTTGCTGTTTTCCAGCTCTTTGTGCAGTTGCTTGGAAAGGTCATCGAATTCTTTATATAATTTTTCATGGTCGCGACTGGGCATTGTAGTTTTATCATGGTGGGCTGTTGTAGTTGTTGTTGTTGCTTCTGATGACATGCTTGATGAAAAAGTTTCAATATTACTGTGCCCATTCGAGGCTAATTTAACTGACGTTGCTGCCATTGATTGTGTTGGTACTGTTGCTGCCGAGCTAAGTGATAGTGGCGTATAGACTGCATCAGCAGCTGCCTTGGCACGTTGCCTGAATTCCTCATAAGTGTTTTGTGCTTCCCTCTTCGGTATACTACTCTCCGGTATTTCATTTGTTTTTGCACTCTTCTGCTCGTCATTAATATTATTTTGCAAAGTTTTTGTCTCTGTAGTGGATTTTATTGTTTTTTCATTTTCTGTTGTTGTTGCTCTTTGTATTTTTGTTTCAATATCTGACGAGTGTTTGGTTAAATTTAAAGCTGACATAATTTCTTGATCATTCCTATGGTGTGCAGATTTGTCTTTTTCTTCTTTATCTGAATGAAAGAAACTGTTACTTTTGTGTGATAAAGGAAAAGTGTTAAGGTCTGCTGGCTTGTCTCCAGAAGTTTTGGCTTCATGTTGTGAAGTGGAGAAATCTTCAATAACTTTGCCGTTTTCAATGCGTTTTTTAGTCTCATAAGAGTGTGTTTCAATGCTGGAATACCTTTTGGGTTGTGTACTCAGAATTTGATTACAGAACGGTTCTGCAGTTGATGACTCAATGTTGGAGAAACGTTTGTGCTCCTGATCAAATATATTTGAAAATCCCATTGTGGGAAACATTTGTCCCAATGTTGTTTCAACGCTTTGCATGTTAGCTGCCCTGTTTTGATTGGACTTCTTTATGAATTGATATGACGTGTTGTTTGCGTTACTAAATTCTGATGTTGCTGATGGTACCTGTTCTTTAGCTGGAGGATTACTGACACCGTTTGTTGTTTGCCTTGAGCTATTTTCATGCGATGATGTTGTAGATGCTACTGAAATCTTATTAGAATTATTTATTTCGCTAGTGTCTTGTATAATAGACAATAAACGATGTTTATTCTCTTCTCCATTAATTTCTCCGTTAGCTGATGGTGGTGCTTGCTCGCTTTCGTTTGCCAAAATGACGTCATTATTGGATTTTTGTATGTTAGTGTTTGTGTTTGTACTTGTAGTGACCGTTCGCTTAGAGAGATTTTGTGCTTTAGATGCGGTTTCGCTTGACTTGACTGGTACTGGTGGTGGTGGAATTTGTGGAGGAGGTGGCGTTATACTTTTGCGTAATTTTTTCATTTTTGCTGCAGTTTCAAGCAATTGTTGCTCAGCCAATTTTTCTCTTTCCAAGGCTTGTAACTGTTCCTTGGTGTACTCATGATAACCTCTGCGTTCCATAAACTTTTGATGGGCATCAAGTAAGTCATCTGGTTTCTGTTGGGGTTTCTGTTGTATGTAAGAACGCTGGGAAGGTGAGAGACACACTAATACTTTGGGGTCGTTTGTGGTGGGCACTCCCAGCCATGAATGATCTTGTTGCTCTGGCAATGGTCGTTTATCCGCAATCGATTTTCCTACCTTGAGCGATAATTGCAAATCATCTATGTGAGGCAGTTCTGGCAGAGGATAAGGCATATTCTCTTCTTGTTTAGATACTTTAAAGGCACGAGCTTCTCCAATATTTTGAGCTACTGTAGCTAATTCTTCTAGAACAGTATCACCATATGGAAAGGAGGATAATGTTTCGGCACATAGGAATCGTAATTTTTTTGGATCTGATGTAAGACTGGATAGCTGTTGGGTCGTATTAGTTTTGAGATCTGAAATTGAGGAGGTTTGAACTAAATCACTTTTATCACTTTGTCCGGCAGCCACGTTAATAGCAGTACACTGACTTAAATTGGTACTGTCTGAGCAAGGAGAGTCCATGGATTCTTGGCATGTAACAGAGGAAGTGAGTAGACTTAAAGTGGAATATAAGCTTTTGGGAAATTCATGCTGTAACTGTGTTTGGGAGTTGTGATGGTCTACATTTTGCTGAAGCAAAGGTAAGGCAAAGCAAGAGGCAAAGTCAGAGTCAGAGTGATTGGTGGAGGAAGAGGAAAGAAATGCAGATTCCAATTTATTATCATAGAGATTGTCGGTTTGATTTTGTTGTTGTTCTTGAGTTGGTGGAGGGGGTATAGGAGGTGGTGGGGGAGAACTCCTTGGCGGAGGTATAGGAATAAATGTGTTGCTATTGTTATAGTCTAATTTCACATAACCGTTGTGTGATGCACTAATTTCGTTATTACCGTTTATTTTGGCCGAATTGTCATTATAATTTGTTAAAATATCGCGCACCGCATTCATATTTACGTTTTGTGAAAAAGCCCGTGGTATTTTCGCGTTATTACCCGCACATAAACTACTACTGCTGCTACTAAACGGTTCTTCACAACTAGTTTCTAGCGTTCTATTGGAGGCTGCTGCTGTTGATGTTGATGTTGTTTTGACAGGCAATATTTGAGTGTTTGAGAGACTTGTAGTATGAGTTTTTAACGACGACGACGAAGACGATAACGATGATGATGATGATGTTGATGTTGATGTTAGTGTTGATGATGATGCTTCTGTTGTGTTGGTGCTTTGTTGTGAAACCACTTCATTGATGGAAGAGAGCACAGATGAAATTTGCTCTTCGATTTGGGCAAAAACAAGCTGATCACTTGCAAATGACGACGACGACGGTGATGATAGAATTATTGAATTTGATTCAGCTAATGAATTTGTTTTAGTTGTTGTGGCTGTTGTACATGTGTGGGGTGTTTTAGTGGTGTTATTGTTGTTGTTTATAAGTTTACTGTTATTTATTATTTGATTATTGATATAAGTGTTGCCTTGTGTTGCGCAAAATTCCGGCAACTGTTGTTGTGGTATTTTGGCAGTGAATGCTGATGTTGTTGTTAATGGCACAGGTGGGGATAAAGGTGGCGGGGAAACTGATGATGTCAGTGATTCAAAGCAGATGCTTTCTGTCACTGGTTTATTTATAATAACATTTAAATCACTATCCAAATTGAATTCTGGTGTAGTTGTATGATTATTTTCATACAATTCCAGGTCATGTAAATCAGACATACTGCTGGAAGCAGAATTAATGAAAATAACCTCAGCTGCTTCAGACTCTGGTGACATACAACTACGCACGGTGCTGCAGCTTTCATCAGCTCTGGGAGCATCTTGCAGACGTGCAGCCACAGCTACAGCAACCGGTTCTTCTCTTATTACTTTTGAATTTTTGTTATGACTAGAGTTTTGTTGTTGTTGTTGCTGTGGTTGTTGTTGTTCTTGTTTGTGAGGCTTGGAAAAGTCCAAAGAGCTTTTGGGGTATTTGGCACTAAGTTTTTCAACTTTACCTTCTGTGGAAAAGTTAGTAGCACTATCTGTTGAAGCAGTTCTGGATAAGGGATTTTCAGAATTATCGCTTAACTCACTGTTTTCTTCAGAAATACTGTCCAAAAAGCGGGGATTTAACATTTGTGGCAAAAAATGATGTTCCAAAGCAATTCGTTTCTGTTTGCGTGTTTGTTTTTGTGTGCTGGCAGTTGAAGCTGATGAAGTGGATGAGCACACTTCAGTTATAGATTCAGCCACTTGTAGAGAATCATCAGAATATTCTATTGAAGATTCTGCTTCACTGACAATAGGTGATTTTAGTTCTTCTAAATCACTTAAACTTTCATCACTTATTTCCACAATTTTTACTTCCGACGTTGTTGGTTTTGCTATTGCTGACATTCGTTCTCTCATTGTGGGTGAGGTTATCTTGGGTTGTTGTTCATCCTCATCTTCTAAGTAGATGTTGTGTACAATTACTTTGGCTTGATATTGATTTAAAGGCTGGTTAGCATGTGGAGCTTGTTTTGCTTCATTAAAAGCTTTGTGTTCGTCTTGTACTGTTACATTTAAATTCTTATGGTTTTCTTGCTCATCACCAGGTGTATCTACTTGGTGAATTATAACTTTAACTTTTTGCTGGTGAGCTAAATTAGCACTTGCAACAGTTTCCTTTTCAAGGGGACTTTTCTGGTTGTCACTTTCTTTTGTAATGACTTTGTGTTCTAAAATATCAACTGTTTGTTGTTGAGTTACTAAAATTTTATCATCATCAGCTGGCTTTATGTAGTGCTCAGCACTGTGAACTTGTGGTTGTGGTTCTTCTTTGTCTGAATTAGCACTTGTAACCGTTACCTTTTGCTCTGGGTTTTTCTGAGAGTTATTTTCCTCTGTGATATTTTTGTGCTCTAAAATTTCAACTGGTTGTTGTTGGTTGACTAAAATTTTATCATCATCAGCTGGCTTTATGTGTTGATCAACACTGTAAACTTGTGGTTGGGGTTCTTCTTTATCTATTAGAGTTTGTGTAAACACTTTAACCGGCTGTTGAGTTTTTAAATTTTCCTCTGCATTTAACTCTGCTGACTCTTTTGAAGATGTTGGCACTTGATTTGTTTTTACTGTATTAGCATCTTCACAAACTATTGTATGCACAATTACCTTACCTAAGGCAGCAGCAGAAGTGATGGAAGAAATTGTTGAAACACTTGAAGCGGGTTGAATAACGCTTGCCACTGTTTGATTTTGATTGTCAATAATTTTAGATTTTTCATTGCCCATATTGTCATTTAATTGAATACCGTTGGTATAATCACACTGTGATGGTTCACACGAAACTGTGTCATTTGTTTCTGTTGTCTTGGTTTTGGTCTTTGGCTTCGTCTCTGCGCCAGTGGTTGCAGTGGTAGTGATGTCTGGCACTTTTTTTAATGCTTGCACATTTTCACACACACCCAACTCTTTAGATTTTTTAGTGGCGGGAGCATTAATGTCTGCGACATTATTCTCTGAGGAAATTGCACTTGCGTTTGTCACTACTTCACCGGCAATAAGAGGTTGCGGTGGTGGTGGTGGTGGTGGTGGTGGTGGTGGTGGTTGTGGTTGTGTTTTGTGGTTGTTAGTGTTTGTGGGTGCAGATAAAAACTCTTCAGTATCTTTTTTACAATTTTCTTCTTTTGGTTTTTGTTGTTGCTGTTGTTTATTACGTTGTTTGTTTTTGTTACGATTACGATTTTTATTGCGATAGTTTGGCATCTCTATTTAAAATTTCAATTCGATGAGTTGTTACTCCTCGGTTTCTCTTCGCTTTTGAGAGGAAGTCTTTCTTTCTTTTTTTTTTAATTAATTGCAATTTTATTTTGTTTTGTTTATTTTTTTTCATGCATTAAACCGCAAATCTGTAAAATGTTAAAGTAACGAAGAAAAGGTTTTTGACCGGTTTTTCTTGCTATTTTTTTCTGTAAAACTTTTAATAATTTTAATAATTCATTTCAGGTGATATTTTTTTTAATTTTTGATTGCATAAGTACGCGTATTGTTGTGAATTAAAAAACACGTAATTACGCAAAAGTTCATGAAAGCTGGTATTTGGTGATGAAAATGGCAGTGCTGAAAGTGATGATAGTGATAGTGTGAATGATGGTATGGCCTTGTAAATGTACTAAAATGTTTGCTCAATTATCAACAACTAACAAATAATATTTTTTCTTAATTTTCATTTAATATTTTCCTTTTCTATTTAATCTATAATATATTTTTCTTTTTCATTTTGTTGTTTCTTAATATACTTTTTTAATTTAACGATTAAAAAAACTTAATTCAGTGGGCAACAGCTCTTTAATAATTCGTTCGTTCGTGCCTTTCGACTTTAAGCAACTGAAAATGTTCACGTACTGCTCTTATTATCCCCAAGACTAAAGACACCGGCAACAACAACAATAACAACAACAGCAAATTATAAAAAAATAAATAAATTTGAAAAAACATAGAAAAATCTCTTTAGAAAAAATTAAATGTTCGTTCACGAATGTGACACGGATTTAGCTTTGAACAACAACAACAACAACAACAAATAAAATAAAATCATCAACTCAATTTAAAAAAAAAAACAAATAAATCTCTTTAGAAAATTTTTGAAAAATGTTTGTCAATGTTGTTGTTGTTGTACTTGTTGCTTTTTATTAACGCTTTCGCTCACATTCATTTTACATCAATTTTTCAATTATTCTTGTTGTTGTTGAGGTTTTTTTTTAAATTTAAAAGCTCATATTCTCCTAAGGAAAAAATTTTATAATTTAAAATGTGCAAACAACAACAAAATAATAAAAATTAATTTTAAGAAAAATTATTTAAGCAGCAAAAAGGAATATAAACACACAACAACAGCAACAACAAGAAAAAATAGTGATTTTATTTTAGTTCAAAATAGTGATTTTATTTTATCATAAAACAACATAAACTTTTAAGAAATTATAAATAAAAAAATTAAAAATAAAAAGAAAATTATTAAAAGTGTGCTAGGAAATGTCGAACGCGTGTCCCGATGTTTGGGCACGGTTGTGCAGTGGAAAAGCTAAATTAAAAAAAAATTCTATTTTAAATTTTAAATGTGTATCGAAGATACAACAACAAACTTTTTTTTTTCTTAGTGTCCAACGTGTTTCAGACCTTTTATTTTCTCTATAAATGAGCTCATTTCCTAATTTACTTTTGGAATATTTTTATTATTATTTTTATTATTATTTTATACCAGTGAAATGTATTTTGTAAGAATTTGTAATGAAAGTTACACACGGTGAGAGCAAATGCCAGCAAACAATTTTTTTCAAGACAATCAAAATCAAATAAGAAACTCTGTAGTTTCTAATGGGTAGTTTGCTCTCAATAAAAGCTTTTTTTTTGGGTAGCTTAGTAGAGCCCAATTTTTCTAAATTTTTTAAGTCATTACAAAACTAATTGCTGGGTTGTTAAGAGTCTTAATTAATTGAACTACAACAACCACAACAATAACAGCAATAGCGGGTATTTACATTATTGTGAATTACATTAAAAACAATAAATGCTGATACTAAATTAAGAAGCAGAGACAAAACAACAACAACAAAATATGGAAAAAGTCAATTTGCAATAAAACAACAGTAAAACTAAAAGCGGCTCAATTCCTCAATTCTATTAATAAGAATGAGAAAATAGTTTTATTTTTTTTTTGTTGCCAGGGCTGTGCATTGTATTGGTTTTTCTTTATTTCAATTTTAATTTTCAATGTTATTGTAGATAAATTTTGTTATTTAATTGCCACAAGCAACAACCAAAGCACATACTCCCTCCCATTTACTGTAGGGGTCAATCAATTAATCTCAAGTATTACCCTTGGATAAAAATTTATACAATAAAAGAGTGTGTATGTGTTTGTGTGTGTGTGTGTCTGGTGCTGTGACGCATTAAACAGATCCAAGAGTTTTGGCACAGTGGTGTGTTATATAAAATTTTATTTAAAAATAAATTTTAATGCTTTAAAAGTAAAAGATATAGAAAACGGATTAATCAATATGACTTTCAAATGCTTGTTAAATTTTGTTAAGGACTTTTTGTTGCTTCAAGAGGAAATTATTTTAAAAAAATTTTAATTACTTTAGATTAAGATTTTTCTGTGCAAACAAATGAGTAAAAACCGAAACATTTTAAAATAAAATTTTTATTTTTTGATTTTTTGACTTTTTTAAATTAAGCAAAAAAAGGCAAGAGTGGTGGTATTTTTTAAAAACTTTTTTCGAGTAATAGAGTTTAGATTTTCTTTCGACTTCAAAGAGCATGAGTGAAAATGTACAAAAACATTAAGTTTTAATGTTAAAAAATTTTTTTCTTTAGTTTAAATCATTAAACTTTTTCATTTCATAAATTTAATTTTTTTGTTTTTTTACAATTATGCCACTCTTTTCAATACTGGAGCTATAATTCGATTCGTTTAGCAACAGAGTTCGCAAAGAAACAAAACAAAACGTTTGCATTTGCTCGAGTATACAAACAACGAAATACGTTTTGGCTTTTGTTTTGTACGCAAATGTACAATTGGATTAGTGCACAAAAAGAAGAAGCCAATCGTTTTATTTGTGACTTGCTGTAAATCGTTTTGTATTTTATTTTGTACATTGTACAAAACGATTTAAAGTTTTTTAAAGGTTTGTGACTGTTATGAAATGTTTCATTTCTTTTCAAACTCTTAACAGAAATTGCAAAATTTTGCACTATGGTAGACTGATAGAATTAGGCCCCAGAAGCCATATACATAACTGTTACTGGAGCAACTTCAGTTAAAATTCTTTCTTACAAAAAAAAAATTAAAAAAAACCATTTGGGTCCGAATCTAATTCCAATATTGAAATTGTCTAGAATCGAGTTTAGCATTTGATGTTTTAAATTGATCTTAATTAGCCCAATTATAAATAAAAATTCCCCGGGAGTTTTTTCACTTTTCCCTTTCCTCTTATCATAAAAAATTTTTTTTTTTCTTTTTTAACCAAGAAAATTCTCTGATTTAAAGAATTTTTTTTCTAAAATTCAAAATTTTATTTTTGAAAAAATTCCTATTAAATATTCCTGATTGGGCTGAATACCTTGCCAGAAAAATAAAAATATTTTTCTGATTGTTTTTATTTACCTACAACAACTTCAGTTAAAACTCTTTTTTACAAAAAAAAATTATTTGGGTTCAGAATCCAATTCTATTAATGACCTTGAATATTAATATTGAAATTGTCTAGAATCGAGTCTAGTGTTTAATGTTTTAAATTGATATTCCCAAAAATCAAAATTTTCCTTGGGAAAAAATTCCTTAAATCAGAGAATATTTTTTGTTAAAAAATGGAGAATTTTTTTTTTTATTATAAAAGGAAAGGGAAAAGTTAAAAAAAAAACTCCCGGGGAATTTTTATTCATAATTGGGCTGAATATATTTTTCTGCTTGCTTTTATTTACCTGCAACACACTGTGGCTACATTTCATTTTACAAAAACTGGAGTAAAAATCATCGTTTTAGTAAAATCTTAAAAGGAAATGATTAGAGAGGGGCATCTGCTTTTATTAGTGAGACGTAAACACACCAAAAAAAAAGAATTTTTTTAAAATAAATTTTGCTTAAATAAATATTTAAAACTATGAAAACCATAAGCGGCAGGTTATTGCTTTAGCATTCAATTTTCCATATCCCTCTCAAAAATTTAATGTTTATTTCAAGCAAAATTCAAAAAATGAAAACAAAAACAACAAAGCAACTGAAATAAATTTGAATGAATTATAGTCCTAGATACAATTGCTTTAGCGCACACACACACATTTTTTAAAAAATGTTAAATATTTTTGTTTTTTTGTTTTTAATTTAATATAAATAATTTTATGCCAAACTGTTTTCAATTGGCCTTAGTTAACCAAAAACAAAAAAAAAACATTTTATGTGTAATTTGATGTTTAGTTTAGTAGTCGTATTTTGGCTGGCACACTGTTTCAAAAGCGATATTTTAGTTTAATTTTTTTTTAATAATTAAAAATAATTTTTTTTAATGATAAACATACTTAACAACAAACAAAATTGAACGCGTTTTGTACTTCAAAAAAAAATATTTGAAAAAATTAAAACAAATTTTTGTTGTTTATAAAATTACGTACGTACGTATTTACCGCACAACGATCGCGTCTATACTATAAAGCAAGTAGAAGGGCTTCTTTAGTTTGCCGTTTATTTGCAAAAAAAAACCCCAAATAATGTTCTTCTGATGTGCACAATGAAACACATTGTAGTACGAGTATTTAGTGAAATTCTAAAATTGTACAAACAGAATCCCACTAACTACTACCACTACAGCAACAATAATTACAAGAAAACTATACACAACCCAACGAACAAATGAAGTTTATTTATAATTTAGCAAAAACAAAAATTAGTTGTGTTTGATTTAGGTGAGCACAAGCATACATGAAATGGTTTACAATCACTTTTTATATAAATTATTACTAACGCTGTCTAAGCTAGCGTTGATTGGTCTACGTGGCGGACTGACGGACTTCAATTAGAATCGCAAGATTCTATTTTGAACAAAGCTGGCATGTGATTTAATCGCCTGGATTTGTTGAGAATAAAAAAACAACCACTAACAGAAAAACTTACAATTAGAAAAACGCCGACGAGGAAACATGAATTGGCAAGCGAACGACGCCATCTACGTTATATTTAATATGCCGCCCTTATACTCAGAAGTTACTTTGGATTATTTAAAAACATTTTTTTAAATTCCCTAATACCCCAGTGCTGTTGCTTTCAGTGATTTTAGTGACTTCCGAACTAGCCATAGAAGATTACGGGATGGAACTCAAATAATTATAATTTTTAAAGGAAAAATCGTCTAGATTTGTAATCTACCGCCCAAATACTCAGAAATTACTTTGGACTATTTAAAAAAAATTTTTTTAATTCTCTTGTTCTGAGTGATTTTTACCATTCCCCACTTTGCCGAGGTACCATTCCCGATTTTGCCCAAGAAAATTACCAAAACCAAACACTGGCTTAATACCTAAAGGACACGTGTTATACACTTGCTGAATTCATAACGCAAAATGAATTTCTGTTGCACATCAAAGACAAAACAACTAATCCCCTTTTGCTGCAGCTCACTTGTACAATCGGTCACAGACTCCACTCCAACTTCAGGAAGAGAATAAGCCATCAGCTTGCAGTTTTAAATGATATTAAGCTGCCTTAAGCATAATCTTTTCTTTAAGCCCCGTAGACTGAAATAAAGCTCTAGCCTGTGATCAACTCTAGGTTATGAGCATCAGCTCAGTACTGTCTCTTTACTCTCAGGTGGCCGTCATAACTAGGTATTTATGACGCGCAACGTTTTGAAAACCTGCCATCAGATATTGAGCTTAGTTTAGTAGTATTCTGATGCTGCTAGCCACCGTCACTGTTAAAGCCGAACTTGGCCAATTCGTGAAGCCACGGTGTTTAGCATACACGATGCGTTCGCCTAAAATCCCAGATTAAATAACTTAGCCCTTACGACAACTCGCAATTAAATTTCAATTATTTTTTTGGTTTTAAAAATGCTTTAATTCGTGTGCTTGCTGGGATTAGTTGAATATGGCAACGACACTCTTACGTCATCATTCTGTTGTGCCTTTTTGTTTGTTGCCTTTTTTTTATTATTTCTGTTTTGTTTCTTTACATTTTTTCTGCTTTCCTTTTATAGTTTTGGGCTTGTCAATGATATGCTAGTAGCAAGCGAAAGCGGAAACACTTTTTCCACAATTTTGTTTTCTTCTTAAAGTGTCTGGTATTCTGAGTTATATGAAAAATCGGATTTAGGCGATTTACTTTGAAATTTAAAAAAATATTAGCAGCTACTTGGAGGGTAATAAATGAGCCGTTATTTATGAAAGTGCTATAAGTCCACTTAAATAAATTTAGTTAGATAGAGACACAGTATTACTAAAATTATCACTGTTTTATTTTATTAAAAAGTGTACTTATTACACTTGTAAAAGTAACAGCTGTTATAAAACTTTTTAGTCCAATTTCACTTAAGTTTCTCCCTCCATTTTTTTTAAACAGCTGTCGGTTTGCTATTAAGCTTGCATATTAAACAGGGATATTCAGTATTTTTTTTTTTTTTAATTTCAATTTTGTTGTTAATTGTAAAACAGTCCAGCTAAAGATTTACCTGGAACTGTGAATACCCCTCTATAGCAAATAAAATAAACAACTCATCGTTTTAATGCGAATGCACATGCAAATTCATCTCTTAGACTGTGAAGTGGCCTATTGTTTAAACTCAATATAGAAGTTCTGCTTGTGTCTTTATTTGAAAAAAAAAAATTTATAAAAATGTTGGTTTTCTGCTGTTTGATACTAAGTTTAAAATGAAATAGATCTATTCAATTAACCCTGCACTGCATGGGAAATTGATTGTGACAAATGTTTACAATCTGTTCCCTTTTATGAACATGAGAAAACAAGTTAATGAAAATGTAATAGATAAATTTTTGTTTGTTTGTTAAACTGCAACAGATGTATGCACTGTTGCAAATGGCAAACAATAATTTAAATGGTAGACATAAACAACAATTTGTTAGACGCTATTAATGTTGGTCGATAATACTGAGACAATAAATTATCCTCAAGTGAAAATTAAAAGAAAAATATCGTCATAGAAAACAGAATTGTATATGTTGTGAAAACAGCCTTAAGTTACATTTTAAAAATTCTATAAGAGAAGCCAAAAAAAGTCTCTATTTTCCCTGAACTACAACACTAACACTCATACCAAAATTGGCGCGGCAAGCGTCAAAAATTCTCATGGCCATAGAAAATATATGAAATAGCATGGCGGCAGCACTGAACTGTTGGAATATTTATTTTTGACAGCACGTTTTGTAATGAAGTTGGCTGCAAAACAACTATTTTATTATTTTTGACCAGTTAGCTGGTTTTTTTCTTTGAACTTAGAGTTTTTAACTCTATTTTTGTTTGTCTTTAGTGGATTTTTTTTTTACCAAGATGATTGATTAACACTACTGTAGTGAATACACACCAACAGCGCTCTTACTTAGGGATGAGGCTTTAATATAAATAGAGGCCGCCTAAAAAAGCTACGTTTGCTGCTGCAATTTAGGTTGGAACGTAAAGTTATTTAGTAAATTGTTTCTTAAGTCGACTTAGGCGATTTTTTTTTCTTTATAGCCAAGACATTTTTTTGACATTTTAGCGAAAATAATAAAAAAAATAATTTAAATCTTGGTAGTGCAAATTATAAGCTAAAAGCGATTATCAGTGGCTCAGTCTTCCTCAAAGCTACGCTTTTTGTTGTTTTCAAATACTTGAAGGATGTTTTCATAACACAAGCGACCAACCCGTTCTTATCAAAAAATTATGAAAAAATTATATGAAAAATTCTGATAACGTTGACTTTAAAGTCTAATTTAATTATTTTTTTTTTTTGGATAAAGGGGTGCTTGTGATCGCTTGTCCTATGGGAACAACAACATGTGGTGGCTGTCATGTGGAAAATCAGGAAATTTTGTAAACTTTGATTAAGCTGTTTTTGTATTTCTGGCATCACTGGTTTGTTTCCATAACACAAGGAACCACCTTGTCATGAAAATTTGTATGAAAAACACTACATTTTTTTAATATGATTTCTTAGTTCTCAGGCAGATCATCAGGAATGCATGCACTAACCTAAGCTTCACAAAAGTCTCTCAGAAGAAACTGCAAATTAACAAAAATATTGTTACTTTTCAGACAAAACCAAAATTAAAGCCTCAAGCGTTTTCTAGCTGTCAAAGATTCTGTCAGAATTTCATAAGGCTAAAGTAGCAAAAACTCAAATTGGGCTTCAATAAATTCTACATCAGAAGAAGTTTGCATTTTATGTGGTGCTTAGTGTAATCACTTAAACTATTGCACTCAAACACTTGTCTGATCCCTGACTTAAAGACCTCATCACCATCCACAAAACTTATTCGCTCACTTTTTATTAAGCCAAAAAATTACGTTAATCTCTGCTTAAACAAGCGAACATATAAAAAAACTTAATTTTTGCAACAAGTTTTCTTAAGAAAAAAAAAGCAAAATTTTATTTAATAATTTTTATTGAACAAAAAATGATTTTTATTTTGGTGTTTCGTAGAAATTTCTTTTTTTAGCAAAACACTTAAATTTTATTGCCAATAATTTTTTGTTTCTTTTCTTTTTGTGTTGTCACAGATTGTGGAGTGGGTAGATTGATAACTGAACACTGTGTTCTGTGTCTTTGTAGCCAAAGATAAATAAATTAATTTTTTTATTGTTAAGTATTCCTACGTGCTAAATATGCAGTAAAATAAAACAACAACAACAAAAAAATATATTCAGGAGATTCACAAGGTGTGGTTTCAAGTGCTACTCACTTTAAAAAAATAGTTTGAGGTATGTCTCGTTTCGCAATCTTCTTTGGTGAGACCCCTGTACAAAATTTTTGCTCCAAGAATCGTGTAATTGGGCTTAATTAATTTTTTTTATTAAAGAAAATGTATGCCAAATAAAAATTATCTACGAAATCTGTTAGAGCAGTGCAATATATCGAGCTTGAGGTATGTTGCGCCTTCGAATCTTTTCTGGTGTGGTCACTGTACAAACTTTTCGATCCAAGATTAGCGTAAAAGGGCTTAATTAATTTATTTTGTTAAAGAAAAATTATTGCAGATAAAATTTAGTTATTAAATCTGTAAGAGAAGTGCAATAGCTCTAGTTTGAAGTGTGTCCCGAACCGAAATCTTTTCTGGTGTAGCCACTGTATAAAATTTTTAGCTCCAAAACTAGCATAAGGGGCTTAAATATTTTTTTTTTTTTTTTTTTTTTTTGTTAAAGAAAAATTAGTTATGGATTCTACAAGGTAGCCTTCCTCATATGGCACCACTGTAGGGAACTGTAGAGCCTGGAAAGGGAAGAGTCGAGGCTGCCAGAGCAGAATACAGACACGCCTTGCGGCATCCCTCTCTCTGTCTGCAAACAGCAGGTCGAGAGCACAGTCCAGATGGAGAGACACATGGACGTGCAATACGACGAATATGATCTGGCCTAGTCTAGATAGCAATCGTAGCAGAGATTTACTGGGACTCCAAAGAGCCTAGTTGAGAGCTGTAGTGGCGGTAGTAACAGGCCACTGCAGTTTGGTTAATCATGCTAGCAGAATGGGCGACTGCTGCAGAAGTTGTCAAGATGAGGAGGAGGAGGAAACTGTAGAATATTTTCTCTGCCTGTGTCCTGCCCTGTAGGAGCACTACCTGTAGAGTCTCCCTGCGCTTCGTTAGAAGTAGTGAGGGACTCATCTTTTTCTATCTAACTTCTTACTTTCTTCCTTTCACTTTTCTATCTCTATTCTTCTTCACTTCCTCTTACACAGATGTAACAAAGCGATTACCTCAGACGACGCAAGTGGGACCTGCTTCTGTCTTGTTTATTTGGAAGCCCTGAACCTAACCTAGGAGCCACCTCTCTGTATAGCAGCTATTTTGGTTCACATTTATTTCCTGAACAAAATTCCTCTGCTTTGAAATTAAATTTAAATTTTAAGTCTTCTATTTAAAGCAGATAAAATTAAGCAAAATAAAATAGCAGAGGTAATAAGCTTGTTCATCAATCTAAAGAAAAATCAAACAAAAATCTACTCGAACAGCAGGTTTTCAACAATGATAATGGTGGGGACTAAAAACCTCTTATAAAATTTTTTAATTGTCTAAACACCTTGTTTAAGCTTGAGTAGCTGCTTTTATTAAAAAAAAAAAATATTTTTTTATGAACTTGAAACATAGATGCGACTTTACGCCCTTCTGTGAATCTCCCTTTTTTGAAAAAGCAGATGATTCAAGTTGTTTTTATTTTTTCACACTGACTGCATAAAAACAACAGCCATCAAATTGGTTTTTCATGGAAAATATTGATCACGACGTGTTAGTTTTGATAATTAAACAAACATTTTTTTTTCTCTCTCCTCTCTCTTTCTCTCACTTCATTTTAATTTAATTTAAATGAATTCAACTCATTAAGCTTTACCTTTTAGGAGAATTTTATTTTTTTGTTTTGCTTTGCTGTATTTAATTAAAAAATTTATCAATTCCCTTTTGACAACACTTTTTATTAGAATTTTATTTTTTATTAAATTTAGTTTTTGTAATTTTTTTTATAACAGACTTCTTTTAAGGTATTTTAAACCGCCACTTTGAAACATATTTAGACAACAGAATAGGCAAACGCCGTAAATTCATTTTAGTAATTTTTATTCAATCAATTTTTATTTTTTTTCGTCTTTTGAGAGACACTCGGAACTCAAGTGTTTTTTTAGTGCCCAGAACATTGAATGATAACGTCAGAACGATATTGTCAAGAGTTTGAGTATAAAGTTGTTTCGATAATTTTATTTTTCTTCTTTTTTTTATAAATTTAACTTGCGCACACTCGGGAATATTTAGTAGATACGGCGATCACGTTTATCCCCCTCTGCCACTAACACTAACTTTGTTTTTACTACATTTTTATACACTTTGAATTCATTTTTTACAAATTTTTTCCTGTACTGTTTTGTTATACAAAAAAAAAATTAATAAAAATAAAACACACACAAAAAATAAATAAACAAAACAGTTTTTTTTCTTTTAGAATTTTTTGTGTTTTACAGGTGGCAAAATTAACATTTGACTGCGCTGCGCGTAAACACAAATACGTTCTCAATCGGCGGGCTGTCTAATGTTTTTAACTCCACTCGGTAGAAAAAAAGAATACAAAAGTCACACACAACCCAGCCAAGGCAGAAACGTCGTGAACGGCTACCGAAAAAAAAGCTCCCAAAATGTGTTTGAGTTTATGACTTCCTGCTCCTCTTTGGCTAATTATTATTGGCTTGTGAATGATGGTTTGTGGGTAAAGAGTGTAGCCAGCAGGGGAGGTTGGCAACGTATTGTACTACATTTTGCTTTTAAATGTACGAGTAGTTAGTTGCTTTGTGTTTTTAGTTGCTCGCCAAGTTACATACGCTAATTATATTTAGACACACTCTGAAATAGTGTTTGTTGTTGTTGTTATTGTTGTTGCACTACACAGCAACACATTCATTACATAAACTCATTAAAACACTAGAAAATACTTCTAATTTTTGGTTAAGGGAGTGTAATTAATACATGAAGGTTTCTCTCTTCTCTGCAGTCATTCATAAAATTACAGCCCAAATCAACGCATTCTCAAACGAATAAAACTTAACTCAGTTTTAATGTTTTTGTACTCGTATGAAAATAATTTGAAAATTATAATATGAGTTGCTCGATGCCTAAGAATCACATGGGCAAAGACAAGAGTTTTAGTTACTAGAAATGCAAATTAATCATGGATCTCTTATGATTAAGAGTTTAATTTTTAATGGATTTAAATAAAAAAAAAATTGGGTTTTACTCATAAATAAACATATTTTGAAAATAAATTCCAAAATTTTAGGGTTCCTTTAAAAAACACAGTGTAAAATGGTCTCCAAACTTGAAATTTGTTTTATTTTGCTGGCGAAATTCGCATAGTTTTCTTAGGTTTACTTAAATAATACTTAGACCATTCAAACGGCCTCAATTTCTTCTCTGTAAATTCCGTTGAAAAACTTAAAATCGATTGATATTTAACTAAGTTACTGGTTTATAAGTGCCTAAAGGTACAAAAAACCGGTTTTATACCTTTAGGTGTAGTCGACAGCAGCTAACAGAAAAATAATATCACTTTCTAGAAATATGAATGTGCAGTTAAATAATTCCAAGAACCATACACAACACCCTTGTTCTTTATTTCCATTATTTGCTTGCAAAGCTAACGCAATCCTATCACCATATGGGGGTTCCTGCGGTAAATTGAGACTAAAATCCGCATTTATTAATCGATTTTCATTATTTATATCTTATTTTATTCTTGAAGTATTTAGCTTTCAGAAAAATGTGAAAAATATAAAATATTTGTTTTTTTCTTATTGCATTTTTAAACTAAAAAAAAACGAATTTTGCAAGAAAACATATGTTTCCCCTCTTAAATTTTTGAATAATTCCAAAACGATAAAATATAAATAGAAAAAAATTAAATGGAAAGTTAAATTAAATATAATTTTGGTGTTTTGTTTATGAAAATCGGATGAGTCGTTCTCGAGTTAGGCTGAAATATGTCTTCGTAACTGATTAATTTAGGGGAAAAAATTGCCACGCCCACAAAAAATCCCTAAGTGATGGAGAAAAACCGAAAACGGCTTTGAGTTTAGCACATCAAAATCCATATAGTCCACATAGTTTTATTTAAAGGAGGATTTTGCTGTTAAGCAGTGTAATTGAACCTCAGACACATGTCGCTAAGCAATCTAGAAAAAGCTTAACATTGGAGATGAAAATAAATATTATTACACGAATTGAGAATGGTGAACGACAGTTCGAAGTGTCTTAGTTAGCAGCGTAACCCTTTATTTTCAGCAACGCAATATGAGCACTAAACGAGGTATAAGTGTATTTGTGTTTTTTATTCAAAAAAAAAAAATTAATAAATAAAGCCGGTTCAATTAAGTCGGTTTCTATCGAATAGTTTTTTATTGTTGTTTTTATTTATTTACATCGAATTTTGTTTCTAGCACTCGTTGCTTAAGCCCTTAGAAAACTAAAGACAAAAAATAAAAATAATAAAAAAAATTTAAATGAAATAGAAGCAGACCTGAAGAAAAGAGACACACAATTTACACTCGTACTTTCAAAAATTTGTTTCAAGCATCTTGATTTTTTTTTTCTTTTATAAAAGAACTTTTTTTCTAGTTGATGAATCATTTATTCTAACGATAATTTTGTTTAAGCATGAATTAGCCGCTTCTGACTTCTTGTTAATAATTTCTCAATTATTGTAAAACAATAACAACAATTTTTAAGCTCGCCGGCATAAGCACAAAAGAACTTTTAATTATAGAAATTAAAAATGAGTCCATTGTGTTGGTTTGTGTTAATTTTTTTATGCATTTAAGTTCATTGACTGGACCATTTTCAAGCAGAAAATTTTAATATGACGGTGACTTTTCTTAATTGCTTTTTGCAAGGCTTAAATGTTGATGACTTTTAAACAGCAAATGAAATTTGCTTTAAGCACTTAAATTGTAAAAATACAGATGTAACAGATACACTCACTCTAAAGTGGGTAATTATGATAATTTTTTAAAAGGGGTATTCATTTTACAAGCAGAATCTGTTGGTGTTTTACGTGAGTGCTTGCCCGATGGCCCCAACTCACAATACGGTTACGGTGAAGGCCAATTCGAAAGCATATTATTTGGACAGGTTCAGTAATTAAATACTTTCTCCCTAATTAATTTAGCCGTTGTTTTTGAAAGTGATACAAGTCCACCTTAAAAAAAATGAGTTAGCGGTAATTTTAGTAAAATAAAAACACCACTTTACTAAAATTAACTCTTACTTATTTTTTTTTTTAAAGTGAACTTGTACCACTTCTAAAAATAACAGATGGCTGGCTGTCTTTGTAGCAACAAATTGCCTTGCTAATGAATTCATTTTAATATGCGTATTTGTAGCCATTTCGTATCTACCATAAATCTTGAAAATAAATAACCAAAACCCATAATTTCTGTTGCTTTTGATTTATTTGACTTTTTTGACTTTAAAAAATATTTTTTTTTTTTTCAAATTTTATTAAAAAAGTGACAAAAAATATTTTAATGCTTTAACATATTGTGTGGATTATTTGCTAAATGATTTTAGTTAAAATTTAGGAATTTAGATTTTTTATAATCAGAGACAGAAAATTTAAGCACTCAAAATGTTGATAAAAAAATTAAAAATTTGAATTGCTTTAGTTATGAAATCAACTGCACAATAGATCTTACAGCTTCTTAGTAATAAATAATAACAATCTAAGTGAGTGAAGATAAATATGCCGAGTTAAATTTTTAACGTAACCCGTTACGTTTTTTAGTATTTGTAAATCTTTTCAATATTTATTACCATTAAATATTTCTAAATATGTTTTTAGTATTTATGACATATTTATAAATATAAGTACATGGGTACAAATATGCCTAAATACGTTGACTTCTCAACAAGATTACGGGATGGACCACATATCATTTTAAAGAGGAGCTTGTCTAGATTTGTAATCTACCATCCAAATACTCAGAAGTTACTTTGGACTATTTTTAAAATTTTTTTTAAACTACTAAGTAACTTCTGAGTATAAGATTGACAAATTACAAATATAGATGACCTCCCCTTTAAAATGGTGTATGTCGTATCCCGTAATCTTCTATGGTTCGTCCGCAAGTTACTTTAGTTTATTTTGAATTTTTTTTTGAAATTTCAATATATCAGAGCAACTGCCTCTGATATATTTTAGCAACTTCTGAACGAACCATAGACGATTAGTAGATGGGACGTATGTCATTTTAAAGGGGAGGTTGTCTATATATGTAATCTACCACCCAAATACTCAGAAGTTACTTTGGACTATTTTTAAAAAATTTTTTAAATTTCCATATAATACCAGTACTGGTGAATATGGAAATTTCAAAAAAATTTTAAAAATATTTCAAAGTAACTAGAAAATTAGAATTTACTTAAAACAAAAAATATTTTTATTTTTACCTTTTAAAATATTGGGAAACGTTTGTTTTTCGAAATACCCTCTAATAGTGCGTATTTTATTTTTTGAAAAAACAATTTTTTTGTTTTTGTTTTTACTACGTCTTTTACTGATTCTGTGTATTAACGCAACAAGGGTGATTACTAAATAAAATTTCAAAGTAAACATGTTTGTATGTATGTTTGTATAAAAAAATATTTTAGCTTGTTTTTTTCCTTAAAAGAATTATCTTTTCAGTTAAAACTTTTTTTAAATTTATTTTTTGGCTACAAAATAAAATCTGAAAACTTCAGATTTAATGCTCATATTTTCTCTCACACAACGTCAAAATTGTTTATTTACACAAATCCATAAATTAAACTACAAAATGTGTTGGAAAAAAATGTAAAGAACATTTACATATTTCGTTAACACCCTACATTAGGTGCAACAATTCATTTTTTGCTAAGTAAATATAAAATCTTTAAACTTATTGATTAAAATCTTAAAGTCATTTCTTTTCTAAAAATTTAATTTTCTTTCTCTCAGTCTAAAATACATACTTAAAAATGTAATTAAATGTTTTTGTATACAACATGTTGCTAAGCATGTTTACAGATGTACTTGTAAGTACAACATGTACGGGCACTTTTTATGGGTATTTTAAAAATTCTCATAATAAAAGCTTTTGGTTTTTTTTTATACCGCAAGTTTACACAATGGCCCATAACCATAGTCACTTTAAAGTGGGTTTCTTTCTTTATAAAACCGATGTTAAAGCCATAAAATTCCTATGAACAAAAATAAGCTTTTAATAAAAGTCTACTTTTCTGTGACTCTGATTGTGGTGTAATAACTTTTCAGTAGAGTTATTTAGATTCGTCTTGGTTTCTTACATGAACGTAAAAATCTTTTGACTTTGAAAGCATTGAAATGCACGTGAATTTAATGCAAAGAATTTCAAGCATTTGTTATGTGCGTTTGTTAATCGTGTAGTTTGTACGAGTCTAAAGCTCATTTCATTAGGGTGTTCCCAATATAAAAAATTAAAATGTTTATTCGTCTGGAAATTTTATATGAAAAGTACTCAAACCAAAGTACTAGACGAGTTCATTGCTTGTGCTATAAGGCAGCACATTAGGCTTTAGCAATAGTCTAGAAATATGAAACTGGTATATAAACATTGAATTTTCAGAAGTTTTAGTTATTGAAAAAACTAGAGCGACTTTGCTTGGATTTGATCTAAATAATTAATAATTTAATTAATTGTTAATCAATTGAACAATATCTTGTCTTGCTACTAATTTGCTTAATTTCAATGAATTACACTTTTATTCGCGTTAAGGCTTAAGACAAAATAAGTGGTTATTTTTGAAAGTGGTATAAGTCCACTTAAAAAAACTAATTAACGGTCATTTTAGCAAGATATAGACACCATCTTACTGAAAAAATGTGCAGTCTTTACACTGAATGTTGAAAGTCTTTCAAAAACAACAGCAGTTCATTCTGCTTTAAAAGGTCTTTCGTTTAATTTTGCTAATTGTGGTCTGTAAAACCAAACCATTTCACACTAAAGTTTATTTAATAATTATTAACCTCTAAATGAATTTTAATTATTAATTAAGCTTAAAATAAACTTTTAATAACAAATAAAATAAAAAAAAAATTTTTTTTGCCCTAAATTTTTATATAGAGTCTATCGCAGAACGCATTTTTTGTGCGGAAGCAAAATTTGCAATTATTGATTCCGCTATTTAGATAAATGTCTACATTTTGCTCACGGAAAAGAATCAGAAAAATCAAAAATGTTAGAAAAAATACAAAATTTCGCCAAGTAAAGTGTTTTATTTTAATTTCTTTTCTTTTCAAAAATAATTTCGTTTTATTTATTGAAAATTGATTTACTTTTTTTTTTTGTTATTTAAAATTAAAATTAAATTTTTTCCTTATCAACCAGCAGCTTACACATTATAGCAATTCATTCACAATAGATTACTTTTTAATTCAAAATTAAATGAAATAATTCAAAATAATAAGATAATTAAGCAGGGAATAATAGCAATTTGCATATCGATCGATATTTATTTCCGCTAAATTTTTTTGCCGTGTGGAAACAAGAAAACGACCCCTTATTTTTTAAACAGAAAATAAAAAAAAAATATTTTAGTTGGGGAAAATAATATAAAAATTAAAATAAATAAAAACAGAAAGATTAACCCCCTTATCAAAAAAAAAAAAAAATTAATGTAGACTTTAAAGTCAACGTTATCGAAATTTTTCATATAATTTTTTCATAAATTTTACTTTAAAGTCTATGTCAACTTTTTTTGGATAAGAGCATAACACTGGAAAATCACAGGCTGTGATTACATATTTCCTACAAATTTTATAGCTTTTGCAAACGAGTTTGAAGAAAAACTAAAAACAACAAATTTTGTTAAGCAGCTGATAGACACATCATTGATGTTTGCATATCAAATAAATCAAACTGGTTTTGATTTTCATCAAATTTACACACAACATCTACATGTGACTTCCATTTTTGAAAAAAATCTCACAGAAATGCATGATTGATGTGTGTATCAACCACAGAAAAAAAAGAAAAAATTCATAGAAAAGTCTTTTTCATATTAAGTAAAAAAGAATCATACACACATGTAGGAGGCATTTGCTACATATCGTCACATGTTTTCAGAAAGGCCCAAAAAGTTACTTAAGAAAATTTTTTATAGGAGAAGCCAAAAAAAAAGTGTTTATTATGAAAAATTAGGCAAATTAAAAATTCTATTTTTAATTTTGAAAAGGGAAAATGAAATTGCAGGATTTTAAAAATTAAAGCGCTGCATTATTAAAAAAATCATTAGGTCTTTTTTGTAATCATATAACGATATATAATATAAATTTGTATTTGTGGCTACACAAATACTAAATTAAATTTGAAAGTAAAAAAAAAAAAAAAATTTAATAGAAATTTCAAAGGTTGTTTTTTGTGGCTGCAATCATTAATATTCTTATCGCCAAAATTTAACATTGGATTACTGTTATTTTTATAAGATAAAAACAAAAGTATAAAAATAACTATAGAAGAGAATAAAATGGGGAATTAAAGTACAAAGAGACAAGCATTAAAAAAAAACAAGTTTGAAAGTTTAATTAGGTCAGTTTCAGTAACTCAATCTCATTATAAATTACTGTTACCCAAGACAAATTAAATAAATGACAGACGGACAGACGACCTTCACTAAATTTCAAATCCAGCAATAACTAATTAAAAGTAAAAAATATTATCAATATTTTTTTTTATATTTTTGTTTTTAAAAAATAAACCATCAACTACAACTCTTCTTCTATTTGTTGTTAGTGTGTGTATGTGTGTTGTTATCTCTTAAAACAAAAATAATTTTATTGGTTTTGTTTTTATGATTTTGTGACTTTAAATTTTGATTTCCTTTATTTGTAACGAGTTCGTTTTTTTTTTATTTTACTTTTTTTTGCCAAATAACTCACACGTTACACAATTTGTTTCAGTAATTGCAGGCATGTACCTTCTTCTTCTTCTTGCAAGTTCATACTAAACTTTAAGTTTGTTTTATTTATAATTTTCTTTTTAGTTTTTGCTGTTATTTTAAATCAACTTTACTTTTTGAAATTCGTTAAATAACTAAAAATCACTTATTAGCAAGTTGTTGGGCATGTACGAGTAGTAGTTGTAGTACTACGTACTCGTACATGTGTGGTTGTATGCCATGAATTAGAAAGAAAGAATAATTATTTTACACATACGGACAGACAGACACTAGTCATACTCAAATACGTATGAGTACTATTCCAACATTCATGCATAAATATGAATTTCTATTGCTGTTGTAGTTGTTGTTGCTGCTGCTAAACGGCGATTGCTAACAAGTGAGAGCAAAAGTAGAAAAACAAAAAAAATGTTGTCAATTGATCGAAAAAAAACAGAAAAAATGTGCATGAATGAAAAAAGCTTTTTAGCCACAATTAATTATAAAAAAAAATTAAAACTTTAGTGGCCAAGAATTATTTTATTAAATTTAAAAATAATTGAAAATGATTTAGTTACAAAGTTTATTCAATAATTTTATAATAAAGGGTGTCGCAACAAGAACGCAAGAATTAAATTTTAAATAAAACACAGATATTTAAAAAAAAAATCGTGAAACTTTATTATATCGTAAAGTAGACAGAATAAGGTTATGTATGGAACAACATATCGGGCAGATGGCCGCCGCGGCTTTGCTGGCACATACGCAATCTTTTAATGAAATTTTCAATGATCGTTTTGCATAAATGCTGCGGTATTTCATTAATGCAGCGTCCAATTTCCTCTTTTAAGGCTTGAGTCGTCGTCGGCTTATTCGCGTAAGCCATCGACTTCAAAAAACCCCAAAGAAAAAAGTCTAATGGTGTTAAATCGCACGATCTAGGCGGCCAATTCTGGTCTCCAAAATGCGAAATAACACGACTGAGAAATGACTGATGCAGTAATTGAACTGTTTCTCTGGCTGTATGAAATGTGGCGCCGTCTTGTTGAAACCACAAGACCTCCAGATTCATTTCTTCAATTCTAGGCAAGATACCGAACACCATTGACTGTCTTGCGTTCTTGTTGGGACACCCTTTACTTTTTGCATTTCTTTCTAAATATAAAAAAGGTGTTATTCTAGGCTCTATGCCAACGAGTTGCTAATGTGTCAGCAGCTGGTTAGAAATAAAGGCCAACTTTTGTTTATGCTTAACAAAAATATTTTTGTTTCTAAATGTTTTTCTTAAATAATTATGCTCTTATCCAAAAAAATTTGACGTAGACTTTAAAGTAAAGTTTATGAAAAATATATATGAAAAATTTCGATAACGTTGACTTTAAAGTCTACATTAATTTTTTTGGATAAGGGGGTTAGCCTTTTTTGTTAGCAGCTCGTTAGAACCAAAGGCTAGCCAGTTGCCAACTTTTATTTTTGTTTTCTTTTTTTTATAAAGTCGCCCACTAATTTTTAATTTAAAAATTTGTTTTATTATCAACCCATTCAATTCAATTTTGATTGAAAAAAAAAACGCTTAAATTCACTAAATTTAAATGCAAAATGTAACATTTACAACATTTGCCGTTAATTGTATTAACTTTGGGTCAGACAAAAAGCACGAACCGCAAATCCGACAGTTATTATTACTAAAGCAGAGGCTGTTGTTGTAGCTGTTAATGCTTCTCCCCCTATTTCATTGTCAATGAAGATAATTTCAATAAAACACCACCACCAAACTAATTTTGGTGCTCATGAGAAGTATCTTTAACAAAACTACGAGAACGAAAGCTATACAAGCACAAGTTTCAACTCAATGATTACAAAGTGTTGACAAAAAAAATAAAAAAAAAAACTTGCTATTGCAAGTGTTCAAATTCATGCACTCTGTGCCAAAAAAAAATTAGGGTTTAACTTAAAAGACTAACTAACTAACGCGATTGGTTGTGGCTGGCTGGTCATGAGATTAAAAGGCTGTTTCTGTAATATAAACGATCAACTAAAAATCTAAAAATTTTATATTAAAAGTACTCCAAAAAATTTAATGTTTTTAATAAAAATTTTCTAACAGTTTGATGGCTTGTGTTATGGAAACAGCCCCCAAATGCTTGTTTTGGTTATTGTTAACAAATCACAGTGGGTGTGCATTTGTTTTTTGGTTTTTTCCCTCATTCATTTACATTTTTGTCATCATGTTTGTGTGTGTGATCGGTTTATTAAAAAATTGTAAATAAAAAAAAATTAAGAATGAAATGCAATCTGATCCTGAAGCCAAGTCGCCGTATTTTCATATTAATGCAGACAAAAAGACTAGAATTTTATTCGATTACATTCGATACTGAATGCTATGAGTTGAGCTCTGAGGTCAAATCGTCGCTTTTTCTTATTTTATACTGAGCAAATTCTATCTATAATTTTGAAATTTTTTCATAAATGTGACGTTTTTATAACACAAACGATCAAATCGTTTTATATGAAAAGTTCTCAAAATATTGAATGTTTTTCATACAAATTTTTTAGACGAGTTCATCGCTGGTGTTATAAAAACAGCACATAAGCCCTATATTTTGGAGCGTTCAATAGGAAACTAAGAAATCTTATGATAAACTCGCAGTAGCAAACTAAAAAGACTCAAGTAGTCTTGCCAGTTTATGAGTTTTAGAGGCAGTTGTTTTTCGGCGATAAGAATCTATGTTTGTTTTTTCACAATACAAATTTTTGTTTTCTAAATGATTTGCCTGAAATTTTCAAGGAAGGGCACCATATACTTTTGGACTGACCACGCCCATTTTTAGGGCCATTTTTCACCCGATTTTCACTCGCTACTCTTTAAAAAGATGTGTGCCCTGAAATTGTACTTTGAAATATTTTGTTTACCACTTTGGCTGGCGCCTCTGATAATAATGTTAGCAAAGGCATGCAACTTTGTAAAGTAATAAATGACTGTTTTTTGACAATTAAAATTCTATTTGTAAACGATTTTCTCTAAAACTTGCTACCTACGCTCTATAAAAATACCGACTTACATAATAAAGAATCGGACCGGGCGAGACCGGACAAAAACATCGTAAAGAAAGTGGCCCATAATCATTGTCACACTAAAGTCGATATATTTTTTACAACGATTTTAAATTCATAAAAGCCTACTTTGTTGTGACTATGATTATGGCCCATTGTTTATTTTTATATTTTGAATTTAGTCACTAAATTTTTTGCAATCAAAAATTTTTAATTTATTTTGAAATTAATTTAAAATTAGGAAAAAAGCATTTTAACTTAAAAAAAAATAAAAATAAAATTTTTAACTAAAAATCACATTGACACATTTTTTACATTGAAAAAAAAAAAAAAAAAAAACAAAAAACTAAAACGCATTTACATAAATAATTTGGTTTTTACAAGTTGAATGCGTTTCAATGTAACATTTTGTTTTTAATTTGGTTGAACAAGGTTTGGTTGGCAAGACCAAATACAAAACATAATTTTAAACACAAAAAAAAAAAAACATTCCAAATAAGCACTAAATTATATTAAAAATTTTCTGCCTTAACTTACCTTCCTGCTCAACAATTTCAAGTTTTACATCCAAGTAATTCTTAACGTTGTGATTGGAGTCATTCAATAATTGTGGCACTGAGTTCTGGGCGACATTACTGAAACAGGTTAATTTTTTTAGTGTGAAACAAATTAAAAAAAGGTTTAATCAAGACCTGCTTAATGCCAGTATTAAAGGTTTCCTTTGCTTTATCAAATCCTTAATACTGTCTTCATCTAAAGACAACGATCTGTCTTTAAGGCGCTCATGATAATCTCTTGCATTGGATTTTTTTCTTGTTAAGCTGCAAAATTTTAACATTTTATTTTTATTTTGATTTAAAAAAATAAATTTTAAGAATTTTTGCTTCTACTCTGATGTCTTGTTGTAAATAAACTAAACCAGATTTGATTGTTTTTTTTGTCTGAATTAGGAGGCGTATTTCTAACAGACCTTTTTTTAATGTTTGGCATTGTTTGACATCAACACAATCACTGTCGATTAATGTCAGATTTTAATTATTTTTTTTATCATTTTTAGATCTATTAAATTGTTAAAAAAAATTGTTTATTAAATTCTAAAACGATTACGAAACAGAGATGAAGTGTCTAAAACAATTTACCATGTGCGCCATATTCTGCACTCAGAGTGCTGATAAATACACAAGTTGTAAGCTATTGGACGGTTTTACTTAGATGAAACCAATTGCGTTGGAAAGTGAGAACTAAAACTTTAGATCAGTACAGGCTGGCTTGAAACTGCGTCAAAGTAATAAGACCTTTATTTTTTTAAAGCCTTTCGAAAACTGTAATTTTAAACCGATTTTTAAGATATTTTTCTTGTGTAAATTTTTGTTTAAACATGAAAAAGAACAATTAGTAACGTACGATGAGATAAAAAGATGTTAAAGTGCGGGCAACACACGATGGGGCCAAATTAAAAAAAAGGTGTTGGTAATATAGAATTTGTTCGACCTTTTTTTGTTAATATTGTTAATTTCAAGCTTGAAAAATCTTTATTTTGAAATTAACAATATAGAATTTGTAAGCTACTAGACGGACTTAAATGAAGGTTCAAAGTTTTAGATCAAGATATTTTGAAGCACCCTGTGCTATAACCCTAATTTTGTTTAATCCCTCGGAACCTGCAACTTTTAAAAATGAAGAAGAAAACTTAGCTTTTTGTGCTAACAGCATTCTGTGCTGCCTACCCTCACTTGCCTTTAAAGCAACAAGTCTTTCAAATAACCAAAAACAAAATTATGAAACCCCATTAAAAATATTACTTTATTGCACACAGACTTAATTTAATTATTATTTAATTCGTGGGACACATTCCCTTGAAATTTAAAAACACATTCAAACACACATCATCTACCCGATCCCATATAAGGGATCCATATTTTCTGGCTGTGTAATCAAATGATAAAATTGTTCTACAATTGATGCATTTATCACGATAATGATACAGTAAGCCCACTGTGGGATGCACAACACTGTCTGCATAGCCGGGAGCTGCACGCCACACCTGATGAATACCCATTTCCACAATTGCATGTGTATTAACCACACATTTACTGCGTGCATAGACCGGCAAAATGTCTAAATTTCTTCTAATTTTCGTTTGGGTATACAGTCCACGATTAATGGTCTTTTCGGGTACCGTGAATTTGTCACCGCCATCCTTATTATAGAAAAACACATTACGAAAGACAAAAGCTGAAGTTAGACCCTCATCGCATTGCAATAGATAATGAAAAATGGAATTATGCTTGAGCGGCATTAGTATCTCATCCAAATTCACCATGACAGCATAACGATAATTATCCACCACATGAGCTCTGTAAGCGCAATCATTGTGTTGAGCCACTAAGCCACTGCAATGCAAATCATTTACATGATCCATTAAATTCCAATCCAAAATATCAGCCAGACCCAGGTCACGATAATAATTCAAGACGTGTTTCACATCATGGCTACAATCCATGACATAAAAATAAAAATGTGTGGCACCCATTATGCGATACATTTCTACAAATTCCACCACACGTGCAGCATTACTATAGTTTTGTTGTAGGGGGCCCACACAAACCGATAAAACGGGCTTAGATTGAGCGAATAATTCCTCCATGTCACGGGGATAGCTGCAAGTAAAACAGATTATTATTTGGAAATAAAAAATAAAAAATATAGACTGTACCTGATGGGTATAAAGGTGGGACTTAAATGGCTTAAACTGTTGGATTTATATTGCAGGGCCACTGCCTGGGGCAGATGTACTTTAAGGTGTGTAATGTGCCTCTCATATAAAGGACACATCACAGTAAAAGCTGCAAATTTTTCATCATGATGGTCATTTAAAGCATTTGCTACTTCTGCTTTAACTTCGCTCAACAAATAATCTTCAGATCTAGAATTTAAATGAACACAGAAATTGTTTTGTTTAATGTGACACTCAAATTGTTAAGAAATATCATTTTGACACCATCCGTTGTCAAAATGACCGCAAATGGTGTCAATAGTATATCAACCACGTTTGTGCTCACTTCGACAACGCATTATTGACAGCATAACTGTAGAATTGAGAACGAATGGTGTCAAATTGACATCATACTGGTGTCGAAATGATACCATAAGGTTGTTGAAATGACAACATGCCTTGTCGATTTGCCAACGTTTGTTAATAAGTTGGAAATTTGCCAACATATTGTTGTCGAATCCACAATCTTCGTTAACAAGTTGACAAAAAAAATAAAACCGTAGCTTTTTTTAAGTTTACAACTAACTGTTGTCGATTTGTACACGATTGTTAAAAATTTTAAAACACTCCTTGTCAATAAAATAGACAACGGGATGGTGTTAAAATGAAAACATACGTCGTTGATATTGCAACGCGATCTTTGGCTCAGTGTGGAAATTTTATATGAAAACTACTCAAACCACGAAGTGTTTTTCATGAAAATTTATTTAACAAGTAGTTCGCTTGTTTTATGGCAACAGCTTATTAATGTGCTGTTCACAGGAAGCTAACTATACAATCATCTAAAAAACTTGTATGGAAAACACTCAATCTTATAAATTTTTTTGGGAATTTTTCTTCCACATTTTTTTAGAGGATTAAACTACTCGTTTTCCATAAACATCACATTAATTTTCAATAAATTTTATATAAACTGGGCTTATATTGGGGTATGTAAGTGAAAATTAATTTTAAAAACAACCTTAAAATACAACTGATGTCTTCCTTAAGCGATAAAGGCAGCACGGCAAATACTCTTATCGAGCCAATGGCAATTAAGTTGCCAGCTTTACTGGGATTGGCTATAATAAAACAAAAGGGAGGCTTTTAAAAAATAAAAAGTTTTCTGTAATTTATTTTTCTTTTGTTTTTGTTTATTTTATAAAATTTACCTATAATATCAGTACGCCTATCAAAGTAAGCCGAATAGATTTTGTGTTTGAAGGAGTAATTGCCAATTGGTCTCCATTTGTTGTTGTAATGCCAAGTAGTAGACAAAGGCTTAAGCAGTTCCATAGATAATTGAGTAGCTTCAATGTCATGTTGCAGTTTCTCATGCTTGGATAATATATAAAATGGATGTGTATAAAATTTTAATAAAATTAAAAAAAAATTTTAATTTTACACAATTTATGAAGCCAAAAATATATAATTTTTTTTTATTTCATTGAAAAAAAAATTATATAACTTTAAGGCGATGTTTGCAGCAAAGAAACAATCCAATCGTTTTAAAAATTTGTATGGAAAACACTCAATATTTTGAGTACTTTCCACATAAAATTTCAAAACGATCGATTGTGTTATAAAACAGCACATAAATTTTTAAAATATTTTTGAATATTTTTTATCAAATCCTTTTTAGACAATTTTTCCTAATTTTTTTAAATTATGAAAATTTTGGAGTAATTTGTTTAAATTTATTATGAAAGTTTGCACTTACTGCATCCGTTACAAATGACACGTACGTTAGAAGTAATAAAGCACTTGCTATAGCACCCGATAAACCAAAATAAATATATTTTAAATGAGTCACATCACGTATTAACATTCTAGTTCACTTCAATTCACTTTAATTAAAAAAAATTTTCATTTTAATGATACATAAAAAAAAGTTTAGAAAAAGTTTTTTTAATAAAAAAAAAAGAAATTTTAATTAATTTAAAAAATTTTTTAAGAATTATTTTTAATTGTTAAATTTTAATTAATTTTTTTTAATATAAAAAAAAAAAATTTTTTTTTAAATTTTTTTATTTAAAAAAAATTTTTTTTTTTATTTAAATTTTTTTAATTTTTAATTTAATAAAACATTTTTTTTTTCTTATTTTTTTTATTTCAAAAAATTTTTTTCTAAATTTTTAATAATTCAAAAATTTTTTTTAATTTTTACATAAATGAAAAAATGTTTTTCTTAATTTTTTTTTTATTTAAAGAATTTTCTTTTTCAGTTTAATAAAAATTTTTTTTGTTATTTCTTTTAACATTTAAAAAAAGAGTTTTAATATTATTTATAAAAAAATATTTTTCTCTATAATAAATTTTTTAATAATTAAAATTTTTTTCAATATTTCATTTAATATAACATAATTTTTTTTTTTTCAAAAAAAATTTTTTTTTAATTGTTTAATTTTTGTTAATTAAAAAATTTTTTTAATTTTTTACAAATTTAAAATTTTTTTTTCAATTTAATAAAAAAATATTTTTTTTTTAATATTTTTTTAATTTGAAAATTCGTTTTAATTTTTACATTTATTTAATTAAATATTTTTTAATAAATAGTTTTATCTAAATAAATTCCTGCCTCCTTTAGCCTTTATTCAGGTTTTGTTTTTATTTTTATTGTGTTTGTTAAACCGTGTTTTCACAAATGCTTTCGGTTGTTCTTTAACGTAAACACTGAACGGGTCTGTCATCAGTCATGGTGGTTTACTCTGTGGCAAAGTCGTAATTCTATAAAACAAATGCAATTGACAAGCTCATAATCTTAGTGATGCATAAATTTGTAAAACATATTTTTTAGTGGTTGTGGTTAATTGTTGCTTGTATTTTGTAAAAATACAAATGCAGAAGCATGATTTTCAGCTACTGCATGCAGATTTTGATAGAGTGTTTGCTGGAAGTTTTCTATTTCTCATAAATAGTCCTCCCACTATTCAAAAGCCAATCAATTAAATGATTTAAATTTTCTTTGTCTTTAAAAAAAAATTTTAACGCACTTTTTAGGAACTGCTCCTAATAAATAAATTTTTAAATCTCTCTAAAAAAGTGTGCTGTTTATAAGAAACGAACAAGCCAATCGTCTTACAAATTTTTATGCAAAATCCTCAATTTTTTAAATATTTTTGACTGTTTTTCATACAAATTTTTTAGATGCTTGATTACTTTTCAATAAAATATTTCTAGACGAATTGATCACTTGTGTTGTGGAAACATCAAATGCATTTTTGTATTCGCTAAAATTCTAGTTGTCACTAAACCTAATTATGACCACAATAAAGTGCTTTAGAACAGTGAGTGACAATAATACTCTTACTTTTTTTGGATTCATTTTTAACACAACCTTTTTTCCTTGTCTACAGAGACCAGCCAGGCTCTAAGCAGGCCCCTAGATTGGTAGGTTAGTACAGTACCAACTAATGTATGAGATACCGCATGTTTAAGCTTAAAATTCAAACTTTTGACTTGCAAAAGTTAAGCCAAGGTAAACAGGTGTTTAAAAACTCTGTAAAAAATTGCTTTTAAAATCAACGTTTGAATATCTGCTGATCATATATTGATCATTCGATTGAAGATTTCCACTGCTACTTTTTCAAAAAGCACACCAAAGCCGCCTTTGATATGAATCGAAATCTATTCAAGTTTTTAATTATTTCATAGAAAAACACAAGATAAATGGAAGATGTATACGAAATTGAATACAGAAGGATAAAGAGCAATAGGAAAACTGAAAGAGAAGAAGAAAAAGGCAAGTCTGTCACCTAAACTAACTGCTAGTTCTAACGAAGATAGAGCCCAAATCACTGCATTCGATATCGACCAATTAATATCGAAATTTTAAAATTTTTTCTTACAAAAACATAAAAATGACGAAAGTTTTCATTCGATATCGTATGGAGTGACTTAGGGCTAACTCGTACTGTTCCTCCAGTAGCGGGGATATCCAGAGAACATGTTTCACAGTTTCTTTGCTCTAGCAACTTCTACGCTAGCCATTTTATTCTCTTGGATTGGTACCTAAACTGCAGAAACCAGCTATTACTGCCAGCACACTCCTCCACTGGACCACCTTTAGCCTGCTGCGATTTCCAAACAGTCTAAGCCAGATAATTTTTGCTATGCTGGCCTTCTGTTAGTCTGTTTGAAAACGTGTCGATATTCAGTAGCAAAAGTGAAATAAAAAATGATCAAGAAAAAATTTTTTTTCCTGCAATCCATTGTAAGATGCCGTTCTGTGTTCCGAATCCGCATTATTTTTTTTTTTTCGAAAATAGAGAAATCCAAATTATTTGGCTGTTCTATATTCCATTTTCGATTTTTTTTTTTCGTTTTATTCTATCTAAAAAAATGTTGGTGAAATGTAATTTATGATTTTATTATTTTTTCAAAATTAGAGAATATGTGAAATTCAGAACAGCTAATTTCAGAATATTTTCATTACGAATATTTTCATAATTCCACTCGTTTTGATTTCATTCGAAGCCCAAAACACCGACGATAATGTAATTTCATTCAAATGTAATTTTTCATTTGAAAACAATTTTTGTTATTCACTGTAATTCCCTGTGTGTTATTGTCAAAGTATCTCTTTGCAAGTACAAGTCATTGTCATAGACTACACCCGCTTGCTGTCTGTCTTGTTTATTATAATTACTCTCTAAGGTTAGTCCACATATTGATTCGCCTTTTGGTTTTTCTTAATAAAAAGAGGAAAAACATTTTAAAAAAAATTGCAACAACAGCAAATTGCATGATGTCAGATAAAAACAATGATGGTTGGCCCTTGTGAAGAACGAAGAAGACTAAGAAGTTTTTGTTTATGATTTTATCAATTTTTATTTTAATTAAAGTAGCTTTCGCATGCAGGTGGAAGGAGGTGTAGTTGTGCTTAAAAGCAAAATTCACTTTTATTTTTTATTTTTTTTTTATAATTAAAGCAAAAGTTATTGTTATTTTTGTTTTTATTTTCATTTTTATTTAGAGGCTATAAATGTTCTGTTTAAAAAAATTTTATTTTTTATGCGTTTCTGCTTACGTTCGTCTATTTTCTTTGCTTCATTTGGTTTCTTTTGCAAATGGAAAAACAAATTTTCCAAAAAAAATTATTTTTTTTTTTTTTGATAATTTGTTGATACGTTTGTAAATATATATTTTTTTTTTATTTTTATTTTGTTGAAACACAAATGAACCCGTTAATGTCACTTCTCGCGGAATAATTTTGAACAACTAAAGGCAAAAAAAAAAATAAATCGAACAACAGCACAGTTTGTGCTATCACAACAACATTTGATTAGTATTTTTTATTTTATTTTTTTTTTGTATTTCTAATTATAATTTTATTCTTTTTTTTGTTAATTTTAATAAAGTTTTCTTTTTTTTTTTTTTGGAAACTGAACAAAAGTATATAAATTTCTGCTGTTTGTTGTCTGTCACCTTAAGATTTCCACTCATGCATATGAAATACATGATGGGACACTTGAATAGGTGGTTGTAAAAACGTCCATTACGAGCAACATTAAGTATTTCAAATTGTAAAATTTTGTTGTCAATAAAACCAACAAGATTTCTTGCAAGACAACAACGTAGCCAGACACTTTCAAGCATTAATATTTAAAAATAAACCAATAAAAAACAAGTGCCACTACATAATGTTACTCTGTGCTAGTAATATGAGGGAGAGCAGAAGAATAAAATTTTTAGTGATAAATTCTCAAGTAACAAAAAACAATTAAAGATTAATCATACTCACACATCATCAGACACAGTCCAGCCATAATTATTTGCAATAATAATTAAAACAAATTGTCGTTGGAGCTTGAACGAGCTGACGCAAAATACTACAGGTCAATACAGGACATAAACTAGTCTTACTCAGTGCGACATGCATTTATCTATTTTCCGATCTAGTCACCATTCCACTATGAATTTTTTAGTATATTTAAAATATACTTTGACCTATTTTTTGGAATAAAAAATTTAAAAAAAAAAATGGGCAACGTTTTTTAAAAAACTTTTAAAAGTTTAACTTTCGGTTTTGGAATTAAATTTTTTTTTTCAAAATTTATTTTATTTAATTAAAAAGGGAAACGAAAGATTTATGCAAAGTGCGAAAAATTACATTTTTTAAAACTATTTTCTTATTAGAAAATCTATTCCAAAAAAAATCAATTCAATTAGCATTATTTTTTAAAAAGCCTATAACTTGAAAAATTGTTTATTAAAACGAGGTCTATAACCTTACTTTTTTTCGTTGTCCACTTCACATGAAATGCCCCCTAAGCTAGGGTCCAAATCATTTTTCGTGTTTTTGTATCAAATAATTTTTAAATAAAATAAGAAATTTAAAAATTTTTCAAGTCCAAGGCGAATTCAGACAAGGCGATGTGTGCGTTTCAAATTTTTTCCTGATTTGTCAAAGTTGTGAACATTTATATGGTTGTAGTCCACAAACCAGAGATGTCTTTTTTGCCAATTCACAATTATTTTATGTTGATTGATTCAAGCTTGCATGAATACAGGCCTTAGTCAAACCTTGAACGAGTCATAATTTTAGCAGAACATTAAGCTATTGACTTTTATTTACACTCAAACATAGAGTACAATTTTAAAAGTCTTTTAGTGTAAACTCCTTCTTGTCTAGTGCAACCTGTCGTACGAATTTTATAACCTCATGAACATTTTGGCTACAACTTGATTTTTCCCACGAACATGCTGCTTTTCTCAGAGCTAGATCTCGCAAGCTTATTGGCAATTTTGTTTTTTTTTTAAGCCCAATTGTAGCTATAGACTAGGAGAAACAAACAAGCCCGACTGTAACTAGTGGCTCAAAAATGCTAAAATGTCGAAAAGTACTTTAAGTATAAACATTAGGGTGGGCCAAAACATAATCTACGAAAATTAAAAAAAAAAATTATATTTCTTATTTCAGAAGTCACAGAAGTTGCTGTTGTTCATGTTGACTTTTTTATTAATACATTTTTCAAAATAATTTTATTTATTTTCTGATTTTTTTTTTTTTTTTTTAAATTTCACATTTTGAACACATTTGATGATTTTAGTTTTGTTCTTTTCTTGCTTTTCTGTTGTTTTATTCTTTGTTTGTTTTTATATTTATTATTCTTAAGAACTGTTGTTGGTTCGCATTTTTTAAGACGTCTGTTTTGGAGTTTCATTAACACTTGCATCCTTTTGGAGGTCACTGCTTGCCATTGAGTCTTTGGGATTCCCATTAGATTTAATTGGTTCCACGGCTATGAGGTTTGAACCACGATCTAATAAAGCGCTGTACCCAGAGCTATAAGTGGAGAGAGCAGAGATCTTTTTTCAATAAAATTACTATTCATTAAATAATAGGCCTGATTATGAGTATCGTGTTTTTTTTTATATTGTTTTGTAACGAATTCTCGTAATAAGGCTGAAGAACTAGCATATTCTAAAGAAAATAAAATTGATTTAAAAAAAAAACTTTTTTTTAAATCAATTTTATTTTAAATTTTTAAGTTTTTTATTAAAAATATATTAAAGGAAATTTAAATATAAAAATTCACCACATCCTTTCTGGTACTTAAATTACAAAATGTGTTTAATGTGTTGAACCTGCTACAACTTACCTCTGTTTGTCACTATTCCTGTCTCTATTATTATTGCTATTACTGTTATTATTTTTATTACTATTATTATTAGTACTAGCATAACTATCACTATTACTACCACCTATGGGGGGCTCATCATCTTCGCTCATGTACGACCAACCGGCTGGCAAGCCAGATCCTTTTGAATTATCGTTTTCATTTTCGTTTCGATTTGAATTTGTATTGTAGGTGGTTTGGGAAACTCCCATATTATAGTGGCCACTGTCAATGGTGCCAGATGTTACACGGGTTTCTTCCTCTTGATTAGGTCTATTATATGGGCAATTGGGTTTTCTTATGCCACAAGGTGAGTTGTAGTTGGGTTCAGGTAAATAACGACGATCTTGATGGCTGTCTCTGCCTTTATAATAGCCCTGTTCACTACTCTCATACCCCGGCTGACCTCTAGTTATTTAGTTTTCGCAAATTTGAGGTAGTGGATATTTTTTTTATGTAAAGAAAAGTTGGGGAGGTGCATGTGTTTGTTTTCAAAGTGTTTTTGTTTTGTTTGTTGTTGTTGTTGTTGTTGTATAATACATGAAGTGTTTGTTGTTGACACACATAAAATATGTAATTATAAAAAGAGTTTTCTTATTTTTAAAATAAACAAAAAAAAAAAAAAAGCGAAAATTATTTTGAACATAGTAAAACCTCTTATACTGGAATTGTTGTTGTTATTGTAGTAAACCATAATATTACAAAACCGATGTGTAAGCTAAATGTTTTGTGTTTGCTATTTTCTTATCGCAAGATATTTGTGTGTTGCATTACAGACAAATGCAACAAGTAAACTATCCAACACATTAAAGATTCGATTTCATACCGTTTTTTGCATCGCAATACAGAAAACCCAATAATGACAGTTAAAACGACTTATCATATTTTTCTAATTGTGTATGCAAGCAAGCGTTCATTTTGGTGAAAAACTAAAAGAGATAGAAGAAGGTGACAGACGTATGTAATCCTACAGATCTGCTGTCTCTTTTTGTTTTCTTTCTTTTTTCCAAAATTAACGATGTCTAGTTGTAGTTTATGTCCACAACATTTAAGAGATTCGTAGCGATTAAATCTTAAAGTTCGCGTTGGCGTTATAACAAATTAATAATTCCAGTACAAGTTTTTACTGTATAATTCAACACTGATGGCCCTACAAATTAATTAAAAAAATAATTTTACAGTGAGGCCTCTAACAAACGTATTTACAATTTGCAAGTACACATTTAATTGAACATGTACTTTACCTGTATGAGCCATCCCATGGACGATAAAGACGAAAATCATACCTTGTGTAGTAACGATCATAATAATCGCGATCATAGCCACCATAACCAGCAGCAGATCCCGCAGTGCCAGCAGTACCATAGCGGGGACGTTCATAGTAGCGATCTAGAAAAGAAAATACGTATAAAATGTTAGCGGATAATAATTAGAAAAAAAGCTTTCTTACCTCTGTCATAATAATAACCTGAATCACGATCACTACCATAATAGCGATCGCGATCGCGATCCCGATTATCGTAACCATAACCTCGGCTTTCACCGCGATCATAAGCAGCTGGTCTCTCATAAGGATCACGTGTACGTGTGTCATAGCGATCATAAGTGGGTCTGGCACCATAACGATCATCTCTGTGTAAAAGATTATTTAAAAAAATCAAATGTACCAACTTTATCGGGGATAGTGTTTTTTTAAGGGATCTTTTCTTATATCTTAATGCTACAGGGTGGCTCTAGATAACATTAACTATTGTTCGTTGTCTTGCAGAGTAGGTGGTTCAAAACGAAGTTTTGGGATTCTAAGCAAACTAACATTAAGTGTTAAGAAAAAAAAATAATTTTGTTTCAAACGAAAAAAAATGGGTTTCTCAATTGAATTAATTTAGTTGGTAAATAATTCAATACCTGTAGCCACTATAACGATCTGCATTCTCATATCTATCAGCACCAGCATAACGATCAGCACTAGCATAAGGATCTCTCCCACCTAGTGCTGCATATCTGTCATATTCTCCTCCACGATAGCCCCGATCATTATAACGATCATAACTGGGGTAATACCAACTACTGCTACGATCATCACCAGATCTGGCAGCATAATTGCTATAATAACGACTGCTATCTTCTCCATAACGTCTTATAGTTTAACAAAGTAACATAGAAATTAAGAAAATGTAGATTAAAATTGAAAAATTAATTTTTTTAGACAAAAACCTCTTTATGTTGAGCAAACTCAATTGTCTAAAAAAATTTTTATGAAAAAACCTTAAGCTATTTAGTGTCTTCCATTACAAATTTTTTTACAGGAATAGATTCTTCGTTAACTGTAAACAACACCTAAAACTCACTTGTTTTCATGACATGTTACACATCTTGATTGTCGACTTTTGCGGTATATTGAACCCAGTATGCTGCCAGACACTTGACGTGTTTTTTCATCAGTTTTGCTATTGCTGGCTGCAACAGTATTGGCAGATTTCACCGGGGGCAGACACCATTGCAATGCACAAAATATAAATATTATAGATGATATCTTTAAGCAAAAAAAAAAAAAATTAATTAAATGGAATAGAATTGTATCAACATGCAATTAATAATAAATTAATTAACAAACTTTGTTCTGTTTATCATAATTAATTTTTGTGCTGTCGAACAATGACCAACTGGTCAACATAATTACTATTATAATCGAGAAATTTCATCTGTGTCCACACATGTGAATGTAATTTTTATTTAAATATTTTTTTTTTTTTTTTACTAACAATTGATTTAGAAAAATAGGTGAACATGAATTTTTACACGTAATTTAATCAAGTACTTTTACAAAAAAATAATAATAACAAAACTAAAGCCCAAAATCATTAATTAAACGGAAGTTTAAACAAAAAAATTAACTGTTGTCGGAGATTATTTTAATTTTTGACATGAAAAAAAAATATTATTAAATTGTTATACTGGAGCTCAATAAATTGATAAGTAGACATTAGAGAGCTGCACAAAATATTTTGAAAAACAGTTAGCTGTTTTTACCCAGTCTCGTACAAATTGGCGACCTTCTAACTGAGCCCTGTAAAATTAGGCGTGGCCGATCTAAGAGTGATCATTCTTGGAATATATTTATTTTTTGTACTAAATTTTGGAAATTGGGAAATGGAATTTTAATTGTTGCTTAATTGAATAATGGATGTAAATGTGGGCGTAGCGTTATGCTATATAGCTTTATTATAGTGATGAAAGAATTTTTGAAATCGGTTAGGTTTCATTACCAACAAAAAAAAAAGCAAAGTGTTCCTCTTCATAATATGAGCTGTTATATTTGAAAGTGATATAATTGCACTTTTTTCAAAAATGAGTCAGCCTTAATTCTAGTATTTAAGATGGTGTCCTTATCATACTACAATTACTACTGATAATTTTTTTCAGTGGACTTATACCACTTTCAAGTAAAGAGTGATTTTTTTGCTATTATCTTTTTGGCAACACTAGTTTTGACAGCTCACGCACGTTTTGTATCTTGTGTCACTGTCAAACATCTTCAGTTTGGTCTATAATTTAATCATGAATCGTCTTACAAACGAACAACGCTTGCAAATTATTGAATTTTATTACCAAAATGCGTGCTCTGTTAAGAAAGTTCATCGCGCGCTTCTTCCATTTTATGGTCAGTTTAATCGACCTACTGAGGCTTCTATTCGGGCTATTGTAACAAAATTTCGCACCAAATTTACATTGTTGGACATTAAACCACCAACACGCTTACGTAGAGTGCGAACTGAAGAAAATATCGCAGCCGTATCGGCCAGTGTTGGTGATGACCGTGAATTATCGATTCGGCGCCGTTCGCAGCAATTGGGCCTCTGTTACTCCACTACGTGGAAAATTTTGCGGAAGGATTTGGGTGTGAAGCCTTAAAAGATACAACTGGTGCAAGAATTGAAGCCAAACGACCTACCACAACGCCAAATTTTTGGTGAATGGGCTCTTGGAAAGTTAGATGAAGATCCACTTTTTTATCGAAAAATTGTGTTCAGCGACGAGGCTCATTTCTGGTTGAATGGATACGTGAACAAGCAAAACTGCCGTATTTGGAGTGAAGAGCAGCCAGAAGCATTGCAAGAGCTACCAATGCATCCACAAAAAACAACCGTTTGGTGCGAATTATGGGCTGGCGGCATCATTGGGCCGTATTTCTTCAAAGATGATGCGAATCACAAAGTTACTGTGAATGGTGAGCGCTACCGTGCGATGATAACAAACTTTTTTTTGCCCAAAATGGAAGAGCTTGACTTGCATGACATGTGGTTTCAACAAGACGGTGCCACATGCCACACAGCACGCGAAACAATGGACCAATTGAGAGGTGAGTTCGGTGAACAGTTTATTTCACGCTTGGGACCAGTCAATTGGCCGCCCAGATCGTGCGATTTAACGCCTCTAGACTATTTTTTGTGGGGCTATGTTAAGGCTAATGTCTATAGGGACAAGCCCGCTTCGATTGACGCACTGGAAGCCAACATTGCCAACATTATTCGTGAGATACCGGCCGAAATGTTGGAAAGAGTATGCCAAAATTGGACTAAGCGGATGGACCATTTGAGGCGCAGCCGCGGCCAACATTTGCATGAAATAATCTTCAAACATTAAATTATATCAACCCAACTATCGATCCAAATAAATATTTCATGCATTTTTCTGAATTTTATGTGTTTTTTTTTTTTTTTTATTTCCGATAGTTCTTATAAAATCACCTTTTATAACATTTTACATTAGTATAGATTAATGTGCTGTTTTTATAACACAAGCGATGAACTCGTCTAAAAAATTTTTATGAAAAACACTCAATATATCCATTTCCCAACGAGTTGCCTGTTTGTGTTATAAAAACATCACATAAGTCAATTTATTACACAATAAAAGACACTATTTTATGAGAAACAAATGTTGCATTCACTAAGATTCTTTTTCGGGTTTTCCGGTAAATGGCAATTTTTCTTATAATGAAGTAGCATCACTTAATTAGGAATAAAATCAAAAGTTGTTTATTAATTTCGATAAAATATGACTCGTTTTGTTTAGAACTCATGAGGCTATATGCTTGGATAAGGTTTTGGCCGATTATTATTTTGCTCTATTTTAAATAATTTTTGGAAAATTAAAAATTCATAAATGATTTTTTTGCCTTCAGCTAGTGAATCAACTAAAAAAAAGTAAGTGCGATTTCAAAGGCATATTAATGCAGAGTTTTGCATTTACTTTATAAATTAAATTTAATACACCGTTTTCAAATAAATCTCACATTTATCATGTCACCCCCTGAATTTACAATCAAAACAAAATTACATCAGAGTAAAAAAAACATCTGAACAGTCTTAATACATAGAAAATTTATTAATTTAAATTTATAAAATTCATCATTAAAGAATAATTTATTTAAAAAAAAAATTTACTAAAACAAAAAAATAATATTTTAGTGATTTATTTAATTTTTAACACTTATTGCTTTGCGGCCTTGGTTTATAGTTCAGTGAATAAATTATTATTGTGGAGCCAACAATTGAATGTTTAAAACAAAAATAAATTATTTTATGTTCTATTTGTAAATCTAATTTTTTTTTTTCTCAAAATGAAAATTATATTTTTTTAATAAAAAACAAAATAACAGTAATAGTTATTTTCTTAATACTTTTGTACAGTAAAATGTTGTTAATTAAGTTATTATTAATTTTAAATTTGCTTAAGGCTTAAGTCCTTTTTTTAAGCAAGTTAGCGCTAATTTTAATACTAAACTTACTTATCTTACTAAAACTTACACATTTAAAAAAAAAAAGTGGACTTATACCTTTTATGAATATTCTTTGAAAGGTTTGCTTTAATGGATTAAGCCCAGAGCCGATTTTTAACACAAAGAATGCATTCAAATGTTCATTCATTTGTCACACAAGAACAAATTTTCATCATAAAAATGACCTTTAGAATGTCGGCGTCATAACAACAGTCATATACAAAAGTTTGTCCAAAATGTTAAAAATAATTTTTGTTTAAACAACATTGACATCACTTTTCTTATGAGCTTTAAATTGGTCTACTCTCCACGCTTTGCTAGTCAAGCATCAGGAGCCACTTCCGGCTAAATACGGTTAAAGTCGCCATAATCATTGATGAATATTTTAATTTTTTTACATTTTTTTTAAACCACAAACATTTTTTTTGTTTGCTTTTTTTTAAGGTGATTAATAATTTCATATTCAGCATGTGCGGTCGGTCGCCTTTTGGGTTAATTATTGCAAAAAAAAAAAAGAAAAAAACCGAAACAAAACAATCGATGCCTTAAAATCTAAGCAGGGTAGAATTGGAAAATATTTGGTATTCACTAGATTCATAAATACGAATACGCACGTGATTACGTAGTATGTGTGTGTATTAAATGTAAATTTATTTTTGGGTAGCTGGTAAGATCATCGGATACTTTGTTATTAATTTAAATTTATAATTACTAATGACAGGAGGCCATTAATTTAAAAATACGTATTTTGTTTTAAACCATTTTTAATTTCGGTATGTGAAAATTTTTCAAATATTTTTAATGTGACTGTACGTTTTCTCACTCATTATAAGAACCTTTTCTGTCTTATTTTTTTTTTTTGAATGGCTGGATGGTTTTTTTTAATTATCTTTAGAATATAATTACATGTTGTTTGCTCTATGCATAATAATCAAATTCGAATTATATTTATGACGAAGTAAAAACAATAATGTTTTTTTTTTAAATTACAAAAAAAATTTTTTTTTTTGCAAAATGTGTTGTCAGTTCCTTCAAGAACTAAAATATTAATTATTATTATTATGGGCTTTAATTGTCTATTGTGCAGATTCACACAAACAGAATTTTTGAATTTTTTTTTTTTTTTTTTTTTTTTTTGAAGGGAGGACGTATGTAAGGTTGCAGATCAACTACTTTCCGAACCCTGGCACAAAAATCTCTTGGTTTTGCTATAAAAAACATTCCATCAAATTCACAAACAGTAAAATACTTAAATTTACTTATATTTATAAAATTCTTCTTTTATAACGGCCCGCTCACTTCATATATTTTTGCACTGATCACGCCCACTTTTTACAAAACAATTTTGAATGATTTTTTAACAATTAAATTTCTATTTTTGAACAGATTTCTTTAAAATTTAATAAATATATCCCCACAAAAAGTTACCATATATCTTTGTAATTTTTTTTGCCACGCCCACTTTTTATAAAACAATTTTTGAATGTTTTTTAACCATTACATATTTATTTTTGAACAGATTGCTCTTAAATTTAATAAATACAATTTCTATACTCCCACAAAAAGCTGCCATATAGCTTTGTAATTTATTGCCCCGCCCACTTTTCAATTAAACAATTTTAATTTTTTTTATTATTATTTATTTAATATTAGAAATTAATTTTAAGATTACAAAGGCACTGGTGCCTTTGACCATTAACCTCCCAGGTCTAGACAGGGATTGAAACTGGGACACCCAGATTGATAGCTTAGTACACTACCCACCAATCTGCTGGGTCCCTTTTTTATACATAAAATCTACTTTTTCAACAATTGTCTTCATATATTTTTGTAGTGGTCACGCCCACTTTTCAATAAAAAAATTTTTTATATATTTTTTTTATGATTAAAATTCAATTTTTTGAAAAATTTCATAGAAATTTAATCTAAGGACTCGAAATTCTATGTAAAATACAGGACCTCTTAAAGCTGACAAAAATTGACACTTTTAAATGTGAAATTAAAGTTCTTTCTTCTTATTAAAAGTAAATTTATCTTCTTTTTTTTAACACGATTTTTTCCATCCCCAAAAAAGCAAAAATTAATTTCTAAAAATCTGCAAATGGTACTGAATTTTTATTTAGCTGAGAAATTCAGGACACCACTTTTTATTTAGTATTTCATATTGTTAAATTTCTTTACTGTCATAAAATCTTCGGCATCTGATTTTGGAATGTCAGTGCCTCTTTTTCAAATAAATTTTTTTCCGAAACGAAAGAGAGTACAAAATTACTTTCTTATCGTATTTAGCTTTCACATCACCCAAATAAGCTACTCATTTTAATTAATTTTTCTCTATAATATTTAATTTATTTACACAAAGAAAAATGTTTACTTTTAATACTTTTATTTATAACAATTCATTTTAAAACCGTCTGGGACAAAAGTCTCATGCCACCAAACATATTCCACTAATAATTTTCCAAACCATCTCTTGATAAATTATTTTATTTAATTTTTTAATTTTTAACTTTTCGTGATGTAAAATTAAAAACTCAATCAATGTAATTACTAAATTCACTTCAAAAGCAGTCAAATTCACAATTTATTAACTAAATCAGAAGTCTAGAAGTTTTTAGTTTTTTTTTCAATCTTACCTTTTTAAAATTAGTCATGTTAAAAATTTATTACTTCGTAAGTAACCATAAAATACTTTATTTTGATTTATTTTTATTATATATGATTTTAACAAAAACCTTCTTTAAATTAACTTTATGCTATTTTTTATTAATTTTTGTTTTATTTTTATTTATTTTTTTAATTAAATCCTTTGCCTAAAACTCTGTTGTTTTTTCATTCTTATTGAAATAAATTAAACAAAAAACACTAGTAACCACTTAGTTTAAACATCAAAACTGGAATGGCTCTAAACTGTGACCTGTCAACCATATTTATGTTATAGTTGCGAAAAAAAAAAACCATAAAACTCCAAAAGATTTTATTAATAAAAAAACGAAAAGAGAGTTCTATGCAACAGCTACGAGTCCCATATACCCTACATTTTCAATAGTAAACAAAACATACACTCATAAGGTGTTGAAAATAAAGAGAGAAAAATTTTTTTTTAAGTTTTCACTATCAAACTTTAAATTGGTAAAAAAAAAGGTATGAAAATAATCTATTCCAGCCAAGAATGATAGACGTATATTGTCCACTTTAAAAAAATAAAATACATTTCTCTCTCTTTCTCTTTTATTTACGTGAAAATTATTAGCCAATAGGACCACATCGCGTGACGTCATTTGTACTACATGAGCAGAAAATTTAAATTTTATGTGCGGGATGGCGTAATCTATTATTTTTATCATTCTTTTTTTAAGCTTTCCTGCACTTAACATGCTTGTACTGCTTGATCGGCCTTAATTACTTACAAAATGTATTTAAATGCTCAAACCACTTAACAAGGATGGCAAATATGAGTCTAGTGTAAATACTTAATAAAGACGCACACATACATTTGTCAATTGTGAAATTTACAAACGGAACGAGGAACTATACACTCTTGGTATATGTGGCGGAGGGTACTGTTAAATGGAATTAATGAACGATTCGCGGTAAAACCAAAAAAAAAAAAAAATAAAATATAATACGCACTGATGAGAAACGAAGCATTTCTAAAAAAAATCATCAACGTATAAACGCTACTGTGAGTTTTAATATCACAAAAATTTATTTTTTTAACTATTTGTTAACAAAATTAAGGGAGACTATTTTTATTTAAACTTCAATTTGATACTTTATTTCTTTTCTCTTCAAAAGTTGTTGTTGTGAAAGGAGGTTCAAGGGAAGATATATCAAGTCTTGTTATGGTTTTGTGTGGCTTCAATTTTTAATTACAGAAAAACCAAGTCAATGATTGATACGGTATTAGTCGTAATAAATTTATTTGATTCTAGTTCATAGTTTATCTTTTAATTTATTTTACACTTCAATTACTTTTAAAAAAAAAAAAGTATTTTACCATGACCCTGAAAGATTTTAATTTTAATAGTTTTGGTTCAGTAACATAATTTTTATGGTTACAGAAATTATTAAAATTTATTTCGTGAGCAAGAAAATTGCATGTAATTAAAAATATCAATATCTGTAAGAAAATTATAAATAAACAAAATTTTAGCAAATAATTTGCTTGCAAAATTTCTTTCATTTTTTTCTTCTTTAATTAAAACGACTAGTTTTTTCAAGCTTGAAGTCGAATTATAATTATTTATTTTTATATTGATACTTCGCTTAACCTTTGTACAGCTTTATCAGAAAATATACATAATTTTTCTTTATTTATTATTTAGTTAAAATTATATTATATTTATAATTATGATATCTTGAACAAACTACACAAAGCATAAGCGAAATATCGATATAAAAATAAATAATTCTAATTCTCGACCTCAAGCTTAAAAAACTAGCAGTTTTAATTTTCAAATAATATTCAACAAACAATTAAAAAAAACAACCCATCATTTAATTATTAGCTTTTTAACGCATTATTTTATATATTTTAATTTCACGTACTTATGTATTCAACTTAAAAAACGTCGAAGCGGAATGTTATTATTATAACATAATCAATAAAAACATAAACTAAATAGTGACAAGCACGAAAAAAAATTTTGTTTGCTGTATAATTATAATTTAAAAAAAAATTAAAATTTGAAAATATTTAATTTTTAAATTCAAATTTTGTTAACTTAATTTAAATTTAAAATAAATGCAAATTTTATTTAGTTAGTGGCTTGTTTTCGTGTAAAGTTTTTGCAGATTTAAATAAACAACAAGTACATACTGTTTGCTTTTCCATATTTATGCTAAACAAAAACAATTTGAATAAAAAAATTTAACGGTTGCTTGACCATAGCTTGTGTTTACGTACGAATATCAACAAGTTGGATCGTGTAAATCAACACATACAATGTTGATAATTTTAGTAGCATATCTTATAAAGCTGTCTGGTAGCGCTATTCTTACCATTCGACTACTCATTTTATTAGAAACCTTAAAAATAATATTTTTCTTGCTTTCATACAAATACTGTTGTTTATCATAATTTACAAAGTATTATTTTTAATCCTTTACTTTTTATGTTAATAAATTTAGATAAAAATTTTATATATATATAAGGTTGAATGTGTTTGTAGTACAAATGTGTTGAATACTAGTTAACTGGTTTTACTACATCACTAACCACCATTGTAGCAGTCCGTCATTGTAAAAAATATTTCGTGTTTAACGTTTTTAACATTTTTTGTTAATTTTTTTAGTTTATTGTCTTTTAAAATAATTAAAATCCTTTTATTATTAACATCTTTAATTACTTAAGGTAAATTTATATGTTTGTGTGTTTTGTGAAAGCGTACGTAAAACAATAAAAGTTTTGTTGAAATTCTTTCTTTGATAATGGAGAAAATATGTATGTACAATGAATCATTTTTTTTTTGCATGCACGCACATACATACTTTTCTACTTTTGTGTAGTGTTGGCCCTAAACAAATATCGGTAGTTGTATATGTACACATAAATTTCTTACTAAAGTTCATTTATTTCACTTGTTGAATGCAACTTCCAAGGTACAACAGGAGGTATATAACAAAAAGCTAATTAAACGGTACATCCATCAATTTCTCTTGTTTAAATATGTATAGAACTATATACATACATACATATGAATACTATGTAATAAAAAAAAGACACAAATGTTAAACCAAGCCTATGAATGGATATTAAAAAAGTGTCTTGGAAATTTTAAAATATACCATAATAAAAGCATTGAGAGTTTAAACACTACATTTTGCTTTAATACCCAGCAAATAAAAGTGAGGAAAAGCAAGTAGGAAAATCACAAAAACTACAGTCTGGAAGTACTTTTACTTCTGAAGAAAAGCTATTAGTCTCTTTTGAAAATGTTTTACTTAATAAAATGAGCATCTAAGATGCTATGGAATGCAATACTCGGTGACCTCTTTGTTAACATTGTATACGTTACTTATAATTTTATATTATTGTTGTGGAAACTGTTGAAGAAAAGGTAGTGATTTAAAATCGCATACCTAACGTGGTTAAAAATGACTTCTTCAGCACCTACAATATCGCAATTTTGTTTTTTTTTTTTTTTTGAAGTGATGTAAGATGTACTTTAAAGAGAATCACAACATAAATCGCGAACTTCCAAATATCAAAATTTTATTTAACTATTGCTAGTATTTGGGCTTTGCAGGATCCAAAGGAAACTAATAAGTTTTACCTCTTACGAAAATGTCTCGGCAATTTTAATTTTGTAAATTAAACTGTACAGAATCGTTTATCTTGTGTGTACGCCTGTAATTAATTGTTTTCAACTGAACATATGTATTCCAAGTTTAATTACAATTATTTACATACATTTACAATTACGTAATACCTACATATGTACATGTGTAAAATTTTTTATTACATACCTATAGGTAGTTACTAATACCAATTAAACTTAAAATAGTTTGTTTATTTATTTCAATGAATTAACAGCAAGAGTACAAACAAGCTCCGCAGCCCTATTTTGTTTGATTTATTGCAAAGCATTTCCTATTTACAGTATAAATAAAATTTTTTTATTTAGACATTGTTTAATTCAAAAAAATATAAATTTGATATTAAAATCAAACAGTGTCATTTTAAATGCTCAAAAACTTTAATTTGCACTTTAAAAAAACGTAATATTTTTGCTGCGTAAATATTATTAATTTTTGTTTTATTGTTTGTTATTGACAAATTATTTATTATGTTCACGGCCATAATATTTCTATAAGCGTATGGACTTAGATAATACAAACCTTTTAATTTATTTATTTTACTTGCGTCACCTATTTGTTTCTTTATCTAATATATTTTTTTTTCTTTCTCTAAAGTTGCATATTAGAATTTAAAGATGCATTTCAAGTCAGTTATAGTTTTCAGATTTTATTAGTGCAAGTGATGGAACATTTTCAAATCAAAATTTTACTTAAACGATTTATTAATCTATTATTTCTTTAAATGAATTTTAATGAATTAAATACGAATTTTTCTTTTTATCATTTCAGTTGCCTAAACACGCACAATTCTCTTTCTGTTGAAAGCACAATTACATATATAATAATAATTTATATTCTCAAAAGACATGGAGCCTTCCAATGACTTTCCTGTGACTTCCGGCGGCTCAGGAACTAATGAGTAAGTACCATCGCATATACGAAAATTATGCTAAACACCTACTTGAAAAACAAATGCTCATTAAATGAAGAATTTGCATTGGTGTTTCATAAATTATTTACAAAAATTTTGAATAATATTGCATGTAGTTTTCCTGTTTTACCTCCACCACCATCTGCCTCCAATCCATCAACTTTTCCCATCAACAGCAATCAACAAAATCAATCCAACAAACGCTTGCAACAGACGCAGGCGAAAGTCGATGAAGTTGTGGGCATTATGCGTGTAAATGTTGCAAAAGTACTAGAACGTGATCAAAAATTGACAGAACTTGGCGAGAGAGCAGATGCCTTGGAACAGGGGGCCGCACAGTTTGAACAGCAGGCTGTTAAACTAAAGCGCAAACAGTGCTTTGCGAATATGAAAATGATGATCATAATGGGTGTTATTGGTGTTCTTCTTTTGATTATCATAATTGGTAAGAATATTTTTTTATTATATAAAAATATAATTATTTCAATTAACAGTCTTATTTAAGAAAATGTGGTAAAGGAAGCGTTTTTTTTAACAATTTTAAAATGTAATGGTGACTAAATATTCCTTAATTTTGAAACAAAAACTTTAAATAATGTTATTCGTAATACATATCCACTCTAAATGTATTAAATTCTCTTTTTACACGATAGATACGTTCCAAAAAACTTACGTAAAAAGAAAATTATTAAAAAATGCTTGTTTGAGCTCACTTTATATATTTGGTGCTTACACATTTTAATTCATTAATAAATTAAATTTGGAAAAAAGGAATATCAGTGCCATCACCAAAATATTTTGTTTATCATCTAGTAAAATGATGGGCCTATTCAGCTAAATACGAACGAATGTTTCGTTCGAGTAATTGTATTGAAAACAAAAACACTACACGAAAATTTGTTTTTGTTTTCAATACAATTATTCGAACGAACTTTTCGTTCGCATTTAGCTGAACAGGCCTTATTTCTGAATTATCGTCTGAGCGTAAAAATCGTATTAAAACACACAGCTTCATATTACTAGTAAAGTCGTTTTTAAGTGGCCAGTGGGTGGAGCCTTACATATTCATATTAAAATCAAATAGATGTATGAAATCGAATAAAGAAATTCATTATCAAGGAGAGGTGGATTACTTTGTTCTGTATTGCGATGAAAATGGTACGCGAAATCGAATCTTTAATGTGTTTGATCATTTACTTTTTTCATTTGTGTGGTGCTACCCCGCTCTGTAATGCGTAAGCGTATGTCAACGTCGTTTTATGCGGTAACCAAAGAGCAAACGCAAAACATTTAGATTTCGCATCGCATTGCAGAGTATAGCGCCAAGATTTCATTTATTCGAAAACATATTTTATTAATCATACCAATGTCAACAACACATTTCAATTTACAATATCAGTTTTAACCATTAAATTCCATTCAAATAAAAGTAACCCATTAACCTTTTTTACTGAATTTCTAAATGATTATTAAAGATTTTTTGTATTACACTTAATTCAAAATATTTTTTCAAGCTTATTTATCTAGTTTGCAATCTCTATTAAACTTTTGTTTTTGTTTTATTATTCATAGACATTCCTTTGTTGCGATTACTTGAAAGATAAGATAGTAATTTTAATTTATATTGTTTTTTCATACTTTAACATTTTACAGTAAGCCTATTTAATTAAAATTTAAAGCAAAAACGAAGCGTAATTTAAGCATTTTAATAAGTAAAAAAAATTCTTTAAAAAAAACATTCCTTTATCAACATTTTTTTAAACAAGTGAGTGTTGCAAATATCTTCTATATAATTTGTAATAATTTATTTATGCGCTTTAATATAAATATTTTTAGCTTCACTAATGCCCTCTGGCAGCAGCAGCAGTACCACTCAGGCTCCTTAATCAATCAATTCATCAATTTACATATTTTATATTATGCACTGTATTGAAAACCCGGAGCCTTATTTACTGTATACAAGTATGTATGTGTATTAATAAAATTAATAAATATTTTTTTATATATTAGGTAAACTGAAACATATTTAAGAATTAAATAGTCAGAGGGCACTTAATGCTCAATCAATGAACAAGAATTAAGATTATTAACCACCTCATTTTGTTTTGTAATTTTTTCCCAAAAAGAAATTTAAAAAAAAAAACGTAACAATTTCTTGTATTTACAAAAAAAAAATGAAAATCTTTTAAAAATTATTTATCTATATAGAATCGAAGGTAACTTTACACTTACATTTATTGAAATAAAATTTTATGTGATTGTGTGCTTATTTGTAATAAAATTAATGAAAACAAAAAAGAAAATATATATATATTTTTAGAAGACAAAAGGATGTCAAGGAAAGCAATGCTTATCAGGCATGTTCTGACTTTTAACCACGAACGATACTAAAATCACGTAAGTGATTTGGAAATCGCAAGAAGTAGCTTTTTGATTTTGTAGTAGAGAGAGAGAGAGAAAGAAAAGAAGAATTTAAAAGCGTACAAAGACCAGCACACCACACGCGGCAATTTTCGTTAGGCAATTCTTGATTTTGTAGAAGAGAGAGGAAAGAAGAATGGAAAGGGGTACAAACTTGATCCTACTCCGCAATTGCCTTTTGTTCTTTCTTCGTATCTTTTAAAGCTGTAAAAAACGAAGACAAGTAGCTTGAATACTGAATAAAAAAAATGAATAAGAATGCTAAATTTTACGAAACAAAATTGCTGTGTATAGGCATAGTGGCAATTTTAAAAGAGAATTAAAGCCCCTATTACGGCTTACAACTCAACTCTAGTTGAAATTTTTAAATTTTTACCTTTTTGTTTATGCGGTGGACAAACACACACACACAACACAAAGTTGCGCAACTAAAATTGCCGTGTCTGGTCCCGGTCTAGTGATTTTTACTGTTCTCCCTCACGGGCTCAGAAAAAGAAGAACCGGAAATAAAATCACGAAAAATATTAAAAAAAATTGTCGATTAAAAATAAAGTTTCTTTTTAAATGAATAAATTTTACGGTTTCGTTGTGTAAAATAATTAATTCAAATTAAGTGTATTTAATTATTTTGTTAACGATTCAAAGCAAAATTCTTATGGCCTGTTCAGCAATGTCACAAGAAAAGCTAAGCGAACGAAAGCAAAGCACATTTGTATTGAAAACAAAAACAAATTTTCGTACATACATTGTTTTTGCTTGTAATACAAATGTGCTTTGCTTTGGTTTTCTTGTGACATCGCTGCACAGGCCATTAAAATGCTGCAAGTGTTGACATCGTAAGCAAGTTAGCTGGCCGGTTTTAAATAATGCAGAATACCTTTTCCGTGATTTGAAATCTTTTTTGAGAAAAAATTATTTTCAGAACATGCCTGTATATTACGGTTCACAACTCAACTCAGAGTTTTACGTTTTTTGTGAAACTCACTAACTAATGTTAGGTACAGACTAGGCAACATGTTTATGCAACACGTTTTTCCTTCAGGTTGCATATTTTGATACAAACACCACCAGAAATATCAAAATATTTTGATATTTTTGAAACCTAGAACGCAACATGAAATTAAACTATAAACACGACTACACAGTACGCAACGAAAAATTAAATATGACTGGTTGCATAAACACTTTGCAAAGTGTGTACCTGACATAATGAGTAATAACACAACAAGTTTGTAATTTCAACTAGAGTGGAGCCAAGTTGTAAACCCTAATAGGCCTTTATTTTATAAACAATAATTTTTTTTTTTTTTAATTACATCTTACAATTTATTTACATTTAACTATGCACAAATAAATTTAATTTTGCTTTAAATATGTAATTTGTCTTAAAATTAATTATTTATTTTTATTTTTACAAATTCGCATCAAGAACTCTTTGAATAAATATAATAGCATTCGCCAAAAATGAAATCATATTGAAAAAAGTTAACAAACTATAATAATGGCAATATTTTGCTTCTTCTTTGTAAAACTTTAGGGATCCGAGTACACGTCCCCACACTATGAAAAACTTGAATTAACATCGAGAAAAAAATAAATAAATTTAAATGAAGAGAAATTAATATTTTAAATTGTAAATTTCATCAACAATTTAGAAGAAAAAAAAACACTCTTAAGCAATACAAGGTGATCACCGGTAGCATTAGCGAGTTCACTCAGCAGCTGTTATATTCCAAATTGTCTAAATTTTTCTTCGATTTATAGTTAGTTTGTAGCCGAAAAATTATTTTTTAAAATAACAATAAAAATGTAAAAAATTGCAAGAACCAAAAATTTTACAAAATAAAGTTTTAATTAAAAATTGTTACAAATTGAAAGAAAATATAGTGTGAATGTGCTAAGGTGGTCAGCTTGTAAATATATATTCGCCTGGCATTAATTGAGAGTTTAATAAGTTGCAGAACACTATTGCTGCCAGGCTGGCTGTCATTTCCACAAATTTTGAAAAATGTTATGCAGTTTAAAAGCCGTTCTATTTTAAATTAATTATTTTAAAATATAGCAGTGAATTTCTATACTTTTTCATTTATATGCAGCAAAGCAAATACAAAAAAAAAAACTTTTCACTCTTGAATTGTTTTATGATGCAGTTGAAAAAATATTTTCCTACCACAAGTCAAGTAAATTTACATTCCAATTATATAATTCGATATCGATCGAAATTTCCATTTAAATCGTATTGAAATTCTTTTAAATTTAAAAAAATTTTAAAATGTAATCAATTGCACTTACAAGTAATAGAAAGAATACCATGATCAATGTTATGCTTATTTGTACATAAATAAAGCTAAATTCCATTGTCATTAATAAGCTGATGGCAGTTATTAAATAATATTTTTGGCTCCACAAAGATAAATGCGCGGACGAACGATCTGATTCTGTCTATTAAAGAAATTAAATTGAATTAAATCAAAATTATTTATTTACAGTTGGATATTTTTACATAACCTATTGTAGACAATCCAAAACTTATGCTCCACATAATAATTGTAAAGATTGAGGCTAAAATGAATGTGCCCAAATCGGATTCAACTGTAGGTCGTGCTATGATTACTGAACCAAATTCAATCTGAAAATTATGCAGCTACAAAATATATTTAAATCCAAAACATAAATTTATTTTACCATTAAAATGATATAAATGACTACAACAACTCTGGGTCTTGGTGTCTCTTGCTTCAGCACATGTTGCATCAGAGATAAAATTAAAAAATGCACAAAAATAACAGCAATAATTATGTAAAAATAAATTATTATGAATATCTGTATAGATTTCCTATAAGCAGAAAAATTGAATTCTTGATAGGCTCTATAAAAAACACAATAAAATTACTTACAGCTCTGTCAGAAACCACCATTGGGTTGCTACCAATAAAGTGTATAGAACAGCAATAAAATAGATTTTGCAAACAAATTTAAAATGTGCTTTTTGTAACTCCTTTTTAGATAATCGTGTAAACGTTTGCCATTGTAGAGCTGCTAACTGTGCAGCTCTACGACTTTCCAGTTCTAGGTAATCCACATCTAGTGTATGCATTTTTAAATTGTTTAAAATTTTTTAAACTTAATTTTGAATTTTTCTTTTGTTTGAAATTTACAAACTTCAACTTTTTATTTTGTTTTCAGATTTTTTTTAATAACAAAAATAAAATTGAATATCAAATAAATAAAGAAAATCAACAATATTGTTTTATTTTTTATTTAAAAACAAAATATTGAATTTTTGGTAAGTCCTTATGCTAATTAATTATCAAGAGATGAAATTTCAGCTTTTTAAATCGTCAACATAAGGAAACGTTAGTATGGCAGCTAGGTAATTTAAACACATACTACAATTCTTTAGCATAAGTTAAGGCGTATTTGATTTTTTCTATAAACAAAACAACAGGTTTTTTGCTTTTATCCTTGGTCAAAATGGCAAGGAAAATCTGTACAACTTTCCAAATAAAATGTTATTTTTAACGTAGATGTAGCATTGGACGGCAAAAGTGGCATGCCACAGATAGCGCACTTCCCCCTCTATCACCTAGCGAAAGTTTCATTTAAAAATATTAAGCCGTTCAAAAGTTGTAGCAAAAAAAGGGAAAAGATTACAAAAATAGCATGTTGCAAGTTCTGCTTGATCAGTTTTTTGGTTTTTGCCCTATAACTTTTGAATGGGTTAAGATATCTTAATAAAACTTTCACCATGTGGCAGAGTGGGAAACGGGCTACATTTCAGTTGAACATTTCTTTGAAATCGCTCTAACGCTAAGAAAGTTAAAAGCGTTTTTATAATTAAAACACTTTTTATTTACAGTGGATGTGGCATGTGGCAACATAAGTGGCATGTGGCAGATAGCCAATTTCCCATTCTACCACATGGTGAAAGTTTCATTCAAAAATATTCATCCATTCCAGAATTATTTCGAAAACACAAAATTCTATTCAAAATGTAACCGTCGCCCTGTCCGAGAATTCAATTTGAAAAACTTGGAAAAAAAAGTAAAACACCAGGCTAACAGAACCAGCAGTAGGTGGATTTTTAGGAATTGATTTTTGTGTTTTTATTACAACTTTTGAACGGCAAAATATTTGCGCATGGGACTTGCACCATGTTGTAGAGCAAGAAATGGGCTATTTGCCACATGCAACTATTGTTGCCACATGCCACAAATAAGTTGCATAAACAGCGTTTTAAGTTGAAAAACGCTCATAACTTTTTAAGCGTTTGAGCGATTTCAAAGAAATGTTCAACTGAAATGTAGCCCGTTTCCCACTCTGCCACATGGTGAAAGTTTTATTAAGATATCTTAACCCATTCAAAAGTTATAGGCAAAAACCAAAAAAATGATCAAGCAGAACTTGCAACATGCTATTTTCGTAATCTTTTCCCTTTTTTTGCTACAACTTTTGAATGGCTTAATATTTTTAAATGAAACTTTCGCTAGGTGATAGAGGGGGAAGTGGGCTATTGCTCCACCGAACATTTTTCTAAAATTCATCAAACGCTTAAAAAGTTATAAGCGTTTTTCAACTTAAAACGCTGTTTATGCAACTTGTGTGTGGCATGTGGCAACAATAGTTGCATGTGGCAAATAGCCCATTTCTTGCTCTACAACATGGTGCAAGTCCCATGCGCAAATATTTTGCCGTTCAAAAGTTGTAACAAAAACTCTAAAATCAATTCCCAAAAATCCACCTACTGCTGGTTCTGTTAGCCTGGTGTTTTACTTTTTTTCCCCAAGTTTTTCAAATTGAATTCTCGGACACAGTGACAGGTGCAGTTTGCCTAGAAATTTATGTTTTCACCATAACTTTGGAATGGATCAATGTTTTTTAATGAAACTTGCACCATGTTGTAGGGTAAGAAAAGGGCTAGCTGCCACACGCCACACACAAGTTGCATAAACAGCGTTTTAAGTTGAAAAACGCTTATAACTTTTTAAGCGTTTGAGCGATTTTAAAAAAATATTCTAGGGAACGATAGTCCATTTCCCGCTCTATCATATAGTGAAAGTTTCACTTGAAAATATTAATCCGCTTAAAAGTTGTAGCAAAAAAAAGGAACAGTAGACCAAAATATCATGTTGCAAGTTAATACTGAAATATTTTTGCTTTTTTTCTTATAACTTTTGAATGGATAAATATTTTTAAATGAAAATGGGCAACATTTCCCGCTCTATCATCTAGTGAAGGTTTCATTTTAAAATATTGTGCAGTTCAAAAGTTACTCCTAAAGAAAACAACTGCAGAAGTAGAGAAGTGGGATTAAATAAAAATAACAAGCTGCAGCCATTGCTCAATAGATTCGCATTTATTTATTTAATATATAGTATATTGTTGATTGTTATATGGAGTTATAATATTTTACATACAGAAAAGATCATATTTATAACAGCACACTTACATTTTTGGAAATTATTTAATAGACTACACTACGTACATAAAAGCATTCTTAACTTGAATTATAATAGGATAGTAGAAGCTAAATAAATAACAATTTCTAAATATGCACTACAAAGCTGGTGAATGGGTTTAGGCTAGATCCATAGAGATACACATTGAAATAAACAAATTTTTAATATAATTATTATTTAATACACTTTTAGTGAAGACTAATTTTTATTGCTAGCACAGCAGTGTGGATATGGAGTTTATGATTTTCCCCTATTCCTAGAATTTTCAATCACATCAGTTCTAAAGATGATGATGCGCTAGATGAACCTTCAGAATTATTTAATGGCTGACGAATTGATTCTAAAAATTCATCTGACGATGATGAGTCATCTTTGGATTTGCAAATAAATATTTTTGGTTTCATTATACTTTCGGTTTGCGATTCTTCAACTTGAACTTCAAATGAAACATTCTCGTCAGTTATACTTGACGAGTTGGTTGATTGCTTACTCTCTTCTAAACTTTTAAATAAAAATGAAGGTATGGGTGGTGGTGGAGGTAGTGGTAATAATTTGTTGTTGCCATTATTTGATACCTCAACAATAGTGGAGGAATCAACTGGCTCTGCTACAGATTTATGCGTTAATGTATTAGATTCCTCTAAGGCTGTTGTAGCATGTTCTCTGATATTTGGGGGTTGTTGTGTTATGCCAAAAGTATTTTTTGTTGTCTGTGTATCATCATCACTTTCTTTGTTTTTTGTTTTGAATTCTGCAAAGTTTTCTAACTCAGTTGAGAGGTTTCCTGTAATTTTGGTGTTTTCATTAGAACACTTTTCACTTGTATTGGAAGATTGGATAGTTTGAATGCTGCCTTCTATTAAAAATAAAGACTTTTGTGGCTCCATGTTGATGTCTTTCGTTTCTTCTTCTTCCAAAACGGCAATACTTTTTACGATATTCGAAGATTTCTTTTTTAATAGGAAATTCGAGTTTGAAAATGTTTCATTGAAAACTGCCCTAGCAGTAGTAGCTTCTGAGTTATCCTGCATGAAATTTAAAATTTTGGGCTTTGGTATTAATCTGATATTCGGAGGTGGATGTTTCTTTAAAATTTCTTCACGCTTTGCAGTATCAGGCTCATTGTCGTTAGCATTTGTTATAATTGGCATTAAATTTGGCGGTCGCAGTTTATGAAAATCTTCAATTTGTTGTATTAAACTATTTTTACTTGTTGTTGGGCTATCCGGCGTTATTATTATGGGTATGATGTCTTCGGTAGGTGTTGGCAGATTATATATTGTATCTGTAAATATGGAATCGTTATAGAAATTTAAATCCAAATTTAAAAAACGTTTTCCTGGATATAAGTCTGTTGTGGCGCCTTCATGTTTGTGTTTGGTGTACAAGGATTGTTGTCGGGGACATTTAAAAAGTTGGTACTGTGTTAATGGGGTCCGTACACTATTCACTGATTTTGTGGTAAAATTTTTTCTATCGCATTTGCTGGCATATGCCAGCTTCAACGCCAACAAATTATTCTGGTGTTGAGTGATGTCTAGTGGTGGTAATATTTGGCTGGTTAATATTGGTAGATACAGATATTTTGGACTTAACTGGAGTGCCGTATTCAGTATCCAATTCATTTCACAATCTGTAAATATCCAATGTAAATTAAACAGAAAATTCTAATTTACTGATTAATTACTAAGGGCTGCACAAGCGTACTTGAAATGGCTCACAAACACTTTTTATTATAAAATATTACACATGTTTGTAGTGATGTGTGGCTTTCAAGTATGCTTGTGCAGCCTTTGACTAATTACTAAGCAGATAATGTGGGATGATCAAAAGAATTTTGCATTTAAATTCCATTAAACTTCTTTTAACAAACTACTTAATAGCTTACGGATGAAAATTGGCGATTACGCTACCTGGGCTTCATACCTTCCAGAGATTCTTCATCTTCACAAATGGCATCACGTTCATCGGACTTAAAATGCCCAGTGGTTTTCCCATAGCAATCCATCCCCTTGGAATTGGTGGTATTTGAAGGCATGGACGTTTGCACTACCACATCCATGTGTGAGTCCAAAGAAAATTGCTTACCCGACATAAGAATACCACGAACACGACGACGCATAGAGGGCGATTCCTGATGCTACAAAAGAAAGTACATTTTATTGCTTTGCAAAATTATAAAACAAAAACGAAAAAAAAAAAATACCGCAATACGTATGCCGGCGTAGGTTTTGGCCAAGAACTCATCAGCATCAAATATGGCCGCAAAAGAACCGTTAACAATTTTGGGAGATAATGGTGAATTGGAGAGCAAAAGACTAGAACCAAAACCCTCACATTTTTCATTTGCATCTAGAAGTATTCGAAATAAAATTTTTTCTTTAATTTTTTTTAAGAAAAATTTAACTTTACTGCCAAACCTTTTAAGTGCACACGATTCGAGATGGTGATATTCATTTCATTTAAAATGGCCGAGGCTGAATTTTTTATTTCCATCCAATCTCTCAATATGTCATCTACTGTGGTATGGGTGGAGGTCACCGTAAAACGTATAACGTATTTGCCCTTAAGGGAAGAGGGTATACAGTGTAAGTTGCCACGATGATTAAGACGTTTCAGCAAACGTTCTGTTATTTCATTGTCACCTTTTATGCGAAAAACTACAAGACCTACAGTGTGTGCGTGTGAGAAAGAGAGAGAGAGAGAGAGAGAGTAACAAAGTTGAATGGTTTAGTGATTCCATCTAAGAATAATAGAAATACAAAATTAAGCCTGTAGCACAAATAACGTCACGCGATGCTAAATAAGCTAATAAGACAGAGTGAGACTGAGAGTGAGAAATGCATTATTTTTTTTTCTTCAAATAGTAAACAATCTACGCATGGCGTAATCTTGTATTTCTAACATTCTTGATTCTATCAATCTTTTGTGGTTGCAGCTTATTTACACACGGCAAGTTCTATGGAAGCTGTGTGTAAATGGCCGTTGTCTTTTTACCCAAATGCCTTTTAGCCGGTATTTCGAAACGATGATCGGCCAAAACTAAAGCTTCAAATTTTTGGGCCAACCTCACACCTTCACGTATATGACGCTGCAGCCCTTTAATACCAAATGAACGTAAAACAAACCAAATTTTTAAAGCTCTAAAACGTCTACTCAATGGTATTTGCCAGTGCATAAAATCAACAGCCACACCAGAATTTTCATGTTGCAAATACAATGGCTCCACATTAAAGGTACGATGCACAGCAATGCTGTCCTTTACCCTGCAAACAAGATTAATTACTTTTAGTTTGAAAATAATTTATTGAAACTTACCACAAGGCAGTGGCATCAAAATGTATCATTAGCCATTTGGAAGGATTAAAAGCAATTGAATCGGCATGCTCAATACCCTTGAGCCACGTGCGAAACTCTGGGCATATAAAAGCACTGCCAGCATAAGCAGCATCAATATGCAGCCATAAATTATATTCACGACAAACAATACCAACTTCCTCTAAATTATCAAATGAACAGGACCCAGTTGTGCCCAAAGTAGCGCAAACCTAAATGAAAAGAAAATAAAGAAAAGTAAAAGCATCCCAGGCAAGAAACAATTTTTTTTTAATAATCACGTCAAAGTCACTTGTTGACAATTTGTTGTTATTTTAGCAAAAGTTATGGGGAGGGGGAAGACTTTTTTAAATATCAGTTTGGTGGTTGAAGGCTCGTAACACTAATCGGCTTTCACTTGTTGCTGTTGCCAGTCATACTGACTGCCAAACAGCACAAAATTCTATTGGACGATTTAGTCATGCCCCTTGGGAATTTTTTTTTAATTGTTTGATTTTCTTTTTCGTTTGAAAGAAATAATTGCGTACGCATCTGTTGACAGCATCTCAGCAACATTTAAAATTGGCTTAATTATGTTGTAAGCACCGCACCCAACAAACAAACAAGCAGCCAAAATAAATAAACAAACATTCACACTCGTCTCGTCACTCGCCTGTATTTATACGTGGCATTAAATTTTTTATTTTTTTTGTTTTTTAATATTAAAATTATCATTTTATTTGCTCCACTACCGGGTGACTGCTGGTGACGATTTTACAGCAATTTAAAATGCGACAATTCGAAATATTAGAGGTATTTACGCTTCCTAGTAAGTATATTTTTTTCGCCTGATGATCTGTTCTGTGATAATTTCTTAACTAATAAAATGTAAACAACGATCTGTGTTGCTAACTTATGCAGTTTTCTAGTTATTTGAAACAGCGATATACTATTTTTCAAGGCGAATCTATACATCCATCTATAGATTCGCCTAGCTATATTTGCCAAGGGTCAAGGCATGATGAAATTATACAGGTACGTGCATTCCGAGAATCATAGAATTTATTTTCTATCAAATTGGCAAAATTGTTTAAGAATTTTTTTTTAAACTTTTACATGTTCTTTTTTATTTATATAAATAATATAATAAAAATAAATAAATGAACTTCATGATTGAGAAGTCATCCTTGGAGGTAAGTTAAAATTAATTAATTGTAAATGGAAATCAATTTTGACAAGTTGGGATAAATCAGCTGTGGGGCGAATTGCCTAACGCACATACCTGTATAATTACATCATGGGTCAAGGTAAGACAAGTTCATAGACTCTTAGAATTGATTTTTAATATTAAATAATAATAATAATATAGAACCATGCCAGAGGCTGCCGTACTTTTGCATTATAATTGTTTTGAATTTGCGGTTGTTTGGTTTGGTTGATTTACTTACCCAAAATGGTACTAGGCCTTGGCGAATATCATCTTCTATGGCTTCCTTTAAGGGCTGTCCACGCATTGATAAATTTTCATCAGCTTCAATGTAACGCATGCGTACTAAACCTGGAAGCATAAACAAAAAAAGAAATTTTCAATTCATCAAAAATAAATAATTAAGGGCCTATTTTTGTTCAAGCGAACGATGGCCTCTTTCGTACAATTTGCTTTGAAAACAAGAACAAAATTTTAACATTCGTTTTTGTTTGCAATACTTGTACAGAAATAGCCGGGGCAAGTATTATAATTTTACCTATTAAGGCAGCCTTTTCCACACCCGAATGTGCCTGATCCGAACAATAAGCCACCAAGCGGGCATTTATCTCAGCATCCTGGTAACCGGGTCTTTTCTCATGAAAACGCTTAATGGCTCGGGTTCTACCCGCCAACAGGCAAACTAATGTTGCCTCACTGGCAGTGGTTTGCACAACACCACCACCTCTGCTGGAACTACTTAAATGCAGAAAATCATCTGGTAAATTAATCATTTTACCCAACCAATTCATCACAATAATTTCCAATTCTGTACAGGCTGGTGAGCTGGCCCATGTGAAGCCTAAACAATTAATAGCATCAGCCAACATATCGCCCAAGAGCGAAGGGTATGAGTTGAGTGCTGGAAAGTAGGCATGCATGTGTGGACTTTGCCAGTGGGTAATGCCGGGCATAATGACACGTTCTACATCACTGAAAATGGTATCCCATTGTTCGCCTTCAACGGGTGCCGAATCGGGTAAAAGATTTTTCATGTAACCGGGTTTGACATCAGGAAATACCCTACGCTCCCGTATATTTTCCAAATAGTCAGCAATATAATCGACCATTTCTTTTCCTAAATTAAAAAAATATTTTTACTTAAATAAAAGTTTAAAATTTAAATTTTTAGCTGCTTAACTGTTTTACTTAAATAGACAGATGCGTAATAATGCACCCTACATGTGCCATAAAAATTTAAATGAACGAATGACCAAAACTTTTAAATTGAATTTAAAAGTCTTTTAAGCCATTTTTATTATTCTTTACATTTTTGCTTTTTAATTTCATGGCCTTGAGGATAAATGTTTGATTCAATTTCACAATAAAATAAAAAAGACAAAATGAAATGGAATTAAATTAAATTTATCGCACCATATGGGTGGGGTTGGGCGTAGGGGGTGATTGTGGGTTAGTATAGAATTTCATTTAAATTTATATTTAAAAAATAACTAAATGAATTTTATTTATTTACTCATGTAAAGATGTGTGTATGCAAAGAGAAAGATTTTGCAAAAGAATAATAAAAATCAAAATGTGGCAAATTGGTTTGGAAAATGTTTATGTGAGCCAGCATGTGTCATCATTAACTTGTTACTAGACGTATAAACACCATTCCCTGCTCTTCATGCACTTACCCCTTTGACGATATTCTTTGCAATCCATTGCTAAATTCCTTAACCTCTGCCTCCCCTTTTATAAATGGTTTTGATGAGCCAAACAAACTGCTTTTTTAAGTCCTGGGTTCAGTGGGTTTATTTAGACGCTGGAGTCACTTCTATAGTTGACCAGCAGAGCTGTACAATTTTTTTTTCTGTAAAAATGAAGAAAAGAATTGGGTTAAACAGAAACTAATGGCTGCGTGTAAAACAGCAAGTGTGATCTGAGTGTTAAAGGGGCAAAAAGGCTTGTAAAGTCTCTGTATTTCTCTTTCTATGTATGTGTGTTTGTGTGTGTGGCCTGTGTGTTAACAATAAATTAGGTAAAGCTGTATTTAGTATTCTTTCTTTTACCAGTATTCTTCACTTGTATTATTTATTATTTTATGACTTTTTTTCTATTTCTTGCTGTGGAAAACTTTGGCCCAAAGCTGTTTAATGTTCACTTTAGCACATGTAAATGCTTTTTAAAATAATCTCTCTATGCGCAATATGTGTGTGTGTAGGGGAATACTTTTACTAGTTGTTAAGTTGGTAAGTAAGTTTGTTATTAAGTTAAGATTAACTTGTGATTTGTTACTTTGTTTCTTTAGGTTTTTGTTCTACACTGAACTCTCTAACACATTTAGTTTGCGCTTAATGATGAAATTGCACTGAACACACACGATTTTCGCTTGCTGGCTGGCTGGCTATTCTTCTTACTAATTTAGTTGACTTTATGAAAAGTATTGGAAAATAAAATCGTTTTGTTATTGTAGGGCTTCTTTTGACCATTTAGTTAAATGAGCGAGTGAATGGGGAAGTGCAAAAATAAATGATAATGTCTTTGGTCACATTAAGAAACACACAAACCTTTGAAAATCGCTAGAGAAATTCTGTAGGAGTATCGTCTCTGTCACGCAATCAGCCATAATAATTTTTGCTTGAAACTAAATGTTTCAAGCCAGGTCAATATCAGTCGAAACATATGGCAAGCCTTGCTGCATTTTATGGAGGGGAATTACAAAAATTTCCATTGCAATTATATTGAAAGACATAAAATCTCGGTTTTGCGATACAGAAATGTGTAATTTGATTTATGTAGGTGAATACCTAAATCTCACCGTCGTTAAACCACGGGTGGTAGTCGGGCCTACCATCGCTGCGCCTGTGACCAGTTAAGGACAAATTATGTGTGCTAAGCCACGTCACACACATCCCTGTTGTTGAGGGAGTTGGGCCGACCTGAAACCCAAGCTGCAAAGCAAGTTTCTGTTGCAATGCAACAGCACATTCCTGCAAAAAGTAACAAGTTCCTTTTGGTAGCAATCACAGCCAACACGTGTATTCCCCCAGGGGACCTCACAAATAACCGGACATAGATTCCGGCCTCATCTTCATGCTAAGTGTGCACCAAGTCCAGCGCACAAAACAATGAACCAGAGTGTCATTCCCAGAACATCTACCATTAAATCCCGTAGGGTTCGAACGAAGTTCAGTCCACGAATTCATTGTTAAGTGATGTGAGCATGAGGCTTCCCAAGTGGGGCTACCGGTTCCCGCGAAAAGTATCCTTGAGCCAGGTTCAAGCCGGTAGCAGCTCAGGATACTAGCGCAGCCCTTTACCCTGGGGATGTAGTCAAGCAGACACACCTCAGGGAGGGGAGGTTGGTGATACATCAAACATTTCAAATTGAGACAAATATTATTATTAGTTAGCCGTTGATTAGGGCCTTCGCTCAACTAGTAACTTTCTTATAAGCGCCATAGCTAAATGCATTACTGGCACTATTTTTGCCCTGCCTGCTTTGAACTTTTAACAAAAATGTCATGCCTGAAATTAAGTGAACAGAAAACATACTTGACATTTGTTACAAAACAAGAACACAAAAAAAAAAGTAGTTTAACGAGAGGCATCACGTCTCTTGCAGTTACTCGTTGTCCATCATTAGTTCTATACAAATAAGTTAAAATGCTCGTAATGCAGTTAAAAATGTCTATTAAAAAAAGAAATAAAAACAACGTATGCAAACTGTCAAACACTTACAGCTGCAACAAATATTTCTATATGACTGGCTTGCAGTCCATACACTCATTATGCGTTAAATTAACAAATAAAATTATGAGTTCAAAAGCGCTAAAGGTATAACTGATTAAAATGACATGGAAAAAGGTCAACTTTGTGTTTGCCGTGATGTCTTACAAATACAGGTTGCCAATAACGACATGAACGGCACAATTAGCAATAAAGGGCCAACAATGGATTCACTTTAAAAACTAGCAGCTTATATGATTAGACGTCAACATTACCCACAAAGAGATCACATAAGGCAACCCAAGTCAACTAAATCCTGACCTTCTTTAGGCTAATGGAACTGTTTTACCACAACAGGTATAGACTTAAAAACACTAGAGTCAAAATAATTAAAATTTTATTTGTAGAAGCTAAAAATCACTTTGCAGATTTTCTGGCCAGAAAGCCAGTGTAGCCAAAATCACAATGCAACTGTCTAAAATACAAACACTTAGTTAATCTTGAGCTACAAAAAAGTTGTGCTTTGGATACTTCAAAACGACAACAGGCAAAAGACGCTTAACCCTGGAATACTGATGGACGTGTAGGTTTTTTTTCTATTTACGTGTATTGAAAACAATTTTTACGAAATTTCATAATAGCTTTAAAGTAAAAGAAAACAAAAATAAACGTTAGCATTCCAGGGTTAAGACGTTAAAGCCTTTTTGTGTTTGAAACACTTGGAGAATATGAGGATCAGTCAAAATGACTTCTGCAGGTTATGTAACGCAGATGAAGAGGCAGTAGAACACATATTGTGTTACTGTAATGGTCTAATTTGGACCCGTTTTCGCTACTTAGGACAACATTACCTACAACGGACAAATCACCCAAAGAAGTTTCTGAATTCTTAATGAATACTAGACTCTGGGATGATTTATAACTTGGGAGTAGTGTCACAATAGGCCTATTTTGGCCACAGTAACCAGGTGACTTGTTCCCGCTCCTTATTCTAAAGAATAAATAAAAAAATTAAAAAGCATTGAAAATTTTGCCATTTCTGTAACCCAAGCGATCAACTTGTGTGTAAGAAAAACTCTCAAAGAATTTAGTTGTATTTGGTAAAGAAGAAAATCCGAAATTCTGCAACAAAATTTCCTACAAGTCCTACCTACACTGTTTTTAAATCTGCTCAATAGTTTCAGAAATATTGTAAAAATTGTAACAAAAAATTATGTTTTTCTAAGTAAGATTAAAAAATTTTTAATTTTCAAAAAAATATTTAAAATAGAAGGAAACAAAAATCCAAATTTTTTTTTGCCCAAGCATAAAGCCTCATAAGTTTCTAACAAAATGAGATATATTTTATTAAAATCATTAAGCAATTTTTGAAATTATGCACACTTAAGTCAATCTAACACACAGTGAAAGACAGTATTTTGTTAGAACAATACGATAATACTTCTTTGGCGTTCTTGATTGCAGTTGGGATAATGTTGTACGCCTGTGGATTTTTTTTTTTCCAAATCAAAAGTTGTTTATCGGTTTCAATAAAGTAGGGCTCTTTGCGTTTGGAACTCACAAGGGAAAATATTTCCGATTTTTATTTTGTTTTTGTTTTTTATATAAATAGAATTAAGCTTCTATATTTTTGTGAACAATTTTTATGTATTTTCTTTTATTTTTTACGCTAATCAGTTTTTTTTATTTTGTTTGAAATAATTTTTTGAAAATTAAATATTTCCAAAATTTCCATAAAAAATAAATTTTTTCCTCATTGAAATTAGTGAGCCCATTTAAGCGACGTAAAGCAAATTTTGTTACGAAATTTCGTATTTTTTTTTTTATAATCAAATATAACAAACTGTTTTTAAGTAAATCTCACACATGTCATGTCACTTCTTGAATAACGTTATATCTCGGAGACTAGAGCCAATTAAAAAAACAAAAATATGAAGTCCAAATATAAAAGCAGCGATTTAGAATACTTTGGAAACAACTTTCACTTGCTGTGGTCCAAAACCGTCTATAAGCAGAATTACTTAAGGAGTTAATTACTCAAAATTATGAAATTAATAATTAACACACTCGTGCAACGTCACGTGTAGAACGTCGGCCTAACGGCCATCAATTAGAATCGCAAGATTCCATTTTGAAAACGTCCAGCTTAAAAACAAAAACAAAAAAATTATAGATTTTACTTTTTAAGCAATTTAATTTATCTCAAGATTTAGTAGATTTAGATAAATTGAAAAAAGGAAATTTTAAATATCTAGACTCTTTTATTTTATTTTTAATATAAAGAAAACAATTCTTACTTTCCAAACAGCTTAAGAAACAAGTTTTTTAATAATTTTTTTGTTTAGAAACAAACACCACAAATTAAAATAAACTGAACACTGTCAACTGTTGCAGCATCCTATTTATAGCAAAATGATCCTGGGCCATATTCTTTTTTTTTCTATTTAAGCATCCCTAAAACATTTCATTGGTTACGTTTGTGTGGGTGTGTACGGGTATGTGTTGTATTTTAACAAACCAATAAGAGGGGTGGAAATCTCTGCTAAACAAACGGACAAACAAGATGTCACAACAAGAAACTCCAAGCATGTAAATGTGGCCAATAGCCAATAGGAAGAGAGAGACAAGTAAATAGGGATTTAAATTTCAGAAAAAAATCAGTATGCATGTGTTATTGTGTGCAAGAGAAATACGTTATTGTGTGGGTATTTATCACATAAAGGAACTTCAATTTGAAAGTAGGAGAAATTGTATGTGCAAATATATTTAAGGGAATAATTTCTTTAATTTCAAATAACATTTGCTGATTATAGACTTTAGAAAATACATATTTAAAATTATACAAAAATCACTGAAACAGCTTTAATATGATAAAAAAAGGTTTAACTCATAAATAAGACTGTCTTCGATTAAAAATTAAAAAATTATTTTTTTATTAAGGCCAAATTCATACAAAAATCTTTTTAATAAGAGTTTAATAAACAGTCCATAAAAGTGTTCTAAATTTTTTATTTTTTATTAACTAAATATTTTTTCGCAAAAATAATATTTTTTTAGCAAAAAGAAAATCCATTCAATTGTTTTGAGCAAAATTATTGTCCATATAATATTTTTATATACGTCACTGGAACTCCCTCTTGTGTGATAAATACACGGTTTTATATCACAGCAACTTAAAACTGTGTCCATGGTATTTTGGAGCAATGATTTCAAATCTACACTTGGTTTTTTAAATTGGCTCTGGTCTCTGAGTTATAGCGTTGTTTTTTAACTCCAAAAGGTCACATGACTTATGTGAAATTTACTTAAAAAGAGTAAGTTCGAAATTCTCTAACAAAATTTGCTTCAAGTCGTACCTACATCGATTTTAAATTGGCTCACTAGTTTCAAAGTTATCGTAGAAATTGTGACAAAATTAAAAATTTTTCAATTTTCCAAAAAATTATTGAAAATAAATCAGAACAAAAATTAACTATTTATTTCTTTAATCATATAGTCTCATGCGTTTTAAACAAAACGAGCCTTATTTTACTCAAATCAAATATGCAAAAATATGCAATAACAAATTGATGCCATTTTTCAATAAATTCTCCAATTCAGAAAAGAAACACGGATTTGCTTCGTGGTACTTCATTATGCTAGGCTGACTTGATTATGCATAAAATCAAAATTTTTTTTTAACAATTTCAATAAAATTTAACTCATTTTGTTTAAAACGCATTAAGCGATATTATTGAATAAAAAAAATTCTGATTTTTACTTTGTTTTATTTTAAATAATTTTTTGAAAATTAAAAATGTTGAAATTTTTTTTTTAAAAACCAAATTTTTCATTGCAACTTTTACAATATTTCTAAAACTACTACTGAGCAGATTTAAAAGCAATGTAGCTACCACTTGCAGCAAATTTTGTTGGGGAATTTCGTATTTCTTTTTTTTAACCAAGCGTTTTCAAATAATGACTTTTTGCGTCAGCTCTTGAATATTTGAGAACAGAGAACAGTCGAAATTATAGTCTGCTGCTATGAAAATAATTAAAAAATTTTTATAATTATAAAAAAAAAAAAAAATTCGAAATTCCTTAACAAAATCTAGTTCAAGTTGTACCTACATCGTTTTTAAATTGTCTCATTAGTTTCCAAGATATCATGCAAGTTGTGACAGAAAAAAATGTTTTTTTAAGTAAAATTTAGAAATTTGTAATTTTCCAAAAAAAATTTTTTAACTGGAATAAGACAAAAAATCTAACTTTTCCAATCTAAAAACAAATTTATTATAAGTATGTGTGTATATGTGTGTAACAAACTGCATTAGCCATGGAATGTGGACAACCCTTTAGAATTTTCGAATTTAGTTTATGTGCGAGTATCAGCCATTAAAGAAATTGCTTTATTTGCTGTTTACTGACTTATTACGTTTATAATTTATGAAATTAAATAGCGGGTTAGTAACTAAAAGAATTTAGAGGTGTGGAATTAGCTGACTGTTGAACGAAAGAAGCTTCTGACGTTTAAAACTCTCTTTACTTGTTTGCGATTACGAAACATTTTACTCGATTACAAATTCAATGAGTAAAATGTAAAAAGAAAGTGAGTAAATATTTTGGGTTTTTATTTTTATTTTTTTTAATTCTTGTTTTTGTTTTACTTGTGCACGATGAGTATATTTTCGTAAATAAGCACTTTTTAGTTTCATTAAATAAAATTAAGTAAAATTTGTTGCTGCTTTTATCGTTTCGTTGTTGGCCTTTTTTTATTTTATTTATTTTTTTTGTTTAATAAAGAATCTCATAATGTAGCGGTATATTCTTACGAAATACCGTAGCCCGGTAAGTAAAGCTCATTGACCTCAGTCATTCAGTCAGCCAAAATATATTCACAACACACAACAAAACACACTACAAAAGATTAACAAAAATAAAAAAAATAAAATAAAATAAAATAAAAACGAATTAAACAGTCATACTTTGAATAATCTTTTATTGTTTTTATTGTTGTTGTTGTTGTTGTCATTATTATTATTTTTGTATTTAACGTATTTATTTGAGTTTTTAAAGTCATTATTTTAATATTTATTCTTATTGACATACTGATGAACGTGAGTTTTGTATATTTAATAGTGACACACAAACAAGCAAACAAAAAAATAGGCAGATGAATACGTGAAGTAAATACATACATATCGCTCATGGACTTTAATAGTGACATAATTCAAAAAATTTATTTTTGGTCTCTATATCTTATTTTATATGCTGTAAAAAATTTTTTTTTTAATATTTTCCGGGTGCCCTGTAGATTGGTGGGTAGTGTATCTACTAATCTACCAATCCTGCAGTTGATAGTCAAAGTCACTAATGCTCCTTGACAAATTTATTTTTAATATTAAATAGCCAAATAAATAAATCAAAACAAAATTTTGATTCAAATTTACTTTAGTCACTTGCGGCAAATTACAAAAAAAAAATGAATTCTAAGCTCGATTCTAAGTAGAAAATATTAAGTACATTTTCTCGCTAAAATTTGTATTTTCCAAGTTATGAAAAGCCAAAGTTTTCACAAGTTCAATATACAATTTGAGATTTTTTCCAGAATATTAAAAAAAAAAAAACTCTTCATGTGATAGAAATTGAATTCTAAAAAAGAAAATAGACGAGGGATCCCGAAGAACGGCCCAAAAAAAATTGTAAGCGAAGTAAGTGTTCGCCATCTAGAATATCACAGAAGACTTTTACAAATTTCAGAAGCCTATTACTCGGGAAATATGAATTTAAATAGTTATTTTTTATATTTAGGATCCCAGAACTTTTTATTTTATTTTGAATGTCGTTAATTCCCATTTCTTTAACTGAAATCACTTATTTATTTTAGGTATTCAAAGAAATTATTAAAAAAAATTATTTTAATCAATATTTGCTTTTTATTAAAAATCTTTTTATAATTTTATTTTTTTTTTTTTTTTTTTGTAATATTTTTAGAAGAATGTGCCAAACTGAAAGTATGAAGTGAAGGATATATAAGACTCGGTACTGCCGAATTTAACTTGTTTTTAAAGTAAATTTGTTCCTATAAGTTCCCTAGCAAATTTCAAATTTTAAAAGGCTCTGCTGTACAATCATGTTTTCTGAATTATAACACTATTAAAGTAAATGAGCGATATGTAGCTACATACGCACAAGCATTAGGTATTTTATTTAGGCATTATTTATTACAATTACTATTATTTTTTTTTTATTCTTGTTGCCAATTTGATATTTTTAAATAGAAGAAAAAAAACTATTAAAATTGATGACAATAACTGGCTGACTGACCTGACCGTTATATTAATTTGACAAAATTTTATCACTTGCAATTTTCATAACATTATGAAATGCGAGATACCTACATAAAATAAGAGTAGAAGTGAAATCACCAAGCGAATCGCTATTTAAAATTTATAGGAAGCCAAAACTCAGTTTTTTTTTTTTTTTTTTTTGCAAATTTAATTATCATGTATAATGGTTTGTTAAAAAACCCAATTTTTTTTATTGATTTCAATTCAATTTCTAATGAATGAAGGAGTATATTTCATATTGGCACGTCAGCGACAAAGAATTTTAAAAATGAGCTGTTATTTCTTCAAGTAAAATTAGTTAGCGGTAGTTTAAATAAGAAAGTATTTACGTTTTCCTAAAATGGCCGCTAACTACCTTTTTTTTAAAAAAGTGGACTTATACCACTTTCAAAAACAACGGCTCAAATATTTGACATAAAATACATATTTAATTATTTTCATTTGAATTTGTTATGCGAGTTATAAATAAAAAAAAAATTTACTTAATTAAAAATCATTAAAACTGCATTTACAGGCGGGTAGTTCTTCCACGAGGGACTTTTTTTTATTTTATTGAAGCTACATCTGGCTTTCATTTATTCTAATACTTTGGCAAGTCATCATGGACGGATATAGCACTCAGCCCAGATTTCTTTAAAAACGATATTGGTCAGGCCATCACCATCAACGGCAAGCAAAAGCAATGTTTTTTTTTAACCTGAATTGTAATATGGGAACACAAAAGACCTATGGTTTTAAGAATAGTGGGTAAGTGACAAACAGCTAGGAATCTCACTTGCAATATTAATGTGATTTTCGGGAATTTCTTTAATTCCAGATCCACTCGAACAAGTTAGAAGCTACAGAAGACCTTCGAACCCCAGTATCAAACTTAGCTTCATTTTAGGGTTGGAATGGTTGGTTTCCATGGCCATCAAATAGAACTTAAAGGTTCTGTTTTGAACCACCTAATCACCAACACACAGTGGAAGGATGAAGTGACCTAGAAACGCCCTGTGGTATTAAAATATCTGAGAAGATTCCTTCAGCCGTGCCTAAAATATCCACCAAGAAACTTGTGTCCTGAGAGTCGCAAAAAAATTTAATGTTTGGCATGCTGGTCGCATCCGCTACAAAAATATTATCGCTTTAGTTTTCAAATGATTAAAACTCCCTCACACTCACTTTGTTTTATTTAAAATTTAATGATAGGAAGTGAATACGCAGTAAGGTACCTGATTTTCATCACATATTTTTTTGCTGGTTTTTAATAATAAAAAAAAATTTTACTCTTATAGATAAAAAAGTTTTCACTCTCTTAATAAAAAAAATTATAAAAGAAAAGTTTACACATGCTCTTTTAATGAATGAAAAACTCTCTTTGGAAATAAATTCTTCATCGGCTTATTGAAATCGTATAACTGTGAAATGAGATGAAAGAGAGTGAGTGTATTTTATTCCCGTTTTTGTCTTTTCTTTTCATATTCTGTTTACTTCTCGCCATTCGTATCGTTTTCATATTATTGTTTTGATTCCCATATTCTTTAACACACTGATGAAAGAACGTTCGATGACCCCGAGTTGGTAGTACATTGATCGTACAATAAAAAAAAAATAAAAGAAAAGAAAACAACAACAACTACGACAGGCAGCAGAAACACACATCCAGAAAGCAAATAAAAAAAAATTAAAAAAAAAAAAAAAAGAAAAGAAAAAAAATTAACATGATGATGACGATTATAGTAGCGGGTTTGTACGGATGGATCTGTGTCTGTTGTGTGCTTGTCAGTGTTTATTGTATGTGTAGTTGTAAGTTTCTTGTTGCATCTATAGAATAGGTTGCTGCTGTTGTTGTTTACAACATTGCTGAGTCAGTCGAATAGCGGTACATCGAAAACTTGTTTTTCTAACTTGAAGATAACTTTTGCCGCCAAACTCAAACTCCAACGCACATGCCCACAAACATTAACATTTATTTACCCACAGATACAGATGCACATGAACACATAAATAAATACAACAAATAAACATAATTTATTTGTACTTGAATGTTTAAATGTTGATAATCCACAAGAAGAAAAGTATGTCTACGATATTTATAAGCATACAGCCATACATACACACAAACATATATATGTATGTATGTAAGCACGTAGTTTATTTCTACCTATAGGTATGTATGAAATATTTATTTTTTTAATTTTAATGCTGTAAAATGCTTGTATGCAGCATACATGTTGATGTTGTTAAGTTGTAGCAGACCCTCATGTATCCGTTATTTTTTGAGCTTTTCTAATCTGTACAAAAATTAATTTGAAATTAAAAATTTTCAACACATCAATCAATTAATTACACAGGTCAACAAAATTACATTTTTTTTTGTAGTGCCTAAGGTTTGATAGTCAGTTTGAGTTTGGTCAGTTTGGTAGTTTTCGAGATTTGCCGTTATATGCATAGAAAAAAAGAGGAGCTTAGAAAGTATTAAGAAAGTTTTGCTAGTTTCTCAAAAAAGAAAAGTCTCTAAAAAATTCATCAAAAATCTAAAATACACAAAATCTTAAGATTTCTTTCTCTTTTATGTTGGATACCTGCATATGGTACAAATCAATTTTATTAAAATCCAATTGAAGCGAATTTGAATAGTAATCTGAAAACAATATTTGTATGTTGCTAAGGGACTTCAAAAAGTTGATTTCAACAACTACACAGACAGACGGGCAAGGCAGCAAACGCTTTTTTCCACAAGCATTTGCGCAAAGTGTAATTTATGACTAAAGTCTTTTGATCGCTGCGGAAGTGAAAATTCGTGTTTCAAGTCTTTTACTTCTAAAAAAACTGAAGTTTTTTTTTCTCAAGTTTTTTGACCGCTGCGAAACTGGAAGAGTTCATGTTCTAAGTTTTTTACTTTTAAAGAAAGCTGAAGTTTGTGTCTTAAGCTTTTGATTGCTGCGGATTTCGAAGTTCGTGTTTTACATCTTTTGCTTCTAAAGCAAACTAAAGCATGTGTCTTAAGTCTTACGATTGGTGAAAAATTTTCAGTTCGTGTGCTAAGTCTTTAACTTCTAAAGAAAACCGAAGTTTGCGTCTTAAGCTTTTGATTGCTGCGAATTCGGAAGTTCGTGTTCTACGTCTTTTACTTCTAAAGAAAACTGAAGTTTGTATCTTAAGTTTTTTATTGCTGTGAATTCGGAAATGCGTGTTCTACATCTTTTAATTCGAATGTTAACTGAAGTTTGTGTCTTAAATTTTTCTAAGCTGACAATTGTTTAAGAAAAAATGTTTTCATAGAACTCCTAGAATAGAAGAATTTTATATTTGAAGGATATTGTAAATAAAAAACATTTTTATATGAAAAATTAAAAATTTAGCCCCGGTTCTAATGCTTAATAAGACAACTTACGAGTGGTTAATCATTTGTGGTCTCCCGTTTTATCTTTTACTAGCAGACCGGCTCTGCTTCGCATTTTTATTTAAAAATAGGCCATACTGCGCACAAATATATGGGGGTGCACTTGTTTTGCTTTATTAAATTATTTTAAGTGGACTTAGACCACTTTCAGAAATAACAGCTCAATTATTTATTGAGCGATGAACGTTATACTTAAGCCTTATGTCGTCTTAAGTTTTCAATACATTTTCTAAGCTTTGCGTTTCAGTTACTGTCATTTTAGGGGGTCTTATCAGTCGCTATTAATGCACGCTACTTGTCATTAACACATGTTCAACAACATCCCTTCGATACTTAATTGTGTATACGAGTATTTGTTTTCAACACACACTTGCATTTGCGATTTTTTTATTTATTTGATAATAACGATTACGCAACAATACCAACAAACACACACACCTAAAAAGATAAAATGCATGAAGATTAAAGAAAAAAGAAAATAAACACACAACAGCCAGCACAATTTATGAACCATAAACTCATTTTTTTTTAATGTAAATGACGGGCTTATTGTTATTTTAAGAATTTTTATGAGAAAAAAAATCTTAAGTTTATCAGTGACTGTTTTGTAATTCGAATTCACAAGCTTTGATTCTTAAAGAGGAACATTTGAAAATCTAATATCGACAATTGGAGTTGATCCAATAACACTAGGTAGTTCCAAACCTGCTTAAGTACAGAATTTATAATTTTGAATATTTATTTTGTGATTTTGTAAGAAAAGAAAAGTTTGATTAAAAAAAAATACTTTAAGGCAACACAAAGTGCAGTGATCAAACGCTATAAATTATTTCCTTAAACGCAGCAGTTATTTTTTGTCTGCTTCTTTTTCTCTTTTGCTCAATATGACAAAATGTTAACAAGAGTTTCCTTGAAATTTGTAAATGAATTTATGTAGCAGAAATTACCCCTTTTTGATCATTTCGATTTATTGAGTTTATTTTAGGTTTTTAAGAAAGACTGGTTGGTCGGTCGGTCCATCATCATTATTATATGAAAGCCGAAGGGAAACTGCGTTAGAGTGTGCAAAACTTCAGTTCACATGCATTCAATAAAAGAAGGCATCTGTATGGGCCAAGATCAAGATGCTGGCTGGCTTGGATGACTGGCAGTCAGGCAGGCAAGCAGGAAGGAAGGCTGTTTGTTTGGCCGGTTGATTGTTTTTGTGTATATGAATACACCGTTAGCTATTTGCTCTGTTGTCTTGTAAAGCAGAAAAAAAAAACCAACCAAGAAAGGCAAGTTTTCGTTGGTAAGCAAAAAAAAAAAAACAATTTTTTCTTTAAACTGTTCAATTGCATCTTCTTTTTTTTTTTGCATTAAGCCAAAGAAAGCAAGCAGGCATGCAGCAGTCAGGCAGACTGGCATCTCTTGGTCATCAATTGCTAACAAAGGTTTTTAGTGTGTAACCGTTAGTCCACCCGTTAAAGTCAATTTAATAAACATTTTGTTATTATTTATTTATGGTTTTTCTTAAACAAAAGCACACAACTAAATGAATTTCAAATAAAAAAATTAAAAATAAAAACATTTTAAAAGCAAAGCAAATTGTTACTGTTTAACAGCAGACACACATACACACATACACACGAACAACAACAATTGTTGCTTGCACAATGTTAAAAAGTGTTTTTATTGTCATGTTTATGATTATAATGCTGTTACCTTTAGTTAGCCAGACTAGGCTTAAATGTATGCCAAATCTAATGGCTGTAGTAGTGGCTACTGCTCTAGTTTTCACCAACAAAGAAAAAGAAAATAAACCAAATGCAGCTTGTATCTTAAAAAGAGTGGCTTTGTAAAGTGTATGTGAGTGCTAAATAACTAACAAAGAAATGGCTCAAAAAATTACAATTTGATATTTAAACAATCTGAATAAAAAATAATAAAAATACAAATTAAACTTTAAAATAGACAGAAAACCTTCATGAAAACTCAGGAGATCCAGAAAACAATATAATGCCCAGTACCATAAGAGGTAAGTAAATTGCATAAAAAAAAAAAAAAAAAAAAAAAAAAATTAAGTGTAAAAATTGTGAAACAAAATGGATTTTATGATTAAACGAATTCCTGGTAACATTTAGGCTGTTATTTTTAAAAGTGGTATAAGTCCATTTCTTAAAAATATATAATTCACCGATTATTTTGGTGAAATATAGACACCATCTTACTAAAACTACCGCTAATTAATTTCTTTTTAAAGCGGACTTATGGCACTTTCAAAAATAACAGCTCATTTGGTATTGAGCGTGTAAATTCTATGATATCTACAAATGGATGACTTATGTTGCGTTACTTTATTATTATCCTCATAGGCTATAATCGCACTGCGACCTTTAACATCGATTGTGCAGCAAGCTTTACTTTATTTACAGCCATGTGATTTATCTCTGTTTAAAATTATTTGTTTTTCCACTTATTCTTAACTTCAACTTTGTATAGCTTCGGAATACATTTCGGATAATTTTTATACTCTTAGGGATTGACCACACCAACTTTTCAATAGAACAATGTTTCTTAATAATGAACAGCCTGCTTTTCAAAGAAATTCACTCATATCAGATACAAGCCCATGCTAACACACAAAGTTAAAAAGCTGGTGTCATCGGCCAAAGAAGCTTTAGTGTCATAATTCGAAATATGTAATTTTACGACTTTTCTTGTCGCAAACATTTTTAGTTTTTTATGGTAAAAAAAAGTTATTTAAATTTTTATTTTTTTATATTTTTAGAGAATAAAGCAAAAATTTATTTATTAATAAAAAAAAAAATATTAATATTTATTTTTTTTTTATTATTTTTTTAAAACTTTTTTTGTTAAACTTTTAAATTGAAAATAGAAATTATTACATAATGAAAAAATTTTTTTTTGGAGTCATGACACTTTTGAAGTAAGTGAGCGATATGTCCGGTATTGCCACATTTCAACGGTTCATAACCAGGCCTATTATGCGTCAGGTTTAAGATACTCAGCTCTCTGAATAAAAATAATTAAGCTGTTATTTTTAAAAGTGGTATAAGTCCACTTTTCAAAAAAAAAAAAAAGTTAGATGTGACTTTAGCAGTAAAAATTTTCTTTACCGGTATGAATTGACGAACTGAAAATTTTGAGAAAGCTGTTATTTTTTAAGCTTTAAAAAAATTATTTTAAGATAATTTTAGTAATTATTTTTTTTTAAGTGGACTTATACTACTTGCAAAGATGACAGCTCTATTAAAAATTCTTTGTTTCGTACACAAGCCATTTTAATCAGAGTCCCATTGTCTTCTTTGACTTTGAATAAAACATAATGAAAATTTAGTCTTTTTGTGTGAAGTTGCTCCATATCGAGTGTGACAATTTAAGCCCGGTTTTTAAATTCTACACATACATACGTTTCTATATAGAAAAGTTTTATAAATATTGCAGTCCCTAATTAATGTTATAAAGGTATTACTTTAGATTTACGTAGAAGGTATGCATGTGCTCTATTAAAAAAGAAACTAATTACACGAAACTAATAAGTAATGCAAGTAAGTAAGGCATGTATGGGTATTGGTAAATGCAACTCCTTGCTATTTTAGGGGCACACAGAAAAATTGAACTTGACCACACATTGTTGTCATATTTTTGAGATTTTTTTTTTTTTTTGGATTGTTATTATTTGATTTGTTTCTTTTGTTGTTGTTTTTGCAAATTCCAAAAAAAAAACCACAACCAACAAGTAACGAAGGTTGCAAACATTTATTAATGTTCCATAACTACTGTTATGTTTTTCTCATACATAAATTGCATGCAATTCATACATCATCATACTTGTACAACCAACAACAGCAACTAAAACTCAGGCAACTAGTTATTCATCCGTTGCTGTTGCTGTTGCTGAATACCTATAACAGATACAACCGCAAACCAGTCTAGGTTTGTTAAAATGTTGGGCTGTTTGTTGTTTTTTTTTTGCACTCACAGATTGCAACACAGTTGCGCAATATAGAATTAGTTGCAAACAGAATGATATATACGGCAATAACAAACTGCAACAGTAATATTTTTTTTCTTTATTTTTGTGTTCAACGTTTATGAGTACGAAATCAAGTACAATCGCATAAACACTGAATGCAGACACACATACATATATACAGATTTATATATTCGGGTTTGTAAGAGGTGTTGCCATTTGGTTTCACATTAAATTAAGCACAACAAATATTTGAGCCGTTACTTTTGAAAAAGGTACAAGTCCATTTAAAAAAAAATGTTCTAGCAGCCATTTTTACTAAAATTAGCCCCAACTCAATTATTTCTTCTTTTTCCTTCGAAAAAAGTTGCCACTTGGTTGGGCTTTTTAAGACAAACATTCAACATTTACGTCCCTTTCTTTTTGTTTTTTTGCTTTGCAAGTCAATGAGCTTAATGAGAAAATTATAAACTTGATTATTTTTTTCGTAAAACCAGCGGTCATGCATTTTTTTCGGTAAATAAAAATTTCAAAATACACATTTTTGGTGGCATTTACATAAGAAAACGGAAAACGGAAACAGTAAATGGCAACACTAACCAATACACAAGCATGTACATTTCTTTGCGTGCTTCTGCATGGGCAAGTGTGCTTGGGTGTGTGTGTGCAATATTTATAACAGGTTTGTGTACGAGTATTTTACTAAACTGGGACTTTCTTACGGGACTTTTCAATTTTTTTTTCTTTTTCTTTTTAAAGTTCTGTAAACAAGTTTGAGTTTTTCTGTAGAGCTTTAAGAAAAACAACATTAACAACAACAAGATTTGTAAAAGCAGTAAAAAGAAGATGGTACAAGAAACCACTATAACTGCAACAAAAACAATAACAAAAACAGCACTACTGCACAACTAAATTTTTTGTTTGCGGCCCAACAACAAAAACCACACTGTAAGCAGTAAGTACATACTTGCTACAGTGTGTTACAAGCAAAAAAAAAATAAAAATAAAAAATATTTAATAATAAAATGATTTTTTTTACAAGGCGGTATGTAATAATGTTAATTGTTGTTGGTTGGTTGGTTGTTTTTTTTTTTGTAACATTCTTAAATACTTTTTCCAGTTATTAAGTCTTTAAAAGTTTTTAGAATTATTTTGTAAAAACTGTTTCCACTTAATTATTGAAACTGTTTTTTTTTTAATATTATTAAATTTAAATACACAAGTATGTGTGTATGTATGTATTTATTACATAAAAAAAATATGTTGTAATTAAAAAGTAATGCCCCTAATAATGATGTTAAATTCTAGTATTTTAATTAGTTGGTAGGTAGCCTGTGGGAACATTTTAAATTACATTTGGTGCAAAGCAAACCAGTAGAGATTTTCAGGTACCTGCTTTGAATGTTGGTTTGTTTGTGTGTTTAGTAAGTGGTTACAAGTTAGATTTCTTTAAAGGAAAATAGCAGGTCTACAAGTTAGTCTTTGAGTAAATTCAAGTTTTATCGAGGAGTATTTAAATACAGCTCATTTACTACAAGAATGTCATAACTATAAAAAAAAAATTTTTTTTTGAAATGCTCTTTTTTTCAGAAGAAAATATTTAAAAAAAAATGTTGCCATAAGTGTGGTAGCAAATTGCAAACAGCTTTAATGTATAAATACAGTGGCCGACAAAAGTCTATGTACCGCCGAAAATTTTTACCGAATTTTTTTTTAATTAAAGCCATAATTTATATTATTTTTATTAATATTTTTTATGTAACTTCAACTTAAAAAATCAAGAAAAAGTATTGAGAAATTTCTACATCAGAGAGCTGAAAATTATTCTATGTAAACTAGGTAGTGTACTAACCTACCAATCTGCAGATTTGTGTTGATCAAAAAAAATTCAGTACCCAAAATATCGTGCACAAAAACCGATTTTTTTTAATGTTGTTCGACACTATTGAATTTAAAAAGCGCAAGGCAAACATTAAATTTACGATTAACGCATGTTTGAGTAAAGGGGTGGTTTTGTTTGTTTGTGTGCATTTGTATTGAAATGTATTGTTGAATGTTTTAATCAAGGCATAATTGAATTTTGCTTTTTAGATTCAATCGTGTCGAACAGCATTAAAAAACAACCATTTTCTAATTGTGCCTCCAACATGATTTAATCAAATCTTTACTTAAATTTTTTGGTTGTGTGGTTTGATTTTTTGGAAAAAAAAAATTTTTAATCATGAACAATCAACTAACAAATAAAATTTTTAAAGTTCTACATACATACGAAATTAAAAAAACCCACTACGTGAGCCTGTTTTTGATGCTACTTATTGTAGTAGCAGGTACGATTAAGGCATAAGATGCAGCGGCGCTCATGCCATCAGCCTTGGAAAAAATTTGATCAAATCGCCACAGTCGATATCGAATGAAAACGAACGAAATTAATATTTTTTTTAATGAAATAATTTTAAAATTTCAGTGGTAGTTGCTCGATTCGGCCTCTGGTTTATGCGCTAGAGTCATGGAAAATTAAATATTTTGGCAACTAGCGAAGCAGCAGAACGGTTATTTTCACCCATGCCATTGACAAAATTCAGCCATTTTCTTGATAGGCCTTTTCAATGTGATAAACGAATAAAATCTCAATATCTCACTCACCCTCTACTTTTTTTTAATATAAAGTAAACGAGCACTTAATGGAAGAGCCTGTGGATATGTGAAAAAAACAGCTTAAGTCTTATTAGGTTACTTTAGAGGACTAAAACTTTTTTATAAACATATTGCGATTCTAGCAAGCGTTATTGTTTTTATATCCATCTAGTTAATGCAGCAGCATCTCTGAATTATAATAATAAAGTTATTAAGGTAATTACGGCAACTTTTTTACTTAAGTCGACTTAAGCGGTTTATGTAAAATACATACTAAAAGTTTTAATTTTTTTAACAGAAATTTGGGTTGAATATTTAATTTTTTTTTTTTTTTTTTTGATTTCAATGGCAACCACAACAAACTGAAAAAATTTAAGAATAAAAACGAAACATAAAAAAGCAAACAGAAATATATGAGCTGTTATTTTAGATAATGGCTATATATATATTTTTTTTAAGTGGACTTATACCTTTTTCAAACATAACAGCTCATATTACAATTTACAGTGGGGTAGAAGCTAAAAAATAAATCAATTCTTTAAAAATTTAAATGGGAATTTTTTCAGAATTTAATATTTTCTTAAATTAGTTTTCAAAAATGAAAAAAAAAGATGTTTAGCCAAATAAACACATGAAGCTATATAACAAACAAATAACAGAGCTGTTATGGAAAAGTGGATTCAATTATAAAATTTTTTTATAAAATGAGTTCGAAAATTAAGACAAAATTTGACAATTTCATAAATAGAAACCTTGACTAAAAACTGTTTATCATTTAAATCAAACAAAAGACTTTTCTAAATTAATTTATAAATTTTCATTTAAATTTAATGCTGAGATTTTTGTTAAGATCCCCGTCTCCGGTTCGTCTAACGTTAAAAAAAATAAAATCTAAAAATACACATGTAAGCCGCGCACCTGCTTTTAAGGGATGAATTAATGGCACAAATTATGGTTTGCATATAGATTTCCAGCCAATGCACTTGGCATTATGCCTACTAACCCTATTTTCCAGTGACGAGTCCTATTTTTCTGCGTTGTTGTTTTTCTTTGTGAGTGTATGTGTTGCCTGTGTGCTTTTAACATCGTTTTCGTTAACAAAAAAAAAAAAAAAAGCAAACAAAAACAATCGACAACAATTGAAAACATAAGCATGCATGCACATAAACAACTGAAAATAAAGCCCCCACCTTCTTGTGCTCTCATACAGAAAAACAACCGCTCTCTCTGCCTTGCTTTCTGCTGCTCTCTTTCTAACTCTCTATTTTGTGTTTCTCATGCTCAAAGTTGTGTGAAAATCTAAAGGAAATTTTATAGCACAAAACATGCAGGCTGGCAGGCAAACAGTGTGAATAAGGAATTCCTTGTTTCTTTTAACTTTTTTTAATAGAAATGAAATGATATATAAAAAGTTTTAGGTTTGAAATTATAAAATGAAAAATACATTTGAGCCATAAACAAGTAACTGAAATAGGGGTTAAGTGGAAAGTGAAAATTCATTATGAAACTTAATTTTTTTCTTTTTTGAAAAAGTTTATTCGCACACTCAGAAGCTAACTCCTTTGAACAACACATGTGGGTCTACAAGTGCCACATACACACACATACTGAATGCCCGCATATAAGAAGTCCATCATAAAGCAAAGCAGTCAAGCCAGCAATTTATTTATAAATTTTAAACACACTTTAAACAAATGAATTCTTTATAATATTTTTAAATAAAGTTGGCAGTTTTGAAACACCTTAAACTGTGTATAAAATAAATTTTGTTCGGACAAAAATTTTTTGTTGTTGAATTCAGTGTCTCTCACAAAGAAAAAGAAAAAAGAGAAAAATTTGGTACGGACAAAAAATTTTTCCGGAACAAGTTGATTACTCCAGCCTCTAATGGAAAGAGAAACGTATGTTCGGACGAATAATTATTTTGGGAAGGAATAAGTGAGTTCAGTCTCTACTACTGTACGGACAAAAAAAAAAATTTTTATCACAAAAAAAAATTTTTTTAATTATTTTCCGACAAAAATGTTTGTGAATTCAACTGTTGCCAAAAACAAAATTTTTTTTTTTGTTGAAACAAATAGCTAACTCCAGCCTTAAAAGGAACTAAAGGCATTTATTTCAGTTTATCATTTTTATAAAGAAGAATTTAGAAATTTTTGTAATTAATTTTGATTTTATACATAAAAATCGTTAACTAGATTTTTTCCCCCTTAAATGTGATTGAGGATACGGCATAGAAATCACTAGCGACTGAATACACTCACTAGTTTCGCACAAAAATTTTTGTCCGAACATAATTTATTTTATATAATTTTGGATAACATTTTTGTCCGAACAAATTTTTTGTTCGAAGATAATTTATTTTATATAGTTTAAGCTCTTTCTGGCTGGATTCACCCACTAGTTTTGGATAAAATTTTTGTCCGAACAAATTTTTTGTTCGAACATAATTTATTTTATATAGTTTAAGCTCTTTCTGGCTGGATTCACCCACTAGTTTTGGATAAAATTTTTGTCCGAACATAATTTTTTTACTGTTAAAAACTTTTATTTTTAGCCTTTATGTTAGAATTGTTAGAGAAAATCATTAATTTACTACTCTGATGGGCTGCAGAGAGTAGCGCATCACATGTACAAACACACACTAATATAACGGTTCGTAATTAAACATACACACAATATACAACATGTGTATGAAGAAAAATATGTTTTTTTTCGTTCTATACGCAATTCTGGAATGCTATGAAAAACTGGAAGAATTTTCGTGTCCTTGCTGGATTTTTCGTTGATAACAACAACAGCAAAAAAGTGAAATACACAGAGAAACACTAAGGCAACAACAAAAATAATGATAAAAAAAAATATGAATGCAAACATGCTGCATTCTGTTGTTTGTATTCTTAAAGTAGAGAAGTATTTCACACGCAAAAACTGGAATATTAAAAAAAAAACGTGAAAATAAAAACAACAATATTTAATAAGGCTACAACAAAGGATATTAAAATAGCAAAAAAAAAAAAAAAAAAACGGAAGAGAAAAGAAAAATAATTAATTAAAAATAGAAAAAAATTTTGTTGGGATTGGATGAGATGGAGGTGTAAACCATGTGCAACATTGTTTTAATAAAAAGAAAACAACAAACACAAAAAATATGGCAACTCTGGGTGAAAATATTGATTTTTTCCCTCAACTAACTAACGGTTTTTCATATTTTTATTAAGGGAGATGATGGTTGTTGAAGATGTGGATGTGTTGTGTTCCTTCCTTAAAGTTGTTTGTTTTGTTGTTGCTGTAAAACGACACACTTCCAATTACTTTGACATTATTAGAGTGGCAAGCACACAGCAGTAGCAGCACCCCATATTAAAGCTTTTTTCGTATTTTTTTTTTGTGGTTGTTGCTAGTTTTGTTGGTGTAACATTATTATTGTTATTATTATTATTATTATTATAAATAAAGTGTGTTGTGTTGTGTTGTGAGTTGTGTTTTGCGTGATTCTGTATGCTAAAAATGATACCCCGCTGACACTGTGCCTCTCTTGCTGGATTTATGGAGTGCGCACACGCTGCTGCATTTACGAGTGTTTGTCTGTTCGTGATTCGCATTGTTGCAGCTAGGATACACATTTACATCTAAAAGAAAACTAAAATATATAAACCATCCATCCATCCAGTCTGCTAGTGTTTGTGCAATACCGAAAAGTTAAGATTGCATTTAGAAAATAAAATAAAATTAAAACAAAAAAAAAAAAACGAAAAAAGAACTTTAAGAAAAACAAAAAAGGGAAAAGCATAAAACAAAACAAATTAAATGAATAACGAAAAAAAATTAACAAAATGTTTAATTTGAATTAAAGTGTTGCAAGCAAATTTCACAGAAATTCGATTTATTTAAAAATTATTTAGAAAGAACAAGAGTGACAGAGAGAGAGAGAGAGAGAGAGAGAGAGAAAGAGAAACAGCAAAAGCTTGCACAAAAATTGTTTCGTGTGATTTTCCTTTTTCACTCAGAGCAGAGACAACTGCAGGATAAAAGAGATTCACTTTCGTTCAATTGTTACGGGGAAAATCTGTGACAAGCAAAAATAAATAAAAAAAAAAAAAAAAGTTAAAGAAAAACAAGCAGAAAACGCAAGCAATTTCTCGTGTTTATTTAAAGCAATTTATTTCTTATAAATTATTGACATTTTTTATAATTTACTAATTAATTATATTAATGTTGTACCGTTTTTATAAGTGCACTTAAAAGGCTGATTTTTTTTATAAAAATAAAAAACCCCCGAAATTGTTAATTATTAAGTTTTACAAAAGCAAAACCAGAAAAACAGACAAAAGAAAACAAACACGTACACACACAAACACACCCACAAGCCCTAAAACAAATCAATCAAACTTTAAAAAAAAAATTGGACAAAAATACAAAAATTTTGAAAAAGAAATAAATTAAAAAAAAAATTTGCAAAACATTTTTTTACTCGAAAAAAAAAAACAAAAAAAAAAGTTTTTTTAAAAGTTGTGAGATTCTGTGTTTATATCAACTGAATATTGTAAAATGAAATTATAAATGTAAGTAAAAGTGGTGGCGTACACACACATACACAGCTACACATGTGCTTTGTGACAGCATGTGTTTGTGCCATAGCCCAGCAAACCTAAATTTAAAATTATTTTTAAGCCTTAGCAGCTTTTTCAGTTAAATTCTATTTATCGTCAGAGATTTGAAGGACTGAATTCATTTTTTTCTTCTTTGAAAAAAAATTTTTTTTTTGTTTTTTCAAAACTAAATAGCAAATTGTAAATATTGCTTGAAAGTACATATATCGTTGTTTGATTTCAAAAAAGCCCTAAGTTTTATTTAAAAAAAAATTTTTAAAGAAAAAAATTTCTTTTAATATGAATCACTACATAGTAAAAGGTGATTTTATAAGAACTATCGGAAATTTAAAAAAAAAAAACACATAAAATTCAGAAAAATGCATGAAATATTTATTTGGATCGATAGTTGGGTCGATATAATTTAATGTTTGAAGATTATTTCATGCAAATGTTGGCCGCGGCTGCGCCTCAAATGGTCCATCCGCTTAGTCCAATTTTGGCAGACTCTTTCCAACATTTCGGCCGGTATCTCACGAATAATGTTGGCAATGTTGGCTTCCAGTGCGTCAATCGAAGCGGGCTTGTCCCTATAGACATTAGCCTTAACATAGCCCCACAAAAAATAGTCTAGAGGCGTTAAATCGCACGATCTGGGCGGCCAATTGACTGGTCCCAAGCGTGAAATAAACTGTTCACCGAACTCGCCTCTCAATTGGTCCATTGTTTCGAGTGCTGTGTGGCATGTGGCACCGTCTTGTTGAAACCACATGTCATGCAAGTCAAGCTCTTCCATTTTGGGCAAAAAAAAGTTTGTTATCATCGCACGGTAGCGCTCACCATTCACAGTAACGTTGTGATTCGCATCATCTTTGAAGAAATACGGCCCAATGATGCCGCCAGCCCATAATTCGCACCAAACGGTTGTTTTTTGTGGATGCATTGGTAGCTCTTGCAATGCTTCTGGCTGCTCTTCACTCCAAATACGGCAGTTTTGCTTGTTCACGTATCCATTCAACCAGAAATGAGCCTCGTCGCTGAACACAATTCTTCGATAAAAAAGTGGATCTTCATCTAACTTTTCAAGAGCCCATTCACCAAAAATTTGGCGTTGTGGTAGGTCGTTTGGCTTCAATTCTTGCACCAGTTGTATCTTATAAGGCTTCACACCCAAATCCTTCCGCAAAATTTTCCACGTAGTGGAGTAACAGAGGCCCAATTGCTGCGAACGGCGCCGAATCGATAATTCACGGTCATCACCAACACTGGCCGATACGGCTGCGATATTTTCTTCAGTTCGCACTCTACGTAAGCGTGTTGGTGGTTTAATGTCCAACAATGTAAATTTGGTGCGAAATTTTGTTACAATAGCCCGAATAGAAGCCTCAGTAGGTCGATTAAACTGACCATAAAATGGAAGAAGCGCGCGATGAACTTTCTTAACAGAGCACGCATTTTGGTAATAAAATTCAATAATTTGCAAGCGTTGTTCGTTTGTAAGACGATTCATGATTAAATTATAGACCAAACTGAAGATGTTTGACAGTGACACAAGATACAAAACGTGCGTGAGCTGTCAAAACTAGTGTTGCCAAAAAGATAATAGCAAAAAAATCACTCTTTATAAAGCAAAGTCGTTTTCCGCGTCTGTCCCTATGTCTGTATGTAGGTTAAGATCTTTAAAACTACACAACGGATTTTGATGCTCTTTTTTTTAAAAGAGTGAGTTTTGGAAGGTTTAACGTCACAAATCCGCCCGGCAGGTAGCGCTACAGTCGGTAGCTGGCCTACTACCTGCTTTTACCCGGTCTCGCACGGTTCTTTACTCTATGAGTACGATTTCTTAGTGTAAGAAGATCGAATATATAAAAATTTTTTGGCAAGACAACGTTTGCCGGGTTAACTAGTTAATTAATATTAAAAGAAAATTTACAAAAAAAATTTTTCTATTCAAGAAAATATAGACTTAAAATTGAGAGTGGTAACAAGCCATCTAATTACTAAGATTATAATAGACCTGCTGTGACGCTCAAATTTTTAATGCCGATAGTTAAAGTTAAGATATCAAGCTTTCGATTGAACATTAAATTAAAAATAGCGGATAGTGTATCCCACCCTAATTTGGTTTAAGAAGTCTTAGCCAAAAACCGGTTATTTGCCCTACACAAAATCTCAACTTTAACGCTAGTATTCTTTTTCTGGGTAATTTATTCGCCATATCAGTCAGTTGGAGGTAGTAACGAAAACGGGTCTAAATTAAATTATTACAGTGACACAATATGTATTCTGCTGTCTCTTCGTCTTCGTTATATAACCTACAGTGCTCGTTTCGATGCATCGTTATATTTCAGTGCTCTGTAGTCCCCGGTTATAAATCCCGTGAGAATACGAATTCCCTTCAAAAATAGCATGTCACAAGGGATATCCTGATATCCCTTGTCTCTTATTGTTGTCTTTCTCGCCTTTTCTGGCGAGTTTGTCTGCCCCCTAATTGTCTACATATTCGCTTTAACCGGGATCCTGTTGCTGGATTCTAGTTTTTTTAGAAGTGCTAGAAAATCCAGAGAAGTTTTGATTTTAATTCGAAAGCACTGAATGCTTGTAATGCTGCTTTGCTATCAGAGTGAGTTGAGATGTGACTGTGTCTCTTTCAAGTAGGATAACTGAGTTCTCTCTACCCAAGCTGTTGAAAAACTTTTTCGTGAGATTTAAAAAAAATACACCTTCAACGGTTTTCGTCTGATCTGTGTACCATATGTGTGACCTGAAACCAAGTATGGTTCTGTTCTCTTCCCTTATTTGGAAATATAACTATGAAATTAAGCAGGAAGTTGTATTTGGTTCGAAAGTGATCACTTGCTTCAGAAATTTCTTTAGTAAGAGAATGAGAGGAATTCTCCGCATTTCGCAAGATGAACTGCAACGCTTCTCTCTTGATGAATACATGGATTGAAAGAAGATTTAGCAAGATTTTAAGGAAAGCAGTCGGAGTTGACTTTATTGGCTAGTCTTTGAATTTTAGCCCCAAGTTACATTAAAAGAAAATTTTTTAAAGAGAAGCAAAAAAACTGTTTGGAAATTATTTACTCAGTTTAAAGTTGAGTTTATGCTCAATAACAAAAAAATTTCAATTTGATTTTTTGGGCATTTTTCAGATCATGTGACGACATTTAGAAATTCGTGAAAAACTCAATTGAAATGAGTTTCATTTCGTACTAACAAATCTGTAGAGTCATTGTATTTTCTAGCGACTACAGCATTTTACACCAAGTAGACACAGGTGGCTGGTCATGCTTCCGTACCTACAAGTTCTAACTTGTATTACCGCCCAATTTTAATTCAAAAGTAGAAAGCATTCTTTAACCATTTGGTCTTATTAAGAGTGTAGTTCTCTTTGTCGAATTTACAACCAGCGCTGCCACATATCATAACATTTTTTGGTTTGCTGGGTTATCTAAGAAACAACTCAATTCATAAAATTCATAAAGTAGCAAAATCCTGCTAGAAAAAAAAAACGTTCTTTCTTCACTTTTTGCTAATTTAAGTTTTATGCTTGAAATATTTTACATTGTGTATGTGTGTGTGTGTTAAATTAAATTTCTAGAGCCCACGGTAACTTCGTTATATTCGTATTTGTCTCTGAATATTATATATTCCTGCATATCGAGTACAATCGTTAAGCACTTGCGATGATTTAAAATATTTTAAAAATATCGTTGAAACTTTAATTTTTAAAATTTAAAAAAAAAGAAACTCGTAAATAAACAAACAAAAAAATATCTAAATAATTAAGTGTAAGACACGAAAAAGATATCCTTAATAGTAGAGGATACAAAAAAGAAAAATTAAGTAAAATTATACGCACAAAATTAAAGACTCAATGTTTTAAACAGAAACTTAGAAAAAAAAACCAAAAACAAAAAATACAAACTGGAGTCAAGCACTGAAAGTGAACAATCAGCAAGTTTATCACCGGGTGCAATAGCATCCCCACCGGCATCACCAACAGCATTAGCTTACCAACCAAGAAAATCCATTTACGATTTCATTAGGGGCTTGAAACAACAACAGCAACACCACCACCAACAACAAAAAGATTTTTTAATTGAAACAAATTGGGTTGCCGATTTAGGTTACCTGAAAGACAACACCACGACGGAGAAACCTAATTTGGTGTTAATCCAGCAGCCTATAGGGCCGCTAAGGACAACGACCACGTCGACGTCGGTCTCAGCTGTTGGAGATGACAGTCAGGTAACCACCACCATTACAACGGCCGCCAACTGTGAGACACTATCGACTGTTGCCAATGCCAAAGTTCCCTCCATTTCAATATTTCCTTTACCCTCAAGCACTACGGTACGCACCATTTCTACAGCCAATAAGGCTACTTCGCCACCTTTAACTTTTATAACGACCACAGCTGGCAATAAAACTGCCACTTTGGTAAGAAGTGTACCCAGCTTGGTGTTGCAGCAACAGCGACCACAGCAACAACATCAATACCAACAAACTGACAAGTGCACAATATTGAAATTCGATGTTGTGCGTAAAACACATGCTGCAGCAGCTACTGCAACCAGTTCGTCGTCGTCATTATCATCATCATCATCGGTTACGGCAAATGCAATTATTGCAGCCTCGGCTGCATCACCTTCTTCCACGGAAACAACCCTTGTGATTCCCACTAATGCTGCTCATTTAGACAGCAAAGATCTGGAAGAGCTGGAAGAAGTTGCAAAGCAACAACAGCAACAAACTCATCTACAACAGCAACAGCAGCAACAACAATCTCACATTATAACCAACCAACCGATTATAGTAAAAATCGAACCAACTCAGGCATTTCATATTGTCGATGAAAATGATACCCGAGTGTTGAGTTTGCCATTAACCGATAATGATAAAGTGGGCGCCAGCTGGATTGATCTCAAGGATATTGCTAGTTTGCAAACTGCCGGGGGCACCACCCTGCTGGATGTTTGCTTTGAGCCCGTAACAACCCTCAACCATACAACCGGCACAACGGCAGAATCAATGACCATCGATATACCAACTGAAATTGTTATCAAACGTCAGACTTTAAACAAGACGACACAATCAACGATGTCGTCAGCAACTTGTACAACGACAGCGACTACTAAGGCGGCGGCAACGGTTACATCAGCTGCCTCAACATCACGGGAACAATACACGGGACCGAGCACGAGTGGCGCCATGACAGGTTAGTGTGTGCAAGAGTATTTAAGAATTTTTAAGGACTTGCGGGCTGGCAATCCTTTTTGTTTATTGAGTTGCAAGAATTTGTGTGAAAAATGTTTTACAGAAACTTATGAGATGCTATTTTAGATTTAAGTTGTCCACTGGCCTTTATTTGCTTGGCTTGACAGAACCGAAAACATTTACGAAATTTAAAAAAAAAAAACATAAATTGACTTTTCTCTAACTGGCAAATAAAGAAGCATATAAAGCTTTTAATTTTAAAATTTTTTCTTTGGTTTTAGTTACACTGGGCAACACAAAAAAAATTATAAAAAAATGGTGAAATAAAAATGATAAGAAATCAAAACTTAAATAAGTTTGAATGTTTACCTTGCGCATTGGTCTGGTAGTACCGCGCTTTGCATGCGTAGTCGAATATTAAACACATAAATATCGGGCGCAAAACATTTAGCTTTCGCATTGAATTACAGAACACATTTAGGTTTTTTTGCTCAGGAAGGGTTTAAGTTTTGATGAAGGGAACCAAAAAAACCTAAACGTGCAAAGGCGTTTTAAAAAATTAACATTCAAATTGAGGTTAAAAGTTTTCTTTTCTTTAATTTTGATATACAAACGAATTAACCCTTAAACACATTTCAAATTTTAAGTTGTTTCTAGTATTAAAGTTAAACTTTTCCTTAACAAAGTTATCCAAAACATATAGTAGAACTTTATGAGCAGCTAATGGGGGTTTTTGTTTTAATATTTTTAACAAGTGACAAAAAAGTCAAGTTATTTGAAGAGTTAGAGGGTTAAAATGTTCTAAAATATGCCTCGTAGTGTTTTACACAAGCTTAGTTTAGTTTCAATTCGCTTGGTAAAAAAGTGTAAAAAACTTTTGCACCAAAACTAAATAAGTATAAATTAACCCTTAAACACATTCTAAGTTTTGACTTATTTCTAGTGCTAAAACTCAAATTTTGGTTATTCAAATGTTCAGAGAATTTCATGAGGAATATTTTTGTGGAACATTTTAACCCTCTAGCTGTTATAACTTATGGGTCTTTTTTCAATTAAGAGTCAAAATGTTCTAGAAAATATTCCTGGCAATGTTTTACACCAGTTTAGTGAACATTGTACGGACCTAAAATATAAAACTCTTATGTTTACTTAAGCCGATACAGAATTATTATTAAAAAAAAAGGAAAACTTTTAAATCCCGTCAGGATTTTGTTATTTAAAAAAAGATTTTTTTTTTTAATTTTAGAACCGTAAAATTTTTGCGAAATTTTTAATTCTTTGCTTTGAAAGAAAAAAAATTTAATTTTTACTAAACAAAAATACTAAATCAAGGTCAAATGGTTAAAAATTAAAGAAAATTGACTGTTATGGCAATTGCGCACCAATAAATACAAAAAGAAAGAAGATTTTTCAAACAACAACGAGCACAACCTCAACCACAACACATTCATTAGAAATTTTGCTCAAGAGATGAAAGGAAGAGGATGGGGAGCAGTTAAAACCATAAATTTAGCCATAAAACCAGCCACCAGTTCATTAAAGTCTCATTTATTTAAAAAACCAAACAACTACAGAAAGACCAGGACCACACACAGCAATTTTAGTTGGGAAATTCTTTATTAATTTTCTATACACAGCAGTTTTGCTTCGGCAATGTTGGCTTTCTTTCATTCAGTATTCAAGTTTTAAAGATACAAAGAGACAACATTCTTTTTATTCCCTCTCCTCTTCTCTGCTACAAAATCAAGAATTGCCCAACTAAAATTGCTGTGTGTGGTCCTGGTCAAAACTACCCAAAAATACTTGAGCGAATGCTAACAATTTGTGTGTTTAAAAAAGAATCTTTTTCTTAAAGATTTTCAAACTTCGGTCTGCTAATTAAGGCAAATCAAACTGATACTCGTGGTAGGAGTGTATTAAACTGACACTCAAATCAGTAACGCAAATATTTACGCTGGTAATGAAGTTACAAATTTAAAGCCAGATGGGGAGCGGAGGCAGGCGACAGCACTACTTACCAACGGAGTTTTTTTTAATTTTTGTAGTTCTGCTAATTCTTTAATAGTTACTTGAACAAAAAAATAAAAAAATTAAATAAATAAAATCTTGCACGTACGAGTACAAGCTTGTACATGTGTAAGTATGTGTGTATTTACTGGTACATCATGTGCATGCATGTCTTATTTTATTGTACTGGTTGACGTACTAAAAAGAGTTTATTAGTGAGATAGAGGCCGATATGTTGGAGGCATTTGAGGCGGTCAACTTTTACATGAAATCATCTTTCAAAACCTTAAGGGCCATTATTACAACTAAACGATAACTAAAAGTAGGATGTTATCGAACAGATAAATGCTTATTGGTTATTACAAACAGACTTTAGCTAAGCTGAAGTTAGGTTTGTGTTGCTCATAATTTTTAATGTGAACTTCAAGCATTTAAAGTTGACATATTTTCGATTTTAGATATGGCAACCATAGACATTGATTAATTTTTTTTATGAATAAACAAAAATAAAACAATATAATTACGCAATACTAGAATAAATATTAAAGCAAAAATTAAAAAATAAAATTTTTTTTTTAATTATTTGAAAAATAATTGTTAAAAAAAAAGGCATGCCGGGTCCACTTTGTATATATTTATAGCAACGAAAAGTAATCGGTAGTAATGGCTGTGGTGCCATATCTTATTGGGAACTTGTTATAATGCAAAAAAGTTATTGATCACTTTAGCAATGACTTTAACTAAAGTTAATTATAACTAAATATCTGAGACCTTATAAATATTTAAGTTGTAAATTGTTCTATCAAATCAAATAAAGATTTCATATAAAGGGTGTTTTTTATAGACGTATAGAACTTTAAGTTGGCATTACTGTTCAAGATGGCGACCGATTTAACAGCTGTCAAGTGATTTATTCACAGTTTGGTTTGGCAATTCATCATGAATAGACTCACGCCTGAACAACGCTTGCAAATGGGCACAAAACGAGATTGCCGTTGTTCCCGATTTTCATAAGTGCGCTTCACTTCTGGTTGAATGGCTACGTCAACAAACAAAACTGCCGAATTTGGAGTAAAGCTAATCCTCAAGTGTATGTCGAAACACCCTTACATCCAGAAAAACTGACTGTTTTGTGGGCTTTATGGGCTGGTGGAATCATTGGTCCGTACTTCTTCAAAAACTATGATGGCCAGAACGTTACAGTCAATGGTGATCGGTATAGAGCCATGATTACTAACTTTTTCATTCCTGAATTGAACAACCATGATGTCCAGGAGCTGTGGTTCCAACAAGACGGTGCAACATGTCACACAGCTCGTGCCACAATCGATTTATTGAAAGACACGTTTGGTGACCGCCTAATTTCACGTTTTGGACCTGTGAATTGGCCTCCAAGATCTTGTGATTGAACACCATTGGTTTATGCGGATAAGCCACAAACGCTTGACCATTTGGAAGACAACATTCGCCGTGTTATTGCCGATATACGGCAGTCATCGAAAATTGGACGTCCAGATTGGCCTACATCCGAGCCAGCCGTGGCGGTCATATGCCAGAAATCATATTTAAAATGTAATGCCACAAGATTATCTTTCGGATAAATAAAATTCATGTCAATCGAATAATCCATCGTTGTTTTATTGCAATTTAAAGTTCTATACGTCTATAAAAATACACCCTTTATTTCTCTTAATTTTTTGGGGTTTTTTTTTTTAATCAAAGCCGAAAATTCTTAAAAAATCACCCAGCTAAATCAAATTTTATATTTAAAAAACTGCAGAGGCAAATATAATTCGTTACAGCCGATTAAAGCCCTCAAACTGGTTTTTCATTTGTGTTGACTTTTTTTCTATTTTTGATTCTTTTTTTGTGTTTTTCTTTATTCTGATTAGGTATTTCTTGGCTGCTTACATTTTGTTGTTGTTGTCGTTTTTGTGTTATGTTTTATTACAGTTGTTTTATACGTTAATTCTTGTTCTTGCACAACATTCTTGGCTATAACATACTTATACATGCACACACAAGACACAACACATACACATTTCGATAACTATTTCTCAGCACAGAATATAACTGTATAATTTGTAGTTGACGTTTTTACCGCTATGGTTCGTAATACGGTAAAATATACATACGAATACAAATAAATAGGTTTATGTGCATGTACGGGTGTTTGTATGAGTATTAGTGTGTGCCACACTACTGCTGCATTAAAAGAAAAACAACAACAGCAACAGCAACTACGATTTATTACCACTAAACAAGGTAAAAATAGCGCGAGCAAGAATAAAAACAACAACAAATAGCAACAAGTCTTAATACACTGAATATGACAAGCCTGACTTAGCACAACATCAAATCAACCAACCAATTGAGCTTAAAATAAAACAACGCATTAACAAGCGCACACACACACACAAAAAACTTCTCTCTTACTGTTTAAGCCGTTTACTGGCTAGAAGAAAAAAAGCTGCACAAATTGCTAGAATCCATCAAGAATATGAGTCTATTGCCACTGACTGCTTCCCATAGCTTACAATCGAGATACGAGTGCACATAAAATTCTGATGGCCCATTAAAAAAATTTTTTTTTTTTCAAAACTATCTACCTCCAAGCAAAAGTTTTAGAGAAGAAATTTACCTACAAGCTCACATCCATCTACTCCGTTACTAATTTTTTTCTATTTAATTTAATTGATTTTAAGACAAGCGCTTTACAGGAGGAATAGCTGCCACAATAAGAACTCCTTTTTATTAATTTCAACTAAAAAAAAATTTATCTTTAGAAAAAAAGGAACTAGTTCCAGAGCATGTCACTAGACTAGTCTATCGATCGTTGTAATAGACTACTCACTGTAAGACTAGACCACACATGGCAAGTTTAGTTGCCTTACTCGGCAATTTCCTTTTGTTCTCTCTTCGTATCTATTAAAGCTGTAAAAAAAGAGACAAGTAGCTTGACTACTGAATGAATAAAAATGCTAAAATTGCCGAAAAAAATTTCCTGTGACCAGGACCACACACAGCAAGTTTCTCAATTCTCTTTTAAAATTGTCATTTTGTTCACACAGAAATTTGTTGTTTCGGCAATTTTAGCATTCTTATTCAGTCATTCATTCAGCCTTAAAGATATATGTCCTCTTTTTTTACATCTTTATAAAAGCTACGAAGAGAGAACAATTTTTTTTTTCAATTCTTCTTTGCTCACTAGAATGGCTGTGTGTGGTCCTGGTCTAACGTCACAACTCACTCTTTAAGTACTTCGTGACATGTTCTGAAGCCAATCTAAACAGATCTATTCTAGGATCAGTCAATATCAAAATAATGCTGCACTTACTTCCAGCTAAACTAGTGGTAAAACTGGTGCCGCTAGTTTTGAAAGTGGTATAAGTCTACTTTATAAAAAAAAAATTATTTAGCGATAATTTTAGTAAGATGGTTTATGTCTCACCAAAAAATTATCGCAAACTAATTTAAATAAAAAACGTGGACTTATAATACCTCCATACCCCGATATCACTTGTGTCTAACCAATATTGTTGGGATTCGCTTGGTATAAGCCAAAGGCACTACTATTCGCACCTTCTCTTGCAAGTTCGTCTGTGTTGGCAAAAAATTCAATACGCTAACAGCCATTCCTAAATTGGCAAGCGGCAAGTGTTTTTTATCTCTCAAAAATTCTCTTACTTATACAAGGTATATGGAGCAGAGCTGCGCCGCTCTTCTAGGGCTGGACACCGACAAAGAAGGTGTTCTACAGTTTTCTCTTTCTCCTCGTCACGACAACTTCTACAGAAGTCGTTATATGGCAAACCCATTCCCCTAGCGCGGTTGCCAAAATTCCATATTTCTCAACTGGGCTCTTTGGAGTCCAAATAAATCCCTACTGCGATTACTATCTAGCCTAGGCCAGATCTTCCTTGCTGTATTACACGTCCCTTCGACTCTTCATCTGGACTGTGCTCTACGCAAAAATATGCTTTCGATCTGCTCTTAACAGACCGATAGAGGGATACCCCTCGACACTTCTCCAAAGCTAAACTAAATTTTTTTTGCTTAATTATTCATATTAAACGTTTTTTGAGTCTCCTGTAAAATTTTTTTATAAAAACCTTAGGGCTTTTATGAATTTCTGTAACCAAATAGTTTTGACGATAAGAAAAGCCTCAAACTGTTTTTTTTTGGTATTAAATTAAAAAGCTGCATCTGCTTAGAAAATTAATTAATTTTTTTTCTACCAGAAATTAGAAAATATTACTGCCAATAGGTAGTAGCAGCAAGTCAGTCAGTCAGTCAGTCAGCAAAATTAACTGTATATAAAAAATATTGTGTGTATGTGTGTGTGTGTAAAAAGAATTTGACGTAATTTCTGAGTATATATAGACAATTGGCCAACAAATAAAAAAAAAGGAGAAAAAGAATTAGTGCTAAAGAACGGGTTATGTGAAGGTTCTACGATGATGTTGCTAATGATGTTGATGATGATGATGTTAATGAGAGCCAGACCAACCATCAAACTATTCTCTAGAAATACAAGCAACACCAGCCAGCAGCAGCAGACATGATGTTGTTTGTTTATTTTGTTATGATGAGCTAAAGTTAGTGTGTCGGAACAGCGTTCTGTTACTTCTTTAAGTCAGTTATAGTTTTTGTTTAGATACTTTTCTATTAGCTGTATGTGATTGCTTGTTGTTGGTTTGCTTTTTTTTTTATAATTTTGCAAATTTGCTGGTTATAGTTGTAGTTGCTGCTATTGCTGTATTTATATTTAGCTGGTTGTTCTTTTTGTTTTTTTTTCTTTATTTAATTTTTTTTGTTCTGTTGAAAGTGGGACGTTTGAAAGCATACTATGCAAAGGTGAATAGCCTACAAATATGTGTGTGTTTGTGTATTTGTTGTTCTTTTTTAGCAGTATGTATCTCCTCTACTAGAATTATTACCAATAATGCCAAAGCGGTTTTTATTTTGTTGCGATTTTAGCTGTGTTCTAATTGTTGTTGCTGTTGTTGTTGTTATTGTAGCTGTTAAGGCTGCTGATGTTGCTGTTTCTTGTTATTGCGGTAGTATCTACAAGTACACATGTAGTTGTTTTTTTCTTCTCATTGTTATTGTTGTTGCTTTAAAGAACTGACTGACGCTGTCAAGAGATTTAGCAAATTGTAATTCATGCTTACGACGATCTGCAGCTCATATTTAAACACACCTGCATACATACTCGTCTTGTATTCACTTCTTTTGTTCAACGATTACAAAAATAATAAAAAAAAACTAAAACACCAACAAAGATAAGATTTATTTTCACCATCATCTATTTCTTACTGATGGATTCTGTTGATTCTTAAATCTCTTTTCTGTTTTGTTGTTTTGTTGCTTATGTTGTTATAATGAAGGTGTTTATGTTTAATTGAAATATTTTCGTTAGACAGTCGAAAGAAAATTAAAAATAAAAAAATAAAAAAAATTTTTGTGCTTTATTTTGAGGTAAAAAAGAAAACTGTAAAATTGCATACCAAGTCTTTCTAACTTGATCATCATTTTTTTTTAGGTCTTTTAAGTCTAAAAATTAAGTCCAAAAATAGAATAAATTCATCAAGAAGCTACACAAAGTTAAAGCGAAACATCGCTTAAGTTAAATTGGGTTAGCTTGAAGAAAAGGGCTCAATGCAGAAAATGGAAAAGGAATTTTTAAAGTAATATCTGTAGTAGCAGAAAAAGTAAGCAGAGGTAGCGATAGAATAAAAATTTCAAGTAAAGGAAGCAGAGCGGTAAAATCAAAAGAACAGAAATTAATTTTAAAACAGCTCAAATAAACTCAAATAATAGGTCGAAACTCTGTATTAAAACTAGATTGCAAACTTTTATTATACAAATCAATTTTAAAGCCAATATGGTGCTATGGTATTCCATTATGGGGCACTGCCTCAGCATTAAATATAGAAAAATTCAAAACAAAATACTTTGAATGATTACTGCTGCCCTGTGGTATGTCAAAAATGTACACATCCATAGAGACTTAACATCTCGATAGTAAAAGCTGAATTCAAAAAGCACGCAACACCTTATATAAATAAACTTGAAGTTCATCCTAACCCTCTAGCCCAAAACATACTAAATCACAAGTAATTAAATATTTTTACATTTAAGATTTGAGTACTTATTGTTAGTTCATTTGTCAATGAAGATTCAATGAAAAAAAAAAAAAAAAAAGATTTAAACCAAATGCAGCTTCATATGATCTCAGTTAAACCCAGTGATACCAAGAATAATAAAAAGAGTGCGTCACGAGCCAAATTTTTAAATGTGGCTGCTTTTTTTTAAATAAATGTTTTTATTAAAATTTAATTAAGAAAAATTAAAGAAAAAAATGTTTTTCTAAAAAAACATGTCTGCTCTTTTATATGAATGCTTTATTAAAATTTAACAAAAATTAATTTTTTTAATATGGCTGCTTTTTTTTATTAAAATTTAATTAAAAAAATTAAAGAAAAAAAAATTTTTTTTAAAACAAGTCTGCTTTTAAAATGTAATCAATAAAAAAACTAAAATTAATTTTTTTTTAAAAATGTAGCTGATTTTTCTAAATAAAATTCTTTTTATTAAAAATTAATTAATTTTTGTTTCTTAACAAAAAAATTGGAAAAGGCGTGTAAATAAAAAGTTATTGATTATTGTCTAAGCCAAAGTATTAGTTGAAATTGTTCAACAGGTTGCTTTAAAATATTTGGAAAAAAAATTTTTATGCAGTTTAATCAATCTTGAATCAGTTCGTTACTAAATTTGTAGCCATTAAGTAATCTTTTAATGGTTTCGTGTATGGGTTGCTGTTAAGCAAATCTCGTAATGGATGATTTGGTTTCTTTCATTTGGCCCTGATCGTGGTCGTTGGTCTTGGCGTATTAATTTTTGGTGTATTTTTGGTTGTTTCTGTGTTTCTTTTTTTTGCAAACAAAAATTTCATAATGTTTGCTTGATTGCAAAAATTATTTTTCTGGCTTTTTCCATTGTTACTGTGTTATTGCTGCTAATGTTGTTGCTGTTTTATTATTATTTTTTGCACTATCACCTTTTATTTTAAACTGTCTTTTGTTGTGCTGTTATACTAGAGTTTATGGTTTTATTTTTATTATAGTTTTGTTTTTCTTTTTTATTAAAACACATAAATAAATGAAATAGATTTAAAAAAAAACTAACATACAGACATTTGAATTAGACAGTTATGGCCAGCCAAATTGTGTTATACCCATGTGCATCATAGTTAATCTATTTTTAAAACAAATTCAAATTCAAATAAAAAAAAAAAGAAAAAAGAAACGATTTCATAACATTTAATATGCAAAATTAATTAAAAAAAAACTAAACTGAAGAGCAGGAGAAAAAAAAAATAAAAGAAAATTTGCAAACTTCATCTGGCTGCTTCATAAGCAGCAAGCGAATGAACATAATTTTTTGTTTAAACAAAATGAACATGCACATAATTTTTGTTTTTTTTTATTTTGCCTTTGATAACCAATAAAAAATAAATTGATTTCATAAATATTTATTATTTATTTGTAGCAAAAAATAAAACAAATTAGATAATAGATCTAGCGCAAGTGTTGGCTATGGGAAACAAGTGTAATTTTCTCCAAAAAATTTGCGAAATCTTAACAAATTGAGGATGAATAATTTGAAAGCATTAATTGGAAAATATTTATATATTACGCATTGTTAGTTATAATTCAATGTTGCACAAGCATAATGACCCAAACACACATACACAAACCCTATGTAACAAATTTTAATATCGAAGACTTCAAACAACAAAACAATTTTTATCACATGCAAGCATATGCTTCAATTCAATATTTTTTTAAAATTAATTTATACAGAAACTCAACTTTTCTTTATTAATTGCAGTTTCGTTAGTCAAGGTCTTTGTGGACAAATAATTTTTGCAAAACGATGATCTGTGTTGGCAATATTTGTCTTTCATCACATTTTTTATTTTATTAAAGACATTTGGCTTGTTATTTGAATTTAATGCCAAAATTATTCAAATCACAGAAAATTTTTAAGTAATAAATAAGCTGATTTAGCTCTTTGAGCTACATTAATATCCTGAACAAAAATATTTTTTAAAATTTTAGGCCCACTGTATTTAATAAAAATGCTTGAATGAATTATTGAGATATTGCAATGCAAGTGCTTTCTACCAAAGTAACAATAACAAGTAGTTATTACTCCTGTGATAAGAAGCCAAAATCGCTCAAGTCGATTGATGTAAAAATTTACTTAATGTCGCTGAGTACTTTCACTTTAAGGCTAATAAAATCAGTATTTATCCATGCATAGTTATAATTTTTGCTTTACTTTATTTCCATTATATGGGATTTAAAGATTAAGTAATAAAATCGTTTGGTATTGAGCGCTTGCTATTTTTTGTTAATTTTTAAAATTCAAAAATTATAAATTTTTTTAAAAAATATTTTTTTTTTTTCAACTTTTTTTTCCAATAACTAGAAAAAGAGTTGTGAAAACAAATTGAAGCCACTAAAATTTAAAATTTTTTAAAAATATTTCGCAACAAATTCGGCTACTTTGTTACTTAGTTGTGATAAAATGTGTAAAGCAGCCTCTTGGAAAATCTAAAAAAAAATTTCAATAAAAAACTTTTTAATAAAATTTGAAATGCTTATGGTTTTTACAATTAGCTGGACCATAGCTTATCAGAAAAAATATTGTGGTTTTTGTCTTGTGTTGGACAGTGTAATTTTATGAATTTTTTTTTATATTCCCTGGCAGCAAATGAATGTTTTCTATAAAAATAAAATTTTAATTCCAAAAAAAAAACCCCTCAAGAAAAGCTTATTAAGAGAATTTCAAATGCTTCTGATTTTCATAGTAAGCTGGATCATAAATTATTTAAAAAAAAATACCTAGTGGTTGTGCAATTTTTTTTTTTTTTGCTGTTGCATAGTGTAATCAGCCCAATTATGCTTCACTATTTTTCTAGAGTTATTTTTCAAACTTAACCCTTTTCAAAGTATTCACTTTCTCATAATAATATTTTTTTTTTTTCAAAAACAAAATTTTCCATGGGAAAAAGTTTCCTAGGAATTTTTATAATTCAGTTTGCATTGAAATTATTTGCCAAAAAATACATATAAACCAGAGACCAAAGTCTGACTTGTATTTTTTCACACCTTCAGACTGAAATTGCGAATGAAAGTGTCGTTAGCAAATATGACGACTTGGGTTTAACACCCAAAATTACACAAAGTTAATAATTGTGTGTGTTTGCTTACTTGTAAGCACTTGGTAATTAGTTGGGTTAAGTTAAAGTAATGACTTAACAATTCCTGGTTTAAAAGGTTTTTTTTTAAATATTTATTTGTTAGTTTATTTGACCTTTTTCTTATTAATTAAAATGGCTGTTTTATTAAGCTTGCTCTTATCCAAAAAAAATTTGACGTAGACTTTAAAGTAAAATTTTTGAAAAAATTATATGAAAAAGTTCGATAACGTTGACTTTAAAGTCTCCGTTAATTTTTTTGGATAAGGGGGTAAGACTTCTAGCTTAATAAAATAGTCATTTTCATTGGTTTTTCGCCATTTTTTTCTGATTATTTTGGCTTAAAAATTTTTGCTGAGGACAAGGAAATTGTCTAACTGAAAATTCTGCAAAAATTTATTATTCTTCTGCAGCAAAATGTGTAGAAACTTTAACAAAAATTCATTTTAAGTTATAACGGCTTTAGTGTTGCTTGTGTGTTTAGCCCCACTATAGGTACTTGTTTTCTTAAGGTGTGCGAAGTGAATTATTCATCACTAAATTTGAATCAAAAATCTTAGAAAGCATTAATGATGCCCTCAAGTGTTTTAAAATAATTACAACAATAATAAATCATCAGCAATACTTTTAATCTCTTAAATAAAAATAAAAAAACACACACACTTAACATGCAGGTTAAAGAGAAATTAATGCAAAAAAAAAAAAAAAAAAAAAAAGAGCAGAGAAATTAATTACATAAATGCAGTTTTAGTTCTTTGGTTTTGCTCGAATACAAAAAGTTATTCACCTTACACGGCAAAAATGTAGAAGCAGAAAAAAAATAGGTAAACACAGCAATTTTTATGCTCACACAATTAAGCAGCTGAAACAGCTGTTTCTGTCAAAACGCAACAACAACACCAAGTTTCCTCAATTCGGCAAAGAGATTTAGCTAACAGGAAAATATTTAAACTAAAAAAAAAATAATAAAAAATTCACCAACTTTTGCAGTGAAAAATTACAGTGAACGAACTGCGGTTGCAGAGGAGGACTTACATACAACAATAACAACAGCCATAGAAAAAATAGTAAAAGAGAAGTGAGGAAAAAAAATCGGCACAGAGACACACATACCCAGTCAGCAATTTGTAAGCGAACAAACCAAAAATAACCGAATAAGCCGATAATGATGATGATGACGATGATTGAAGCGACCGCAAATAGATGCACACACAAACAACAAAAACAAAAGAACATAAGCAACAAAAATATATAACAGAGATGATAGATGCATGAGTTGCATTTTATGTAAAATATATAAATAATGTTGTGCCATCATTAGAAGCAACAAACAACACACACCTGCACACTCCCATTTCAAATCTTTCTCTTGCATTCAGCTAAAGAGTTTAGCAAAACATTTTTTTACAAGCAACTAACTGACTTGACTGACTGATTGACTGACTGACTCACTGAATTGTATGATGTAATGCATGTATGCTCTCTCACACACACGCACACACACACCCATACACATTCGTTCTATTGATAGCTAAAGGAATTTTAACAGTTTTGGGGCTTGTCGTGTGCAGCGCTGCTAACTGTGAATTTTCTTTCTTCATTTTATTAAGAGTTTTTTTTTTGTTTAAGATTTGCAAAACATTTAAGAGAAAATATGTTGCGTGTCATGCTAGCTATGTTGGGGAGTTTTTCTCGTAAGTACAACTTTATTTGCAAATAGCAGGTACGAAACTTTTTTTTGTTAAACTTGAATCAGCAACCAAGCTTTTTTATTTTTAAAACAAATTTTTTTAACATGAATAGCAAAATGTCTGAGCTTAATAGGCTTAATTTTAGTCCGCGTTGTCAACTCTTGAATTTCAAAAAGCACAGAAACCCACAAAAAAAAGAGAATTTTTCCAAAAAAGCACTAAGATCAACGCAAACAGGGGAATATATTTGCTAACAAGTAGTTATTACTTCTGTGATAAGAAGTCAAAATCGCTCAAGTCGACTTAAGTAAAAATTTACTTAATGTCGCCATCAACTTCCCAAACCAAACTGAGTACTTTCACTTTAAGGGAATTAAAATCATGCCTTAACCCTGGGTATTTTCTGCAGCTGTAATGGTAGGCACGGATACCACTCGTGGTTTGACCACGGTGAGATAAATCCCTAGCGGCAGGTGCTCACCTAAATCATCCAAATGCATTGCATTGATCCTCATAATTGCCAAGTGTTGCAATACTTTCCAATGTTTAATACCAATTTTGCTAGTTTGCAACTCCAAATAAAGCGTTTCCCTGCTCTTCGTACCTTAAAATGTACTAAATTAATTTTTGTTTCTTTCAACAATCAATCAATAAAATCCCCCTGATTTCAACTTTGTTGTTTGTTCAGAAAGAGCATTAAAAAAAGAAAGTTATTAAAGCGCAAGCAAGTTAATCAAAAGAAAAGAGAAGAGAAGAGATTGAAGCATTAAGAAAGAGAATCAAATGGAAAAAAGAGTGAAATTTTGTGGAGCATTAGAGTGGATGGTGTAATATTTATGTATGCACGTTCAATTGTATGGGTTAATAGTGTAGCTGCCTGCAACAATACCGTTCGTTAATGGCTCGTTAAATGTATGTTTTCTTGTTTATATGAAACTGAACTGCAAGTGTGAGTAACTGCGAGTGTTTGGATGTGTGTGTTAAATTTACGAAACTTTTTGCTTGTGGTTTAAGTGCCAAATAACACGAAATTTTATTTTAAACTAATGGAGTGGAGTGCTTATTTACATGAAGACACTTTTGTATCTTTCGAATGCTACAACATTTAAGGGAGCAAAAAAACACAACTGAAATTAATTTTTTTTTTCATTTCAAATGAATTTGCTCTGAAACTACACAACTCGTCGCAACAAGCAAAGCACTTACTCACCGCTTAAAGAGCGCTGTTGGCGTATTGGTTTCTATACAGATTTTACTGTATTTGGGGAGCCCGCGAGCATAAGTTTTCCACAAAAACGCAGCCACTGAAAAGCTGGCGTTGTGCGACTACGTAGACGATGGTGTTGCGTGCCATGTGTATGCACTGCGTTTCATACAGATTCAGATTCAGTTAAGCTGTTTGGTTGCCATGTACATACAGCCATACGTACGTCTGCATGTATGTAGATAAGCAAGCCAGGCAGGCATACAGACAGACAGACAGACTGGCAAAGAGACAGCAGAGTACTCAAACAGCAAGCAACTTTAAGCACACAAACATACAAGCAAACAAACAAGCAGACAAACACAACAACTATTAGCCAACAAAGTTGAGGATGGATGAATGACTGTGGCTGGCTCGGCTCGCTGGTTGACTGACTGGCTAGATGGATGGAATACAGCGAACTCGATAATATTTTGAGGCAGTCTTTGGCTACACTTCGTATTGAGCGTATCGCGGGTATGTTGTTTTGCGTACCGTTTATGCCGCGTTATTGTTACTCGTTGTCGAGCGACCAACACCACCACCACTACCATAATCATCATCATCATTGTAGTCATACAGCACGATAATACAACAAAAACAACAACAATATTAATAGCAACAACTACAATTACAACAAAAATATTATTTTTTACAACTACACACACACATACATACTCACTCACTCAATTGCAGAAAAAAAAAAGAATTTATAAAGAGCGAGCGATTTTCATAGTGTTTGCTTGCTGCATTGAATTAAAAAAAATTAAAATAAAAAAAAAGAAACTTAAAACATTTTGTTGTAAAGAAAATTTAAAACAATTCTAACGTTGTCAAACTCAAAATATCGGTTCAATATATTTAACAAAGCGGATGAAACATAATTAATACAAATCGGGTTAGTTGAAAAAAAAAAATTCTAAATAAAGAAAATTCATTTCAAATTAAAAAAAGGAAAAACGAAAATTGTATTTGAAATTGTGGAATTGAAACGAAGTAAATAAAGTGTCTAGAGATTAATTACATTCGAAAAAGCACAAGTGCATTTGAAAAATGTAACAAAAATAAATGTGTATATGGAGTGCATGACGGAAGTGACGTAATTGTTCCTTCCCCCTTCATTTTAAATGGTTGCATGGATTGGAAAAAAATTTCAAAAAAAAGAAATTAAAAATCACTCACATTCAGGAATATTAAAAAAAAGAAATATAAAATTTTGAAAAAAAGTTTAATTTTAAATAGAAAAAAAAATTTGAAAATGAAAAAAAAAAAAATCAAATAAAAATGAAAAAATTTTTTTAAATCAGTTTGCAAATGGAATTTATTAAATTAAAAAAAAAAATACAAAAAAAAAAATGCAAAGAAAATAAATGATTGATTGTATAATAATTACAAAACAAGAAAAAAAAATTTTTTTAAACAAAAATTAAATTACAGTGATGAAAATTTTTTGATAAGAAATAATTTCAGATAATGAATTTAAATTATAAAAAAATAAAGAAAAATTTTTAAAAAGTTTTAGAATTCAAAATCGCAGGATATTTAAAGAAAGTTCAAAACAATTTTAAAATTTGGCCATAAATTGATTTTTAATTCGATGTGGAGTAGGTTTTACAGGGCGTTCTTTAACAGAAACAGCTGGGGGCCTTACTTGGCTTCTCTGTGAGGTCCGCTTTGTGATATCGCTATGGAGTTAAATTTGATTAAATTATTCTATATGGCGTTATTAAGTCGATATGGAGTAGGTTTTACAAGGCGCTCCAATAAGAAAAGTAGCAGGAGGCCTCACTCACTTGGCTTCTCTGTGTGGTCCCAATTGTATAATCGCTGTAGAGTGCAAATTAATAGACTTTTTTCCGTTTTTCAAAAATTTTTTTAAATTCTCTGGCCTTTTTTTTCAAAAACCCCTTTCAATTTGTACTGAAGGGGTAATTTAAAGATTAAAAAAATCTAAGGAATACCAGCAAAATACGACACTTCAGTGAAAATAAAAATGCTTCTACAACTTTTGCTTAAGGACATGTAAGGGATTATAAAATGCCTCTGGGAGGGAATTGTTATCTGCTAGGAAAGTTATATTTGAGCTAATTGATTTGAAAGTCAATTTTCTAAAATTTGTTAGCGCTAATTTTAGCTAGAAAGTTAGAAATAGACACCATCTGACTAAAATTAATGCTGACGCATTTTTTTAAAAAAGTGGACTTATTACACTTTCCACAATTAATTATATTTTATAATCTATAATTGTTTTTAACTGAAACACAACTAAAATTTTTTTTAAAAAATGCCATTTTATTTCGGAGCACAACAAAGTGATATAAGTCCATTTGTTAAAATTAGTTAGGGCTAATTTTAGTTAGAAATAAACACCATCTTACTAAAATTAACACTGACACATTTTTAAAAAAAGTTGACTTATAACACTTTTAACAATAACGGCTCAATTAATTATATTTCATAATCTATAATTGTTTTTAATTGAAACACAACTAAAATTGTTTAAAAAAAACCCTTTTTTTTCGGAGCACAACAAAAAATTTTTTTTTCAATTTCCAATTTCCAATTTTTTTCTCAAGCTTAACAGAAAAAGAAAACTTGCAATTTTAAAGGAAATTCTTTACTTAAAAAATAACTAATTTCCAGGTTTTATTATAAAAAAAAAACAATAGACGTATGAAATTCAACAAATAGTTCAAAAATAAATTAAATATTTAATTTATAAAAGTAGAGCAAACCAATAAAGCGTTTAAAGTTTTTTAAAGTTGAAATAATTTTCTTTTATTTTAAACCAAAAAAATAGCATTAATATTGCCACCTTAGGGATCTCAGCCTGCCAGGCACAAATCTAGTTTAAATTTTGAGAAACGCAAATTTAAACAAAAATTTGATTTCTAGATGCAAAACGTTTACTTTTTTTCATATTTTAACGATTTAAATTTTTTTTGCTGGGATACACGAGTGTTGACTGTTTCTAAAGTATTTTTTTAATGACTCTACTATTTCCTAAATTCAAGAGGTCCCATGATATATGTGAGATTTACTTCAAAACAGTGTGTTATATTTAATTAGAAAAAAATTCGAAATTCTACAACAAAATTTGCTTCAAATCATACCGAAAACGTTTTTAAATTGGCTCCTTAGTTTCAAAGATATCGTGGAAGTCATGGAAAAAAAATTCTTTTTATAAAAAAATTAAAAAATTTTTAGTTTTCAAAAAATTATTTAAAATAAAGCAAAACAAAAATCGTTCATAATTTTTCTATAATCAGATAGCCTCATGAGTTCCGAACAAAACGAGCTTTACTTTATTGAAATCGCTTAACAACTTTTAATTTTATTAATAATTAAGTGAAGCTACCTCATGCATACAGCAGTCGCACAGCTAAAATCAAACTAGGGAAGGAATGCTGGCGAAAGCACATGGCCACATTTGTTGCTTACAAAATAACGTCTTTTACTGTAAAATAAATATGTTCCCGTCGTTTTTATAAGGAGCATTTTATTGGGTAATCAGTTGACTTAATTGTGAATAAAACCGATGTTTTTCTACTTTTATTTTAAATACATTTTTGAATATTAAAAATTTCTTAAAAAAGATATTTTTTTTCTCTGCAATATTTAGATTATTACTAGAACTACTGCAGTACGTGTCAGCAACTTTTTAGGTTAACTCTAAGAGTTAAAAATTCACCACTGATATAAATACCACGGACAACAACCAACAAATACCATATACAACAACCAAAAATTGCTTATTTTTTATATATTTTTTCTCTTCCTTTAAGATTCATTGGCCCATAATTATAATCACGCTAAAGTCGGTGTCTTTTTAAAAACTATTTCAACTCCATAGATTTTTATGAAAAAAAAATATGTTATTAATAAAAGCCTATGACTAAATTCTGGCTTTTACTTAACCACACAGGTGACAGTTAACAGTTTTACTGAATCACAAGTTCTTTAATTTTAGGGTTAACTATTTTTAACCAAATATTTTGCTTTAAAATTGAATAATGAAAAGCACTACTGCAAAACTTCGGATTTTTTTTAAATCAAATATAGCAAATCGTTTTGAAAACACCTCTTATTTGGCTCTAATTTGTAAGATATGCTGTACAAAATAGAGCCAAATAAGAATAAGAAATCAAATGCAGGTATTGAAATCCCCGCTCCAAATTACTTTGGATACAGTTTTCAGTTGCTTTAGTTCAAAACCATGTGTAAATTTCTTAAAAATATTTCTTTCCCAACTAAATTTCTTTTGCAAAAATATTTATATCCCGGGGAATTTGAATGTCTTTACGGAGAGAAAAAAATTATCAGGCAACACTAATTTTTATCAAGAAGAATAAAGAAATTAAATAAAATATAAAACAAACTATTTCTGAAAATAGTTTAAAGTAAAAATAAATAGATTAAATAAATATTAGCATAACAGCCGCTTTAAACAAAAGATGACATAATTTTTGGCAAAAGAAATTTTGAAGCAACTGACAGACTGTTTTCTAGCAATGACAAAGCAGTGTTTAGAGCTTCTATTAGACGGTCATGTGCGTCATGTCAGCACGGTATGAGACAGTTAAAATTTAAAAAACAATTTTTTTAAAAGCCATCATGCGCGACAGACATGTCAAACAGCAGTTTTTCGGTATTACACGAGCATTTCATCATACCGTGCGACATGCCGCGCATGATGGTCTAATAGGCACTTAATGAAATAGTAATAAATTTGTAGCATTGTCACAAAATTTATAATTTATAATTATATCCTGAAGAAGCTGCGCAAATTGGAGGGAAATATCGATATAAAAATAAATTTATACAATACAACCTCAAGCTTAATAAAATAGCCATTTTAAGTATTTTTGTAACGTCGAATGGTTTACGTGACGGCCTAAATGGCCTTCAATTAGAGTCGCAAGACTCCGTTTTGAACAACGTCGAATGCAACATGAAAGTACACTATAAACACGATTATACACTGCACCACCAAAAACAAGACATGACTGGTTGCATAAACAAGTTGCAAAGTGTGTAAATAATATTACAGACAGAATTAAATAAGCCCATGAGTGTTCTTTTTTTTTTTGTCAAAAATTCTCATGCTCATAAAAAAATTTAATTGAAAAACCTTATTTTGACAGGTAGTGAAGTTGGCTGCAAAACAATTTTTTTGTTATTGTTAATCAGTATGTCATTTTAGTTATTTTTTTTAATCTAGCGTTTTTAACTCAATTTTTGTTTTTTTTTTTAATGGATTTTATTAAGCAAAATGAGTAAAAATTACTGTTGCATACGCAATAACAGGGCATTTCAACTTAAATGCTGGAGGCTAAAAAAGGCTAGGCTTGGCTCTCTTATTTAATTTGGCCTGTTACTTAACTACTAAGAAAATATTAAAAAACTGTTGAAAAAAATATTCATTCGATATTGAAGGAAAACCATGGAAACTTTAGACTTTTTGTAAGATAAAATTTTGAATACGAGTGCGATCATATGGCCTCTGAATTCATTGCTAAATTAAATTATTTCTTATCTGAAATGATTATCTCTGGTGATAATAGTGTTTATAAAATTTTTGTTTTCAACTAAGAACTTTATTTTAAAAAAAGTGCTTTACTGTATAATAAACAATTCAAATTGATTAACAAAACTAATTTTTCTTATTAAAATCTTAATTTATTAAAGCAAATGGTTACAAGCAATTTCTAAATAATTTATTAAAATAAAATTCAATTAAAAACAAAAAATTATATATAACTAGTATTTTTATTTAAATAAAAAAAATAACAATTTAAATAAAAAAATTGATTAATTAATTTTAATAATTTTTAACTTATTTAATTTAAATTATAAAAAAGTAATGGTGCAAAATTTTTAATTAAATAAAAAGATAATTTTAAAGAATTTTTAAAACTCATTAAAATAAATTTCTGGAAAAAATTTAACTTCAAAACCTTAAAATTCCACATTTGAAATGAAATTAATTTTCTTTAAAAAAATATTATGCAACTTTTACAAAAAAAAAAATGTTTTGCTATGGAACTTTTGGAAAAAAGAAAAAAGTCAAAACACAATCAAGTTTTATGCGAAAAAAAACTAAGTCTTACAGTGTTCCTGCCCTTACAAAATATGTAAATGGAACGCAATGAAATAACGCAAGCGGTTTTAAAATAGAATTTTGATAGCGCTTTTGGTAGTGAAGTTGGCTGCAAAACAATTTTTTTTTATTTTTGTTTTGTAATAACATTTTAGCTGGTTTTTTAATTTAGCCTTTTTTTACTATATTTTTGTTGGACTTTAATATGTCTTATTACGGGAAAAGATGCGCACCGCCCCCGGCAGATTACAAGTGCGTTAAGATAGAAGGGTTTGGCCACAGTAGCCTTCATCCCTCAGAGACCACATAAACGCTATTTTTTTACAAAGTGAAATTTTCAACGTTTTCTAAAAAAAATTCACAAATACAATTGGAAGAAACTGTAGTCCTTTCCAATAATGGATATTTATGAAGAATATCTTGACTCCTTATTCATATTTTTATTAGGTTTATTATTTTTGGCCACAAACAAAATAATTTTGCTTCCTTGTATAAACAAGTAGTTGACACAGTTGTAAAAAAGGACATTCATTATTCCAACCTTATTTGTAAATTGAGTAAAAACACATGTATCATATTTGCATCCTTTACCTGCAACATATTGAGAAAGGAAAGCGATTTTTTTTGAAAATAGAAAGTAAACCTTTTTGGATGGCAGAATTTATGAAACATTTTTGTTAGAAAAGAAAATGATTCTCAAAAAGAAGAAGAGGAAAAAACACATTTAAAAGTTGGTGGGTTTTGCATATAAATTGCAAGAGCTTAAGAAAATTGAATCTTTGTTCGTGATTAAGTCCATTATTTTCCATGATAGTCTCATTGAAAATGCGAAAAAATAAAAATACAATTAGAACTAAGAGGAAAAGAGTCTCCATATAAGTATTTCATTAGACGCTACTCTGAATCGTCAGTGAATGCCCGAGTCTTGTTACTCTATTCTTCGGCAAATATTTGAATACTTATTTTTTTGTACCAATCGACCAAATGAGAATTGTTGTAATTTCAAGAGCTTTAAAAAAAGAAATATTGAAAAGAAAATTTTAACAAATTTAGAAAATTTTAAAGTTAAAAATATTAAAAGGAAAATTCTTTAAATAACTTTAAAGTTTGCAAGTTCTGAAAGCATGTTCTGAAATCTCGGTGATTTTAAGCCAACAAACGGCTTTAAAATTCCATAAGTAGTAGTACAGGTGTCGCAGGTTAGATTCAGTCCCACCCTCTGGGTGTTTTCTGCAGACAAGCCAGAAAGCTTCGCGCTTTTCTGTTGTTAAAAATATAATTTTTTTCTTTTTTTTTTGAGTAGCCTGTTGTTGTGTGCCTGTCTGTCAGTTTGTTTATCTGTCTGTCTGTCTCAGTACGCTTTACAGCCAAAAAAGTGTTCTTAAAGATTTTACTACAACTTTTTGAAAAGAAATTTTCATTAATTTCAAAAATTTTTGTTTTTATTTTTAATTTTTTTTAATTAATTTTTTTTATTCTTTTTTTTTTTAATTCTTCAATATGATTAGAAATCATTATAACAAATGTAGTCTGCTGTTACAATTAGATATTTTAAATGTGCGTACATGTGTGTGTGTGTGTTTGTGTATTTCATACACATTAAAGCATAATTACGTACAAATCTAATGAATGTTTAGCGTTTGTATCTGCATAATATTTACGAGCATGTACTCATAGAAAGCGTTTCAGTTCAATGACCGCCGCGTCTAAAATAAAACATAGATAAGAAAGTATATTTTCTGTGTGTATGTGTGTGTCAGTGCTTTTTCTAATGCTTTTTGTTTCACACATAGAAATCACATTAGAATTTACAATTTTGTCATTTATTACAGTTATATTTTGAGTAACAACATTTAACGAAATTAGTTTATTAACGAAATAAAAAAAATTCAGAGTTGGAAAACAAACAAAAATAAAAAAAAGTTTGGTGTTTGTGTTGTTAGAATCAAAATCTTCTTTTTGCCTGAAACTCTAAAAATTTATTTGAAAACAAATCAATTTCATAATAAAATTTAACTAACTAGCACGGCTTCGTTTAACAATCATTTTACTAGCTGCTAAATAGTTTTAATGGAATTTCTAATTGAAAATTGTTGTTGTTAATTTTCACTTACCTTAAGTGGAGAATCATTTTGCTGAGTAGCAGTTCAATGATCTGAAAGAAAAATAATAAAAATTAAAAAACTTTTTTTTTATTTCACACTAAACTCTAGAGTTTGTTTAATAAATGTGTTATTGAAAATAACAATTAAATATTTGAACTGTTAATTTTGAAAGCGGCATAAGTCCACTTTATTTTAAAATTTGGTATGATGGTGCTACATCTTACTAAAATGTTAATTTTTTTTTTTTTTTTTTTTTTAACTTAAACTTGTAGCACTTTCAAAAATAACAGCCAATTTTTTTTAAAATAATTTTCAAGCGTAATTCGATAAGAGTAACATAAAACGAAAGTTATTTTATAACATCTAAGCAAATTGTTTGTGGAAAAAAAGGATTTCAAAATCAAAATTAAAAAGACATGGGGTTGTCAATTAATCTTTAAGAGCCACCAGCACAAGTTACCGACAGTTGAAGTTAAGATTTTATAAGTCAAATATCAAGGCTGGTATTCAAAGAGACTAATAACGACCTCTATTTATGACATATTTTTCATACAAATTTGTCCCAATATCAATTTCAAGTCTAATTTAATTTTCTTTGAATACAAGCACAAGCTTTTGGTTGGACATTTAATTAAAAATAAAGCAAAATTCTGAGAGATGAGAACGTGCCTGGTAGAGTTTTGTTCCATTATGTGAAAATTTTCTTGCTAATCACAGTAGCTTTTCTGTGTTCCGTGTCAAATCAAAACGAGTGGAATTATGAAAATATTCGATAATGAGCTGTTCTGAATTTCATATATTTTCTAATTTATTTTTAGACGTTTTGAAAAAATAATAAACAATTAATTACATTCCACCAACATTTTTTAGATGGAATATGAAAAAGAAAATTAGGAAGTGGAATACACAACAGCCAAATAAATCGAATTTTTCCATTTTCGGAAAAAAAATGAGGACTCGCAATAAAGAACAGCACTATATGTCGCGGTTGTTAATAAATTTTTAAGTGCGTATGGTGGGTGGTCAATAAAAATTCATTTGCTGCGTTCACATTTAGACTTCTTCTTCCCAGCGATCAACAAGTCGAGAAATGGTTGCAAAAATTAAATAAACATTTTTTCAGAATACTATTGCTCACTTCAAGCAAACATTTTTGAGTGACATGACTAAAAATTGAAATTTTGGAAAAATTTAGTAACTCAGTAAATTTTTAATGGATTCAAAAAAAAATTTGGGTTTTACTCATAAACACGTTTTGAAAATAATTTCCAAAATCATACGGTTTCTTTATAAAATACTCAGTAAAAACGTCTCCAAACTTGAAAAATAGCGAAAAAAAATTGTTAGCTGGAGAAAAACGCACAAATTTCTTTGGGGATTCACAGTAGGGTCATATCAGTCATAGAGTTTTCTAATAAATGAAAAAAAATTTTTTATTGTGTTTAATATTTTGTCATAATTACTCAATATTGGAGTTATGAAGGCTTTTTCAGGGCAGTCATATATTTTCTTGTTTTTTTTTTTAACATACGATTTTATACTACAGTGTGAATACCCTAAATACAATACCATTCAAATATTTTCCTTCTAAATCCAGTTGATATTCAACTAAGTTACTGGTTTATCAGTGCATAAAGCTAAGAAAAACCGGTTTTTTACTCGTAACTCAAGATTTTGTAGGTGTTTGCAAATCAATTCTTGTTGTAGTCGACAGCACCTAACAGAAAAATAATATCACTTCCCAGGTATTTTTTGTTTCACTGTGTTATGCGATAACGAATCATAGAATCAAACATTCGAGTAAGATTTCAATCGTACCTATACGAGCGACAGAATTTCTTGTTTCATTAAAGTTTTTTTAAAACCCCTGCCTGTCTACGGTAATAAAGCGACCTGTGTATTTTTATAATTGAAGATAATTAGAGAAAATAAAATATATTTTTTTTAAATTTCTTTGATAAGAATTAATTCATTTGCTAGCAAAAAAAAAATTACTTTTACATATTTGGCAAAGCTGGCTAGCAGCTGTGCTAAGAAATAAAAACCACCAGCACATTTCAATAGTTTACATATGAAGAGAGAAAGAGAGAGGTAGAGGTACTCGCATGAATGATGTAAATATGTCTGTATGTATCCTGCACATGTTTATAATTAACATACAACAGGTCATTAAACCTGAGATAAGAAATTATTAACTACAAGTCTCAAATAGAAACTAGCAAACAAACAAACAAAAATCTTTTTTTTTTTGCTAATAAAAACTAAATTTACAAGCTTGGTGTTTGGGTTTTTTTTTTGCTTCTTTGCAGTTTAGTTTACTGTTAGATAATTAAACTTAAAATACGTTTTTTAGGTAAGCGGGTGAAAATAAAGTGAAATTTTAAAGGAAAAGTGAAAATTAAACCAAAAAAAAATTCATATTCGTAGCATAAAAATAGCTGAATACTGAATTACATACTAGTACCTTAGAACACTTTACTCGTACTTCAAATTCTAATTCAAACGTCACGCACTTTTTTGTTTAATTTTTAGCAAAAAAAGAGTACGAGTAATACCAATAAACACTTGAAAACAAAAATATCAAAAAAAAAAAAAAATAATAATAATAATAAAAATCTATAGTTCTTTGAACTGTGATAAAGAAATGAGCTGTTATTTTTTAAAGTGGTATAAGTCCACTTTGAAAAAAAAACTAAGTCAGTCTAATTTTTAGTAAAATTGAGGCCAGAGCTTACTAAAATTAACGCTAACTTATTTTTTTTTAAAAGGACTTATGACACTTTCAAAAATAACGGCACAATTAATGGGTGACTTTAACGAAATGCCCATTACGAAAGGAAAATAACGAAACACAGGTTAAGAAATATTTTATTGCTTTTCTAAAAATGCCGGAAAGCTTAAAGTGTAATGACAACAACAAAAATCAATTATATATTACAAAATAAAGTTTTCTTTTTTTCCTTTTTTTGTTTTTTTTTTTTTTTTTTTATTTAAGAAAAACTTTAACAAAATGTTTTACTACAACATAAACCATTAGCAACAACATTAATAGAAGGAAAGAAAGCACAAAGCAAGATAGCAGAAAAAAAACGAATTGTAACTGTAAAAAAAATGTCACCCACTTTTGAAGTTGTCCAACAGAATAGACAGACAGAAGATACGTAACAAAAAAAAATAATTTAAATTTTACTTTAAGCAAATTATGACTTTAAAGAGAAAAAAAAATTGTTTAGTTTAATATTTTACTCGCTGTTCTAACAGTCACACAAATTTCTATCGGGTTTCTATTCTATTTGTTTCTTTGCTTTCTTTTACAAATAAAAGTAGCTGTGTGCGTGTGTGTGTGTATGTGTATGGGCTAGCGGTTTTTTGAAACGACAACAACCAACTACAACAAGATATTTCAATTTATGCTTTTCTATTACCCAATCCTAAACCCCCTTTTCTCCCTCTGCCAGTCATACTCGTTCGTTTAAGCATACGCTGGCTGCTTACACACCCCTTTCTTTTCATTTTTATTTTATGCTCTCTCTCCACTGCAACATAAGGAAGAAGTGAAGGCAAGCAGTGCCTTCAGTGGGGGGAAAAGGGCTAGAAAACAACATTAAAGTGAACAAACATTAAATAGTTCTAGTCAAACGTTCATGCCATTTGTATTTTTTTTAATGTGTAAGCCCCCCTTCCCCCATTTTGCTCTTCTTTACCGACACACAAACACAGACACACAGTTAGTTCGTTTGCTCGTTAGTTCGTTGGGGTTTTGATGTTTCATTCAGTTCGTTGAAAACATTCTGCTGTTCTATACTTTTGTTAGTAGAACAAGTACCTTAACTCAGCATAGGTCATTGGTCTTTTTCGGCGTCAACGAACGACTATCGGTACTCGACTCAGTCCCGCAGCTACACACACACACACACACACACACACATCAATAGTCAAGTTAAAATGTAAGCATACAGACCAAAATTAAAATGCAAGCTTTTTAGTACAAGTTCTGCCGACGTCAGAATGTCTGTAACGCCGTCACTCTTTTCTATGAAAAATCTTGTTCTCTGCCGGGCTGATGTGTACGTGGGCGCTGTGTAACACAATAAATATTTCTTCATTTAAATTTTTTCTTCTTTCTTTTGTTTTTGTTGTCTACACAGGCAAACCAACTATCAACAACAAAAGCAAACAGCCAGCAACGAGCAACCAACAACCAACAACATACTGGTTTTAAGGAAAGAAAACTGGAAACTGGTTGTTTTTAAAGCGCAAGCGCATTTTCTAACGGGAGTATTATCATAATAATGGCTGGCAGTCTCAGCTGCAACTGCAACTGTAGCTGCAGTGGCTGCTGTTACTGTTGCTGTTGCTTCTTTTTTTTTTTTTTTTGTTGCTGTAGTTATAACATTTTTCCACATAACGTCATAGAAAAAGTTCAGTAGAGCAAAGTTTTTTTGTTTTGTTTTTGTTTTTCTACAGACATACATTCGTTGTTGCTTTTGTTTCTGCTTTCTTTCATACAAAGTTTTATGAGATTTTCTCTAAATGACCAAATTCTCTGCAAAGTCGAATCTGTGTGTTTGTGTGTGTGTGTATACTTTATTGTTTGTTTGCAAAAAGTCAACAACAGGCAACATTTAATGTATTGTAACAACTGTGTGTTTTTGTTGTTGGTATCGTTTGTGTACTATTGCAGTAGACAACTGCTTGTCTGTTTATTTATTTTATAACTTGGTCAGATGCTCGCAAAGAATAGAGACGAATTTTTCTTTATGTGCAGCCAGCCAGTATTGAATTACTGAGAACCAGCAAAAGCAAACAGGAAGAACAGAAGAAGGAAATTAAAGAAAAGCATAAAATAAAAAAAATACATTTTATACAAACAACATTCGTTATGCACACATTTTACCGTTACAAGAATATAAAAAATATACACTCAGAAAAAATCTGGGTAGAATTAAAAATAAAACCGTAAAAATAATAAAAAAATTTTTCAAAACAATAATGATTCTGAATATGGCAGATGAGACCAAAAACATTTACATGTTTAGTGGCCCTTTGAAAATTTACATCAGCGTTTAACCCTTCTTTTCAAGTATAATTGTACAACGGCTTAGGTAGCCATGCGTATTTCTCATTTTAGGTCCGTACAATGTTCAGCAAACTTATGGGAAACACTATGAGGAACATTTTTCTAGAACATTTTAACCTTTTAACTCTTCAATTAATGGCATTTTTTGTACTCCTATTTTAACAAAGACAAAAAGACTCCTAAGTTGTTGGAGTTAGAGAAATAGAAAAATATTGCTAGTGAAATTCTACTATAAGTCTGTGAACACTTTAATTAAGAAAATTTGCTTTTAACACTAGAAATAAGCTCAAACTTAACAAGTGTTTAAAGCTTAATTAGTAGCTATTTTAAGGTAACACAAAAAACGTTGCACCAAACTGGATTTCAGGCCTTTTTTTATATAAAAAAAATGTTTGGCATTAAATTTAAGTAACTGACCGACTGAAAAAAAATTTCAATTTTATTTTCTGCCAGGTAATATTTCCAAATAAATTCATAAAATTACACTGTGCAACACAAGACAAAAAAAATTTTTTTTTTTTTTTTTATAAGCTATTGTAAAATCTTCAGTATTTCAAATTCCATGGTTAAGATTTTTCTTGAAAATTTTTTTTTGTTTTTGCAAAAGACACGATTTTACATCTTATGATAGCATTGCAACGACTTATTTCATGTTATCAATAAATATCTCAAAAAATTTTTAATTATATTGGCTTTAATTTGTTTTCACATAATTATTTTTCGCGTTATTTAGAAAAATGTTATGAAAAAAAAATTTTTTTTTTTTGTAAAATTATAAAATTTGTTGATTTTTAAAAATTCACGAAAAATAGAAAGCGTTTAATATTAACCAGTTTTATTACTCAATTTTAAAATCGCAAATAATGCAAATAAATTGACCCATAAAACATCAAAATCGAAGGGTAAATACTGACTTAATGCCTATTAAAATGAAGAAACCCAATTAAAAAAAAAATTAAGTTTTTAAACTTTTTTTTTTTATTTTTTTGAAAAAATAAAAATGGTTATTCAATGTCAGAAAAAATTTTACCATTTAATGCAGATATTTAATTTAATGTCTTAAAACACTCATACGCTGCTTTATTAAAAAATGTTTTTTTTTTATTTACTTAGCAACTTTTCGTGTTTTTTTCTGCATAAGAACCTTTTTAAAGGTTTAACGAAAATATGAAAACCAACAATTAGTTGTATTGGTCTAGCCGTTCTCGAGTTTTGGGTTTAGCAACACATTTTGCGTTTAAGTATTAGTTGAGTAAATAAGAAAAAAATATCTAATAAGAGTAAACCACTAATGATTCAGAGTAGCGTTTGATGAATATGCTATAACTCTTAGTACTTATTGTGCCAAGTAAACAATTTTCTATAAATTTCATGCATTTTGCAAACCAACATAAATTTGAATCAAGCACGAATAGAGATAAAAAATAAATTTGTTTTGAGAGTAGTGTCACAAAAGGTCCATTCTGGCCACAGTTGCCAGGTGACTTGTCTTGTAAATACTACAGCCCTGCCCAATTAATACTTGTGTACTTACTAGTACTTTTTATTATATAATACTAGATGTTCCTGCAAACCTTGTTTTGCTTAAAAATTTTTGTATATTCGATCTTCTTACTCTAAGAAAACGTACTCATAAGTAAAAAACCGTACAAGACCGGATAAAAACAGGTACCGACTGCAAATTCAATTAAATCGGTCCAGCCGTTTAGGAGGAGTTTAATGTCAAACACACGTACAGTCGAATTTTATATATTAAGATTAAACATGTACGTTTGATTGTAGGGAATTCAATTACGCCAGTCACTACCGATCGAAATTTCTATTTAAATTGTTTTGGAATTTTAATCGTTATCGAGTAGTGCCGTAATTTAACCCTAGTCTGTCTGGTATTATCCTGCCAACACTTCGAGTAAAACCTCAACCTTATTTTAAATTATTTTAAAATTTTTCAGTTTTTATTTTTCAATATTTCGACTGCCCTTTGAAGGAAATCTCTTCTTTAAGGAAATTAATTTTTAATTTATCACAGAAAATTTTTTTAAAGATTTTTTTAAATACAAAAAAAAGTTAGAAAAATGCTCCTCTCTTTCTACAATAATTTTCTCTTCTGCTCTCATTTCAGGTGTTTTAGTTTTATAGTTTTTGTTGTTGTTTTTAATAAATTTTTTTGGGTTAGTTTAGCTTTTCATGCCAGTGGGTTTTGCACAGCTTTCTAACGTTACACTCTTGTGATGTGAGGATGAATGGCTGTTTTATGTTCGAGTGTGTGTGTTGGGGTTTATTCACACATCATACTCATGTGCAAACATACAAACATCCTTACATACATTTGTGAAATGCATGCATGTATGTAAGTAGTACCCAATAACCGAATAAATAAATCATTTTTTATATTCCTGAACATGCACTCACTAGTTACTCTCTCACTTGGGCTCTTTTATTTTGTTGTTACTTTTTTTTTTTTTAATATTTTTTATTGTAATTTGGTGGTTGGTTTAGTTGTTGGTTGTTGTTTTCAGTTTGTTTGCGTCTGTGACTGTGTGCCACATGAAAATCAATGATGACGTATACATGCGTTGTGGGGCAAATAGTTGCTTGTATGTAGATTTCCTTACAATATGCGATTAAAACAACAACAACAAAAAAAGCTATGCCGTTTATTTTAGTTCGCTTTTTTTCATTATGTATTTCTGTTTATGTTTTTTTTTTTGCTTTCTTTCCTTTTCTTTATGTGCATGTGTATGTTAAAAATGTGTATGGATACCGGTATGCAATGCGGTTCACAGTGTTACGGGGTCATAAGTAAATACATGAAATGAAAGAATTAAAAATAAAAACGTCGATAATTTGTGATTGCGCTGTGAGCAAAGCAGTTAAAAACAAGAAAAATCTTTATTTGTAAATAACAAATTGTTAATGGCAAAGTTTAAACACACACATACACACACTTTTCATTTGCTACTAGTTTAGAATTTGTATAGATTTCAGCGCAGCTTGTTTACATCAAGTGAATTTTATTAGCGACTTACTTTTCACAATTCTGTGCTAATAAGGAAAAACTGCTTATGTCTTATTTAGACATTTTAGAAGACTACAACTTTACAAAACATTTCTTATAAAAATATTTCGATTCTATGGCCATTTTATTAATACTGGTATACATCGCCCCATTACCCAAGAGCTCTAATAATAAAGTTATTGAGTTGATTGCGACCACAACTCGATTATTCTTTATTAGCACAGAATCGCTGGCATGTTAGATGATGAATGGTTAAAACTATATAGAATTAAATTTGAAAAAAAACTTACTTAAAAAACTTTATTAATTTTGATACACTGAGAGAATTTCTTAAATATAACCTCCCAATTTTGTCATTTCATTTCATAAAAAATTTATTATTTTTCAATCAAAGTTAATGAATCATTAGATTAATGAAATATTCATTAAAAATAATTTTCTTCATTGAATGAAATAGTTTCAATTTTTAAAATAAAACATTTCATAAATTCAATGAAATTTAATTGAATGAATTTTACTAATAAATTTAATGAACTATTTCATTAATTCAATGAAAAATTCATTAATTTAATGAAGTAATTGCATTAATTTAATGAAAATATTCATTCTTTTAATAAAATTATTTCATTAATTAAAACAAATGTTCATTAATTTAATGAAATGATTTCATTAACTAAATGAAAAATTTATTCATTTATATAAATTATTTCATTAATTCAATGAAATATTAATTCCTTTAATAAAATAATTTCATTAATTCAATGTACTGAATGAATGACTTCCATTTATAAATTTAATGAAATAATTGCATTCATTTAGTGAAATAATTGCATTAATTTAAAAATATATTCGTTTATTTAAAAATAATTTAATTCATTTAATAAAATAAATTCAAGTTTTCAAATAAAAAAATTCATAAATTCATGACATTTAATTGAATGAATCTAATTAACTATTTCATTATTTCAATGAAATATTATTTCATTTAATAAAATAATTTCATTAATTCAATGAAATTTAGTTTAATGAATGTTATTAATAAATCTAATGAAATGTTTCATTATTTCAATGAAATATTTTATTAATTCAATGAAATATTCATTAATTTAATATATTTCACTAATTCTTTTAATATATAAAAAATTTCATTGAACTAATGAAATTGATTTAATGCAATCGTTTCATAGGATTTATGCCACATTTTTCTTTCATGGTATTGAAAACTGATTTTTTACTTCAAAGAAAAATATTAAAATAAAAGAATTCTATTTTTTTAATTAGAACTTAAAAAAAAAATTCGTTTTCTTTAAGATTTTTTTCTCTGCTCAACACTGTGCCGCATGGCATAATAATCTTTAACAATAAAGCAAAACATGAGACGATGTTAAGCCACTGGGTCATAGAACTTTTTTATTCACCACCCATTGCAACAAACATGCTGTGCTACACACACACCGGCACCCGTTCACATTTGTTTGCTTTTCCTATAGTTCTATTTTGTTTTTGTGTGTTTTTTTTAATTTTATAGTTTGGGGATGATGGTGGTTTTAAGTACGTTCACTCCTTGATAAGGTGGGGTGCTTTGTAGAATCGAGACATAGTAACCAACCCCTTTTTTTCATTTATTTTAGTTTGACATTTTTTTATTTATTTTATTTAGTCGTTTATATAGTTTTATGCTGCTTTTCCATATCGATTTTTCCAAGTTAAAAACACACTATGAAATGAAAGTTTAAAATCCACGCACACACAGCCACATGCACTCTTAAGCGCCATATAAAAATTGTGAATTAATGAGGCATTATTAGTCTTTAAAGGATATTTCATGTTTTTATGTAAAATTAAATTTGTGCTGAAAACAAAAGAATAGAAAATTTGATTTTTAAAGCGTGTTTGGTAAGGACCATTTTCAATTCTAGAGGAAAGCATGAAAAAAAGAGGAAAAAACAGAGATAAAGATGAAGTGTGTAAAGCTAAATGCGACGAGTTAAATTTGCAAAAACCTAAACCTCCAAACTAGAGGTATTGAGGGAGGGCAGCCATAATTTTTATATGAAATAATTTTTCTTTAACAAAAAAAGAAATTTTTGGAGGTAAAATTTTGTTCAGTGGCCACACCAGAGCAGATTATAGGACGTAAAATAACTCAAACTAGAGATACTGAGCTCCCCTTCTGGATGTCATAATTAATTTTTAACTGAAATAATTTTTCTTTAACAAAAAAATTGATTAAGTCCAATTACACGATTCTTGGAGGAAAAATTATGTACAATGGCCACACCAGCGAAGATTCCGAAATGGGGCATGCCTCAAACTAGAGGTACTGAGCTCCCCTTCCGGCATCCATAACTAATTTTTACTTGAAATTATTTTTCTTTAACAAAAAAAAAATATTTGGAAGGAGAATTTTGTACAGTAGCCACACCAGAAAAGATTCTTTCGGAAACCGCAACTACGTTTTACTTGGAATAATTTTTCTTTTATGTAAAAATTAAATTTTTATTTTCGTGGTTCCTTTTTAACCACCAGCTGCGTAATAAAAACATAAAAAAAAGGATTCAGATAAAGCTTGTTTCCAAATTAAACACAATTTGCTGATTGCAAAAACTGATTGTGTTTTGAAAACTCAAAGATTTTCTTTTCAAAAGTTTCCTAAATTTTGTGTGCTTTTTTTTAATTTGTTTCATTTTTATTTTAGGAAAAAATTTTCTTTATTTCATCTCACACAAATTATTTTTAATGACTTTTAGATGTGTGTTTGTATTTATTTAAGCTTTTAAAAAATGTTTTTTGTGCAAAATAAATTAAAAACTTTTGAAAAATGGGGACGAATTTTAGGGGCCCTTCATTAAGGCCCATACAACAATAGAATTTAAAATAATTTAAAAACAAAAAGACAAAAAGAAAGGGTGTGTAAAAAATTGTATTATTGTTTGGTTTTTATGTGGGAGAGCAACAACAGCAAGCCAGCAAAAAAGAAAATCTCAAACAAAAATTAGATTTTGTTTTGTATTACAAAAAAAAAAAAAAAAAAAAAAAAAAAAAAACCCAATTCCACCAAATGTCTTCCGGAATAAATAGTCGTGAAATTTTCGTGTTTTTGGATATTTTGATTTGGAATCAAACAAAGCGGAGAAATCGACAAAACAATGATAATAACAATAATAACAACAGCAGCAGCAACAACATAAGCAGAAACAGCAGCAGCAACAATTTAAATACAACAAACTTTAATAACAATTTAAGTGGGAATAGAAACAGTGCCAGCTTAAGCGGCAGCACACAAAGCGACATACAAACTACTAAGGGGTCGTCGTTGTTGTCATCAATATCAACTACGTCATCTACGTCATCATCATCAGCAGCATTAACGTCATCGACAACAACGTCTACGCCAGCTTTAACTTTATCATCCTCAATAGCTACTGCTGAACCCTCAATACAAGTAGTTGCAGAAGAGGCAGCACAAGCAGCAGCAGCACCAGCAACAACAACAACTGCTGCAGCTTTAACAAAAACAGTGAAAGTGATTAAGTGCAAAAATACTAATACAAACAAAACTATTACAAAATTAAATAGTAACAATAATTATAGCAACAATATAACAACAACAACAGAAAATAATAATAATAATAATAAAAACAAAAATAAAAATAAAAAAATTAACAAAAGCAATAAACTAACAAAAACAACAGCCACAGTAATAGAAACACCAACAACAACATCTAACAATTTGTTTAAAAATCAAATTGAAATTTTACACAAATTTAGCTGAAACTTTCTAAGCTTTTAAAATACAAAAAAAAAAAAAAAATAAAGAAAAAACTTAAGAAATTTTTTGGGAAATGAGTGACTGTAATGAATGATTCATGCGAACAAAGAAAGCAGCAGTTAAAGAAATTCAAAAACAAAAACAAAAAACCTGTACAAAAGATCTTTTAGTTTCTTTTTTTAAACTTTATGAAATTTCAGTTTAAAAATTTTAACTTTTTTTTTTTGAAACAGTGAACATACAGCTCAACATTATGTTGTTAACGTACCTCTCAAGACGAGAGGTTGGCAAGTAACGGACGAAAGCAAATACAGAGAGAGAAAGACAGGCTTGAATTTGAAATGTAAAACTTTAAACAAAAATACTGGTATTCAATCTTTCAATTTCTATTAAAAAAAAAATTAAATTCGGTTTTTATTTTGGTATTTAATTCTAATTCTTTATAAATTTTCTAAGGCGTATTAAACAACCAAACAAATTCCCTAATAAAAATAAATAATAAAAAATCAAGGCTTTAAAATTTATTAAATTATTTAATAAAAATAAATTTTAAGAAAATTCAAAAAATAAAACCAAAAGAATCAGAACAAGTGTCTTAATTACAAAAAAAAAAAAAAAAAAAAATAAAATTAAATTAAATTAATAAAAAAAATAATAATAATTAGTAAATACAACAACCCTAAATAAATCCAATTACAAAATTATATACAAAAAAAAAGAAGGAAAATCATTAAAATTTATAAAAAACAAAATAATTCAAACCAAATTTGTACCTATCACTTCATTTAATAAATAAAAATAAAACTAAAAATAAAATAACAACAACAAAATTAGCTAAAATAATAAAATTATATATACAACCTTTAAACAAAATAATAGAGGACTGTGATACTAGTATTTCACATCAAATTCAAGTTAAATTTATATTAAACAAAAATTAATAAAAAAAAAAACGCAACAATTTATAACCAACAAGTAACACAAATTGGCATTTAGTAATTAAAACAATAAAAAAAAATATATAAAATAAATAAAACACAAAAATTATTTTAAAGTCTCCTACTACTCCTCCTTCCCCTCAATAAAACCAAGTGCAATGTTAGCCCCAGACTTACAAGGGCCCTAAAATTTAAATTATAAAAATAGCAGAATTATTTAAAAAAGAAAAAAAAAAACATCAAATGTTTTTATATGCAGCAAAAAACAACAAATAATAATAAAATTAGCAATTTAGCATTTATTTATTTTATACAAAATAAAATCCCTTAAAAATAAATAAACAAAAAAAAAATACGATTTGTTAAAACAACTTTTTTACCCCCAACAAATAAAAACATTAATTTAAAACAACAATTATATATGCCTTAAAACAAAACACAACAACAAATATTGTGAATAATATTAGTGAAACAAATTTAAAAAAATCATTAAGCAAAAAAACATTTATTACAAATAAAATTTACTAAAATTAAGCAAAACCCTAGTTAATAACTAATTATTAACAACAACAACATTTAATAATAATAATAATAATATTAACAAAAAAGAAAAAGAAACTCAAACCTTTAATTTTTTTTATATATAATTTTTTTTAAATATTTTTTATTCGCAACAAGTTAAAAAATAAAAAAAAGGAAGAAAAAAACTTAAAGCAAAACAAAACAAATATAATGTATACGCAACGCATGTTTGATATGTGGAACAGCGTTACATCCAAACTGGAAGCACACGCCAACACACTGGGACAAAGTAATGTACAATCGCCCGGACAAAATAATTCAAGTGGATCAATTAAAGGTAACACAAAAAGAACCAAAAAAAAAAGTATGACAGAAAATAAATTTTTTTTCAACATAAAAAAACTAAAAATTTTATTAATTATCAAGGTTAAAATTATATTTTATAAAACAACCAGGGGGGAGGAAAGAACTTTCAATTCGAAAGTAAAATCTAAGAGAACTTTCGAAAATCTAGCAGAGTTGCATTAACAATTTTGAGAGTAATTTAAGAAATCTTAATTTTTTCTCGAATGTTCTACATAATTGGTTTTTTTTTTCTAATTGAAAATTGTCTTCGAAAGGCTATTCGATTCGAAAGCCAAATTTTGTTCCTGTACTCTCTGAATTTTGTAATTTTGGTAATTTTAATTTGCTGATTTTATAACAAAAGTGATCGACACTCAAAATTTTTAGTACGTTTCATATAAAATTTCGAGACAAATTGATCGCTTGGGTTATAAAAACAGCACATAAAAATATTAATTTTTTTCGCTTTTTTTTTTTTTTTTTTCAAATAAAAAATTCCCTTCGTGATGCATAATAACTCCGCGGCCTTGTACGCTTTAGAATTTTTTTTGCTTTTTTAACACTATAGAAATTTTTTGTTAAAAAGGTGGAAAACTAACTTTACTGACATATTGATGCTGAATTCGTTTCTACAAAAAGGTTATTGCACTTCTTGCCCTCTTTGCTTTTTTCTATAAAATTATATGCCCCTTTTTTATTTTATTGCTAAGAGACTGCTAGGAGAGCGTAAAATTAATAATAAAAAACTTTTTTTTTAATAAATGACAAAGTGCAACACCCATTTTCCAGCATCAAAACCTTGTTAAATTAAAAAACTTAAATTTAGTTAAACACGCCTTTTTTTGTTGAATCTTTCTATAAGAATATTACAATAAGTATCCAAATCTTAAATATAAAAAAGAAAAAATTTAAATAATTATTACCAATAATAAAAGAAATTTTCTACGTACATATAAATAAAAAAGTTAAATGTCTCTTCTCACTAGGCGCAGGGTATCACTTCTCTTAAGTCTCCCGTGTCCCTCGAACTATAACACGCCTTTAAAAAAAATTATCACAAATGATAGAAAACTGAATTCTAAGCAGAATATATTAAATAAATTTTTTAGGGGAAATTCGTATTTTTCGAGTTAAGGCCCTCCAAAGTTTAATACAAAATTTATAATTTTTCTTAAAAAAAAATTTTTTTTTTAATTCGGTCTTATTACGAGGGTCGCTGTCGTAGTTGAATTCATGTCAAGCCCATATAAAACATATGGTTGTTGTTGCCACATATCACTGTTTTCATCACGACAACGACACTCATAATTAGGCCTATTATCACAGGTGATAGAAAATTACATTCTAAGAAACAATTTAATACGATTTTACGTTACGAGTTAAGGGCCTCTGACACTTTTTTTTCAGACTTATACCACTTTCAAAAATAACATCTCATGTCAATAGCTTTCTTTAGCCCATTCCTCACCCACTGTGCCTGATTTAATTTTAAACCTTTTTAAATTTAAAATTAAATAGTTTTTATTTAAATAAATTACTTTTTGGTATATAAATTGAACCCTTCCCTATTGCTAAAGCCTCTTACTGTACTTTAGATTGAAATAAGTGCCAGTGAATACATGGAAGCTTTAAAAATAAACTGATAGAGAAATTATTATGACTTTCACTACTTTTATTTTGTGTTTTTATATCAGTTTTGTTGTGCTGTAACTAACAACAACAATAACAATAACTATAAAAGCGACTATAACCAAAATAACATTTAAAACAGACATTTAAATTTAAATATTTTAATTGTTGTGTGTGCGATCATAAACTACAGCAAAGTGTTTTCAAGAATTGAATTAAAAAAAAAAAAAAAATTGTTGGCATGTATGACGCTGAAGTTGGCACTACAAACAACCAAAATAAAAAATTTGCCAACGTTCGAAAAAAACAGCAATCAACCCAACAACCCTTAAAGTGTTTTTTCGTTTTCAACCACCAATACCATGAAAATGTAGCAACAGTAACAACCAACAATTATTAAAAATAAAAGTATTTATTTCAAATATTTTTGTTGTTGTTTGTAAGTGGATTACTTTTTTTTGTTTTTTTCGTTTGTTGCTTCCTATATTTCTGCTCGCACATAAACTTTTTTTTAACAATTCAAATATTTTTTTTCATAAAATTTATCTCGAGGAGTTTTAAATTGTTACTTAAGATTTTTAAAACCTTTAAAAACACTATTTTTTTTTTTTTTGATTTTTCGCTTTTTTATAACACGAATAGAAAATTAAAAAAAAAAAATAAATCAATTTTCAATACAAGTATTATTTTTGTTTTTATTTTGGACCAAAATATAAGAAAGATTATCAGGGGAGTAAAAAATATTCAGCAAGATTATTTTTAAAAACACATTTTGGTTAAAATAGCTATTTTATTAAGCTTGAGGTCTTATTTTATAAGTTTATTTTTATATCGATATTTTGCTCCAACTTGCGTAAAATTTAATTTGTAGAATTCGTTTCTATAAATTCGCCTCGCTCAAGACTACATTTCAATACTCGTTAGTTAATTTTTTTTTTTTTTGCTCTACTGGAAAGTTTTGTTAAATGCCTGACACGTATTTCTTTTTTAATAAAAAAAACGTGTATTAAAAAATTTACAAAAACAAAATGTGGAAGAAAATGTAATAAAAATTGTTGAAATGTGTAATCGTACACATTGTGCATGACATACAGTTATAGTTAACTAACAAACTAACTGGCCCGCCACCGGTTCCTTTACGCATTTGTTGCCAGCTTTTTGAATGCTAAAACGATGACGTGACGATGGTAACTGCGATTGAAATAAAAAGAGTCACACGTCTGCACCATCTCCGTTAATTTGGTGATAAAAGCTTAAACTTAAAGTAAAAAAAAAAACAGAAATACATTTTTATGCACACAAACTTACACACACATGCATAAAAGAGAAAGAAAAGAAATTACGAAAAATTTAACTGAAACTAACAGAAAACAAAAACAAAACGCTGTAGGTACACAAAAAATTTCACACACACACACACATTCAAAATAAAAATAAAAAACTCTTTTAAAAGAAAGGTAAAACAAAAGTAGTAACAAATAAATATAAAACAAACGCTTTTTATTGTAATGCAGAGATGGAAAATTAAAAATTTTCAAAACTTTTTTTTTAACAGACTAGAATAAAAAAGATAAAAAAAAAAAGCAAATGGAAGTCGTTTAACTTACTTTGATTGAATGATTGAGGGCAAGGATAATCCTAACCCTAAATTTTAATGCTGCCAGGTTCAAAACAGGTTGATGACTTTGCACTTGTGCTCTGGGCAACAGCCCTCTGAGCAAAAAACCACTTTGGATATAAGCATTTTTTTTAGGTTTGCCCGTTGTGTACAAATACCGTTCACCATACAAAAATAACAATTATCATGATGATTATGAGTCTCCCCCGCCAAATCATGGGTCTATCCGGGGGATAGTGTTTTTTCGTCATAAATAAAGCACCAACAATGAAAAAATTTTAGGGGTGAAGGTTTTTTTTTTTTTAATATCTATCCTGTAAACAAACAAGTAAAGTAAACTTAAGCTAAAATTGTTTCTGCTGTAAAGTTCAAACGGTATTTTCTACCTATAACTGTGATATATTAAGTGTTCACATTTTTGTGATTTTTATAAAAAACAGCAAATCAAATGTGATGTTGGTTTAGCTTTTTCTTGACTGTTATAGCTCGATAATAACCCAAATACACCAAAGGCGTTCATAATATTTTTCAAAAATTTTATAAAGTGGACAGTGTTATCACTAAAGCAAACAGTTAGCCGAAAATTATTAATTTTTTATTTTAAAAATGCTAAACCTGTGCATACCTGCTAAACACTCACTCACTCGCCAGTTTAAAAGCAAACAAAAATTAATAAAAAAAATTAAATTTAAAGTTAAAAATGCTGATGGCAAATCTAGCCAAACAAAGAAAAGAAGAAGAAAATTAAAACATATATATGTTTCATTATAAAGTAAAAATAGTATTAAAAATAATACAAAAACACTGCTTACTCGTAGGTATTCCTGCTTTTTTCATTTTTCTTTTTCGTTCGCACACTGACTTGAAAAATAATCAAAAAGAGAGTAACAGAAGAAAAATAAATTATGACAAATTTGGTTAAGCCACACAAAAAAATTAATTAAATTAAAAAAAAAAATTAAAAAATATTTTAATTATTAAAATAAATTAAAATATTGGGAAATAATCATAGTTACTGACCCTTATTGCAGTTGCCGAAATTGTAGCCGAAATTCGAGAACACCAATATAAAACATATGGGTAGCGTTGCCACATTTCTTTGCTTTCGTAATGACTTCGACAAGCATAATACGACAGATGAAACAGTAGGTTCTTACTTTTGTTCATAAACATTTTAAATTGTTTAAAAAAAAAATACCGACTTTATTGTGCCTATGTTTTCGGGCCGTTTATTGCAGTAAAAAGAAGAAGCAAAAGTAGAAGAAGAAAAAGAAACGGGAAATCTCTTCTTCAAAAAAATTTTTCTTTTAACAAAAAAAATTTTGTTAATTAATTTCATAAAATTTCCATTCACATTTTCCATTTGAGAGTAATTAACACTTGATATTTAATGTAAAGCACATTTATCACATTGAATACATAAATTTCGTTATATAGAGCGCCATTGTGCATTCAATATTGATAATATATTTTTCTCAATGCTTAATTTTGTGGCTTTACCGTTTAAATAAACGAGTCGAACAAACATTTTGTATAAAAAAACGCACTCACTCTTATAATTTATAAAGCACACGCATAAGCTCGCACACAAGTACACGTCAGCATAAACGCACGCACTTACTTATACTCATACTCACACCCAAGTTTACTCGCAGAAAAATAAAAAAAAAAACCTACTTGCTTGCATACACTTTGCTCCCCAAAAACACACATTCAATAAAACCAAACAAAATGACAGAAAAACAACAATAACATCAAAATAAAAGAAGGGGGGAAACAGAGGGTGTGAGAGAACAAACAAATGAATGGAAATCTTTTTTTTTAAGAAAAAAGTTATGAGGGTTTTAAAACTATGGCGACAGCAAATAAAGCACACACGCATAAACAAACTTCAAACTGTGCTGTGCACTCAACAACTCACATTCACTTTTAATTATGAAATTTAAAAAAAATTCAAACAGTACGAGCAACACAACTTTAAATACTTAAATTTAGAGCAGAATTTTATCAAAGCGCTATCATTGAGTTTCTTTATCTATTTTTTATTTCAAAGATGAAAATTTTACAAGTTTAGTCAAAATTCAAAACTCTCTAAAATTTGTCTAAATTGATATTAAGCGTTTATGTAAGGCGAATCTATATAAGCTGATTGATCTCAAATTGTCAAAATTTTTTAAGAAAATTTTTCTCTTCTAGTGCATAAAATTTTTATAATTTTAATTTATGGGTGCTGGATTTATGATTCTAAAAATGTTATTTTGTAAAGCAAACTATATAATTTTTGGCATTCAAATTCTAAATTTTAATAAAGCAATTATGTTCACACAAACATATTTTATGAAATGAGTGGATAAATTCAGCCTGAACGACTATAAATTTTGTCCGGACAAAATTTATTGTTCCTTCCAAATTTTTTTATCCGGACAAAAATATTTTTTTTTTTTTTTTTTTTTTTTTCAAATAATTTAACGTTAGTTTTATAGGGATAGAGAGAGATAACGTATAACTTTTAACTTGACTTCTCAGTTAAATTTGTAGTATTTGAATAGACAAATTTCTATATTAGCTTTGCAAGATATAATTAATATCAAATAAAAATAAAGAAGAAAATGTTGTAGATGAAATTTTGATGACAAAAAAATTCATAACAGAAAAAAAAAAATTATATCAAATATTGAGCGGATATAACATTGAAATCTCAAACAATTGTTCCGAAAATGATTTTTGTCTATACAAATTTATTATTCTTACAAATTTGTTTTTATATTCTCTTTAAAACTAAGTCCAAAAAAATATTCGTTGTAGCCTTATTCACACTGTAATTCATATGGCAAATTTGTTTGCTGAACAAATTTTTTAATATTATTTTTTCTTTTTTTGGTGAAACGTATAGCAGAAAACTGTTAGTAAAAGAAATCTTGTCAAAAATGACAAGGTTTTTTTTATGAAAACTTTACTGACTAGTTCCGCCAAATTTTTTTTCATACATAGTACATATACTTATTGTTCGCTCTCTTTATATGTGAAAGACTTGAAATTTTAGCGAACAAAATTTTTTTTGAAATTTTTTTTAATTTTTTGTTAAATAAAGAATTTTATTTTTGCTAAAATTAAACTCCTCAAAACATTTAATTTCATTAATCATTTTATAGTTTTTGCTTTCAAACAGTAGCTGTGCTGTTATGCCTGAAACATTTGTTTAGCATTTTGTTTAACAAGACACGATTTTCTATAGGATTTGCTTGTTGACAGTTTGGGCATTTATTTTCGCCTCCATATGCCAGTCAGCATACATTTTTGTCATATTTTATGGCAGCATTATCATTCTTAATCTGCTCTCATTTAGTTGCTCATTATTAAAATATGATTAAAATTGATTGAAAAAAAGAGAAGGCGGGCAGAGAACACAAAATAAAAAGTTTAAAATGAATTTGTTTTTTTTTTTGATTTTTCGAAATCTCACATGCACAAGCAACAAACCAGACCCAAACAAATGAAATTTTGTACGAATTTATTTTTTAAAAGAGCAGCCAACGGAGGGAGCATTTATAAAGAACATCGAGAAAGAAAGAATAAGAAGCAAACCAGCAGCTGCTGCTGACTCTGGCGTTTACGTTGCGCCCAAAACAACGTTGGCGTAATAAATGCGATGGGTTGAATGACCGCCGAAAAAAGTATAAAATTATTTTCCTTTTTTGTTTTTTGTTGTGGATTTTTTTTAGAATTTTACTAGTGTTGACGAAGACTACTGCCAGTAAAAGAAATAAATACAATACAATACAACAACAACAGCAGCAGATAATATAAAATAATAAAAAGAAAGAATTAATTCTATACACTGGGTGTATGTGTGCGTGTGTGAGGATATGGGCAAGAGAGTGCGTATTTATTTGTAAATGAGTAATAAAAATTAATGTTTGATTGCTTTGCACTTCGATTCTAGATGCTTTTTTTTCAAATTTAATTGTATCATTATAATTGTTGTTGTTTTAAGATTAGCTCCCAGTTCTTTTATTTTAAATTTAATTCTAATATTGTTTTTTTATTTTTTTTTTAATTCTTGCAGCCTGCCACTTCTTTAACGTGCCTTCATTAGGCGTTTTCCTTCTTTTTCTATTTAAATTTTTGAATTAAATTTGGCAAATGCAATGCAAAATTCAGCTGGGAATAAATCGAATTCTTTTAGCTAAATATGAAAATTTTTTTCTTAAAACTACAAAAGCACAACGTTTGCTTAGGCGGCGGCGGTGGCGGCGGAAATTGTAAATTTGTGCTAAAATTAAAAATTAATCAAAAAATAAAATTCTAATTTTGTGCCAGACGAGTATGAGACCCTAAATATGTAATAATAAAATATATATTAGCCGTTATTTCTCAAAACTGTATAAGTCCACTTAAAAAAAGAAAACAAAAAAAATATCAAAGATAATTTTAGTAGAAAATAAAAATTTTTTTTTGATACGAACAAAATTGTTGTCCGTATAAAATAATTTTTTTTTATCTAGTTAGAGCTTTACTTATAAAAAAAAAAAAAATATTGTGTGGAAAAAATATTTTTCTAGAACGAGTAGATGAATTCAGTGTAAAAGCTTATTTTTCTTCATATGAGTTAATGAATTTAGTCTTTTTAAAAAAGGCTTTAAAGCTTATGCCGAACAAAATTTTTGTCCGTAAAGGGCACTAGGTATAAAAAAATATTGTGCGGACAAAAATATTTTTTTTCCAAATGACTGTGCGTTAAAACTTCATATGAGTTAATGGATTTAGTCTTTTTTTAAGTCTTTTTAAAAAAGGCTTTAAAACTGTGAATACTTAGTAAGAAAAATATTCACCCTTTTGTGTGGAACAAAATTTTTGTCAGCACAAAAATAATTTTTTTATGTAGTTAGAGCTTTTTTTTTGTAAGAGACTCTTCAACCTATTTATAAAAAAATATATTGTGCGGACAAAAATTTTGTTTTCTAGAACGAGTGGGTGAATTCAGTGTAAAAGCTTATTTCTTATGAGTTAATGGATTTAGTCTTTTTTAAAACCGTAAACACTTAGTAAGAATAAAACCCTCTTCTTCCGGACAAAATTTTTGTCCGCACAAAAGTATTTTTTTTAGAGCTTTTTTTGTAAGAAACACTTCAACTTGCTTATAAAAAAAAAATTGCGCGAACAAAAATTTTTTTTCTGTAGAACATTCAGTGTGTAATTTACGGATTAAAAGTTTTTTTTAAGACATTAAATTTATGAATTTTTATTAAGAAAAGTAAGACTGAATTCTTATTCTTGTTTCGAACATAATTCATTTTTGTAGTTTTTATTTTCTCTTTGTAAGAGACGATTTAAGCTTTTTAACAAGAAATCATCTGTTTAATAATCTGCCTGAAGAATTCCCTAGTAACTTAAATATCAGCCACAAGTTGTTATCTGCCAAATGTTCTCATAACTTCAATCGACAAAATGTATGCATTTTTGCAATATGTTAAATTTTACTAGCCATGAAGTACAAAAACCGAATTTAATACAAAATCTAGTTTTTTCCTCCATAAAACTATATTTTGTCAATACATGTCATTCATGCTTTAAAGAATATTTTGATGTTTAAATGCGTTCTTGATTTATTGATTTTTTTTTTTTATTATTTTATTTTAATTAACATTTGTTAAAACATAAAAATAAAAATAGGATTTCTTGTTCATTATTTATAAATGTAGTATTTCGTTTTATGTTTTCTTTTTTTTTTTCAAATATTTTTTTTGTCTTGTAATTCCACAAATTAGAAACATGTTTAGAGTCATGTACTCTAAAGCAATGGAGGACTGGCATGATAGTATCTACGAGAATATTAAACAACAATTTAAACAAATCATTTGATTGTTGTTGTTACTGTTGCTGTTGTTAATTTACGTATTATTTTGTGCGTAGCAGAAAATCTGGCAAATGTCCATCATAAAAAGCAACAAATCGTTAATAATAAAAACCCACAAAACACTTACTCTGGGTACATACATTAATGTACTCGTGCATGCACATACATAAGCACTTATGCACAAGCACACAAAAGCATTCATAACAGCCAGATAGATAAAATGCAGTTTTCATACGCACTGTAAAAGTAACAGCGTTTAGAGGAGTGTTTGCTTATGTATGTGCTTGTTTGTGTGTGTGTGGCGAGGTTAAAAAGGTTAAACAAATTTAAGTGTCCACATTTTCTATTCTTGTAATAATAAACAACCACACACAAGCAATCTATTGCCATATTATGCGCGCAAATTTACTAGTTTCCAAGTTTTCTTCTAAGAAATTAAAAAAATTCCTTTTTTGTATTAAAAAAAAAAAGAAGAAAATAATTTAATGCAAAAAGCATTAAAGTCTCTAATACTCATTAGCATGAAAACATAAACATTAAAAGGGAATGCTGAAGAGCAGCAAGAGGTTTGCGGGGATTGCGAAATAGTTTCTCAGCTGCTTAACCCCGCAACTCTTCTCTGACAATATCTTTTGCAGACTCATTGTATGTAGCACGAAATCTTCCACAATATTTAATTTTGTTTAGTGGCGTCTAGTTTATTGAAGCAACAACAACAGCAAAAAGTTTACTTATTCCACTAGAATGAAATTTATTTAAATGAAGAAAAGCCCAGTGTTGGAATTAGAGATAACACCGTGACCAAATTTTCCATTACGCTGAAGATTCATAAATTTTGCTGAAGCTCTTCTTATTAGGGCATCAAGATTTAAGAAAATAGTCATGGATAAGAAAAATAAAAATATTTACATAGGCCACAGACATTAATTTAATTGAAAAATATTTTTTAGTCAAAAAAAAAAAAAAAAAAAAACTGTTGCCAAAACTTCATTTAGTTTTTTCTTAAAATTCTTTCTGGTTTTCACCATACATCTACGGCCTTATTCTGCAAGTCGTTTTCGTACTCAAATTTGCAACAAGCCATACAAACGTTGCCATATTTACTGATTTCGTCATAATCAGACTTATCGATAGTTAAACTTAAGATTTTGTAAGTCAAATATCAAGCTTTTTATGGGACCCTAAATTAAAAATATTGATAAGTAAACTAACTATTTACCCAAAATTTTGTTCTAAAAACCGGTTTTTTGCCCTCAAAATCTTTACTTAAACTATTGCAAATTGTAATAAGAAGAGCATTACTTGAAAAGAGTTTGCTCTATTTGATTAAAAAGAAAATCCGAAATTCCGCTTTTAATTTTCCTTTAAGTTGTAGCTACATTTTTTTTTTAACTATTCTGTAGTAGAATTGTAACAAAAACGGATTAAAGACAAAATTTAGATAAAAATGCGCTTAGTGTAATTGAAAAATTAAAATGCTTATAAAAACATTAAAATCATAGAGGCAAATTCATGAAAAACATTTTTGTTTAATACGGGGGTGGGGAGGCTTATAAAAAAATTCCCTTATAAAAGAAAAAAATAAAGCCAATAGAATTTTAAGTTGTTTTTTTTTTAATAATTTATTAACTAAAAATCAAATCTGTAAGTCAGTAACTTTTTTGTGTGAGTGTTGCAACTAATTTTTACACACGTGTGTCTGCCGACTGTCAATCTTAGCCCCATTAATTGGCTTCTAAATTAAAGTTTTCTTTAAATAAATTTTCATTATTATTTAAAAATACTTTATGGGTCCATAAATTTTTATGCATAAAATAACTGAGTGACATATTTATAGTTTTTGTGATATTTTGGTATTTAGCATACAACCTAATATTCCCTTTTCACTTTAAAACCCCCCCCAAAATATTGTCTTTAAATAGTCTTTTTTTGTTGTTGTTTTGAGTTGAAACTCATTTAAATGAAATTAAAAAAAATATCTTCCTCCAAACAATTTCCTCTTAATTCTCTAATAGAAAAAAAAACAAAAAACTAACACACATAAAACCAACAACAATAAGAAAGCAGTAAAAAAAGAAACAAAGTACACAAATAAAAAAAAAAAAAATTTACAAAAATTGCCATGTCTGAACGGAATGCATTTTTCTAGCGTTTCATTATTAGCTTGTGTTGTTTGTGCAGTTTTTTTTCATTTTTTGTTCTCTGCTTCTTCTGTATGGAATTACTGTTTTTAAACGACTCGAAAATGTTCGCCTTCGTTTGGTTTTTTTTTTTTTTGCAAAATGTGCATGGAACAGAGTACGAAGAGTATGAAACAAAACAAAAAAATGCATGCTTCGAGCATCAGGCAAACAAGTCAGCAAATGAAAAATATTAAAAAAAAAAAAAAACACCAACAACAACAGCAACAGCAACATGCACATCTAAATCTACTTGTTTGTTTGTATTTATAAAAAGACTACATGTTTGCATGGTTATAAATAAGTATAAGTGGGTATGTGTATGTGTATGTGTGTGTGGCTTGTTTTTTTTTAAATTTGTATATGTGTCGTTGTAAATTTGTTAGAGCCAACTAATGAAAAAGTAGGACAAAGTTGAACAGACGAGCCAAGGACGGATACTAGATAGAAAACAGCAAAAAAAAAAAAAATATATAAAATAAAACAGCAACAACAACGTTAAAAATGGAAATACACACACTTACAAACATATACTTTGTTGCGGCTGCTTTTTTATTTATTTGTTTTTGTCGTATAGCTGCATCGCTTTGTAATGGGTGTGTAGTGTATTTTTGCTTGTTTGTATGTATGTATGTATGTATGTATATAAGGCGGCTAATCATATTTTTTTGTTGCTAGAATGTGTGTGTGTGTGTATGTTGCACTTAGATGTTGTTGATGTTACTTTATTTATTTGCAAAATGCGTCTGTACTCTATATATGTGTGTGTGTGTGTGTGTGTGTGTGTGTGTGTGTGTGTGTGTGTGTGTGTGTGTGTGTGTGTGTGTGTGTGCGTGTATGTTTTTGTCTATATTTACATTTAAAAGTTAATTTTAAACACACAAAAAAAAAAAAAATTTTAAACTTTTTATCTATTCGTTGGTGTGTTTAAGTAATTTTTGAATGTTTTTCATTTATTGAAAAACTTGGCATTTTTAACGTGCATTTAAATTACACACTAGCTGCTGCTGTTGTTGTTGTTGTATCTACTTAAAGCTTTTTTTGTAGAATTTCCACAATTTTCAATTAAAATAAAAGTTATTATCGACAACAAGAGCATTAACTATGGCAAAATACAACCCTGAAATTTATTGAGTGGAGTTACAAGAGCCCCTGCAAGTAAACAGAATTTAAAATAAAATTTTCATTAAAAAACAGGATTCACCCAATATTATTATAATATTTTTTTTTTGGACGTAGATTGAACTCTCTTGTGTGAGAAATTTACGGTTTTATATCACAGCAACTTAAAACTGTTTCCATGGCATTTTGGAGCTTTGATTGTGTAAACTTGCATTAGGAAAGATAATTGAGGGTCTAAATCACCGCATTCGATATCGAATCAAAACTATTAATTTTCGTGTTTTTGAATCAAAAAGTTTTTATATTTCGATACGAGCTCCTCGTATCAAATGCGGTGATTTGGGCCCAGGTTACATGGTATGCAGGTTAGGTTAAGTTGCATAGAGCGCCCCAATAAGAAAAATAGATGGGAGCTCACTTGGGTCCTCTGATGTGACCCCTTTATGATATCTGTTTAAGAGAAAAGTGAAAGGAAAGAGGTAGATAGAAGATAGTGAGAAAAGAAGGAACTATATTGTATGCCGATCCATATATTTGAAGCCCTGCAGGTATGTAGCTTTCCGCGAGCTAGAGCTGGCGCTGCTCCTCCAGGGCAGGGCAATGCCAGAGAAGGTGTTCTTACACAGTATGCAGCTATAAAATATATGTACGTTGTGGGTACAAAAATTTTGTTCGGAACAAGCTAAAGGTCCGTATGTTCTGAGAAGCCCCAGCTTTCCTTAAGGTACTGACTCACTATCCAACTTAGTCGTAGGATCTGTCTAAAAACCCATGTGTGCTAAAAAAGTATGATAGTGTGTATTGAAGCAGCAGACTTTTTGACAGGTCTGTGCGATTTTTTAATGTTATGAAAATTCTCATAAAATAAATTTTATCTGTGCGATCAGAGTTGCATTTTCTATGTTCAAGGAAGAATAATAGCAACAATACCAAACTTGTGTTTTGTTTATACAAATATTTAAGTTAATTTTCATTGTACATACTTGTAAAAAAGATATTTTGCGGCAAGGAGGAAAATGAATACTTTTAAAAGTATTAAGATGAGTAAACATATGTTTTTGTATCTTTTTTTTGTATAATAGTGTGGCATAAAGTTCGCCATTTTAAAGCGATTTCTTCAAGTAGGACAAAATTCTGTCACACATTATTTTGACATAATCGTACGAAAGTTAGTCGGTACCTTTAAAGGAACACTGACAGAAACTGAATGACGAACGATTTAATTAAAAGCCGCTACTCGCACACTTTTACAGCTCTGTCTGACTAATAAGCGTTCGTCAAGAAACAAAAACTTTATTGGGAAAAACAAGTTTTTTAATACTTTATACAGACATTATCTTTAAATTTTTTTTCGTTAAAATTTCCACCAATTGCAGCCAACAGCAACAAATTTAATTTTTTTTTTGTTTTACTTTAATTCTTGTTTTTTTTTTGTGAGCTACTGCCTGTTGTTGTTCTTGTCATTTTTTTTTCTTTTTTTTGCTGCCACAATATTCGTGTTAAGTTGTGCGAATGCATTAGAGTCTTTTTATATTTTTAAGTTGTGCTTTGGTGCTGTGCTGCATGTGTATGTATGAGAGTGAGTTCATACCTTAAGCATGTGTACGTTGGTGCATTTAAGCACAGAAAAAAACAATAAAACTTTAGCAGGCAACAACTATTTATCAAATCGCACCTCGAACTTGCAAAGCTCCTCTATGATTCTTGGTAATTTGATTTTTTTTTTTTCATTTTCGTGAATTGTTAAATTTAAAATTTTGATTTTAAGTTTGTGTTAGAAGACAATATTGGAAAATGAAACATAAAAAAACAATTTTGTTTAATGTGTTGGAAAAGCAAACAAAAAAAAAAAAATAGTCAAACTTACTGAATTGCTTAATGCACACATAGAAACAAAAACATGGTTGAATACTTTTAAAGTCGTTGTCTTTGAACCGCTTGTCATTGATGGCAAATGTATGGCGGTTTGTTAGGTTTTGTTGTTGTTATTGTTTTGTTTTTGGTTTTAAATGCATTTTTGCCACCACACAAACCACGATCATTCAACAAATACTATCACAGAAACACACACATACACATATTCGCACTTTGTAAGCACTTTTTTCAGATTTGCTTAGTTAGTCGTGTGTGCACACACACACACACACCCAAACACTTGTAATTCTTGCATTATTATGAAATTTAGTTTTCTTGCGCAATCTCTTGCTATTAAACAACTAAAATAAACCTTGTATCAGTTGGCGGGATGTTTTAAGCGATCAAGATTAACCATTTTTTGTATTTTTCGTTGGTTAAATACTCGTACGTTGATTATTATTTTAAATTTGTTTTGATTTTTTTGTTTCTTTGTTATTTTATTTTGGCAAATATGGAAACTTTGCTCAATTTAAATACAGGTGAATAGAAAATTTTTTTAAAAAATTGTTAAAAAAAATTATATGCGGGTGACAGTTAAAAAGTTAAAGTTTATTACGAATTTATCAATTTTGTCTTGCAATTGTGGTGATGTCCTTGAATATTTCAAAATTTCCTTTTTTATTTTTAAGTGAAAAACAAAGTAAATTAATAACAAATCAGGACACAACACAATAAAATGAATTAATTCATTTTAAGTACAGCCCAGCTGTTGGCAAAATTCTTAAATATTCAGTAGCCAGTGAAAAATTTGCAAAAGCATTAGAAGAAAACAAAGTAACATATCACTTGACCAGCTCCAAAGGCTTACAGACCTACAAATGTAGCTCTAGTGTAAATTGAGAGCAATAGCTTATTAATTGTGTCATTAATCTAATGAAAAATTCATTGTTTTTTCATCAATGACAGGTTTCTCCTTGTACTAATGAATGAACGGAAATATTTGTTCTTTTTATTTAAAAAAAAAAATTCATTAAATCAATGAAATGTTCATACGTTTAATGAAATAAATTCATTAAATCTCTGAATATTTATTCATTTAGTAATATATTTCAAAAATTATGTGAATTAATAAAATTTTTCAAAAAAATTATTTCATTGAATTAATAAAATATTTCATGAGTAAAATATTTCTTTAATTTAATGAAATATATAAATAATTCAATGACATAATTCATTAATTCAATGAAATATTTCATTTATTTAATGAAAGAAGTAATAATAAAATATTTCATTTATTTAATGAAAAATTTAATTGAAATAATTAAAATATTTAATTAAATTATTCTGACTTCTTCAATTTTTGATTAATGAAATAATTAAAAATAATTTCATTAATTCAATTAAATTTTTCATTTATGTAATTCAATGCAATAATTTCATTATCTCTATGAAATAATTCCATTATCTATATGCAAGAGTTTCATTATTTTTATGAAATAGTTTCATTATTTCAATGAAATATTTCATTTATTTAATTAAATAACTTCACTAATTCAATGCTATATTTCATTCGTTTAATTAAAGAAGTAATAATGAAATATTTCATTTAATTAATGAAATTATTTCATTAAATAAAAGAAAATTTCCTTTGAATTAATGAAATTTTTATTCGTGCTTCTTTCATTAATTAATAAAATGATTAAAAATAATTTAATTAAATATTTTCATTAATTCAATTAAATTTTGCATTTATGTAATTCAATGCAATAATTTCATTCACTTTCCTCTTATTATAAACAAAATTTCTCCCTTTTTTAACATGACAAGTTATCTGATTTAGGGAAATTTCTTCCAAAAACCAAAATTCTCCCAGGGAAAAAAATTATTGAGAACATGATTATTTCAATGAATAATTTCATTATTTTAATAAATAATAATTTAATGAAAATTTTATTAATTCGATTAAATAATTTCATATTTCATTTATTTAATGAAAAAAAATTCATTAATTCAAGGAAAGGAAAATTCTGCGGAAAGAAATATCTTATTATTTTAAAATGTTTTATTTAATTGTGAATTAAAAAGTTGCTGCTGGTGTTAACGAAAAAAAACTTGAATTTTTTAACATAAAAATTTATTTTCAATAAAAAAAATTAAATTATTTTCGAAAAATTAAACAAATTAAGCTAAAACACATTTTATTTTTGCGAAATGTTGTAATTTTTCTTACATTTTCTGCTTTCCGTGAAAACCATTAAGATTAAGAAATTTTTTTTAGTATAAAAAATTCTTTCCTCACATTTAAGCCACGGAATGAATAAGTAGACTCAGTATTTCATTAGTACCCATAATAGTTCATTGAATCTTCATTGAATCCACAACTAATTTTAATGAAATCTTTGCATGGGATTTTTGCAAAAAATTTCTTTCAGTGTGGGACTAATGGCTTCTGAGTTATTTGACAAATAGTGAGATGGAAATTTAATCTAAACGCCCATGATTACAGAAAGAGGGAAAAAGTTGAGACTTTCAAAACAGTAAAAAATCAAAATTTTCAATACCAAAAGCCCTCTCCTCCTAGTCAAAGATTATAATTGTAATTACGCCCGACTTATAATTTTTAAGGAACATTTTAAGCAACAGTTTTGTAAGTAAACAGATAAATATGTACTCTATATGTAACAGTTTATTTGTTTTAGTTAAGGCAGTTAGACTTGGTATTGCAAGTGTATTGGAAACGTTCCCACTTTTTTGTTAAAATTTTCTCTCGACAAAACCTTGGAATGCACTCATTATATTTCTGAAGTTGGCTAAATGGCAAAAAAAAAACTTTGTTGCAATTTAATTTAGGACATTAAAATGTGTGCAAGAAGTTGTTACTAAACACAGGTTAGGCTTCTTCAGTACACTGAGAAAAGCACTTCGGTTGTGGTAACTGATAACACGATTAGCACAACTGAATTTTTGACTGATGAGAAAGTCAGTTCTCACAACTGAAGTTTTTTTTGTGTGTAGATTTTTTTTAATCATTAAATTGTGTTCAAAATTTAAATTAGTTTAGAAACTGATAACCATCCATTATTTTACTTATTTAACCTATTGATTTTCATAAGCTATAATAAAGTTTTCTTAAATATTTCCCCAGTCAAATTCTCAAGAATGACATGACCATTTTTTTTCGAATTCAATGAAAAGTATTAAGTCGGTACTAATAAGCAAAAATCGCTTAAAGCATTTACTTGTTGTAGAAAAATATCTCTTTAACTTTAATAATGCGTTTCAGGGATGGTGGCGTAATATATTCCACCATAAAGTAGATGGTAGTGAGAATACTACCATCGAAATAATTAAAAATAATTTATAAAATTGTAGTCTTCTAAAATAACTTAATAAGACATAATCGGATTTTCCTTAAAGCCACTGAAATATGCTTTAGCGAAAAAGGAAACAGATACTTATTAACAGAGAGTGCAAATTGCATATAAAAAAATTTATTAAAAAAAAAATTTTTTTTTTGCCTTTTTTGCTTTAGCTGGCTGAGAAAACTTTAAGAACGAAATAAGATAAGATAAGACAAATATTAGATGGAACACATTCTAATACACACTTTAGTAAAATAACATGCAACATGCAACAAACAAGCTCATTAACAACAGCCGCAAAATGACAATGTGCCGTTAAATGCAAGAGTACTGCAAAGTTGTTGCAGTTTAATATGGCAGAAAATTACAAAAAAAAAAAAATCACATTCAACAAATTCAGGCAATTTAAGAGCGTAGCAAGGGAATAGCAAGAGAAAAGAAAAAATTATTGAGTTTACTGTTTATGCAGCAAAAGAGAAATAAAATTACAGGTACAACTCATTCTCATTTCAAATTAATCCCGAACCAAAAAAAAAAACAAAGAGGTGTAGAAATAAAAAAATTTACAACAGGGATGATAAATCAAATTTATTTTGTTTTAAATCTAAAAAAAAAAAACGTAAATGAGTCCATATTAAATTGGAGGCAAGCGGAGCGTTTTTAGCGCCTTCCCCAAATAAGACCTCTGGCGGTGTGTATTCTCTGCAGTAGTGTTAATTATTTTGTTTAATAAAACCCACTATAGACCAACAAAAAATAGAGCTAAAAACGCTAAATTTGAAAAAAAAAATAGCTAAAATGTCATTGCTGGTAAAAATAACACTTGTTTTGCAGCCAACTTCACCGCAAAATTTGATTTTATAATTGCTTAGCGTTGCCGCCATGCTATTTCGCTATGCTTCATACATTTCGTATGGCTACGCGAATTTTTGACAAATAAAAAATACTTGCCTTGGAAATTTAGGTAAAAGTGTTACAGCCACAGCAAAATCATAATTTTAGCTTTTTGAATTAATTTTACTGTTAAGCAATAAATTGCTGAGAATCATATAAATTTCATATTTCTTTTAGAAATATCAATAAAATTCAATATAATAGAAATTAAAATAAAAAAAGGTTAGTATTTTGCTAATTGTAATATATTTTAAATTATTTTCAAGTTTCTACTACAAATTACTACAAGAAAGTTTATTTATATAAAAAAAACTTTTCCATCCCTGCTGTAAAATAAATTTATTATAAGAAACTGTTAAAATAAATCAATAAAAAATTCAAGAATTAAGAGAAAATGTAAGCAGCTGTAGCTGCAGCATGCACTCAGCCAGTAGCAGCAGCGGCAGCAAGAAACAAAACAAAAAAGAAAAACACAATCAGCGGTGTTAGTGCGCTTCATTATATTTCTCTGCTGCATTTGACTTGCATACATACGAGAGTTTTTAAATGATTGTTTTGCTCACTTTTCATATTCTTCTTTTTGTTTTGTTTTATTTTTGTTATTGTATTTGAGTTGTTGGTTGCTCGCTTGGTGCAATGACCCCACTTCGCGTTGACCCACTTACGATGTTGTTTTTGTGATTATAAACGAAGTGTTGCTGATGAATCGTTAGTGTGCTCACTCATTGCTGCAGTTTTTTTTTTGTGTTTTTGTTGTTTTCTTCTTTTACTACTTAATACGCTGGTATTAGTTATGCAGTTATTATTGTTGCTGTAAAACTTGCTTGTGCAATCACCATGTTTTCATTATTTTTTTTTTTTTTTGCACAGTGTGATAGAACTCTGAAAATCTTAATTTTTTAGCAGTAATGCCTTCCTTGTTTCTTACACTTTCCTCCTTTAAAGACAACTTGTCATCAATGTTAGTGTACGTGAGAGTGTTTTTTTTTGTGAGTGCATTTTTTTTTGTGAGTGCATTTTTATAAATATTAATTTTGTATGGGGAGGCTGATACATACGAGTACATACACATTATACCCTCTGCTTGCATACTCGTATACACGTGTGAGTATGTGTGTGTTGCTATGAAAAACAAGTAGGAATATTCTTAATGTTTATTATTTTCTTCAAAGCGCACTTATACGTCCGTCCGTTTGACAGTTTTTTTTTAATGCATTGGATTTGTTCTTTTTTTTCTTTTTCTTGTCAAATCTGTTATTATTTTTATTTAATAGCGATCGGTAACACATGCACAGTGGGACAGAATAACTAATTTTTTTTTAATGTAGATGAATAAGAAAAAATTAAATTGAACCTTTTTTTATGGCTTTTTATTTTTAATTTAAATGGGTAAAACATAATTTTTAATCTTTTAGAACTTTATTTTTTATTTTTGGGTTTTTAAAACTCGTGTTTTTTTTTAAATATAAAAAAGCCTGTCAACTCTTGACTTTCATGTTAATTTATTGTAAGTAATGATCTCTGATTTTGATTTAGACTAGATTCAGTTAAGACACGTTAGGTTGAAAATGGTACTCTAATAAGAAAAACAGCAGCAGGCTCGCTTGGACCTTCTGATACGTAAAGAAATATAGCGATAGAAAGAAGTCAAAGTAGAGAAACAGTATTAGAAGAAAATGAGTCCACCCACTGAATAAATTGCTACTTCAAATTAAGTCAGATAGCATTGCAACCCCTACATTGGGTAGGGCAGTAAGACTCTTCAGCAGCGTTGCCAGGAGCTAGAAAAAATAAGCTAAATTTGGCTTAAAAAAGGCTAGACAAATCTAAATCACTAAAAAAAAAAAAAAAAAAAAAAAAAAAAAAAAAAAAAAAAAAAAAAAAAAAAAAAAAAAAAAAAAAAAAAAAAAAAAAAAAAAAAAAAAAAAAACACTACCGTTTTGAACATGAATTCCTTTTTGGTCATAACTTGCTGTTTTTTTGAAAAAATTATAAATATTTTTTTCGCACTATCCGCAAAAAAAAAGCTATTTTGAAAATGAAAAAAGGCTAGGAAAAAAGCTTGAGGCTAAATCATAAATTTCAAGGCTAAATGCGAGAAAAAAGGCAACGCTCATGATGGTTCTCCAGTACCGGTCAAAAGCAAGGAAGGTGTTTCACATTTACCTCCTCCTCCTCCTTCTGCCCCTCCTGTAGTACAAGTTTCAATAACTTTTTACTATGCGAATTTTCGAAATATGCAGTACCGATAGTGAGATTCTGTAAATTATTTACATCGATGGTACACCTCTGTTTTTTCTATTCAATTAAGCTATTTTGATATGGCAATGCTGTGAACACAGTCTTAAAACAACGAAAATCACAAAGAATAGAAAAAAATAAATGATTTTGTGTTGTGAACGAATTTGATAAAATATCGTTATACATACTTGTTTTTTCGACACGAATCGAAATCGCATTACTAGTGGACAACTTCTGCAGTAAAAACTTTTAAAAAGCCTATTCTACTCACTATGACCCGTTATTGCTGCCTCGGCAAATCCCTACTGCAATTTCTATGCAGTATAAACTCGATTAAGAATGATTGAAATACAAGAGTACGCCATGTGCACGATTTCCCGTTAGATAATGTAGATTTTCTCTCTCTCTCTCTTAAGAACACATTGTGTGATGTCATTTGTGATACAGGCTCAGAAAATAAAAATTTTATATGCGGTATTTTTATCATTATTGGGCCAGATTATCTGTGGCTTAGACTAACTAACTTCATGGCTGCATTAAATTTTTTCTTAATTTTAAATTACAAGTCCCCCTCTCCACACCAATCACCACCATCTTTTGTAAATTTGTTTTTTTTTTTAAGTAAAATAATTAAAAGCCCAACAAAAAAAAACAACAACAGCGATTATAACAGCAAAATCCAACGGTAACGTAAAAGACCTGCTGCCTGCATAGAATTGCAATCAACAACCACAGAAACAACAACACAAAAGCCATTATTTAACTTTTCTTCAAGCTGTGTGTGCTGCGTGCCGTTCTGTACTTCTGTACGTGTAGAAAAACAAACAAACAAAAAAAAGTATAAATGTGCGTATTTTTGTGTGTGTTGGTAAATTTTAAAGCATTTTTGCCAGCAACACAGTTTGTATGAATTGTTTTGCATTAAGTCAATATGTGGTGGATATTTGCTGCTGCTGCTATTGTCGGTTGCTTGGATGGATAAAGTACTTTAGACTTGTTGTGGCTTCAATTTCTAAAGTAAAGTTCTTAGACAATTTGACCCATATTTTAGTACTCTACTCTACTGCCGTTTGCTGCTCTACTCTAGGTTACTACTACACGCGCAAAAATACACATGCATACACACAAATAAATAAAAAGAAAATAAAACAATTTAAAGAAAACAAAAACAACAACAAAAGAATTAAAGCATGTTGCTTATGCATGCCTGTAACTGCATTAATAATCATTTCGGCTAAATTAAGTGAGAGAGAGAGAGAGAGAGAGAATCTATTGCTTTGTAAGAATTTCTTTTTATTTTATTTAATCATTTTGTGTTGTGTTTTTGGCGAGTTACACATTTATTATTTTGGTCATACGAGCAATGAAATTGTGTCACGATTTTAACTGTTTACTCTTCTGTTATTTTAATTATTCATATTACGACCGCATACATACATACATTTAATAACAACAAAACTAAGTAAAGGAATTTTCATTTAAATTCCCTAAAACGTGAAATGATCTGTTTTTATAAGAAAAAAAAATTAGCAGGATTTTTTTAACGATTTTGGTAACTAATTTAAGGAAAAGAAATTTTAGCGTAAAATCTTTTGAGAGCAATTATTTAGCGAAGAATTTTGAATAAAAGGCAACTGCACTAGGGCCAGAATTTTCCTAAAAATTCATGTTTTTACTCAGTAACTTAAAATCGATTTTGACCAAGCACTTTTCGGTATTCAGGAATTTATTGAAAAGTGGCATAAATTTGTTATTGCAATTTTTTGGCATATTTTGTTATAAATGCATAATTTGCATTCACATTTTTATATATTTAATATTCATTTTAATACATAAATTTCGACTGTTTAATGGCTGGACCGGTTTAATTGAATTTCTGTGTATCCTTTTTTTTTTTGTTACGCCTTAGAAGGTTTAGCGTCACAAAGTCGCCAGGCTTATTTATCTACTCCCTGTTTTTACCCGGCCTCGTACGGTCTTTTACTCCATGAGTACGATTTCTTACAGTAAGAAGATCCAATATACAAAAACTTTATATTTTAGTGAAAATAGAACTTAGATTTTTATGAATATTAAAATACAGCACGCATATTACCACGCCCACTTTTAAAATTTTTCTCAAATCGGAGAAATTCTACACTGATATGCCCAATATTTTTATTATATATTCGGCGTAAACCAAAAATTTGCCACGCCCATTTTTTAAATTTATCTCAAAACGGAAAGCGGCTGCACCGTTTTGGCTAATTTTTTTTTATTACATGTTCGGCATAGCCCAATTTATATTTTTTTTTCTTATTAATTATTTTTCAGCTAGTAAATGTAATAAATAATTAATAGAAACGAAAAAGTCATTTGAACTCAAAAATGTATATAAAAAATTTAAATAAAAAAATTTATGTAAAAAATTGTCTAAAATATAAAAAAAATTTTTTTTGGGGATTGAACCTAAAAATCTGCAGTTGAATACCAAAAATAAATTAACTTTATCGGAATTTTTCGTATAATTTTTTCATAAATTTTACTTTAAAGTCTACATAATTTTTTTTTTTTTTTTTTTTAACTATATTTTTTCTTTGCCAGTGTATGTATTGGTTTGTGCTTTAAAAATTTCTAAAACCCATTCTTAATCTCTTCTAACTGTGCTTTTTACATTAACCTACATATTGAACAATCTAGCGAAAAGAAAATGGAAAAAACACACACCGATACACACTTGCAGACATACAGTTAATAAAACAACTATTCCCAAGAAACCGCAAACTAAATAAAAACAAAATTCATGTAGAATATAAAAACAGATTAAAAAAAATGGTTACAATACAAGCCAACATTATTGCTGAAACTGCAACAAGAATTAAGGAAAAATTTCTTTTAGCGGTAAATAAAATTCTAGTTTTTTTCTTAAAAAAAAAAATTAATTGCAGTAGACAAACGACTAACACTCGTAGCATAATAAAAAGCAAATTAAAAAAAAAAAATTTTATGTAAAATTGGTAGCCGGCTATAAAAATAACATTTTGTGATGTCGTCTAAAAAGTAACTACAAAGTAATAGAGAAATGTTTGTATATTTAAAGTTAGATGAATTGCCTGCAGGGTGTTTACAGAAGTACAGAAATAACACTTACTGAAAAGACATTTTAAAACCGAGTAATCAATCAAATCAATCGATCAATCATAAAAAGTTATTAAAATTTTTAGCAGATAATTGATTTAAAAAAACAATTTTAAGAAAAAAGAGAAAAAGAACTCTTTTGCAAAGAGAGAATTTTACAAATAATTAAATAAATGTATAACAAAAATTTTATGTTTAAATTTTTGAAATTAACATGTCATTCTTTATTACCAAAAAAAAAAAATCTGTAATAAAAAACTACTATATTTTAATGATTAACAAATTCAATTATAAAAAGCATTTCTCTCTTAAAAAAATAACAGTAAAATAATCAAAAATAATTATTTTTTATTTAACATGGAGTGAAATGAAAATTAACAGCGAATGAGAAGAAATATAAAATATTCAAGCCAAATTGTTAGCCAAATAAAGAGTGTTTTTTAAGGGCAGCCAATTCTGGATTAAAATTGGGCACACCCATTTTTTTACTTAATTGTCAACCAAAATTATGTGAAGACAAATTCTTGCCTTTATTAGAATTCAATTTTCTATCACCTGCGATTGTTTTTTTTTTTTTTTTTTTTTTTTTTTTGTATTATTGGTTAAAGTAAATTAAAGCCAGTTCACCTAGTCTTTCGATCTGTTTCTAATTTCAAGTATGTCCTAGAGGTGTTCAGCTTAAGCTCTACAACAATTTGATTTATTTTTTTAAATTTTTTTTACAGAATTTAAAAAACCAAGCACTAGAAAAAGTTACCCGTTTTATTTTTCTGTTCAGGTTTTTCTTTCTCGCCAACTTAAAAGAATAAAATTTATTTCGAAAATGTTTCTCTGGCGTAATTTTTTTCTTCTTTACTTTCTGTATTCTTTTATTAAAACAGCAACAGCAACAGCAGCAGCAGCAGCAGCAATAGTAGTTGCTGTTTTATGTTCATTTAGCGCTGCTATAGTTGGATATTTTATTCTTTCGAGTAAAACAGTTCATTGACACTTGCACACTCGTCATCTGTCATGTTTACGCTAAATGAAACGAAATTTCTTTTTCTTTTCTTTTAATTATTATTTTGTTGTTGTTTTATTTATTTATTTACAAAATATTGTTATTTATTTCACTATTTCGCCTTTAGTTTTCTTTGTTTCTTTACAATTGCATTACATTTCTTTCAAATGAGTTTGTGTATTTTTCTGCTTTTGAAATTTTCATTTTTAAATATTAATGATGACGTTGTGATGAGCGATGCCTCGATGGCGTACGAAAAATAGTACTTTTATTGTGAGCAGTGCTTATTTTTCGTTTGAAAAATGAAAAGCCCAACTCAAGTTCTATTTTTTTAAAGTTTTTTAAATATATAAAAAACATTATATTTTTCAAGTTAAATATCTGTACTAGTAAACTTAAAAAAAATCCAATGAAATGATTTAATTAAAATTGTTTCATTCATTCAATGAAATATTTCGCAAATTATCATGAAATTAATGAAATTATTTCACTAAGTCAATGAATATTTGCGTTGAATTAATGACATTTTTTTTTAAATAAGTGAATAAAAATTTTATTGAATTAATGAAATTATTTCATTAAATGTGTGAATAATTTAAATAATTTTATTATTTCATTAAATTAATGAATATTTTATTGAATTAATGAAATTATTTGATAAATGAATAAAATTATTTAATTCACAATGACTGAATATTGCATTAACTGAATGAATATTTCATTGAATAAATGAAACATTTCATTAGTCTAATATTTTCGTTGAATTAATTAACTTATTTTTATATAATGATTAAAAATTTCACTGAATTAATGAAATTATTTAATTAAATGAATAAAAATTTCAAAGAATTAATGAAATTATATCATTCAATGAATAAAAATTTCATTAAATTAATGAAACATTTCATTAGTCTAAAATTTTCGTTAATTAAGAAAATTATTTTTATAGAAATGAATAAATATTTTAGTGAATTAATGAAATTACTTCATTGAATGCATGACTATTTAATTGAATTAATGAAACATTTCATTAGTCTAATATTTTCGCTGACTTAATGAAATTATTTTTGAATAAATGAATAAAAATTACATTGATTTAGTGAAATAACTTCATTGAATGCTAAAATATTTCATATATCTAATGAAAAGCGTCATTGATAGAAAAATAATATATTTTTAGGAGAATTAATGACAAAATTCAGAGATTATATAAAAAAATTCTCTCAGTGTAACAAGTACTTTTTTAAATAAAGTGGCAACCTTATATTCACAAAAATATTTTTTTTCTTAATTACTTTCAGCTCAAATTGAAATAATACCATGCAAAGTATGTGGTGATAAATCATCGGGTGTTCATTATGGTGTTATAACCTGTGAGGGATGCAAAGGTTTCTTTCGACGTTCACAAAGTTCTGTTGTTAATTATCAGTGTCCCCGTAACAAGCAATGCGTTGTAGATCGTGTTAACCGTAATCGGTGTCAATATTGTAGACTGCAAAAGTGCCTCAAACTGGGAATGAGCCGAGATGGTAAGTAAACGAGTTAATTTTTTTTTTTTTGTGTTTCATTGAAAAAACCCCCTTTTGGCCGAACCATTCAAAATTATTCTAATCGTGTTTCTGTGTATTTTTTTCGATTCAATTCATTTGCAGCTGTAAAATTTGGCAGAATGTCCAAAAAGCAAAGAGAAAAAGTTGAAGACGAGGTGAGATTTCACAGAGCACAGATGCGAGCCCAAAGTGATGCGGCACCTGATAGTTCTGTATTTGATACACAAACGCCGTCTAGTAGTGATCAATTGCATCATAGTTACAATGGGTGAGTGTGTGTATTTATTTAAAGGGGCCTCCAGGCAAATTATTGCTCAATTTCGCTTTAATTAAATTGTACTTTTCATTAAATTATTTAGTTCCGTGATTATCTTGCCTTAAATTTTGCTGCAAAAAGAGTTGCATTTCTTCAAAAATAATAGAAAACCAGATTACGCTTTCATTAAGTTATTTTTCTGTTTACAAAATTCAGCTGTCAAGATGCAAATAGCATCCCAATAGAAATAATTTTTACTCTCTATTTAAACGCTGCTGCATGAGTTTAAATGACGAGCATCTCGACAGCTGAGTTTTGGAAACAGAGAAATAATTTGCTGAAAACGTAATCTGCTCTTCTTTTATTCAGAGCTTTTTTAAAAAAAATTTTTAATTCTATTTTTTAGATTTATTTCTGTGTTTAAATTGCTTTGAAGTATTTTATTAAAAATTGTAAGGCTGGTATTTGAAATGAATAATGAAGACTTGAAATAGAAATTTTGACAATTTTTTAAAATACAAAATTAACTTTAACTTTAATTCTGCTTTATTTTTCTTTCAATACCAGCCCAAATCTTTTAAATTGCAATTTTAATTATTTTCTTCCCTTTATGCTTCTCTCTCTCTCTCTCTCTGTCTATCTCACTTTCTTTGTTTTCCTTACTCGTTAGCTATGGCTATTCAAGCAATGAAGTAAGTTATGGCAGTCCTTATGGATATTCAGCATCTGTAACCCCGCAACAGACAATGGCCTACGATATATCAGCCGATTATGTCGATAGTACCACATATGAGCCACGAAGTACAATGATGGATCCCGAATTTATCAGTCATGGTAGTATAAAATCAAAAAAATCTAACAAAATATTATCACAAACAACCAACCACATAAAAAAATTATTTACTGTATTTGTTCAACAACAACAATTTATAATCTCATTCAATTTTGTGTCCGTTTTGTTTTCATTTCACCTCTCATGTAATTGTTTTTTTTCTTACCAAAAACATCAACATCAAAACAAAAAAGTTAAAAAAAAAAAAAAAAACAAAACAAAACATCATCTTATTCATGACATTTTTTTATATATAAAAAAAGTTTATTTTTTTAACATAAACTTTATGATTTATTTTTAAAATGAAGAGAGAAAAATTGTATTAACGCTAAAAGAAAATTTAATTTTTGTTTGTAAAATAAAATAGCAGATGGTGACATTAATGACGTTCTCATCAAGACCTTAGCGGAAGCACATGCAAACACAAATACCAAATTGGAAGTTGTGCATGAAATGTTTAGAAAACCCCAGGTAAATTTTTTAATTATTAAAAAAATTAATACAAAATAAAATTTGAAATTTGAATTTAATTAACAGGACATCTCACGAATACTTTATTATAAGAATCTTGGCCAACAGGAGCTGTGGCTGGACTGTGCGGAAAAGTTAACTCAAATGATACAAAACATTATCGAATTTGCCAAATTAATACCCGGCTTTATGCGTCTAAGTCAGGATGATCAGGTTAAATTTAATCAAAATAATTTATTTTAAAATTACAACTTTTTTTTCGCATAATTAATATTTTCCAAGGAAAATATTCATGGCCAGTAGTTAAGAGGAGTATTGTTGAACAATTTAAATATCTCCTTCTCCCTCTAACTCTCTCTTCTCCTAAAAAAAATAATATTGTTTGGCTACAATTTTGCAAACTTTCGACAAACATTTCTGTGTATTCGAAAAATTATTTGCAAAATATAGAAATAAATTTTAAACCTGAATTTTTGAATTTTCGAACTTAATTTCGAATTTTCAAACTTAATTTCAAATTTTCAAACTTAATTTCAAACTTTCAAACTTAATTTCGAATTTTCGAACTTAAAATCAAATTTTCGAACTTAATTTCGATTTTTCGAACTTAATTTCGAATTTTCGAAGTTAATAAAAATAAACATTTAATGTATTTAACTCTCTGAAATTTAAATTTTTGCTGTAGAAACTAACATTTTTTGTCAATTTCATTATGATTAGGCTTAAATAGGCTTTTAAAAATATTTTTCAATTGAATTATATCCCTTACTATCGTACTTTTGGCACATTTACATTTGTTTTTATTTAGAATTAAGACGTGTTTGCCAAAAAACCAATTTTCGAAAGTTGTTCAAATTTTCGAACTTAATTTCGAAACTTCGAAATTTATAAAAATGCTTAATTTTAAAACTTTTGCTGTAAAACTAACACATTTTAGTACTGAAACGAAAAATAAGTAATAAGTTGTACACGATACTCCCTTCCTCAACCTGGTTTCATACTTCTTTTATGTTTTTAATTATTTTGCTTTTCTTTTATCTGCATTTGGTGTTTTATTTTTTCCTTTTTTTTTTGGTACTTTTTTTCTGAAAATATCAAGATCCTACTGCTAAAGACTGGTTCATTTGAGCTGGCGATTGTAAGGATGTCACGTTTGTTGGATCTCTCGCAGAATGCGGTGCTGTATGGTGATGTTATGCTGCCGCAGGAAGCATTTTACACATCCGGCTCCGAGGAAATGCGACTGGTGTCACGAATTTTCCAAACAGCTAAATCAATAGCTGAACTTAAATTGACTGAAACTGAATTGGCTCTGTATCAAAGTTTGGTCCTGCTGTGGCCAGGTACATACGATTCATCAAAAACTAATTTACAATTTAAACCAAATTTTTTTTTATTCTTTGTTAGAGCGTAATGGAGTACGCGGTAATACGGAAATCCAGAGGCTTTTCAACTTAAGTATGAACGCAATAAGACAGGAGCTGGAGGCCAATCATGCACCACTCAAGGGCGATGTGACGGTACTCGATACACTACTCAATAATATTCCCAATTTCCGGTATGAATTGCCTGCTCTCTGCTCTGTTTAAATTAACCTCTAATTGAATCAAATCAATTACTAACAAATTCTGTTTACAGTGACATCTCCATAATGCACATGGAGTCGTTGAGTAAATTTAAACAACAACATCCAAATGTGGTATTCCCTGCCCTGTACAAGGAACTCTTTTCCATAGACTCACCCCAGGATCTCACATAACAGCAACCGGTGTATGATGATACCACCACAACAACCGACCTAGCAGTCGAAACTGCAACACCAACCGCTTCATCATCATCAGCAGTAGCAATAGTAGCAGCAGCAGCAGCAGTAGCATCAGCATCAGCATCAGCCACAACAATAATAACAACATCATCAGCTAATACGGCTTTAGTAGAAATCCCTCAGACGCCATCAAATCAACACCATACAACAGCAACAGCGGCCACAATTTCAACAAGCAACAACAACACAAATACATCATTAACATCGTAGATCAAAGAAAATAAAACAAGAAAAAGATTTCCTTCAGATAAAATCTTAAAGAAGTCAATTTTCTTTCTTCCCTCCCGCTATGGCATTTTAAGAGCAACAACAGCAACAGCAACAGCAACAGCAACAGCAATAGCAATAGCAATAGCATTTTGTCATCATTAATCAACCTATAACTGTACTGCTCATTAAAATAAAGAACAACGTTAAATGGTAAATGCATGAGGACAAGGATCATCGGTTCGGGTAGCGTTTCATTTTTATAATTTAGTTTAATAATTAAAAAAAAATAGAGAAAAAAAAAAAACGAAAAAAAATCTTTTATCAAATGAATTTCACTCACTATTTATCCTTCAGAGTGATTAAGACTTATAATTATATACAACAACAACAAAAACAAAAAATTATTAAATATTTAAAATAGATACCAGATACTGTACACACACATACACACCCACACATTCACTTGCGCAACTCAATCCATAATCAACCAACATTTCCGACACCAAGTCGCAAGGACAGAAATAAATTTTCCATAAAAAAAAAGAGAAAATGAAAAACTTAGTCTTGGGCCAAAGGAATCAATCACCCCCACAATCACAGTTCAGTTCATTAAACTCGAATATAGAAGTTGACTTAATTTTTAAATTTAGCAAGAAGAAGAAAACTAAAGAAAAACCACAAAATTTTTGTTAAATAAATTTAGTTTGAAATAAAATAAAAATTTTTTTATGAAAATTAAAAAATTAATAAACAAAAGCTTTTTCTCAAAACGAACTTAAAGCTTAACTAAACGAAGATGTGCATGAAGACCAGACAGGGTAGTTTTGAGTACGAGGGCTGCTTAGAAAGACGTTGAAAGTTTTTCTTTTTATGGGAAAATTGTTGTGCCAGAGATTCCCAAAGCTTAATGTAACATCAGGCTAAAAAGTTAAAATATGGTACTTTTTTTTTAATAATTAGTACCACAATGACAAACATGGGAAAATGTTTTAATATTTAAGCCGTTATTTTTGCAAGTGATATAAGTACACTTTTCAAAAAAAAAATCAGTCAGGGGTAATTTTAGTAAAAAAAAAAATAACCGCCGATTAATTTCTTTAAAGTGGACTTATAAATATTTGAAAAATAGCTGCTCATTTAACAAATCTTAAAAAAAATTTTGCAAAAAAGTACTTTTTAAAATACAAAAGTACCCTATGCAATTTTTTTTAACTTAATTGTAGTAACCCTGGCTGAAGCAAATAGAAGTACAAACAAAGTATTGAAAATAGGACGTTTAAGGGTTTAGTTTCGTTAAAAAAAGTCTTTTGAAGGGGATTTTTTTCTTACTTTTTATATTAATGACAGGCAAAAGTTGCTGAACTTGAACATTAAACATTTTAATAGGCAGCAATTGCTGGTTTAAAATTCCTTTCAAAGCTTATGTTTATTGAGCTTTTAAAGACAAGACTATTGACATAACAAATAAGCTGGGATAACGAAGCAAGCCACTACTTTCTTGAAACCCTTCTTGACAATTTTTCGGTCCTTAATGAGTTAGCCTGAGCAATCCTAATCTTTATGTCCAACAAAAAATTAATTCTGGCAGACAGTGTTTTCATTACCAAAGGAAGTTAAATGAAAAACGGGAGAAGAGCGTATTTGAAATCGCTGATATACGAGTAAGAAACACTAAAAAATACTCGTAGTTGCTTTAATTTTTGGCGGTTTCAGTAAGTCAGGTCACTAAAGCAAAGACATAAAGGTGTTAACAGGAAGGCAGTTTTCCATGATTGATTAATTAATGAACCCAGAGGGGAAATTGTTTAGAAAATATTTTTTTCTGTTATTGAGAAATCCTTTACACCAGGTAATAAAGCCAGATATATACTTTCTTTAGAGCCCGTTTCACTGAAAGAAAAATGTGGCCTAAGGTCAATGCAAGAATTTTATGACAAGTGTTTCATTGATTCCATGAAATATTTCATAAATTATGTGAATTAATTAAATATTTTCATTGAATTAATAAAATTATTTTTAAATAAATGAATAAAAATTTCTTTGTATTCGAAAAACTATTTTCGAATTTTGGCCAGCAAATATAGCAACAATTTTAAAAGTTTAAATTTTCAATTGAATTAAACAAATAAAAAAACGAGTTCTGGAAAATTATTCGAAGATTCAAAATTGAATTCGAAGATTCGAAATTGAATTCGAATCTTTGAATTTATTTTCGATCTTTAGAAATTTAATTTCGAATGTTGAAATTTAATTTCGAATTTTCGAATTTAATTTATAATGTTGAAATTTAATTTCGAATCTTTGAATTTATTTTCGATCTTTAGAAATTTAATTTCGAATTTAATTTCTTATCTTCCAATTCAATTTCCAAACTCGCATTTAATTTCGGATGTTCTAAATTTGAATTTCAAATGTTCAAATTTAATTTCGAATCTTCGAATTCTTTTTCCATTTTTCAAATTTAACTTCGAATTTTCGAATTTAATTTCGAATTTTCAAAATGTATTTAACTTTTCGAAATGTTCATTTAATTATTGAAATTATTTCATTAAATTAATTAAATTATCTGATTAAATTAATGAATATTTCATTAAATTAATGCATATTTCATTGAATTAATTATATTATTTCATTAATCTATTGAAATTTGTTATTCACTGAAAAACTATGAAATTTTTATTGGATTAATGACAAAATTCGAAGAATATATGAACAACATCACTGTTTAATTTGCTTTAGTAAAGTCGACAGACATGCGTTCATTGGGTTCCTTGAAAATATTTTAAATTTTTGATGCAACGATTTGGTTTGTGACCTATATAAATAAAAAAAAAACGGTCGTAGAGAAATTATTTAACTCAAAATGTACTTAGACTTTTAAAGAAAATATTTTTAAGGCCAGAGGCTATATTAGGGCATTCGATTCGAATGAAATTTCCATGTAAATTCGATCGTAATTGAATGGCGTAATTTTGTTCTAAATCATCACATTCGATATCAAATGAAAACGTTCGAAAAAATTTCTAAATATCGATAGACTTTACGTAGTATCGTATGTAAAGATATGGCCTCAGTTGTAATTTCATGACATTCAAAATTTTACTTTAAAGCAAATAGGCTGCACTAAGCTAATCGCATTTCTAAGGTCTAAGACACATTTCTTCAATTTCAATTTTCGTAGAGCAAAAACCCGCCGTTTGAATTGACTTTTCAGCCAAAAACTAAGTGACAACTTAAGGTCGGATTAGGGCAGAATTAACTTGTGCGTACTTTCTAATTAAAGCCTACTTTGACTAGTGGGAACTTGTATTAATGGATCTAGAAGAAAATATGCTGGCTTTTGAATAAATTATTTAAAAAAGTATAAATTTTCTTTGCAAATTAAGTGAAATTAAGTTTCAAATCTAAAATTTTTTCTACAACCCCCAAAGCAAATAAACACAAAAATTATTAACGAAAAAAAAAAAAAAATGTCATTTACGAAAAGTCTTTTTTGATTATGATGATTCTGGTTTTAATTATTTTTTTTTTCCAAGAAAATATTTTAAAATGCGCGTTGTGAAAACTTCAAAACTGTTATTGAGCGACACATGTGGGTAAATGTTTTCAATTGGTTCAAGTCGACTGTAAACATTTTTCTTTTCAATGAAATTGTAATTTCAAAGCGACTTTTCAGTTGATTTCAGTCGACTGATCTTCAGTATGTTTTTGTAGGCTATAATATTTTCATTTAAACAAAGAAAGAAGGACTAATTAATCACCTTTTTTCCATTTGGAGTTATAGACAAAAAACAAATTCAATTTTTATGTTTATAGTGAATCGGTATTACAGTTTTCAATATTGACGACTGTCGATACTTTGGTATTTTGTAAAAACGCTCTCAATATTGTCATACATTTTGTCCTTAATATTACTAAAAAAAAAATTATTTTTAACAAAAATTGTACACAAAATAATACAGCCGACGGATATTTTAAACATGTGATTTAAATTTATAGTTAAGACATCGACGTCGTCATCATAATGTTAGGGAATACCAAATTACAAGTGAATTGATATTGACGACGATAAGAAGTGATGACAACGTTAGCGAAATCAAATGGAAAAAAGAGGATATTTTGTAATAGCGCATAAGAACTAGATTGCAAAACTGAGGAAATTATTTTCAAGTTGTTTTTTCTTGTAAACCACTTTAAGCTGCAGGCACGTATATGCAATCCATTTGTAAAATTAAATTTCCAAAGGATTTTTCACTGGTTTTTCTTTTTTTATTACAAATTTTTTTTAAACAAAATTTTCTATAAGAAAAAAATGGAAAATAGATCTCAAAATTCTTACAAGGTTTAATTACCACCCATAACAATAAAAATGATAGGATTGAACACATTTTCTTACAGTGGAGTATTAAGCGTAGCATTTTTTATTACCCAGTATTTATGTTAAAGTGTCATCCCTAAATTAAAGCACTGGCAGTGCGTGTTCGCTCCAGTAGTGTGCATCATCTTGTTTAAAAAAACCCACTAAAGATAAACAAAAATAGAGTTAAAAACGCTATTTAAAAAAAAAACTTCACTAAAAAAACTCGCTGTCAAAATTAAATTTTCCCATAGCTCAGTGTTGCCGCCGCGTTATCTTGCTACACATCATACATTTTGTATGGGCATAAGAATTTTTGGTAGATGAAAAACACTTGCTGCGCTGTTAAGCAAATTTTTAGCCAAAAACTTGACTTTACCTATCGAAAGTTATAATAACGAGCTTTAGATGGATTATTACAAGTTGCCGACAGCTAAAGTGAAGACTTTGTAGGCTAAAAAAACCGTGTGTTGACTAAGTTTAAAAAATAAATTGTAGTTTTTGTTTAAGTTTAGGTAATTTAACAGTTAGCGGTGTGCTTTAGTTTAAAGTCTAACAAAAGCAGACGGTTATGTGTTCTACAAAATGCTAACTCTAACTATAGCCCATTATAGGGCGTTATTAAGAGTGTTCTGCTCGTAGTAGAATTTTTGGACACGCTAATTGAGAATTAATTATGAGTGGCGACTCTCGTAATAAGGCCGAACACAAAAGATATTGCCAGAGTTGCCGCATGTTGCTGTTGTCACCACTACAAAAACCCTCGGACACATCGGAAATAATAAAATTTCAAATAGTTTCATTTGATGTCGTCCACTTTCTGTTGTGAATTGCCTTAACGCAGTATCATTTTTTAGAAATTTTACTAAAATAAAAAAAAAAATTATTTGTGGCCAAAAAAGAAATCAAAACTCACAACAGCAAAAAAAAGAGGCAACTGTTTCCCAGCAAACCAAAATTAATTTTAATTAAGAAAAAATTATTTGAAATTAACGTTTTGCTAGTCAGAGCTGTTCTGTATTGCGAAGCCGTACCGGATTAAAAAACTTCAGTACCTCCATTCGGGAGTTTATTTTTTGCTTTATTTTATTTAAGAAAAAGTTAGTAAAATTAAAAAATTTAATTCCACATTTTTTAATTCCTTTTGAAATACAGAACAGAATAATTTGAAAAGGGTTTCATTTATTATCAAATTGAAAATCTATTTAATTTTTGGAAATACTTAACCAAGTGTGCTTTGTTGGGTAAAAAATATTTAAAAAAATCCTTCCCCGCATTACCTCTCTCATACGAAAAGTAGGGAATAAAAATAAAAAAAAATTCCCTCTTCCTTCATTTTTCAAAAACAATTACAAACGACACTTAATCTTACACACACACCTGCAATCTACACACATTTTCACACCTACATATTTACAAATTTAAGTAAAATTGTGAAAGGGATACAAACAGAAAAAAATATTTAAAGAAAAAACAATTTAAAATTTAGGTTTAAATTGAAAAAACAAAAACAATTTAATTTTTTTGTATTAAAAAAGAAGAAAACCTTTTTTTAAGAAAAAACAAAAGTTTATTTGTTTTTTTTTTTATATGATTTTTTTTCTATTACATTTTTGGCCTTAATGCAACAACAAAAAAAGATTAGTTTAAATCAAATTTATTAATAAAAAATATTATATATTTAAATTAATATTATATATAAAAAGTATATATATATACAATTCATACATACATATATTTACATTTACAGTGTATATGTAAAAGAAAGCAAAATTAAACACAAACAAACCAGCAAAACAAGCAGAAACACTCAAGAGTTAAGGATTATGCATTAAATATTATTAATGTTATCGTTTAATAATAATTAAATAATTAATTAAATGAATGAACATAAGAATGTTAGAATGTATGAAAATGTTTTGTTAAACGTATTGAGTGGTATTTTATGGTGTTTCTGTTGGGCGTAGCGTGTCTGTGTTTATAAAAAGAGAGAGAATTGTGTTCAATAATCCCATGAAAACTTCATTATTTTTCAACCAATCACAATATTTAATTAGACTAATGAAATATTTCAGTAAATCAATGAAATGTTATTGTGTAAAAAATATTCAATTAGGCTTTCCGTGCAACAAAATTAAAAAAAAAATGTTTGTAAAGAAGAAATTTAAAAAAAAATTCTGCAAGTTTTTTTTTTTAATTAAAAAAAGCAGTTCAGAAATCGCTCATTTTATTTAAAAGTGTCATAACTATTAAAAATATATTTTTTTTTAATTTTAATTAATAAAGGAATGCAGGTTGTAGTAAACAATTAAAAGAAAGCAAAGAAGTTACAAATAACTCATTTTGTTTAAAAGTGTCATAACTAAAAAAAATTAAAAAAAAAGATTGCAGTTTTTGTAAACAATTTTATAAAAAAGCAGTTTATAAGTCACCGAAAAAAAATTTTTTTTTTCAAAAGCTTCAAAACTCAAAATGTGTTATTTTTTTAAATTACAAATTTTTTCCAAAATTTTGCTTTATAATCTGCAAAATTAAAAAAAAAAATATATTTCAAATGCTGTTGTTTTCATTATAAAATTTAAAAATATTTTTTTTAGCAAGAATAACATTAAATTGCAGACTTCAAAAGGCTTTTCTGTAAAATCTTGCCTTTGGAATTATGACGCTATTAAAATAAATGAGCGATATGTTGTGTTGCTAAATCAGTTTCTATTGCCAAAATTAAACAAACAAAAATTTCAATTATCGCAAATTAATTTTTGTTTTGTAACGAATTCAGTTCTCAGCAGAGTAGGAAAATAAACAAAAGGAAACGTTTGCATACGTTTCGTTTTGTAGTTTTCAGTGAATACAACAAAATCAAACAAACAACATTTGTGCTGATTAATTTTTTATATGTTTCGTTGATGTAACTACACAATACGATTCGTTTAAACGTATGTAGCGGCAAAAGAAATTACTACGCAGTAGCTTTTTGGTATACTGCTGCTAGTAAACTAACAATGAATGCTTTATGCGCTCAAAAAAAATACGTTTCTGCTTGTGTTTTGTAGGCAAATGTAGGATTGTAATGAAATAAGAAGACGAAAGCAAATTTTCGATTTAAGAGTTTTGAAAAGTTTATCACTTCGCCGCAAACGTTTGTGAAAAATTTTGTTGGTTTTCATTTACTGGTTCTCTCAGTGAAGACACACACATACACACAATACACAGCTATTTAATATCACTCCATTAGCAAAGAAAAAAATTCGAATAAAAATTTATATGGAAAAAAGAGAGAAGAAATAATTTAAATTAAAAAAAAAATACAAGAAATGATTAAATTTATTAAGGAAAATTAAAAAGAAGAAGGAAAACAAATATATAAATAAATAATTAAATAAATGAATGAATAAATATATATTATTGTTAAAAAGTATCTATTTTTAAGTTTTTAGTAAAAATTAATATTGAGAAAATGGTTAATACTTTTTTAATTAGCATTATTATTATTATTATTATTAAAATTATTATTATTCTATTATAATTATTCTACAATTATTATTATTATTATTATTATTATACATACAACAACAACAAAAAAATAAACAAACAAACAAAAAAAATGCAAAAAAGATTTATTAAAAAAAGAGAATCATTATGTTAAATATGTAAGAAGAATTAAAACAAAATGATAACAAGTAAAGGTAGTAACAGTAGGAAGTAGGAGTTGAAGGTATAAAAAAAACAAATAAAATAAAATAAAAAAAATTAATAAAAACCAACCATTTAATAAAATTGCACGCTGAATTTATTCAGATTTAAATAAGACCCAAACCCCTTTTTTCAATAATAAAAATAATATAAAAAAAAATTATTAAAAAAAAAACTTCAACATAAAAAACGTAAAATAAAACCAACAATATTTTGCCTTTTATTATTACAAATGAAAAAAAAGGAAACCCAAACAACAAACATTTCTAACAAAATCCACTACCACGCACAGTGGTGGTCAAAATAATGGCAACTGATAAACTTACTTCCCCTTGATTCAGAAAATCAGTGAGAGAGCATTCTTTTTTAAATTAGTTTAATGCAAAATTCATTATTTTTTTAAGTTGACAGGTTTTATTAAAATAATAAATGTTAACTAATTTAATGAAATTATTTCATTAAATTAATGATATTATTTCATTAATGCAAAATGCATTATATTTAAAGTGTTAACACATTGCATTAAATTAAAGAAATAGTTTCATCAATTTCATGAAATAGTTTCATTAATTTAATGAAATAGTTTCTTTAATTTAATTAAATCTTTTCAGTAATTTAATAAAATATTTTCTTTCCTTTAATTAAATTTTTTCCGAAATTTAATGAAATAGTTTCATTAAATTAACGAAATAGATTCATAAATTTCATGAAATAGTTTCATTAATTTAATGAAATAGTTTCTTTAATTTAATTACATTTTTTCAGTAATTTAATAAAATCTTTTCAGTAATTTAATAAAATATTTTCTTTCATTTAATTAACTATTTTCATTAATTTAATTAAATAGTTTCAATAATTTAATGCAATATTTTTAGTTATTTAATGAAATAGTTTCTTTAATGTAATGAAATGTTTTTTAACGATTAAAAATATTTCATTGACTTAATTAACATAATTTGTTAAATATTTCATTGAATATAAAAATTTATTTTAAAGAAATCATTTCATTGGATTTATGAAATATTTTTCTTACAGTGTAGCTACTTAAAAATTGTATTGTCAGTGATATGCAGCCAAAAGTTATATTGAACACAACCCTGTCCTTCCATATCTAACCCTATAAACCACAGAAAAATATATTAGGCCGTTTCTTAGTTATGGAATGGTGTTCTGTTTACCCAAAAGATGATGGCAAATTTAAATGAAATTCAGTTTCATATTGCAATCATTTCAGAGTGATAATTTTTTGATTGAAATGCTCTATTACAGACCAATAAATTGTTGACAAAAAACGGTATTTAAATATTTTCCAATAATTTAACTGCTTGTTATATCACACAAGATCATTGGAGATAATTAATTGAAAAATAAATACTGGAAAAATAATTCATTATTTTTAATGAATATTTTTTAAATTCAATGAAATATTCATGCAATGAAATTTGACTAATTCACTGAATATTTCATTGAATTATTGAATTTTATTCAATAATGCAATTTGATTAATTCAATGAATATTTCATTAAATCAATGAATATTTGAAATTCAATAATTCAATGAAATATTCATACAATGAAATTTGACTCATTAATTCAATGAATATTTCATTAAATCAATAAATATTTAATGAAATTAATGAAATATTTCATTAGGCTAATAAAACATTGTTATTAGTTGAAAAATAATACATTTTTTCCTTGAATTAATAAACCAATGGAACGAAAATATATAATTTTTGCAAAAAATTTAATTTCCGTTGCAGCTGTTTTGACCTTGACTGTGCAAAACATTAAAAACAACATTACACTAAATTAAAATTACAAAAAAAAAAAACAAAATATTTAGGCTGCAAAACAGTATCAAACTTTTCTATAAATTCCTGCGAACCAACAACACACAACCCACATATCCAATTACACTTATACATACACACACACACCAGGCCAAACACTTCCTTGTATACTTCTCTCTTACATTTATGTTTAGTAGAAATGGCGCTGCAACTGAATGATTAATAGCCAAACACACAACTCATACTTTAATACTCCCCCCTCCCCCCCTCCCTTACCCAAGATCCCAAAATAACATCAAATGCAACCTAATAAAAATTCCATCAATTACAAAACCATAAAAGAAAAATTAAATTATTCGCTAATAACTGCGTATTTGTTTTATAAGATTTTGTTAATTGTATGACAATTTATTTTATATTTTTTTTAATAATTTACAATAATTGTTTATATCAGGGACCGCAACGCAAAATAATAGTTAGCGACAAAAAAAAATTATTTTATTTTGACAATTTAAAAAATTAAAAATCATCTATAGCCGTTATTTTTCAACATCAAAATAAAAGCTCAGATGAAACTCGTAAAAGGGAGTTTTTTTTTGATATCATAAAATAAAACACTTTTAAACAGTTTCTTTTTTAAATTATAAAATGAAACTCTTTTCCCGTTAGAAAATAAAACTCATCTTATGTAAATTGCCAGCCAACATAATCACGTTACGTATAATCCTAAATATTTTTATAAATATGACGTAGATACTAAAAACATATTTAAAAATATTAAATGACGTAAGACTTATTTGATAAATATGTCGTAAATATTGAAATGGATTCTGAAAGAGCTTGTCAATACGATGACTCTAACATAAAAAGTTTTTGAGTTAAAAATTTTTTTTTCGATAACTGTTATTTACGGTCCCTGGTTTCTATAAGCTACACTGGTCTTACTTAGTTTCCTGTTTCCGGTTTATGGAATTAAAACAAAACACAACACAACACTTGAATGCTACAAACACAATTTCGTTGAATGCAACACCACCAGCCACCTGAGAATTGTTAATTTTTCACTTTTTTTTTTTGCTATAAATTATTGTTATTAATTTTTAATTAATTATATTATTTACTAAAAATTATAGTGAGTTTTAAGCTTATGGCTATATTTATTTATTAAAAAAAAATACTTTTTGATTTATGAAAATTTTATTAAAAACAATTTCTATGGGAAAATTGTTTAATGTAATTTTTTTATTAATTAACTAGCAAAATTTAAAAAAAAAAAATATTTTTCTGGAATATTTAAAAGAAAATTTATCCTTCTGTATAGAAAAAATATTTATTTTTGATGTAAATTTTGCTAATTAAAATTAAATTTAAAAAAAGGAAACTTTAATGTCATTTCAGCTTTTTGGTTTTTGAAATTATTAAAAGTTATTTATGAAAGTGGTATAAGTCGACTTTTCTTTTTAAATTATATGGCGATGCTTTAAGTAAGATGGCGTTCATATTACCGCTGACTAATTTTTTTTTGAACTTAAAAAAAAACAGTTTAATTAATCTTGTTTTATATTAAAAATTTGAATATTTTATTTGCAAATACAAAATTCAGCATATTTTATATATACGAATATATTTTTTTTTGCTTGCGCTGAGTATTTGATTTTCTTTGAAAGAAAAATCATTTTAAAAAATTTTCTTTAAGCAAAAAAAATTTTTTTTGAAATATTTTTTAAATCTGTTTTTTGAAAATATATTTTTTAATTGTTTCTACAAAAATAAAAATTTTTTTTTCTTGAATTAGTTTTCAAAAAAAAGGAAAAATTTTGTCATTTTTTAAAAAGAAATATTTTTTTCAAATCAGTTTTTAAAAAGAAAATTTTAGTTAGTTTTTGATAAAAAAAAATGTGCACAAGTTTTTTAAAAAACACTTGCTTGTTACAGAATATTATAAACCTATGATAAGTCGTCTTTTGAACTGTCATTGTTGGCTATTTTGTATGAGTATCCTTTGGTCATAACCACAAGTTGTGCTGGTAAATGCTGTCTAATGCATGAGGGCCCTATTATGGGGCCTTTTTTAATGGTTAATAGAACGAGAAACGTTAAATATTTATAATAAAACAATTAGAAAAATTTCCCTATACCGATAAATGTTAAACTTTTACAGTTACTGTTTAATTAACCAACTTTTTGCCATGACAAGTTACCATAAACACGCAGCAAAACCTGAAATTTTTCCTTGTTTTGGAATTTATTTTTAATTAAATTGAAAAAGAAAAACTTTTATTCTTTAGTTACTAAAAATACTGCTACAACTACACACTGCCACACCCACAAACACTCACACAAATAAAAAATGTTATTAAATAATATTTTAATAAACTTTTGTTTTAATTTAATGTTTTAGAGTAGATTACATACACATACACCCCAACACTTAAATATGTTTTTTTAATTAAGCAATTTAATTTTTTTTTTTATTATTCTTTAATTTAAAATATTTTATTTTATTGATTATGCATTTGTATGAGCAAAATAAAAAATTAATAAAAAATAAAACGGAAGAAATAAAAGCAAAAAAACAGCTGACTGGTCTGTCTGTCTGCAAATTATATAACAGAAAAAAAGCAAAACTAAAAAATTTATTTAAAAAAAAAAAACGATATAAAAAAATTCATTAAAAACAACTTTTTTTAAGAATTTATTTTATACCAAAAACATTTTTTTAATTCTGAACAAACACAAACAAAACCAATTAATCAAAGAAACTAACTACATACAAACACTTTCTTATCAGAACATCTATTCATAAACACTTACAAACATACCCACACTCACAGCCACTCACACATATGCATACAATCCTGTCAAACATTTAAACAAACCCATGCTTTGCATTAAATATGTACTCGTACCACAAGAAGAATAATAAAAAAAATCTAAGAAAAAAATTTTTTGTTTTTTTTTTCTTCGTTTAACCAACTAGATGAATTAATTTCTTTTATAAAAAATAAACTTTATTATCATAATTATTATTATTGAATTTATAAATTGTTTTTTAGGTAAATCAATTTATACATTATTATTATTATTAAACATACAATTCATAATACAACAACAACAAAAACAAATGCATATTTAACATTAAAAGGAAAACAAAAAACAAAAAACAAAATTAATAAAAAAAAAATTCAATTTATTCTTAACAATAAAGTGTATCTGAAATAAAAAAAAATATAAAAAAAACAAAAAAAGAAACCAACAACATAATTAAAATAAAAAAGAAAAAATATGTAAAAAAAAGTGTTAACCTTTTTGCTTTTTATTTGCAACTTGCAGGTAATGTGGCGGGTGAGATAAGTTTGTGGCAAAAGGAAGAAGAGAGCCAAGTTATTTATCTTTCTTTTTGTCATCTCTATTCTCTCTTTTCTTTTTTTTGTCTCTTATCTTCTTCTTAAATTTTCTTTTCTTCTTCTTCTTTCCTATTTTCTTCTTTATTCCTATTTTCTTCTTCTTTCCTATTTTTTTCTTCTTTCCTATTTTCTTCTTTCCTATTTTTTTCTTCTTCTGTTTTTACTTCTTCTGTTTTTTTTCTTTTGCTTTTCTTCTTCTACCCTCTTTTATTTTTTTATGTTATCCTATTCTGCTCTTTCTTCTTCTTCTCTTTTTTTCTTTTTTTCTTTCTTTTTTTTTCTTTTTTAACTTATCTTTTTTCCCCTTCTTCTCTCTTTTCTTCTTCTACCCTCTGTCTTCTTTTATGATTTTTTCTTCTTCTCCTCTCTTTCTTCTTCTTTAATCTTATCTTCTTCTTTTCTAATTTCTTAATTTTTTATTTTCTTGTTTCTTCCTTTTCTATTTTCTTCTTCTCTCTTCTTCACTATTTTCTTCTCTTTTTTAATTTATTTCTTTTTTCCTATCTTCTCCTTCTTTTTCACTTTTTTCTGCTCTTTTTTTCTTCTTCTTCTCTTTTTTCATCTTCTATTTGTTCTAATTATTCTATTTTTTCTTCTTCTTCCCTTTTTTCTTCTTCTTTTTAATTATCTTCTTCCCTTTTTTCTTCTTCTTTTTAATTATCTTCTTCCCTTTTTTCTTTTCTCTTCCTATTTTCACCTTTCTTCTTCTCTAATTTCCTCTTCTTCTATTTTCACATATAAACTTGTTTTTGCTGCTGTCTCTCCCTATCGCGTTGACGTCTTCTTCTCTTTCAATGCTTAACCCCACTCTTTTCTTCGCTTAAGTTTTAAACAACAAAAATCTTTTGATTCCATTTTGTGTCTTAAAATTTAAATGAACTTTAATGTTCGATATTGTGAGCCAAGGCTGTTGGCCAGGAGTAGAAGAGTAAAACAAAAAACTAAACACTTCCTTTTAAAGCAAAACACTGATTTTCATTTTTACAATCTCGTGCTCGTGTCTTGTGCTCTATTTAAATTTTTCTTTTTTTACATTTTACTTAACAACTTCCGGTACAATTACATACCACACACACGTATGCGACACACAATTGACTAATGAAAAGCAACATTAACAACCTGATGACAATGTCAACCAACATCACAATTAATAAGTTTTATTAGACAAACAATGAAAACCATCAGTGTATTTGGAATTTTTCTTTTCCAACATTAAGTGCGTATGCTGGCCATTGTTGTGTCACTATTAAGTACCGAAAAAAAAAAAAATTTGTAATCAATAAAAGTTTATGGCCAAGTCATAAACATTTCTGTTTTAGTTAAAATTGCAGGGAAAAGGAAAAAATTACTCTGTGGGGAAACACATAAAGCAACAATAAAAGTAAATGATTTTGTTTTGTTCGTCCATATGCAGGATTTATTAACAAGTTGAAAATATGTCACAAAAACAAAAACAAAAAAAAATATATTAAATGTTCGTTATTGTTTCTGTTATTAATTTTCTGCTTTTATTTATTATTTTCAATTGCATAAGCCGACTTACTCGTGTGAAAGGCTGCTGTTGCCATCTATTATGGAAAAACAAGTGACAGACAGCCTACAACGTAATTAAATTGAATGCGCTTTTGGGTTTTCCTCAAACACAACAAACAGAGACAAAAAAAAAACAAAGAGATAAAAATAGAAATTAAGTGACACTATTAGCAAGTCTAAGTAAGTCTGTAAATCATAATGATATCCTGACCCACTATTAAGTTAACTGATTCATTTTTAGCAACAGCAACAAAAAAGTCATTTAAATCACTTGGCAGAAACGCACCCACATTTTTTTTATTTGGTTAGCAAACAGGGTTAATGGGTGATTTATTCAAGAAAATTAATAAAAAACTTAAGTCTTAAATAACAAAAGAAAATTCTTACATTGCGTTAATTCGGCCATATTTTATGTTATTTCTTTTTCTTTGTTTGGGCTGGCAGACCTTAATTTTTATTTTGGATTATGGTTATGATAGGGGAGAGGTGAATCCGGGGTAGAAGGAAAATAATTTTTTTTAAAATAATTTTTAAGCTTTTAAAAGATTCAAAAGCAAAGAGTTTTCATCGTCACAATTTCTGATGTAAATTTAAGATCAAATTGAAATTTCAGTACAATTTTTCAATTAATATCGGCTCTGGATCTGTAGGGTTATGTTTCTCATTAGTCAATTTGTTAATCAATCAAACATGATTTTTGAATTTCTTTATCAGCAACAAAAACAAAACCGAAATAATTTTGCTCTTCTCGGCAATATTTTTTTTATAATTTTTTTCAGCTAAAAAAAAATTAAAACTTTGTGGGTTAAAAAAGTCTTTCATTTATGTGAAGGGAAAGAAAAAAAATACAAATGATTAGACTTTTAAGCGATTTCAGTCGAAATTGAATAAGACGCTTTGGACTTGGTTTAATTTTTATAAAATAAAATAGAATAAATTTCCAAAAAAAAAAAAATTGTTAAATTATATTTAAACTTTAGATGTATCACCCTGTATAAAACAACTACAACATTTACAATGTAACACCGGAAGTAAAAATTCCTTTTATTGCGTTTAACCAGTCACCCATTAGCAAAGTTTTTGCAGCACGGCCATTTTTGAAATTTATTTCATTTTGCTTCCTTTTTTTTCTTTATTTATTCAAAGACTTGTTATGAAAATTGATTTCATTTGTTGCGGTAATTTCAAATGAAGATATTAAAAAAAAAAAAAAAAAAATATTTAATGATTTCATGCGTTAAGACAAAATTCAGAAAATGAAACAATAATGGCACCATTATTTATGATACACTTAGAGATGAACTATGTTTTTATTTATTGTTTTATGTTCGTATATTCGCATGAAATTTTTTTTTGAATAAAATTTTAAATCGAATAAAATTTTTATTCTGATAAAATTTTAAATCGACTAAAATTTTTAATCGAATAAAATTTTTATTTGAAGTAAATTTTCATAGGAATAAAATTTTAAGTGAAATAAAATTTAAAATCGAATAACATTTTTAATCGAATAAAATTTTTATTTGAAGTAAATTTTCATAGGAATAAAATTTTAAGTGAAATAAAATTTAAAATCGAATAACATTTTTATTCGTATGATATTTTAAATGGAACAAAATTTTAAGTAGAATAAAATAAAATTTTCTATTTTAATAATTAAAATTTTTATTCGAATAAAATTTTTAATCGACTAAAATTTTATTCGAATAAAAATTTTATTCGAATAAAATTTTTATTCGGATAAAATTTTAAAACGAATAAAATATTTATTCGAATGAAATTTTTATTTGACCTATATTTTTTATGAAATAAAATTTTTGTTTAAATAAAGATTTCATTCGAACAAAAATTGTAAATCGAATAAACTTTTTAATTCTATAAAATTTCAAATCGAATAAAATTTTAAATTGAATAAAATTTCAAATCGAATAAAATTTTAAATCGTACGATATTTTTAAGCGAAAAAAATTTTAATCGAATAAAATTTTAAAGCGAATACAATTTTAAGTCGAATAAAATTTTAAATTGAATAAATCTTTAAATCGAATAAATATTAATTCGGATGAAATCTTTATTTAAAGTCGTATAAAATTTTTTGGGACAAGAATTTTAGAACGAATAAAATTTTTATTTGAATGAAATTTTTAAGTGACCTGCAATTTGAAACGAATAAAAATTTTATTTGAATAACGATTTCTTTCGAATAAAATTTTTAAGTGAATAAAATTTTAAATCGATTAAGATTTTAAATTGGCTATTTCTTTGTATAAATAAAATTTTTATTGGAATGAAATTTTTATTTTTTAAACGAATAAACCTTTAATTTTTCATAAAAATTTTATTTCATAAACCTATTTCAAAGCTATAATCAGCGTTATTACGGATATCGTTTTCGTAGTCGATTGTGCCATAAGCTGTACTAAAATCGAAGACCGGCTTTGCCACATATCACTGTTTGTGTTAACGCAACATCAAACTAACAAGACATATCAGAAAAATTGTTATTGTTTACGAAGATTGAATACACTGGAAATGGATTCAAGAGTCTCCTGCTGCAGCACAAAATATGAAAAATAATCAATTTTATTTGAGTTTTTAAATTTCATCTTCTTTTTTTTTTTTACTTAAAACCTTCCGTACGAATTGATTTAATGTCTTTATTTACTTCGTAAAAATATTTTGCTTGTAAAAGCACACCAGCCAACAAATCTCTGCCAAAAACCAAAACGGCTAATTTACATAATTTTGTTTCTTGGATAATTGCGCGCTGCCAACCCTGAACTTTATGGAAACTAATTTTCTTGGTCATGATGATTTGACCGTTTGTTTGTTTGTGTGTGTGCGTGTGTGTGTTTCTTTCTCTATAAAATTTATGATTAAAATGTTACGTTTAAACTGGAAATAAACAGAAATTGAAAACAACAAAACGGAACAAACACAAAAATATAAATAAAAACTTTCGTTGGTATGTCGTTGTGAATGGAGGGAGGGAGCAGGGTATGGAATGGAGTGGAGTAGAGTAATTGGCTCCGTTTATGTATTTACAGGCTTTTCAGGCAAAATTAAACAAAACGCAACAAAACGCAAAAGAAAAATTATTATTATTATCACATGCTATTGTTGTTGTTGGTTGCATGTTTAAAAATTATATAATTTTAGCGACCAAAGACATGAGCAACAGAGCCGCAGCAGCAGCAGCAGAAATGGCGCATTATTTGTTAGTGGCAACAACTAGCAACGAGTAACATACATTTTTTTGCGTTTAAAATAATTTTGTTGTTGTTGTGGTTGTGTTTTTGTTTTGGTTATTCCCCAACATTTTTAAGGCTTTTTATGGCCAACTTGAGTGTGAAATGGCAGTTTATTATGAAAATATATAAGCAGTTTTGCATTTCGTGTTGCTGCTGTTGTTGCTACAAAATTTATTACAGCCGGATGTTTGTTTTCATTTTCATTTATAATTTTTATTGCTTTGCTTTTCGTGGCATTCAAATTGCGAATATTTCCTGTGAAAACTAGAACTAGATCATTTATTTGCCATAACAATTTCATTTTTAGTGGTTTTAAAGGCAAGAAAAGTAAAAAAAAAACACTTTTCCTTAAGGAGAACTGAGAAGAACTTGAAACTGAAATTTTGTAAACGGAAGTAAATGATTTAGACAAAGACATAATAAATAAATAAACAACAACAAAATTAATTTATAAAAACTACCTGCTGCGACAGTTGTTGGTTGTTAGTGTGCCTTCTGGTTTCAGCAGCTCCTGTTTCACAATGAGGAAGTTGTTGGTTTTGCCATGAAAAAAACGCTCATTTCTTTGGGGGCTGGTTACCAGTCACAAATTCGGGTTTATTTTTTATTTTCTACTGTTTTCTTTGTTGCTTTCTAGTTTACAAAATTAATAACAGAGAAGAGAAATAACTTTGTTAAAAACTAATGCTGCTGATTATATTTGAACTTGTAGTTACAGCAACCAGGCGAACGGCAAGCAGGTGTTGCCAGAAATAAGTTAGCCAACAAAATTGATTAATGTTAGTGCTGGTAATTTGTATGAAATTTTAAAAATATTTAATTAATTTGGCAGAAATAATTTTACAAGCCGTAGCAGAAAACCAAAGAAAATATTTTTGGGTGATAATTTACACAGAAAAATATTACAAGCCAATTAAAAAGTTTAATTTAAAAACAAAAACTGTCATATTGAATATATATTTTATTAAACAAATCATTTAATTGTTTTAATTAAGCATTTGAGCTGTTATACTTTAAAAAAATTAATAGCGGTAATAGCGGTAAGACACAGACACCATCTAACTAAAATTAATGCCGACTAATTTTTTTTTTTAAAGTTGACTTATACCACTTTCAAATATAACAACTCATTTATGCAATATAATAATTTTTCAATTAAAATATTTAATTAATTAATGTAATTCATTATTTAATTTTTTATTTATGTAAAAGAGAAGAGAAGAATAAAAATAGAATATATAGTTTTCAATATTAAAATGTTGGTTGGCAAATTTATTTATTTATTCAGTTCAATGCTTACTGAGTTTTTTATTTGAATATTTGAATGTTTTTGTAACTATTGATTAATAATTCTTATTTAGTCAATTGCTTTTACAATATAAAGGTTCTAATGTTTGCAAGAAACGTTGGGAGTAACCTACTGAGGATTGAGAGTAGCGTCTGATGAAATGCTCTCCCCTTCAGTACTTATTGTACTGAATAAGAATATTCATGAGTAAAAGAATAAATTTTAAAACCAACACAATTTCTGGAATTAAGCACAAATAAAGATTAATATTTTGTTGAACTTTTAAATTCCAAATAGAAATTATTACATTTTTTTTTTTATTTTTTTTTTTTATTTTTTTATTTTTTTATTTTTTTTTTCTTTTTATTTAATTTTTTTTTTTATTTTTTTTTTTTTATTTTTTTTTTTTAGCTACTTTATTTCTATTTAATAAACAATTTATGTAAAACGCCAAATTTTTTGTTTGATATTTAAAATTTGTATTTTTTTTTAAATTTGTATTGTATTTAAAATTTTTTTTTTTTAATTTTTATTTTATTAAAAAATTTAAGTTTTTATTTGAAAAAAAAAATAACGTTAAATAAACAAATTTTAAGTCGAAAAAAAATTTTTATTCCATTAAACTTTAGGGCGAATAAATTATTTTTTAGAATAAAATTCTTAATCGAATAAACTTTAAGGCGAACAAATTTCTTTTAGAATAAAATTTTTATTTCAAAATTATTAATCGATTGAAATCAAATAAAATTTTTATTTAAATAAAATTGTTAATCGCATAAAATTTTTTATTTTAAAAATTGAATTTTATAAATTTAAAATCAAATAAAGTTTGTCATCAAAAAAGTTTAAAAGCAATATTTAACCAAAAAAAAAATTTTTTTTAATAAAAAATTTTTATTAAAAATATTTTTTTTAATTTTGTTTTATTTATATTTATTTTTTAATTAAAAAAAATTATTTTAAATTTTAGCTGGTCATTTACCGTAACAAAAATATTGTACTTCTAATAAAACAGTTTGTTTCCAACGCCAAATGGGCAACACTTATTTTTAATGAGACTTCATTGATGTAATACAAAAACGAATGCAACAAAAATATAGATGTAATACAATTTTATGTCACAATGAGACAACTTTATTGCAGCACTTAAAACAGGCAAGCAAGGCAAGGCAAGCTGGCAAAGCATCTTGTCTTGTTCTTTCAATATTCACAATTGCTTCCAGCTTACATGGCATGTCATTCAATCGTACTCACAACCATGACATTGCAATCATACAATCAATGACACTTTTTATCCATCTTTTTTTATTTCTGTATTTTGAGGCCATATCACATTTTCTTCTTTTTTTATCAAAAGACCGACAGACAGTGTCATTTGTTGGAAGTTTGGAAATCTTTTAATAGGTGTATTGTAACAAAGACAAAAAAAAAAGGAAAATAAAAGAAAAGGAAAAATAAAGCAAATTTTACAACCAGTTTGAATGTACGTGTATAAATAATAAGGCATGTCACAGAGCTCATTCAATTGCAATGAAAAATTCTTTTTCAATAAATGAATATTTAATTATTTCAATTTTCTTTGTTAATAAAGAAATTGAAATTAATGAATTTCTATTAAATCATAAAAAAAAAAAATTAAAAAAATTCAATTTTTCAAAAAATTAAAAAAAAAAATTTAGTTGAAGCTTTAATTTAAAAAAGTAATTTTTAATTGTAGCAGTTAAAAATTTTCCAGGAACATATAAATCAATCAAAAATAAAAATTTTAATTTTTAGTAATTTAAGGCATTTTTGAAATCATATAACGATATCCCATCATTGATCCTCTTCCATTTAAAATATTAACAAAAAAAGTCTTAAAAAAAAATTGGAATAATTTCTAAGTTCGCTGACGTACTCGAATTTGCGGCAAGCTCATATGAAACATATGATCGACGTTACCGCTATAACTCTCTTTTCGATACGACAGTAAATACAATTTTTAATCAAATTGAGTTTGTATTTGCAAAAAAAAAAAAAAAACTTTAAATAATAAAATTTTAAATCGAATAAAATTTATATTTGATTAAACTTTAGGGCGAATAATTTTTTTTTTTTTTTTATATAAAGTTTTTATTTGAATAAAAATTTTAATACGAATAAATTTTAAGTCAAATACAATTTGGAATGGATTATATTTTTATTTAAATAAAATTTTGAATCGAATAAAATTTTTATCGGAATAAAATTTTTATTCGAACAAAATGTTGTATCCAATAAAAATGTTATTAAATTTTTTTCGAATAAAATTTTTATTTCAAAATTTAAAATCGAATAAAATTTTAATTTGAAAAAAATGTTCAATCAAATAAAATTTTTATTCGATTAAAATTAAAGGAGAATAAAATTTTTTCAAAATAAAATTTGGAATCGAATAAAATTTTTAATGGAATAAAAAAATTTTATTTAAAAGAAAAATTCACATCACAAAATCATTCGACTAGTGAACTTTTATTTTATAAAAAAAATTTTCCTAAGGAAAAAAATCCGTATAAAAATTAGTTTAAGCTGCAACAACCGTGTGGCTGTGAATGCCGGCAATGAACCACAATTGAAGTCGTAGCACAATAAGATTAAGTTGGATAAACACTTTGTTTTGATTTTGTTCATTCATTTATTTTATTTTATTTTTTTTAACAAACGTGCAAGTAAAAAAAATTGGTTGACTTGGCAAATTACGATTGTTCGTTTGCAGCAAATGCAACACATTAACAACAACAACAAGTAACAATTTAAAAAAAAAATAATCTTCAAAGAAAAACCTCACAACTTGTTTTAACTTTACGGTAGTTTCTTTGCTTCATATTTAAGCGCTTGCAACTGCCTTAATCCACTAGTAATAAAAACGGAACTCAGCTTCACAAGGTTGCTAGGCAAACGTGATACGGATAGAAAAATAAAACAAAACTCACTACTTTTTAGTGTTACAAAATAAACTTTAAAAAAATGAATTTTCCAAAAGGAGTAAGTGTTTTTTGCAAAGCTAAACGAATAATAAATTAAAAATTAATTAAAATGAACTTGAAAATCATTTTATGTATGAAGTGGTAATACATTTTTGTTTAACATAAATTATTAAAATTGCTTTCCCGGCAATTGTCTGGACTATTGAAAGTCAAGAAAACAAAAGAAACGGAAGCCCAAAATTACTTAATAAAATGAGCAACTTGTACTTTAGTGCCACATTTTATCAAGTGTAAGAAAAAGAAGTGCCACAAGACATACAACTCCTTGTGCTAACAACTGCTGACACCATAAAAGCCCAAATATGAAATCAATAAACTAAATTAAAAACACTAAAAAAGCTTTAATAACATTTTCATTAGTTTTTGGGCAATTAAATAAGCATTTGAACAACAGAAAAGTTATTAAAATCAAGTTATTAAACAAATAAAATTAATTAGTTGAAAAGAATATTCTGACTTGAAAGAGTAGGCACGAGTCCAGCTGAAGACAAAAAAGGAATGGTGTGAAATATGTAGGATTTTAGGCAACTAGTAGATGATTTATTAAATAGTAAAAACAAATATGCGCCTGCTGAAATTTATTCTCTGTTTTTTTTTTTTTTTAATTATTAAATAAAAATTTATTTAGCAAACAAATTCACCGGAAATTTTTTTTTTTTTTTTTTCAAGAAAAAAAGTCGGAATTCTGTATTGCAGAAAATAAAAATTAAATGTTTTTCTTATAGAAATTTTAGCGAAAAAAAAACCAGGTGCTGCTTACTGATTATCATAGAGCGGTACATCAAATTGTCTCCCTTATATTTTTTTTTAATTTTTAATTATGAATAGACGTTGATAACCCAGTGAATCTTCCACTTGAGGATCGTAAAATGTTTAACAAACTTGTCGAAAACATTGCGAGCAATATTTTTCTGGAACATTTTCCCTCTAACTCTTCAATTAATGGGACTTTTTGGTCTGTTATTTCAAAAAAGAACTAAAAAGACCTATAAGTTAAAGGATTCCAGTATTTAAAAAAAGACCTATAAGTTGAAGGATTCTAGGGTTAAAATATTTTACGAAAACTTTCCTCCCGAAAATCTGCTATGGCATTCTTAAAGAAAATTGAACTCTAAGGCCGGAAATAATGCAAAACTTAAAATGTATTTAAGGCATTTCAAAAATATAATTTAAAAATTTCTTTTAAAAAAATTCGAAATTCGGTAATGAAATTTCATTCAAATCGTACCCACCCACATCGTTTTTAAAACTCCTCAATAAATTCAAACATAGCGTATGGTCTTCCCAATTTGAGATTAATGTCAGTCAAGTCCAGCATAAGTGAACAATTAATTTAAGGAACAATTGATTTTTATAAAAAAAATAAAAAAAATTAAAATATAAATAAAAAATAAAAAAAATTAAAATATAAATAAAAAATTAAGTTAAAGAGAGCAAAATATTAAAAAAAAAAAAAAAAACAACAAAATCCTTGTACTTTTTTAACCTTTTAAATTTTAATTTTAATAGCCGCATACAAGACAAAAGCTTTTGCTCTTAAAGTTACCATATTAATGGTTACTAAATAAAAGCTTTAAAAAAAAGCTTACAACAATCACTTTTTATTGCAGTTAAAGCGATTTTAAATTTAAAATATTTTTTTAAATAAAATTAAATAAGATTTTATAAATTAAGTTTAACAAACAAAATTAATGAAATTATTAAATTTTAAAAACTTTTCTATCCCCCTTTAGGCTTTTACTTTCTTGTATATCACAACTTTAATTTTGGCCTTAACCACAGCCTATCCCTCAAAGGAGAATCTCAAGTAAGTTTTGTAACATTTCACAATAGAAATTAATTAATATTCGAAAACTTTTGCTTTTAGAATAAGAATACACATCCCCGTAAAACATCACACTCATGTGCACACAAAAACGGTGATAAAGAAAGTGCCACTACCCGTACCAATACCTGTGAAAGAGCATAAAAAACACCATGATGAATACAAGAGAAAACACAGTGAGGAAGAAGAAATTGAAGATGAATTTGAGGGTTATGATTATCCCAAAAAGAAACGAAGAACCAGACATCCATTTATATGAAGGAAAATTTACAAAAAATATAAAAAAATTTATTTATAAGATTTAAAAAGAAAACAAAATTTAAAAGTATTTTAAGTGCAATAGAAGTGAAGAAAAGAAACCAAACAATTAATCAAACAATTGTAGTGTTAAGCATAAGTATTTAGATGATAAAGATAATGGCAATAGAAACTGCATGTGCAGCATCTGCATTTGCTGTGTATTGTTCTGCATTTAATTTTTAATTTGTGTTGTTTTTTATTATTTTAAGATTTTATTTTGTTTTTATGCTTAAGCCTTTTGTATAATAAAAAAAAAAATTAAAATGACATTCAAAGAAAGTTTTTCTTTTTATTAATTAAGAAAAAAATAAGGAAAAGAAAATAGAATTTTTATATGAAACTTAGTTTTTTTACCGTCATGAATTTTCAAAGACAATAACAAGCTCACGCTGGAGTTCATTATATTAATGAATGATGATTTATTGTATTACAGAAACTCATGTAATAAATCATGACGTAAATGAAATGAAAACAAAAAATTCGGTTGACTAAAATTCTAACATTAATTTAATGAAACTACAGTGAAATCTCTTTTGAGCGTTCACCATATTTTTACATAAAGACAACTTTTGTTGTGAGAACTAAATTTGTTGTCAATCAAAAATTCGGTTCAGTTAATCAAATTTTTTAAATCGGTTACACAATTTAAATATTTTTTCGCAACTAAATTTTGGACTGCATTATCGAATTCTGATTGCTGCAACTAAAAAAATATGAACAACACTCTCCACTCTGCACTACCCACTTTGCCGAAGTACCATTTATGATTTTGCCCATGAAAATTACCAAAATCAAAACTTTTTGAAAGTGTTTTAACATTTTCTGAAAAATTCGTAGTTTTTATTTTATGTTGCAAAACGGAAACTGCCAAAATCCTTAAGAACAACACTCTCCATTCTCCACTCCCCACTTTGCCGAAGTACCATTCATGATTTTGATTATCATAACCGAAGTTTTGGTTGGAAGTAAATTTAGTTCTCACAACCGAAGTTGTTTTCTCTGTGAGTGTAGCAAAAATAACAAATTTAACTCCCAACATTACACAGTTGTAGACGGTTTTGGAGCACACACCTATAAAAAACCACTTTGGTTGTGAGAATTAAATTTATCTATAAACAAAAATTTAGCAACACAATTGGCCATTAATTTCGAAGTATTTACTTAAAATTGTTTCTATTTTAAAGTTTAAACTGAAACAAATATTAAAAAAAATAAGTTTTTTACTAAAAACCAAATTGTCGCAAGCGATATCGAGCAACTTCTAGCGAAATTTTAAAATGTTTTCATACAAAACGACTAAAATTGCAGCCGTTCTCATTTCATATTGAATGTTTTTATAAAAAAAAAATTAAATAAAATTTAAACAGAATTTTTTTGTTAGTTATTGAAGCTGTTATATATGAAAAAGGTATAAGTCCTTTTTTTTTTTTTTAAATAAGACAGCAGTAATTCTAGTTAGAAAGAGAGAGTGAGCTTATCTTTATTCATTTTTTTTAAGTGGACTTATTCATTTGGTCATGTCCCAGCTACTCAACTCAACTCATATGACAGTTAAATTAAAAAAAAAATTCTACTGTAAAAATAATTTAGTTTAATTACCTTCACAACTACTTATTTTGTAAGCCTCCATCTCTTTTTCTCTTTCTCTCTAACTCACTCTTATGCTCCTTTTTCCACTCCTATCGACCTGATTTTAACAATTTACTTTGACTGACGGGCTTTATTCTTATGAAACTTCCAACACTTAACATAATTTTTAACCCCATTTTCCATTAACCTTTAGAACACAAACAAACACACACACACACACAGGCATACAGTGTTTGCTACACACAAAACAATGAAAACAAAAAAATACTTATAAGAAATAAATAATTGAGTTTTTCCCTGAACACCCACCCAAAACCCAAAGATTCTTTTGTTAAAAACAACTACAACTACAACAACACTAAGAAATCCTTACGTTGCTAGTGAAAGTAGTTTCCATGTAATTAATTGTATAATAAAAACATGACATGACATGAAGACTTTTTCTTGTCGCAGCTTGCAATGCAATAACTCAAAGCCTTCTTATTATATTCACAGCAATAATAACTACCACAACAACAACAACAACTATAACGAATATATAAAAAATTTTAAAGGAAAAAAGTATAAAAGAGAAACTGTTGATTCTTGAGTGGGTTCTTCATTAAGTACTCGTAGTACGAGTATAATTACGCCACTTGAGTGGATTTTATTTCACCCCAAACGTCTTAGTTGCCTGTTGTGTTGCTGTAGCAAATAGCAGCAGTATGTGGGGACCAGAACAATGTGCATTCAAATTATCGTACACCCGGCATACATTAGGGATTGTTACCAAAATACAAATTGCAGTTTTGAATTTCAGCCATAGAAATTTGGGTTGGTTAAGCGAATAGAATATTGCTTTTGTATTTGTTTTACTAATACGGAAATATTCAATTCGCCGCTTCCAAAAATGGTAGGGGGCAATGTTACTAGCAAATGCAAATTCAATTGAATAAACAAGGGGCCATATTACCGCACTCGATAGTGATCGAAACTACAGTACAATTTGAAAGAAAATTTCGAGTCGATATTTCAAAAAGGATCCTTAAAAGTAGAAGCGAAAGTTTTTAATATTTTTTTTGGTGAAGAAAGAAATCAGTTTTTGAATGAAGGCAGACGAACTATGGAGGACCATATTTGAATGGAGATTTTCCTAGTACAATTCAATCAATCAGCCTTATTATGAGTGTCGTTGTCGTAGTCGAATTCACGACAAGCCCATATAAAACATATGGCCGGCGTTACCACATATCACTGTTTTTGTCACCACAACGACACTCATAATCAGGCCTAATATGTATTTATAGCTCAAATTAAAATTAATATAATTACAGTAATTTTGTTGGGTGCCCTGTAGATTCTTGGGTAGTGTATTAACCTATCAGTCTGGGAGTGGAGGTTCGATTCCTGCCTAGATCCAGGGATTAAAGCTACAACTGCTCATTACTGCGAGTTTAATTTACAACTGTGATCACTTTACTAACAAAAGAAAAATAAATCCCTTACTAAACCAAAGACACTACCATGATTGAATTAAACCAGGTGACATTAGACGCCAGTTTTTACAAAAAAAAAATATTTCAAACATCGTTGAAAAGTAGGCGTAAAAATGGGTGTGTCCATTTTTATTTATTGAATTTAAATTTAACAAATTTAAAATTTTTTAATCCTTTTTTCATAAATCACATTATTAAACTAGAAAAGTGTTAAGCACTTTAATCACTACTACAAAATCCAAATTTAATGATTTCCAGAGCACTAAAAAATCGTCTTGATTTCAGAATATGCCTGATTATACAAGAAATTTTTAAGTCAATTCATTATCAATTGAAAAAATTTCTAAAATTTTTATTTAAAGCACAAACTAATATTTAATTGAATTTTTAAATTTATTTAAAAAAAAAACCATAAACAAAGTGTGTTAAAGAGAGATCAATAGAGAATACAGAATCATGTATGTCAACTAAACGAAATAATTTTGGACAAGAGGTGCTTTTGTAATCTTGTTATTTTTGTATTCTACACCGTGGACACTCTTAATTTTTTTTTTCTACTTCTGTGTTGCCAATATGTAGAAAAGTAAATAAAAGTTTATGTGTGGGAATGTGATGATGTAAACAAATCGTTAGCAAGAGCAAAAGAAAATACGAGTACAAACATGTAACTTATACTCAAACATGCAAACAATCTTCTAAAAAATAAATAAGAAAAACAAATAAACAGAAAAGAAATTGTTCACAAAGAACTACTTTTACAACTAAAATACAAAATACGAATTATTGCCAGAAGGGAAAGAAAGATTTTGTTGGCGCTGCCGCTACTGTTGCTAACACTGATGGTGTTATTGTTCCTTTAACTCAATAAAATTATTTTATTGAAACGTTATTATTTTGTGTTTTATTTGCTCTAAATATTTTTTTTTGTCTTGCTTTTTATGTCTAACATCACTAACACTTTGTTCAGAGTGAAACAAAATAAATACCAGATGAGAAAAATTATATATAAAAAGATAACAAAAGAAACAAAAGTGTTTTTGTGTTTTTAATGCAGCAATACCGAAACTTGTAAAGCCTTCATTCAGCTACAGAGTGGTTTTCATTAAAAAAAGCCGTTAATATTCTTTATACGTGTATTTTAGCAAGTAATTAAAACAAAGCTGCAAAGTGCTGGTTAATTTTTTTTAATTCTGTGGAAACATGAAAAATTAAAATATTTGCATATTCAACACAAGTTCAATGCCAAAAATTTTATTTGATTTTAATTGAATAATTTAACTAGTAACATACTTTTTTCTTTCATTCTGTTATTATTTGGCCTAATTATGATTATCGCTAGTGTAAGGACAACATTATTAGGTGGCAACGCTGGTCATATGTTTTATATTCAGCCTTACTACCAAAGTCGTTATCACAGACGAATTTATTACGATCTGATAGGTCTGATTATGAACGTGTTTATAACGTATTGGGTGGCAGCACTTACCATATGTTTTATATTCAGCTTTATTACTAGAGTCGTTATCACGGTCGCATTTGTTGCGGGCTAATAAATCTGATTATGAGTAAGGTTATCAGGATAAAAATAGTGATAGGTGGCAACGCCATCTATATGTTTTATGTTCAGTCTTATTATTAAAGTCGTTTTGGTAGTCGAATTTACTGCGATCTGATAGGCCTAATTATGAGGGTTGGTAATGTGATTCCAGCAGTATAAGGTGGCAACGCTGGCCATATGTTTTATGTTCAGCCCTATTACCCAAACTGATAGGTCTGCCCACGAGTCGTTATCGTGATGACAACAGTGTTAGGTGGCAACGCCGGCCATACATTTCATATTAAGTTTTATTACTAGAACCGTTATCGCAGTCGAATTAGCTACCATTTAATAGGTTTAATTATGAGTAATGTTATCAGGACGAAAACAATGGCAACGCTGGTCATATTTTATATGTTCAGCATTATGACCACAGCCGTTATGGTAGTCGAATTTACTAGAATCTAATACGTCTAATTAAGAGTGACATTGTCAGGACAAAAACAGTAATAGGTGGCAGCACTGGCCATATGCTTTATTTCAGCTTTATTACTAGAGTCGTTATCGCAGTCGAATTTGAGAGGATTTAATAGATTTAATTATAAGTAACGTTGTCAGGACGAAAACAATGATTGGTGGCAGCACCGGTCATACGTTTTATATTTTCTTATTTTGTAGCAACACAAATGCTGAATGATTATTAAAAATTACAAGCTGCATAATAAATTTAGGTTTTACGTCATTTCCATTTAGCAAAGTGAAGGGTATAAAAATAAACAAACATGCAAACACGATTATTTTTATTTTTTCTTCTTATTTTTTTTTTTTTTTTATTGAACTCTTTTATAGATATTATTTCTGTTTGATTTTTTTGTTTATATTTAAACAGGCGGTATTCGTGTCTAGCAGAGTTTTGTGATAAAATAATTATTATTTTAAATTACATTGTTATTGTTGTTGCGCCTGTTTAGCATGTGGATTCACTTTAAATGCAATCAAAATATTTTTTTAATTAATTTCTTATAGTTTTAAAACTAACAAACAAAAATACTACACGCTGAACTTGAATTTAGAAAAAATAAAGAGAAAAAACAAACGGCAAAAGTGTAAAAGAATCTCTGCTAAGTTGTAGACAACAAGTTGAATAAAAAGTTTTATTTTTTAGTGCGTAAAAAGCAGAGATAAGAATATGGGAAAATTTTCCTTTCAAAAAAGTTTGAAATGACTTTTAATAGAAATAGTTTTTTTTTAAGTTTGTTTTTATGCTCGCTTCATTATCTACTTGGCTTTCATTGCTTTCGTGATGTCAACGTTACTTATAATCGACTATGATAACATTTGACTGGCATTGACCCCCAGCACTGTTTTTCTGAGAAGAATTATTATTTTATTTTATTTTTGGAATAACACAAATCCGCGAAGTTTTTTTTTTATCTGCAGAAAATACCCAGGGTCAGGGGATTACTCTGTATTGCGCTGCAAAAAACGATACGAAATCGAATCCTTTAATGTGTTTGCTCGTTTACTTTTTGCATTTGTCTGGTAGTACCGCGCTCTGTAATGCGCAAGTGCATGTCATCGTCGTTTTATACACACAAATATAGTGCAATAAGCCAAGAGCAAATGCAGAACATTTAATTTTCGCATCGCAATACAGATTAGCCCTTCAGGGCAGGAATGAAACCTGTGACCCTCAGATTAACCCACAAGTCTATGGAGGCACCTATAAATTCAAGTATTTATATTTTTTTCAAAGGTGTTCTGCACACAAAGTCGTTTCATATAAACTGCCTTATGATTTCAAATCATTTGAAGTTTTTGAAGTATTTTGCTTTAAATTCGTTCACAAAATAAAAACACTCAAAATTTATTAATTAAAAAAGACGTTTTATTTTTGTAAAGAATTTTTTCGTTGCGCTTTTATTTTTAGTGATTTTTTTTTGTTTATCAAAAAATATATTTGATACTAGATGTTTTACCCGGTCTCGTTCGGCCCGCTCTTTTATTAGAGAGCTTATGTATGAATTTTTAGAGAAATCTGTTTGCTAATAAAACTTTAATTGTTAAATTCTCATTCACTAATTTGTAAAGTGACTCCTGTTTTTGCTGGTAAATAAAATATTTAAGAGCGTAATTTCAGGCTTAAATTAAGTAAGCAGTAGCTAATTGAAAATCGTTGGAAAATGGGCGTAAAAATGGGCGTGGTCTTTACTATATGTACCAAATTTCAGACAAATCTGTTGGAAGTGAACAATTTTTATAGCGAAAATTATTTTTATATAAATTTAACCAATTTTAAATTTTTTAATGGTTTTTTTCATAAATCACTTTATTAAACAAGAAAAGTGTTAAGCATAAAGGCTTTAAGCTCGTGATTTACAACAGTAAAAATCACTACTGCAAAATCAAAATTTTGTGATTTTCAGAGCGCTAGAAAAAAAAAACTATCGTAAATGGTTTGCAATCACAGTGATTTCAGAACAGGCCTGATTATAAAAGAAATTTTTAAGTGAATTCTTTATTAAATGAATCACAAACTAATATTTAAGTGCAGATTTTAAATTGTTAAAAAAAAACTCTCTCTCATACACATATGCATGCATACCTTAACTCAAATTTCTAAGCCTTGTATTGTTAATCATTGAAATTGCAAATCACTTTAGTCATTAAGCAAAAATAAATTACGACATTTATTTTGTCATTACAGTCTATTGTTTGACTCTCTTTTAAACCACAGCCAGCAGTATATGGAGTTCACTAAAATTTTAATAAATACAAAAACAATAACATCACCTTCGTCATCATCCAGCTGCACGGCATTACGAAAATGTTTTATGAAACACACGTTTGTTAGTTTCACGTCAAGGGATTAAAAATTACAAATTTTGTTGGCAAAATAATTTTCATTTACAGGATTTACCTTCATTTTATTGTTCACTACAGAGCAAAATAGTTTAAGCAAATTTCATTACCTGCAAAGAAATAAACAGAGAGTGAGTTAATGTACGCTTTTAGTGAATTCAATTTTATTTTTAATTATTAACAGCATGTAAATTGTGTTAACTTTATTAATAGAAAACGTTTAGTTAATAATCACTATTAAAAATGTTTCATTTTTTCCTTTTCACTTAAAGCGAATTAACAACAATTAAAAATAAAATAAAATTAGCACGTTTTAAAGGCTAAACTGCTACTGCTTGTTGTGTAACATTTAAACAATCAAGCATAAAGTTCATTTGACCCATAGTGCACAATTATACGCAGACACCCACAACATAGGTTTGGTATGTGAATCGTCAGTGACTTTAATTTAAGTCTTGTCAACTGAAAAAAATGTATTCTTTTTCAAAAAATTAAGCGCTTCATTAGACTAATGAAAACTTTCATTAATTTAATGAAATAAAATCTTTTATTTAAATCTAAAAAAAAATTCATTCTTTTTCAAACAATTTAACGGTTAAGTAGATTAATGAAATTTTGCATTAATTTAACGAAATATTTCATTACTTTAATGTAATATTTCATTTTAATATTGTTGTTTATTATTAAAATGAAAAATTTATTCTCTTTTCAACCAATTAAACGCTTCATTAGATTAATGAAATCTTTCATTAGTTTAATGAAAATACTTCATTAATTTAATTAAATTATTTCATTATTCTTATAAAAATATTCCATTTATTTATCTAATTTATGACACATTTAATTAAAAAAATAATAATTTTTAATGAAATCGTTTTATTAGGTTTATGCCAAATTTATTGAAAAGAAAATTGTTCGTGTTATTCGTGATGTACAACCAGCAATACCAACATTAGTAAAGAAACAGCCAAATTGTAAAGTGTTAATAATATAATCGTTTGTTAAAGCTTTTTCAAATATTGTGCCATTTCAGATTTTGTGCAATTTGAAAGTCTGCAGAGGGTTAAAAACACCTTTTTTAATGTTAAATTAGTTGCATAAAATTTCCTTCTTATTGTTAAGACTTGTAGCAGGTTGTGAAGAAACAGCAACAACAACAACAACAATATACAAAAAAAGTTCATGCAACTATTTTCAAGAAACTAGTCAGTAACTAGTTGGGCTTTTGTACGTGTCACTTATCCATACACACACACACACACACAAACATACATACATTTTGTGTGTAGGTGACACATATTTTCACAAAATTTTAACATGTCGTGTACTCCCTATAAAACTTATGACATGCTTTGCAATAAATATCTACATGTTCTATTTTCACACTCACGTACACACACTCTTACTTACTTGTAGCCAAATACAATAAATATACTAACTTCAAGCTGACAATCCTATAAGATTTCATTTGTTTTTACAAACAAAAAACAAGAAGGAAGTCTGTATTAGACAATCAAGTAGAAGAAATAGCAGCAGATTCATACACACAAAGGATACAATTCCCAAAAATTTTAATTTTATGTAATAAAAAAAAAGTTAAAAAAAAATTAAATTAAATAAAAGCAAATTATTAAAGCAATAACAAAAGTATAGGCAGAGTATCCTTTGAATAAATTAAAATTAAAAAAAATTAACAACAATAAAAATAAAACAGTAATCGTTTAAAACTATTTATTTAATTTTTTTTATTTTCTTTTTTTATGTTCTTTTTATTTTTTTAATTTTTTTTTCGTATTTAAAAATTTTTTTTTTATTTTTTTTAAATTAAAATATTTTTTTGTACTTTTTTTCAGTATTTAATTTAATTTTAAAATATATATGTTTTTCCAATTGTTTTTAATAATTTTTAAAATTAATAATTTTTTTTTTAATTTTTTGATAATAATTTTTTTTTTAATTTTTTGATAATAATTTTCAATATTAAGAAATAAATTTTTTTTTAATTTTTAGTTTTTGATTAAATTTTATACTTATTTGTTCTTTTTAATTAAAACGGCTATTTTATTAAGCTTAAGGCCTTATTTTATTAATTTATTTTTATATCGGTACAATTTGCATAGCTATTTTATTTTATTTAATAATATTTGTTTTTTTTTTTAATTTTTAAAATTAAGAAATAATTTTTTTTAATTTTTTAAAAAAAAATTTTTTTAATTTTTTTTTAATTTTTTTTTAATTGTATTTAATTTGTTTTTTAATAACTTTTAAAATTAAGAAATAATTTTTTTATTTGTTTTTATTCTTTTTAATTTATTTTTTAATACTTTTTAAAAGCTAATTTTTTTTTAATTTTTAAAATTATTTTTTCTATTTACAATGTATTTTTTACTTTATAATGGCACTAGTTGACCCGACAAACTATGTCTTGCCTTAAAATTTTTATATATTCGATCTTCTTACACTAAGAAGTCGTACTCATAGAGTAAAGAACCGTGCCAGACCGGGTAAAAACAGGTAGTAGGCAAATAAGCCAGATACCGACTGCCACCTGCCGGGGGGATTTGTGACGTTAAACCTTCCAAGATTATACATATAAACCTTTCTCTTGAATCACTCTATCTTTTAAAAAAAACTGCATCAAAATCCGTTGTGTAGTTTTAAAGATATAAGCATACATACAGACATAGGGACAGACGCGGGAAGCGACTTTGCTTTATACTATGTAGTGATGTCATTTTATCATTTTTATTTATTTATTTTTATTTTACTTATTTTAATTTAATTTATTTATTTGTTAATTATTTTATTTCAATTATTTAATTTTATTTAATTTTATTTTCTTTGTTAATTTACTTTGATTTGATTTAATTTAATTGTGAGATTATTTATTTTTATTAATTAATTATTTATTTTACTTTATTTTCTTTTTTCATTTCATTTAATATGGGTTTTATTCATATTCCATTTTAATTTAATTCAAGTTAATTGAGTTTAAGTTATTTTAATACAAATTATTAATTTTTTTTTTCAAACAGATTTTATTCCAGTATGTACACATGTATTTACGTACGTAATTTTATTTAATAAATTATTTTAAAAAAGTCAGTTTATTCTTCTCACTGAATTCTATTTTTGCTACTAATCCATTTTCAGTAAACCATTCATAAAAAAAGAAATCAATTAAAAATTAACTATTAAATCAATTAAACATGAGAAAAATTACAATAATCTGTGAATTTCCTTGTTGTAATTACAACAATAAATGTGTCTATTGTAAAAGAAACTCGCATGCACATTTAAATATTAGAGCACGTACATACAGACGAGCAAGCATGTATATAGGCACACGAGTATGAGTTAACTTGTACATATGTAATTGTGTATGTGTGCGTAAAAAATATACGTCATAAGGGCTTCCATACCCATACACATACGAACTGTTTTTCCAACATATCTGTACTCAACTCGTCCATTTGCAAACAAAATGTCACGAACATTTGCATGGGGTGAAACGAATGAAACAAACAACTTTTGCGAATTCAATAAAGTTGCCACATTTTATTAAACGTTTTAAATAAAACGCGCAAAAGAATTTTCAAAACGCTAAAATTTTATGTATTCAAGTATTATTAGTTTTTTTTTTGTCTTACACTGAAACAAAATTGTTTTATAAATTCAAGTACATGAGAAATTATATGAATTATTGAAATATTTATTTTTATTAAATTGATAAATTATTTTATTAAAATAAATTAATAAATATTGAATTTATTAAAAAAAATCATATAACTAAATTTCATTAAATTAATAAAATGGTTTCATTGAATTATTGAAATTATTTAATTAAATTAATGAAATTTCATATTTGTAAGTTTATTTGACCTTTTTCTTCTTAAATTGAAATCGCTATTTTACTAAGCTTGAGGTCGTATTATAAATATTTATTTTAATATCGATAATTCGCTGTAAATAATAATATCCTGAAAAAGCTACACAAAGTTGGAAGTGATTTTTGGTTTAAATGAGTTAATTTACAATACACCCTAATCAAAATCACACCACAAGCATATACACAGTGAATCGGCTGGCACAATCACTAGATGGCGCCAGTATGCTGGTGTCCTGTATTTAGTCTTTTATTGCTGTTTTTTTTTTTTTTTTTTTTTTTTTTTTTTTTTTTTTTTTTTTTTAATTACAATATACTTTTTATTATTATAATTTTTTAGTTTTAGTGGATTTTTTTTTTTTTTGTTTTTTTTTATTTCTTTAAAATCACAAACATATGGCATCATTGTATAAATAATACGGTGCGAATGAATACTGTCGCACATTGTATTTTTCCAATTGTGTATGTTTAGTACTGAAACAACCGGTGTTGTGACGAGAGTGTAGTTTATTGCTCGGTATTTTTCGTTCGCATAAAATTTTGTTTCTTAAAAAAAAAGTTTAACTAAAAGTAAACGGAAATTAGAAAAAAATTTATAATAAAAATATACTTAGTTTTGCTTTAACTAGTGTAAAACGCCGTGTAGAAAAATAACAACAACAAAAGAAAAAAATTATAGCAGCTTTATAATTAATTTTAGTGTTACATTTAATTTGAAAACAACAAATAAAATAATAAAAAAAAATTAATAAAAAATTTACATCATTAAGAAGATTAAAATCCTTAAAAATTTATGAAAAAAAAAATTAAAAACCAAAGCACATCAGCAGCCTTATAGTAGTATCTAGTGTAGTAAATTTTTAAAGAGAAACAACAACAAAAATATAATCAAAAGTACTCAACTTTACAACATGTAAGAGCATGTACTTTTAGATGTAGGTATGTGTGTGTATTTTTATTGAAATGAAAAGTGCTTCATGTAATTGTATCTAGTGGTTGCGCCAACAGTGTGTCATAGAACAGATGAGAGTGGAACAAGCAGAGAAAAGCAGGAAAGCAGCACCAGGCTAAAAAAAAAAGGCACGCAATTTTTAGCAAATAGACCAAAACACAACCAACCATCAACATCATTATCATCTTTAGGTTTTACTCTACAGCCAAGACCAGGCCAAGAGCACCACCACCTACAACAATACCAATAAGAACTTATTGAACAACCAAGGGAACAAATACAAGAACTAAAACAAAAATAACAATTAGAGCAAACAGCACCATTAGTACGTACAATAAACAAAAGAGACCTACACAAACATAGCTACAAACAAAATATAAAAACAGGAGACATAGACAACAAAATAGCTACAAGAAAACAAAAAGAAAGTATTGGAGAACTAACAGGCACACTGGCAAACGAAGAACACAACGGTACGGGATTTCCCAGATATTTTTTTTGGTGCCTAACGGCCTAATTTTTTTTTAATACAAAATAAAAAATTTGCTTGTATCGTGTTTTGTGTTTTCACTGCCTTATGGGTGTTTTTGTTTTCGATTTATTTTGCTAATACTTTTTTTTATTAGCAAATAATTTTGTTTGTTATTGTAAGCCATTATCATACATATTGCGTGCTAGCTCGTATTGTTAAAAATGTTATAAAAAAACAACAACAACCCAAAAAGTATAATAAAAAGGATATTTCCATTAATAACTTTTAAGCTTTAAAAATTGAATTTATGGCAGCAAGTTTTTTTGTGTTCTTTTTTTTTTTTAAATAAACGGAAAGAAAAATAATTAAAATGAGAACTGCGGTTGACCCAGTCATTACTAAGCCCAAAGTCAATAGAATTAGATGACATTAAAAAAATAAAACAAAAACGAAGGAAAATAAAACAAAATAAAATAAAAAAAAAGTGTAAAAAGGGTATACAAATTTAAGGTTTTGGTTTAGAAAAATAAATAAAACAAAAATTCAAATTAAATAAAAAAATAAGAAACCAAATGAAAAAAAGAAAAATTACTTAAACAAAATAAAAATTTTAGTAATAAATAGATTAAATCAACAAAGTAATAAATAAAATTAAAAAAAAAAACCAAAACAGGACTACAACTTCTATAAAAGCCAGCGTTAAATTAGTAGAGTGAGCGCGAATTTATTTTTGGTTTTTTCTCCTTTTTTTTTTGTTTGTTTATTCTGTGTATACAAGTTCACGTGCGCGCTTTTGTGGCGGCGGAGATGCTGGCGCCAACCACTGTAACAGTTGCGGGAGGCGTCAGTTACATCAACAACAAAATACTAAACAACAACATAATGAACACATATTCAGCAACATTAGCACCAACATCAATAGCCACAGCAACAGCATCAGCAATAGCAGCAGCAACAGTAACAACAATAACAATAGTATCAGCTTCATTAATAACAGCCACAACTACAACAGTTCCCGTAACAACAACGAAACAACAATTGTGATAAATTAAATTAGTTATTCTTAATCTTAAGGGTGAGTGAAAAACAAAAACAACATAATAATAAATAAATATTTAAAATAAACAAAGGCGTAGTTAGAAAAAAATAAAAGCGGGAGGGGGAAGGGGGGTAGTTGTAGACCTGTTATTTTTGAAATTGTTGTAAGTTCACTTAATTTTATTTAAAATTATGGCTAACCCATTTTTTTTTTTCAATGGACTTATACCACTTTCAGAAATAACAGTTCATTTGCTAATTTTAACAATATTTAATTAATTAATTTAATTAATTTTTTTTTATTGTTTAAAAAAAAGTGGACTTATACCACTTTCAAAAATAACAGCTCAAATAGTTAGCGGGTGAACATGATTCCCCTCTTTATTCGTTTCTCTTTCGTTTTTTATTTATTTTTTTTTCAAAGTGGACTTATACCACTTACAAAAATAACAGCTCAAATAGTTAGCGGGTAAAAATGCTACACCTATTTCTTCTTTTCTTATTATGACTTTTGTAAAATGTTGTATTAAACGTGTTCTTTCCAAAAACAATAAAAAAAACTGATTTAGTAACGCCCCTGCTAATAAACAAATAGTACAAACACTGCTTGGCCTATAAACAAGGTTGCCAAGTTAAAACATTTACCACCGAAAACCATAAATTACAATTTAATTTCTTGTCGTTCTAAGAACAAGTTCACAGTAGCAGCTAAATTGGCACGACAAGCGTTTTTTATCTTTCAAAAATTCTCTTGCTCATACAAAATGTATGGAGCAGCACTAAGCGTTTGGAAAATTCAATTTTGGCAGCTCGTTTTGTAGTGAAGTTGGCTGCAAAATAATTTTTTTTATTTTTGACCAGAAATTTTTTGCAGTAAAGTTGGCTGCAAAACAAGTTTTTTTTTATTTTTATTTTGGACCAGTAGACATTTTAGCTATTTTTTTTAATTTAGCGTTTTTAGCTCTATTTTTGTTTGTCTTTAGTGGGTTTTATTAAACAACCTTAAATTCAGGTTGGACTGCCAAACTTTTTAGCAGGAAAATGTAAAAAAAAAGAAGCAAAAAAAAAACTAAAGCCTCGATTTGTTAGGGTCATACGGACGCAAATCGTACAATTTATTTCAAAAATTGTGCCGCAATCCTCTTTCTCTCTCTCCTCTTTCTCTCAACATCTTAGGAAGTGACTCCTAACAAGTGTTTTTAAAGATTACAACCCTATTTCTCTACAAAAGCCTGATAACTTCTTTCATACTCTTATTAAAAATGTTGGTGGATGTCAGGTGATTCAAAAACTCATGGAGTTAGCAAGCAGCCCTCCTCCTATGAGAATTTGTAGTTGTTTTCTATGAAAGAAGCTACCGTTCTCTTATACAGAAAATGGCAGCCAGTTTAATCTTCGCCTGGAAAATTTTTAATCAACAATTTTATTCACGTATTTAAGTGGTTTTACCTTTTCTTTTTTTTTTAATAAAATTAACAAAGTTTTTCTGGATTTTTAAAAAGATTTTTTTGAACTGCTAACAAAGCAAATCGACTGGCATTAAATTTTAAAAAGCAACGCAACTTGACATGTCAAGTCTAGATTGACAAATTATAATTACAAAATTAATTAATTTTAGTTTTTGGCATAGTGATTGGTTTCGGTAAGGCAATTTGCATTTTACATAAATTATCAAGCTTTTCCTTGCGATCAAGACATCTCGATGCCATGCCCCAAAGCAAATCATTTACTCTGGTATGGATGCCGAACCTTGAACGGCATAAGAGCAATGAAATGGAAAGCTATGTGGTGGAAAAGGGTGCAAATACCCCTTTCATAGCTGCAGAGTTTTTCTACGCCTTGCAGCAGTCATGCTGTTGCCGTATCGATACAGTAAGAACGACTGAAGTATCAGCTGTTTTCGAAAACTCTTCGAAAACTTAATAAATAGCAGAATTATCTTGTTTAAAATACCACAACTTGTGTAAGTTATGACAGAAGTTGTTCTCAGAAAAGCCATTCCTGTATCCTCAACCTAGATACTTTTTTATATACAGCTTTTATAATAGTGTGGCAACTTTTAGTAACTAAAATGTTTTCGTTTAATAAAATTATAAAATAAAAAATTAATTGCATTTCAAAATGCACTTTCCCTCCAGCTGCTCCAATGTCTCAATATTATTTTTAGAGCTCTTTGCTCTTCTCTCTCTCTCATGCTCTCACTTTTGTTATCAAAATTCTATTTTAAATAAAGTAATCAACTAAAATTAAACATTCAAAGTAATCACCGACAGAAAGGCTAACGCTACAACCAACCACCCACTCAACCGTTTAAAATGGCACACAAATAATAAATAATTTTTTTGTTTTTTATTATTTGTTGTTTTATATTTCATATACAACATCTACTTATTTAATCTACAAATATTTTTATTTTATTTTAGTGTTAGAAAAAGAATTTGATGGAATAAAAAATTGTGCACGAACAGAACGAGTAGCACAGAAATCTTGTTGTGAAAAGAATTTTCAAGATTTATTTTTTTGAATTTCTTTACAAGTTGCAAAGAAATATTTTATAAAATGATGGCTACGGCCACATGTTACAACTACACACACACACACACACACATATATATATATATATATATATATATATATAAATATTTGTGTGACATTTATATTATTTTGAACTTTGATAGAAATATATTATATAAAACGTGGGGTTTTTTCTGAAACTAAATAAAATAAATAGTTTAAAAAAAGGACTTTTGACACTCATATTTAAGGGTCTTGAAAGGACAGCACTCAAGAAAGATTCCACTGCTTTAAAATATGCTTTTACAGCATTTTAGAATGATCATTGTTTGATAAATTAGGTAAAATTCTGCTGAGTTTGTAGAGTCTAGATTAGTTTTTAGAGAGAGGTTTCACTGCTTTAAAATTGTCTTTTTTAACCAGTTTTCTGTGTTTCATATTTTAGTGGTCTTTAGTATCCTTTCAAAAGAGATTTTATTTCTTTTTTTTTTTTTTATTGTTATATATTTAGTAAAAGTGATTAATGATTCAATTCAGTTTGCTCATTATATCAAATGCTACTTGCACCAGCAATCTTAAGCGACTCGAGACAATAAATATTGACTGTTTACTTAAAAGGCAACTAAAAGGAAAATTGATTACGAAGCAATACTTTTTGTTTGCCTATCTATAAATGAAAAAGAATTTAATATTTAATTTATCATTATATTCCGGAGAAGCTTCACAAAGTTCAAGCGAAATATCGATATAAAAATAAATAATTATAAGCCAACCTCAAGCTGACAGAAATTACTCGTTTTAAGAAAAAAAGGAAAAGGTGAAATTAACTTACACGTAAAATAAATTAAAATAATTTAATTATTAGAAAATTTTAATTCAAAACAAATTTAAATTAGAAAAAAATTTAATGAAAAATATATTTCAATTAATAAATAAAAATAAATAAAATAAAAATAAAAAAAAAAATTATTTTTTTTAATTAAAAAAAAAATTTATAAAAAAGCTGAATAAAAAAATAATTAAAATATGTTGATTAAAAAATTTATTATTTTTAAGTTAAAAAAAAAATAAATAATTTTCGTAATAATATAAAAAAAAATAAAAATAAATAAATTTTTTTATTAAACATTTTCTTAATTGTTTTTTTTTTTTGTTTTGTTTTTGAAATATATAATTAATTTATATTTATTTCAAATTAAAAAAAATCTTAATTCTTTACTTTCTTAATTTAAATATATTTTTAATTAAATTTTTTTGAATATAAATTTGTTTTTAATTAAAATTTTCTTGGTAAAACTTTTCTTATTTTTATGTAGTAAAAATTTTTTAATTTTTTTAAATGAAAAAAGTTTTTAAATTTTTATTAAAAAGAAAAAATTAAAAAAAATTTAAAGTTAATAAAAAGTATATGTACAAGGTGGGCTAAAAGAAATCACCCTATTGGAAGATGCTCTTATTTTTGCAAATAGAGACCAATGCCAAATCTGTTTTGACATTTGTGAACTAGACAATTGTAGAATAGAAGCGAACAAGCCATGGAACGCGGAATAATCGAAGTGGACGATTTTTCGACCAAAATCATAATGAGCGACGAGGCTCATTTCCACCTCAGCGGGTACGTGAACAAGCAAAACTATCGCTTCTGGGGCACAGAAAATGTACGAGTGATGTACGAGAACCCCTCAAAGTGACTGCATGGTGCGCTGTTCACGCTTAAACCAAAAAATTTTTAACAATTTAGGATAAGATTTTTCATAAAATAAACTTTATTGGCTTCTTCGAAAAATGTTTAGAAAGTAACTTAGGGCTTTTTTGAAAACATATCACAATACTCGTACATTTAATTAAATTTTTAATTAAATCTATTTTATTTCTAACGGCTTAGTTTTAGCTGAGATATTAAATTTATTTAGCAAATGAATTTTTAAATATTGGCCAGGGATTTATTAAAAAATTAGAGGGAAAAAAATCATTGAAATTGCCTGTCTCAGATGAAATATTACAGAAATGAACGCAGTAGTAGGTTTTTTTTATAAAAACTTTACAACGTGTTTCATGATTCATATTTAAATTTAGGAAACGCATTTGTTTCTTAATTTTTTTATTTACTTAAACTTTTCTTCTTTCACCTGATAATCTAATAACAATTTGATAAACGTTTCCTTTTTTCTATGGGAACTAGTCATCTGTTGTTGATGACAGTTTATGTAAAGCGGCAAAAATAATTTTTTTTTTTTCACTTTTTTTCTTGAAATGTGGTTGCTGTGTGTGCGTAAATATGACGAGTTAAATATGTTTTTGACGCAAAACACATTTTAATTTACAGTTTTACGTAAGAAAAACCATTTAGCTTTAGAAAAAAAAATAAAAGTAAAAATAAAAGTTAAATAATGTCATACTGATTCACACATTACGAGGATTTTAAAACACTTTTGTTTTAGAGCTTGCTTGGGAAAAAAATTCCTAGGGAATATTCATGATTAGGCTGACTATATTTCCACCAGAATATGATTAACTCAACCATATATTTTTTTTTGTATGTAAGCACTTCTTATTTAAAAATAAAATTATTGTACATAAAAGCAAATTTCGTCGTATAAACGGTAAGTTAATTTCCTATTTGCAAATAACCAAGTCGTGATTAAGAATAATATTTCAAATACAAAATGCTAGATGTTGCCACTTTTTTTAATTTTGTTTTCATAACTTTGGTGATAAGGCAACCCTGTGAATTTAAATGTTTTTTGTTAAGAATTTTATTTATTTTTTTGTATAAGTTTTTGATTCTTCTCTCCTTTCTTTTTTATTAATTACGTATTCTTAATATTAGACCTGATTATGAGTGGCGTGGTAACGCCAGCCATATGTTTTATATGGGCTTGTCGTGAATTCGGCTACGACAACGACACTCGTAATCAAGCTGATTGACTAAACTTTTCTATGATTAATTATTATTTGCCATCTGGCACCACCATTTTTATTTTTATCTTACAAATAAAACGTATTTGCGAATTAATTTCATTTTCAAAAATTTTCCGTATAAACGTATAGGGTCCGCCATTGAACGTTTTTTTTTTCAACTAGTGCTTATTTCGTGAATGGTAACACTTAGGTCATGTCTGATTTGACAGATAATTAGTTTTATCCTTCCGCTGAAAGAATATGGCTGTGTTTTCGCCGATTTTGCCAAAAAAAAGAACATCTTTTCAGATGAAGCTCTTTTTGATCTTGGCGGGATGTAAACAAGCAAAATTGTCGCATTTGGGGCACAGAAAACCCGCACGCATACATTGAAAGGCGACGAGTCACTGTTTGGTGCTGATTTTGGTCCAGAGGCATAATTGGGCCATTTTTCTTCGAAAATGAGCAAGGAGTGGCCGTTAGTCAATGGCTATCATTATCGGGAGATTTTGAACGAATTTTTATTCACAAAAATTGAAGAGGAGGATATTGGCAACATTTGGTTTCAACAGGACGGCGCTACGTGTCACACAGCCGAAGCTACACTCGATGTTTTTATAGTATTTTCAAAAAAAAAAAAATATTTGGCGGACCCTATAGTAAGTGACTTATGTCACTTACAAGAAAATTTAAAATTAATAATTTTGCTGATATTTTTTTTGTCGCTTTTGCAACTAAATTTTTTTTAAATTTTATTTTTTACTGGTGGAGAGGAGTTTTATTGATTAATTATTATTATTCTTTTGTTCTCTACTTCTCGTTTTTATTTATTTTTAATTACTTGGCGCATTGGCAACCTAAAATAACATTTTTTGTTCTTTTTCTCTTCATTATTACAATATTGTCAAGTCATCAACTTATTAAATAGAAATAATAAAAACTAAAATAAAAAAAAATTAAATTATTTGCAGTTTATTGTAGAACTTGTGAATAACAATTTTTGTTAAAGTAAAATACAACAAAAAAATAAATAATTGATAAAAAAATAATGGAATGGTTTAATAAAAGAAGAGAAACGTTAATAAATAATAAACAAAACTTAACTCTTAAATGATGTAGCAAAAAGTTTTATTACAAAAACCAAGCACAACAAACATAATACCTACCCATCCACCATCCCCATCCATCTTCATAAATTTTTAACTTGTTATTTTAAAATGGCAAATTTGTGGAAAGCATTTTACATACACATACACAAACTACAGTACTTGCTTAAGTAGGTACTTGCTTACAAATAATTACTCCTTTTTAAAGTGTCCCTTTTTTTTTCTCTATTCATTTTAATAAAATAAAACAAACTTTTATATTTAATGCCAATAAAAAGCACAAAAATTAGTATTTGGTAATGGAAATGGTATGAATAAATAGAAATAAATTTTGAATAAAGCAAAGCACTGTAAAAGTCATTTAAAATTTACATTTACAGCCATGACTAGCCAGAGTTCGAGAAATTGCTTTTATTCAAATAAACAGTAGTGCTTCTGAGATGGGAAATTTTATACAGTGACCACACTGTTGGGACATACATACCTCAAATTAGAGGTAATGAGCTCCCCTCTCAGAATGAATAACTAGTTTTTATAAGAAATAATTTTTCTATATAAAAAAAAAAAAAAAAAAAAAAAAAAAAAAAAAAAAAAAAAAAAAAAAAAAAAAAAAAAAAAAAATTATGCATGTTTTCTGGAGCGAATTTAATACAGTACACCAGAACTACTAGAGGTAATGGACTCCCCTTTCGGAATGAGTAACTAATTTTCATATAACAAAAAAAAATTTATTAAATCCTTATACACAATTCGTGCAGCGAAAATTTAATACAGTGGCCACACCAGAAAAGATTAGGGGACGAAGCATATCTCGTAATTTTTCAGAATCAGTAATTAATTTTTTGTGGAATAAGTTTTCTTTAACAAAAAAATGAATGAAGTCTTCATACACGATTTTTGACTGAGAAAGTTTATACAGTGGGCATAATAAAGAAGACTCGGGGATGGGACATACCTTAAACTAGAGGTAAAGAACTCTTCTTTCAAAATCAGTAACTAATTTTTATGTAGAATAATTTTTCTTTAACAAAAAAACTTATTAATCTTGGAGTGAAAATTTAATACAGCGGCCACACCAGAAAAGTTTCTGGGAGGGGACGTAACTCAAACTAAAGCTAATAAGCCTCCTTTTCGAAATGAGTAACTAATTTTTATAAGAAATATTTTTTCTTTAACAAAAAAAATTATTAAATTTCTATACAAGGATTCTGGAGTGAAAATTTGGTACAGTGGCCACACCAGCAAAAATTTCTGAGATGGAATATAGCTCAAATTAAAGGTATGAGTAACTAATTTTTCAGTGAAACAATTTTTCTTTAACAAAAAAATTAATTAAGTCTGCTTACACGATTTTTGGATGGGAAAGTTTCTACAGTGGAAATAATAGAGAAGATTCAGAGGTAAAGAACTCCTCTTTCAAAAGTAATAAATAATTTCTATGTGGAAGAATTTTTCTTTAACAAAAAAAATTTATTAATCGTGGAGTGAAAATTTTGTACAGTGGCCACATGAGATTAGAGTCCACTATCGTAATGTGAAATCAAAATTATATTTTTTTAAACAGCATTTGAGTTAATTCGGTTGCTTCATATATTTTCTATGAGCATGAGAATATTTTTTAAAAATGCTTGACGCACTAATTTAGATTTAGCTGTAAGTAATTGTAACTATAAAATCAAATAAATTTTCATATGACAATTGAAATTGACTTAGTTTGCTAAAACGGCTCCTCCAAGATATTAAATCATTTAAAACAAATTCACACAATTTTATTAAATAGAATTTAGTTAATAAAGTGCTTTGTTTAAGGTGTAAAATATTGTTTGTGTTGTTGGTAATGCAATATAATTAATTGGAATTTTCCTGTCAAAATATTATGACCAGATGACCAGAGATTTAGGCAAAATTATTTCTTTTTTCGTGTGTTAGTTTAAGATTAACATGCAGCCAATATGACGTCAAAATGTTTAAATAATTTTTTTTTTGTTTTTTTGTTAGTTAAAAGTGTGTTTATGTGTGTGCCTTTCATTAATTATAAACTTAAAAGAATCTGGCGGCAGCAGCCCACACTCACTTGTTTTCATTTCACTTTTTTTTTTTTGTTCACATTTTGCTGTGTCTGTTTTAAAAATTTGCCAAAGAAGCTTGTGAGTCGCAAACTAATCACCGAATTTAGAAGAAAAAAAATTATTTTTTCAATATTTAAATTTATTTAAATAAAATTAAATAGATTTGGGTTAAAAGTAATGAAAAAAGACTTTTCATTTTCATTAAAAAAAACCTCTTGCTTTAATAAAATAAAATTACCAAAATATACTTTAAACATAAGGTTTAAATAAAGCTTAAAGAGCTTTTATTTTTATTGCTTTAAACATTTTAGATAATAATGACTGACTATTATTATAATAGCAGGTTTTTAACAAATCTGCAGGACTAAAACAAATTGAAGTGAAAAAAAGCAGGAAACAGAAAATACATAACGAAGGGTGACAAAAGGAATTTAGATTTACATCCCCTAGTTAATCAAATAAAAATTTTGCTACACAATGCGGAATTCATAACACATTTTCTGGTTTTTTTTTTTTTTTTTTTCTATTTTTTTTTTTTTTTTTTTGGGTAGACATAACAAACAATATTGAAGCCATTTATTGTGTTGTTGTTCATCAAGACATACTTATTGTCTAGTTAGTTATTTTAACATAAACTTAAATGGCAGGCACAGAAGTAAGGACGACAACAAGAGTTAAAAATAAAAACGAAAAACGCAAAATCTTTTAGTGATAAGCAAAACAGCGAAAACAGATTTTCATTTCACTTTAAATGTCTCTAAAGAAATTACTGTAAAGAGCGGTTTGCTTTGCCTTCAGTTTCTTGCCACAATTGCCACCACACCACGTACGTAATCATGGGCGTAAACGCTGAATTCGTTACCACGTTTACACACATCCTTTCATTCTTACCAAAATTCATGCTAGACAAGAGTTAGCAGAAAAAATAGTTTTTTTTTTTTTTGTATGTGATTTGCTTACAAATTAAATGAAATTAAATTTTGTTACAGTTTCAGCATGTTGGTTAAATGGTTGGTTAACTTTTCTTGTACGAGTCATCATGGTCTCTCTTCTTTTGCAGCATAAAAATACTTAAATTTTCTCAACATTTTTTTTTTTTACTATTTTTATTTCTTGATTATATTCTCTGGCCTGACTCACATCACACAAGCTGTCGTTAAGCTATTGTGTACACTGAGAGAAAGCGCCTTTTTTTTTGTTTGTTTATTTTCGTCTGTGAATTAAACGAATTTCCTTATGATTATTCTAGGCACTTGATTTTCCTCACTGAAATGACTTGTAAAAATATGCAAAATTGAAAAAAAAAATTCATTTTTAAAAAATTGTTAAAAATAGCACAAAGAAAAACTCGGACACTAATTTCTAAAGGCTTATAGCCTCATGAGTGCTTAAAAAAAAGACCCCTTAATCACTTAACAAATTTTTATTTTATTGACAATAAAGAGCCAACACTTCATAACGCCAAATATTGTCTTATATTTACAGCAGCGTCAACCAGGCAATTAAACACAGGCACCGAATTACTTTTTGAATAAATTGCTGTATGATAGACTAATTTTCTGTATGAAACATTTCATTGAATTAATAAAACAATTTTTCAGTGTACTCTTGACGTAATTTACTAGAAACGTTTTAGATAAAAAAGTTTCCATAAGCTTTACTAATCCAAAATTTAACCTTGAGAACAAAAACAAAAAATCGATTCCATTTTAAGCTGATCTAAAAACTTATTCGTTTTGCATGGAAACATATTTAAATGCAGGACTTTGGGCTGCACTTTTCTAGGAGAAGAAAAATCGACTTGAGTAAAAGGTTGCTTGGTGAAATTAATTCTGCAATGCAGTTTGTTTTCTCAGCCGAGGTATGACTCAATCAAACCAGGATTGATTTTGTAAAGGTCGCGTTACAATTCAATATTTTTATTATTATGGTTCAAGGATGCTGACACGATGCCAATAAAAACAATACTGTTTGCTGAAATCGCTATAATTTTATAAGAAAAACTTTTAGGGCTTTTAAAGTTGTAGTTCTCTATAATAACTTAATAAGGCACAGCCACTGAAAGAGCTTGCAAAAATCTCTTGTTTTTTTTTTATTCAAACGACTTTAAAAAAAATTTTTGAAACTGTTATTCACTTAAGCATTTTTAAGGCTAATAAAAGTCTACCAAAACATTAACCACTGACTACAACACATTGACTTGCTTGTCTTGTCTCTAACGTTGTTCTGCTCTTAATAAAGTATGTACTTTCAAGCAGTAACAGCATCATAATAAAAATAAAACTCCCACAACCATTTTAAATGGATGCTACAAAACAAGGATAATAATGACACACACACACACACACACACACAAAGACACAGTGAGGAGAATATAAACTCAAATGCACACTACACAGGCATAACCGCAGAAATACATTACAAACATACACGTGCATACATACTCGTACCTACAACTTTAATATGTGTGCGGTCGATTTAAGCTTTTAAAAGGAATTTCCATGTGAAAAATGTTCCAAAATTAACTACAAACTTTGTATTGCTATTTCTGAGTTGTTGTTGTTATTGGATTTGCTGTAGTCTCTCCAATTTTGATTCAATTTGTAAAACATTTAATTCTTGTAACTAAATTCAAAGTGCTACAACACCCGTATTCTCTCACTCACTCTTCCTTTACCTGCCATGTTTCCTTAATTTAAATTCGAGTGTTCCTTTTTGCAAAACACATTTTTGATACCTTTTTCCTTGTTTTTTTTTAAATCCTTCTTTGAGTTTCAGCTTCAGTTTAGCGAGATGTTGTTAACAAACTTGGATTTATTGAAAGAAAATACGACTTCTTTTTCCTTATTTCCCCCAGTAAAATACCGCTATAGTTTAGAATGGAATAGAATTTTGAATAGACAGAATTTTTTTCAGACAATTTTCGAGATAGTTAAGAAAGAAATAAGTAATTTTTTACTATTTAGCTGAAATTCGAAAACTAGTTGGCATAATTAAGCAAAAAAAAAAATATTTTAGAGTAAAGCGGGTTATTTATTTAAAAATCAGCATTTACAGTCTAGACAAAAATTTCATGAAATTACAAGTGCTAAAATGATATGGAGCAGCAAGAAAAGGAATGGGGGAAAATAAAAAAATTTGGTTAATTAATTAATGTGGTGGCCTAAACAAATAGTCATTACAAAAAATTGAATTCAATAATAGGCTCGTTAATGAGTTTTTTTTTAATTTCGTTTATAGTTTTTTCTCAACGCTTTTTGAACGTTTTCCTTGAATTTTCTCTTTTTATATCGATATTTCGCAACAAAAAAAAAAAAAAAAAAAAAAAAAAAAAAAAAAAAAAAAAAAAAAAAAAAAAATATATATATATATACGTAAATATTTTTTCTCGGTCCCTGTATATAAATTAAAAGGCTAAAACTTTATATCGAAAATGCTTTTTTTCCTAGCAATAAATCAATAGGAAATTTTTGAGCCAAGGACAGCAATATATGTTAGTTTTGATGTAAATCAAAACAAAAGAACAGGAAAAAAAAGCAATAAAAATAAAAAAAAATAATTTGTGCGTGGTTAAAAAGAATTAATAGAGTGATGTGATGCGTGATCCCGTGTGAACACATTTTAATTTTCATGAATATTTTATATAAAATAAAAAAAGAAAATAAAAAATCCACAGCAATTTTGTGCTTTTAAATGATTTTAAGCTGTTGATAATGACACACTTAAATTGCCCTCATTTGTAAGTTATTTATTCAACTATAATTAACAATTATTCATCATAAAATCTAAAGCAAATAATAATTTCTGTTTATAAGCATAAATAAATAAATAAATATGAATTTGCGCAAATTGTAAAATGATTTATTTATTATTTTGCCTATTGTTGCAAGAAAAATTAATAAAAAGGAAAAAAAAAGCAACAAAAACTGAATTGAAACAATTTAAAGCAAGAGTAATTGCCATTTGTTTTAATTAATTAACTGCTGCTGGGATTTATTTTTTAGTCCACCCCCAACACAACAAAAGGGATTTTATTAACGAAACTGCACTTAAGGAGAATCAGAAAAAAAATTTTTTTTATAAAATTTTTCTTTACACTAACTGGTTATACAATGGCTGACAAAAACAATGTTTTATTCTTTTTTTTTTTTTTTATTATTCAGGCTTGAGTTCATTTTTCAATTAAATAGATATTCATCAATATTTCATTAAATATAATGAGTTTTTTTTTCTTTGTTTAACAAAATAAAGAAAGTTTTTCTGCTTAATAAATTTCCAGCTAGCTGTTTTTAGCTGGTTATACATTGTAAGTTCAAAAAGTAGGCGTAGAAGTGAGAGCAACCAAAAATTCTCGAATAATTCCTGAAAAAAAATTCCGTGTAAGTCTCAAAATTTAGAGAAATCCGTTGATAAATAAAATTTTAATTCTTTAGAGATCCATCTAAATTATTTTATTCAAAAGTGGGCGTGACCTTTACAACATTATATAACTACCTTCCTTTGAGTATCAGGATTATTAGTATCGAATGTCAGCAAAAGAACAAACAAACAAGCAAACAGAAAATGAATTTTTTTTATCTACATCAAGCATAATTATGATTTGCTCTCAGCTGCATAAGAGAACAGCTGTAATTGAATAACGTTTAAAAGTTTTGTCTAGAGTTTAAGTTGGAGTGTTTGTGTGCTGAATCAATTATTTAAAAGCTTTAATAAAGAAATTTTGAGGAAGCATAAAACAGCAAAAAATAAATTTGAGGAAAAATCGCTAAGACATTTCAGAGCACTACTAAATTTCACATTATTATTGTGACAACTGTCAGTTCTTACATTTTTAGTGGAGACACCTTTCACATCTTGCATTAAATTCAATAAATTGAAAGACAGTGAAAAGCTGGCATCTCACAATTGAATGAATTTCGGAACACTTTTTATTACTATTTCTTTTCTTAATTTTTTTTTTAATATTTTTTTTTTATTTGTAATTTTTTTTTTACTTTTTTATTTTTTTTTTTAATTTCTTTTTTTATTTAATTTTTTTATTTTTTTATGTAATAATTTCTATTTGGAATTTAAAAGTTTAACAAAATATTAATCTTTATTTGTGCTTAATTCCAGAAATTGTGTTGGTTTTAAAATTTATTCTTTTGAGAATATCATGAGTAAAAGAATAAATTTTAAAACCAACACAATTTCTGGAATTAAGCACAAATAAAGATTAATATTTTTTTATTTTTTTTTATATTTTTTTTTATTTTTTTTATTAGTCCTGGGGTATATGGAAATTTCAACCTTCTATGGTTTGCTTGCAAATTGGAGAAAAAAAAATTCAAAATATTTAATAACGTAAGACGTATTGCTAAATTTGCCATAAATACTAAAAATATATTTGCAAACACTAAAAAACGTAAGGGTTTACGTTAAAACATATATAACTCCCACTCAGTTGTAAAAAGTTATTGTTTGAAATAAATTTCATTTTAAATCCTTTAATTTGAATAGTAATTTCAAGCAAACGTTGGAACGTGAGCAAAAATTGTAATTAAATTTGTTTAATTGCTTTTGAAGATGGTCAGGCGGAATAAAGGGCAGAAATTCTAATTAAACAAACTTAATAAAGTTGTGTGCGTGTTTGTGTTTTTCTTTCATTTTTATGTTTTGGCCTACATATTTCTGTGCTAATATGAAAAATTGCTTAAATTAACTTAAGTGAAAATTAACTTTCTCATTGTGATTCAGGTTGCAGGCAGTGAAAATAATATAATTTTTAGGGAATCCAAATAATATAATAAAAAAAAAAACACTTTTGGGGCTTCTAAAATTGTAGTGCTCTGAAATAACTTGATAAGACAAAGTAGATTTTTTTCCATATTTTGTTATACAGATAATTAAAATATGGTATCGCTATTATAAAGCAACATTTGAAGGGTGTCCTAAAATTAATGTAAAATATTAAGGGGATCCCAAACTGAATGCAGGAGCTAAAATTGGGTAATATTTTAAGGGCATTTCGATTTTAATGCAATGTTTTAAATTTTAATTAAAGCAAGAGTTGAATGCTCCCTCCACTTAAAATGCATTTCTTACTTCAAACACCAAAAAAAAAAAAAAAAAAAAAAAAAAAAAAAAAAAAAAAAAAAAAAAAAAAAAAAAAAAAAAAAAAAAAAAAAAAAAAAAAAAAAAAAAAAAAAAAAAAAAGTGTCCCAAAATTAACTTAATATTTTAAGGGTGTCACAAAATCCAAAACAACAACTGCTAAAGATGATCTTTATTATATTTGCAGGGCGTTCAACGAATAATATAATACTTTAAGGGTGTCCCAATTCTAGTGCTATCTTTTAAGAATGTCCCAAACTCAACACAAGAACTGATATTTATGTAATATATAAAAGGCGTTCCAATAATACAGCAATATATGAATGTAAAATTTAGAGGGTGTCCCAAAATTATACATTATTTTAAGGGTGTCCCAAACCCAACACAAGAACTGAAAGTTAACCCAGTAAATACGTATGCTTGTATTAAAAGAAAATTAAAGTAGACTTTAAATCGGTATTGTGGCAAATTCATATGAAAAATTTGTCATAATTTATACTTGAAGTCGTTATTAGTGTCTTTAAATACCAGCCGTAATATTTTAAAGGTAACCCAATAATAATGCAATATTTTGAGGGCATTACAACTTTAATACAATGTTTTAAGGGTGTCCCAAAAATTTATAGCAAAAATTGAAATCCCAATAATAAAATGCAGTTAATAACCAAAGAAACTTAATAGAAAATCAAATAGCAAATGAACTCTAAACGGACTCAATAATTTATTAATGTTTAATTATTTTATATAGAACAGGGCAAAAAAAAAATCGATAAAAAAAACTGTGGGCTAGCAGGCAGTTTAAATCACAAGTAAAAAAAAAGGAGAAAAAAGTAGAAAATGTTATAAAAATAAATTGCACATGTGGCGTGCTTATTTGTTGTTCTTGTGCATACTTTTCATTAAAATAAGTGGCGGTGGCGGTGGCGTTGGCGTTGGCACTCTTGGTGTATGTGTGTTTGTATATGCATTGGTGTGTTTGCTAGGATTTTTTTCAACCAAATTATCATTATGGCATTAAACTTTTGCTTTTAATAGTTTAAAAAAAAAAAGAGAAAAAACTTATTGAAAAGTTATAATTACATTTGGACTTATTGAAACAAAAAAACTGACTGCCAAGTCTTTTAATTGTTTGTTCTTTTCAGCTTTTCAACACATAAAAAAAAATAATTCAAGTTTCAAAATGCCGACGGGCGGACATAACAAGTACACACATACGGACATGAACCAATTAAATTTTTTTTTTATTTAGTCTAGAAAATTGCCAACTTTTTTATGAATGGACAGGCAAAATGATAACGAGAGAGAAATGAGCACAAACCATAATATAAAATTATTTTTTTTGTTTGTTCAGCAGCACAGCACTTGAAGAATTGAGAGTGAAGTAATAACTTGAAGAATAAAATTGCATTTCACGTTTATTTTCTTGTGCAACTGTAAGAAATGAAAATCTATTATCTAGCATGTGCTCGTATGCACTTGCACGGGTACGTTATATAAAACAGAAATGAAGCAAAAAATAAAAATAAAAACGTATATTTGAGTTGGCATTACCATGGTGATGGCTTTAGGTGCCTGGATTTCGAAACTAATCCTGTTCGATATTTATGATTTCATTGTTGGAAAACTACAAAGCGTACATTCGTAACAAGCAACAGAGCCAAACTTACAACACACATACACAAATAGCACACAAACAAGGAAATAATTGATACTCCACTCCATAAGCTATGGGGTTGTCAAAGATTAATTTTTCTTACCTCCTTGTTGTGACCCTTTTAAACTCTATTTTGTGGTGGATAATAAATAAAATTGTATTACTTGTGAGCCACTTGTGCTACTTGTTGCATGTGGAAACAGTAACAGCAAAACACGTAACGAAAAGCAAGTGTTTAAAGGTTTACAATATGTGAGTAAAAGCAAAAGACGTGTTAAAAATTCACAAAACTAAAATCTTTTTTTACAAGCAAAATGAAAGTGAGTGTTAAATGTTTTAACGTAAACCCTTACGTTTTTTATAATATTTTTAAGCAACTCATGTTGACGTAAGATGAAATTCTAAAAATGTTACAATAACTCACTTTTTCTCTTTTATATTTAGGAAAAAAAATATTTTTAGTCACGCGCTACAAATTTTTAAAAATAGCACGACAACTCATTCTAACTCACACCCACAAATAAAATATTTTCCATCGAACATAAAATTTATCAAAATATTAGCATGACTCATTTTTACTCTCGTTTAGGAAAAAATATTTTCAATCATGCACATTCACGCAGGACAAAATTACAAAATACCGCAACAACTCAATTTCAAACACTCACGAGCAAAATAATTTTAAAAACGAACAAAAATTCTCAATGTATCATCACCACTCATTCCCATTCATATCCAGGAATAAAATATTTTTAATCACGCACTTTCACGCTAGACCAATTTTCAATATATCACGATGACTCATTCTTACTCACACTCAGTAATAAAATATTTTCAATCACTGACATACATTCTCATACAGAATCATGAATAGAATATTTGTAATCACGCAGGACAAAATTTTTAAAACATCATGGTGTATCAATCTCAATCACACTCACGTGCAAGCCCAACAAACTGTCACTCTGACTAGAAATGAGTTATATGCAAGCAGTACAACTTTTTAATATATTTTTTTTTTTTAACAGGACAAAAAGCTATCCTGGACTCGGTAAAGGTCACAGCACTGTAATTATAACTTATTATTAATGGAGTTCAATTAAATGTTTCATTAAGAAAATGTGAAGAGAAAGAAAGTCATGATGCATTCGTTTACGGGCAGATAACAAAAGAAACGCAGATAGAAAGTTTTATTTAGGTAGAGCACAGTTCAGATGAATGAACGAATAGAGAAGCAGTATAACGAGGATGATCTAGTCTAAACGGGATAGGAGGAATTTCGTGGCCTAAAAGGATATGAGGAATGTTCGTGCCTTTTAAAAAGGCAGCCTGAAAAAGTCACAGTCCGTATCGTGGCTTTCGATTTCGAGAAACTTCAATCAAAATTATTTCATACAAAAAAATAAATTTAATTTTCTAAAGTTTTCATTTGATATCAAAAATGACCCTTTGATTTCAAAGTAAAATGGAAAAACTAATTTTAAAAGTAAATTTTGTTTAAGGTGAACTGCAGCTCAAAATTAATTTTTTTTCTTCTTTTTTTTGTATTTGAAAGGCCAAAGATAAAATGTTGCGGTAGTTGGGCTGTGTTGAGCTGTTAAGTGTTGATTCTTAAATAATTGTTAAGCCTTAAAAATTTTTTTGTTAAAACTAAACATTCTGAATATTCATTTTAACTAAACACACACACACATACATGCATTAAGTTATTGTTGTTGTTGTGTTGTGCATTAATGCCAAGTATTCATTATTCATAAAGAAAGAAAAAAACTGTGTTCTCTCTTTATTATGAAACATGACCTAAATTGCATTTAAACAGTATAACGTGCAACAAGAAAAAAATAAAAAAAATTAAAAAAATAAAAGTGGAAAAGAAAATATGTGCTAACAATAATTTACTACACATTTACAATTGTTTGTTGTAGCAACAAATACATCACAGGCAAATAAATAAATAAATACTCTTGTAGCACAACACTTTCTACCATAAAAAACGACCGAACAAAGCAGAAAAACCATAAACATTTATGCAAAATAATTTGTTGTACAACAAAACCGATTACAAAGAATTTTTTTTTTTTTTTGATTTTGTATTATTCCGTTGTTTTGTTCAAGTCTAGACAAAAAAAGTGAAAGAAGAGAGTAAAAACATAAAAAAGTGATGGGTTGCTAAAAAAAAGGAAATTCTAGCGCCCTAAGCCAGTTGGAGGAGGAGGCAGCTTTTAAAAATTGTTTACAAGTTCTTTATAAATTTGTCACTAAAACCGTTTAAATTTTTTTTTAACACACAAATACAAATCTGCCAACACATTAACACGCACCTGCACACATTATGAACCTGCCTGCATACCATTACTCAATTGGAAAAACAAAAACAAAGAACAACAAATCGAAATCAATATTATTGATTCGCTTACACATCAGCTATTTTCTTTTGTTTATTTATTGCATACAAAGTGTTTGCAATTTCAAGTTTATAGTACAAAAAAAAAAGAGACAGCAACTGACAGCGACTGACTGACAAACAAACAAATCCAACATCATCACAAGCGTTAAAAACAACTTGCAAAGTACGTGTGTTTTAAAAAATATTAAAAAAAGCAAAATAAAAATTATAAAAACCATTCTAGGTGGCTTAAGGTCGGGCGCTATTTTAAAAGCATATGCCAGCCACGCCACTTAAACATCAAATTTAGATTTTGTTAATTTTTTAAAAAATCTTTTACAGCTGAATCGATTTTCTTTTTCTTTTTCTTTCATTTGTTTTGTTTTTTTCTCTTTTTTTTCAAGTTAAAAAAACTGCTTTTCCAAGAATGTTCATTGCCTGTCTCAAATACATCTTTGCTGAAATATTTGAAATTTTAATCCTATTTAATTTTAAATGCTTTCAAGAATTCATTTCGCCCAGTTACTTCTATAGTGTCATAATTCAAGAAACAATGTGTTACAAAAGAGCTTTTAATGTTTGCTCTTTGCTCTCTTTAAAAAAAAATTTCAACAGCCACAAATTCATAAAAAATATTTTTGTTAATCCTTAATAAACAAAAATGTTTTTTTATGAATTTTTTTGAAAAGAAAATATTTTAAAACATTTTCTTTTAATTTGTTTAGAGAAAATTTCCGAGTAAGCGAGCAAATGCTTTTAGGCCTTCAGCTACAATTATGAGAAAAAAATTAATTTAAAGAAAAAACCTATTTTTTGAGTTATGACATTTTAGCAACAACTTTTTATTTGGAAAAAGTACTATTAAAAAAAAAAGTATTTATTGAGTTATAACACTTTTAAAGTTTTTATTTTATTCCTCAAAAAAAGTACTATTTTTCAACAAAAAAAATTTATATAAATTTTTTGAGTTATGACACTTTTGATTTCAATGAGCAACAATAGTTTATTTTAAAAAATGTATAATTTTTTGTAAAAAAAATATTTCTTGAGTTATGACACTTTTGAAATCAATGAGCAACAATTTTTTATTGGCGAAAAATACTATTTATTTTATCTATTGAATTATAACATTTTTGAAATTTTATTTTATTCTTAAATAAAAAGTACTTTTTTCTTTTTGTAAAAAAAAAATTAAATAATATTTTTTGAGTTATGACGCTCTTGAAGAAAATGAGCAAACATATTTTATACTCAAAAAAGCACTATTTTTTTTTGTAAGAAAAAAAATATTTCCAAAATTTTGATTTTCCATCTCTGTTGCATTTATAAATTTTTTTTTTAATTTTATTTTTTATGTCAAAAAATTAAATTTTTTCTTATCACCAACAGCTAACACATTAACTCAAATGACTCACATTAAAAATGTTTTAATTCACAATTAAATGAAACAATTCAAAATAATAAGAAAATTTCGCAGGAATGAAAAATAGCAATTTGCATATCAATCGCTATTTTTTCCGTTCAATTTTCCTTTCCGAGTGGTATCTTTAACAATAATGCGACTCACAAATAAAAAAATATTTACCAAATTTCGAATTTTCATCTCTGTTTCATTTAACAGATTTTTTTCCATTTACCTTTCAAAATCAAACAAACTATCGGCTTATTTAAAGAATTAAATAAATAATTCTAAGAATTCTTTCACCATTTTAATCCATTAAACGTGTTGGTTGCACTTCATTTTTGTTGTTGTTTTTATATTTTTTATGTTAATTAAATATAGAAAACCTGCTGAGACTTGAGAAATTTATTTTCCCATAAAACAACACGAAATATTAAAAGTGTTTGTCCTTTTATTTTTCCCAAGTACTCATATTATGTTTGGCATGACATCATTCACTGTGTTGAAAACATAATTCAAGTGGCTTTTTTTTAATTTTCTTTAACATTTAAGAAATTTACAAAAGACCGCACAACATTTCCTTTATTAAGGTAAAACCTTGGGAAACATTTCAGCAGTTTGGCAGCAAGGGGCTTTATTAAGCACATGTAATAAATTATGGATGACATGTAGACAAGGAATCCACTCGATACATCTACTTCGAAAGCGTTTACAAACTTATAATTCAAGACAACTTTTTTAGGCTTTCAATAATCACCTGGCTTGAAAGAACTCATCCTGAAGTATTTTAATTAAATTTCATATACGCAACAATCTCTAAAAGCATTAGTGAACACGAGACACTCATTGTTTGCGAAAAATAAAACAAACAAATATTTCCATCAAAACATTATAATCAATTTTTGTTTACATCTAAGATGGCTGACTGACTGACTGTCTGTATGATAAACAAATTTAAACAATTAAATTGTCTAAACATAAATCAATCCTAATTACACTTTTGCTTTCTTCAATGTCAATTTGTTTAAATAAAATTATTCATCCATCTTGTAGTAAAAATAAACCAAGAAAAAACAAAATAAATAAAAAAATCAATGTAATGGCATTTAAAATATTTGGAAAACCCCCAATAAGATTTAAAAATAAATTCTACTCGATATGTATAATGACTGCGGTACTGCTGTTTTTTCATTCTTTTATATTTTATTATTATTATTTTGTTTTGTCGCTCAAGCTTTTAACAAGATTCTAAAAAAAATAAAAATTTGAATAATACCATATAAGAAATACTTGCTCGTATGTACACTGCGCTACATTTGAATACAATCACTTTTGATTGATGTTGAATTATAGAGGAGCAATAAAATAAACAAAGAGTAACCACACACTCTCTTGAAATTAAACAAGAAACTATAAAGAAAAAAATGGTGGTCTGCAACAAGATTATTTTTGTGTTTAGGTTGTCATTTCTCGCTGAACTACTAAGGCTGATTTCTTCAATTTATGTAAAAAAAAATATTGAATGGGCAATAATTTTTTCTGAAACGAGTAGCTGGAATATCAGCTTTATAACATTTTTCATCTTTGTAGCTTCACAGAAAAAATCAAATAAAAAAATTGTATACATTTGTTGCGAACAAAATTTTTGTATGCACAAAAAAACTTATTTTTGTATTTAGTCAAGGGGCTCTAATAAAAACAAAGCTCAAATTATGTGTAAAAAAAATATTGTACGGAACACAATTTTTTCCGAAACGAGTGGGTGAAAATTCAGTCATTTGAAACACATTTCTTACCCTTATTGCTTCTCAACAAAAACGCAACTAAAATTTTTTTTTATTAACTTGTACCGCACAAAAATATTTTTCTTTGTATGTAGTTTTAATAGGCTCTCACAAACAAAAATTTTCTCCGGCACAAGTGTATGAATTCAGTGTTTATAAAACATTTTTTCGCCCGGGTGACTCCGTAGCAAAAACGCAACTAAAACAATTTGTGACAAATAGCGAGTTTACAGACCGATTTTATTAAATTTCAATAGCTTAAGCAAAAAAGCAAAAATTAGTAAAAAAAAATTACTTTGGGACTTTCAAAGAGTTGATTTCATAAAATTAAACGTCTATGAAATACTTGTGAATTGTAATTTAAACAAAAAATACATAGAAAAAAAATTAAAATAGTAGCCATTCGCCAGCTCTATGATGTATTTTTCTTAAGCATGTTTAGCTTAGCAAGAAATCTAAATTTGCTTTTTTAATAAAAAACTAAATGTATCATAAATTTCATAAAAATTTATGTATACTTTCACATAAACACACACACACATGCAGATTTTCTTAGTAAAAGTTTAAACAAACCAAATGCCCCATAATCATAGTCACACTTCAGTCTACAACTTTGTAAAAACTTTTTAAACCAGAAATTCTTATGAAACCTAATTATGGTTCAATAATTTTAATTAGAAAACAAAATCCTGTGTCCTGGTAAATGTTTTTGCTAATTTGAACTTAAATCATTAATCACCCTTTAATTATGTATGACATGAAGTGAAGGAAAGCAAAAAATAAAACGTGCACGTGCCAAAAAAAAATAGCAAAACTATAACGAACAACCAATAGTCTCTAATAAAACAAAGCTCAACAATGAAAAGCATCACTTGGCACAGCAAAATTCAATATCATCATCAAATTTAGATAACACCATTATCAAGGATACTAGAGTAATTGGGCAATCAATCACCACTCATATGCGAAGAGAAATTCAAATAGTACCAAAAGAGAGCTAAGACATAAATATAAAATGAGAAAGGCAATGCAAAAGAAAAATTGTTGCAAAAATCAATAAATTGTGTAAAAATTTAGATGGATGTTGCTGCTGATGATGCTTGTATGACATACAAGTGGAGCATAATGCTGGCAAAAGATTTTTATCAATATTAAAATCAAGTGAGTGGATGTAAATATACCGAGTTAAATATGTTTTAACGTAACCCCTTACGTTTTTTAATATTTGTAAATATATTTTTAGTATTTATGGCAAATTTAGCAAATACGTCTTACGTTATTAAATATTTTTAAATCCGTTTGTTCCTCTAAGAGATTTTACCAATTTGCAAACGAACCATAGAAGATTACGGGATGGGACACATATGATTCCAAAGGGGAGCTCGTCTAGATTTGTAATCTACTGTTCAAGTACTCAAAAATTACTTTTGATTATTTTTAAAATTTATTTGAAATTTCCATATACTCTAGTGCTGTTGCTCTGAGGGATTTTAGCAACTACCGAACAAACCATAGAAAATTGCCCCAGCTTAAACTTTATCTTTAAACTTGTAAGAGACAACTCAATCAAATTAATTTAATAGAAATAACATGACGTCTGATGAATCTAATGTAAGTTGAATTTGCTTTGCAATTGCTTTGATGACACTGAAAATATAATTTTAGCTGTTATTTGTGAAAGCGGTATAAGTCCATTTCAAAAAAATCAGATAGTGTGTACATCTTATTAAAAATTATAACAAAATAATTTTTTTTTGAAAAAGTGGACTTATACCACTTTCAAAAATAACAGCTCATTTATTTGTAAGGCTTGAGCAGTAAATTTTTTTTTTTTACTTTTTAAAACATTTTTAATGGCAAAATTTTTTGTTTACTCATAATACTACACATACGAAAGAAAAGTAAAGCGGCCCATACACGACAGCAGCATACACGCACAAACTGAAGCCGCAGAATTTATTGGCTAATTTTACTTTCATGGTTTAATTTGGAGACATTTTCGCTACTTAGAGCAACATTACCTACAACCGTCGCACATCGCAGACAAATCACTTAAAGAACTTTTTGAATTTTTAATGAATATCAGACTATGGAAGGATTTGTAACTTGAGAGTAGTCACAATAGGTCTATTGTTCCAGCTCCTTATTTAAATTCTCATTCTACGTTCATGAATATCAATTAAATATCAAAAACAAACACTAAGTCTTATGAAATTCTACACAAGGTCTAGCTGTATTCTCTTATGGAGATAGTCTGTTTATAATAGCAAATGAAAAATAAAAATTTTTCACAATTTTGATTTGTTTTTTCAAGCAAGGAAGGGTTAAAACCACGTTCTTATCTGTCAAATAAGCCGTTAGTCTTGAAAGTGGTATAAGTCCACATTAAATAAACCGAATTATCAGTAATTTTACTAAAATATAGACACCATTTAACTAAAATTACCGCTGACTAATTAAAAAAAAAAAAGTAAACTTGTATCACTTTCAAAAATAACAGTTAAAAATTTTATTTAATTTTTTTTTAACTTAAATTTAGTAATAAAAGTGATCACTTTCAAAAATAACAGTTAAAAATTGTATTTAATTTTTTTTAACTTAAATTTAGTAATAAAAGTGATTTTCCCTAACGGAAACTTATTTTAATAATAAAATTTCTTATGCCGCATAGGTTGTGCCTTAAAAAAAAAAACAGGTTGTCCGATTGATATAAAACCTAATTTACATGGTTGTACAAATGTATGTAGCTAAAGGACAACCTTAAGCAGTGTTGTACATTCCACTTGACTGTGTAACAATAACGAACATTGCGTTTTAGTTGAAAATTAAATGCGACACGGTAATGTAATGTTTTCAAAATAGCAACATGCATATCAATCTCATTCATGTACAAGCACATTCTCTTTCATTTTAATTATTTTTATTATTAAGAACACAATTACTACAACAAATTAAATATTATAAAGCAAAATTTACAAGGAGAAAAAAGAAGAGCAGAAAAAACTTCTTCCTTAACCAGAGATTTTTTCAGAGAATGAGTAACTTTTTATACTAGCACGCAATTAAAAATCTGTACAACTGTATGAATTAGTGTAGTGGGACACAACTAAAAAAAAAGAATGTTCCACAGAGAAAGCATTTAAATTTATAAAAAAAAAAATTTTAACAAAGTTATGGAAAAACACTGATTGTTTTCTTTGGAAAAAAAAGGTAAATTATTTAAATAATCTTTTTTACAATATGAACAACAACAGAAAAAGTTTACTGTTTTGTTAGGGAATTTGTTATAATAATACCTTAGCGACGTCTTAGCTAAAATATATATCAATGACTGAGGGGATATATCTATCTCTCACATATCCTTTTTGTAAAAATATCCATTTTACACTTTCAAGATTATACAATTAATAGTCTGTATAATTTAGTGGTATAATGGGAGTCAGGACATGACTAATTCCTATATATCCTTTAATTGAAAAATTTTATTTAACAGTAAAAAGTTGTTACATATGTATTTCTAAATACATGTAATTAAGCTTTTGGCAAATTTCGTTTCAATTTGTGTAACCAAAGGACTACACCTCAAATAAAAACAAAAATTTAGCTGCGATTCTGAATCAAATACAGTAAAAAATTATAATAATTTGCAGGACTATGTTATCTACGCCTCTGATAAATTTCACTTTAATCGAAGCAAAGACATGACCAACCCTCATATATCCTTTCTTTGAAAAAATTTATTTAACACCAAAATGACAGTAAAAATTGTTTTATATTTGTAAAATCGTGTAATTAAGCTATTAAGCAAAATTTATTTTCAATTAGTGCAAATAAATGACTACCACTCATATAAAAAAGGAAGAAATAAATTAGCTGCTAATTTTTATTTATAACAATTTGTAGAACTGCCTTATCTATGCCTCTGCCAAATTTCACTACAATTGGAGCAAACATATGTTTGCTTTCCATATATCCTTTTTTTAAAAAAATTTGTTTAACACTATAGTGACAGTAAAAAATTTTTTTACATATTTCTAAAATCGTGTGAGCAAAATTTATTTCCAATTAGTGCAAATAAATTACTACTAAATGAATATAAAAAAGAAAAAAATTTAGCTGCTAATTTTTATTTATAACAATTTGTAGAACTGCCTTATCTATGCCTCCGCCAAATTTCACTACAATTGGAGCAAGGATATGCTTGCTTCCCATATATCCTTTTTTTACAAAAGTTTGTTTTACTTAAAATTATGATCAAAAGGAAATACAAATTTATAACTAGTTTCTACAATTATGACATTAAACTCTTTGGTGTTTAAAGTTTAATTTAAACCTATTTAATTCAATAAGAGCAGACAATTTAATTTTACAAAAAGTTTTAATAAATTATTATGAACTTTTGTACTCTGTCTGAGTTCAAAAATTTCAGCTTTTTTTAAAAGGGCTTCAAACAAAAATTTTATTTCTTGTAATGCTTTTTTAACGTTCTAGATTTACCAATTGAATTTTGTTTGCCTTATTTATTTAATAAAACATGACAAAAAATTTAACCCTACTGATTGAAATTCAATCTGACATTAAAAGGATTTTAGTCATGCTGCCAATTGTTTGTTGAACTTTAACATTTTCATCTCTTCCAGTAAATAATATGAAATGAGTGAGGAATTAAATGAAAAGCTTTTGATGGAATTACTACCAACTGACTCCTCCATATGTTTCTCTTTATTTTTTGGCATTGAAAAAACCAAATCTATACAAAATTTAGCACAGGCTGTTAAACATTATAAAAATATGTTTCACAGCTGGTTGGTTAGAGTATTTGAAAAAAAATATTGAAAACTTGTTAAGTTTTGTACATAAATATTTTAAAAGAAAATTTACATCAAATTAATTTTATTAAAGAAATGAAATAGACCTTTCAAGTCATTCATTCAACCACATTTTCTAGGCACAAACAACCAGACAACCGTCATAAACTAACGACAGATACCAACAACAGCAACGTCAAAATGTAATGGGCATATTGTGACAATTAAACAGATGGGTTTATTAGGCAGACTACATTCACACAAACACACACACAGAGGGAGCAAGAAACATAAATAAGACAAGTAAGTCGTCAATTGTATACCAGGAAGGTAAAATAGCAAAAACAAATGACTTTGCAGTTATAGAAAAGTCCCCACACAACACGGTGTGCCATTTAGAACGGGGAAAAATACTGACGATTTATTGCGTGTTGTTGTCTACTAAAGCAACAAACAGGAAATATGAGGTCAAAGTTGTAATAATTTAAACAATTATTAAAATTTAAAAAAAATAAAAAAGCAAAGGGAAAGTAAAACTTAACAATAAACACAAAAGAGAGTTAAAAAAGTAAAAGCAGAAAAAACACAGATAATCTGAAGTATAACAGCAAAAGAAGGGTAAACGAAACTAAGCCAAATAAAGCACATTTTGACGTAATAGGCCTACCTCTCACCCCCACCTCCCTCTTTGTAAAGATTTTAACAGAATTCACAATATCAACAACAAGAACAAGAACAGCAATTATTAATACAAGAAGAAAGTTTTTCTCATGCCATAACAAAATGAATGAAAGCGACAACAACCATTAACACAAACACTAACACACAGATAAATAAACCTTTTGTCTATTAAAAAAAACACACACACACTATAATAATCGGAAATAATAACACACAAACAAATTTCACTATAACAACAACACCAACAAATCACTCACTCATATAAAGTTAAAGAAGGGAAACCAGCTTAACTAACTAGAGCAAAGAAAAGTAAAGGATATTAAAGTGAAATTTAAGCAGCAAACAAGGAAAATAGAACAGACAGACCAAACGACAAACAAACGGCTAGATGAATGGACAAACGAACGAACGGAAGAACAAAAAAAAAACGTTTTGTGCAATTGAAACCTTTACATTTACGAGTAAGTATAAACATATTTGCTAATAAAAATATATTAAAACAACAACAACAACAACCAGAGCAGTAATAACAATTGCTTTTAACAGCAATCTAACAACAAACACAACAATAACATTAGTAACAACTTGACAACTGGTGAGTGTTAGTTTCATAACGTATTTCGAAATTTATTATTTCGGTATTATTTTATAAAATTTATTTCCCTTGTGTGTCTAACGTATGACATAAACATGTGCTTGTGTGCAGGTGTTTGTGTGTGTGTGTGTGTCATCATACTATAAAAAGATCCAATGTTTGTCTCTTCCTTGTTATTGCCAACCACTTGCCAATATATAACGATGATTTGGTAAAGGTTTGCAGGCAGTAACGTGTTTCAAGTGCTTTCAGATTGCCCAGCAAACAAATAAAACTTTTAGCTTTTCTAAATAAATTTGAGAATTAGAAATCTAGTTTAAGAAAATCAAAATAAAATTAATTAACTACATTGTTCACAAAAGCAGCTCATTAAGGGTCTATTGACAGCAAATAAAAAAACTTTGTTTATGGGAAAATTCATAAAAATAATTTTTGTTTACCAAAAGCTTGTTAATTAAACGTAATTGTATTAGCAAATTTAACACAGTAGACGACAAAATTTAAATTGTTTAATTTTTTTTTATTATTAGTAAGCCTACAGATTACAATTACACTAGGCAACAAATGGGGAAAAAAATGTTTCTCCTGAAAAAGCACTATTTTTTTCTGATAAGCTTTGGTCTAGCTAACTGTAAAAAACATCACCATTTCTATTACTAGAGATAAGTTTTTTTTTAGAATTTTTTTTTTTTTTAAACTAAGAAATTTTTTACAAAATATGTTGAATAAAATGCCAAATCATATTAGCTTTGATTTGTTTTCATAATATTTTCTAGAAAAACTATTATATTTTAAGTTATTGAGAAATATGTTACAGAAGAATAAATATAAAATTTTAAATTTTTGATTTTTAAAAATTCACAAAAAATAGAAAGCGCCCAATACTAACCAGTTTTGTTATTTAATCTTAAATTTGTATACAATGGAATTTATTATTTCTAAATACTGAATTTATTGCCATTAAAATGAAGGTAAGTAGTTGGGGAAAACAATTTTTTTAAGTATTTTTGTTACATTTTTCTTAATAACTCGCAAAGTATAAGTTTTAGCAAAAAATTATGTTAAAACAAATTAAAGCGAATATAATTAAGAAATTTTTAACACATTTTTCAATAACATTAGTTAAGTTTTTGAAAAGTAATGATAAGATGTGTGCAGTAATCTCTTCAAAAAATTTTACAAAAAAAAATCTTAAGAGAAATTTAAAAACTTATTTATAGCATATAGTTTATCAGAAAAATATAGTGGTTGTACCATGTAAAAAATTTTTTTTAATTTGTTGCCTAGTGTAATAATAAAACTATGTAAGTTTTTCTCACATTTATGTGTGTGATGATAAAAACGTCTATTTAAATAATTTTTTTTTTTAAATATTTCTTGCGATAAAAAACTTTCCATACATATTCTTCACATACGGGTATGTACTGAATTTAAAGGGGTTTATAGAGAGATGAGGCCATTCTGGCCAAATCCTTCTATCACAAGAAATGGGACCCAACGGAACATGGGGAGGCTGCTTAAATTTGTAATCTACTGCCAAATATTCAAAAATTACTTTCTATTATTTAAAAAAAAATTTTGAAATTCCAGTACTCTTGCTCTGAGAAATTTTTACCATTCCCCACTTTGCCGAGGTACCATTCCCGATGTTGCCCATGAAAAACACCAATTTAATCTGAAGGTTCTAAAATTTCTGGAAGTGTTTTGCCATTTTCGGACAATTTCGTAGTTTTTATTTTATGATGCAAAACGGAAATTGCCAAAATCCCTTTAGAACAAAAGTACTAGAGTATAAGGAAATTTAAAAAAAAAAAATTAAAAATACTTTAAAGTAATTTCTGAGTATTTGGACAGTAGATTACAAATCTAGACAGCCTCCCCTTTAAATTGATATGTGTATCATTAGGTCTCATGCCTTAAGATAGAAGGGTTTTGCCACAGTAGCCTTCATCTCTCACATACCACATATACGCTACTTTTGTACTAAGTGAAATTTTCAACGTTTGCTAAAAAATTTCACAAGTACAATTGAGAAAAACTGTATTTCCAGGATGATAGCCCTACCCATTGTAGTTGTTTTCCATTAGGTTCCATTCCTTGAGATAGAAGGGCTTGGCCAGAATGGCTTCATCTCTCTATAAACCCCTTTAAATTCAGTACATATGTGAAGAATATGTATGAAAAAAAAATTTTTCGCATGCGATATTTAAAAAAAAATATATTTAACTAGACGTATTTACGTTCACACACATCTCACGTTTTAGGTATTTTAAAGACTCCAATTATTAAGAAAATCATATTCAATTATGTTGTAAATGATTTCGTTTTTTAAGTACGAGTGTTTTGTTCATAAACTCTTTATGAATAAAAAATAAATCAATTTTTTTAATAGAATTTCAGGAACGTTGTTGATTAACAAATAAAATTATTTTTTTTTAAATTAATATTTAGATTGAAATTTAATTTAAAGCGAAATCTGAATTCTGTACTTGTTTGTTGGGTTTATTTGTTAAATTGTATGCACGTGCGAGAAAATATTGTTCTTAGAATAATAAATGACATATTTTCTCTTTTTCTTTTATTTTTATTTTGCATTTTTACCTTAGTTTGAACTACATATTTAAATATTAATTAAAATAAACAAGCCGATATTCGTATGTAAAGAAATGTGGCAGAGCTGCTACTAAATGAAATCGTTTTTTTTTTGCCAAATATTTGCTAAAATTAAGTAAAATTTGTATTAAATTAACTAGATGTAAGGTTTTCGAAAGCGTTCTCAAACAGCTGAAAAGCGCTGCAAGTGTATCTAAAGATTGACTTTCAGAAAAACTTTTAGGCGTTTTAAGTTCTAAAATTTTAATCGTTTTATTCTACCTAGGAACCAACCTTAGATTAAAAAAATTATTTTATGTTTTTCTGCAATAATAGCTGACATAATGAAAATTAGCGTAAGCCCTAAGAACTAAAGGTAAAAAATGCTACAGTAACAATTCACAAAAGCAAAAAATAAAACTAAAACAGCCAAATTGGCATTACTACAGAAATTTAGCGCAGCTTTTAAGGCGGTTAGTTAACGCAATGTGCAAAATTTATATGAGCTGTTGTTTTTGAAAAGGACATAAGTCCATTATTTCAAAGCGTTAGTGGTAATTTTAATAAGATTGTGTCATAAATTAATAAATTACCAGTTTTTTTTTTAAGTGGACTTATACCACTTTCGAAAATAACGATTTATATAAAATAAAATTTTTTTTTGGAATTTTTCTTATGCTCGCTATAAAAAATTTTTTGTTTTCGAAATAATTTTTCTGAAATTTAATACATATCGTCATATGTTCTTAAAAAAGCCCTAAGTTCGATTTTTGATGTACATATTAAGATGCAAGCACCTCAACTTAAAAACTGCTACCATATTTTTTCACTTCTAAAATTAAAAATAAACGTTCTTAAATAAAAAATTTTAACTCTAAAAAAATGGGATAATATTTTATAATAGACTTTTTTGGCTTCACTTTTTTTTTTTTAATGTAACTTGAATATATTTGTATGAATATATTTAAAATTTAGGATTTTCCACGTATAAAATGAGGTTGATAATGGCAATTTCAATTTTGTGGCTTTTTTTTTAAACATATGGCGACATAATCGTTATACTTAATTCTTTTAATAATGACCATGCCCACTTTAACTATACAAGTTAGTTGTAGTTTTTTAATGATTAAAAATTCTATTTTTCAATGGATTTCTTAATACATACGAGCTTTGTATTCTAAGAATTTGATTTTACATAGAGGAAAGGGCTGGACAATAACAGCTGTAAACAGCCAGTAAATGGTTTGCATTTTTATATTCAATTTAAATAGCGTCAGTTTCATCTAGTACACAAATGTACTATTTTTAAAAATTTCAAAAAAAAATTAATTCAAAAGTTGATAAAAAGTAAAGTGAGTGAAGATAACGTAACCCGTTACGTTTTTTAGTATTTGTAAATATATTTTCAGTATTTGTGACATATTCATATTTAACTCGGCATAATTATCATCACTCACTTAGAAAAATGTAATTTTTTTATAAAAAGAAAAAAATAAATAAATATTTTTTAAGCTTTTAGGTCTTTTTATTGTTATTAAATTAATAAATTAATTTAAATTAGGAAATTAATTCAATAATAATTAAAATATATAGAAAGACATAAAAGCTTAAAAATTTTTTATTTATTTATTTTCAGATAAAAAAGGTCAAATAATCAAGATTTATAAAAGAAAATAAAAAAAAATTTAAAAAAATGTATGAACTAACCTGTTATATTTCTTATAATAATGGTGTCCTGATGATAGTTGGTGAATTGTGGATTCTTATAAATCTTGTAGATAAAAAAAATCACTATTCTGCACTCACTGTAGTTCAAATTGTGACGGGGACAAAACCACCTTGAATTCTGCGTGGCCACACAGAAAGTCACAATTTTGCAGTTTATTTTTTCTACTTAAGTAAAATTAAGTTCATTGCGGCACTCACGAGATAACACTTTAACGATCGCGCACTTTAGTTTGATTTGATTTTTTTTTTTATTCTCATGCTTGCAAGTTATTACTGTAGTTCAAATTGTAAAGGGTTTGAAATCATCTTATATTCCGTGTGGTTACAGAAGAAGTCACTATTTTTTACACACAGTTTGGACTACTGTGACGGGGACGATACAGAGGAAGTCACTATTTTGGTGTTTATTTACACCTAGGAGTAAAATAGAGTTTATTAACGGACGGCACTCATTTACGATCTCACAGCCGTTTGCGTACCCGTTAACATTTACGCATGACAGCCTTTTAATACTATTACGATCCATTACAACCACGACCAATACTAGTGGTTTCTTTAGAAAACCTAAAATAAATAAATAAATTAACACAAAAAACAAATTATTTCATGACATTTTATGAACAGCAAAAAAAAATTTTAATTATAAAATTAAAGCTGTAAAAAATTCTGGCAGACTTAATTAATGAGTAAGACATATAGAGGCCTGCGCAAAATACGCATTTTATTGTATTTAAAAAAGTTAATTTTTTAGCGACACAATTCAGCAAATTTGCTAGGCTTATCAGCAGAACACATCCAGGGTCTAGGTAGAAATCGAACGTTTTACAAACGTTTGCTGCAAACTTTTATTCAAACAATGGTTAAGCAAAACAAACGTTTCGTTTTGTTTATTTTCCAGCTCTGTTTTAAACACATAAATACTCCCAAAACAAATTTTATTATTTTTTTTTTTTTATTACTTTCAAAAGGTAAATTGTACGCAAATGAGCTTAAAGTTCAAGCACAATTAGCACTTGTATCGAAATAGTTCCTTTAGCAAACTGCCTTTAGAAATATTAATATTGCACGATGTATGCATGTACGTCATCGTAATGAACACAATATCTACATGAATAAATCCTGACATGGTTAATTTGGCCAAAAGGATAATTTCATTTTATTTGCTGCGCAAAACTAAAAAAAAAAATTTTAAAACAACCTGAACAAAATTGTTCTTGAACAAGAAAAAAATAATAAATATAAAATTATTATATTTAATTTGTGTGTATTAATTGTATGTCAACACTAAAGGACTGCATAAGCATACTTGAGATGGCTTACAAGCATTTTTCATTACAAAATATTACACATGTCTGTAGTGAGGTATGCTTGTGCAGCCCTTTAGTGTGTTGTTAGATTTTTACGTGTATGCAAATGTCAAGTTATGAAAACAATAATGACATTTGTATTAAATATACACAAGACAATTCATTCAAACGTGTAAGTGTATTAAAAATTCACAAAAGTATTTTATATTCTCGTGCTTGTTTGTTTAGATACACACTTGCATACAATACACATGTACGAGTATGTAAGTGTGTTTAGCATATGAAATTATAAATGCAAATCCAGTTAGGTATACTCACACCCAGCCCATGTGTAAATTTACTCGCTTACAGACTTTCAAACGCACCGTATTTTAGGGCTAAATATGCAACAGTAGAAAGGCAGAGAAAAAAGGTGTTCCAATTTAAAAATTTATAAATTTTATTTTCTTCTTGAAATTATTAATAGAGGACAAAGCGTTGCATTCGATAATGAGCAACTTTAATTGAAATTTTAAAAAGTTTTATAGAAAAAAATGTCGATTGTTTTCATGTGATCTTCTAGCAAATGAAATGATTTGCTAGAAGATTTTTTTCTTTTTTTTTTTTAATACAGACATACTCGGTTTTTTCTTCTACTACATTGAAGCAATAATTTATAATTTTGCAACCAATGACAATGTTGCATTAGACTAATAACAACATTCCATTGATTCAATGAAATATTTCATTAAGCGAATGAATAAATGTTATATTTCATAAATAATATATATTAATGAAAATTAAATTAATAAAGAATTTCATTAAAATAATGAATAAACTATTTCATTAAAATAATGAACAATTTCATTAAATTAATTAAGTATTTCATTACAATAATTAACAATTTCATTAAAATAATGAACGATTTCATTAAATTAATAACCGATTTCATCAAATTAATGAACTATTTTATTAAATTAAGTATTTCATAAAATTAATTAAGTATTTTATTACAATAATTGACTATTTCATTAAATTAATGAACGATTTCATCAAAATAACGAATATTTCCTTAAATTAATAAACTATTACATTAAATTCCTTAAGTATTTTATTATATTAATAAATATTTCATTAAAATAATGAACGATTACATGAAATTTAGGAACAATTTAATTGAATTAATGAATATATGAATTCAGTCTTATGAATTTTTTGTTTATTTCTATATTAAATTATTTTTTCTATTTTAAATTTATTAATTTTGCATGAAATATGTAATTTTTCGCTACAATTTTTACAATATTTTTAAAATTACTAAGCAGATTTAAAAACAATTTAGGTGGGACTAGAAGCAAATTTTGTTGAGGAATTTCGTATTTTATTTTTTATTAGAAATTAATTCTAAGATTAAATTTGTTAACGATCACCGGTAACTTTGACAAACGGCTCTCAGAGTCTCAAGCCAGGAATCGAACCTGCAACTTGGCTTTAAAATTTAAAAATTTTCAAAAATTTTAAATAAAATTAAAAATTTTTATTAATAATTTTTTATATAGAAATGCCCTTTTTAGGTGACGCAAAATTTTGAAGGTATTTTTTTTTCTTTTTTTTTTTAATTAAAATATTTAAAAAAAATTTTCTAATAAAACTTTTAATTGCTCTCCTGTAAAATCATGTTTTTTGAATTATGATTTTATTAGAGTAAGTGAGCGATATGATTTTTTTTTGTGAATTGTATTAGTAAATGTGTAACTCATTCCAGTTTATTAAATATTAATCTACTCTTTTATAAAACTCATGCATTCAAGTTTAAATTAACAGACATTTTTGTACATGCAGGATGATCATTCATTCAGTTGGTATGACAGTGTGAAGTTATTTTGAAAGGTAATTAATGGTCATAACCGCAGGCCTTAAGGGAAACCTGCTTATGAAACCACTAACAATAATTCACACACCCAGACGGTCACACACCCATATGTATGTGTGTTTGCCCATCATATTTAAAAAAAGGAAAAATATTTTAAAATGAAAAATAAACCATTTTACAGCACAAAGGGCAAGTTTTTGCGCAGAATAATAATTTCCTCATCAAACATTAATTTTTGTGTTGGTTTTTTTAATTAAAATTAAATTTTCACAAATTTTAGGTTTAATGTTTCTAGCACAAGCTGAGACTTGACTGCATGCGAGGGTATGTGTTAGGACCTCAAAGTTACTTTTGTCTCGAATGAATTACTTGCAAGTTTTTCATTGTCCCATAAATTGAAGGATTTCGTTGTTTCCCCAGAATTTCATTTAAAATATCTAATCTAATTGCCCCCAAAATAAATTATGTATTTAAGAAAATTTATAATTTTAGTACAAGTGTTGATAAGAAAACAAAATAAAAAAAAAGGAAATAAAAAAAGACACTGAAATCTAGTAAATGACACCATCTATTGTCAAGGTCATACATAAACATTCTACCATCATACCCACATACATACAATTGGTTGGCTTATTGTTTTATTTTTTCATTAGCTTTGTTTGTTTATGTTGACGTGTCTTCAGTTCATTTCTCTTTTGTTTTGTTCACTTAAATTCTAAAAATAACATTAAGTCAAGCATCAGTCGCACTGCGAAACCATTGAAACTTTCGTCTTTAACAGGGTGACTTTTTTTTTGTCTAGGGTTTTCTTAAAAAAAAAAAATTATTTAAATTATTTGAATTGAGCTGTTATTTTTGAAAGTGGTATAAGTCCACTTTAAAAAAATAATTTAGTAAATTATAACAACAGTATCTATGTAACTAAAATTACCGCTGACTCATTTTATTTAAAAAGTGAACTTATACCACTTTCAAAAATAAAGGCTGAATTCATTTTTTAAAATTTTTAAATTGTAGCAGACCTCCGTTCTCACAGCTCAACACTATTTAACAAATTTAACACTGAGAGGATTTGCTTCATAAATGCATGGCATTAATTTAACCCCTTAAAGGTCAAATGACAAGCACTTGTAGTTTTTTCGATTTTAAGTTTATTTATTAATAAAAATTAGTTTAAAAAAAAAAAACATAAAGTGAAGCAAAATTTAAAAAAAAAAGTTGTTTTTTGAAAAGTAATGCTGATCTACTCAATTGAGTCCACTGACCGCCATTGTGTGTGAAAATTTTCGAAATATGATATCCAACCACAAAGTTTTTAAGGCATTTTTTACATTGTAAAATTAGGTTTTTCCTAATTTGGCAGGAAAGTTTCCCACTTCCTCTTGAGACAAACTTGACAAATATTTATGCAGCTGATACGATTTCTTTGTTTACATTGAGCGCTGTGACACAGAAACAGTAACTGCTGCCTATGATTATCATTAGTCAACAAAATAATGGTTTAACGCTTGACAACAACTTTTTTTTACAAGTTAACGTATCTTAAACGGTACAGTAATTTATAATAAGTTAAGACGTATCAGTAGACTCTTTCATTAATTTAATGTATAAATTCATTAATTTATCCACCTAACTCTTAAAATTCTTAATCAATAGAATGGGGAAGAATTTCTTACTTGAGAGAAGGTCTGTTCCCATTCCTAATTTCAATTCAATTCATTTAATGAAATAATTCCTTTAATCAATGAGTTTATTTTATCATTTTATGAAATAATTTCATTAATATAATGAAATAATTTAATTAATTTAATGAAATAATTGCATTAATTTAATGCAATAATTTAATCAATTTAATGCAAACATTTCATTCATTTAATGCAATAATTTCATTAATTTAATGCAATAATTTATTTAATTTAATGCAAAAATTTCATTAATTTAATGCAATAATTTCTTTAATTTAATAAAATAATTTCATTAATTTAATGCAAAAATTTCTTCAATTTAATGCAATAATTTCTTTAATTTAATAAAATAATTTCATTAATTTAATGAAATAATTTCTTTAATTTAATAAAATAATTTCATTACTTTAATATAATAATTTGATTAAGTTAATGCAATAAATTTCATTAATTTATCACAAAAATTTCATTAAGTTAATGCAATAATTTCATTAAGTCACATAATTTAGAAAATAATTTAATTGATTGATATAAAAAATTTTAATGAAAAATCATTTTCGTTTTCTAAATCCTCTGTAGAATGAAAAGCAAAAAAAAAACAAATTCTAATCCACGCTACATTAATATTCTATACGATTGCTATCGTTAAAACCATTTAATAAGCAACACTTACAAATTCATTAAAGTCTTATCAAGATGTGAAACACTCTGTACTGCAAATTTGTTTGTGGTTACACTTTGCGCTCGTTGGTTTAAAAGAGGGAGTGGAACACCACTACAATAATAACATAAAAAGTCATTACGTTGCGTTTAATAAATTTTATTTAGCAACTTCTGTTGGCTTTCTTTTATTTTTATTTTTTTCTCTTTTTATTTAATTTTTTTTTTTTTTTTTAATATCAGGGAATGTGCCAATGCAACGTGTTGAAAATGTTTGATTTGTTTTTTATTTTGAGGTCAAGTTATAAACTAGAGGAAAATTTATGGTTTTCATGCTATTTGATAATGATGAACAACCGAAATGGACTTTTTCCATCATTAATAATTATTAAACGTCCCATTAGTTAAAGCTGAGGATGTTATTCTGCCAACACTGCATGAAACAATTTGTAAAAAAAAAAAAAAAAAAAAATAATAATGTAAACGGCGAAGCTTTTTGCCATCGCAAATCGGTGTTCCCAAAATGAAATGAAATCAATATAAAAATAAAGGTATTTATTGCTTTTTCTTTCCAAATCTAATACTCTTTTATTTTATTTATCTTATTTATCTGATGAATCTTAGGTGTTTTAATTGGATCTCAAATTCACAAAATTATGAGAAATAAGAACTTTATGAACAAGCTAAGTAGCGTTGAAAAACGAGCATGGAAGAGTTTTCCAAGTAAAAGAGAATTTAAATCTGTTTCCAAGCTATTTTTTCAGCGCTATTTTCAAATCTAAACTTGGTTTTTCTTAAATAGGCCGCAATTTCTGAGATGAGTTTAAGAAGCAATGCGTCATATATGACTGTTATTAAAAAAGTAGTTGGTTCTCTTTGTTAAAAAAAGAAATCGAACAAAATTTACTTCCAGTCGTGAAATTTTTTTTTTTTTTAAATCCACTTTGTTGTTACAGGAATATTCTAAAATTTGCAAAGCAAAATTATGTTTTTTAGGCAATATTAAGAAATTTATGATTTTCAAAAAATTATTTAAAATAAAAGGAAACAAAAATCTAACTTTTTTTAAGCAGGCATAAAGCCTTGTAAGTTCCAAGCAAAACGAGACATATTTTATTAAAATCGCTGAACAACTCTTGATTTTATTTACTATTAAGTCAAGACATTCAGATTTATGGTATCGCTGCCGGCGTCGAATTAACTACAAGCCCATGGCCGTGTTTTCATCACGACTTATCAAACCTAGTATTTATTTTGTTAGAAAAAAATGTTGCCATATGCATTCTCTAGCGGTTTTTTGGCGCGTGCTGTAAATTGAACTAGTTTTATTATTAATCTCGGTTTTCGTGTGCTCACGAGCATATTTTTCCTTATTTACTTTGTCGATTTTCTGATATAAATTTCATGTGATTTTTATTTTTGATGTCTATATACACACCCCTTTCCTAAACTATTTTCTCTTGATTAATAATATTCTTCAACTTAAATAGAAAATAAGCTTTAACGCATTGTGTTTACTGAAAGCTAACAATGCAATTTAAATAAAAATTTCACAAAGAGGTGTGACTTGAACTTATAAATGCCAACAATAACAACAAATAATTATCAATGTCACCAACTAAATGTCAAACTCATTTTCTTATCTTTTTCAAATGAAAGGGTGTAAACTAACACAAAAAAATAAATAAAATAAAAAAAACAGCCACAACAAACAAAACCAGTAGAAAACTTAACGATGGGGGTGGAATTTTTAAATTATAACTTTTAATAGCAAATAAAGAAAATACTATGTGTAAAAGTGTTTAAATCAGTGACCGAAAAAAAAACAATTTCATTTAAAATTTATGATTAAAACAAGACAATGAAAAACAAGATGAAAACAAAAGGGTTACAAACAATTTGAACTGCAAAGTTTTAAATTTAAAAAAACAAAATTTTATAATAATTTTATTATTATTAAAATAATTAAAATAAAATTAAAAAAAAGTCGAAATATTGGAAAATTAAAATAAAAACAATTTTCAGTGAGATCTTAAGCTTCAATAAAAATTTTTTATTTGTGATGTGAAATTTTGTTTACCATTTATTTATTTTTTTTATATTTTTTTTTTATTTTTTTTTTATTTATTTATTTTTTTTTATTTTTTTTTTATTTTTTTTTTTATTTTTTTTTTATTTTTTTTTATTTTTTTTATTTTTTTTTTTTAATGACAACTTTTTCCTTAGTTGATTAAGCAACTTTCTAATAAATCCTCGTCTATGACGGACAGACTACAATATTTCCATGGCCAAGGCAAGTTATTAAAAAACATTAAACATTTACTTTTGCATTTGCATTTGCCTTTGAATTTCTATGCAAATTTAATGCAACCGTTTGCAACTGAAATTCATAAAATTGCAAAATTAAAAAAAATTCTAGTTAAATAAAAAAAATTAATAATAGTATTCAATGTTATTTGTAAAGCATTTAAACTTCAACGAAACAAGTACGACCAAAAAAAATGTTAAAAAAATAAAAACAAAAAGCAAAACAAGATTTGTTTCTTAACAAGATCATTAGCCTTAAATGTTGAGATAAAAAAAAAAAAACAAAAATTTACAATACAAAAAATATAAACAAGGCTGAAACAAATTCTATTTATTCGTGCTATATTCAATCGAAGCAAATCAAATAAAAATTCGATCAATTTTAGTTATAAAACGGTGATCTAACGAAACGTTATAACGTCAACTTAAACGGTTAACGCATGTGTGCTTGTTTCCTTTTGTTAATTTTTGGTTTAATTTGTTTATCTTAATTTTGTAAACAAACCATAAAGAAAAAAATTTTTGAAAAACAGCAGCGCACAAAAATCGTTTGTTTGCGTAACAATATGACTTTTAAAATAACAAGAGCAGGCGGCAGGAAAGTTGTTAAACGCATTTGAATTTCCAAAAAAATATATATTTTTGTGTACATCGTCAGTGGCTATTTAGTGCATCTTTTTTTTTGCAACCAAAATTGCGACATACAAACCAGCCACCACTAACAGCCAAGCAAAAACATAAAACACAAACTCCCCAAAAGCAAACTTAATTAATTAAAGGAAAACTATAATGAAAATCAAAATTTTTATTAATTTTTTTTTAATAATTTGGCTAATTTTTAATTTTATCCTGAAGAAGCTAAGCAAGTTGGAGCGAAATATCGATATAAAAATAAATTTATAAAATAAGACCTCAAGCTTAATAAAATAGCCATTTTAATTGACCAAAAAAAAACTATCGTTTTGCAAATAATAAATTTTTAACACAATTCACTCACAATTAGGCTGCATTTAAGAAAAAGGAACAAAAAAGAAAGGATTTTGAAAGGCTGATTTTAAATCTGCATTTTTTTTTTAATGGAGACTGGTGTCCGAGATATGGTGCCGCGCCATATATAACTTTAAAAAAAAAAAACTGTTGGTTCTATTTGATAAAAAAGAAAAAACGAAATTCCTTAACAAAATTGACTTTAAGTCCTGCCTACGTGGTTTTTAAAATACAGTCAAAGTTATAAGAAAAAATGTAGTTTTTAAGAAATTTTTAATTTTCAAAAAATTATATAAAATATAGCAACACAAAATATAATTATTTTTAATTCTAGTTTAGAGCCCCATAAGTTCGAAACAAAACGAGCCGTATATTATTAAAATGCTTTAACAACTTTAGATTTTATATGCAATCAAGTCAATCTAACAGCCAGTAAAAGACACCATGCTGCCATATGTGCTCGCTAGTGTTGCTTTGGCGAGTTTGTTGGCAGCTGTAATACGCATATGGCAATTTTTTCACAGGGAAGTAAGTAGCTTCACTTAACTAAGCAGAAAATAATAAAAAAAATTTTTATTAAAAATTATTAGGAGTGATTAGGAGTATCGTTGTTGTGCTGATAACAGTGATATGTGGCAACGTCGGCCACTGGTTCTATGTGGGGTTGTTTACTACAACACTACGACTACGCCAAGAACACTCGTAATAAGGCTGATTTATGAGCTGTTTCCATAACACAAGCGATCAGATTTTATAAGAAAAGTATTCAAAATATTGAGTGTGATTCATACAAAAATTTTAGACGAGTTGATTTATGACTTGAGCACATTAAATTTACTGTATGAAAACTTTCAAGAAGACGAATAATTAGATGGTCAAAAAAAATGTTCAAAAATATTTTAAAAATCGAGTGTTTTCCATATAAATTTTTTAGACGATTATATTTTTCGTTGGATGTAAACAGCCCATAGATAAATATATTTCGTTTTAGGCACAAGGCGATTGTTAGTTACCATGTACTGGCAACTATTAATAAAATCTCTGCTGTAGCTGTTGCTTGTGGCAAATAGACACGCATTAATTTATTACTTAATAAAATGTCTATCATTATTAATTAGGCTCCTTAACCCCTCACCTTCCTTTTTTTTCACAAACTTTTGGTTTGATTGTATTTATTTTGTAGAAACAAATAAAAAAAACAACAACAAAATCCCTTTAAAAAAGAAAAACAAAAAAATTAATTTAGAATTTTTTTTTTTACTATTAATCAGAGGGCTGAGAGCGGTGTGTGTGATAAAAAACGTGCACAGTAATTGATTAAATCATATTCGAGGCACAATTAAAAACTGATTGTTTTTTTTTAAATGATGTTCGACAGGATTGAATTTAAAAAACACAAATATGCAAAAAAGCATTAAATCAGCGATAACACATATTTGAGTAAACTACTGCTTAGTAAAATGCTAGTGTTTGTTTTAGTTTGTGTGTGTATTTTTTATTAAAATACGGCTTTTGTATTGTTGAATGTTTTAATCAAAGCATGCTAATATGTTAACTAATGCAATTTTGTTTTTTAGATTCAATCGTGTGGAGCAGCCTAAAAACAATCAGTTTGTAATCGTGTCTAGAACATGATTTAATCAAATGTTGCACGATTTTTACTAACGAAAGTGCTTTAATTAAAAGTTGTGTGGTTTGATTGATGTACATACAAATTTTTAATCATGCCCAATCATGCAGTTGTCTGCTGGTAATGATTGTGTATCATTCATTTAGTATCTGTCCACTACAAAGCGTGTACATAAAAGTTTAATGTACAATTTAATTAGTCGTAAAATCATGAACATAATAATTATGACAACAATTTACACACTGTTTGGAGCAGTGGTGAGGGGATAATGGGAAGTAATTGTTTTCTATGTTAATTTTTTGTTGGCTGTAGCATTGGCAATTTTTGTAGTATTGTTGTTGTATTTAATAATAAAATACAAGCCACGGCAAAAGAAGAAGAAATATATCTATTTAAAGAATTAATCTCAGCACATTTCAAATTGTTTACATTTAAAAATAGAAAACAATTCCTTTATTTTTCTCACACACATGCAGAAAGCAATCAAAACTATTCTATTCAAATTAAAGAAAGAGAGAGAGGGAGGGCGAGATAAAATGAGCCAGACACATCATAAAACTGCTGACCGTAAAATTGAAAATATTTACATCTAAAAAAGAAGACTTTGCCAAACGGAAATTACAAAACTAAATCAAATTTCTAAATTAAGTTACACTTCCAAAAATCATTTCTTTTAATAGTGATATTTTATTAAAACAAAAAAAAAAACTTTCCAATTTTTGATGAATAATTTGTTTTTGCACCCTACACCATGCAATATGAATGTAAAATATTTTTTGACTATTTCTTTTATATTTTTATCAAATGATTTGTATTTTAAGAGAGCCACACTAAATTCTAGGACTTTTATTAAAGGCTTGTATAGGCTGTAGACTATAAATGCGTATTTGAGAGATACTTCAGTGGCCATTGAAATAGTGACCTTGAAAATTGAAACAGACACTAATAACAGCATTTGATACAGCGTAAGATATCAGGCGATATCGAGTAAAATGTATCGTAATTTGAGATAAGCGAATCATCATTCGATATCAAACTTTTTTTAACGAGCACGGTCAACAAAAAGTAAAATAAAAATAAAGTTTTATTTAGTTTTATGTTAAAACAATTAATTATTACAATTTTTAATAAATTTTCTTTTTTTGAATTGGAAGAAAAAGATGTCAGAAGAAGCAATTGTTCATCCAAATTATCAAACATTCGTTTTGCACAGTTGCTGCTTAAATTCATGCTACAGTTGTTTTTTATTTACTTGCATTTGACAAACATTTGTGTATAAATCTATTAAAATTTAAGCAAAATATCGAAATACTATTAGATGTGATAATATGCCCGCTCTCGAATGCGGTGATTAGACCCCAGGGTGCTTATTTCATTGCCCCCAAGTGCATCTGTTTTTAGTGTTGCTTTTGATTATATTTAAACGAACGAACTTTTACCTAAATTTGTGTAGCGCTTTGAAAAGCTCATCATCATCACACTCCCAGAAATTTTCAATTTTTTATTAAAGTTTTTTTATTTATTTTTAATATTTTATTTTCCAGTATATATAAATTCAATTCAAAAATCGATAGAACATATGTAAAAATAAACTCAGTTGGTTATAAAAAAATTTTAGATTGATAATAAAAAAGCACATCATAAATAAAGAAAAAAATTAAATAAAAATTAAACAGTATCTAGTCAATAAAATTTTTATAGTTTCAATACTACAGGGTGATTTTCCACATTATGGGTAAAATAGAAAAGCTAAAAAAAATAAAAATATTAATTCGTAACAATTTATAAATTCAAGTGCTTTTTATTTGGCAACGCTGAACAATTGCAATATAAAATTTTGACTGCCCGTTTTGTAGTGAAGTTGGCTGCAAGACAATGTTTTTTTTTTTTTTGCCAATAATAATATTTTAGCTGGTTTTTTTATTTTGGCGTTTTTAACTCTATTTTTGTTTGTCTTTAGTGGGTTTTATTACACAAGATGATTAAAACTACTGTAGAGAATACGCACCGCCACAGCTCTTATTTAGAAATGACGCTTTAACATAAATACTGGGCACTAAAAAACGCTCTGCTTGCTACTAACATTTAGGTTGGACGTTTAGAAGCTCAGATTGCTTTATGAAAATCCGGTTAGAAAATAGCTTAGTCTCTGAGAGAGAGAGAGAAAGAAAATATTAACAATGAGGCAAACTCAGGGAGGGAACTATCTTCACGCACTTTAATAATAAATTAAATGTTTCTTAATCAATCTTTCTATGGCAAATTAACCGGAAATTACAGCAATTTATTTGAATAGTTGAGCAATACATTAAGCGATTAATAAACCATTAAATATTGAAAATAAACAACAGCTCTATGATTAATTGACTTCTATTTCTGGGAAAAAATTAATCAATTTCAATTGATTGATTTCTTAAAATCTAGGTAATTAAAAATTTTTAAAAATGTAAGAGGAAATAGCTTTCAATTTAAAAAAAAAATTTTATTGAAAATAAAAATGAAAAACAAGCACTCAATTATGATTGAACACTTTGTTTTCCACGATTAATTTCATTTACAATTCTCGGATTTATTTGCTGCTTATTTAAATAACAACAACTAAAAACATGTGTCTTTAATTATGTTTAACACGATCACTCATACGTACACATGTACTGCGTCATGTCGTATCATTATGAAAGTAACAAGCAAATGGTATGTCTAAATTTTAAATACAAACAAACAAACAAACTTCTTGTCTGTAAGCACACCTACCAACCAAAGCTATTCATACAAATCTAAAACGTTAAAATTCAAATGCCAATCACACTGATTAATACTGTGTCAATGATATTGACTGATATATTTTGCACCGTTCTCGCATACAAAATCAAATATGAAAGCGTAATATGTGCAAGCAGGTATGACACATTTTTTTTTGTATGTGAATGTGGTTTGTATAAGGATGTGGGGTGGCAGAAAATTAATATTAAAATCAAGAATTGTATTAAAGGATTTTGCGTCTTTTATTTAAAAGGAGAAAAGGAAATAAACAGCACTTGGTAGATATTGATTAAGAGGAAAAAAATATTCAGCATTTACTAGCAAAACGAATTGAAGTCTGAAACTATACTTTACAATAAAAACAAATCAGATTCTTACAAAAAAAAATTTTACAACTGAGGTCAGGGACCGCAATTAATGTTGAAAAATTAAATTTTATTTCTTTCACGCAATTTAAAAGGTAATTTTTTTGTCAACAACAAAAGACAATTTTTATTAAATTTTTTCTGAATTTCAGAAATCAAATACAAGTTACTCTAATCCAAAATTGTGCATAAGAATTCCATTTACTACGAAACTATCATAGCTAAAAAAATAATTTTTTTAATTATTGAAATAATAAAACATATTTTTTAATTAATGAAGTAATAAAACAAAATTCATTTGCTAAAAAAGTGTCATAACTCAAAAAACTAAATTTTTATAAATGAATTAATAAAAAAAAATTCTGATTAATGAATTAATAAAACAAATTTCTATTTACTACAAAAGTGTCATAGCTGAAAAAATATTTTTTTAATGAAATAATAAAATTTTTTTTTTAATAATTGAATTAATAAAAAAAAATTTCCATTTACTTCGAATGTATCATAACTCAAAAAAATATTTTTTTTATTAATGAATTATTAAAATGAATTAATAAAAACATTTTTTTTATTAATAAAAAAAATTTCATGTATTGCAAAAGTGTCATAAATCAAAAAATTAAATTTTTATAAATGAATTAATAAAAGCAATTTTTAATTAATGAATTAATAAAACAAATTTATTTGCTGCAGTATCATAATTAAAAAAAAAATTTTTTTATTACTATTTTGTATTATTATTTTTTTTATTGTTTTTAATTATTATTCTCAAAATTAATCTTAATTAATGCATTATTAAAATAATTTAATAAAAACATTGTTCATTCATTTCAAAAACGTCACGTTACAGCTCAAAAATTATTTTTTTTTATTAATGAATTATAAAAAAAAATATGCATTTGCTGCACAAGTGTCATAACCCAAAAAAAAATTATTAATTATAATTATAATTATATAATAAATTTTTTTTGTAAATATTTTAAAGATACTTCTTATCGGAATGAAATAACTAAAATTTTTATCTTAAAAAGAGTCTGAGCAAAATGTTTAAATGGCTCTCCTGTAAAATCATATTTTTTTTAAAGAAAAATAGAAAAAGAAGATTATGTCTTCAGCAAGTTTACAAAATTCAGCCATCTATATACACGTCACATCTAAACTTACACTTAACCATACATATGTCTATGCGATTAAATTGAAAGCAAAAATGTTTTCTATTGTGCTTGGTCTAAATTTGACATGTATCTAGACAGCTGAATTTTGCAAACAGAGAAATAACTTGCTGAAGGCTTAATTTTGTTTTCTGTTATTCTTAATATTTTTTAATTACGACACTATTGCATTAAATGAGCTTTATTAAGTAAGCCAGAAATAAAAGTCTAAGAAATAATTATTTTAGTTCATATTTGCATGCCCTGTCAGCTGTATTATTATCCTTACAATGCGGCAACACTCAAGTATATCAAATACAACTTCTTTCATTTGGCACAGATGGTAAAATATTTCCTTCAGCATTCTTGCATACGAATATATCTTCCATTCATTCATTCACTCATTCATTTTTATAAGGTGAAGGTTGATGTTTTTACTGTACTAGTGGTAGTGGCACTGATAGCAAACAGTAAAAGTATTTTTTTTTTTTAAATAAAACATTTTTATAGTAACACGATAAAGTAAAAAAAAAAAAATAAAACGAAAAAGGGAAATTTAAATTAAAATTATTTGAAGAGAGACAAAATGAAAAAGAAATTTTTATTAAAATTCAGTAGGTACTGAGTGAACTCAGTAGTACCTACTGAGACTCTAACACAACTGTACTAAAGGTGCACACCCTCACCTCACTCTTATCATCATACCAACAAACTTTTATTAGGGAATAACCTAGTTAACATTTGGAAAAGTTCTTTTTGGGCAAAAATCACAAGACAGCTTGAATAAATTCAGTTCAAGGATTAAGTGTCTTATTACGGTTATCGAAGTTGAAATCGAAAGTCGACAGCACCAATCTTAGGTATATGGGTAGCGTTACCACATAACAATGTTGACAACCGTAATAAGACACATTAGGCCTAATTACAAGTGTCGCTGTCGTAGTATGTATCTGTTTTTGTTAATTTATTAATTAATTAAAGAAAATAAACTTTAAAAGTTGCCGGACTGTAGCATTTAACTTGTATTCAAATTAACTGATTATGGGTTGATTATGCAGACACTCGAAATGTGACTTTTTTTCTTGAAGGTTGCGCTCAGCAGTGTCGCAACTAGGATACCATTTTCTTTTCACAAGACAATCACTTTCGACTCGAAGTGGATAAACAATTTTTAAATCATGCAAAGCAATCAAAAAAATCTGGAATAAAATGCTCGCTGGGTATATACATGTATCAATGTATGTGTTTGTGTGTGTGTGTGTGTGTGTAAGTATATATAAATCAAAACAACATTTGAGCCGTTATTGTTGAAAGTGGTATAAGTCCATTTTTTGAAGAAAAAAAATTATTTAGCGCTTATTTTTGTAAGCTATAGACACCATCTTACTGAAATTAATGATAACTAATTAAAAAAATACACTTATACCACTTTCAAAAATAACAGCTCATTTATTTAGAAAAAGCTTTAGTTGGAGTGCTGAAGTATAAAACATACAATTTCAATTTAGCAACGCTGTCTGTGTGGTGGTATTGCAAGCACATTGAAATTAACTATTTTAGCATGTTCTAAATGGACTTATTATATGATGTGCAATGTGTGCATAGATGTGTGTGCATGTGAGCCATTTTATATTCTTTCCTTTTTTATAGCGCTTCAAAAAACTCTTTTATTTTGGTAAATTTGGCCCACATTTGTTTAAATGCTTTTATTATTTATAGTTGTGTTTGTGTTATTATTTTTTTTTTTTTTGTTTACTTTCTTTGCTGACATTCATCCAACCATTTACCTATCCTGGCGGCTATTAATTAACGTATGACATTTTATATTTTTTTCGTAATATTCAATGTTAATAAACAATATAATTACCGCAGTTGCTAAACAAAATATGTGGTTTAAATAACCGCAAAATATGAAGTTTTCCTAAATAAATTTACGTTTGCCATGTGCTACATGTACAGTATCCGTATCCTTTAAAGTATAACAACAACACTAAAAAATAATAATATATATTCCAATAAATAAATAATATGTTGGCGCCATTAGACATCTAAACATTTTTGGGGGGTCAAATATACAAAAAAAACTATATTATTGGCCTTCGACTTCAAGGCCTTCTTAAAGAACTACCTACAAATGCTTTAGCGGCCTTACTGTATACACCACCTCTTTAAATATTAGTGCAAGAGGTGATATGCAAAAGTGCACTACGGCTAGCGGGCATATCCGAACTAAAAGCTGGGAATCTTAAGCTTTTTATGGCCGATCTTTATAATAAAGAAACTGACTGTAGGAGACCTATTCTGGTGGTGAACTTTAGATTCCTTTGGTACCTTTAGAGGTACCGTATTTTAATGGTTTTAAACAGGGATATGGCGACACTGGAGCAGTTATCTTTCAAAGGGGCACTCATATTTTAAAATTCGCTAAGATCTTTCAAGCGGTAATTACGCTGTCTAAGGACTATTTAAGGAGAAGGACTACAGGGAAGACTACATGTTGGCTTTACACTCATCAGCTATCTCGGAATGAAACTTACAATCCATAACAGCCTCACACTGTGTTGGATATAAGAGCCATGCTGGCAACGAGCGGGCAGACTGCTTGGTTGCATGTTCAAAGGACCACAAGCCTAGAATTAGAATTAGAATGAGGAGCGGGAATAAATCACTTGGTCACTGCGGCCAAAATAGACCTATTGTGACACTACTGTCAAGTTACACATCCTCCCAGAGTCTAGAATTCATTAAGAATTCAAAAATTTCTTTGGGTGATTTGTTCGCCATGTCAGACCGTTGTAGGTAACGTCCTTAGTAGAGAAAACGGGTCTCCAAATTAGACCATTACAGTGACACAATATGTGTTCTGCTGTCTCTTCATCTTCGTTACATAACCTGCAGAGGTCATTTTGAGTGATCTTCACATTCGCCAAGTGTTTCAATACTCTGCAATGTCCAGTCAGGAATCCCGTGACAATGCGAATTCCAGACTGGGTCAACAAGCCTACTTTGGCTTCTCTCGAGAATACATTAGGGATAAAACTGATTCCTTGCTGGCAATACAATTCTTAAAACATTGGGAATCGTTGAAGGAACTCAGACAATTTAAACGTTTTATCAGAATATAGCGAAGTACATCCCAAAAAGTACTATCACTTGATAAGAGTGGCCTCAGACTCCTAACGGGATGGTTTAGATACCACCAGTTTTTGATAAAGTTAGTTAGAAAATTTAAGTTTTGTTTTATATGACGAAACCTCAGAACTTCTACTTTAAAACTGTTTGATCTTAGGGTCTTGTAGGGCAGCTATACTAGAAGACTTTTTGTTAATTTTCAGGAAGTTAGGAAAGCTACATTCGAGGTCCAGATCTGGCCTCCGTACATATAGCCTAGTAATAAAAATCACGTTAATAACACTTTAGTCTAACAAAATAATTTTTGATTTTTTTGTAAAAAAAATATTTAATACAATACATCAACTTTAACTTCTCAGACAACCTTCGTAATATTATTCAACAACCTTTTACATATTTAAAGCTTTAGAGCTTTAAATAGAGCAACATTAAATTGTTTTCAAAATGTAAACAAACGTATTGCAAGTTTACTCAACAGCAAAACAAACGAAGAAAAAACTTTAAGTCAAGTTATTAAAGCTTTTGAAATTTTTTTTTATTAAAAAAAAAAAAAAAAAAATAAAAAGTACAAAATAATTATTTATGTACACACCACACACATACATGCATACATAATTATGTATTTATGCAGGCAACCAAGCAGCTCTGTATGTGTTTTATAATTTAAAAAGAATATTACGAATACAGTAGAACAACGACAAAGCAGACAGATTAAAAAAAAAATCTGTCAAGTTAGTATGGACATAAAAAATTATATGTTAATGGAATCGTTTTATTAAATTTCATTTCAAACCATATTTGACCCTTGGCAGAATTCAAAGGACCACCTTAGGAGTAGCCAAATTAGAAGAACCAGAGCAAGAGATTTTCGTTTTCATTTTCCATTTTCTTTGCATGTTAATTTTAAAAGAAACACTTTTATAGTCATATTTGCTGTCACATAATAAATAATTCACTCGAGTTTAGAACGCCCAAAGCCTCCACCATATGCTACACTTGTACACACTCGTTTGTTTGTTGATTTAATTTTTATGTTCGTTCCATTTTTACTCAGGGTTAATATTCTTACACACACACACAAAACATGTGAGAAACATGTGTGTAGGAACGTGTGCAAATCAAGCATTCATGTTATAAATGACTGACTTACTAAGTATCTACATGCCAGAGTTTGTGAAAATAAGTCGGTCAATGTATGTAAATTAATGGTTATCAACTTATTTTGAACGTAATACAACAACAACCAGCATATGGGAAAAAGGGTTAGTGGAATCATTAGTAAACTTAACTGACAGCAATCATTTAATAAACCAACGACCAGACCATTAACTAAGCGAACCATACACTCACGCTCTCTCTCTATCTCTCAAATAATAGATTTTAACTAAAATTTAGGCTTTATAAAAGGGTTAGTCTTAAGAAACACACGTTATTTTTGAATCAGCTGTTTTCTTTTAAATATAGAAAGGAAAAGCTTTTTTTAATGTTTGTTTATGAAAACTTTTTCATTTATTTAACTTATTCTCTCTCACGTAAGAGAGATTTATACTCTGTAGGCAAAATGTTAAAGAGTAGAAGGAATTATTTCACAAAAGGGGAGGGAAGGTGGGGTGATTAATACAAAATTTTCTTTTTTCTTTTTACTCAATTTGTGGTGACTAATATTGGGGCCCATGCACAAGCATTAACCATTACTAAACTAAAAACACAAAAATAATAATAATAAAAATATAAACAAACAAAGAGAATGATAAAAAACAAAAAGTATTTACGAGTACATACACAAAAGCAATTGAAAACAAGTTTGAATAACAACAACTGTAGCAAAACAGTTTATTTAGACGAGGGCAGCACCTCACACAAATTGCAATTTGATTTCATTCTTGTCAAATTTAAAATGCCATATTTTTTAATTACAATTGATTAAGAACTCATAAATTGAACGTTAAATCATAAAATTTTTATTTAAATGCATGAGATGGAAGTGTGCTTGAAGGAAAGAGAACGTAAGTCTTAAGTAATTAAGAAGGGGAGGTGTGAGGAAATCACATCAGCAAGAGAAATATATCGTCATATATAATATTTAAAAAAAAAAAAATATTTCAAGTTGAAAATTTTGGCAAAAAAAATCTTAGCACTAGAAGCGGGAAGTAGTCAACTGTGCCTAAAAAAGACCTATTGTGACACTACTCTCATGTTCCAAGTCCACCCTGCAAAATGGTCCTGTTTGCATAAAATCATTCGACGCATTCTGGTAGCTTAATAGATTCCAAATCTAGACGACTTCTCTTTAAAATGATATGTGTCCCATCCCGTAATCTTTAATGGTTCGTCCAGAAGTTTTTTGAGTATTTGTGCAATAGATTACAAATCTGGGCCGCCTCTCCTTTAAAATTATATGTGTCCCCTCCCTCAGAGCAATAGCACTGAAGAATATGGAAAAAAAAAAGAAAAAAAAAAATATATATATATATAAAGAGTGATTTTTTTGCTATTATCTTTTTGGCAACACTAGTTTTGACAGCTCACGCATCGTCTTACAAACGAACAACGCTTGCAAATTATTGAATTTTATTACCAAAATGCGTGCTCTGTTAAGAAAGTTCATCGCGCGCTTCTTCCATTTTATGGTCAGTTTAATCGACCTACTGAGGCTTCTATTCGGGCTATTGTAACAAAATTTCGCACCAAATTTACATTGTTGGACATTAAACCACCAACACGCTTACGTAGAGTGGGAACTGAAGAAAATATCGCAGTCGTATCGGCCAGTGTTGGTGATGACCGTGAATTATCGATTCGGCGCCGTTCGCAGCAATTGGGCCTCTGTTACTCCACTACGTGGAAAATTTTGCGGAAGGATTTGGGTGTGAAGCCTTATAAGATACAACTGGTGCAAGAATTGAAGCCAAACGACCTACCACAACGCCAAATTTTTGGTGAATGGGCTCTTGAAAAGTTAGATGAAGATCCACTTTTTTATCGAAGAATTGTGTTCAGCGACGAGGCTCATTTCTGGTTGAATGGATACGTGAACAAGCAAAACTGCCGTATTTGGAGTGAAGAGCAGCCAGAAGCATTGCAAGAGCTACCAATGCATCCACAAAAAACAACCGTTTGGTGCGGATTATGGGCTGGCGGCATCACTGGGCCGTATTTCTTCAAAGATGATGCGAATCACAACGTTACTGTGAATGGTGAGCGCTACCGTGCGATGATAACAAACTTTTTTTTGCCCAAAATGGAAGAGCTTGACTTGCATGACATGTGGTTTCAACAAGACGGTGCCACATGCCACACAGCACGCGAAACAATGGACCAATTGAGAGGTGAGTTCGGTGAACAGTTTATTTCACGCTTGGGACCAGTCAATTGGCCGCCCAGATCGTGCGATTTAACGCCTCTAGACTATTTTTTGTGGGGCTATGTTAAGGCTAATGTCTATAGGGACAAGCCCGCTTCGATTGACGCACTGGAAGCCAACATTGCCAACATTATTCGTGAGATACCGGCCGAAATGTTGGAAAGAGTATGCCAAAATTGGACTAAGCGGATGGACCATTTGAGGCGCAGCCGCGGCCAACATTTGCATGAAATAATCTTCAAACATTAAATTATATCGACCCAACTATCGATCCAAATAAATATTTCATGCATTTTTCTGAATTTTTTTTTTTAAATTTCCGATAGTTCTTATAAAATCACCTTTTATATATATATTTATTTTAAATAATCCAAAGTAAATTCTAAATATTTGGGTAGTAGATTACAAATCCAGACGCCCTCCTTTTTAAAATTATGTATTCCATCCCTTAATATTCTATGGTTCGTCCGGAAGTTGCTAAAATATATCAAAGGCAATTGCTGTGATATATTGAAATTTAAAAAAAAAAAAATTTCAAAATAATCCAAAGTAATTTGCGGACATAAAGGGGAGGTCATCTATATTTGTAACCTACCGCCCTTATACTCTGAAGCTACTTTGGATTATTTTTAAAATTTTTTTGAAATTTCCATATACTCCAGTGCTATTGCTCTGAGGGATTTTAGCAACTTCCGTTTTGCATCATCTCATCCCGTAATCTTCTATGGTTCGTTTGCAAATTAGTAAAATCTCTGAGAAACAAACGTATTTAAAAAAAAACTTTTAATGACGTAAGACGTATGTATTTGATAAATATACCATAAATACTGAAAAGATATTTGCAAGTATTAAAAAACGTAGAGTTACGTTAAAAAAAATTTAACTTGGCATATTTATCTTCACTCACTTTAAGCTATTTACAGCTAAAATACATTTTTTTTTTAATTTTTTAGTTCACCTTCGTATATTTTCTTGTAAACGTGTGTATGTATCTTCAAAATGCAAGTTTAAAAGGTTGTGGAAAAGTTAAAAAAAAAAAAAGCTTTTTCACGAAGTCATGTTTTTAATACAATTTTTCTTTGTTTCTCTCCCAGTCTGTGCAACTCGTTCTCTCGCTCTCCTGTTAAACCAGTTATGAAAGAACAACTTAACTTCACTGGTTGTGTGGATATACAAAGACTAAAGGTTTTACAATTTCATAATTTATTTCTGGAGTGCACTTCAATACTAAAGAAGTTATGTAGGGGCCTTTAAAAAAATTTTTTTGAGAAAAGAAGGCTTTTCTAGCAGCTTATAAATTATTAATGAAAATTCTTATTCATATAAATAATTTAGAAACTATTAAAAAATATTGTAAAAATTATTTAAATATTACAAAACTAAAACAAAATTGAAATGTTACAAAATTTTAAGAAAAATTCGCTTTTAGCTTAACTCATCTATATTTAAAATCTTTCTACATATCTGGGACAGTTCTATGCCTGCATCTGTCTATCAACTAAAGAAAGGTCACAGCCAACGAACTCATGTAACACTAACCGCAATAAAAACAAAAAAAAATATTTTTACAGAAACAAGCAGCGTGTGTGTGTATTTTAATTTATTTTTGTTTTGTAGCCACGACATGCTGAAATTACACTTTCAATAAACACACATTTTTATATTATTATTTTTGGCTACAAGGTCGTTGTTATCATTCATTCTTTTTTTGTGAAAAATCAGAGGAATAGAAATTGAAAAAAAAATTAAGAAAAATTTTAAATACAAAGAGATCGGTGATTTTTATAAGAATTTTTTATTGCAACTAAACTGCAACAGTTTAAAGTTGAGAGGCCTTTCTCATAAAGAAAGAACTAAATATTTAAATCATAGAAAACTGTACGAAATCGAATCTTTAATGTGTTTGCTCGTTTCCTTTTTGCATTTGTCTGTTAGTACCCCGCTCTGTAATGCGTAAGTACATGTTAACCTCTATTTATACACAGAAATATCTTGCAATAGCCAAAGAGCAAACTCAAAACATTGAGCTTTCGCATGGGAACTGCTTTCACTTCGCCATAGAGAGTAGTCCTCCTAGATCTATGCCTGCAACGCACACATTACTACATCGTTAGGCTGACTATAAGGTTTATATTTGATAGTGAGTTGAATTTCCAGATTTTTCTGTTAACTTTTTCTCTTTAAAAAATGTATTGAAAAAAAAGCGTTTTTTCCGGTTTCGGAAGATCGTTGTAGAGAAATTCGTTATAAAATAGCCTGTTAATAGTTGACTCGTTGAAAAGTGGGCGTGGCTGATAGCTATTCTAGTATTGTGGGCGAAAACGATAAGTAAAAATTCGTGCAAGACTTAGTCTACCTACACACCTCACCCCCTACACTTTAGCAATATAACAAAACTCTTGACAAGGACAACAACTACAAAAATATGCCGTCTTTATTAGAAGCCAAGTTCAGCTGTAACTAACTAAAAGGCCCTTTTCTTAAGTATACCTCAAACACTTTTTACCTAAGACACTGGCTAACGACACGACCTACACAAAACACCAAAAAAGAAAACGAATTTTTTTTTTACCATCATGTGTTCTCATTAATATTTGGGTTCAATGGTGCTCAATTCTATACTCTATGCCCATATGGAAATGCGCATTAACAATGTTTCCAAATTACAGAGCACAAAACAACAACAACAAACAACAGAGCGTACAGAGTGAATTAAATCTCACTGACACTGGCAAATAACCAAACTAGACCGACCACTATCAAATCAAACCAACAACGAAATACACGTAGCAAACGTTTCATTTTCAACGTACGGACGTAGTAATAAAATATTTAGACAAAAAACAAAAAAAAAAAAAGCTAAACAAATTTTTAGTTTTTTCATTTGTATTGTTTTCTTTGTTTGAACAAAAAAAAATTGGTTTTACAAAAAAAAATTAGAAAAACTTTGAACACTTAGTGCGCAATTAAATGAAAAATTAAAATTATAAAAAAAATACAAACTGAACTAATAAATAATAACGAGACACAATATTTTATTGGAAAATAATTTGAAAATCTTGGGGCAACAAAAAATTAAATGAAACAAAAGTGCAACTGAAATTGAAATTGGAAAAATAAAATTGTACAAAAATTACATCATTGAAACGTAGAGACGAATGGACAGACGAACTGCATTTGCAAGCAGCAACGAGAATTGATAGAAAAATTAGCAGCCATGAGCGTTGGAATGGATGCACGGATGGTGGAAAGAGCTGCAGCTAAATTTTAAACAAAACAAAAAAAAATCGCAAAGCAGAAGCACTGTTGCAGTGATAAATGAGTGTGGGTTGAACAGAGACACCCCCTGTTGATTAGAACAATAAAAAAAAAAAAAAAATAAGTGTCATCAAGAAATCAGCAGTTCGTTCAGTGAGTCTAACAGCATCATCAGTAAATTTATTATCATTGTGGTTTAAATTAACTGATGACCGGAGAGCAAACAACAAATATTGATTGACTTTATTATTAAAACGATTTTTAAGCAACGCCTGCCAACCCCATCACTGGCTTTTCAGCCCCAGCAGCAGGCACATCAACAATACCACCAGTGAGAACATCTCAACATAGAAAAACCAGTAGCTGTAACAGCAGCAACGACAACATACCCCAAATAAAAAAAAAAAACTGTAACAAAACAAAGAAAAAGCAAAACATAAACGTTAAGGTAAACAAACGCATAAAGCAAGCAGCTAAAAATTAAAAAAAAAAAAAAAAAAATAGAAAGCAAAGCAGTCAGTCGTATGCTTTAATCACATTGTGTAAAAACACGAAGCTTGTTAGCAAAACAAAGCAGAGAATGTAATTGAATCCAATTATCGATTTTCCAGAGCCTGTTTCTTTTACAGCAAATTAGTCAGTCAAGCGTTTCGTTTAACAAAGACATTTCAATGTAAATGTTACAACAACAATAAAATTAATTTAAAAAAAAACTAAAAGTTAACAAACAACAAGGAAATTATTATCATCGTATTTTAAGCAACCACAAGATAAGTAAAAAAGTCGTGCAAGACTTAGTCTACCTACACACCCCACCCCCTACAACAAAGTTCTTGTTCGTAGTTGATAATTAGTTTGACAAGGACAACAACAACAACAACAATATGCCGTCTTTATTAGAAGCTATAGAACGTAAATATTTTTCCGATTGTGATTATGATGCGGAAGCCAATAAAGAAATCTCTGCAAGTGGCCCAGACAAAGGCTTAACAACTTCAACAGCCTCATCAGCGTCCTCGTCTTCATCATCATCATCAGCCTTAGCCAGCGGCGAGCGTTTAATTTCCATTTTTATACCAAGGCTACCGCCTTTACTTTGTGTGCCAGAGCTGTTGGTGCTTAACGACTGTGACATTGATTGTGCTGGTGATTTTGACAGCATTAAAGAGAAGTGCAAACGTGTGCGTGAACTTGATTTGGCCCAAAATAAACTGCAAGATTGGCAAGAGGTTTTCCAAATTGTAGAGCACATGCCACGCATAGAGTTTCTTAATCTAAGCAAAAATACCCTAACACGACCCCTCTCCAAGCTCTACATACCACCCATAACTAATCTCAGAGGCATTGTCTTGAATGGCACCTACCTTAATTGGGATAGCATTGATATTTTACTGGACAATCTGCCGGTTTTAGAGGAGCTACATTTAAGTTTGAATGACTACGATGAAGTGCTATTAGATACTAATGATTTACCATTAGAATCGTGTCCTACAGCCTGCTGCTGCCAGCATAAGGAACAGAAAAACTGTGATACTTTAAATTCTTGCTGCTGCTCACCAACCATGAAAAAATATAAAAAGATTTCACCCCATAAAGCTTTAAAAACTTTACATTTCACTGGTAATCCCATAGAAAAATGGCCGGAAATATGCCGTTTGGGCAGAATATTTCCCCAAATGGAAAATCTGGTGCTGGCCGACTGTCCCATACGAGCCATAGAATTTAATGAGACCACAACTGCAACCACAAACATTAACAGCGTCAAGAAAACTCAAAACGATAATATAGAGACAAACGAGGATATTTGTTTAACAGCTGAGGATGCACCCCAGCGTCACTTTCCCAATTTATTATTTCTTAATCTCAGTTATGCCTCCATCAACACCTGGGATGATATCGATCGTTTGGCCACATTTCCCAAACTGAAAAATTTACGTGTAAAAAATTGGCCTTTATGGGAACGTTTAGAGTGTACTGAACATGAACGCCGTCAATTGCTTATCGCCCGTTTGCCTAACGTTGCCATTTTAAATGGTGGCGGCATTATCACTGCCGATGAACGTGAAGATGCTGAACGAGCTTTTATACGCTACTACATGGATAAACCAGAGCACGAGAGGCCTTTACGTTATACTGAACTAGTGGCCAAACATGGTCAACTTGATCCTTTGGTCAATGTTAATCTCAAGCCAGATAAACGTGTCAAAATCCTTTTAACCTACGAAGACAAAACCGAGACCCGTTTGGTTGATATTTATCGCACTGTTGCCGATTTAAAAACGAAATTGGAAAAAATTATCGGTCTACCTGCCAATAAAATGCGTTTATACTATTTGGATCAGGACTATAAAGAATTTGGTCCCGAAGAAATGCGCTTCCCCAATAAATTATTATACAGTTATAACATACAAGCCGGTGATGAGATCATCGTTGATGTTAAAAAGTAAATTAAGAAAAATAAAAATAAAAAATAAAAATATTCTTATGAAATGAAAGTTTTTTTCCTTCTTTTTTTTTTTTGTTTTTGTTTTATTTTGTATTTTAATATACGTTAGCTCGTACACTTACACAAAAAAAAACTTATTCTTATTCAAATAAATAATAAAATTCTCAAGTACACCCACACACACACATAAACACTTGCATATAGGCATGCATGGAAAAAAATTTTTATCTTTGTATGTGTGCGTGCAGGTTATTTTCTATCATGTATTTTAGCTTTTAATTATTAAAAAATTAAATTTTAATTATCTACTAGATATACGAATCGTGTAAATAATGTAACTACATTTTTAAATAAAATAATACTGAATTGTAAATAAATAAATTAAAAGGTTAAACAATTTAAATAAACAAAAAAGAAATACGACAAAAATTAATTAACAAAAAATAATAAAAAAAAATGTTGAACAGCAGCAAAAATCTTCAACGCTAATTTCGCTTTCATTAAAATAAAATAAAAAACATTTTTGTTCGAAAGGAAAGCAACACGTTAACGTTCGAGTTTGATGAAATGAAAAGCTCAAATCGAAAAGAAAGCGAACGTTAACGTTCGTGTTTGATGAAATGAAAAGCTCATCTCTTATTGTATTCAACAACAGACAGGCTTTTATTAAGAGAAACCCGCCAAAGCTTTAACAATACCAGTGCTAATAAGGAAAAATCGTTTACAGTGAAAACTAAATAGGCGCGACAAGCGTTTTTTATCTGTCAAAAATGCTCATGCCCGTACAAAATGTATGAAGCATACATACAGCAGCGCTGAGCGATTGAAAAATCCAGTTCAAGGTGCGCTTCAAGTTTTTTTTTCTAATTTTGTTAAAATTGTTACATGTATATGGAGGGACTCTATAAACCATCCCTATCCTTTTTGACAAATCACGAATATTTTAAACACAGAAATGCTTGATGTTTCCCCTTTGTATAAATTCGTTTTGATCCAGTTTTGACAGGGCGTTTTGTAGTGAAGTTGGCTGCAAAACATTTTTTTTTTAATTTTTTATATTGTTTTTGTTGCTCAGTAATATTATTTTAGCTATTTTTTTAAGCTGGCGTTTTTAGCACTATTTTTGTGGGCTTTAGTGGGTTTTACGACGAGGTGGAAACGCATCACCAGCGCTTTTACTTAGATAGGACGCTTTAACATAAATGCTAAGCGCTAAAAAACGCTACGCTTGTCGCTCTAATTTAGATTGATCTGTTAAGTAACAATTGACTTGTTGTCGCCCCCATCATTAATCGCACCGCGACCTTTAAAGATCTAATGTGCAGCCCAGCGCCCAACTACAATCCGAGATTGCTGTAATTGCTGTAATTGCTGTAGGATTAATCGTGACTAGATTCATTGGGACCAATGCCCTACTACCTAGGCAACTTGTTCTGCGCCTTGCCACCGCTGGGCACTCGCAGAGAACATGTTCCGACGTTTCTTGTCATTCTCGACAGAAACGACAGGAATCGTTCTCCACCACACCTATTTTACTCATGTGATAATTAAGTCTACAGTGGCCCGTAAGTAACTTAACGTAGAGTTTTATATCATTTCTGCTGAGGTTCAAAACAACCTCTGCTCTAATGCGCTCGGGGTTGCTGAGCCTCTTTGACTGCCGCATGCCGTTTTCGGCCCTCCACCAGTCTTGTCGCAGGTTCAATTCCTACTTTGACCCTTGGTGTTTTCGACAGACAAGACAAGACAAGCTTCGCAGATTTGTATTGTTTAAAAATGATTAAAAACCACAGAACAGACACAAAACACTTACAAAATAAAAATATTAACTCAATAACTTCATTATTATGGTTCAATTAATGAAATGGCAATGAAAACAATATCACCTTTATGGCAGGTGGCATCGTCTTGCTGAAACCACATGTCGATCAGATCTTTGCCGTCCAGTTGAAGGCACAACAACTCCGTTATCACTAAGCCATTCAGCTACAAAAAAAGCGCTTAATGGAAGATGATTTTTGTCGAAAAATTGGCATAAACTAAACTTTGCTCCATCACAATTATAAAGAATTGTTTTTACGAAAATGACAGCTGCCAAGAGTTGCCACTTGCACAAAAAAATATAACTCTAAATTTAAACAAGTTTTATAAAACAAACGTTTAGTCCTCAAAAATGTCATAAAAGGTTTTTCAAATTAAAAAAAAAAAAATCTACTAAAATTCCAATCCCAAAATTGAATTCTGTGACGGAACAAAGCTAAATGCCAACAGCATGTTAAACTGAATTTTTAAAAGATTTTTAATTTTGTTTTTAATTCTTTTCCAAATAATTTACAATGACTTTTTTCTGACGCGTACGCTTGCTTTCGTTTAATAAAAGAAAAGCTTTTTTTCAAGTTTAGCAGTAGAAAGCAAAAGCTGTTTTTTTATGTTCAAAAAATAAATTTATAAAAATGTAATGAATGAACACTTTTTTCATCACTGACCATTCATTAATATTTCAGATACACTCGTACTTACTACACCTCACAGGTTTTAAAAAGGATATGGATAATAAATCTAGGTAAACAATAATATTCTGTATTTTACTGGCTTTACTCAACTAACTCTCATGCCTTTTATAGCTACAATTTTTGTATTTCATTTTTATAAAGAAATCTGCTAGTTTGTTTTAGTTTTTATTTAATTATTTTTCATATACAAAATTATAAAAAAAAATATTTAAAAAGTTGGTTATAGCTTTTCTTGTCCCACTTAAGTTAATTTAGATTTTGGAAATTTAACTTTAAAGTGTAAATATTTGAGGCGGCATGTAGCGTCCTATAAATGACATTCATACCCAAAATTGGCTCAGCAAGCCTTTTTTATCTGTCAAAAATTCTCATGCCTGCACAAAATGTATAAAGTATATAGAAATTATGCTGAAGCAACGCTGATCAATTGAAAAATCTAATTTTGACAGCGCGTTTTATAGTGCAGTTGGCTGCAAAACAATTGTTTTTTTTTATTTTTCTTTGATTAGTTTTGACCAGTAAAGACATATTAGCGTTTTTTACCCTATTTTTGTTGGTCTTTAGTGGATTTTATTACATAAGATGATTAACATCACTGTAGAAAATAAGCACCGCTAGCGCTTTTATTTAGGGATGACGCTTTAATATAAATAGAGAGCACTGAATAAAGCTCCGCTTGCTGCTCCAATTTGGGCCAGTCTGTGAGACATTGTAACTCAGATAGGTCGTGAAAGAAAAAAAAACCACAGCATAAACAGTGTGTAATAAAAACATCAAATTGAAATACTCTCGACACCTTTCTGTGTACATTAGCTTTATGCGCTCTAATATAGAGGATTCCAAGTGAGTAACGTTCGCTATGCCGCTTATTAGCATCAGGAGCAGTATTTTTGAATACCAGCTAGAGAAAATGGGTTTTAGATGGGTCATGCTCTCTAATATAGAGGTTTCTAAGACAGTAACGGTCGCTATGCCACTTAGTAGCATCAAAAGCAGCTTTTTTGAATACCAGCAAAAGAAAATGGGTCTTAGATGGCAGGGCCTTAAGTTTGCGCAACTTTGATGCGGCCTTGCTATGAAGGTAAATGCTCTGCTCAGCTGTTCAACAGGAATATGTACGTAATTTCCAGGTTGCTAGCTAGCTGCAATTAATAATCAAGCACGCCGATAGACTGGGACAGCACACTACCGCAGCTGCCAAACAGCTGAAGGTAAACACACACCTTCTCTATGAGAGTTCCAGCTATTCTGGCTTCGAAGCATTTTATGAGTTTACACTCACCTGAGCTTAAATCAGCCATTGTAATTGCATGCCAACCATAACAGCCTCACGTTGTGTTGGGTGCCTGAACAAAGAGGCCATACTAGCAACGAGTGGTTCGACTGTTTGACCAACAGAGGGGTCGTCGTAGGACTAGAACTCTGGTTAAACGAAGGTTAATGCTTCGGTCCCTGATCGGCTAATTTCAATAATATAAAATAATACTATTATTATTATTATTATCACAATGGGCTATAATCGCACCGCGACCTTTAAGATCTATTGTGCACTCCAGTTCCTAACTACAATCCGAGACTCCTTACGAATCTCGCAATTGCTGTAAGACTAATCTTGACTAGATCTGCTAGGACCAATGCCCCACTACTTAAGCAGCTTATTCTGCATCTTGTCACCGCTAGGCACTCGCAGAAAATGTGTTCCGACGACAGGAGTCGTCTTGTACCACACCGATTTTACTTATGTGATAGTTACGTCTATAATGGACCGTAAGTAGCTCAACGTAGAATTTAATGTCATTTCTGCCGAGGTTCAAAACAACATCTGCCCTAATGCGTTCGGGGTTGATGAGTCTCTTTGCCTGCCGCATGCCAACTTCGGCCCTCCAGCAGTCTTGTAGACTTCGTTTCTCTTCCTTGCGTAGAAGGGCACTAGTGAAGTTGTTCGTCACCCCGCAGAATAATACTAATACGATGATCAAATCTACAGCAGCAAAGTTTGTGAGGTAGAAAAATCTCTACCCCCGTATTTGTTGTTAAACTTTACTGTTACTAGTATCATAAAAAGCTGAACGCTACATATATCGGGTTAGTCTGTAAGAGTGGACTTACACCATTTTCAAAAAAAAAAAAAAAAAAAAAAAAAAAAAAACAGCTGAATTTTCTCGTATGATCTTTATAAAATATATTTTGTGACAGAAGCTTCAGTGGAAAATATTTTTTATTTCTAATAGTTTGCTTTATACGCATTTATTTGCTATTACTAACTTTATTTGCCTAAGTGTATACACACGATCGTACAATTTAGTTAAACTAAACTAAATAATTTGCTTTTTCATAATTTAGTATTTATTTAGCAAGTGGTTCATATTTATTGTCTAAACTGATAATAAAAACAAAAATAGAAAAAAAAAGTTATTTACGAGGAATACCCATTCTCAAGTTGCGAACAATGTCAATAATGCTTGTACAATTTTATAGATTCGTGACTGGTTTTTGTAATGAATGATTTCTTTTGTTTGTTTTTTTGCAAAAATTTCAAATTTTCCTTAGCTATTGTAAGCAACTGAACGTTTAAACCAAAAAATGTTAGTAAGAAGGAGTACCGTACAAGTAAATCATAATGAACAATGGCTATTTAGAAAATACACACAATTAGCACCTTCTTCTTTCACCGTCTACGTTCTGTGGCTTGTCGTTCTCTGGTCTATCACTTAAGTGTTTTAAGTATTATTAATTGCTTGTTTTTGAAACATCTGTATAAATAAGCAGTTAAATTTTGACAACAAGGGTTACATATGAATATTATCATTATCATTATCATACTGCTGATCGTTATAAATATTTGTAGACGCTTTAAATTAAATTATTTATTTTGAATGGGTGCGTTTGTTTTACAATTTATTTTTGGCGTTAGATATAGTGGGTTTATATTAACATCATAAAAATATCACATTTTTTATATGCGAGGTGTGTTAAATAGATAGACTTGAAACACTTAAGTTTATATTAAAAAAAAAAAAAATCCAACAACTTGAACAGTTAAGAAAAAAATGTTTTCAAAGCATAACGTTACCAAAATTCAAGAGTGTTTAAACGAAATTCAAATGCGTTAGACGTTTGTTTAGAATAGATTTTATTGCTTTTAAAACTTTGAAGAAATTAATTCAAAAAAATAAAAAATATGGATCCCGATAATGATCCTATAATTTTTTATGAAAAAACCTTTAAATTAAGGCAAGTGTAATTGCAAAACCAAAAGCAAAATTAAAAAAAAAAAAAAAATAGCGATCATTTTTTAAATGAAATCTTTCAAGTACAATATTGAAAAAAAATTAAATAAAATTCTTTACAGGACATGTAAGCTCATTTCACGTGCACCTGAAAGCTTAGCTCAACCGCGAATGTCTCTACTGGGGAAGCCTCTAAATTATAATCGCGGCAATCGCCGTGATGTACGCTATAGAAGACTTCAAAGTCGTGTATATAATTTCCTAGAAAGACCGCGAGGACTGCCAGCAATTTTATATCACGTGGCCGTGTAAGTATATATTTTTTTTGTAATTAAAAAAATTTTTATTAATTAATGATTTAAATTTAAAAATTTTTTTTATTATTTTAATATTAATTTCTTGGAATATGAAAAAGTTTAGTAATTTACTTATGTTGACTTGGAACCACTTTTTTAATACAAATCGATAATCATGCCGATACCTTAACCCCTAAAGGTGGGCAATAGACGACGTGCCAAGTGGTTGGTCATTTCTCAATATGTAAACGAGAGAGAAAGAGAGAGAGAGAGAGAGAGAGCTGAAACCTGTGTGTGTCATTTATTCAACGCACTAAAAATTGTGCACATTTGATTAAATCATGTTTGAGCCACGATTAAAAATTGATTGTTTTTTTTTTAATGATGTTTGACACGATTGATTTTAAAAAGCACAAGGCAAACATTCAAAAACACAAATATACCAAAAGGCATTAAATCAACGAGCACACATATTTGAGTAAACTACTGCATAGTACAATAGTGTTTTTTTTTTTTTGGTTTGTGTGTGTCTTTATTAATCAAGGCATATGCATGCTAATTACTGTAATTGAATTTTGCTTTTTAAGTTCAACCGTGTCAAACAGCATAAAAAACAATCTGTTTGTAATCGTGTCTCTAACATGATTTAATCAAATTTTGTGCACGATTTATATTTCAATTTCTTGGTTGTCCTGTTTGATTGTTTATACATAAAAATTTTTAATCATAAACAATCAATTCAAAATGCGATTTTTGCTAAACTGCTTTTAAGAAACTGTTTAGGTGTTTTAAAAAGCTTTTTGTTTAGCTGGTTTAAGAAGATGCTCAACTAAAACAATGCTAATCTGGTAACCATTGAAAGCTTAAATTTACTAAAGTTTTTCTGAAACCAGCGAGTCCTTTTCTTTTTCTCTAGACAGAGTCGCCATGAATCCTATCATAATAAAGGGTGTGCGAACAAGAACGCAAGATTTAAATTTGGCGACATTCGAAGTGTCATTGTTTTACATTTGAACAATTGTTATTGTTTGCTAGTAGAAGGTACGAGGTTAGTAAAAAATGACCATGGACAGCGAAGGGAGTTCGTTAATTGGGTATTGGAGAAGCAACATGAAAATGCTGATTTTGTCTATAAAATCATCTTCAGTGACGAGGCCCATTTCCATCTTGATGCCTTCGTCAATAGGCAGAATTGTCGCATTTGGGGTGAGGAAAATCCTCGATTGATTCACGAGAAGCAAATGCATCCTCAACGTGTCACTGTGTGGTGTGGTTTTTGGGCTGGAGGAATCATTGGACCTTTTTTTATGAAAATGAGGCAGGTCAAGCGCAAACAGTCAATGATGTTCGGTATCGTGAAATGATAACCAGTTTTTTCTTGCCTAGAATGGAAGAAATGAATGTGGAGGGCTTGTGGTTTCAACAAGACGGCGCCACATGTCATACAGCCAGAGAAACAATTCAATTGCTGCATCAGTCATTTATTTAAAATGTAAATCTTGCGTTCTTGTTGGGACACCCTTTATAAAAAATTATACTCATGTAGCAGAGTGTGAAATATCTGTCAAAACTTCAGTATAGGCACACCCACTACATTTTTTTATTATCTAGGGCCACCTAAAGCACCCTTAAAACTGATAGGTTAATAGCGTGCTAGCCATTATTCTACCGAGGACACACTAATTTAATCAATCAATGTTAATGACTCTCTTTTTGACTGCTGCATGTCTCACTTGAGCTCTTCAGTACGTTTTCTTATTCTGCAAAAAAGCACGATTGAAGCTATGAAAGCTATTTCTGATACACCTCTAACAGCTTTGCTTTTGTTTACACTTAACCAAACCTCTTGTCAAGGCGAGATTTCAACCAGTTTCTTTTATTTTACATAGTGTTTTTCTTATCATAACGGATTCGGTATAAGAAATAAATTTTGATAATTTTTTTTTTTGCATTTTGACAGGTTTTAGAGACCTTTGAAGCACTAACCCACTTCATAAAATCTAAATTAATTATTTATTTGAAATTTTACTGTTATCTAAATGGTAATTGACATAATGATATCAAGAACAACATATGATTGTTTACGTCTATAAAAATCATAACATTTTTGGATTATCGCTGAAGTGCTACACATAAATCAGGCAAGGCAGCACAAATAATGATTATTTTTAGAATTTCAACAAAATGAAGTGCCCTTTTAAATTAGTTGGTAGTGTTTTCTTAAATAGACTCTGGGTGTTTGGGTGGCGGTACTAATTCCGCCGGCTTAAAAAATCCTTATTAACTTCACTAGCAATAGTTACTCTTAGTTTATGACGAGTGTCGTTACCCTAGTCAAGCTCACAACAAGCCCACAGAAAACAATTATCAAGCGTTGCCACCTAACACTGTTTTAGCACGACAACGACTCTTATTATAAGGCCCAATATTTTTTAATAAAATTTTTAATTTAATTTAAAAAAAAATCTATTTTTAATTCAATTTCATTTTAATTCCACGATTTATTGATTTTTTGTTTTCTTTCCATTTTTTTTCTTCACCAAAGATTCCTAATGGTCTTCACCTGCCTTGTTTTAAGTGTATTCTCAACGATAGAGGCGTATGAGAAGGAGGCTTTGTATATATTATTTAGAATGGAAATATTAGTTGTTATTTGGTTTACAATGGAGTTTTTCATGCGGTAAGCAGGCATTTCAAAGAAAAATTTTTCTTTCACTTTAAGAAATTTTATTTTTTATTTACTTTTGCAAAAGGCTGTGGTCATCCGGTTGTCGGTCCCGATACCAAGGATGTATTGGTCGTTTTAAGTTTGTAAAACGGCCATTTTGTATTATAGGTAAAAGAAGAAACAAATAATTAATTTAGTTTTTGTTACTAAAAAAAATTTTTTTTTTTTTTTAAATAAAATCCTTTACAGATATTATTACTATAGTTGCTTCCGTAGTTGTATTAGGTATGGGCACATCTGGCCAAGTATTTGCTACAAGTGCTTTAAGAGGTTTGCGTTTTTTCCAAATTTTACGTATGGTACGTATGGATCGTCGTGGTGGCACTTGGAAACTACTGGGCAGTGTAGTATACGCACACAGACAAGTGAGTGTGAAATATATTATTACGAGTGTCGTTTCAACAGGCTTAGGTAAAACATTCGCCACGACAACGACACTCAAAATCAGCCATTCGATATGAAACAAAATTTTCACTTAATTTACATTGAAATTTTGTTTAAGAGAATTTTTTTTTTTTTAGGAACTGATTACCACAATGTATATTGGATTCCTTGGCCTTATATTTGCATCATTCCTGGTGTATTTAATGGAGAAAGATGTTAATGAAAAATTTAGTAATTTTGCTCAAGCCCTGTGGTGGGGTGTGGTAAGTCTAACAAACCCTAGTGACTGTTCTGTATTCCGTATGGAGTGAACAAAAGGTAGTATAATATTTTGTTTCTTGTTATCACATGAAAATAATTTTCCACCAAAAACAAATATCTGAAAATGTACCACAAAGTAGTTTAGAAATATTGAATTTTCAGCTTCTGAATAAAATATTAATTTATGGAATAGAGAACAGCGCTGTTTAATTTTTTTTTTATTATTGTTTTCTTTATAATTTCAATTACCATGTTAGATAACTCTGTGCACAGTGGGCTATGGGGATATGGTTCCTGAAACGTGGCAGGGTAAATTAATAGCCTCATTTTGTGCTTTATTAGGTATTTCATTTTTTGCTTTACCAGCGGTAAGTGTTCCTTAACAACAAAATCAAACGAAAATTTAATTGTTTGAGTATTTTGTATGCAGGGTATCTTAGGTAGTGGTTTTGCCTTAAAGGTTCAACAACAACAGCGTCAAAAACACATGATACGACGTCGTCAACCTGCTGCCTCGCTTATACAGGCCTTATGGCGTTGCTATGCAGCCGATGAACATTCTAGATCTGTGGCAACATGGAAAATACATCAAATAGCTTTACCTAGTCCTCCTGCTTCGTAAGTAAAAAATTTTTCTTTCACTTTTTTAACTACTAAATCTCAATTAATTATTGTTTGTATTTTTCTAAAAGTCTGTCTTGTTTTGTATTCGTATGTTCAATGTTGTTTGTTCATTGTTAGAACATTATTTTATTTAATGTTTTCCCTTCTACTAAAATGAATGTATCTTCTTTGTCTGCGCTGTAATTTTGTCCATATCGCGTCAGAAGGAAATTTTCAAATGGCAAGTTGTAGTTTGTGAAGAAATAAATATTTTTATAATATTAACGAAATGTGACAAAGTATTTAAAAAGTAGTAAAGTGACTGGTCCAATGGATATAAACTAGACTAGTCGCCACACAAACCTTAGAACTAATACAGTGATAATTGTTACTTTTGTTAGAAAAAAAAAATAAATTTTGCACTCAAAATTCAAACACCCAAAGTAATAAATAAAGCTTAACTCATCTTCAGATTCAGTCTGCCCCTGTTAGTTATTAAAATTATATATTTTAACGTTTCTTTCTGAAATTTGGTACAAACTCTTTGTTTTAAGGAAGGTTTCTATCTACTTCTGGACCGATCATGCCCACTGTTACGCCTAGTTTTTAAACAAAGTAATTAAAATGAAGTGAGTCAGTCTGCCTGCCCCTGCTAATTATTAAAATTATACATTTTAGCGGGTCTTTCTGAAATTTCGCAGAGAGCTAGTTCTCGAGTTATGGAAAATTACGTGACCTAACTTTCTCTTCTTTCCATATAACGCTAAAACACAAGAACTACACTTGGAATACAAGTTATCTCCTTTACTAGAAATCAGTTTTAGTTTTGGAGGCACTAAAATCATTATTCAATTTAATTTATCTTACGGCTCCATATCAAAGAAAAAGTGGTGCTTCTAGTACTTTCCCGGCAACCTTCTTAATTTTTTTCTTGCATAAGAACCTTCTTCTGACAATAAGAAACACAACAAATAAAGAGTTAATGAAATTGGTCCAGTAGTTCAAGTGTGATGCCGTGACCACAGCCAAAAGTAATAACCTTAATATTGTTCTCCACCTAAACGGCTAGACCGATTTAATTAAATTTCTGTGTATGCCTTTGGGTTACGCTTTGGAAGATTTAGCGTCAAAAATCCGCCCGGCAGGTGGCGCTGCAGTCGGCATTTATCTTCTACTTATTTTTATCTGGCCTTGCAAGGTCCTTTACTTTTTAAGTATGATTTCGAATACACAAAATTTTTATATTTTTATCAAAACCCAACTTGGATTTTTATGAAAATTAAAATAGACCACGCCCACTTTGTACATTTTTCTGAAATTGGAGAACTTCTAGAGCGATTTGGCTAATTTTTTCCTTATATATTTAGAACAACCCAACATAAGTTCTTATGAAAATAAAAATAAGCCCCCCTGGACCGAGAACGGCTGAACCGATTAGGCTAATTTTTCCCTTATATGTTCGGCATAACCCAACTTATATTTATTTTTCCATTTTTAATTATTTTTTAATATAAATAAAAGTTGAAGGCAAAACAACGTTTGCCGGGTCAGCTAGTTTTTATATATAGATTATATGGCTGCCTTTTTAAGCGTATGTATTCAATCTCAAAGCAGTGTTTAATAAAGCAGTAATGTGTCTAAGCATATATGACGTTGTTGCACTGCAAAGCAACAGACCTTTAATAAGGCTTCAGCTTTATTAGTTAAATTTTTGTGGGAATGTTTATAATATATGTTTAGATGTCCCGGATCTGCCTTTGCCTTTTACATTTGAACCCAATTTTGCTTTTAGAATTGTTATTTTTAGAAAGTTATTTTTCACCAAATTTATTACAACAAGCCATTTACCTGCCCCAAAATCAATTGTTTTAAATTTAATTTATTCCCTTTACTTTCAAAGTCTCTCTACATATATTTTTACAGTGCATGATGCATATGAATTTCTACTTTTTTAAATGGAGAAACAAAAATAATATTTACCAATTTGGTTTTTCAATATTTTCAGTTCTGAGTATTGGGATAGACTGTTTAGAAATTTAATTGAAACTAGGTAAACTACATTAAGTACAAAAAAAAAAAAAAAAAAAAAAAAAACACTAAAATTAAAAAAAGAGTAATTATGTTGAACTCCACCGTATTTGTCAGTCTTTTTTTTTCTTACACACCTCTCTCTCTCTCTCTCACACACAATGTACACACACCTGTTTTTGTAACTCTGTTATTTATTATTGCTCATTTTGTATTTGATTGCTAGCTAGAGCTTTGGACAGTTTTTGAAAATCCATTTTTAAGAAAACTTGAGTGTGTTTTATCCATCATCTTGTTAAAAGTATATTTGTATTGATTATCACTACTACTACTACTAATTTTCTTCTATCCTCTCTATCGGCTTAATGTAATTTTGTTGTAATTTTTATTACACCCAAACGATACACTTGATTTTACACTCGATAATCTTATGCACCGGAACAGGGGATTTTGATATTTTTTTTCCCAACAACACATGCACTATAAAAGTTCTATTTCCCAAACAACAAAAAAATTATAAAATACATTTGAGGGCGTTTTCGTTTCCGAAACATCTTTATTTGCACATTTTGCTTTATTTTTTTTTTAAAAGAAAACAAAATTGTTTGGTTAAAAAATGCACCTACAAGTAAACACGGCAAGAAAAATGTTTAATGAAACGATTTCATTAAAATTGTTTCATTGAATCAATGAAATAATTCAAAAATTAATGGAATTATTTCATTAAATTAATGAATATTTCACTGAATTAATGAAATTATTTCATTAAATGAATAAATATTTCATGGAACTAATGAAATTATTTCATTAAGTGAAAGAATTCATTGAATTAATTAAATTATTTCTTTAAGTGAATGAATATTCATAGAATTAATGGAATTTTTTCATTAAATGAATGAATATTTCATGGAATTAATGAAATTATTTCATTAAGTGAAAGAATATTTCATAGAATTCATGAAATTATTTGATTAAGTGAAAGAATTCATTGAATTAACGAAATCATTTCTTTAATTGAGTGAGTATTTCATTAAATTAATGAAATTATTTCAATAAATTTATTAATATTTCATGGAATAAATTAAATATTTTATAAGAATGTATAAAGAAATGTATCATTAGATAAAAATTAATACATTTTTCATTGAATTAATGACAAAATTCTCTCAGTGTACACAGAAAAATATTCTATGACAAATAAAAATTTTAAATGAATCAATTTAATTCAGTTTGATTCAATTGATTCAATAAAAATATAATCAATCGGCCAAAAAAAAGTATGCTTTTACTAAAATTTTACTTTTACAAAGTAAAGATAACCCCCCTTATCCAAAAAAATTAACGTAGACTTTAAAGTCAACGTTATCAAAATTTTTCATATAATTTTTTCATAAATTTTACTTTACGTCTACGGCAACTTTTTTTGGATAAGAGCAAACTACTTTAGTGTGACTATGATGTGCAAAAAAAAATTCAAACAAATATTTGTTTTCTCAGATTCGCTATAGTTAGGCGATAACTATAAAAATTATCAGGATTTCTATTTCTAGGAATCAGCTGTTTTCTTGAGATTTTTTTGCAGAAGCTGCTTTATACATCATAACTTTCAAACGACTTATCCGATTTTATTACAAAATATGCCAAAAAATTGGGTTTAATTTGTTATATTTTGATGTGTGTGAAGATAAATACGTCCATACATATTCTTCACATATGTACTGAATTTACAGGGGTTGAGTGAGAGATGAAGCCATTTTAGCCAAACCCTTCCATCTCAAGGAATGGGACCTAAAGGGGAGGCTGTCTAGATTTGTAATCTACTGCCCAAGTACTCAGAAATTAATTTGGAGTATTTTTAAATTTTTTGGAAATTTCTTCATGGGTTAACAGCCTCTTCAAAATTCTCATATTAAAAAAAAAAAAAAAAAAAATTTGCTGTTGCCTATTTTTTTTAAAGAAAACTATTTGATTTATCTTTATTTTTTGTGTGATGCTGAGTATTTCGAAGAAATGTAAACACCATCATAAGCAATTAATTATAAATCCCTTATTACCCGATATTATTTGCAAAAACTAATTAATTAAAAAAAAATCCTAAGAGTCAAGCAAAAATCTTTTTACGGATATCAGTTATTTAATTTAAATATTGAGCTTAAAACAATCTTCCTTCTTTTTGCTGCCTATAAAAAAAATAATTTCTGCTATACCAACGATACTTGTGTGAATTTTTTTTTTTTTTTTTCAAACAATCTAATAATTATTGCATTATTTTAATTCAACAATTGGCTTTTAAAGTTGTGAAGGTCTTTTGCATAGTAAATGTACTTGTATTCTGGGTGTACGTACGTATGTATGTACTTCTTTGGTACGCTTGTTAGAAATTGCTTTTCATGCATTTTAAATTAAAAAATAAATAAAAAAACTTATTTGTGTGTGTTTATGTGTAATTCATTATTGCTCCAATTCATTAATCATATACTAAAGACAGTTCAAAAAGTTGAAAAACCACGCTCTCTTGTTAATCTTTAATTAAGCTTTTCCACCAGCCTTATCAACAACGACCAAATGAATCGGTTTATTTATGGAAAAAAAGCTCTTATCACAAATATCAAAATTTTTATTTAAAAAAAAAAAGAAAACCTTGACATATTAGAGGGCATAAAGGGCGAAAATTTTATTAAAGTTAGAAGTAAAAATGACCTGTTGGGTGATGATTGGTGATGAATTATAAAAAGGAGAAGTGATAAGAGGCCTTTCATAAATAAGTGATTCACATGTATAAACCAAAAACGCTAAAAAAAATTTGAATTCTGAATAAAAATGGCTAACGAAATCCTTAGTAAATCTATTTAGTATTGCTTAAATACTGATTCGTGCGTTGTGTCTCGATTCTGCATTAAAAGTTATGGAGCGAATATTAAAAAGAATTTTTAAATTTTTATAAAATTTTACAAATTAAATAAATTTAATTTGCGCTTGAAATCATTTTTATTTACTATTTTTTATAAAATATAATATAAAAATAATTTATATTTTTTTATTTATTATTTTTGTATTTATTATTTTTTATTTATTATTTCCTTATTTATTATTTCTTTATTTATTATTTTTTTATTTATTATTTTTTTATTTATTATTTTTTTATTTATTATTTTTTTATTTATTATTTCTTTATTTATTATTTTTTTATTTATTATTTTTTTATTTAGTATTTCTTTATTTATTATTTTTTTATTATTTTTTTATCATTATTTTATTACTTTTTTTATTATTTTTTTAGTTATTTTTTTTTATTATTTTTTTTTTTATTACATATTTTTTAACTATAAAATAAAAAATAAAATTATATTTTATAAAAAATAAAATTATATTTTATAAAAAATAAAATTATATTTTATAAAAAATAAAATTATATTTTATAAAAAATAAAATTATATTTTATAAAAAATAATTAATAAAAATAAATTTATTTAAATTGAAAAATACAAATAAAGGAACGAACATCAAATAAATAAGAAATTATATATAAAATTTTACATTCCGTTTAATTCAGACGCTGTTCCATAATTTAATTTGCATTTACTATCAAGTTTTCCTACCCTAAACTCAAACATCAGCAGTGGCTGAATTTATTAATAAAATTTTTTAATGATTACACAAGTATACACTGGACCCGACCAGCTGAAAACTGTTTTCAAAGTACTTTTGAGCATTTATTTCAAATCTTTATTTAATTTTTTTTTTTCAAATTGGTTCTGATGTCCGAGATATCTTAATATCACCTAAATGAAAAAAAAAAAACAAACAAATAAAAACTTTTCTTCCTGCTTAACAAAAAATTAAGTTTTTTTTATGCAAAATTAAGAAATTTTTAATTTTTAAAAAAATTATTTAAAATAAAAAAAAATAAACGAATTTTTCGTCTACAGAATGAAACATATTTTATTAAAATCGTTAAACTACTTTTGATTTTATTTACAATTTTGAAATATTCAATTTTGACAGAGCGTTTTGTAGTGAAGTTGGCTGCAAAACCATTTTGTTTTGTTAAAGTTGACTAGTAATGGCTAAAATGTTTTTTTATCTAGCGTTTTTAACTCTATTTTTGTGTTTTTAGTGGATTTTTTTAAAAAGGATGTAAAAACATAAATGCTGGAGGCTAAAAAGCGCTACGCTAGCCCCTCCAATTTGGTGTACAAAAAAAACGAAGTGCAAATTTCAAGGCAGCATTTCAAAATATGTACTTTAGTAACAGTTTTCAGTTGCTGTAATCGAAAATCGTGTATATCTACTTGTGTTTGTAGCAAAATTAAATGAACTTCTTGGTAACCAGTACGTAATTTTCTAAATTAAACTAAGAAAAACAAAATATTTTAACTTGAAATGCAGAATGTTGTACAAAATGCTTTATTGCTAAATGGAATAAATTGAATTAATATTGAGTTTTACTTTTATTTATTTATTTATTTTTTTTTTTTTTTTGTTAATTATTTTAAAATCTGTTTTTTCATTAATTTAATTTTATTTTATTTACAAACTACGTTTGTTATTGCTTGCAATAAATTAATTTTAAAAAAACAGAGTCCAAACAAAAAACCAAAAATTTAATGATTCATAATTCAGAAAAAACTTGCCACAAAATAATAAAAATAAAAAATGAAATATGAAAAGTACAGGGAGGTCAAATTACGGTATTTGCTATTAATCGACATTTTCATTTAAAATTGTATTGAAATAACGATTACTAATCAGTGCCGTGTAAAGAATTGGATATATATTTTTACGTAACTACGAGTTTCAAAATTTCTTACGTCAAATTTAATTTGAAATTTAAATACAAAATGATTCCTACTTGAAAACGCAAACCCTCTTATACAAAAAAAAAAAATTAACGTAGAATTTAAAGTGAAATTTATGAAAAAATTATATTAAAAATTTCCATATCTAACGTTGATTTTTAATAAAGTTTTTTGTTTGAGACACAAAACACATAAATTTAATAGCCACAAATTGTTTAACTAATTGAGAATTATTGTAAATTTTTTACATCCAAAAAAAATGTTTGTGAAACTGCAGAAGAACATCATCTAGCTTTAAGCACAATGCATCATTTGTGGCCCGCCTACCAACCATCAGACGTCACAAACCCCAAGCAATACAATCACCGGGCGGTGATGGTATTAAAACAATTGCCGCTAATCGAGTCTCTAGGTACACACGCAACATACGTGAAATTAATCAATCAGTTGAAAACCTGGGTGAGTATAAATTTTATCAATTCAAATTTTCGTTTTTCAAATAACTTTAGCGTACGTGCATGTTATTTTTCGACTTCGCTTACTTTCTTCTTTTTTAATTTGAACGCTTTGAATTTTTACCCCCAAAAATATATTAATTAAAACAATAAATAAGACAAAATCTACAGCCCAGTGTGATGCTCAGCATCATTCTTTGTTATTTTTTTTTAGTTGTTTATAAAGCGACAAATGATGTTTAATTTAGCAAAAAAAAAAAAACACAGTTGACAAAATATTTTGCATTATCTGATCTGAAGTGATCTGATCTTTTGTATATATAAAATTAAGTTTATAGATTGTTTTTACGCACACTGGGTGTAGCTGTTCTTCTACAAATACTTTTTTTTTACTGTTATAAGACTTGGCTTGATAAAGAGTGTATCAAATTGCTACTACACTTACTGAAATAGAAAATATAGTTTAAGTTATTTTTAATTTTATAAATTTAACAAAGCCTGACTGTGAGCAGGCAATGGATGTAGGTCAAACAAGGAAACAAATGTATCTATGGTAGAATTTTTGCGTTCAGTGCAATCTCTCATTCAACAGTGAATCGATATTTTATTGTAATCTGATATTAAATGACAATTATACTTAAGGTCTACAACACTATGGGACTGTTGCTTACTTTTATTGCAACAATAATAAGGAAACTGCAAATATTTTACAGGTATTCCAAGCGCCTTAAAGATGGCTCACCTGATGACTGAGTCGAAAACAGCTCCTATGGCAAATGAACACATACATATACATACGTACATACATACATATATGTATTTATGTCCAAAGATTGTGGTTTACTCCATAAATTTCTCTGTAAAATCAAGAATCTCCAATTCTCAGCTCTAATAAATAAAATTTAACAAAACTTACAAGGAACTTGTAACCGCCATCGAATTCCGTAGTTTATTTACGTATTTAACGTTCATTATAGGTACTGCTGATAAAGTTTAATTTTAAAACTTCAACTACATAAAAATCCACTATTGGTCGCTTTTGAAGCTAAATTAATTTTTATTCTTTTTTTTTTTTTGTTTTTGTTTTGTGTACTGCTTATCAGTACGATTTCACAAATCGCTTTAAAAGTGTTAAACATATGAAACGCTAAAAATATATTAGCGTTATATGTTGCATGAAAAACTTATTTTTGTTCTATTGAAACCATAAAAAAGGCATAATTTTGTGCAGTTTTAGGCAACCTGCTTAAAATATTACATTATTTAGAGGCAAAATGTTTTTTAAGAATAGAAAACGATATTAGTTTGTGCAAAATTCATGATATGCTTGCGATTGGAAAACGCCAAAATTAAGCGTTTTGTGTTTTGCATCACACTTATTTTAAGATTTTAAATCGTAATCGGCAAAGTTAAGCATTTTTACAGGCATGTTCTGAAAATCACATTTTGTCAATGTGATTTGAAAGCACAAAAAAGGTGTTCTGTGCACATAATTTTGTGATTTCGAAACGTTCAGCTAAGGCACTTACGTTTTCAAATCATTTGGTTATATTCGCGGCTATTATAGAACGAACGTTGAAATAAATTACTTAAATAAATTATTTAATGTGTTCTTTGTTAATTTTGAAGAACAATTAGTTGTTTTATAAAAGAAAAACACTTAAAAATTAAAAAAAATAAAGACGCCTTTTTTGCTGTATAATTTTTTATTTGCTCTTGTGCTTTCTTTTGAGAACAAAACAAAAGAATCAGCTGTTTTTTTGTGCTTTGAAATAGATAAAATCACACAGAAACATACAAAAGCAGTGTGATTTACAGAACAGCGCAAAATCACACGTGTGATTTCAAAACCACATGTGATTTAAAATCATGTGATTTTCAGAACAGACCTGTTAGTGTGTATAATTCAATCAGTTATATAGTAGACTCGCATGCACTCTTCATCAAGGCAATTTTCAATTATTTTACTTTCCACTTAATTCGTACATACAAATAAATATAAATATATATTAAAGTACATACTTGTATATAAAACAAACACAACAAAAAAAAATTTTTTTTTTCAAAATTATCTAAAAGATTTAGCAGATGTTAAAAAGGTATTGATTGAATGCCATAAAACAACAGCAACAAAAACAAAAAATAACCACACACAACATAGAGCAGAATTTTATTTTTTATTTAAGAGCCAAAAAAAATTATGTATGAAGGATTTTTGCATGACACTTGCATATACACATAACCAATCAAACAAACAAACCACTTGTATTTGAAATATTTAATATTTTAAAAATTCAAACTTCAAACCCCCCCTTTATAGAATTGCGCCTCTGAGGAATTAAAGTGTTTATGGGGAATTATTTATGAATGTAAGTTTCTGTTGTTGACATTAAATGATTTTAAATTAATTTGTTTAAAAATTTCTTTCAAAAACATAATCAAAGTACATGCAAAATTTTACTTCTTACATTTTCCCCATTCTTTTCATTTAATAAATTTTTTTATTTTTGTTTTGTTTAATCTTGTTCTTCTTTAAGAATTCTATATGTTTGAAATATTATTTCTTTCACCGATAGTCACAGTAAATGTTGATTTTACTTATCTAATAAATAAAATAAATTTCTTTATAACCAACTAAGCAAAAAAAAAAAAAAGTTATCAACCCTAAATAATAAAAAAAAAATTAAATAATAAAGAAAACAAAATCAATCACCAACCTCAACTCTCTATTCTCGTTTTCATTAATTAATTAAATAAAACAATTTTAAATAAATATCAAAGAGATTTAATAACAAAAAAAAGCAAAAATTGTGTTTGTATTTCACTTAATAAAATGTTTATGTTCGTTCGTTCATGTTCAGTGTTATTCAGTTTTACAGCATGTCAATTTTTAATAATTTTTCATAATTTCCCTAACATATGTTTTAATTTTTTTTTATTTTAATTTCAACAATAAATTATTAACGTCTCATATATGTTTTTATTTTATTTTATAAACGTTTTTCTTATTAAATTTATCTATAAAATCGAATAAATTTTTTTTTATAAACCATGTATGTGATTCTACACTATCAAGAAAAAATAAAATACAACACTTGAGTTAAATCTCCGTAGAGTCAAATCTAAATTAGGGCGGCAAGTGCTTTTCATCTGAGCTATTTGAAAATCCGAATTTTTACAGCGCTTTTTTTTTTGTTTAATTTATTTCTATAATTTTTGTTTTGTTATTTTAGAAAAGTTATGACATTTTGAACAATCTAGCGTTTGAACTACATTTTTTTATACTTTTTTGTACCCTACGATTGCTAATTTAAGTTGATCTGTTAGAATTTTTGTAATGCGGCCCATACACACTCAAGTTCAATGCAATTTTAGTGTAAAAGTACAGTAGCCTCTGGCGTGTTTGTGTAGTACATGTACTCGTATCTGATTTTGTTAATTGATTAATTAAAGAAAATCAAAATCTTAAATTGTTCATGTTGCTGGACTTCCTAAATTAACTTGTATTAAAATTTAATGTGTATGACCCGCATAAGAAATTCTCCAATTAGAAATTTCGAAAAGGTACCAAGTGTTATACTTGTGGTAATCAAAATAGTTCAAAATTTTGTTAATGGCTTATAATTGTATTTCAAGGATATTTTTTATATAATAAATATGTTGGTAAGCATAATTAAGTGGAGAATGGCTAGACCAATATAGCCAATTATTTTTTTTTTTTTTTATTGTCAGTAGCAGGTTCTTAGAAGTTGTGAAAGAAAAATTTTAAAATTTTAAGAGGCAAATAATACAAAACACCACCACGCATATGAGGTGAATTAATTAAATTACGCTAGAGATACCTGCATAAAGCACATACATGCGCCATTAAGTGATTGAGCTTTTAAGCTCGCACCACATATTATCATCAATCTATTACAATATTCATTAAATTAGCGTTAAATTTTTTACTATAAATTGTAAGTGTTTAAAATACAAACAAATAAAGAAAAATAAAATAATAATAAATTTCCCTGGAAGAAAACCTTTAAAAGAAAGTCGAAATATTGGAAACATGAATTAAAAAAATTTTAAGTGAGATAAAATTAGAAGACAAAAAAACGATTTTTATGAAAAATTTCTGCAACTGAGCTAATTTCACTATACACAATACCAGCAAGCTGCTTCAACAGCAAAATATCAAAATGTGTTTGACATCGCTATATCACAGCTTACAATCACATAAAATGTCTATACATAACCAAACCGTAGACACAAACACTTGACTACGTATTCATGCTGGCGTCATGTATGGGCCCCTTAAGTCTTTATGAATTTATTTAGTATATTCTTAGAATTCATTTTTTTATTTCTTTCTAAAATTGGGTACATATAATTTCAATGTATACAAAAAAGAATCTGCCACGCCCACTTTTCTATGAGTTATTTTGTTTTTAAATTGGAAAATGCTGGGAGACTTTCCAGCTGGTTTTTTTACATGCCCTCTAAAAAAACGTTTTCAGCGAAATGAGGAAACATTTTTGACCACGGCTACTGACCTACCAACATAAGTTGCTAATTAAAAGTTTCCACATGGCATCACTGGTATAACTTTGTGTCAGAGAGCTGAAACGGTTGTGTGTGATTTATTCAAAGCACAAAAAGTCGTATACAGCATTTGATTAGGTCATGTTCGAGGCACGATTTACAACTAGGGGGTTCGAAATGGCTTTCGAAAAGAATTTTCAATTCGAAAGAAAAATCTAATATGTAAAACTTTCGAAAATCCTACTTCTATTAACAATTTGAACGGTAATTCTAAATCTTAAATTTTTTCCGAGTGTTCTATATTATTTTTTTTTAATTGAAAATTCTCTTAGAAAGTCTTTTCGATTTTAATCGAAATACATAATAACCTCCCTGTTTGTTTTTTCAAATGATTGAATTTAAAAAGCACAAGGACAACATTCAAAAACACAAATATGCAAAAAGGCATTAAATCAACGAGCACATATATTTGAGTAAGCTACTGCGTGGGAAAACAGGGGTGGTGGATTTATATTATTTATGTGTATATGCATTGAAATACGACTTTGTAGTCGTGAATTTTTTAATCAAGACATCTGCATGCTAACAACTATAATTGACTTTTGCTTCTTACATTCAATCGTGTCGAACAGCATAGACAAACAATCATTTTGTAATTGTACCTCGTACATGATTTAGTCTAAGGTTGAGCACGATTTTTAATGAAATTATTCGTTTGTGTGGATTGATTGATTATTCACAAAAAAATTTTTAACATGCACAATCAACTAAATATGTGATTTTTGCAGTTCTCCGTTTGACAAAAAAAAAATAAAACTCATCAAATTAAGTTGGATTTTTTCCCTGGGATAATTTAGGTTTTTGGTAGAAAATTTCCTAAATCAGATAACTTGCTACTAAAAAAAGGAAGAAATTTAATTTATAATAAGAGGAAAGGGAAAAGTGAAAAAACTCCCTGGGAATATTTATTCATAATTGGGTTGCATAATAACGACAATTATTAATCGTTCTGAATACGAGTTTTTATGATTTTTTTCTTTATTATTATTTTTACTTGTGCTTAAATATTTTATCATCATTTTGGTATAAAAGGAAGGTATCCCAAACAGCAGATATTATTTTTTTGTAGAAAAATAAATTTATTTCTTTTTCAATAGCAAACGAGAAAATCGTAACTGTCATATGAACTTTTATGTGCTGTTTTTATAACACAAGTGATTAACTTGTCTAAAAAAGTTTGTATGAAAAGTACTTTTCTTATTAAATTTCTAAACGAGTTGATCGTTTGTGTAATAAAAACAGCATATTGATTTTTAAAAGCTGATTAACATTTATGGAATTTAAACCTCTGCACAAGGGATATCTTCCTCGTCTGTTTTTTTTAACATTTATTGTTTCATTAGTCCTTATTCTTTCTTCTTTTTCTGTATTTGTTAAAACTTTAATTACACTCTTTAACATTTGAATAAGAGAATAATAATTTTTGAAGAAAAGTAAATTAAGTAAAGGAAGTTGCTTTAGACAACCACAACCGAAGAAATCTTTGCTAAAAAATAGTTTTGGTTTTTTCGCCAAATTTATTATTGCATTTCAGAAGTGGTACAAAATGGAAGATCGTTAAATCCGAGTTTTAGCGAAGACTCTGTCGCGGATACCACTTTATTGAAAAAGAATTCTGATGGTAAGTTAATGCACGCCTCTTTAAAACAAAATAAATTAATTAAAAAGAAAACAAATTTGTGAAATGGATGTTGTTTTTTAATGTTGTATTCAGAATGTAAACGAATAACCGATAATACAGTAATAACTATTATCAACTAAAGTATATAATACAAATAATAATGAAAACAGATATCGGAGGATATACTGCATATATAATACATAGCATTTGTGATATGTTTTAAATATGTACACGTATTTGGAATCTACAACACATATAAAGAATATCTAATCATCATGTAATGGTTGTTGTTATATTAACATGTCTGGTTATAATTTAAGGGATTTACCTGGTTTGACGCAAATTATGTGTAATATAGCACAACGACAATATGGACACACGTTTTGTTATTTATTCACCAACATCAACTGATTGATTATGTTTGAAAATTAAGCAACATTTTCTAGCTGTTTGTGGTCTGATTTTTATACTCTTTATTTTGAAAAAAAAATTTTTTAAAAAGAAATATGCCAAGTTGTTGAATGCTCAAATCAGCATTTCAGAAATTCTATATGATTTACATACACACATGCATATGCTTGATAGACAAATTTGTAAAATAGAGTGACCGATACTCGTACAATCGAAATCGATTGGAAATATTAAATAGCTAATTTTTTTAGTGTCATAAATGGAGAGCCGTATATTTCGAAATTTTTTTCAACATCTAATTTTGAAAATTTTTTTTATTTATTTGATATTTTCGTTGACATGCATTTCTTGATTTTTATATTTATTTGTGTCCTAGAACCTAAATATGCATGTATGCATATGTGTGTTTGTAAATAAAAAGTCAAAAAAGATAACAAAATGATTTAAAAAAACCCACTCTTCTTCTTTCATTGAATTTACTTTACGACATTTTGATCTATTCGAAAACCAATTTTCAGAAAATAGGGAATAAACGTTTCTTTAAATATATGACTGCATGTATGTATGTGTGTGAATGCAAAATAAAATTAAAAAAAAAACAGTGGTATGAACCAGAGAGCTGAAACCGGTGTGTGTGGTTTATTCAAAGCACAAAAAAAGTGCACAACATTTGTTTACATCATGTACAAGGCACGATTAAAAACTTATTGTTTGTGGCACACTTGAATTTAAAAAACACAAAAATGCAAAAAGGCATTAAATCACGAGCACACATATTTAAGTAAACTACTGCGTGGGAAAACAGGGGTGGTAGATTTTTTTTTTTTTTAATTTGTGTGTATTTTTATTGAATGTTTTAATCAAGGCATCTGCATGCTAATAACTATAATTGAATTTTGCTTTTAGATTCAATCGTGTCGAACAGCATAAACAAACAATCATTTTGTAAACGTGCCTCGTACATGATTTAATCAAATGTTTTGCACAATTTTTACTCAAATTGTTCGTTTGTGTGGTTTGATTGATTATACATACAAATTTTTAATCGTAAACAATCAATTAAAAATGCGATTTTTGCATGTCTCTAATGTAAACAGTTAAACTGCTTCTAAGAAACTGTTGGGCTGTTTTAGGAAGCTGTTTGTTTGTCTATTTTAGGAGCTGTTTCGCTCAGCTAAAACCATGCTAAACTTCTCTGTTCTCTGGTATGAACAATACAAAATTAAAACTTTTCAAAATTTCAATGGGTAATAATAATAGTAAAAAAAAGAAAGCTTTTATTAAGAGCTGACTTTTGGTCGTAAGAATTTTATAAACTTAAAATCATTTTTTACAATCTGCCGACTTTTGTATGACTATGATTATGGCCCAATATTTTTTTTATCGAAAAACTATAAGATAGTTTGCTTATTAAAAAGTTATAGCAGAATCATTAAAATATTGCAAGCCTACAATTATATTTAAAGATATCAAATCTATAAACAAACAAATTATGATAAATTAAAATTTTTTTATGGATTTCTACACTGGGTTCTAGGCAATGTTATTTTGCAAAAAACTGAGAGACGATAAGTATGTCGAGATAAACATGTTTTATGTAATCGCTAGACCAGTACCAGACCCGGCAATTTTAGTTGCGAGATTCTTGATTTTATGGGGGAGAGAGGAAAGAAGAATGGTAAGGAGTAAAAACTTGCTCATATTTCACAATTCTCTTTGGTTCTCTCTTCGTATCTTTTGAAGCTGTAAAAAAAGAATGCTAAAATTGCCGAAACAAATTTGCTGTGACCAGGACCACACACAGCAAGTTAAGTGGGGCAATTCTTTCTCAATTCTCTTTTAAAATTTTTGTTTTGTCCACACACAAATTTTTTGTTTCAGCAATTTTAGCATTCTTATTCAGTCATTCATTCAGCCTTAAAGATACCTGTCCTCTTTTCTTACATGTTTATAAAAGATACGAAGAGAGAACAAAAGGGAATTGCCGAGTACGAGTAAATTTTTACCTCTTTCCATTCTTATTTCCTCTCTTTCCTACAAAATCAAGAATTGCCTTGGTGGCCCTGGTCTGTGCGTAGGCACAGTGGGAATTTTAAAATATAATTAAGAAAAAGATGCACGACAGCATTGCCGTTTCTGGTCCTGGTACTACTTTTATACAATTAAGAGAAAAAGTTAAAGATACCAAATTATTTTGAGAGGAATTTAGTCATGTTGTTTTGTTAAGCATACAATTTTAAAAATTAAAAACGGGCACTCACAACTCCAGGAAATTTGCACTAATAGCGTCGTGAAAAGCTCTTTTATTTACCACACAGAAATTTGTTTTCCAAAAGAGTCCTGCTAAATTAATTTACAAATAATTTTTTCCTAAAATCTTTTTCTTCTCAAAAAAAATTTTTCTTTAACTAGAAAAACAAAAATCATTCAACTACCTTAAATATAAAAAAATTGTGAAAATCTTTGCAAGATTATTTTCTTCCAAATGGCGCTTAAATGTTCTGCTCTTTATATGAAATTTTAGGTTACTAAATTTAGGTTACTAAATTTTAGGTTACTAAATTCTGTATTTAATGAAAGCTTGGAATGTAAATGATGTATAAAATCTAAATGCAAACGAATAATTATTTTTGTATGTTTGTATATGTTAACATTAGTTGTGTATGTGTGTGTGTGTGTATTTTTTTTAATTAATGCAACTTCATTTGAAATTTTTCATGTATTATTATCAGGATTAGGTTCTCGTGTTTTGGGACCACAGCGTAGACATAGTTCCATTTCATTGGGAAATTTAACAAGTCCCTACAATGTGAGTTTACGACCTAGCCCCGTAAGAACACACGAAAAAGAAACGGGCATGAATGGAGAATTCAATAGGAAGACGGTTATGAACTGTGACAACAGAAATGACAACAAATCTAAATTAATTTTCAGCAATGTCACTTCTATACCCATTGTGCTCTGTGGCATGCTGCAGAGTGATGTATTTAATTCAACCTTTACTATGGGTCGTCCTAGTCCAACAATTTGTGAAGAAAATTTACCGAGTAGTACAAAGTCTTATGATGCTAATCAACAACAGCATGATCAGCAAGAACAGCAAATACAGCAACAACGTTCAAGACGCAGAGCCTTCTTTGATCCCCAACAAGTTGGTGAGGAAAATATTGGGTTCAATAGTGACAATTTCGCAAGTCAAATAAATGAAGGAAGTGCGTAAATTAACCTTTTAGAAACAATTTAAGAAATCAAAAACATTCAAGTGCAATTGCTAAATAATGTACACCATTCCACTCCACCTTCTCCCTAATAAATTTTTCCATACCTCTTTACAGTAGCAAGAAATCCATGTATAATAATATAAATAAACGTAATATGTATTTTTTTTTCTTTGGAATTAGACCTGTACTCCTTTGCTATTTATATAGACAAAGATAAAAAGAAAAGTTAAAATAACATTTAAGCAAAAATCAAAAAATCACACATAAACCCCTGGAGTCCAAAAATTCCCATTCCCTGAATGAATTGTGTACGTATAAAAAATGTATGTACTTTGACAAGTTGATTATTATTTTTTCCAATAGCTAGTTAGTCAATACAATCAATTTGCTTGTATTTAAATGTAATCTTAGGATGCTAAATGACCATGACCAATCAACCACCATCCCTCTTCTATCACTTTTACACGCATAACACAACCTTACACCGACAACTCGCATATCACATTTTCATATGCTTTTTGCCACTGGAAGAGATAAAAAAACAATTTCTAATCCAATTTCAAAGAGCTAATTGGTGCTTCCAAAATTATCGCATGCACAGTTCTTAAAATAAACAAATAAAAAATTTAAAAGTTAAAATCCCAAACTAAGTGTCAAGCACTCTAAATAGCACGATCGTTATTTATTTACATTTTGCAACAATTTCTATGTAGGATTTTTATACATAATTTATGCTATACATACATACAAACATACATACATATGTAGTTGAAGAGCAAGCATGCAGCATGTTTTTATTTTTAGTTTCTTGTGACTTGTGTAGTTTCTTTGATGGATATGATATGAATGGTTATAATTTTCATATTTTTGTAACAAACAAAATTATCTGTTTTCTTCAATTTGTAATAGATGAAGATGATGAGCCACGCTGCACACAATTAACAAATCAGCACAAGACTGCCATAAGATTCATCAGAAAGGTAAGAAAACTGCAAGACTACTACCCTCCAATACAAAAGGTGATTCAAATAAATTCGGACATACATATTTTCAAAACAAAACTGAAGCACTTGAATTTTGCCTTGAATAGGGCAAAATCTTTTTTTTCTACTACATTTCCACAGTCAAACATAAACTTTTTTTATATATTAAATATGAGAGCAGAAGCTACTAGGCATTAGCTTTAGGTAACCTTATAAGCCTATTAAAAGTCACATTTGTTTTTTGTTCAACTTCGAGCACGCCCAACAAATAATTTTAGATTTTTTTATTTTCGCTAAACCACTGCCTACAAATTTTTATTTTTATATTTTAATCTTCGTAAAACTCAAGGCATAAAAGGTTAGTAGACAAAAAAAATAAGCCTTCAAACGACTTGAAACTGGTATGGCTGGCAAAACATATAACAATAAAATCGTGTGACCACAACATATCGTTCCAATCATCCTAATGAACTAAAGAAATAATCTGTTTCTAGCAAAGAAATAAAGGAAATGATAGAACAGTGTCTAACAACATTTTTATGATTATTTCCAACACCAATTCATAAACATTTTAGGATTTATCAAAAGCAAACACCTCCAAAAAAATATACACTCTATTATGAAATAAAGTTCGAATTTAATTGGAATGGCCTGCCCGGCAAGTCATCTAAAATTTTTTATTTAAATTTGTAAAATATTTTACAGTTGAAATACTTTGTCGCCCGGCGTAAGTTTAAAGAGGCTCTCAAGCCCTACGATGTTAAAGATGTTATGGAACAATATGCCGCTGGTCATGTAGATTTATTGGGACGAGTTAAAAATGTGCACGCCAGGTAAATGAAATTTATTCCCTTTTATTTATTAACACATAATTTAATAAAGAAAAATGCTTAATTCACAGATTAGATCAAATATTAGGAAAACAAGGTTCCAAATCAAAAGACGCTTATGCTTCTAAAATAAGTTTGGCATCAAGAGTGGTCAAAGTCGAAAGACAGGTACGTTACACCAGGCTGTTTTATATCACTTTTTTAATGTTTATGTTATTTGGCGGATAAATTTAAATTTATAGGTGGCCGATATAGAAGAAAAATTAGATATTTTAATTAAAGCTTACATGGAGGACCGTCAACGGTTTCAAACTCTTCCCCCTAATCCTCAGGTCTCTAAACATTCCAACAATAATCACCTACCCAATTATGGCCACTGTGGTCTTACTACAACTAGTACTAATCAAATATTAGATTGGCAAAATCGCACAGCGAAAGCAAATGATAATATAGCAACAACAGCAGCAGCTGCGGCATCAACAGCAGCAGCAGCAGCATCTGTTACATCACTAGATGCATCAACGACCACAGCAGGGCTGTGCCCCCCTCAGGGGACCAAAGAATATATAAAGGTTTTTATATCTGCTCATTTAACTTTTCTTGAGCAACTAATTAATTAAATTTATAAAACTTGTAGTCTTCCGATACCTGTTCATATCCTTTATCAGCCGATGTTAGACCGGCACGTGTTTTTTGTCATCAGCGTAGTAGTGATGGTTTCATAGCCGACATAGAAAGTAGAACTAAAAAGAGAGTAACTTTAAGGTGAGATTCTAATTTCGTTTGTTGCTGTCCTTGAAAAACAACCGTTCATGAATTTCAGATCAATATCACAACCATATGAAAAAGATGTACAAGTGGATGAGGTAGCAATATCAATACCAAACATAGAAACACAATCACTTGGCTCAAGTCCTATGCAAAGGCCAGACAGTTCAAGTAATAATTTAAATAAAATTCAATTTAAAAACGAGTACACTACTAATAAAACATTATTCTTTTTAGTTATATTAATAGATGAATATGAAGATTTAGAAGAAGAAGATCTCAATTGTGAAGAAGAGTTCGATCAATATCCGTCGTGGGAAATCGATAGTGATGCCGTTGTCGACGTAGACGCTGAAGGCGATTGTGATGAAACAACGGAAGATACCGCCTTATTACACCGACCAACACGTACTGCAATAGTTATTACACCTATTAGTCCCGTAAGTGTTATTGTCATAATAAATATTATTTCTCACAACAACATTTGCTTTTCTTAAACCAATTTAGGTAAGCTCCGCACACAATCTACAAAGTATGGATGACCAAAATGCTACTACAATCAATAAATCAAATTTACTATCGCCGGATTCCGGATAGCAAACCTAACATATGTACATTTTTTTAAATATTGCTTACAAATTTATACTCTTGTGTTCAAAAGAAACAAAAATAATAATAGTAAAATAAAATAAAATAAAATACATAGTATAAAAAATAGATGCATTAGGAAAGTCTAACAAAAAAAAAGCTACAGAAATAAATATGAGAGCAAGTATTTTCACCCAAAGAGGACTTGAAGGAATTTTATTTATTATAAAAATAAATTGTAAGTATGCATAGGTAACTAAAGGATAAATAATTGATCAAATTATGTAGTTGCTTCAGAACAATATTCAGCATTGATTACATTTTTCATTATTAATGATGATAATTTACAAAGGCATGTTACAAAATATCGATTGAATAGGTATCTGCAGAAGTATAATCCTACAAACAAATGTATGTAAATTAGAAATGCAAATGTAAACGCGCAATAAATAGATGAGGTGTTTTTAATAAGATCAGGTATATCAATTTCTTTACACAGTATGAGCATGTGATTTAATTTATATTAATGCAGATCGTTCCATCATGATCTCCCAAATGTTTTAAAAAGAATGGACGATAGGCAAAGGCCTCAGATAATTCGCACTAACCAATAACTAATTGCGGATCTATTTTCGTCTGGTATATATATGACCAGCGACAGTGCAAGAACATTTTCCACAAAAATGCAGGTCTCTTGACTATATAATAAGCAACAGATTAAAACACTAAAGCAACATCAATCACAGGCCCACAATGCCTACTCGATTCAATTGAGCAGCACACATAAGTACAAATCGCAGGCCCACAAAACTTACTGGCTTCAATTGAACAAGCCATATGAATACATACAGAAATGACAAAGCAGATATGGGACAGCCCTAGCATTTATTTTCTGGTTTGACTCTAGAACGAAGGGATTTTTAAAATTTCTTTATAAAATAATGTGGATAATCACTTACCTAGCAACCTCTACAATTATGCTCCTTCTGGACTTTATCATGTGTATCGTATGTTTACCCAGTTTGCAATAATTCTAACTATTTTTTAAAACACTAAAACTCTTTTGATGTAAGTTTTTTCACTTAAAGTTAATTTCCTTTACACGCTTTTATTTTATTTCAACTTTCTTTTCCCAGTTTGCACATGCGTGCATATTTATGCACAGCTGTAAAATAAATTTCATTAACTCAACTTCTTTTTTATATTATACTTATTTTTATTGTTATATTGTAATTTCACAATTAAATTTTCAGAACATAACATGTGTCTCCAAACTTTTTCACTATATTGTCAGACATTTTTAATTTACAGTTATTTTGGCGGTATTTTAGAGATGGTAAAATAAAAAATGTACTAAAAGTCTGTTATCAGTACTGTAGTATTTTTGTGTAGCAACAAAGTACTATTTTAGACAACACTTCTTTTAAGAAAATGGTATCTAAATTTTTTTATAAGATTTCAAGAGGAAAAAATCCTGGCTATTATAATATTTATTAATTTAATTTAATTTGATGTATAAGAACGAATGTTTCACATAAAGGTTCAACCGACCATCGTACCATAAGTTATAGTGCCTTAAAATATTGGGAGTAGACTACATCAAAGGGATTATAACAAAAGTTTTCTCGACTCGGTCAAATAATGTTGACACACAAAAGTTGTCAAGGAGGACGCAAAAAAATGCAGGTTTGTAAAGAAATGTGTTAAAAAGAGTTTGGTGTAAAATGATGAACTTTTTTTGTAAGGTCTCATATGTAATTAGAGATGCAGAAGAGAAACAACATAGAAATGGTGTCAATGCCATGCAATTGGACCCGATCAATGGTAAACTTTATTCAGCCGGTAGAGACGCCATAATACGTGTATGGAACTCTCGTTCAGAATCAAATGAGAAATATATACAATCAATGGAGCATCATAACGACTGGGTTAATGATATTGTTCTCTGTTGCAATGGACGAAATTGTAAGTAACATGCGTTCTGCTCTTGGAAAATTTGGTGAAGCTAATTGTTTTTGTTTTAGTAATTAGTGCTAGCTGTGATACTACCGTTAAAGTATGGAATGCTCATAAAGGTTTTTGTATGTCAACTTTAAGAACACATCGTGATTATGTTCAAGCATTGGCATATGCCAAAGATCGTGAACAAGTGGCTAGTGCCGGTTTAGATAAATTTATTTTCTTATGGGATGTTAATACACTAACAGCTTTAACTGCCAGCAATAATACTGTCACCAGTGAGTATTATTCTGCATTTATATAGTGAATTTTTGAGAACTCTTATTTTATTTTGCTTTTGCTGTGTAGCCTCTAGTCTTAATGGTTCAAAAGATTCCATTTATAGTTTAGCAATGAACCCAGCCGGCACAGTAATTGTGAGTGGCTCCACAGAAAACATTTTAAGAGTATGGGATCCGCGCACATGCGTACGTAATATGAAACTTCGTGGTCATACAGAAAACGTGCGCGCTTTAGTAGTATCACCGGATGGTAATCAAGTGGTATCAGGCAGTTCAGATGGAACTATTAAAATATGGAATCTAGGACAACAGCGTTGTGTACAAACAATACATGTTCATAAAGAGGGCGTTTGGAGTTTACTTATGACAGAGAATTTCCAATATATTATATCTGGTAGTAGAGATCGGAACATTGTTATAACCGAATTAAGAAACCCAAGCAATTCTATGGTAGTTTGTGAGGAAAAAGCACCAGTACTAAGCTTGTGTTTTAATATTGACAAATCCGGTGTTTGGGCAACTACATGGAACTCTGACATCCGCTGTTGGAAACTGCCATTGATTGACAAATGTACGGTAAATTCAAGTGGTGGATTAGATGCTCAATGGCCAAGCAGTGGAACTGAGTTGACCTGCATAAAAGGTAAAACGATTTTTATAAAAACTACAATAAAAATAATAATCAAATACGTAAATACCAAGGTGGTGCTGCAATTAAAAAATGTGTTGTTCTAAATGATAAACGTCACATTGTTACCAGAGATACAGAAGATAATGTATCTATATACGATGCCTTGAGAGTAATTAAAAAAGAAGAACTGGGCAAAGTGGATTTCGAAGAAGAAATTAAAAGACGTAACAAACAAGTCTATATTCCGAACTGGTTTACAGTGGATTTAAAAACCGGCGTAAGTTGTAGAAGGAATTTGTTCGATAATTGATTTATTTGGAACCGATTTTCAGATGCCAACAATTGTGCTCGGCCAAGATGAAGTTGATTGCTTTTCTGCTTGGGTGTCTATAGAAGCTGGTCTTCCCGAGTGTTCAGAGCCTCAATCCGAAATAAAGGTATTATTTTTTAAATGCAAAATAATTTTGTCACTTTTTAAATTTTACACATTTTCCATAAGATTAACTATGGCAAGTTGTTGCTAGAGGCCTTATTGGAATTGTGGAATCCGCCGCATATTTTACCACCTAATGAAATGGAGCAAGATATAAAAGGCAATGGGTTTTTTCAAGTACCAAAACATACACCTGTTATATTTAGGTATTATCATTTAAATTTTTTTGATGTAAGAATATTTATATACATTTGTTAAATAGTGAGGTGGGCGGGCGTACAGTTTGCCGCTTGTTAGTTAGAGATGCAGCTGGAGAAAGCGAAAGTACTTTATTACACGAAACAGTTCCACAATGGGTAACAGATGTAGTCATTGAAAAAGCAACTCCTAAATTTTTGAAAATACCATTCTTTCTTACGCCACATCCGCAAATGGGTAAACCGGAGAGAACAAAAAAGGTGAGTAGCAAATGTTTAGTTTCACATTTTCTTCAAATATATTGTTTAAGTAATGATAAAATATATTTTTATTATACGCTCCAGGACCGTTTAGTGGCTAATGAATTTATACAGTGTCGGAAAGTTTGTGAACATGTGCTGGACAAAGTTTTAGGAGCCGAAACAACTCCAAGCGGTGGAAATGCTTCTTGTTCATCACAAAACAGTCAGAGTGATGCTAATTCTGAAGGTTCTCAAGTTCCTGCCGAAGACCGAATAGAGCTATGGTGCAACGACGTAGTAAGTGTTTGATTTTATTTTTATTGTAAACAATTATAAATTGCTGTTTATTACTTTAGGTTGTAGACCCTAATATGGACTTACGTACAGTTAGACATTTCATATGGAAACAGTCTACCGATCTCACATTCCAGTACAAAACAAAGCCAAATTTTTCATACGATGGAAAGCTTTGAATGCAAGTTGTACAAAATTTTGTATTCACATAGCAAAATTTTGAAAACTTGGTGAAGCACAAATCAATAACAAATTCTTTAAACGGGGTTTTGTTAAGCCGGATATATAAACAACAACTTTATTAACAATGGCCAAAAGGAAAATCATTTCAAATAGATTTTATTTAGTTTGTTGCGAAATATATCTTAAAATTAAAATGTATGTACCTTTTTCATTTTGTGTAGAAGACTTGTTGAGATTATTTAATGGGAACTACATAATACCGTTAAAATACTCGTGAAAAACAAACTAAATAAAATCTTGGTTGAAGTAATGTTGATATTACAGATGTTGTTATCCAATTTGTAGCTATAATAATATAAAATATACGTATTATAAATGATTATGAAATCAATGCCAATTAAAATAAATAAAGGCAAAATATAAAAGTATGTAAATATCTAACTACTTAATTTTATTTTATTTTTCTTACTAAAATGTACATAACATTTTTTTTTATTCGGAGATGTTGGGATGGAAAATATTTGTTAATTTAAATATATTTCTGGGCTAAAACTTTATCAGAAATTTATATTCAAGTTGATTATGAGTTACACATAAATATTTTTAATAATAAATTTATAATTAGTTGTATTAGATACATTATTCTTAAAAATAACTATTCTTACTAAGGATTTTATTACTACCTTCGCCTTTCAGAGGAAGCACGATGTTTCTCAATCAATTTCAATACATTAATCATATCACGTCTCAAAATGTTTGGCATTTCCTCCATTTCCAATACTAATTTATGCTTACCATATATTTGTTTGGCATAATTCCACAGGCAGGTACAACGAAGCGATTGAATAGGCTGATGAATGGTTATCAATTTACGACAGGGTATCCACTGACTCCTGTTCTGTGGATCACGTACCCTATATAATTGTGGCCAAAATATATCTTGATGTTTTACCTGCATTCGTTCGCCTGTTTGGGAATCACGAAATATCCAGGGATGTGTTACAAATGTATTTGCTTTTATACCTGATCCCGGTTTTAACATGGTAAAGAAGTCTTGTCTGCCATTAAAATCCATCCAATATAAATTGACATAACGTTGCGTAGAGTTAAGGAAAAATACAAAAGTTTGTTCCAAAGAGTTTTGTGCAGCCAGCAGTGGCAGTGGCTGCTGATCCGCCGAGGGATGTGATACTTCAACAGCCATAACAAAATTATTTGTGTGCTCAGCACAGTTATTAATATTTGTTTATACCAACTGCAAATTGTATTCGAAAAACAAAAAAATTACAAACAAACAAATTAGGACAACAATTTTTTATCACAAGTCTAAAAAATAACAAACACCACAAAATAAACAGAGAAAATAAGAAGTTATTATAATGCGTATATATTTATATTTCTCTTACATACCACAGATAAAACTTTGGTTCGGGTTTTCGGGGGTAGAATATGAGGTGTAAATTTAATATATTTATTAAATTTATTTTCTTTTACTTTTAATAAAGAGCGTTAATAAATTATATTTAGTTTACTTATTAGAATTCTATGATCTTCGGCACAGGAAACAATATTCGGTATGTACTGCATTTATCTCTTTCGAACAGTAGCTCTAAACAGCTGATAAAAATAACCCTGTTGTATACGAGTATCAAAAGCAATCATGCTGCCAGATGATAATAGGATATCAAAGTTACAAGATGTTCTTAAATATTTTGTGTTCTCTCGGCCGAATAATGAAATTTCACATCTATACAAATTTAAGTGAATATGTGCTAATGCTTTCAATTTTTTTGAACCAGATTTTTATACAAATTAACAGTTTGGCATAATAAATTCTAAAAAACAATTTAGTGCCACATATTTTTGCACAGAAGGAAATAAAATTAATTTGGATCCGATAAACTGAGCAGTCTGCAACATATAAGCATATTTTCTTTTACCTGGGACCACAGATTATTGTAAACTACTTTCACTCTTTTTATAATCTGGCAGCCTTAAGTACGGAGCTGTCACGTTTGATTTTAATTAATGGAGGAACGGTCGGATAGGCGAAAAAATAATTACATATAAGAGATATCTTTGAATTGTATGAGGAACAGCTTATTTTTCTTTTGTTTTTGAAGATAAGCATAAAGTATTAAATTTATTGTTAATTACGAGTTGAAAAAAAATTTGTTTATACAAAATGTGTTAAATATAAATGCGCGTGAATCATAGTATGTTAAATTCGCTCGAAATGAAAAATGGGTTATTTAAGAAATTGTTAAAAAATAAGTTATGCAAATTTTGTGGAAATTGGTTATAGTATAGAAAAAAATTAAAGATATTTGTTTAACAAAGAAAAAGTTTTGCACAAAATCAATTATTTATTTGCACTTTAATGGTTGTGTTTTCTGTGTAGTAATACAGATTCTTGAAATTTTTTGTGTGTTGTTCAAATACTTAGAAAATAACAAATTGTTAAAATATTTGTTACTGAGGAAGTAAAAGACAATTTTCAAATTGAATGTCTAAAGTAAATAATCAAAAACTAAAAGCGCCCCTGCAGTATTCAGGGTATCAATCTATACCACAAACTGTTGATAATAGTATGGATAATTCAACTATGGTACATAGTACTATTAGTGCGGATTATTCCTTGGATAATTCAGGAGCTGGCACTTTGCCATCCACATATTCATCACAACAACTTATGCCACCTTCAGACAGTGACAGTGTGGAAGATGCTGACAGATTAGGTGAAAGGGTGACAACTTCGACTAATTTTGTACCTGCAACAGCACGTCGCATTACACGTAATCAATGGTTTACAGTCGGTGTCTTGTGTTTTGTAAATTTAATAAATTACATGGATCGTTTTACAATAGCTGGTAAGTGGCTAGATTAATTTTTCAACTTTATTGTTTATTTATATTTAGTGCTTAAGCATGTAAATGTGTTTACGTACATATGTACGTGGTAGTTATCTATTACATTCGTTACTTTGAGAGTACAGAATGTGAAAAATTCACTTATAAAAGTGTACTCCTATAATTTCCTAATTTAAGGTGCTTTAGGTGATAGAAAATTAAATTCCTCCCAACTTTTCTAAAGCTACTTTCGATATTGATAAATTTCGAAAGCTAAATATCGGAATAAGCAAATAAGAAAAACAACACAAAAATATGTGTAGGTACGAAATAAATAAATTTTCTTGTAATTTGTTCTTAGATGCAATTTTCTATCACCTACAATATGTACTCTTTTATTTAGAGGTGATTTCCTAAAGTGAATTTGTTGTCACATTCATAGTATACGAATAAACACTGCAAATATATGTATGTATGTCAATGTTATTATCATTGCTTATACCATAACTAATATTTAGTTAAACATTTTTATTTGAAAGTTTTTAATTTAGAAAAATAATCTATATTCAATACTAGAAAAAAATAAATAATAATAACTATAATCGTGTTCATTACATAAGCTACGGGAGAGGAAAAGGGTCTCTATAGAATGTTTTTAAAAATCTTTTTGCAATCACTTATTGCTTTTTGTATTTTGCTCTTAAGTCTGACACTGATAACGTATCGAAATTGGCATTTTCTTTACTTCTAAATTGTTAATTATTAGATTAGGTGCTGTAATACGTGTCGTAAATAAACAAATAAATAAAAAAATAAGACCAAAAATAGATGACAAGGGAAGAGGTAACAGACAAAAGAAGATTATTTAAAATGCCTTAGGTATATATACATACATATATATGTTCAGCTATATAGAAGCTTATTTTTGCAACTATATTGAAGGGTTCCTACTAATATTATATCCGGCATATCAAAATATTAGTTTTTATTATAAAAGTAACTTTTCGGTTATTGACCTAAAGAATTATAAATCAAATTATACATAGATATAGTTTCATAATTTTTCATTAATTTTTTTCTTACAACTGTAGACACATATTTATACAAATAATTCTTAAAATTTATTCCTTAAAATGCGTAAAGGAGCTATGTGACAATATTAATTAACTCCATTGACCACAATTTTTTTTTTTGTGGGGAAAGCCAAGCTGAATTGGCAACACAGTTTTCTTTACCAGTTCAGTTTAACTAGCATTTGGCTAAATCATACTGAAGTATATTATCTGTATACAAATATGTATAGTCGTGTTGGCGTTACGTCATTGCAAACAGCATTGCAAGCTCATTGGTTAAAAAAATCGTACGATAAATTTTTCATTAAAAATTGAAAGAAACTTAGTAAAACAGACCCAGAAATATGTACACATTGCATTAAACAATGTTTATAAACAGAAACAAAATAAAAACAAGGGTGAATGAATCAACGTTTGGCTAAAAATACTTTCAATAATCAACAATTTTTACTCACTCATGAGCGTGCATGACTGTCGAAATTATTCTCCACGTTGATATCTGTATGTACATAGAAACATACCTATCTATACATCATGTATGTTTACTTTCTCAAATTTTATATCAAAACTGTATATACTTATGTATGTATGTATGTATGTGCATTTATTGTATATGAGTGGTACACTTTTCGAGGTGTATTTTGCTAATTCGGCATTATAAGTTAACTGCCTGTGGTTGCATTTCGTTGGCAGATAGATTATGCTAAAAAAATTTCATATTAAAAAAATGTACAGAAATATTTGGGTATATGCAGGCGAATCCATGAGTGCATCTTGAGTATCCACATGAAGCAACTGACATACAATTTTGCCAGAAAAATTGCGTAAGTTTTGTGTAAATTTCAGTCAATCATAGGTCATGACAACAAGTATTATTTTAATTAAATAATGAAAACACCTACTTATCATTAAATGAAAAAAAAATTATATCGAGACGAAAACGTTGAAGTCTAAAAGTCAAGGTTTTCATTTTAATGTATTATTGTATTTCAGGTGTTTTGGAAGATATACAGCACGATTTCAGCATAGGTGATGATGATGCAGGTCTTTTGCAGACAGTATTTGTGATTTCCTACATGATATGTGCACCGATATTCGGTTATTTAGGTGATCGATATTCAAGACGATATATAATGGCAACAGGTGTTTTTCTGTGGTCAACCACAACATTGCTCGGGTCATTTATGAACAGTTTTGGCTGGTTTATTACATTCCGGGCATTAGTTGGGATTGGTGAAGCGTCATATAGCACGATAGCGCCAACAATAATTTCAGATTTATTCGTTCATGATTTACGTTCCAAAATGTTGGCCATGTTCTATTTTGCCATACCGGTTGGTTCCGGCTTTGGGTAAGTATTACAACAAATATGTACTACATAATAAATAAATTATTAACATTTATTACACTTTATTGGTAATATTGAAATTTGTCATGAGCCATTTCATCTAATGGAAGATCCAATAGGTCATTTTGTAGCTTAGATATGGGAATAATAATCAACTCCATTAGCCCAATTATGAATAAAAATTATGCGGTATTTTTTTATTCTTCCCTTTCTCCTATTGTGGCTATAATTTTACCGTTTTTTACCACAGAAAATTTTTCAATTTTGGACATCTTTTTCCTAGGACAAAATTTTAACTGGAAAAATTAGTTTATTTTTCTTTCCTTCCATTTATGACAAGTGGGCAAGTAACTAATTTTTAGTCTTTTTTTAAGCCTTTACTTTAGTTTACGTCCCTGAAGTACAGCCATACTATTTATGAAATTATAATGATTTTCGGTTAAACTTTAGTTTGACAAAATATTATCTTTATACCATATCTGAAACAGTAGCGTTTTCTTAGAAGTAAGAAAAATTTTAAAATTGTAATCTTTCTGTAAATTTTTATTTTTAATAGCAAATTATGCTAAGTAAATAAATTAATCAATCAAAAAAAAAAAAATTAAAATCTTTTATATTGCAGTTACATTGTTGGTTCGGAAACTGCTCATTTGGCAAACAATTGGCGTTGGGCCTTACGTGTTACTCCAATTTTGGGAATTACAGCGGTGGCACTGCTTTGGTTGCTCAAGGATCCAGAACGTGGTGGTAGTGAAGGATCTCACAATTTGTCTGCCACAACATACAGTCAAGATGTAAAATATTTAGTAACAAACAAGTCATTTATGCTTTCAACGGCTGGTTTTACGTGCGTAGCATTCGTAGCTGGTGCTTTGTCATGGTGGGCACCAAAATTTATTTATCTCGGCCTTAAAATGCAACCAGGCAATGAAAATTTAATACAAAATGAGTAAGTATTGTTGTTATTTGAAGGTTCAGTTTCGCTTTTGCTTAAAGCGCAATATTATAATTACAAAAAAAAAATGTTTTTATAAAATACAAAAAACAAAAATAGCGTATCGTACAAGTTTGGCATGATCACAATGCTAGCTGGGCTAATCGGAGTACCTTTAGGATCAGTGATGGCACAGCGTTTAAGAACGAAAATTGAGAATTGTGATCCGTATATATGTGCTGCTGGGCTTTTAATATCAGCTCCCATGGTGTACATGTCTTTAATATTGCCTCAGACCAGTGCAACACTATGTTTCCTGTTTATTTTTTTTGCTCAAGTAGCTTTGAATATGTGTTGGTCTATCGTAGCTGATATACTACTGGTAAGATTTTAATATATATTTTGTTGCATACTACATAAATAATCGTTATAACGAAAGAGAATAAATGGCCACCGCTGCGCTGCGTATCAAATCTGACCATCACTTTTTCGCAACAGGAATAACATTTTGCTTGTACGAACGCTGGCTTTATTGACATTATTTTTGTTTCTTTTTTTTTAATTATTTTTTGGAAGACTTCAAAATCGTGTAACTAAAATAATTTCTTTTCTATTTTCTTTTTCTCAATAACTAATTGAAACGAAATTGCCTTCATACTATTTTGCACTTTGTTGTCAATTGAATTTTTGTAATAACAGTGTATCGTTTAAATTCGGTGCTATAACAATGGTAGCAGGAACAATTGGTGTACCATTAGGTTCATTTTTATCACAAAAACTAATAAAACGTATTCCCAGCGCCGATCCTCTAATATGTGCATTTGGATTAATATCTAGTGTGCCCCTGTTAACGGGTGCCATGATTATAGTCTCCCAAAATACTGTTGCTACATATATTTTAATATTTCTTGGGCAATTATCGTTAAATATGAATTGGGCCATTGTTGCTGATATATTGCTGGTAAGATTTGCTTTTTTTTTTTTTTTTTTTTTTTTTTTTTTTTGTTCTGTAATTTCTTTCATACTGATTATGATCACCAATTACATACGTAAATTTAAAAAAAAACAATAATTTTTACTGTTATTCTTAACACACACAATGACATAATAATTATTTGCTATATATAATTTTGTATGTGTAGTAGCTGAAATAAGAAGAGCAAAAACCTTATATTTAGATATAATTGTTTTCAAAAAAGCCCTAAGATACAAAAAATTTTTTATTTAAATTAACATTGAGATTTTTTAAAGTAACTTGGAGCTTTTCTGAAAACATATGCCGATATGTACTATGTTATCAACTTTATTCATAAACAAAAAGATAGTAGCTGCTTAGACACTTGGTTCTAACGCGCTAATAGTTAGTTGGAATGTCGATTTTCTCTACTGCATATTTTCATTGCACTTACAACACACTGTTTACATATTGAACAAATAAACAGTAACAGTCAAGCCCAAGTTTAGAGAAAAAGATGTTCTTACTAAAAATAAATATTTACTTAATTATTATTAATATTTTTGCTCTTACATTTCTTCAAGTTACTACACATTATGTAATTATACTTGGTGTTTGTAAATATTATTTTGTATTGATTTCTTTTTTGAGTAAGTTTTATTTATTCGTTGTAATGTTCTATGATAGTGTTGGTATATGGTATGTATTGTATGTATGAATGCACATGTGTCTATTTGTAACTAAATTCCTTTTTAAATATCTAAAAAAAAACGTATGCACAAACAACTTTTTTTTTAAATACTACACAATAAATTATTGTAAATAAAAAAGGGAAAGCTATTTAATGAAAATCGTTGACTAAAAATTTGTCAAAAACTTCGTTCGCATTGTGTTCAAACAAATAATTTTACCCACAAGCCATTGTGTCAACTTGAATAAGTGCATTAAAATGAAAAGTAATCAAGCATACATACATATGCTTGTGCTATTCCCTAAATACTTATTATACTGGATAAATAATATCGCTAATAACCATAGTGAAATAAAAGCCCACTTTGTTCTGACTATGGTTATCATGAAAAATGGTAAATTTTTAAACAAACATAATTTTAATTAGCAGCTAAAAAGATTAACTGTATTAAACTTTTTATTTGTTAGCTATACTCATACAAGTAATTTAAAAATTCAATTTGAATTTTGTAAGTTACATGATTTTCCTTTTCAATCAACGCAATATTTAATGAGTAATTTCCATTAAACTCGTACATACAATGCAGACAATGCAACTTAATTTGTTATACCTTACCCCAACCAATATCATGCTTCTTTTGAATTTGTATATAAAGTTGTTGCTAATTTAACAGTAAAAATTATTAATAAAACATTTATTTTATAACAGCACTTAGAACGCTTAAAACTGTAACTAAAAAAAACCTACAAACTTAAGGAAAAAACTATGAATGAATTAATTTAATTTATGAGTTTGGCTTTGCTAATTTTATGTCAAACAAATTCATATTAATTAATATAAATTATTGTATTAATTCATTCTATAACCTAAGAAGTTCATATGAATACAGTAAGCCAAACAACAACACAGCAATTGGACAGAATTCTAATGACCGCCTTAAAGCATGCTAAACAAAAAGAATAGAAAATTTATGTCTTGCATATTCTTCGCTCTGTAAAGAAAAAGTATGGTAAAAAAGATTGGTGTTAACAGCTGTAGCCATTTATCTCTGTAAACGTGAACTAGAACACATTTGTTTTATGTTATTGAACGTCATATCTTGTGTGTAGTGCTAAATTGTTATGCTAAAGTAGCGCCATCTCTTAAGTGCTTTCTGTACTAATATATTTTAGTGGGTGCATGTTACTGGAAACATTTTAAAGCTTTTTTTTATTTGCTTACTTTGTGCACAAGATAAATGTTGTCAATTTAATAAAAATTTAACGCAATATTTCTATTTTAGTATGTTGTTGTGCCCACTCGCAGATCGACAGCTGAAGCCTTCCAAATATTAATATCACACGCCTTAGGAGACGCTGGTAGTCCATATTTGGTAGGAGTGGTAAGTTTTAATGGTTTTTATAATACAAAATGTGATTAATTAATCAGCTTGACGCATAAATTAAAAAAAAAAAACACTAATCGCACAGAAAATATTAATTCAAGACAATTTTCATAACAAGAAAAATCCTACTTGTTAATATTTTTGCATTTCATTAAAATAAAAATAAAATTATGGTTATTTTGTATTTTCAGTTTTCGGAAGCAATTAAAGGACATTTACGCAAAACTGCCCATAGGGCTTCAGAGTTAGTGAGTGGCGGTAATTTTGAAAGTTTGTCATTAACTCTGAGCGATATTGTAAATGTAACAACAACAAAAGTTGAACCAACATTAGCAGTAACACTGCCAACTCAAAATTTAGGCTTAATAGAGGTAAAATTAATTTTTGATATTAAATTATTTTTTGATTTGTAACATTACTTTTGTGAGAATCTAAAGAAGCGTAATTCTTTGTCTACCATTTAGTGTAGGCTTTGTGAGAACAAACATATGAGATGTTATTATTGAAAGTGATATAACATTAATTGTAGTAAGAAATAGATACCATCTAGCTAAAATTAGAGTTGTATTATTTTCTTATAAAAGTGGACTTCTACCACTCTCAAAAATAACAGCTCGTATGTTAAGCTTTGTAGTTTTGTAAATATAGATAACTAACAAAAATATGATTACTGTTTCAGGATACCGACTTAGTAAAATTTGAGGCTCTCCAATACTCACTTTTCTCAACAAGTTTTGTTGAAGTATTAGGCGGCATTTTGTTTCTCATAACGGCCGCCTTTATTATTAAGGACAAAAACAGAGCTAGTCAAGCTGTTCGTGGTAAGTCATTTAAATTTATATTCAATAAATTAATGCCCACTGGAAATATTTCATTTTATTTCCCTTCAAAATGTTTGATTTATATTTTATAGTATTGAAAAAAAATTTACAAAATTTAATTTACATTGGTGCTATTTGTTTAATAAAATATAAATATTTGTTTCTTCTTTTTATTTGCAGAAAGTCAGCTCGCTGTGCCGGTTTCACCTGTTGACATCAATGAAATTTCATAAATTTTATTTGTTAACAAAATTGATATGCAAAGCAAAGATTTTAATCATTTTCATGTGTATACATTTTAATTAAAAAATGTGTACCAGAATCTTGATATTGACTGATGATAACATTAATTGATTTAGGTTAATTACATCATTATTTAATTATATTTATATAATTATCTTTTGTTGCATCAAGTAGAATATTAAAGCAAAATTAATATACATTGTAAATTTTATAGAAGTGAAATGAAATCTCTTAGAAATTCTTTACTAAGGCTTAAGTTCGGGTATGCTTTAGGTGCATGTTCCTAAAATGCTACATAAACCTAGGATAAACAAAGCAAAACATATGTAATGACTTATCTGTCATACTTTACTTATGTATCTCAGTTTTATTATTTTCTATAACACCAATTTAAATATTTTAGTATTTTAATTAAAAAAATTGTTTTTGTTTTCCTTTTTCTTGGTAGCATGAGACAATATTATGGTATAAACCCAACTGGAAAGAACGATCATTTTCGAGTATTTAGTTGTGTATTTTAAATACTGAAAAAATACGAATAATTTAACGTACACAAATGAGTTTTATTTTAAATGACAAATATTCGCCATAGAAAATTCTTCCTTGATTCCAGTTGTGCTTATAACATGAAATACATATTAGGTATTAATTACAAATATATTTAGGGGATTCACAAAGTAGTCATAGTCATGTTTAAAAAAAAAACTATGACTGCTGTGAGCGACCCTCTCATAACTGGGTGCTATTTCCGCAGTACAGCTCATTAAACACAGGAAAAACATATTATTTTAGGACTTTTTTGTTTGAAGAAAACAACAACAATTTTTTAATTAATGTAAAATAATATGACTAAAACTTTATAACTGATACGAAACTACTGTGAATCCCCCAATTATTTTATCGTCATAATTCATTGATTTTTGAATATATTTGTACGTTTATCCAGAACTAAATTTAATGTGCCTATTTCTTGCAAAGGCAGGCGATCAACTTGTCCCAAAATGTAGTCTTTTTCATAAAAATGTTCTAAACAAATTGATCGCTTGTATTACAGAAACAGTATATAATGGCTTTCTATTGAGGCATAAGAAAATTGAAAACTTTTAATTAGTTTTCTATAAATCAAATTCTATAGATCAAATTCATTTTAATTTAAAAAAACAACTAAATTATTTATATAATTTTAAGATGTAAACTAATTTGAATGAAAATTTTTGAAGAAAATGTGCTTTATATCTATCAAATTTATTACTTTTAGTTTGTATGATAATTATATATATAAAAAAAGAAAAAAATATATTTTGTATTTTATTAGAAGAAAACAGTAACTCTTTTATATATAAAATTGTAAGCCATTATCCAAGAAAGCAGAAACTGTAGTCTCTTACAGAAAAAATATTTTTAACGAATATGACATATTTTTCAAATGTTAAGAGAAGAAATAAGACAATACTTGAAATTCAATGTTTTATTATTTAAAGATAAATATAACTATTTTGTTTAAATTTTAATTCATAAGCTTTAGGTCTTGTACATAAAAAAGTTAAATATTTATTTTTCTTTCTCAAACTTTCGCTACCCGTGGTATGCATCTTCAGGAAAAATTTTTATAAAATAAAATAATATAAAAATTTAGTTATATTTAACTTGTTTATTGAATTAAAATTTAAATAAAATAGAAAAGTGAGGTTAAAACAAAATATAACAGATATTATAAATACATCTAGGTATTTTTTCTTTTAAATCAATATAATTGATAATAAGGCTATAGTTTATTCATATTTGTATACTGAATTCAAAAAAAGCAAATTATTCACCGTTTTTGGGCCAATACATTTACGTTTTTCAGTTATTATGTTGCCTGCGGCGGTAAAAACTCGTTCAGCAGCGGCACTACTTGCAGGAATAGCCAGAATTTTGTGAGCAAACTTATATAATCGGGGATATTCTGAATTATGATTTTCCCACCATTGCATAACATCAAAATTAACATCAGCTCCAATTTTTAAATAACTATAACGATTTATTTCTTCAGATATACTTTCTGCCATGGACAGTTTTTTTGGGGTCATAAGAGTTGAGAAAAATAGTTGGAAATCCTCTGGTGATTCACTAAATGTTGAAGAATCAGCTGAAGTAGTATCCGACGAGGAAACAGATTTCATTATTTCGGAAATACAAAAATCTTTAACTGCATTTAATTTACTGTCTTGTAGACAAGAATTGGTTGGTGGATACAAAAAACAAGCTGTATAGTGAAGAATACTTAAATTAGGAATGTACTGAGTTTCCATTTCTCTTAAAATATTTGTTTTTAATGACTTTATTATAGGACTATCAGCATCACTTTCTTCGCATACTGCTTTTAGGGTATTAATTGTTAAGTAAACATAATTGATTGTGACGTAATTTACACCTTGCAATTTTCTGCTTATAATATCAAGCTTTTCAAAAACTTTAACTAGTGCCTTAAGAAGGGATAAGTTGATATCTGAGATTCTGCGTGCTTCATTGACTGAGGAAAGAAACTCTTGAATATCAAAATAATTATTCGCAATTGATTGAAATAAATCAAATTGTGAGTTCCAGCGGGTAATACAACAATTTTGAAGATAAGTTGATAGCATGTGTTCCAAGGAAGTCTTCTTAAGATACTTGACCAGCTGTTTGCAAGCATCTAAAAATGGAATTAGTTCGTTAGTGCTGTTAAATGCAGAATCTAAGACATTATTCAACAAGCGATTTGCACAGTTAATCCGATTTTGATCTTCAAGAGCCGTTACAATGTTTGATCCTCTGCCAGTAACAAAAGTTATATGCTCCATGCTATGTACTTCGAAGTCTTCCAAAATGGAAATCAATTTCGTTAAAACATTTAATCCCGTACTTTTCTGAAAATCCATTGATTTGACGCCTAAAACAATTTCTTTTAATTTTAAGTCTTTCATGAAATGAAAAGTGGCACATAAGAAATTTCTTTGTACATAATTGTCAGTCCAGAGATTTGATGTTATTGACGCCGTTCCGCTTTCTATTGCTACTCTCAATTCATCTTTTATATTTATTCTTTTATCTTCTGCTATGTCATTTATTCGTCGTGATATCTTTCTGGAATTGGGCACCATGTCGGATATGTCTAAGCTATTTCCATACTTTGTCCCAATATTCACAAGCGATTCCACAACTTTTTTAAAACCTTCGCCATCTACAATAGAAAATGGACGACAGTCCTCTACAATCCACTGCGAACATGCCAACAACAAAATTTCCTTTTCTGCATCGTTAACTTTTTTTAAAGTACCAGATTTTCCTAGAATACAGCACTTATGACGAATGAGATTAGATGTTTGCTTTCCATTATATTTTAATATGTGATTACACTTCTTACATATCACCACTCCATCAACAAGTCTACCTTCGCTATTTTCAATTTGTCGAAAAATATTCCAAATTTTGCTTTTGCTTTGTCTATTGTTTCTAATACGATAAACACCATTTTCAATCTTTCTCATTATTTCGGACTTCATTTTATTAAAATTAGACGAAATTTCTTTCCTGAATCACACGCTAAAACTTATTTAAAACAAGTTAATGCATTGATTTTTTACTATGCATCAGAGAACAAAATGAGTGTCTTATGTGTTGCCTTTGAATCAAATCATAAATAAATGTCAATTCACATACATACATAATTTAATACAAGCAATACAAGACAACAATCGAAAAAAATGAATGCACACTGAATACATACTTGTTTTCTCTTTCAAAACACTCACAAAAGGCAACGAATACGACATAGTATAATTCTATATAATTACACTATGGAATACGAGACGAATGGTGCGAGTCATGCCATGGTGTAACTAATAAGATGGCTGCAACCTAGAATGATAGAAATACAAGATTACGCCATGCGCATGATTTGCCGTTAGATAACATAGTTTGTCCACTTTTTGAAGAAAAAATAATACATTTCTCTCTCTCTCTCTCGCTTATTTAGTTGTAAATATTTAGTCAGTAGGAACACATCGCATGACGTCATTGGTGCTACGTGAGAAAATTTAAATTTTATATGCGGGACGGAGTAATCTTGTATTTCTATCATTCTTGGTTGCAAGTGTACATATACAGTTGTGTTTTTTTCAGTTCTTTTGTGTATTTACAAAATTTGTTTAGTTTTTTTGCGTTTTTATTTTTTTGCATATATAATATTGTACTCATACATATATTTCTTCCTTTGGGTGTGTGTTAATTTTGACGCTCACCATCCCATTTTACGCAAACAAAATTCATGAGCCTTGATTATAAATATTCATAGCATTTGTTTTGCATTCGTTGCCTTTTGTAAGTTTCTTGTAGTCTATGGTGAGTGTTTTGAACAATTGATAGAAAACAGTCCACGGCAGAACTATACGCGGTAAAGCATTTAACACAGATATACACTTTTTGCTTCCTCGTTTTAGCTTCGATAGCTGTCAAAATTTGTTTACTTCCTGTGCAGTCATTGGTTTTATGCTCAAAATACATACAGAAGTGCAAGTGTATAACAGGATCTACTTCAATTTCCTCCTTTTTATATAACTCATACGAGAGCGCAGTTTGTTGTAATTCAGTCTTTGTTGTAGAGAATACTTTACCGTATATAATTCTGCCATGAAGCAATGCAATTCATAGCACAGGGTACCTCTGTGTGACCCTGTGATTCATAGTACACACACGTTTGTCATGTATTGCTTGTATGAAGTTACGTAAATTGATAATAAAATATATTGATTTTTTATCATTGGATTCAAAGGCAAGAAATAAGGCACTCATTTCGTGCTCTGATGTCCTGGTAGCTATGGTGAACCTGTGGTAGGCATTGTCAATTCATTGTGTGTAATCATTTTAATGTTAAAATTCTGTTTACTAATTATGTAGATATTCTATTATTTTATTTTTAATTAGCACCCTCTAAAACAAAGTTTTCATGAAAAAAAGAAAACCTTTTAATTAATTGCGAACGGGATAGGCGCTGTAAGAGTGGCATGTAGGAACTAGCTCATTTCTCACTATCACGTGCCGTACCCTTCGTTGGTGATTGCATTTGTTTGTTTTGTTTTTTCCATAATAACTTGAACGGAGTAATATTTGGAAGAAACCTTCACCATGTGATAGAGCGGAAAATGGGCTAATTATCGGTAGAACTCGATCCGATGCGTTCAAAGTTATAAGCGTTTTACCTCTTTACATACTTTTTTCATAATGTCGGCGTGACAGCATGCAACAGAGTCCAATTGCCGCTCTCACCTAGTAAAAGTTTCATTAAAAAATATTGATCCATTCAAAAGTTATAAGAAAAAAAACTAAAAATATGAACTTGCAACATGATATTTAGGTCTACTGTTTCTGTTTTTTTGCTATAACTTTTGAAAGGGTTAATATTTTCAAGTGAAACATTCACTAACTGATAGAGCGGGAAATGGGTTATCGTTCCCTAGAATATATTTTTAAAATCGGTCAAACGCTTAAAAAGTTATAAGCGTTTTTTCAACTAAAATTCTTTTTATGCAACTTATTTGTTGCATGTGGCAACAATAGTTGCATGTGGCAAATAGCTCATTTCTTGCTCTACAACATGGTGCAAGTCCCATGCGAAAATATTTTGCCGTTCAAAAGTTGTAACAAAAACACAAAAATCAATTCCTAAAAATCCACCTACTGCTGGTTCTGTTAGCCTGGTGTTTTACTTTTTTTTTCCAAGTTTTTCAAATTGAATTCTCGGACAGGGCGACGGTTATATTTTGAATAGAATTTTTTGTTTTCGAAATAACTCTGGAATGGATGAATATTTTTTAAATGAAACTTTCACCATGTGGTAGAATGGGAAATTGGCTATCTGCCACATGCCACATCCACTGTAAATAAAAAGTGTTTTAATTAGAAAAGCGGTTATAAAATTTTAAGCTTTAGAGGGATTTCAAAGAAATGTTCAACTGAAATGTAGCCCGTTTCCCACTCTGCCACATGGTGAAAGTTTTATTAAGATATCTTAACCCATTCAAAAGTTATAGGCCAAAAACCAAAAAACTGATCAAGCAGAACTTGCAACATGCTATTTTGGTAATCTTTTCCCTTTTTTTGCTACAACTTTTGAACGGCTTAATATTTTTAAATGAAACTTTCGCTAGGTGATAGAGGGGGAAGTGGGCTATTGCTCCACCGAACATTTTTCTAAAATTCATCAAACCCTTAAAAAGTTATAAGCGTTTTTTCAACTAAAATTCTTTTTATGCAACTTATTTGTGGCATGTGGCAACAATAGTTGCATGTGGCAAAGAGCCCATTTCTTGCTCTACAACATGGTGCAAGTCCCATGCGATAATATTTTGCCGTTCAAAAGTTGTAACAAAAATACAAAAATCAATTCCTAAAAATCCACCTACTGCTGGTTCTGTTAGCCTGGTGTTTTACTTTTTTTTTCAAGTTTTTCAAATTGAATTCTCGGACAGGGCGACGGTTACATTTTGAATAGAATTTTGTGTTTTCGAAATAACTCTGGAATGGATGAATATTTTTGAATGAAACTTTCACCATGTGGTAGAATGGGAAATTGGCTTTCTGTCACATGCCACTTATGTTGCCACATGCCACATCCACTGTAAATAAAAAGTGTTTTAATTAGAAAAACGCTTTTAACTTTTTTAGCGTTAGAGCGATTTCAAAGAAATGTCCAACTGAAATGTAGCCCGTTTCCCACTCTGCCACATGGTGAAAGTTTTATTAAGATATCTTAACCCATTCAAAAGTTATAGGCCAAAAACCAAAAAACTGATCAAGCAGAACTTGCAACATGCTAATTTCGTAATCTTTTCCCTTTTTTTGCTACAACTTTTGAACAGCTTAATATTTTTAAATGAAACTTTCGCTAGGTGATAGAGGGGGAAGTGGGCTATTGCTCCACCGAACATTTTTTTAAAATTCATCAAACGCTTAAAAAGTTATAAGCGTTTTTCAACTTAAAACGCTGTTTATGCAACTTGTGTGTGGCATGTGGCAACAATAGTTGCATGTGGCAAATAGCCCATTTCTTGCTCTACAACATGGTGCAAGTCCCATGCGCAAATATTTTGCCGTTCAAAAGTTGTAACAAAAACTCTAAAATCAATCCCCAAAAATCCACCTACTGCTGGTTCTGTTAGCCTGGTGTTTTACTTTTTTTTTCCAAGTTTTTCAAATTGAATTCTCGGACAGGGCGACGGTTACATTTTGAATAGAATTTTGTGTTTTCGAAATAATTCTGGAATGGATGAATATTTTTGAATGAAACTTTCACCATGTGGTAGAATGGGAAACTGGCTATCTGCCACATGCCACTTATGTTGCCACATGCCACATCCACTGTAAATAAAAAGTGTTTAAATTAGAAAAGCGGTTATGAAATTTTAAGCTTTAGAGGGATTTAAAAATAATGTTCCAGTAAAATGTTGCCCATTTCCCACTCTGCCACCCGGTGAAAATTTTATTAAAAAAGTATTGATCCATTCAAAAGTTATAAGAAAAAAACCAAAAACATTTCAATATGAACTTGCAACATGATATTTAGGTCTACTGTTTCTGTTTTTTGCTATAACTTTTGAAAGGTAACTCATAATAAAATGGTTTTTTATAAAAAAATAAATATAAATTCAGACTAAGAATAATATACAATAAATAATACGATTAATAGAATAAATTACCATTATCAGCTTTAAAAATAAAATAGTGTTTTATATTTTTTTAAAGAAATTTTTATTTATGTTTGTATGCTGATAAAAATGTAAGTTTAATTGTGATTTCATTTCTACAAAAATTACACTACTAAAACGTTTTTCAGGAGCTTATGAGAATAGAAGCTAAAGGTGATGCAAAGATGTCTTCTTGAAGGAATGAAGCGACAAGATTTAACTGAATCGTAATTCAACACGGAAACCAGCTGGATGAAAAGGTTGCTTAGGTATACTGAAAAGCAGTACAAAAACGATCCTTAGGTGGATATATATAGCTTTTGTTTTGTCGGTACGACACCCATGGTATTTAGTGTCATTGAAGGAGTAAATACTAAGACTAAGACGAATAAAATAATTTAAATAAAATATTGTAAAGGAAAGATAAATTATCAAAACAAAATGGTTAACCACATTTTAATGATACATGTTATTACTTGGTTACTTTTATAAGAATATTTTCAGTTTTTTTTATATTTTTTTTATTTGCATACACATGTAAATAGAGATGTTTGTCTATAATTAAATAACAAAAAATGCAAAAACTTTATTGCAGATGAAACACAGAAGATTGATCTAGGATGATTTGCGATGCTGAATTGTAATTTATATTGAGCACCGTATCGAAATTTTGACATTTTTTATATAAAAGCACTAAGTACAATCATTTTCATTCGATATCGAATGTGATGTTTTGGGTGGCCCTGCACTCCAGTTTTTCATATTAGTTCTGCTTTCCAGTATATAAAATATTTAATTTAATTTTAATGAAAGCAATGTTGTTCAAGTCAGAAATTATAATTTATTTGTCAACAACACAGCAACACAAATTTACTCCTTTTGAACGACTTTTTTTATACTGTCTGTTGATTGCTGCTCTGATGAATGGCATGTGAAATGCATGTTTCTTCCTCATTTACTTAAGAAAAAGTTATATTGTCGTTATCATAATTATTATCAAATATTATTAGTTTCAAACTCGTATAGCACACACATACTTTTTTGTCATACTTATCATGCATTTAAATCCAATAAAACCTTATAATGGCGTTGGAAATTAATACAAAAAAATACTTAACACAGAGAATAGTTGATTTCTTATACTATGATGCACTTTTTTCAACTTTTCGCTTATTATGTTTTTTATTTTATTTTTGCTGGAGGCAAAATATCCGATTACACTACGTTACAAAATAGAAAAAAAAATTATAAATTTTTTTTAAATGATCTGGTCAAAGTTGTAGACCTGATTGAGTAAATCAATTCTTAAAAATTTTTTAATTCACACGTTAGAAAAAATTTGGCATCATCCTCCTTTTTTCTTATTAGCCACAGCAAAATAAACGTACATTGTGTGAGTTGTTATTTTTGAAAATAGTAAAGTGCAGTTTAAAAAAAAATATTATTATAATTAGCAGTAATTTTAGTAAGATATGGACACCATTTAACTAAAAATAGTGTTAGCTCATTTTTTAGAGTAAACTTATGCCACTTGCAAAAATTACAGCTCATTTACTGAATTAATAAAACTAACATAAAAGCAACACCAACAACAGATATTTGTTGTTTTTAATGTAGGTTTATCACTCGTAAATAAAAAATATTTATTGTAAATGAAGTTTTTGATTATATTTTATGGTTTACTATTTAAGCGAACGATCTGTTCTTAAAATAAACATCAGTTAATGAATAAATTAAGTTCTTTTGTTTGTTAAAATTGTTTAAAAATTATTTAAAATTATAATTTTTGCTTTCTTAAATAATATATTTATATTTATCTACGCAATACAAACATGAATTCATTTTTATATACTACACTACATACTTTTAGTTATCGGGTTATATAAAGCTTTCAAGGACATGAACTACTTTTTAATATAAAAAAAAATTTGTTTCGATTCCGTTCTTGTTGGCACTGCAAAAATTTAAGAAATTTTCAAAGTGAAAAAAAACTAGTTGCAGTCCTTAAGTTTTCTTTAAAATAAACATTTTCTCTGTAGTTTTTATACGGAAAGTTATTAAAACCTAAATTATTTATGTGCTCTTTCAAGCGTCTAAAAACTTTGTAGAGAAAACAGTAAGATTTTGGATTGTTCGTAAACAGTACATTAAGGCGATTATGCCTTGTGCACATTGCGATGCCGCACAGTATACGAACACAACACAAACCTTTTAATCTTTTTTTTTAATTATAACTTAGTTTTGAATTGCTCAAAACATAAAATTTTTTTTTATAAATTTGTTTTTTTTTTCATACCTACGTTCCCTTAACTTTATTAATTTCAAGTCGGTTTCAAACTGATTTACTGAAATAATTGTAAACACTAAAGTGCTGAAAAAACGTTTTTTTAGAGGTTAAACAAAGTTGAAAAGTGATTTACACAACCAGGCTAACAACTTACGCTACGTCATTTTAAAAATTGTATTTCATTGTCACACCGTGTTATTTATTTTATCATTATCGTTATATTAATATTAAACACAACCAGGCAATGTGATTGAAATTGTTTTCTGTAGTAGATATATCACATGCCCGATTCTGCATTTTATATATGCTAGATATATATGTATGTATATTTCCTTTCAAAATTGCTGTATGTATTACATTGTTATTACTTTTTTTAGCGATTATTTAACCTCAACTTTTAATTTTTGTTTTAAATAACTATTTAACCTGAGCTCGTATGTGTTGCAAAAATTCATAATATGATAAACTAGATTCGCTACGATCATCAATTAATCTTTCCATGAACTGAGATTTAGCTGTACTTGTATCTCTATAACAACATAAGTGTAAAACATTTAAAATTGTAAAATTTATAAATTATTAAAAACTAAATTGCATACCTTATTATCTGTACAACTGGCAAATAAGGTTTTTCATCATTCAGTTTCATAATAAATCGCTTCAGTGTATCATTTTCCGGACTACTTACATTTGGCAAACCATAGTAATAGTCCGGCAATGCTGCTGTTGATTTAATACCTATTTTAGTATTAAATAGTAAAATTTGCATTAATGGTATTTTAATTTTATAAGTTTCTAACATCTTTTTTATATTTACATACCAAAAAGTTTTTCTAGAATGTTAACTGGTACATTGAGTCCAACGTATACCATAATTAACGAGCCACAGTCCATTAAGAATATTGAGCGTGTATCAAGGCTAAAAAAATATTAAATATTTACTATGGAGCACTCGTCAAATACCATGGCCCATAGCATAGTTAAAACACATTTTAGGAAAAAATTCAATTGCAAGTTTAAAATATTTTATTTTTTTTATATTCCTTCCACATGTGTTTTGGGTGTTGTCTTCAAAAGAAATAAATCTAAATATGCACTAGCTGACCCGGCAAACGTTGTTTTGCCTACTCATAGAATAAAGGACCTTGCAAGACAGATAGTAGATAAATAAGAAATATACAGACTGCAGCGCCACCTGCCGGGCGGTTTTGTGACACTAAACCCTCCAAGGTGTAACCCAAACACGCACACATAAATTCAATTAAATCGGTCCAGCCATTTAGCTGAAGTACAATGACAAACACACGTACAGTAGAATTTTTTATATTAAGATAAGCACAAAACAAAGTCGTGTTAGTTAGTTTAGTTTGAACTTAAAGCGATTTCATCACACCACGGTTTTAAAACCAATACCGACAAAACTAAATTTTTGATTACGATATTTGCGAGAGGTCTAGTATTATTTTAAATCAATTAAATTTTTTCCATGCCATCGTAATACAAACGCAAAAAAATATAAAATCATCAAACTTACTATTCTGCAGATAACTGCAGTCGTTGAATATGCGGGAAATCATCATCATTATCGCCCTCATCGTTATTTGTATGATTGGCATTTAAGTTCTGGTTAGTATAGAACAGCGCATCAATGTTATAAAATTCAGGATAGATATATTTCATTAACTGATCTAAAGGTAATGTTTTCATGCTTTCCATTGCAAACACACGATCATCCAGGCGTGTACTCGTGCCTACCCGAAAGGCGGGCTGAAAAAAATATTTTATTTTTATTAAAAACAAAACATGATAAAATAAATAATGAATTTCCTCCCGAAATAATAATAGACATCCCTCTTTCGTTTCATTAACAAGAGTATCAAGAGTGTTAAAAAAGCCTAAGCTTTTAAGGCAATTTTTCAGCTCTGTAAATACTTTGTCGCTTAACGAAATCATCAAAGTAAATTCCTATATTTACTTACGTGTTTCAATAAAGCCAGTATATAGAGAGGCATGAGAGATAAACAACGAGGCGCAATAAGTTGCCCAGACTGGCCGGATGGTAAGTTTTGTGCAATTTTAAATGCATTTAATATGTCAATGGTAACATTAATGAACGCCTCGCGAGCATCAGCTATATTTGACGTGATTGATCGATCCACAGCCATCTTTGCCAGCAAGCCAATTATTGCATCTGCATCAGCAGAGTGCATTATTTCGGGTAAGGAAGCCGTTACTGGTAAACACATTGTGTGCACACGGATACGACGTTCGCCTTCGCTGTTGGTATAAAGCAAAGCAGCTTGGAAGCATATTGTTTTTACATCTGTTAAAGTTTCTTCATAAGAAATCTACAATATTTAAGTATATTAAATTATAGATTAAAAATAAAATAAAAAAAGATTTTTTTTTCAAAATCACCTGCATGCCGAAACCAGCATCTGGATTAACATTAGGTAATGATAACAAATCTGTCGAACGCACAAAAAAGTTGCCATGGAATGTGTGTACTTGAAGGCCTCGCGTGCAACGTATACGCATTACAGCCTCAAAACCAATTTTTCGCACCAAATACCTTTTGAAACAATTTTTTAAAGACTCCACCATTTGTGGTTTGGTCTTTTGATACAAAGGAAAATGATGTATACAACCCCCACTGTGTTTGCTAATGCCACCTATTCAAAATTATAAAATTAAATATTTATCGGAACTTGCACATATTGATTATATTATTATTATTATTTATTACCCTCAAGTTCATTAATAAGGAACCACGTACATATTTACAACAATTCATATTACGATTTCAAACGAGCTTGAGCATAATAGCGAATAATAAATCGGATTTTTCTGAACATGTTCATAAAGAAAACTTACTTATTGTTGCAATATCACTATACTGTTGATTTAATAAGAAAAGATCAGTAGCAGTTTGTAAACCAGCACAATCAAGGGCATAACGTTTATAAAAATCTGTGGCTGGGTTTAGGTGAGCAACATCTTTAGCAGATCGATTATTAGGATCTTCACGAGGCTCTAAGCTTCCAGAGCCTTTATTGGGAAGGCACGTTTGGAATACGGTAATGCGGCCACCAGACGCTTGCTAAAGTTGCATAATATACATATAATATAACACAATAAGGGTGAAAATTGTTAATGAAGACTTGTATGGTTATCATTATTACCATTAATTTAAAGGCTACTTGTAAAGCAGGACCCAAAGCTGAACCTGGATCATGGGTTTCAGCAAATCGTGTTGGCAACTGAGTCAATAAATCTTTGATTAATTCTTTACATTCCTTAAGATTTACTAACAAATTATCAGGTCTTGGCAAAAATGGATCTAGAGTTAATAAAATATTTTTTTTCTATTTGTGATCTATTAATTAATTAGTTATATACCATCAATATCCAATAGAGTCATCTCATGGGGTTGGTTATAACCTTCAGCCATACTATAAAAATGAACGTTGCTATTGTAAGTAATAAAACCAACTTGAGCACGAGCATCGCCTGGCATGTCTTCTAAATGTTTCGAAAGCGTCGAACATATTATTTCTAAGTATCCACATTGTTGGGCAATTATTGATACATCGAAAAGAAATAAATATACCGCTGGTTGTGGTGGACGCAACTAAGAAATGCAGAAAGTTAAAATAATGATTTTGATATATGTTTGTACATTGATACGTTAAAGGATAAGTGTGTTTACCATATAGTCCGATGATGCTATAAACTCAATAGTACTAGAGCGTACTTCAGGACGACGAGTTACGTCTCCATATGTTTTAGTTGCCGGATCAAATTGAAAATCGCCTGGCACTGATGATAAATAACAAACAAAATAAAATTTTATTTAGTGTATAAAATTGTTGAAAATAAATAAATTTATACATATATTTAACTAATCTAGTATGTCACGTCCAAATATGTCACGTAATTTCGAAGTTCTATATTTATTTTTAAAATTAAAAACTATTTTTTGAAGCAAATTCGCATGTGTTTTTTACTTACATTCGTTTACTCTGTAGCATAAATTACATTTCCACATTTTGCTATCAACAAAATACACGAAGGGGTTTATGTATGTACGGCATAAATGACAGCGTACAATGTTTGGACATTGTATAACTGGAAGGCTCTGAAAAAACATTACATTGAAAAAATAAAGGTACGAGTAACTGTAAAGAAGCAATACTTACATTAATATCACGGAATGGGTGAATCAAAATTCCTAATGGGAGGCGAGATTTTTGCAATAGAGAATTGCTTTCCGGTATTTTAGCTAATGTACAGCGCATAATGCTTTTGATTTAAAATATTAAAATAATAAATAAAAATATATACATAGACCTTTTCAAATTAAATATCTTACTTGGGATTGCAGTTAATAGACTCATGAAATTGATTATGCAAAACTATTTTTGGTGGGGCTAGAGTAGCTGGTGATATAATATGACGATTTTGCATAAGGTCTATAGTATCTTGACCCCATAAACGATTGAAACCCTGTTGTAAAACACTGCCACCTTGAGCGAATTGGCCAGGTTGTTGCTGTTGTTGACACACTTGATTTTGATACTGCAAAGGTCCAGTATTTGGCTGTCCATTGAACACGCTGGGTTGTTGTATAGTACCCATAGGTTGTTGCAGTTTTTGTTGTGAATAATTGTAAGCAGCAGAATATGGTTGTTGCTCATGTATTGGTGGTTGGATTTGATGTTGTTGTAGTATCGCTTGTGGCAGTTGTTGGTTCGGGGGATACATGGGCTTTAACTGCTGAACTGTCTGAGTTTTATTATTGTTAAGCTGATTTTGTTGTAAAGTATTGTTAATAGATGTAGGGGGAAGTAATCCAGCTGCAGTAGTTCTTGTTGAACTATTATCATTTTGTAGTGAACTTTGCGGATTACATACAGGAGAACTAGGGGGATGCATAGATAAAGAAGGTTGTTGCGTGCTAAATTGAGCTGTTAGCTGCTGAGGTCGATTTTTTTCAGGCGCTACAGCCGAATTTAAAGGAAGATTTGTAGAAATAGTTGTTGCTACCGGTTGCACATTCAAAGCCGATGTTTTAAAATTATTCTAAAGTATCAAAATAAAAATCCTTATTAAATTTGTAGATGTAATAGAGATAAATAGCTCTCATGAGATTTTTATTAAAATTGGCTTATAACTAAATGAATCTGATAATTTCAGCACCCACAAAAAAATTCACTCAATACCACATTGAAGTTAATCTAATTAGACCTACAATATTTAAATTACTTTTTTATGTAAATAAAAGAAAATTATATTTGCTCTTTTGAGTCTAAAGCTAATGTTCTACTTGTTAGTACATACGCCTTGTAATTTAAATTTGTCACATTATAATCATAACCTTTTTTAATTTCACTTGATTTCCTTTATTTTTTAAATAAACATTTTTAGCATAGTGCAATTATATAATTAGGCTATGCATTTCTAGTTGAGAAACTTACCTGAAAATTATTCACGTATTGTTGTTGGGGTGTTGACGGCGCAACAGTCGTTAGTTGCATTTGCTTAGACTGGGATAAACCTAGTGAAGGAGTACTATTAATTCTGTTAATGTCTAGGTTCTGCAAACGGGCTGAAAAATTATTGACATTTGAAGTTTCGGTAGAACTCGACGTTAATAAAGATATTGGTTGATCTGCATTCCCAGTAGTTGAAGTGGGTTTGAGTTGTTGATGTTGTGACTGAGCTGTGTTCTGGATTTGCTGTTGTTGATTTAAATACATTGAAGGTGAACTCGTACGTGAAGAGCTCGTGCTTAATGCTGTATTAGTACTTGCTCCATTCAATACTAAATTATTACAAGATCCAAGTCCATTTTCCAAGTTTGGCCTCATATAAGGTGGTAAATTACTGGGAACAAAGCCTTGTGTGTGCTGATGACTGGTTAGCGGTCTTTGTTGGGGTTCATTTAAATTTTGTGGTAAAGTTGATGATATCGTTTTTGGTACAGCAGTTGGTGGCATAAACTTGCTCATATTTGCGTTTATTGAATTCTGAATTAGAGATATATAAGTTAAAAAATCATTTTTTTATTATTTTGTTTTGTTTATATACCTGCTGTTTCTGTTGTGGCGGTAATTGCTGTTGTTGTGTTTCTACTGCTTGTGCTATACCGTTAGCAACGTCTATTTGGCCTAGGGGTGGTGGAACGTAATTTGTATATGACATTTTTGAAACGTATCTTTCCGTATTTATTAGATAAACATAGAAAATGTGTCTATCTCAATATTGCTACAATTGTACAAAAGTCAAGTTTATAAATAAATCAAGTAGCACTTCCTTGCACCTATAACAGTGAAAGCAAATATATATGTATATAAATATCATATACAATCATACATCAACGCAATTTATATAAGATGATATTAAACAATGTGGATAAGTTAAATTTATAAGAAATATTTTATATTATCTTATCAATTCAAGATAATGATACATAGGGTAGGGATTTTAATTAAATCAAAATTTATTAAAAATCTTATTCTTTTAAATTATTGAATGTTAAAATTTTGCATGCCTTAATTATTACAAGAGCAATTTAAGTAGGTACGAAAATTCAATCATAATCTACGGATGTGTATCATCTGTAGCATCGTCTAGCCGTTGCAAATTTAACGTAGCATATCGATCAGTTTTTATATATGTAAGGAATGAATTTACTCTTTTGTTTATAACTTATTATTATAGTAGTATAAATTCCAATCAAACTACTCGTAGGATGTAATATTATTGATCTGAGGGCTTTTGTGTTGCAATGAAATGCAATAAAATAATAAAAAAAAAATAAAATAAAAATTAAAGGAGAAATCTGTGACGTGCATCTGTAAAAGATGACGTCACCAAATAATGTTTTCTTTTAATATTTTGACGCATTTGACACAATTTAAATAGGAAGACAAGAAAATGCAAATTAACAATGGGGTGGGCAAAAAACACACACACGAAACTACACATCATACAATAGACTTTGAAAAAACGATAATTGGGCATTCATCACGGGTACTTCATTTTTGGTCAGCATAATAAAATGAATGAACAAAATATTATTTTACTTTTTCAACAATGTAACACAAAAAACGTATAAAAGATCAAAAGGTTAGACATGTATTCATATGTATATATATATATACAATTTTACCTCGATAATTACTTTAAGACTTATTTGCAAATTTATTATTGGAATCCTCCTTGTGATGTATCAACCTATAAGGGCTCCAAAAATCGCTTTATTAATATTTTTTTACTTCCCTTTTATTTATTTTTAGTTTTAAACTAATTTTTTAGGTATTAATGTTCAATTGCACTATATTATTAATTTTTCTTATAATTTTGACAAATCATAATTTTTTCCTCGGCAAAAAACAGACAACTCAGCTTTTAGATGACAGGTCAATACCAGTGATGGGAGCATTGCTCTTTTGTCAAATTCATCACAACTATTTTATTATGAGACTTTCTTGAAATATTTTTATATTGCAGATGTATTTAACAAAAAAATGTTTTTTTAAAGAATTTAGTTAATTATTTTCCTATACAGAAACATCACAAAATTACTTATATTCCACGAACATATCGAAGATTGACAGTTCAACTCGTGTGTTAACCATAAACAGTGAATGATAAACTAGAATAAAAGTCCACTTTTACTACACCCATGGTGTAATAATTAGGTGTCGTAGAAACGACAGCGGAATGTTTTTTGTTTTTATGACCCCAGAATACTCCTTTTTTAATGCTACCAGATTGAAAAAATAAAAATGTGTCTAGTTGAATAGGCCTTCATTGTGACCATTAATGTTAAAAGTTGGTTACTCCAACAAACAAAACTACATGCAATGAGTACAGCACATAGTCATTTAAATACTAATGATCGTTACTTTCAACAAAATTGAAGTTTTCATTTTCCGTTTATCTTTAGGGTACACCATGCCTATAAGAATCCCGATTTTAGAAGACTGCGCAAAACATCTTGAAATTTACAAAACACTATATGAGTACACATGTAATATCATGCAATAAAGTGCATGTAAGCCATTCAAGTTATGCTTTTGCAGCTCTTTAATAGGCGAAGGATATGATGTAATGAATCGCAATCAATAAAAAAAAAATTAAGGTTTAGGTTTTATGTCACGAAATAATACTTTAATAATAATAATCTCTATTACTAATACGTGCGTAGACTTTATTGGGCTACAGTATATATAATAGTATATACATGCATCGAAAAGAAACGTGGATTTCGATATTTTTAAACCAAAGTAACTTTTAATGCCAAAATCTACTTTAAAAAATCGAAACGTGTTTTTTTTCTAATCACTAATAACTTAATTGCTCATTAGTATTAAAATTAAAGCAATTTAATATAAAAAAAAAATTAAAATAAAATTACTTATGTATGTAAGTGCAAACTCATTTGTTTCCCTAATGTTAATTGTATTCACTCAATATTCAGCAAGAACCGATTAATGGACTCTTCTGTAATAATACGATTTCTTTATATTGTACAGTATTCTGTGAGTATGGGTATAGATTTAAGCAGCTCACTTATGTTATGTTGCTCTAAGTGTGCAACCAGCTTGTCAGAGGTACGCAAAAGATTTGTAAAATTTTCAAGGTTCTCTACAATTTCTTTTGTCATGGTATCTGATGATTTGTTTATTAGTTCAGCAAGTTTTTTACCCACTTCATATTTTATAAAGGCATCCTGCAAAAGCTGAGCATGTTCATCTGATGTTTGTGATGAGGACGAACTCAAATAAACCACACATAAAATACACAAAGCGATTAGAGCTTCATTCTGCATTACTAAATGCTGTGATGTTAACATATTAACCATAGCTTCAATAGTACAATCATTACTAATAAAATCATTAAGACTTGTGCGGTCGTATTCCATGGGTGGTATTTTATCAGCCAATTGATCTGCAGGAGCATCTCCTTTACGCGGTAATGCGAAAGCTATTTTCCCGAGATATGCATGTTTAATAAGCCAAGCCATTAGACGTAATGACTCTCCCGTTACACCGGCATAATCGGAAGATTTACTCCAATGCACCAACTGGTCAATAAGATTTTTATTTTTTAAAAGTTCGAGAGCAAGTTTTTCTGTCAAACAAAAATAAATTTAAAATACATATATAAATAATCAACAACTTAGTAATATAATATTATGAAACTATCCAAGACAATATATTTACCTTGTCCATCTACGGTCATTCGGAGTGTACCGAGAAGCTTGAAAACGACTGGCGGCTGATGTATTTCTAACATTGGCAGTATAGTCTCCACAAGACCAGCTTGTATGATGGCACCTTTATTAGGTTTTGGTATTACAAGGTTGCGTAATGTACTCAACAAAGCATGCTGCAGGCGCACATCATCCTTGACACCATTATTCTTAGCCAAGACTTCCAATAGCTTGTTCATAGTCTTATTTTCAACCATATGAATACAATGACTATCTGTGCGTGCAAAATTACCTAACGCTAAAACACCAGTTGTCAAGAGATCAACATCATCAGAATCCAGCCAATCCTCCATGTTTTTCAACAAAGATGTGGAATATAAATAGTGCATTGATTCATCTGTTAGAAAGTGAAATTTTTTATATTTTTTTAGATCTTATTATTTTATTTTTATAAATTTCCCTGAAGAAAACTTTCAAAAGAAAGTCGAAATATTGGAAAATAAAAACAAAAAATTTTTTCATTATGATCTTAAGCTTAAATAATATTAACTAATAATTAAAGACAAATATTTAAAACTGCTGGAAAATTTCTAATAGATTTTTTTAGTAAAAACTAATTTTTGTAATTTAGTCGACTATTGTAACTCGTAAGACTGACTGATTCATTAAGACATTTTTGGACAATAGCATGAAATGAAATCGTGACTAAGGAAAGATATGTTTTTATTATCAGGGTTTTTAAACGACTTACCTCCAGTAAGTATCAGCACAATTAACTCACATGCTAGTTTCATTAGGGCTCTTGCCTCACTTGTACTAGCCAATGTTTTATATTTCTCTAACAGTTGATAAATTGTCTCACATAGACCATCGTTTGCTAACAGTAATTTAACATCATCGCTCTCCGCCTGATAATGTAAAAGTTCAAGGCACATTTCTGCTAAGTCGGGGTTTGTAGATGCTGCTAATATACGCGAGAGTTGTATGTTAAGACTGGCATCAAAATTTAAATCTGGCACGTTTTCCGTAAGTATACTCATAAGTGGTAGAGTGTTCAACAATAAATCCTCATTTTGATCTACATTTTGCACACCAATTGCTATTATATTTTGAATTTTTTGCATTATTTCCAACTCCATGGTACGTTTTGCCAAACCCTCGCCTCCAAGTAAATAATTTGATAATAAACCACCACGAACCTTAATAAATTGCAATGCATTAGCCATGTCCTTAACAGCTGTGACGTCTAATAGCTTTATAAGCACAACATCACCCTTTAGATCAAGTATAATATCCCTAGCTTCATCGTTCAAATAACAAATATTACCGAGAGCCCTACAAATTTGTATGGGTAATTCCATTGTTTCTGTTTCATTGTTAATATTACGCAGACAATCGAGAAAAACCTTAATTATTTCAAGTTTCGTAAATTTTTTACGTTGCACTTCAGACTTTGTTATCTCTGCTATACATTTGGCTGCCTCTTTGCGAACATTTACATTATTTGATTGCATCAAATTCAGAAAGAAATCGGCCAAGTCATGCTTATCAAAAAGTTTTGGATCTTTTGTGCCGGATATTTCAGTTAGAATCGCAGTTGTATTATCTGAAGTGTTGGTAGGGCTTACATTTGTAGCTCTCAGCTTTTCAATTAATTCATCCATTTCAGCTAAAAATAATAATAATGATAAAAAAAAAATATTTTAATATACATAAGTAAGATTAAGGATGCCAGTTATTTTTTTAAATATAATTCAATTACTAATAGGCTAATTTAGGAACACGACTAAACTAAGTAACGCTTAACCAATCAGAATCTGTCTGCTCAAATTCATGCTCAATAAAATTTCTTATAACATAAAAACAAATATTACCTTAAAAGAGTATGGAAACAAAACGATCTTTATGACAACGAGCAGCTACGCATTATGGTTAGCAGCTCTTTTGAACGAGTAAGTAATGACCTGTCAACTTTTTGTTATGAATAAGGCAGTTTATGTTAACTGTATACAAATTCAGATACGTACCCAGTGGTACCTTCACTAAAAAGGCATTCTGCCACAATATATAAGATCCAAATCCTGTTCTAGTAGCCTGCAAATAGAAAAGTTCATGAAAGGCCTTGGTCAGCAACGACATCGTGTTTAAAATGTAAACGAATATGGAATGCGCCAAGAGCTATCAGTTTATACAGAAGACTTGTTTACTCCTTCTATTCATCCTTGGATAACTAAAAAAATATTAGTTAACAACAACAGTAGCCAGTACTGCAACCATCAATTTCAGTAGTGTTACATACTGAAAAATGACGATAGATGACATGGCAGCAGGCATTCAGTATGTCAAATCAATTGAATTAATGAATATTTGCGATCTTATTCATAACAAAAAATGGCATGACAGAGTTAAGTAATAATCAAAGTTGTTATGTATGACAATGAGCAATTAGCAACCTGTTAGAATGAGTGGCTAACCAGCTGTGAACTTTTTGTTATAAATAAGACTGTTAATATACAAGCGAAGGTTTAAGGGCTTTGCATATCGAGCTATTTACAATAAATCTTTCATTTTAAAATGCAATTTTAAACGTACCATTGATGCAAGCAAAAGCAACAAAAATTTATTTAACAAAAGTTGAAGTACTGGGAAATATTCGTTTAAAAACAAGCGATATCGTCACCATTGTCTGGACTCGGTTGATCTCCAAAATTATCAAAATGTAAAATATTTTGTTGTGTAGCACTGGTTGGATTTAACAATATTAATTACATCAAAGAATATTGTCAGGAACATAATTTTTTTAAAATACTTTATTAATACAATTCAATTACAATATATTAATATGTATGCCAATAAATTTGAAACGAAAGTACACACTAAATAATTATATAAATATTATTGCAGTTATTTTAATCGCCTTTGGAAGTACATTCACGTACACGTACACTTGTATATGCAATCGAATATCACGGGTTTTTAATAAAGTGAGTATCGGGTAATACCAATTTTTGATAGATTTTCACATGATGGCATTTTTAAACCTTGAGCTTGAGCAAAATTTGCACGACTACCAAAACTGCGAGCACGCGCCATCATTGCTTCACCTATAATAAACAAGTAATAAAAAATTACATGGCAAATATCACAAATGAGCGATATGTTTTCAACTTACGATAGCTACGTTCACGAAAACAATTTTGTTTCATTGTATGTATATAATTTTCTTCAACTGAGTTTTCAAATCGTACCAATGAGCCCTGATAATTTTTTTCAAAATTATCTTTAACATAATAAGGAACAGACAAACGTTGCGTTAGACGGCGAACTTTATATTTGCTAAAAATATGAAAATGTGTTACTAATGGGAAAATAAAAACCGGTTATTTAAGTTAAGCATTGTGGTTCGTACATACATATGTAGCTATACATATCTTTCACCAATATCTGAAATTGAAGGCAGTCCTTTATATGCTTTCCACTTACCTCGAATGGGATAAACTATATAATGGATCAGTTGATAATAGGGACATAAACATTGACATTAGGATCACGACTAATAGAAAACCAAAAGTTAAACCTGGTTGTTGGCGATGTTCTTGTGGTTGACGTTGATTGGCAAATTGATAAGCTCGCCGGCGATAATAGCCTTGATTTGAAGCATAATTGCCAAAAAACATATGAAATAATTCTTCAGTCGTAAATTCTTCTTGTTCTCTAAAAGAAGGCTTAGTTGTATAGCTATGGTAATTATTTTGGTGTTGACGGCCATGAGTGTAATATTGTGGATTAACAGAATTGCTCTTGTAAATATGAGACCAATTTTCATTTTTTGTTATATAATTGCCTCCATTTATGTCGTATTCTTTGCGTTTTTGAACATCTACCAAAACAGCCATTGCATTTCCCAAAGTTTTAAATGCCTCAACGGCACCAGGTGCATGATTTTTGTCGGGATGTAAATGTAATGCTAATTTTTTATAAGCCTTCTTGATTTCATTTTCCGAAGCATCACTAGAAACTGATAAAACTTGATAATAATTTTTACAATTTTTTATTTCCTCTACCAAATTTAATTGTTCATTGGTAAAGTCACGGGGAGAATTGTACTCCTGCGATAAATGTGCAGACTGTGAATTTGAATAATGGCGCTTATGTACTGATGATGTTTTTGAGTTTTCAGTTGCCTTAGGTTCTCTTGTCTGCATTTTTATGATGAGATCCTGCAGCTCTTGTGCTCGCTCACTGTTATATAATTCTTTAGCTTTATCCAACAGCAATATGGCTTCATTATAATCTCCATTGCTCATTTTTAATAAGGCTGTGTCTATTATTTCTTGAATTTTCTGCTCATTGTCATCATGATTATTAAGTTTTTGATTATCATATGAGTAGCTCATTTTTGAAGTTGAGTCAATGTTCCCTTTTGAAGGCATCCCATTATTAGCAGCTTGTTTTATTTAAGAACAACACAAATATTTTTGTCATATAGGTATTCCTTTTTTCATTTTGTATAAATATTGTACATATAAATAAATAAATATGTACATGCACATACATTCATATACATATATGGAGATGGTTTTAATTGAATTGATTATGATAAATTAAATATTTTATTGAGTTCTTAGATTGGAGCAATATTTAGAAACTATCACTCGTGTTTAGAAATATATTTATGTATGTATTGTATACTGATTTAGTGGTTGGTCACTTTATTACAATATATAATGTCTATTGATGATTTACGTTTTATTGTTTGTCCGTAAGTTGTTGTCTCCTTTGTTATTTGTTACATGTTGCAGATGTCTAATTCCAACAAACTTTATAATTTTACATGTACAAATTAATAAGTATTTGTGTGTAAAAACATTACAAAAGTATAATATCTCACTAAGTTATATAAGAAGATAGAAGTAAGTTAATAAAGATGACAGCTTGCTTAATCTTCTAGTGAAACCCCCTTTGAAAGGTGCAAGGTGCGTAATAAAGAGCTGCGCAAAACCAGCTGGCGCATGTATGTTTCCAGTTACCGTTTTTTGTTCGTATTGTAAATAAAAACAAATTTTCGTATTTTATCATTGTTTTTAATTTAAATGTAGGAACGTTATTTTTGTTTGGTTTTATAAAAACAGACAGTAAATTTACAAACATATTTTTGTGCACAATTAGTAGGGCTTGCAACAAGTGTTGTCATAAAAACTATAAATTTTAATAATATTTCTTAGCCGTAGGGTAGTTTTTTATTTTGTCTTTAATTGTAAAGTTTTTTTTTAGATTTACAGACAGACTTTCTTCTTTTTTGGCTTTCTCTGTTTTCTTCCTTGATGCACTTTTCTTATACGTACATACATGTTGTTTTTTAGTTCGACTAATATTAAAATTTAATTTTTACTTTATGAAAAATGTCATTATTCAATAAAGTTATACTGATACTATACATTGTACCCTGAACAGCAAGATTCTCTAGAAAATGTATGGGAAACATTAAATTTTTTTGAATATTTTCAAGTAGTTTTCATACAAAACGTCTAGACGGTTTGATTGCTTGTGTTACAAAGCACATAAATAAAACAAATATAATACTTTACTAGCACATGCGCTCTCATTGTTTAGAAATCTTATGTGAAAAAGTGCTGAAAAATATTTAAAAATACTTCAAATTGTTTATAAATTTTTTTTTAAATATTTGTTTGTATTTTGTAAACAATCAATTGATGGCTTTCATTACAAAAAAGAGTACATTAGTCTATCATCCAATGAAAAGGAAAATGCGCAGCCAAATTTGACAGAAAAGTACAAAAATGGCAAAGCCGATTCTAAAACAGAGCATTGGAGTTTGTACAAGAACATTTAAAAAACGATTCAAGAGAGAATCCTTACGTATGTGTATCTTTACAAAACTTTAGGACAGTAGAATGAGGTAATATGTTTTTCTTCTTTTGCTGCTGGATGATGTCTGAATGACTTTCTTGAATTGTTAAGAAAGAAAGAAGATATGTGTGTATGCATATGGCAGCATAAATATTGATTTTTCAACAATTGTAGCTACTATTTGAGATTCATGAAAAATAATGAATTTATGGAATATACATAATTATTTGTACAATTTGTACAATATGGATTATTGATTTGTGTATGCAAATAATTTGAAAACGAATACATACTCTAATTAAATTTTGTTTACACAAGAGTTATGGTCCAATTTCAATCTTAAAGAGCATTACTAAAAATATAGTTTGGGACTTTTATGCATATTATTAATTATTTGTAATGACAATATATAAATAATATACCCTATTTCTATTTTATGCATGAATGTGCATGGAATTGTTGGTACTTACTCGCCATTGTTCTAATTCTTTGGTTGAGTTGTAGGCTTACTGGTTGCGTTTTTCGTTAATGCGTATGTATATGTGAATAATGTCTGGTTTTTATTGGAAGGTAGAAATTTTTATTTGCGCTTGATGCATTCAACGCTTCGTTGCACTAGCGTTTCTTAGTATAGTATATTTAATTTATGCTTTCCTGTATATCTGGAAACTATTTTTCAAATGAATATTCGTGGAAGCTTTTTCTACTTCTTTTTTTATGTATAATGTGTCTATATTTATCAATAAATGAAAACTTCTGTGAAAATACAATGTAATAATCACAACGCACGCAAATTATATATTAACTTAGCAAAAATATGTAATCAACATCAAATAAATGTGTTTTTAATGGTTATGCACTGCAATTATGTTCTAAAAATAAAAATTAATTAATCTGATTCCCATGAATACGGCGAACTTTTTGCAGGATAAAAAACAAAATTGTAAATTCACACAACTAAGCCGATACAAAAAGTCGACGGCTAGACAAGTTTTTGATGCAATAATATAAGGTGAGTACACCATATAATCTGTTTGTTGAAAAAATATGTGGATAAAAGTAACAAACCAACAATCCGTCAAAGTTTATTCTCTTTTCAGTTATGTTGAATTAATTTTTACTACTACAGGCATATACTTCTGACATCTGAAATCAAAAATATATTGTTTTTGTTCGCATGCGGTTATCTAATAAATGAATAAACATTGTGTATATGCAACACAACAAAGGAAAACACCAGTAAATTTTGACAATTAACTAAATGAAGCCACAGAATATGATGTAAACAATGAACTACATTATCGACATTTGGTAGCCACTATTCAGTACCCTACCAACACTATTGTATATACAGCTGTAAATTTCCTGCCTAGTTATAAAAATTTTCAGACAATCCTTTAAAATATATACAAGTACATATTTTTCACTTATTTTGATTGCTTAGTTCGAAAAAATCGTCAAAATTACGGAAAAAAAGTTTAATTCTAAGGTGCCGCCTGCTTCGGGATCAAATAGCACCACAAATGCGGCAGTTCAAGCTGCAGCGAAGGCGGAACGTGAAGAAAAGCTTCGCGGAGCCCTTAAATCATTTATTCACAAGGAACGGCAAAGGAAGAAAGAAGGTAATATATTATTGAGCAACCTTAAATAATATTGAATTTGTTAATTTTTTTTAAACTGCAGAATTTCAAGCGAAATTAGAAGAGGATCGCTTACGAAAAGAACGTGAGGCGCGAGAACGTCAAAATGATATGACACTGGAAGAAACTCGTGGCCAGATTTCAAAACTAGAACAAAAGTTGGAAGAACTGCACAACCAAAAACAGCAATTGTTTTTGCAACTGAAAAAAGTTTTAAATGAAGACGAAAATCGTAAGAAACAGCAAAAGGATAACGAAATGTATGCAATGCAAGCCTTACAAGCACAGCAGGCTACTGCACCACAACCACAGGTGTTTTTGCCACCGGTCAGAGTACAGCATCACCAAATGCCTATATTGACAAAGGTTTGTTAACTAGTAATGTCAAATTTTCTTTGTATAAAATGATAGACAATTTTTAGCCTCCAAATAACGCACCAGTTAAAAGAGGTCGAAGCCCTTCACCTACCCAACAAGGTTATTTTAAAACTACAAATTATTCCCAACCAAGTAAGTATTAAAATAATATTTTTAAAGAAAGTTTTGGTGCAAAACACTATCAAACGCTATAAGATTCCAAAATTTGAACTCTCAGACTGATAAGTCGATCTAAAATTTTATTTAACAAAAAAATATTTTTAGAACATGAAGAAGTGCGTCGAGGTGCTGATTCTGCTAGAGTGTTATGGAATAGTAAGTTATTTAACAAAAAAAAAAAAAAAAAAAAAAAAAAAAAAAAAAAAAAAAAAAAAAAAAGACTTACTTTATCTTGTAATTTATGATTAGAACCTCATACGCAATACCAAACTCCTGGAACATTATTCTACCAAACCACAAGTAATGCACCTCCGCCGCAAGCTCCTCCGGATGCTAGAGGACCAGCTATTATATACGCCCACTATAATTTACCTCTTCGTCAAAGTTACCATTTAGAATTGCCTCCTACTTCAGCCGTATCGGTTTCGAAATCTGATGTACCTGGACAGAAGCCGACACAAGTTTATCATATAAACTTAGATCAGCCATCGATCTCACAGACTGGTGGTAGCGGAGTTAATAGTATATCTAGTGTGCAATCACAAAAACCACAAATAACGATGGAAAAAATATCAGATCGTTATCATGTTGATGTTAAGCATGATGGACCACCTACGCATGGTGTACCACCACCACATCAGTTGCCAGAGGGTGTTGTATATACACCGCTGATACCCAATATGCCTTTACATCCCAATGTTATGCAAATTAGTGGTGGTTCCCAGCAGGTACGTGAAAAGTATACACCTTATTTAATTTTATGTATGTATAATTTTTGTTTGGTTAGAATCCCAAGGCGGGTACAAGCATTACACAAAGTTATGCTCCAGTACGCAGTGCAACTGTTCATGAACAGCAACAGCTTGCCAGACAGCAAATTACAGTAATGTCAGGACAACAACCTCAACAACCGTTACACTATTCCCGCCGTATGTTTTAATTGAACATGACAAATTAAGAAACAATGGCTTTGTAATGGAAATTAAGAAAGTAAAATATTAATGTAATTTTATAAAACATAAAAAAACCTTGCGAAATATGTAGATATTAATTAATTTTGCAGTTTTGCTTTTTTTCAAGTTATGATGAGCTCCGTTTTATATAAGAGCAAATTTTTACATAAGGATTAAACATACATTTTAATCGAATGAACTCTTGAACAAATAAAATCACAATAAAAATGTTAATTTTTGTTTTGAAAAGTTGCCAAGTAGGTATAACAAAACGACAACGACAGAGATATAAAAGCATATTCGATTGACTCTCGTTTGACCAAACATTTACTACATATGATTGAGTTAAAATTAATTTTTGGTGAGAATCACCAGAAAAACAGTCATCAGAATTTGTATAACAAAATAATTAACAAGAGCATAAGCAAATATTAGTTCAATTTCAACTGGTGGTTTTTACATACCAACCTCCAACTTAGACATTTAGTTAGAAACGAACTCGGCGCAAGTTAAGACGTTAAAGTGTGACTAAAAAGTTAGTTATTAATAAATAAAAATATAGTCAACCTACAAAAGTTCATACATACAGAGTACATACACACATTTGTAAATTTTTACTCATGTACATACATACATACATTCATAAATATCGTTAATATAGAAAACTCGAAGATATTTCGTTTTCGCCGTTTTTGTATTGAAAATTTTAAATTAAGTGTTTTTGTAAAGTATTAGAAATGCGCCTTTTCTATTATTAAATCATGGATCCATACCTTCGTACATACATATGTATACACATATATTTGTATGAATGTACATACTTGTTTTTATTAGATTTGTGTGGGGGTCACGATCGAATGGCTCAATTCAAAGTAATGATCTGTGCTCACTTTTGGAATTTCATAGTTCGTTTGTTCATTTTTCTACAGTTTATTTGTAACAATAACAATCGATCTCACGAACGAATCACTCAAAAGTTGAACGATTATGAGCGTTAAAAAACGAACATAATTCGTGCACAAACAAAAAGTGTTGTCAAATAGTTTCTAATTGATTACTTAATTTTATTGTGTATGTTTCTGTGTTTTTATTTGATTGAAAAACTATGAAATTTTGTTTATTTCTGATTAAAAAAATAGTGCAATATGTCTTGTAAAAAATTATATTTTTGTTAAATGATCAAATTTGCACAAAATTAAAAAAAAAATTTATAGCGATTTGTGTGCTTCTTTTGTTCACATTTTTTAAATAATATTGACAACAGTGAATGTCATTTATTAAAATCTTGCCTGCATCATTGTACTATAACTAGGAGGCGTTGAAAGGGCAGCTGAATGTGTTTCTGGCGTATTTAAGACCCGTAATATCAAAAGTTTGCTTACATTTCTTTAAAAAAAAAACATAAACAACGTACGAGTATATAAAAGTAGATGCAAATTTTTGTTTTTATCTAACACACACTATGAAATAAACAACAATCATAAACAGCGTTTGAAAGAAATGATTCCAAAACAAGAATAAAATCAATATTTTTATTTGGTATTCTTGTGGTCACCTGTATTGTACCATGGCCTGTATGTATGTACATGGAGATCACTAAGAAGAAAATGATGTCATATCTTAATAAAAACAAAATATTTCAATAAGTTATGTATACTAATCGGCGTTTAAATTTTTTTGTAGACAAAACATTGTAATTAACCAACAAAATACTTAGTTAAAAGACTTTACTCTGCGCAAGAAATACCAAATTCAGGTGTTGCAAATAAAAATTTCAACTAAAAAAAATATCAAAAAAAAATTTCACTTTAAATGGATGAAACCAAGTTGTTTATAGCGGAAAAATTTCAAAAGTTGTGCAACTTTATGGAACGAGACACATTGGGAACAGAAATTATAGTATATGGCACATCGGGCTTAATGCTGTTAATAGCTTATGCCAAACGCAAGCCTGCCTATTTAATACGTCCTTTTAAAAAACCTTCTCACATACCGGATTACTTAATCAATGAACGTGTGATGCATACCGGTATTGTTAATGATGTCCAACAAAAGGGGGCTGATACTCTGCTCTTAATCAGCCACCGTCCATTAATACCTTTCTTTATGAGCAATAAGCGTTTGCTGCCTATTAAACTGCCGGGTGTTATAGTAAATGGTAATGGAGTGTCATGGTTGCAAAATTGTGTTGTTGGACGTAAGGCTACATTCTTACCAATTAACAATCATGTCTCCGACAACTATATCATCTCACAACTGTGCTTAGTGCATCCGCCCAAAGGTAATCGTTTATTAGATGTATCTGAAACTCTGCTAAAACTGAGTTTTGCACGCTTTGCCGAAGATATAAATGGTAGCGTAAGAAGAAATGACAAGTACTATAAGCATTTGGCTAATGTTGAAGCATCTACAAAATCACGTGATAATTTTGTTATTAAACTTTCACGCCACCCCTGGCTCTGGAAAAAATTTCACGATTTAAAAGTCTCCATATTGCCTAAACAGAGACTATTACCTGATCTAGTTCGTTAAGGTTATAAAGGCACTAAAATCTAAATGCTTTTGTTTATAACTTATATATCTATCGTCGCTGTTTCTGCAAAATCGGCCATGATATTATTTTTTGGAAAAAGCTTAATTCAAATGTGTTCTACTTCGGCAATTTCCAAAACTCAAATGTTTTGATTGACAGATTTATAAGTGGGCACAGTAAAAAAATTGAAATATGTAAACAACCGTTTTGATTGAACCAACGACGATATGTATGATTTGAAAAGTTACAACAATAAAAATCATTACATGATCAACATTTTACTCAAGTTCTTTTAATAACCTTTACCGAAAGTAATAGTACCTATGTATGTATGTATGTATACGTTTGTATTCAGCTTGTAATTTCGTATAGTTAGCGGACTTGATTTAAGGCTGACCGTTAGGATGTTCAAATCAACTGAAACCAGAAAAAGCGTAGTTTTTTTTAAACACCCTGAAAAAACTTATAAGCTTAATGTCGGGATATTTTCTTATTTCGTAAATCTTATACAAAAATTAAATTAATTAAATTAAATTATTTATATTAAAATGAATTGTATAGTTTCTGTTGATTCGTTAATTATATTAACGAATGTAATTAGTAAGACTTTCAAAACGTGGCTATTTGTAAATGACTGATGTATGTATGTATGTAAGCACATAAAACTATTATTATGTATGAGGACAACTTTTTTAGTATTACTTATGGTGTAGTATAAAGTATTTTGTACGTTGTTGTATTACAAATATAAAATTAATTTCAGTTGAAAATTAAATTAAGCAAAATGAGTTGTGGCATGGCAGTGGTGAAATATATCATATTTTTATTCAATCTTTTATGGTCGGTAAGTAAAACACAAAAGAAATTATGAGCTAATCAAATAATCTAATTAAAATATTTTTCATTTTTATTAAAGTTTAAACTGAAACAATTAAATATTCAAGGTTTTTATTGGTTCAAATAAAAAGATGTACATACATACAAACATGTATATAACAAATAAGCAAATCCTAAGGGAAAAATTTTCTAAGATTTTTGCAGGGAGCAATAAAGTAGACATAGAAAATCTAAATCACTACATTTTATTTGTATACTGGAAGTACAAATCTTGTTGTTTATAAAAATGTAGATTGAAAAGTATAACGTCATATGATTTCCAAAAAGCCCTAAATAACGAAACACTTCAAGTTCGATTTTTTGATTAATTATGATTTACATGTTGCTGGAAAATTTGTCAGTCCTCTAATTAAAAATAACGTTCTTAAACTGAAGCCTACAAATTTTGATTAATTCTTCATATTAATGAAGATATTTTTTCTTCTCCTGCAAAAGTTTTATTTAATTCTTTTATGAATTTATATGACAATAAGCTTTTAAAAATTTTTCATGATATTGCTTTCACACTATGTATTATAGCTTCCCAATTGATTTCAGTTTTTGAGAAGCCGTATTACTCAGTATCATAATGTAAAACGGCCTTTAGTGTTACTTCTTAAATATGTACATACACACATATGTGCATACATAGACATGTTTTGTTTAGTTCGGAACTAGTTTTTAACCACATACATGTACGTACAAATGCACATATGCACTGACATATGTGTGTATGTTTAGATGGCGTATAATTTAAATTAGTGGAGGTTAACAGCTTTTTAATACAATATATATTTACATGAAAAAATATTACGGAATGTATGCACATTGTGGAGTAATATCTATGTAGAGTAGGTACAATAAAACTATAGCCAATTTATGACATCGGTTTTAGAAATGCTACACTTCCATTGTGCAATTTTTTCCTGTTTCAAATGTTTTATGTAACGTTTTGTTACACACATAATTCAATAAAAATTTAATATTGTTGCGCGTACTGTGGCAGTTAAACAGTTTGATATGATTATTTAACGCTTTCGATTAATTTTATGATTTTAGTGATGCGAAGTATGTATTAATATTATATTAAATCAAATTATTTATTTAATAAGATTGTAATTAAAAATAACACAAGTATACACGCTTTTGAACCAGAGCATTTGAAAACTGGTGAATTTCAAATCAGCACTTCGTTTTTTTTTCAACTGGCTTTAGTATCCGAGATATTCCGCTATTTTCTAAATTTAAGAGATGATATGACATATGTGAGACTTACTTCAAAATAGTTGCTGCTATATGTTAAAAAAGAAAATCCAAAATTCTGCAACAAAATTTGCTGCAATTCATACCTATATCGTTTTTAAATCGATTAAGTTTTTACGACAAAAAGTTTTTTATGCAAACTTTAAAATTTTTTAATTTTCAAAAAAATATTTAAAATAAAGCCAAATCAGCCATTTTTTTCTCTAAAGAAATGACCCCATGAATTGCAAACAAAATGACTCATATTTTATTAAAATCGATGTGAAATTTTTTATTTCATTCTCAAATAACTGATGCTACTACATTGTGAAAAAGTTTGCCGTATTACAGTTGCCAGCAAACACACCAAACATTTGTTTCTTATAAAATAGTGGCTTTAACTGTGCGATAGCTTAACTTGAAAGTGAATAAAATCAAGAGTTGTTTTTTGATTTTAATAAAATATGGCTCGTTTTATTTACAACTTATGAGGCTTTATGTTTGAATAAAAAAACTGGAGTTTTATTTTTAATAATTTTTTGAAAATTAAAAATTTTTTAATTTTGCATAAAAAACGTGTTGTTTAATTACAACGTGTACAATATTTGTAAAACTACTGAGCAGATTAAAAAATAGTGTGGGTACGATTTGAAGTAAATTTTATAGCGGAATTTCGAATTTTTTTTATTTATCAAATATAATAAACTGTTTTTAAATATATCTCGAGTATTTAGGAAATAATGGTGTAACTCGGGGTACCAGAGCCAATTAAAAAAAAACAAACTGCAGATTTGAAGTCAGCGCTGCAAAATACTTTGAAAACAGTATTCAGTTTTACTGGTCCAAAAGTTGACTTGTATTTGTAAGCTTGTGTAATTAAGTACTCGAATTATAGAATAAAATTAAACATGAATTTTCCACCACTTTTAATATAATTTATTTTTATTCTTATATATGACCTATATGATGTTTAGATCAGGGCCAAAACGTCACATTCCATATCGAATGCAAACAATTGAAATTTTAGTCTTTTTGTACGAAATAATTTAAAAATTTCGATACAAATTGTTGATATCGAATGCGACGTTTTGGCTTCAGGGCTGTGTTGACTTTCTGGTAGTTTAAAAATTATATAGTCAATGCCACTTGTGTTTTCAAGCAAATTTAGTAATCCGTGCTGGCATATTTTATATGCAATTCTGTGTATCTGCTTATGTATGTAAAGCTACGTTCACATTACACAAGTATTTTCTGAAATAAACGTAACCACTTCCTTTTTAACAAATATTTTTACAGTCTTAACTGACTCGTATTATATAAAATTAATGCCAATAATATGATATTGTAAGTATGTTGTATGTAAGATGTTATGAGTCAAAATTTTTCCAAAATATATAAACGTATCTGTAGCTGACATAGTGGTTATGCTTAATTCAACAAATATTTGGCTAATGTGACCGTAGTTTTACGCATACTATGTATATTTGTATGTATGTTTTCAAGATTGGGGGTCAATAGGCGAGATCAAATGTTTTAATTAAATTGAAAGAGAAACACTTGGCAACAACTAAGACAACAACATTCTATGAAGTCTTAATTAATTAATTAATAAATACTTAAGACAGTTCAATCACACAATGTTACATACTTCATTTCTTTTAATTGTACATGAGAGTAAAATACGGTCTCTGGATAAACTGCTAAATTAGTACAGCTTCTTATATGAAGCAGAAGAAAATCATATAACAATTTTTTTTATGTATCCTCTTTTTCCATAAGCATTTACAAAAGCATCTTGACTGCTGCGCAACTGAAAGTTTGTGTTTTACTTCTTTACAAAACTAAAGCTTGTGTCTTAAGTCTTTTGATCGCTACGAAAGAGGAAGTTGTTATTCCAAGTCTAATTAAAAAACTAAAAATCTAACATCATGTCACTTAATGAATGTAGGAAATAACGGTAATGTCTCGGTTCTAAACCAACTAAAAAAATCAAGTGCAGATTTGAAATTAGCGCTACAAACAATTTTCAGTAGCCGTGTATGACTTGTTTTATTAATTTATTTATTTTGGCAGAAAACTAACATCTCTCTATCTATATAACAAATGTATGCATGCATGTACATATGTATTAATCGTTTCAGATATGTGGTATATTATTGATTGTTTTTGGCGCTCTGCTAATTAAAAACATAAATGTGGGTCAAGATGTAGGCGAAGCCTTAAAATCTCAACAAGTTCCCATAACACTGATTGTGCTTGGTATCATTATTTTAATTATTTCATCAATTGGATGTTGTGGCGCTATCAAGGATAGTTATTGCATATCAATGGTTGTAAGTTCTCTACCAACTACTTGTAACTAATTATTTAATTATTTCAAGAAATATAAAAAAAAGATAATATAAAATAAATTTATTTCTTTTAATTTTAGTACGCCATTTTATTATTCGTACTTATGATTGCACAATTAGTGCTGGTAACGTATATGTGGCTGCAAAAGGAGAGATACTTAATCATTATGGGCGATATTGTGGAGGAGGCTTGGAAAAAAAGAACAACATCTGCCGATTACATGGACGCTATTCAAATTAGTGTAGGTTTTTCATTATGTATTTCAGTTTGTAATTAAAAAAATTCACATTTTTCTTAATTTTTTTGTAGGTGGAATGTTGTGGTCGCACTAGTTACATGGATTATAGTTTCAAGGGTTATTTCCCAGCTTCATGCTGCAAGAATCCACATGACTGCCGCTATGAAACTGTGTTTAAAGTGGGCTGCAAAGAGGCGTTTGTTAATTTTTGGGATAAAAATGCCGAGATTATCAAATATGCTGGATTAGCTATCGCTGCTGTTGAGGTAAATTAATTCTGTAATTTTTATAAATCTACAAAAAATTTATTACTCATATCTGTAGCAATATGGAAAAACCGTTTGTCTTATTCTTATTTTAGTTAACTACCACTTTAGAACACCTAGAACTTTTTCTTATAAAATTATTTCGATTCGATTTTCTTATAAATTTATTCGATACGAATGTTTGTAATAAAAGTTACTGAAACGCACTACAGATTAGAGCCCAAATACTCACATTCGATATTAAATGAAAACGAATGAAATTTTAGTTTTTTTTGCACGAAATAATTTCAAAATTTCCATACAAGTTGTTTGATATCGAATGCCATATAACAACTTACCATCCCTAAACCACAATAATAAAATTATTAAGTCAACTTACACGATTTTCCCTTATTAACACAGATATTTAAATACATAAAGAAGTATAAAAATAATAATATCTGGTTTTCTTTTTTGTTTTTAGTTCGTTGGTTTTATTTTCACATGCTGTTTGGCAAATAACATACGCAACCATAAGCGTCGTTCAGCATATTAAATGAAAAAATAAATTTTAAAATTAAATAAAATACCATCGAATATTACAGGAGGCATCTAAAAGTATCTTAAGTTCAAATTTTGTATACCTAAACATTATTATTATTATTTTTTATTAAAATATAATTTTATGTATGAGCGATACGCTGCAACAGCATCATTGAACGAAAAACATGATTTCCAAGTTGATATTATAAGACAATGTATGCTACAACTTAATTTAAATTAAATTAAAATAAGTTTTTCAATGCTAAAATTTATTTATTAAAAATTTGATTTGATTAGCAGCATCAGGAAATTTAAATTTATATCATAACCAAAACAAATTAAATGCGCCATTGCCAAATCTTATATACCCTTCACTGTAGTAGAAAAAAATTCATATTTTTTGTGTATTCTTAAATATTTAACAAAAAAAAAAAAAAAAAAATTAATATAAAAAAGATTTATTAGTTAGTTTTATTTGACCTTTTTCTTTTTAATTAAAATGGCTATTTTGTTAAGCTTGAGGTCTTATTTTTCAAAAATTTATTTTTATATCGATATTTCGCTCCAATTTTTGTAGCTTCTTCAGGATATAATTATAAATTAATCAAATTATTAAAAATACATATTTCAAAAATTTTCTTGACAAAAGTAAATTAAGGTGTTCAATAATAAGGTTATTCCAAACAAAATTTGAAAAATATTTAAAAGTAATATGCTAAAAATGTATAAATAAAACAATTGTTATAAAAATGTATATGTTAAATGAATTATGTATGTATGTAACAAGTAACAATTAACATATTCACAAAAAAACCATTCTGGGATGCTTATTTTTGAAAGCAATAAAATGTTTGTAGGCAAACGAATATTGCTAAATCGATCCAAAATATATATAATTTATTAGTTAGTTTTATTTGACCTGTTTCTTTTAAAAAATATCACTATTTTATTGAGCTTGAGGTCATATTTTTCAAAAATTTATTTTTATATCGATATTTCGATCCAATTTGTGTAGCTTCTGCAGGATATAATTATATATACTAATATATAATTTATAGGGTGGCACATGAACGGTATAGCAATTACAAACGGAATGATAAGCTTATATAAGCTCTTCTTACTTACAGTGAAGGGTACAAAAAAGGCGGAATAATTAATATTAATTTTAATTTAAACTATTATCATCTTTAACATCTATTGTGCAGATTTAAATTATTAAAAAAAGGCAAATAAAATAATTCTATTAATTTTCCTTTTAAAATTTAATAAATTAAATTGTTTTTTTGTCTATCCATGATGTTGTTGCAGCACATGAGCCAGTGTTGTTTATTATTTTTTTATTTTATATATTGACAATACGTGTACTAATTTTAAAATTATTATAATCTATATACATACAAGCATTTACATACGTATATAAATAAAATGCATTCTCTATTTGTTTGTGTGTTTGTTCGCTTTATAAATTTTTATTTTCCAAAGGATTTCTACTAAAAATGACTTTTCTATTGGCCACAGATTACATTTTAATAGAAAAATTTGAATGGGTTTTTAAAAGCTTACGGCTGATATTCAAAATGACTAATAACGACTTCAAGTAGAAATTATAATAAATTTTTCATACAAAATTGTCTTTGAATACAAGCATAAAATTTTAGTCCTTTATCAAAAAGAAATAAACACAGACTTTAAAATAAACTTTATAAAAAAATTCTATGAAACATTTCTCTAACGTTTACTTTAAAGTCTACGTTAATTTTCTTGGTTAAAAGGGATATTGTTTAAAGAATTTCTCTAAAATTTAATACATGCTCTCTTTTTGCTCTAAGAATTTTAATTCATGAAGTAAAGAACCGGAGGAGACCGGGTAAAAGCAATTTGTTAATAATGGCATAGATCGAGAGCTAAGCTCTGCCTTGAATAAATGCAGTGGGCATTATAAAACTGCGTTTTTCCCATCATCATGTTGCAATAAAATCGGGTGACCGCAAGAATAAAAAATAACAACATTACAAAAAGCTTGTACTCGTACATTTTGATATCGTTTTTGAGGGCCCTGCTGTTAAAAGTTATTTCCGGTATTTGAAATCAAGAAGTGTGCTAAAGCGAAACACACTGATCTCTCTCAGCTTTTGGCAGAAAGGGCATCAATCCTCCGTGCACACCATGTATTACGATTTGTTAAAAAAAAAACAACATTTATTGAAAAGTAACAATTATGCTTTACACATTAATTTCTTGAATTGGCATTGAATTGAATTTTTATGATAAAATTTACATACGATGTCTCGAGTTGCGTATGTTAGATATTAGACAGGCGGCAAATATGAAAGCAACAAGTTCAACAAGTGCTACACCTATGCCTGCGTAACGTATTATATCCATATTAATATCCCAAAAGTCTATAAACTTTGCACGACATCCAGGCTTGCTAGCATACACACTTGCGGTACATTCGCCTGCAGACAAACCGCAACAGCTCTTGGGCACACTTTTACCAGCATCAATATAATCCTTGTAACTAATCCGACCACAACAATCCAACTTTATTTAGAAATTATTTTTTTTATTTTTTAAGAATAACAAAAAACCCATTTAAATTGTATATTATTTACTTACATTGATTTGAATAGCATCCATGGAATTTCCATTGGATTCATCATATTTTTGAAATGCCTCATCAACCGTTTGGCCCATGAGATTAAGGAATTCTGCACGTTTCACAAAAATCCACACCACCAAGGCCACTTGCAGGCCAAGTAGTATAAACATAAATACGGAATACTGGGGATATGGTAAAAATTTTGTAATTGAAAGTTTATTTTTTTAACTTACGATGGTTATACAGCAAGTCTTTTCTTGTATTGAACCACAGCATCCAAAGAATGCTATCACAAACACTATGCAACCCAGAATTATAATTAAAATGGGTATCGTTTTCATATTATCGTAATCTTCAGATGAAGAAAAATCTCCAATGTTGTTAATCATTAATGAACCCAAAACGATAAGTAGGATGCCACATATCTGTAAGTAAAAAAAATGAAAATTTCAATTTTGGGATAGATATTAATGGAAGCTAAAGATTAAAGTACAAAGCAGTAATAGGTCTGACGCATAAAAGCCTTAACGAAAATGCTGACATGTGGCAACGCCAGCTTTATGTGTCATAAACTAGTTTAAGTTGTATTATAATTAAAATTAGGACCGAGAACTAGTGACTAGGTCACTAAGCCCAGTATACGAGTACAACTATTGTGACGCTCCTCTCATGTTACAAGCCCCCCTTAAGTGTAGTACTCATTAAGAATTCAAAGACTTCCTGGGGTGATTTGTACACCATATCAAACAGTTGTAGCTGGTAATGTCCTAATTAGCGAAAACGAAAGAATTGGCTAAAACTGGCTCTAACATGGAGGCTTCTATGACAGTGACAGTCGCTCTACCGCTTAGTAACACCAGGTAGGATGGTAGGGTCTAGAAACACATAAGGTTACGCCTCAATTATGCCCCCCTTTTAATGGTAAACGCTCTGCTCAGCTGGTGAGCAGGAATAGGAAGGATATTTTCAAGTTGGTGGCTGTGACTGGACCTTCGGCAAACATCCCCGCAGGCTGGGACTGTCCCTGCTATACACTTGAGAATAAAAAGACAGTATTTCACCTTTTCTGCGAGTGGCTGGCTGTTATGGCTTTGAGACACAGGTTTCTCGGTGCACATCTGATGGAGGGACTGTCTGAGGTATCCAGGAGTAGGGCTAGGGGACCTTCTCAGAGTGGATCTAGGTCACTTTATTACTACATAGTCTTGGCGGGTAGGTGTTTCGAAGTGAAATATTACGATTCTAATTGCAGGCCAACTAACCAACCAATGAAAACGTGTCCACATTAAACTATTACAGTGACACAGTACATGTTCTGCTGTCTCTACGTTTTCATTCGTCGTTCGTTTGCATTTAACCTCATATTTGTTAAGTGTTTTAATACTCTGCTATGCTTAGTCATTAATACCACGACCTGACTGAATCAGGTCTAGTAACACATTTGTTCTTTTCCGAGAAAGGAATGACATGTGAATGTTTTCACTATCCTGATACCTCTTGTCTCCAAGCTATATTGCTAAGATTCCCACTCCCTAATCTGACAGTCTGCAGAATAGTTTTGTTAATAAGGCTGTTTAAAAAAAATCTGATTTATTTGATGTTCCTACAAATTTAATGGTCTAGAATAATAGAAAACAAGAGCAAGTTATTTCTCTGTTTACAAAATTCAGCCACATCTTAGCTTATGTTTAGGCGTATGCCCGTTTATGCGATTAAAAATTCTTGCTTTTGTTCTTGGTCTAGATGTTATGTGTATCTAGAAGCAACTTCTGGAATACGTAATCTTCTTTTCGATTATTCTTGGATAATTCAATGCTTTTTCTCGGTAATTTATATAAGACGAAATTTAGCTACTCGTTCAGGAGATAAGTTTTTTTAAATGTATCTAGTTCTACAGTTTAAAATTTTGTTTGGAAACTTGGAGGAACTATTTCTGTACAAGTGAACTATAGCTTCTTGCGTATTGCTAACAACAACAAAATACGAAAATTATTTTTATTTCTAATAGAAATACGAAGAGCTCTAAGACCTTTTAACACAAGTTGCCAATAGTTAAAGTTGGCATTTTGAAGGTTACTGTACCAGCTTTTAGTTAAACATAAAAAAAAATGCCGAATGATTCATCTTTAATTTGACACTCGATTTTAGTTTTAAAGTTTTTTAGGGCGGGCCTAAGCCTCAAAATATTATTTTCCACTCACCACAAATATTAAATTAAAAATATATAAAATATATTTGACAATATGTGTTAAACAATTCATTTTTTTTTTATATTTAAGAACTTGAAAATATTAAAATTGAATTTTAATGAATTTTGAATGATCGCAAGTCGTTCGAACGATACTAATAATATTTTTTTCTTAATAAACCTGTTAATAATGTTGGCATGCACTTAAATAGGTGTTTAATCGAGTTATAGATAAAAAATTGTGTACAATTTTATTTCTTATCTGTTTTTCTAAATTTTCTGTTGTATTTTTATTATGAATCATTCCAAACTGTTATGCGATATGTGCAAGTACGAGCAATCAGGGGTAAGTAAATACATATATAAGAGATAAAAGAATTCAAATATTTTTAATGAATTGATTTTTATATGTAAGTATGTGTGTGACTTCACTTTATCAAGTGTACTTTTCGTCTGATAAAAATTAAATTTTTATGGACAACTTTTTTGGTAAAATTTAATAAAATGAGCACTAAGAAAATTAACTCTCAAATAGAGTTAAAAATTATCAACTGCTAGGGAACACTAAAAATCAAATTTTTAGCCCCAAAAAACTGTTAAGATTAAAAAAAGTACCCGGTAAGTCTAGTCTGGTAGGCATGTACCAGAGAACTGAAACCGATGTGTGTGATTCATTCAATGCACAAAAAATCTTGCACACATTATTTGATTAAATCATGTGCAAAACATGATTAAAAACTGATTGTTTGTTTAAACTCGTCGACACGATTGAAAAACACAAATATGCAAAAAGACATTAAAATTGTCAGATCTTTTAAAAATCCGGTTGCTTTTTCTTAGCCATTCCCGTTAGCACATAATTTGTAAGTGAAATAAAAAAGTTCATCAAGGTACTGAAATGTTTACCTTTGTTAGCTTCTGAACTCTTGTTAATTGGTAAATAGATGTCCGTACAGCCATGCAAAACTCCAACCACAGCTGCAAAAGAGACAGAATAGTTTCAAGGGTATAAATTGCGTACATAATGTAACCAGATCCAATATAGTTTTAAAAATTCTTTCTGGGTGAACGCAGACTACAAATTTTTTTGCCAATAAAAAATAAATTTTTAATTTTAATTTAATTAACTCTGAAGCAGGTTCGATTGCTGCCTAGACTCTAAAAGCAAATGGTCACAAACACCTTTGGTCCTTAAAAAATTTAATTTAATTAGAATTGATTTCTAATATAAACTAATAAATAATAAAATATGAGTTTTTAAATTTTTTTATTTGTTGTTATGCTGTTTGCCAATTAAAAATTTGGATCCTTAAAAAGGACTATGTTCAGCATATTTGCAAAATACAAATTTACACTAAAATTTTAGTGAATACCTCTATTATATGGAAGCAGAATTTGTGTACAACAACCCAAAAATGCCACACATACCTTATGGCGTTTTCTATTCTCGAAAAACATTCTGCTTCTAAATTATGTAATATTTTAAACAGGTAACAGGTTGCCTAAAACTGCACAAAGTGTTGCCTTTTGTATGGTTTCAATAGAACAAAAATAAGTTATCATGCAACATTTTTATATGTTTACCGTTTTTAGAGCGATTTGCAAAATCCGATTACGTTAACACAGCTGACACCAAAAAACTTTGCACCTAAAATAAAATAAAAATTAATTTTTGCTTCAAAAGTGACCAATAATGGATTTCTATGAAGAATATCTTGACGGAATCTCCTTTTTTCATATAAATACAAATTAAATAATTTACTTAAATAAGCAAGCAGTTGACACAGTTGTAAAAAAGGGCAGTATCTCACTCTCACTTATAAATTGAGTGCAAAACATGTACAATTTTATCATCTTTTATTTGCAACATCTTGAGAATATTTTTTTACATTTTTTTTTACCATTTTTTTGACGCAAACATTCTTGGATGGTAGAATATATGCAACACTTTTATTAGAAAAGAAAACGCCCTTAGACAACAACCAAGCGGTTAAGTTTCATGCAAAACGTTAATGGCAGAACAATGCTAGCAGCCTTATAATTTAGAAAAAAAAGAAAGAAATTCTCAAAAAAAAAATGTGTAGATTTGCGCACAATAAAAAAAATTTTACTTACTCAAGAGCAGAAAATTTTTTTTTCATTTGTTACCTAGTGTTATATTTAAAAGATTGTTAATAAATATAATTTAAAAAAAATGCTAAAATTCCAAAAGCTAAATTTTACAATTAAATTAAATGAGAAAAAAAATGCTAAAATGGTAGCACTTACTCAAGCCAGAAAGTTCTGTTACAAAAAAAAATTTTCATTTTGATTTAGTTGTGAACGACAAAGAGAAGGTATTCATTCAGTCCGTTGAAAACTATTAGAAAATTTGAAATATGGATTGTGGTGGTGTTTTAGTTAAATATATCCTTTTTGTATTTAACATACTATTTGTGGTGAGAAAAGAAAAACAAACAAACAATTAAAAAAATTTAATTAAATTATAATTTAAAATTTTTTATAAAAAAAAAAATTGTGATGAATTTTTAAATGTGTTAGTTAAATGCTATTGTTTTTTAGTTTAAATTATATTACATTTAAAAGCTTGTAGAAATTTTTAAAAAATCCTAAAACGTAATTAAAACAAAAACAAACAAAAAATTATGATGTATCATTTTCAATAAGGAAATAAATATTGTGGGTTTATGGAAGCTGGTTAAAAGCAAAGTAAAACGCAATTAAATTAATAAAATGAATAAATTTATTATGAAGCTTTTGTTTAAAAAAAGCTGTGAAAAATTATTAAAAAATAAAAACAGAGCATTTACAAATTTCTTGATTATATCTGCATTTATACATACAAACATATCGCTTATTTGCTGCAATAGTGTCATAACTCAAAAAATGTGTTTTTGTAAGTTAATAAAATATGTTGGTTGGTTAATTGGTTTATATGGCGGAATAACGGCTTTTAATTAGACTCCGTTTTGAACCACCTACTCGCCAAGTGGCCTAGATCCACCCTGAGACATTTAGATATATGAGAAGGTCCCTTAACCATACTCCTAATATCTCAGGGAGTCTGAGAAATTTGTGTCTCGAAACCTTAACTGTCGAATGACCGTGAAGGGTAGTACCAGACCAGTTATCACAGCCACCAGTCTGGAAATGTGCCTTCAATTCCTACTCACTAGCTGAACAGAGCTTTTACCATCATAGAGAGCCCATAATTGACGCGTAACCTTACACGTTTTTAGACTCCGCCATCTAGTATTCACCTTTTTTCTGTAGTGATCAAAAATATCACTTCTGATAGTGCTAAGCAATACCAGGACTGTCACTAACATAGGAACCTCCATGTTAAAGTCAGCCCCAGATTGAATAACACAGCCTTACATTGGTTCACTAGAGCAGAGGATATAACATTCGATTGCAGTGCCAGGAGAGCCGCTTGGCTATTTACAAAGATGCCTATAGCTCCCCTACTCCTCCTATCGTACAGAGACTCGCATGTCTCTTTGAGGGCCAGTATATCCAAGAGGGGGGCTATTATGTATTTCGATTCGAATCGAAAAGGCTTTCGAAGAGCATTTTAAATGATAAAAAAAAACTAATTATGTAGAAAAGTCGAAAAAAATTCATATTTTTAAAATTACCCTCAAAATTGTTAATAAAACTCTTTTGAACTTTCAAAAGTTCGACATATTAGATTTTTCTTTCGAATTGAAAATTCCTTTCGAAAGCCACTTCGGTTCGAGTCGAAATACATAATAACCCCACTGGAAAGTACTACACCTATCTGGAAGTCGAAATGAGAGTCGTATATCAAGTTCCCTTCACTATACTCCAGAGCCCACACCGCATCTTAGACCCGTCAGTGTATAATCTAGTGTCATACCTACTTACAGCTCCCCTTTTCCACCTTGAAAAACTTATCAAAGTCCATATGGGAAACCATGTAGTCGGTAGAGACCCTAAGATCCGGATAAAATATCTTACTTGATAATACTGTACAAATCGGTGCTGTTCTATGTTTCGAATGGAATTAAGAAACCGATATTTTTTTCTTTTCTATTTTGCCAACTTCCCCCCTCTCTACTAAAATAAAACAAACATATTATTTAAAAAAAATTCGAAAATGGAGCACAGAATAGTTACTTAAAAGAAGCTGCATAAAATATTCGGATTCGGAATAAAGCACATTAAAACAATAGGCTAAAAAATTTTTTTTCTGTTTTTAATAAAAACTTTTTTTAAATCTTTTCTTAAAAGAATTGCATACTTTAAATAACTCTCGCGCACAATCATGTATTTTGCATTATGACACTATTGTCAAACTTTTAATTTTGACATTTTATCTTTTAATATTTTATCTTATCTTCTATAAAATTTATTTACTTAGAAAGTGTATAGTACAGATACACCCACACATACATACTTTACATTTTTATGTATGTATTTACCTTCGGGCTAATATGTATGTGTATTGACTTAGTAATAAATTGTTTATTTTGTTTTTTAGGAAATTTTTAATAATTAGATGACTAATTAGCTGAGAATTGTTCATATCACTCATTTACTAGAATAGTGTCATAAGTTAAAAAATGTGTTTTTTTTTATTTTAAAAAGTTTTCTTTTCTTAATATCTTGATTTATATCTATTATTAAAAAAAAATAAAAAAAAAATATTTAAAGGCTCTTCCAAGGTGTATTCATTTAAGAAGTAACTGCGAGAATAAAAAACAAATTATTTTACCTTTGGCATGTCAGAATTATATGCACGTAGTTGTAGAATTATGTGCCTGTAGTAGTGAAAATAAAAATTAACATACCCAACAAACCAAATCACTTGAGAAAAATATTAAAATAAAATAAAAGTATTTTTGTTTGCCTTAAGCAAAATTTTAAATAAATTTTATTTATTACAGACAAATATTTATATTTATTTCATGCATAAATAATAATAATGAGCTACAGAATTTTTAATATTCTTATGTTGAATTGGAGTTTGCTGCATGGTTTGTTGGGTAAAGAAAAACAATTTAACAGTTGATAGCACAACAAACGAAAAAAAAAAAAATTTCCAGCTGTAGGATAGCTTTTACCTTATAAATCAATATGCCTTGGGCTCTTATTTTCAAAATAAAATATTTAAAATTTTTTGCTAAAAAAAATGCTCACAAATTGCAAACTTTAAACGGCTCCCCGGAAAACTTATGTATTTTGATTTATGACACTATTAAAGTGAATTAGTGATATGCACTACATTGTATTTATGTACTAACATCGACAGGCATATATTTACTTTTTTATATTAAATATCAAGGTAGTCATTTATTTTATAATTTGCCCGAGTTGGTTCTAAGCTGGGTACTTAGACTTTAGCGGGAATAAAATCAGTATTTTACCCATAAAATTTTGATGATTTATAATTTAATTTTGAGAATAGGTAATAAAACCACCAAACACACGCCTCTTCTTATTTTTTGTGAATTTTTAAAAATCGAAAGTTTTATATTTTTTGGAAAATAATTTTTTTTTTATAAAATTTTTCTTAATAACTCGAAAAATAGTAGCTAAACTAAAAAATGTAATAAAAACAAATTAAAGCCAATATAATTTAGAATTTTTTGATATATTTCGTAACAAAATCGGTTACATAGATTCTTAGTTCTGATAAGAACTCATATTTCACAAAAAGAAAAAAAATCCTGACTTACGATTTTTGCAGTTAGTTGGCCATCCATAGCTTATCGGAAAAATAGTCAGACATTTTTTTTTTTTAGTTTCTTGCCTAGTGTTATAAATAAATTTAATTGTTTTCAGTTCAGCTCTGAGGTCAAATCGTGACACTCTGTATAGAGGAGCAACTTCATTCGAAATTTACTTCATTAAAAAAAATTCAGGCGATAACGAATACGCCGATTTAGTGCCTCATCCAAAAATGCGTTTTTATTTATTTATTAAAAATCGAATAATTTTTTAAATTATTTAGGTATGTGGAATATTAATTATAGTTTTTGGCTCTTTAATGGTCAAAGATATGGACAACATTCCAAATATTTCACAAAACTTCGAAATGAATAGCGTGCCTATTGCAATCTTAGTTTTGGGTTGCTTAATTCTAGTGATTGCTTTTTTGGGCTGTTGCGGTGCCATAAGAGAAAATACATGCTGCACTTTGACCGTAAATATAAAATTTTTTTTTTTTATTTCTCATTTAAATTAAATTTATATTAAAATATTGAATTTTACAGTATTCCGTTATCATGTTGGTGCTATTTGTATGCCAGTTGGCAGTGATTTGTTATGTTTGGACTCAGCGTGAAGAAGTTTTAAAATCTGTGGACAAAGTCATAACAAAAATTTGGGAACAACGACATATTGATCAAAATGTCATGGATAGTCTGCAAATCACTGTAAGTATTTCAATCTGTGAGCTAGTGTCAGCAGGGAGGGAAATCGTGAGCCATGCAAATCTTTAATTCAGCATACATCCACAGTCTCTGTCATGTCTTTTTATTAATAGATTCCTTTTGTAAGCTGACTTATAGTTAACTTTAAAGCTAAAAAAAATTCTCTCTTGCAAACAACCAGCTGAAATAAGAGCGAATTTAGCCCTTAAACATATTTTAAGTTTTGACTTATTGCTGCTGGTAAAGTTCAATTCTCATCATTGGCATGTTCCGAGACTTATAATAGAATTTCATGAAGAATATTTTTGTAGAACATTTTAGTCTTCTAACTCTTTAACTTGTGGGTATTTTTTGTTCTTTTTTAATTTGTAGTCACAACAAGTCACTTTAGAGGTTAAAAATATTCCACAGAAATATTTCTCGTAATGTTTTTCATAAGTTTGCTGAACATTAGCTACTCTAAATCACAATTAAAATTTGAAAAAAAGTGGAAAACTTTAAGTCCTAATTTGAGCTTTAAAAACGCCGATACACGTGTACGTGCCACAATCAGCGGTGGGCAGCTTGTTATTAGTTAATTTGAATTGTACAGTGAATTTTTAAAATTATTTACTATTTCAGTTCAGTTGTTGTGGTAAAAATGCTGCTACCGATTACACCTTGGCTGGTGAAAGTATTCCTCTTTCGTGTTGTGGCATCGATGCTAAAAGCTGTTCTTTTATCACTGCAGCAACTCGTTCTGGTTGTTCGCGTGCTTTTGAAAAATTCTGGGAAAATAACATCGATATAATCCGTTATGCCGGCTTAGGAGTGGCAGGTGTTGAGGTATGTTTACTCTGTCACATAACACTTACACAAAATATTTTTTAAATTTTTTCTTTTTTTTCAGTTAACTGCATTTATATTTGCTTGCTGTCTCGCCAATCAAGTGCGCAACAGTTATCGCAGAGCCAATTATTAAAATGAGAATTTCTTTGGATTATAAATACTAGTAATCTTCTACACGAAAAACATAAGAGGCCTGATTATGAGTAACGTTGTCGACACAAAAACAATGATATATGGCACCGTCGGCCTTATGTTTTTTATTGGCTTACCGTCAATTGACTACGACAACGCTACTCATAATAAGCCAGAATACAAATGTATAAATAAGTAAAAACAAATTAAAAATTTGATAATTAAAATCTAACTAAGAAGTTAAAAAAAAACAAATTTGGATCCGGTTCAATTAATCAATGCTAAGGCGAACTTTATGCATGAGAATGGTTGTATCAAATTTATGATAACGAAATGAGAGACACGAAAAATAACTCTATTAAAATTAAGCTTAAACAAGCCAATGGTTTCTTATGAAATTGTATCAGTAATCCTTTAAAAATTTATTTAGAAAAAATGTTTATCTATTTGTTAGTTTTATTTGACCTTTTTCTTTTTAATTAATATGACTATTTCATTAAGCTTGAGGTCTTATTTTATATCGATATTTCGCTCCAACTTGCGTGGCTTTTTCAGGATATAGGTAATTATAAATTAATAAAATAGCCATTTTAATTAAAGGAAAAAGGTCAAATAAATTAAAAAACAAAAATATTTTTTTTATTCTTTTAGGGTACAATAATGAAATTTTTAGACTTAATCAATTCTGCAAACATTTTAACACCCGTGCCATTAGCTTCTTCGTAATAGGGTAAATTCTCCATATGTTTTATCCAGGCTGCTAGTTTTTTATATTTTAAAGATTCGATATCAACAAATGCCATCAAAGACGTTACGGTGCTTATAAGACTAAAATCAGCGATAGTCAAATGATCTCCAGCTATGTAGTTGCTATTCTTAAGAAAGACTTCTAAAAAGTTGTAAATTTCCGTGATTACCATAATTTGACGTTCAGTGACTTTAGTTTCGTTGTTGAATAACATGGGAGCAGTAACATGGCGTAAGCCACCTTGGAATACAAAACCGCTGTCAAAATGTAAACGTTGATCGACTACAGCACGTTTTAAAAAGTCTTTAGGATATAGAGAATCGTCTTGGCCGTATTTGCTAACCAAGTAGGCATTAATTGCATGTGAATCGCATATGAAATGACCATCATCTTCCAAAGTTGGCACTGTGTGTTGAGGATTCTTTTGCTAAATATAATTCGCTTAAATGTTCACCCTTAAATAAATTAATTTGTTTGAATTCAAAAGGCAAACTCAAAGCCTTTAACGTCAACAAACATGCACGCACCGGTGGACTTTCATATAAACCGTATAAAGTCAACTTGGTCATATTAAATATAGATACAGTTTTACACCGAGATTGTGACTGAATTAAATAATATTAAGTTATCAACTGATGCAGGAAAGACATTTACGTATTTGCAAAAAATTTAAAGCTGTTTTTAGCTACACTTGTTATCAAATATAAAGAGTCAATGGAGGAGAACATAAATACATAAGTATATGAGCTGTTATTTTTTAAAAGTGGTACAAGTCCACTTTTTTAAGAGATTTGTTAGTGGTAATTTATGAAAGTTATGGACACCATCTTCCTAGCATTAACCATCTTTAACACTTTCAAAAGTAACGGCTTATATGTATGTATACTTTTGCATATATGAAAGCAAATTTGATAGAAGTACCATGATGGAATAAAACCATAAAGAGTGCAGACATCAATCCACATATCTTGCTAAAGCTGGCCATACACATATGATTTGTGTGTGTGATTTTTGATGTATGAAGTTGTTAGCGAACATGTCGGAAGGAGTTTGAAAAATTTCAATTACAATGGATTTGTTGGATGTTAATGGGCTAGTAAGCGAACATTCGCCATTTTTTTTCATTTAAGGTATATTGCGGAGATGGCTAGCAAGCAATTTTTAATTATTTGGGAAACAAAAAGTAATATTTATAAAGACAGAACTGCAAAACAAAAGGGATGGTTACATAAAAAATAACCAAGAGATTTACTCGTCGGCGTTTTTGTAATTCTGATTTGTTTGATGTTAGTGGTTGTTATATTCTCAACAAATCAGTGCGAACAAATCATATGTGTACGGCTAGCTTAACTTGATGTAAGAATGACTTAAATAACTTTTATTTTTTCTTGTGCTTAATAAATCCTAGTTTTGGTTTAAAAAAATTATTCAAAATATAAATTTTTTTTTTGGTCAAAAACAAAAAAAAATTCTTTAAATTTAGGAATAATTTTCTTAAATTTAGCATTTCCATTAAAGCAAATTCTTTGGCAATTTTTTTAGCAAAACCAGTTAAAATCTTTTCTACAACAAACAATAAATTAAAAAATCAACTCTTTCGTTATGCAAACAGTGGCGCGCACAGAAAGTAAACAAATATTGTTGACAGCAACATTGAAATCCAAATACAATAGGCGTTTCTTTCCTCCTATGTGTCAAATATATCTCCTACAAAACAAGATAAAAGTAATATATTTGCACTCATTCACTCAAACCACAGAATACCCACAACTCAAACTTTCTATGTATTTTGAGTATAAAAACAATGACACTCAGAGGAAGTAAACAAATTTTCAGATGCCATAAAGATAGCAGATGTACAACTGTATCAGTGTCATTACCTTTTATAACTCTGCCATGCATATGACAGTCACATGGTGTAATAACTAGGTGGCACTAAAACGGCAGCTGAATATTTTTTTCTTTTGCATGCTTCTCAGGCCAACTGTTAAAAGTTCTTTATAAATCTTAAAGTAAGCAACAAAATAAAAATTAATAAATAAAATAAAGTGGATGAAAAATTTTGCTTCTAACTTTAACGCACATTTTTTATTGCAACAAACCTAAACAGTTTTTGATAGGAACGATATCAAAATATGTGATTTTCGGTTTTGTTATTATTTTTGTATTATTCAGGTCACCTTGTTATTGCACTACTATATGCCATGCAAGGCCAATTCTATGAATTCGCCTTGATGTCATGATTTTATTTTATCAACAGAAAATTCAGTCATAAAGAGAACGGCAGAAACGAAGTTTTCAGGAATTTGGTGACGGTGAATCTTAATTTTTTTTAATAACGGTTTTGTAGAGCAAGTGTTTTAAGGTATACGAACGGGTTACAAAGAACAATTACTTGATTGCTGCATTTAAATACTAAAAAAAAACCTTGAAAATTGTTTGATTACCCATTTGCAGTAAAATTAAAAAAAGTAAAAGACCTTAAAAATAATTACTTGTGTGTATTCATTTTGGGGTACATTTTATAAACAGCCATACATTAACTGAGTTATAAATTGTTTTTTTTTTTAAATATGCTTTGTCTCATATCAAGGCGTTATTAACTTTAATTTACAAATTTAATACGCTTTTGTGTTATATTCACATATATGGTATGTACATACATACATACAGACAATTTCAAAATGGTATTGTAAATTTTGAGTCGCCATTAGATATTTTGGGTATCATGTTTTATTGTGTCTCCTAAACCCAGTTTTTTTTATATAAAATTGTGCTCTCAGCGTAAAAGAGCTTATAAAAAATTAAGTATGAATTATGAAGCAACAGCGACAAAAAGTGCTTTCGCTTAAATATTTTATGTTTTGTATATTTAAACAACGTGAATAAATTAATATACACACACACTCGCATTTTAAGAAGTTTAACTAATAGAGTTGTGAAGCTCATGAGCAAACTAGCTCAAATGAATACGGCAACTGAGCAGATTGATGAGCTCAGGACTACACAGCAATTTTAGCTGGGCAATTCTTGATTTAGTAGAAGAGAGAGAGGAATGGAAAGGGCTTCCACGACAACACACGGCAAGTTTAGTTGGGCAATTCGTTCTCAATTCTCTTTTAATATTGTCGTTTTGTAAACATTTTTGTTTTGGCAATTTTAACAGTTTTATCCAGTCATTCATTCAGTCTTCTTTTTTTACATCTATATAAAAGATACGAAGAGACAACAAAAGGGAATTGCCGAGTACGAGCAAGTTTGTACACCTTCCATTCTGCTTTCCTCCTACAAAATCTAAAATTGCTGTGTGGTCCTGGTCGAAGATGTAAAAAAAGAAGACAGGTAGCTTGAAGGCTGCATTAATGACAGAATAAGTATGCGCTAAAATTGCCGAAACAGAAAATTATGTGTGCTCAAGACGACAATTTTATAAGAGAATCAAGAAAAAATTGCGCAACTAAACTTGCTGTGTGTAGTCCTGGTCTAAAGCATAAGATAGAAAAAGTGTTTTTTTTCTAGTAGTTCTAACAGTGACGAATAGAAAAAAGAAAAGTGCTGTGTATGCGTGAACCTGGTCAAGGCAATTTTTGTTGCGCAATTCTTGATTTTGTAGCAGAGATAGGAAAGAAGAATGATCGTACTCCCCAATTCTTTTTTTTTCTGAGGTAGCTTGAATGAATAAAAAAAAAATTGTTTCGTATGGACACAGCGACAATTTTAAAAGAGAATTAAGAAAGAATTGTGCAACTAATATTGCGGTGTATGGTCCAAAGATATAAGCCATATCGGTTTAGCCCAATACCAGCCGCGCCGCCGATATTTCCTTACAAGCCGCATCGCCGCCAAAACTATCGGCTTATGGGCTTATTTTAAGTTAAGAATGTTATTTTTAATTGTAGGAGTGAAAAATTTTTTTAAAATATTTTCGTATTAACCTGTCGAATTAGAGTTTTGGAAATTTTGCATTAAATTTATTATTTAGCATGCGTTAATGCTTATGTGCAGTTGTTAACCTTAATTTGTATTGAATTTTTTTTAACTTTATTAATTTTTCTTTTTTTTCTTAGAGATAAATTATTCGTAATTATGGATTGTGGTACAACATTGGTCAAATATATTCTTTTTATATTTAATACTCTCGTCTCGGTAAGTTTTTTTTATTAATTTATTTTGTACATTTATTTTAAATTAATTTAAAGTTACTGAATACCGAATTCGATATAATATCGTTATACTTCATCGCCCTACTAGTGTATATAATAAAGAGCTGCACAAGCATACTTGAAATCCCCACATCACATGTGTAATATTTTTTATAATAATAATAAAATGCTTGTAAGCCATTTCAAATATGCTGGTGCAGCCTTTTGTATATAACATTGAGAACTGCTGAATTTAATCTTTTCAAATATACTGTCACAAAATGTTTACCCACAAACATGTTTTTGTTAACTGCTGATTTTTATTTGCTTATTGGGGTGTTTTTTTGTGTTTTCTTGATCCCATGAGTCATAGTTGTGCCATTTCATACCTACATATCTACATATCATATGTATGTATGTAGGTATGCAAACACAAACTTATGTGGATTTGCTTTCAATGTTGATGATGTCATTCCCGGAAATATCCGAGAATGTTCGTTACTAAAGTATTTTATTTGTTTTTAGTCTCTTAATTTAATGTGTGAAATTTTTATAGAAATCATGAGTTGTTAGTTTTGAAAGTACTATAAGTACACTTTAAAAAAAATGAGTTAGCAGTAGCTTTAGCAAGATGGTCTCTATATTTTACTAACATTACAGCTAACATATTTTTTGTTTAATGGACTTGTACGACTTTCAAAAATAACAGCTCATATTTAAGTTCAAATTTGAATTTTGTTGTAATAACATAAGTAAATGGAATGAGTGACAGCAGAAATACATTACGGTATTTTTTTAATCCATTTAGCTTTTTAAAGGCAAATCAGGCTGTAATGTTTATGCTGTATTATTTTGTATCAAAAAGCTCGCTGGATTCCACCCATATCCATAGTTATTTTATTTTATTTTATTTTTTTTTTTATTTTTTTTTTTTTTTTTTTTGGGAAAAATATTTTTGGGTATTGACGAATTTATCTAAACTTGGAAAATATTAAGGCAATTTTTAAGAAATTTATCTTGCAAGCAAGTAAAATTTCTTATCGATTTTATCAACACTCATTTTCAACTTTTTTTTTAAAAACAAAATAAATTTCTAAGCTGATATTTCTATAATTAGGATAAATCCATTGGAGGAACATTATTGGATCAGCAGAGCGCATCAGCATCATGAGCTGTGAAACGACTGCATTTTGAATGGTAATGTTTCACCACATACCCAACATAAAATCAATCGGTCATTTTTAGAATACGAACCATTTACATACATTTAATATAGAATAGTGGGAGAGGGATAAAAAGAAGAGAAAAGCTTATGAAACTTTCATGCCAACCACAAACCAATTCATTAATGTTACAGCCAGATCTTTAATGAATAAAAACGTAAATAAAATTGCAATAATTTGATTTGTAAATTTCATTGCAAAAGTGCACTTTGCATTTTGTGGTTGTAAAAAAAATTATATAACATGTTCTAGAAAATTGCAAAAATGACGTGTCTGTAATTATTATATTATAAAAATTATATTTATCAGCTGCTTAATAAATCTTACAGATCGCAGTGCAATTATAGCCCATAGTAGTGATCATGTTTACCATTTAATGCTAATTTAACAATAATATTATAATTGGCAATAATCTAATTGATGTCTGAATTAAAGTATTTTGTATAACAAACAATTTATTATAACGAAAAAAAAAATATAATTGTTTGTGTGACAGTAAATATCATGCCAAAATACTAACAAAGTAGTGTGGAGTATTTGCTCTATAATGAAGTATCATAATTTAATTGATTCGTTGTGCACCGATTTTAATGAAACACGTATCGTTTTGTTTGAAATTTATGAGGCTATACGCTGGTGTAAAAAAAGCTGTAAATTTTTATCTCTGGATATTTTAAATAATTTTTAAAAAATTTAAAGTTTCTAAATTTTGTGTAATAATTTCTATTTGGAATTTAAAAGTTTAACAAAACATTAATCTTTATTTGTGTTTAATTTCAGAAATTGTGTTGTTCAGTACTTATTGTACTGAATAAATAACTCTTGAGAATATCATGAGTAAAAGAATAAATTTAAAAGCCAACACAATTGTCTGGAATTAAGCACAAATAAAGATTAATATTTTTCTAAATTTTGTTTAAATTTTTTTTTGTCACAACTCCTAGCATTTCTTGGGAACTAGTGAGCCAATTTAAAAATTTTAATATGCATATAGGTCGTTTTATCTACTGAACAAGGCGAATTCTTACAAAGCGGTATGGTATTATCAAGCATTTTTGTGTTTAAAATATTTTTCATTTATTAAAGAAATACATCTCTGATTTATGGACTCCGTCCGAACATAGAAATGTACATGAAATGATAAATCATAAAAAAGACTTGAAACGCACACTTGCTTTTTTAAGATCACCTTGCTACTGAATTTATTACATGACGAAATTAGAGCCAATTAAAAAAACAACAGCTTCCAAACACTTAAGGCAATTTTCTGTTGCTGTGATGCAAAACTTGACTTCAATTTGTAAACTTGTCTAATTAGAGATAAGCAGAAAGAATGCGCATAAATCAGCCCAGAGCATTTTTATTTTTCAGCCTTATTACGTGTGTCGTGCTTGTAGTAGAATTTTCGACAAGCTGATAAAGAAATGTATGGCCGGTGTTGCCATATATCTTTGTTTTTGTCACGGCAATGACACTCATAATCAGTGATTATCACACACCATTAATCCAATCAATTAAAACTAAATTACACATCAAAAAAGACATTTATTTTATTTATATATTTTTTTTGTTTTTTAAGATTCTTGGCATTTTGGCTATTGTTTATGGTGTCATTATTCAAAAAAGTCTGGGCGCCATTGAAGTGAGCAACCAGGGAGATTTTCCATCACAAGCTCTCTTCCCAATTGGCATAATTGCCATTGGCTCAATTGTGCTATTCATTTCATTTTTGGGCTGCTGTGGTGCAATACGCGAAGATGTTTGCATGACCATGTGCTATGCTGTGGTCATGTTAATTTTACTTATTGTACAATTGGTTTTGGTTGTTTTGATATGGATTAACAAGGATCAAATTACCGCCGGTCTAAGCAATATAATTGATAAGGCATGGGAAAGAGAAAGTAGACAACCGGGTGCCTTTGATGCTATACAAGCATCTGTAAGTATAATTTCTATATGAATTTAATTAAATAATGAGTGTTTGAAATTATTTCAGTTACATTGTTGTGGTGCTGACGGTCCTCTGGATTATGGTCTCCATTTGAAACTTCCTACTAGTACCTGCTGTGATGCTGGTCAGGTTTGTACAATTACTAATTATTATGGCGGTTGCAAACAAAAGATCAGGGAGTTTATGTCGAATAGCAGCGATCATACAAAATACTTTGGCATTGGTTTGATTGTCGTTGAGGTGAGCAAAAAGTCATTTATTATGACAACGAGTATAACTTGAATTCATATGTAACCAAGAAAGGCTCTTAAAAAATTTTAGTTTCTAAATTTGAGTTCAAAGCGAATTTATGATATGAGTTTAATCAAATCCTTGTAATAGAATTTATGACAAATTTGAAATTAAAAATTTTGTTTGTTTTTTTTTTTCAAATTCATTTTAGCTCGTGGGATTCATCTTTGCCTGTTGCCTGGCCAACAATGTACGCAATTATAAGCGACGAAATGCTTATTAATTTTTTATTTTTTTTTAACTACTACCAAATACAGAAATCTCTCGATTTATGTCGTAATTGCTTTCGAAATTTGAAGATTTTTAAATAAATTTAACATAACAGCTAGGCTCACTATGTAAAATCTTAAAAGTTCGCTTGTGCTTTTAACAATAAAGCTAATTTGCGGCCTATCGTTGCTATAATTTTTATTATCAATATAATGAAAGAAAATTTCTGTTTTATAAAAATACAGAAATGTATTAAGTGCTGTTAACAAGAAACAAACAATTCATTTGTCTAAAAAAAATTGTATGAAAAACACTTACCTCCTTGTCCAAAAACAAACACAAAAAAAAAAATTAACGTAGACTTTAAAGTCAACGTTATCGAAATTTTTTTCATAACATTTTTGCATAAATTTTATTTAAAGTCTACGTCAATTTTTTTTTTTTGGGTAAGATGGCTTGTGTTTTAATGGAGTAATTGTTACGTCATTACACATTTAAATTTCAAATTAAATTTGACGTAAGAAATTTTGAAACTCTTTAGTTACTTAAAAATATATTAAATATTTATATTTTTGAGGATTTAACAACAAATTTTTTTAGACAATGAGATTGCTCGCTTTCTGTAAACAGCGCATTAATTTACGTCTAAAAAATTTTGGATGAAAAATACTCAAAAAATATTTTAAAAATTATTTTTTTAAACGATTGAATTTAGTAATAGAATCGAGCGATAGTGAGCCTGGCTGTAAATTTACTTATTTTAACGTTTCCTGTTAATGTAGGAAAACTGGCAATTTTTAAATAAAATAGCATTTTGTTTTAATTCAAATACATAGACTCAATGGGCCTAAATCATAGTCACAAAAAAGTAAACTTTTTTTTTTAATAAGAATTTCGTGAATTTAAAATCGATTAAAAAAAATACCGACTAGTGTGGCTATAATTATGGCCCAGTGTTTTTCAAATTTCGTTGCATACGACAAATGAAACATTAATTCAACGTACAAATTTAAAACAGTTAAACGCACAATTAAAAATAAGAAAAACACACACACAAACATTAAAGACTGTTTTGACTCTGTTCTTTATTAAACTTAAATTAAGCAACTAACACGACATAAATCGAATTACAAAGCAAACCGAGCGATTACTGTAAATATTTTTGTTTTTATAAGTTTTTTGAAAAAAAAATATATATATATATATACGCACATAGTATGTATGTGTGTAATAAAATATGTTTCACACCCAACAAAAAAATATATATTGAAATATTAGGCCCGATTATGAGTGGCGTTATCATGACGCCTTCTTGTGAATTCGACTACGACAACGACACTGGTAATAAGGCTGAGTATTTTACAAATATTTTATTAAGGGCCTATTCTACATGCGAACGATAGCTTCTTTGGTACATTTTTATTGAAAACAAAAAGAAAATTTCGTATTTTGTGTGGAATGTACATAAGAAGCTGTCGTTCACATGTAGACAAATAGGTTCCAAGTGTTTAAGGCAAATATGCTGGCAAAGCTTCAAATTAAAAAAATTTCTTATGCTGCCAACAACAATAAGAAAATCGGCCTTATGATTGTCGAAGTAGTCGTTGAAACAGAAATGTGGCAATGCTGCTGCCCCTATGTTTTATTTTACAACTTCGACAACCGTAATAGGACACGCACACACACACACACAAACGCTCTCTCTCTTTTTAATAATTTTTTTTTATAAAATCTAAAACTTAACCATTTAAAGTTATCCATAACTACGAGTGTCGTTTCTGTAGTGGCATTTGCGAAGAACTCGTGAGGCCGTTGTTACTGTTTTCGTCACGTCAACGCCACTCATAATCAGTCCTATTATCTACCCAGTATTTTTATACTTTCGCCAAAATTTAACTTAAATATAATTCAAAAGAAATCTCATATTGTATTGAATTCCTTAAAATAAAAAAAAATAAAAAAATGATTTCAAATTCTATTTAATATTAAATAATTACTACAAATATTATTATACGTCCTTTTTCTATTTAAAGTTATACTTATATCTTGAATATTAATTAGTTTCTAAGTAATGGGTAAAAGTAATCTCAAATATGTTTATGTAAATTTTGAATATTTAATTACTAAATGTGTATTTACTGTTGAAAAAACCCTCAATAAGTTTATTTTAATAAAATTATATGAATTCCCTTTAATAAATATATACACACATATGTATATACATACATAAAAAATCTTTTTTGTTTTAATTGAAAACTGTATTCTTAAAAAAAATATATAAAAACGTTACCTATTAATTTCAAAGTAAAGGTTTTTCAAGCTTGAGGTCAAAAAAGAAAAAAAAATAATTTTACTTTGAAATTAATAATATTCTTAAAAAATTTCGAAAAAATATTATTAAAATTTAATATCATAAAAACGTTACGAAATTTTTTATAAAGTGTACTTTAAAGTCTACGTTAATTTTTTATATTTTAATAAGGGGATAAATATTTAAATTTTATTATTAATCAACAATAGCAGTTCGTTTCATTTCAACTCAACTGGATTGAGTTGTGGACCATAATGTAGAAAAAATTTAAATGAACCCCAGACACTGGCTTAAAGGAGCGATAACTTTTGCAAAAGCCTCTATTTACTCATCGGCACCATTTGTGCTATCAACTTTGGGATAGCCTTTAAACAGCCTACACAGTGAAAGAAGGACTCACAAATGCAGCCTGTGTGTAAGTAATCAATCCAGAAGTTTACAGCTTATTAATATCAATTTTACTTTGTGTACTTTTTTGTGTAAAGCCTTGGCAAAGGAATGGCGAATGTCTGCAAAACTATGCCTAAATCGCCGCATTCGATACGGGCAACTTGTATCGAAATTTACGAATTTTTTCATATAAAAACACTAAAATTACGACAGTTTTCATTCGGTATCGAATGCGGTGATTTGGCGCCTGTTTTTAATTAACAATAAAAAAAAATTGTCATGAATCGAAGTTTGAAATTTAAAACACATAATCATGCCAATTATGAATATTCCCAAGGATTTTTTCCCTGGGAGAAATTTTCCTAAATCAGATAACTTGCCATGTTATAAAAGAGGGAAATTTTGTTTATAATAAGAGGAAAGGAAAAAGCGAAAAAAAACTCCCGCGGAATTTTTATTCATAATTGGGCAGTATGATTTCGTTGCATAGAAACTTTCGAAAAAATACTTCGCTATGTAGAGGCTTTATAGCTCAGAATTTCTTCGTTATAAATATAGAGCACTTTTGTATGAAAAACTTTGCAATAAACAAGTTTTTTCAAGCAACTCAGCAAAAAAATTCGTTATTTTGAGTTTTTCGCTATAACGAAGTTCACTGTACACAGTAAAAAAAAAGGAAGCATTTTGTTTTACACAAATTTTATCCAATCCAGGCAATCCTTAGAGGAGAGAAAGCGTTTGCATTAAATTATATTTAAAAAAAAAAAGAAAATCCCTTGAAAAATATAAGTTTAATCATTAAACAAATTCTTGTGACCTATTCTAGTATTGAAAAGTAGATGGTACGTTTACTTTAAGGACTTCAACTAATCCAGTGAAGTCAACTGTCAGACCAAGTGGAGACAGCTAGTTAATGAAGCAAAAGTAAAGCTAGATTTTTTTATTGCTGTACTAGTTCTTTTTTTATTTTATTGTGAATAGGCCATGCGCGCCTCGAATCAGGCGATCTTTTTTATAGCCCATAAATTCACAGCTTAAGATTTAGGCTTCGAATGAATCCTGTTAAATTTAAGATAAAAAAAATGGCTAATTTACTTCTACAGTATGCGCCACAAGCTACGTTTACATGCTGCCAGGCTTTAGCATTAAGCTTGCCACACTTTTATAATAATTTTGCTGGTTTTGTTGTTTTTTTATTTTCGATGTTGCTAAAGTATTAAAAAAGAGTTTTGACAATTCGAAATTGCATTTAGCAAGTTGTTTAATTTTTGTATTTGTTGTGGCGTAACAAACATGTGTGTAAAATATAAAAGCTTTCGTACAGTTGGTACAATAACTGAATTGATTAAGTTTGCCGCCTCAATTTCCATCACTGATATAAACGGCCGGTTTTGTTTGCTGTTTAATCAGTTATAGAGAAGTGCTTTTAGTTGTTGGTCGAAAGCTCTCTTCACGGGGAAATGAAAGTATAACGTGAAATATTTATTTTTTATTTATTTATTTTATAAGAGACTCGCTTTGCTTGGTGTATTCTTTTTGTGTATAGAAATTGTATGTGGAAAAAAAACTCCCAATAAAAGTAAAATAAAAATGTAAGAGAAATACCTATAACGAGATAAAAATAATTAGCGTTGTCAACTTAGACCTTTTAGCAAAATTTTTGGTGCTTTTTCAGTTAAGAGTTTTTTTTGACTTGTTGGTGATAAAATATTGCTTGGTTTTTGTATAAAAAAAATACGCGTGTAAGAGTTGACACTACTGAAAATAATTTTATGTAAATTATTTTATTTTTATTGTTAAAAATGTCAACGATATTTAAACAATTGCTATAGCTATGCCAGCTAGAAAGAAATAATTAAAAAGTCAATGTGATCATGCAACATAATTTTAAAATTAACAATAATGCTAATTCGACTAAGAGAAACCTCTAAAAATGTTATGAATATTGGCAAACAACAAAAATATCAATACAAATATAAAGTGTGTATGCATGTGTGTGCATATTTCTCATAAAAAAAATGTAGAGAAAAGCATTTGAAAGATCATTTTTGATAAAAACCATTGCACGAGTTTTTAAATTAAAATGAGTGTTTTAAAAATATTAGTAAAGTAAAATTCACTCAATCACACAGTCATTTAATCAAGTAATAAACCGGTGTAAAGGCATTGATTTATGTTTGTATGTATATTTAATATCGATCGTTTTCCCAGAATGCATTAAAATCTAATAGCTGAGAATTCAAATTGAGAGTAAAAAAAATGTGGTAGTCAGGTGACTGAGTACATGGTTTTAGTCAGCGTTTGCAACTCAATGCTTTTCACAAAATGTTAAATATGTATTCTCATAAATGTTCAGGAAGAACACACATATGAATACAACAATAGCCAAGTTTTTTTTTTTAATCCAGTTAGGAGAAAGCAATGAGCCAAAAAAAGAATATTCTCACAAAGAGGCAATTATGAATGAATTGGTATATGTGCTAAGCAAGAGAGCAATAAATGAAATTAAAAGAACACCTCCAAGCAATAGTATTCTTGAGCTCAAGAATAACGTATAAAAACAAGATTATGGCTTCAGCACGTTATTTTTTTGTTTACAAAATTCAGGTGTCACATCTAGATTTACACATATATATTAATTAAAACATCGTAATTTAGTGATCCCAAAATTAATGAATTAATTTTTTCAAATGAAAGCGGAGCTAAACTAAAAAGTGCTGATATAAAGTCTGCCTTATTAATTAATTTTTATTAGAGTTAGAAGTATAAAAATAGACAAAGTATTCGCTGTAGTTGTGTGGTGACTGTGTTTACTGAAGTTGGGCGGTGACTGTGTTAGCTTATTGCTCTTGGTCTAGATGTGACGTGTGTCTAGACAGCTGAATTTCTCATAAACAGATAAATATCTCACGGCAGGCGTAATCTTGTTTTATTTTATTCTTGCCATTCAGTGATACTCATTTGAAAACACTTTTAAAAAGAAAAAAAAGGACATTATTTAGACCTATTATGAGTGTCGATGTCGTAGTCAATTTTACCACAAGCTAATCAGCTCTCATAGTCGATTTTACGGGAAGTTAATATAAAACATGTAGTAGGCGCTGCCACCAGCACTGCCAGGAGCTATAAAAAATAAGCTAAATTTATCTTAAAAAAAGCTAGAAAAAGCTAGGAAAAAATTAAAAAAACTATCGCTTAAAATTTAAAATAATAATTTTGATTTTTATAAAAAATCAATAAGAGAACATACAATGACAAGCACTAAAAAAAATAAGGGCGATGCTTTTTGTTTTTTGAAAAAGCTATAAAAATTTTTTTTGCATTATTCGCAAAAAAAAAAAAAAAAAATAAAATTTCGAATTAAAGCCAACACGTTTATCCAACGCAAAAGAAATCAAGTCGATATATTAAAAACTTAACCGGAAAGAAGCAGTAGTAGAACTGGTTATCTTTTTGTCATAACTTGCTTAGTTTTCAAGATATCGACTTGATTTCTATTGCGTTGAATAGGTAAACATATTGGCTTTAATTCGAATTTTTTTTTTGATCGTGCAAAAAAAATTTTTTTTTCGCCAAAAATTACCAGGAACTACATCCTTTGATTTTTTTTTAAAAAATTATAAAAAATATTTTCGCACTATACGCGAAAAAAAAATTGCGAAAAAGAAAAAAAGGCTATTTTGAAAATGAAAAAAAGGCTAAGAAAAAAGCTAGAAGCTAAATCATAAATTTTAAGGCTAAATGCGAGAAAAAATGCTAAAATGGTAACGCTGGTTGCCACATATCACTGTTTTCATTCAGACAACGTAACTTATAATCAGGCCTTTTTATTTAAAAATCACATTTTCTGAGCTAAAACAATTTTTAAATAAGTTTCTGGACAGTTGATGAAGGTGTAATCCACTTTTCTATTATTATTGTCTTTAATAAAGAGTCTCAGGTAAAGCAAAAAAGAGGACTTCCCTGTTACTCCACCTACTAACGACATGACAAAGATCGGTTTCGGACCGCTTAGCTGTAAATACCCTAAATACACAAAATATTCCAAAATATCCCTCACTAAATGTAGGCTAAATTTATGCCTTAATAAAAATAAATGTTGGGAGTAATTTATTAAGAATTTGGAGTAGCGTACAAAAGATATGCTATCCCCTTCGGTACTCAATGTACACAATAAATAATAGCTCATGAGAATATCATGAGGGAAATAAGAAATTTTGAAAAAAACCAATATAATGGGAATAAGCACCAATGAAAACTAACCCCCCTTAACAAAAAAAAAATATTAACATAGACTTTAACGTCCACACACGTTATTGAAATTTTTTATTTATATTTTTTCATTGATTTTACTTTAAATTTGTTTCCATAAGTGGGTAATATTTTTTTAAACTTTTGAATTCCAATCAAATTTATAACATAAAAAAATTATTATTTTATTAAATTATTTGATATTATAAATTTAATATGAACAAATATTTTAATTATAATTAATAGGAAAATTAAAATATAATTTTTTTTTATAAATATAAAAATATTATTTTTATTAAGGCACATGCGACACGTTATTGCACTAAGATGTGGCCGGTGATTGAGGTGGGGTTTGTTAAGTTTGATTTACAATCAGCCATTTAGTAAAATAAATATAAAAAAAAAATACCATTAAAACTTGTTGATGAATACGAATTCAGTTATTTTTAAATAAATTTTTAATTTTAATTATTTCCAAAATTTTGTTTTTATAATACGTACATATGTTTAGGTAAACATAAACATATAAAGAAAAGCAGATTGCACATACACGCATACTTTAATATTTAAATGGAATCAACCAACGACCTTAAAAATAGCGAAGATTCTCTCATAACAAAAATATTTGATAAACAAAGATTTAGAACCTGATCGAAAATACATATTTGTACGAATCCATTTTGATTTTATTTTTTATTTATTTGCATACACAGTGTGTATTACACGCATACGTGCATTTTCATTTGTTCTATAAACAACAATTGCCATAAATAAACATACAAACATACATACGTGTGTGCATGCATTTGCATGTACTAACTACAGAGGCAGTGAAAAGTGTGAGAGGGAGAGTGAGAGTGTGGAGATAAAAGTCACCAACTAATAAAAAGTCAACAAATTAAGCAACAACTGCATAACAATGACTTCTACATCAACGATAAAACGTTTTATATACATTTTTGACATTATTTGTGCCGTAAGTATTGTTTTCTTTGTTTTTTTATTCACTTTTAGAGAAATTAATTGTTTGTTAATTAAAAAAAATTGTAAAATCTGCCCCTTATTTCGAAAATTCTTTGAAAAATTTGCAAACTTATTTTTGTTTATTTTTATTATTATAATTTATTTGTTTGTGCTGTTATTTTTGAAAGTGGTATAAGTTCACTTTAAAAGAAAAAAATTGTTAGTAATAATTTTAGAGGGCATTTAGCTAAAATTACTTGCTAAAAAGTGGACTTATAACACTTTCAAAAATAACCAGCTATTGATTTATTATTACGAATATATTTATGTTTCATGACATCATATTAAGTAAGAAGTAAAATGTTTTTTTCCATTTTTAAATATATTGATTCTAAAACATTTTAAAATAATGAAAGAAAATAAGCGACGTCATTCAATGGTGCCAATAGACAATACTAATAATCTAAAAATATTTAACAGCTATAGCTTATATTTAAGACTTGTAAGTCATAAAGCCTTTGATAGCTATTGCACATTTAAAACCTATAATAAGAAGTTTTTATGAATATAATTGTTACTTGTTTAGGCATGACAAGTCTTTAGACATACCGTCGAATGAAAAACATGTTTTGATAAAAATTTATGTTTTTGTGTTATTTTTTATAAATTAAAATTCTATCAAGCTTAAAAAGCACTCTTTATACCATATCGTCATATGGCTTGAAAAAAAGCCTTAATCTAACAAAAATTTTAATTCGATATTTGTCACTTAATAATTAATAATTAATTATTAATTATTAATTATTAATTATTAATTATCAATTATTAATTATTGTGTTTGTTTTTTTAAGCTTTTGGGTTAATTTTTCATATTAGAGAGTTGTTAGGTTTTCTTTAAATTTTTTTTAACTTAGGGCTTTTATGAATTCATAAGACGATATGTAAGTATGTATGTCTATAAGTTGAGTGCAATTTAAATTTGTGACTGTAAGAACAATGTATGTATGTATTTCAGGTGCATGTAATTATAATCGCCTCATGATTATTCTTATTATTTACTTGTGTGTGCGTGTGTGTATTAATTATTTCTAACCCATTTAACATAATTGATGAGAATCTTACAACAATAACAAAATTACACGTAATCGTTTAGTTGTGATTATAAATTAAAATTTATTTATAGCATATTTGTGTATTTTTGTGGCAATATGGTAAAACCGCTTATGTTTTATTAAGCTATTTTAGAGGACTACAACTTTAAAATCTATTAAAGGTTTTATAAAAAATTATTTCGATTGTAGCCATCTCTTTAAATATTAAATATATCGCCCCACCATCTCTGAACGACAATAATTGCGACAAGTCAATATTTTCTCTTAATAAAAATTCTCAACTCAGGTGGCTTTTTGGTCATTTCATACACCTTATTGTCCATTTTGTATTTAAGACAAAAATTGCTCAAAAGAAATGATAAAATAAAATACAACTAGTCTCGATTCGTTGTCCATAGCTCCATAACGCTATTTATGGGCTGATGGAGAGAAATTTCAATAGCAACTAGGTATGCTTTACTTTTCAGGACTTCATAAATTCCATTTCAATACATACTCCTACAAAACGTAATGAGAAACTCTACCACAAAAATGAAGGCTTTTAAAATGTAAAATATTATCAGTTTTTGTAGTAAATGACAGATAATAGTACGAAATAAATAAGCATTAAGCGAGTATAATAATAAAAAAAAATTATCCCACACATTTAATGCAACTTTCTCCATTTCATGGAAATATACTAATTAAAGGTACAAATACATAGAAAATATGTAAAATTAGTATTGGTGTGAATAGAACAACAAAAATGTCTTGGGGTCTAGAAGTAAACGAATTAAAAAATAAAAAAAATTTTAATTAGCGCCACAAAGTCCAATAACAGGATGACATCACAAACATCCTGTTACAGACGCATTTATGAGAATCCTGAAGGGAAGTTACAAATTAAAACTTATAGTTGCTACTAATGGCGTATGATGTCAAGGACTCACTTTCTTTTTTGAGGGCTGGACTGGGAATAAATAATTTTTTTTTAATAAACAAACAATTTAAATATGAAAAATGTATGTCATTTATATACACAAGTTTCTTATATCTGACGCAAGAAAATCGTAACAAAAACAAAACAAAAAAAAAAACAGGTTAGAAACGAAATGTTTAATTTTATAAGTATGTTAACTTATCTTATCTTATCTTAATTGAAAGTAAGAGTGCTATAATCGGCTGTGCCAATTGCTATATACTCTACACCATAGTAAAAATATTTATTTATTTATTGTCAGGAAAATTTTTGAAAATCAAAAATGAAAAGTTATAAAAATTCAAATTGAAAAAAAATTAAAATAGCAAATTTAAAGCCATTTGAACTAATTGCCAAGACGGTTTTCTCATCTTCTCATCGCTTATCATTGATTCTGCTAGGTTTTCTGCAGAAAGGTCGCCCATCTGCATATGTAGTTCTCAGCGACTCTCAAAAAAGGTGTGCTTTGCATCGTCCACGGTTTCCTCTTTTTCATATATACAGTAGGGCATCCTATAAAATACTTGCGGAAGAGCCCGTCTTCAGACAGCATCTGCTTATAAAGTTACAGTTCTCTAAAATCACTTTATAAGATATAAGCAGTTTTTTTATTGGGCCTAATTATACATTCCGTCCCGTATTTCAGAAAGCATATTTTGTACGGCAGCAAAATGTGCAATTAAATTCCGCAATAGACAGATAAAAAACATTTGCATTTTAATTAAAACGGCTTGAGTCATGTTAATTTAAAATAAAAACGTTAAGTAGACTAACGAAGAAATATTTCTAAATTTTGCTTACGCTTAAATGCAAGAAAAAATACAGAATTTCGCAAAAATAAAATGTGTTTTAAATTAAGTTGTTTTATTCTTCGAAAATAATTTCGTTTTATTTATTTTCTTTTTATTTAAAATTTATTTTGATATTGAAAAATTAATTATTTTTCTTATCACTAACAGTTGAAACATCAGCAGAATTCATTCACAATAGACAACATTTTTAATTCACAATTAAATGAAACAATTCAAAATAATAAGGTAATTCCGCAGAAATGAATAATAGAATAGAATATTTCTTTTCGCTAAATTTTGCTTTCCGTGCGGAATCAATAATACGACCCATTGCCATAGATTTATTATTGAGTGTTTTATATCGTCATATATTTTAAAACAAAAAAAAAAAATAAATAAATAAAAACCCTAGAATTAGAAGCTGGAATGAGTCACCTGGTTAATAAATATTCTCGTATAATAAATACTCCCTAAATCTAGTATTCATTAAGAATTTAAAGACTTCATTGGGTGATTTGTACTCCATATTAAGACAATTGTAGATAGTGATATTCCAAATTGGTCCATTACATGGACATAATACATGTTCTGTTGTCTCTTTGTCTTCCTACAAAACTCCGAGGTCGTTTCGACTGATCCTTATATTTCTCAAATGTTTCAATTTTTTTAAAAAAACGAATTTTTCGAGTTATGGCACTTTTGCAATAAATAGCGATATGTATACTTGGATCAAACTTAGATTAATTTATTGATATGTATGTATGTATTATATGTATTCAGATGTCCTTTAAACAACCAATTTTGTTTTTATTTGTTTATTTCTAGCTACTGGCAGCAGTATTAATCGGATTTGGAGCGTACACCCTGCTAACATATGACACAAATGAGCTAGCGTCTACAGCCGCTTATGCCTATATTGGAATTGGCGTTTCCATATTTGTGGTTTTACTATTCTTAACCATAGGAACAATAAAAGAGAACATCTGTTGTACTATTACGGTGAGAAAATACAAATATGACACAGCAAAATAAACAAACTAAAATACAGTCATACGTATGTATGCATACGAGTACATACGAGTATGTACGTATGGCTTTATGTATGTTATCTACACATGGCTATTATTAATAGTTTAACACGTATTGCAGGCATACTCATGCCATATGCACAAAGACTATGTTTGTTTGCTTGTATGTAGGTACGTTTAAGTGTGACTAGTTTTTTTTTTCAATTAAATTCTATAAACACAATTCCAATTAATGAGAAATGTTTAGTTGTGAGTACACCTATCTCTTCTCAGAAGTAATATTCCGTACAAACGATACAGTTGTAACAGGAACGAGTTCTATTTAGTTACGTGATTTCAAAAGAGGCCACCACCACTCCTTTGCTAAATTTTTAATAAAATAAATGGGTTTACCATAGAAATACTATTGTAAAGACGAGGAAGAGGAGGAAACTGTGCCTCTGCTCTGCGCTGGAGGATCAGTGCAAGCTTTAGTTTCCATCTGTACTAATATACTACAGGTATCACAAAGGTAACACAACAGAGGACCCAAGTGGGCCCACTTCTGTTTTCCTTATTTTACGTAAGATATTCAGAGTGTGACTATATCGAAAACTCAAAAAAAAAATTAATAAAAAACGGAGAGAGAGAGAAAGAGAGAACAAAAATTTTTTGCGGACAATAATTTTGTACGAACAAGAATATTGTACGAACAAGAATATTGTACGAACAAAAATGTTCTGCGAATCATTTAGTCTAAAGGGAAATCATCATTTATCTTATTATAAAAGTCTGAATTTACCGACTTGTTGTGAACAAAATTTTCGTCCGCAAACATTTTTTTTAATTCACATAATTTAAAGTATCTCTTACAAAGACAAAGCTCAAACTACGTATAAAAAAAAATTGTACGAACAAAACAATTGTACGAACAAAAATTAGTCTTAAGCTGGGCAACTTTATATAGAGCATACTATTTACGTTATTATAAAAGTATGAATTCACCCACTTGTTGAGAACAAACTTTTCATTCGCAAACATTTTTTTTAATTCACATAATTTAAAGTATATCTTACAAAGACAAAGCTCAAAATACCTATAAAAAATTGTACGGACAAAAAATTTGTACCGACAAAAAATTTGTACGAACAAAAATTTTCTGGGAAACCAGTAATCGTAGACTGGGCACCTTTACATACACACATACATCTAATCGGAATTCAGGCTCGTATCATTTTCTTAACTTGTCGTTTGTCTAGGAATTTGATTAAAATTTTTTAATTTTATTTACTTTCCTCTAGGTTATCATAATTTTAATTGTCGTTATTCTGGCTCAAGTAGCAGTTGTCTTTCTGTTATGCCGGGGTGAACAAGAGGTTGCTTCAAATTTGTCAAATACTTTAGATGCAGCCTGGGAAAGTGAGCTTAAAAGTCCTGGTGTCATGACACATTATGAAACTTGGGTAAAATAATGATTTTTTTTTTATAAAAAATCTGTTTGTTTTCTATAATCATTTTCTAGTTTAAGTGTTGCGGGCGTGCTAGTCCTCAGGATTATATTGTGAATGAACGTTTGCCTCCCGATACCTGTTTTAAGAACAATGACTCATCGGTACCTGAAAACCTAATTGAGACTGGATGTCGCATTAAATTCGAAGACTACTGGTTAAAGCTACTGAGAGCTTTCAATATTATTGCCTGGATTCTAATTGCTGCTGAGGTAAGACCATAAAGACAAGTAATTTTTAATTAATGCCTAAATTTTTTTTATTTTTACAGCTGCTAATGGCTTTTATTTCTTGCTGCCTTTGCAATAGCATACGCAATGATCGCAGGCGCTCTTTTTATTAATTTTTTTTAAAATTAAGTTTTACAAAAACAAAAGAAAAAAAAAACAACACAAAGTGTAGCTTATTTGAAAACTGTGTGCATGTATTTGAAATATTTGTATGTTAGTTTACAAAAAAACAAAAAGAAATAGATACAGATATGATGTATAAACATACTAGTCCAAAAACAAAAAAAATTCGAATTTATAAATGCCGTTAACATTCTCTATTTAAAATCTAACACACGATGTATTTATTTTAGTTGTTTATATTAATTGAGTTGATTATTTACAATTAAAGTTCCCTGAGCAAGAAGCTGTATGTAGGCCATCTCTAAATGGGAACCACTCTGTATATTTATGCTTACTCAGTACACATATTATTTATGTAAAACTTTTCTTTTTTGTAATAATTAATAAAAAATTAAATTTAATTTTAGCTTTCTATTTAATATCAATATAAATGTGTGGCCAAATATGTTGCTAAGAGCAAAACTCGAGAATGGCTGGACTGATTCGTCTAATTTATGTTTTAATTTTTTTGTCTAGGCTTAAGGAAAGGTTTTTATGAATAGAAAAAACGTAAAAATTGCAACACTTATTTTCTTTTGATGAGGTAGCGCATGAGTGTTAAATAAATTAAATTAAATAATAATCATACGCTCGAAATACCAGCATAATAATTTAGGAATTCATTTGTTTTTCAAAGGATTTTTCTGAAACTTAGTTTATACGATCTCTTTACTCTTAAGTTTTCCAACTCATAAAGTCGTTTAAGCAATGCTTGTCTCTCTATAGTCTGAATGAAACTTTCACTCTATAAAAGAGTAGAAATTGGGCTAAATTTTTTTTTGGATAATTTTTTAAAAAGCCAAATGCTTTTTCATAAACATGGATGTGGCCTGTGGCACAAAATCCCATTTTACACTCTGCCACATGCTGAAAGTTTAATTAAAAAATATTGTCGAAATCAAAACACAAAATCCACCTGTCACGTTTTCTGAAATTTAAATTGAATAACGAATAAAGTAAAATACCAGCGCAACAGAACCAGCAGTAGGTGGATTTTTGGGAATGAAATTTTGTTGCCTTTGAACTGATAAATATTTTCGCGTTGAAGAGCAAGGAATATGCTTGTCACATTCCATTGATCCACATGCCACATGCCATGAATCCAAGTTGAATAAAAAGCATTTTAGTTAAAAAAACGCTTATACTTTTTTCAGTCGTCTAGGGAAAGATAGTCCATTTCCCGATCTATCACTTAGTGAAAGTTTCATTTAAAAATATTTCTCTATTCAAAAGTGCTAGCACTAGCGAGGGGTAGTGTGTGTTTTTGTGTTTTTTCGCTCTAACTTTTGAACGGAGAATTAAGTTAAAAAAACTTGGACAAAAAAAAAATAAATTAACAGGCCAGCAGAACCAGCAGTAAGAACGAATTTTTGTTTTTTTACAATAAATTTTCAATGGATTAATATTTTTTAATGAAACCTTTACTAAGTGCCAAAGTGCAAAATGGGCTACTTATGCTGCCACACATTATGAAAAAAACATTTTTAACTTTGTAAGCGTTGACTAGACTTTAAAAAAAATATTAAACCGAACCATAGCCCATTTCCTGCCCTATCAGGAAAAATATTCTTCTTTTTGAACGTTGTAGCGAAAAAAAGAAAAAAGTAGACAAACACATCAGGTTGCAAGTTCCGATTGAGTTACTTTTTGCTAGATAACTATTGGCTGCTTTATTTAGGATTTGGCATTTTCTACCATCAAATGATAAAGCAGTCAGTTTTATAGCAAACCTTTCATTTCATAAGCAACAGTTGTGTTAATTTATCAAGTAAAATATTTTGTTTAATTCACAAATTGAAAATTTTTTATCTGTCCCCTAGTTTAAACGTTTTATTTTTGTTTTTTTTTTTTTTTATTTAACTGGAACCTCTATGTGTTGTGACAAACCATTTGCTGTCTGTCATCAGCATCCACATTAGGGAATTTATTTTAACATAAAAATGTTTCATATTAAATATTGGAAAAGCTTAATTTAAAATAAAAAAAAAGCTTTATTTTATTGTTACCAGTTGGTAGTTGAACTTTTAAAAAGCTTTAATTTCATTCCATTTTGTTTTTTTAGCAGCACCAAGCTGAGTATACTAACGTAGAATCTCCATACAAAATTAAATAAAAAAAAAATAATTTTTTGTTTAGTTTATTGGCATGCAGCGAACTTTACGGGTAAAACCACTGAAGAAAAACTATTGAAAAAACACACTTGAACAATTTTTTTCTTAAAAAAAAAAAAAAAAAAAAAAAAAAAAAAAATACGCGCGTTTTTATTAATAAACTCGATATTTTTAAAGTGTGTGCCGTACAAAGTGTTAAAAAATTTAGTGAAATTAAATATAATTATCACGCAAATGTTTTCATTTAATTAAAATTTATGCACGTGCTTTTAAACACCAGCGAGTTGTAATTAATTATGTTTGTGTGAATTGTTAGTACTCAAAATAATTTCTCAAAAATACCTTGAATTTTAAATTTAAATATTTAAGAAAAAAAAAAAAAAATAAACAAACATGGCCTGCTCAACCAAAGTATTAAAAATGTTTGCCATCATAAGCGATTGTTTTTATTTGGTAAGTAAATAAAAAATAGAAAATTTTGCTTGTTTAATATTAAAGGGCTGCACAAGCATACTTGAAAGCCATGCAGCACTACAAACATGTGTAAAATTTTATAATAAAAAAAGCTTGTAAGCCATTTCATATATAATATGTACAAATGTTTGTATGTAATTATATGAATTTTATTGTATTAGAAACTTTTATTTAATAAGCACCCACTTATTTACTTACATTTAATAAAAAATAGTTGAAATAATTTTAACGGCAGTTCCATTGATGTGTTCATCATTTAAAATTAAAATATTTTATAATTTGAATTTACTTTTCTATGCACACACACACACACACACACACTCATACAAACATAAATATTTTGTTTCATTTTATTTTTCAATGAATCTTTTTATGTTTGTTTATTTAGCAGCAAATTCATGTGCTCGTATGTATTGTGTGTTTTTGAATTACAAGTGATCAAATTGTCTAGAATTTTTGTATGGAAAACACTCCACTTTTTTGAGCAGATAATTTCCATACAAGTTTTCTTCACTAGTGAATTTTTATTTTTAAAATCTTGACATTCAAACAGTTTTGTCAACAGCGTATTATAAAGGGTATTTTTTTTAAAGCGGATAGAACTAACAAAAGCGTTAACCGTCAAACAACTGTTATACTACGCTCAGTATACCCTGGCAAATCTATTCATAATAGATGGATGACTCAATATTGCTACCAAATTACACTAGGCAACAAATCGAAAAACAATTTCTAACTTTGATCGCGTAAATGTAAAAAAAACTGTTATACTACGCTCAGTATACCCTGGCAAATGCCATTATGAATAGATGGATGACTCAATAATGCTACCAAATTACACTAGGCAACAAATCGAAAAACAATTTCTAACTTTGATCGCGTAAATGTAAAAAAGTAGTAACTGTCAAACAAACTCTTATACTACGCTCAGTATACCCTGGCAAATGGCATTATGAATAGATGGATGACTCAATAATGCTACCAAATTACACTAAGCAACAATTCGAAAAACAATTTTTAACCTTGATCGCGTAAATGTAAAAAAGTAGTAACTGTCAAACAAACTGTTATAGCCCAGGTTAATGGCATTATGAATAGATGAATGGCAAAAATTTCTAACTTTGATCGCCTAAATGTAAAAATCATAAGTATTTTAGATTCACTGAATAAGTTTTATCTAGAGATTTTGTTTTATAAAGTTGTAATGTAATAATTACAATTGAGACAGAATACAGGAGTACAAAATAAATCTAAAAAATTTTAATAAAAAAATAAAATAGAACGTCTGAAAATTACTTAGAAAGTATGTACTTGATTTTTGCAAATAGTGAATACGCCCAACCGATAAGATAAATATTTTCATTTATTTATAAAAAAGATTAGAAATTTTTTTTTCATTGAAATAAACTGTTGCCAAGAACGAATATTAAAGCAATCTAATTGAGCTATTATTTTTGAAAGCGTTATAAGTTCTTTTAAAAAAAAGAGTTAGCGGTGATTTTAGTAGGATATAGAGATCAGCTAACTAATATTACCACAAAAAAAATTTTTTTTTTAAAGTGGACTTATACCACTTGCAAAAATAATTGAATTTTGGATTGGTAAGAAAGTTAGTTCTCTGAAACGAAGTTTATTTCTCAAGTGATTGAGCTAATAAACTCGTAATACATTCCAGATTTACCATCAAGCTGGTACAATAACACTGTGCTACAAAAAAAAAATACTTGGGATGTGATATTATTTTTCTGGTAGATGCTGTCGAGTACAACACGAATTTGCCAAACACCTTTAAAATCTTGAGTTACGGGTAAAAATAGTTTTTTTTTTTATAAATTTATGCATTTATAAACCTTTTTTTAATTTAATCTCAATTATATTTTTTTATTATTTTGCTTTTAGAATGCCTTAAAATGCGGCGAATTCTTTTTTATTATCCCAGTCATTTCAGCGCATATAAATTCAGAATTTTATCTGTGGGTGTGTGTTTATTGTCTAGAATGAATGATCAAATTTTCTGTAAAAATATTTTTTCTGCAACATTTCAAAATCTTACACTGATTAAAGAAAATTTTTCTTTTACTGAATTATGTATGGCGTATTTGTATTTTACATTACAAATAAATATTTTCTATTTCAACTCAACTCTGACTTTAACTGTAACATGTGTTGTTTTCAAAATAATGTGCTCTTTGTACACACAACACAAGCGATTTTAAATTGTTTAGAGAATCTGTATAAAAAAAGCTTTTCTCTTTTTCTTTCACATAAAATTTCCAGACGAGTTGGTCGTGGGTATTAAGGAAACAGCACATAAATTCTATTTTATCATACATATTTTGATGTCTTTGAAATTTTATTTAACAAGAAAAAAAAAAAGTTAAAAAAATGATGACATCCATTCACACTCTAACACATTTAAGTTTCCAAAAATATTGTTTTAAGATTTTTTTTATTCAAGGTAAAATGTCGAAATAAAATAAATATAGTGGGTGCCTTTTATTCTAAAAAGAAACAAAAGAAACTAAAATAAACCTGAAATTAAAACAATAAAATCTCCCATTAACTTTAATAGTGTTATAATTCAAAAAACATGATTTTAAAGTAAGTGAATATAAATATGCCGAGTTAAATATGTTTTAGTATTTATGTCATATTTATCACATACGCCTTACGTCATTCAATATTTCTAAATATGTTCAAGAGAAATAAAAGTGCATAGATTACGAGATGGGACATATATCATTTTAAAGGAGAGGTCGTCTAGATTTGTAATCTACCGCCCAAATACTCAGAAGTTGCTTTGGACTATTTTTAAAATTTTTTTTAAATTTCCATATACCCCAGAGCTGTTTGTTTGAGGGATTTTTACAACTCCCCACTTTGTCGAGGTAACATTCCTGATTTTGCCCACAAAAATTACCAAAATCAAAAAGGAATTAAACTTTCTGGAAGTGTTTTAAAATTTTCGGAAAATTTTTTAGTTCTTATTTTATCGTGCAAACGGAAGCTGCCAAAATCCTTGAGTACGAGTACATAGAAATTTAAAAAAAAAATTTTTAAATAGTTCAAAGTAACTTCTGAGTATTTGAGTGGTAGATTCCAAATCTAGACGACTCCTCCTTTAAAATGATATATGTCCCATCTCGCAATCTTCTATGGTTCGTCCGGATGTCACTAAAATTCCTGAAAGCAACAGCACTGGGGTAAATGGAAATTTAAAATTTTTTTTTAAAATTAGTCCAAAGTGTGGGAGTGATAAAAACCTCTCAAAGAATATTTTGTCATTTAAAAAAAATTTTCTTTGAAAAAAAAGAGCATTTAAACTAAATAATTTTTTGTAAAAATGGACTTGTACCACTTTAAAAGAAAACGGCTCTTAAGTATGCTGAGTGCATATATACATGAACAGCTAATTCTTTGTTTGGTATTTTTGATGTTAAAGTACGAGGGCTGTTTGATAAAGCCCTGTCTTTTAGAATTTGAAATTTTTTTTTCGCCACAAATAAGCGTTTTATTTTTCAACATTTAGTCCAAGGTTTTTGAAAATAATAGTTTTTTCTAAAACCCTCAAAATAGGCATTAGTTTCAGTAATGGCCTCCTCATTCTACCCAAATCTCCTACCACCCAGCCATTTCTTTAGGTTTGAAAAAAGAAAATAAATCTGGAGAATATGCTGGATGGGGTAGCAGTTAGTAGCCCAATTTAGATAATTTTGCCACAAGGGGGGAAGTGTGTGTGTGTGTAGGGAGGACTGTGTATAAGGCAGGTGTTAATCAGCACACAAAATTAATTTTTTTTGAAACTGCAGTAGCATAAGACTCAGTTGTAGCAAAAAAGAAAAGAATTTAAAAAAATTATTGAGCAGGAATGTGCTCAAATGAGCTCACAAATACGCTAATTATGAATAAAAAATTGGCCTGAATTTTTCTCCTATTGTGGTTAAAACTTCTCACTTATCTATCATAGAAAAATTTTAGTTTGAGGAATTTTTCTTAAAAAAAAAAAATTTTTTTTTCTTAGAAAAAAATTTCCGTGGAATATTTTTATAGGGAAGCTTGAATTGAATTGAAATCTTTTATAATACGTCAAAGTCTTGGCTTCGATTTAAGCACATCCTTGAGAAATAAATTATTTTATGTTTTTATTTTTCAGATCCTTTCTGTGGCTGTGATTACTATTGGCATTATAATTCTTTTTAAATTTGATTTTGAAACAGCCGCCTTTGTTATACTTGGCCTGGGAATTATTGTGTTATTGTGCGCTGCTTTTGGCATATTGAGTGCAGCACTAGAAAGCAGTCGTCTGTCCAAATGTGTAAGTTTTATTAAGAAGCAGCACAATTCTTACTTGCTTTACTCGGTAATTTATTTTTTTTTAATATTTTCTCTAGTTTGTGGCATTTGCAATTGTGATGGCTCTGCTGCATGTTTTGATTGTGGGCTTCTTTTGGGTTTTCCAAACCTCACTGCTGATAAATGTAGACAAAACATTTGACAAATTATGGAACAATCAGGCCGTGCCCATAAGACCTGGAAATAATACAGCACACATTGCTAGTCTAGAGCGTTGGGTATGAAGAAAAAAAATTTTTTTTCTTAATTAATTTTTGTATTTATTTTTGTTGCCATTAAATTATGTAGCTGGAGTGCTGTGGGAGTAGAGGTCCCAGTGATTATGTTTTAGCTCCCCATAGTTGTTATAACAGTGAAACAGATAAACTAAATACAGAAGGCTGCAGGCAAAAGTTCCTAAATTATATTGCGGACAGTTGGACCATCTTCAATGTTTTCGCGCTGGTTTTGATTGCAGTTGAGGTAACGAACTAAATTTTTTAAGGGCTTTATTAATTGGCAAATACATTGGGGATCTATTTCGTATAGCCCACGATTTTTAGAATGATTCACATGCTTTTAGTTTTGTTTTTTTAATTCTGACGATAAAAATTCTAAAAAAAATTTATTTTATATTTTCAGTTGATGTGTGCGGCACTTGCTTATATTTTGGCAAATAGCATTCTTAATCGCTGGCGTCGTTCAAAATACTACACAAAATAAATTTAAAAAATATTTTATTTTGGTTAAGCAGCAAACATCAGCAAAGCAAAGTTTTCGAAAAGCAAAAAAAAATATTAAAAAATTTTGTTTAATTATTTTTAAATTAAGAATTTATTTTGTCTCTCCTGCAAACTTTTAAAAATGCAACTTAGGGATTTTATTAATTCATATGACGATATGTTTTAGTTATAATAGTTTCTTGTTATTTAAAAAACAAAAATTTTTTTAACTTTTGCCATTAAACAAAGATGCATGACTCAAATTTTTTTATGTCGCGTTGCCTCTCTCTGATTTTTTAGTATTTTTTTTTTGTGTTTTAAAGAAATCTGACGAGTAAAACGAAATTTGTGTGTAACTTGTTTTTTTTTTAATTTACGCTTTTTTTGGTTTCAGTGCTTTTTAAAATTTTTTAATTTGACAACGCTTTCCCTACCAGAAATGTGTGATAGAAACTAGCACATACTCATGTTGGCATTCATTTGATCTATGTGTACATAGGAAATTTCTTCTAAGCTGTGATCATGGCAGAATTAAGATGGTAAAGCAGGTGTACATTTTTAGCTCTCCATCGTTGTGTCTGCAAAGCTGTCAAAATTTGTTTACATCCTGTGAGCACCATTGTTTTTGTGCTCAAAATATTTACATAGAGTGTGTATGATTGCATGACCGGATCAGCATTGAATTTCCTACTTTTGATATGACACATACGAAAGGTTGTTTTTGTAATTCAGTGTTTGTTGTACTAAATGCGTTACCGTGTTAATTTTGCCATGGCTGTGATAGATATTTCTATCAAATAACAGATTAATTGAGAGTCACTGTTCTTCTAGGATTGCTGTTCATTGAAAAATCTTTCAAAAAAGGCTTGAGTGACAAAAAATTAATCTTCGACTTTTTGATGCACCCCATGCATTTACAAGTTCTTGCAATTAAGTTTTTAAACTAAAGCTTAAACTGCGCCTAATTAAAAAAAAAATTTAATAATTTCTTATTAAAGCGACTTTTTTTGGGCTTCTCTTGTAATTTTTTTGTAATGTAACTTAGAGCTTTTTTGAAAAGGAATGGCGATATGTATGTAAATATGTGTACCATTTTAATTAATTAAAAATCTATATTCATATTTAGGTTATTTTTATGTTTTTAGGTACTTTACTTGTTACAGTTTTTTTGAAAGTGGTATAAGTCCACTTTTTACAAAAAAAAAAAAAAAAAAAAAAAGTCAGCGATAATTTTATTAAAAAACGTATATTTTACTTAAATTATTGCTAACAAATTTTTTTTAAGTGGACTTGTACCACTTTCAAAAATAACAGCTCAATTAATTTATTTATAAACAAAAAAAATTGTTTTAACATCCTACAATAAATAAATTATTTTATATTCAATAACAACGATCAATGAAAAATTTTGTTCATAAATTTTATGAAAATTTTTATAAAATTATTTTTTTAATGAGTAATTTATTATTTACAATTTAGTTCATTTTTTTTTTCTTATTCAACAATGCCATAATAATTCTTTATTGAACTCATTAACGTAAATTAGAATTCGTTAAGTGGTGTTTTTAAAAGACCAGCGATCAACTCGTTTAAAAATTTGTATGAAAAACTCCCAATATTTTGAAAACTTTTCATGTAAAATTTCCAGATGAGTTGATCGCTTGTGTTATACATTTTTTATCTGCCTACTAATTGTTGAATAACTTTTTTATTAAAAAAAAAAATATTAAACTGAGATTTTTCAAAGTTTCATAAAATTTTATAAACAGATTCTTTTGCTTCTGTTTGTATTAAAAAAATGGTTTACGTTTTGGAGAAGCTAAACATCCATTTAAAATTATATGCGGTTTTTATAACACAAGCGATCAACTCGTTTAAAAGTTTTGAGTAATTTTCATATAAAATTTCCAGCCGAGTTGTTCGGTTGTGTGCAAACCAATCGTTCAAAAAAATTTGTATTGAAAACACTCAAAAATATTTTTTAAATTGCGTGTTTTCCCTACGATTTGATTTGGATGATTGGATTGCCCGTTTCCTGTGTTTTCTTTTAATTATTTTAATTAATTTCTTAATTTTTAAGCAAAGAACTTTAATAAAAGCTTTTTACTTACATTTGTATGTATGTGCATTTAAAAGACTTTGCCAAAGTCAAACGAATAAGTTTTTTATTTAAATTAAGTTTAACTACTTATTGTTTATTTTTATATAAAATTAAATGTAAAATTGAAGAATAAATAAATAAATAAATATTTATTAAATTAAATTAATTTTTTATTTATGCTTTGTAGTAAATAATCTTATGATTTCGTAAGTGAGTGAAGATAAATATGCCGAGTTAAATATTTTTTAAGGTAAGCCCTTACGTTTTTCAGTATATTTAGCAAATACGTTTTACGTCATTAAATATTTCTAAATATGTTTACGAGAAATATAAGTTCGAAGGTACAAATATATACAGGATGGGACATATATCATTTTAAAGGGGAGGCTGTCTAGATTTGTAATCTACCGCCCAAATACTCAGAAGTTGCTTTGGACTATTTTAAAATTTTTTTTTTAAATTTCTATATACCCCAGTTCTGTTGCTCTGTGTTATTTTAGCGTTATTAAGGGGCTCATGAGTGTGAATTTGCTTATGCTGCCAAAACAAACACAAAACGCTATAAAAAATTTTCCATTCTGAAGAATTTTACTTTCGAATTGAATTTTGTGGCAGGGCTGTATATTTTTGTTATTGAAATTTCAATGTTTGAAGAGAAGTGCATTGAAAAATGTCAAATATTTTCAAAAGTTTATTTTTATAAAAGGAAAAACATATTTACACACACAAATTTCCTATAGCCGAAAAGACACTAAAAACAGGGCTAAAAGTACTGAGAGTTCACAACGATAAAATTTGTCATTCGATCTTTAATCTCTAGAGTCAAGACAATTAATTTGTGATCCAGTAAAAGTGCATTTTGTGCTCATTCACAAGGAAAATTTTTTATTTTTTGAGAGTATTAAAAATATGTTTCTACAAGTGTCTGCATGCATGTATGATGTTTTTCTTGACATATTTTTATTTAAAAAAAAATTAGTTTTGCTTTTTGTTTATTTAAAGATACTGAAAAATCTTTGTATTTGATAATTTTATTTTTATTTTCTTCACATTTAGTTTTGTATTTACGCTTTTGAAAATCAGTTCTCTTAGATATTTTTGGTTTTGTGGGTGTGAATAAGCAAGATTTTATTTGTTTTTCAATATATTTTTTTAATTTAATAAAAACAAGAACCAAAAATCTCAATAAAAATATTGTTAGCCAGTAAATGTTTTGAAAAAAATCCTTATAAACAAGTGAATTAAAAAAAAAAAAAAATTTTTTTTAAATCAAAAAAATTAATTAAAAAAATATTTTTTAAAACACAAAAATTAAAAAAATATTTTTAAAACACAAAATTAAAAAAAATGACAAAACATATAAAAAAATTACTAAATTAAAAAAAGTAATTTCAAAAAGTTAAAATTAAAAAAAATTAATAACATAAAAAAATTATTATAATCAAGTGAAATTTTTTAAAAAAGAAAAAAAAAATATAAAAAAAATATATTAAAAAACAAAACAAATTTTAAATAAAAAAACTACATAATTAAAAAAAATAATTTTTAAAAATTAAGAACAAAAAAAAATTATTATAAACAAGAGAATTTTTTCAAATTTTTTTTTAATATAATAAAAAAAAAACAAAAAATTTTATAAAAAAAAACTAAATTAAAAAACAAACAAAAAATACAAAATTAATTTTAAAAAATTAAGAACATAAACAAATTATTATAAACAAGAGAATTTTTTCAAAATTTTTTTAAAAAAAAAAAAAAATTAAATTAAAAAACAAAAAAAATTTAAATTAAAAAAATACAAAATTAAAAAAAAAGTAATTTTTAAAAATTAAAAACAAAAATAAAAAAAATATATATAAAAAAATTAAAAAACAAAATATTTTTTAAAATAAAAATATTAAGAAAAATTATTATTAAAAAGTGAACTTAAAATAATTTTTTTTATATTAAAAAAAATTATAATAAATAAGAAAAGAAAAAAATTAATTTAAAAAAATATTAATAAAAAAAATAAATTTTAAAAATTTTATGTAAAATTTATTTGAGCTTAAGATCATTTTTATAAATTTTATTTTTATTTTTTTAAAATATAATTTCATTATTTTTAATTATAATTTCATTATTTTTACATCTTCATTAAATATGTTTTTAAAAAATAACATAATATAAATTTTCTTTTTAAATTGAAATAAAATAATAAAATTATATTTTATAAAAATAAAAAAATAATTAATAAAAATGATCTTTTTTACATAAAATGCAAATAAGAAGATCGAATAATTAAGATATTATAATTTTTAAAAATTTTAAATAAAAAAATTATTATAAACAAGTGAATTAAAAAAAAAATAAAAATAAATTATAAAATAAAAAAATTTTAAATCATAAAAAAATAATTAGTAAAAAGTGAATTTCTTCGAAAAAACAAAATGTATTTTACAACAAAAACATATAAAATTATAACAATTTCTATTAGTTTAATTTGCGGTGTAAGTGCTCATTTTAACTTTACTTTAGGGTAATTCTTAAAAATGTTTTATAAAAAAAAATTTAAATAAAAGTGGAAAAAAACAAACATCCAGGGGTCAAATTACGTCATTCGATGTTGATCGAAATTTCGCTGGGAAGCTATTTACTAAAGGGCTGCACCAGTATACTTCAAATGGCTTACAAGCATTTTTTATTAGAAAATATTGAACATGTTTGTAGTGCTGGGTGGCTCTCAAGTATGTTTAAGCAGCCCTTTACTATTCACCATTCTTTGGCCTCTTTGGCAAGCATTTTAGTTTTACTGTTTTTTTTTAACATTTCCTTCAGATCCTTGGAATACTACTGGCTTGGTATGGAATATGGTTGCTGCAAAGCATTGAAAATTCACAACTTTATCATGATGAAAAGATTAATGGAATTTTAATCATCACATTGGGCGTGATTATTATTTGCTCTGCTATTTATGGAATTGTAGTCATTTTGATGCGTACATAAAAATGTTATAAATAAACTCTTTAATAGAATTTAAAATTTTGTTTTTTAATTTTTAAGTTGGCTGTTTTATTGGTAGTTTTAATGGTCATACAGTTTATATTGATCAGCATACGCCATATCGCCGTTAACGATGTCCTGCCGAAAAAACTTGCAGAAGGTTTTGATGAATTATTCGAGGTAAAATATCAAAAACCAAATGCAACGCTGTCCAGTTATGAGGAAATGGTAGATTTAAAATCTTAAAAAAAATTAAATAATAGAGCTGTTTTAAAAATCCTTTTTTTAAGCTAAAATGTTGTGGCAAAAATAGTGCTGAAGATTATTTTCTGTTGGATAAGGTGCCACCTGCAAGCTGTTGTTTGGATCACAATTGTGCCATCATTCATAATTTGTACACTATCGGCTGTGAGCAAAAATACAAAAATTATATGCAGCAAAAAACTAAATATTTCAATTTGTTAAGTTGGTTATTAATTACATTTGAGGTGAGTTATTTTACAATTTTATTTTTTTTAAGTGTCAAATTTATTTAAATTTTTCTTATCTCACAGTTTGTTGGTTCTATATTTGCTTGTTTTCTATTAGACAGTTTACGAAATCATCGGGATCGTCTGCGACTTTTTAACTGAAATTTATTTAATATAAAAAATGGGCTTAATAAGCCCATGTTGTTTTTTTATGACTTTATATTAAGAAATCTGTTGAAATAATAAAAAAATTATTTAAAAAAAATTTTTTTTTTAAATTTAATTTACTATTTTGAGTTAAGACGTTTTTGTAGTAAAATTAGCTTTAAGTTGCGTAGGCTTTTAAATTAACACGTAAATAATTGTTTAAATGGGTTTCCAATATGATAAAATCGCCCGTACTGAATAAAAATATAAATTCCCACTTAAGCGGCCCATACACGACAGCAGCATACATGCGTAATAGGTTTGTGTCTAATTAATTCAGTCTTACTCACCCGAGAGAACTCTAATTTTAAAATAAAATCGCATTCAGCATCCTTTATAAAAATATTTTTTTTTTAATTTTACAAAAAAAAAAAAATATTTTTTTAATAGTAAATGTTTGTTATTTTAATACAATTAAGAAAAATTAATTAAAAATAATAAAAAATTTTTATATTTTAAACTTTAAAATTTCATCTCCCTTTAGTATGTTGGAGATCGAGTTTGAGATTAGTTAAGATAGACTGAACAAGTTGGATACAAGTCCATACAACACCAGCAAACTGCTATTATCAGCAACCATGGCAGAACGGCATTCAGTACAACAAACTCTGCATTACAAAAACATCCCTATTGGATGCACCTAATAAAGGAAATTCAGTGCAGATCCCGTCATATGTATTTTGAGCACAAATATAATGGCGTTCACAGGATGTAAACAAATTTTGACAACTTCGAAGACAAAATGATGGAGTGCAGAAAATGTACAGCTGCTTTATATGCTTTACCGTGTATAATTCTGTCATATCAGCAACATATAAAAATCTGCTTGATATTGCTACCGGCACAAACACTTGATGGTGTGTACCTGCTGCTGCTGTTGTGTATGGAACGCTTTACCTTTTATGTTAAAATTAAATTAACAACAAAAAAACAAATTAAAACGGTTGTAGGAGTATGAAGTGAACAAAAATAGCAACAGAACAAAGTCAACATTCTGGTTTCGTTGTCCGTTGTGTGTGTGTCTGTTTGTATTTGTAGTTGAATGAAACAAAACAAAACTGCAACACGAGAAATTATGATATTTTATTTTGTTTAATTTAATTTATTTTTTAAGACGTATAATTTTCTGTGTTAGTGTGTCAGTTATTTCAAACTACAACTGAAGAAAAAATATTCTCTGTTTCATTTAATAAGAAAAACAAATTAAAAAAAAATAATATTTTACACAGAAGCTCTTTTTATTAAATCTCTGAATTTGAATCTCATTCAATTTTCTTTTGTAAAACGAAACGGTTGAAATTTTTCCAACATCTTTGAATATACAAAAACATTCGTACTTACTTACATACGTCTACGTTTAATTAGTAAAATAAGAATTTTCTATAAACAAACAAACACACCCACACAGAGATTTGTACGCTTATTACTCATCATTTAAAGTTAAAAAAAAAAAAAAAATAAAATGTATTTTTAAATTTTGTGTTGATAAAATTTTATTTTTCAAAATAAAAGTGACAACAACAAAAGACTAAAATCTGCCAGTAAATCAATTTAAAGAAATTCAATTTTTAAAACGAACTTTTAAATATTTAAGATTTTGTGTAAAAAAAGAAATTCTATAAGAAATCAAAAATATCTAAATGAAAATTTAAAATAAAAAATTCATCAAAATGGGTATAAAAGCTACAACAATCAAACATATTTTATTATTAATTAATTTCATTTTCACGGTAAGTATTCGTAGGTATAAAACAAAGAAAATCTGTATTTCACATTTGAGTGTTTAATATGGAAGCCAAAACTTCACTATCTCATATCCATAAAAGATTTTGAAAAATTAGTTTTGGCGGAATTAGAAAAAGAAAAACGTTCATTTAATTAGAAGAACAAAAATGTATAGCCTGTTCAGCGATGTTAAAAGAAAACCAAAGCAAACGAAAGCCAAGTCACAAGAAAACAATGTACGAAAATTTTTTTTTGTTTTCAATACAAATGTACTTTGCTTTCGTTCGCTTAGGTTTTCTTGTCACATCGCTGAACAGGCCATTAATTCCATATTAGTAAATTAGGTATAAGGTGCATTTTTATTTTACAAGTTAGAAGCCAAATACTTTTCTTTACTTATGAAGTTACCTTCGTTGGACCAATTTATCAACCTCATAGCAAGAGTACTAGGGTTAAGGGAAATTCAAAAATTTTTTAAAAATAATCCAAACTAACTTCTGAGTATAAGGGCAGTAGATTACAATTATAGATGACCTCCTCTTTAAAATGGTATATGTCTTATCCCGTAATCTGCTTTAGTTCGTCCGGAAGTCACTAAAATCCCTGAAAGCAACAGCACTGTGGTATATGGAAATTTAAAAAAAAAATTTTTAAATAGTCCCAAGTAACTTCTGAGTTTTTGGGCGGGAGATTACAAATCTAGACAGTCTCTCCTTTAAAATGATATGTGTTCGTCGGCAAGTTGCTAAAATCACTTAGAGCAACAGCACTGGGGTATATGGAAATTTCAAAATAATCCAAAGCAACTCCGGACAAACCATAGAAGATTACGAGATGGGACATACAATACCATTTTAAAGGGGAGCTCGTCGAGCCTTGTAATCTACCATAAAAATACTCAGAAATTACTTTGGATTATTTAAAAAATTTTTTTTTTTAAATTCCCTTATATCCCAGTACTCTTGCTATGAGGGAATTGTACCATTCCCCATTTTGCAGCGGCACCACTACCGACTTTGCTAATTCAAATTAATGAAAACAAAAGGAATTTAATCTGTAGGCTCTAAGCTTTTTGGAAGTGTTTTAGTATTTTCGGAAAATTTCGTAGTTTTCATTCTATGATGCAAAATGGAAATTGCCAACACTCTTCAGAGTAATTTTAAAAAAATTTTAAAAATAATCAAAAGTAGTTTTTGAATATTTGGATGGTAGATTACAAATTTAGACGAACTCCCCTTTAAAATGATATGTGTTCCATTCTGAAATATTCCATGGTTCGTCCGGAAGTTACTAAAATACCTGAGAGCAACAGCACTGCGGTGTATGAAAATTTAAAAAAAAAATTTTTAAAAAATCCAAAGTAATTTCTGAATATTTAGTTGGTAGATTAAGAATGTAGACAATCTACGCTAAGCTACTATAGAAACATTTAATGACATAAGTCGTATTTGATAAATATTTATCGCGGCATATTTATCTTCACTCACTTAATTTTTTGTAGGGTTTTGATATTTTAGAAGACTATGGAAAGTGAAAAATATTATTATTTTGCTAACACAGAGAAGGGTAAATAAGACTGCACAGCCTAATTTAACACTTCTAACACTTTAAAATAAGTCGGTACTTTTTTTGGTTTTACAGGTCTTGGGCTTAATACTGATTGGCTTCGGCATTTTTATTTTAATAAGTGGAGCTGAAAATAAAGTCAATCATGGAGAAAATGTTGCTGGTGGCCTCATTATAACACTCGGCATAATCATTTTAATGGTTGCAATATTTGGTTGTTTGGCGGCAATACATGAATCCAAAAGAAAATTATTAATTGTACGTAGTATATGGATGTGTGTGCGTATAAACAGCAAGAACTTTACACAGAGAAGTCGGACTGTTTTGCAGTCTTTAGCGTCTCTAAATGAACTTGAGACTCATAACAACAAAAATTTGCATTTTAAAAAATAATTATTATTTAAGTAAAATTTCATGGCTATTATTTGTGCAAGCGGTATAAGTCCACTTTAAAAAAAAAATTTTTTTTGCATTAATTTTAATAATTTTTTTAAAAAATTGACTTGTACTACTTTCCAAAATATCAAAAAAAAAATTTTTTTATAAAAATAATAATTTAAGAATTTTTAATCGTTGCAGTACGTTTTACTGTTGTCAATTTTAATTTTGATACAATTATTAATGACCAGCATGTCATCACATGGTACCCAAGATGGCTTATCGGGCAGCATTAAAAAGGGTTTCGAAGAGCTGTGGGCTTTGGAATACAAAGAGCCCGGATCATTGGCTTATTATGAAGATTGGGTAAGAAAAAAAAATTTTTAATTTTGATTTTAACATGAAAAAAAAATTATTTTTGTTTTGTTTCTTGTTTTCAAGTTACACTGTTGTGGTGTCAACAGTACGGATGACTATCGCTTGATAAAACATGAAGTTCCGAAAACGTGTTGCAAAGAACACAATTGTTTAGTTAGAGAAAATTTGTACCTTGAGGGCTGCCAAATGAAGTTTGTCGAGTATTTGGCTGACAAAATGTTTACATTCAATGTTGTTAATTGTTTGTTGATAATTGGCGAAGTAAGTGCTGCATATTTTTTGTTAATGCGAATTAAAACTTTATTAAAGTCACATGAGCCCTAAGTTATATTTATAATTTTGTTAAATAGAGGAGCAGCAAAAAAAGTCGATAATTTGAAAAAGTTTTTAACTCCTATAATTAAAAATTACCAAGGCGAATCCATACAAGGTGATATGAAGAAAGCAGCTGTCCGGTTCAAGTTTTTTCTTCACTTGTCAAAATTGTTACATTTACATTTCTGTGTTTCTTGACTATTCACGAATATTTTAAACACAGAGATTTCACCTTGTATGAATTCGCCTTGAAAATAACATTCTTAAGCTGAAGCTTTAATAAACAAAACTTTAAAAAAAATTTATTTATAAGTTTATTTGAGCTTTTTATTTTTAATTGAAACGGCTAGTTTATTAAGCTTAAGGTCATATTTTATAAATTTATTTTTATATCGATATTTCGCTCCAACTTTTGCATAGCTTCTTCAGGATATCGATATAAAAATACTTTTGTTTTTTTTTGTTGGCTGCTCTTCTAAAAAATTTTAAATACAACTTAGGGCTTTAATGAAATCATATGACGATATGTACGAGTATGCATGAATGTGTTTAATTATTTTTAGATTATTGCTGCCATACTGGGTTGGCTGTTGTATAGAAGCATTAAAAAACAAAGACATCGCACAAATCTTAGCTGGATGTAAACAAAAATTTGTCTGCACTTAAAATTTATTATATGAGCTGTTATTTTTGAAAGTGGTATAAGTACACTTAAAAAAAAAATTAGTCAGCGGCAATTTTAGTAAATAATAATACTAAATAATACTAAAATTACCGCTAATTTTTTTTTAAGTGTACTTATATCACTTTCACAAATAATAGCTCACAAAGCTGTATGTATGTATCTATTGTATTATGCTATTTTTAATGAGCAATAAATTTACCAAAAAAAATCAAAAGATGATGGAGAAAAGTTAACACAACAGTGATTGAATTTAAGGCGTTATAAAGTTCGCTGGGTCATATGCATCTGCAGTTTACAGGTGTAGGCTGCTATAGCTTTCGCATAAACAAACGAAAGTACACACACACAAACTTGCTTTGTGATTTCTTTTATTTTTTTGTTTATTAGGAAATTCTCTCTTTATGAGTTACTCATTTTTCCCATACAACATGTGGTGGTGGTGACTATGGAAACAAAAACAAACAATCACTAACACATCAACAGCCCATCTGCAGGAAAGCATTAAGAGAAATAAAGAAAAGCATCATCATCATCATCAATAGATGATGGTGCTACCAAATATAAAAAGTTATCTCACATTATTTTTTAGGGTTTTGGTGTTGTTTACAGAAAATGAGACCTAAAGGCTGCAAAATCGTATAATTTTGCTCGTATAAATCACTACAGGCATATCTCGTTTATCGCTCATATTGCGTTCCTGAAAATTGAGGGTTAACAGTAAGAATTGTTATTTACTCTAAAATATGGGGTTACGTTCCTAACTAAGACACTTCGGACTGTCGTTCGCCATTCTTAATTCACGTAATAACATTCATTTTCATCTGAAACGTAAAGCTTTTTCTTTATTGCTTAGCAACATGTGTCTGGGGTTCTTTAGAATTTTTATTCAATGAATTTTATTGATTTAACCAAAATCACATCAGTATTTCGAATGAACAATTGACTAAAAAATTTCACATTTTCGGATTCTCCGGATTAAAATTATTTTTGATATAATTTTTTCATATGAAATTAGAAAAAGAAAACATTTTAAAATTAAAAATTTTTTTTCAAAAATTCAGAAGAGCGCAATAGCGAAATAGAGCTAAAACAGGTAATGTTAATCGAGGTATGTCTGTATTACGTTGCTCATTTGGAGAAAAACAAATATTTTGCTAAAATAGCATTTAAAAAAATGTACACCAGGCTACAAATTTTAGTCAAATTGTATACCAGTAAAACTGAAAGCTGTTTCTAAGAATATTTTGAAGCGATGGTTTCAAATCTGCATTTGCTGTTCTTTTTTTTTTTTTAATTAGTTCTAAATCTGAGATATTTCGTTATTTCCTTAATTCAAGAAGTAACCCAACATATATGAATATTAATTAAAAACGTTTAGGTCTATTTATTAAAAAAGAAAATTCGAAATTTTACAATAAAATTTGCTTCCAGTTGTACTTAAACGGTTTTTTAAATCTGCTCAGTAGTTTTAGAAATATTTTAAAAGTTGTAACCAAAAACTAGGTTTTTATGGAAAATTCAGAGATTTTTAATTAATTTTATTATAATAAATTATTATTTGTTAATAAATATTAATTAAGCTTAAAATTTCAATGAAAAATTGTTTTTATTTTAATTTTCCAATATTTCAAAATTTTTAGTTTTTAAAAATTTTATATAAAATAAAAGGAGACAAAAGTCACCCGTTTTTTTTTATAACATAAGCTTTCAAACAAAGCAAGACATGTTTTATTTAAAATTAATTAACAACTTTAGATTTTTTTTACAACTATATGTTTTTGCCCGGTTTCGCCCTTATTACGTGAGTCGATATCTTAGAAAATAGAGCAATCCATTTACAAAAAATCTATTCAAATAAATAAAGCCATTTACTCCGTCCCCAGCTACACAAACGTGTAGGTAAATTTTATGTATTTTAAAGAGAGAAATTTATGTATAAATGTCTCATTTTTATATATTTATATTTTGTCCAAGTGAAATCCCAAGGCACACATATGTGTATGTCCTGACATGAGCTTTGTATGAACATAAAAAATAAAATTTTACGTTATTTTACGACAAATTATCATATACAACTTTGAAATTCCTTGGGACTGAAAGGGTTATAAAGTAGCTCATGCCTTTATTAGTATTATTAGCAGAGGTGCTAAATAAATTATTTTAAAACATAATTTCAGGCTTAAATTAAGTTTATAAGCAATGTTTAAAAGTGGGCAAAATGTAGGCGTGGCTGATACAAAAGTATATAGCGAGCTTTCTTGGAGTATTTGTAAAATTCATAAAAAATATTTTTCTATTGGAAATACCTTTAATAAGCGCTTATTAAATAAAAAAAATATTTTTTTTATGAATTTAACAGAGAAATTCGTTGGAAAACAGAAATTTCTATAGCGAACAATTGAATCTATCACTTAATAAAATCCACTTTGTTAGAAAGAAATGTTGCCATATGCCTTTGTTAGTGTTTCCTGGCTGCTGTGTATGTGTGTGCTATAAAGAATATTGTTAAAATGTTTCGGCGTTTCGAAATAAAATTTTTTTTAAGTAACCAAGAAATTATTTGGAATTAAAACGTTTTTTTTTTTTTATTAATTTTAGATTTAATGTTTGAAGCATAAATGGACCACACTGTTGGTAAGAAGACTCCGCACATTACAAAAAAAAAACACATATAAATGCATGATTCTGTCAAAGCAAATTAATGTAGGCACACAACAAGATTCTTTTCACAAAGCTTTTCACCTCAGTACCACTTGTTCCTTAAAACGAAATTGGTCACAAGAATCTGTGAGCGGGAAATCGTTTTCTTTTTTTTAAGCAACAATAGACAGGCATGTGTTCATGATTGTCCGCGTGTTTCCTTCAGTCAAAAAAAATAAATCATCGATTCAAATAAGATTGTTGGAATTTCAAACACAGCGCTGTTGTGTGTTGTGCATTGTGTAAGTGTGTGTGTGAGTGTTTTGTGCACAAAACTAAATATAAACAATAAGTTTTAATTAATGTTTTATTATGATTTTCTAATTTTGTAATAGAAACGGACGGCTGCATTACTTGTAACGTTAAGTTTATTTATTTTAAACTTAAAGCAAAAATAAAAATAAAAAAATAAAAATCAAATATTTATTGGGTACGTATACGTAATATTCAGGCATATTCTCATACATGCCACATACTTATGTGCACACACACATGCATAAACAATATGAATATAAAATGATAAAATTTTTTTTTATTTATTTTAGTATTAAAAATGTATGTGTGTATGTATGTATGCAGTTGTATGTAGCCATGTTTAAAAGACAGTTTCTATTTAGAAATTTGATTCAATTGTACCTTTAAGGATTTTCAATGTGCAGCATGAGTGCAAAAATTGATTTGTAATAAACAACAACATCAAAACTGATTTAGAAAAAAAGAAGACAAAAAACCTGTGTATGTGCGAACAAACATACATACATACATACTACATGTAGTACATTTGTAAATTGTGCTTTTGAATTGTTTTTGTTTTGTTTCTGATAACAATCATAGATGTGCATTTTATTCTTTAGCAATTTCAGTTCTCTTAGTTCTTCTTGTTTTTGGGTCAACGCCGCAGTTAACGTTAAGATGAAACTGTCGTTTTCAATTGCTGTCTGGAAATACGCTCTACTAACCTTGAGCGTGTTTGTTTCGGTAAGTAAAAAAAAACACAAACAAAAAAAACACACACGTACACGAAAACAAAAAAATTTTTGTTGCATTTACTATAACTAGAATATGAAAATAGTTTCTCAGCTCAGGTACTTGTAATAAAAGCTGTTATTTGTTAAAGTGGTACAAGTCCACTTTAAAAAAAAATTAATTAGCAGTAATTTTAATAAGATAGACATGACACCATTTTACTGAAACTATCGCTAATTATATTTTTTTTTTGGAAAAAGTTGACTTATACCACTTTCAAAAATAACAGCTTATATGTTACACTAAAGGCATATGTGTGTGTGTGTGTCTTGTTCGAGTATATTATTGCAAAACGTTTTACAGATTTATGTTTGGGCTCGTATGATTATGCACGCGCTTATGCATGCATAATCACAATAAAGGGCTGAAAGGTTTTATCTAAAAATCTCCTAAACACCATAATGATTACTCAATCTCAAGCACGCTTATTATAACTTTTGAAGAAAGATTTCTCAAAATTTTATATTTCACATACAACATATCGTCTTCCGAACCCATAAAAGCCTTAAGACTGAATTCACCTACTCGGTCTGAAGAAAATTTATTTCCAAATACTATTTTTTTTAAAGTAATTTGATAAACAAATAAGTTTGTTCTGCGAATTGCAAACCTAATTGTTTAATTTTATATTTTCTTCGTACAATTTTAAATTGTACTGACAATATTTTAAGTTATTTCAGATAAAGTCGTAGAAAACTTTGTACATTTTCTTTGGAAGGTCAAATTTTAAACAAATTTCTAAAAAAAAATTGTATGAAAAACACTCAAAAATAATTTAAAAATTCAGTGTTTTCCATAAAAATTTTTTAGACATTTGGATTGTTCGTTTCCTGCAAGCAGAACATAAATGTTGTGACTAAAATTTTGCAATGGCAATTAACGCTTTAGTTAAAAAAAAATATATTTTAGGGAATGAAAAAAAAGGTATTCAGCTGTGCTTTTTCTCAATATTTTATTGTTTAAGAAAAAATTTTCCAAATAGATAAATCATTATGCAGTAAACTCTCAATAACAATTTTTTTTCTGGACAAAATTTTGTTCGGAAAAATTTCTCGAAATGCTTAAATTGTGCTGTAAATAATTCTCTTTAAAAAAATTTTCTGTAAACAAAAATTTTGTTAAAAATAATTTTTCGAAATTTATAAACCATGCTGCAAAAAATAGCTTTAAAAAATAATTCGCAAAAAATTTTGTTCAGAAGAATTTCTCGAAAAAATAAATCGCTCGGTAAAAAACTCTCATTATAAAAGTTTTTTCTGTACAAAAATTTTCTCCGGACAATAATTTTGCTCCAAACAATTTTTTAAAATGCGTAAGTCGCGCTGTAAAAATCTCCTATTAAAAACAATTTCTTCAGACAAAAATTTTGTTCCAAAGAATTTCTCGAAATGTGTAAATCCTGCTGCAGAAAACTCATTAAAAAAATTTTTTTTGTTCCAAAAATTTTTTTAAAATGCGTAACTATTGCTGTAAAAAACTCCTATTAAAAATTTCTTCAGACAAAAATTTTATTAGAAAGAATTTCTCGCAATGTGTAAATCTTGCTGCAGAAAACTCTCATTCAAAAAAAATTCTCTACAAAAATTTTGTTCAGAAGAATTTCTCGTATGTATTAATCATGCTGTACCAAATTATTATTAACAAATTTTTTTTGGACAAAAATTTTGTTCGCAATAATTTCTGGAAATGGATACATCATGCTGCAAAAAACTCGCTTTAAAAAAATTCTATGGAGAAATATTTTGTTCGGAAGAACTTCTCGAATTGTGTAAATCTTCCATTAAAAAAAACTTTCATTAAAAAAAATTTCGGTCCAAAAATGTTGCTTGGAAGAATTTCTCTGAATTAAAAAAATTGTTCAGAACAAAATTTTTGGTAAAAAAAATTTGAGTAAATGTATCTCAAATTTCAGACAGAAAATAACTATGAGAACTAAATTCGTTTCCCATTAAAAGTTTAGTTTTAATAATAAAATTTTTTAGTTGTAACAATCAGAATTCGATAATACATTCCCAAATTTTAGTTCTTTCAATAATATTTTGGCGCGAATTATCGAAATTCTTTAATTCTCACAACTTATTGGTAGTGACTTTAGTTGGCTTAAAGTTGTTTTCTAACTGAAGGAATTTGAAATTTGTAAAATTCTTTTTACAGGCATTGAGTGTCGTACTGATATCAGTTGGAGTGGTGACACTTGGTGGTGCGGGCTCTCCATTGGGTGCATATTTAGCAACTGGTTTAGGTTCCCTGGTTTTTACTTTATGTTCTGTGGGAGCTTTTGCTTCTTTGCGTGAATCCTATTTGCTCTCAATGGCAGTAAGTATTTCGAAAACTTTTGCTCAGAAACAAAATCAAGTTATTAAATATTTTTTAATTTTTTATTTATTTATCTAGTTTGTATGCGTTGGGGGACTTACGGTTTTATGCGAGACAATTTTCATGATTACGTTTGCTGCCATGAAAAGCGATTTTATTGATATGACTAGACAACGAGTGCAAGATACTTGGGAGAAGGAGCTAAACGAACCTGGTGCCATGTTTAGTATTCAAACGCAAGTAAAAATATTTTTTGCTAAATATTCCTGTTCATTTTATTGCATTTCATTTCATTTTGTTTCATTTGCTAAGTATGAATGTTGTGGCAAAGAAAGTCCTCAAGATTATATCAAGGATGATGCCGATAAGTTGCCTTCCAGCTGTTGCTTGCTAGGAGATTGCTCTGATGACAATAACATATTTTCCAAAGGTTGTGAAAATATGGCTGTAAAATTTGTTGACTGCCAAAGTGACAATCTTATCTTGACAATTGTAGGTCTAGTAGCTTTAGAGGTAATTACAACATGATTCTATGCAGCACAATATTAAAAAAAAAATTATTTTATTTGCAGGCTCTGGCCATAATATCGGCATATTATTTGGCTAAGAGTTTGGGTGCCAAAAAGTGTGAACAAATTGTAGCATCCGATTAAAATCAATTAAGAAAAATCGATTCAAACAAATGAATATCTTGAATTCTCAACAATTAAAAGTTAATTCGTTAATTAAAAACTAAAAGCAAAATTGTTAATTAAATAAATAAAATCTTTTATACTTATAAGTCTTGTTATAAAAGAGAAACATTTAATTCTTATGCTAAAAAAACATAGAATTAAAAATGATTAGAGACAAAAATTTGTTATAAAATTTAGTTTTTAAATGCTAAACAATTTTTTTAATACAAAAAAATTAAATTTAATAAATTAGTGATAAAGAAAACAAATAAAAAAGAAACAGGGTTCAAATCATAGCATTCGTATGGAAAACCTTTTAACGAAATTTATAAATTGCTTAATACAAAAAAACTAAAATTTCGATCAAATTTATTCCATATCGAATCCCACGATGTGGATCTAAAATAAGCAAATAAAAAAACCTGTTAATTTTTAATTAATTTAATAGCAATTTCACAGCTCATGACTTTTTTGTTGAAAAACTTTTTCTTGTGTTTCTAGTGCTAAGGGACCACACGCAGACGACCCAAGTGAGTCGCCTGTGCAACCTGTTATTTTTGAAAGTTTTATAAGTAAGAAAAATGGGTCAGCGATGTAGACACCAAATTACCCCTGATTCATTTTTTTTTAAAGTGGACTTGTACCATTTTCAAAAATAACAGCTCAATTATTTTATTCAAAATATTGATGGAAAAATACATATAAATTTAATCTTCTGCGAATTATCAAGGGAACAAAATGGTACTTTTTATAATTTTTAAAGGTACTTTTTGGTTTTTTAATATTAACTATTTTGGATTTCCGAGATTGGGCTTAAACACTTTTGAGCAAAGTAAAAAATCATTAAGAAGAAAAAAGGTACTTTTAATTTTTTTAAATTAATGGACATAGAAATATGAGACTGCGGTCTTCAACAAAATAAGAACAATATGGTACCCCGCTAACGAAGTAGTGAGTTCAATGCTGATTGAAAATAAAATTCCAATTCCAAGAAATAATACGAATATAAATGAAAATTTAATTTAAAAAAATTAAGTTTTTTAAATAATTACCCCCAAATTCATAAAAAATATTATGTGCTTAATAAGGGATTATTTGACAAATACTGCATAGAAGTCTGTCAAATAAGCCCTTAATAAGCACATCATATTATTTATTAATTTGGAGGTTAAAATTTAAAAAAAAAAATACAAAAATTGTTGATTATGCGGGTTTTATACTATAATACTGAGTAAAACGACTTGTCAAATATTGTAAGAAAATGAAAAAGCAGAATAGAGTGAAAACGGATAGAAGCTTAAGCGGGTTTCACATTATAATACAGAGTATTAATATTTTCATTAGATCGAGTGAGACCGAAATCAGATGCAAATCAAATAGACTGTCAACAAATCTAAAGGAAAATATTTTCTATTTTCATACCATCACACTTCAAATAAATTCACAGCTGGTTTCTAGTTTTTTTCTTTGGTTGCTTGTACAAAAGCAACCCTGATAAAATGAGCAGTGTGATAGCTTACAAAAAATTCTAAAAATGACAAAAACCATAATACTGTCAAAAATACTTAAGTATTTCACTACACTCACCACACTTGCTGAACATTTTGTTTTCACACTATTGGATTTTATACTTATACACAAATTTTTGACATGTATTAATACTAAATACAATAGTCTGAAGCCCGCTTTAACAGTCGTATGCCTCTCAGCATTTTTAGAAAATATTCTGGGCTGCATATTTACATACGAACAAAGAAATACCAAAAACAGCTGACAAAAACCAATGAAAATCTTAAAGCTTGTATTAAAGTGTACAAACTCCGTACGATTTTTCGACAGTCGTATCAAATAACAATTGATTTTGCTGTTTCAAAATCTAATGAAAATCTTAAATCTTGTATTATAGTGTAAAGCCCGCATTACAAGTCTAACTAACACACATATAAATAGAATTGAGAGTCATGAGTGTGTACAGATAACATGTGTAACTCTGTTAAGCTGCTGTTCAACTCATTTTAGCTTTACAGGGTGGTGTTACTGAAACATCATCGTTTTAAATTGCTCTGCGTTGCTTGTGTCTGCCATGTGTCAATTTTTTTTACATTAAATTATTTCTGTGTGTTAGTGTACACAAGGCATATGCATGTATGTGTGTAAACAGCTTTAAAAAATACTGGCGCAGAGAAATACAAACTTGTTGCTCATTCAACATCTAAACATCGACGAAGTTAATTGTGAAAATATAAATAAAAAAAAATTCATTGTTATTTTGAAATTTAAAATACTGTATAAACAATTGGTAATACATGAATACATACTTCTATACACTCCACATACATATTTATTTTTAAAATATTTTTTTTAAGAAATGATGAGTGCACTTTTGGCTTTTTTGTTATAATTAAATGATAAAAATTGGAATTCTTAATTTAAATTTTTTTTTTATATTTTAATTTTTAAAATTTAGTGTAATAAACCAAAAAGAAAATAAAATCAACAAAATGGGTTGTACGTCTGGTGTAATGAAGTGCGTGTTAAATATTCTCAACTCCATAATGGCTGTAAGTATTAAAGAAGAAGCTTAGATATGTGTATATGTATACCATTACGTCATTATGTATGTATGTTGTTTTTTTTTTTTTTTAACATTAAAAATTAAATAAAAAATATTTACTTTGAAATATCGTACAACAGCAATAAATTTATTAATTACTTTGCATATGATCTCATCATGCCACCTTTTTGTGAATCTTTTAATACAAATTTAAAACACAAAAAATTATTTATTCTGAATGTATGAAATTTTGCACGCTCACATGCCTACAATCACCTTAAAAAAACGTTTATAATTGAACAAAAACAAATTCTCAACATTTTACATATACATGTGTATGTGTGTCTGTGTGTCTAACCTTCTTCACTTCAAGCTTACAGAAGACTTTAAAACATTAATAATGGCAGCAGCTAGAGTTAGCCGTTACATACAAACAGTTAATAAGCCAGTAATTTTAATATTAAGAAACTTTTGAAAGTTTCGAAAAACAAAATTGCCAGGTATCTATTTTATTCAATTATTCATCATAAAATTGTTAAATCGCATGACTAATTCCAGCTTTTCTATTTACAAAAAAATACGTGTAAACAATAATAAAAAATTGTGAAATTGATTTAATCAAGTACGACTTGGTAGTCGTTTCATTAAAATGGGGACTTTTTTGATTATGAAGCATATCGTCATATGTTTTCAAAACAGCCCTAAGTTACATAAGAAAATTTTATAGCAGCAGCTAAAAAAGTCTCATGAAAGTTAAAAAAAAATTTTTTTTAGAGTTTAAGCTACAGTTCAAGAACGTTTTTTTCAATTTAGAAATGAAAAATATTGCAGGAACTTGTAATTTGAAGGGGTGCATTATAATACAGTAGAACCTTAAAAAGTTAACCGAAATATTTCAAGGGCTATTAACTTTAATTTTTTTTACAAATCTAGACAACATTCCATTTAAAATGATATATGTCTTATGCCGTAATATTATATGGTTCGCCCAGAAGTTACTTTGGATACCCCATTCATAGGTCCAGAGCCATTCTGCGGGGTGACCAACAACTTCACAAGCGCCCTTCTACGCAAGGAGGAGAAATGAAGTCTACAAGACTGCTGGAAGGCCAAAGTGGGCATGCGGCAGTCAAAGAGACTCATCAACCCCAAGCGCATTAGGGCAGATGTTGCTTTGAACCTCAGCAGAAATGACATTAAACTCTACATTGAGCTACTTATGGGCCATTGTAGACTTAACTATCACTTGAGTAAAATTTGGTGTGGTACAAGACGACTCTTGTCGTTTCTGTCGCGAACACATTTTCTGCGAGTTCCCAGCGGTGACAAGATGCAGAATAAGCTGCTTAAGTAGTGGGGCATTGGTCCTAGAAGATCTAGGGAAAATTAGTCCTACAGCAATTACGAGATTCGTAAGGAGTCTCGGATTGTAGTTAGGAACTGGACTGCACAATAGATCTTAAAGGTCGCGGTGCGATTATAGCCCATTGTGATAATAATAATAAAAAAAATAACTCATGTAAAAGTTAAGCACTTAAATAAGTTTACAGTGTTTCAGAATCAACGTACTGCTCTAAAAAGCTTAGCTTCAGAGCGTATGCAATAAACTGCCTCAAGAAGTTCTGATAAAAGCATAGGAATAAGGAATAACTTTTTTAAGATTCTACGGCACAACAAACAGTCGAATGTTAATTTTTTATCACTTGAAAATGATGTTAAAGCAGTAAATGCACGATATAAAGTTTTATTTTTGTAAACGAAATTTATTAATAAATTTTTTTAATTTTTTTTAATGAAATGGTCGTGTTATCAACACAGCACCCAAAACATTTATTTATTTTTTTTCTAATTTTAATTATGTTTTCTGCACTTAAAAACAAACTAAAGCGCATACATTGCTTTTTGGAATTTTTATCAGTTCAAGAAAAATTTTTTTTCGGATTTTAGAAATGTGAAACATAAGCGAAAGCATTTTTATCAGTTCTAAAATAGCAACAGGAGTCTCGATAATTTGAAGTTCAAAAAATAATGAGAAGGAATTCAGATAATTCCATGCTAAAGAGCATGGCATATAAGCTGAGGCCACTGTGCTTTGTAGATGGGTGAGTACCACGCTAACTTATTAATATGTGGATAGCAGGTTCGATTCCTACCTAGACCCTGTTAGCAAAAGTTCAAAGTCACCCTTGCTCGTTTAAAAATTTAATCTTAGAATCGAGTGCTAACATCAAATAAATAATTGGGGGATTCACAGTAGTGCCATATCTGTCATAAAGTCTTCAAGTCATCATTTTTTGTTATTCAAATAAAAAAGTTCTAAAATAATAAGACTTTTTTTACAGTGTTTAATATTTTGTCATATAAAAGTACTCACTAGACTCAAATTTGAAATAGCACACCAAGTTATGAGGGGTTGCTGACAGCAGTCATATTTTTTCGTGTTGTTTTTTTAAAACTTATGACTTTATGACTACAGTGTGAATCCCCTAATAAACTGATGGGAGTAATTGAATCCCCTAATTGAGAAATGAAAATTAAGGAGTTTCATATTATCAAGAGTCCATTGTATTTGAAAATCTTAAATTAATTGATTCAGTGTGAATGTTCGATGAAAAAATTTATATGCGCTTATTTCTTTGTATCTCATAATCAGTTTATTTTGTACAAAAATTAAAAACATTTCTTTATACTCGTATATATAGAATGTAAAGCTTGTTTTTATAAACAACACAAAACTTATTTGCTTGTTGTTTTTGTTATATTAAAAACAGAAATTAAATACGAACATTTTATTTTTATTTTCAATATAAATAAATAAAGGCGAATCCATACAAGGTGATTGCACTCCGAAAATTATAACAAAGGCGAATTCATTTGAAATTGTTTAAATTTTTAAGCACTTTTTTTAATAAAATTTTTATTTGTGATGCGAAAAAATTTATTTTTTCAATTGAAATAATTTTTTTCGATTTAAATTGTAAATTGAAATAAATATTGAAATTTTAATGCTGTGGAGCGAATTCGCTAATGCGTTCACCTTGTAGAAATTCGCCTTAAAACTAAGACCAGGACCACAGAGAGGAAAGAAGAATGGAAAGGGGTACAAACTTGCTCGTACTCGGCAATTTTTTTTTCTCTCTTCGTATCTTTAATAAGGATGTAAAAAAGGAAGCCAGGTAGCTTGAAGAATGAATGAATGATTGAATAAGAATACTAAAATTGTCGGAAAAAAAAATTTGTGTGTGGACAAAACGACAACTTAAAAAAAAATTGGGAAAGAATTACCCAACTATACTTGCCGTGTGTGGTCCGAGTCTAACGAAATTTTTGTTTAAAAAAAAGTCCAGTTAAACAAAATTATTAATGTTGATAAAACATTTCCAAGAAATTTGTTGAAAAACAAAACATTTTTATTATCAACAAGCAAACAAAAATATCGTTGCATGTTATTAAAAAAATCGTATTCCATTATTTAACTGATTATGAAGCACCGTATCAATTTACATGTTGCTTGCGAAATTAAAAAAAAAAAGAATTGTTATTAGATTTGTTGTTTCTGCCGTAAATTTTTTTAAAAAATTCATAAAAAATTAATTTTATATAAATAAATTTGTGTCATTCATCAACTCATTTTTAATTTAATTTTATTTGATTTTATTTAATTTTATTTGACTTTATTTTACTTTATTTTTTTTATTTGATTTTATTTGACTTTATTTGATTTTATTTAATTTTATTTGATTTTATTTGATTTTATTTGATTTTATTTTACTTTATTTGATTTTGTTTGACTTTATTTTTTTTATTTGATTTTATTTGATTTGTTTTATTTTAGATTGGAGGCATTGCCTTAATTGCTTTGGCCACGGTGACTTTAAAAACAGCACCACCTAATTATGTGATTTACATGTATGTTATTGGTGGCATAAATTTATGTGCTGCCTTATTGGGTTGTTGCGGTATTTGTCACGAACATGTATGCATGACGGCCACGGTAAATAAAAAATTGAATTAATTAAAATTATTATTATTCTCACTTTACACATGGTTTGCTTACAGTATGCCTTGATCTGTTTAGCAACTTTAATTGCTCAAATATGTAGCAAAGTTTACTCGTTTGACTATGAGGCTCCAATTAGGAAGTTTGCCCGTGAAGACGTTGAAAAGACTTGGGCCATGGAAATAAAAAATCCGGGTGCCATGGATAATACACAACAAACGGTAAGCAGAGGGATGAATGATTGTGTTCACACAGAAATAAAAAAAAAAACAAATTAAATTCAATCTTACCGAATCTTGTATACCCTTGTTAAATATTGAAAAAAAAATTTTTTTACCAGTGCTTTTGAAACAACACAAATTTTCTTGCAGGAATATAGCTCTTATATACCTCAATAATGTCATAGTTCAAGAAATATGATTTTAAAGAAGAGAAATTTAAAGCTTGGAATTTTGCTTTCTTTCTTTAAGGAAAATCTTTTAATATTGTGTTCTCCAAAGAAAAGTGCTAAAAATATTTTTTTTTAATTTTTAAGAATATATTATAAAAAAAATAGGAAAAATCACGTTTTTTGAGTTATGACACTTTTGTAGCAAACTAAATTTTCAAGTATGTGCTTGGAAATTTAATTTTACATCAAATTTAGTTGTTAATTTTTTGTTAGTCAAATATTTGAATCATCTGACAACAACCTAATGCACTGTTATTTTTGAAAGCGGTATAAGTCCACTTATAAAAAAATTAATTAGCGATAATTTTAGTAAAATGATAACTAAATGTTACTAAGTCTAATGTTAACTAATTTTTTTTTAAAGTGGACTTGTACCATTTTCAAAAATAACAGCTCAAATATTAATAAAAATTCTATATTTCAGTATGGATGTTGTGGCAAAATTGGACCCAGCGATTATACAAGCATATTACGTCCAATTCCAAAGAGCTGTTATTTGAATAAGGTTATTGACAATAACAATCTCTACACCACGCCTTGCATTAAGGCCGCTCAAGATAAATATGTAGAGATATTTGGTTATGCTTCATCTGGTGAATGGTTTGTTTTGGCTATTTCTGTAAGTATGAAATTATTTTCCATTTGTTTTTGTTGTTGTTCATTTAAAATGTGTGTGTTTGAATTGTGTTTTCTTTTTTCAATATGCTTACAGGCCGTAATGTTCTTATTCGCTGTTTATTTGGTTATACGTTTCCGCAACAAGCAACGTCATTACAATTATTAATTCTTTTTTTTTTTATTACAAAATATTATTTTAAAAATATTTATGTACAAACATTCGTATGGAATAACAAACTTTTAACTTTTCTAAAACATATTTAAATACCACAAACGAAAACGACTAAATTTTCGAATATTTTTTGCATTTTATAATTTAATATTGTCTAATTACCTATTTTTTTAAATAAAATCTTTTTTGAAATACACACACATTTGTAAAGAATTTTATTTATTAACGGATTATTATCATGAAGCCATGCCTACTGCAACACAGAGCATCTTTTGTATAGACCATGTGTTCACTGTTCCAGATTTAATTAAGTTCAGTGACAGCTCTCCTCATTACAGAACAGCCCAACAATTGTTTATTTTATACAATTTTCTAAAAATATTACCCCATCACATTTGCTGTAGCAGCTCTAGTTTTCGAGATTTTTTTCAAACTACCTGCACTTAAGGCGACCGAACATATTGTCATTTGAAAGCCGGGTATATATTTTATTTAATAGTAAATTAAAAAATTGGCTAAAGACGTTTCTTAAATCATGCCAACAATTTTTGTGTTAATTAAGGCGAATATGACATGATATTGCAGAATATCGCAAATTGATCTACAATCGAAAACTTAGTTTCAGACCTGCAAATTGGTTAATTTTGTAAGTCATGGGTGTTACCCTTAACCTTATCAAAAGACTTCAGACCAAAACTTTGCGTATAAAAAGAGATCAAATAAGACAAAAACTTTGATTTTCATTCATTATTTAAGACAAAAATTATAAGTAAACCTCTATTAAAGCCGAAATGTTTAATGAATTTATCAGAAAACTTTTCAATTTTCTTTTTTTTAATGAAAATTTTACAAAACACAAAATAACAAATTTAATAAAAAAAAATTTTTTTTCGTCGACCACAGTATGAAATAAAATGTATAAAGAGAGTCATAATTATAAATTTAAATTAAAAACATTTTTCGCGACTGTTCTAAAATTAATGTTAATGCCAGCAAAAATTTTCCATCCAAAATAAAGCAAAAACAAAATTTAAAAAATTCTAAAATGGACCCCAAACTAACTATTCATTTCCGAATAACATATTCGAATTCAGAATACAGAACAGCACTAATTATTTAATTAGTAACAAAAATTTTCTATAAGAAATTTGGTTAATAAGTCCTTATTAAACAAAAATATTTTGTATGAATTTGGCTATAGAGCTTTTAGACAAAAAGCACACTTTGGTGCTTTGGAAAATTTACCAGTGTTAACCAGTGTTGTCTAGTAGAAAATTTTTGTTTCATATAAACTTGAAAAAAAAAATTATAAATTTTGGCATGCTAATGATTCATTAATTTAATAGATTAATTAAATGCAATTATATCACTCCCCCACTGGCTATTTATGTATGTTTGTATGCATGTGAACAGCTTATTTAGGAAAGTTGTGTCACTTAAAAATTTTATAAAAAATAAATAAAGCAAAAATTCGTTTATTAACACTAAAGCACTCGAAAAAAAAAAATAATTAATTGAGTGACAGTATTGCTAATAATAGAATGATTAATCAAATAATTTAAATAACAATAAAAAGATTATTGATTTAAAGCGCATTTTAATGTGGCTTAAATTAAATAAAAAAACAACAACTTGTTCAAAATGCAGTTGGAAGGGAAAAAGCATTAAAATGCTTACATCATTTGAACACTCAATATCAAATTTCATTCATGATCGTAAAAATTTATTCCAGCAAAATCACGCTTTTCCTTTTTTTTTTTGTAATTCTACATTCTCAGCTGTAAATAAACACAAAATTCTCAATTCTTAAAAATACTGGTTTTTTTTATTTTGAAAATTTAACATCATAAAGCTTATACACACACACATACAAAAGGCGAGCACTTAACCAGATTAACACAAAAATATTTTGCTTATTAAAAGCAACTAATAAACGCAGCTTAATGATGGCGTTTTAAAATATCAAACAAGCAAGTTCGCTATTAAAATGCTCACGAAAATTATTCAAGAAAAATGAATGAGAATTTGTAATGTCAACTGTTTACAAAGTGTTCGGCTAAATGAAATTAAAACAAAAAAAAAAAACAACCGTATAAAACACAAATGGAAAAAATTAAAAACAAAAACCAAAAACAAATTATAAATTGATTGAGCTCTTGAAATTGTATTTACTAGATTCAGAGGTAAGTAACATCTGGTTTTTTAATTTTTTTTTACGCTGAAGTTGTATTTTTTCTTTATTTTATTTCGTCTCTGAACGTAAAAGGCGACAATGAGTGCAGTTGATTGTTTGAATTGTTAGTTGGTGTCGTCTAAACTTTGCTGTTTGTGGTCTTTAGATATAAACAAGTCACATTTGTGGAAATTAAATATGAACTCAATATCTTTTGTTAGAGAAACAACAAAAAAAAAACCAAACAACAATGAGTATTCAGCCAGATACTTACAAGCCCGTAAATATGTATGTAGGAATGTATGTATGTATGTTGTATATAAAAATAAACAAACGAATGCATACATACATACATACGTAGTTCATATTTTAGTTGCTTTGCTGTTTGTGATATGTTGTTGTTTGCTTTATCCATGTTGTCATATGGGTCTTTACCTAGAATATCCCCAGTTTTACGCTGCCAAATGAAATGTAAATGTATGATAGTGTAAAAACAATGTGTTAAAAAAATAGTGATAGAAATTTGACTGTCTCATCATTTTTAAAAAATTTTCTAAGCGTTTATGCTTCAATAGCTCTATAGCAAAGTGAGCACAAAAGTGGTTGATACCCTAGTCATTTTGACAACGAATGGTGTCATTTTTTCAAAGAATATTACCAAGGCGAATTCATATAAAGTGAAATCATAAAGCATCTCTGTTATAATTATATCCTGAAAGAGCTACGGAAGTTGGAGGAAAATATTGATATAAAAATAAATTTATACAATGCGACCTCAAGCTTAATAAAATAGTTATTTTAATTAAAATTTAATAAATGAACCAAATTTGCCAGTAGTCGCCATACTGTGATCTTATTTTTTCAGCTGCCAACTCCAGAGACATGGTGCTGTTTCGGCAGGCTTGGAATTACTCAATAAAATGTTCAGCAAAACACAATTTACGACGACAATCAATGACAGCTACAGGTAATGATACAAAAATTTTGTGCTTAAGAATTGCATTATTAAAAAGTACAAAAATAATAATTTTTCGCAAATTTTTAGTTATCAAGGACAACATGTCAGCATTTTTCATTCCATAGAAATCATTATAATATGGAAATTGTTTCAAAATTGGCCTTAACCTTAAAACTAAACACTTCTGCAGAGGACAAGGCATATTATGGATAAATTACTGATTTTAGTAGGATGAACTCATTTGAAATAGAGAATCGAATATATTACGAGTATTCAACCAAAAATGATTTTTTTTAAATTATTTCTACTGGCATATTGAAAAAAAAAGTTTTAATAAACAAAAAAAAAACAACATATCATTATTTAATATTAATCAAGCTTAAGATCTCAAAAAATTGTTTTATTTAAAATTTCCAATATTTCGACTTTCTTTTGAAAGTCTTCTATTATAAAAATAAATTTCCTTGAAGAAGACTTTCAAAAGAAAGTCGAAATATTGGAAAATTTATATAAAAACAATTTGGTTGAGATCTTAAGCTTAATTAATATTAAATAATAATAAATTTATAAGATCGAATAATTTACTAAAATTATTTTAAAAAAAAACATATCTTTTGACTTTTGACACCATTTAATTAAATTAACGTTGTAACTAAAAACAAAATTTTTGACTTATGACACTATTAAGTAAATGAGCGATATGTAACAGGGCTGTATTTTTGTATATCCAAAAAAAAAATTTTAACAAAAGCAAGTGACAAGATACCATGAAAATCTTAAGACAGGGTTAAGGCCAACCCCCCCTACCCTCCCCCTTAACATTTTTCAACAGTCGTTTCATATACCAAGTAATTTTACTCTATCAAAAACCTTTATAAAAAGAAGTACTTTAAGCTCTAAAATCAAAGCTTCCGCTAGTAAATAAATTTAAGTGTGGAAAGCCTCAAATACAATGTTTTAGTTGCTTTTGTGTGATGTTGATGATGAGAAAAGCATTAGACTAGAAAACTACGTACAAAACGTAATGAAATTTTTTTATTTTATTATTTTTTTTCGCAGTTAATGCAAATATTAAATGTTATTATTTTTTTCATTGTATTTAGTTTGCTCGTGACCGTGGACCTTGACAGTTGTGTAGTATTTTTCACTCTGATATTGTTTAGCGCGTATTTAAAAAATAATCAAAATAATAGTTCGTCTATTACTTTACAACTGAGTACAAAAAGCTGTTTTATTTTGAAAAATACCATACATTTAATACGTTTATATGCATACTGATGTTTATAAACATTTTATTTCGTGTGCCGGCAAAATATCAATTAAACTTTTTCATTTACTAAATGTTTAACCAAACATTTTTAATAAATTAATTGAACAAAGAAAAAAATTTAAATAAGTCTCGTCGTATGTTTAAAAAAAATGAGTTGTGCCACTAAAACAATTAAATGCACTTTATTTATATTCAACACACTATGGGCAGTAAGTACATTTTTGATTTGTAATCATCTAATTGCTGTTGTTTACTTTGTTAAAAAAGATCAAGGATATTGCATAGTGACTTATAAATAATTAATTAGAAATAGAAACAAAACAAAATTAAAAAAGAGAAAAATATAATTACTTGCGACATACATACATACAAACGCATGGTTGTTCATATCAAAACATAAAATTTGAAATTTAAAAAGTTGCTGCTGCTCAAGAATGATAGAAATTCAAGATTACGCCATGCGCATGATTTCCCGTTAGATGACGTAGATTGTCCACTGTTTAAAGAAAAAAATAATACTCAATTCTCTCTCTCTCTCTCTCTCTCTGTCTTGAGAGTCGTCATTTGTGCTATATGGGCAGAAAATTTTAATTTTATGTGCGGGATGGCGTATTTCTATCATTCTTGGCTGCTACCTCTTGACTTTACTAATTCCATGTATTTAAATATCAAGTCAATAGTAAAAAAATGTTTTGCTCTTCTAGGGATTCTTTGGGTTGATTTAACAAATCTTTTATGTATTTACAGTAAAAGCGTTAACAAAAAAAAAAACGTTGTAAATGTATGTACATTAAGAAATTGCTTTGATTTAAGCACGCACCCAAGTGAAGCGTATTTCTTTAGACGTTCACATATTTGAATTGGCAACTTTTTTTTTTTAAACAACAGAAATCCGCGAAGCTTCTTGGCTTGTCTGCAGAAAACACCCAAGGTCTAGGCAGGAATCAAACCTACGACCCCTAGATTGATAGGTTAGTACGCTACCTACCAGTCTACGGGAGCAACCCTGGTGTAAATGGTGCACTTTTTAAATTTAGTGTAATTTTTTTTTTTTGGCCAAGTGGCAAGTGTAAAATGTGACAGCTGTCACATATGTTTATTCCGCTTAAATAAAAATGCAGCGTTTTAAGCAAGAGCCCCTCATAAGCTCTGAAGAATTTTCAGTAGGAAAAGTGCACTTAAGGTGTCAATCATTCAAAGAGTGGTCCAAATATCTTAAGGAACTAATTCGATTATGGACAGACAGTAAGACTTCTGTGCATCAACGTGCCGTTTAGTTTCTACTATAAACTAGAGTATCCAAATAATTTTATAACAGAAATTTAAGAGGCTTCCAAAGTTGCAGTCCTTTAAAACCACTTCGTGAGACTGAAGCGATTGTTAGAAAACAGATATAATTATGGGGGATAGACACATCAAATTTCAACATCAAACTATGCATTTGTGTGCGTATCCAAAAAAAATTAATTTTCGTCAAATTTACACACAACCAATGTGACTTCCATTTTTTTTTTAAACGCCCACAAATGCATGATTGATGTTGAAATTTGATGTGTCTATGCCCCGTTTTAAAGTTCCAGGAGACACGATTTTTCTTTATAGCGTTTTAATGTTAAATTGTGCAAACTTCAGAAACACCCTATAAATTTTAAAAATAATTATTCGTGTGCTGACTGCTCTTCTCTACTTCAAATGTACATACACACATGTACGTTCTATTTGTTGTTGGTTTTGCTGCGCCTGTGCTTGAGCTACATAAGTTGTTGACTGATGATATCATCTTCAGTTCCTGTATGTCTTAGATGCTACTAAATACTATTTGTGCACGATGTGCGTGCTTAGCAGTAAAACTTTTGTTGTTTTATGTATGTATGTACGTACGTACGTGCACACTCCTTTTATATGAAAATATTTGGCATAATTATTTGACAAGAGTCGGAAAGTTACTGAATACTGAATTCGATAAAATATCGTTTTTTCGGTAAAAATTTTTGGAATAAAAGTTACTGAATCGCACTACAGGTATTTTTTTGTCGCACAGTGTAATCAAGCAAAATGTTCAATTTGATTTTTTTTTTCAAACTTAGGGCTTTTTTCATAACATATGACGATAATTTTATAAATATATTTTTACACTTGTAATCCGTTTTTGTTTTCTAGATTTTGGGTATACTTTTGTTACTGTTGGCGGGTTTCGGTTGGGAGGCCATGCCTCAAAATTATGCCATCGGTATCATAGCACTGGGTTGTGTTATACTATTGACATTTTTGTTCGGATGCTTTGGAACCATACGTGAGTCAGCGCGTAGCCTATGGATTGTAAGTTCAGGGGCCGAATTTCGGCATTCGATATCGAATGAAATTTTCATTGAACTTATTTTCCATATCGAATGCCATCATTTCCCTGTTACATGCAATAAACTTACAGTTTAAACAGTTAATTTCTTTATTATTTTATTTTTAATGCCACAAACAGTATGCGGTAGTATTATTGATACTGCTCGTTTTAACAATTTTATTCATTTGTTACAATACACGAGATGTATTTAAAAACTATGCTCTAAAGGACATTGATGATATTTGGGATCAAGAAATTATAAATCCTGGGGCCATGGATAACAAACAAATCATTGTTAGTATTAAAAAACAAAAAAATAAAACAAAAGCTTTTTGCTTTGCAAAATTAATTATTTAAAAATTATGTTTATCACTTTTGTAGTATGAATGTTGTGGGCGTAATTCTTTTTCGGATTATGCACATATCAATCGCCAAATACCAGCCAGTTGTTGCAGAGATGGAAATTGTATAAATCCCTCATATGTTTTTGTAACTGGTTGTTTGCAAAAAGTTGAAGAAGCTTTCTCCAATGAAGCTATAACAACAGAAATATCCGAATGGTGTTTGCTGGGTTTGAATGTAAGTAACAAATGAGCGGTATAAGTCCTTTTTTTACCAATTAGTGGTAATTTTAGAAAGATATAGACACCATATTATCACTGATAAATTTTTTTTAAAAATGGACTTATACCATTTTCAAAAATAACGGCTAAAATAATTAATGCTATTGATTATTCTCTATTTCTATTTACTTTTTTCGTTTTTAATTACATAATTTTATTTCAAATTCTTTGCAGTTTATTGTGCTTGTATTATCTTCCACACTGGCTATTCATTACACAAACCAAAAACGTCGTTATAATTATTAATGATATAAACTGATTATTAAAAAAAAATTCCTTAATATTGTAAATTATTTTGTTGTTATAAATAGATACTTAAATACTCTTATTTTAATAATTTATAAAAAAAGATGAATAAATTAAATTGCTACTACCTCATAAATTAATAAATTGAAATTAAACAATTAAATTATTAATTTATAGTTAATTATTTTTTAATTGTTTAATTAATAAAATTTTTTTTCTTCAATAATTCTTTTTAATAGTTTTATTAATTGATTGTTTTATGAATTAATTAATTAATTATTTAATTAGTTGATTTAATTAAATATTTAATTAATTATTTTATTAATTTAATTATTTTAATTAGTTAATTTAATTAATTAAATAATCAATTTAATTAATTATTAAATTTATTTAATTAATTAAGTATTTAATTAATTTAATAAATTCTTTAATTAATTAATTTAATTATTTATTTACTTAGCTAATTTAATTAATTATTTTAGTAATTAATTTAATTAAATATTTTATTATTTTAATTAATTAATTTATTAATTAAATTAATTTAATTAATTATTCAATTAATTTAATTAATTATTCAATTAATTTAATTAATTATTAAATTAATTATTCAATTAATTTAATTAATTAGAAAGAAAATTAATTTTATGTTTGTTTGTTTGAAATATCCCATAAAATAATGCAGACTCTTGTCACATTAAATTACAGCATCAAGAAACGATGTGAGAAGTTCCGGCAAGTTACAAAAACGTGACTTAGTTTTTTTAACCAACTGCTAAGATCTGTTTTCTATTGTTATTTTTTATTAACAAGCCCTTTCCAAGAATTATGTGCTGTTTTTATAACACCTAATCGCTTGTGTCTAAAAAACTTGTTTGAAAAAGCCGTCATATTTTGTATACTTTTTTAAAATTTCCCAGACGAGTTGTTAGCTAGTGTTATAAAACCAGTCTAACTCATTAATTTTTATAAATATTTTCGAAAAAATAAAAAAATTTAAAAGAAAAACACAAAATATACAACATGTGGCGAAAGTTTACATACGAGATCTTTTTACGCTTTACATTTTAAAATGTAAAATTAAAATTTTATTATTTATTTGATGAGATATGATGACTTATTTTGGTATGCCTGTAATATTTGGCTATACAAAATTAACAATTATCATGGGTATACTGAATTTAAGAGCAGATCTTTTTCCACTTGTTCATTGTCGCCAAGAGGCAACACAATTTTGGTTTACGTTATTTGGCACCCTACGGTATTTTGCGTAGGTATATTCGTCTCTAATAGCACAAAAATTGTGTGGATCATTTAAACTTCTTCTCTTAGTAGATTTTTTTAAAACGGCATAATATGCATCATCATCTTAAGTGTGGGTAGTTTGAAAACTAGAGCTGCTAGACTAAAGTAATTTTTAAAATAATCACACCAAAATACATCAAATGTGATGGTAATAATTATGGAAAATTGTATGAACTGACATTTGTTGGTCAGTGTAATAAATTACAAATAAATTTTGTAAAAGTTTACATACGATCAGTTGTGAGCAAAAATTCCATCACAATTTTTTTTGGTTACTGTGTGTGTAAAAATATGGAAAGAGAAACAAAAAATATTTTATTTTATACAAACAAAATGTTTGTTGTTTCTGTATTGTTGTATGTATGCAGGTATTCCTAGCCCAATCGAGTAGACCTTTCACGGTTTTATTACTCTACTTATACACATACATACACATGTTAGTTGTGGAGAGCCCCGTAGTTAACTATCACGTTTTCAAACTTAACTTTGATGCTTGTTGGGTGCTTTCATATTTTATGTTTTGGTTATTATTATTTTTTTTTATTATTGTCTGAGCTCATCACAACCCTACTCACTCCATAATATTCTTCTTCTTCTTTTTATCTATTACGTACGGCACATAAACAAACAAACATTATAGTCAGTTTCTGTACGAACACGAAGCGAGCAAGTCTAAAATTCGAATTTAAATTTTGTTCTAACGGTTTTAGTTTAATAAAAAAAAAATTAATAGCAACTGTTGTGCAAAATATAAAATACAAAAATTTATTAAAAAGAATATTTAATTATTTAAAAAATTAAAAATAAAACCGAAATGGGCTGTGCAACCACCACTATCAAAGTTGCTTCTATTATTTTTAATATTTTACTGACAGTGAGTTTTGTATTATTTAAAAAAATAAAACGCATGTATTTATTTATACACACACACATATATATATATACGAGTATATATCTATATCTATTAAGCTTTTTATCCACAAAATTAATTTCAATCTTTGATTAGCTTATTAGTCATACATACTTATGCATATATGCATGTTTGTAGCATGTACATACCTACAGATAGACATATTGAAATTAATTTCTTGTTACTATTTTTAAATAATAATTAAAATAAAAACAAAATTTTTATTTATGGTGACATTGCGCATGATGTCATTTGAAAAACTATTTTAAATAAAAGAAATTGAGCTTTTTTATTTATGTAGGTATGAGTGTATGTTTGTATGTATTTTTTTAAATTTTTCTCTTTTAAATAATTAAAAAAAAGTGTATTATTAGGTCAATAGGTGAACGGTATGCCCATAATCGTAGTCACAGTAAAGTCGGTAGCGTAGCCATCATTTAAAATCCCTTAAATTCTTATAAGCAAAAGTAAGTTCGCAATAAAAAAACTAATTTTTTGTGATTATGATTATGGTTTTTATGTTTTTATATCTATTACTTCTCCAATATTTATAAGGATTTGCTGATACAAGAGAATACAAAACTGCTAATACAAAATTTTATTAAAAACACAAGCCAAAAAAAAAAAAAAAATTTTAATTCGGCTGTGCCGAGTCTGAAATGCCCTTCACTGTATTTTCATATTTTTTTTTGCAAATTTTTCTTAAATATTTAACAAAAAAATAAAAAAAAATAATATAAAAAAGATTTTTAATGAAATGGCAAATATTGATTAAAATAAAAATTTTTTTTAATATTTTTTGTTAATCTCAAAAAAATAATTCATTTAAGTTAAAGAAATGCAAATTAACGACATTCATAAAGAAAATACATTCTTTAATCCTTGAGTCAAAATCATAGTTACAAAAAAGTAAGCTTTTATTAAGAGCTGATTTTTCTTCATAAGTTTAGTGTGTGTTTTTGCAAGCAATTTTTATATATAAAAAAAATAAATTTTAATTATTTTGGTATGCCAAATCATGGAAAATCGTTTACTTAGCACAATAAGTACTAAGAGGGAAAACATATATATACAGCTGTTTCATCAGACGCTACTCTGAATCTTCAGTAGATTACTCCCAAGCCTTATTAAATTCTTGTCCCAACATATCATGTTAAGAATTTTGCATACCAACGTAATTGGAATTAAGCATGAATAAAGATTACATTTTGTTAAACTTTATAATTCCAAATAAAAAAATAAACTTTAAAAATGAAAAATAAATTGAATTTAATTTAATTTTAAATGCTTGGAAAAATTTTTTAAGACAAATAAAACATTGAAATAAATATTTAATTTCAGATAAAGAATTTCAAATAAAGGGCAAAATTCAAAAACTTCTCCTCAGCGTTAATCTTTCAAAAAGATATGTGTTTAGTAGTTCTATTACACACAAGGCATTTGAAAGACACACAATGGTTGCTTGGTTTCGTATTTCTGCGTACAGACAGTACGCACATGTGTGTTTGCTTCGTAGGAGTGGGTACACACACATTGCGCACATGTACTTTTAAAAATTTCCATAAAAAAGCAAGACAGAAATTAATGTAAATCAAAAATTTCGGTTGTATTTTTGATTTTACTCGGCCATTTGTGGACTGATTGCACAAGCGTTATAACTTTTATAATATTTCTAATAAAACTATTTTTTTTTCTTTTTTATATTCCACTTGATTATTATTAAATTTGCTTACAATTGAACTTGTTTATTAATTCATTTATGCATGTATGTGCACTCAAATATAATTACAGATAATCTCGATTGGGGGCATAGTGTGCATTGCAATTAATCCGGATTATTTTCAAGAAGAATTCTCGATTGGCTACTGCATAACTTTATCTCTCTGTGTAGCTTTTGCATTTTTAGGTATTTTTGCTACAATACGAGAGTCTGTTTGTTTAACAGCAACTGTAAGTACACACAAATAATACAAATTTATGTATGTATGTGTTTGGTATTCAATTCTTTTAGTGTAATAATTAATTAATTTGTTTGTAGTGTGCTGTTTTCTTATTGGCATTGACCTGTATAAACGTTGCAATTGCCGTCATGGGCATTAGTAGAGGAGACCTAAATGGTGTGGAGGTGGTGAATAAAGCCTGGGAAACAGATACCTCAATAGAGGAGTTGCAGGCTCATCATGAATGCTGTGGCAAAAGTAGCTCCAACGATTATATTCTAATTAACAAGCCAATTCCCTACAGTTGCTATCTGAATAAGGATCCTTCAGATATTCACAATCTGTTTACTCAAGGTTGTACAGAAAAAATGATAAAATATTACGAAGAAGAAACTCAACGTTTTGTCATATTGCTATGGAGTTGTGTGGCATTTGAGGTAATTTTTCAAATAAAAGCGAGTAAATGGGCAATTCCATAGAAAAGTGCTCCACTTACTTCTGTCACGTTACGCTGCTATTTTTGTGTAAAAGTCTAGAGTTTAAAAAAATTTATATTTTTTTTATAACCAAAAGAGAGAAAAAAAAATCAATTAGAGAATGAGACGTTATGTGAGGGATGTGCACTTTTCTGTGTAATTGCCCCTTATCAATCAAATTTTTCTAATTTACTAACTGCCTGCTAATTATTGTATTTTCTTTTCTTTATTCAAACAAATAGTTTTTGGGTTTCCTTTTGATGGCTTTTCTAGTTATTAACTTTCGTAATACTCAGAGACGCATGAAGTTTTAATAAAAACAATTCAAAACATATATACATCTGCATGCATGTAAGTGGAACAGTAAATTTGGAACTTTTTTTCTTTTCTGGGCCAGTGTCTGCCCAGAACCGTATGTGATTACTTAGTACACACTACCCTCTATAATTCATTATTATAGTTGGCCTGCCCGTTCAACCTGTTCCAACGTATTATTATTTTAGAAAAAAAAAATTATAAAATTACCCCCACCTGTATTGATAAAAATATAACAGGATGAACTAACATTTTAAGTAAATTAAATTAAATTATTTAAGGTTAATGAATTTAGAGAACTTTTTTTTTAATTGTTAATGATATTCTCACGAAAAGTGTATTTTAAAAATAATAAAAAGAAGAAATTAAATTTTATTACTTTTAAACCGAATTTTAGTTTGTTTTTTAAGGCCTTCACTAAACTCATGATTCTCTTTTAGTGATAATAAAATGAAATATTCGAAATCATTTTATATATTTTTAAGTATAGAGAAAAAATTTAAATTAATCCAACACTGGAGTTTCGTTTCTGTCCCTTACAAAGAGGTATCTGTGCCCCCTCTTAAAAATAAATAGTCCGCCCATTTCATTGCGTTTTTACGCTGGTATCCATAATCTTGTAATCTTGTTCCTTTCTGCTAAAGCTTCGAGATATTTGAAGCAAAATCCCAAACCAATAGCTATAACTAGCTAATGCACTTAAAGCTGTTTAACTGTCTGTCTCGTATATTCTCGAAACCACAAGTACTCCTTCATAAACATTTATTAAGCTGGCCATACACATATGATTTGTGCGTATGCGATGAAATCGCAATTTTTAAAAAATAATCCAAAGTAGATTTCAAATCTAGACGATCTCCCCTTTAAAATGATATATGTCACATCTTGCAATCTTCTATGGTTCGTTCGGAAGTTACTTTGGATTATTTTGAAATTTTCATATACCCCAGTACTGTTGCTCTAAGTGGTTTTAGCAACTTCCCAACGAACCTATAAAGATTGTGGGAAGACACACATATCATTTTAAAGGGGAGACTATTTAGATTAATAATCTTCCACCCAAATACTAAAAAGTTAGTTTGGACTATTTTTAAAATTTTTTTGAATTTTCCACCTACCCCAGTGCTGTGGCTCTGAGTGATTTTAGCAATTTCCGGACGAGCCATAGAAGATTACAGAATGGAACACATATCATTTTAAAGGAGAGACTGTCTAGATTTGTAATCTATGGCCCAAATACTCAGAAGTTACTTTGGACTATTTTTAATTTTTTTTTTTTGGAAATTTCCATATACTCCAGTACTCTTGTTCTCAAGGATTTCTGTTTTGAATCATAAAATAAAAACTACGAATTTTTTAGGAAATTGTAAAATACTTCTTGAAAGTTTAGAGCCTACAGATTAAATTCCTTTTTGATTTTGGTAATTTTCATGGGCAAAATCGGGAATGGTACCTCGGCAAAGTGGGGAATGGTAAAAATCTTTCAGAGTAAGAATACTGGGATGAATCGAAATTTTAAAAAAATTTTTAAAAATAATCTAAAGCAATTTCTGAGTATATAGGTCGTAGATTACAAATCTAGGCTAGATTCCCTTTAAAATGATATGTGTCCCATTACGCAATCTTCTATGGTTCGTCCGGTATACGGTAATTTTGTACTAAGTGAAATTTTCAACGTTTTCTAAAAATTTCACAAATTTAATTGGAAGAAACTGCGTACACAGGACGAGAGCCCTATCCAGTGTGGTTGTTTTCCATTAGGTCCTATTCCTTGAGATAGAAGGGTTTGGGCCAGAATGGCCTCATCTCTCTATAAACCCCTTTAAATTCGATAGATATGTGAAAAATATGTTTGGACATTTTTTTTATCGCATGCGATATTTAAAAAAAAAACCTATTTAACTAGACATATTTATTTTCACACACATTTGTAAACAGATTTTTTTTTAAAAATTGGTAAATACTAGCGCACGAAATAAAGGACCGAGCTGGGCCAAACCGGACAAAAGCACGTAGTAAATTAATAAATATTTAATTTAATCGTGTGGGTATTATTGTTATTTAATTTAATTTATCCAACACTTATACGCTATCATATTGAAATAAAATTGAATCTTTTATTAGTAAACCCTCGCAATATTTACGTTTTTTTCTCTGCTTAGGAAACATAAAAGCGAGGAATAACTTCTGGCTTGAGTTTTATTAACGGATTATACTGCAAACGACATAACAAATTGTTCACGTGCATGTCATATAAAACGAGCTGCCAGCTGGCTTAAGTTTTTGCCATTTATGTCATCAAAGTTTTGGTAAAAAGCGAAAGTTTAAAATTTTAATTTTCGCCTGCAATATTTAAAAAAGAGCACATAATTGCGTCATATAATAAAAATGGAAAGTAAAATTTTATTACATTCTTGCACACCACTTGTTTTTTTATGGAAATTAAAAAGGATAAGAATAATGGAAAAAAATATTGGAGCCACCAAAACAACGAAAACAACCCCCTTGAAAAAAATCATTGAGAGTAAAACTAAACAAAAAGAGAAATAAATATTCGTAAGCATGTGCCTAAGCCTGTATGTGTGTACTAAAAAAGAGTTAAAATTTAAAAGGGTGTTAGTGAGTAAAACCGAATACCATTGAGTCAGTTTATTACTGACTGTGAAGAAATCAAGTTACCTGCCAAACAAAAATTAAATAATTAAAGGCAGTAACAAATTTATTAATTAATTAATTAAATAAACAGTAAATTTTATCAACATGAGTTGCCAACTATCATTTTACAAAATATTATTAACGAATTTAAACTCATTTTTATCGGTGCGTATCAACGATTAAAGACACAAACAACAAGAAATGTACTCGTATACGTCATACATAAAATTAGAAAAGTGAAATCCTTTAATTTTTTTTTATATTCATGTATGTGTGTGTGTGTGTGTGTGTTATTTTCTTCTTTCTATTAGTTAGTAGGTATTGGCTTGATAGCTTTGTCTGTTTACGAATTGAATTCATCAAAGCCAGGCACATTTGAGCATGTGGCCATTGTAGTACAAATATTTGTGGGTTCCTTTGTTATACTCACTTCGTTTATGGGATGTATTGGGGTATGTCGTCAGTCCTCAAGTTTAATCTGGAGTGTAAGTAATTTTATTAATTTTTTTTTTTTTAGTTGCTTTAATTACTCATATTGTTTGTTTTTGTTTCTGCAGTATGCCATGTGCTTGGCATTATTGTTGGTATTCCAAATATTTATTATTGTTGCTGCCCATTCTACAAACTATGTTGAGAATGCCCTTAACAACTTTAACAATTTGTGGGAAAATTACAATTTAAGTTCAGAACAAATTACGGAAATCGAAAAGAAGGTTTAGCAAAATTTTAATTTAAAAGAAAAAATTTGTTATTAAAATATTTGTTTTATATTTTCAAATAGTATAATTGTTGTGGCAAAACTGGATCTCAGGACTACATTTCTATTGGGAAAACTATACCCAAGAATTGCTACGTTAAAGAGGAGAGAAACTCAAATAATTTACTTACTGAACCTTGCTTGGAAAGCATAAAGAAATCTGCCTTTAAGAATGGTCGAATTGGTTTGGCTATTAAATATACTTTATTCTTTTTGGAAGTGAGTATAAAAGCCCGAAAGTAAATATATAGAAAACGGCATACGTTTGTGATTCCATTTGTAATTTCTACATCGTACATGGGCCCCTCTATAAAATATATATAAATATACTGAATACTTGTAAATAACGGCTTCAAATAAGCCATGTCTGCCTGTTTATCTGTCTGTGTAGTCGTTGAAATCAACTTTCCGAAGTCCCTACACAACGTACAGAAAAATTTTGCATACCAACCTATTAGCTGTTTTCGGCTTTCAATTGCTATTGAAATTCAGCTGGCTTGGTCTAGAAATGGCAGAGTTACTAGTCGAAAACTGCGTTACTTTTATTTTTGGCCATTTTTCTGAGTGGGTTTTTGGTGTACTATAATGCGGACAAAAAAACATGGATACAGTTTTGTCAAAAATGATAGTCGCAATGTATGTGTCAAAACTCAAAACGATCATTCTACAAATAACTAAGAAAACTCAAAAACACAACCGGAATTTTTGTTTTGTTTTTTATGGAAATTTTTAAGCTGCATGTTTGTTTACAAAAATACGAAACCAGGCAGTCGGTTTTATGAAAACGTGTATATGTACGAGTATGTGTTTATTTTAATAGCATTACGAATACAAACATCTTAATGAAAAGAAATTTTTTTTGATTTTTGCCATTAATTTGAAGTTCTTCATGGAAATTAAATATTTAATTAAATATGTTTGGCTTAAAAAATGTTTGCAAAATTAAATTATAATTAATAAATATTATTCAAGCTTAAGATCTCAGTGAAAAAATTGTTTTTGTTTTAATTTTCTAATATTTCGACTTTCTTTCAGGGAAATTTATATTTATTCTTTTTACTTTCAAAAGAAAGTCGAAATATTGAAAAATTAAAAAAAATTTTTTTTTCATTGAGATTTTAAGCTTGAATAATATTTAATAATAATAAGTTTATAAGATCGAATAATTTACTCAAATTAAATTAAATTATATTTATTTTTCATTGCTATTAGATATCTTTCTTAGAATTTTTTATTATTAATTTAATAATTGAGTGACTGCAGATATTTTATTGCAGGTTCTCAGAAAGGATTTTTTCTTAGAAATCGTTAATTTTAATTTCCTGAACTGAAATTAATTGTTTTATTTTAGGATTAATGAAAAAAAATTAAAGAAAATAATTTTTATTAATTTATTTATTTTTTTTCATATAATTTTTATTTGGAAGTTTATTTATCCTTTTTTTTATTTAAACGGCTAGTTTCTTAAGCTTGAGGTTGTATTATAAAAAAAATTATATGGATTGGAGCGAATCCAATAATAAATAAACAAATTTTTTAATACAAACTCAAACTTAATAAATTAGCCGTTTAAATGAAAAAAGGTTAAATAAACTTACAAATAAAAAATTATATAAAAATATAAAAAAAAATAATAAAAACAATTTTTTTCAATTTTTTTTTTTCATCAATCAATTAATCAATTTTTTTTTATATTTAAGAAGAATGTGGGAAGTGAAAAAAATAAATATTTGGCTAACACAGTGAAGGGTATATAAGATTCGACACAGCCGAATTTAACATAAACATTTCGAGGGAGAAGGTTGTCACAGTGGATACTTTGCAAGTGCTTTCAACAAATTTAAGTAGAAGTACAAAATTTTCAGTGGACTTTCATTTTATTTAAAAATTTTTTTTATTTTTGGTAAAATACAACACAAAAAGTTAAATAAAAATTTTAAAAAAACCAACAAATATCAAAGCATTAAACGTACAGTAAAATTTGACCCACTATAATACATACTTTGATTGTAACAGAGAATACTGTAAGTGACAAAGCTCCTACGAAACTTTGTATTTGAACTTAGTTGACAGTTGAAAAAAAAAATTAAATATAACGTACGATGAATTCTATGTAACCCGGCCTTAAAAATTCTTTTTTGTACTTAGTTTAAGGTTTTTTCTTAAGCTCTACTTGATCATTTTGTTCTTCTTTTTTCTTTCAGTTATGTGCCTTAGCATTCTCATCTTTAATGGGAATCAATCTACGTCATAAACACAGAAGGGAACAATTTCGAAATGAGACTCGTTAATATTTATTATAAAAAAATAAAAAAAGACGAATTGTTAAGTTTATTATTGATTTTTATACAAAAAAAAATATTTTATTTTCCTGTACATACATATCGCTTCCATAGTGTCATAACTCAACAAAATTAATTTTTTTACAGTAATAAGGTAATTTTTTTCTCACATATTTGGCCCTTAAAATTTCCGTTTATTTTTTATTAAAAATTGCAGAATTTTTTCAATTATAAAATTCCGTTTTATTGGTGTTTAAAAAAAATCTTTTTGGTCAGTAAAATATGTACGCTGATAAATTCTTTTCCATTTTCTAAACAAATATGAATACTAACACAGAAAAAAAATTAAGAACCAATTAAAAATTTTAATTAAAAAATTTTTTAAATCAATTAAATTTTTAATTGAGTCAATTAAATATTTAATTATGGTGAAAAATATATAAAATTAATTAAATATTTAATTGATTCAATTAAAAATTTAATTGATTTAACAAATTTTTTAATTAAAATTTTTAATTGGTTACTAATTTCAAAATGTTTATGAAAATTAAAAACATTTTTGTTTTGTTTCGATTGTTTGTGTTAAATAAAATAAAAAAAATATATTTTATATGAGCAGTTATTAAAATTTTTGTAAAATTAAATATGTATGTACACACATATATGACGTTGAACTCATGTATTATGCCTTATATACTCCTTATATACTAGTAAGTGTATACATAAAACTATTTAAAAAGAATATGTAAAATAATTAATATTCATTTTTTGATTATTAATTTATGTATGTTTGCACATTGTACATACAGACATAGACAAATATTTGTTTTAAGGCCGGCCTTAAACACGACCAAATAATATTGTTTGTACTCGTATTACAAATATTCACAAAATAAAAATATTTATTTAATTTAAAAATAAAAAGTAAAATAAAAACAATTTGTATATTAAAAATTTTTTGGCTTGTATTATAGTTCTCCAACTATTTACTCTGGTCTTAGGGTAAGTATATATTCTATAAACCACACACAGAGCCGATATTTGCCAGGAGCTTAATTATGGCATTCGATATCGCACGAAATTTCGATTTAAATTGCATTGAAACTTCCATCTATAGGCTACCAAAAATGTGTAATGGAAACTAACACATACTCCTTTCTTTCACTAAAACTTTTACATCTTTTTAATGTTGATATTCTTTTGATTCATGTGCAAGAGTGAGATACAAAATCACACATACACAAAGTTTCTATTCCATTTTCCACAATGCGGTTAAGAACTTGATAGAAGCTTTCTTCTATACTGCCCGTCAAAAGCCAGATAAATTGAGTGTCACTGTTCCTCTAGGGTATCGAATGCCCTTAAGGCATGGAGACACATATTATTTTAAAAGGGAGGCTATCTAGATTTGTAATCTACTGCCCAAATACTCAGAAATTACTTTGGAGTATTTTTAAAATTTTTTTTAAATTTTCTCATACCCTAGTAGTTTTGTTCTAAAGGGATTTTGGCAATTTGCGTTGTGCATCATAAAATAAAAACTACGAAATGTTAAAACACTTTCCGAAAGTTTAGAGCCTACAGATTAAATTCCTTTTTGATTTTGGTAATTTTCATGGGCAAAATAGGGAATGGTACCTCGGCAAAGTGGGGAATGCTAAAAATCCTTCAGGGCTACAAAGGAATTTCTAAAATTTTTTTTAATTACTCCAAAGTAATTTCTGAGTAATTGGCCAATAGATTACAAATTTAAGCAGCCTCCCCACATTCCTTTAGGTCCCATTTATTGTAATAAAGAGATTTATCCACAATAGCCTTTATCCTTCTGAGACCACATATACGGTAATTTTGTACTAAGTGAAATTTTCAACTGCATACACAGGACGAGAGCCCTATACAGTTTGGTTGTTTTCCATTAGGTCATATTCCTTGAGGGTTTGGCCAGAATGGCTTCATCTTTCTATAATTTTAATTCAGTACACATGTGAAGAATATGTATGGAAAATTTTTTTCATCACATGCGATATTTTTAAAAAAAGTATTTAACTAGACGTATTTATCTTCACACACATACTACCTTTAACTAATTGTAGAATTTTAACTTGCAGTTTTAAGAATTGGAAATGATAGATCGAAAAATCATATAATCTTTGAATTTTTAACGCATCAACGCTTTATAAAAGCTTAAGAATAATATTTAAGCCGTTGTGCTGGAAAGTGGTATAAGTCCATTTAAAAAAAGAGTTAGCAGTAATTTTTGTAAGATATAGACACCATCTTACTAAAATTACTAATGAATATTTTTTTTTAAAGTGGACTTATACCACTTTTAAAAATGACAAATTATTTAGTCACATATTTTTTTTTTTTTTTTTGTTATAAATAAATAAAATTTCTCTGTATGTTTTTTTTAATTGTTAGGCATAAAATTCGTTTTAAAAAACAAAATTTTCTATGGGAAAAAATTCCCAGCCGCCCGTCGCTACGGTGTAAAATTTGACTTGTGTTTCTGGCAACATGAAAGTACGCACAATCAAATCAATATTTTTGGAAAATTTTTACCAAAAATGATGCCTCTAAAAATTACAAAAAAAAACAAGAATACAACTGAAACTGAAATATAAACAGAGAGTTCAAAATGTTTGTATCTGTAAATATGCATGCATACATACATACAACCAATAAACATTTTGTTGTTGCGATTTTCAATATTTTCTCTTTTATTTTTCCATTTTGTTAATGATTGTGAAATATTTCATTTGGAATTTTGCTCGTTCAAAGTTTGGTCGTATTTTCCGCAAAAATTTTCAATATTTTCAAGCATCTTACATAGAAGTTTACAAAATGTGGGTGGAATGTTAAAAAAAAACAAATAAGAAGAGAAAAAGCAGACATACACACGTATTAAAAAAACTTAATCATAAATAATTAAAAAAAAAAAAACATTTAAAACAGCTTGTTTACGAGTAAAGCTAAAAATTAACGCAATTGAAATTGAAACAAAAGTAATAAAATAAAAAAAAATGACATCATGGCGTTCCTTTTTGCAATGGACAATAATTGTGTTTAATACAACTTGTGTGGTGAGTCTAACATAATGCAAAATATTAAAAATATTTAAACAAAATAAAAAAATTATTTATAAACAACACACAAAGTGAAATATGTTTGTAAGCTCCTGGAGAAGCAATCTCTCAATTCACTTGTAAACTTTTTTTATTTATGGTTCGACGTAGACAGCCTTTGAAAGTCGGGCGCCTCTGGTTTTGAAACTGTTTTGCCTAACAAATGATCTAAATGAAATTTCTTTGCAGATTTTTGGAATTTTGGGAGTTGTCGGAAGTGTATTTGAGCTGCAAAAATACAGTTATGGTACACCCGATTTTACCGAAAAAATTGTACAAATTGTTATTGGAACTATTTTGTTTATATCGGCTTTTATAGGTTGTTGGGGAGCTGTACATGGCTCTTTAAAAGTACTAGTTCTTGTAAGTGTTTTATTTCTTAATTTTCATATTTTGGATACATAATTAGGGCAAAAACAGTTACTAAAATTTGTGTTTTAATACTTAGTTTATTGGAATATTATGCTCACTGATAGCAGCCCACATTTGGAAACTATGGCGCTATGATGAAGTTAGAGTTCGCACAACAACTGAAGTGATGGTCACATATATGTGGGTGGAGGAGCTAGTTGAACGTGGTAAAATGAATCCATTGCAAGAAACAGTAAGTGAAAATTTGTCTAATCAAATATTTGTTTAATACAAAATACCTTAGTGACTTCGGAATAGGGGATAGAAGAGATTTCTTTTTTGATTTAAAAAAATTAAATTCGTCAATGGCGAGTCTAATGTAGTAGCCAGGGATTTTTGAGGGGGTACATAGATATAAGTTCACGTTTTATTTTCAAAGATACCTATTTTTATCTGGACCCTTCATAGGTCCAGAGCCCTTCTACGCAAAGAGGAGAAATGAAGTCTACAATATTGCTGGAGGCCGAAGAGACTCATCAATCCCGAACGCATTAGGGCAGATGTTGTTTTGAACCTCAGCAGAAATGACATTAAGCTCTACGTTGAGCTACTATACACTTAATTACCACATGACTAAAATAGATGTGGTACAGAACGATTCCTGTCGTTTCTGTGGAGAAGGACAGGAAACATCGGAACACAGTCTCTGCAAGTGCCCAGCGGTGGCAAGATGCAGAATAAGCTGCTTAAGTAGTGGGGCATTGGTCCTAGAAGATCTAGGGGAGATTAGTCCTATAACAATTGCGAGATTAGTAAGGATCATAACCCATAATGATAATAATAATATATCTGATTTAAAAAAATGTGGAATTAAATTTTTTCTTCTTTTTAAACGAAAATTTTTATGTTTTTTTTTAAGTTCACCAATAATATCCCACATAAAACAAAGCAAAAAAAAAAATTTTTAATCTAAAAATGTACCAAAGAATAGTTATGAGATGCTGAGTATTTCACTTCAGAATAAAATATTCGAATTCGGAATACACAACTCAACTTATTATGTTTTTAAACAATAAAAAAATAATTTACTTCGAGTTTCTCCTAAAAACGCTGGACCCCACATTTTTATTCAAAATATAATTTATAAAAAAAAATTCTTCCAATGAATTGCCAAATTACAAAAAAGTGAAATTAACGACATCCACCAACTGTGGATGTGGTTTGTTACAAAATGCATGTCATTGCTTGCATATTCTATAAGCACTTTTTAAGTAAAGCTTTTAAAATAAATATATTTTGGAATGTATTTATTTGTATGTACTATAAATAATAATAGTGTTATCTTGCAGAAAAACAATTTTAAACAAATTTCGGACATTTTTCAGATGTTAAGAGAAGAACTAAAGCAATACTTCAAATTCAATATTTTATTATTTTAAAATAAATATTATTAATTTATTTAAGTTTTAATTCACGAGCTTTACGTATTTATTTTTTTGCGATATATTTCGCTATTCGTTAGATAGCATCTTCAGAACATTTTTTTTTATATTTATACAAACAAAATTTTTTATAAATATAAAATAATTAAAATTTTTCTTTTGCTTTGTCTATTTTTTATAAATTGAAAAACACCATTTTCATTATTTTTATTATTTCGGAGTTAATATTATGAAAATAAAACGAATTTTGTTTCTTAAATAACCCAGCGAAATCGGCTTATCAAAGGCTTATTTCCAAGCCGATTTTAATTTTAAGAATTTTTTTTTTTAATTGTATAAGTGAAATATTTCTAAAAAAATTTTCAGTCTTCAGCTCTAAATTTTTTAAATGTAACTTTAGCCATTAAAGAAATCATATTATGATTTTAGCCGTCGCCGCATATAGTTTGGCTTAGCCGCTTTTTATTTCTCTGGTACCTATTGTTACTTTTTGTTTCTTTAATTAAATTTGATTTTTTGTGGATGTCGTAAATGTAGGATATTAATTACCCACATGTGTATCAATTTAATAATTTGTAAATTTTATAATTTCAATATAAAAAGTTTAATGTTGAAAATTATTTATTTTAAACTCACCTTTAAAACTTGTTGATAAATCGTCAAATGTGTTAATAATTTTGTTTCGCATTTTTTTTTTTAAATCGCCAGTTTTATTTAATATTTACATTTCTGGCAGCACTGATTCACACTAAATATTTACTCCTTTTTTTCTTTATTACTTTTTACATAATTACAAAAACAATTGCAAATATTTGGCTCTGCTTTTACTACTACGATTAGACATTCTTTTGATTTTCTTTTATTTTAAAGCTAAAGCAACAACAGCACATTTACATGCTTTTATATTTACACACACACACACGCAACCACATAAGCGCTCACACATTTCTTCTCTTTAGAGAGAAAGAAAAATAAACATAAAACGAAGGCTTATTTATTGAAGCAACAACAAAATATAACATTTTGCAAATTTCTTTTCATCTTTTTATTTTGGGTATGTATACCATTGAATTATTTTTTTGGAAATATTTAAATTTTTACACTTTTTCATGATATTTTCATTTATATTTTTAGTTAATTATGTAAATAAACTGATATTTTATTACATTTAGCACTTTTTAAATGATTTATTACACTTTTAAATGCACTTAAAGACGGAATAAATTTCAAACAACCGACTTCAATGATCACTTTAAGAGAACTAAATTTTTTTGGCAATTTTAAGAGAGTTGCCAATAAAGACAAAAATGTTGTTGCGATAAGATTTGATTGTAATAAGCGCTGTGACTTAAGCGAGATTATTTAAATTGTTATTTTGTGTTGTAACAAAAACCAAAAGAAAAATTGGGTTGTTTAACAGAGTTAGTTGCATTGCAGAATTCATGGTTTATTATTAACCTATTATACTGAATTTAAATAGCAACCTAGGCACAGGAATTGCCAATAGAGTGGTGTATATAAATTTCATGTAGGTCTTCTGTTAACTTCAGAAATTTTGTTTCAACAACCACACGGACAGACAAACGGACGGACATCGCTTAATTGTTTCTATTATCTATAATTATTCCAAATATATTCTGTACTAACATTATAAATAGGAAAACTTTTTTTTTGTGTTTTTGTTTGGAATGGATAAACTCTAATGCTCTTATCCAAAAACAAACAAAAAGTGGATGTTGACTTTAAAATAATATATATGAAAAATTTTTCTTAAATTTTACTTTTTAAGTTTACGTCAACTTTTTTTTTATAAGAGGGCATAAATGTTTTCGAATTATGACACTATTGAAGTAAATGAGCGCTGTTTGTATAACTGAATGTAATTTTTGTAATTTTTGCAGTATGACTGTTGTGGGAAACATGGCTACATTGACTACGCCAACAACTATATGAAAATTCCCGACAGTTGTTATTATTTTGAAAATAATAAAAAATCATATTATCCTCACGATGAGGGTTGCATAGCAGCAGTTTCAAGGGCCTATTTGAATATCTATCGTTTAGAAAAATGGTCTCACATTTCATTAATTGGATTTGAGGTACAGTAGATTAAAGCTAAAAAAGAGAATATTAATAAATTTAAATTTCTGTATTTCAGATCTTGGGCATTACCCTATCAATTGTGCTGATATGCAATTTGACGGCTGAAACATTACGTTTTAATTATTAATTTCATTTCATTTCATTTAATTTAATTTAAAAAACTAATATCTAATTTTAAGAAAATTAATAAAATATTCTAAAATAAAAATATATTTTTTTTAGTAAGTTTATCTGAACTTTTTCTTCTTTTTATTTAAGCTGAAGATCAAATTATAATTACTTATTTTTATATCGATATTAGTTAACTAAGTTTTTATTTTCTCTGTTTGACGTTTTTAAAATTTTTTATTGACTGAAATTCTCATTTAGTCTATTGGTGTAACGAAATAAGTATTCAAATATTTAGCCAAGAACATAACAAGACTTGGTAGTAATCCACTGATGATTCAGAGTAGCGTCTGATGAAATAGCTCTCTTAGTACTTATTGGACTAAGTGAACAAATTCTTAAAATTTTATTTGAGAATATTACGGAAAATAAATTAAAATTAAATACAAATAAAAATTAATAGGATGTTTAGCGAAATAAAAACACATTTTCTTATATCCAATAAATACAAGTTCTGATTATGAGTGTCGTTGTCGTGATGAAAATAGTTATATGTGGCAATGCCAGCCATATAATTTACATTAGCTTTTTGTAAATTCGACTACGACAGCGACACTCGTAATTAGGCCTATTATCACTATTTCTGCTCATTCTTGTCCGTCTACACAACACAATGACTAAAGCGAAACTGAGCTTAACGTCACCTAACTAAGATGGCGAGCAATTAAAATGTTGGCGGGACTTTTTACCACCTTGTACCTTTATTGACTCAGAGCATTGTAAATACTAGTTGTCTCTCCCCATGTACTTAATTTTTTATTCGCTTACTGGTAAAAGTAATCACTTTACGGTTACATATAGGAATTGCATTCGCCTCTAAAATTATATTTACAGTTAAATGAGTAGTTTATTGACTGCTACGAGTACAGCACTAATATTACAAAAATGAAAAAAAAACCGCAGCTCAAATTGAGAAATATTGAAAATAATTTTTATGAATCAACTAGTTTCTAGATTCTTTCAGTTACAGTTGAGTTTTAGTTACGAGTACATAAGAAAATGGCCTTAACCGCTTATAGAATTAAATTGATTTTAATTGTTTTAAACAGCGTTAATATCGTAAGTGACCAAAAATCACATAAAATGATTTATAAAACGAAAGCGAAAACTAGTAATTTTATTTTAAATTTATTCAAGTTTGATGCCATTTTAAATACAATTATTACGTGGATTAGTTTAGATAATTACCACCAAAATAACGTTTCTGTGACTATGAATTACATTACGATGATAATGTCAGCTGTTTGCTGCTCTGGAACTGTAATGGAGTCATCATGTATTTTACAAATAGTGAGTAACCACATTAATTATACTTTTCACAAAAAGTGAAAAACGGAGTCTTGCGACTCTAATTGAAGGCCGTTAGGCCGTTACATAAACCAAGTTTGTCATTACGTGTGTAATTTCTACTCTGTACATGGACACCCTATAAAAAGTTTAAGTTTTTTTTTTCTTTATTTATTTTTTTATAAAAAAAGAAAAGAAAGTTCTACACGAATTGAGAAGGGTGATATTTAAAAAAAAATTTTTCTATTAGAAAATCTACTTTGAAAAAAGCAGAATTTCAATTAGCATTGGACCATATTCATAGTCATACTAAAGTCGGTATCTTTTTAATACATCTAATTCTTATGAACAAAAGGCAGCTCTTGATAAAAACCTACTTTGACTATGATTATGACCCATTATGTTTTTAAAAATAAACATCATAAAAAAATATTACGTATTTGCTGTCATACCCAAATATAAACAAATACAAATTTTTTTCCCTGTCCGCTTCACGTGAAATGTCTCACAAGTCATGTCACTTCTTGAATTTAGGAAATTGTAGCCAATTTAAAAAAGCAAAATATTAAAAAAAAAATTAAAAAAGTATTTGTAGACAAAAATAAATTTGTTTTCTTTTATTTCCAGTCCGCCAATATGTTTCTAAGTAAAGTCGTTGTCACAATAATTTTATGGATTTACCGAATATCACCTGTCATGACTTTTTATAACTTTTTTAACATGGTAAGTCTTTCATGACAAAAAAAAAGCACATTCGAACAACAATAAATGAAGCTTTTATATTTAAAAGTGGTATAAGTCCATTTTTTTATTAATTCAACATTAATTCTAGTTCGACAGTGTTCTTATCTTACTAAAATCAACGCAAACTTATTGTTTTTTTTTTTAAGTGAACTTATACCTTTTTAAAATATAACAATTCAAATGAATAAGTTAGAAATTATTTTTTTTTTTTCTAATTTTTTTATTTTTTAATTATAGTTGTTGCACAGTGTAATAATATGTGTTGCTTGTTATTTCACACAAATGACCCAAATGATAAAGTTAAATCGTTTAATAGCAACGTATACGGGAGTGGCGGCCATTCCTTTAAATCCCCCGCCACAAGTTCGATCGGATGTTATATAAACTCGAAGACACTTAATTGGACAAAAAGTTCTGTCTAGTATCAATGTGATTTTGTTGAGTAAATTCTTGAACAACCGCACGATTGCGATTTTCTCTGTGCGCTGGAAATTGTCTTTTCAATATTAGAATACTTAAAATAATTGAATGAAAAAATGTAATAAACTGAAAAAAAGGAATAAAATTTTAATGACTACAAGTACATAGTGCTCCTTTACTCCAAGAGTGCCATAATTAAAAAGACATCATTTTAAAATAATTAAAAGTTACTGAATAAAGTAAAATAATGAGAAAATAATAAAAAAAATTTTTTTTTTTTTAGTTATGACACTTTGGAAGTAAGTAAGCCATATATGTGATACATACTTCAGTTATGAAAAGAGTCCAATTGAGTACTGCCAGCCGATGTATAGCCTTATCATAGAATTTTTCCACAGTGTCCAAACAACCAACATTATTAATTTGCTGACTATTAAAAGCAAATTTCCTGGCTCTTTCATCATCAGTATGGGAGGAATAGCAAGTATCGGGTATTGATAAATTTTTATAGGAGTAATCGTAAGCATTAAATAAGCCACAGCAGTTGAACTATCAAAAAATGAGCTGTTATTTTTGCAAGTGGTATAACTTCACTTAAAAAAAATTAGTTAGTGCTAATTTTAGTAAAATATATCCCGCCATCTTACTAAAACTAACGCTAACTAATTTTTTTTAAGTGGACTTTTACCACTTTCTTAAATATGAGCTCTAATAATTAGGGGTGTTTACAGATTTTAAATAAATAAATTTGTTTTTATTAAAAAAAAAAAACACTTACTTTTGTTTGGAATACATCCATAGGTTTTGGGTTTAACTCTACTAAACGCCATGCTGATTCCAGGTTTTTTAAATTGATGAAATAAAATTCTTGCGATTGAAATGAGTGTATTTGCAAATATTGTATGATAAGCAAAGACAATATAAACAGGGAATACTAAGAAATTAAAAAAAAAAATAATTAAATCAAATCTTTATAGGTTCCCAACGAACCTATAAAGATTGTGGGATGGTACACATATCATTTTAAAGGGGAGATCGTCTAAATTTGTAATCTACTGTCAAAATACTCAGAAGTTACTGTGGACTATTTTTAAAAAATTTTTTAAATTTCCATATACCATATGTAGATGACACATGTACAAGTATGTATGTATGTAAAAATAAATTGATTTATAGTTATAAAGTCCACTACTCACAATTACAATTATGCCAAAAACTTCACAGAATATTCCATAGCAGCCAATAACTGTTGTTAAACACAGTAGTGAGCAGAGCAGTATGGCTAAAATGTAAATTGTATGAGCCTCAGTGCCCGGTTGTGCACCTTCAACACCTTTAGCATTCACAAAAATAGCACCAACTCCAAAAAACTTTAATAAGCCGAAATTTCATTAGGATCATAAATGTTACAACCTGTATGTAGTAGCTAGTAGTAGGTATCGCTTAAACTCACTAGGCAAATTATATTCAGTATAAATAGAAACCATTTAAAGGTTGCAAATAATGCTTCCATTTTCTTTAATTTGAAATTATATTAAAATATGAATACCTCTGTGGTATTTTAATGAACAAAACTTGTTTTGCAATGGAAATAAAAGAATTTTGTTTATTAAGAAGCTTTAACATGCCTACATTGTATATACTGCCTTATCATCTTTTAATTTAGTTGATAAAGACTATGCACCTACATACATACTGTGTACCAAAAACGACTATAAACTCATGGAAATTTAAATTAAATAAAAAGCTATGCAGCGAATTTTGACTTGTGACCCCCACTGTATCAAATAAGTATGCAAAAAGCAGGCATATCAAGCTATCAATTAGGGTAGTGCCTCTGGTTTTGTGTACACTAAACACAAGGCAAAATATCACCAGAATAAAAAAGCAAATTAGGTTGAGCTGTGTCAATGTAATAATTAAAAAAAAAAAAATTTTTATTTGGTTTTTTTTTGTAACTCCCTTTTCTATTTACATGCTTACGAGTATATTCTGATCCCTTCATCAGGAAATAAGCTTCCTAAAGACTAAGAGAAAACTTTAGTAAGTTAATTTGTTGAAAGTTTCTTCGCTCAGCTTGATATTTAAATTCAGCCTAATTGCTACGTAAATGATTATATGAGCCACAAGGTACCCTATGAGCTTTGAAGTATAAATACCCAAGAATGATAGATATACAAGATTACGCCATCTTGAACATAAAATTAAAATTTTCTGCGCATGTAGCACAACTGACGTCACGCGATGTATTCCTGTGGGCTAATAATTTACAGCTAAATAGGAGAGTGAGAGAGAGAGAACTGTATTATTTTTTTCTTTAAATAGTGGACAATGTACTTCATCTAACGGAAAATCATGCGCATATAGTAATCTTATTTTATTTTTATTTATTTATTAATTCTCTTAAGTTACAATTACACTTAAAATTTGTAATTGTAACTGTAATAGTAATTGTAAGAGGGTAAAAAAAGGGGCGAGAAATGGCATCTTAGGCCTTCAGCTCAAATATAGTAATCTTGTATTTCTATCATTCTTGTGTTTTTGTTAATTTTTACACATTTGAGAAAGAAATCTGGTATGCAGTTTTGTGAAAAATGACTTCTGAAACAGCTGTGTGAAATTTCAATAAAGTCGATCCATAAATCGCAGAGTTTTGGCCAAAAAACAATCCACTCTTTAAGTTAAATGTTAATTAGTTATTTTCATGTTTATAACTTTGGTTGTTGTTTTCCATTTTGTAGTGGCAGCGCTTTAAGTAGCATGTCTGCTTTGCTATGCTGTTTGCCTTTGGTTGTAAATATATTCACTATGTGGTTGTAGTTGTGCTTTGTAGGTATGTGTATATTAAGGGTTGAAAGGCATATGAGTATTAAAGAAGGAATTTGTCTTCGGGTTAACGAAAAATTACACACAACGTTGGCTTCAACACATACGCACAATGGCCTATAGCCCACGTAAAAACATGTCTAAATTGTTGTTGTAGAAGTAAAGCTAAATCTTTACACACCGAATTCGCTATCATTTTTTAAAAATTCATAAGTTCATGATTAATATTTTAAAATTGGAATATTAATTTTTGATTCAATACAAGTTCAAGAAAAATTTAATAAATTCTTTATTCGTCACTGCTCACTCATATTTTATTTATTTATTTCATAGATTACAATATATGGTGAAGTGTGTATAAGATTCGGCACAGCCTAATATTCTACTCACATTTCATTTTACTAAAAATAAACATGGTTGCTCTAAAAAGTACTTCTTTACGATTCACACATTTTTTGTAATCTTTACCCCCGTTTGTTTATGTCTGCTTATTTGGAAGAAAATTATTAAAATTTAATATCTTTTACACTTTTTTTTTAAGGAAATTTAAATACATTTTCACACTCACTTAAAACAGCAAATATATTTATAAATTAACATGGTGATAACATCAAACAACTTACGCAGTCAGCTTATGGCTTTGGTGAATTTTTCAGGAACTCACAAAGAACAAGCCGACCGGTATAGGCAACTATTGGAGGTAGTACTAACCAATACCGGTAATGATCTTATCGATACTTTGAAACTATTCGTTGAGGCTATTGTCAATGAACACGTGAGCTTAGTTATATCGCGGCAAATTCTCAATGATGTTGGTATACAATTGAGCAAATTGCCAGATGAAGTATCCAAACAGGTGTCACATTTTACTCTAGAAAAAGTGCAACCAAGAGTTATATCGTTTGAAGAACAAGTAGCAGGAATACGTCAGCATTTGGCAGAAATATACGAACGTAATCAGCAGTGGCGTGAAGCAGCCAATGTATTAGTTGGTATACCTTTGGAGACTGGCCAAAAGCAATACACTGTAGATTATAAATTGGAAACATATTTAAAGATAGCAAGACTCTATTTGGAAGAAAACGATTCTGTACAGGCAGAATTTTATATAAATCGGGCTTCTTTGCTGCAGGCAGAAACGCAAATTGAAGAACTTCAGGTAAAGTAGATTGATCGCACTAAAAGTTATGGGAAAAAACTATAAAAATCATAGAATTTTTAAAGTTACAAAAGTTGGAACTTTTTTTTAAAGTAGGAGGAATTACTCGCGGTGAATATTTGTATTTAAATTTACTATAAAACTTTGTAAATCAAGCGTAAATATGTCAATTAGTTTTAGTTATAAATTGATATTCAGCCTAATTATGAATAAAAATTCCCCGGGAGTTTGTTCTCTTTTCCCTTTCCTCCTATTATAAACAAAATTTTTCTTTTTTTTATCTAATTTAGAGAAATTTCTCCGAAAAACCAAAATTTTCCCAGCGAAAAAATCCTTGAGAATATACATAATTGTCATGATTAACTAATGCATTTTGTGCCACCAACTTATTGACTGCACATAATTACATTTTTCTGAATAAATTTTGTATTTTCAGGTCCTTTATAAAGTTTGCTATGCTCGAGTTTTGGATTACCGTCGCAAATTTATTGAAGCGGCCCAACGTTACAACGAACTATCCTATCGTACCATAGTTGATGAGGGAGAACGCATGACTGCACTAAAGAAGGCTTTAATTTGTACCGTCTTAGCTTCAGCTGGTCAACAACGTTCGCGCATGCTAGCCACGCTCTTTAAAGATGAACGCTGCCAGCAATTACCTGCTTATTCGATTTTAGAGAAAATGTATTTGGATCGCATTATACGGCGATCTGAATTGCAAGAATTTGAAGCATTATTGCAATCACATCAAAAGGCGGCAACAGTTGATGGTTCTTCTATACTGGACCGTGCCGTGTTCGAGCATAATCTGTTATCAGCAAGTAAGTTGTATAACAATATTACGTTTGTTGAGTTGGGGGCTCTACTAGAGATACCAGCCTCTAAGGCTGAAAATATTGCCTCGCAAATGATTACGGAAGGACGTATGAATGGACATATTGACCAGATAAGTGGTATTGTGCATTTTGAAAAGCGCGAAATCTTGCCACAGTGGGATCGCCAAATACAATCACTGTGCTATCAAGTCAATTCGATAATAGAAAAAATTGCTGCCTCTGAACCCGATTGGATGGCTCACACATTGGATGAAATAAATTCTTAAAACTACAGATTATTAGTTTTTGCTTTTATTTTTTTTATCTTTAAACAAGCCATCGCCTAATATTATTACTTACTAGAACTCAAACTCGATGTTTTACTTGAAATATGAAAAAAAAAATATGGAATAAACTGAAATCGTTTTTAATGGCATTAACTATATATGACTTGTTTTTAACCTTGCTTTAGCAGTAATTGATTTTAAAGAGTAGACTTCCTTCCAAGCGTTAATTAAAACAATTCGAACGAACATTAATGGAACAGAACTTGTGCAACGACCAATGATTTTTATTGCGTGTCTGTAAGATAACTGCATAGAATTGATGTGGTACAGAAATCAATAACCTTGTAAGTTCACAAATAAATTTTATTCCTGAAAATATATTATATGTATGTGTATGTATGTATATATATTTCTTATATTTTAAGATTACAGCTTAGATAGACTAATGGAAAGTATTTTATACTCATTTTTTTTATATTATATAATAATGTCATTAGAAAATTTTTAACCAAAAAAAAGAACTTAAATTTAACTAGAGAAATTCAATAGCTAAATTTAAACAAAATATGTGCGTAAAATGTATTTATCCAACACCAACGATATTAGGGAACACCGTTTTGTTTCTTTTGATTTTTTTTAAAGCATCAGTTCAGTTTTTCTTTCACTATAAAATTCATTACATTTAATTCTAAATAAAAAGGGGAGGAGAAAAATAACAAATTCAAATAAAAATTAAGAATAAAAGAATGTCTTAAACATACAATTCTATTAATAAATGAATATTAATAACAATTAAATGGTTCTAAAAAAAGTCACTAACGTAGGTGGGTGGTATGTGGTGCTTGAGTTATGCGTACTTGTCTTATTTGTGAAATCTTAAATTTTTTTCTTTTCTAGAAAAAGTGTAAATTTCACTTAACAAAAGTATGTATAATTAATGTGGTGTAGGAAGCGTTAGGGGTTAATTTAAAATTAATTAATAATTATGATAATGATGATAGGAAAATAATGGAAGGGTGTGGTTAGCTGTCGATGATGATGAAATATATCATCCCTGATTGTTTGTTGTGCCAGCCTCTTCATTCAATTGTAACTGTGCCAATGTGCGCACTACTACCCCACGATTCACAGGCGTCAAGTTTTGACATAGACCTACAACTGCGTCTAAAGTAACTTCTGGACAATCCTATTTATTAAACAACAGAAAAATATGTTTATTATTTGTAAGCTAAATTAACTACTTTCTGAGTGAAAACTTACTTCTAACATTTTGGTTACATGGGATATTATTGCATCCTTGCGCACAGCATTAATGTTACGTAAAACTATAGAATCAGTTTCTGTTTGTTGCAAATACCAATTAACCATTTCTTCATTCTCATCCCAGATGTAAGACTAAAATAAGAATTAAATTTTTTTTTTTTAAATTTCATTCGATTTTCAGTAACTTTTTCAGGTAAATATGGTCCAGAGCTTCTTGCGTACATTTGTATTGAAAACAAAACTAAATATTCGTGCCTGTTCTGTATTCCACACGGATTTAAAAAAATGTGAAAGTACATTTTTTCTGCTTATTAAATGAAAATTTTTATGTTTTTTTTTTTAATTCCAACAATAATTTCCTAAGCAAAATAAAGCAAAAATAAAATTTTAAAAATCCTTGTATGAACCACAGATTAATTATGAGATACTAAATTTTTAAATTCCGAATAAAATATTTGGATTCGGCACTGATTATTAAATTGTTTTTGTTTTCTCTACAAATGTAAGAAAGTAGGCCTTAAATATAATGTGCCATAATCATAGTAGCAAAAAAGTAGGCTTTTTATTAAGAGCTGACTTTTATGCATAAAAATTATATGAATTTAAAGTCGTTTTTAAAAAGATACCGACTTTAGTGGAACTATGATTATGACTCAATACATATAAAATGTATTCCTATATGTACCTCTGTGGTTCCCTTGTCTTCCACCAACCAACGTCTCAACATTTCTTTGGCTTGTCCCACTGATAAATTGTCTTGGGCTTTAACAATTTTCTTTATGAAACCATCTTCCAGCAAGCGTCGACGTAAACGCCAATACAACCATTTTCTAGATTCACGCCATGGCACAATTTCACGAATACAATCCTTTTCTAGCATGCGCTCGGAGGTGTCATGTAGGTCTGCAAAGTGTACAGCTACCGAGTGATAGACATGCAACAAAACAGCAATACGTTCTTTGATTTTCTCGTCCAATTCGGCAGCCTTTACTTTATCGCCTCCGGCCAGCGCTTCATCCATTTGCTTTTTCAACTACAAGCACAAAATATACAATTTGTTAAATCTTTAGTTAAAAATAGAACTTAAAAGTATTTACATCTTTTGTAGTAGCATCTAATCGGTATATAGTCTTGATAAGATCTTTTTCTTTGTATTTGATTTCCACTATGCCTTCAGGCTCCAAAACTCCTGCTCTAACTTCCGGATCAGCATACGATTCCATGTAGCGCGGATTGATGAGCGTGTCCAAAACAGCCCAGGCTCCTCCACGCAATTCAGCATTGGGTGGTAAATAAATAAGTACAGGTTTATTATATTCGCGCAACCCATCCACAATGTAAGCACCAAATTTAACAACTTGTTCATACATATCTTTCATGCCACTAGAGAAGCCACGCCAATTGGCAAATATCATTAAGGGCAGCTCTTCACGATTGAAGTCTTTGATGGCTTGTGCTGTTTTGTAGGAAGAATCTGGATACCACACTTGACCTGCTTGTTGCAAAGTCTAAAAAAGTAATAAAATATGTTTGAGCATGAAAATGGTATATAAAAAAGTGTGACTATACTTTAGCTTCAGAGTCTAAGTTGGCAGGATCGGCAGGCATTTCAACTTCAACAGTACGTGTCTCTACGGCAATAACACCCACAGGTATACCGCCCAAACGAGCACGACCAGTAACTACTGTTTTTGCCCAAGGTGCCATTATTTCACTCCACGAATCCCGATCAAAGAAACCATTTTCCCATTCATTAGTGTTGGCTATTGAAAAATTTCCAAAATTTACTTTCAATTAAAACTCTCACCATATTCTTTTATGAATTCATTTACCTGGGTTCATTCTACCAGCTAACATCCAGCGAGGATCGTAGGGAGATTTGGTAGGCATAAAATCAATAGGTCTATCAATGCGATCACTTGGCACGACTATGGGCAAGTCGCAACCAGTATAAGCGGGTATATAAGACAGCCAATCTAATATAGTGTAAACCCCATCCAAATCCAAAGCCTCTGTTTTATGAGTCACACCGTTATTATACATTATTTGCACACCACCTAATTGATTATTGGAAGCATACACCTTACGACCCAACACTTTATTCAAAGCAGCATAACCCGTCAAAATAATGTGAGAATTTTCAATCTGTATCACTCTCTGGCCTAAACGCACCAAATATGAACCAATACCAATTGTGCGGCAGGTAACCATTGATATGGTTACAATTTCATTGTAGGCTTGTGAAGTTTCACCTGCTATGAGACCAGCATAGCGCAAGTTTTCAACACCCAGCCCATCATCTTTGCCAATAATATCAGTAATTTTGTATCTGGGCTCTCCTTCATCGTCGATAAGAATGGCACGCACTGAATTCAAATTGGCTACTTTGCCGTAGTCTTCTGTTGTCAGGTACAAGTACTTGAAACCCTTATCGGGTTCTTCTGGGTCTTCCCATGCTATTTTAAACAATGCTTTTACCTCTTCGGCAAGGCCAATGCGAGCACCACTGTTCACGGATATATAAATCTGATAAACAACAATAGTAAAATAAACATTTATTAAATAGTATCCTCTTGCCAGTTTATCGAGCAAACTTACTCTTGGTACTTTTCTTTCTCTAGCCAATTGGGAGGCCTTGTGAAACACTATATCTTCTTTTATACTAAACGAACCAATAAGATAAGTTAGATCGTTTGCTATAACAATCATTTCACGACCATCAGGATACTCAGGAGTAGCTAAAACAATACGCCAAGCCACCATGCCACACTGTAAGACAATGAGTATTAATTCCATCTCTATACAAATTCAATAGAGAAGAAGAAGAAGAAGAAAGAAAAACTTACAGTATTTTCGCCTGGCAAACGTTTCATTTCGATTAAATTATCGTCTTCTAAAACCAGTTCCACACATTCTATCAAGATCTTTTCGGGTATGCGAACATCAACAGTGGGGCGAGCAAACGAATACTCTTTCCAATGACGCTCCGTCATTTGGCGGAACATATCGGGAATGTCATAGACATATGTGGTACCACTGCTTTGGGCCTGGAAGCGTTTTTGTTGCAAGAAATCTTTGGTCATATATGGAGTTGATATAGCTAACCCATGAAGAGAACCTTGTTTTTCGCCATAAGCTTTAAATTTTATCTAAAGAGCAGGCAAAGAGAATAACGAATTAAGTCTGGTCTCACAAATTCATTCAGAAAACTGTAGTTAAGTAACTTACCACACCGGTTTCCTTATCCGTGGATTCTGTGTACATGGATATGTCAAGGAAATATCCAGAATCGTTGGCAATGCACAAACGCACTGCTTGTGTGGGTGCTTGAGGGTTTTGTCTTATCAACATTTTTAGTTCAGCCTGTAAAACACGCAATTTCCATAGTCTGGGGCCATAGCGCATAATCATTTTTGTAACAGACTCTTCAATTTTGGCTGGATCCATGATAACAGTGGGTACAAAGCTTAAGAAAATGTGATTACAATCGGTACGTTTGGCACAGGGATGCGAGAAAGCCACTTCTAATTCATCCATGGCTTCGAGCAAAACACGCTCTCCTTCATTTTGCAAATACTCAAACGATGCTTCTTTCGTTATTAAATCAGAATGGCGAATAATTGAACGTATAAAGAAGCGGTAATCGGTAACTTCTTGACCCTTGGATACCTTGGCTCTGCCCAAATATAAATGCATTTTCTGATTGGCAGTTGGCAATGCCTCGAGATCATAAGTTTTCATGCGATTCAATTCCAATTGGAAGGCGCAGGCGGGTTCCAGGTGACGATATATTCGATCCTCTTCAAAATTATCTCGGGCCCGATAGGTGAAGAATTTGGGAAACTGACGTCTAAAACAAAACAAAAAAAAAACACCAACCATTTGCTATCTACTAGCACAAATTTCGTTTACGCAAACTTACTTTTTTAAAGCTGCAAAAGTTATACGTCTTATTCTCCTTTGGAACAGTTCATCGCGATGTTGTTTACAGTAGTTGCCAAATATTTGAGCCATTTGCACATCATCCATTTCTCCTGTCTCACGTACAGCAACACTCATTATGTGAATGGGTTCTGTACATTTAGCCTCTTCGGCGGCGTTCGCTCTTGTTACAGGATCAGAAAGGGAAACATTGATTGAGGTACTCAAACGCGTGTCACCAATCGAGTCTGCTGCTTCCACAGCCTCTAAGACTTTAGCACTAACCATTGCTGGCGAAGCTAAATCTTCAAGCAAGTCCAGAATTTCATCTGAATACATATCAAAGTGTTCAAAGGAATCAAACGCTGCCATACAACCGGTACGCAGATAGGATGAGCTACTGACGTTATCACTGTAATTTTCAGTGCCTTCGGAAGCTAAACGCAAAAAAAGTCTGTTTGGATGGGCAGTCGGCAATAAGAACTGGAAGTGCACTAAAGGCAATCCTCCAGACAGTTCCAAGTGCTGTAAGCAAGTCAGCTCATAAGAGGTATAAGCTCTTCTTACATACACTTCCAAGGCAGCATTGCAAACAGCACGATTTGAGTGATAAAAGAAATCATGCAAAATATCAAAAATTGATGTTTCTGATAGAATCAAACGCTGCAAGTTTTCGGGATGGAAATCATGACCATACATATCTACAGCAGATAGGAAAATTGATTCCATTTGATTGTGCCTCAGTTCATATGCTGGCTGATGGGCAGCAATTAAAACTTGTCTAGACCTTAGGGCGACTCGAGAATGTTCTGCACGGTTAAGGGAAGTCAATTCACTTAAAGTGTTGGCCAACTCATCGGTAAGACCGGGTTCATTGGCCCACAAATGATCGATGAGTAAAGTAACTAAAAGATTCTTTTTTGCCACTTGGGAATGCGAAAATATTGTGTTGACTACTGTTTGCATATCATCCTTGTGGCGCTCCCTCACTAAACCAACACATTTGTCATAATGGCCATGTTGAAATTGGTGTTCGACTTCGTAGTATTGTCTCAGTAATTCATGTACAGCAGCCTTCATGCGACCTCTAATGCCATTTCTGTATCGCTGTACAAGTTGAACGATGGCCTGAGTGGTGAGGAAAAAATTATCACGATCAGTTCGTTTTTGTAAAGTGGCAGCATGAGAATCAATAACACTGGCAATCTGTTGCGAAGGAAACTGAGCTAAAACGCTCGTGATATTTCGTTCATAAAGAGTCATAAGCTTGCGAATTTTTTTTTCTACCGATATGGGTATGCGGCCAGAAATCGAAGCGATAACCTCTTGTAACTCAAGCAAAGGCAAAGACGGATCTCGTAGACTTTGCATGAACTTTTCAATAACATCTCTTAACCGCTGAGCGTTGTAGGGTTCAGGCAGACAATATCCAGCTAAGGTATTCTCTAAAATAGCTTTATAAGTGTTATGAACTCTGTTGAGCTTCTCTGGAACTGGAGCGTTTTCAGGCTGAGGAAATTGTCCCTTGTAAGGTTGAGCTTTAGTAATCAATGAAGGGTCATCCAATTCCAAATGACCCAACAAAGAACCTGCTTCTAAAACAGCACCTGGTCGTTTAACAAAAGTAACGGTACCTGCTTCTTGCGAGGTCAACGTCATTATCATTTTCATAACTTCAATTTCTGCATAAGCTTGACCCTTATTGACATGAGCACCATCTTCAATCAAGAGGTTAATTAATTTACCAGTTGACGGACTTTTCAATATTGATGGATCGTTTTCCTTTTCAAATACACACGTCTGATTGGCAATTACAATTCGATAACGATCAACTTCTTCTTTCATGTATGTAGTATAAGAAGCTCCATCAAATGAGAGCAGCATGCCACCATCTGACAGGCGATGTACTTCGACTTCCTTAAAGGAATTATTCATCAACAGGAAATATGTATTGGCACCGCTTTTAGCTGCTTGCACTTTATAACGAATGCTGTCATTTATCAATTCCACATCGATAACATTCGACAGTGTATTCGCAGCTTGAATTTGACCTTTTTCCAAAGAGGTTTGGAAACTACTAAATGCTTCACTAATCTGGCGATCAGCAATATGTAATGCCCCACACATAACTCCCAGCAGAATGTCAGGTTTCTCAGACTGTACTCTTTCGGCAATTAGAGCATCTAACCAGGCTGTATCAATGCTGTTGTCTAAAAATCTATCAGTTTCCAACAAAGTTATTAAATACTCTACGGTAGTACGAAAATCGCCTCTAATTGAGAGTTCTTTCAATGCAATAACAAGATTTTCTCTGGCCTGTTGGCGGTTTTCACCCCAAGAGAAACAATGCCCAAATTGTGAATCAGCGAATTCGTGAAGACCTCCAGAAGCAGCAACACTAAAATAGCCCCATACATTTTTGCTTGAACGAAAGTTAAGCTCCTGCACAGTTCCCGAACTGGGTTTAAAACCTTCATCAGGATTTTCTGAAGTAATGCGAGCAGCAATAACGTGACCGGAGGGACAAGGTTTATTTGGAGGATTCTCGAAATCAATAACGGACGTACCCCAAGGACTTTCTCCATACAATAAGCGAATATCTTTCAAACGGTATAGAGGTATTCCCATACCAATTTGTAATTGACAAGCTGGCAAATTAACATCGGCCACCATTTCTGTACAGGGATGTTCTACTTGCAGGCGTGGATTTAACTCGAGAAAGAAATATTTGCCTTCAGCATCATACAAGTATTCCACAGTACCAGCACTGACATAACCCACCATTTTGGCTAAGCGCACTGCGGCTTTTTCCATATCCTCAAACACCTCTGGCTGTGCAACAATAGCAGGCGCTTCTTCAATAATTTTTTGATGTCGACGCTGTATAGAACAATCACGACCAAATAAACTTATAGCATTACCATACATATCGGCCAGTAATTGAACCTCTAAATGACGAGCACCACGAGCCAATTTCATAACGAAAATGGGCGAGCCAGGCACTTCAGCTTGTACTTGACGAAAAAGTGCAGGGAATTCTTCAGCTGTATCGACACGCCGTATTCCTTTACCACCGCCACCTTCAGAAGCTTTGATCATTACAGGAAAGCCTAATAATATAAAACATAAAAAACCGATATTAACCGATATTAATTAATTGTATTAGTTTTAACATACCAATCTTTGTAACAGCTGCCAAACCTTCTTCTACATTACTAACACAGCCACGATTAAAGAGATCGCTAGATATTTTAATTTTCTTGCCACTGTAATGAGCTTTTAGGTCAGAGCCAGACCAGGCCAGTGTTGGAATGTCAGCAGTTTGAGCTACAATAGAAGAAGCGACTTTATCACCCAAAGCCCACATAGCTCTTTCAGGAGGTCCCAAAAATACTAGATTTTCTTTATGCAAAAGTTCCGGCAATTTAGGATTCTCGGAAGCATGGCCCCAACCAGCCCACACAGCCTTTACAAATGAAAATCTTCATAGGTAATACAAATAACTAATTTTTAATTAGTAAACAAACAAACCTGCACTTGAGTGCGTAAAGCAATATCAACAATTAGTTCTACGTTGGCATAGTTGTTGTTATTTGAGCCACCGGGAACAGGCACATAATTATCAGCCATTTTTATATATTCAGCATTTGCCTTTAAATCCTCCGGCGTCACCATGACTACAAAACGTACTGCACGTTCATTTTTAAACATCTCATATGACCAACGCCTTATCGAACGCATACACTTTACGGCCGCTATACCATTGTTTGCAATCAGAATACGATTAATCACTCGTGTGCCTCCAAATTTTTTAACAAACTCCTCGGTAGTGGCAATATGAAAATCACGATCCTGGTAACGGTCTTGACCAAGACCCGTGCCACGAGACATACTTGGCCTGTTAAATAACGGTTAATTAAACAAAATACATTTTATTTACAGACATCGAGAAAATAATTAAAATTTTAATGGTAATTTTGTTGTTGATTGATGCAATGACAATAGGCTAGGAATTTTTTTTTTAATTACAAAAACAAATAAGTAATTAACAAATACAAACATAAATAAACTAGTTTTTTTTATAAACGATCGTTTACGAAATTTTCAAAAAATAAACAACAGTGTTCAAATATGTATAAATAGGTATAGATACAGGTATAAATACCTATTAAGTTAAATTTAAATGTGGTTGTCGACAAAATTTTATTGCAAAAAAACCCAGGTCGAATAAAAACCTATAAACAAACATTGTATTAACTTTACAAGTACAATAAATTATAAAGAGAAACAATATGTCTTAACAACAGAGGTTTTCGACCTTTGGACTAGTAATTAAATTTGGTTGTAAATGGTGCAGTGTTTCAAAGTTAAAGTGTCTTCTTTATGCTGTCTATACTGGTTGTCTTCAATAGTTGCTTTTCTGCCGTTCTATATTTCCTGAGGATATTGATAGATTTTTAAAGCATATATTTCCTCTACAAAAAAAATAATTTCAGCAATGGGGTTTTCTTTTAAGGAAAATAGCGCTTAAATATGCAGTTTTCACCCAAAGTTTAATACATAGAGCTAAAGCGAAGTCTATTTCAGCTTTCTCATGTCAAAGTCTTAAAATAAAAGTTAAATGAAACTTGTTGTGTATGTAAATAAGTATGTATGTATGTACATAAACATAGTACCTTGTTTTTTTTTTATTGAATTTTAACAAATCTTATACTTATTATTATTTACATTCTTCCTACATAAATAACAATATTTGCGCTAATTGAAAAAGGTCACAATGGGCTTTTTTAATGTCATAATACATATAAATATAAATGCAAAATAACAAAAAACACGTGAATGGTACCTTTCCTTACGATAATTAGGTTTTATAACAAAACAAAAACGTTTTGAATAGCAACCGGCACGAGACTCTCGTATTGTGGTATATACCGGTATTTTGCATCGTATAATATTTTTTGAGACATGTGTGCTCGTAGCAGTTGTCAATTTCGACAACAAAAAGCTTACCTTCGGATATAGAAAAACATCATAAATAAATAGATATTTTAATATATTTTTAAGAAGTACTCACAGTACATTTCATTAATTACTAATACTTATTTAAGTATTTAGCTGGATTACTTTAATTTATTATTTGTTATTTAACACCACGCGCAGCAAATGAGAAAAAATTTCTTGTGTAATTTTTTGTTTTATTTCTTCCTTTTTTTTGATGTAGTCTCCGTTAGATTAACACTTTGTTACAAAATTTTTATTGTTTTGCTATTCACTTTCCTGATTCATTTATTTATTTAACAAAAATATGCAGCGCGCATTTTTTTATACGTTATTATAAATAAATAAATATAAAACAAGTGTATAATTTCGTCTATAAGAGTTTTTTCATTAGATTTCTTTGCTGTTTGCTTATTTATTTTTCTCAATTAGCAAGTGGTGGTGTGATACAACCAAAGCAAGCAATGCAGGCACAAAACAATATAGATTTGGTAAAACTAATCTGTGCCGGAGACACAATCTGGTGGTAGTAGTATAGTGGCACATGCTTTGGTACTTTTTTTACAAAAGAAAAAAAAATACATAAAGAAGAAAATTAAACAATACACTCTATTCTTATCAGCTTTAGGTCAGTTTAACCCATATTTTGTTGAAAATTTAATAACATTAAAAAAAAAAGATTTTGTCGATTTAAATATTTCTAAACAAACTTGAATTTAATATTATAGACTCTATTAACACTACTGGATTTTGTCTTTATTTTGATTTACTCTTTGAAAACTACTACTACAAACATACGAGTATTTGCTTTTAAGATTCGCCTTGAATTTGGATTGAGAAAAAAAATTAAAAGAAAAATATTTTAAATATGACTTTAAAATAAATTATTACTTTAGGCTGGTTGCTGTATTGGATGAGCTGAAGGAATTGCCTTGAACTTTTAAATATTGCGTTTGATCCATGACTCGATTTGAATCTAATCCAATATCTGGTGCTAAGTTGTCGTTTAATGTTAAAACAGACGTTGCTGTTTCTTGTAATTCACCGGATTCAACGAGCACAAAACGTTTACTGGCCCGCCTTTTTAACATTGTTGTTAACAGGAGTACAACAACTACTAAAACTATAAACGATAGCACTTTAACAATTAATTTAAACAGCACTTGAACAAAAAATAATAATTATTCACTTTTTCTTTAGGTACAATTTTTCCAAAGGTAATAACAACAACAACAACAACTAGTATAATCACACTAAAAGTAACCGTTTTAATTTTTTTTTAAACTTTTAGTCCAACAGTGAAACAACGTTGTAAAATCCTCAACACTGTAAACACTACTAAAGCTTAAACCTGCAATACAATTTAAAATAAGTTAATACGCTGTTGAAAAGGTTTTTTCTGTTTTAACGTATTGTCAAAAACAAACAAAACAAAAAAACTAGTTATTGTATGCGCATTGAGAGAAAATAAACCTCCTCTCACTTTCTAAATAAATAAATACAAATAATATTTATCTATATGCAAATGATTTCCTAGTTTATGAATAACAATTTAGTTAGAATATTGTTATAAAAACTTGCAAAATTCTCGTTAACTGTTTATTAAAAATTACTACATACTTACATATGAAGTTATACTGTGAGTGTATAAAAATTTTAAATATGTAGGTTTTCATTCATAAGTAGTTTTTTTTTCTTTTTTTTAATTTCTAAATTAAATAATAGTAAACAACAGTGATGGCAGACAGACCATATCTTTAGGAAATATGTGTACTTGGTACCAGTCACATTTTGAGTAATATATTCCTTATTTTCTATAACTACATATCCACATTTATGGCTATGATCGCACCGCGACCTTTAAGATCTATTGTGCAGCCCAGTTCCTAACTGTAATCCGAAACTCCTTACGAATCTCTTAATACATACATAAAGGCTTTAGTTTAATTTAATTAAATACATATGTACTAACATAAAGTACTTTGTTTTTAGCCATATTCATCAAATTGTACGTACAAAATTATGACCACATGCTCCATTCAATGTGTATGAATTTACTGTTGCCCGTGTATGTGTTATAGCCAAACAAAATTATGTGTCTCATATATATCGTACGATGTTTATTGACGTATAGCAAACGTTTTCTTTTTAGCATTTCTCAGTGAGCGAATATTGAGAGAATTTTTTAAATTTTATTTACAATAAATTACACATGTAACTAAATAATGACGTATGTTTCTTTGCTTTTGCTTTATATCACCTGTTTGCTTAGATCATGGTTTATTTTGTTTGGGGTTTTCATAGTTTAGAAATAATCTTTCTTTATAAATTTTATGCTGAAGAAGCTACCCGTACTTGAAGCGAAATATCGATATAAAAATAAAGATTTATTATCCGGCTTCAAGCTTAAAAACTAGTTGTTTCAATAAGGGAATAAAAAGGGCAATTAAGCTTATAAATTACCTTAAACGTTTCCTTCTTTCGGAAATGTCACCATTTGGGCGAAGTTCAGTTTCTGTTTTTTGAGGAAAATTGTCTGTTGTTTCGGCTGCCTCCAAACCATTAACAACATCCTCATCACCTACCTGAAATTACAAGATTATTATTGCACTTATTACTTTCATTTCATACATTTAGTAAAAAAACATAAAGTGATTGGTGTAGCACAACCTTTGGTACACTGTCGCTCATTGTAGTCAGATAGAAAAGTAGAAATTAGGGCTTCAAAATAACATAGTAGAAAATAAAACTTTCTCTATTTCTAAAGAAATTAATTTAAAAATAGAAATCCTTAAATTCAGAGAAAATACTTAAATAGAAGTCGCATTCAAGTGAGCGGCAGTGTATTTCTATTTTTATTTAAAAAAAAAACATCTAAATATATACCTCTCTATTTATGCCGAAAAAAAATTTTTGTATCAGGCCTCCCTGTAATATAATAAATTACTTAATTATTTTTTATATTTAAGGAATATCTTTTGAAGAAAAAATCCACAGCCTTTATAAAATAAACTTAAGAAAATTAGCCTTTAAGCCTTTAAGGATTGTGATGGATAGAGATAACTAGCTAAAAGTTTTAATAATTAAGATAGAGCTGCAAATTTATTTGCTAGAAGAAAAATTTGATTTAAATTATGAATATTGTGGCCTTGTAAGTCTTTTTCCACACTTCAGAGAAGCCAGAATACTATGTATAAAAATTTAACACATATAATGAGAATTGGAATATATAAATAGATCTTGCCAAAATTACAGCTAACTAGTTTTTTTGAAAAACTGAACGTATACCACTTTCAAAAAGTATAGCTCATATGTGTTAAATAAGGCGCATAACCAAAGTCACAGTAAAGTGGGTTTCTTTTTAAAAACAATGTTAAAGCCATATAATTCTTATAAACAAAAATAGGCTTTTAATAAAGGTCTACTTTTCTGAGACTATGATTATGGCCTTATAATTCCAGATTCTTCTCTACATGAACACAATAACTTTTTGTTTTTTTATTTAGATAAATAATATATACATTAAAAATAATTTAACTAATTGCTTTCTATAATCAGTGCTGTTCTGCATTTCGAATCCGAATATTTTGTTCGGACATGAAAGTTTCAGCATGTTATAATTACACTGTAGTCCATTTAAGATTTTTTTAAATTATTACTTTACTTTATTTTGGGTCAAAATATAGAACAGCACTGAATATTTTTATCATGCATTCGATTTATGAAAGACTCACTATTATACTTACCAAAAAGCTTGGCCTATCGTTGTTGGAATTGCTCATGTTATTATTATTATTTGTAACTGCAAAGTCTAAATCAAAACTTGAACAATTTCGTAAATTATCACAAATTGTCTGCGATTCCTTAATGCTATCACTTGAAAATTGTACCCGTTTTATACTCTTGCTTGATGAGCTCTTCAAACTATTTTTCTCCAAATCTAATGAGACCTCTTCTGCAAAGGAATAAAATGAGAAGAAGTAATCTGAATTACAATTGCAAATAAAACTGAAAATAAATATTAATATTAAGCGATTTGTTAATGGCAAATTATTTAAAATTAATTCGTATTGTAATTTATTGTTGACTTGACCCTGTTATTGGCGTGTTTATAAAAAAACAAACCAAAATTGTGCAACTAGCGAGCAGTTACACGCCATTAATCTATGCGATTTGACGAACAATGCGATACGAGTGCTTTGTTATGGTTTATTTTTTTATTTAATGCATTTAAGTGTTTGTATTTGCTATGTCAAATTTTAGAATAAGAGATAAGAGATGATCACCTGATGAAATTAAAACATATTAATTTACACATACATATAGTGTTATTATTGATAACAATTTTTAATTTCATCAAACAAAATAATTATTAAAATCATTTTATGTTGGTCGATTCGATTATATAAAAACCCCAAACTATAAGTTAGTTATTTACTTCATGTATTAAAATTGACTATTAACAGTACAAGTTTTACCCATTTGTTATAGGAAAATAAATGTATGTAAGTAAATAGTACTTACATATATACTTTTTTCAAATATTCCTTGTTTTTTTTTTTCATTATAATTTAATTGAGTACAATGTTCAATTTAAAATATGCTAATGATTATGGTTATTTATTCTTAAATAATAAAATATAAAATGAATAGTTTAAATTGTTTTTGTGTATCAAAGAGCGAAATGTTTTTGTACAATTTTGAACTTGAGGAATCAGTTCGACGACTTTTAAGTACATACTTCATTTGTCTAGATGTAAATTATTAATATTTAATTAATTATACAATTTTGAATTCAAAACTAGAAAGTGTGTTCCGAATGCTAATCTTAAACTGTACGTATGCATCATTTGAAGTAAAACAAATATGTTATAACTTATGAAGCAGCAAAAAGATTTGATTTTTTTAAATATATTTAACACTGATATCTTCAAAGCTTTTTTTCATTTTAATTATATTTAGTAGTAATTGTATTTGTACATATTTTTTGTTTCACAGAACACATACTGGTGACGAAAAAATTTATCATAAAATTTTTTTTATTGTTTAATATTTTATATTAAATATTAAGAAACGCAAAATCAACGTTTTCAAAAAATGTAGAAAAGTTATGAAAACAATTTTAAATTTCATCTATTTTATAAGCTTTACTTGCAAAGTAAAATATCATTATTTCTATTAAATTCCTTTGGAATTAAATAAATTAATAAACTTTTTTTTACTAAAAATTCTTTAACAAAAAAAAATTCTAATTAGTATCATGCTTATTTAGAAAATTTTTTGATTAAATAAAAATGTTTTTTTTTAACTAATATTTTTAAGGACTTTACAAGAAGGAAGTAATGCTGTAAAACCGACAACAATATACAAACAGAAGTGGAATGTTTTTTCTTTTCTTTTTTTTTGTAATACCTTAATATCGATCACTAAAATGTAATTTGTTTAATTATATTTACAATTGATACTTTTTCATATTGTTATTAAATTATTTATATGTTTTTTGCTTTATATTCACAACATTAATTTCATTAGTTTAAAATATTTACACATATTAAGCAATTCCAGAATTTTATTTTTTTTTTTTAATTTTTTTTTTTTTGGTTTTAAAGTTATGGTGTGGTGTCTTAAAATATCGACAACTAACTTGCGACTGAACGGCAATCTATTCAGCAAAAGCCATTATCAGCTCGAATAAAATTTTTTTGTTGAACAAAAATAAAAATTAAAATTAAAGAAAATTTAATATACATTTGATGTACAGAAAAGGCAAAATTATCAGCACATCATAATAAATCAACTGGAAGAATAATATAAAAGTAAGTAACACTAAGATAAAGGATATTTAATATATACTACGGTTCGCGGTTCATAGCATAAAAAGTCTAATAATTATTTTATTATTACATATTATTATTGTTACTAAGCCATATGTACAGCAACCCAAAGGTTCTTTTGTACAGCCCATGCGTTCACTGTTCCAGATTTAGACATCGAATGAAGCCAATAACCTTGGTTAGTAAGATACGATTTGAAAGCAAAAAAAATTTTGTTTTATTCAAACTATTCTGAAAGTAGGTATATACATATACAAAAGAGAACAATTCATAAGGTACGGATATTTAAATTTTGCTTATTTCTTTACATTTCTATAATTTTTTTCCACAAGTGTATAATTAGCTAATCTTATTTAGTTATCATAAGATTACTATTTAAATAAGATCAACATACTTATTTGTAGTGTAAATGGTAATTATAATATGAACCTATGTACATACTAAAGGGCTGCACAAGCATACTTGAAATGGCTTACAAGCACTTTTTATTATAAAATATTACACATGATTGTAGTGTTATATAGCATGATTTGATTACAAACAGAAATCAGCATAAAGTTAAAATATAACTGCTCAGAAAATAAGTAAAATATACCACTATTATTACATCTTAAAGGTTAATTAATAATTTATAAAGTACAAATTCGTGTTTTTTCACATCGTTCAGATAACTAATACTGCAGTTAAAGTTACTCTTTTACGATTTGGGCAATACATAATACTTGCCGAGTAGTTTTTAAAGCTTCTGTGTGTGCTTAACCTACACTAACACAATTTCCAAATGATAGATTAAAACAGATATGGGGCGATATTTTATATCCAATAAGAAAGCAAGGTCGTCAATTGGGGTATTCAGGTATGGATATAGGAAACAATTTAAGTACATAGCATGTATGTATGTACCTATGTTAATATAAATTAATTTATTACTTTTAATCGGCAATTATACGAGTCTAAGAAAGTGACTCTGTTTCTACTTACTTCTAGTGTGTAGAAAAGATCTAAAAACAGTTTTATCTGCTATATTATAGCATGTTCACACGAGACAAGATTCGCTCTCTTTTGAGGGTTCACAACCCAATCTCGAATGAAACAAGAAGATTCGCCATACAAAATTAAGTGAGCGAATGTGCAGGTTTCATTTTGAAACTCTTGCCGAAACCATGAAAATTTAGTATCATCCCTAGTTTCTATCGCTAGTTTATCTTAACTAGCTGTCCAACAAAACAAATTGTAAACAAAGAAATATTATTGTTTTGCAAGCATTTCAATGTATTAGTAAGAAACAAAGGAAAGAGTGTTAAATTGCTTAGATATAAAAATAAACATAATAAATAACACAACATATTAAATTATTTGAAATAATAAATAAATTTTTTATAAATTATTATTTTTTCTAAAAATACATATATTTATATATTAAAATTTACCTTTTTTATCCATTTCAAAACTAAAAAACAAACGCGGGCAAATGCGAAACAACAAAAAACAAAACAAAGCAACTGTCAAATGAAACTCATTATGTGTCGTCTGAACGCAAATTTTCACAATCGAGGTTCAGAGAGCGAACCCAACGTTGAAACTCGTCGTGTGAACATACTATTAACTACTTAATAGCATGTTCACACGACGAGTTTCAATGCTGGTTTCGCTCTCTGAACCTCGATTGTGAAAATTTGCGTTCAGACGACACATAATGAGTTTCACGTGACATTTGCTTTGTTTTGTTTTTTGTTGTTTCACATTTGCCCGCGTTTGTTTTTTAGTTTTGAAATGGATAAAAAAGGTAAATTTTAAAATATATGTATTTTTAGAAAAAATAATTTATAAAAAATGTATTTATTATTTCAAATAATTTAATATGTTGTGTTATTTATTATGTTTATTTTTATAACTAAGCAATTTAACACTTTCCTTTGTTTCTTACTAATACAATGAAATGCTTGCAAAACAATAATATTTCTTTGTTTACAATTTGTTTTGTTTGACGGCTAGTTAAGATAAACTAGCGATAGAAACTAGGGATGATACTAAATTTTCATGGTTTCGGCAAGAGTTTCAAAATGAAACCTGCAGATTCGCTCACTTAATTTTGTATGGCGAATCTTCCTGTTTCATTCGAGATTGGGTTGTGAACCCTCAAAAGAGAGCGAATCTTGTCTCGTCTGAACATACTATAAGATGTTATATACGATTTAAAATTATTTAGTTTTCCAAGTCTGGTGTGTGCCAAAACAACAAATAATATTTAGTAGTAAAATTAATAGCATGTTCACACGACGAGTTTCAATGCTGGTTTCGCTGTCTGAACCTCGATTGTGAAAATTTGCGTTCAGACGACACATAATGAGTTTCATTTGACAGTTGCTTTGTTTTGTTTTTTGTTGTTTCGCATTTGCTTTTTTGTTTTGAAATGGATAAAAAAGGTAAATTTTAATATATAAATATATGTATTTTTAGAAAAAATAATAATTTATAAAAAATTTATTTATTATTTCAAATAATTTAATATGTTGTGTTATTTATTATGTTTATTTTTATATTTAAGCAATTTAACACTCTTTCCTTTGTTTCTTACTAATACATTGAAATGCTTGCAAAACAATAATATTTCTTTGTTTACAATTTGTTTTGTTGGACAGCTAGTTAAGATAAACTAGCGATAGAAGCTAGGGATGATACTAAATTTTCATGGTTTCGGCAAGAGTTTCAAAATGAAACCTGCAGATTCGCTCACTTAATTTTGTATGGCGAATCTTCCTGTTTCATTCGAGATTGGGATGTGAACCCTCGAAAGAGAGCGAACCTTGTCTCGTCTGAACATACTATAATAAAGCAAACAAAACACGCTCATGAGAGCAAATTGTTCAGTATTGCCATTACACAAGAAAAAATTTGTTTAATATGGGTATTTAAATATGTACCTATGTAATTATTTATTATTCTTTTAGGTTATTATTTCTTGACGGCCAGTTGGAGTTTATTGGAGTAAGCAAAAAAAACTAGCTTTTCAAAATTCGTAACACCCAGACCCACTAGCTATAATTTACTGAAATTTTATATATTTACATACGGTGGATTAAAACTAACTGTAAATAAAATACTTGGATATGGAAGAACTATGACACGGCAACTCTAAAATTACAGCAAAACAAAATAAAAAGTTAGCTCGCAAACTAATTACGTTCATATATGCTTATGTATGTATGTAGATCAATAAGAAATTCCAATCAATAATTAATTTCAATAAATAAAATTATAGTTTAACATTCTTTTTATTTTAATACATTATAATTTTAACCACCACATACATAGCTATAACAACTTAATGCTATTGATGTAAGTAAATTGCAGGCGATTAAACCAAATTGTTAAAATTCCCACATGTAGCTACATACACACAAACACATATCTAAGTAAACTGAAATCTTACTACTTATTTAAAAAAATCACCTGATGTTTTTGACGCTTTACGGTCGGATATGAAAAATATATTAATAAAAAACATAAATACACTAAAATTTATCACCTCCTTCCATTTTTATTTAATAATAACGTTCCTTTATGGTTTCTTAAATATTCTATTACTTTCCACTTAGGCGCGAATTTATTTTCTTTAAGTTTACTCTCTCTATTTAGACTTTTATTCAGAGATTAGTTTTTTTAGTTTTGTTTTGAATAAATAATTACACTAATTATTATCAATTGTTGTCTATTTTGTTTGATCATTAAAATTTTCTTTTATATTTTTATTAACTTCCGTAAATGAACTATATTGCGATGAGATGTGCGGTTATTTGAGAAATATTATCTTTCTCACCGTTAAAGTTGGGATGCCACTACGTTATTGAAAATTTTTTCAATATTTCGAGGCAAACTTATTTCTTGTAATGGTATTAACCGCTCATATAAAAATTTACTGTGGTTTTTTTTTGGCGCTAACTTAGTGCCGCAGATGTCATTCTTACATACCTTGACAGGCTCAATTTTATTGAAATTTTTTACATATAGTAAAAATAACTAAAGAAATTATTTACAAATATAAATCCTGCGACATGGCAACTCTACACTAAGAGTATAAATAAAAAAACTTGCAACAAATTACGTACGCATATAGCGTTTATATTGAAAGAAATTAATGCCTTATAAATTAAAATTAATATATAATTTCAATAAAAAGAAAGAGAGAATTTAATGTATTTTTCTGTTTTAACAGTGTAGCATATAAAAGTTGTTAAATTTTTATTTATGTAAATTAGAGGGGTGATTAACCCTCATTTTTCAAATACACATGAACATACAAACACACATTTTAGTACACTAAAATTTTACTACTAAAAAAAATCACCTGATGTTGACGCCTTATGGCCTGATGTGCAAAAATTATTAAAAACAATTTTCTCATGCATTCATGTTTCATACATTTAAAGAATATTTATTACCTCTTTCCATTTTTCTTTAATTTTAATACTCCTTTAATATGGTTTCTTTAATATTTTTATTACTTTCCAATAGAGCACAATTTGTTTTTCTCAAGATTTCAATTTTCTTTAAAGTGTTTAGCTTTGCTTTCTCTTCTGTTTACAATTTTATTCACAGAGATTATATATTTTGTAGTTAAGCTTTTATTATAATAAATAATTACACTAATTATTATTCATTTGGATTAATCAATACAAATTGCATTTAATTTTCTTGCTTCATATTTCTTCTATTTTTATTAACTTCCGTAAATGAACAATGTATATTATGATGCGAGGTGGGATTGTTTGAGTAATATTCTCTTTCTCACTGTAAAAGTTGAGCTGCCAGCGCGTTGAAAAATATTTCAATGCACGGCTATTAATTTTTCCCAATAAAGCAAATTTATTTTCCGTAACTGCAAATATTATGTACGAAAATTTACATTTTTGATTTTAAGAAACAGAATTCTGCTGTGAGTTTATTTTCTATTAATTGCTTAGTTCCCATTTCAGTCCAAATAATATTTCGATAAGGCTTATTTATTTTCCACCCTGATGCTAACTACAAAAGTGGCAACTACAAATAAACATTTACTTTACAATGCGGGCTTTACTTTTAGTTAATTAAATTTTTTATTTTTACATATTTTGTACATTTCTAATTGTACTTATTAAATAGTACTTTTTACACAGCTCTGAGTAAAACATATGTTGGAAATAACATGGAGGTGAAGAGCTCATTAAGTGGTTTGTTTTATTCTCATTCATGTTTTTCCCGGTATTTTTTGTTTACTGTTAGTTACTGAAAGAGTTGTGTTAAAATATTATAGAAAATAATTTATTTGTATAAGATTTGAAATGTTTGAAGTTGAACCAATTATTGTTGATCATAAAGATGTAATACATGATGTTGTGTTTGATTATTATGGACGTCGTATGGCCACTTGCTCTAGTGACCAAACCGTCAAAGTTAGTAAGAATTGTAATTGTTTTAATTTGTTATGGATGTATACTGTATGTCTCACACACTTTTTAAGATATGGGATGAAAATGATCAAGGTAAATGGTCGGTAACATCAAGCTGGAAAGCGCACTCTGGATCTATATGGCGGGTATCTTGGGCTCATCCCGAATTTGGGCAAGTTTTAGCCACGTGCTCGTTTGACCGTACCGCTTCGGTATGGGAAGAAGTTTTGGGTGAAAAAGTAGCGGCCACTATGACACCTTCTAGACGTTGGGTTAAACGTACCATATTAGTTGATTCCCGTACCAGTGTAACCGATGTTGAATTTGCTCCAAAATATTTAGGTTTGTTATTGGCTACTGCATCAGCTGATGGTGTGATACGCATATACGAAGCGCCAGATATAATGAATTTGAGTAATTGGCCAGTACAACACGAAATCACAAACAAATTTCCCTTGAGTTGTCTGTCTTGGAACACCTCTACATATATGCTGTCATCACAGCTGTTAGCTGTAAGTAAATGTGAGAATTTATAAAAAAAAATATATGCTAAGAAGTTGCTTTTATAGGCTGGTAGTGATGAGACAGCTACCGTTACAGGCAAAGTTTTTATATTCGCCTATAGTGAAAATGCTAGAAAATGTGTAAAGGTGGAGACGATTAATGATATAACTGATCCAGTGACCGATGTGGCTTTTGCTCCAAATGCCGGCCGTAGTTTCCACATGTTGGCAGTGGCCAGCAAAGATTTGTACATTGTTAATATTCGGGGGACAACGTAAGTACAGCCTTAACTTAGCTTAAATATTTAGATTAAAAGTAATTATCTGTTAATATTTTTCCAGCGATGCCTCTGGTAATTCCAAACTGGACATACAAACAGTTAAACACGCGGACCATAATTGTCCAGTTTGGCGTGTTTGTTGGAATATGTTAGCTACAATGTTGATTTCAACGGGTGATGATGGTTGCGTGAGGATTTGGAAGAGTATGTTTTTAAAAGAAAAACGAAAATTTAATGACATTGATAAAAAAAAATGCTTTAATTTTAATTTTTAGTGAATTATGGCAGAAAATGGAAGTGTGCAGCTGTACTAAAAGCTGAAGGTAGTGGTCCATCATATGAGCCAACATTAAATTCACCATCATTTACAACTTCAGCCGCTGCCACAGCAAAATATTATAAGAAGGGAATTATTAGCAATCCCAATCAAGTGCCATGGCACTAAAATCAATTAATTAAGTACAATTGCACATATAAAAACCACTTCAAATCAATACAAAGGGAAGTTTAAGTAAAAGTAAGTCAGCATATCTTTTCTTTTATTATTTCATTATGATATGAACGATATGATTTATAAGCAAAACTTAATGTTTTGTAAACAGCGCAGTGAATGCCTTATTAAATTTATGAATATTCATAAATCGAAATGTTCATAAAACGAGTTGATACATATGTGTACATAAAACGTGTGCATATTAAAATTATATAGCACAATTTTTATATATCGTCATATAAATTCATAAAAGCCCTAAGAGTATTTATTTGACTTTTTTCTTTTTAAATAAAATGGCTTTTTTTATAAAGCTTGAGGTCGTATTAAAAAAATTTATTTTTAAAAACAATTAATTAGTAATTTATAATTATATCCTGAAGAAGCTATGCATGTTTAAATCAAAATATCGATATAAAAATAAATTTATGCAATACGACCTCAAGCTTAATAAAGCAGCCATTTTCATTTTATAAGAGTTGCAAAAAAAAAAAAAAACTAAAATTATATATTGACTAACATTTTTCATTATAATTTAAATTGCAGTAGTGAAAAATTTGCAAGGGCACCATAATTAATCAAAAAATTGATCAGAATTAAAATTTTTGGTAACTTGAAGCTTTTTTGAAATCATGTGACGATATGTAAGTGCATATGTAGATCTTATTTATTTATTTATTTTGTTTTTGGCATTTTCAATGAATCATTAATTTTTGTACTCAATACCATGAATATTCAACGAGAACAGAGATAAAACGAAAAATCCTTTTCCACTTAATTGAATGTCACTATAATAAAAATCAAATTAATACTGTTGAATCTCTTTAAGTATATTTAAATTTGTATCAATACCATTTTGAGGTATTGCTTTTCATAAGCAACATATGATTGCGAAATATTGTCTGTTTTGTTTCTCGTTGTGAAACAATATAAAAACAAACGTTAGTTATAAAATCCACCCCTATCCTATGCCTTAACCATTTATTGCATTTGTGTGCTTATCCTGGTAAATTGAAAAGCTACCAGGTCAAATACACAATTGCTTCAATTGTTGTATGAAAGTATGAGAAATTTTTTAAATGAAGCCTGTTGATATAGAACCAGCTTAATCACAATCTTGAATAAAAAATTAATCTGCAATTGAATTGAATACAGTAGGGTAGGCGAACATATTGTCATGTCTGGATATGTTTTTGGTTTTTAAATAACTGAAAAAATATAAAAATTTTATAAAGTATTTGTAGTTTTAAAAATGAATTTTCTTTTATACTGCAGAGCATAAAACTAAAACTCAAACTAAACTGAGGCCAAATTACGGTATTCGATATCGAACCAAATTTCCATTGATAGTTGTCCAGAGTGCTGTAATTTGGCCCCGGCTAACCAAATCTTATTTCACGGAACTTTTTCATTTTTTCTTTTTCAAACACTGTATTATTTATTTATTGTAAACAATGCCCAATTGGAAAATGAAATGAGAAAATTTATTATCCTGCTTACATGCGAGTATAAGGGAAGAAATGTTTGTTTGCCTATAAGAAAAAAGCAGCAAAATTAATATTTTGATGTGCAGTATATGTTTTCAAATTAAAGTTGCTTTGATAAGGGTGTTTGTGGTGGTGTTGATGGCAAACGGCGTGGGAAGTCATTTCAGTTTTAACTCTCACGTGCAATTTCGTTTAAATGTTGGAATAACAGTTTTTTTTTCTAATAAAAACCATTAAAAATTACCCTTAAAAGGTTTTTAATGGTTTTTAATAAATTTAAAATACAAATATTAATTCTTGTAAAATGCAATTTTTTCAAGCAAAAAAAAAAAAAAAATTCTTTGCTGGGCTTGGTTTGCTCATACTGTTTTCAATAAAAAAAATCACTTATTTAACAGCAAAGTGCAATATTTTTAAAAGTCATTGACTATAAATTCTTTCTTGTCTAGAATTTTTCAAAGTAACAAACCTCCTTATGGGGTTTTGCTAGTTTAGCTGCTGTGCGTATTTTAACTAGAACTTGATTTTTCCGTCGAACATAAAATTTTTCCTTGACCAATTGCAATTTTTTTTCATCTCTTCGGAATAATTGTAGCTATAGACTTCTGGAAAATAGTGTGAAACAAACTGACTTAAAAAAACTGTATCTCAAAAATGCTAAAAACTCGAAAAAGTTTAATATTTTTAAATTATTTGGAAACATAAAGTTTGACAAAATTTATTCTTTATTTGTGCTTAATTTCAATTTATGTTGGTTTACAAAATGCATTCTTTTCCATATTTTTTGTCAAAAATTTAATAAGACTTGAGAGACTGAAGATTCAGAGTAGCATCTGATGAAATAACTATATGGATATGCTTTCACTCTTAACGTAAGATCACACGATTGCCGCAATACAGCAATTTAACACAATAAAGAAATTGTCCCAATCAATTTTAAGCCAATAATTGGTGTATTGAGGCAATAGTGTGATCTTACCTTTAATGCTTATTGGACTAAGTAAACTATTTTTTTAAATTTTCCTCGAGAATATTACGGAAAATAATGTATTTTGCAAGCTACCATAAATTGAAATTAAGCAAAAATAAATATTAAATTTTGTTTAATATTTTTTATTTTATTGTTCTTGTTTTACAAGTGCTTGCGGTTTTTTTTTTAATTTTTTTTAGACCAGGACCATATACAGCAATTTTTTTTTTAAATTGCCGCTGTGTATACACAGCGTAATTTCGGAAATTTTTGCATTCTTATTCATTCAGCATTCAAGGTACTTGTCTTCTTTTTTTTCAGCTTTAAAAGATTCTAATAGAGAACCAAGGAGAATTGTGGAGTACGAGTAAGTTTGTATTCCTTTCCATTTTTCTTTCCTTGCTCTCCCAACTAAAATTGCTGTGTGTGGTTCTGGTCTTACTTGATGAAAACAATGAAACTTTTTCGACATTCTAGCATTTCTGGTTTAGCTTGTTTTACAGTTTTCTTCTACTACTCTGTAGCTACAATTGTTTCGAGAGAGAGGGAAAGCGATTGAGAAATCTTTTATTTTTTTCTTCAAAATTGAACAATATACTCATCTAACGGGAAATCATGAGCATGACATAATTTTGTATTTCTATCATTCTTGATATTGATTGAACCTATTGCAAATTTGCCCCTACAGCAAATGAAATACATTATTTTTTCTTAAAACGCTGCTCATTAGTGTTGATATGTGTGTGTATTTATGAGTGTAATTTGTTTTTAACAACAGGATTAATATTTTAAATGAAAACTTTAAATTAGCGGTCAGTATAAACCGCCCTTTTTACCATTTTCAGTGTTAAAAAAGTACGAAACTTACACACATGTATGGTTGTCTGTATGTTTGTTAATTAGTTTAAAAAAATTCTACATTTTACTGGTTTTAGTAGAGCGTTTTCATGGCTGCTGTATTTTATGTGTTTTACTTGTTATTTTATGCGGTTCCTGCTGGCTGACTGACCATTCCTTAACCCTTAACACCTCTTTGAATTATCTAGCTGTTGGTAACCATCTCGCAACAGGGGGTTGGTTGTTAGTGAAAATTTTTCAAAATTAAACAATTTTGAGGAAAAAACAAGGATATTATTTTTTAAACTAACAACCAGTGTTTCGTGTTTTTATAAATTATGAAAAAAAAATTATGATTTATTTTCAAATGAGCGCACATTCCTAAAGCTTAAAATAATTCAATAGCAGTAATCAGCGTAATTTCGAATAATGCTTTAACACGGCAAAATTTCTTTATTTTTATATTTCTGAAGTAGATTTCTGACGACTTACATACGAGTACTTAAGCTCATGGCAGCATTATACTCGGTAAAGCATTAAAATTTGCTCTCCATCGTGAAAAAACTGCCGGGGAATTTTTATTGGACTGAAGGGCCCATTTTTGTTACTTTTTTGTTCAAGGCGGGCAAAAGTACCAAAAGGGAGAAGTACAATTGGTAGTAAATACTTTTATATTTACACTTTTTTGTGGTATTTTTCTGCTATTTCCCAACCCATAACTCTGAGAGTAGAATCAAACGCACTTGAACGTAATAAGAAATCGTATAGGGGACAATATGGTACTTTTTATTTATTTTAAGGATAATTTTTGCTATTGTAAAATCGTAATTAGTATAAAATGGTACTTTTTGATTTTTTTTTTAAATTTATTAGTGAACTTAGAATTATGCAATCGAACTGGAAAGTTTTTTATTAAAGTAAAAAATGATTAAGGGTACATTTTAATTACTTGAATAGTACTTTCTGTTTATGAAAGGCAGAAAATGCCAGTTTTCATTTATTTTAATGACAGTTGTTTGATTTTATTGGTATTAAAGAAGCTAGAACTGAGTTTAAATGCAGTTCAATAAAATAAGAAAATATAAAAGGGAAAATAAGGTACTTCCCTGACAAAGTAGGGGATTAAATGCTCTAGTTAAATTGTAAATTGTGTTTAAACAAATTTCCTTAGGCAGCACAAGCAAACAATTTATTTTGTTGGCCTGTGTTATATTTAAAAGATTTTATTTTCATTTTGTTTTTATTTTTAGTTTATTTTTTCTTTGGTATAAAAATAAATACTTAATTTAATTTAAATTTTTACTTATGTGTAAGTAAGTTTTCAAGTATAAAATGACTTAGATTTTTCTTTTGCTCGCTTATATGAGCTGTTATTTTTTAAAATGGCATAAGTGCACTTTTTAAAAAAAATGAGTCAATGGTAATTTTAGTAAAACACGAAACGGAGTTTATAACTTTTAGTAACTTATTTTTTTAAAGTGGACTTATGCCACTTTTAAAAATAACAGCTTCGTTTAATGAAATTGAAAAAATTAATAAATTAGTTGGTATTTTTTTTTATATTATCACACTTTTGATCTCTTTTTTTTAAGAGATTTTTAATTTTTTTTTATTAAAAATCGCACTCGTGCATGCATATCGCTGGGATTAATTAGGGGGCGCCTTGTAAACTAGCATGCACCTTATAATTGTTGCTGTTGTTGTTAATAAGCCATTTCCGCACCCCAAGGACGGTAGGGCTTAGAGCCATTAGTCGTTACATAAACTCCAGTTTGATGATTATATTCTTGACCTGCACTAACTGGATACTGAGGTGTCATGACTGGATAACCCAAACTGCTGCTAGGCACTGTTGGTGTAGTTTGACGGTGACTGTTGTGTGTTTGAGCAGCACTAGTCAATTCAATGTATGTTGCGCCGCCCTGATGTTGTGTATGGTCCTGAGTATGAGTATGGTTGTAGGTGTGATGAGTAGGTTGGTTGTTAGATAATTGAGTTTGTTGCTGCTGTTGGGCATCATGAGAGGTGGGTGTGTGCTGTGAATGTGTGACTTGTTGCTGGGTTTGTGTTGAGGGTTGTTGTGTTGAGACTTGCTGTTGTTGTTGAGTTGCTACCTGTTGGCCTGTGGCATGATTCATTAACGGTATACTTTCTTGTGCTGAGCCATGTGATGTGGATCTTACTGAATGTTGAGTCATACCGTGCTGCTGCTGCTGTTGTTGTTGTTGTTGTGTGTGCATATTGTTAGCATTGGGCGATGATGTTAATGTGGGATATTGATGTAAAGCAGCAGGTAAATTGGGCACATACGAAGTACTAACTGTGGCATGTGTGGTGGCGGTTGTAGATGGATAAGACTGATATGGTGCTACACCACAATTTGGTTGATATGCAGCAGCTGCTGCCGCCGCTGCTGTAGTAGCAGCTGAATGAGTGGCCCAAGTGGTACTTGGGCTAACCGGACAAGCTTTGGACATCTCACGTTGTTGTACGAAATATTGTAAATGAGACATTAACCTCAAACGTAAAGGATCTTGTATATCCATGCCTTCAATAGTTACCAAATATCTAGCAACCTCTGCGGCACATTCGCGGAAACCAATAATATGATAATCCATGGCAAATCTTTGTGGATCGTAACCCAATGAATCCATACCTGCAATGAGGCATCATAATAAAAAAAGTAAAGTTAGTAATTTCTCATCAAGTCTAAAGCAAAAAGGACTACAACTTTAAAAGCCCTGACAGCTTTACTTGTAAAATTATTTCAATTCTGGCAAAAGGTGTAGTTTTCCTGAACCACAATAATAAGCATGACAATTATGAATATTCCCAAGGATTTTTTCCCTGGGAGAAAATTCCTTAAATCAGATAACTTGCCATGTTGAAAAAGGGAAGGAAAGGGAAAAGAGAAAAAACTCCCGGAGAATTTTTATTCATAATTGGGCTCATGCCGACAACAAGTCAAGTCGATTTAAGCGATTTTTCCGTATTAGCACAGAAGTAATGTAAACAATTATTAATTTTTAAAAATAAATTTTCCCACGAAATATCCCATTGACTGCTATTTTCTACTACCCTTATTTATCCAATCAAAATGTATAGTTTCTTATAGGATTTTCTTGTGATAGGGGTGTTTTTCATTTGATAACTCTGCGAATATTTGTAAAACAACTTTCTCACTGATAAGCTAACCTAACTTGCACTTGCATTTACATTCTCATCGTTAGTTAGTGTTCAGTGGGTTCAGAGGGTGGTGAGATAATTGTAAAAGCACATTAACCCAAACTAATTTCATTCAAATAGTTTTCTAAAAACTGTGGGAATCATTTTATTTTGACACACCAAACTGTGTAATTGCAAATCACGCTGAATTAGTTGGATTTTTAATTTCATATAGGCAGGACAGTTTTTTTTACTGGCTCTAAAAATCACTAGATTATTACCAGTAAAACAAAACAAAAAATAATAATTAAATACGTTTACTTAATCCGTTTATAAAACAGATTATCATTACATAATTGGGCTGTTAAGTTTTTAAAATTTCCAATTCAATTAATTCATTTTCCAAACTCAACAAGAACCGGTTTTTGTATTTGGGATATTTTACAGAATCAACATGCCTTGACAAGAAAATTATGTGTTAATTTTAATCCAAAAAAAAACTAGTTTCGAAAATGGATTTAAATTAAATTTAACAGCTTTTGAATTTTCTTTTTTAGTATTAAAATATTTTGTTTGCACTGTAATGGCTTTCAAAAATTAAAGCAACAGCTTTTTTGGGTATTAATGAGGTGTAATGGCAGTTCTTTACATTAGAAAATCAAAGCTTTTTTTTAAATAAGAAAAAGAACCAGCTTTAAAATATGATTTCATTAGACAATTTGATTGGTTTCTAACGGAGGCTTAGCTGGTCTAAGCAGCCCAAAAACTGTGAGAAGGAAACTCACTAGGGTCGTTTTGCTTTCCCTTTGTGATAGGCTAAGAGCAGAACTTGAAAGAGCTACAAATTACCAGTCACTTCACTATTCACTCTGATATTAGGGCAATATTATAGGCACTCACTGGCTTTGAGCTAAGATCGAAACTGATCTGAGATTGCCTAATACTTGTGAAAAGGCCAGCAACTAATAACAAGTTCATCTGATATAGGTGCTGGCAGACGAACTGATTTTAGAAATTAATTCTAAGATTAAATTTTTTAAAGAGGACAGGACTTTCAGATTGGTTTGTTAGCGCCCTCCTCAAAACCAGATATATTAAGGAAAGGGTTGGTGACAAAAGGTATTAATCAAGCTGACGAAAACATTCATGCCATTTTGTTCTCGCCAGAAAACAAATAACTTACTAGGTCTGATCGAATCAGGAATTCGCATGCTCCCAGGTATCATGACTAGATATTCCAGATTATTGAAACAAGTGGCAAATATGAGAAGCAGTCGAAACGATCTGTTATGTAATGAAGACAAAGAGACACCCTAGGGGACTAGGACCTAGTCATAAAAAAGGACACTGGACTTGTTCTTAAAGTATAAGAACCGGTCTTTGCTTTAATCTTTTTCATGTACTAAACTAGTCACTTTAACATTGCGATATCCTAGGAGGGGGTCAATTGCAACTATTTACATACTACGTGACATTTTCTACAGCTAATCTAAACAGACTGGTTCTACAATTAGTTTATATTAGACCAGGGGGGTTACTCTCTGTTGCGATGCGAAAGAAAACGCATCGCAACTCAATGTAAAAATCATACAGATGCGAATGGTTTTTCTTTCGCATCGCAATAGAGAGTAACCCCCCAGTGCCGTATATTATACCTAATTTTGCAACTAATTTTGGAAAACTAGTTACAGAGGGCACTAGATGAATAACATTAAGTACAGGGTATCCGCCGGGAAGGTATACTACTTTGTTTTGCCGCCATTTTGGCAGTTGTGAAGTAGGCACGTGGCAAATTTATTATGGAAAAATATTGGACAAACCAACGTGTTTTAATCGTTTAAACATTTAAAAAAATCACTGCGAGACCTCTTCCCACAACAAGTTATTTCAAGAAATGGTGCTGTTGATTGGCCTCCGGACTTCTTTTTGGCGGGATATCTGAAAAGCAAGGTTTATGCAAACAAACCAGAAAATCTTGAGCAACTCAAAGAAAATATTCGTGATGAAATTAATGAAATACCACGTGAAATGTGTGAGAATGTAATGAAAAATGTGCTCAAAAGGGCTCGCATTTATCTGATATTGTATTCCATACATAATTGCCGACATTTAATAAAAAATTTATCAATATAAGATCCATTCTCTTTCATTTAATCAAAAATTATTAACAGACAAAGTAGTATACCTTCCCGGCGGACACCCTGTATAACCGCAAATGTACAAACGGTACCTCTCCCAAAAGAAATAAGAGAAATTAGAGCTTGTGTACTCTTTACGTACTCATTGATAAGTTCCGTGATAAGTTCTCTTTTCACAAGTCACGGTTTATTGCTTTTAGCACCAGTATATTTTTGATTAGTTAAGGGACATGTTCTTTAGAAACAATTGGTTTTGCATTTCCCCCAGGGCAGCAAAACATGCACTATGTCTCTGTAATGGTCTAATTTCACCTGTTTTCATTATTTAGCATATCACTGCCAATATGGCGGATAAATCTCTTTAAGCAGGGCTTTTGAATTCTTATTAAATACTAGACTTGGGGAGAATTTGTAACTTGAGAGTAGCGTTACAATAGTTCTATTCTGGTCACAGTAGTCAAGTGATTTCTTCCCGTTCCTAATTCTAATTCTTGTGATAGAAAAGTAGTATAAAATTTTATAATTTTAAAAAACTAAATAACGGTATTCTGACACCTGAACCTGAGTGAAGCAGAACATGTATTCGTGTGTGAATAGAAATTATTAATTACACTTTTTAAGCTCTAGAGCCCTTGTGCGGTTTGAAGCATTAACTTTATTAGTGCCTTACTAAGCGAGGGGGCAAAAACAAAGTCTACAAAATAGCTGTAGAGCTAAAGTGGACAAGCTGCAGTCAAGCAGAGTCATTAACTCCTAACCAATTAGGGCAAAGATTATTCTGAATCGGACATTTTATTCATTATATGAATAAAATTAATGGAGTGCACATGATGACTCCTATTGTTTTTTGCTATGAAAGAAAATTATTTCGATTTTAGCAAACGGTATTCTTTTCATTGCCATCCCGGTAATTGTGGCATATAAGGTTGTGCAATCTCTCGATTGATTGCGTTCACACAAGTCATTGTTTTTTTAAAGTCGATTTAAGCAATTTTTCCTTATTAGCACAGAAATTATTTATTAGGCCTGATTATCAGTCTCGTTATCGTGACGAAAACAGTAATATGTTTTCTATGGGCTTGTCGTGAATTTGACTACAACAACGACACTCATAATAAGTGTTTTAGTTGCATTAAATGTTTTTTTAACTAAAAATTAACTCGGCTCACACAAGAAAATTTTAGGTTTAAATAAATTTTAATTTTAATTTCTACTTCTTGCTTTGACTTATTCTCCGTAAAAAAATTAAAGTGAAAATGCTTTCAAGTTTAAATAATTTTATATTGAATTCAATTGATGTGTTTTGAATGTTTATTATGATAAATTTAGTTAGCAGTTGTGCTAATGCGCAAGACTTAAAAGGACTTCATTTTCCATTTTGAAGTAATACAGTATAACTTGGGTAAAATGAACAAATTGCCATTTAAATGACCCCTTATTTTTTTTTACAAGAAACAGCAAAATTCTAAGCTTTCTGCAGAAATCACCCTGGGCCTAGTTATGAATTGAAATCACAAATCACCTTTTAGTTTCTACTCAGTTTCCTAAGGCAATGCTGCTGTTAGTGTTGATTTGTTAATCGCATAATTACCTTTACTTTGTAGATTCTTTAAGTGTTCCACCGTCAATTGTAGAATTTCTGCCTTTTCCAATTTAGCAGATCCCTGTTTTTCATAAGCTGAGGGTACTAAGCGCTTTAGTTCGGATAGTGAAGAATTGATACGATCGCGACGTTTCTTTTCAATAACACCGCGCCGTTTTTTGCGGCTCATTAATTGGCAACTATTGGTTTCACTTGGGGAAATTCTATAAATTAAAATAAAACAAAAATCCAATAAGAATATTTTTTAATTTAATAAATAAAAATAAAAATAAACTCACTGCTCTTTGGAAGATTCTTCGGAATATAATTCGTCACAATCACTTTCGGACATGGCCCGTTTTAAACTGTGAGTTTGTGGGGGTGTTACCCAATGATTTTGCGGCGTAGTTGGCACTGCGGCGGCGCCATAGCTCCACTGGAGAGCTGCATTATTATGATGCATATTGTGATCCATTAATTTATTTAAAAATGAATTTTATTTAATTTTTATAAAAAATAATTTAATTTTTTCAACACCTTTTTCTTTTTGTTAAACCTTTTTCTTTTTAAAATTATTTGAAAAATAATAGTTGGATATTTTTGGCAGAGCTAGTTTTAGAGCACGTGACTTATCGTGTGTATGAACGACGTTCGACTGATTTTAAAACGCACGACCAGCATGTGCCACAACTCAAACTCTAAATAATCTGAATGCTGTTTTCACCAATAAAAAATCTCAACTTTATAAGCCACCCCATTTGCTTTGTTATAAGAATACAAAAACCACCCGTTCGCTTGCTAAACTATTCTATACCGAACTAATACTTCCGCATCCTGTAAGGGTTAATTTTCTCTACATTCTCTATATGTGATCGTTTTAATAGGAAGTGTAATAAAGAGAGAATATAACAAGTGACATGAAAAAAGAGTTAGAATGAGAGAGAAGGCTTTCAAATTAGCAACTTGGTGTTAGTTATTGTTTATAATGCACAAGTGTATGTGTATGGTTGCTTGGAAGTACAATAGTTACCTTCTAAACAGCAATAACTGTTAACTATATTTACTTTCCTCATTAATAATTGTCTGCATACATGTGCATGTGTTTGTGTGTGTTTATATTTGTTCAATTCATGTTTCATTTAACGTAACCAGAAGGTCTAATTTTTTTAGAGGATGGATGGATGCTTGTAGCTTGTTGCACAATCCTTGCAGTTTTTATTTAGTCTTTCTGTTGTAGTTTTGTCACAAATAGTTGTTGACATTATTGTCGAAAAAATAGTCAACGACGTGTTAGCTGTGTATCGATTGTTGTCATCCTGGCCGGCGTTGTTTGTTTATACCACTTGACAAGACATTATGCACATTAGGCATGCATATGAATATCTGATGTTCAGTTAGTTAGTGTTACTGTTGTTCGTTTTGTTGCTCTCTTCTCTGATACGGCATGAATTTGTAAGATGAATGTCAATGAATATGGAGCACGCGTCTGGAACTTGTGCTGGTCGTGTGTTGTCTCCAACAAGTGCATGTTGCTTAGAATTTTCTATACAAAAATCTTTATCTGCTCTGTAGGTCATTCTTCCACATTGTAAACAGAAAACAAATTGGATAACGCCCATCTATGGCAAGCAATATTTACAATTGTAATTAGGTCATGGAACAGGTGAATGGTAAATATGTATGTTTGTATGTTTTTGCAGCGGCTGCAAGATGTTAATTTAAAAATCTTAAAACCTTCCCTAAGTGATAGCTGGTTGTCCATTAAACTAGACAATCATTTTAGTTTAGCCAATGCATTATGTTGTATTATGAATAAAAACTCCTCTCGAATTTTTTTTTCCCAATTTTTCCTCTTCTGTTATTTTGAAATTATCTTATTTGGGGAATTTTTTAAAGCTAAAAGCTTAAAATCTACAGATTTAACTTCGTTTTGGTTTTATTACTTTCCTTGGACAAAATCGGGAATGGTAAAAATCCCTCAAAGCAACAGCACTTTAAAAAAAAAAATTTAAATTTAATCCAAATAATTTCTGTATATTTGGGAGGTAGACTACAAATATAGATGACCTTGTCATTAAAATGATATGTCTCTCATCCAGTAATCTTCTATGGTTCGTCTGAAAATCGATAAAATCCGTCAAAGCAACAGGGTGTATGGAAATTTCAAAAAAATTTTAAATTTAATTCAAATAGTTTTTGGGTATTAGGGCGATACATTACAAATCTAAACTGGGTGCCCTATAGATTGATGGGTAGTGTGCGAACCTATCAATCTGGGGTCAAAGCTACCAGTGCTCGTCAACAAATTTAATCTTAGAATATTAAATAATAATTAAAATGGCTATTTTATTAAGCTTGAGGTCTTTATTTTTATATCGATATTTCGCTCCATCTTGCTTAGCTTCTTCAGGTTATAATAATAATAATAATAATAATAATAATAATAATAATAATAATAATAATAATAATAATAATAATAATAAAAATATATAAATCTAGATGATCTCCCCTTTATATGTGTGATATGTGTCTCATCCCGTAATCTTCTATAGTTCGTTTGCAAATTGATAAAAGCTCTTAGAGAAATCAACGTATTTATGCATATTTGTACACATAAACTTACATTTTTCCTAAACATATTTACAAATTGTATGTCAGAAATACTTAAAACATATTTAGTCATTATATAACGTAAGACGTATTATATATTATATAAATGCTGAAAAGTTATTTACAAATATTAAAAAACGTAACGGGTTACTTTAAAACATATTTAGCTCGGCATATTTATATTCACTCACTTATATAAAAACGCTCATAAATTACAACTGACGGTTCTAATTTCAGAACAAGCAATTACCGAAGGATTAAAATGTATAAGAGTTCTAATTTACTAGCTTCTACTGTATTAGAAAAAATTTACTTATTGTGTCGTATTCGTGGAAACATATATTTCGAAGAAAAATGCTAATACAAAAAATTCTGCTCTAAGTAGAGCAATGTAAGCGAATAGAAGTGAGTTCAGACCCCTTGGACTACTATACCTACATATATAGTGGGATACGTGTGCAATTCCATTTTTATCCAAAATGGCCAGTGGTCCTCTAGAGCAATTTTCAAAAAAAATGATTTTTTTCAAAGTCAATTTTCTGGAATCCTTGCCCCAGGTCCTTGTTTTCTCCTCCTGAATATTTCACTACTCTCTGTTAAATGCTTCACAGAGCTCTGTAAATTGCAAATTTAGCTATGTTAATTTGTAAGGTTGTTGTCTTTGTTAAAATTTCATATTTCACACACATTGAAAAAAATATGAATTTAAAAAATTTACTTTGATTTGGCGTTTTCCCATTTACATGAGAAAAACGGAAGCAAAATGCGCGGTTTCGGGTACATATTTTTGCGTTTTACAAAACGCTTTTCGTTTTGAAAACGCGCGTTTCTTATTTTGAATTGTTTCATTTATTATAATTGTGAATTAAAAAGTTGTCTATCACGAATGAATTGTGTTAATTTTTCCGCTGTAGGTGAAAAAATATTTCATTTTAAATAAACAAAAAAAAAATAATTTTTAATTTATTTGACCTTTTTCTTTTTAATTAAAAAAAATGAATTAAAAAAAATTTAGTTTAAAAAAAATTAATAAAAAAAAATTAATTAAAAAAAAGTTAATAAAAAAAATTAATAAAAAAAAAATTAATAAAAAATAATTAATAAAAAAAATTAATTAAAAAAAATTAATTTAAAAAAATTAATAAAAAAAAATTAAATAATATGACTATTTTATTAAGCTTGAGGTCTTATTTTTAAAGAATTTATTTTTATATCGATATTTTCATAATTATATCCTGAAGAAGCTACACAAATTGGAGCGATATATAAAAAAGTCATATTATTTAAAAGAAAGAGGTTAGATAAAACTAACTAGTAAAAAAAATTAATTTAAAAAAAATATTTAAAAAAATTAATTAAAAAAAATTAATTAAAAAAACTAATTAAAAAAATTAATTAAAAAAATTAATTAAAAAAATTAATTAAAAAAATTAATTAAAAAAAATTAATTTAAAAAAAATTAATTTTCAATAAATAAAAATTATTTTCGAAAAATTAAACAAATTAAGCTAAAATACTTTATTTTTTGAGCCATTTTTTTACCTTTTTGTAGATTTCTGATTTTTCCCTTTGCTTTCCGTGAGAAAATTTTACCGTAAGCAATATGTAGAAAAATGCTTGCCGCAATCACGAAATGGATTGAATAATTAGACCCATTAAATAAGAGAGAGTATTCGAGAGATGGCAAATATTTTTTCTTTTGGTCTTTAACACTTGGGCTTTTTTCTAATTTTATTTTGAAACCAAAAATTTGCCAACACGGTCCAGCTTTTAGCCAGTCACTTCATTTTTATATACAGATATACAAACATACATGTGTACTCGTATGTATGTATGTACGCAGGTATATTTGATATTTTCTTGAAATCATTTTGAAAACTTACACACAAAAATTGTTGTTAAAAAGAATTTGTTTATTTATTAGTTTTTTGTTTTATTATATATACACACATACATGTACATAACTTATTAAAAGAATAGTGCATGCATGCATGCATGTACATACATGTTTAAAGAAAAAACATGTTAAACAAAAAAACAAAAAACCAACAGTTAAGGATCACCAACAATATTCTTTTATGACTAAACTAAAAAATAATAAACGAGATATAAAAAAACTCACCCCCAAATCAAGTGTATGTACAAGCTCATATCAAATGTTAATGCGACATTAATAAAAAAACAAAAAAATTGAACCACCCAAAAATTATATTAATGAATGGATAGTAGATGGATGGATGTTACAACGTGGGAAATGCACTGCGAAGACATTTCTCACGCATGTAAGACACGTGCTGGACGAATTTTTAATGCACAAAATAAAACAAAATTTGAAATAAAACCTTTTGATGTATCAAAAATACACAAATACTTTTAATAAAACACAATCATGTTGTTTGAGTGTAGAATACGAGTACTTGAAGTTGTGTTGCTTGAAAAGAAAGTATTAATGAAGGATACTACTAGCTCGTTTCTACAATGTAACAAATATTTTAAAAATATTGTTGTTGTTTATGATTTCAACTATCCATCCACGTGCCCATGACAATAGATTTTAGTTGAAATTGTTTTTCTTCCTTTTTGTTTTTTTTTTCTTTTTACTTCTTTCTATAACAACTGTCTGACATAATTGTTGGCGATTGTTGCTTGCAATAATATAATTTTTTTTTCTTTTATTTTCGGTTATATTTCAAAAAGTTAATTACACTTTGCGAAAAAGGAAGATAGAGAGAGAGAGAGAGAGAGACAGAGAGACAAAAAAAGAACAAAAGTTTGTTGTTAATAAAATACTGCTTTTCATTTTTGTTAATGATTAAGGCCACATTGTTGTAATAAAAGCAGCTTCCAACTAAATCTCCATAACTAATATTTTGAGCTTTCATTTTGAAAAGTCCTCTTTCTGGAAAAATGAATTAGCGGTAATTTTAGTAAGATTGTGTCTATATCTTACTAAAATTACTGTTAACTAATTAAAAAAAAAAAAAGACTTATACCACTTTCAAAAATAACCGCCCATTTGACAAACTGAAGTTTAATTTTTTTTTTTTTTAATTTAAAGCTTCATAATGCATTTTGCTTAAAATACTTTTACATCGTCCTTGCAGCGGCGAAGCTTGTGATTAGTTCAGGATTAGCAGTTTTGCCAGCCAATGCAAAACTTTAACACAAAATCACTTGTTTTCTAAGAATTTCTCAACATACATACATACAACAGGCGTTACATTTTATGCAACTTGTTCACAGTCATAACAAACTATTCATCTTCCAGCCATGTCTCTAATGTTGTTGAACTTGAACGTAAACTTGATTTTGCTGGAGAATTATTCGAGTTAATACTGAAACAATGAAAATTATCCATGTCATCTTCCAATGAGTTGCCATTAATGTCCCATTTCACTACTGGCGTTAATTTATAATAACAATCTCTCTCTTGGCCAATTATGAATTGATGATAATTGCCATCAGACTTACAGCCTAAGCTAACATTGACTGGAAGCAAGTGATTGAAATGGTGTTGTGAGTTAAAGTAATTGTGTTGAGTTTCAAGGCCTCTATTGGTAAAAATGTTGGTATTTAAATTGATAGCATTGCTGTTATTGTTGTTGTTATGATTATGAAAATTGTTGTTGTCATTAATGTTATTGCAAAAATTGTAATCCGGCTGATTAATAAAATAATTATCTAAACTAGCTGTGGACGGTGTATGACGGAAGTAGCGCACATCTTCTTTGTACTTGACTTTTTCAAAAACAACCTCCACATTTGTATCATCGGAAAATGTAGGCTTTTTAGTGGTGCTGCAGGCATTAGCTAGACACGGTTCGTAGGGTATAATTTCGGAGCCCGTATCACTACGTAATTGTTCCAAACGCCGAAATTCATAACCGTCGGCTGTTAGAAATAACTTTGAAGTTAAACTTTGTAAAATGGCCGTATCAGGTGTTTCATCCTCGTCATCCTCATCCTTATTCTTTAATGTTTTACAATTTTTTGTCTGTTTATTTTTGGGACTTTCCTTTTTATCTTCAATTTTAGTTTGCTGTTGATATGATTCATTTTTCGGTGTTGTTGTGTTTACATTTGATTTGTCTGTTGCTTCTACCGATGGGTCAATATCGGTGGCGGTGTCTTCCTCTTCTAAACGTTTAAGGAAAATTTGTTTTGTAGACAATTTACGTATAAGCTGGAAATAGAAATAAAATAAAATTAATCCTTCAATAAAATCATAAACTTTTTGTAATGAAGTCTTTAAAACATGGGGCCATAATCATAGTCACAAAAAAGTAAGCTTTTATTAAGAGCTGACTTTTGTTTATAGGAATTTTATAAATTCTAAATCGTTTAAAAAAAAAATACCGACTTTAGTGTGACTATGATTATGAGCCATGTTATTTAATGTTAATTTGGCTTCAGCCAAGCAATTTTTGATAAAACTTTAAAGAGTTAACCGAGCATTTTTGTGCAGCTGTAAATCAAGCAAATCCGAATAATCGCTTTCATTCTATATAAATAAAATATATTTTCTCTTGGCCTTCATACGACTACCGTAGAAGTTGTCAAGACGAAAAGAAGGAGGCAACTGTAGAACACCTTCTCTTTCGGTATCCTGCCCTCGAGGAGCGCCACCGGATTCACTTTAGAAAGCTCTACACTGAGTAGAATCTCAATACGCTGTCAACTATAGGAATTGACATGCTATATGGCTTCATTAGGAGTAGCAAAAGGTTTAAGTGACAGACTCAGTGTCTTCTATCTGTCTTCTTACTTCCTCTTATACAGGCATTACAAAAGAACCACAATCAGAGAACCCAAGTAAGCCCAGCTTCTGTTTTTCTTATTTGAGTGGCCTAACCTTGTTCGCTATAAAATTTCTTTTCTAACGGATTTTTCTGAAGTTTCTAAACTTCAAAGAAGGTTGCCATATGCTTTTGCCCTCCTTTACACCCATTTTGCCAGAGAACAAGTTGATTTGGTTTGTTTGCTATTAAAATTCTGTTTCTTGCAACCGATTTCTGTGAAATTTGATGCTTAAGCCAGCCCTCTTTACTCTAAAAATTCCTAAAAAGGGTTGCTTTGGTTTTTTACGATGAAAATTAAATTTTTTTAAATGAATTTCTGTGAAAGTCTTCGTGTAACCTTGTACCGACCATGCCCACTTTTACGCCCACCATTTTAACAAAGAAATCTTGTGATCGAACAACTTTAATCAAAATTTCGAAATGATTTCATAGAAAAAGACTAAAATTTCTATCATTTTTATTTCATATCGAATGCATCGATTTGGGGTGAGTTTTTCAATGCATAAAATTCTAAGTTCCGACGTATTACTCTGAAATTTGATACATAGCCCATAGTAAAATACCAAGCCAGTTTTAGATAATAAGTTATTGCTTTAACCAATCAATCAATCATTTTATAATACTGATATCAATTTCATAAGCTCCTCAATATACAATTTTTCTGTGATGATTTAAAAAATCACACTGCTTCACAGCTTTAGGTTTTAAGATTTTTAAGACCACGCCCCCTTAAGTCATTTTAAAGTCAGCTAAAAATTTTATTTAATAGAAAATTAAAAAAAAAATGACTACAAAGAGAAAAGACGTGGTTTAAATAATTCAAGCAATTTTTTTTGTTCTTTATGTTTGCAAATTATCATAAATCGACAAGTTCGATGCGTATTTTAACTAATTCAGAGTAAATATTTGGAATCTACAGCAGTCATGGGTGCCAATGAGAGCCAGTGTTATTTTCGTAATGCATTGTGTTGGAACTAGCAAAATAGGTTATGGGAAGAAAGAAATAGGGAGTAGTGTCTTGCACCCTCCTACATCGAAAGGGGCAAGGAAAACGTATTCAGGAAGATTATTCCACAGGCGAACGGCACGGCTGAAAAACGAATTCTCTCGGTAATGGGTTGTGCGATTCATTGGCCATTCCACCACAAATTGATGAGCTCTCCTCGAAAAACGCGTAGTGCGTATGAAGGTACGGTTTTCGGGTTAATGTAAAACGCATATAAAGACAATTAAACATTTTTCAGTGCTGAGCAGTTTTTTTAATTTTAATATTTAAACAAACAAAAAATTAAACTTCAAGTCTCATTTTTATAAAAAAAAAAATTTTATTTAATTTTTCTAATATTTTAATGGGAATTTCCTAAATTTCCGTTTAAATGTTTTTCTATGGCTTTTTTTTTCTAAAAAAAAGAAAAAGGTTTTCTTAAAAATATTTTTTTTTTGATCTTTAAAAAAAGTTTTTCTTAAAAATATTTTAACAATTTTGTTTTATTTAAAATTAAGTTAACAAAGAAAAAATTTTATACCTTTTTTAGCAAAGAAAACAGAATTATATTTTCCGGAAGTTAAATAATTTAAAAGCTTTCAAGGTGAATGTTTGTAGTTGCTTTTTGTTTTATGCAAAAGTTACGCCTTTTAAGTGAATAATTCTGTTATTAGTTGTGTCCATTAAAAAAAAACACACACACACACATACTTACAAATTAAATTTTATTAATTTAAAAAAGATTATCTTTCTGTACCCCTCCTGCGGAAAATAGCAGTCAGTCGGTCATTAAAAAAAAAAAAACTTGATTGTTGTGGTCATAAATAATTTGTATTGTTGTTGTGTGACTTGGTGGCTTTGTTTTATATTTGTGTTACAAGGATAATCCATTTTATATAAGCATGCCGCACCACCACACACACGCAATTTAAATCAATATTATTGATTTATGGTTGTTAACAAAATTTAGCTCAAGTCCACTCTATAAATGATATAAATTTCATCTTACCTTGATACAAGACTTTTTGGTACGTTTTAATAGATGAGACATTTCGTGTTAGTTATCCAGAACGATTTGTATTGATAAAATTTTGTTTGTTATCAAAGCCATGCTACACTATTGTTTTCTTTGGATGTGTTTTGATTTTGTGTACGAAAGCTATTAATTCTTTTGCATTTTATTTACAAATTTTTTTGTTTATAAAATTGAAAAACAAACTTAATTTTATATATTTTTTTATTCTATTGCCAGCCAGTGTATTTGGCTTAAAACGCACTATAACACGAAAGTAAATGCATCACCATTTGCTGGTAGTGACCTACTACTATCACAGTTGGCTAAAATGTTTGTTTGTTACCCTCTCAGCACAGTGTTGTTTTAAACGTTATAAACATTTAACAGCCAACCAAACACTTGCTTCACAGTGTTTGTGTGCTTGAATTTGTTTGCAATTTGAGCCTTAAAGTAATGAATTCATCAAATTAATGTGCTGAAATTAATTCAATCCTTAAAAATCAAGTGTTCTGAACCACTAGAGGGGCAAAAAATACACTTGGGTCTTTTTAAAATTTTAATTATGAAATAGCTTAAGCAGTTTCTATTTTATTTACAACAAACTTATGTAAAATATCACAAAAAAACATTTTTGTGGTACCTTTTAACCCTCTAACTTTTCAATTAATGGAACTTTTTGGTGTCCTATTTTAAAAACAGGATAAAAAAATATCTTAAAGCTGTAGAGTTAGACGGTTAAAATATTCTACAAAAAATATTCCTCGTGAAATTCTACCATAAGTCTCAACACTTTAATAATGAAAAATAAATGAAATTAGGTTTTGATGTGTTTCAGGGCTAATTCGTACTTATTTAGACATGCTACACAAAACTGCATTTCAAGCAGTTGTTTGTAAAAGAGAATTACAAAACCTAAATATTTTGGAAATTGTGTACAGTGGGGCCGAACTAAAAAAACTTTTCTTAACCACCAATTGCGGTTTGAAGTGGAGTATTCATACTTTTAGACCATCCTTATTTTGCAGCACCCTGTGTTAACATAGGCTGGTTAAAAAAGCTGTCAAGGTAAACAATCTCAGGTTTTTAAAACACTTTTAGGGCTTTAACTTTCATAAATCATTCCCGATTTATTAATTTTTTTCTTATAATAATCTTTCTGTAAAAGTGTAAGTCCTTCACTTCGAATCGCAATTGACTTTAAATAAATCCGTGCAGCAGCTAATAGATCTTGAAGGTCGCGGTGTGTTTGCAGCCCATAATGATAATAAATATTTTTTGCAATTTTTTTTTCAATGTGGCTCCACCGTACAAAGGTCTTTTAATTATTATTTTCACTATTTTATAGTTCTGTCTGCTGTTTATATTCAAAAAGGCCTAATACAACGCAGTAATTGTGTATGGAAAAATTGTGTTTTTGCTCTCTTAATTGCAGCTTGTGAAAAATTATTCCCTGCGTGCGTGTTTATGTGCGTCTGTGTATTAATGTAAGCCAAGGTAATACCATCGTAATATGGTTTTTAGTAATTTTTTTTTCTTCTAAATTGTAGATCTCTGCCAACTTTTAAAATTCTACTTTATTTTTTACTGATTCACAATAACGATATCTGCTTCGTTACGTCTTTTTTTTAATTAGTTTTTATTTTTGTTTTCTGTAAGCACGTGCAAATAATATGGTGTCCCCAAATTCGTTGTTGTTGTTGTTATTGTCATCGTGTTAAGGCAGCACAGGCGCAGTATTTTTAATGTATCAGTTACTACGCTCTCAGAGAAAATTCATTCAAAACTCTATAATCTACGAACTGTGTTAGTATCAAAAGTTTAATTGCTGTGGCTTTTTGGTCATTCATAAAATGTGGGTTTCTATACAGGTCGGAAGTTACATTAATTTTAATTAAATGTGTTTTAATAGTTTGATAAATGATTACGGATGGGGATGTCGTTTAGATTTGTAATACTACTCTGGATTGCTTTTAAATTTTTTTTTTTAAATTTCTATATACCCATTTACCATTCCCCATTTTGCAGCGGTACCACTACCGACTTTGCTATTTCAAATTAATGAAACCAAAAGCAATTTAATCTGAAGGTTTTAAGCTTTTTGGAAATGTTTTAACATTTACGAAACAGTTTGTAGTTTTTATTTTATGATGCAAAACAGAAATTGCCAAAACTCTTCAGAGTAACAGCACTGGAGTATACGAAAATTTCAAAAAAATTTTAAAAATAATCGAAAGTAATTTTTGAGTATTTGGGAGGTAGACTACAAATCTAGAGGAGCTCCACCTTAGAATGCTATGTGTACTATCTTGTAATCTTCTATGGTTCGGCCGGAAGCCACTAAAATCTCTGAAAGCAACAGCACTGGGGTATATGAAAATTTCAAAATGATCCAAAGTAACTTCTGGACGAACCATATAAGACACGTATCATTTTAAAGGAGAGGTCTACCGCCTAAATATACAGAAATTACTTTGAACTATTTTAAAAATTTTTTTAAATTTCCATATACCCCAGTGCAATTGCTTTGAGGAATTTTTACCATTCTCCACTTTGCCGAGGTACCATTCGCGATTTTGCCCATAAAAATTACCAAAATCAAAACGGAATTTAATCTAAAGGTTCTAAACTTTCTGTAATTTTTTTGGAAAACTTTGTAGTTTTGATGCAAAACGGAAACTGCCAAAATCCTTGAGAACAACAGTGCTGGGGTATATGGAAATTTCAAAAATTTTTTAAAAATAGTCCAAAATAACTTCTGAGTATTTGGGTGGTAGATTACAAATCTAGGCAGCCTCTCCTTTAAAATGATATGTGTCCCTTTCCGAAATCTTTAATGGCTGCTAAAATCACTCACTGGGATATACGAAAACTTCCAACATTTTTTTTTAAAGTAATCCAAAGTAGCTACTGAGTATATGGGCAGTAGATTACAAATCTAGAGGTCATATTTGTCTTTACTTACTTTGTCTTAAACAAACATGTGTATGTGTATGTGTATGTGTGCTCTGTGTCGTAGTGATGACAGGTAGTCTTATTGAAAAATAAGTTTGAAGTTCTTTATTAAATTAAATTATATATATTTTTTTATGAATTTAAAAATTAAGTGCCTGCAGACATTTTATTGCTTTTAAAATTGAGGTTCTCAGAAATATTTTTTTCTGAATTTAGATTGAATTACTATTGAATTAAAATAATTTTTATCAATATTTTTCATTTCTTTTTTTTACTTATATGTAATTTTTTATTTGTCAGTTTATTTAACATTTTTTTTTATTGAAACCGCTAGTTTATTAAGCTTGTATGTCGATCCTCCGCTCCAATAATAAATAAATAATTTTTTATAAAACAAACTCAAGCTTAATAAACTAACCGTTTCAATTATATGTATATTTTTGTTTGTTATATAAGAAGAATGTGGAAAGTGAAAAATATAAACACAGTGAAGGGTATATCAGACTAGGCACAGCCGAATTTAACTTGTTTCAATTTGAATGGTTTTCTTTTCTGGTAGTTGGTAAAATATAGATAATTTTTATTGTCAATAGGGGAAAAGGGATAACTCATATTTCTTTTTTTTTTTTAAGAGAAAATCTTGCATTGTTTTTTGTCACACATTTCCAGTTTAAAACGGAATTTTGAAATGCTAATTGATGGCCAACACTTCGGTTCGAGGAAGAGCATTTTTATTACACAGATCAACAAAATAACAAAGTTCTTACATTTATTCACAACCAGCTCTTTTCCTCAGTTTCGCCCGGTTCTTTGTGAGTGAAGAGAGGGCTTATTTATTTGTCCCTTGAATAGCAGACATTTAATAATTAAGAATTTTTTTTTTGAGAAAAGTGGGCGTGGCCCATTCCTTGGAGTATAAAAATTAAATGTGCCAAATTGCAGAACAATTTCTATCCAATTGTCTAAAAAAATTTTTAGGGGAGACATTAAATTTTTAAAATATTTTTGAGTGGATTTCTTGTAAACAGCACCTAAGAATTTTTTTTTGTTTTTATTGAAATTGAAATACAATTTTGCAACATGTGTGAATTTGGCAGGTTTTATTGTTAATCTGCTTTAGAGCCATTTAAAACAATTATTTTTAACATGAAAAACGTGACTTTAAACAAAAGTGAACAAAACTGACCTTAACTAGGCAAGACAATTAATTCACTAATTAAAAATTGCAATTGGAAATTTGAAAAGAAAGGTCAAGAAACATATAAAATGTACGCCCACCCTTTTATAATAACAATAGTTAGTTGTTGGGTATCACGCCCGGCTCTCCTGTGACACGAAATTGTAATAAAAATGAGCGGGAATGTGGCAAAAATTTAATTTACGATGCATAATATTTGTGATTGTAAATTATTTTAATGCAACGATAAGTATTAATTTTTATGTAGCAGATAGATTTATGAATAAATAATTGAGAAGAACAGAGAGGCAACCACATGTTTAGGCTTTCAAAACTTGAATTAATAAAATGTAAATTTTCACTTTACAGCAAGTGTGTCAATTTCACTATTTTAAATTGTTGTAAAAGTGTGGAATTGTAGTTTTATTAGCCACCCTTAAAAATGTCAGCTAAAAGGGCAAGACACAATGCAATTGTCATCAACATCATCATCATCGCCACATTTCAAGGTTGATATTATTTTATGTCGCATGAATTGTATTGATATTAAATTGAAAGTGGGGTGTTAAATTTCATTGCGGTATGTGAATGTGTAAAACGATTGAATATTGACTGACTCTTGAATGTCAATGAAGCGTGTAACAACCAACTACATACTTATATGATGTGCTTGTGTATGTGTTTGTAAGTTTTGCCTGAAGTGTGCTTCATTTTGACTCACTACAGCCTCAAAGCAACTAAAAATTCCGTTTTATCTTTTTTACCTTTTATTTATTACACTTTCATCGTTGCTTCTTGCAATATTAAATTTTAAGAAAATAAAATTTAATCCATCAATTTTTTTTATTAGACGATGATCAATTGACTATCACGTAGAATTGATTTGTCATTATTTTTTTTATCCTTTTTTATAAAGTGACCAAATCACGACAAGACAACTCTTTTTTTTTTGTAAAGCAAAAAGAGTTTGCAATTTAAACTGCATTGTTGGGAGTGTAAATCAATAATTGAAACTGTCAAAAATATATTGAGTGATTGCTTTTATATGACATTCACATTTTTTACGCAGGACCTCAATAATTTTGTCAGCAGTTTTAATTTTTTACAAAACAATTTTTTTTTTTTTTTTTGTAAGGCCACAAGGACACTACATATTCGACACACTTAAATATTTCATTTGTACATTTTATGGTTTCCATTTAATTGTGTCTTTTTTTTAATTTTAAAAACTACAATTTAAATGTTGTTGTTTTTTTTTAGCATTACAATAGAATTAGTGAGTGATGTGACCAATGTGTGACAATTTTACAAAACAACACACAATAAAAAAAAAAGAAAACACGGGATTGTGTTTTAAAAAAACACAACTTTTAAATTTTTATTTTAATTAAACCAAAAAAAAATTTTTGTTTTTTGTTTAAGTGAGTGTTAAATGTAGCTTTTGTATTCATTTCACTTGATGAACTGTAAATGACTAATGCTTACTACCGCGTTTCTGTTGAAAAACCGGATATTTAAATTGAGTTTTCTCAATTTAAATAAAGAATCATTAATTCATTTGTCATTTGGAAGCAAAGCGAGATTCTTCCTTCTGCTACACAAATTAATTTGAAATTTTGTTCTGTGTCTGATTCTTGTGGAGAAAAAAATAAGTTTTTATAAAACTTTGTCATATTAAATGAACTTTTCTTTTTCCTTTTTTTAATTTTCCCAACTTCTTATCATCCAAAATAAATAAAATAAAATTAATTCAAAAAAGAAATTGCAGATAAAGTACAGTGAGATGCTATAACTTTGTGTGGCTTTGCCAAGGTTCTTGAATAGGTTAGGATAGGTTAGGCCTCAATAAGAAAAACAGAAGATGGCTCACTTGGCTTCACTGATCTGTATAAGAGAAAATGAAGAAGGATAGCAATAGAGATATTAGAGTCCCGTCATCTAAACCAATAGTTACTTTCAATGAAGCCATATGTAGCCAGCTGACCCCTATAGTCGACAGTGTAGATATCGCTGCCCGAAGAAAATGATGAAACAGAACACGTCCACAACTTCAAGCAAAAACGACTCTCATAATTAAAACGACATTCCCAAGACTTGCTTTAAATAAAAGTTTTTGTGCATTGGCGGCTCCAATCATGCTTATGTGCTTTTTAAATTATTTATTTAAAAATATCAGTCATTTTATTTACAAAATTATTTGAGTCTAATTTCACTTTCAATTGTTCTTTCGATTTTCTTTTGTCCTTATTTTTCTTTGTTTATTTACAAAATGTAAGAAATTTAGTAAAACTGTGTTTGAAGCGAGAGCATAAAACAAGTCGCTGCCAAAATAAAATAGATTCTATTTTACGACTGCTTTCAGCAGCGAGTTTTATATTTTAATTTGTATGAAAAACATCATTAAGCTTCAGTTCTGTTTCATCATTAAAACTTGCGCTGATTTTCGAGAGCAGGACAAGGCAGGTCAGAGGTCATCGTTTCTCCCATCTCCTGCAATGACAAACCTATTCTACTTGCACGGTTAGCAAACCTGCAGTGACCTGTTATTTCTCAACTGGACTCTCTAAAATCAGAGTAAATCTCTGCCTGGGCCAAATAATTTTCGCTTTATTGCAAGTCCGTTCGGACTGTGCCTTCTTGAGTAGCTTAAGCTTAAGCAATATCTAGCTGTTTTAATAAACTTAAATAAATAATTTTTTTTTGCATGTATTAAATCAGTTTTATTTTGAGTTTTATGTCATATGACCGATTTTTGAAAATACAATATTTTTGGTAACATAAAACCATTAAATGGGCTGGCTATGGGTACTGTATAAGCACCCATATTAGGAAAGGCCAAAAAATCATCACATTTCAAGTCTGGTAGCTGTAAATCTTCAGCAATCTATAACATAAAAATGAAAATGAAGTAAAAAAAATTAATCAATCCTTACGCTTATCCTTATGCATACCTTATCTAAGGCATCGCAAGTAGGTCCCCAAATTAAAGTATTAAATTTGGGTAGATTATTTGAGACATCATCCTGCATAAGAGTAAATTTAAAATTAATTTTTATACTAGAAAAGTATGGGATTCAAAAAATATTTCTCAGACTTTCGCTGGAAAATAAAAGTTTCTAGAAACCAATTTGTAAAAATAATCATAAACATTTAAATTATGATTAAAAAAAACGAAAAAAAAACTTACTAGAAAATGCTTTACGGTAACATGTTGATGATCATACAGTATGCAATTGAATGACCCATAGACGCCATCATTTAAATAATACATTTTCGTTATCAATTTACCAGTGGCCGATCTAGCCTCTCGTTTAGCATGAATCTTACAAATTAAGGTGTAAGCAGATGCTACAAAGAATCTGCCCGGCTCAGCTATAACATCAACATGATTATCAGCAAAATGGCGTTCAAGAGACTTGTTGACAATCTCAGCAATCTAGTAAAAAAAACAAATTCAACAAAAAACATCAACTTTCTGTCATGCTTACTTACGGTGGCAAATTTGTTATCATCACTACCCGGAAATCCACCGCCAATATCCAGTAAAGTCATTTGGTAGCCCAGCAAGGCACCAAATTGAAATAGATTCTTGGCAATGGCAATAGCACGTTCGTAGGCAGGAAAGTCATTGCAGCCAGAACCAACATGAAAACAAATGCCCATGACCTTTAAGTTAAATAAAATTGGTTTACTCATTTACACAATTAACTTTTCAATTTGTGGCTTTACATTTAAATTTAAACTTTTTGCCAGCAACATAAGAGCAGCTGCATCATTTTCAGCATCACAACCAAATTTGTCACCTAAAGGACACTGAGCTTCTTTCGCTTCACAACGAAAACGTATTACTAAACTGAAATTGTTGAGTTTTCATAAGACAATTTTAAATGTTTTTTTTTTTTTTATATCGAAAATTACTTGGACTCTGGATAAGTTTTGTGTATTTTATAAATTTCAAATTCGGTATCCACTGTGCTGCATTTCACCTGGTTTTCTTTGGCGTATTCCAAATGTGATACCGGCTTGCAGGGATTAGCAAATATAATACGTTCAGGTGCAACACCAAAGTCCAAAATTTGTTTGATTTCATTCTTGGAAGCACAATCAAAATTAGCACCCAAATCGGCCAAAGTTTTAAGTATAAAAGCATCATCGTTACATTTAACAGCTAATTTGATATCAAATTACAAATTAAATAATTTCAAATTATGTTTACACTATTGAGTAGCAAAGCAGGCACAAGAATCATTACAAACATGTGTAATATTTTCTATGTGAAATACTTGCCATAATAGGGCTTAATGCGCGGCATAAGTTTCTTCCAAGTGTCATATTTCTCTTTAACCTTTTCCAAATCACACACAAATAAAGCTTCATCGATTGATTTTAAATTTTGCTTTTCAATTAACTCTTTAAGGTTAATGTCTGCGTCATAATAATTAATTTGATTTTCTTTAAACATTTTATTTCTTGAAAACAATTCGATAAAACTGTGATGTTGCCCGCCTGTTGTAGCATTCGTTACTAAACGTTTAAATTTAACACACTTCTAAGCAAAAATTACTAAATTATTCACAAAATATTAAAACACTAAAGCCTTGATTTACTCTAAGGAATAAGGCAAACGATGCAAAACAAATTATTTATTTCATTAAGTGTTTTTAAAGATTAAACTTGAACTTTATTGGCCTAAAGTAACCCTAGAATTGAGCTGTAATTTTTGAAAGTAGTACAAATCCACTTTAAAAAAATTTTGTCAGCGTTAATTTTAGTCAAAATCTTACTAAATTTAACGCAAACTTTTTTATTTTTAAGTGGACTTATACCACTTTCAAAAATAATAGCTTAATTCTATCTATTTGATTAATAGCTGTTTCCATAACGCAAGCCATCAACTAGTCTAGAAATTTTATATAACAAGTAAAATTTTTTTTTTTTTTTTTTACAAAATTTAATACACTTAGTACTATAAATAAACAAATAGAGATGAATAAGTTTATTATACACAATCCCTTAAACGTGATTTTCAGAAGATCGCTTGTGTTATGGAAACAGCACATAATGCAGGTTTTACACTGTAATACAAGTGTTAAGATTTTGATGAGATGTCGATAGAGCAAAATTAAACTGGTATTTTATACGATTGACAAAAAATCTTAAAATGCTTTTACACTATAATACAAGTCTTAAAATTTTCTTTGGATTTTGTCAGCTGTTTTTGTTATGTCTTTCTTCATATGCAAAAAATGCAGCCCTGTTACAATGAAAAGTGTAAAAGTGTTCTAAAAATTGTGAGGGCCCTACGACTGTCAAATATGTCAATATCAAATATTGTTTTCACACTATCATATATATCTGTATAAGATTTGAATTTCTTTTAAGACATTTTACTCAGTATTACAGTGTAAAAGCCGCTTTATTAACAAAATTATGTAAGGCTTACTAAGATACAAAAAAATAAAAATTTGTTCTTATGTAACTCGATCCGATTAAATTGAAACGTTTTTAAAAAGGGGTGCAGCAAGTTGAGGCTTTAGTGTATATAATTTTAAAGGTGAAGGATTAAAGATTATCAGTTGATGTTGTGAGTCATATCAAACTATGAAATGTAGACTAACTACAAAACAAGATTCGTATGTCTTGTCTGCTAAATAGTTCCAAGAAAACAAAACAAAGATTAAAAGGTAAGATGATAAGTACAATACAAAGGGCTGCACAAGCATACTTTAAAGGTCTTACAAGCACTTTTTGTTAGAAAATATTATAAAAGTCTGTAATTGCTGGTGCAGCCCTTTAGTAAAAACGATTTAAGTTTGGGATTTTCACTTAAAATAAACATGAAAAATAACACAAGAGTTTACAAAAACTATTAAACCAAAGCAACTGAAAACTGTTTCCTAGAAACTAAAAATATTTTTAGAACAGGACTCATAAAAATTAATAATTAAACTGTTATTTTTGAAAGTGGTACAAGTCCTCTTTTAAAAAAGAAATCGAAACTGAAAAAAATCTATCAAATTCCTTCATTTCTTTAATAAAATTTTAAAAATTTCAATTAATTCAGAGACTTTGCAAAAGAGAGAGGGAGATAGAGAAAGATGGAGAGGAGAAGGAAGAGAGAATGTGTAACATATTATGATAATTTGTAAAAAGAGAAAAAACTTTTGAAGTTCTTTATTGATGTTAAATATTTAATTAATTATATTTATTTCGTTTAAAAAAACGTTTGTAATTGTTTTCAAAATGAAATTAAATTATATTTTTTTTGCATTCCTATTGAAGTCTTACAATTTTATTTTATTAATTTAAAAATTGGGTGCCTGCAGACATTTTATTGCTTTTAAAAATAAGACTCTCAGAAAGGACTTTTTCTTAGAACTCCTTAATTTTAGTTTCTTGTTTTTTTTATTACTATAATTTTTTTTATTATTAATGTTTTTTATATGTCAGTTTATTTCACCTTTCTTTTTTTGAAACGTCTAGTTTATTAAGCTTAAGTTCTTATTTAAAATTAATATCGATATATCGCTACAATAATAAATAAATAAATTTTTATAATACGACCTCAAGATTAATATAATTTTTTTGTATTTTTTGATAATTAAGAAGAATATGGAAAGTAAAAAATATGAATATTTCTTTTGCTTTACAAAACTTCTTTGTTTAATGACTCTCGGCAATATTTTATTTCATTTATTTATATATTTACAATAACCTAGACTGTATAGGCCAAAATCGGTTAAAAAAAATTGTACTAATAATTTTTTTTATTTAATTATTTTTTTACTTGGTAGCATGATCGCTGGAAAGTCTCTAGCAGCTAGTTGCCATTTTTTTTTTTATGAATAAGCCTGTTAGTAATTAATTTATGTTTAAATAAAAAAACGCTTGTATTACTTCGCTCAAAAGATTGTTCTTTATTTCAGCTCGTGTTTATGTAAATAAATTTCATTAATACACATATTGAATAATAGTTATATAAACTTCCTTATATAGAGTAACAACGATTTCTAGAATATAAATCAGAAACTAAGCTCCTTTGGCAATAAATCTAAAAGCTGACCCTTTGAAAATGTAATTTTTTGCTTAAAGAGCTCAATAGTTAATGAATTATATTTGTAAAACAGAAACATTTTAAATGAATACCATCAATACTTAAGTACAAAAGACAAATTTGTTAATTTATGGGCGGGGCCGCTATGTTGAACGTTATCGTGGGCTTAAATTTTAAAGAAAAAAAAGATATGTATAGACAGATATTTGCTTATCACTCGCTTACAAATGAGCTGTTATTTTTAAACGTGGTATAACTCACTTTTTTTTTTTTTTTTTTTTTTAAATAACATTTTTTTGTTTGTATGTATTTTGTTCTTTAAATTTGAAGTGAACCCTAACGTTTGACATAGTGGAACCGGCCTTTAATTTAATACAAAAAATTAATTTAACAAAAATTTGTTTATTTTGTGAAATAATGTATTGATTTTTTAAAATAAAAAGCTTGAAAAATAATTAAATAACTAAAATGTTTAAAAACTATTTAAATCATTCATTTGTTTGTTTTATAGCTGACCCTTGTAAATATTGTTTAACAAATGACTTAGATAGTTTTTTTTTCGTTTTTTAATTTTATAAATCTTATAATTTTAATAATAAATTTTTTTGTCTTAAAAAGCCATTTAAATTTTGGTGGCACTTAAGATGATATGTTTCGTTTGGTTTCGTTTCATTTTTAATTAATTTTTTATTTTATTTAAAAAAATGTAAATTTTCCGATGATATGTGAGGATTTCTTAATATTAAAAAAGCTGCTTTGAATTTTAGCATTTGTATTTGTGTGTTTTTTGTTTGTTTTGTTTTGAACTAAATAGAGTTTAAAGCAAACGCACTTCATGTGAAGTCAGCAAACCGTGAATAATATTGAAGATTTTTTTTATTATTTTTGATTTGCAATTTTTCAATTTTGGTTTACAACTTTTATAAAAATCACTTTACCCATTTTTTGCCATAAAATCGTGTGTTTGTGTAAGATAGTTAAGCATGTACAGCCAAATTCATAAAAAAAAATTTATTTAATAAGAGCTTATTAAGCACACTTTCTATGGGAAATTTTGTTTAATAACCGCTTATTAATCAAAAATATTTTTTATGAATTTGGCTGGTAGTCTTTCACTTATGAAAACACTGCTGTTGGTTCACATGAAATGCCCTACCTACCACTCATATTAAGGTTAAATCAGTTCCTTTGTGTTGAAAAAAAAATTTACTTAAACTGTAGACATTTTTTTAAACAATTTTTCTATTAATGTTGTTGCTTAAATTTAGTTTAAAAAATTTAGATAATATAACACTAAACATTTAAATATACATACATCATACTATACATATATAGACACTATATCTGATTTTAGAATCTAAAGATTTTGCTAAAATTTTTCGAAAAAACACGCTTAAAAAAGAAATTTCAACTTAAAAAATGATTGTATCTCACAACAACTTGATATAACTTTTATTTATTTTTTTATTTATTTTGTTTAAAAGTGTTTCGTATGCAAATTAAATGATTTTTGTAGCAAAGTGTTGAGATGCCACTTGATACATTTGAGAGATTCACTCCTCTAAATTATTAAATAAATTGTTTTATTTAAACATTTGTTAATGCAATTTTTTCTAAATAAGCCGTTATTTTTTAAAGTAGTATAAGTCCACTTTAAAACAAAAAATTAGCCAGCAGTAATTTTAGTTAAATGGCGCTTAAATTACCGCAAAAAATTTTTTTTTTAAATCTGGACTTATACCTCTTTTAAAAATAACAGCCCTTATACATGTTTATAGACTATGTGGGAAATGTATAACGAGGATATGTATGTTGACAGTTTTTAGTTGACTTCAAATTAAAAAAAAAAACAAACGGGTTCACTATTAGTACTAAGGAAGCTTTAGCCTTGTACTATCTTATGCTTTTTTTTTAGGAAGCTGACAGCTTTTTATTCAGTTGACCATAAATTTTGCTCTAAATTTGAACAGCCAAATTTATAAAAAAAATATTTATTAAACAAATTTCCCAACAAAATAGTTTTTTTATGAATTTGGAATGAATGCTAAGCATCATCATAATTCATTCGTATTCCATTTGGCGTCAATTTTAAAGTAACTTCAGTTTTTATTATCATTGATAGAAATTCAATTATAGTTTGGTATTCATGAATCAAATAAAACAAAAAGAAAATCATAAAAAAGTTTTCCATTTTTGTGTTAGATCAACTCGTTAGTAAAAAAAATAATGGTCAACACACGGCAATATTGATAGCAAACCTTCTTACAAAATATAAAATTAGTGTCGATAGTCATCTTTACTTGTTAATATTGAGAACTGTAATACCGATTTAACATAAACAAAAAAACAGTTGCCAAATGGCATACGACTGACTCTATTTAACAAAATTCTTAAATAAACCACAAGCACTTAATAAATTAATGACTCATAAAATACAAGTTTAATGTAAATTATGTAAAGATGAATTTATTTTTTTTTTAATTACCCTTATTTCCTCAGGAAAGTGACTTCCGTCACATAACGTCTTTTCATAAAATTAAAAAAAAACTATATATGGTGCTCATTATGCAACTTTAGGCTTTTAAATTAAAAAAAAAAGCAGCGTGACGTGACGAGAATGCACTTTTAGATGGAGTTGCCCATATGTAGCTGTGTATTTACTTTAATTTTTTATATTTTCTTTTAATAAAAACTAAAAACTTTATATATGAGCCGTTATTTTTGAAAGTGATATAAGTCCATTTTCTAAAATTAGCTAGCGGTAATTTTTGTAAGATATAAACACCATCTTTTTCTTTTTTACTAAATATTTTATATATGAGCCGTAATTTTATAAAGTGGTTTAAGTCCATTAACACCATCTTTCTTTTTTTCTATTTTTTGTAAAAACTAAAAACTTTATATATCAGCCGTTATTTTTGAAAGTGGTTTAAGTCCATTTTTTTAAATTAACTTTTCAAAACTAACGCTGACTAATTGAAAAGAAAAGTCGACTTGTACCACTTTCAAAAATAATAGCCCATTCGTATGTTTGTATGTAATATATGTATAAAATAGTTAAACTTGCAACCATCAATCCCTATAAATAGTTAACTTGTTGCTGTTGCATTGCACCTGCATACAACTTGAGGATAGACACATCAAATTATGCATTTGTGTGCGTATCCAAACAATCAAACTGGTTTTGATTTTTTTCAAATTCACACAAAAAACATGCCCACAAATGCGGTAGATGTTGAAATTTGAGGTGTGTATCACCCTTTTAACAGACCAACCTAAATTAGTGCTGTAAGCGTTTATTTTGAAATGGTTTTGTAAGAAACATAAATTGAAAAACACTTGCTGCACTAATTTAATTTTGTCTGTTGAAACGTTTGTGTTTTTTTTTTGTTCTTTTGTTTTGTAAAACCTTCCTTAAATATATAAAAAAAAAGTAAATGTTAGAGTTCACCTAAAGCCTAAAAATTTATAACAATAATAATTACAAGAGTATTTTTTTATATGATTAATGTAAGCAAACATAAAATGTTTACACTTGCTAATCATTAGAGTTTTGCACACACACACACATGCACTCACGCAGGCATACGCTTACACACACTCAGTCACACAATACTCAATTTGATATAAAAAAATAGCAGTGCTCGTATCTATGATAAAATTGTTGCTGTTGTTGTTGTCATTTGCATTTTTGTTTTAGTATTTCTTAGTTTTTAGTTATTTTGTCCAGCGACCATTTAAACATTTTTGCATTAGAATGTTAGCAGTAGTAGTCGTGTCGTTCTATTGTGTTTATAGTTTACAGTTTACCAGTGACTCCGCCAATGTATTCCTTTAAAAAGTACACAAAAACGTCACAAGCATATTTACTGGTAGTAAACGCCATAACAACACACCGTTTGTGTCCAGTAAATCACTTGCTGCATCTGTTGCCATACCAGCGCACTGCATTTTCTCCAATGGCATAGCCTGTACATAATAATCACGATTCTCAACTGGCATATGACAGACTGGTTTCTTTTTCTGTGCCATTTCATCATCCTTGTTCTTCAAATCTTGCAATAGCTTAGGAAACCAAGTCAATTCACAAGAGCACTCGAAAGGATTATCTAAAATTCGAATAAATTTTAATTAATAATTTTTGGTATTTTTTTTTTCCAACTCAACTCAAAAATATATAAAAAGTTGAGTGTTTTTTTTTTTCATAAAATATTTTATATGGTTAAGGGCCATTATTACAAGTTACCGTTAGCTAAAGTTAAGTCCTTAACTACCCACCCAAATTTGGCAAAATCCTAACTTTAACTATCGCAAGTTGTAATACCCAACCCAAAAATCCAACATTATTAAAGCATAAACTGAATTAACAAAAAAAAAAGAAGCTTACCTGTTATATCGATAATTCTTAACGTATCGATTATGTGCTCCATGATATCTTGCGGCAGGCGTTTTAATTTATTATTTTGAATATTTAAAGTTTCCAAGGAATTTAAATTTTCAAATATCATACTTGGTAATACCTTGATACTAAAAGAAAATTTTCAATTTGTTGTTGTTGTTCTTATTAATTGCAGATAATAAAGTCAAGAAAGTTATTAAAATGAAATATCATGTGGGTTTATAATAAGTATTCAAGCAACTAAAAGAAATTTGGAATGAGCAAGAGAAAACATATAAAAATCAAACTCAATTATTGGTAAGTCTGAAATTAAATTTTTATTCTTATAGTAAAATTGTTGTTGGGAGAACCAAATACAAATACACAAAAAAGCATTTCTAATTAAAAAAAATGAAAAGTCATGACAGTACCACGGGCTAAATCACCAGCAGCCTTATTCGCAAAAAAAAAAAACAGGAACGAAACGTTTGCATTAGTTTCGTTTTGTAGTTTTTCAGAGTAAAAAACAAATACAAAAAAAAAAAGTCCTACAAACATTTACTCTGATTTGTTTCGTACCATTCACTTCACTGAATGAAAATAAAAACAAACAGTGCCGAGGGAAAAATGCATAAACACGACTGTCTGATTTCTTGGGTGAGCACACAATATTACGCACATGCTTATCATTTTCAAAATATCTACGAAGTAAATAATTCTTTGCACGAGGCATTGTGGATTGCTCTTGCTAATAAACTAACAACGAGTGGTTCCTTCATTCAAAAAATACGTTTCTGCTTTTGTTTTGTAGCAAATGTACGATTGTATTCATACATAACAAAAAGAAGAGTGTACGTAAAGCCAAATGTTTTGTATTTAGTTTTATACAGTGTACAAAACAATTTAAAAATTTGTACTTTCTAATTAACGTTTTTTATAACAAAAAAAAAAAAAAAAAAAAAAAACACCTGGCTAGCCACTTTAACCAGCTGCTGATTTATGCTAGCAGCTCGCTGGCATAGAGTTTATTCACAATACATTTTCATAATAAATATTTTAATATCCAGAATAGCAATTCCAAAATTTAATGATGCCAAGATGCATTTTTCAAAACCATTCCAATAAATTTAGTTATGCACTTTTGCTGTACAAAACTGTTTTATTTAATGACTTTCGGCAGTATTTTTTTTTTAATTCTTAATTTTTTTCAAGTGGTAGCACTGCTTGACAGCTGACTAGCAGATCGCATTAAATCTTACATGAAAAACTTATTTTTTATTCTATTGAAACCATAAAAAACGCATCACTTTGTGCAGTTTTAGGCAACCAACCTGCTTAAAATTTTATATAATTTAAAGGCAGAATGGTTTTTGAGCATAACTGTCAGTAGTAAGCTGTCTGTTAAGCTGTTGTTGTTGTAATAGTGAGTTACTTTTTGAAAACGAACAAGTCAACTGTGGCTTAAGGTGCTGCCCCATTAACAAACCAACTGAATTGCTTGTAAAAAATTATAAATAAAAAGCTTAAAACAAAATAAGTACTTGATGCCATTTTAGATTTTTTAACCTTCTCTTGAGGAAGATCTCCAAATTATTTTAAATGAAAACTTACTCATTCTTTTGGAGATTAAGGAATGTTAGGGAATCACCATAACCGGTAAAGGCATCATCACTAATGACCGTGATATTATTATTTCTCAAATCCAAATGGCGTAGACGATGTAAAGGTCTTAACGCTTCACTGGGTATGGCTTGTATGTTGTTGTCGCCCAGTCGTAAATATTGCAGATTTTCTGAAAAATGAAATGCAACAAGATTTCTTAAACGATTTGTTTCCAAATTTTTTTGCTAGATTTTCACGATAGACACCTTCTAATCCCTTGAAAGCATCCTTATCAATATTAATGATTCTGTTGCCTTCCAACTCCAATGAATTCAATAGGGTTAAATGGGAGAATACATTTGCCGGCACACTATTGATTTGATTGTGGGCCAATATCAAGGAGTCCAAATTTTCAAGTCCTAAAAAAGAAAGCAATTTAATTGATTGATTGATGAACAAAACAAAAGAAAAAAATACCCTCAAAATCTCCTTCGCGTATGTTTCTAATTTTATTTTCTTGTATTTCCAACTTTTTCAAATTACCCAAAATTGAGAGGGATTTCTGAGGAACTAAAGTCAATTCATTGCCACCCAGATTTAAACGTTTCAAACGCCTAAAATGATATAGAAATTAAATTTACACAAAAAAAAAAAAAAAAAAGACTCAAGAAAACTAATTTTTTTCTTAAGCAGCCAACGTAGGCTTGTTTTATGGGAACCGCACTTTTTTTTTTTTTTGTTTTACTCGTACTTACTTTTCTATACCTCTAAACGCTTCTGGCTCAATTAAATTTATTTTGTTTTCATACAACGTCAGTATCTCCAGGGTGTCCAAGCCCTCGAAAGCATTATTGTGAATGCCGGTGATTTTGTTGTGATTGAGATTTAAAATCAGTAAATGATAAAGATGCTTTAATGCCAGCGAAGGTACAGTTTTCATTTGATTGAGTGAAATATCCAATTGTGTTAGACCCTTTCCTTTTGTCACAAAAAAAGAAAAAAAAAAAAAAGAAGGAAAAACTCAGCAAATAAGTTTGTTCTTCTCACTGACTGACTGACTTACCCAAAGAACTGAGAGCATTTTCTTCAATGGCCGCCAAACTGCTGTTGTGTATTGTCAAGTGACGTATATCCAAAGCTAGGAAAACGAAACCTTGCAGCTTGGGCAAATTATTGTGACGCAATTTCAAATAGAATATAATGGGATCCTTGCCCTTTAGAGTACCCATGGATTTGGTAATGTGAGCCAAATCGGTGGTCTCACACAATATGTCAAGTCCATTCTTCTTTACCGTACAGACACAGGGAGCAATATTGTTTTGCTCGGGACAAACTTGCTGTTGAGCCTGATTACCTTGGGCAGCAACCAGATGCCAACAAAAGGATGATGTCAACAATAGAATTGCAGCCAGGGCAGGCAATATAGAAACGCCACTACGTGCTAATCTGATTGATGGCATTTCTGTAACTAATTTCATGATGATGATTGTGATCTCAATATGTTTGTGGCAAAATAATTGAAAATGCCCAAGCAAACAGCAGTTAAGCGCTTAATGCTCTTGTTATGCTCTCAGTAAGTAGGCCTCCCTCTTCTGCTCTGCTATTTTTATATATTCTATACGACGATATGGCCAATTGTTACTTGTATTTGTCGTATTATGTCTGCTTTTATTTGTGCAAAATTTTGTAAAGGGTAGCCAGAACATGCATGCATAGAAATGATATACAAAGTAGACATTAAAATTAATTCATTCTTTTGCTATTTTATTAAATTATTTAGTCTATTGTACTCGTAGATATGTGTTTAACAAGAAACACATGTCGTACAACCCAATAAACTATTTTTGCTGTAAAGCTCAGATGGTACATCTAGGTGTGGGTAGTCTGCTGAAAACTGTCCAAATGTTTTCTTTAGATTAGCAGAAAGATACTTAAGTTGAAGCAAAAAACTGAAATCGACTTATACTCTTCTATTCTCTTCTACTCTTTTTTCTCTTCTCTTCTAATAAATATTTTTTGCTGGTTTAAAGTCATACGTGCTTAAACTATTAAATTGCCATAATTGAATTCTGCTGCTCATCACAAATGAATGTGATGAGTATGAAAATACGTTTGCACTTTTAATTCAAGCTTTTGCTATTATCTTTTTATATTTAAAAGCCAGCCCATACGAGCACATAGCAGGGAGTACGTACGAGTACATGCATTAGAATGTTTGGATGTGCATTATCTATCTCAGCAAAATATTTATAGTTTCACATTATTTATTTATGTTCATTGTTTGGCGCTGTTTTCAATTTAATCATTCAAAAAATTATTCGTTTAAGAGCTTAAGCTGAGCTGTTTTCTTGACTGGGGTAAATGCTCGCTAGGAAAAACATAATTTGATTCAAAAAAAAAAAAAAAAAACCAAAGTTCAACAAGAAAGCAAAAAAAAAATAATTTTAATTTTATTTGCCGGTTAGGATGACCACTAAAAGAATTTTGTTTCAAAAAAATCATTAGTTTTCAATTCATGACATTTTTCGTTAGGCTCATGAAGAGGGAACTCATCTTCTCAACTCTGATATTAACAAGTTGATGGTGCAGAACTCGATACCCTGAGAAAACAACTAAGCCTGTGAGAACTAAATTAGTTAACAATCAAAAATTCAGTTGGGATAATCGAATTTTTTAGTTGTTATAATAGAACATGTGTGTTATAGCTCGAAACATTTTTAGGAGAACTAAATTTTGGACGCTATTACAGAATTCTGATAACTAGAACTAAAAAAATTTGATCATTACAACTGTTACTAATTAAAAGTATTAAATTTAGTTCTCACAACCGAAGTAGATTTTTCTGTGTATAGAGAAACATAAGTCGGTATCAATTTTTAAAGAAATCTGTTCAAAATTAGAATTTATTTTTTTTCATAAATTTTACTTTAAAGTCCCCATTCGCTTTTTTATAAAGTGGATCATGCCTTTGCTAGATTATTAGCAGAGGCATCAACTAAAGTGGTAAATAACATATATCACGGGCACTTATCTTCAAGAATGGTTCTCAGCGAAAATCGTTGAAAAGTGGGCGTAAAATTGGGTGTGACTGGTACTAAAGTACATGCGAAATTTCTTTGGCGTGTAGAGGTTATAGAAACTAAATTTCAGAGAAATTCGAAAAATTTTATATTTTTTCTTAAATTCAAATTCAACCACATTTTCGAAAATACACTATGGACCAAAATTATAGTCACAAAAAAGTATTTTTTGTATTTAAATTCCTTTTGTAAAATGATACCGTCTTTAGTGTGATTATGATGACGGGCCTGTGAGTTTGTATAGAGAAACTTAAAAAACTAAAACTTTATCCTTGTGCAATCACGTTTCATAACAGTCCAATTACTCTAATCCAATGGCCCAAATCCATAACAAAATGAATTTAAAGCATTTAATTTGAAAACACGCACACACGCACTAAGGAATACGTCTAGTGACATTAAAGAAATTTGTATTTGTAGTAAAAATAATGCCAAAAAAAAGGAGCAAAGAGCAAAAGAAGTAGAATAATAAATCCAATTTAACATAAAAACTGAAACAGATGAAAGCGATACTGCGCGTCAAATTCGGTCAATTACATGTTTGCTGTTGAGAAGGGGGTGTTTGTTGGTTGGGCAGGTAGGCAAGAGAAAATTTTAAGAAAGAAAAAAAAACTTTTTTCTGTATGTATAACCAAAGTGTATAACAATGTGGCGGGAAAATCGATATGAGAATCCTTTCATATGTAGCACAAGCTCTGAGCTTAAATAAAATTATTACGAGTATTTTCACTTTTGCTTTCCTTTCTTTCAAGTAATTGTTGATGCCATTATAAAAAATAAAAAACTTTTTAAATGAAAATTTATAGTTTTCACCTGCATTAATAAGCTATTCGTTGTTTAAAGATTTTTATAGTTTCTTTTCATTTATTGCTATTTCAACCGCATCGCTTAGTGTATCTTTTTTAGGGAAAACAAAGTGATATTTTTTAGGAAAATAATTAATATTTTTTAGCTGAATTTATTGTTTAAAATGTAAATCTGCAAATCTGTTACTTTTATTTTTATTATTAATTTTTTTTTTTTTTTGTTAGTCCCGAGCAAAGCTCCCGTTTTATATAAAAAAAATATGAAAAACAGAAATTCCTTCAGGCGTTTTAAGTGACTACAACACGCACGTACAACCGTTGACAACGTACTGAGGCAACAGATTTTTTTCGTTGTATCAAATGCCATTCGTGTGCAGCTACAGTAAAACAGTTGTTGCTGAGGCTGTCATAACAAGAAAAGCTAAAAACGAATATGTGAAAAATAATAAAATTCAAACTCATCTCAAGCAGATAATTAAAGTGTATAAACAAGGAATTCATTTCGTAACAAGGAAAACTCCAAATTTTGTTAAATTTAATTTAAAACAAGCATGAAAACTATCGTAAATTTTGATATGAGTTGCTCGCTATCGAATGCGGTAAATTGAACCCAGAAACAAAATTGAGAATCGCAAATTTCTAAAAAAAAAAAATATTCAGTCTTGGGGCCAATTGAATTGAATTAAAATTTCGAGAGTTATTGTGTGCCGTAATTTGGCCGCTGTTTTACATTCCAAAGCCGAATATATCAGCAGCACTTCATAACTACTTTGTACTCTACTTGAACATTTAAAAAAATTTTTTTGTTGCTCTATTTTGGCTTGGAAAAAGGTGTCGAATGTGCCCATTTCACTGATTATCAAACAAAAAAATTTGATTTGCATTCAGTTTTATTTGTTTATTTTTTATTATCTTGTTTGCATTATGAATTTTTTTTTTTAAAACAAAATTTATAACATTTCAAACACTAGATTTGTTAAAAAAAAATAATTTCATTTGTCAATTCTGCTTTAATAATAATACAGTTTAACTGTTTTTATTGCTCTCAATAACGTTTTAATGTATACTGCGTGTGACATCTAGTGTGACATAGTCCAATAACAACAGCAAATGTCTTTACTAAAATTATCCGTTATTAATGTTTGTTTTTTTTTGGTCACAGTTCTATTGTTCGCAAATAAAATACGTTAAATTGGTGTAGTTCTCTGCTTAGCTGTGTCTGTTATAACATTTACATCCCTTAGCCAAGACAATGATATGAAAATTCCCAAATTTCGACTTGGGAAAAATTTATCCAAATAACTCAAATAATTGTTGTCTGTGATAAAATTGTTTAAGTCTTGACAAAAACATTTTTGTTTTATGAAAACGGTAGTTAAATATTGGCTGTTAGCTAAGACGAAAACTACTTAAAACAAATATCTATCTATTTCCAAATTTCGATTTGGAAAAAATTTATAGAAATTTCCATTTGGAAAAAATTTATCCAAATAACGCCAACATTTCAGTGTCTTTGGTAAAATTGTTCAAGTCTGGATAAAAACATTTTTGATTTATAAAACAGTCTGTAGTTATTGGCTGTTAGCATATGTCGCTCCAATACTAAATAAATAAATTATTATTTTTAATATTGCCTTAAGCTTAATAAATTAGTCGTTTCAAATACATTATTTTTGAAGTGAGGGAAGCTAAATATCTTGAGTTAAATATGTTTTAACGTAACTCCTTACGTTCCTTAGTATTTCAGTATTTATATTTAACATATAATACGACTATTTTATTAAGCTGAGGTCTTATTTTTCAAAAATTTATTTTTATATCGATATTTCGCTCCATATATATAATTGTATTTAATTTAATTTATAATTATATATTTATAATTATATCCTGAAAAAGCTACACAAATTGGAGCGAAATATCGATATAAAAAATTTTTTTTTAAAAATAAGACCTCAAGCTTAATAAAATAGTCATATTATTAATTTATTTACTAAAATACTTACGGTCACTCTACGGCAATTTATTAGTCGTTCGTCCAAGTTAAAACTAGAAATAAACTAATCGCACGCCAAATTTCGTACAACGCACTGGCTGTGAGCATTTTCATATACAATGAAAAATTTATTATTTGTCCTTGTGGTGTTTATGGCATAAACTTTTGTATTTGATGTCAATAAATAAATATTTAAGGGCCGTGTTCATAGCGATGTTTATAGTTGACAAAACTTTTTTTTTAAATTACTGCAACTAATACTTTTAATAGTGCTCCTCTAAAGCTTATTATGTGAAACTTGTATTTCAAAGAGAATTACATATTTTCAAATGGCGATGAATTGTTTTTTTTCCTAGGAAAAATACAGTATTAAATTACTTTACATTAAACTGTTTCAGTAAATTGAAAAAAAAAAACAAATCCTGCATCATAAAACTTCTAGCAAATTAGAGTTTAATCACGTGTCATGTAAATACGATTCCTTGTTATTAGAATTAAAGAAAAAATAATAATACAGGCGCCGGCAATAAAATACAAGGAATCTTTGAAAACATATTTTTGAAAGCGTGTATGTGTGCACATTGCACTAAGTAAATATAAAAATCAGGTTGTAGAGTTAATGAAACAATTAACGTGACTTTAAATTTTTTTTGTATTTTCGGGAGGGGGTTAGTGGTTGCAAAAACTTAATTTTTTTTTTTTTTTAAACTCTAGAAATTCTGTGGAGGAAATTGCCTTTCTCAAAATAGTTCTGCTACGTCACTGATGGCACCAAAAACAGTATTTATTTTTTTTAAATTTAGAATTTTTCACTTTCCATTTAAATTTGTGTTGCTTGATTATCATTCTATGGCTGTTTGTTATTAATGTTTCTTTGTGTTAAACATAACATTTGACATCCTTTTTATTCTTATTTATTCAGACCCCCCTCCCCCCCTCCCTCTCTGCTGCCAGCACAATCACTTTTTCTTTAAGATTAAAGAAAAGTCAATCAGTTGCTTGTTTGATTGCAAGTGTTAGCTCTGTTGGTTGGTTGGCTGTGTGTGTGGGATAGAAAAGAAAATGTAAATTACATGTAAATCCTTTAGATTTTTATTCATTCATTTCTTAATAAAAACTAACGCCGCTTAACACATGTAGCAGCAGCAAAAACATTGCAACCACATTATACAGCAACTACCACCCACCCAATTTTTCCAGTTTTAATCATAATTTTTATAGAGTGACTTGACGTGACGTTACCGACTGACTGACGCTTGTTTGTTTATTTGTTGTATCAACTTGTTTCTTTGTCAATAACACTTGAGAAATGAGTGCGTGAGATCAGTAATTTAAAGGCATGCAGTCTTACAAAAAACAAAAAAAAAAAAAAGTTCCACATGTTAGACTCTACACAATCTGATTTCTACAAATTCTGTTTACATGAAACGCTTGAGCAATGTCTTATGGATGAGTTGGTTAAGCGGTTGGTACTACTACAAGGTGGGCTAAAAGAAATCACCCTATTGGAAATGGCGGCCAATGTCAAATCTGTTTTGACATTTGTGAACTAGACAGATGTAGAATACAAGTGAACAAGCCCAAGAACGCGGAATAATCGAAGTGGACGAATTTTCGACCAAAATCATAATGAGTGACGAGGCTCATTTCCATCTCAGCGGGTACGTGAACAAGCAAAACTATCGCTTCGGGGGCACCGAAAATCTACGAGTGATGCACGAGGACTGCGTAGTGCGCTGTTCACGCTGGAGGAGGATGGAGGAGTCATCCGGCTGGTCAAACGACAACAGTGGATGGTGCGCGCTATAGGTGCCGCAATTGAACGAATTAGGACTGGAGGACATGTGGTTCCAACAGGACGGAGCAACGGCATACATTTCATTTTCATTTAGAAAAAGAAATGAGAGTCCAACAACATCGGATGACTTCCTTTGGCCCACCTTGTAGTTCTGAAAAACAATAGAAATGAGAGTCCAACAACATCGGATGACTTCCTTTGGCCCACCTTGTAGTTCTGAAAAACAAATAGTCATGTGTGGCGGCAGACTAACAATAAAATTTATGAATTGGCTACTGTGGCCATCATTGGCCAAGCAAGGTCTAGCCAGCAATCTAATCTGGGACCCAGTTTTTCTATAAAATTTTTGGTTGGAATTTTTAATATTTTTTTTAAATAAAATTGATTCCTTCGTTAGCGTGTCTTTAATATCAAACACAAAGCTTCTCCTCTGTAACGAATTCATTTATTTACATTAATTTTTCTAAGCAATTTAATTTATTTTATTGTTGCTACTGTTGCTTGAAGATTTCTATGTAAAGCCTTCTTGCTGTTTTTTTTATTTTCTTATAAAATCAATTTTTAAATTATTCTTTCTTATCTTGCCTTTTGTATGGAAGTCTTAACATCATTTGGAAACCCGGTATTATGTTGTTGTAAATTTGTGTCCACCGCATTCATATGAAAGGTAAAAGAAAAAAAAAGATGCTAAATTCCGTACTGTAGTCATTGTATACGCTTATTACATGCTTTAGTAGCTAAGAAGAAAAGAAGAAAAAAAAAGCCAAAAAGAGATGAAGGTGAGGGTACATATAAGAAGACACGTGGCAACACCATGTTCAGCCCACACCCATTTTACATCAAATTTCACCGAACTGTTGTTGATGCCATTCCATGTCATTATTAACAATTTCTTTTTCTTTTTTTTTGTTTAACCCATTCAGCAATTACCCTTTTATGCACACACACACATACAGTAAAAACATGCATAACAACATAAAAAGGCAAATATCCCAGCAATCAAAAAAAATATTAAAATTTAAAATAAATAAAATTAATTTTCTGTTTGCTTGTTCGCTATAAAAATTTTTGTTTTCCAAGGGATTTCTTTGATATTTGGGCCCACGCCCATTTTTACGCCCACTTTTTAACGAATTTCACTCGACACTCTTCAACGTACTTAATTTATGCCTGAAATTATGCTTTGAAATATTTTATTTAGCTCCTAATAATGCTAGCAAAGGCATGAGCCACTTTTTAAAGTAGCGAATGGCTGCATTAATTCAAAGGAATTTTTTAATAAGTAAAATTCTATTTGACAACGGTGTTCTATATATACGCTCTCTATACCCTAAGAATAGCGACTCACGTAATAAAAGACCGGGCTGGGCGAGACCGTCCAAAAACATCTATGATATGAAACAGGTGCAGTTTAGTTTCTTGGTTTTAATTTTTTTTTTTAAACGTTTGCTTTCTTGTCTATTGGAAATCAAAATCGTTTTGTTTGATGGGACACAGGCAAGTGTATGTGTGTGTGTGAGTGAGTTCTTGATTATATTTGTGTGTATTTTATTTCGCATTTATCGTAATCGCATCCTAATTGCAAGAAAATTACTCCCACGTGCTTGTGTAACCTGATCATTGTTGTCCTCATCATCAAAGACATAAAACATACTGTCAACGATTACAATAATAACAACAACAACAACAGCACTAACAAGAAAATATGTTTAACCCAAAGTGTGTTTGTTGAACTTCTGCTGTTTTGTCGGTTTTCTTTCTTTTTCATTGCATCTCTTTTGTCCGTCTGTTTGATTTTGCTTACGTCCATCTGAACTGTGACAGATACCAACTCAACTTGCAAGATGTTTTCTTCTTAACTTTCACTAATTAATAAGTACGAGTACAAGAAAACTAAAAAAAGAAGAAGCATTAGGCAAAAATGTTGCAAGAACATTCATGCCATTGGGACTTAAACCGAACAGGTAATTAGCGTAAATGAGTAGGTACGGGGAATTTCAGCAGCAAAACGTGTTCAAATGATTTCAATCTATACATATGAAAGAATAACGTTACTGACTTGACTGACTGGCCAAAGCTGCAGGCTTGAAATTTGGTGAGCAGGTTCCTGCCCCAATGTGTAGGACGAATAAAAAGGGATTTTTGTAAATTCGAATGGGTAAAATCGAAATTCTTATATCTCCGGAACTACTACAAATAGAGCCAATTTGAAATCGTTGGGAAGTTGCTAAAATCACTTAGAGCAACAGCACTGGAAATTTCAAAATAATCCAAAATAACTTCTGAACGAACCATAGAAGATTGAGAGATGGGACATTTATCAGTTTAAAGGGCAGGTCGTCTAGATTTGAAATCTACCGCGCAAATACTCAGAAGTTACTTCGAACTATTTTAAAATTTTTTTTTAAATTTTCATATACCCCAGTGCTGTTGCTTTGAAGAGTTTTTACCTTTCCCAACTTTGCCGTGGTACCATTCCCGATTTTGGACAGGAAAATTACCAACATCAAAAAGGAGTTAAATTTATAGGTTCTAAACTTTCTGAAAGTGTTTTAATATTTTCTGAAAATTTCGTAGTTTTTATTTTATGATGCAAAATGGAAACTGCCAAAATCCTTGAGAATCACAGTATATGGAAATTTCTAAAAAAAAATTTAAAAATAATCCAAATAATATCTGAGTATTTGGAAGGTAGACTACAAGTCTAGACGATCTTCTCTTTAAAATGGTATGTGTCCCATCCAGTAATCTTCTATGGTTCGTCTGAAAGTCGATAAAATCCCTCAGAGCAACAGCACTGGGGTATATGGAAATTTCAAAAAAAATTTCAAAATAGTCCAAAGTAACTTCTAAGTATTTGGAAGGTAGATTACAAATCTAGACGACCTTTCCTTTAGTTGTTTTTCAGTGTAATATTTCCCAGTGGCTATAAAACAATTATTTTTTAATTTCGCTTGATTGCTGTAATAAAACAGAAAACTACAGTTTTGCCATTAATTGCAAATCTGAATAAAAGTTGAAATAAAAACGTTATTTTTGCTTGCCCTAAAAATAATTTACGAACAATTTTAACACAAAAATTATTGCTGAACTGGAAGTTATTTTTACATTTCTTTTTTTCAACAACTTTGAGGCTTTCCGGCCTGTTATTAACCAAATTAAAGAAAATTTGTTTAAGTAGGTATTTGAAAAGAAATAATTTGTGCAAGAAAAGGAAATAATTATTTTTAAATTCGCAAGTATTTTTTCTCTTCCAATGGCAAACATGTGTTTCATTCAATTTAAACTGTTTTTTTTTTTATAATTTCTCTTTAATAAAATTTTTAATTTATAGTTTTACCAAACTAATGATAATGGGAAAGGCAACAGCCAGTTGTAAAAATCATCGGTATTCCAAATTCTATGAATGAGTAATTTTTTTTTTTTTTTTTTTTTTTTTTTTTTTTTTTTTTTTTTTTTTTTTTTTTTTTTTTTTTTTTTTTTTTTTTTTTTGTGTAGAGAGCCTGGTTCAAATAGCTTATCATAACGAAGATTTTGTTACGAAATGTGTCAAAAAATTCTTAATTATATGAGTTTTAATTTTAAGTCAAACTATAATATTTCAAGATATTGAGAAAAACTTTATAAAACTTAATATTTTTTTTAAATTATTGCGCAAAACGAAAATGTTGTGGAACTAATTTTTTATGTCTTACTTTTCTTTTTTAATTTCTTCACTTCTTTCGCACACAAAATAAAGCAGAAAATAATTTAAAAAAATCCACAAATAGAACACGGACAAGGGCTCAAATTGTAGGATACGATATCGAATAAAATCTATTGAAATTTTATTGTTATTTTTTTAAGAAATAATTGGAAAATTTCTATTGGCCCGGCTTGGGATTTTTTTTTTTTTTTTTGGTAAATGAACTTGAATTTTCTTTCAATTGGTCATAAACATTTGAATTCTATAAATGTAACCTCTCATCGTTCTCACGTGCTGTTATTCGATTTGCATCAACTAATGCTATTATCGCGTCTTTATCAGCTTCAATAAGCCTTTCAGAGCGGGCCGGATGGAAATTTTATACACCAGTTCTGGCACAAGCGATTAATTTCTTTCTGACTTGAACATAATTTTTTCTGTTTCTAGAGTAAAAAAATAAAATATGAGAAAACAACTTTGGTTGTGAGTACTAAATTTGTTACCAATCAAAAATTCAGTTAAGACTATAGAAAATCGATATTACAACTCGAAATATTTTTAAGAGATTTAAATTTTTATCCCTATTTTAGAATTGTAGTTGCTACATTTGATTATCACAACTGCATCTTTGATTGGTAACAAATTTAATTCTTACAACTAAAGTTGTTTGCTTTTCTGTGTGTAAGTTCGAAAAATTAAATCTTGTGCTAAGAAAAAATTAAATTACTTTCGGAACAACTTAATAATTAAAATGGAAATGTCGTTCCGTAATTTGCCTCTTTATTTTTTTATTTTAATAAAATTGTTTATTGAAAATGCGATACCTGGTACTACACATTGCAGGTTATTAAAATTTTCTTATTTTTTTTTTAGTTTTCTTTTTAATACAGCTTTACCTTTATATACACTTAAAACACATACACATACACTCAAATCCATTCAGTCAGTTATCCTGACTATCAAGGCGAAAATTATACCGAATAACAATTCAAACGATACTCTAATTTGTAACACTCATTATACATGCCAGCATATTTATAAAAATAAAAAAAGAGAGTGGGAGTACTTAGGGAGCACTTCCAATATACTTAACTCATCCTTAACTTCTGCTTCCAAATTTTCTCTATATAGAAAAAGAAACTTTTATAGTTTTTTTTTTATTTATATTTTTTTGTTTCTTAGTTTTATTTTTACAAATAAAAAAAATAATGCGCAGGAACTTTTCAAAGATGATAATGATGTTGCTGAGAGAATGCTGACGTTAATGATGAGAAAGTGCTGCTCTTCCACTGATAGTTGCCACTACTTTAAGGGTCATAATTTTGTTTTTGTTTTTTAAAGCAAGAAATAAGAATAATCGCTATGCAGTGAGTGTTTGGTGAAAGCCATAGCAAAATATGTAAGAGAAAAATAAAGGAGTTCACTCCTCCCCTCCCTATTAGAGATAACGCTGGCAATATGCTACTGTTTACAAGCATACGGCACACACAAACACAAATCTTTACACACACACACACACACACTGTTAAGTACATATTTGTAACTCACAAAAAGCAACTGCACACACGCTTACACAAATGCTTGTTTAGCCACTCACTCTGTTACACAATTGCTTGCTCTTGGCATTCACCACCCAACCCTTAAAAGTGCATATTTACTCTCGTACATACTTTTACTACTAATTGATGGGAAAGAGACAACCCTATTAATATAAAACAGCTTTCTTTCTTTCTTCCTTGTGTTTTTTTTTTCAATAAAGGGAGGCTTGTCTTATGCAACACTAAAAGGGAAGTGTTTCTATAACGATTTTTTTTTATTTTCTTTTCTTTTCTCTTCACACACATACAGACTTAGTGTGTATATATACTTTATACTCGTCCATGGTTAGATATTAATACATTGTAGGTATATATTTCAGTCTTGTTTTTGTAACTGCTACTACGTTAACACGTACGTTCATACGTATGCATTTATTATTCTATAGATATCGACGAAATGTATCTCTATGTAAAATTATATGTGCGTACACCTCATACACTGTACGTTTGTATGTTTTTTTTTTTTTTAAGTTAGTGATATCGTTTTTATATACAATCATTATCACAGCCATAAGTTAACTTACACACACACAACAGCAGCAGCAAATTCTTATTTTTTCTAAAGCAGTCCCTCCAATTTTATTTTTTTTTTTCGATTTCTCTAAATTTTTTTCTCAGAAATCTGTGTGCTTACACATGCCTATGCTCCTATACCAAGACATTTTTTATGTAAACCAAGCATACCCTTGTGAGGGAGCATTTTTTTTGTCAGTCAGTGTATCTTTTCAGTTCGTTTTGTGGTTAAATTAATTTAAGTGATGCTATTTAGTCATTCATACTGTAGGTATGTGCGTTAGTTATATTTTTATTTGCTTGTGTTTGTGCATTTCACTAAAAATTCTCTATTTTCTTTTAATCGTATGTTGGCCTTTATGTAGTTCATGAAATGAAAGAATTTATCATTAAAAAGAATCTAAATCTCTTAAACTGTAATGGTATTTCAATTTCAAATTGAATTTGAATAACGATGAAAGCAAATTAGCAAAACTATTTAATCAGCCAGCAGCAAATTTTTTAAATAAATTAAATTTTCAAATGAAAAACAGTGTGCAGCATGAACAATTAGTGAGCAGTAAATTGAGAAAACAACTTCGGTTGTGACATCTAAATTTGTTTCCAATCAAACATTCAGTTATGTTAGTCGAATTTTTTAATCGGGACAATAAAAAATCGATCTTACAGCCAGAAATATTTTGAATAGAATTAAATTTTGAACTGTAGTATCGAATTATGAAAAATTTGATTATCACAATTGAATGTTTAGTTGGAAAGAGTGCCCTTTTTAAATTTAGTGTAATTTTATACAACTCTGAAACTTGACAGCTCTCACATATGTATGTTTGTTGCATATGCAACCATGTGTTTTCTTGGCACTAGTTTTTTTTTTTCTACTTTTACTATTTTATTTTATGCCCATCCTTCTTCTGCACAAAAGCTTAAAAGGTAGCGCGCTAATCTACTAATCTCTGTTCGATTCCTGTCTAGACCCTGATTATTTTTTGCCGACAAGCCTAGAAGCTTCTAGGATTTGTGTGGCTTAAAAAATAGCAACCTTTGGATACATACAGAAAGAAATAGAAACATCAAAGAACCCAGGTGAAGCTCTTATTGTTTTTCTTAGTAATTCCTCCTGTGCAACCTAACTTAACTTAACCTAGTAGGCCTAAGCTTAGGTGTGTGTGTTTTTATATCGAATAATTCTTAAGCCCACACAAAAAAAATGAAATTTTCATTTCGCTATTAGTTAATATTTATTTGCTTGCTTGTAAGTATTTTTAATTTCTAACAAAAATCATTTTTGTTGTAGGTTTTTAAAACCGATTATTTAAAGAAAACGAAAAAATAAAAAATAAATCAAAAGCCATGAAAATGACACATTAATGAACTGACTGACAGGCAGCCGAATAAGCACAGCGGCAATTTCTTGTCTCAAATTACTCGCTTATTTGTATTATAATCCTTTAAATACAACCAAAGTATTCAGAATAAAAGGGTATTTTGGGAAGGGAATGCAACAAACAGCATTTGATCGGTGACAAAATCATCAATGCATTGACACCTCAATGAATTATAAACAAAGAAAAAAATCTATGATTAATTCATTTGAAAGCAAACACATGTGTACACACACATACACACACACACATAAATGCATGCATACAGAAAGACCAAAATGGTATTTAATAATTTGTCAAATGAGTTTTAAAGTCTATGGGAGTTTTTGGTAAGGAAATGATTCCTTTTAATTACCATTTTAAGTATTTATAGTGTTGTGACAAGACACACACACAGACTCACAAGCAGACAGACAAATAAAATCACAATTAAGCAAGCGAAGGTAAAGGAATCGAGTCGTCTGGTAGCTGAATACAATCAATACCTTCAAAATAGTTGAAATATTTTATTAATTTGTTGGTTGGCCAACAATGTTCTCTTTTGTTGTGTATTTTGTAAGAAACTATTAAACTCTTAGACGATTTGTTCAGTCAATCGTATTGGCTTTATGGCAGTTAATCTCTTTAATCACAAACAGCATAAAAACAAATAGCCCACAATCCCCTGGACAATAAGGGATCATGTGAATAACAACCGTTCAGATTTTTTTTTTGTATGTGTGTTTTTCACACTCATCCTTATTTGTAAGGATTTATCCCCTATAATGAGTTTTTGAATAGTATGTGGCAAAAAACTTTAATATTTGCATTTTCACAAACAAAAATCAAACCAAACACTGAGAGAAACATTAAACTCAAGACAAGTTTAATTATTGGAGGTGCTGTTTCCATCAACTCGTCAACATTTGAGTGTAAAATTATAGAAAAATCGCTTTTCTAACAGTGCAAATAATGCCAAGTATCGTTGGTATGTTTACATTCTTTCGCATAATCCGTATAAAACTAATACGGATCATCATTACGATCAAAAGACCCACACACACACATGCTTATTTATAAATATGCTATTCATGCTTCATTATAAAACAGTTTCGTTATTAAATACCTTCTAAAATAGGGGTTAGTGTGTTTTACGGATTAGAGTCCTGAATAATCCCTACATACTTAGAGACACATTAAGCATAAATGCTGTACATTTACCATTAAATAAATAGTAAATCTACTCATTAAATGATATACTCATCATCATCATCATCTTCATTATCATATCTTTTACATCATTATTTAAAGCCAACCGAAATTCTTCAGTGTAAATGGTGTTGGAAGTCGTATGGTTAATCCATAATCTTCACATGATCACCTTTACTTTTTAGCGGCTTACCTACAATAGAGACAAATAAATTTTACAAATAAAAAAAAACAAACAAAAACTTATTTCAACTTATTTTTAGTATAGGGTGGGCCATTTCAAATTTGAAAATTGAAAATTTTCAAGAAGAGATTGTCTTTTGAAAATGGATCGTTATTGGACAAAGCAACCCATGTACGTTCAATCGAAATCATTGCTGCTGTGGTCGAGAATGTGCAAGAACATTCTCAGGAACTGAACATTTCTCGCACTTCTTTGAGTAGAGTTTTGCATAAACACCTGAAAATGAAGGCTTATAAAGTTCTATTGGTTCAACAACTGAAGCGTCATGGCCATCATGACCCAATAAGATAAAGAATTTTATTAAAGTTATTTAAAAAACTTATCAAAAAAAAAAAAAAATTAAAGTCTACATTAATTAAGTACAATTTTCAAAAAAATTACATGAAAAATTTCGTTAACGTTAATTTTTTTTTTTTTGGATAAGAAGGTAGATGTTTTTGCCCGGTCTTGCTCGGCCCTATCCTTAGAGCATAGAGAGCGTATCTGCTAATTTTTAGAGAAATCCATTTACAAATAGAATTTTAATCGTTAAAAAACCCATCCAAATAAATACACACAGTCGCTACTTTATAAAATGGCTCATGCCTTTGCTAGCATTATTAGCAGAGGAGTCTAAGGGAAAATGAAGCGAGTACAAATAAAACACATACGAGTATGTATTTCTACACATAGCCAATCCATTCCAATTGACAACCTCACCCAGTGTCCATCACCAAAATGGATTTAGTGAGCTGTCGAACATTGGTCTGGAGACATACTGGCAGCTCAGCACCAAAATCGGATGGAGAAGTACAATCAGCTGCTACATCCTAAATAGAAACCACATTTTTGAGGTCGTATATTCTTTATAGGAACGACGGGAATATATATACGAGTTTATATTAGCAGAGGCGTTAACTAAAGTGGTAAATAAAATATTTCACTGCATAATTTCAGGCTTAAATAAAGTACGGCCACACATCTTTGTGAACAGTTTTGAGTGCATCACTGAAAAGTGGGCGTAAAATGGGTGTGGCGAACAATTAAACCGAAAATGAATTTTATTTAGAAAAGAAACTGAAGATGATGATTGTTAAGAAGAGGCGCCAACTAAAGTTGTAAATAAAATATTTCACAGCATAATTTCAGGCCACTCTTCTTTATGAAAAGTGGTTAGTGAAAGTCACTGAAAAGTGTGCCTGGTGCTTGGAGTATAGAGATTATATTAATCAAACTTCAGATAAATGTGTTGGAAATTAAAAAAAGGCATTTAAAGCGAATAATTAAACAGAAAATGAATTTTATTTAGAAAACAAACTGAAGATAAGGATTGTTAAGCCAACGAATTTCATTTATCTTTTACTTAAGAAAAATTGTAATCAATTAATTAGGCTTTTTGAAAAATATTATGCCAACCTATTGTTATTTGAGTGTATTAACGGTTGTACTGATTAACTTTCTTTCTTTCTATTCAGAAAATAAATTGAAATTCAATTACCTGGGCTGGCCAAACAAACATTTTTTTAGTAGGCTGGCCTTCAAAGATTGACAAATAATTTGACACTTGTTATTTTTAGATGTCTTTTCTTTTACTTTTCATTACTTTTTTTTATAATATTTCATTTTATTTGTATTTATAATCCCCAGGAATGTCATCATTTGTACTATTTTGTCTATCAATTGTTATAAAATTTTTAATGAGATTTTGTGTTAAAAAAAAAAAAGGAAGAATTAATTCAAAGTGTGGGTCTGTGTGCACAATGTAACTAATGAAATTTAATCATTGTTAATGAACAAGCAATCTGTTAGGAACCTTCTAGCGCTCATTTGTATGTAATGAAGCCATTTCTTGTAATAAGAGTTTTGTTGTCTTTTTGAATATTTTTTTTTTGAGCTGCTGGCAGTCAATATTGGTTGCCCAGAAAGGTGAAACGGGCAACGCCTTTTCTACAGCAACACCGACATTAAGTAAACAAAAGGAAAGAACACAAACAGAGACAGCTAAAACCCCAGAGTTAAAAGAAGTATCACTCACTAGAGTAAAATGACTGCCAGAGGCGTCGTGGATATTATGGGCACAAAAGTTTCTTTTTTTTTAAATTTATTTTTAGCTTGAATGTCATTGTCATCATCATTACCAAAAAACCATTCATAAAAATTAAAAAAAAACCCAGCAACAACAATAACAATTTTGTAAACGCTAAAGAAGGATTCTTAAGCCAAAATCTTGTTGGTGTTTGGAAATCATTAAGTAGATACATTTTGCTAGAGATGCAAATGAAAAGATTTCCATTTTGCTAAAAAAGAACAAAAAAAAATTAAATTCAAACAATAATAAAAACATTTCAATTGCTTGTATGTGTGTGTGTGTGTGTAATGGAAATATGAGGATTTAAAACCAACTGTGTTGTGGTTTTCAGAGATTTTATATTTAAGCCAACAGATTTCTAAAGCGGATTAAAAATGTTTTACTCTACATTAAATTTATAGGAAATGTTTTTAGTGTGTGTAGGTTAGTGTGTGTGAGTATGCATAAAAACACTTTTATTTATTTCTACTTTCTACTCCCTCCTGCCTTTTACTGCTGCTATGAATGGAATGAATTTTGTCATGTTCCCAATTCCAGTTTTACCTTCATGAGGAGCTGCTTAGAATGTGTAATTTTTTTTTGTTTTCTGTTCTGCGGTGTTAAATTCTCAACAAAATGAGTTGTTTGATTATTGTGTTTTGATACAGATAAAGATTTTATGATTAAAACCATATTCGTTTTCTGTCTTGTTGTTGTTCTTATGTGTGTGTGTGTGTGTTTGTTTGTTGCTAAACCTTATAAACCATTCAAAATGTCAACTGGGATTTAGTTTAGGAAAACAACAAATTGAGATGCGATATCAACAGCAGCACTTCTGCTAAATATTCTTTCTTTTTTTTTGTAGACGAATTAATTGTGTCTGTATGTGCGTGCATGTAATATGTGCATGTACATTCACACTTCCGTTTCCTCCCTTCAGATCTTGCTTTTCTCTGCTCTATTTTTTTTTTAGTAGATTTTTCAATTTTAAATTCTGTCTGTCCCTCCGTTCGTCTATTTGTTTGTTGTGTTTTCTTTTGTAGTCTATTTAAAAAGTTGTTGTCGTTGTTGTAGTTTTAGGTTATTGTTACAAAAAAAAATTTTTTTTGTTTTTCCAGCTGCCCGTTTGTCATTTTTTGTCAACGCTGTTTTGCTATTCGTTTTTTTTATTGTTGCTGTTAGCTACTGCTTAATTCAATTTATATTTTTTTTTTCTATTTTATTTAGAAACTTTGCTTGACAATAAATAAGTCTTAATAGAAATTCATTAAAATAATAAACTTTAAATTAAGATCTTTTCCTATTTTTTATATTGGCATGTCAACTAATGGGAACTTCTTTTACAACATCAGCAAGTTGTTTTAAATTTAAAGGGTTACAAAAAAAAAAACATATTTTTCTACAAGCGAACGATAGCTTTTTTGGTACACTTATGTATGTACCAGAGAACGGAATTAGACACTCATTATTTGTTGCCTTTGAATCAAATCATAAAAAATAATTCACACAATTTCATGAAAGCAATACATGACAACATCAAAAAAAAGTGAGTGTAATGAATATAAATGAATGCATTGCCTGTTTTCTATTAAATTGTTCAAAACACTCAAAGCAAAACACCCAAAAGGCAACGAATACAAAACGAATAGTATGAATAGTTATAATCAAGACACTCCCTAAAGGCAACGATTACAAAACGAATAGTATGAATAGTTATAATCATGGCATATTCATTTGCAAGGTAACTGCAAGAATACAAAAACAAATTATTTATCTCTGAGATGTTAGAATTCATATGCATGTAGTTGTAGAATTATATGCCTGTAGTAAGAAAAGAAAAATTAACATAACCAACAAACCAAAGCACTTGAGAAAAATATTAAAATAATAATTAAAAAAAAAATATTTTCATTCGCCTTAAACAACATTTTAAATAAATTTTATTTATTTCAGGCATATATGTAATATAATAACAATTACCTTAAGAATCTTTAATGTTCTCATGTTAAATTGCAGTCTGATTGTTATATGGTTTGTTGGGTTAAGAAAAACAAAAATACAAAAAAAAAAAATTGACAGTTCCCAGTACAACAAACGAAAAAAAAAAAATATCCAGCTGTAGAATTGCTTTTACCTTGTAAGTAAATATGCCTTCTGCACAATAGACCTTAAAGGTCGCGGTGCGACTATAGCCCATAGTGATAATAATAAATATGCCTTGGTTATACTGTTGTTTGAAAAAAATTAAATTTTTTTTCCATATTTTTTAATATTTTTTCATGAAAATAGAAAATGCCCTGAAAAAAATTTTGAGTCTAGTGTTTACATGATACTAATTTAACGACTTTAATATTTTTTAATGTTGATACTTGCTAAATTAAAATGGGTGCGTCATGCTGCAGAATACTCTTTTTAAAAAAAATTTCTACCAAACTTTACTTCTTTTAGTTTTTTAAATTATGTAAAAAATATCGGAATTTATTTTTCTACAGGCTTCATTTTTAATAAAATGAAATTAAAGTATAAAAATGACAACGAATACTGAACGAATGTTTTTGATTGTTTTTACATGCATGTAAAAGACAATTAATAAAAACAACAATATTCATTAGTTTTTCTTTCTGGAAATTTAAAAAAAAAAATTTTTAAATAGTCCAAAGTAATTTCGGAGTATTTGGGCGGTAGATTACAAATCTAGACGAGCTCCCCTTTAAAATGATATGTATCCCATACCGTAATCTTTGTAAGAAATCAAGGTATTTATGCATATTTTAACTCTTGCTCTTATTTATGCTGAAATCAATAAAACTTAAACCTAAAATGTCGAAATGTACACAAACTTTAAAAATTATAGCCTCAAAAGTTTAAGCAAAAAATTTTAAATTCCCCTACCCCACTTTTGTGTACAAAAAACGTGTGGTAAATCTGAAATGAAATGTGTTTTCTTTATTGTTTTTTTTTTTTTACTTTTCATTTTCATTCCTAATGAGCAGCTCTCAAGTATGCGTGCTTAAGAGCCTGCTTTCTTGTAAATTAATTTAGGCAAAATAGCTCAATATGTTTAAGTATTTAAGCTAAATGAACAACTCTTTACATGGAGATATTTTTCATAGGACACACATCCATACATGTTTAGTATATTTACCGAAAAGGCGTTTAAAGATAATGTTTGAAGTGCCAATTCTTTTTTTTTTTTTTTTTTTTGTAACTCAAAAAGCTCTCAAGTGTGTTAAAATCCTTTGTGTGTGAATATAATTGAATATGCAGACTGCAGCAGCAGCAGCAGCTTTAACAACTTTCCCATTTCGAATACTCTATTACTCATTCAAATTCATTGGGGCGCTATAAATGTTGTTAACAAGTTACAAAAACATCACAATTGTGACAGGTTGGTTGGTTGCCTTGCCGAAGTGATAATGATGTTCATCTGAGCTGAGGGTGTAGCGGGTGCCATTCGTTGTGTGATGTTGATGAGTTGAGATAAATAATTTAAACATTTTGTGTTTGTGTACTTTGGTTAAAGGGGTGTTAAATGGGCAAATGTCAAATAAAATAAGAGCAGTTGTAAAAGAATACAACAACTGGTATTTGCATAAGACACATGATGTTTGTAAACATCAACAAATATTTAATAAAGTTGGTAAATAATAAGAAATAATAAAGGAGAAAGTAAAGGATTAAACAGAGTAGACATTCATATTTAGACAAAAGGGAAGGAGTAAAGAGTTGTTGTAAAGCTTAATAAAAAGTTAATTGAATAAAATAAGAAGAAAAATAACAGTAGGGAATTTAATATTATTTGATATAAAGCTTTTCAAAGCTTATACGAGTTCCCTAATACCAGAAAAACTATAAACAACCACTATTTTTTCTGATGCTCAAACTGTACAAAACATCAAATGCTTTGAATGAGTTTTATCTTTAGAACGAGTTATTTTTGTTAAAATTGTAAATTTTCATTTCTTCGGTACGACTTTGAAATACTTTTTTACAGATAACTAGTCCATAACGCATCTGATAATGGTTCTCTAATGTCAAAAAAAAAATTTCCATTTGTTGCCTAGTGTAATAATAATCACCCTAAAAACGGTCTCTTTTTAATACCATAAATTCTTTAAAACACAAGGGAAGCTTTTTTAATGGTTATGCGCTACTACACACAGAAAACAACTTCGGTTGTGAAAACTCAATTTAATAGCAATCGGAAATTCAGCTATGATTTGTTTTGCAGCAACCAGAATTCTACACTTAAGTCCAAAATTTAGTTCTTTTAAAAATATTTCTAGCTCTAACAACGATTTTCTATTATCATAATTAAACAATTGAAGTTTATTTGGTCACAAATTTAGTTCTCACAACCAAAGTTATTTTCTCAGTTTACTGCTCTTTTCTTTTGTCTAAACAAATTAACTTTTCTTGATTCTATCATTAATAAATAACACATTGTTAAGTTCGAGCAATACGATTGAAAGTTCCATTTTATCCGCTTAATATTAGTGTTATTTAATACTCGACACATTAATAATAATCATGATGATAATAATGTTTTTATTTTGTATTTAAATTTAGATAAAATATGTGTGAGCTTGTGTGTAGGATGCATAATTTGGAAAACAATGAAACGCATTAACTTTTCATAACTAAAACGTTTCATGTTACACTCTTGCAGCAACCACACAAGTCAATCTTTCCTGTCTACATTTGTTTCTGAAAACCCCTAAAAAAAAACTTAAAATTGATTTTCTTAAATGCTGTTAGAGCCCTCAAATTCTCTTAGGAATTCTTACAAAAAAAAAAAAAAAAAAAAAAAAAAAAAATCCCTCTTAAAATTTGTTGCAATCTGACATGCCTTGTCATGACTTTCCCATCCTCATGATGAAATTTTTAATGAATTAATTTAAAATTTTTGTTTCAAAGATTTTTTCTAAAATTGAAATATTATTAAGGGATTTTTTCAAAAGTCGAACTTGAATTGTTTTTATTTGATTTTTAAGCTTTTAAAGCAAAAATACGAGGGCTGTTATAAAAGTCATTTAAATGATTATTAATGGAAAGGATAAGGTTTAAAAAGTAAATGTGTAAATACACAGAAAGAAATTAAAAAGTTTAATTAAAAACAGAATTATCTTATGGATTAAAGTTTTAATTGAATTATTCAAAATTGTAATTGGAAGAGAACAAATTCACTTACAAATTCTTGACTAGACTTTAAAAACTGAAAACTATTTTTAAAGTATTTTTTAGCTTATGATTTCAAATTTGTGTCCAAGATAAAATGTTGTATCCTAAATTCAAAAGGTGAGGTTACACATATGACTATTATTAAAAATCGGTTGGTTCTATTTGTTTAAAAAGAAAATACGAAATACCTAAACATAATTGTCTTCAAGCCGTAGTTACTTTGTTCTTAAATCTACAACCACTGTAGAAATATTGTAAAAGTTGTGACGAAAAACTATATATTTAAAATATAAAAACTCACTAATCCACTACTTTTTTTAATCAAGCATATAGCCTTATCAGTTCCAAACAAAATGAGCCATATTTTATTAAAATTGATAAACAACTTTAAAATTTATTCACAATTAAGTCAATCTATTACACAGCAAAATGCTCTACTTTGTTAAAAACCAATGATACCATATGTGTTCGCTGCTGTTGTTTGGGTATTTGTTGCCATATGGAAATTTTTTCACAATGAAGTATTATCACTTAATTACTAATAAATGAAATTATTCATTAAACTAATGAATCATTCATTAAATTAATGCATTATTTCATTGATATAATGAATTTTTCCTGAGGTTAATGAAATATTGCACAAATTATGTCAACTATTGAAATATTTTAATTAAACTAATGAAGTTATTTCATTGAGTTAATGAAGTAATTTCATTAATTTAATGAAATAATTCATTAATTTAATGAATTATTTCATTAGTTTAATGAAATATTTCAGTAATCTAATGAAATGTATTATTGGTTGAAAAGTAATGAACAAAATTCTCTCAGTGTAAGAATATTCGAAATAGCAATTTTGTGTATCTCGTTTTTACGATTTTAGCCACTGCTGGCTAAAGTTTCTATGTAAAAATTTCTGCTTGTCTTACTGATTTGATTTTATTTATTTTGTTTTTTAACAAAGAATATTTCAATAAAATTATAATGTAATAGAAACATCATCAACAACAAAAACAATGACTTTCACGTAACCCATAAAATAAAATTCATTCGTTGCTGTAACAAACCAGCATCATTCTCATCAAATTACAACAGATACAAATTAGATATGGTCGTGTGTATGTGTTTCTGCTTAAATCTGACGCATTTATATTTATTTAATCCCTAAAAGCCAAAGTTACGTCAACACTATCTTTTGCTCGCTTCATGTGGAATACTCGTATGTGCTGCAGGACGGTCTTTCTTACTATTGTTACAGCTTTATATGGTTGTATTTTTTGATTTTCAATCAAATTTCAGTTTTTTTTTTTTTTCAAGGGATGATAAAAAGTTTCATTGTCTTTTGGCATCTTTTTTTATTTTGTGGTGTTTTGTTTCTTTGCTTCAGTTTGCTGGCGATACTTGCCTGGCATGTTGCCTCTTAACCTATTCTATCTGTAGTTTTGCTATATTTTCTTTATGCTTATAAAAATGTAACCCAACACTTGCCTGCAGGCATTAAAATCTAAATATATTTTCATAAATTCATAATTAAATCTAGTACAACTTGTTACCCCAATTTTTGTAGTCTATTCAATCGTCCATCATATTTTGTTGTTGTACGGTCTACAACAGTTTAATATTAGACAAATTACGTAAAAGTTAACATGTTTATTTCAAAGTAAACACACACTTTACGTATGCAGTTGCTCACCAAGATAGGGTTTGTAACGTTTTTCATTGTTATTAGTAGTCGGCCATATATACCGGGAACAAGCGTTTGCGTTTACTCTCCCAGATGTAGGCCTCGAACAATGTTTGAGGTTCTCAACCACAAAACTTACACTGAAAAAACAATTTCGATTGTGAGAACTAAATTTGCTTACAACCAACTATTTAATTGTGACCGTTGAATTTTTCAAGCGTGACTTTACAGCTCAAAATATATTTAGCTGAACTAAATTTTGATTAATATTGGGGAAATCTGGTTACTACGACTAATAAAATTTGTTATCAGAACTGAATTTTTGATTGGAAACAAATTTAGTTCTCATAACTGAAGTTGTTTACTGTGTGTTCATTGGCTGATCCTAAAATTTCCTTTTCTTACACTGGTTGTATTAAGAAATGGTAAACCATCTCGTTAGGTTTCTGACATCACTCTAACTGAGTGATAGTACCTTCTGCAATGTACTTCGTGAGAAAGTGATAAAGATCTTAGCTTTTCTGACTCCAGTCAGCGAATACCAATATTTTGCATATTTTGATTCGCCCAGCAACTAGTTTCCTGCCTAATGTATGCCGAAAAAGGACCGACCTTTCTGTTAGCTCATTGAACAGAAAGCCCTGTAAATTTTATTACATTCGTATCGAAAAAACAAGTATAACGATATTTTATCGATTTCGGTATTCAGTAATTTTCGGACAAAAAATTTATTATAATAGAAATCGTTATTAACGAGAATTATTTATATGCTGATAACTTCTTCGCAAACTTAAAATATTTTTGTCGGAAAGTTGCTAAATACCGGATTCGATAAAATATCGTTATACTTGTTTTTTTGCTACGAATGTTCGTAATAAAATTTACTGTATCGCACTGCTGGTATCCTATTAGACAAACACAACATAAGGTTGTTATGGATCCCAAGTTCTTTCAGAGAAGAGCTAATCTTACCTCAGCTGAGCGTAAGACCAATCAGCTTAACTTGAATGTCTGACATTAAATAAAATCTTCAATGATTCATTGAGATAGCAAATTTGGTTATGAGAATCGAATATATTCAATTGCGATAACAGAATTGTGACTAAGTAGATTTTAATAATGCAGCCAAGAAAATTCAACTTTATTACGAGTGTCGTTCTCGTAATCGAGTATACGATCTGATCTGATAAATTATGTAGCCAATGCTCTTACTGTTGCGGTCACAACAGCGACTCTAAAAATAAGTCTTATTCAGTTTTGTAACGAGCGTCGTTGTCACAGTCAAATTCACGGCAAATTAATATATAATATATCGCTGGCATTGCCACATATTACTGTTGTCGTCACAACAAGGACTCTGGTCTTATTCAGATTTATAGCGAATGTCGTTGTCACAGTCAATTTCATGCCAAACTAATATTTAACAAATCGCCGTTGCTGCCACATGTTAGTGTTGTCGTCACAACAACGACTCTGGTAATAAGTCTTATTCAGATTTATAGCGAATGTTGTTATCACAGTCTAATTCACAGCAAATTAATATGGAACATATCGCCGGTACTGCCGCATATTACTGTTGTCGTCACAACAACGACTCTTGTACAAGGCTTGCAGATGGTATTATTGAGTTTCGGTTGTTAAGAAATACAAAATTTGTTTATGTCAACTGTATATTTGACTTTAAAGAAATGCTATACTCACAAGCGGCAATGTTTTCTGTGTGACTACAAAAAGTAAAAAAAGAGAAAATATTCTAGTGAATGTAGAATCTTGCGATTCTACTTGGTGGCCAAAGTGCTAGTCTATTAGTTCTGATCTTACATACATTAAAGTCATTTAGTGTTTTAGTGTTCTTGTTCAGCTGTGCAATACTTACTTTGTTTCCTTTTCCTTACATTTTTTTCTCCCTTTGTAGAGTGTATTTTCCAGGCGACTATTAGCTAAGCTTTTTTTCTTTATTTTCCATATGCAGAAATTTTTGTTTATTTTTATTTTTAGCTGAGATTCTAGTTATTGTGTTTCCTAAAATAAATATTTTTTCTATTCGCTTAAAATACAATAGACTGAATAGCAGACATGTGACTGCCTTTGAATCTGCTAAATGTTTGGTTGTTTGTAATTTAATACGATTTATCAGTTTAAAACAATTTCCATGAGAGAAGTAACATTTCATTTTAATGGAAACTTGCTTAATTTTTATAAGAAATTTTTTTTTCGTTTCGTTGTGTGTAATGAAAATAATACGAAATAAAAAAAATTTCTTAAAAGTTTTTATAGTTTAACTCGTAAAATATAAAAATTATTTAGCAGGGGGATATGCATTGGAGCTTTAATTTCTATTTAAAAGTCCTTAATTTGTTCATTTGTGTGTTCATTAATTCCCCAGTTTAAATAAATAAAAAAAGAAGAGAGAAAAAAGCCACCGCAATTTGTCAATTGCCTAATTTATTTGTATTATTACGGTTGATTGTTGTCGCCTGCAAAAGTCTTCATGCAAAATTATACTTTTGTGTGTAAAATGTGCTTTACTTGTGAGTTCACTCCTTTTTTTTTGTTGCTGTTGTCAGCGTTAAATTTTATTTGTGCTTAACATTCATTTCTTTTTATTCAAATCGCATCATTCAAATTATTCAAATCGTTTGTCTGTTTACAGTAAATTTGCTCATTTAATGAGGGGGTTCATCACGTTTCGCTCTGTACGTTTTTCTGCCAAAAGTTCATAATCAATTTATGTACTTGTACCAGTAACTTTCTCTCTGATATTAAACGGACTGTTATTTTAGACAAAAAAAAATTTTATTTTTGTAAAACTGTCACTGGTTGTCTGTGTCAACAATATGAGAAATTCATGATGAGATAAAAGTTTAGCACAGTGAAGCAAGAAGTTGGAAAAAATAAAATGAAAATATAGCTGCTATAGTAGTTATTGTTTCACTGTATTTAGTTTATGACACCAAAATGTATACACTTGTGCTCTCTGCTAACGGAAAACATTAAAAATATTTAATATTTTTGTTGTTGTTGCTGTAAAAGTACAAACGGGTATTATGAGCATTTACATTTGCCAAGGGGTGCATAAATTGAATTTTATTTTAAACCTTTTTGCGCTTTTACATCTCATGAATGATGGCAGGACTTACTCGTTTATAACCCAAAAAAAAAAAAAAAGGAGTGGGTTGAATGATTTGGCATGTATATTTTGTGGTTAAACTAATTGAGTCATTTTCTGTGTACACAAAAATTAATAATGAGAAGGCAAAAGCCAGCCCAGGCCAGTGATGCTGAAAACAAGGACAAAGCATTGCGTATAAAATCAATTGGGGCAACACAATTTAGACAATAACAAATTCTTAAAATTTAAAATATTTTAAATAAATATACCGCCTGAAATCTTTATTTCATCACTTTGCATTCTGTTTCACCCATCATATTTGCTTAAATTAACTTGTAACAGAGTCCGTCCTTATGGGAATTTGTTGTCAAAAGAAAATCTTGGAAATTTTCTAAAATCTAAATAACATTAATTCGTTAATTTTTCGTCAATATCCTAGTTAATATACTGTAAAATTATTTAAAAAAAACATTTTAAAAGCTTTTCTTTTCCCTATAAAAATAAAAAAAAATTTTTTTTCTCAAATGAATTCCGACAAATTGCAAACTTTAAAAGACTCTCTTATTAAATCAGGTTTTATGAGTTATGACACTATTGAAGTAAATGAGCCATATTTAACCATTTATACTTTTTTACTTGATTACGTAGCAGCTATTCTACTTGCATTAATCTGATCATAGAAAATAACAAAAACGCTTACAAAAGTGTGTGAGCATGTGTGATAGTCACACAAATATACACGATTTTAGACCAAAGCATCTAAAAACAGTTTCCAAAGTATTTTATAGCAGCTCCTGATTTTAAATCTGCACTTTATTTTTTTAAATTTATTTTCTATATCACTAATTTTTAAATTCAAGAGGTGTTATAACATATATCAGCTTTACTTGAAAACAATTAATTTTATATGTTTAAAAAGAAAATACGAAATTTTGCCACAAAATTTACCTCAAGTCCAAACTATACTCTTTTTTGTATTTATTTTCCTAAGCAGAAATTTAAAAATTTTTAATTTTCAAAAAATTATTTAAAATAGAACTACTCACAAGTCCACTACTTTTTTTAATCAAGCATATACCCTGATTAGTTTCAAACAAAATGAGCTATATTTTATTAAAATTGATAAACAACTTTAAAATTTATTCACAATTAGGTCAATCTATTACACTAGTGCGTTCGCTACTGTTTGCTGGGAAGTGCAATTTTTTTCACATTAAAGTAGCATCACTTAATTGGCTATAAAATCAAAAGTTGTGCATCGATTTCTATAAAATAAAGCTTATTTTAATTGAAACTCCTTAGGCTATGCGATTGTAGAGAAAACTTAATGATTTTTATCTTGTTTTATTTGAAATAATTTTTTAAAAATCAAAAACTTTGAAATTTGCCAAAAAAAAGTATTTTTTGTCACATTTTTTTTCTATATTTTTAAAATTACTGAGCAGATTTACAAACAGTGTAACTAAGACTTGAAGGAAATTTTGTTACGGAATTTCGGATTTTCTTTTTTAGCAAATAGAACCATTAGTTTTTTATTAAGAAAGTCACCTCTTGAATTTTGGATATAAAGGTATATCTGCGACACCAGGGCCAATTTGAAAAATCAGTATAGATTTGAAGGCAGCACTTCAAAATACTTTGGAAATAGCTTTCAGGTGCTCGGGTCCAAAAGTGGACCTGAGTTGTTAAAATCTCCTGGTTAAAGGAATATAAAAAAATGTTCTTCCCAGGTAAGCAAAATCATATCGATTCCATCCAAGAATAATAGAAAACAAGATGACGCTTTCTCTTATTTACGTCATTTGTGTTACACACAGCAAACAACTTCGGTTGTGAGAAGTAAATTTGTTTTCAATCAAAAATTCATTTGTGATAATCAAATTTCTCAGTTGTAGCAACCAGAATTCGATAAGACATCCCAAAAATTAGTTCTGTTAAAAGTATTTCAAGCTGTAAGACCGATTTTCTATTGTCAGGATTAACATATTCGATTATCACAACTGAATTTTTGATGGGAAACAAATTTAGTTATCACAACCGAAGTTTTTTTCTGTATGTACCAAAAGGCTGCACAAGCATACTTGAAATGGCTTACAAGCACTTTTTATTATAAAATATTACACATGTTTATAGTGATGTGTACATGTGCAGAATATTTAAATTTTATGTTCGTGAAGGCGTAATCTTGTATTTCTATCATTCTTGGTTAAAATAGTACAAGCGTGCTTGATGCTTCGAGTGATGCGTGACATCTTCTTGGCAAAAATCTAGATTTGAATGGCTTAAATTGATACACTTTGAGTTGAGGAATTAGTAAGTGACATCATTTAAATTTAATGTTCTGAATACAAAAGAAATTTGATGCTAAAAACAAAATAAAATATAAATATTGTGCAAGTCCATTTGATAAAATACAACTTGTCTGTGTTCACTTACCTGCTATGAAATCATTATGTTCACATGTGAATTTATTTTGCGTTCACATTAAAAAAAATCGCTTTTATGATGAATTTTTCAGTAACTTGTCATAAACAGCTAATTGGGCCATGTTAAGCAAATAAAATACTTTCCTCCCTGTGACGAAGGAAAGACAGAGAGAGAGAGCGAGCTAAAAAAAAATCCAGATGAAAAATGTTACAACTGGAAAACCAACAGAGTGTCATGTGTGAGATCTAATTCATACTAATTTTTCCTCTATGTATTTTTTGTTTTGGAATGCACACACTCTGTTAATAATTCTTTTTAAAACAAAACCTTAAATGAAAATCATATGACAAGACGCCAGCCAGCCACTAGCACTCAACGAATATGATTTGATTCATTGCAAACTTGGTAAAACTCACCTCAAAAGTGTCACATCATTCGAATTGATGTGTGATGTGACTTGATGGTAGTAGAGGTATTGGCGTTAAATTTATTCTCACACAAATAAACACAGACAACGAATCTTCCACATCATCGTCATTATGACAACAACGTTGAGGATGAGAATGAGAATGAGACTGATGGTGATGGTTTCATTTGATGATAATTGTGCCGAAAATTGCCTGCCGTCGCCGTTCACTGACACCATTAAAAAGTTTTCTAAATACACTGCATGTACATCTGTAAGTTTGTATGTAAATTTGTACTTTTGTTTGTGTGTGTGTGTGTGTTATGAGTTTTGTTATTCATCACGGAATAATTACTTGTCAGTTGAAGAGCTCACATTAGGAAGATGGCAGGGATACAACAAAAATATTTTTATTTTTAAGCAAAATGTTTTGGTGGCAGAGAGTGCAGGAAGGGGTTAAGAGGATGGCGCATAAAGACACAATTGTTTAATGTTGTTGTATTTAACTGCAACTCACCTTGTAATTTGAAACCAAACTTCTATACAAAAAAAGCCAAAATTATACAAAAAATTTTTTTTAATTTTAAACAAAAAGAAGGATACCAATCACATAAAAAAAATATAAACTCCAAAGCACTTAGCTGTTTAGCCGTCACAAGAAGAAAAAATATAAACTACGTTACAATGCATTTATATAACCATTCATCCATCCATCCATCCATCTATTAATCTACACATGGCAGTGTTCATGTTAAGTCAATAATTATATTATTAAACATCAAATAAAGTGTTTTTGTTGCTGTTTTATATTCTGCTTTCTGATCTGATGTTTCTCCTCATCATTTGCAGACTCATCTAATCGTTACAGATTGTATGTGTAGACGTTATGATACATTTCATATGCTCTATCCATCGCGCAGACGACTTTTCCACAGAAAAAACAACGAAAAAAAAACTACTTATTAAGTATGTTATATCAGCAACAACAACAACAAATTAAAAAAAAAAAGAAAGAGAGAAGGTAACCAGAAGCTGCCTACACAACTTATTAAAATAACAAGTTTAACACTAAACGATACAACCAATACGGCTACCGATGCCTTGGGGACATTGCTTATTTACCTCAATAGTGTCACAACTCAAAAATATTTTTTTTAAAATTAAATTAATTTAATTTTTTTTTTAATTAAATAAAATTTTTTTTTTGCGTGTGCAGACTTAACGGAATGTGCATTCAAACATCTAAATTCGGTACGCTTTCGTTGCCCTAAAAAGCAGTGGATCCAACCTCGTGTGCAGACTTAAAGGAATGTGCATTCAAACATCTAATTTTTTTTTTAATTAAATAAAATTTTTTTTTTAATTAAATTTAATTTTTTCTGATAGTTTTTCTGTGAAAATATGAAAAAAAAAAATTTTTTTTAATTACTCAAGTCTACAAATTCAGGTCAACTTTTGAACCAGTAAAACTGAAAACTGTGCCCCGTTTCTTTAACTCTCGCATCGAGAAAATTTTCAGAAGAAACCATAGAATAGCACAAAAAACGAGGAGAATTTAAACAAAGTGTTTCTTTAATTTTTTTTTTTAGTAATTTTGACGTACTTCATTGGAAAGATGCGAGTACCAGAGTTTTTGTAACAAAATTTTGAGAAAAATGTTTCACTAGAACTGTCAAAATGAGAATAGAGTGAAAAGTAATGACAAAATAATTTATTTAAGTGATTTTCTGTAGCTAAATATTGCAAATTTTAATAAATTTTCTTTTTGGGTTTTTAAATGTGCACAGTAGTTAGGTTAGGTTATGTTACACAGGGCACCCAAATAAGAAAAACAGAAGCTGGGCTCACTTAAGCCCTCTGATTTGGTCCCTTTGTGATACCTGTGTAGAAGGAAATGAAGAAGGGTAGCAATAGAAGAGTGAAAGGAAAAGAGATAAATAAGAAGACACTTAATCCAACCGCTACTACCTCTAACAAAGCCATATAGCATGACGGCGCTCTCCAAAGTGAAGCATGCGTCGCTCTTCTAGGGCTGGTAGGCAGAGTAGGTGTTCCACAGTCTGCTCTTCCTCCTCGTCTCGACAACTTCTGCACAGTAGTTTTAAAAATATAGAAAAAAAAAATATGATGGAAAAATGTTTGTGCAAAATTTTCATTTTAAAAAAAATTTATATAAAATAGAGGCAAGTAAAAAGCATGCCCTTCCTAAGCTAAAGATATTCCCTTCTAAGTTTCAAACAAAACGAGCCAACTTTCGATTTTATTTCTTAATAAGTTATGCGTTTTCAGTGTGAAAAAATTACCAGAAAGCAAAATATAACATTCGATATCACGGCGAATATAAGGATCAGTCAAAATGATTTCTGCAGGTTATGTAACGAAGATGAAGAGACAGCAGGGGGGTTACTCTCCATTTCGATGCGAAAGAAAAACCATTCGCATCTGTATGATTTTTACATTGAGTTGCGATGCGTTTTCTTTCGCATCGCAATAGAGAGTAACCCCCCAGAACACATACTGCATCACTGTAATGGTCTAATTTGGATCCGTTTTCGCTACTTAAAGGAACATTAACTACAACTGCCGGACATGAAGAACAAATCACCCAAAGAAGTTTCTGAATTCGTAATGAATACTAGACTCTAGGAGGATTTGTAATTTGAGAGTCTAGTGATTAGACATTAGTGACCAGGTGACTTGTTCCCGCTTCTCATTCTAATTCTAATCACTCGAAATTTCAATGTAAATTTAATAAAAAAAATTCGTTTTTCTTGTATTTTCCTTCTGAAGTTGACCGTTTAGACCCTTCTGGTGAAGTTAGTGTTAAAACAAAAAAACACTCAAGTGTCTTGTTGGAAAATAAAATTATTTCCCATCCACTTAAACAAAGTGCACAACAAATAAAATAAAAAATAAAACATTTTTTTCTCATCAATTTTGTAAAACTTTAAGAATAACAAAATATTGACAGTGACGTGTCACTTTTATTTTTACAAATTATGAAACGCATTGCCTGCCTATGAAAGAGCCTTTTTTCATAAAAGTTAAAAGACGATGGACAGATTAGAAAACAAACCTACATACGAGGCTAGTTATAAAAGAAAGGTAATTGTGGTTTTCTTTCTTTGAAATGGTCTTCCTAAAATTAATTTCTCGAGAAAAAAAAGAAAAAAATAGAGAGTGACATGCAAAGACCAATACAATTTGAGGATTGTGCTCATGAGAATGTCTATTTTATAGCTTTTATTTTCGAGAAGAGTAATAATGTCAAAAAAAGACAAAATGGCTCCTAAATTTACGGAGATGTTGACAGCAAACTCACAATCCCACAAAGTATAAAATTTTTTATGAAAAACCCTTAATTTTTAAAATATTTTTGAGTGTTTTTAATACAAATTTTTTAACAGTCACAAGAAAACCAAAGCGAACGAAAGCAAAAACAATGTACGAAAATTTGTTTTTGCTTTGCTTTCGTTCGCTTAGGTTTTCTTGAGCCATCGCTAAACAGGCCATTAGATTGTTCATTTTCTGTCAAAAAATATTTTATTGAAAGAAATTTCCTTGTGAGTCACTTTTTCTTTGTGAACACACCTCGTATGACCCAGTGAATGCGTTTAAAGTCAATCTTATGGTCTTCATCGCCCTCTATTAGCTGCACATCTTTAATAATTGTGGTTTAAAAGATAAAAAATTATTGATATTTTCCTCATTTCAATGATCATTGTGTAGGTATGAGTATGCATACGTTGCCGCTGTTGCATTTTCATTTCTATTGTTGTAACAACAATTTAGTCATTATAATGTGTATCCATTGCCTTTAATTTTGTTGTTGTCATTGCCAAACATTCATATTTTCACAAGGCAGCTAAATAAACCACTCAAGTAGGACATGAGCGAAAAACTAGCAGCAGCAACAGCTTGACGTTGCGCTTTTTTTTAGGTTTGTGTTCTTTCAGTGTTTCTATTTGTTTATGAATTTTTTTTCTTAAGTGTTCATTTGCCTAAAGCCGGACGTGTCATCATTGGCGCCAGTCAGCATATTGTTTTTAGGAAAATTGGGCCAACAGTTGCTTGATGTTGTTTTTATAAGAAAAAGTAAATTCTACTCGTGTGTTGTTTTAACTTGACTACTTGTTGTTGGTTGGTTGGTTGGTTGCTTGACTATTTAGTGTTTTTGAAGTTGATCTTGCAACATGTTTACACAGAAATTGATATTTTGTGTTTGTGTGTGTTTTGAAAATAAACATTGAAAAGTAATCGAACCTAAATATCAGTATCCCTACTTAGAGAAATGGCGCCTAAATAAGAAATGTAAAGTCATGCCCAACGAAAGTTGTTGTTGTTGTCGCATATTTTGCAAATGTCTGAGGTTTAGCTTAAGCAGGATTCCCAGAAATTAGAAAAAAAGAAGTTATAGCCAGGTATGACAGACGTATGACAGCTACCATAATATATCGCCGGTTTACTTTAAAAGTGTCATAACTCAAAAAAAAAATTTTTTTTATTATTTTTCCCTAAATTCTTTAAAACTATTAAAGAAAAAAAATTTTAAATTCTGTAAAAATATTTTAAACTCACTTGTCAAAATAAAATATTTAAAATTTTTTTCTTAAGAGTTTCAACAAATTTTAAACTTGTAGTAACATCATGTTATTTGAGTTATACCGCTTGAGTTATGCACTTGCCACCATTACGCAGCAATTGCATTTTTCTTTATTTCATTTTGTTTCATAAAATAGCTGTGGAAAAGCTTTTGAAATGAGTAGTAAGAAAATAAAAATAATAATGGGCTCAACCGGGATTTGAACCCGGGACCTCTCGCACCCAAAGCGAGAATCATACCCCTAGACCATTGAGCCATATATTTATTAACCCTTTAATCCAATTATTTTAAAGATCAATGGCCAAATTCATAAGAAACATTTTTGTTTAATTAAATTTGCTTAAAAATCCTTATTTTACTATTTTGATTTTTTTTATGAATACAGGTGTGAGTATTTATTTAATTTATTGGATTCGTTAGCGGCACAGATGTTGTAAGGGGATGTAGCTCAGATGGTAGAGCGCTCGCTTAGCATGTGAGAGGTACGGGGATCGATGCCCCGCATCTCCAAATAATTCGATTTTTACATTTTACACACAAACACGGCCATAACCTATTATGAGGTCAAATCGTGGCAGTCGATATGAAATAAAAACTATCGAAAATTTACAAATTATCAGCGCTGTTCTGTATTGCGACTCGAAAAAAACGGTACGAATCTTTAATGTGTTTGATAGTTTACTTTTTGCTTTTGTCTGGTAGTACTTCACTGTGTAATGCGTAAGCGCATATTAACATCGTTTGCATTAAGCAAGGAGCTCCCTATATCTCATGGAACGTTGCCATATATCTTTGGACTGATCATGCGCCCACTTCTTTAACAAATTGAAATTTTTTTAGTAGTTAAAATCCTTTTTTTTTTAACGAATTTTTCTGAAAGTTGTTTGGTTCATAAACTCTTTACACTTAAAGGAAGGTTGCCATCTATTTTTGAAATGACCCTGTTCATTTTTTCGCTAGAAAATTAAAAGGAGTCCTCAAATGATTAAAATTGTATATTTTAAGGGATTTTTCTGAAATTTGCTTCCAAAAATCTTTACGTTTTAAAGAAGGTTGCCCTCTACTTCTGGACCGACCATGCCCACTGCTACGCCTACTTTTTAAACGAAGTAATTAAAATTAAGTGAGTTAAGATAAATATGCCGATTTAAATATATTTTAACGTAACCCCTTACGTTTTTAGTATTTGTAAATAACTTTTTAGTATTTATATCATATTTATGAAATACGTCTTACGTCATTATATATTTCTAAATATGTTTTCAGTATTTATGATTTATTTATAAATATGTTAAGGAGAAATAAAAAGCATGGGTACAAATACGCATAAATACGTTGAATTCTCAAGAAGATTGCGAGATGGGACGTATATCATTTTAAATGGGAGGTCGTCAAAATTTGTAATCTACCGCCAAAATACTCAGAAATTACTTTAGACTATTTTTAAATTTTTTTTTTTTAAATTTCCATATACCCTAGAGATGTTGCTTTTAGGGATTTTAGTGACTTTCGGATGAACCGTGAAAAATTACGGGATGGAACGTATATCATTTTAAAGGGAAGATCGCCTAGATTTGTAATCTACCGCCTAAATACTTGGAAGTTACTTTGGATAATTTAAAAATTTTTTTTTTTTAAATTTCCATATACCCCAGTACTGTTGTTCTCAAGGATTTTGGCAGTTTCTGTTTTGCATCATAAAATAAAAACTACCAAATTTTCAGAAAGTTTAGAACCTACAGATTAAACTCCTTTTTGATGTTGGTAATTTTCCTGCCCAAAATTAGCGAATGGTACCTCGGCAAAGTTGGGAAAGGTAAAAACCCCTTAAAGCAACAACTTTGGGGTATACGGAAACTTAAAAAATTAATTAAAAATAGTTCAAAGTAACTTCTGACTATTTGGGCGTTTAAAATGATATGTTTCCCATCGCGTAGTTGCTAAAATCCCTCTTAATAAAATTGTTATTTTCATAATTTAAAAACACAAGATTTTAATTTATTTTCTTCATTTTTATAATTATTTTCATATATATAATCGTATATATTTTATATATATATTTCTTTAACTCATATCTTTTTTGTTTGTTTTTAGTTGTATTGCATTCTAATAATAAGCTTTTCTTTCTATTCACTAAATATATCCTGTAGGTAATAATAATCTTACAAACTATTTACAAACGTGTACACTCAAAGAAAAAAATATATGCTTCTTTTAAAAAGAACTCATACGAATTAAATTTGAATTTGAAAATCATTAGAGTTTCGAAACTAAAAAGAAAAAATAATTCAAGAGTAGTGAGTGCATAGGTTTCTTCAAAAATATTGTTTTATTGATTGATTTACATAATGAACATTTCGTTTTTGATTTGTTGTGTTGTGTTATATGAGAGTTTTCTAACTTAAGAACTAAAGCAAAATATGATTTTTTTTTTTAAATCAAATAAAAGCAAAGATAATGTACAAAAACTTTCTTAAATATATCGTTTTATATGTATAACGTAGAGTATGCAAATACTTGTAAAAAAATTAAAAAAAAAATTGTTATTCATCGCATTGGCTTTGTTTTTGTTGTAAGAAATAATACGTGGTGAAAGATAAACACAAGTAAAACTGCAAGCGACAGGTTTTTAAACCACAGCAACTGAAAATCTTTGATTTTATTGTCAATAAAGTGACTGCAACGCGACCAAAAGCATATGGCAACATTTGTTTCTAAAGCCGTATGTCCACTACCACGTTTTCTTGAAAAAGTTGCTGCCAGAAGTGACTTCCAGAAGTCTCAACTTGCAGAAGTTTTTTGCAGCAGTTAAGTGGAAACATGTGATTGTTGCTTGCTGGAAGTAACTTAAACACCATGCTGTGACTTGAAAGTGTTTTGAAGACTTCGCCGATTTTTTTAGTGATTTTTTTGATCTTTTCCAAATTTATAAAAATTAAGAAAATAAATTCGCTTGGAGTAGTGAAAAAACACATTTGGTAATTGAAAAATAAGAAATTTATCCTGAGCATAAAATTAAAAATAAAACACTTTATAGGCAATAGCCCGAAGAAGAGGTCAAAATGAAACTACCCAAACTCTGAAAGCAGTTTGGTCAAGAAGGAAAAAGAGCAAACTCATGGCAGAATTAACACGGTATGCCTTGTCGTACAACAAACACTGAATTACAAAAACAACCTTTCGTATGTGTCAAATAAAAATGATGGAAATTCAATGTAGATCCGGTCATTCAATCACACACACTAGGTATTTTGAGCACAGAATGTAAACAAATTTTTGACAGCTTTGCAGACAAAACAATGGAGAGCAAAAAATGTAAAGCTGCTCTATTTGCTTTACCGTTTTAATTCTACCATGAGCAAACTCTACTACAAGCTGTACTCACATTGTGTAAACACGTCTGTAATTTCTTGCAGCAAGTTCGTCGTAATAACTTCCACAAAGCACTTCTGCAAGCAAACTTTAGCAAGTTTCGGTTTGAGTGGAAACACTTCAGCAAATACTTGCAGAAGTTCTTAAGCAAGTGGCTTGCTAGTGCAAAACAGTGTCTGTTACTTACAGACATGTGCTGAAAACCGCAAAACGGCACATTAGGTATTCCGTAGCTTGAAGTGTTGCACCTTAAAAGATCTGAATCGATGTGTAAAAAGCTGCTTACAATTTAAAAATCAAATCACTTGAGCTGAACTTAAAACAACTGACTGCTATTGACGAAATGCAATTGGCAGAGTTGTAATCGTTAGTAATAACAAATTTTCAACTGAAGCAGAGTTGATTTTTTTAACCATGATTTAATACTCTTTTTTTAAATTTACCCTTCAACCTTCCTTGTGCTTAAATTTTATTTTCTCACAGGCAAAACTGCTTGCAGTTTCAATTGTGTTTTTGCTATTTTCACAAAATAATTAAATATTTTTGGATTATTTTCGCCGAGTGTCTCAAACTTGTATTGTTGTCACATAATGTTTGTTTGTTTGTTTTTTTTATGTGCTGTTTCCATAATACAAGCATTCAACTTGCCTTGAAATTTTATAAAAAATTTGTTTAATTTTCATAAAAATTTTCTAAACCAGTTGGACGCTTGTGTTACGGCAACAGCAATTTAATTTTTTTTGATAATTTTTTATCTAACAATGATTGCTTTAAATTGTTTAAAATGTTAATTTTGTTTTTTTATATTTATTTTGCTCATTTTGTTTTCTGTCTGTGTTTTTTTTCATTTTTTTTTCATTGGGTTGAATGTCTAATAAAGCAAATTATTAGATGCTCAAGACTCACTTATGCTTTCATTCTCACTAAGCCCACTGTACACTAGATCCTTAATGCGGTTTTGTGGATAGTTTTACTAAACGCTTGCACGATATCATGTTATTTCAGGGGCCGTATGACTGATATCAGGCGAAGTTGAGAAAGGTCGATGTAGCAATTGTGCGTTATGATGATAACTGGTTGTTGTGGATGTGGTTGAGGGACTACTACTGTTGTGTTCTTGTATAGCTGAGGGAGGTGGTGGCTGATGATGATGATGCTGGTGATGTTGATGATGAGAATGGCCAAGATGTGGATGGGCTGCAGCTGTTAGTGTGGCCGCTATTGAATTGGCTGCAGAGTTAAGTTTTTCAGGTGAATTGACGCGTATTTTTGGTGCCGATGCCTGTGTGGAACAGTCTACCGCATATGCGGCTGAGGCATAATTTGGATGTAAATGATTACCATTAAGGCTGGCCAAAGCTTGTGGCAATTGGGGATGAGGCCTTATAACCATCGGCTGTATGGGAAACTGTTGAGTCATTTCTTTGAAATTTGCAAAACTTTGCAAATAACCCGCACTAAAAAGACTCGTTGCTGCGTCTAGTTTAAAGGCGGGCAAACAGGATGGTGGTAAAGCCGTGGCTGGATATGCAGGTATACTCGTTGATGATAATGAAGATGAAAGATCTCTGGGCTTATCGTCGTCCACACTTAAACTTTCATCGCGTTCGTTGGCTCCATTTGAGGTGGAGCCGGGACTGTGTTGTAAATGCAAGCTGCTGGGTACAGGAGAATGTGTGCCCAGCGATATGTCCGAGTCTGAAGTGTCGGAGGGTGTAGGTGAGGGAGCACCATCGGGTCGTCGTCGTCCCAGGCCAGAGTTTTGATTATGTTGTAATCTGGAAAAAAAAGAAAAAAAAAAAAAAAGATTTAAAAGTTTGTAGTTAAAAAAAAAAATATATAAAAATTTTTCAAAGCACATTTTGCACATTCACTAAAATTACATACAAACTCATGTTCGAGAATAATAGAAAGACAAGATTACGGACATTTCCTGTTAGATGATGTAGATTGTCCACTGTTTGGAGAAAAAATAAGACATTTACCTTTCGCTCTCGCTCTCTCTCTCTCTCTCTCTCTCTCTTATTTAGCTGCAAATTATTAGCCCATAGGAACACATCGCCTAACTTAATTTGTGCTTTATGCGCAAACTATTTAAATTTTATTCTTGCTCATGTTCAATACAGCCTCTAGTGCTTTTGTATAGTGGAAGGGCCGGTTTTTGTTTCTTGATCAATTAATTTGAAAAAAATCTAAATTATTTTGATATGGCTACACATATTTCTTATTGCCGGACTTTAGCATTGAATTTGCATTGAATACGGATGGGTAAGGACCCCATTAGTTGCCAGATTTACACTGTAAAATGAAAATATTCTATTTTCTTTATGTAAAAAAACTCTTTCACTGAAATCACTAAAATTTTTACGTGATTTTTGTTTGTGCTCTAAAGTATGAGGCTTAAGGGTATCAGACATACTCCTGTTCAGGGCAGGCTGTACGGGGCCCATACACAATTATGCTTTATGTAATTTTAGTTCAAAAGTACGATAAATTCTAAAGCGTTTGTGTAGTGTATAGCCTTGCGTTGGTTAATTGATCATTTAATTGAGAAAAAAAATCAAAATCATTTAAATTTTTCAAGTTGCCGGACTTTAGCAGTGAATTTGTTGTAAATATGAGTGTGTAAGAGCCTCATTGCATTCGATATCGAAATTTAAGAGTTTTTGTATGAAATAATTTAGAAATTTTTAATGATTGAGGCAATCACACTAGTGAGGCAATTTGGCTTTAGATTTACCCTCCAAAACGTTTTCTTGAAAAATAAAATTCATTTTGAGTTTTTTAATTGAGTTTTTTTAAGCTTTTTTTATTGTTAATGGAAAGTGGAAGGGCTACACCAAATGATTAACCTAAATGTTGGTTGAGGGTTAATTCTTCTCTCTTTTTGGTTTTTCTTTTCTTTTAATTTTCTTTAAAATTATTTAAGTAATTGATCATTAAGCAAGATGTCTGGTAGAAATAATAAATTAAGCAGGCTTGAATGTTGGGGATCTTTTAACCCCGTTTAACATTATCGTTCCCACATTATCACAAGCCAGTCAAGTCAATCAGTCAGTCGGTTTTTCTGTTTGTTTGTTTGTTAACTTTTAAAATACAAATAAACAGTTAAATGTTTAATTGCGAAAGCCTTGCGGTGAGAGGCTAGACGGGTAGACTAATGATAAGTTAACGTCTCACTTTTCACAAAAATTTAGTCATTAAAAGGGAAACGAAACTCTCACTAAAACTAAGAACAGAAACTACCGAAGATAATATACGCTGGGAGGGAGTTGCTTTAATATTTTTCTTGTTTTTTTTTTTTTTTTTTCATTTCTCGTGGCTGAATGATATTTTATAATTTCGTTTGAGGTATTCGGTATGAAGCAGCTTTTGGTAATGTGTTCGTCATTTGGTCATTTTGCTGTGAACTTTACTAATGTCGTTCATTTATCTTACACCGTGGGGCAACAATTGGTTGCTTGTATGTAGTGTAGTGTATGATGAGTTGATGGCATCATGCTGACTCCTTACATTGTGTCATAATTATCTGTGGTTCGTGTGTGTGTGTGTGTGTGTGTGTGTGTGTTTGTGTGGTTGGTTGGTTGATTGGTATGACTGGAGAGTAACAAAATACCTAATCCCATCATTCACTTTTTTTCATTTTTTTCGTTTCGTTTAATTTTTTTTTGTTTTGTTTTAAGTTTAACACATTTAGGCTCGTGTGAGTTGATCACTTTTGTTTATTTTTTTAGTTTTTGCCTTTCATTTCTAGTGCTTTTTTTGCGTTTACCGCCTTGGTAGCATTTAATGTTCGTGTTGAGTGATTAATAGCGTTCACATTTTATGGACGAATGTACGTCTCTTTAGATGGATGGGCTGTAAGCAAACATCACTTGAAAAACAAAATCAAATAAAACTAAACTAAAGGCCTCTTAGAACTTAATTTAAGTTATCCAGCAAGCTGTTCTTCGTTCCTACCAGCTCATCATTTATTAGTTATGTTTTTTTAAAGCCCTTAAACGCGGTTTAGTTTTCATGATGCTCCAACTGGGTAGAATGGCTGGGATATCATAATCTAAATGGTAGGCCACATGCTTACTCGTAAACATTTTCTAAATTGAGTTGTTTTGGTTTTTGCCCTCTAGTGATTTTAACAAGTTTTTTGATAATGATGATGTTTTGTATACTAATTTGTCTTAAATGGGCATTAAATATTTCAGACAGCCGTATCAAATGTGTTTTGTATTTTATTTGTTAAACTAGAAGGCATGTGAAAATAGACTGTTAAACGCTTACAAAATTTGTAATTTTTTTTTTATTTTTTACTTCTTGATAGATAATACTTTTGCTTTAGTTTTTTAATCTTTTTAATTCCCATAAAAAAGTCATGGTGGTTGGTAGCTTAATCAAAGTTTAATGTACCCTTCTTTGCCTACTGTTTGTTTATTCGTTTTAGTTTTATTTTTTCCTTTTTTTTCCAAGTGGCTTAAACAGTTTTTAAAAATAAAATTTGATACTTTTCTTTATTCAAGGTTAATTATTATTTAAAAAATATTAAATCAAGGGTAACATCTCAGTTTACTTGATATTTAGCACACTTTAGTTTTAGTTTTACTGCTATGCCTGTCCCTCTCCTTTGTTTTTGCTCGGCAATACAGGGTGCGTAATTTGCTATTTTTTGTTGTTAAGGAAATTCATTCCTCACGGAAAAGAAAATTTATCGATTGAGTACCCCCATAGCTTAGTAGGTAGCGCACTAACCTATCAATCTGGGTGTCACAGGTTCGAATCCTCTCTTTAACCTGGGGGGTAACTCTCTATTGCGATGCGAAAGAAAACGCATCGCAACTCAATGTAAAAATCATACAGATGCGAATGGTTTTTCTTTCGCATCGCAATAGAGAGTAACCCCCCTGGGTGTTTTCTGCAGACAAGCCAAGAAGCTTTGCGGATTTTTGTTGTTTAAAAAAGATTTAAAAAAATGTTCTCTTGTTATTATTCATTCCTGCAGAATTATTTTATTATTTTTAATTATTTCGTTTTTAATTGTGAATTAAAAAGTTTTTTATTGTGAATGAATTGTGTAAATATTTTAAATAAAGAAAAAAATTAATTTATAATAAATTAGCTGACCCAGCAAACGTTGTTTTGCCTTAAATTATTTGTATATGCGATCTTTTTACTCTAAGAAATCATACTAAAGGACCGTGCAAGACCGGGTAAAAACAGGTAGTAGATAAATAAGCCAACTACTGACTGCAGTGCCACCTGCCGAACGTATTTGTGACACCAAACTTTCCAAGGCGTAACTCAAAGTTATACACAGACACGGTAATCACCCTTCCGCTGTTATGCTAAAATTGTTAATTAAATTTCGTATAAAAAACTTGATTTTATTAAAAAAAAAAATATAAAGAAGAAAAACTTAATAAACTTTCATTCACAATACTCGCAGTAATTTTTTAAACTTTTTTAAATTTCCTTGTCATTTTACCCTGTATTTTTTGTGAATGATTTTTTCTTTCTTTTTTGGTTCCTTTAAAGTTATTTGTCTCCTGTGCTTACAGCACGCTTGAATGGAAAACTTTTAATATTTTCCACACAATTGATTTAACATTATTTTTGTTCGGCTACATTTTTTTTTGCTTTCAGCTTAATTATTATATTTTGGTTGTTTTTTTCTTAAATATCTTTTTGTCATTAATTTCTTAACTTTAAAAGACTTGCAATTCCTGCACACACAAGCTTATCAACAAAAAAAAAAAAGGGTTAAAGCAAAGCAAAATCAATTCAGTTGTTGTTTTTGGTTCAAGTTTTGTTGATTTAATATGTATGTTTTTGTAATACGATCCAGTGGCACCTACCTTAAGTGACACGTAATTATATGACGATTTTATTCATAACATACACACACACTCATACATTGTATACTATGATGCCAACAAAGGCTTATTTTTTTGTTTTAGCAAGGTACCAAGCCAGAGAAAGAGTATGAGTGAGTGTATTGGTTTTATGACATCTTGCCATTGAAATTCAATGCTTTAGAAAAATTCTTAATCGGCTCATGTCAGCCATATTATACGGAAAAGAAGAAATATATTCATTTCACATTCAAAAAACATAAAAAAAAGGCTCATTCAGTGAAGTGTACAATCACATACGACGGCCGATATTGTACGTTATGGTTATGTGGCTGTTTTTTGATAGTTTCTTCGTGTTCTTGCTATAGCTGCTGAAGCTGAAAACAATATTGGCAGCAGGGAAAAACTTCAAGAAAAAAAGGTAAAAGATCTCGTCCGTGTGGTAATTTGATCAGTCGTTTGTTTTTGTTTTTTCTTATTAAAGAAAAATATTTAATTTACATTTTATTTTAACTTTAATTTAATTTTGCAAATTAGCAAAAAGTGTTTTTTTAATTTACTTAATTGGAACTCAAGTTTTCTTTTAATTTTTTCTAATTAATAAATTAGTGCTGATAAGGATAAATAGCTTAAGTCGTTATAAGAAAAAATTGAATTGTTTTCTAAATTAACTCAATAGGCCTGATTGCGAGTGTAGTTGTCTTGGCAAAAACAAAGATATGTTTCAACGCCAGCCATATGCTTTGTATTAGTTCGACTACCAGAACGACACTCCTAATAAGTCTGATAAACTTTATTATTGCGATTAAAGATAATAGGCCTAATTATGAGTGTCGCTATTGTAAGATATATGACCAGTGTTGCCATATATCACTGTTTTTGTCACGACAATGACACTTATAATCAGGGCCAATGGGTCAATATATTCCACGCATAGAAATATAACAGTTATACGGCTTTCCTAAACGTTTTCATTTCATCAGGGCTGTATATTTTGCAAAATCTAATGCAAATCTCAACACTCTCTCTTGTATTACAGTCTAAACCATTTGGTTTTGCTCCATTAAAATCCCATCGAAATCTTAGAATTAGAATTAGAAGGAGGAGCGAGAACAAGTCACCTAGTCGTTGCGGCCAAAATAGACCTCCTGTTATTACTCTCAAGTTATAAATCCTCCCAGAGTCTAGTATTCAGAAACTTCTTTCGGTGATTTGTCCTTCATGTCCGGCGGTTGTAGTTAATGTTCACTTAAGTAGCGAAAACGGGTCCAAATTAGACCATTACACTGACACAATATGTGCTCTGCTGTCTCTTCATCTTCGTTACATAATCTGCAGAGGTCATTTTGACTGATCGTCATATGAGCCAAGTGTTTCAATACTCTGCAATGTCCAGTCAGGAATCCCGTGACAATGCGAATTCTCTTCCGAGATCGGAGTGGGATGAATCTTAACACTGACTTGTATAACAGTGTAAAGCCCCTATAAGATTTTTAAACATTCGTAGCAAATACTCTATTAAAAATCTTAATACCCACTTGCGTTACAGTGGTCATATCTAAATGCTGGCATTTATCATTAATGCATTCACACGTACATAAACGAAATGATTTTAATTATTTTTGATTAATTTTGTTTTAGATTCATGTTGTATCACATTGAATTTTTGTCTAAATTAACACAAACAAAAAAATAATTTCCAATGACTGATTAGGTGTTTCGTCTATGACAAGCTTTAGCTGCTGTTACTTCTATGACTTTTTTTTAACTGCAGTGGTAGGCAAACACATTTAAGGCGGCGGCGGCGGCACCTTTGCTTGATTGCATTTAAACAAACACGACAATGATACAGTAGCGGCAATTCACACGCATCCATCATTTCACTCACTCCAACTCGTTCACTCACAGCAACCCACATTCAAAAATAATAAAAACAAAAAAAAAAAGCAACCAACAACAAATGAACTGGTCAAAGAAAGACAACACAGATTATTATGTTGCGTGATTTTTGGATAATAAAAATAATAAAATAAAGTAAAATGTGAAGAAAAAAACAAAAAATAAAAACGTAATTGTGTTGCCAACACGAGCCATAAGTAGCAATTTAATTTGATTGAGTAAAAAAAAAAAAACAACTAAAACAATTTTATTAATGGAGTGGATGGACAAAGTAAATAAATAGCAAAGAAAAGTGTAGATCAGGCCGAATGGCTGAATCGAATTGATAAATTGTAAAGTATAAGAGGCTGATCCACTTATTACGACTTCTTTATTATGAAAAATCTTTAATTTGCCTTTACATACTTTTTTTGTTAAACTATTATTTTGCAAGTTATTGGGAAAAAATAAATATTTTTTAAAACAATTATCAAATTTTTAATTTTTAAAAATTCACAAAAAATAGATAATGCTCGCTACTAAACGGTTTTGTTATTAAATCTTTAAAACGCATATAATAGGACTAACTTGAACCAACAAAACATCAAAATTCTGCGGTTCATACTTATGTTATTATCGCTAAAGTGAAAGTACTCAGTTCGAGGAAAATCATTCTTTTTTTTAAATTTTGGTAAATTTTTGTCATTAACTTGAAAAATAATTGTTTTAGTAACAAATTAAGTGAAAACAAATTAAAGCCAATACAATTTAGAATTTTTTGAGATATTTTGTAAGGAAATTGGTTACGTGGTTTCTAACTTATAACAAGATGAGTGAAGCAACTTCTTTACAAATCTTATATTTTACAAAAAAAAAAAAAAACTGAAGAAAACTCTGTTTCATTGAATTTAAAATACTGATGATTTTTACAGTCTTTTTTTTTTTGTAGCTGTTGCCTAGTGTAATTTTCTTGAGCTGTAGATTTTTTCCCATAAATTAAAAAAAAAATGTATTTAAATCGGAATTAATTTCTATTAAAAAGTCGTGATTTAAGAAGTTTCTTACGTTCTTTTTTTTTAATTAAGCCACACGCGCACACACACAAACATAATTAATGATTTTTTTTTTCATTTAACTGTCTTATCTTTACATTTTGTTTATTGTTCTTAAAGTTTTATTTATTGCAATTTGTATATTGATTTACTCAATAGCCATTGGATTGTTACACAAAATAAACTAAAAAAAAAAAAAGAAACAAAATTGCCAAGTGTAAACGGATATGAAATGTTAAAAAGTTAAAGCCTCTTAGAGAATGGAAAAGAGCTTTTCTTTGAATAAATATTGAGTTTGATATCTCATTCCGCATTCCTCATTCCTCATTCTCAGTAAACAGAACAGAAATGAACAAACGAGTTTAAGTTGTTGAAACGGGCTATCAATTGTTACTTGGAAAATGTGCTGCTATTTATATTGTATCTTAATATCTACTAAATTGTATGAATGCATGTGTATGTGTATGCGTATTTACCCAGTATGTTTGTATTCAAATTTTATCAATTTCTGTCTTTAAAACACTTAAGAAATGAAGCGCGAAAAATTAAGTAAACAATTGTTTTATAACACACACTTACATACACACACATGTCAATAAACCTGAAAAAGTAGTAGAAATCATCCCCTAAAAAAGAAGCAGCCAGTTTGCCATCACCTTCGCTGTGTCATTTTGTTGGTTGTTTGTTTTCCAACATCTCATTTGAGTTCGTTTAAAGTGATTCTTGTTTTCTTTTTTGTCCTTGTTCTTTTTAATTTTAATTCAATTGATTTGAATATGAATTTTGTTCGTTTGGGTCTTTATCAAATTTGTATTATTTGATTTTTTTTTGTTTTGTTTTGTTGTTGTTTAAAACAAATTTGCTGCCCTTTTTTCTATATGTTTGTTTGTATTGTATTTTTACCATCAATAGCTTTCATTTCTGTTGATATTTTTTAGTTCATTAAATATTTTGTTATAAAACTGCAAAAGGACATTTTTCTAATAGGGGAAAGAAGTATATTCCTGTCAAGGCTTTTAACTAAATATTTACGTTTGTTATTTAAATGGGTTTCTTTTGAAATTCGTGTCTAAACGCTGCTTAAATGTTTAGCTAAAAAAAATCAATTCAAAGAGTTTGAAATAATTTCTATTTATAATCGCACTGATACAATACAAGTTTTTATAGAAATTTCTTTTAGAAAATGAAATGAACTAAAGTGTGGACTCGTAAGACCAGGACCATACACAGCAATTTTAGTTGAGCAATTCTTGATTTTGTAGGGAAGGTCGGAAAGAATAATGGAAAGGAGTACATACTAGCTCGTACTCGGCAATTCCCTTTTGTTCTCTCTTCGTATCTTTTATAAAGCTGTCAAAAAAAAGAAGACAGGTAGCTGGAAGGCTGAATGAATGAATAAAAATGCTAAAGTGGCCGAAACAAAAAATTTCCGCGTGAACAAAACGACAATTTTAAAAGAGAATTGAGAAAGAATATCCCAACTTAACTTGCCGTATGTGGTCCTGGTCTAACTAACACATTAACGCCCTAAGTCCTCATATGAGGATACCTATTGAAGGCCTGCAAACTCTGATTTAAACTGTTTTCTAAACTTTTATTACTAAAAGGTAACTGAAGTTTGCAACAAATAAATACAACGAGAATTATACAGTGTATTCCGAATCCGTATTATTTTTTTCGAAAATGGAAAAATCCTGCATTCCACTTCCGAATTTTTTTTTTCTCGTTTTATTCCATCTAAAAAAATGGTGATGGAATGTAATTTATCGTTTTATTATTTTTTCAAAACGTTGAAAAGTAAATTAGAAAATATGTGAAATTCAGAACTGCTAATTTCCAAATATTTTCATTACGAATATTTTCATAATTTCACTCGTTTTGAATTCACACAGAACACAGAACAGCGACGATAGAGTTTAGAATTTGTTTTTTTTTTTAACCAGTATTCGCCTGATCAAAGAAATTTTTTAAATTTCTATTTTCATTAAATTTTCTTTCTTTTTTTGGGGTAGAGTGAAGAAGTGTGTGAATTTATTCCTGATAGCTAGATTCCTGCCTAGACCCTGAGTGCTTGCGGATTTGTGTTGTTTAAGAAACTATTTAAAGAAAAGTTAAAAAAAAAAATGTTGTGTTTTTCATAAAGTTGATTAAAAAATTTTATAAAAAAAAAAAATTTCAGAAATAATTTTTATAAAAATTTTTTTTACTTGGAAATTTTAAATTGCACAATTGCTATTTGGTAAATATTCAATAAGAAAAAAGTTACTTAAAAAAATTTAAACATCCCTTATTCCTTTCAAAGGATTAAGTTGAATGAAATTCGAGGACGATACGGTACCATTTACTACAAGCTAAAGATATCCATGTTAGAATAATCATTGATCAACAACACGGTACGTACTGCGAATTAAGAAACATTTGTTAGTAGATAAAGACAAAAAATTCCATGCATTTGCTATTCTAAAAAAAATTTCACCAGAAAATATTGCAGCTGACTAACTGAAATGCTTTGTTTAAATGCATGTGAGAAGGAAAGCAGCCCTACAGCAAGTAAGAAGAGGTAGAAGTAAGTCAGTTGCCTGGTTTTCTTTTTGGAATTCATTAATTTGTAGTGTAAACACAAATTATACTCATTTGCAAAAAATGCTAGAAATGAGTGACTTTGTTTTATGTGGTGTTTTTATAACACAAGCGATCAACTCGTATGAAAATTTTATACGAAAACTTTTTAGGCGAGTTCATCGCTTGGGTTATATAACGCACATTAATTTTATTTACTTTTGTAAAAAAAATCTGACTAAAGTGCAAAAAATTTATTTGAAAAACACTTTATATTTTGAATACTTTTCCTATAAAATTTCTAGACAAATTGATCGCTTGTGTTATAAATCACGTTAATGCTTTTTATAAATATTGCATAGCTTCTCCAGTGTATCTGTAGTTCATATTTTTAACGGCCGCGCCCACTTTTCAAGAATTTTACGATTAACACTCTGTTTTTCAATGGATTTCTTTAAAATTTGATACAAACATACGATACATTTAATAGATTCGAAGGATTCCAACTCATACAAAATTTTTAGACGAATTGATCGCTTTTGTTTTAAAAACAGTAAATTAATACTGAAATAACATTGACGGGGAATGCAATCCAATTGTTTTGTTTGGAAAAAACACTCAAAAACATTTTAAAAATTGAGTATTTTCCCTACGATTTGATTATAACGATGGGATTGCTTGTTTCCAGCAAACAGCACATACAACTTTTTTGTTTTTCGTTTCAAAGAACAAAAATTTTTTTTTTTTTTTTTTTTTTGGAAAGATGGGAAAGAGATTGTTTTTAGATTTAACAAAATTAAGCATACAAAAAGCCTACAATGACTTGCCAAAAACAATAATTCACATTTAAATGAAATCTGGTAAAGAACACAAGTTGTCTGTGTGAAAGAAAGCGGTACACTATGAACCATACCATGCCAGCCATGGCTTAATGCTTAAACAATTTTACAAGCTGAGGCCTAAATATATTGTTGGTGTTTCATTGGACCAACATGCAGCCTACTGCCGCCACCGCCATTAAATCATAAACACAATTACTACTAGACTAATGGCGATGGATGATCCGCTTCACATACACTAAAACGAGTATCAAAGAGTGGATTCTTACACGCACACACATTCAATAATGATAAGTAAAAAATGCTTGAGAGCTGTGTAGTTTTTGTAGCTTTAAAGAGGAAAAGAAAGCGCTTCTGTTTTTTGTTAATCCCTCATTTTAAAATTATTGCTGGAATCAATGAGTTATTGTGTCGATGTCTTCACAAAACAAGAAAAACAAACGTGAGATCATTATGAGCTACAGAAAAACTTAACTAAATAAACACCACCGTATCTGGACTCTTGTGTTATTTCAGCTTATGTACGAGTGAGTATACGTTTCATACATCTCAAAGTGTAGTGCTTGAAAATATGCGTTTTATGTTTTTTATTATTTTCTTTGTGCACCTTTCTGCTATTTTTAGTTTGTTAAGCTTAAGCAGGAGTCAGGTTTAGTTGTTGGTTTTTATCTTTTTTTTGTCTGCTGATTGATGCCACTATTTAAAAAGCATGATATGTTTTGTTGCTTAATAATTTCAATGCACAGTGGTTCCAAAAGGCTTTTTTGCAGATTATAATGCCTGGTTGTGAGTAATTAAATGTTTCTAGCCCATTTGCCATTGAAAAAATATATATAAAATTATTTCATGAATTCAATGAATTAATTCATTAATTAAATGAAATATTTTCATTGAAAATAATGAAATATTTTCATTGAAAATAATGAAATATTTTCATTGAAAATAATGAAATATTTTCATTGAAAATAATGAAATATTTTCATTGAAAATAATGAAATATTTTCATTGAAAATAATGAAATATTTTCATTGAAAATAATGAAATATTTTCATTGAAAATAAAGAAATATTTTCATTGAAAATAATGAAATTGTTGCATTGAATTAATAAATTAATTTTAGTTAATTCATTGAAATAATGAATTTCTTAATTAAAAATTTCATTAGTCTAATGAAACATGTTATAGATTGAAATTAATAAATTTCTCATTAACTAATGACAAAATTCACATAATTCCTATTACAATGAAAAGAACACTGAAAGAAAAAAATGGCATAAATAAAATGTTTCATTTATTTAGTAATAAAATATTAATTTAATAAAATATTTTATTAAAGAAATTAAACAATTTTATTGGGTCTTATATTTATACCATTTTTTTCAGTGTACTTTTGTTGTATTCTCTTGTTTTATTTAAATTTATAGGAAATTTAAAACTTAACAGAAATGAATTTAAATATTTCAATAAAAGAACAAAAAAACTACTTTTGTAAGTCATCTTCAAGCCCATTGTGCATAATAACTGAAATGTTTGCTTTTTGCAAAAATACTGCAAACTGACTTTACTACTCTACTACCGCTTATACAAGAACTTTATGCCAAGTCATTCAAACACTTAATGGATCTTCTTTACTCAAATAATTTTGTTGTATTTTCTTGCTGATTTTTTTTTCTTTTTGAACTGCTGCTTTTAACCTTAAAAAAAATAGCGGAATAAATTTAAAAAAAACAGGCTACTACATAACAAATTTTTCTAAAGAGGTTGGCCATAGAAGTGAGTTCCAGGGAATAAATATGCAAAATAAATGAATTAAATTGTTGAAAAAATAAAAATATTTCAAGCGGTCATTCTATTCATGTGGCTAGAAAAGAAAAATAAAAAGAAAACTATATGACCACAATTGTAATTTTAAACTATTGTAACCGTGCATTAGGCAAATATGGTCCAAGAGGCTAAAACTAACTGTAACACAAGGAAGTAAAGACGAGTCAAGCTTCTAATACAAAATAGTAGAGTGTCAGCGTATGCAGAGCAAGTATGTTTGTTATCATCATCATCATCATCATTATCGTGTAGCATTAATAGGTTTTTGTCATTGCTATCAAATGGCGGCTTCGTTATAAAGATCAATGAAATGGAAAGACTTAAAAGACATCATACCACATCACAACAGCAGCGCAACACAGCGGCATAATGTTGGCATTTCAAACAAACCAAACGCATAATCAACAAACAACAAACAACAATTCTTGCTTACTAACTACCGCCACACAATTGTTTGCAATAAAACTGCATGCAAAATATACGAGTACGATATGAAAATAAGCAGCGAGAGGGAGAGCGATAGAGAGAGAGAGAGAAAGCAATGCAAATGTTTTAAATCGTTTTGACTTGATTTAGAGGTTGTAATGACTTGGCTAAAGGTATCAGTTTACGCGTTATAAGTAAATGATATCCGGTTACAGCAACAATAAAAGCAAAAACAACCAACACACATACTGCAAAATATTTTCCACAACTAAATCTCAGCAGCAAAACATAAAAAATATATAAACTGAATTATTAAAAAAATAAAAAAAATTTATATCGATTGAAACCGTCACATGCAGCTAAGACAGACAGTATATGACAGTGTGTTTAATAAATCGAGTATCAAAAGCCAAAACCACACACAATTCCAAACAAACTATGCTGCGGTTTCATTTATTTTATTTAACACACAAACACACACACACACGCATTATCTACATAAAAATTTATTTATTATTAGCGAGCCATGAGCATTAATTATTTATGAAATTTTTTTAGGCCTCTACAGCTCAAACGCACTTGTGCACCTTTAAGTTTTTTTTTTTTTTTTTTTTTTTTTTTTTTAATTTGTTTGTTGCGGCTTTGAGTTGTAACTGTTGTAAACGCATTTTAATTTAATTCTAAAAAGCTTATCGAACAATCCAATCGTGTACAAAATTTATATGAAAAACCCTCAAAACTATTTAACAAACAATGGACTTGTACGCTTCTTTTAAACAGCACCGAATTGCTTTCTGTTGCATGTATGAATTTTGATGTTTGTTGAGGCACACTTACCTATTTTTAGCCGCCGCTGCTCTGTCCCTCTGTCGGCGATTTTTAAACCAATTACCAACTTGTGTTGGATTCAAACCTGTTGCTTTGGCTAATTCACGTTTTTTCGTTGGATTTGGATAAGGGTCTTGTAGGTACCATTCACGTAGTAAACTTCGCGTACGCTCTTTAAAACAATGAGTTTTTTGTTCGCCATCCCAGATGGTGGGCGGCAAGGGAAATTTCTTACGCACACGATACTTATCCACGGGACCTGCAAAACAAACGAAGAACACAAAATTAATAAAAACAAATTTTAAAAATTAGAATACTGGAAATTGCAGAGCATTTAAATACAGGGTCACGCATGCGTGTAAAAATTCAACAACTTCTTTTTTTTTAAATATATTTTAATTGCTCGGTGGTGAGGTTACACGGTTCAAAGAATAAAATCAATTTTTACCCGCATAAGTGACTTTTTTGTCCCATCCTGTATGAAATGATCTCTGCAGATTATGTAAACAAGACTAAGAGATTGCAGAACACATATTGATCACTGTAGCGGTCTAGTTTGGACACGTTTTTGTTACTAAAAGCGTCACTATTTGCAAGCGTCTAACATGGCCGACAAAACACCCTGAATTTTAAATGAATACCGAATTTAGGGAGGGAATATTTGTGACATAAGAGTAGCGCTATTCTGATCTTAGTAACCAGCTGATTTGCTCCCGCTCTCAGTTCTAATTCTAGTTTAGATGCTCTGATGTATCAATAGGTACTCCTGTTATAGTTCGCTTAAATTTTTGCACTACAAAATGTAAGCAAGAGAAATGCTATTGTTTTACATGTAAGCGATCACAAAGGGGCCACAGCGTAGTACTTACGTGACACCCCTTCTATCTACTTTCTTTTAAACGACTGCGCAACCTACTTACATGTAAGCTCTGTTGTTAGTGTAGCTCGTGACTTTGTTGTTTAAAAATTTAAGCGAACGAAAACGTGGGCTATCACGTAGGTCCTGCTTTTATTTTTTTATATCTTTCAAATACCTTTAATGGGTAATTGGAGCAGTAAAGCTATTGGTGCCAGTACTGATTCCCTTTTGTAAAACATTTTTGTATCTCTAAAAAACCGATTAACTCTTAAATATTTGTGAAGTTTTGATTTATTTCTGTTGCTTAAGTTAAAGGCTGCTGTGTTCAAAGACTCGTAATAAAGTTTCACAAGAAATATTTTTGTAAAAGATTTTAACCCTTTAAGTCTTCAACTTAAAGGTCTAAATGGGTCTTTTCTTAATTAGCAGTCAAAAAAGTCCCATTAATTAAAGAGTTAGAGAGTTAAAATGTTTTACAAAAATATTCCTCGTAGTGTTTGCCACAAGTTTGTTGAACATTTCATGTATCTAAAATGGAGGACTCACAGGGTTTACTACAGCAGTCGGAAAAATATTTTGAAACTTTAAGCTACATTTTCACGTTGGCCAAAATACGTATATGTTTTTATGATCCCTTCTATGTGGTCGGAACCTAGTTATTAAGTATGTTCATAAGACTTAACTGTTGTACAAATGTTTGTCTTACAAACGCATAGTTGAGAAATTCCGCTCAACTCAACAGTTGCGTATATGCCGGCATTTTTTCCATCATAAAATATTTTAGTTGCCCCCAGTCAACTTGTTGTGCTCAATTGTTTGCATATATCAGCTCTTCATTTAGTAGCATATTCATAAAGCCGTTTCTAAGACAATAGTTGTGTAACAGTTGAGCTCAACAACAATTTTTTTTGTGTTGTACAGTGCAATTGTATGTAATTTATTTTTCTATTTAAAAAAAAAGCATAAACTTGTTGAAAAATCTGTGTTTATGACCTGGTATTTCTGTTCCAGCAAATGAATTTAAAATCCTTACAAAAGAATAATTTTTTATATTTTTTAAGTCAATCAATTAAATAAATAAAACAACAATTATATTTTTTCTTTGGTTACACTTACCTAACGAGCGTCCCCTTAACTTTTCAGCCTCAATGTAGTGGGCCTCCAGCCACATCGCTTGTAATTTGCCATACGATGCTTTTGTAAACTTATGATTTTCAATTATTGCATAAAGTTCCCTGTAACAACAACAACAACAATAACAAAAAAAAAAAAGGTAAGCAAAAATAAAGTCACAATAACATGTTAAGCATTTACTTTGTGAACAAAAGTAAATATAATTTTATGAAAGAAAAGCAATAAACAGCCACCCACAACCACCTCCACCCCCTCACACCCATAATAATTGTCAACCCTCGTTGTGAAAAAAAATACCTTAAATAATAAAAATAACTGCTCTGGATGGGAAGGCAATGAAGTTCTTAAAAAAGTAACACTTGAAAATTTATTGATTTTGATTCCCTTCCCTTTCCCCTGTTCAAAATAAGGAAATTTTGTCTAGCTGTCAGTAGCAGCAATTCAAATACAAATTAAAGGTTAATGAAAGTGTGAGTTCATATTATAACACACACTCTGACTCACACGCATTACAAATAGTAATAAATATTTTTATTATTTATTAAAATTGATTATAAAAATAATACATTCCTGTTATGTCCGTCCTACAGAGTACAAAAAACTTCTTTAAAAAAAAGAAACTTTAAAAAAATTGCTTAAATTTTATTATATCCTTATGGAGGTCTACAATTTTAAAAGCCTTAAAAATGTTTTGCACACGCAAAGAAAAACTATGGTTGAATATGGTCACCGCAAAAACAGTTTGTTATTCACCAAAATATAATTGTTAATTTGAAGTTTCTAAACATTATTATGATCACGATAAACAAGTTTCTAGTTATTTTTATTCATACTACGTTTACCGTCATGGTTGAATTTATCATATTGGTTTTAATAAAATTTTAACTGAAACCATAAATATGTTTACAGTAAACATAATAATGAGAAAATATGGTTGAAAGTAAATTGTTTTCTATTTTGTCTCTTCCGCAACCATATAAATAAAGTGAGTATAAAACAAAAAAGTATGTGCTGTTTTTATAATACGAGTACAAGCGATCAATTCGTCTAGAAATTTTATATGAATAGTACTCAAAATATTGAGTGTCTTTCTACAAATTGTTTAAGCGAGTTGATCGCTTGTGTTATAAAAACAGCACATTAATCGTTCAAACTCAACTGAGTGTTGTAGCTGAAGTCGTTGAGTGGCGAGTTAATGCTTCTTAACTAAATATTCCAAAGTTCGAATCCTGATAAAGTCAAATAAAATTTAAAAAAAAAAATATTCAAACCCACTTATACAGCCGAAAGTGGGTGATAGCTCACGTGGTGACTGCTCCCAGAAAAATTAGAAAAAAATTATATGTCGCGTATTTCGCGAGTTACTGTCATTCGGAATATTTTTTTTTAATTTTGGTACCCTGCATTGATTGCTGTAGCTAAAAATGTTTTTAATTTTTTCCCGTTATGTTATTGTAAGCATACTTTCTGCAAACGTCAATAAAAAATTTTATTATAATAAAGTAATTTTCGAGGAAACTAGCATTTTTTGGGCCAACTATGTTTTAAAGGTTATTATTACACCCAACTTTAAATGACCGTGTTGAAAAAAAAATGTACTAAAAAATTTTGGCAAGTTGCATCAAAAATTGGCGCATTCCAAAATGGTTTTTGCAACAGTGAAAATAATTTTTTCAATTTAAATTTATTAAAATTTTTACCCTCTTAACCCATAAAATAAACGCCAACTTTAAAGTAAACTTTATTGAAATTTTTCATATAATTTTTTCATAAATTTTACTTTAAAGTTTACACAATTTTTTTTTTTTTTTTTTTGATTAAAATTGTTACATTTTTTAAGCTTCAGGTGGAATTATAATCAGTCCTTGTTTGTAAACCGAAACCGAAGAAATTTTCGTATTAAAACGAATTCACATTTTTAATATTTTCTGAAGCGAATTCACTTAATTTTATACGAATAAACAAACTTAACAAAAAAAAAAAAACCCATATCGCATTAAATATCTAAAAAAGCAAATTAACACATACAAATTGAAGCCTTTTTTTTATTAATTTTATTTATTAAAATTACCTGCTTATTTAAGGTATTGAAGTTAAAAAAATTTATTTAAAAAAACTGAAAGTTCTGGAAATTTCTCTTCGAAGTATAAAGAAGTTGGATGAATGAAAACAACCACTTTCCAACAATAACACACAATGAGTGTTAATTTTATAACACAAAAATTTTACTATTGACGTTCAAATAGAAATTCGAATTTAACTTCGCATGATAGCAAAAGGAATGATTTGCAGTAGCACGATTCACTTTTCAATTTTAAAGAAACATGTTTGTTTCAAAAGAAAAGTTTACCCTAAAATTAAAGAACTTGTGTTGCAGCAAAATTGTTAACTGTTAGTTATCTTTAAAGCCAGTGGTGTGGTGAAATACAAGCCAGAATCATTTGCTATAATCGCAGTGCTGTGGTATTTATTTAACCGTAAAATAAAAGTAAATGACTTAAATAAAAAAAATATAAAATTTATTCAGTTCAATGCTTACTGAGGTTTTTCTTTAAATATTTGAATCTTTTTGTAACTATTGATTAATAATTCTTATTTAGTCAATTGCTTTTACAATATAAAGGTTCTAATGTTTGCAAGAAACGTTGGGAGTAATTTACTGAGGATTCAGAGTAACGTCTGACGAAATGGTCCATATAGGTATGCTATCCCCTTCAGTACTTATTGTACTGAATAAATAACTCATGAGAATATCATGAGTAAAAGAATAAATTTTAAAACCAACACAATTTCTGGAATTAAACACAAATAAAGATTAATATTTTTTTAAACTTTTAAATTCCAAATAGAAATTATTACATATAATAAAAAAATATTTTTTTTTTATTTGCAGCCTTTTTGGTTGTTGTCTATGGTATTCATATCAGTGGTGAGTTTTTAACTCCTAGAGTTAAGCAAAAATCACACATGGAGTTAAAAATAACACTTTTGCGGTTTTAAAAATTTTTCCATTTTTCAAAACGATACGATTATTCTTCGTTTATAGACTAATAATTTAATTTATAATTATTATTCTGAAAATAAATGAGCCAAAACTGGCATTATTTTAGTTATGAAATATTTGTATACCCTTTCAAAATGTGCGCTGGGTTGTAGCTTTACTGCCTACCACTGCTGAAATAATCTGACAAAATTAAAGAATTAAAAAAAAAAAAATCAAAAATTTTTGTCTGAGTTCTACTCGTATCTAATAGAAGTGTTTTATATAAATAATATGGGTAATCTAATATCTTTCCAGTTTTAGTGTTCTTTTTAATTCATTTATTTTTGATTTAGTTGCTTTTTTTTTTTTTTTTTTTTTTTTTTTTTTTTTTAAAGAAATTCTTCATGTGTGTAACATGATCATTTTTGAAGTTGGTAGAGAAAATAATCAAATCAACGGAAGTCTTTCCGTCATCATCATCTTTAGCATCTTTGTGTAAAATTGGTTTGGCTGGTTAATCGGTGTTACTTTCAAATGACAAGAGACAGCAATGAGTCTGAATTATTAAAAGATTGTTTAACAATGGGCTCTTCTTAATGCTGCCTGCAAATGTTAATTGGTAAATTAATCACATTGTTTATTAATTTAGCAAATTTAGATCAGTTCCATTCATCATTATGATCATCTTTTATTGCGAGTACCATCAGCTTTATTGTTTTCTCATTATGCAAATTCCACTTAATGATTTAAGAACATTTGGTTTTTTCTTTCTTTTCTTTACTTTTAATATTTAAAAATTAAAGATCATGTTACCTTAAGTTAAATAGGAAGCCAACCAAAAAAAAAATGTTTAAAGTGATTAAAGCATAATTGATGCAGGGAGGAGGCAGATTTTAGCACATTTTGGCAAAAATATTTGCAAACAAAAAAAAAAGGAAGAATAAGAAAAGAGTCCTGTGTTAATTTTAGTGTTTGCTATAATTTGTTTCGCAGGCGCTTGAAAAACTGCAGGTCCAAAATATTTTTGGAATGTTTGGCATTTTGGTTTTGTGTAAGTTTACAAAGTGAATTAACAGTAAACAAACCACTTAAACAGCTGTTCATACACTGAGCAAACAAAATTTTTTTTAGCAATCAAACATTCAGCTGTGATAATTAAAGTTTTTTAATTGTGACAATAGAAAATCGGTGTTGCAACTTTAAATATTTTTAGAGATTAATTACATAAATCTGGTTGCTACAACTAAAAAATTGATTATCAAAACTGAATTTTTTTATGAGTAAGACAACCGTTGGATATGACAAACAAATCACCCAAAGAATTTTGAATTCTTAATAAATACTAGACTCTGGGAGGATTTGTAACTTTTAGTTCTCACGACCAAAGTATAATTAAATTTTCATATTTTAAATTCATTTCGAAATTTTAAATTTTTAAAAAAGAATATATTCACCCTGTCATCAATAACATGTGAAATTATTTTCCTCTTAAGTGAAAAATGCTATTGTGAATTTCCCATGAAATATTTATAAGCTGTCAACTCATATTGATTGTTATAAACAATAACGAGCTGAGTGTGAAAAAATTTTTAAATATCCAACAAACAAATGCCTTAAATAAATGGTTAGAATTGAAGCAATATTGTTATTACAGGAACTGAAAAATAGTTTCCGACGCTTACGCGATTTATCTTACCCCTTGGAGTTACTTGATGCCCTATGATAAAATTAATAAATAAAGTTGATTTGAAATAATTTTTCTATTAGATTTAATATAAAATTTTTTATCACAGAAAGTTGTCTGATTAAGGGAATTTTTTCCCTAAGACCAAAATTTTCCTAGGGAATATTCATGATTCGGCAGATCTTAAATTTGGAATAGCTGCTGTTGTGGGACTCATAGAAAATCAATTACCCAGCAACAATTAAATGAAAAAATATTAAAGAAAAGTGAAAAAATTTCGCGAAAAAAAATTATTTACGATAATAAGGAATTTTTTGAAGTAAAAATGTTATAATATCATTCTTAATTCAATTACTTCATCCAAGGGCTATAATTGCATCGCGACCTTTAAGAATTCAATTTCTTAAAAAATTTATTTTTCATACTAGTTAAACATGATGGCAAATATGTGAAATGGGAAAAAATTATTCATGTGCCCCACAAGCATACTTTAAAGCCACAACAAACATGTTTAATATTTTATAATAAAAAGTGCTTGTAAGCCCGAAAATTTTTGCTTAGAAAAAATTTTATTTTGGATAAATAATTCTCTAAACCAGAGAATTTTTTATTAGTAAATATTATTCAAGCTTAAGATCGCAATGAAAAAATTTTTTTTGTTTTAATTGCCCAATATTTCGACTTTCTTTTGAATGTCTTCTTCATTAAAAATAAATTTCCCTGAATAAATTTATAAGATCGAATAATTTACTAAAATTATTATAAAATAAAATTACTAAAGAATTTTTTATAATAAAAAATGAGAAATTTTATTTATATTCAATCCCATCTATATTAACAAAATTCAATTTCTGTTTGTTCGCTATAAAAATTTTAGTTATCCAACAGATTTCTCTGAAATTTTACACATATAAATTCTATACTCCATATACTTTTGGAGCAAGCACGCCCATTCTTACGCCCACTTTTCAACCATATTTAATTTAAGCCTGAAATTAGGTTTTAAAATGTTTTATTTACCAATTTAGCCGCCGCCCGTGCTAATAATACTAGTAAAGGCATGAGTAAATAGCTGCACAGGAAAAAAATAAAGAACCAATTAAAAATTTTAATAAAAAAATTTGTTAAATCAATGAAATTTTTAATTGAGTCAATTAAATATTTAATTAAACTGAAAAATATACAAAATTAATTAAATATTTAATTGATTCAATTAAAAATCTCATTGATTTAACAAATTTTTTTATTAAAATTTTTAATTGGTTCCTAATTTTTTTTCTGTGTGTATTTATTTGTATGAGTTTTTTTAAAGATAAAAATTTTATTTTAAAACTTTGCTCTCTATTATCTAAGGCTACCGACTCACGCTATAACAGACCGCTCCAAAAATATTAAGTTGTGCATAAAAATTGGCCGGGAGTTTTCTGTACTCCTCGTATTATACATAAAATTTCTTTGTTTTTTATCATAGAAAATTCTCTGTTTTAGAGAATTTTTTTTCAAAATAAAATTTTCCGTAACAAAAACATTGAGCTGATTAAAAAAAAAGGAAAATTTTCCTGTGCCATAAATGCAAAAAGATTTTTATTTTTAAATTAATTTTTAGTAGATAAAAATTTGCTAAGGTTAAATTACGGCATGCGATATTAAACGAAATTTTCATTTAAATCACTTTGAAATTTCTTTCGCGTAATTTAACCCGTTACTTCTTTGAATAAGAATAAGATAATTTAACGCCCAGTATTTTCTATACTTAAATTTTGATGAAATTTTACCTGAAGTTACCAACATGGTAGGCGACAACAGCGCGGGCCCTGAGCACAGCTTCACAATTTAAAATTTCATGCATATTTGGCAAGGCCACTGGTAAACTCCAGAGAAATCTGGCTAAACGTTCAATATCACCAGAATCCTCCAATGTTTTGCATACAATCTCCACTTGGGCAGCGGAAAAGGCAAGCGTCGGTACAGCCAATATGGGGCTAGGTGCTATAATTTGATGTGGTGCGGGTGAGAATGTTTCTGTTGGAGGTTGTTGCTTGCCCTCCGTCGGTCCAACGGCCATTTTATTCGTTGAATCCACTGTGAACAAATTCGCATACTATACGCGCAACACAATTAATTTTAAGCGGTGGCGTTGTTTTACACTTTTTTTTTATTTAACAAACAAAAACAAAAAAAAAGAAGAAATGCACTGCGAGAAAAATATCTTTGATTTTTTTGGCTCTTCAATTTCACAAAATTATGAAAAAAAAATTATAAATTTTTTTTTTAATTTTTCCAATCACTTTTTTTTTGTTTATATAATTTTTAATTAAACACAAATATTTTGTTTGGTTATTTAGATTTTTGCGGATTTTTTTTTAAATTTTGGTTTTATACACTTAAACGGTTTTAGCTGAACTAGCTAATGGTTTGATTTTAATTGCTTTATTATCAACATCTTTAAGCTTTTAATATTTTTCAAATGTTTAAATGAATGTGCTGTCTGTCTGTCTGTCCGTAGATGTAGTTGTGGAGCTTTGTGTATGCACGAGTGGGTATTTATGTGTTGATTTGTTAGCGAGCACTGCTGGTTGAATTGAATCACAGACCATTAGTTGAACTGAAATTGTATTTTGTTAAATTCATACACCAAAATAGGAAATCTCAAGATGCCTCATTTGGCCGCAGGTTAGCAATCGTTGGCTTAATAAGACCACAACAAAAACGCGTTATGTTTGCTGCTGTAGACGGGGTATAATGATAAACTAGCTCCAAGTGGCTGAATACCAATGAGCAATACTACGAATTTGTTACTGATACTGCAACCTATGAATGCATGTAACTAGTCCATGCACACACACACACACACAAAAACACGTATGAGTTGTGGAAAACCATCTAGCCAGTCATATAAACGACCAAACTGGCAACATCAAGGCTGGGTGCATGTTGGTTTAAACGGTACAAGTATGTTCACTGTGCCCACTTTTTTTTTTATTTTGATATTTTTGCACTGCTCGATTTTCTCTTCTTCTTGTTATGATATTACAATTCTAATAGATATTTTTTTTCCTCTGTCTTGTTCAATACACTTCCTTATGTGAATTTGATTTTATTTTTTTAATTTTTTTTTTATTTATTTATTTTTGCCATTGTAGTTGTTTTAGTTTAGTTTACCACCGTACCGCTGCAAACGATAACATTTTATTGTTAGCGAAACTAACTGTTGTTAGCCGTCGACCGTCGACATTGCTGATGATTTTAATAAAATACAAGGAATTTTTTGTTCCAAAATGTCTTGGAAATTGTGCTCAACGAGTTACGTAGAAATCCAAACAAAACAATAAGAATCTTTTACACAGAAAACACGCACGAAAAACAAAAAAAATTGTATTTTGCTCAACCCGTTTAACAAAACACACACACACACACACTCTAACACGCTTACAATTCGTTAGGTTCGGCAAAAAAATAAAACTTGTTGTGTTAATGATGCGATGCGTTCAAATTTAAAATTAACTCATCACCGTTCCAATAGCAGATACAATCTGAGTACTTTGAAATGGATGCAAACGAGACCCAGTGTACACAATAGAAACGATACAAAAGAAGGCGTCACCGAATCATTCACTACTCATTCATTTAGCCAGTCATTACATTTGTTGTTGTTGTTGTTATTGGTTTTTTTATTTACTTAAGAAACATGCTAAAAGAAAACCTGATAGAAAAAAGTTTTCTATAGTCATCTCTGTCTAACACGACGCCATTTGTAATTTATACTTACCCTGCCACTGCCAGCATAACAAGCAGTATTATATTCACAACAAAAACAACAACAACAACAATAGTAATAATAATAATGAGAAAACATTTTGCTTGTTACTCTTTTGCACTACACACATCTCACATAATTCCATCTCTTTTCTTTTCAATAATTTTTGTTGTTGTAGACAACAGCTTATCATATAACTGTATGTTAATGTAACAGTGTATGTGCTGCTATTAAATATGATGATACGACTAACAATGACTGACGTTATAAATACGCGTACTGTAGCACCGTTTAGTTTTATTTTATTTATTTATTTTTTTTTTTTGTTATTTAGAACTTGTTTGACAGTCGTTTAGTTAGTGGCGACAACAGTGAGACTGCTGTGTAATATTGTGTATTGAACGTGTGTGTGTATAGGTTTGTGGAGTGTATGTTTGCTGTATTTATTATATCCTTTTACGTTATTGTTGTGTTGTATTATTATTGCCACATTATGTTCAGCTGGGCGAGATCTATTTACTTTTCATTTTGATAATTCATTAATGGATTACGAATACAACAGTTAAAATACTATACAGTGGGACAAAAGTAACAAACATTTTTCTATTAATTTATAATAAAAAAAAATTAATCTTCTCAAAAAAAAAGTAGTAGAAACTTTTCATAAAGACATGAATTAAATTTTATAAAATTTTTTTCATAAAATAAATTGAATAAAAATTTTTCATGAAATAAATTTTATATAAAAATTTTCATGAAAAAATGTAATAAAAATTTTTTTCATAAAATAAATTGAATAAAAATTTTTCATGAAATAAATTTTATATAAAAATTTTCATGAAAAAAATTTAATAAAAAAAATTTCATGAAATTAGTTTCTCACAAAATGATATGGTACAAGTTATGAGGAAAAAAACACGTTTTTTATGTAAAATTTTAACATTTTTAATTTAAAAAAAAAATATTTAAAATAAGACAAGATAAAAAACAAAATCATGAGTTACAAATAAAATAAAATAATTTTTTTAAAGGACAGATAAAAGGCGTTAAAAGTCTTGCATAAACCAAAGAAGAATTATTATTCAAAGAATGATTTTAGAATAATTTTTGATTTTGTTGGTAATTAAGTGATGCTACTTCACAGTTACCGCAAACACGGCAAAGAAACCCTAGCAAACGCTCACAAAGTGGTGGTTTTTACTCTGCGATAGTTTGGTTTAATTGTGAATAAAATCGAAAGTTGCAGATCGATTTCAATAAAATTTTATTAGCAATTTATGGGGCTATAGAATAGGATAAATTGGCAACTGATTTATGTCTCGCTTTATTTTAAATAATTTTTTGAAAATTATAAATTTCTCACTTTTACCTAAAAACAAAATAATTATTCAGTAACAACTTCTACGATATCAGAGGTTGGAGCCAAAAAAAAAAAGTAAGAGCAGATTTGAAATCACTCCTTCAAAATAAATTGGAAAAAGCTGCAGTTTTCAGTTGCTCTGGTGTAAAAGTTGACCTGAATTTGTAAATTTTTGTTAGGTATATTTTGTTGTGAATTATAACATTCCTTAGCGTGGGCCAGGCTATTAGACTAGAAAATAATTTTTCAAAAATTTGTGTCCTTTTTTTTTAATAATTAAAAATGTATATAAACTTTTAGTCTACTGTGAATAACAATGTATCGTTATTGTAACAAAACTTTTTTAAACACAACCCTGCAGTGCACACAGCAATGAACACATAATTGTACACTAACAACAACACGCTATACAGACATGCATGCATAGAGAAGCACGTAAATACGTAGTAGTGTGCATGTATGTATGCATGTTGTATGTTAATGATATACGTAAGTGGTCGGGTATCGTTACCCTGTTTTGCCAGAAAATTTGACGTTGCCATTAAGGCGTTGCGCATTATACGGATCCCATATAATACATTCAATAACATTTCACCATCCATCCATCCATCCATACCACCAACCAACCAAACCAAACCAAACTAAACGAACCAACCAGCCAGTCAAACAATCAACCGTGTATGTTTATTCATTGTTGCAGCTAAAAAAAATAAAAAATAAAAAAAATTCAAGAACTACAAAAATACAATACGAGCATGTAGTACCATCATCATTCCCTGTCATCATACTAGCGCTCGTACACTTTAGGTTGTTCGCATACGATTCATTGCTTAGCATTGCTTTACACTCATAACTTGCACACTCTGCTTGTGTATGTCGTTATAGTTGTTGTTTTTGTCCTTTCATTTCATTTTGCGTAATTGATGCAAGCAAAACCTTCTTCCTGCCATCAAGAGATTTTCAAATACAAACACCATGAATATTAAACCAGTAAAGTTCACTCACTGTCTTTAAACTGTAATACCAACCATAACGCATATAAAAATATGTACTCAAAAGTGCACACACACACACACCTAAGCATATCAAAAAGTATCTTAACAACGTATGTGTTGCTGTTTAATAATAATAAAATGATAATTTTCGTGTGTTATTTCTAGACTTTGCAAGTGAGTGAAAACTGCAAAGAGTTTTTATTAAAAAGAAAAAAAAAGAGGAAAAAAATGGTTGGTTGGCCAGTTGTTTGAATTGCTGTAGATACAATAAAAATGCTTGCCATATGACAGCAGTAAAAAGCACCACAAATCTGTGCAAAACAGTGGTTGTATTGTACGTACACATTTTATTTTATCAATTGTTTTGTTTATGTAATTAACGAACAAAAAAGAGTAGAACAAAAAAATGTAGAGGGAATTGCAGTACACATTATGTGATATTAAGGGCAATCAAGAAGGATAGTGCAAAGCAGTGTTACCTGAGCGCTAGGCAATAAATACAGCAATAAAATCAGTGTTTGAATTCCTACTTTACCTACCTTTTTTAATTACGGCTACGGCTACAGCTCCAACTTTTTCAAGCGGTAGGCGATGTATTATTCCGAAGCATTTAAATTTTTTAGCTACAGCTACTTTTCAAAAAAATAAATAGTTTAGAGTAGCCGTTTAAACACTGAATAAAATGTACACAATTGAGATCTGCTGTACGTAAAAGAAAACAAATACGCAGATATAAAATTCCAATTTCAGGAAAGGCATTACAGTTTACGCTCGTAAATTAGAACCACTTTCTTGCTGGGGTAGTTCTAATTTCCAAAAGTTTTTTTAGCAAAAAGCAATATAAAAATAGTGCATCTTTACCTTGGTTGCTAAGACCGGACCACATACGGCAAGTTTAGTTGGGCAATTCTTTCTTAATTCTCTTTTAAAATTGTCGTTTTGTCCACATTAAAATTTTTTGTTTCGGCAATTTTAGCATTTTTATCAGTCATTCATTCAGCCTTCAAGCTACCTGTCTTCTTTTTTTACATCTTTATAAAAGATACGAAGAGAGAACCAAAGCGAATTGCTGAGTACGAGCAAGTTCGTACCCCTTTCTCTCTTTCCTACAAAATCAAGGATTTCCCAACTAAAATTGCTGTGTGTGGTCCTGGTCTAGTGACAGAGTATACTTTTTGGGCTTATTTGGCATTAAAAAAAAACAAGACTTTATATACACACGTTTCAAACTTTACTCGAACATTGCCCTGTAGATAAAAGGGGGGGGGGGGGTGGTCGTAGGTTCGATTCTTGCCTTGACCCTGGGTGTTTTCTCAAGACAAGCCCAAAAACTTCCTAGATTTGTGTAGTTAAACACTCACTAATGAACAAAAATGCACTGACAATGAAAATTATATAAAAAAGATTCTCCCCTTTTTTTGAAAGTTTTAAAAACAAACAAAAATAAAAACACTCAAAAATTGGAACTGGAATTGGAAATTGGAATGTTGGTTCTAATTTCCAAAGTATGAAAATTTATAAGAGTTCTAATGTACTGTATTAGCTGTTATTTTCAAAAGTGTCACAAGTCCATTTAACAAAAATTAGTCAACGGTAATTTTAATAAGATGGTGTCTATATCTTACTAAAACTAACGCAAATATATTTTTTAAGTGGATTTATACTACATTGTGCGCCCAGCGCCACGCCCACTCCGACTAAAACGCATTTAAACTTACAAAAAGCTTATAACTTAAGCGTTGGGCAGATTTGAAAAAAATGTTAGACCAAACGTGTCTCTTTTTGTCACTTGGTGAAAGTTTTATTAAAAAATATTAATCCGTTCAAAAGTGTTTGCCCAAAAAAACTGATTGTGCAAAGCAAATACAACAGCAACAAGTGCTTACTCTGACCTTATTTTGCACATTTGCGATTAACAAAACGACAAAAAAAATTTCAACTCATCAATGGCAGTTGTTGCAAATAAAACTGGGGGTTATTATGAATTTCGATTCGAATCGAAAAAGCTTTCGAAGAGAATTTTCAATTAAAAAGAAACTATGTAGAAAATTCGAACAACAAATTAACATTTTTAAAATTAACCTCAAAATTATTAATACAACTCTGCTGGATTTTCGAAAGTTCCACATATTAGATTTTTCTTTCGAATTGAAAATTCTTTTCGAAAGTCATTTCGATGCAAATCGAAATATATAATAAACCCTCTGATGAGTTTTAAACCATAATAGGGGCAATAATTAACTGCCAGGCTCCCTATTTTGATGCTAAGCGAAAGCGTAAACAAAACAGTTACTCATTTTCGGCTGAAAACGGGGCTCACTAGCTTTTGATTTATCGTTTGCAATGCTTTACTTTGTTTAACGCAAGCCTTCTCAACATACCATGTTGTTACAACGCCAGTTTCAAAGAAAACCCGCTGTAAACTATAAATCTACATGATACACTACTTAACCTCTCTGTCAGAGAGCAGAATAAAAATATAAAACACACGGACACACATTCCCAAAAACCAATTGGTAAACAAAAAATTTAAAATTTTACTTTTTTTAATTAAAAATAAATTTTATGTGGATTAACAAAACGTAATCTTTATTCGTGCTTAATTCAAATTATGTTGGTATGCAAAATTCTTCACATGATCTTCCCATGGAAAACAATAAGTACTAAAAGGGAAAGCATATCTATACAGCTGTTTCATCAGACGCTACTCTGAATCTTCATTAGATTTGTTCCCAAGTCTTGTTAAATTCTTTTTTAATTGTTAAAAAATCAATATTAGAAGAGAGAAAAAATTTTTTTATTTATAATGTTAGTAGTGTCTGTGCGTTTTGTGTTAATTTTATAAGAAAAAATATTCCAATGACAACAAACATACATTTTAATTCGTGCAAATATATATAGAATTTCATATGGAAATTTTTTTTTTCATAAGTTTTGTTGAGTAAAAAATGTTTTGAGAGCCGCAAGTCAGCTGAAGTAGAAACTAACGATAGTAAACGGGTTGTAAATGTACAATTTGAGTACGAAAAATTAATCCATTTAAAAAAAAAAATTTTGAATCACAAATCCTTCAGCAATAAATAAAAAATTAACAAAATATTAATCTTTATTTGTGCTTAATTCCAGAATTAATTAATTAATTAATTAAGCACAAATAAAGATTAATATTTTGTTTAATTTTGAAATTCTAAATAAAATTATTACACATAAAAAAATTTTTTACTTTAAAAATTATGAAAATTTGAAATAAAATGAATTCGCGTTGATCTTGATCACTTGTGCTTGAATTATTGCAATTAAAACTCACTCAACACTATTCCAGAGAATTAAATATTTTTTTAAAAATTAATTTTGAGAATAAAATATTTTAGCTAAATGTTTACGAAATTTATTTCTTCAAACATCTTTAAGCTGTTTCTGTAAATCTAAAATTTAAAATTGATAAACGTACAACAAGAATAACAATAAAATGTAATAAAAATTAAAATGTGATTATGGAACCAAATAAAATTTGATTACACAAATGGAAGCATGCCACAAAAGCATGAATCTACAGAAAGAAAAAAAGAAGAAAAGAAATGTATAAATGCCTTAGGCAACATGTAACCAACCAACCAAACAACAAAAGGCCACAAAAATACAGAAAAATCCACATGTCAAACAATAAAAACCAAATACGAGTAGATACATTTAAGGATACTGCTGGTGCAGCACAGAAATTGGGGAGTAAATAAAATATTTTCTTAACTTTTTATGAATAATAAATGAATTACAGTGATAGTTTTTATAAGAACAATTTACAGCGAAAATCTTTTATTTTAGTGCGTTAAAAACAGAGTTCGCAAAGAACAAAACGAAACGTTTGCATTCGTTTCGTTTTTCAGATTAAAAAACAAATACAAATAAAAAGTCCTACAAACATTTTCTCTTATTTGTTCTGTACCATTCACTTAAACGTAGGCAGTTAAAAAACAAATGAATACAAAAAACCCAACTAAATTCAACAGTGCCGAAACACTCATACTACACTGAGGCAAAAATCACGTTGCAGTATCAACAAAGTATGTGGTCATTTTGATACCATCCGGTCATCATCAGCACCGGTATGGTGTCAATTTGCCACCATACTTTGTCAATTTTGCAACGATATGTTGTCAATAATGCGTTGTTAAAATGACACCATGCGTTGTTAAAAGTGAGCACAAACATGTTAGATACACTATTGACACCGTTTGTTGTCATTTTAACAACGGATGGTGTCATTTTTTCTCTAAGTGTATATTTCTATATGACTTACTAGTTGTTTCTATTTAATCAACTTCAATTTGGGTATACAAATTGCCTTAATATTAACTAATTAATTAATAGTACTTTTAAATAATGTTATCTTCCCCTCTGTGTGGGCTTTTTATATTAAAAAAAAATTTTTTTAGCTTAAGCTATTAAATTGTAATAAATTAAACTCTTGACCCTCTACACGTATGCTGTTCCCGTAACACAAGCAATCAACTCTTCAAAAAATTTGTATCAAATTTTTTGAATACTTTTTGTACGAATTTATCCTTGCATTACAGAAACAACATAAAAATCAGAAATATTTTATTATGTGATGAAAACTAACTCTTCCCTTAAAAACGTTTATATCTAAAAAAATAAACAAACACATTTTTATCAACTAAATTCAAACAAAGAAATTTATTGAGCGTATGAAAATTTATGTAATCAAAAATTAATCTCATCTCACTGGCTTAAGAAGAATAAAATAAATAATGAACCAAAAACAAAATGTATTTGAGACAGTTCAGGTGCATTCATTTGACAGGATTACACATACACACACACACACCCAAATAAGCAAATAGACTAAACAAAAATAAAATGTAACATTTGGTAGTTGTCAACCCCTTTAAATTCACTGTTAAATTTGTGCATGTGGACAGCCAGGCATGGAAAATTGAGAAAAAATCCATATTTTCTTTAATGAAAAGCGGACAGACAAAACACAACTTCGGTTGAGAGAACTAAATTTGTTTTCAATAAAAAATTTGATTATGATAATCAAATTTTTTAGTTGTAGCAACCAAAAGCAAAAATTTAGAACTTTAAAAAATATTTCTAGCTCTAACACCGATGTTATTTTTATTGTCACTGTTATCACAAACGAATTGTTGATAGAAAACAAATTTAGTTCTCAGGCCAGCATGCGATATCAAATCAAATCTATCGTAATTTTAGAGTTTTTTTTTATATGAAAATAATAGGTGCATTGGGAACTGATTTTTTTTATTATTAAACAAATATTTTATTTCTCAAGAAAAATATTTTAAAAATAATTTTTTTAACCAAAATAAGGAAAACTCCTTTTTCCAAATACCTTCAAATTTATATATAAAATTTACAGACAAATTGACAATTTACAGGTCGTAGCTACAACTTTAATAAAAAATTTTAAATTACTTTAGTACAAAAAAAACTGAAATTTGTAACATTTTCATGTGATGTGCAACGATTTGGGCCCTGAGGCCAAATTACAGCATTCGATATCGAACGAAATTTGGCATTTAAATTACATTAAAATTTCTATCGATATCAAATGTATCAATTTGGTTTCTGTAGTGCTAGAAGATATTCCAGCTCTGCTGATTTCGCTTGTTATTCCTGAGTTTTTTGGGTGTATTCGTGGTATCTTTGGTAAATTGAAATAATAAAATGAATTCATTGCTGTTTAACTTGTTGGTGTAATTGTGGCTGGTGTTGTTGTTGTTGTATTATTCAGTGGAATTTCTAAAATACATTATTTTGTTATTAATCTGTTTAATTGAAAACTCCATTAAAGAGAGTCAGTCAAGTCTTGTTTTCTGTGTGCTCGTTTATTATTTGCTAGACCCTTTTGTTGTTTAATTATTCTTATGAAACGAAAATCTTATTATTATTATTATTGTTATTGTTGTTGTTGTCTTGTTTTATTTTATTTTCTGGTTTTGCGTAAATTGAGTTTCAATTAAAAGACCATCTAAATTACTTTTTAATTGTTTTCGAAGCCTTTAGCTAAAATAAAAAAAAACGCACACACACACACACACACATACAAAAAATTATTACAAAGAATTTATAATTTCTCTTGAATTTATTATATGACAAAAACCCCCAACTAAATAACTCTCGGCTGAAATGAGTTCAGTTTCTTCATACTCACTCGTATTGTGTTTTACTCACTCACTGGTACGTACATACGAGTACATGCGAGTAGTGTTTGTTCTATTTTATATAAAATTTATGAAATTGCACAAAATTGTTCATTAAATAAACCACTGAGCACATGATTTGATTTTCGATTTGATTTTATTTTCTTTCAATTCGTTTATTTTGTTCTTCTTGATTTTCATTTTTTTTCGCTTTCTTTTTTTGGTTGAACCAGTGACACAGATTAGATTGTGATTTTTGTGTGTGCATGAGCTTGAAGTTCTAGTAAGAAAAAAGAAAATTTAAATTAAAAAAAAAAATAAAAAAAGTTATTTAGGGCGATAAATTGCACTGTGATTTACTATTTTTGTTGACAAAACAAAAGATTTTTTTAAAATAAAAATAAAATAAGTAAAAAATAATTCACAGTGATCAACACTGAAGCTAAAGCAAAATAATACTGGTTCTTGTCTAAAAGCTCTAATTTTTAATTTGCTGTGTGAGGCAGTAAACAGCCATCCTTCTTATCTAAAATATCTGGGTGTAACCTTATACACGCTCGTATTTAAAAGAACAAAGAAATTTTTAATTCCTGACGAACCGATTAAACATTTCAACCTATTGGATATCGAATTCTTTGTCAGCGCAATGTTGTTAACGTCAATCATCGTAACGTATCTACTCGAAGTTGCACTCCATTGGCAATCTACAATCGAAAACCACGAAATAAAGCAGAGAAACAAATCAAAAAAAAAAACAGTATTAATTACAAAAGAAAGTATTTCCTGATGTTTTCGGAAAATTAGTTTAAAAATATAATTTTAATTAAAATTTTGTGTATTTGTAACAAGTTTGCAGTTCTTCCCCATTTCTTTTAGTTTTTGTTTTGTTGCTTACAACAATGCAGAAAGTAGTAGTAGGTAATATAAAGTACGATTGAATATCGCGATTTAAAAAATTGTAGCCATCGAAATATTCACGAATGTTCTCTTGATATCAAATGCTTCGATTTGCCCCCAGTTTTATATAATTTTCATGTGGCATAATTTTTGCCTTAACTAATGAAAAAAAGTCAAAATTTTGTGTCTTAATATTTTTCCGATACTTGCAGTTTTCGTTTTAAGTCTTTTGATAAATTTTTAATACTTGCAGTTTTTGTCTTAAGTCTTTTCATAAATTCTTATACTTGCAGCTTTTGGCGTAAATCTTTTTATAACTTCTGATACTTGCAGTTTTTGTCTTAAGTCTTTGAATAAATTTTGATACTTGCAGTTTTTGTCTTAAGTCTTTTCATAAATTTTGATACTTGCAGCTTTTGGCGTAAATCTTTTTATAACTTCCGATACTTGCAGTTTTTGTCTTAAGTCTTTTGATAAATTTTGATACTTGCAGTTTTTGTCTTAAGTCTTTTGATAACTTTCGATATTTGCAGCTTTTGGCTTAAGTCTTTTGATAACTTTCGATACCTACAGTTTTTCTCTTAAGTCTTTTATTATGAACTTTAATGGAGTTTGTACCATGTATTCATAAAGGACACTGAAGTTCGTGTCCTAAGTTTTTTTTATGTTAGGTGTATCCGTGATACACTGGCTCTGCACAGTATTGAATATTCTGATCATTCATGTCACTTAAAAAATACTATGTTCATAGAATTTTACTTAAAATTTTGCCTTTCAAAGCAACTAAAAATTTTCCTATACCAACTCTACTTTTTCTTAAAAAAAAAAAAAAAAAAATAAAATTCTGGTAGCGCAGTTTAAAATTATGCGAAACAAAATATCAAAGTAGGCTAAATAAAGTTTGGTTTCGTTCAAAACGAGATGTCAAACTACATAAAAAAATTGTGCTCTTATATATTTTATATATATTAACTCGCCGTTACTTCGATTAAGAGAACGATACTCGTAATAAGGTTGAATAATTGAATAAAAAAAAATTACAAAAGCGGCCTTACAAAATTATTTTTCTTAATTTATATTTTTAGAAAAAAATCTATTAATTAAATTTCAATGTGTGAAAAATCTGTTGATTTATAAAGTTTCTTAAGTTTATGATTCATTCCACTTTGTTGTAGTGTGTGACAGCTAAAAACTGTTTGTGCTATTTTGTGTAATTATTTTTAATAAACTCCCTAACTAAGCGTTGCTCTACTCTACTCTGCTGTGAAAATAATATTGTTCTCTACTGCCTCCTCCAAGTTTTCAAAGTCTCTGTTATTAAACAAGAGAAGTCTGTTGTCTGGACCATATGTACTTGTACAACGTTTCGTATTAAACCGCATGTGTGCTATAGCAGACAGCTCAAAATTAAAAGAAAAAAAGTCCAAATGAAATCATTACATTTCCAATTATACATCTTTATGTGAACATAAATATTCATACGCATCTTCAGAAATGTTTAAGAAAAAAAGATTAATTATTAGCTGGATGGATGTTTGATTGTATTTGTTTAGCTAGTTTTTGTTGTTGTTTGTTTTTTTAATGAATTTTTTTCTCTTATTGGCTGCGTTGCTGTTGTCACTCTTTTTTTTTTTTTTTTTTTTGTTAGTTTTTTGTTCTTTAACCAACATTCACATTGAGTTAAGAGGATCATGGTATCGCTGCTTAACTGGTTGTCTGTTGAAATTGCCATGAAAAGCGTTACCACACTAGGCTGGAGGGAAATGCTTAAGAAAAAAAGTGGCAGATCGCACGGTTGCTAATGACTTAATTAAAGTTCATACTTGAGTTGCGTAAAAAAAAGAAGAAAAAAGAAAAACATTTAGCGTAAGAACGACACGACCACATCATCAGCAGCAGTTGCACAGCAAAAGCCTAAACGAAACACAGCGAATACTGAATGTGTGTGTGTGTAAAATAAGTTCTCGTGTATTTAACCCTTTAACTCCAAAGAAAGGCCCCAAATATGGTTATATAACATGCAGTCATCCAATAAATGTTGTGAATTAAACCGAGCGCATATGAAGCTTTTAAAAAATTACTAGTACTTGAAAGATATCCAATCAACAGTCTAAAAGTAGTTTGTTATTACAGGCACTCAGTGTCTTTAAGTAAATTCGAAACTGGTCTGGGACTGCCTAATACTTCTGAAGAGACCAACATCTAGTTTAGGTTAGTTTATACAGGGAGCCCAAGTAAGAAAACAGAAGCTTGGCTCACTTGGATCCTCTGATGTACTTCCTTTGTAACAGCTGTATAAAAGGAATTGAAGAAGAACCACAATGGATATGGAAAAGTGAAAGTAAATAACTCTTAACGAAGTCATAAAGCAGATAGCGCTTTCCAGAGTGGATCTTGCGCCCTTCCTCCAAAGTACACCGGCAAAGATGTTCTTCAGTCTCCTCCTCCTTCTCGTTTTGACAACTACTACAGTAGTCGTTTTAATAGTAAAACCATTTTTCTAAAATGGTTGCCAAAAATTGCAGTGGCCTGTTAATACAGAGACCAACATCTAATAACAGGCTTCATTTGATGCGGGTGCGAGGTTATAGTGGATATAAAGGCATTGAGAAGGCAAACGAACTGGCAAGAAAAAGTGTGGCTACCATTTAGCAGACTGTCTTGGAGTTTTATTGAGTGACTGATTGCGATTCTCAAGGAAACAAGTGGTATCAGGGTAGGGAAAATATTTATGCTATTCCGTTTTCAGGAGAGCACAAATGACTTATTGTTCCTAACTTGGTCAGGAATTCCCTGACCAAGGAATATTTGTTAAATACGAGAATCAGCCAACCTCTGCAGGTTATGTAACGAAGACGCAGAGACAGCAGAACATGTACTATGTGACTGTAGTGACCTTACGATATCATTATCTACAACCTTCTAACGTAGTGTACACCACTCAAGGAAGTCTTAGACTTAAGAAGAATTTGTTCGTATTAAGAACGAAATGTAAACGAAAGCGAAAGAAGTTCCGTTCGCATTTAGCTAAACAGGCCCTTAATGTTTTTTTCATATACTAGTTGTGACACTTTTGATATTTTTTGCTGGCCTTTGTAAACTGACACAATTGACTTCAATTGATCAATTGGATTTGTCCGTAGATTAATGGCTCGTTAGTCACAATTTTGTTTCCCGTTTAGACCCTGATTGTTTTGAAGGCGAAATATAAAAAAACCAATTTATTTTTTTGCTGGCCTTTAAAGGTTTATTTAATTTAAAGCACTTTTCTTTAACTGACATTGCAGTTGTTGTCAGTGGAAATCACACCACCATTTTAGTAATAACAAAATGATAAGTTTTATGATGACTCTTGTGACGACAAAAGTGACAATAGTACCGAAAGTGAATAGAGAGACAGGCCACATACAATTCATATCTGTTGTCTGTCTCTCTGTTGTTGAACAAACTAAATCAAGACAAATCAGAAAAGTAAATAATTCCACAAAATAAGAAAAAAAAAGAAAAGAAAAGAAAACAAATCTTGCATTTTAGCCAAACTAGAAGTCTGACTACATTGTTGATGGACTTTTTGTTTTTCTCTCCTTCCAAGCTACTTGTGTTTGCTACGAGGACCTTTGTAATGATTCCAATAATAATAAAAATACTCGTACATCATAATAAATTTCATAAACAGCTGTATGTATGTCTGTATGTACTTTTGTGGGTATCAGGTATAGCAGGCATGGAAAATACAAGTTTCAAGTTGTCGAAATAATTAAAAAAAAAATGCAAAAATAAATTTCTAAGCAATAAAATAGGAATGAAGGAATAAAAAATACTAAAAATGTTTACAGAGCCAAAGGTACTGTGGTAAATGTACCTGGCTTTTCCAACTTTGCAGCTTGTGCATTTTTAATCTAAACGTAACTGCTGAAGGGAAGAAAGTAAAGTGGTCAGGAGGTCCTTTGAAAAAGGCCTTTGATATAAAAATGTTTTCTTTGGCTTCCGATTTCCTTTCGTCTGCGATGTGTCAAGCACAAATTTATCTATCGTTCTAGGTACTGTTTGAGGAGAAGGACTACAGGCAATACTATATACTTGATGTCAGATAGTTGAGCTCAGCTGAGCTGAGATTAGCTACTGTAAAGGATTGTCTGTCATCTCTGCACAAACTTGGGATCCAAAACAACCTCACATTGTATTGGCTGTCAGGACATCGATCATGGCTATACTGGCAATGCCAGAATACTAGACCAACAAAGGGCCATCTCTCCGGCATACATTAAAGAGAAAACTGGTTCCTGGCTTCAATTACAATTCTCAAAATATGGTTAATCGCTGACTGGACTCATTCAGGCGAAACGATTTATCCCTCTATCGAGGGCACTGGCATTGAACAATATTGACCTCAAACCACTAAAAAGATGAAGAGTTACGTTAATTGATTTTGTTTCTACTCGAAGTTTTTGTCTTAAGTCTTTTATTATAACCATAAGGGAAGCTCGTGTCCTATTTTTTTTACACTATGAGTATTGGATGAAGTACAGTTTTTGTTTGCCATAAAGAAAACAAAGTTACTTTCTTGAATTTAATGGAACTACTAGCCACTTAGTAGGTCTAGATACTTTCAAAACAATTTAAAAAAATCTTTTACATTTAATAGTTGCAACACTTTAAGGCCCGTCTCTCCTTAAATATTTACCAATAACCCAACCGTGCTTGAAAAAGTATCTGTCTTAAAGCTGCAAGCGTCAGCCAAAGCCGTGAAACCGTGATAAAATGATAAAGATGCTTGTGATGCTGCTGTTGTTGCTACTGTTACTGCTTCTGCTGTTACTGTTTAACGTGCACACGTATCATGATGGCATATAAGGTATGAAATTGTTTTAAATTATGCACCCGTGCGATTGAGCAACGTCAGTAGGTTTTGTGGCAACAACAAAAACAACATTAAACATCAGCCAACATCAGTCACATTGCGTTAATGGGTGATGTTGATTAATATGCGTAATCGTCACGCAAAACTAACAACACAGACTACAACAACAACAAACAAACAATCTTCTTATCTTTGTCATGGCAGTAAAGTCGTCATGCTGACTGTTTTTCTTATTTCTACTTCGGTCTCTATGTTTGGACACTGAAAGGACTATAAAGAAGTTGCAACAACTTTGTCATCTGTTCAATTCTGAATGCGTTTATGAAAACAAGAAAAATTCACAGGTTTTTCTGTGCGTTTTGTTGTTTCTGCAGAGTCCCAAAGTTTCTAAGGTGAAAATCAATGATTATTTTATTACGTCTGTCTACGTTTTGCCACCAGATACAGATAAAACAGATACGGATACAGCTAAAGTCACACAACAGCATGCACACAGCAACATACACACGTTGAAAGTGTGCAACAGATGATGATGATGATGACGATGTTGACAGTGAGCCTTTTAACATGTTCATTTCGTACGCATGCGCGTTGTAATGCCAAAGAGATGTTTGTTTAAAAATTAAAAGAAAAAAATGACCAAAATGCCAAAAAAAAAACAATGAAATTTTTTCATATTCTTTAAGCAATTTTGGTTTTGTCGCTTATCACAAAAATTTGTCGAAGACACCGCTCCAAAACTGCCAGCCCAATCCAGCATGGCTAATGGCAAAACTGCAGCGTATCCACTTCAACATGTGTGTGTGTGTGTGTTAGTATTTGTCGTCTTAATAAATGTCTTGAGACAAATGCGATCAAATACAAAAAGGGGAAAGAAATATTTATGAAACAAAAATTATTAAATGCATGTCAATATGAAGCGCATTATTGAAATTCCTTTGCAAAAAGCAATTGCCAAATAAAGAAACCAACTTTAGATGCTATTTCATTTTCGGAGTTATTTTTTCTTCTTCTAAATGTCGACTATTAATTGCGTTTAATAAACATAAATATATTTGCAGGTTTTGTTGTCTGTTTGCTTGCATGTGCTCGTAAGCAAAACCCTACAAAAAGGTAAAATAATAAAAAAAATTAATTAAAATAAAATAATAAAATTCTATTGAAATTTTAAAATTTTGTCATACAAAAAGTTCGATCGATTTCGCTTCATATCGAATGCGGCTTTTTTACCTAAAGTCTTATTAATAAATTTGCTAGATCTTCTTCTCCAAGAGAGGATCTACATTGTGCAAACAACTTTGGTTGTGAGAACCGAATTTGTTACCAATCAAAAATTTAATATTTAATCAACAATATTTTAATTGAACAAAAAAAAAATATTTTTCTTAAATCATTGATTTAATTAAACATTTTATTGAATTCTGATGCATTAGATAGAGAACCATATAAGCTTTAATTGGACTTTTGTTTTTTGCAGATAGTGCGAAAAAAATATTTTTCGCCAAAAAAAAAACCATGGACTACCCCCTTTGCTTTTTTTTGAAAAAATTATAAAAAATTTTTCTTTCACTATCAACAAGAAAATAATTTCTAATTAAAGCTAATACGTTTAGCTATCCAACGCAAAAGAAATCAAGTTGATATCCAGAAAACTTAGCGAGTTATGATCAAAAAGGTAACCAGTTATACTAAAAAGTGGCCGGAAAGAGGCAGTAGCAGAACTGCTTACCTCTTTGGTCATAACTTGCTTACTTTTCTAGATATCGACTTGATTTCTGATGCATTAGATAGAGAACCATATAAGCTTTAATTGGACTTTTGTTTTTTGCAGATAGTGCGAAAAAAATATTTTTCGCCAAAAAAAAACCATGGACTACCCCCTTTGCTTTTTTTTGAAAAAATTATATAAAATTTTTCTTTCACTATCAACAAGAAAATAATTTCTAATTAAAGCCAATACGTTTAGCTATCCAACGCAAAAGAAATCAAGTTGATATCCAGAAAACTTAGCAAGTTATGATCAAAAAGGTAACCAGTTATACTAAAAAGTGGCCGGAAAGAGGCAGTAGTAGAACTGCTTACCTCTTTGGTCATAACTTGCTTACTTTTCTATATATCGACTTGATTTCTGATGCATTAGATAGAGAACCATATAAGCTTTAATTTCACTTTTGTTTTTTGCTGATAGTGCGAAAAAAATATTTTTCGCCAAAAAAAAAACCATGGACTACCCCCTTTGCTTTTTTTTGAAAAAATTATAAAAAAATTTTTCTTTCACTATCAACAAGAAAATAATTTCTAATTAAAGCCAATACGTTTAGCTATCCAACGCAAAAGAAATCAAGTTGATATCCAGAAAACTTAGCGAGTTATGATCAAAAAGGTAACCAGTTATACTAAAAAGTGGCCGGAAAGAGGCAGTCTCAGAACTGCTTACCTCTTTGATCATAACTTGCTTACTTTTCTAGATATCGACTTGATTTCTGATGCATTAGATAGAGAACCATATAAGCTTTAATTCCACTTTTGTTTTTTGCAGATAGTGCGAAAAAAATATTTTTCGCCAAAAAAAAACCATGGACTACCCCCTTTGCTTTTTTTTTGAAAAAATTATAAAAAAATTTTTCTTTCACTATCAACAAGAAAATAATTTCTAATTAAAGCCAATACGTTTAGCTATCCAACGCAAAAGAAATCAAGTTGATATCCAGAAAACTTAGCGAGTTATGATATAAAAGGTAACCAGTTATACTAAAAAGTGGCCGGAAAGAGGCAGTAGCAGAACTGCTTACCTCTTTGGTCATAACTTGCTTACTTTTCTAGATATCGACTTGATTTCTGATGCATTAGATAGAGAACCATATAAGCTTTAATTGGACGTTTGTTTTTTGCAGATAGTGCGAAAAAAATATTTTTCGCCAAAAAAAACCATGGACTACCCCCTTTCTTTTTTTTGAAAAAATTATAAAAAATTTTTCTTTCACTATCAACAAGAAAATAATTTCTAATTAAAGCCAATACGTTTAGCTATCCAACGCAAAAGAAATCAAGTTGATATCCAGAAAACTTCGCGAGTTATGATCAAAAAGGTAACCACTTATACTGAAAAGTGGCCGGAAAGAGGCAGTAGCAGAACTCCTTACCTCTTTGGTCATAACTTGCTTACTTTTCTAGAAAAAAATTTAATCGATTCAATTAAAAATTATACCATTATGACATGTTATTTTAATTAATTAAAGTATTTAATTGAATCAATAAAATTTTTAATGGAGTTAATTAAATATTTAATGTTAATAATTATTATTTTAATTGGCTAAAAAAAAGGTTTTATTTGATTAAATACTTAATTGGTTTAATTAAAAATTTATTTACTTTCATTAAATATTTAATTGATGCAACTAAATATTTTTATTGACATGTTTTTTTTAATTAATTGAATAATAATTTTTTTTTCAGTGTAAAAAGTTTTATTCTCTCCCAATTTCATACGAGGTCATTTATTTCTTGTACCTTACATCTCTTGTAACTATTGGCTGTCACGTTTGTTTGTTTTTTCTTTATTTTTTTAATTTTACTTTTAATAAAATCTTCACTTCTTGTCGTCAAACTTCATTTAGCTCGATGACAGTTGCCAAAAATTATTTCCCATATTTTCAATACGTTTTAAAAGTAAATGAGTCAAATGTTCATAAAGTTAAGCAACTTTTCGTATAAAAAACAGATAAACACACACACACTACAGTTAGTGCAAAAGTAAAAAAAAACACATGAAATAAAAAGAAAATGAAAATGAACTTAAATGAGTCCTTATGACAATGGAATGTTGAATATTCGCATGATCAAATGATATTTATAATTTTTAAAATGCTACTCGCCTTTTCGGTCCCTTCACAATTCCTTCCTTTTTTTTGTGCTTTCGTAAACTTGTATTCATAAGCTTAGAATGTGATGGGTTCATAATAAATTTTTGCTTTGTTTTGTTTTCGTTTTTTTTTTTTTTTTATTTTATAAATCACAAACGCCGGCGCATTGATATTCACTAAAAACATTGACTTGAAATACAAGTGCTAAAAGAGACAGACGTTAGTATTTAAAAAACCAAAAAAAAAAAATTTCAAGTTTGTCTGTTTGTATCTAAACCTTTGCAAGAGACTAAAGTGCATTCCAAAATTTTTGAGGAATTTCACAATTTAATGCGCCGTTTTAATTAAGAAAAAGAAACGTTAGAAATACATATTGAGAGAAGGAAAGGAGGAAGGGTGGTAGACTCAACATTTTAATGAAAGCATATTGCGTACACTGTAAGAATTTTGTTCACAAATGCAATGGAAAAATTCATTATTTTTCACACAATAACAAAGTTTCATTAGACTAATGAAATATTTCATTAAATTAAGAAGAGGTTTCATAGAACTAATGAAATGTTTCAGTGAATTAATGAAATTAAATTAATGTTTCATTGAATTAATGAAATTAAAATAATGTTTCATTGAATCAATGAAATATTTCATTGAATTAATAAGTCATTTCATTGAATCAATGAAATATTATCATTGATCTAATGAATAGAAAATGTTTTACAGTCTGGAATTTGATTCTCAGTTTTCCATACAAAAATAGCTAAAAACTTGTTCAATGACCATGTTAACGCACTCGCTAGCTATCGAAATTTCAATAAAATTTAAATGAAAATTTCGAATGGACTCAGCTGTTTTCACTAAACCGTTTTTTTTTTAAAGAATTTTCTTCAGTTACAAAATGAGCTTCAAATCATTTTCCTCCCTACACCAAATCATTAGAAGTGGCGAAAGTAACAACTCCCAAAATCAACTGCTGCATTAGTTACTCGCTATTTGTTGCATTAATTTGTTAAATAAATATGTGATTTTCGTAAGATTTCATGAATATTTATTAAGGTAAACAATTTTGGAGGATACGAGTGCCACAACATTTTGTGAATAATTAAGGACGAATTCATTTCTAAACTCAAAAATAAGTTTTGCTACTTTTACTTGGATACAAACAAACAAATAAATAAAGCGATTTTTTAAGGCGGAAGGACTCTCGTGAATTTGTATGAAATTATGAATATTGTTTGTTTGATTTAATTTTATTTGTTTTGCTTAAAATTTCAATTTTTCCTTTTTTTTAACTCATCAATTTTTTTCGCTTGTATTACTCGCGCTAATGAATTTGAAACTTTTGCTTAAAAGCCCTGCTAATGAAGTAGAAAAAAAAAGAGAAAACAGCAAAAGCTGTTGTTGGTGGTGCGTGTGAGTGTAAGAAAGTGGGGAGGGGGGATGATGGGAAGACTTTCAATATTTATTTGCACAACCAACTGTTTCATTATTAATTTTCTTTGTCAATCTCTTAATGTATTCATATTTATCACACGATTGCATAAACATGATAATCAATTTTGAGTTTTACACATGTTGAAATAAAATTCACTACAACAACAACCACAATAAATAATTTTTTTTCTTTGTAATTTTTAGAACAAATTCCAAGCCCAACCAGAGTCAATAAAGTTGTTTGTTATGCCAACATTCTATTCATTCATTTTATTACCAACCAAACAGCCAGCCAGCAGCATCAAGTCAATCAAATTAATTTACAGATTGTTTATTGTTGTTTTACATTTTGTTGGGCTGTTCGTTGTCATATTTTTGTTATTTATCCACAACTACAATAACGATGACGATAATTTTTCTTTTTTTTTTTTCTTATTTTCATTGTTGTCAAAACTTGCTGCTGCAGCCTAATTTTTGGAAATTTTTTATTTTGATTTATTTTTATTATTAAATAAACAGTTTAATTCATTAGAGGCGTACGTTAATGTTAATGCGATTATTAGAATTACATAAATTCATTCAGCCAATGACACGTTATGGGGAAGAAATCAACCAGCTCAAGGTGAATTTTTTTTATTTTTTGTAAAATTTAACATTCCCTTTTATGTTTAATTTAAACTGTTTTAAAAAAAATTGTTAGTCCCAATTTTCGCTTTTTTTTTAAGTGGACTTAAACCACTTTCAAAAATAACAGTTCAAATAATTATTTTAAAACTCTTAAAATGTTTCTGTACAATTTGCAATAAAATTTAAAAAATTACCGCTCAATAATTTTTTTTTTTTTAAAAAGACTTATGCCACTTTTAAAAATAACAGCCCCAAATAAACATTTTAATATTTGTTAAAATTTCGTTACACAATTTTAAATAAAATTTAAAATTTTACCGCTGCATAATTTTTTTTTAAATGAACTTATACCACTTTCAAAAATAACAGTTGAAATAATCATTTTAAAACTCTTAAAATGTTGTAAAATTTTCAATACAATTTAAAAAATTACCGCTGAAAATTTTTTTTTTAATGGACTTATGCCACTTTAAAAAATAACAGCCCCAAATAAACATTTTAAAGTTTTTTAAATGTCGTTACACAATTTTAAATTTAAATTTAAAAAAATGATTTCCAAAATTGAATATAAATTATATGAAATTTCCCTGTAGCCAACCAGGTCTTCTGTCACTTGAATCGTCTCTGGGACGTCAATCTGCCTAGCATTAAATCTTACACTGAGAAAAAAAAACTGAATTTGCCTCCACTCAAAAATTATAGCAGCTTTAGTTACAATTTATTTTAAAAAAATTATTTTTCTCAAGCTAAATGTTTTCTGTTTTTTAAATAAACTAAATGAAAAGACAGGAAACTATTTTTTTGAGTAAATGGATTGTGCCAGCCCCTTTCGTAGGCAAAAAAAAAAGTAGGAAAATTAACAAACGTGACTATTAAATGCTTAAACTGAATGTGAATAATGTTTTGGGTAATTAAAAAGAATCGTTTCATTATGCAGTTTGTGGCCAGTTGCTTACGTTTTTTATCGTCTAAATTTTTTTTAACATGAGACCGACCTCATTAGAAAATGATGAGGTGTTATAAGATTAATTATTAGGGCAAGCACAACAACGACAACATGAACATTAATAACAATAAAAGGAACAAATAGCACACAAGGGCTGGCTACTGGCTTAATCGATGGATGATAAGCAAACTTAATGATGTTTAAAAAGTGAGAATTTGTTAATTACTGGCCTGGACAAGTGACTTTATTAAAAAAAAAAAACCAACCATGTGTTTGAGTTAATAAATGACAACAATATAACTGACATATACATTTAGGCTGTTTTAACAAAGTTATTTCATTAAATTAATGTATGAATTCATTCAATTAATGAAATATTTCAAAAGTCTAATGAAATGTGCCGCTTGATGAAAAATTCATTATTTTTTATTATTTTTTAGTTACATTCGACTTATGAAATGTTTCCTAAATTCAATGAATTCAGTTTATTAATTTACAAAAATCACTAGCACAACTTCGGTGGTGAGAACCAAATTTGTTGACTATTAAAAATTCAGTTGTAATAACCGAATTTTTTAGTTATATCAATCAAAATTCGATATTACAGTCTAAAGTTTAGTTAAATCAGTAATATTTTGATCCATATTACTGAATTTCTATTGTTACAACCGAAAACTTCAATTATCACAATTAAATTTTTTATTGGTTACACAACCGAAGTTGTCTTCTTAATATACTCGTAGCCTTCTTAGTGCCGCAGTATGAGAATCTTTTTGTAAATCCTTCACTGTATGTAAGAAGTTTGTGTTTCCATTTGTAGTTTCTACAGGGTACATCGGACGCTATATATAGATCATCTAAATCCTTATGAATAACGAAGTCGAATAAGCAACTTTCTGAAGTCACTAGAAGACCTACATAAGAGTTTAGCATACCAATGGTTTCTGTCTTGCCATTGCTATTGAAATCAATCCGAATTGACCCATAAATGTCGGAGCTAAGAGTCGAAAACCACATATTGCTTGCCATCGGTTTTTTGTGTATTTTGTCTAAACTACAAAACGGATAAAAATTATAGTATGCAGTCTTGTCAGAAATGAGAGTCGTAATATCTGTGCAAAAAATGAGAGCAAGCGGTCTACAAATGGACCAGAAAAAACATTCTAAAATTCAACCGGTATTTTAGATTTTCATTAATTTTTTTTTTTTATGGAAGTTTTTAAGCTGTACTTGTGCGTAATGCTTGTGCATAAAAATACAAAACCAGGCGGTCGGTCTTATGCAAATTTCGCCCAATAATAAATATTATGAAAAAATTTTTATAATACGACCTCAAGCTTTATTTTTTTTATTTAGTAAGAATGTTTAAAGTGAAGTTTGGCTAAGCCTCGAAACAGCCGAATTTAACTTCTTTTTTAATTTTATTAAATCTTATTTTTTAATATCTTAACACAAACATCACATGCCTAACTGTTCGTTGGGTTCGTTGGTCCTCTGAAGATGATTTGGCAGTCACTAATCAACCGCCACAGCTAAATGAAACGATGACGCCAAATGAAATGTCAAACTAAGCGCCAAATACTTTTAATTCTCTTTATTTTTTTTGCCCTATTGTCCTGTTTTTTAGTTAGTGCCGCGGTTGTTGCTTTCTTTTTTTCCTCGTGTTATTTATTTACAATTTCTTCGGTTTGTTTTATACCTAGAGCTTGTTATTATTAATGTTATTTTGCTTAACAAAAAAAAAAAAAAAAAAAAATAACAAAAAAAGCCTGAAAATGTAATTACAAAGACGTTTGTTAAAATTTAGTTGCTGTTGATATTTCTGTTGACGTTTTACACTGGGAATACAAATTGCCATTAACGCCTCTTAACGATTTGTTGTACACACAAGCACACACACACACACACACACACACACACACACACACACACATAGAAAAGTCATTTCATTTGCCACTGCTGTTATTGCTGTTGGTGTAAGTGTTACCACTGTTTTAACAGCATGTAAGACATAAGGGTGTAATGAGTCTTCTCCCTACCCCCTTTTCACTTTATAAAAAATTAAATAAAATAATTTGTTTTCAGTGCCTACTTGTAGGGCTGTAGTTCATATAAAACAGATTTTTTTTTTAAATCCTCAGCTAACATTTCATTAAACGTGACCACATACAACAAATCATTAAAATCTTTTAATTTTTTTTTCTTATTTTTCTTAATGCACAATTCACATTTCATTTCATTTGCTAAATCAAAGTCACTTCATTTACGTCATACACCGCCTGGCGGTAATTGCGATACAGTGTGCGTTTTGAAGGAAAAATATTAAGCAAAAACAAAAGGATTGTACATTGATTGCAGCCGAAAGCTCACCAAAACGCTTCGAAACTGTATGACTATTGAATGGAGGCGTTTAATGCTGATTCCCCGTAAAATATTAATCCGTTCAAAAATTGTAGCAAACAATTTTAAAGTAGGCAAGACCACAATGCTGCAAGTTTTAAACGGTTAAATATTTTCGCATGCAACTTGCATTATGTTGCAGAGTAAGAAATTAACTATGTGCCACAATAAAAAGCGTTTTCATTTTAAAAACGCTTGTAACTTTTGAAGCGTTTAAGGGATTAAAAATATGTTTGAAAGAAATTTTCTTTTAAAAATGTTAATACGTTTGAGCGATTAAAAAAATCGACAGCCCGCTCTAACACCTGGTGAAATTTTGATTTAAAAATGTTAATCCATTCAAAAGTTGTAGCAAAAAAAAGTGGACAAAAACACCATGTTGCAAGTCCGTTTGATCTGCTTTTTGATTTTTAGTCCATAACTTTTGAACATATACTCCTTTTTACATATACTTTTGTACTGACCACGCCCCTTTTACATTGAAACATGTGAGCTTTTTTTTAATCATTAAAATTCTATTTCGCAACGCTTTGTGGGAAATTTTGATACATAAACTCTCTTTAAGCTTAGAAATCGAACTCATTTAGTAAAGAACCAGGAGAGATCAGGTTAAGGCAGCTAGTAGTAAATAAAGATCTTATAAACGTTCATAATCATAGTGGATATGTAGGCAAAGTGAAGACAGACGAACTCGTCAGAAAAGGTGCGGCTAATAGACTCATTAGGCCAAAACTATTCTGTGAACTGTCTTACAGCTCTACTAAGCTCAGTTTTAGGGATTGGCTGGTAAGAGAATCGCAAAAATACCGACTGGAAACAAAAGATATCAGGGTAGCAAAAACATATATACCATTCCGATCTCGAAAGAGAACAAATGAATTATTTAGCTTGAGCCGGTCAGGAATTCGCATTGTTACGGCACTCATGACAGGACATTTCAGAGAATTGAAGCATTTGGCAAATATGAGGATCAGTCAAAATGACCTCTGCATGTAACTAAGATGAAGAGACCGCAGGGGGGCTACTCTATATGTCGATTCGAAATCTAAATGTTTTTCGTTTGCTTTTTGCTTAACGCAAGATGTTTGACATGCACTTACGCATTGGAAAGTGGGGTACTACCAGACAAATGCAAAACGTAAACTATCAAACACATTGAAGGTTCGATTTCGTACCGTTTTTTTCTCATCGGGGGTTACCCCAGAGCACATATTGTGTCACTGTAATGGTTCAGTTTGGACCTGTTTTCGCTAAGCATTTTATGTTCACAAGTGTTTGATTGAATTTCTTATAATTTCATTCGCCAGACACGAGAAATCAACAAGGGGAAGTGGAAAAACTACTCGTGCACTAAATAAATTCAAATGCGCGTAATCTGATATCCGGTTAATATGTTGCAGAACATTAACTACAACCGCCGGATATGGCGGACATATCAAACAAGTCAATCTTTGAATTCTTAATGACTAATAGACTCAGGGATAATTTGTAACTTTAGTGTAGTGTCACAATAGCTCTAATGACTGGGCCTTAGTCACCAGGTGACTTGTTCCCGCTCCTCAATCTAAGTCTAATTTTAAATTTTTAATTATTTAATAAAGTAATTGCCTTTGCAATGTAATTAAGCTTTTTTGAGGTTTATAAATTGTCAGCTAAAAATTAGTGATCAGGGATTTACTAGGGTTACTGCGAGTCCAGTTGAGGAATGTGTTGACAGCAATAAGGGGCCATCAAATGATTACTTTAGAAGTTGTCCGTATGAGGAGCACCCCCTCAGAAAAGTTTTTAACACCTTCTCTGACTTTGCCCGCTACTATAGAATCAACGTGAGCTTTACTTGGGAAAGCACTACCTGCAGTACGACTGTGTTAGTTAGTAGTAGCAATTGATTCAGGTAACGGACTGGGCTTCTCCTTCTCTTCCGCTTACTATTTCCCACCTTCTCTTTATTCTTCTGCTTTCTATTTCTTTGACATCTTTCTATTTCTATTCTTCTTAATTTTTTCTCTCGAACAAATATCCCAAAAGCGCCACCTAAGAAAAGCGAAGTGCAAACTAACCTACTTCCAAATCGTTAAAACGAAATTTTAACATTTTTTCATACAAAAATATTAAAATTTCGATCGTTTTCATTTGATATCGTTAGGTTGCACAGGGCATTAAGAAAAACAGAAAGGGGCTCATTCACTTGGGTTTTCTGGGGCGGTCCTTTTCTTTAAGAGAAAAAATGTTAAAGTTTCGATAGAAATTGCTCGATATCGAATACGCCGATTTTTTTTTCTTAGCAATTGACCCACTGTACTCATTTTTTGTATTTCATATTTATGAAAATTAAAAAAAAAAATGCCGCCAAACACCGCCAAGCGCTATTAATTAGATAAATATCTTGAAAAATTGTTGAACCGTAATTAGATTTGGTGTTTTGCTTACATGTTACATACAGCCAGCCCCACATAGCATTCTTGCCACATACTGCCGGCAATAATACTCACACAAGAAGCGGCATAGTGTTGACTATTTCATATTCATATGAGAGCGTTTGTTAGAAGTGTTAAAACAGTGAGTGCACTGCTAACACTGACAAGAGTGATTAATCATTGAAACCTAGCGAAACAGGCAATGAAATAAAAGCAGCAGCAGCAGTTAAGTTGCTTAGTTTGTTAGACAGTCAAGTTGGCATCTAACCAGCCAACGGCATTTTATAAAAGAAAGAAATGGCATTTAACAGCAGTAATTACATGTCATATCAAAACAAATGCACTCACTCTAAATGTTATTCATCAAAGTTATGCTCTAACTAACACTCGTACTTGTACGAGTAAGAGTGCGACTCGTAGGTACTTCTCATATACAAAACTGAATTCATGCAGACGTGTACTCGTACAACATGACATTTTCTTTATAATCCAGTCGCTCATACATGACTAAATAAATGCAAGTGTATGTATTATTCATGTCAATGCTGCTCCTTGCCAGCAATTATTTGAAATCAACTGAAAACACTTGTTCTCACATTTGTTAAGAAAGCAACGGTTAAACGCTATAAAACTATCACCTGGAATTCAAACAATTTCCACGCTTGATAGGTATGAAGAGTATCTTCTGGAAATTTTTTTTGCAAAAAAAATTAATTAGGAATTTTTTTCTTTTTCATTCTCTCTAGTTGTCATTTCTTTGCTAAGCATTTTATGTTCACAAGTGTTTGATTGAATTTCTTATAATTTCATTCGCCAGCCACGAGAAATCAACAAGGGGAAGTGGCAAAACTACTCGTGCACTAAATAAATTCAAATGCACGTAATCTGATATCCGGTTAATATGTTGCAGATATTCCTTTTTTTGCGATACGAAATAAATTAAAAAAATAAATAAATAAAAATCTAAAAGCTGTTATGTTTGAAAGTGGTATAAGCCCACTTAAAAAAATTTCTTTTGAAAGTAATTTTAGCATGATGTAGACACCATCTTAGTTAAATTAGCTGGCAGCTAATTTTTTTTTTGTTTAAAAGTGGATTTATATTCATTTAAAAAATAACGGCTCAAATATTTATACATACTTTTCTTTCTTAATTTTATAAAAAAAATACTATCCCAGGCAGCCTTTGGCTTGTGTGGAAACTACTGATTATCTGCATCTTAATAGCAGCAGTAACCCAACAAAAGTGAAAGAAAATAAAAATCATTTATCAATCAATTTGTAACCATAATCAACTTTAAATTCATCTCCTCTTTTTTGAAAATATAAAAAAGAAACACACACACACACAGACAGGCCTATTGCCATCATCTCAAAACAGCAACTGAAAACAAAATTAGAAAAGCGGAAAAACATTCCACAAGAAGTTTCTTTTATCTACTCATGTTACAATTACAATAGGTTTCGGTTTGGGTTTAGTTTTTGAAAAAAAATCTGGATTTTTTCTATTCTATTTAAGGCAAACATTTCATGCTGGCTTAGTAATGAATTTTATTAAACAAAAAATAATAACAAATGAAAGAAAGCTTTCTTTCTTGATAAATTCAGCCTTCAATAATGTTTTTTAGGGCTTTCCAATGAGGCTCTGTGTATTTAACCAAAAAAATGAAATAAAAAAGAAGGCAGCCACCAAAAAAAATTATTTTCGTTTTTATTTAAAAGCTTTTGAAAGCATGGCCGTCTTAACATCTTCTGATGCCACAAATTCATAAACAGCAACTTTTATTAACTCTGACTGCCTTCTCTTGCTTTTAAGTGTAACAACGTCATATATTCCTCAATGCAAGAGTGCCAACTTTGACTAAGTATGGAACTCCTTTGTCACAATATTATGGTCGCAGTGACCAAGTGACTCGTTCCCACTCCTAACTCTAATGGCATTCCTAAAGTTATATTTTTTAGCAACAAAATTGCAAATAAACCCAGCAATGCCATGATTGACAATGCATTTCGTTTTCAGTGCTGCAAACGCATTACTGATTTGGCATTTCATACAAACGATTAGACCAGGACCACACACAGCAATTTTAGTTGGGCAATTCTTGATTTTGTAGGAGAGAAAGGAAAGGGGTACAAAATTGCTCCTATTCGGCAATTCGCTTTTGTTCTCTCTTCGTATCTTTTATAAAGCTGTAAAAGAAGAAGACAGGCAGCTTGAATACTAATAAAAATTTGTGTGTGAACAAAACGACCATTTTAAAAGAGAATTAAGAAAGAATTGCCCAACTAAACTGGCCGTGTGTGTTACTGGTCTTAAGAAAACAGACTTGTTCAAGACACAGCTCATCTTGGGAGATTCAGGAGGCTCTTTTTCTTACATTAATTTTTTTTAGAGAAATTGCTGAAACAAAAGCAAAATTTGTAACCCTAAGTGTTCACTGCCAAACCAAATAAAACTTCAATGTCGTATTCCAAATAAAATTAATTATCATAATAAATAGTCAAACAATAGAAAAGCCAGGTGGACAAATAGGCTAAGTAGGGATCCCTAAAACCGGATGAAAAGGAAACATGTACTGTATTACCCAGTGGGTATGTTACCTATAGGCAGTATTTGCCCCAATGTGGTCGAGAATCCTGAACATGTGTTTTTCGTTTGTCCGAGATTTGATGCCACAAGGACAAACCTAATAACTGGTGATACATTTCAAGGTACGTACGTTTGGTTCTTTTGGAACTTCGTAGACCTCTAATTAAAGCACAGTAGGGTTGATTGGACCAACCCATCAATACCTTCACGGTGTGCCGCCGGGATCAGGTGAATATTGTGGCGTTGTGTTTTAGGACGTAGGGGCCTTAGCTGTGAATCGTGCATTATCAGTGTTCCGGAATGCTCACCTTGCCCGCAATGCAAAAAGAAAAAAGAAAAAAACTTCAAAGAGACGATTTGATTCCTTTTTAACGGCAGCTTAAATGGTATAAACAGTCGAAAAAGGTAAGAAGGCGACTCCATAAAATCGTTTTATATCTGCACGCTGAAATTAGCTTCGGTTGTGAGAACTAAATTTGCTTCCAATCGAAAATTCAGTGGTGAGAATTAAATTTTTTATTTATATCAACCAGAATTCGATGATACAGTCCAAATTTAGTGCTCATAAAAATATTTCCTGTTGTAAGACCGAGTTTCTATTGGCAAGATTGAAAAATTCAATTATCGTTACAGAATTTTCAATTGGTAACAAATTTATTTTTTCTGTAAAGGTTTTTTCGTGTTATTTTCTTTTATAATTTAAAGTTCACAACCGAAATTGTTTTCTCAGTCTGTCCTTTGCAACATAAAAAACAGTCAAATGTATATTTACTCTGACAGCAAAACGGCCTTACAGCCACTCAGTGTCTTTGATAAAATCGAAACTAGTGTGAGATTGCTTAGCACTTCTGAAGAGACCAGGGCTTACCTGCTATGAGAGCCATTTCATGGTACATAGAAAAACAATGAGAAGGCGAATGAACTGGCAAGAAAAGAGCAGCTAGTGCACACAGAAAACAACAACTAAATTTGTTTCCAATCAAAAATTCAGTTGTGATAATTAATTTTTTTTAGCTATAGTAACCAAAATTCCATAATATAGATCAAAACTTAGTTCTCCTAAAAATTTTACGACCTTATCTATATAACTGATTTTCTATCGTCACAATTAAAAAGTTCGATTATGGCAACTTTAGTTCCCACAACCGAAGTTGTTTTCTCAGTGTGGCTTCATTTGCTAAGAACCATTTTTAAGACTGTCTTTTTTGCTTTTCTCTTTTTTTTTAATTTAAAAAGGGCGACCCAAAATATCTTTTCTACAACCAAACACCCTTAGTCTAGGTGGGAATCAAATCTGCAGCCTCCTTTTTTTTGCTTTTATTTAAAAAAAAAATTATTTTATTTCAAAAGTCTTTAAAATACAATTTTAATTTGAAAAACGTTACAAACAAACACGCATTTAATTGTTGCCTGCAATCATGATTTCTTAATCAAATCTTAAAAATCTTTAAAAGTACAGTTTCATATTAAGCCAGAAAAGGTTTTTGTCATTCAAACCAAAATTTGACAAAGAAACTAAACGAAACGAAAAAAAACAGTGCGTGTGAGTACACGTTACGGAGTGGAGTGTTAGAAAAAAAGGTGTTTGTAATATGAACTCCTGTGTGCCTTTGGTTACAATAACAAAATTCAATGAAAACGGCGTTCAATTATGGTTGCCAGAACATGAATCTGAGCCTGAATCCCAGAGGGTAAAATGCCAACAATTGCAAAATGAATGTGAATGAGTGGCAGGCATGAATGAATGCATGAATGAAAGGTTGGATAAATGTTTGTTGAGAGTATTTGACAATTATGAAAATGTTTTACTAATGATTTAATGTACAAGTACTTTTTGCAACAAAAAAAAAATAGAAAAAAGGAAAATAGATTCTTTTCAATTGGCAACAGTAACTGATTTTTTAATTTCATTATACAACACAATACAAGGGAGGCGTTATGCAGCAAGAGCAAAGAATTCCATACAAAACATTTGGAAACGTTTTTTTTTTTTTTTTTGTTTCGTTAGCTGAGGCTGGATATTATTGTTGGTACACACGATTGTTGCTTAATTGTAATTGAATTTTCATAATTTCTATATACTCACATACACACACACACACATACACACACTATTTTAAGTACATAAAAGTATGTGCTCACATACATCATGCATATTGTGCTCATGTATGAGACCCTTAACACAAGATGTGATAACGAGATGGCGGAATATGACTTTTTAAACAGCCTGGGAGTGCAAACAAAAAATAAAAAAAGGGAGGTTATGGTTGACACTGTTGGAAAAGTTATTTTAGTTAAAATAACGAGCAAAAAAACACACACATAAATAGCAAAAAAGGAAACATATGAATGCAGACGTGCATAAATTAAGCCAGTCAGGCAGGGTATTGTTGCAGATGAAGTAAGAGATGAAAAGAACTTTGAAGGAGGGGGAGTGGTTTGTAATACAACATAACACTACACACATCAAGTTAGTAAAATGAATAGAACGAAATAATCATAATACGCATTACTTGTTGTAAAACATATTCTACTTGATAAGTAACTTGTAGGTACATAAAAATACATTTGAAAATGTGTAAATTTTCACTACATTTAATTAAGTATACCAGTTGACCATGTTGTCCAATATACCTGAATGGCTTTCTTTCTGATTCGTTCTACATTCGAATTTAAAATCTTTAGCTTTAGCTGTTTTCGCTGCTAAGCCAATCACTCACTTCTATATTTGAGCTTTTATTTTTGTAAAATAGTACAAGTCCACTTGTAAAAAAAATTTCTGTAAGCTTTAATTGTAGTTGCATATAGCCACTATCTAACTAAAATTACTGCTGATTAATTTTCTTTAAAGTGGACTTATACCACTTTCAAAAATAACGGCTCATTTATTGATTCCGGTACTTTCATGCATTTTTAACAGATTTTTTTTAACTTTTCTAATAAAAAATTCTTGGTAAATTTTATTCATTTAAAACCAATGAATTAGGCTGTTATTAATCATTGACAAATTTTTTTTTAATCAAAATAGACTTATACTACTTTAAAAAACAGCTCGTATTACGGTTTGTGTTTGCAAAACAAGTAACATTACAAATGGAAGTGTAAATTCCATAGAACTTTGAATTGAAAAAAAAAAAAATAACACGAAAAATTAAATTTTAATAAAAAGAATATTTTTTTATTTAAAAAATCAAAACTTTTACAGAGAAAATAAATTTGTTACTAAATCGAAAATTCAGCAGCAGCTCCTTCGGGATATGCATGATACTTGACCAGAGTATATCTAGTGCTTTTAAATGTTACACAGCACAGTGGCCGCAGTATTATTTGTGCACAGATTTTAACTCATAATTATGCATAAATATCTGAGTAATAGAGTGTGTAGCTCCGGGTCGCAGGTTCCATTCCTGCCTAGGCCTTGGGAAAAAATGGTCATAGTCCCCCAGGCTCGTTAAAAAATTGTAATCTTAAAATTAATTTCTAATTCTATTCTAATAAATAATAATAATAATAATATCTGAGTAATGTGTTCGTATGATAACTGACAGGTTTAGCTAAGGTTGCCTCCATTACCGTGCCAATATTTCTTGATCATTCACCTTGTTTTGTTACAGAAAATCCATTATTTTGTATAAACTTTCATTGACGATTGCTGAATTATTAAATTTTATTTTCATATTTTCCCACGAAAAATTAAAAAATCATTCTCAAATTTAAAAATAAATTAATATATAAAAAAAATATTTTGACTAAGTGTCAGTATGCTGACACTGATTATGGGAAAAACAAATTGTTTACAAATTAAAAAAAAAAATAAACAAAAAATATTTTAGCATTTAAAATAATTTTTAGAGGGAATTTTTATAATGTTTTAAAATAAATTTTGTTAGCAACGCATATAAACGAAACGAAAATGTAAAATGTAAGAATGCTTTTTATTTTGTTATCGTAATTAAGAATATTTATTTGTATACCTACAAATAGATATTAATGTTTTTTTTTTTCTAATTATTTTGAGTGTACGAGTAGAGTTATGACATTTTTGGAATAACACAAAACAGACATTTAAAATTGTGTATGCCTCAGCAACAGCCTACCAAAATAAGTAGACAAACTGTCAACCAACCAGACTGACAGCTAACACAACAATGAGTTACATATTAACACTCACACACACACTCACATCACATGAAAGAATTTTGTTCTTTATTTTTTTCATTTTTATACTCTATTCCAAAGACAATCTAACAGCGTACGAGTAGGTATGTAATACGTGTACAATCATCCATCAACTTTTTTTTTATTCAATTCTAAGGCTTTTTTTATTCTAAAATATTTTTTATTTTATTTTGAATTTAATATTCGTTTTAGATTTTTTTAGCTGTTGAAACCAAACAAATGTTTTCAAGTAACATTATACGTTTCATGCGATTCACTAGGTAAAAAATATGGCCGAACAATTTAAAATCAATTAGAGATGTAACGGCGGGTGCCTTTGTGCAGTGACGACATTAAAGACGCTCATTTGGTAATAAAATGGGCACCGACGAAAATTACACGTCAAATAAAAAATTAAAAAAAAACATTTTTCACTTACATCAATTTTTAATTAGATCAATTAAATTTCTTAATTGAATAGTTTAATTTTTTTAGTTGTTAAAAAGTTGTCATATTGATTAAAAATTTAATTGAATAGATTAAAAATTTAATTGATTCTATGAAATATTTAATTAATACAATTAAAAATTTAATTAATTCAATTACAAATTTAATTAAACCATCCAAAATTTAATTGATTCAATTAAAAATTTAATTGATTCTATTAAAAATTTATTTGATTGCATAAAAAATTTAATTAATCCATAAAAAATTTAATTGATTCGATTAAAAATTTAATTAATACAATTAAAAATTTAATTCATCCATCAAAAGTTTAATTGATTCGATTAAAAATTGAATTGATTCGATTAAAAATTTAATTTATTGCATAAAAAATTTAATTAATCCATCAAAAATTAAATTGATTTGATTAAAAATTTAATTAATTCAATTAAAAATTTTATTCATCCATTAAAAATTTAATTAATTAAATTAAATATTTAATTTATTTGATTAAAAATTGAATAAATTGCATTAAAAAATTTAATTGGTACGATAAAATATTTAATTGATTGCATAAAAATTGTAATTAATCCATAAAAAATTTAATTGATTCGATTAAAAATTTAGTTGTTCTATCAAAAATTTAATTGATTTAATTAAAAATTTAACTGATTCGATTAAAAATTTAATTGATTGTATTAAAAATTTAATCGATTATATTAAAAATTTAATTGATACCATCAAAAATTTAATTGATTACATTAACAATTTAATTGATTCGATACAAAATTTAATTTACTCAATTAAAAATGTAATTAATGGAAAATTTCTTGCATTAAAATGTTTATTTGGCTTGTAACTTTTTTAATGAAGTCTGTCGTGGAACAAATTGACTCTCAAATCCTCTTTGAAAATGAAACAAATGAGTTCGAAGGCAAATTAAAGTGTTAAAATTCTTAAATTTGGTTGGTTAGTTTGCATGGCTGTTTGACACAATTACAATCCCAAGATTCCGCTTTGAACCACCTACTCGCCAACGGCAGCGGTATAGTGAAAAGATTTAAACCCTATCTATAGCGTTGAGATTTTAAATTCACTTCAATTATTTTTTTTTTTATTTCTTTTACAATATTCTGACTTCAAAACTTTGATTTAAATTTGTAATTTTTTATAATCAAAAGCATTTATTTATATTTAGCGGCACAATTTATTATAAAATTCTGGATTAATTTAACTAGAATTTTATTTCCTTTTCATTCTTACAAAATGTACAAAAAAATTTCAAAAAGCTTTAAAAATTGTATTTACTTTGACCTCAATGTAATCACTCATTAGTTTTATCAGTCACTGTATTTATTTATTTGCCATTATTGGATGAGAAATTCTATTTAGAAAAATCACATAATGTGTCATTTAATAATCATTGAACGAGTGCTACATGCAACAACACAATGGCAGAACGCAACACAAAAAAAGTGAAAATAATAATAAAAGAAACATGTTACAATAACGACATTATATTACACATACAATTGAAGTTCGTGCTATAGAAATGATAAATATTGTATCGTTCTCAATGTGCGTTTTGTTGTGTGAATGTTTTTTCCTCCACGCCAACCATTGCTTGCCATCACGAACTAAACCCATCATGAACATCATCAACAACATCATAATCATTGTTAACACTGCAATTGTCGTCACCAACCATCCAGCCCATCCAACCCATCCATCATTGGCACAACATGGAACACAATACAAAATGTCGCCATTATGTATCACATCACATCCTGTGCAAGAACACGCCACTATTCCATTTATTCGCTTACACCAGTCAGGCCCAGTCGTCTCAATACAGCCAGTATTAAATCATACAAACGGGCAGACAACCAGGCAGTTAGTTAGTCAGATAGACAGACACATTGTATGCGCGATACAAGCAAAGTACTCGTACATGCTGGAATAATGATGCTGCTTTAGTTGTAGCTTTCTTGCGTTTGTGCACGTTTGCAAGCCATAGAAATAGTACTTGTTGTTGGATGAATACACTAGTCAATCTATTATTGACGATTTCTCAACAAATCTATCTCTAGATCTATTATAATAACAAAAAATGAAATGAAAATAAAATGAATTCTTCTCAATTGAATTCGTTAACGAAAATGTCGTTTCTGGTTTATTTATTTCAATTTTTTGTGCTTTTCCTATTCTAAATACCACATATTATTGTTGTTGTTATTTATTAATTTTGCTGAGAGTGGGGATAATGAATAGACATTTATGTTGGTTCCATAAATGCAACAACGAATGCGATTTTATGAGTTTAATTTGCAGTGCAACTATTATTATTATTTTTATTTATGAGATAATGATTTCATTAAAAATTATAGTTAATTTGCAAAAAATAATGAAAAGTAATTGCACAACAAAAAGAAAAAAAAAATAAACTGAAAAAGAAAAAATGTGGGAGAAGTTGCTGAAATTTTCCTTAAAATTGGTAATGAGGCTTCATTATTGTTGTAAACGTTCCAATTGAAATTTATTTTCAGTCACAACAAGTCAATTATTACAAATTTACTTTGATTAAAATTTTAAGAAGAGTAAATTTCGCCGATAATCATTATCATATCAGTAATTTGTTTACTTAATGTTTCTGTGATAATTTGGAAAAATCGCTCAAGTTGACTTACTCAAATATGACATAAACTTTGCAATTTCCAATATCAATTAATTAAAAAAATTTATTTATAATCACATCCTTCAGAAGCTATAAAAAGCTAGAACGAAATATCGTTTAAAAAATAAATGATTATAATTCGACCTTAAGCTGGATAAAATAAACTTGGAAAAAAATGATGTGTTAGGTGACAAGTATCATTTTTGTTTTACTAGTGTGTGTGTGTGTGTGGAAAGCTCAAAAAGCTTTTTAAAATATTTTTGTGGGGATCGAAAACCAGACAGAAAAATTAATAAGTCAATTAAACATTCTAATTTGCCGGTATATTCTGGCAGTTTGACGCTTGAACGGCTGCAACAAATTATCAAGATTTACTTAGGAAATCAATCATCAATTCACGCTACTTATCGACGACTTGGTGATTTTTACAGCGCTTACAATCGTCCATTTGACGAACTGTAAATAGATTTCATATCATGTGCCCTCTAAATCTTCTACTTTCTCTCTTTGATGTCTTTCTTCCATTTCTACAGGTACATCACAGCACAGCTTCACCAAATTATCTAGATTTACTTTAAAAATCAATCATCAATTCACGCAAATTACACGCAATCTCTTGAACCGCGAATAGATTTCATATCATGTACTCTCTAAATCTTTTATTTGCTCTTTTTGACGTCTTTTTTGACGTGGTTCCTTCTTTCTTTCTTTTTTCCTCTTCTAGAGGAAAAACAAAGGGATCACATCACAAGACAGCTTCACCAAATTATCTGGATTTACTTTGAAAATTAATAATCAATTCAAGCAAATTATAGACGATTTGGTGATTTTTATGGTGTGATCTGTCAAACTGCGAATAGATTTCATACTCTGTAAATTTTTGGCTTTCTCTTTTTAACGTTTTGCTATCGCTGTTTTCTTCTACAGTTCTCTTATCTAACATATTCTCTAAATGATGAAATACCAAACAATATGTCGAAGGAATATTTAGAAAATAACTTCGGTTATCAGAACAAAATTTGCCACCAGTCGAGAATTCAGTTTTAATAATCGATTATTTTTTTTTTAGTTATAACAATAGGAATTCAGTAATATAGTCCAAAATTTAGTGCTCTCAATAGTATTATGAGATGAGTTACCAAATTTCTATTGCTGCAACTAAAAAATTCAAATTTTTGATTGGTGACAAGTTCAGTTCTTACAACCGAAGTGCATACACCAAGAAAAGATGTTCAGTTGTGAGAACTACATTTATTATCAATCTAAAATTCAGTTGTTATAATCGAATATTTTAATCTTGAAAAAAAATTCGTTCGCTGGAAATATTTTTAAAAGAACTATTTTTGAGTGTAAACAATTTTAGTTCTCACAACCAAAGTTACTCTCAAAAAAAATTCTTAAAATTTTCAAAATTATCTGTCCGAAGTGCAAAAAGCAGCAGTTGTAAATTCGCCCAAATGAAAGCTATTCAGATTAATTATGAGTGTTGCTCTCGTAGTCGAAGCAACGGCAAGCTTACCACATAATCACATTAATTGATGTGCCCCTACACATAGAAAACAACTTCGGTTGTGAGAACTGAATTTGTTTCCAATCAAAAATTCAATTGTGGTAATTAAATTTTTTGTATGTATTAACCATAAGTTGATACTACAGCTCAAAATTTAGTTCGCTTAAAAATATTTCGAGCCGTTAGATCGATTTTCACAACTGAATTTTTAATTGGAAGCAAATTTTGTTCTCACAACCGAAGTTGTTTTCTCAGTATACATTTTTTGACATAATATCTCATTTACTTCAAAAGTGTTTTAAAACAAAAAAACGCGATTTTACAGAAAATCAATTTAAAGTTTGCAACCTGTTAGCAGGCTTAAGGGAAACTTAGTTTTAAAAAGAGCTTTTTAAAATGTTTTTTTTTTTACAAAAGAAAGGACATTTTAATTTATTAACTTAAAAAGCATATTTTTGAGTTATGACACTATTGCAGTTTATAAGGGATATGTTTTATTTTATAATAAAAATGACTTATAAGCCCTTAACAACCGCTGGTTCAAGTCTCTAGTAGCTACATTCAGAGAAAAAATGACCACAAGCGCTGCCAATAGTGTATCAACCACGTTTGTGCTTATTTTGACAACGCATGGTGTCATTTTAACAACATAGCGTTGCAGAATTGACAACAAAATGGTGTCGAAATGACACCATACTGGTGCTGAATCGACACCATTTGGTGTCAAAATGACAGCATACTGGTGTTAAACTGACATCGTTTGTTAACAAAACGACAACCTGCGTTGTCAATTTGACAACGTTTATTAATGAGTTGCATAGCTGACAACGTGCGTTATCAAAAAAGTAAAATCTTGTTATTTTTTTCTAAACTGCTAACCAAATGTTGTCGTTAAAAAATTGAAAACACTCGTTGTCCATAAAATAGACAGTGGCATGGACTCAAAATGACCACATACATACATTGTTGATATTTCAACACGATTTTTGGCTCAGTGTAGCTACCGGGTTATTTATTTGTATTGGCACTTTAACAGCACAATTTTGAAAGAAAATCTAACCGAACTAAAGTCACATTCGAACCACTTTGGGTTTCACAATGTTTTTGTCTTTCATTCAAATACTCTGATTTTGTTAACTTGGCAAGTTCTCCATAGTGAAATTGTATTTTACGTGAAAGCACTAATATGTTTTTTTAAGCTTTCGGGTCATCGTTCTGTTAAAAGAAAATATTTTTTTATTCCAAAAATTTTATTAAATAATTTTATGCGGGCAATTTTTACACATAAAAACTATTGTTTGTACAAAAAAGAATTTGAATCCGAAAAAAAATATTTTTTTTCCATTAAATTCGCTTAGAAATTATGGAAATTCATTCAAGTAGGTATTTGACTTTTATTAATTCCAAGTCAATAAATAGTCCTCCGCTGATATGTGGATGGATGAATGAGTGAGTGATTGAGTGAGTGAGTTTTGGAAGACATGCTGTGTGTCGAACAGTAGAACGCCTCTTGATAACTACTCACAACAGACTGCTAAACAGGCAGTGAAATGAATCATGATTTGCATTGTTTTCCTTTACCCTACAAAAAGAATAAAAATAAAAAGTATTGTAAAAGAGAACAGAAAACTTTAACTGTAATCAAAGTTGTTGCTTGTTTAAGCAACAAAAACAAGTGGATTTACATTTCAGCTATTTGTGTGCGAGTGTAAAAGGAAGAAAAAAACACATTTTGTTAATTTAGACACTATAGCTGTGCTGTTTCTACACATGCAGTGTTAAGCAGTTACAATAATGGTAACTGCTGTACTTGAGGGTAAGTGTGTGTGTTGGAAAAGAGAGTAGTATAAAAGAGTCAAGGCGTAACTTTGTGTTGTAAAATATGACACACCCACCCTTCGCCGTAAATGCAAACACTGGCATTTACACTCACACAAACACACTGCTTCTGCCTTAAAGGTTTATGTGTTGAAAAAAAAAAAAAAAATAAATAAAAGCTTTAAATATTGTTAGTTGTGCTAGACAAATATAATAATTTTTGCTGCCATAAAAACCAAATGTGCCCAGTCATTGCTGCTGTTGTTTGTGTAAACGAATTCAATGTGAGTACATGCTCACTCCCTCCCTCTAACTCCGTAACTCATTTATGATTTCCTATCTTTTTTTTTATATCATTGTTGGTATCACATTGTTTGCTATTGTTGCCACTGCTGTTACACAAACACACACACACACAAGTACAAACAGATAAACGTACTAGTACTCACAATTACACTTCACAACAAAACATGAAGAGCAGCTACATACATGACGGCTTGAAATAGTTGGTTGGTTTGTATGGTTAGATATGGCAGATTGTGAATGATGATACGCTTACATACAGACATAAATAATCACAATCGTGTGTGCAATATGAAAACTTCAAGTGCCCACTTCAGTGTGTGTAAGTTAAGAATATTCCTACAACAACAACTGTATACCAGTTACAGTAGCAGTTACAACAAAAACATTTATTTTTATGTATCATCATCAGCAGTATAGTTATTACAAACACACATACACACACTCACGGAGATATATGTAACTCACTCAGTCATTTTAAATAATAAATTCATGTCATTCATTTTAATAGTTTTATTTCTCAATTGCCATGTGTGTGTGTTTGTTTTTTTTTTTTTTTGTTCCAAAACAAATGTCTAGCGCGTTTGTCAAACATTCTAAACAGAATATAATTTTAATTTCAAGTGGTAGGTATTTTGCCAAACACCGTCTCAAACTCTGGATCTAAAAAATAAATTTCAAATATTTTTGTCGCAGCCCAACACTATAATTAGCGAAAAATTGCAAGTTGTAGCTGCGTACAGTTAAAGCTAGTTTATTTGGAAGCAATAGTTACCTACCTTCTTCTTCTTAATTGGCTTCTTAGAACCTTTTTAGGTCTTCAGCTAAGGTTACACTTCGATTTTCTGTAAATTTTCTACAATTTGAGGCGTTCAGTTCGGTGAGATGTTGCTGCACCTGATCTTTGCTGCTTCGTACTTACCTACATCTTTTAATTAATTAATTCAGTGCAAATAAGCTAAAATCGCTCAAGGCGACTTAAGTGAAAATTCACTTGTTATCGCACTTAACCCAATAACTTTATTGTTGTGATTCCCCTCTTTGAAGCGGGATATATTTCACAAACAATAACGTTTTTAGAGAAGAAAAAATTTTTTTTAAAAAGAAGTTTTAGGTCTTGCAAAGTTGTAGTCCTCTATGACTTAAGCGGTTTTGCTGCACTCAGAAAACAGTTGAAATATTTTTGAGAGAACTAAATTTTGGTAAGCATTATCGAATACTGGTTGCTACAACTAAAAAATTTAATTATCACAATAAAATTTTTGATTGGAAACAAATTTAATTCTCACAACCGAAATGGTTTTCTGTGTGCGCATAATTTATCAAGAACCTTGCAAAAATGTACTAACATGAATTAGTGGCAAGTGTGAATTTTCAGTAAAAAAGAATTAGTTCCTAAAAATGTCTGTTTCCAAATCATTTTTGCTAATCTGTATATAAAGGGTGGCCTAAAAGTTGATTTACCTAAGGTTACATTGTAGCATTCGGTATTGAATAAAAACGTTTGAGACTTTCGATTTAGCCTCTGCTTATGAGTGTTGTAAATGTAATGAAAGCAGAGATATATGGCAACGCCGGAAATATGTTGTCTACTAACACAACAACGACACTCATAATTAGGCCGGGTGTTTGTAGTTCTTAGCTTTGCTTTGATAATTTTCTGGGCGAATAACGGAACACTCGTTGAGGGTGGTTATTAATTGCAAAAGAACAAGTTAAAAAGTCTTCTCAAAAGTATTTTAAAGCGCTGATTTAGAATCTGCATTTTGTTTTTTTTTATTTATTTATTTTTTTTTTTAATAATAATAATCTCAAAAACTTCCAAAAGAAACGTTTGCATTTGTTTCGTTTCATTTCGTTTTGTTTCTTTGCGAATTCTTTTATTCATAAAGAATTTAAAGAACCGCCTTGTTAGACGGTTATAGGTAGAGATGCCCTAAATAATGAAAACTTGTCCAAACGTTTCGTTTTGTAGTTTTTCAGACTAGTATTTTGAAAAACTATAAAACGAAACGTTTGCATTTGTTTTCTTTCCTTTCGTTTCTTTGCGAACTCTAACGGATACTGAACTTAGAAAATTAATAGTTGTAATTTGAGAATAGTGGCGCAATTCTGGGCTTAGTGACCACTTGTTTACTTCCAAATGAGTGTCAAAATCTTAGAATGACTTTACGTGTGTATTTCCTGTATTTTATCAGAATACCCTTTACAGCTGCATATGCTGTACATGTTTGCAAATACAACAAGTGCGTGTGTGCGTATTATTGAATTCATTTTATTTATTTAGTGTTTTTTTTTTGTAGGTCCTTCATGTTTTTATTGCTATCGCTATTGTCATGTTGGCACTACTATTGACGACACTGCATTTATTAATGTTGGAGTTTTTTTTTTTTTTTTTACTTTTTTGTTAGATATTCTGTCGAGTGGCTGTTGTTGACATTTTGTATAAATTTTAATTGAGTTTTACACAATAAAATTTGTGTTTGCTTAACTTGCCACTTTAGGTTTCTCGCTCTTACACTCGTTCTCTATAGTTATATACATATAACTGGTCTGATCTGTTGGAACGCACAAAAGCAAACACATTGAAACTTACTTGTGTGAATATGGTTGACTCCAATGAATCGTGGCCAGATTAATTACAACATACTGTCAGTATAAACGTACATGGTTGGGAGTTTTTGTTCAATTTGTTTTTTTTTAATTCAAAAATAAAACAAAATACCTGGCAGACGTAAAAGAATAAAAGAAATTCAATTATATTCGTATGTGGATGTATTTGGGTATGTATTTAAATACTGCCTGCCATCGTATAAAACTGTAGTTATCCAGCTACGATTAAACGTATGCACACATACATGCGTAAGTACATAAGCATGAATTAACTGTATTTATGTTTTATAGGCATCAGTTCCTTTGCTGTCCGCAAAGGTATTGTGACATTTAAATTAATTCAATACATTCACTATAAAGTTTTAATAAAATGAATGCAATTACTTGTCAGTGAGGCATGTTCTGAAAATCACTTTTCCTCAAAGTGTTCTGAGCCCAAAATCATTTGCCATCTCGTAATATAAAACCGAACAGCTAACTGCCTTACGATATCAAATCACTTGCAGCATTTTCCTTTAAATTCCTTAACAACATGATTAAACACATTCAATTTCAATTGTTTTTTTATGAGTTTTTAACGGAACCGTAAATTTATTAATTTAAAAACACCTTTTATTTTGTGGGAAAAATTTTTTTCTTTTGTTTATATTTTTCGTGATTTTCAGTTCTTGTTTTAAGCAAATTTTACTGCAAACAAAGCAAAAGAGCTTTAAGCTTGCCAAAATCACTACTCAAAAGCTAAAATCTCGTGATTTCCAGAACTCTAAAAAATCACTAAGGTGATTTTAAAATCGCTTAAAGATTAAAATCACCATGATATCAGAACATGCCAAGAAAAATTATGGTTGAGGCAACCATTATCTGCTCCATTCTTACAATGAACTTATTCACTCATTTAATGAACTCATTCAATCGTGTAAGGCAATAATTTCATTATTGTAATGAAATATTTAATATTTAATTAATTCTCATAAATTGAATGAAATTGTATTTTTTTTTCAATTTATTTGTTAGTTTATTTGAGATCTTGTTTTATAAATTTATTTTTATATCGAGATTTCGCTTCAACTTGCGTAGCTTTCATTAATTTATAATTATATCCTGAAGAAGCTACGCAAGTTGCAACGCAATATCGATATAAAAATTACGTTTTAAAATAAGACCTCAAGCTTAATTAAATAGCCATATTTTTTTCAATAATAAAAACAATTTCTAAAACTTTTACTGTGGAAATTAAAAAATAATTTTTTTTTTGTTTTAAAATTTTAGGAAACGATCCCATAAATGTTGGAGAAGACTTTGGAATAACATCTTTCTGTATCACAATAAAATGCCGGCATCCGTCTTAATGAAACCCAAAATACACCATTTAAAATAAAATGTTTTAAATGTTCAATAAAATTAAAAATTTTTATTTGATTCACAAATCCAAAGCAATAATTTTCAAAATAACATTAACCTGAAAAAAATTACAATAAAAGAAATTCACAAATTTTTTTAAAATTACTAAAAATGTTTGCCAAAAACAACTATTAAATATTAATACTGATAAAATAAATCTTGATTATTTTAAATAAATTATATTTAAGTCTTTCATTTGCTGGGAACTAATAAAAATGAATTAAAAATTCAATAACAAAAACAAATTATATTTAAAATTTCATGCTAAAACTCCTACATTTTGGAAAACAACATGTTTTCTATTTGATTGGAAATCAAAAGGACAAGATTCATATCCTGCAACAGACTTTAAATTTAAATAAAAGAAATGAAATGTTTCTTAGACACGCTGTGCTGCTTTTATTTATAAAAACTTGGTATCAATTGAGTGAATTCTAATAAGAAAAGCGTTTATTACAAACACAAACCAGTAAAGCACTGTGTTATCAGTACGTTGAGTGATAATGCAGTATTATCACCTCCCCCGTAAACTAACAAAACTATTCCATTGACAGGAATATCTAAAAACTGTTGTTGCTAAGCTTACATTTTTTAAATAAAATAAATTTTAGCAAATTGTAGTTACCAAAGTTTAAAATTTAGCAAAAAAAATATTTTTATATCAGCGCCTCAAAGTCTGCTATGAAATATTTTTCAGTTTATTGGTAGAAAGCCCTGCTAACCATCTCTACAAATGCAATCAGCAACAACTGTTTGTAAGTACTTTCTAGTTTTTTCACAATAACTTTTGAACGGATTAATATTTTTTGACGAAACTTTCACAAGCTGATAGAGCGAGAAATAAGCTAAAGTCGAGTCGTACATATTTTACAAATCGCTCCAACACATACAAAGTTATAAGGGTTTTTCTAATTAAAGCTTTTTTTAATTAAAGTGGATGTGGCATGTGGCAGTCAAAGTGGCATGTGGCAGATAGCCCATTTTCCACTCTACCACATGGTAAAAGTTTAATAAAAAAATATTGAGCCATTCCAAAGTTATGGCGTTAAAACAAAATTCAATCTAAAATGCATCTGGCGCCTTTTCCGAGAACCAATTTGAAGCCACTTGAATGAAAAAAGTAAAACACCCGGCCAACAGCACCAGCAGTAGGTGGATTTTTAGGAATTAATTTTTGTTTTTTTGTTAGAACTTTTGAACGGATAAACATATTCGCATGAGAGTTGCACCATGTTGTAGAGCAGGAAATGGGCTACTTGGCACATGCAACTTTTGGTGCCACATGCCACAAATAAGTTGCATAAAAAGTGTTTTAATTTAAAAAACGCTTATAAGTTTTTAAGTTTTTGCCGAATTTTAGTAAAATGTTCGGTGGAACCATAGCCCACTTCCCGCTCTACCACCTAGTGAAAGTTTCATTTAAAAATATTAGGCCGTTCAAAAGTTGGAGCAAAAAAAAGGAAAAGATTACTCAAATAGCATGTGGCAAGTTCCGGTTGATCTAATTTTTGGTTTTTTCCTTATAACTTTTGAACGGATGACAATTTTTTATTGAAACTTTCACTAGGTGATAGAGCGGGAAATGGCCTATCATCCCCTCGAACTTTTTTCAAGATCGCTGAAATGCTTAGATAGTTATAAGCGTTTTTTTGCACAAAAACGCTTTTTATGCAACTTGTGTGTGGCATGTGGCACCAAAAGTTGCATGTGCCAAGTAGTCCATTTCCTGCTCTACAACATGGTGCAAGTCTCATGCGAAAATATTTATCCGTTCAAAAGTTGTAACAAAAAAACAAAAATTAATTCCTAAAAATCCTCCTACTGCTGGTGCTGTTGGCCTGGTGTTTTACTTTTTTCGTTCAAGTGGCTTCAAATTAGTTCTCGGACAAGGCGCCAGATGCATTTTAGATTGAATTTTGTTTTAACGCCATAACTTTGAAAAGGCTCAATATTTTTTTATGAGACTTTTACCATGTGGTAGAGTGGAAAATGGGGTATCTGCCACATGCCACTTTGACTGCCACATGCCACATTTACCATAAGTATAAAACATTTTATTTAGAAAAACGCGATTTTGAAAAAATGTTCTACTAAAATGTAGGCCATTTTCCACTCTGCCACATGGTAAAAGTTTTATTAAGATATCTAAGCCCATGCAAAAGTTATAGGGAAAAAACCAAAACGTAGATCAAGCGGAACTTACAACATGGCATTTTGGTGTGTTTTTCCCTTCTTTTGCTACATTTCTTAAACGGATCAATATTTTTTTATGAAACTTACTGCACGTGGTAGAGTGGAAAATAGGCTATATGCCATATGCCACATTCTTTTTAATTAAAAAAAAGTTTTAATTAGAAAAATGCCACTGAAACTTAGCTTATTTTTCGCTCTATCACCTTGTGAAAGTTTCGTCATAAAATATTAATGCGTTTAAAAATTATTTTGGAAAAAAAAGTGGTACTCACTTGCTGCTGTTGGCGTTTTTTTTTTAATTCCAACTGAAATTAATATTTGAATTATGTGGTTTTTAAAATATTTAAATGTGGAAACACTAGATTTTAGGAAAATAGTTTTGGCATGGGATTGGAATGCTACTTTTGTATAAACACCATACGAGTATAAGGCCATGAATTAGTACGTTTTGTATAAAACCAGTGCATGTGCTGTGTTAAAACTATTTTATGTTTTATTACTACAAAATATTTCGCAGTTTGGTTTTTTTTTTAAATAAACTTAAATAAAAAGAAAATACTTTTTGTTTTTTTTTTTTTTTTTTTTTTTTTTTGTAACAATTTTATATTCTAGATATTTTTCATTTTATTGGTTTTTCTTTTATTATTTAAAGAAATATTATTGTTTCCATATAAAGAACAACAACAATTTTGTTTTCATTAAAAATAAGTAAAAATCAAGCAAAACAAAACTTAAAAAAATTTATGCTAAAAAACAAAACAAAACAACAAGCCAATTAAGTAATAAGAAAAGAAAAAAACTATTTATAAGTATAACGCTTAATATTTATGAAAATTTATGTAATAAAAAAATTAAAGAAATGATTTTAATAAAAAAAATATTATAATTTTAATAATTTTTTAACAAAACAAATAATAAACACTTATAGGGTTTTATTTATAGAAAGTTTTGCTTATAAACAATTAAATAAAATTACAAATAACCCTAAAAAACATCAGCTTAATTAAATAATATTAACAATTACAACTAAATTTATGTTAACATGATTTTAAACAAATAAAAATTGATTGATTGATTATTTTAAGTAAGAAAAAAAAGAGAAAAAAATTTAAATGAAAATAGTGGGGTAAAATTTCAAGATTTTTTTTTTTTTTTTTTTTTATTTCAGAAGAAGATTTCATTTAATTTTGTTGTAAAAATTTATTAATTTAGCTTAAGCTGCAGCTAATAATGTTGAAAATTCAAGAAAAGCTAAAAAAACAATTTATTTAAAAATGAATCTCAGCTGGTAAATAATAACTACTTGACAGGGATTTCAAATTTCTTTATTTTTGTAGCTTTTATTTTCCCTAAATCACAAGATGCAAGTGGGTTTGATCACTCTACGCTACAAAATCAAGTTTTTATTTTTTAAATCAAATAACTTGTACTTTTTCTTAGCAATTAAGCTGCAGTGACTTAAAAAAGTTATCTTGTTACTTTTCCAAAATGTACCGTTATTTGCTAAATGGAAGAAGTGACACGATATACGAGTGTCGTTGTCATAGTCGAATTTACGACAAGCAAATGTAAATTATATGGCCGGCGTTGCCACATATCACTGTTTTCATCACGACAACGACACTCATAATCAGGCCTAAAATCACTTCCCAAGTTTTTTTTGTCGCACAGTGTAATGCTTTCATTTTTAACTAGACAAGGCTGTTCAATACTACAGCTCTCTTTTGCTGCAACGTTAATGAGAATGTAGGACAATTTCAGCCAAATTCATAAAAAGCTTTTAACAAAAATAAAAAAGCTTTTTAAAAAAATTTATTAAACTGTTAATAAGCAAAAATGTTTTTTAGGAATTTGAACGTTTAAATTTCCATAACGATTTTGAATAACTCAGCCTATGTTGTATTAAAGTTCTAGGGAGCTTAATTTTTTTTTTAACTGCCCAATAGATCTTGAAGGTCGCAGTGCAATCATAGCCCATAATGCTAATTTTTTTAAATCAAAATATTTTTTTTTTAATATTAAAAATTAAAATCTTAAAATTTTACCAATTTATTTTTTTGTCTTCTTCTTTTTTTTAAAGAATATTGCCATCTTTTGTTTTTTTTTTTACTTAAAATTTAAAATATTCATTATGGATTTGTGGACGGACGGATATTTTTTTTTATATTTTCTTCGTATTCGTTTTAAGAATTAAAATTTATTTTATATTTTTCTCTAGTTATTATTATTATTATTATTATAATTTCTGTATTTTAATTTAAATTATTGGAAATGTGTTTCAATATTTGAAATATTGGGCCATAATCATAGTCACTCTAAAGTCGCTATCTTTTTAAAAACGACTTTATATTCATAGAATTCTTATAAACAAAAGTCAGCTCTTAATAAAAGCCTACTTTGTTGTGGCTATGATTATTTTGGCATTGTTTTTTGTTGTTCTTTGATTTTTAAAAATCTTTTTTTAAATTAAATTTTTTTTTTTTCATTTTATTAATTTAAAGTGCTGTGTATATATTTTATGTATGTATGTATTTGAATTCTGAATATTTCATTGTTTTTGTAAATTATTGCTTGTTGTGTCGTGTCTACTATTTTTTATTTGAATTTTTTAAATTTAACTGTAGTTTAAGTTTGTGTATTTGTGGTTTTTTAATTACATATTTTCTGTTTTCAAACAATTCTTAGATATTTTCTTGCGGTAACTTATTTGTTTTTATTTTATTATAATAAACTCTGAAAATAATAACAATTTGTTTAAAGCCATTTGGAAAGGCCATTTTAAGTGATGTGCTTTTTGATTTACAATCTAAAGAAAAAAAGTTTGCTTTTTTTTCTTCTATAAATATTTTATTGTTAACAAAAGTTTTTAATTAATTTATTTCTTTTAGTATTCATGTGTGTCTGCATATTCATTATATAATTCTTTAATTAATTATAGTACAATTTAATTTAATTTTTATTTTCAGTTTTATAATGCAAGTAAATATTGTTTTTTCCTTTTATATTATATTATAAATAATTGAATTTAATTTCTAATAATTCAATAACAAGTTTTATTATTTTCTTTTATTCGTATGGTATTTAATAATTAATAACAAACTGCTAACTACTAATTAAATTGTTGTTCCAACAGTTAGATTTCTGTGGGTTTATTAAAAATGTTTTTTTTTTTATATTACAAACCGTTAACTTGTTTACTTTGCTTTAACTATTTTACTGTATAAGAGTAAGTGTGTGTATGTGTTTTTTTTAATTTAAAAATATAAAAAAAAGTTAAAAATTTTAACAAGAAACCTAAAGAAATACAAAACAAGTTGTGTTTATTTCTTTAAGTGTTTAAATACAACTATGAGCGATCACTCGTACTCGTACTCGTATCCATTGTCGTTAATGTACTCATACTCATACTCGCTTGTATTATTAAATTAATTTCTATTTCATTATTTGTTATATTTTTAATTTCTCTTTATAGTTATATTGTTGTTTACTAACGCTTCTAAGGAAGATAGGTATCTACGTAGCTTTGTTTTACAAAAATATTTATTTGTTTCCTTTTTTTAATTAACTAGAGGCTACAGTTTTGATTATTTATTATTTATACTATAATTTTTTTTTTTAAGTTTATTAATTTAAATTAATTTATTATTGCTTTTTTTAGTTTAAAACTTATTTTATAAAGAGTCGAATTGTTTTTAAAAATAAAATTTTTTTATTTATTTCTTTTCTTCCTCTTCATCTGAATTACTTCTGAGGCTTATTAAAGTGTTGTTTATTGGTATTTAAGGTACTTTAATTTTTATTTTGCATATAAACTCAAGGATCCCTTATTGTTAATTTCTTTATTAAATTTCATTTAATATGGTATCCTTGTGTTAATTAATGACCAGATTATCATAAAATTTGTTTAATTTTTGCCAAATTTATATAAAAAAAAATTTTTTTTGAAAAAAAAATTTATATAGAAAATATTTTTATTAACTTTTTTTATATAAAAAATATTTTTTATATATTTTTTTAAACAAACTTTGACTAAGAAAAAAGTGTTAAACGAAAATATATAAAGAAAATATTTTCATTAAATTTTTAAACAAAATTTTAATTAAGAAAAGTGTTGAAACGAAACTTATTATATATAAAAAAAATTTTTCTTTTAAATAATTTGTAATTAATTAATTTGTTTTTTTCCAAATTTATTTAAAAAAGAATATTAAAAAAATTTTTTACCCAAAAATATTTTTATTAATTGTTTTATATAAAAAATAATTTTTTTACCAAATTTATATATAGAAAATATTTTTTAGCACAATTTACATAGAAAATATTCTTATTAATTTTTTTTTAATAAAAAAAATATTTTTTATTAATTTTTTTAACCAAATTTTTATTAAAAAAAGTATTGAAACGAAACTTATATAGAAAATATTTTTATAATTTTTTTTTAAATAAAATATTTTTTTTAATTAATTATTTTTTTTAATAAAAATTATTGAACTATTATTTTAATTAAAAATTTTTTTATTAATATTTTTTTTTAAACAAAAATTTGCTTACAAAATTGTTGAAATGAAAATTTATATAGAAAAAAAATTTTTATTAATTTTTTTTAAACAGAATTTTGATTAAAAAAAAGTTTCCAAACGAAAATTTATATAAAAAATATTTTTATTAATTTTTTTTAAACAGAATTTTGGTTAAAAAAAGTTTCCAAACGAAAATTTATATAAAAAATATTTTTATAATTTTTTTAAACGTAATTTTGAAAAAAAGTGTTTTAACACAAATTTATACAGGAAACATTAGAAAAAATTTTTATTAATTTTTTTTAATAAAAAATAATTTAATAATTTTTTTAATAAAAAATAGTTTTATTAATTTTTTTTAAGCAAAATTTTTATTAAGAAAAAAAGTGTAGAAACGAAAATTTATAGAAAAAATATTTTTAATTTTTTTAAACAAAATTATAATTAAAAAAAGTTTTGAAACGTAAATTTTTATAGAAAATATTTTTATTATTTTTTTTTAATTAAAAATAAATTAACTTTTTTTAATAAAAAGTATTTTAATTAATTTTTTAAACAAAATTTTTATTAAAAAAATGTTGAAAAAAATTTTTATAGAAAATATTTTTATTAATTTTTTTAAGCAAAATTTTAATTAAAAAAAGTTTTGAAATGAAAAATTTTATAGAAAATACTTTTTAAGCAAAATTTTATAGAAATTATTTTTATAAACTAAAATTATATAATATTATTTTTTAATAAAAAATATTTTTAATTATTTAAAAAAAATTTTATACAAAATTTAATAAAAAACTATATATTTTTTTTAATTTAGGTTAAAAAAAAGGAGTTGAAACTCTTAATTATTTTTTTAAAATAATTTAAAGTAAAAAGAAAAATATTTAAAAAAAAATTTGGTTAAAAAATAGGTGTTTGTGAAAATATTTTTATTAATTTTTTTTTTATATAAAATATTTTTTTATAAATAAATTTGGCATCTACTATTTTTTTTTTTTTCGTTTTATTAAGTGGAATGATTTAGTTATGCTTTGTTTTTTTTTATTTCTTCCAATTATGATAAGCGGGAAGTAATAAATTAATGCCCAGTTTCACTCATTAATAAAATTTATTTTGCCAAATTACGGCATGAAATTTTCATGTAAATTAAATATAAATTTAAATTGACAACGTGTGCTGTAATTTGGACATAGTTTTTTGTTATGTATTTAAAATGTCAATAGAGTCAATGTTGTTTCTAGAAGCAGTTCTAAAATGTGGAAATACATTGTGAAGACATAATTGCCAGAGCACATTTATAAAAAAGAATTAAAGAAAATTTAAAAGAAAAATGGGAGTTTCATTTATTCAACCCAATCAATTGAAATTTTCAAAAAAATATTTCATAGTGAAAAGTTAAATTTCCAATCGTTTCCATGCGATATCGATTCCACAATTTGATACCTGTTTTCTGCTTTGCTATTTCCTCTGTGCATTTTGAAAAACTTCTCATAGAAAGATAAAATTAAAATTTGGCTAAAAAAATTTAAAATTTAAGTTTCTCTATTTTTTTTTTTTTTTTTTTTTTTTTTTTTTTTTTTTTTTTTTTTTTGTTTATATAAAATAAAAATGCACAAAATCCTTTATTTTCTTACTTACTTTTAATTAAAGGCTCTTGATGACTACTCGTATAACAGAGACATTTAAAATTGAGCTTCGTAACGGCAGGTAATTTCAACTGAAAGCATCCGAAAGCTTATCACAAGAATAGTATTTTTTGTTTTTATTTTGTTTTAGTTCATTCACACATAGTAGCTTTTTAAATGTTAATTAAACTCTTTGTAAATTTAAGAACATTTCGGGCATGTTCCCTAGCCCCTTTTTCCTAAATAATTATTTTAATTTTTTTGTTTTTTAACTCTTTTAAAGTTAATTAAGTGCAACTATTGGTTTGTTATCATGCAAGTTAGTTACAGTTTGATTTTAAAATTGAAAATAAATTTTTCGTTTGATAAATTTTGTATTGAATTACACAATTTTAAATCTAACGACTAACTATCACACTCCAATGTTTGTTTTTGTTTGTTTTCTTCTTCTTCTTCTCTTGTTTACATTTGCTATTAAATTTTTTATTTGCTTCACTTAAAATATTGCCTTTGCCCGTTTAATTTGTTTGTTAAAAGAACAACTTAAAACTAGAAATTGTTTGTTTTTGTTTGTTTGTTTGTTTGTTAAAAAAAATAATAAGAAAAAAGAAATGTTTAAAATAATTAATTGAAACAATTATTTGAAATGCCTCTCTACTACTACTACATCTCCTCTCCCACTCTCTCGTTCCCTTTCTGTGTTTGCTCTTGCTTTGTTTTTCTTTTTGTCTTTTATTTTTGACTAAACTTCTTTCGGGTTTTTTTTCTGTTTTTAGTTGCAAAGAGCTTGTTGTGTGTCAGCAACTAACGCAGCAGCTGTTGTTGGACCAACATCCTTAAGCATTGGTTGCTATTGATGACTTTTGCTTAATAAATGAGCATTAAATTCATAGACATTGTTTAGCTGTTCACCGCATATGTTACATTTCCAGGGATTACTTTCGCAATGACAGCCCTTGTGCAGGAAATATAAAGTTTCATCGGGAAATTCAATGCCACAAAAGAGGCATGTCAGTATCTGTTTACGATTTAAGACACCTGAATCGCTTTCAGGACCTGTTGAGGTAATTGTACCGTTGCAAATGGGCGTGGACGATGTAGCCGCCCCGCATGTTGGTGTTAAACTGCTTTGTATCACATTATTGTTCTCCATAGAGGCAGCATTTCGTGTAATACGATTGTTAGCTTTGGCGCAAATGCGTCTTTTCAAATCTTCTCTCAGTAGCGATTTGAGAGGTGACACCTTGAAGCACACAGTCCAAAAAAAGAAAACTAATAAAATCGAAATAATTAATTTGTCCAGTGGAATTACCTTGATTAAGGATGTTAATCTTGTATTGGGAGCAGAAAACTCAGATTCACTGCTGTCTCCGCCATTCATGGAATCTCCATTGATGTTATTTTTAATTATATCATCGCTCGGCGGCTCCTGAGTGACACAAATTAAACAAATTCAATCCAATCAAATCGAGTTACAAATGAGATCAATACTTGCCTGCTTGATGGGTATTAAACTAATGGAGGGTGTTATGTGATTATCATGGTGATGGTGTTTTGGCGATACAGATGTCATGGGTCCACAGTGGGTTCCACTTGCACTGCTGCTGGTACTTGAAGGCAACGATTTGGCATTACAATCTAGGGGATGTTCCTGTGGTGGCATACTGCTAATAGTCAAGGGTGCCGGTGATTGCATTATGGTATCACGTTCCTTTTGTCCTCCTCCACCGCCGCCGCCGCCTCCATCGTTTGTGGTACTTCCAGCCGTATGTAGGGTAGTGGATGCTGATGTGGATGATGAAGTTGTGGTGTGACCCTGCAAATCAAATGCACGCAAAACGCATAAGAGCACATTCTCAACGGACGAACGAGAATAGAATGAAGTAGAGGAAGTCAATGAATTTACTACAGACTTAAGAGAATCATTAATATTGGAAGATTGCTTTACATTGAATATGGCGTTATCCGAGAGGCCATTGTCGGGCAAGGTTGAGATCTCCACATGTGGTGTCAAGAAATGCATGGGTGGTGTGGCATTCTCTATGGAACGTAGCGACTCGCCGCTGTCGCTCTGGTGGCTGGGCATACTGTTGGCGGCAGCTGAAACAATGGCCGCATTGGAATTGACAGCATTTGCAGCTGCAGCAGCTGCTGCTGCTACAGCATTCAGGCCAGTTGGCACAAAACCGGCAGCAGCAGCGGCGGCAGCTACTTGTGATGCCTGTGACTCCAGAGCGAGCAACAACGACGATGAACCGCCCGGTCCTGGATTATCCAAATCAATACCATGTCTTTTCCAAAACAAAAAAACAGATTAACTTGAAGTTATTAAAAATCTGACGAGAAAATAAGACAAGGCAAGTCAAGTACCTGTTGAAAAAATGTATTCTAAGCGACTTCATAGAACCCGCTCGATAACTGCACAGTGGGCAAGTTTTGACGAGATCGTGTTGGCCTACATGTTCATTTTGGAAATGGGCTCTCATGGCTATTTGACGTTGGAAGCCACGATTGCATATGGGACAATGATACGGCAGCGTTTTCGTATGCGTGGTAAAATGTTCAGCCAAATGATCTTTGCGGAAGAATCTAAAACAAAAAAAAAGAGGGAAAAGTAAAGTGAAAAATCCTTTAAAACTAAAGCCAGTGTTTTTTATTAACCTTTTTTGGCACACCCTGCATTCATAAGGCTTAACGCCTGTATGTCTCATTTTGTGGCGTCGCATATTTGCACCATTTGAAAATTTCATGTTGCAAACATCACATTCAAATACTTTGCGCGAAGCTGGTTGTGAAGAATTCGAAGTATTTGTGGCCGGACTGCTGGCACTACCATTTGCAATGGCATTCACCACCGCACTGTTGGCTGTTACCACGCTGGCATGGGTATCTGTTACATTTAAAACATTTGCGGATGATGCTACTGCACTGACGGGAGTCTGTAAGTTTTCCGGCTCACCGTCTTCATTTTTAAGTCGTGCCGCTGTATTTGACAGACACTGTACCACATGCAAGAGCAGGGAAGCTCTGGAGCTGGTCTCGAAATTTTCACAGCGTTCACAACGGAATGTAGTGAGAGATGGTGGTGAGCTGGTATTATTCGTTGATAAATTTGTGGGCGATATACTAACGTTGGCTGAGATGGATGTGTTTTGTAATTGTGATACAATTGGCTTATTGTCCAGACCATTATCTGATGACGAGGAGGATTGCTCTTCCGAACTGTGATGGTGCTGTTGTTGTTGCTGGTGATGGTGATGTTCCTTGAGACTGCGTAAGGCATGAGCATGTGAAGCCAATGCATTGTGATGCAATAAAGAGGCGGTTGTTGACATGTCTACAATGAGTCCATTATCTTTTAACGAAATATCCATCTGACCGGCAGAACTCATTGTGTCGGTCATTGTGCTGAAAACCATAAGAAGAAAAATGAAATGTTAAAAGTTGCACAAGTGCTATGATGCAATTCTTTTTTATTTTGTTGTGTTTTTTTTTGTCGTAACATTAGAACTGCAAAAAAATCTAAAATTTTATGACCAGCCAGACGAATGATTCTGTTGAATCTTTGCTTGTTCGCTCGTTGGCCATTTAAATCAATTTACGTTCTGATTGCAAACATTTTTTTTATTTAAGCTTGTGGGCTTATTATGGGTATTTATTATTCAATGTGTCACTTAAAAAAAATAAAATAAAAAAAAGAACAGCGAGATTTCGTCATGAAAATCCCATTTGATTGGCTGAAACTGAAAATATCACAGTTCAAATATTTTGTTTGGTACAACGAATAAGTAATTATCTATTATAATCATGGGGTACAATCGCACCGCGACCTTTAGGATATATTGTGCAGTCCAGTTCCTAACTATAATTCAAATCTCCTTACGACTATCGTAATTGCTGTAGGACTTATGCCTAGATTTAAAGGGACCAATGCCCCATTAGCTAATTAGCTTATTCTGCGTCTTTCCACTGCTAGGCACTCACAGACAACATCCATTCCCTCTTCTTCCCAACAGAAATGACAGGAATCGTCCTGTATCACACCGATCTTACTCATGTGATAGTTAAGTCTACAGTGATTCGCAAGTAGCTCGACGTAGAGTTTTATGTCATTTCTGCTGAGGTTTAAAATAACCTCTGCCATAATGGGTTCGAGATTAAGAGAGGGCTGAATGCTCTATTCGCCCCTCCAGCAGTCTTATAGACTTTTTGTTTATAAAAAAAGACTATTTACAAGCCGCTGTGATGGATTCGAAAACTTTTATTTATTTACTCAATTAGACAAGCAGTTCTAAGTGCACTGGCCAGCTATTCCTTCCGATCAGGACTGGTTTGCGATTGCTATAAACTTCTTAAAGCTTTGGCAGAGAGGAACTCGGTATCTTTGCTATGAATACTGCTACAGGAAGAGTAAAGGTATGAGCAATGAATTAGAGGGCTATCTGGCCAAACAAGGCACGGATACGACAGTCTAAAAGACTCATTAATAATTAGGTGAGGAGTGGAACGAATCACGAGATTCGTAAGAAGCCTGCGATTTTTTTTAAACTTTTTTAAACAACAGAAATCACCGAGGCTTCTTGGCTTGTCTGCAGAAACCACAAAGGGTCTAGACAGGAATCGAACCTGCGACCCCCAGATTGCTAGGCTAGTACGCTACCTACTAAACTATGGGAGGACACCCATGCAGATGACAACTGGGCTGGGCAATAGATCTAAAAGGTCCCGATGAGATAATTTTTGTATTTACATTTTAAAAACCAACATAAAGAATTTATACGAGAGTGCAGAAAGGCTTTCTTTACAAACTCCATTCATTTGCTCTTGCGTAAACAGCAGCAGCACTAGCAAGAATTATTGTTTTTCTCTTTCAGTTTTCAGTGTTGACCCCATATTTAAGCAAAAATGAAACCAGAACACAACTGGCACTTAATTGATCCGGTTTAAATTAGAATTGAATAGAAAGAAAAGCATAGAATAGCACAGGCAGCCAGCTAATATGCTGGGGATTGCTTTCACTAAATAATTTCGAGGTCAATGTTATGTGATGTGCTGTGGTGCGTTTATATTTGTTTAATCATTTCTTGAGAGTGAAATTTGTTCTATTTTTCAATGAAAACATTTCTCAATGATAAACTGGTCGCTCATTCAGTCCCCGCTAATTTGCAGTCTTAACAAACTAAACAGAATTAAAAAAAAAAAATTCCTACTAGTTGCAAGACCATAAAAAAATAATAAATAATTTTATTTATGGACATGCACAGGCTAAAATGTGTGTGTTTGTCTCTGTTATTAAAGTTACTCAATTCTTTTGGATATGAAAACCCATTAAAACCAAACATCAACCGTAAAAAATAAACAGCTACAACAACATTAATAGCAAATGGCCACGATTGCAACACAACACATCTTTTTTTGTTGTTGTTGTTGTTTTGTTTTGTTTTTGGAAGCTCAAATTTTTATTTTTCGAAACACGTCTATTTTCGCAATACAAAATCTGTTCAATAAACTTCTATATGCACAAGTGCGCGCTTCACACGACTGCATCTATAATGCCAAAATAACAAAAACAACAACCTAAAATAACATAATGCAAAAATAAAATAAAAAATTCTTTAAGTTCATCCCCTCTTGCAACACAACCCCCCCACCATTTGTTGCTACATAAAATAATTTGGTAACCACCTGATGGCATACAAAAATACACACACACAGAGAAGATTAAAAGAAAAACTGCTTTACAGAGTCAATGTTCAAAGGAGCTTTACCACACACAGCAAAACATTTGGTTAAGACGTTTGACTCAGTCAGCCAGCAACTGCGACTGCGGTAATGTCTTGTACTTGTACAACGTCTGAAATGTACAGGATTGAGAAATCATATGAAAATATACAACAACACACAAGCTAGCTTACAACAGGCACACTGACAGACAGACAAACAGAATGACGAGTTGCCAAAAATAAAATAAAATCAAAATCAAAACAAACCAAAAACTCAAATGATATTCTTCTATGGTCTCTTTGGGTTTGTGTGTGTTCATTCTTGCATGAATTATGGGCAAATTCAAGTATAAATAAACGACAACCCATGTTGATAATGTTATTACGTGCCACACGCATGTGTGACACATTTTCTATTTTCTATTGTTTTGAAGGCACAGGGTTCTTGTGGATATTTTTGTGTCTCGAATAGAGTTGAATTTTAAACTTCTTTAACTGTCAAATTAAATCTATTTTTTTCAGACTAAGGAGATTTTATACATAAATATTCAAAACAATCTGTTTGAAGTCTGGTTTTTGGTTAGCTGATTTTAGCCTATCATAATACCTTTTAACTGAACCGCTCCCAGATTGATTTTATGCATCAAATTTTAAAGAAAATCCATTGAAAAGTAGAATTTTAATTGTTAAATTATTGAATAATTAATACACATAAAAGTGAACGTAGCGTTATGCTAAATAGCTTATGAAAGCATTTTTAAAATCGGTTCGCTAGCTTTAGCGCTTCTCCATTACAAACCCACATACCGACTGTAGCGAATGAATTTGTGCAGAATAAATTTGAAAAATCACTTTTTTAAATTTGATGGCTGAATAAAATGTAGACATTCTTAAAATAATTTTTTTTAATTAATTTCTTAAATTAAAATTGTTTAATTAATGTAACTTTTTTATTAAAATTTTTTTATTTAAATTAAATAATTTTTAAACATTTAAAAAATTAATTTTATTTTAAATTAATTAAAAAAAATATTTATAATTTTTTTTTAAATTTATTTAATTTAATTTTTTTAAGTTTTATAATTTTTTTTTATTTAATAATGTTAATTAATCATTTTGTCAAAATTAAATTTAAAAATTTTTTTAATTAATTTTTTTAATACTTTTAGTTATAATTTTTTTTTATTCCAAATTTAATTTAAATATTTTTTAATAAAATTTTTTTTAATAATTTTTTTATTCCTCATTTAAATAAATTTTTTTAATAATTTTAATTAACAATTTCTTTATTCAAACTTTAAATAAAATTTTTTTAATTAAAGTATTTTTAATAATTTAAAAAAATTTTTTTTATTCCACATTTAATTTAAATATTTTTTAATAATTTTTTATTCCACATTTAAATAAATTTTTTTTAACTTTTTTTTAATTTTTTTTTTTCTAAATTTTGATTAACAATTTTTTTCCAAATTTACTTAAATTGTTTTTTCAATAATTTTAATTAACAATTTCTTTATTCAAAATTTAATTAAAATTTTGTTTAATTAAATTTTTCAATAATTTTTTAAAATTTAAATAAATTTTTTTTATGTAATTTTTTTAATAATTTTAATTAACAATTTCTTTATTCTAAAATTTATTTAAAAATTTTTTCATTAACTTTTTTTAATATTGTTAATTAATAATTTTTTTAATATTGTTAATTAATAATTTTTTTATTAAAAATTTAGTTAAATTTTTTTAAAATTAATTGTTTTATTTCAAATTTAATTAATTATTTTTTTTAAATAAATTTAATTTTTTTAAATAAATTTAATTAAAAAATTGTTTATTCAAAATTTAATTAAATTTTTTTTAATAATTTTAATAAATAAATTTTTTTTTTTAAATTTTAATAAATAATATTTTTAATAAAAAAATCAATGTTTTGATATTAAAAAAACTTTTTTAATAATTCTTTTTTAAAATCGTTATTTTTTTACACACCACACTATGTAAATAGCATTGACAGCTTGTAAATTGTGTGTTTGTGTATGAGTGTGTGCGGGTGCTTTTGTGCTCATTATGTTAAATTTGGAACGCATCCAATTAACATTGAATATTGGGTCAAAACAACTTTACCACAAAAACAATAACATCAGAATGGTATCAATATCACCACACCACCATCATTTAAAATTATCAAACGCAGACAGAGCAGCCAACTGATTCAAGCATTTGATTTCTGATTTATTATGATTAAAAAAACATAATAAAATGATGTTTTAACATGATTGTTATTACGAGACAGCATAAATTAAAATTAAACAGACGGACACACGTGTTAAACAGAAAAACTGGAGCAAAATGAACCCATTAAAAACAAAAAGAAACACATAAAAAATATCTATTCAAAGAAATAAAATCATTGATGTTTGTTTTTTGTTAACAAACAAAACAAGAAGACATTTTAAAAGAGGAACAACCTTCCTTTTAGTTTTAAAGAAACTCACTCACACATGTGTGGATGTGTGTACGAGTATACGCTTTCCCAATGAACATTTATTTTGTTGAATGCATTAATTTTTTATGCAAATGAAAGACTAATGGCCATGACATGACTTCAAAAGTCTGGTATAATTAAACTTAAAAAACGACAACAACAGCTTATTGCAAAGCTGTGAGCGAAAACATGGCATTAATAATCAATACAAATTCATGAAATTTTTTAGAGTTTTTAAGCTGGTCCCCGACAAACGCCAACTATATACATTTCGATAAAAATATTTATAAAGAAGAAGATTAATGACAAGTCTAAAAGTATTTGCACATATTAAACAAAATAAAAATTCAAATTTTGAAGACTAATAGATTTAATCTTGCAATGCAACACTTAATCCAATAATAAATGATTTTTCTGAATTCATTTTCATATATTTTTTTGTTTTCGAAAATTATGCGTCTTCTTTTCTTTTATTTTTCGACAGTTTAGTTGATGGTATATGTTAGACGTTGGTAGTGTAAACAACTTTTTTTCATTTTCAACATCTGCCACGCATTCCTCTAAGATGTGCTCAGTGTAAAAACACTATAAGCAGTTCAATGTCATTAATTTTAAATTTAACTAGTTTTTGTTAAAGAAAAAAATTAAAAGCGGTTGCCTTCCTCAAGACCCTTAAGCTGAGAAAAAGTTTCTCCATCCCCTTAGAAAATAATTTACTTCATTAGAATTTTAATTATTATTACGGTTTTAGTAAAATCTCTGATATGTTTGCTGGGTAGTCATCTGTAGGTACGTATCTCTATGTGTGTAGGTGCATGTATACTTGGGAATGCTTGGAAATATTTATTATAAAGTTAAAATTAAGAAGCAACAAAAAAAAATAATAGATTCAATGATGTTTCTTCTTATTTTTCTGCTTTTAGCGTGCATCTGTTTAGTTGCTGTTGTCACACTTATAACACATAAATAGTATTTTCTGTTTGTTTTGTATCTTTTGAAATTATTTAAAAGCGCATCTTAACCAAGTCATTAGGTCAAGTTTTTAAGGCCAACTAGGTCACTTTATGAGGATGATACTAGAAAAATACACACGCTTAAAAACATACGCCATTTTTTACAAACACACACACGCATACACACTTGCATTCCACAAAAACCACCAAAGTTTTTAATCACATGTATGATGAAAAAAAAAATAGGGCCACAGAAAAAACATAAAGAAAATCAAACAAAGTAGGTGAATAGCATGTGTGATTGAAGCAAAAAAAAGAAGAAAAGCTGTTTTCATTTATAAAAAAGGGAAAATAAAAATCAAACACACACACACCACCTGTGTTTCAAAAGAAGATGGAAGAGAATTTTAGAATTGTAGCTTTTCCTCATACGCAGTTCAAATTCTTTTTCAAAAAATAAATGAATAATTTATATTGCAAATCACATCTAGTAACGCTAAAATGAGGCCAAATCGTGGTATTCGATATCGAGTAAGTTCTACTGAAATTTTTAATTTCAATCTAGTACATTCGTCATCGAAAGCCACAATTTGAGCCCTGAGTTTGTGGTTTTCAAACAACATTTCGCTTTAGGATTCGATATGCATAAGAAACCCTGGCAAGCTTCTTCTACTTTTAGTAAACTACTTTTGACTTTAATTTTACAATAAGAATTTTGCTTAAAAAAACCGAAATAATTATAATCTGTTTACTATGGTTTTTGTACTATTAAATGAGCGATTTTTTTTAAAAGAGGACTTATACCACTTTAAAAAAAAGCTCAAAAAATAGTTTCGAAAATTATTGCTCCACTTTAATTAATTTCATTACTGAATTACATCAATGTCTGATCATGAAACCTCTAAGACATTTTTAATTTCACTCAAAGCAAAAAACGAAATAATTATAATGGTAATTGTACTATAAAAAAATTAATATAAATCCACTTTAAAAAAATTTGCTAACGATAATTTTATTAAGACATAAAAATGAGCGCTAGATATTTTTTTTTTTAATATGGACTTATCACACTTTCAAATAAAACAGCTTAAAACTTAAATGTTTTTTATTACGGAGTTAAGAAATAGATTCTTCTATAAGGCCTACTTAAACAGTAACTGAGCCGTTATTTTTGGAAGTGATATAAGTCCACTTTTCTTAAAAAATTAGTTGGCTATAATTTTAGTATAACATGGTTTCTATATCTTACTAAAGTTACCGCTAGCTCATTTTTTTAAAAAGTGGACTTATACCACTTTAAAAAAAACAAACCAAAAAATGGTTGCAAAAAATTAGGGCTCCATTATTCATTACTGATCAAGACATTTTTAATTTTTGTAAAGTATTGGAAACAAATGAAAAGCTTTTTCCTTCTATTAATCGACTAAAGCTATTATGGTGAGCGTGAATCATGTTATACTATTTTATTAAAAGAAATATAAAATAAAATAGAGAAAAACCACAGCTGCCTTTAATTAAAATTGAAAACTATTATTAAAATAAGCCCACAGTTTTTTTTTTAAATAAAATTATTTTTCAAAAGGAATCTCTAATATGACGTGCAACTCAAATGGAAATTTATTATTCCGGTTTAAAGTTTTTTTTTTTTTTAATTTGGAATTTGTAAAATTCCAAAAGAAAATTATTTCAGTACTGTATTCGTACTCGTATATTCTGAAATATTCTGTGTTTAAATACGCAATTTGGTTTTCCTCACACAAATTTATTTTCATACTCATCAATTTCTTTAACACACATGCTTGTGTCTACAATATACTCGTACATATAGTATTTTTTGTTAGTTGTTTTTGGTTGCGATGAATTTTTCTTTTGCCCACAAGTGAGTCCTATTTTTAGTTCCAAAGTAAAAGTGATGGATAAGTTTTTTTACACAAGTATACACCTTGAATGAATTTCAGCTTAACACTATTCACTCATACATACGCTCACACTTATACATTCATATGAATTTAATATCAAAACCATGTAAGTCAAGCAAACATGTGCATTTTAAGTTGCACAGGCTTGTATGAGGTGCAGTACAGCAGAACAAGCTCATGCATGTTCTAACAATTTTAATTAGGAGACAATGCAATTTTGGATTCTGCCATACGACACTAATATTGAAAAAGGAGACACAGACAAAAAAAAAAGAGAGAGAGAGAGAGAGAGAAAGAGGGAGCAGAGTTCTATGTATTGAATCATACAAATACCAGTATCAATATTATTTTTTTAATTTTCAAAAAATTATTTAAAATAAAACAAATTAAAAATCGGCCAATTTTAAGCCAAAGAAAACAAAATATACTTAATTGAAATTGATGTACAACTTTGGATTTTATTGGCGAATTCGCGAATTCCAAATTGTGAAAATTTATTTCAATATGAAACGGAAAAAGTTGTCGGTTTTAAGAAATAATGTTTTTAAGACCACTATCCCACTTCTACAAATAAAAATGTAAAAATTTCATATACCAAAAATAAAGTTGACAATTTGAAAGAAAATTATAAGAGAATTTGCTAAAGCAGCCACATTCTATAGATGACCACATTAGAGAATTCGCTCAATAGCTGTTTTATTTCAAATTGTCAAAATTTATTTCAATATGAAACGGCAAAAGTTATCTGTTTTAATAAATAATGTTTTTAAAACCACCATCCCATCTCGATCCAATAAAAAAAAAATTGGCTTTAAAAATTTTTAACAAGTTGAAAGCAAATGATTAGCGAACTTGCTAATGTGGTCATTTTGCTTATACTCGCCTTACTGTGTTCTAAAAAAATTAATTTTCCCTCAATTAATTTATTTAGAACAAATTATTGTATTCAATACATTTACTTCTTTATACGTAAAATTTAACGGGCACAAATCAATAATACCTATAAACAACATGAATAAATCAACCCATTTGACCCTCTTCAAAAATTTCACTTTTCATCCTAATTTTCAGCACATACAACAACAACTTGCATATGTGCAATACATGCACGCACACACACTTCGAACTTAAGCAAACACATTTCATAAGTTTTAATATCAAACTCATGCAAATACAAAATGTATGTGTGTACCTACAACTTACAGCAATAAACACAATGTGAATTTTTTTTTCTTTTTTTAATTTTATAGGTAACAATGTTAAGCGGTCATTTCACCATGACCTGTTTTTCTGATTTTGCTTTTGCTTTTGCTGTTTTGTTAGTTGTACGTACGTACGCAAGCAAATCCAACACCGATAAAAATAATTGCTAAACAAACAGCCAACATACTCATGCACAACAAACTTGTAAAAAAAGAAGAAAGAAACACTAACTAACCCAACAACAACGCAGTAATAACGAGAACTAATTTTACTTTAATACTAAAACAAGAGAAGGGAAAAAAAGAAAAAAAATATGTATGAAACTACCTACACACACACAACCTGAATAAATAAAAATTAAAAATGGGAAAAACCATCAAGATTAGTTGGCCACCACCACACAATACGAGTGAGAACATCCCACAGCCATCTAAATATAAATTTTTGTGCCTACTTAGTTACAATATTTGTTGTAACAAAACTGCCAACAACAACACAGAAAAAAAAAAAAATAATGTCATCAACCAAATGTAAAAAGCGATGAAACACTTTACAAAAAAAAATTAATAAAAACAGAAGCAAAAACGCCAGCAACTGAGTTAGTGCGAATGAGTGTGATTTTGCCACACACAACATGTGCCAACAACATGCTCTACTACCTATTTAAGCGCAATAGCAGCAACAATAACAACAACAACAAGCACCACATAAAAAAAGAACACATTCAAATACTATAAACGACAACAGCAACATAACAAAAATTAAAATAAAAGAGAAAAAAAAACTGAATGAAACGGCAGCAGCCAGCCCCATGAAACCACTTTCCACGGTATGACATACTTTGGTTACACTACTTTCATGTGCAAGTGTTGTGCTATGCTGTGTTGTGTTGTGTTATGTGCTCCCAAAGATAGAAAGTGGAACAGGAATTACCTTCTCCCTCTCTCTCTCCCCAAAAACAACATTAACTGACACATCAATGCCAGCGTAAAGCAACAACAATAACAACATGAATGGAAGCAGAATAACTTATACGGTTTACACTTGTACGCCAACGTTATGGCACGATGATTTCATGCTGCTGCAGATTTTTTTTTATTTTTATTAATATTATTTTTCATTCTGTTTCTTTTTCTATTTTTTTGTTTTTTGTTGCGAAACAACACTTGCCACTAATAAAAAGCACACACATACACATGTAGCTACCAAGATCGACTGCCGCTAGACCAGACACATTGTCTGTCTGTCTGTCTGTCTATCTGTTTTTCCATCTTTCTGAAAGTCAAATAGTTTTGTACGTTTCGCAGCAGAGCTTTTCACATCACTCTTCAGTTTGTCTATCCGTCTGCCAGTCAATTACAGAAATGTTTGTGTCGCTGAAATACTAAATAAAATACTTTCGAATGAATGTATGTAAGTTTGTAGTCCACACTCGTTAAGAAAAGAAAACAAAAACAAACAACAATCGCTACAACAAAAATGGGAGCAAATTACTTAAGTCAGCGGTGTGCCTAATGCGGCCAAACTTATTACCATTGTTTGCTAATATTCTTTCTATGCTTATTTTATGTTGGTGGTATTGGTTGCATGGAATTCAACTGACTAACTACGTACACACATTCAAACACTAGTGGTGAACAGAGAGCAGCACACACATATACGAGTGTGTGTTTACTAAAATGCATTGCACAAAAAGAGGGAGAGGGAATTGTATGGGAGAAGGATTACCAACTTTACATTTTTATATAAAAGTTTTAAAAGAAACGGGAATTAATTGTAAACGATGAATTTTTAGCAAACGATGAATTTGAGCTGAAGGCCTAAGATGCCATTGCTCCCCTTTTTTTTTAAAGAGAATTAATAAATAAATAAAATAAATATTTAATAATTTTTTAAAATTATTAATCAAATGATTTTTAGATTTTCTTTTGATATTATTTTTCTTTGGAGTTGCTTAAAAAATGTTTGAAATTTTATAAAATTATGGCAATATTGTTGAGAGCATTTGTGTTTCAAAACGAGAGCATCAGAAAAGTTGGTGCCAAAATAAAATAGATTCTATTTCACGACTGCTTTTTAAAGCGAGTTTTATATGTCAATTTGCATGGAAAGTATCAGTAAGCTCCAGTTCTGTTTCTCCATTAAGGTACTGCAGAAGGGCTCTTAACTTATAAAAGGGGTACTCGCACTGTTTTTAGGCAAATAGTCCAGCATTTCATGGCCCCCATGACCTTTAAGTCTCAGTATCCATAATAAAGTAACCCAATTCCTCTCTGCCAAAGTAATCTAAAAACCAACAGCTTTAATGCGGTTGTCGAAGGCGTTAAGAAAATGAAAAAATGTGGCAACGCTAGTCATATGTTTGTATTGGTGATCTCAAACTTCGACAAATTTAATTAGAGCTTTTAGAGCTGCTTGGCTACCTGAGACAATGTATTCATTCAGTACTATGAGTGACCCATGGCAAAATTAACACGGCAAGGCATTTAGTACAACAAACACTGAATTACAAAAACAACCTTATTGTATGTGTCACATAAAAAGGAAAAAATTCAATGCAGATCCGGTCATACAATCACACACACTCTATGTATTTTGAGCACAAAAACAATGGTACGCACAGAATGTAAACAAATTTTGACAGCTATACAGACAAAACGAGGGAGAGCAAAAAATTTACAGCTGCTTTATTTGCTTTACCGTGTTAATTCTGCCATGGAGTGACCTTTCGTAAACATTCCTATTAAGCACCAAGAGATTCAAAAAATATTCCTAAAAGTTGAATAAAAAATTTTTTTCCTGGCAACTCTATAATTTGTACTCCCTATATTGTGACAAACTTTGATATTTTTAAATGATTAATAATAATACAGACATGCACCTGTATTTATCTCGTTCACATAAATATTAACTATGTGTGTAAGTACTCTTGTGCACATGCATATTCATCTATAGAATGTTATGAACTTGTTCCCTTTGCAAGCCAACAAAGAAATCTGCAAATAGCCTGAAACTTGTAAATGCTCTCGCTCCCTGCTGCTCACATTCTTGTACACCCCCACAAACACACACAGCATATAGCTAATGTTGTTGTTGTTGCTGTTGTTACTGTTTGTGCACATTTAGTGAATGCACTTGCAGGCAAGCAAGCAAAGAGTCATTCAGTCATTCAATCAGTCAACATTTGTAGGTTTTCTTATTTTTTTTAATTTTTTTTTTTGTTTACATCAAGTGCAATAACAATTTCATGTATGCAATTACTCTCATTTAACGCTCCCATACATTATTTTGTACTCTTTTTCTTTTTCTTTTTATTATTATTTTTTTTTTGTTCTAGTGCGCTTTTGTTATTGTTGGCCCCCATATGCGTAACGAGGTATGTGTGTGTGTGTGAGTGTTTAGGTTTTCAATGCCTGTGTGTGTGTATATTTCAATCGTGTTTGTGTGCTCGAGCGATTGAGGTAAAGTTAGCAAGAGGACCGACAGGTGTAGAGGGGGTTTTATTTTGTTGACCTAATTTTTCTCTTCATCAAATATTTTTGCTGTCACTTTTGCTCTTTGTAGTTGTTGTTATTGTTGTTACTGTTTCTTTTTTGTGCTCATTTTGTAACACTAAAAATATACGTGTGTTTGTGTAAAAGGACGGGGGAGAAGATTTTTAAAATGTGGTAGGTTAGGTCCAACCAACACAAAACTCTGGCACACACACACACACACACACCCACATGCATGCATTTATGCCTACAAAAAGTTTGTTTGAATGGGAAGCATTAGAACACACGAGTGAACACACACACACACCCATGCACGCTTACACATATTGACTAAAGTCAAACTATGTGTGACAATTCAGTGCAATCGATGCAATTCTTTTTTTATATTGAGAAATTTAGGTTTCTTAATTTAAAAAAAAAAATTCTTTTTTTTTATTTTTTTTTTGTTATTTTTTTTGTAGCTTGACACACTTCCGTTTTTATTTTATGCATTTAAATTCTGTTTTTAAATTTAATTTTATGGTGTTCGTGTTTATTTTTTAAGCATGTGTAGATGCGATATTTTGTTTTTAATTTTTTTTTCGTACCACTCTTCTTTTTTGGGTTTCTTCTCATGCACAGAAAAGTTTTATTATTGTATTGCTAAAGCTTTGCGAGCTTCAGTTGTTTGACGTTTGGTAGTGTAACCGACTCTGGAATGCCGATGGCCATGACGGCAGCTGTTTGCTTGCCAGCTTGCTTGATTATTTTGTAGGTATAATATAATAAAGGTAAATATAATAAAGTGTGGTAGATTTGTTGTTGTTGTTGTTGTTGTATTGGTTCTTTATTTCTTTCTCTCGTATTATTTTCATATTAAAAACACACCTCGTATCGTCGACTAAACATTTACAGTTGACGCGTCAATGCATTAGTTTTAGGAACGGACATAGTGAAATTAGGTCAACAGGTTTGGAGTGGGCTCACATAAGCGCTGCTGCAAACGCTGCTAACTGCCATTAACACACACCGTTTAATTAATATCAATCAAACGAAAAATCACAGCAGCAGCATTACCAAATTAAGCTCTTCGTTGTGTGTGCTACTACTCAATATTTTTGATTTGCTTTGCTCCCAAAGAGTAAAGAGAAACACAAAAAAAAAACAAAAAACGTTTGTAGGTAAATACCTAGTTGCGATCTATTTTAGTTTTACAAAAATACAACAGCTAATCACTCAGTGGTTAGTTAGCAAAAAAAAAATATTTTTATTCGTACCAAAATTTAATCTTTATTCGTGCTTAATTCCAATTGATGTTGGTGTGCAAACGGCATTATTTTCCATGGAAAATTTTCGAAAAATTGTTTACTTAGCACAATAAGTACTAACAGGGAAAGCATATATATATAGCTATTTTATCAGACGCTACTCTAAGTCATCAGTGGATTATTCCCAAATCTTGCCCAAACATCCGAATACTTATTTTGTTATACCAATCGACCAAATGAGAATTTTAGTCAATATGCCAACGAAATATTAAACAAGAAATTAAATAACCAACACATTACAAAAACATAGAAATAGGCTGGTATTCAAAGAGACTAATAACGACTTCAAGTATAAATTATGACAAATTTTTCATACAAATTTGTCATAATATCGATTTCAAGTCTACTTTAATTTTCTTTGAATACAAGCAATAATCTATTTTTATTTCGCTCTTTATAATAATTTAATATAGGGTCCGCCAAATAACTTTTTTTTTTGAAACAGGGCGCAAAACAACGAGTGTAGCTTCGGCTTTGTGGCACATAGCGCCGTCTTGTTGAAACCAAATGTTGCCAATATCCTCCTCTTCAATTTTTGTGAACAAAAATTCGTTCAACATGGAACGATAACGATCGCCATTGACTAGCGGCCACTCCTTGCTCATTTTCGAAGAAAAATGGCCCAATTATGCCTCTGGGTGCGTCGGCTTTTCAATGTATGCGTGCACATAAAAAGGACAATTTTGCTTGTTTACATACCCGCCAAGATCAAAATGAGCTTCATCTGAAAAGATGATTTTTTTTGGCAAAATCGGCATCTTCTGTAAGTCGATCGCAAGCCCACTTACCGAAGCGAAAACACTACCATATTCTTTCAGCGGAAGAATAAAACTAATTATCTGTCAAATCAGACATGAGCTAAGTGTTACCATTCACGAAATAAGCACTAGTTGAAAAAAAAAAACGTTAGATTGCGGACCCTTTACGTTTTACCTATTTTGGCCAAATAAATTTTTTTTCCAGTCTAATCACAAACTAAACGCTTCATCACTCTATCAAGTAGTAGATACATTCCAGAAGGTACTACGGAATGGATTACCGAGCATGTGCTCTTAGAAACCATCAGTGTAAGATAGGAAATATTGAAATTAGCCAAATTGAGTTTTGAGTTTTCTGGCAGACTTGTTGCTGACTACTAGAAAGCTATAACTCTCCCTGAATAAAGTATTTGGCTTTATTTGAGGTCTAGATCTTGAATAGTGAACAAATTGTGATATGTATCCCATTCGTTGAGAAAGAAGGGTTCGGCCGCAGTAACCTTCATCCCTCAGAGACCACATATATGCTATTTTTGTACTAAGTGAAATTTTCAACGTTTTCTAAAATATTTCACAAATACAATAGGGAGAAACTGTATTCTTAGGATGATAGTCCTATCCATTGTGGTTGTTTTCCTTTAGATCCCATTCCTTGAAATAGAAGGGTTTGGCCAGGATGGCTTTATGTATTTATAAACACCTTTAAATTCATTACATACTCGTATGTGAAGAATATGTATGGAACTTTGTTTTAAACGTATTCACCTTCACACACAAAGTTCTCATTTGTCCACATCCACCAAAATCCCTCACAGACATCATATTTAGAAAAAGTTGAATTTTTGAAAATTAAAAAAAAAAAAATTCACAAATACTTTTCAAGGATCTCACGTATATTTTTCAATAGTTCTATCCCAATATAGTGGTATTTGATTCCAAGTCCCCTTTTATCAGCATTTACCAAAATCATTCACAGATATCATTTTGGCAAAAGTTGATTTTCTTTTAAAAAATTCCCAAATACTTTCCAGAGACTTTCACTCTTGTCTACTCCCAATATTCTTTGATTTAATATGGCCTTGTAAAAATAATATAAACCAAATAATAATAATTTTTTTTTAAAGTTTAGCCTGTTTTTAATCAAGCTTCTATTTCCTATTTTTTTACATTAAAATTGCTCCTCATTTTTTTGGCATTTTTGTTTTCTATGCACCGCCAACGATGCCATCCATCGTTCAAATATTGAAAATAATTTACCTTCAATAAACAGATGATTGTACCAAAAAAAAAAAAAAAAAAAAAAAAAACAACAACTATTCGTGCAAGTTTTTACAATGAGAACATTTTGAAATGATCAGTCGGTTTTTTGTGTTTTCTGTTTTCTGTTGCCGATCGTAAAATTAAAGCAAGCAAATGAATGAATGTGTGTTGGCTGTAAAATCAAGAAGTGAGTTTCTATACATTTTCATTTGTTCGGCACGACATTGCAATGTGCTGAGGGAGTTGTGCAAGCTTGTATACTAGTTCTATAAAAGATTGTGCAAAATTTGCATTAAATAGTAAGTCAGTCGGATGTAGAGAGACAGAGAGACAACACACAAGGCAGACACAAAGCCAGCTAGACAGTCAGTCAGGCAATTAAGTAAACGTATAGAATAATGGGAAGTGCAACGGAAACAATCAAACTGATATACCTATTTTTTGTATTTGTATGTTTATGTAAGTGTGTATAGCTAAGGCCTCTTTCCTCCCTTGATTTCATTGTTTTTGCCCCTTCTCCTACCTAATGACTGTTGTACTCATTATTGCCAAATGTTATGGTTTAGTTTTGCTTAGTTTGGTTCGGTTGGTTGGTTGGTTAGTGTTCCTTTTTGGTTTTGCCAACCTGTATTAAAGGTAAATTAAAATTTTTTTTAAATTTACTTTTTACACTTTAGTTTTGATGTTGGAACTATTTTGCTGTTCTTAAAAGAGAAGTATTCCAAGCAAAGTATGTAGATTTTAAATAATAAAAAAAATTTGGGCAGAGATTGTTTAAAAGAATTCATTTTTAAAAGCCCCAAAGTGGGCGGGAATAGAAAGGACATTTCCAGACTGGCGAATGTAATTTGCAACTGGTCACTGGATGATAGGCAAGCACGCCAGCAAGCTGGCCCTCCAACAAAAAATACCGCAGCTGCCAATCATCCGAATGTAAGGAGACAGTCTTTCACCTTCTTTGCGAGTGTCCGACTTTTATAGCATCGAGACACAACTATCTCGGGGCATATCAGATCTACGAGCTACCTGAGATATCGGGACCTTCTCAGATATCTTAATGTCACGGGATGGATCTAGGTCACTTTGCGTAAACCAACCAACCAATTAAGCCCTAAAAATGTTTCTTATACAATTACAGTAGAATTCTTATTTGGTCAATTGCTTTTACAATATAAAGGTTCTAGTGTTTGCAAGAAATGTTGGGAGTAATCTACTGAGGATTCTGAATAGCGTCTGATGAAATAGTCCATATAGATATGCTATCCCCTTCGGTACTTATAATACTGAATAAATTACTCATGAGAATAACATGAGGAAAACAATAAATTTCAAATAACCCAACGCAATTCTGGAATTAAGCACAAATAAAAATTAGTATTTTATTAAAGTAGAATTTTAAAAACGTTAACTCGCGTAACAGTTAAACACTCGGATAAGTTTACAGTGTTTCAGAATCATCATGCTAACTGAACTGCGAGCGAGTGGAATAGGATAATAAAGTGGAATGGCAATCAGTACGAAGCGAAGACGAAATTATACTCTCTGAAATTATTAAATCAAATAGTGGATACAACGTTGCACTTCAAAAAGTTCAATTGCTGATGTCAGCATTGACGAAATCGGCAATTAGAACAGTGATACGATGATTTCGAAGTTTCCGAAAATGAAAACGGCGGGTGAGTTATAAAAAGTGGCTGAAAAGAAAATAGCAAGAATATTGGCTGGTGGTACGGGATATAAGGGGTAGTGAAAAAATTCAAAACATTTAGTTCTCGCAAGAGCTGACTGGATCATGAGTGGCCTGACGGGAAAGTTAAGAGTTCGAAAAAGTTAACTTTTTTAAGATGCTACTGTATTGTGATTTCATTGAGATCTCGTTAATTGTGGCATATAACGCCCCACCATGCTGGAACCGCAATAATAAATTCATTGAGTTAATTGAAAGAAAAAGTCAATTTTTACTTAAGTCGACTTAAGCGATTTTACCTTACATATTAGCACAGAAATAGTTCTTTAGACACCTACTTTTTTTTCTTTCTTTCACGTTTTACTATTAATTTTTATTTTTGTTTACTGAGGAATTTTTCTCTTTTAAATATTTATAAAATTAGATTCTACACGGCAAAAGATCCGGTACTGCGTCATTGATATCAGGCATGGAAAATCTTAATTTTCAAATGGTACTTAACAACAACTAGAGAGACATTTTTTGCAAATTTATGTTTTTTATGAAGAGAATTAAGCTGTCAAAGATAGGTAGCTGTTTTGGCCCAGAACCATTCTGTAAACTGCCTTGGAGTTTTATTAAGCTGTGGCTGGAAATGGCTGGAAAGAAAATCGCAAGAATATTGGCTGGTGGTACGGGGTATAAGGGTAGTGAAAAAATCTATAACACTTAGTTCTCGCAAGAGCTGATGTAATTTATAACTTAACAAAACACTTGGCATATACGAAGATCAGCCTAAACATAACCTCTGCAGGTTATATAATCAAGTTAAAGAGACAAGACAACATGTATTGTGTCAACGTAATGGTTTCCTATGGCCTTCACTATCAGTGATGATGTAGTGTATTGAAACACTTGGCATATATGAGGATCAGCCTCTGCAGGTTATGTAATCAAGACAAAGAGTCAAGACAACATGTATTGTGTCAACGTAATGGTCTAATTAAGATCCGTTCGTTAGTAAAGGCTTCACTACCTGACATGGTAGATACATCATCCAAGAAATTCTTGGAATTTGTAATGAACACTGGACTTAGGGAAGATTTATAACATGAGAGTCTAATCCGGTGACTAGTTTCCGCTTGTACTTCTAATTCTACTGCTAAACTTTAACAGTTTTTAAGCTTGGTGCTGAAGATTAGGTACCCTTTTCCGTTAGTAGTTTCTCTCATTTGTCTGTTAGTCAATTTTACTAAAACTAAAAAAATAACTACGGCATTTCAGAATGTTTTCCTAATCCAGCAATAAAACTTAAGTAACTAGAGACACCAAATAAAATTAAACAAAATTAAATAATTACAAGCGAAAATATCGGTAACTTGTACTAAATCCATATATTGAGTGGGGGTAACCTTCCTTATTAGTAGTAGTCTTCGGTGTCACAAATCTTTTTTTTATTTTTATTAAGGCCTCCCCCGTTACCAACTTCCCTTTTCTATCCTTTACTTAAGACACATGCACTCATACACATGCTATAAACATTTTTAGTTAACACTTACTAGACTTGTACTGTCTTAGACTTAAAATAACTTAGTTTTCTTATTTTGGTGTAAGTTTGGTTTTTGTTTCTGCTGTTTTTAGATAAAATGAAACTTTGGAAAACACGAGAACTTATCTTAAGCAAAAGAAAAAAAAAACAACGGCAACAGCAACAGCAACAAACCATAAAGGCTATAAAATCACTTGAAATAGAATGAAACTACAACTTATAGTATCTGTCTGTCTGGCTGGCTTATAGTCAAGCCAGTAAGTCTTTTAGTCACTTATTTAGCCAACCATGCAGACAACAACAGCCACCTGCAGCAAATGAAATCATTAAAGCTTTCTGTTTCGGTTTCTGTATTGTGTGCGTGTGTGTGTGTGTGTTTAAACAAATATAGATTTTTTTTCTTCTTATTTTATTACATTTCGAGTATCAATGAATAACGAACGGCCCACAAGGTAAGTGAGCTTATAAAATAACCCAGTTTAATGCATACCTGCTGGTACTCGTAGTTGGTTGTTGGTTATTTATAAAGCCAAGATTTCGCAACTAAAAACAGAACAACCAACACCAAAAAAAAGTAGTTTTAAGTATGTGTATGAGTTAATTGCGGAGCTCAAAATAAAGTGTAAAAAATTTTATAAAAAAAATTATTTTTCAAGCAGATTTATTACAGATTTTTTTTTTATTTCAAGAAAATTTAATAATTTTTTTTAAAATAAAGCTTAAGGACATAATTCTAGATTTAAATACACCTGAGGCCATTAAAACAAGAACAGAAATTTGGGTATTTGATTGAGGTAAGCATCTAACCTTGGCCCTATCCCACCGTGGTGACCAGTTAAAAACACAGGCAACAAATTATGTTGTTGAGGGAGTTGAGCCAAACTAAAACCCGTGCCACAAAGCGACTTTTTATCCTAGGTATCTTTAGATAGCAACCACAGCCACCACGTGTACTCCCCAAGGAGATCTCACCCATAACAAATGCAATTTGTCGATTACTAAATTTGCTTGTTAATCCTCCGAGCTCCCATAAACTTTAAAGAAGTCGTGGTGATGGGAAAAAAAGCAAGCCCATTTGCAGATGAATACATTGCAATGCTAGCAAAGTATGTCATCAAAGACCACTGAAATACCCTATTAAATTTGGACAAAAACTGTGGGCTAGCGATTATGTGAAAGTAATATTCCAGGAGAAGTTCTATTACAGCAGTGAAAAACGATCGCCAAACTATTATGTCCAATTGTTTTTGCAGTGTAAAAAGAGTTGAATTTTTAAGCTCATGATCTCTTTTTTGACTTGGCCGCCGGCATCATTCCCAAACAAAGTAATGGGTATATCAGCTCTTTTTAATTTCATGCTGCAATAAATCTATTGTTTCATGCGCTGTGTGAGCGGTGGCGCCGTCGTACTGACACCATATGAACTGTCTATAGAGTAACCCCCTTAGACCTTATATGAGCTGTTATATTTGAAAGTGGTATAAGTCCATTTAAAAAATAATGAGTTAGCAGGAATTTTAGTAAGATAAGGACACCTTTTAACTGGAAATAATGCTGACTCATTTAAAAAAAAAAAGTGAACTTATACCACTTTCAAATATAAGAGCTCTTATAACGTCTAAACGGGTTACTCTATATAGCGATGCCTAAGCAGTTTCGATGCGGAAGCTAAATGGGAAAGCGTGGAAAGAATTTTAACGCTTACGCATTAAACAAATGCCAAAGATAAACGAAGATAAACCTTCAAACGCTACCAATAGTTTGATTTCGTACCATTTTTATTTGCATCGCAACATAGAGTAACACCTTCCGAACCATGCGTTCCAATTGAGGCTACCAGAGCTATTTTATGAGGCTCCTCTAACAAATGCCTTTTACAAATAAATTAATTTTGACCCCAACTTCACAAAAGTAGGGTCTGACAGAAAGCCGCCCCAGACAGTTGATCAGGTGCATTTAATTCTCATGGATTGGAGAGGATTTTTTGAGTCTCCAATTTGACAGTTTTGTGTATTTTATACTTGAAAGCCACACATGACTACAAACATGTGTACTATTTTCCAAAAAAGGCTCCTTCAAGTATGCTTGTGCAGCCCTTTAGTATTTACGAAGTTATTCAGATGGCAATGAACTTCTTTGGAAAAGAGTTTTTTTTTTTTTTTTAATTTTCATTGTTTTGCTTAATCGAAACATCACCCACCTTTTTACAATCCCATAAAAAAAACTCACAACCCTCACAAAAAATTAAATGTTTTTGTTTAAAATGAAAAAATGCCTTCTTACTAAGACGCCCTTTAGTTTAAGTTTTATCGCTCTAAAATATTTTATGCCATTATTAATGTCTTAAGATAGTTTAGGAGTTTACACTTATGGGGCCCTTATCATAGTCACACAAAAGTAGGCTTTTATTAAGAGCTAACTTTTCTTCATAATAATTTTATCAATTTAAAATCATTTTTAAGAAAATACCGACTTTAGTGTGACTATGATTATAGGCCATGGCTTTAAAATGGTTATTTTAGGGTTTTCAAATCGTGTTTTAAATTTCTTCTTAGAGAAATGAAAAGCTCCCAAATAAAGATTAATATTTCAACAAGACATGAATGAATCGTGTATTGTGGGATTAAGTATTTTCAACGGGGATTTTTTCTACATAATTTTGTACTGGGTTTAATAAAAATATATATGGCAGCCTTGTAATGGCTGGCCTGTTTTTTAATATTGTTGTTATTGTCGCTGTTGAAATGATGAAAATTGCATCACAACTTCTTGCTGATGTTGATGATAATTTGTAACCACTTAAAGTGAATTCTAAAATTATTTATTTTTATTTTTATTTATAAATTTATTAATATTATTTACAGGCACATGCATGAGTTCCCTATTTTTTTTTTTTTTTTTTTTTTATTAAAAATGTGTCACTGCAGGTAATTTATTGTTTTCATCATTTTCCCCATTCAGAATCTGTTTAATTTTACGAAATATTTAGAATCTCACAAACACACATACAACTTAAATACACATTCAAGCCCACAATATGAATTAAGAACTGATTTATGTGGTTGTAAAAAAAAAGAAGACAAAAAAAAAACCAAAACAATAAAATAAATAAATTTAATTAGGTCATTTGCTTAGATTTACGAACAGTTTATATGAAAATGAAAAAGCAAAAAATAAAAAAAAACAGTTGAACACTCACGTTTTTTATTTTTTTGGTTTTTTTTTTATTTTTCTTTTTTTTTTGGTTAAAAATTTTTATTCAATATAAAATCGATCAACCTTTAAACCCTTAATTTTCTAGGGTTTGCTGAAATTTACAAGAATTTTGTAACAATTACAGGCGCAGTTGTTGTTGTTGTATTTCTTTCTCACTTTTTACTTCTTTTTTTTATTTTCTTGTTATCTGCACTAGTACCTGTATGTACATACATGCATGTATGTAGGTAGGTAGTTTTATTCCAAAGAATAATTATTTTCTTGTTTTAACTTTGTTTATTACGACACGTTTGTTTAGTGTTGTTGCTTTTTTTTTTGTAACAATTTGTTTTACTTATTATTTATTTTTAGTTTTGCAATTGTGTCCTAAGGCGGTATAGGATGACAACTAAAAGTCAACAATATAATAGAAAAAAAAGCGCTCAAGACGCGTTGTTTAGCAGGCTTGCGGACGCACTAAAAGCACCAGTGTATGAAAATCGGTTACAAACGCACGAGAATTTTAAATTGTTATTGTTGGATTTATTTTGTAACGCAAGTACATACAACAAAATGAAAATTAAGAAGAAATAAAAAACACAAATAAACACGACACAATAACTCACACAAACACACGCAAAATGAAGAATTAAAACGTTATGAAAACAAAGCAGAGGAAAAAAAGAGTTAAACACCAAATTCCGCATCCGCAATGGTCGCAAAACAAAAACACACTGATTGTCAATGGTGGTGAAGCAAATAAAATCTCTAATATTTAGTGCACACAACGACGCCGCCGACGACGACAATGTGTGGTGGGTTAAGAAAGCAGACAACGGCAACAGAATTAGCTGTATGTCCCAGCATTGGCAGCACTAGATTTTCATATTTGTGCCATGTAAGCCAAAAAGTGAAACATGAATGTCACATGAGAAAACATACATACAAACAATATGCTTGAATAAAGTATCCATGTGCAAACTCGCATATACGTTTGCATATGTTTGGCAAGTAGTTTGCCCGATATTCATTTCTACCTCGCTTACTGATGCTGCTGCTGATGCTGATGCTGCTGCTGCTGCTGCTGCTGTCGGAAACTTTTTTTATGTTGCTGTTCGTCGCTGACGTCAGACAACAGCTTCGCGTGAACTGCATGTATTTCCCTCGTAATGTTGATTGTTTTTTTGCTTTGCTTTGCTTAATTTTTATTTTATTTTTGTATGTACTACGATTTTCTCAAGGCCTACAGATTTAGGCCAAAAATCTCAAGTGATCTCAACCAACCAAACAAGAGTCTGTCTGTCGGTCTGTCTATCTTTCGTTTGTATGCTCGCTAGCTGGTTCGTTCGTTAAATTCGTTCGTACGTTCATTGATTCCAATTTGATTTTGTTGCTTTTCTATAGTTAACTACTTACCTAGTGAGCGAGTCGACCAACTTACAAGCCCACGAGACAAATTTTTACTAAATCGAAAAATACATATTAAAAAAAAAAAAAACAACAACAACTACAAGACATGAAAACAAAAAAAAATCATATACAATTATTTGAAACTCAGTGTAGCGCGATAATAATGAAAGAGCGTAATATGAAATCGTATACGTACATCAATATATTGAGAAATCTAGTCAATCAAACACTGCAAAGAATTAAACAGAGTAAAAAATCAACACTTATTACTCATCGTACGGCATTATAGCCGGCAATTGGACAATTTGTATGCCTAAAAATGTATGCATGTGTGTGTTTATACAGATATCAGTATATTAAGCGGTTATTAGACGATCATGCGCGGCATGTCATCACAACGTACGATGAGAGATTGAAAATATCAAAAAAAAATTTTGTAAGCCATCATGCACGGCATGTCAAACAGCAAGTTTTTGCTATTGGCATTTCATCATACCGTGATCGCCTAATAGCCGCTTTAAATAGGTATATCCTGAGCTGTTTTTTAAAGTGATATAAGTCCACCTTTAAAAAAATATTTGCATTAATTTTAGTAAAATTTTACCGCTTACTAATTTTTTTTAAAGTGGACTTACCTAAGTCACTTTCAAAAATGACAGCCCCTATAGTAATGTAGGTATTAAGAAGCTTTGAGTATCATATCCACAATGGCCCATATATAGTCACACTAAAGTCAGTTTTGTTTTTAACAATTTTAAATTCATGAAATTCTTATTAACAAAAATCAGCTCTTAATAAAAGTCTACTTTTTTTTGACTACGATTATAGCCCATTATTTTGTGTTATAAATTAAAAAATATAACGTGCAAAAATTAACCCAAATTCATAAAATATAATCTTCATATAGGTTTTATTTAAGCTTGTTTTCTTTAAAAAAAAATACAAAAATTATTTATCGGAATATACTTTTTCAAGTACTAACAGCAATATTTCCCACCTCTGCATATATTGCCATATGTTTTCAAAAAAGCCCTAAGTTGCATTGAATAAATTTTATAAGAAAAGCTAAAAAACGTCTGTATTATGAAAAATTGTACAAACTTTTTAAAAATTTTTACAGTTTAAGCTCCAGTTCAAGACCTTTTTTTTATTTTACAAGTGAAAAATATAGCAGGAACTGTAACTTAAGGCTTTTTTGAAAACAAATTACGATATGGTCACAGGATCTAATTCATTATTTTTTTAAATACAATTTTTATTAAATTATTTTTAATTTTCAATTTAAAAGTCTGTCTACCAATAATTCTAATCCGAAGTGAAATTACGGCAGTCGATATCGATTGAAATTTTTATGTAATTTAAATGAAAATTTTGATTAGTATTAAATGCCATAGTTTGGCTCCACATGCGTTTTAATTTTGTATTAATTTAATTTATATATTTACTCAATAAGTATTAAAAATAAAATGTTATTGACTTACCGATAATTCAAAACTGTCAAAATAACAAAAACAAAGGTTATTTGGTATGGATATTTAGTGATAGTTTCAAAAAATTTTGCTTTTAAATTACAGGAAATGTCTTTGCCTTAATTTACTCTTTTTCAAATAAAATTATGTAGGTCTACTCAAGGCATATTCATTAAATATGCCTTGGGTCTAATATTGCTTTAGAAATGAGCTGTCCACTTAAAAAAACTTTTTTTGGTAACGACAATTTTAGTAAAATATACACACCATCTTACTAAAATTGCCGCTGACTTTAAAAAAAAAAACTGGACTTATACCACTTTAAAAAATAACAGTTCAAATATTAATTACCATTTAACAATAAATACATTTTTTGCACAAAACTTAACCCACATACATAAATGCACACATATGTATGTATGTATTTACTTGCAAATACCTGTATGAATGAATATATGCATTTAACATTTTTGTCCAACCACTTTTATTTTCTTTAGCATAGTTTACAGTTTCTTGTCTGTTTTGTTCTTTCGGAAATGATAAAAAGAATTATGCCATCATACAAAATGCTTAAACAACAACTACCTACGAGAAGAGTACACGAATATTGCCTGCGCCCGCTGTAGAAACTAAGAACAAAAACGAATTGGTAGTCAGCTCATATTCATGGAACTGTGTAACACATAATGAAGGGTGGGAAAGAAAAATTTAGCTTCTATTTCCACTAAATACTTGACCCTTTTTTTTAATTGTAAGTTACATGACACCGTCGCATAGATTTTTGCACAAAAAAAAAAAAAAAAATTTGCAATTGTTCTTCTACAAATTACACTTATTAAATTTATAAAAAAGCATTCATAACTCACTTTATTGCTGCATTTTGAAAATTAATAAAATGTTTATATACAATTATTTAACGGTAACAAATATATTTAACACAATTTATTTCATATTCCTTTTATTACTGTGAATAATATAGTAACTTTGGCAGCTGATTACAAAGCTCTCTCAACGATAAAATAAATAATAAAAAATTAAGCAATCGATAACTAGGAAGTCGATAACATAACTCATTGCAAAATGTAGTTAAATTTTTTATTTATTTTGATGATTTGTTTTAAAAAATAATTAAAGAAATATTTAAAAAAGTTGTGCATTCAAAAAGTATTATACAAATATTCGTTACAAAAACAACAATAAAAACTTTATATTAAAACACTAGTTAAATTTAACTGTAGAAGTGACCTAAATATATTACAAAAAGCCAACGTTTTTTTGGAAGTTTTTCAAAATTAAGATTAACAAGCAAACTCATAATTTTATAATTCCTCACACAATTTCATACTAAATATCTTGTTTTACTTAAAAAATAATGCCTATTATTAATTTTTTTATTAAATTTCTTTATAAAATTGAGTACAATGTTGTATTTAATTTTATTAACAAACAGAGTTGTATTAGCTGGACCTTATTCACCATAGCACAGTTGCCCACAAAGTGTATGTATACGTAGTACCTTTTCGTGAAGAATTTCTTCACAACACTGCATTTAACACAATCTCATAATTTGCTTTCGTGTGCGTGGTGTGACTCTTTGTGTGAAATACAAAAACTAAAATGGCGACGTCAGTAGAGTGATGGAATTGAGGAATTTTTTCAATTGTGTTGATTTTTTATATTCATATTATATATATTGGTGGATATTATAACCCAATTACAACAATAAATGTTAGAACACAAACAAATAATACAAAATAAATGTGTATCAAACAATTTCTTTGCAAATGAATCAAATAAAAATTAAAATAAGTAAAAAGCAGATAAAATATCTTCTGAAAAAAAGTGAAAAAGTTACGCTAAAGAAAAAATAAAAATGGCGCCCGCGACGTTTTGACTTTCTTTTTTTTTATAATTTATAACATCGTTTGTGCATTGAATATTTTATCTATATTTTGAAATATGCAATTAAAATAATGCTAAAAGCAAATCTGATATACTTGTGAAAATCTTTTCCCATAAAGTATAGTGTAAAAAAGCGAAAATAAAAGTTGAAAAGCGAAATTACTGTGGCCGTTCTTTCTTTGAGTTCGTTTATTTCAGTTTCATACATTTTATTTGTTTCATTCATACGTTCGTATACGTGCGTGTGTGTTATATTTTCTTTAATAAATAAAAGGCCTTGAGGATGTGTGCTGCTCAAAGTAATCCCACACAAAGTTTTGGTCCTTATGCCTGGGGTTTTGCTGACAATACTCGTGGTGCCGAGTCCGTGTTAGAAATATCGCCCAATATAAACTACACAGTTAGTGAATCTGTAAGTGTTTAATAATTGTATATTTTAATTGCATTCAATATGTTTTCATTTGATAGTTTATTTTATTTTTTATTTATAATTTGTGTACTGTCTGTGTAATGTATTGCTGTGTTCGTTCTGTATTTTGTGTGTCGTAAAGAGTTGTGCCCACAATACAAAACAAAAGTATATAAAGGTAGCAGAATAAATAATAAAATTATAAGACTGTACTTGTGATAGTCGTGGTAGTTCTGTTCGTTAGCTGTGGTCGTTGGTTGTTTTGTTGGCTGTGTGTTGTTTCAGAAACAAGAAGAAGATATCACGAACACAGTGAATTTTGTGTGAATATGTGTGTATGAATGTGGTTTTAGTAGAAAGCGCGCGTGATGATGATTATGTATGTTTGGTTAGTATTGCCTTTTAGTATTAGTTTTATATTTTTGGTGGGGGCTGTTAGGTAAAACATATATTCCATGCATGTAGCAGCAATATGTGTATTTTTATTACATGTTTTTGCATATGTATACAAAAAAAGAAGAAGAAGAAATGTATGCAAAATGTGTTTTGTATACACACATTTGGTGCAATTTTGTTATTTTTTTTGTTTGTTTCTTTCATTTATGTTTTAGTTTTGTTGATAATTTTTGTTTGTTAAATAAATGTCAAGAAGAAGAAAAAGTATACTGCATAAATATTCTTATTTTTGTTGCACATTTATATTCCTTATATAGAGTTTGATATAAAAACTAATGTTTCTAAAACACGTTAATTAATTCAACAGAAAACTTTAACATCCACACGTCAAGCGCGGACACAGCTTAGGTTTTCGGTTAGATAATTAATTACAAACGAGAACTGCAATTGTTATAATAGGCCATTCCTACTATTGTTTGCTGATTAAAGTCAAAATAATTAGATATCTAATTGGTAAGATTTGGAAGTTTTATATTATCCTTTCTACTTCTCAGAAAAAACCAATGAATTTAGCTTTAGCGTGTCATTAGAAGAAAGTTGTTCTTTTTTGTAAACTCTTCACTGAATAAATAATAATCATGACAGGTATCCCGTAAACAAAAACATTATTACAAAACCAAGTTAGTTTTCTGACTTCTTTGCGCGTTATTTTTTTTATTGTTATCTCACTCGTTGCTTGATATGGATGATAATAAAGATAAAAAAGGGTGACAATAAAAATTTGGGACACATTAAAAAATTCTAAATAATGAAATAATTTTAAAAAAGCATAAAAATAAAGTAAAAGAATCATAAAAACTATTACTAGTTAAGAAAGACCCAATGTCGTCGAATTCGCTATCGTGTTTTCAGCATTAACCCCTTACAATGTTCGAAAGACTTATAGCCGCCATCGCCTTCTCCCTGTATGTTTTATTTGACACAAGGTTTTAATTTACTAGTTACACTCTCATTACAGACATATAGTAGTAGCTACCTGTATAATTATATACGTGGCGTAAGCAAAATTGTATAAAACACTTGAATAATTATATATTTAACGGTTTTTATTTCTTGAAAAACAAATTGTTACATTTAACTAACAAATATTACAAAAGAAACAGTATATTTCATATGGTTCGATGCTTAGAAATTTAAATTAAGTTATTTTCTTTATGTTCGTTCAACTTTTTGCACTTTATTTTCTTTTTATTTATCGTAACTCCTATCTAGTACATAAGCATTATTTTAACAAAATTATAAAAGGACTCTTCCTTTTTATTTACTAATATTAATAACTCCTACTAGCAGCAAGCAGTTTCTTTTTTCGAAAGGGGCATTGCACTCATGCCTAATTATATTTAGTTTTTAGCACATATACTAAACGTTCTCTGTCTATTTGTGATAGTAACATAAAAAAATAAAGCCCTTATCGAAAAACGAACGTGTTGTTATTGTAAAACAATTTTTTTAAAAAAATAAATCGGCCGCCTGATTGTGAGTGTCATGTTTTAGATCAGCTTGTCATAAGTTTGACTACGACAAGGACACTCATAATATGGCTGAATATGTTCTATCAACAGAAAAAAATATTATGTTACAATTTAAATTTATTCAAAAAAATAAAAAATACATATATTACTGCCTTACAATTACAGCATTAAGATTTAAATGCTTTTTACCGCCTTTCAAGCTTCTAAAAGCCTAATTTGCAAATAAGTATTGAGAAAAAAAAATGATAAAAGAGTTCCAATGTTCCAATGTTTAGGGATTTTAAGCCTTCTCATCCTAAGCTTGAGCTATTACTTGTCTTAGGTTTCAATGCAATTCCTGTAAGTTAGAAAATAAATGTTCGATATCTAGGTATGTAAATATTATAAAATTTCTTCCCAAATAGTTTTCTTAGAAATAAAACTTTTAAATAATAGATTAAAAAATAAGATTACAATTATATACGTATTTTTGTATGTTAATACTTGCTATGTTCACTGATGCATACTAAAATGGGTTACGAACAACTCGACTCCTTTATCCTTTTAGCACTGCAATAATGATTTCAAATCCTTAAATGTAAAATGAATGAATGCACTATTGACTAACACAGATTGGAAAAAAACAATTTCATATCTAATCAAATTAAACAAAAAAAAAATACATTGATATTCATCACACTAATTCTAAATGTTGAAATTCATCTTCTATGATTGTAATAGCATTATAATTTTCAGATGCCATATTTGTTATCCACTGATGGATCATTAACAGTGCAAAAAGATGTTAAAGGAGCATTAGCTGGTAATAAAAGTGTTGTACGGCGTATGGTATTGGTCAATGACCCATTCTCATCAGGAGCTCAAAGGTGAGCAAAGTTTTTCTTATTTTTTCTTAGCTTTTTTTTTTCTTCCTTCCACAAAAAAAAAAAAAAAAAAAAAAACAAGAACTACATCAATATATGGGTTTGATTTTATAGTGGGATATTTTTTTTTGTATATTTTTTGTTTTTAATTCTTAATTAGAGTAATCACTGGTGCAGCGGCCGCCTCCTCAGTTGTTAAGAAACCGGAGCAACAAGTTTTAAACTTGAATTGTGACAAAAATTGTAAGTTGTTTGTTTAGAGAAGATACAATCTTCTTTTATATTCATGTGAATATTAAATTGTCTTAACATTCTTAGATCTTCTTGTCGATCAAACAGATCAGAGCCATTTATCTAACGGTATTGTCGAATCAAAAACTCAAACCATATTAACATCAGCTACTGGAGCTAATAAAGCACACTTTAGTCCCATTGGTCCCATACATTTAACGGCCGAGGAATGTAATGAAATTTTAATGAAACGTGCTTTGGCCGCAACGCATCCACAAACTATAACGTCAAATGATGGTCATAATACGAATACAAGTAAGGCCTACATAATTTTTCTTAATCATTTAATAAAAGAAACCAAAAAAAAATTCCATGAGATTTGAAAGTTAATTTGCGATGAATTCTTCTTCTTCTTTTTGTTGTTTTTTTTTTTCTTATTCTTTAACAATTTATTTTCGGCTCAAATCCATTTCTCAACTATTGGTCATGCAATGTTAGGTGACATGTTACCTGGCATATCAGTGCAGGTACAAAAAGTAATACAAGGTCTAGAAGACAATGACGAGTCTCAAGGTAATGCACCAAATTTAAAATTAGAGCCTGGAACATTGGAACTCTCACCGAAAGCAGAATTACAAGACAACATGCATTTTACTGATGTAAGAAGAGTTTTTCTTATTTACTATTTTGTTTATTTAGCCACTACAATTTAAAAAGAAAGGCAAACAGAAAAGTTTGTTGAAGAAATTTCTATAGAAGGTTTGAGCTGTGAGGGGCATAAGTGCAATTTAAAAAACTTATATACCTATAACCTTTTCACTTTTTGTGAAGGGTATGAAATATGAGTCATCTGTAATTTTGGTTGTTGTTCTTGCTAAAATTACCGCCAACTAATTTTTTTTTTTAAATAACAGCTCATTTGTTGAATAAATATTTTTTTAATTACATTTTTTTCGTTTGTTTATAAATTTTTTATCAATTGAATAATTTTAATTAATTTTTACCTTTTAATTATTTTATTCTTTTTTTTTTTTTTTTTTTTGCAGGCTGATGCCACTATTAAAAAGGAACGTCCTTACAGTTGCGATGAGTGTGGTAAATCGTTTTTACTAAAACATCATTTAACTACACATGCTAGAGTTCATACAGGTGAGTAAATGTTCCTAAAAAAAAATAATTGAAATGCAACATTTTAATATATTTTTTTTTTGTTGCAGGAGAGAGACCTCATATATGCACACATTGTGGTAAAAGTTTCGCACACAAACACTGTCTAAATACCCACTTACTATTACACTCCACCGAACGCCCTTATCAGTGCACCGAGTGTAAAAAGAGTTTTACACTAAAACACCACTTGCTGACCCATTCAAGGGTTCATTCACGTGATCGACCATTTATCTGTAATGAATGTGGACGTACATTCCCTCTGAAACGTCATCTAGTAACCCATAGTAAATATCATGCTGGCGAACGACCGTTTGTTTGTGATGAATGCGGTGAAAGTTTTGCCCAAGAAAATCACCTAATTATGCATTCACGGTTAGTTTTATTAAACAATTGCAATTTATGCAGATGTGTAATTTAATTTGAAAAAAAAAACTATTTTTTTAGCTTTCATGGTTCTATAAATCCGTTTGTATGTCAGGATTGTGGTGTTACATTTCCGCGTAAATTTCAATTGGTAAATCATGCACGTATACATGGTAAAGTACCACATGCTTGTACTGTGTGTGGCAAAGAATTTCTACAAAAAAGAACATTGGTGGCACATATGCGGTATGTTAATAACAACAAAAAAAATCAATATATAATTGTCAATTTCATTAAATTTTTCCTGGTGTTAATTTTGTAGTGTACATACCGGTGATCAACAACACCCGTGTATAAGTTGTGGAGAAGGATTTGGTACAAGACAGGAATTAAATCAACATATACGCACCACTCATGGCGGTGTTAATCCAAACTCTTCAAATTCCACCGCAGTGCCGTCCAACTCTATGATTTCACAGCAGCAGCCAACACAAACCATACAAGTATGTTGCAATAATAACATGGTGATCGTTATTATGGTTGTCGAAGTTGTAGTCCAAATTTCACACAATGAACACAAAGCACATATAAAGACATTTTTTTTTTGCTCAGTAACCGTAATAAGAGATTAGATTAATTCGTTTGATAAGGACTTATTAAACAAATTACTTAATAAGCCCTTTTTTATGAATTTAGCCGTTAAAGTATGTTTGTCTTATTTTTCTTTTTCTTTTTTAATTTATACAGCAAGTACACCAAACACAAGCCCATTCTTCACATCAACAGCAAGGGCATCAAGTTCAAAATAATCATCCACAAACTATAACGGTAGTTAGCAATCCAAATAATTCGGCATTACTAACAGTGACCGCCGGTGATGCCAATAATCCGGCCAGACCACAATTTGGTTGCCGGTAAGTCGAGTAGTAAGCTTTCTTATATATATTTCCATTTAAAATAAATTTTTTTTGTAGTGAGTGCGGAAGTGCCTTTAACAGTCGCGAAGCTTTAGCTCTCCACCTGCGTTTACATACCGGTGATAAAAATCTAATGACCGATTTATGTGCTTTAACCGCCGCCTTGCCTACACATCTACTAAGCACAACCGGTATGAGTTCTGGTGCCACAGTAGTGGCTGCCAATCCAAACATTATAGCCCAAAACCAAATGCCAGTTCAAATCATATCATCAACGGGTCAAGTTGTATCACAAACAACTCTGGTGCAAGCCGCCGCTACAACTCATCCGCAAACACTTGTTCCCGGTATGCCATCGGTTGGTCTACAACAACAGCAACATTTGCAAAATGGTGGTGCTCACCAACAACATGCCCAACAACAGCAACAGCAACAACCACAGCAGCAACAACAATCACAGCAAACACCCACCAAAGCGAAATCACACTTTTGCGCTAGTTGTGGCAAAGGATTTGCCGCCAAACATGGTCTCATGCAACATAATCGCCGCCATCCAAATGGCGGTTGTACGGTGCGCACTCATGTTTGTGAATGTGGCAAAGCATTCTTCCAAAAGAATCATTTAATGCTGCATCAACGTCAGCATTTGGAAACGAAACCACCCATTTCGCAGCAACAGGTGTGTTGAACCTCTCACTCACAATCACTCTCTCTAAAAACATTTGAGAAATAATCTTATAAAAAGGTTGTAGTTGTGCAACGTAAGTGTTGAGATATTTAAATTCATTTTGTCTACTATATACACATTTTATTCTTCTCTACCGATCGATTCAATTTTACTTTTTTTCTGTTGTATTTTCAAATTATCTTCACTTGGTTATTTAATATAATTTTTTTTCTCTAAACATTTTTTTGTTTTGTTTCTTTTATTATTATAATTATAATTTTATTATTATTCATTTTGTGCGACATTATGATCTTCTGTAGTTTTGATAGTTTTGTGGTTCAATTCACTTAATGGTGTTGGTTTTTAAATCTAATAAAAAATAAAAGCAAGTAACATGATGCAAAACTGTGAAAAAAAATTACAAAATAAAAAAACCGAATTTCTCTATTTGAAAATAAAAATTTTGTTCTGGTATCTATTTCACAACAGAAAATATAAACTTTTTACGTAAAGGTTGCTTATATTTTGACACTTACTACATTCAGATATGAAAAAGTACAAAATTTGAATGAAAAAGAAGTTATCTTTTTTAAAAAATCATTAATTAATTACCTTATTTGCCTTATTTTATGCACACACCACAACCTCTGTTACCAATCAACCTCTGGCCCCTCATTCATTTCCCATTCATGACTTCTAACGTTATTGTTTGGCTTTCGTTTTCTGTAACAATATTGGTTTTTCTTTTCTTTTTGTTTTAATTCGTCCTTATATAATCATTTCCTTCCTAGTTTTCTTAATTTAAATTCATTCATTCGGTTAAATAAAAAGAAGTTCATTTTATTTAAGAATTAATTAATTTATGCATAAGACTTGTTCACTACAACAATACAAGCAGCTTGATTTTATTCTTCGACAGGATGCTAATCAACAACAACAACAACAACAGCAGCAGCAACAACAACAACAACAACAACATGTGCAACAACAACAGTTGGCCCACCAACAACAACAACAGCAAAATCAGCAGCAACAAAACCAACAGCAGCAACAAAATCAACAGCAACAGCAGCAACAAATGACCACACGAGAGGTAATGATTGGCAATCAAGCTGTTCACGTGCAAGTATTACAAGGTACAAATACAGCACAAGTGATTAAATATGAAATAAATATACCACAAGAGAATCAAACTATGGAATGAATGAGACATGCAACAAAAAGAAACAACAGTAAGGGAAGGGCAGTATAAGAAAGTAACATACACTTATTCCTAATACACATACATACAAACATACACACGCACACACCCATTCACATACAGACTGCAGGTACCAATTCAGCTTTAAGCTTTTTAGTGAGGAAATATTCACACGAATTTTCATACAAAAAAAGTTTAATTAACGGGTCAAATTTGTCCACTATTCTCTTCCATTCGATCCACTGTTTCATTTATACAACACACACAGTAAAATGCATACGTGTAAACAAAAGTGTAGCGTTTGTCTATCAGATGAATACAGTGAGAATAGTTATTTTGATTAAAAGAAGCATTTAAAAAAACTAAAAACGTTATTATTGATTTAAAAACTTAATGATTGGAATGGACAGGACAGTGAGAGGGGTTTTTTTTAGAACTTTGTTTACAAAAAAAAAAAAAAAAAAAAAAAAAAAAAATTATGAGGAAAAAGTAGAAAAATCACTATACCTGTAGCGTGAAGTACTTCTACTTCCGCAGAAAACCAATGTATTTAGCATAAGTTGTGTTTTTTTTGTTAACTTAACTGGAAAGAACTACAAAAAGCAACACTCGGTGACATTTTCGTTAACGTCGTATAGGTTATATACAATTTTGTATAATTATGGTGTTAAATTAGTAATGAAATTGTTGAAGACGTTTTCAGCACCTAAAAAAATTGGCTCCTATTAGTTTTTTGCTGTTGTATTGTATACTAAAGAGTCGTAGTAGAACAATGAATTCATTCTCCGAAAACGCATTTGCAATAGTAGCATACATTTAGCATACAAAGGCTTCTCAGCATTTGGATTTTAGCAGTCAAAACTTCTGCTACTGCTACGAAAAAAAAATTAATTTAATCAATGTAATGGCTTCAGTTATTACTTGAACGATCTTCGAAAAGAGGAGCATCAATTGGATCATTTGCATGCCAGAACCTATAACCTTTTGAAAAAATTGTGCTAGGGGGTCTTACTCATGTGGCAGGGAGTGTATATGTAGATAGATCAGCTATTTGTTGAAAACGCTAGCTTGACACACAATTGCCAAAATCAAAGTAAATTTTTTAAAGTCGAAGCGTAATCGAAAAATTTAAGCGTTTTGCATATTATTGTAATATTTTTCTCTGTCTCTGTTGGAAAACATAGATCTTGTGGAAAACTCCTATTATGCGTTTGCATATGTATGTATGTATGTTTATTTAAAAAAGTTGCTTTCTGCAACTGCATATATTAAGAAAAAAGAGTATAATTGTTTTTTATTAAGTTCCCGCCTACATACGCGGAACGAGTGCTGCTACCTCCGCGTTGCCATCCCAAACTTCTTAAAATTGTTTTTTTATCCTCTATAATAAGGTTTTTGTTTGTAAGCATTATAATTTAATTGTTGTTGTTGTTTTTGTTTTTTTATTCTTAATTAATTAATTAATTTTTTGAACAACAGTGACACATTTTTATGTTTTTTTTTTTTTTTTTTTTTTTTTTTAATTAAATTAAATTTTTAAATCTAACCTAACAAATTTCTGTAGTTATTATCGCAATTCCTCTTTCAATTGTTCTGCAAACAAAAGCATAATTATAAGAAATATAGCATTAAATTAAAATACTAGGTTTTCTGTTTTCATATTTACATACAGACAACATATTTTAATTATTATTATTATTTTATTTTTATTTTTCATTTAGCCTGTATATACTTAGTATAGTTATTATTGTGTATTTTTTATTTTTACTGCAAAAGTTTAGTAAACGAAAATTAAACAAATTTGGGCTTATTCATTATGATTTTGATGTGGAATTTCAGTGGAATTTCAAGCCCCACCCAAAAACAAATGCTAATTATTCAAACGACACCGTTTTGCAAAAAAAAGAAACAAATCTGAGGCCACCAAATTTTCATACAAATGTAATGATTTAAGAAATGACAAGTTGGAAAAAAATATTAGCAGAATTCACACTTCAGTGTAAAGTTCCTTGCATCCCGTGTAAAATTGTAAAAATAAAAAAATTTTTTTACACAACATCGCGGAAATACAATACTAAAGCTAGAATTAACCGAACGTCCCGTAAGATTTCGTTACCAGCTGATCCGTTTTGTTATATGAAAAGTAATGAAATTGCTTATCGAAAACAAATGTCACGTTGACGGTACGGCAAGTTTTGTATAAAATAGAATTCAGCAACGTTTTTACGGGAAGTTTATGCACAGCTGAGACAGAGTAGTTTTTTATTAAAAAAAAGAGTGAAGCGCGTATGAACGAAAGTTTAAATAAAAAAATAAAAATAAAAAAAAACCAACTAAAAACAACAATATTTAATAATTAAACACTAGAACAAAAAGTGCGATACAGTTTTTTGTAAACATTTTTTTTTTATTTATTTCTTATATGAAAAGCATATGACACGTTTATAAATGTTCTATAACTACACAAACGTTCTAACGTCAACGGACGTCGCCGGACTTTTTCAACAACATTCAGCTAAACAAGCCTTAAGACTCATAGCAAATACGTTTTACATTTATGCAGGTGTGAAAACAAATATGAAAACAGCTGTCGCTAAGACTAGGACCACACATCGCAAGTTTAGTTGGGCAATTCTTTCTTAATTCTCTTTTGAAATTGTCGTTTTGTCCTCACACAAATTTTTTGTTTCGGTAATTTTAGCATTCTTATTCAGTCATTCATTCAGCCTTCCAGCTACCTGTCTTCTTTTTTTTTTTTACAGCTTTATAAAATATACGAAGAGAGAACAAAAGGGAATTGCCGAGTACGAGCAAGCTTGTACCCCTTTCCATTCCTCTTTCCTCTCCTACAAAATCAAGAATTACCCAACGAAAATTGCTGTATGTTTTCGTGGTCCATACACTTACGCATTACAGAGCGGGGTACTACCAGACAAATGCAATAAGTAAATGATCAAACACATTAAAGATTCGATTTCGACAATTTTTTTTTGGCATTGCAATACAGCTGAGTTGTAATTGAGACAACTGCTATTGATGAGAATTGTCATTTTTGTACTGAACGCAAACAGAGTTGTAATCAGTAACAACACAAACAGGTTGTTGTAATATTAAAATTACAACTAAATTCAAGTTGAGTTGTGAACCTAAACTTTCTTTTTTCTAAATTTTATTTTTAATTGAAATAGTGGAGAATTAGCTTTGGCCAAATGCTTTATATTGTCTTGTCATGAATGAGACTACGAGAATGACACTCATAATAAGGCTGAATGAATGTTTTAAGGTTTGTCTAATCAAAGAAATGACTAAAGGTTATTTTTTCTAGATAATCCAATCAAATCAAGTAAATAGTGGGCCTCAGAAATCAAACGAAATTGTAGTTTTTTTTCTTGTATGAAATAATTTAAAAATTTCGATAGAATTTGCTCGATATTGAATGCGGCTTTTTGGCCTCTGTAGTCTTGCGAGTCATGACTTAAAACTACAAAATTCTTGCTAAAGTTTGTTCACATAATTGTATTGAGAACAAAAACAATACATAAAAATTTGTTTTTGTTTTCAATACAATTATGCGAACTAAGCTTTCTTTCGGATTTAGCTGAACAGGCCTTAAATGTTGAGGTCAGTCTCCATAAAAGTGAACGACAATTACGTTCGTGGATAGAAGAAGAAGAAGAAAAAAAGAGAAGTAGTCGCGTATGCTTTTATGCAGCCCAGTTGTTTTTTATTCCATAAAATCGTTGATATTTTTTAGGCCTTTTTTAACATTTGTTCCAAAATTATAATGAAACCTGCCTATATATTTATTATTCGTATGTATTAATTATTAAATTTTAAGTAAAAAGAAAATTACTATGTGTAATTTAATAATAGTTATTAGCTGTAATTAAAAAAAAACAACCAGATGTATCCAATTTTATTTTAGAACTTTATTTATATTATTTTTTTTGTAAATTTTAGCAAGTAAATTATTAAAAAATAATGATTATATTTACTTTACCTTTTAACACTTTCTTTTAAATATTTCCAAAATACACCAAACCAGATGTAACACTTTTCCAGCTTTTATTGCCTAAAATAGAAAAGAAAAGTGACAATTATTTTTTTTAAATATTATTAATACAAAGAAACGAAATAAATTTTCTTTAAAGTAATAATTTAATAAAGCTTCCCTTATATATATATATATATTTTTTTTTTTAAATTTTAAAAGAAAGAAATCATAATGTGTGATGTGTTGGTCGCATCTAAAACTACAACCTTTTTTTTTTTTTTTGTTTTAATAGAAAACAGATGCAAAACTTATATATAAAAAATAACAAATAAAATAAATATGTAAAATACACAGTTAGTTTTATTTTTTTTTGTTTTACTTAAGAAATTTACATATAAATTTTAATGTTTGATATGAAATAATATAATTACTAAGCAAAATACAAAAAAAAAAAAAAAAAAACACAAAAAGCAGGTTTTTTTCTTAAAGAATTTTTTTTGTACGTAAAGGCGGATTTTTCACCCACTAATATCTTTTAGCTTTAATGGCAATTTCTCATGACTGCTATAATATTTTATTATAATTCTTTATTATTTGAACAGAAATACGGAAATGCAGTTTAGGTTTTGTTTTTGTCTTTTATCTTAGTGTTTAAGTCAGAATTAAAAAAATCAAGTTTTTAAGCTAAATAAAAAAAAAAAAAACAAATTAAATTTAGAGTTTAGTTACAGATGTAAGTATGTAGAGTAAAAGAAAAACATACAAAATAAAATAAATCTTTATTTTATTGTAATTATTATTATTTTTGTTTTTATAGTGTGTATAACAACCTCAAAAAAAAATTATTTTAATTAAAAATTTTTATTTTACCATAATTTTCTTTAGCAATGAAATGTATTGAAAAAAAAAATTAAATCAACGTTAAGTAAAATCAATAAATTAAATTAAAAAAAAAAAAACTAAATACATTAAAATTATACCAACATACATACAAGCAAACATGTCTTTTAAAAAGAACTCTGGTACTAAACTAAAAATTAAATACCTTCACGACAACTTAATTTTACATTTGTAAAACTGAATAAAGAAGAAGAAAAAGTGTGAACATTTTGTTGCAATTACCATTTTCAAAATATTTTTCAGGGAGGAGAAATTTTTTAGATTTTTTTTGGAATTGAAAGTCTTAAAAAAAGAAGTCCCTGTTATTCGTTTTAAAATAGGGAAAATTCCACAGAAAAGTTCACTTCCTGAGACATTATGCTACTGTTTTTATTTGCTTGTCAGGCAAAATCACAGTGACTTCAAAATTTAAAAATCAGATAAATAATTTTTTTTGTTGGTGTTGCGAATATCACGAGATTTTTAACTTTAAGTAGTGTTGTTCTAAATCACGAGCTTAAAGCTTTTATGCTTTTTTAAATTGTTCTTGTGATTTATAAAAAAAAAAAAAAAAAAAAAAAAAAAAAAAAAAAAAAAAAAAAACCAAAATCAGGCATGTTCTGAAATCACTGTGAGTGAATAAGTTCATTGTAAGAATGGAGCAGAAAATGGTTGCCTTAACCATATTTTTTCTTTGTATGCTCTGAAGTCACGGTGATTTTAAACCATGAAAGATTTTAAAATCACATTGGTGATTTTTTGGTGCTCTGGAAATCACGAGATTTTAGCTTTTGAGTAGTGATTTTTTCTGTTCTCAATCACAAGCTTTAAGCTCTTTTGCTTTGTTTACAATAAAATTTGCTCAGAAAAAGAAAAACAAGAACTGAAAATCACAAAAAATATAAACAAAAGAAAAAAAAATGTAAACACGGTTCTGTTGTGAAAAATAATTAATTTTTTTGACAAAAACTAATAGAAAACAATTCAAATTGTTAAGGAATTTAAAGCAAAATGCTTAAAATGCTGCAAGTGACTTGATATCGTAAGGCGGTTTTAAATTGGGAGATGGCAAATCATTTTGTGATTTGAAATCACTTTGAGAAAAAGTGATTTTCAGAACATGCCTGAATATTGAAAATTTGTTGAATATCAGATATCGCATTTGATCAACAAGAGGATATTAAACTCAAAATTTTAAAATTTTCATTATAAGCCAAAAACGGTTATGAAAGTGCTTTCAAATGTACTTTGGAGTACCAGAGAAGTGCAAAAATCTGATTAAAATTTTTATGTATGTATAAACAATCAACCAATCAAACAAACACACCAACAATTTGATTATAAATCCTGCATAACATTTGATTAAATCACGATTAGACACAATTGATTCTAAAAAGCAAAATTTCAACAGGCATTAGAGTGCTTATTCAACAATAAAAAGCTGTATTTCAATACAAGTACACAAAAAAAAACACCCCTATTTTACTATGCAGTTGTTTCCTCAAATATGTGGGATCATTGATTTAATGTTGATTGTTGAATGTTTGTCTTAAGCTTTTTAAATTCAATTGTGCCTAAAAGCATAATCAAACAAATTTTTAATTGTGCCTCGAACATGATTTAATCAAATGCGCACGTTTTTTTTGGGCCTAGACGAAATCACACACACCGGTTTAAGGGTTGTGCGTAGCACACAAGCAATTTTTCACAGTAGCTAGATATTCAAGAATGATGTCACTCCGCACATAAAATTTAAATTTTCTGAGCATGTAGCGCAAATGACGTCAAGCGTTGTGTTTCTATTGGCTAATAATTTGCAGCTAAATGAAAGAGAGAAAAATGACAATCCACGTCATCTAATGGGCAATCTTTTATTTCTATCATTCTTGCTAGATATTGAAATAGTGAAATTTTAAAAATTTTGAGTGAATACCCTCAAGTGCGATATAATTTTTGATAAACAGTAATAAAAAAGTAAAGTAAATCACAAAGAATGTAAACAAATTTAAAAATTTGAATAAAAAATATATAAAGCATCATTTTAAATGAGTGAATTATACGGTTTTTTTAGGTAAAAACCAATTAAGATTAAAGAAGAAGAAAAGGGGAAGTGGATTTTTCTGTGGAATTTTCATATGTAGTGCACAGATCAACCCATGTTAAAAAAAAGTCACTTGCTGTTTGATTACTATTTAAATACATACTTAAAAAGTAGCATATCGTCACATGCTTGCAAAAAAGGCCTAAGCAGTAGTAAAAAAAATCTAATAAATATGAAAAATTAAGCAAACTTTTAAAAAAATTTTCAGTTTAAGTTTTAATTTAAGACCGTTCTTTTTAATTGTAAGAGTGAAACATTTTTTCAGGAACATATAAATTGATATGGTTATTCATAATGTGTAAAGTTGGATTTTATTTGTTTGTGACTTGGAGCTTTTTTGGAAACATATGACGATGTGAAGTAAATACTTTTTCACTGATTTTTGATTTCTTCAAAAAGTGCTTTTTCAAAAGAATTAAAAGTTTTTTTTTAACTGGCAAGACATAAATTAATTCCTTTAATTAATAAATTAAGAAGAATAGAAAGAAAAAAAAATTAAATTACACAAAATTTAACAAAACACCACACAGAGCTAATATGTGCCTAAAAGCACTTCTACTTAAGATAAAAATATATAAAATACATACGTATATACAATATAAATACCTAAATATACATAGATACCAACCATGTAATATACATACATACATAAATACATAATTATGAAAAAAAAAAAATAAAAAAAAAAAACAGCCGGTGAAAAACTCGACATTAAATAAAAAGTAAACAAAAATAAAAAAGTAAAAAAGTCCTTAATTATGATGATGAAAAAAAAACAAAGAAAAAAACGTTGTGTATAAAAATTAGTTTTTTAGTTAAGCAAAAAATAAACTTAAGGAAATGATTAAAGTTTTAAAATTACGAGAAAAAAAAAACACAAAACAAAATAACCGATTAAAAATATATATATTTTAATATAAGCTCAATATGAAAAAGAAAAGAAAAGAAAAACCCGAAATAAAGTAAAACGAAAAAAAATATTGAAAAGTAACTAAACGCTGCTTAAGTTCTTTTTTAAAAAAAATGGGGGGTTACTCTGTATTGCAACGCAAAAAAGGTTTGATCGTTTATTTTTTGCATTTGTTTTTGGTATTACCACGCTCTGTAATGCATGTTTTATATACACAAATATCTTGCAAACGCAAGAAATTTAGTTTTCGTATCGCAATACAGAGCTATTAGTCGATTCAGTAACTTTTATTACGAACATTCGTATCGAAAAAACATATATAACGATATTTGATCGAATTCGGTATTCAGGGGGGTTACTCTCTATTGCGATGCGAAAGAAAAACCATTCGCATCTGTATGATTTTTACATTGAGTTGCGATGCGTTTTCTTTCGCATCGCAATAGAGAGTAGCCCCCCAGTAATTTTTCTACAAAAATATTCGCAGTTCGATTTCTATCATAACGAATATTTTTGTCGAATAAAATATCGTTATACTTGTTTTTCGATACGAATGTTCGTAATAAAACTTACTGAACCGCACTACTGGTACCAGAAGCTAAAAGAATACTAGCGAACACTCGTAGGTAAGTGAAACAAAATTCTAGCCGTCGGCGAATAACCCTGTGCAAACTCCTTTTCGTCTGGAATTTCTCGCAGTATTTTTGGAAAACAACAAAATTCCATATTGGATTTTGCTAATTTAGCTCCTGTTCAGATTTTATAACCCCGTCAACATTTTGCCCTAAACTTAATCATGCTTATTTTTTTCGCTCTCACTGGGAGCAATCATGAATGAATTACCTGGGGGGTTACTCGGTATTGCGGTATAAAACCGAATCTTTAATTTGTTTGATCGCTTGCTTTTGGCATTTGTCTGATAGTATTCCGTTTTATACACACAAATATTTTGCGATAACCAAAGAGCAAACGCAAAACATTTAGCTTTAGCATCGCAATGTAAATTGCCTTTTTCTAAATAATTCTTTTCCTTGTTTTGCTTGAATTGATTTACTTACTTTTGCTTGAAAACTTAAGTGGGTGCTAGACGATCAATCATGAGGGTGTGTGTGTGTTTTTAATTTTTTCGATATATTTCATGTTTTGAAATGTTTTTACACAGTATTTTGTAAAGAAACCGTAAAATTTTTGAATTTATTTTCAAAATGTATTTATTTATGAGTAAAACCCAAAAAATTTTTTTTAAATCAGTTAAAATATCGTTGAGTTATTCAACTTTTTATTAAAACAAAATGTTTGCTTGGCCGCTTTTTTTTTAACTCAGCATCATCAGTGACCAACAACATTCGGAAATGCAAGCTTGAATTTCTGAGAAAGAATTTTCTATTATCAATGGAAAATTCTTCGTTGTTAAAGGGTTAAGAGCAGTTATTAAGTTATTTTAAATTTATTGTTCAAAATCATAATTTTGTACAGGGTAGTAGCCAACAAAAAATTTTTTTTTAATTTTTAAAAATAACAAAGTCAAAAATAGTAAAATATATAATTTTTAAAAATAATTGCCCACAATCATAGTCACTCTAAAGTCGGTATCTTTTTAAAAATGATTTTAAATTCATAAAATTCTTATGAACAAAAGTCAGCCTCCTTTTTTTTGTGGTTGTGATTATGGCCCAATAATTTTATTTTAATTGTTTTAAATTTTTAGTTTAATAGAAACAATAATTTTTTATACAAAAATCTGAAACCTTCAACAATAATTCTAGGATTTTTAAAGGCCATTAAATCTCTACAAGGTAATTTAGTTTAAACTCATCTTCTCTTCTCTTGCTTTGCTATTTTTAGCAATAATTTCTAAGCGCTCATCATCCATCAACCATCATATTTCATTTAATTTAATTGTTCAAATTATTTGTTTACATGACGTCATGATCTTGAAATTTTATCTCTTATAAAAGCTTTAGAATAAAATGAAAAAAAAGACAGAAAAATAAAATCAGCAGCAGGCAGTTATTTTTTAGCCTGTCGCCAGATAAACCAGATTTGACAACAACAAAAAAAAATTCGCTCGTATTTATTACATGCTTGTTGTGTTGTTTGTTAGATACTCAACGTAAATTCATATTTTATTAATTAATTACCCTGCAAGCAACTGATACAATAATAATCAACTACAAAGCAAAGCAGCATCTTCTTAATGGGGGTTTTAAACTGTAATCCAAGTGTTAATATTGTGATTGGATTTTGATAAAGCAAAATCACATCATATTCGATACAACTGTCGAAAAATCGTATGGGGATGTTACACTGTAATACTTAATATTAAGATTTTCTTTGGATTTTTTTCGTATGATCAAAAAAATACAGCCCTGATGCAATGAAAACTATAAATGTTTAGAAAACTTTCAAAAAATGATGAAATCCCTACGACTATCAAATTTCTATTCGTATTTTTTGACACGTTATTTTCACACTGTCATACTCTCGCATTTGATTGAAATTTTTGACAATTTGTTTTACTCAGTAATTACAGTGTGGGTGCTTTCATAAGACGTAACTGTTGATAAGCTGAGAAAAAGATTTATCCTAAAAGCATTTCTTCACTCATTATTTGTCAAATTAATTTAATAAATTTTAGTAAATTTTAATTTAGTTGGAGACTACTGACTACAGCCCAAGACATTGTAATTTTTATGTTAAACGGCTGATACACACATCAAATTTCAACATCAATCCTGTGTTGGTGTGTGCGTTAAAAAAAAAATGGAAGCCACATAAAGAGGTTGTGTGTGAATTTGACGAAAATCAAAACACACAGAAATGCAAAATTTGATGCTGAAATTTGGTGTGTCTATCACCCGTTTTAATAAAACTGAGCTAAACCGCAGTGACCAGCTGATTTGTTGATGCTACTAGTTCTAATTCTCACTCAGAATTAGTCAGTTTGAAGTATATTTAAGTTTTTAGTTGAGTTGACTGCAGGGTTAATGCTAAAGGGCTGCACAAGCATACTTGAAAGCCACACATCATTATAAACATGTATAATATTTTATAATAAAAAGTGCTTGTAGTAGTATGCAGTATGTCTTTCTGTATGTATTTTTGTTTATGACAAAAAATATTAAAATCTTTTTTATTTCTTAATTTAATGTAAATTGTTTGATTGAAATGAATTCAATTAAATGTAACTTACTAACTAACACACATACAAACCGCAATACAAAAAGTAAAATTTTTAAGATGATGGGCTGTAAACAGTTTTATTATTTGCTGCGTAATTAGAAAATGCCAGTAGTGCGATTCAGTAACTTTTATTACTAACATTCGTAGCGTAAAAGCAAGTATAACGATATCTTATCGAATTCGGTATTCAGTAACTTTCCTACAAAAATATTCGTTATGATAGAAATCGTTATTTGGATTAATTATTTAAGTGCTGTTAACTTCGTCGCAAGCTTCGAATATTTTTGACTTAAAGAAATACCGAAGTCGATAAAATATCGTTATACTTGTTTTTTCGCTAAAAGTTACTGGTGAAATATCAATCGGAATAGGTACTACAAGAAATTAAGGGGACAAACGATTGAATAAAACTTTAAAGCAGCCAAACTGTAGCTTTGTGTCTAACTAGTTCAGCTGATCTCAAGCGATCTCAAACTTGCTCTCGAACATACTAAGGGAGTTTCACAATAAAAATGACACTCTATTTATTTCCTTTTCATTTAAGAACAATTTTCATGCCAATTATGAATATTCCCAAGGATTTCATTAAATCAGATAACTTGCCATGTTAAAAAAGGCAGAAATTTTGCTTATAATTAGAAGAAAGGGAAAAGTGAAAAAAACTGCTCGAGAATTTTTATTCATAAGTGGGCTGTTTATTTGAATATCAATTTTAGTTATTGAACTACATTTAGAAAAACTTTAATCCAAGTGCTTCCACTGTTTAATTTTAAAACTTCATCGAGATCGAACTAGTTGGACACGAGTCTACCAAACAGTATTTTTTAAGGTGAACGTTTGTGGCTTTTTAATTCACTGTTTGGTTTTGACATTTTGCAAGAATTAATTGTTTTACAAACAAAATAGAAAAGTTTTCTGAATTGATTTAAGAATAATTTTTTTGGAGTGAATTATACTACTATGGGCCATTACAGTCAGACTAAAGTCCATATCTTTTTAAAAATAAATTTAAATGCATAAAATTCTTATAAAGCAAAAGTAGGCTTTTAAAAAAATCCTAGTGTTTTGGGAATCTTATTGGCTTAAAACAAAATAAATAAATAAAAATTATAAAAATAGAAATAATTAAAATCTAATTGTGATATACGAATAGTTATTTTTTTATTAAAAAATAAATTAATAAAAAAAAAAATAATTCTAATATTTAAAAACAAAAAACGTAATGATAATGAAAAAAAAATATTTGCATGATATCAATGACATTCTCATTTAACCCATTAGAGTTCAAATGGAAAACGATTGAAGTTTTTTGAATTCAAAATTCAGTTCAAAAAACATAAAAAGAAGCAAAATTGAAAAAAAAGTTTTTTATTAATTGAGCCCACTGACGGCTTTTGCATAAAAATTTTCGAAATGTGGTTTCTGAAAAAAAAGTTTTTTAAGGCATGGCAAATAACTTTTTTTTTTGAATAGAATGCATAATTTACGGGTGGCCTTCAGTTAAATTAACTTGACAACCTCACATATCGATCAGACACGACGGTGACTGGCTTTGTAATATGAAAGACACAACGCAATTATTATTTCTAATTTGGCAGAAAACGTTCCAACTTCATTTTGAGATTGATTTCAGTCAAATACTGACGCCATAATATCGAATCATTGATTAATATTAATTAACAAAATAGATTTTTTACAAGGTAACGCTTCTTAAGCGGCTGTACTCAATTGAGTACCGTGACTTCTAATGGGTTAAGAAATAAAATAAAATAATTTATTTCGTATAAAATTTTTTTTTTAGCTGATGTTATTTATTATTGTTACAAACTGCTAGTAGTTTGATTTTTCTTTACAACATGTAGCAGACTAGATCAATACATGAGCTGTTATTTTTGAAATTGGTATAAGTCCGCTTTTTTTTTAAATTAGTTAAGATGATATCAAGAAAGCAGCTGTGCTTTTCAAGTTCTTTTTTAACTTGTCAAAATTGGAGTATATAAGCCATGTCTATCTTTTATAACAAATCAAGAAAATTTTTAAAACAGAGATGCTTCATGATTCGCCTTGACACTATCTATCTAACTAAATTAGCGTCAACTCATTTCTTTTTAAAAAGTGGACTTATACCATTTTCAAAAATAACAGCTCTCATATTTCGTTTTGGGTATGACTTCTTTTTATTTATTTATTTTTTTTGGTTTTGCATGATAATAACAGATAGATAGACAGACACTTGTTGGAGTCATTTTTGTGTGTTAATTTTTGTTGAGAAATATTTTTTGTTTTTGCTTTTTTTTCATACCCCTGAGTTTCTTACTTAAAAAAAGTGTTGTTGCCATTTCTTAATCAAGAATCTTAAGAATTGAATTTTATGATGTTTTTGTGTTTGCTCGTATCTAGATTATTTTTAACAGTATTTTAAAGGAGTTAATTCTTTAAAAAAATTATAAAAAAAAATAAATATTTTATTTAATTGAGTTTTAAATATAAATAATAATAAAAAAAAATAAATAAACATTGAAAATTACAAAATGATTATGATGTGATACAATAATAATAAAAAAAATTAAATTGTAAAAAAAATTAATTTTGGCCATCTTAAAATCAACCACATTTTTAAAACAAGAAAAATTTAAATTAAAATAAATTCAAGTGTCATAACTCCAAAAAAAAATTGTTGTAAGTAAATTTTTTCTCATTTATATTCTGCAAAAATTAAAAAAAAATAAAAAATAAATATGTAATTTAATTATTCGATCTTTATAAATTTTTAATTATAAATATTATTCAAGCTTAAGATCTTAATACAAGAAAGTCGAAATATTGTAGAATAAAAATTAAAATATTAAGCTTGAATAATATTTATAATAAAAAAAAAATATTAAAACGCTTTTTCTTTTCAGCATAAAATATTTAAAAAGTTTTACAAATGTAAAGTCATGTTTTTGGTATTATGACACTATTAACATGAATGAGTGATGCTTATTAACAAATTTAATTAAATAGTTATGATATTCTCAAGCAATATGTATAAAACAGTCACTACAAACCATTTCACAAAAGGTATTACAATCATCAGCGGATTATTTCTAAATTTCATTTAGGTCTATTTTTGAAAGTGATATAAGTCAGCCTTAATTTTAATTAGATAAAGTCTATATCTTACTGAAATTTTTTTTAAAGCGGATTTATACCACTTTTGAAAATAACAGCTTGCATATAGCGTATTCCATACAAAAACGTTATAGGTTACTGCACGTGATTTTGATCCTCCGCTATTATTTGCTTAATTAATCCTGAACTATATATTTTCGTATTGGTTGCATTTTAATTTGAAAAATATTATCTTTCAAGCATCTGGCTATTAGCGAGTATGCGAGTAAATGATTTCGTATTTACATACATTTTTAGCAGAGTTCTCTCCCATATATGTATGAGTCTCATTTCAGTTTTTCATTTGGTACAAAAAAAAAAACAATTTGTCAATTGCACTCACTCACTTGCCAGCACCCAAATCAGTCTTCAAGGTGAACACAATTTAAGTTCATTTACAATAAAACAAACACACATGCAAACTTTTCTATTAATTTTTTTTTATTTTGTTTTTACTAAAAAAATATTTAAAATTTTTTGAAAATAAAATGTAGGGCATGCAGTGGGGTGTATGTTTATCTAAAAAAGGCCAACTTTTGCCTACCTAAGCAACTGCAAACTGTTTGCAAAATATTTTCGATTCGCTAATTTAAAATCTCTATTGCATTTGTTTTTTTAATTTAATTTGGTGTCCCAGATATACCGTTCTCTCGGGCGATGCGCATTACTTGAAAGCGGTTGTTCCGAAATTCTTCGTACCTGCACTGCTTTTCAATCTGCTTTGTACTTTTTAAAATTTCAAAAAAGTTATGACAAAAAATACATTTTTTATGCAAAATTTAAAAATATTTAATTTTCAAAAATTATTTATAATAGAAGGAGGCAACAATCCATCATTTTTTTTAACCCATCAAGTAGCCTTATAAGTTTCAAATAAAATGAACCCTATTTTATTGAAATCGGAAAACAATTTTTTATTCTATTCCCAATTACACAGTAAAAAACACAATTTTGTTCAAAACAAATGCTGCCATATGCGTTTGCTAGTGTTTCCCTGCACCAATATGGCAATTTTTATCACTTAATTGTTAATAAAAGCAAAAATGGCTTACCGATTTCAATACACTATGACTCGTTTTATTTGTAACTGACGAGGCTATAGGATTAAAGAAAAAAAATAGCCAATTTTTTATTTCTTTTTTTTTAAATAATATTTTTAATATTAAAAAAAAAATTTGTTTTTCATAAAAGAGGTTTTTTTCTTTTACAACTTCTATCTATAACACTAGTGAGCCAATTTATAAAACGTTAGATCAGAACCACACACAGCAATTTTAGCTGGGCAATTCATGATTCTCTAGCCAAGGGAGGAAAGAAGAATGCTCGAACTTCGCAATTCCCTTTTGTTCTCTCCTTGTATCTTTTAAAGCTGAAAAATAAAAGAAGACAGGTAGCTTGAATGCTGAATGAATGAATGAACAAGAATAGGCCTTATTACGGTTGTCGGAGTTATAGTCGAAATTCGAGAGCATATGGGTAGCGTTGCCACATTTCTTCGATTTTATAATAACTTCGACAAACGTAATAAGGCGGAATGTGTATAGACACAGCGGTTATTTTAAAAGAGAATTAATAAAGAATTGCCCAACTAAAATTGCTGTGTGTGGTCCTGGTCTTATAGGTATGAGTTCGAGTAAACTTTCTTGCGGAATTGTGGATTTTCTTTATAATGAAATATAAGCAAAGCACACATATATTCACCCCTATTTGAGTTGTCGGTTTTCATGGCCGTCGTCATCACTTCGACACTGATTTGTTGTTCCATAACAGTTTTATTGCGATGATGTGTCAATCGATCGATCAGTGGATCAAAATTCAAAGAATACGCTTTAAAATTTTGCAATTTTATTCTTTAAAAAATTAAAAAAAAAATTTTTTTGCAGCCCACTATTCTGCTACTCTTATATTTGCATTCGACAATAAAATAAAAAAATAGTTAAAAAAGGAAAACTAGACTGTGCTTGTCTGCATAACTACTGCATTCCTGAAAAGAATATGATACTATTTTTCAAATTGTGTGTAATTTTAGTATAAAAACTAAAATCATAATGAGAATTTATTTTCTAAGCCATAAAAAGCTGCTTTCAATAGCAGCAATAGAAAATTATGTACCAACACAAATGCAATTTTACAGAAGCGCTGCAACAAAACTTGCATGTGTGAACTGAGATTTGTGTTTACATTTAATAATAGTAGCTAAGTGCTTCCGTTTGTTATTATTATTATTATTTCTTTTTTAATTTTTATTGTTTAAAATTATTTACAAAACTCAATGCTCTTAATGAATAGTGGGGAAAAAGCTTTGTTTAATAAATTTAATATTCATTTGCTTTTGATTTTATATCGTACAAAAAAAAAAAACAAAATTCACTCATTCGCATTATACAAATGGCCTTAATTTTTTTTTTAACTTTATTTCCTCTTATTAAGTATCGTTTAAATATTTGCTTATATATTCAAAGATAATAGATAATAGTTGACTTTTAGCAATTTTTAAAATTTTTTTTTCAAAAGAAAAGCCGACTCTGCTGGTAGTAGTTTACAAAAGAATTGTTTTTTTTTTCTTCTTTCATGTTAATGTTGCTCTATCGATTTGCTTAAACATTAAACGTGTTTTTATTTTTATAAATTTAAAAAAAAAAATTATCTATTGACAGCAAAATACTGCATAAATTTATGTACGTTATATGAAAGCCGGCCTCAGAGAAAAGCTTTTATGAAACAAAATTCTGCATAACATTTAGCATAAACTTTAAAGAAAAGAGCGTGAGTATTTTGTTTTTGCTATTTCTTATAAACTGCCATTCATTATCTCTCTAAAATAGAGAGAGAGTACAAATGCAAGACTGATTACTCTTCTCCAAAGTCCAGTTTTAACAGAGTAAATTTATTGAAACACAATAATTTTTTTATTATTAATTATTTATTTATTAAATAAATAAAATAAATCATAAATACCTATAAGAAATTGAATGAGTAATGAATTTACCGGTAATTTAATTTGTAATTATTTACATACGCTTTTGAATTTTTTAAATCTCCTCATGTATTTTGTTTAGTATTTTTTCCTTTGTTGCGATCAGAAACAAAAATGTTAAACATTTTATGACTTTTTGTTTAAAGAGTAGAATTTTGTTGTTTTACTGTTTAAAGTCAGTTAAGTTAAATCAACTACATAATGTAAAAAAAATGTTTTTTTGTTTGTACCTATTTTTAAAATAAAATAACAAAAAAAATCAACAAATTAACATTTATCACGAACACAAATTATTTAAAAATTTTAAAAGCGTTTAAATTGTGTTGGTACATTAACAACTAAATTATTTTTATGTACATACATGCCAACAAGCATATTTAGCAAATACCTAGTTAACAAATGACTTTAAAATAAATAAAAAAAAACAAACCTTATAAACATTTAAATCATTAAATTTTTCATAAAAAATGATTTATTTAAAACGTGTAAAGTTTTAAATAAAAAAAGGCATTTGCTTAGCTCATTAGATTTAATTTTTGAAAGAGGTATAAGTCCACTTAAGAAAATAACGAGTTAGTGCTCTAGCTTAGTTGGCTGGTGGACTTATATCACTTTCAAAAATAACAGCTCAAATATTTACTGTTTAAGTAGAGAAGCTTCTAAGGTTCTATATCCAATCTCCAGGGAAAGCGACATCTAAGACTTTAGCTGTTTTTTTGAAAAGGGTACAAGTCTACATTTAACAAAAAAAAAGTAGACAGCGGTAATTTAATGAGATGGTGTATATTATATCTTACCGTTAACTTATTTTTTTTAAATGGACTTATATAACTTTCACAAATAACAGCTCAAATGTTTACTTTTACAGTAAAGCTTCTGGAAGGTTCCATTTTTTACCTCCATTCAAAGTGAAATTTAAGATTTTAGATGTTTTATATGAAAGTGTAACAAGTCGACTTTAAAAAAAAATTAATCAGCTGTAATTTTTGTTAGATAAAGTATATATCTTACTAAAACTACCGCTTAATAATTTTTTTTAAAAATGGACTTATACCACTTTCAAAAAAAGCGGCTCATGTAAAGAGGTTCTTTTAAATAATCTACAGTGAGCCACCAAAAAATAAATAAGAGAAAAAATTATTACATATTGTTTTTGTAGGCACCTGTATTTTAATTAATTTTTACTTTCTCCATGCAAAAATTTATTTATTTATATATTTTTTAGTGTAACTTCTGCACTGCTCTTGAATTTTTTGAATTTACTAATAAATAAAAGGCCATCAAGAACACATATAAACAAAAAAAAAAAAAAAAAAACATTTGAACTTTATATATGAAAGTGGTATAAGTCCACTTAAAAAAACATAACGAATTAGCGGTAATTTTATTAAAGTAAGGACATTATCAAACTAGAATTATCGCTAGCTCATTTAAAAAAAAAGTGGACTTATACCACTTTCAAATATAACAGTTGCAATTTTTTGCAAACCATTTGTTGTTGTTGCTGACCTATTTTCAGGCTCACTGTTAAGAAACTGTTTTTTTGTTGTTGTAAATACTGCACACTTACAAGTATTTAATTTTATTTTTGAATAAATTAAAAATAAAAAAATTATTAACAACAACAAAAAAACAAAAGATTAAAAAGTGATTGATGATCTAATTGTTCAATATGTAAATTTGCTGCCACGCAGATAGCGACTTTTAATTAAGAGTTTTTGTGTTTTTTAGCAAGAATAAAATACGAGTATGTACACTGAGCGAGTGTTAAAAAAGAGACAGACAAAAGCTAAGCTAAATAGGTATTTGTCCTGAGAATGTTTGTAACAAAAAAATAAAAATAAAAAAAAGTTAAAAGTTCAGCTTGTTTAGAATGTGTAATGTGAATGCGAGCTTTGGGCTCATTCCAATGCAATATAATTTATTTCTCTACACCAAAAGCAAAAAAGGTTCAAACACCTTTTTTATAAGGCAATCAATGACTTACCTTTTTTTTAATAAATTATTTCAACTTTTATTAAAAAAAAATTAACTTGGGAGTTTAAAAAAAAATAAGTCTATTAAATTTATGTCATTGATACCATTTTAAATTGACAATTGCGATAAAGATATGACAAATAAATGAGCTCTTATTTTCGAAACTGGTACAAGTCCACTTAATAAAGAAAAATAAATCAGCAGTAAATTAAAGCCAACTAATTTTTTTTAAAAGTGGACTTATACCACTTTCAAAGATAACACTAGAAATATTGATTTTATTAAAAACAAAAAAAAAAAAAACAAAAGAAAAAATATTTGCAAATTTGCACATCGATTAAAGCACTCGAACTTTATCTCTTTATGAAGGGAATTAAAAAATAAAATTAAAAAAAAAAATATTAAAAAAAAATAAAAATTTTTTTTTTTTAAATTAAAAAAAAAGTAAAACAGAACTGTATGAGTCAAATCAAATACAAAGTCAGACTTTACACATGCAATGTTTGTACGTAAATTAAGCCTTTTTAGCTTATACTAACAAAAAGTCAACCTAAATTAGTGCGGCATGCGTAGCGTTTTTTTTTTAGCGCTCAGTGATTATGTTGGAATGCCAAACTTAAATAAGAGTGCTGGCATTGAGAATTCAATGTATTAAATCATCTCGTTTAATATAGTCGGTTTTATTAAAAATATATCTAAAATGTCATTATGACACAAGCGATCAACTTGGATAAAAAATTTGTATCAAAAAACGCTTAATTTTTTAGTACTTTTCATATAAAAATTCCAGACGAGTTGATCGCTTGTGTTATAAAAACAGCACAAAAAATATTTTAGACGATTGGATTGTTCGTTTTCTGTAAACCGCAACAAAAAATTTGGTTTTTTATGTTTTGTAATAAACTAAAGTTTATAGGAGAGGAACAAGTCAATCGTTTAAAAAATTTGTTTGGAAAACGCAGAATTTTTTAAATATTTTTGGATAGTTTTTTAGGCAATTGAATATTTCGTTTCCTATAAACATTAGATACAAAAATGACTAATGTGCTGCTTTAATAATGCAGCTTATTAAGTCGTCTAGAAAATTTATTTGTATTAAAAAACTCTCAATTTTTCCTTTAGGGTTTTTTGGTTGCCCTCATAGACTAGTAGGGGAGCGTCTCAATCTGGAAGTAGCAAGTTCTATTCCTGCCTGGAATTTTGGTGTTTTCTGCAGATAACAATTAAAAAGTAAATAAAAAATTCTCCAGACGAGTTAATTGAATACTTGTATTATGGAAACAACACCTAAGTGTACAAACATTATTTGTCTCAATGTCTAACTATGAATTTTTGAATAACAAGTAAATAAATTAGTCATTTCAATTTTTTTTTATGCGTTAAAACAAATTTATATGGCTTAAACAAAGCAAATCATTATAAACGTGGGCGCCTGTAAGCCAAATTAATTATTTATTTTATTTATAAAGAGTGACATGTACGGGTAATGCAATTAAAACAGAAAAATTTGTAAATAAAAAAAATTTACTTTAAAAAAATAATTCTCCTCTCCTCGTAGTACAAACGGGAATGAGTTACCACAATTGGCAGCCATGAAAACCACATTGTGTGTTTTTTTTTATTAGTTTTACATCTGTTTTTGGTATAAATTAATTTATTTAATTTTTATTTGATTTTTTGCAAGAAATACAAATTTTTTTTAAAGAAAATAAAATTTATAAAAAAGAAACAAATGAAATATTAATGAAATTTCTAAGAATTTTCAATGATTTGAAAACAGATGTTATAGCGTATTGAAAAAAAATCAAAAAATACTGAAAAAAGAAATCGTATAATTTACCCTTAAATGTCAATTATAAATCAACATTAAAATAAAAAATAAAAGTAACGTCATTGTCAGCAATCGCATTACTTGTCTACAGTATTAAATGACATTAATGCTCTCCCTCACCTTCATCATCATCATCATGATCGTCTACTACTTGTTTTCTTTTCTTTATTTTTTTATTAAAAAAAAAAACTTTTTCAACTAAAATTGAAATTCATGAGTATGCAAACTAAAATAAAAAATGAAACACTAAAATTACAAGTGAAAAAGCGGCGAAAATTACGTCATTTTTCCTGCAAAAGCTTCATTCGGAAGGTTGATTTTTCTGTGTAGTTTTTTTCACTTTATATTGTTGTTTGTTACTGCTGCTGTCTCTACTGGTCATCGTTTGTTTTTTTTTTTTTTATTTATCTCTGACTGCAATTTCTTATTTCAACTTTGACTTTAATGGTATTCCCGTTTTAATTCCTTAACTTTGGATAAAAATTTTCTTGCCTCTTATTTTAAAACTATTTTTTTAAAGCAAAAATCCTAAAAAATAAAATAATTTCTGTAGCACAAAGATTTTCGGTGAAGCCCCATATTTTTGGAGTTATAGGCCACTGAAATTTTTAAGTCTTCTGTGATATTCTGGATGGTAAACACCGGCTTCCATAGCTTTTTTCGAGTAGTTGGCCTTTCAGCAAAAATATCACAGAAGACTTGAAAAAATTTCAAAGCTTTGAAATTAAATTTTCTTTCACCTACACTGCAGATAGCGCTTTTCGATACACTTACTCAAGCTAGTTTAGTTTTTATTCACGATCATAAGGGATCACATTTGCTAATAATCATATCACAAGAAAGTTGGCTTTTATTAAAAGCCGTTCATAAGAATTTATGGATTCAAAATTGTTTTATGGCCCAGGCATTCCCTGTAAGAACAGTGACAGGTAATTAATTGATCTGTCATTTGACTAGCAGCGTAGAAGAAACTTTCTATCAAGTTCTGAAAGGCATTTTGAAAAATATGTGTCTCCCTCTTACATCTGGATCAAATGACTGTCAACATAAAAAAGATGCAGAAGTATTAGTGAAAGAATTAATTATGTGTTACTTTCCATCACACATTTCTGCTAGGGTTGCTGTTCAAAATTAAAACCAAATTAACGAAAAGTTATATTTTGGCTTTGCTTAAAGTAAAAAAAAAAATGTAGTTTAATTGCATAATTGAATGAGAATGTTGTTTGTAATTTAATCAAATGAGCTGTTATTTTTGAAAAAGGTATAAGTCCATTTAAAAAAAAAACAATTTAACAGTAATTTTAGTGAGGTAAACACACAGCTTAATAAAATTACCGCTGGCTTATTTAAAAAAAAGTGGACTTATACCACTTTTAAAAATAACAGCTCAAATATCGATTTGCAGCCTGTCAGCCATTTGTAAAGCTGTAAATGTTCAGAGACACACAAGCATGTAAATAAGCAGACACCAAAGCCGCCGACCGGTAGGTGTTTTGAAATCTACAAACTGCTAACTGTCGCGTTTGTTAAAAAAATATTATTTATTATTTTAATAATATTATTTTACTTGTAGTAAATACCAATAGTAAATAAATATTTTTTTTTTAATTTTAAAAAAGCAGCCAACAGCGCTAAACCGTATAAGCATCTTGTTAGGAAATTAAAAAAAAATTAACACGAGTTAATAATAAACTTCATTACATTCAGCTAACTAGCTGAATATACATACTTACACAATATTTAAACAATTAAAAAATTTTATTAGCAAACAAAAACCAACATCAACAATTCAACACGAAAATAACAGCAGACACAGCAGATGTTTGTATAAACAGATTTTATAAATTTTCTATTAAAAAAAAAATATTAAATATTTAATATACCAGCAAGTACATTAAATATTCAGTTAGATTAATCAATAATAATAATTCGCCAGCTATTTTCCATCTCGTGTTAGGGTCACATTAGAAAATATTTTTTGTGCAAAATGAATTTTGTTAAGACAAATAGATGGGCCGGCTATTTATTTTACAGGAAAATTGAAATGGGCAAGAAAGCGTTCTAAACAGTCAGAGCTGTATTACTAGTTTGTCCTAAAAAGTCGTACACAAGCTTGTGCTACATGTCGCGTCAAATACTTGCCTACGCATTGTTTGTGTTACCTACACGCTTTTAGCAATTTTTTTTTGTTGCCTTTTAAGTATGAACATGTTCGACTTCTCTACAGAAGCAAAAAAAAAAAAAAAAAAAAAACCCCAGTGAGCGTTTGATATACAATTGAATACTTACAATGCCCCCAACACATATAACGCTCAAGAACTGTTGAAAAAGTACATGTACACTCCTGCTTATAAATGTAAGGCTTACAAAGTTAAGTAAAAAAAGTAAGTGACACAAATCCGTTTTATATATACACCATGTAATTAAATTAGCGCTAACTAATTTTTTTAAAATGAGGACTTATACCACTTTCAAATAAAATATCTAAAATCTTAAATGTCGCTTCACATGCAAGTAAGAAATGGAACCTTCTAGACGCTCTTTTTAAACAGTAAACATTCGAGCTGTTATTTCTGAAAATGGTATAAGTCCACTTTTTAAAAAATAAGTTAGGTAATTTTAGTAAGATAAGAACTTCATTTAACTAGAATTAATGCAGACTCATTTAAAAAAAATGGATTTATACCACTTTCAAATATAACAGCTCATATATTATAGACCATCTAACTAAATTATCTTTAACTAATTTCTTAAAAATGTGGACTTACGCTCTTTAAATGACCTGTTATTTTTCAAAGTGGTATAAGTCCATTTATTAATTTTTTTAAAGTGGACTTGTACCACTTTCAAATAAAATATCTAAAATCTTAAATATGCCTAAGCATGTAAGTAAGAAATTCAACCTTCTAAAAGCTCTACTTAAACAGCAAACATTTGAGCTGTTATTTTTGAAAGTGGTATAAGTCCACTTAAAAAAAATTAGCTGTAATTTTAGTAAGATACATATATTATACACACAAATCGGGCCCTAATTATTCTATTACACTTAAGGTAGCAGAAGTACTGCTAAGCAAATGGTGCACCTTTATTCAAATTATGCTCACTGTATAAATAAGGTTTTTTTTTTATTTTGTTTGTGTATGAACAAAATCTAAACCCACTTGTTACAACAAAAAAAAGCAACAAATTAAGAGCAGCAACCGTTGACGCTGCTTAAAAAAAAATTATCGACAGCAGCCAGGTTGTATTTAGCTCCAGTCACACATCAAATGATCAGTTCATATTTAGTGCTGGTTCGCGACGGTCGACTTTTCCGAATATAAAAAAAGCAAATCAATTTAAAATAAAATCTGCTAACAAGAAATTAAAATTTATAAAAAAAATTATTAATTAAATTACAACAACAACAAAAATTTATTAAAATAAAAAAAGAGAAAATATAGAAAAAGAGAATAATTTAAAACGAAACGAAATAATTAAAAAAAAAATACAATCAAGTTTAAATTTGTGTGTTAAAGCTTTTGTCATTGAGTTGTCAGCTTTGTTAACTTGAATAAAAAGAAAATAGAAAAAAAAACACAAAAAAGTCAAGAATTAAATCGAAACGAACTACGAGAGTATTCAGTGTTAGTTTGCCATTTTTCATATCTAGTAGTCTAGTGCTGTGATTATTAGCTAAAACTAAGGCGCTAGCTAACACTAGACAGTTTTGTTTGTTAATAAATTTTTTTAAACTACAAATACTCGTACCTACAAACACACTTACACCCATAAGATACTTTTTGCCAGCTAATAAAAGAAAAAATAAAAAATATTTCTTGTTTTATATTTTTATGGTGTCAACAAATAACACACACACACATGCGTTTGTATCTCAGACCGAAACGACCATTAACTAAAGTGCCAGTGAATAATATTTTAAAAATAAAGCGTTTCGCTATTTGACTGTTTTTTTTTTGTTTTTATATTTTCTGTGTTATTTAATTTTCGTGGCAAATAATCAATAAAATAAAAAAGTAAAGAAAGAAACAAGAAAATTAAACAAAAAGTAGAAGTAGAAAAAGTAAAAGAAAAACACACACGCATACCGCTACAATTAAATTCAATTTTGTTTAAATTTATTCAAAACATTTGAAAGTGCAACGGAAAGTTTAATTCATTTAACTTTTTCTTAAGCAATTTGGCAAAAATAATAAACGAAAATGGTGTCCAGAAATGCTAAAAAGAAACAAGAGCAACAAAAAAATGTTGCCACAACATCAACCACATCCAACAACACATTTAAGGAGGCCTTAACACCTTCATTGTCTTCCTCTAAAATGGCTGTGCAACAACTGGAAGCTGAATTTGCAGATGCCATGCAAGAGCACAGTATATCCAGCAGCTCTGGCGAATTTCAACACTACAAGGCCACCTCATCATCGTCATCATCAAAGTCTAAATCAAAATCAGCTGTTAGTGAAAGAAGCGTTACAAAACTTCAAACGAAAAGTAACGAATCATCCACAATGTGCTCCACTTCCCAGCACCACGAAGAGAAATCGGATGAGTTTTCCTCAATGGGCAAAGTCATATCGTCTATAGATTTGCTAAGCGAGTCTGCCATCAAGGAGCCGATATTTTCGGTGCCCATTGATGTTATAGAAATAACCAGCAGTGGCAGTACAGGCAGCATGAAAAAAGTCTTTTCGTCCGTTACCTCATCTACTCAATCAACATCACAGTCCATGTCACAAAATAAGGCCTCCACCATATCCTCATCATCAGTCTACGGCAAAGCTATTACTGATGGCATTGATGGCGCTGGTGGTAGTGGTGGCTATACAGTGGACGTAGAATTTAAGCCAGACTCTGTAACTATAAAAGAGAAGAAAGAATCTATGGCTACTCAACAAGCATTTCAAACACTGACCACATCAATAAACGGCGCTACAGAAATGACATCATCCTCAACCACGTCAAGCCAGTTTAAGGCAGCTGAATCTCTTAATGGCATAACGACTAGAGCAGAGCAGCAAAGTAGCATGAATACTGACAAACAACATTATAAATCGCCAACATTAACCGATAGCAATAATGTTGGCTTAGACAAAACCATTCCACTCTTGCCTAACGAAACATATGAAGTGTTTATGCCGCCAACTCCAACAGCATCTACGTCATCGATGACGTCAAACCTGCAACACACAACCAAGTCTTCCAAACACAACATTATTGATGACTTCACATCATCACTAACCAGTATTGAGCAAAATCAAGCTTCGTCATCTTCCATCAATAAAAACACTAAAAACTTGCTCAACACCAGCTCCTTCTCCTCGAATACAAAAGCATTGCGTGATATTGTTGACGACACCACTACTTCAGTCAATAAAAAGTCATTAAGCTCCAACAAACACATCTCCTCCGAACGGGAGAGTGTAACTCAAGAGCATTTAACACAACAGAGCAGCAAATCAGTAGCGAAAAAAGAGACTTACGATGTGAAAACCAAAACCTGGAGTGAATATCATAATGCCAACGATACCAAACAGCCAACATATGAGCGTTTTGTTAGCCATGACTCAGATGGCAAGTGTAAAGTTACATACAAAAAGAAAATCTACGATCGTCGCAATAATAAATGGCGTGTGGTTGAAGAGAAAACGGTAAATAATGCACATGAGAAAGTGTTCCCTGAAATAGTTGATGATGTCATTAATACCACCACCACTACATACACAACTAAAATCTATGACTCTAAGCTTGGAGCATGGAAGGTTGTTGATGAGAAATCGTTTGTTGATTCCAAAGCGTATGTGCCACAAGATATTGTTCGTGAGATTGAGAAAGATAATACAGATATTGCCAACATTACAACAACAACTGAGATAACTAAGGTAAGCAAGAGAGAGAGAGAGAGAGAGTAAGAGTGAGAGTAAAAAATAACGTATTTAACCCAAATTATTTTGAGAATGAGCAGGTTAAAGTAAAATTAATTAAAATAAAATTAAAAAAAAAAAACAACAACAACAACTACACAAGTGTGTTTTACATGCCAGTGCAGTCATAACGAATTTTTAAAAGCTTTGTACTCTGTAAGCAACATAAGCAAACACTAAAGTCAGTAGCTTTTTAAAAACGACTTTAAATTTATAAAAATTTTTAGGAACAAAAGTCAGCGCTTAATAAAAGCCTACTTTTTTATGACTATGATAATGGCCCTTAGTTTTTATTTGTTTTTAAATGATTTAGAATAATTTTTTTTTTAATTTAAAAATTTGCTAAAGCAAAAAATATTTTTTTTTATTTTAAAAATTTGAACGTTTGAGAGAATTGAAATTATTTGTGTTCTAGGTTTTTTCTTTTCTTTAATTTCCTTATTTTTCTTAAAGGGTTTTAAACTTGACTACAGATTTTCTAATAAAAATTTAATTTTTGTCATCGATTTTGTAAAATTTTCATTTTAAATTAATTAAAAATTCCTTGTGCAATTTTTTTAAAAGTCACACTTATTTTTTTTTATTTTTTAAATAACAAGAAAACTTGCATAAGTCGATTTAAACGCTTAAGTTTTTAAACTGAGAATATGTCGTTAAAAAAAGAACAAAAACAAAATATCACAGTTTAAATTTAAATTGTGGAAAATGTTTGCTAAAATCGTAGCACTTGCCACCAAATAAATTTTGGGTATTTGGAATTTTTTTTATTATCACTGTGGGCTATAATCGCACCGCGACCTTTAAGATCTATTGCGCAGTATTTGGAATTAATAAATTTGAAAATGAAGTCGCTGCTTAAAAAAATTATTAAAATTAAAAATATTTATTTTTTTTAATTAAAAAAAATAATTTTATATATTATAAAAATAAAAAAACTAATAATTAAAATGTTCTCAAACTCAAATAAATTTTACATAAAATTAAAAATTTAATTTTTTTTCACTTTAAATTCTTACTTTTGTCTAACAAGTTTTTTTTATCTTAATTTACACTCCAACCAATTTGATAATTTTAACTTCATCTTCATTATTAATCGACTTATTTACACAGATCTACGATGCTAGTATTAATGACTGGCGTGTTCTGGATGAGAAAACGCGTACCGATGTCATTGAAAAAATTGTAGAAGCTCCCAAGAAAACGGTTTACATTGATGAGTACACTGAAATTGAGAAGAATGCAAAAATATTGGAGGACAGTGAGAATATTCAATACGATTTAAGCAAGATCTCAAAACTTAAAAATATAACTGAAGACATTTACGATGAAATAAATGAAACACAAACAAATTTTAAAAAGCTAACCGATTCAAAAAAGGTAACAGATTAATTATTACTCAAAACGTCTAAAAATGATTTCTTGTATAAATTTTATGAAATCTGTATTTCAGGATGGAGTCGATAAAAGGAAAACTCAAAAAACTACACACACTGAGATGTGTATATGTGAAATTTGTACTTGCGGGTAAGATTTTGAAAATGAAATGTTGAATACACTCACACTAAAAATGAAAAAATTTTACTTTATAGCCGTCATCACTGCACAACTAGCGAAACAGCTGCCGAAACCCTAAAACAAGATACACTTTTAGAATCCACAGGTAAAAATTTGCCTTTATATCACATGATTTTGAATTGTTCAATATGCAAAATTGATACAAAATATGTAATTGAATTAGTCCATTCTGAAAAAAATGAATACTTTTGTAAATGAACACAAAAATTTAAAATGAATGGAACAACTCAAGCCTCAATGAATTAAAAATCTTCAATACAATATTTCAGATATGGTCGATAATGTTGAAACAACAAGAATACGCACCAACACATGGTCAAAGTCTGATTTTGAAGATAACGAGACTCATACAACCCTAAGAAAAGGTGAAAAATACATTCCTAAAGCACAACCCAGTACCATTAAGCATTTAGATAGTACTAAAGAAGTATCAGAAAATGAAGAATATGAATGCATCATAAGAACTCAGCCAGTGCGACCCCAAGATAATTTAAGACCCGAAGGAAAGTTTTTCAAGCCCGAGAAAGATGAATACAAACCTTCAAAACGACCTGAACTAATAAAGCCTACAGATAATTTAAAACAAGAAGGTGACTTTTATAGACCAGAAAAACCTGGTTACACACCTGCCGATAGAATTAATGTTACATTATACAAAGACAATCTTCGATCAGAAGGAGAAATGACTTTCACTGAAAAAGAAGAATATAAGTATGTAACAAGACCACAACCAATTCTAAGAAGTGACAATCTAAAACCTGAAGGTGATTTTTATGTACCTGAAAAACCCTCATACAGACCGGGAGACAGACCCAATCAAGTACGCCCAGAAGACAATTTGAGACCAGAGGGCAAGTTTTATACACCAGATAAACCAGATTTCAAACCTGCTGAAAAACCAAAACAAATGATTCCTGAAGACAATCTTAGGCCCGAAGGAGATTTTTACTCACCAGAAAAATCAATATATAAGCCAGGAGAAAGGCCATCTCAAGTCCGGTATGAAGACAATTTAAGACCAGAAGGTGAATTTTATACTCCCGAAAAACCTGGTTTCAAACCAGCAGAAAGACCACAACAAAAACGGCCTGAAGACAATCTTAAGCCTGAAGGAGATTTCTACACACCTGATAAACCGCAATACAAACCAGGAGAAAGACCATCTCAAGTTCGTCCTGAAGACAATTTGAGACCAGAAGGTGAATTTTATACTCCTGAAAAACCTGGTTTCAAACCAGCAGAACGACCACAACAAAAACGGCCTGAAGATAATCTTAAGCCTGAAGGAGATTTCTACACTCCTGATAAACCGCAATACAAACCAGGAGAAAAACCATCTCAAGTTCGTCATGAAGATAATTTGAGACCAGAAGGTGAATTTTATACTCCCGAAAAACCTGGTTTCAAACCAGCAGAAAGACCACAACAAAAACGGCCTGAAGACAATCTTAAGCCTGAAGGAGATTTCTACACACCTGATAAACCGCAATACAAACCAGGAGAAAGACCATCTCAAGTTCGTCATGAAGATAATTTGAGACCAGAAGGTGAATTTTATACTCCCGAAAAACCTGGTTTCAAACCAGCAGAAAGACCACAACAAAAACGGCCTGAAGACAATCTTAAGCCTGAAGGAGATTTCTACACACCTGATAAACCGCAATACAAACCAGGAGAAAGACCATCTCAAGTTCGTCCTGAAGACAATTTGAGACCAGAAGGTGAATTTTATACTCCCGAAAAACCTGGTTTCAAACCAGCAGAAAGACCGCAACAAAAACGGCCTGAAGATAATCTTAAGCCTGAAGGAGATTTTTACACCCCTGATAAACCAAAATATAGACCAGGAGAAAGACCATCTCAAGTTCGTCATGAAGATAATTTGAGACCAGAAGGTGAATTTTATACTCCCGAAAAACCTGGTTTCAAACCAGCAGAAAGACCACAACAAAAACGGCCTGAAGACAATCTTAAACCTGAAGGAGATTTTTACACTCCTGATAAACCAAAATATAGGCCAGGAGAAAGACCATCTCAAGTTCGTCCTGAAGACAATTTGAGACCAGAAGGTGAATTTTATACTCCCGAAAAACCTGGTTTCAAACCAGCAGAAAGACCGCAACAAAAACGGCCTGAAGATAATCTTAAGCCTGAAGGAGATTTTTACACCCCTGATAAACCGCAATACAAACCAGGAGAAAGACCATCTCAAGTTCGCCCTGAAGACAATTTGAGACCAGAAGGTGAATTTTATACTCCCGAAAAACCTGGTTTCAAACCAGCAGAAAGACCACAACAAAAACGGCCCGAAGACAATCTTAAGCCTGAAGGAGATTTCTACACCCCTGATAAACCAAAATATAGGCCAGGAGAAAGACCATCTCAAGTTCGTCCTGAAGACAATTTGAGACCAGAAGGTGAATTTTATACTCCCGAAAAACCTGGTTTCAAACCAGCAGAAAGACCGCAACAAAAACGGCCTGAAGATAATCTTAAGCCTGAAGGAGATTTTTACACCCCTGGTAAACCAAAATATAGACCAGGAGAAAGACCATCTCAAGTTCGTCATGAAGATAATTTGAGACCAGAAGGTGAATTTTATACTCCCGAAAAACCTGGTTTCAAACCAGCAGAAAGACCACAACAAAAACGGCCTGAAGATAATCTTAAGCCTGAAGGAGATTTCTACACACCTGATAAACCGCAATACAAACCAGGAGAAAGACCATCTCAAGTTCGTACTGAAGACAATTTGAGACCAGAAGGTGAATTTTATACTCCCGAAAAACCAGGATTCAAGCCCGCAGAAAGACCGCAACAAAAACGGCCTGAAGATAATCTTAAGCCTGAAGGAGCTTTTTACACCCCTGATAAACCGCAATACAAACCAGGAGAAAGACCATCTCAAGTTCGTCCTGAAGACAATTTGAGACCAGAAGGTGAATTTTATACTCCCGAAAAACTTGGTCTTAAGCCTGCAGAAAGACCACAACAAAAACGGCCCGAAGACAATCTTAAGCCTGAAGGAGATTTCTACACCCCTGATAGGCCGCAATATAGACCAGGAGAAAGACCATCTCAAGTTCGTCATGAAGACAATTTGAGACCAGAAGGTGAATTTTATACTCCCGAAAAACCAGGATTTAAGCCCGCAGAAAGACCACAACAAAAACGGCCTGAAGATAATCTTAAGCCTGAAGGAGATTTCTACACACCTGATAAACCGCAATACAAACCAGGAGAAAGACCATCTCAAGTTCGTCCTGAAGACAATTTGAGACCAGAAGGTGAATTTTATACTCCCGAAAAACCAGGATTCAAGCCGGCAGAAAGACCGCAACAAAAACGGCCCGAAGACAATCTTAAACCTGAAGGAGATTTTTACACTCCTGATAAACCAAAATATAGGCCAGGAGAAAGACCATCTCAAGTTCGTCCTGAAGACAATTTGAGACCAGAAGGTGAATTTTATACTCCCGAAAAACTTGGTTTTAACCCTGCAGAAAGACCACAACAAAAACGGCCCGAAGACAATCTTAAGCCTGAAGGAGATTTCTACACCCCTGATAGGCCGCAATATAGACCAGGAGAAAGACCATCTCAAGTTCGTCATGAAGACAATTTGAGACCAGAAGGTGAATTTTATACTCCCGAAAAACCAGGATTCAAGCCCGCAGAAAGACCACAACAAAAACGGCCTGAAGATAATCTTAAGCCTGAAGGAGCTTTTTACACCCCTGATAAACCGCAATACAAACCAGGAGAAAGACCATCTCAAGTTCGTCATGAAGACAATTTGAGACCAGAAGGTGAATTTTATACTCCCGAAAAACCAGGATTTAAGCCCGCAGAAAGACCACAACAAAAACGGCCTGAAGATAATCTTAAGCCTGAAGGAGATTTCTACACACCTGATAAACCGCAATACAAACCAGGAGAAAGACCATCTCAAGTTCGTCCTGAAGACAATTTGAGACCAGAAGGTGAATTTTATACTCCCGAAAAACCAGGATTCAAGCCAGCAGAAAGACCGCAACAAAAACGGCCTGAAGATAATCTTAAGCCTGAAGGAGATTTTTACACCCCTGATAAGCCAAAATATAGACCAGGAGAAAGACCATCTCAAGTTCGTCATGAAGATAATTTAAGACCAGAAGGTGAATTTTATACTCCCGAAAAACCAGGATTCAAGCCCGCAGAAAGACCGCAACAAAAACGGCCTGAAGATAATCTTAAGCCTGAAGGAGATTTCTACACACCTGATAAACCGCAATACAAACCAGGAGAAAGACCATCTCAAGTTCGTCCTGAAGACAATTTGAGACCAGAAGGTGAATTTTATACTCCTGAAAAACCTGGTTTTAAACCAGCAGAAAGACCACAACAAAAACGGCCTGAAGATAATCTTAAGCCTGAAGGAGCTTTTTACACCCCTGATAGGCCGCAATATAGACCAGGAGAAAGACCATCTCAAGTTCGTCATGAAGACAATTTGAAACCAGAAGGTGAATTTTATACTCCCGAAAAACCAGGATTCAAGCCCGCAGAAAGACCGCAACAAAAACGGCCTGAAGATAATCTTAAGCCTGAAGGAGATTTCTACACACCTGATAAACCGCAATACAAACCAGGAGAAAGACCATCTCAAGTTCGTCCTGAAGACAATTTGAGACCAGAAGGTGAATTTTATACTCCCGAAAAACCAGGATTCAAGCCAGCAGAAAGACCGCAACAAAAACGGCCTGAAGATAATCTTAAGCCTGAAGGAGATTTTTACACCCCTGATAAGCCAAAATATAGACCAGGAGAAAGACCATCTCAAGTTCGTCATGAAGATAATTTAAGACCAGAAGGTGAATTTTATACTCCCGAAAAACCAGGATTCAAGCCCGCAGAAAGACCGCAACATAAACGGCCTGAAGATAATCTTAAGCCTGAAGGAGATTTCTACACACCTGATAAACCGCAATACAAACCAGGAGAAAGACCATCTCAAGTTCGTCCTGAAGACAATTTGAGACCAGAAGGTGAATTTTATACTCCTGAAAAACCTGGTTTTAAACCAGCAGAAAGACCACAACAAAAACGGCCCGAAGACAATCTTAAGCCTGAAGGAGATTTCTACACCCCTGATAGGCCGCAATATAGACCAGGAGAAAGACCATCTCAAGTTCGTCATGAAGACAATTTGAAACCAGAAGGTGAATTTTATACTCCCGAAAAACCAGGTTTCAAGCCGGCAGAAAGACCGCAACAAAAACGGCCCGAAGACAATCTTAAACCTGATGGAAATTTTTACACTCCTGATAAACCAAAATATAGACCAGGAGAAAGACCATCTCAAGTTCGCCATGAAGACAATTTGAAACCAGAAGGCGAATTCTACAGTCCAGAAAAACCAGGCTATAAGCCGGCAGAACGTCCAATACAGAAGAAACCCGAAGATAATCTACACCCAGAAGGGAAATTTTACATTCCAGATAAGCCGAGATATCAGGATGCAGAAAGACCTGTTCAGAAAAAGCCGGTAGATAATTTGAAACCAGAGGGAGAGTTTTCAGTTCCAGATAAACCTACTTTTACACCAGCTGAAAAAACTGAACGCATTGTTAGAAAAGATAATTTGCGTAGTGAAGGTGAAATGACTTTTGTTGAAAGAGAAGAGTATCGATATGTAGTGCGCCCAGAGCCTGTGAAAATGTTAGATAATTTAAAACCCGAAGGAGACTTCTACACGCCTGAGAAACCAAAATATATAGCAGGCGAGCGTCCACATCAAATCCGCCCTGAAGATAATTTAAAATCTGAAGGTGCATTTTACAAACCAGAAAAGAGTTCTTTCAGACCTGCAGAACGGCCAATTCAAAAGAAGCCACAGGACAATTTAAAACCCGAAGGTGATCTTAGCATGCCTGAAAAGCCTGCTTATCAACCAGCCGAAAAAACTGAGAGAATAATACGAAGAGATAATCTTCGTGCGGAGGGAGAAATGATATTTATAGAAAAAGAAGAATATCAATACGTGAAAAGGCCAGAACTAGTAAAGCACTTGGACAACTTGAAACCAGAGGGCAAGTTTTATACGCCTGAGAAACTAAAGTATATTCCTGCAGAGAGGCCATCTCAAGTTCGCCCAGAAGATAATCTTAAGCCTGAAGGGGAGTTTTCTGTTCCAGATAAACCAGAATATAAACCAGCTGATCGAACAGATCGTATTATTCGAAAGGACAATCTCCGCTCAGAAGGAGAAATGATATTTACAGAAAAAGAAGAATATCAATTTGTTGTCCGACCTAAACCTGTAAAAATGATAGACAATCTCAGACCTGAAGGTGATTTTTATGCACCAGATAAGCCCAAGTATGTCGCTGGTGTAAGACCATCACAAGTTCGCCCAGAAGATAATCTAAGACCAGAAGGTAATTTCTACACACCAGAAAAGCCTGGCTTCCGCCCAACAGAAAGACCTGTACAAAAGAAACCAGAAGATAATCTCAAATCTGAAGGTGATTTCTATGCACCAGATAAACCTGGCTTCCGCCCAGCAGAAAGACCTGTTCAAAAGAAACCAGAAGACAACCTGAAACCAGAGGGTGATTTCTATACTCCAGATAAGCCGAAATTTGTCGCTGGTGAAAGGCCATCACAAGTTCGCCCAGAAGATAATCTAAAACCAGAAGGTAATTTCTACACACCAGTAAAGCCTGGTTTCCGCCCAGCAGAAAGACCTGTACAAAAGAAACCAGAAGATAATCTCAAATCTGAAGGTGATTTCTATGCACCAGATAAACCTGGCTTCCGCCCAGCAGAAAGACCTGTACAAAAGAAACCAGAAGACAACCTGAAACCAGAAGGTGATTTCTATACTCCAGATAAGCCGAAATTTGTCGCTGGTGAAAGACCATCACAAGTTCGCCCAGAAGATAATCTAAAACCAGAAGGTAATTTCTACACACCAGAAAAGCCTGGTTTCCGCCCAGCAGAAAGACCAATTCAAAAGAAACCAGAAGACAACCTGAAACCAGAGGGTGATTTCTATACTCCAGATAAGCCGAAATTTGTCGCTGGTGAAAGACCATCACAAGTTCGCCCAGAAGATAATCTGAAACCAGAAGGTAATTTCTACACACCAGAAAAGCCTGGCTTCCGCCCAGCAGAAAGACCTGTACAAAAGAAACCAGAAGACAACCTGAAACCAGAAGGTGATTTCTATACTCCAGATAAGCCGAAATTTGTCGCTGGTGAAAGACCATCACAAGTTCGCCCAGAAGATAATCTAAAACCAGAAGGTAATTTCTACACACCAGAAAAGCCTGGTTTCCGCCCAGCAGAAAGACCAATTCAAAAGAAACCAGAAGACAACCTGAAACCAGAGGGTGATTTCTATACTCCAGATAAGCCGAAATTTGTCGCTGGTGAAAGACCATCACAAGTGCGCCCACAAGATAATCTCAAAACAGAAGGTGACTTCACAGTACCTGATAAACCTTCTTATAAGCCAGCAGAAAAGACAGAACGTATAATTAGAAAAGATAACCTTCGAAATGAGGGAGAAATGATATTCGTAGAAAGAGAAGAGTATCAGTTTGTTAACAGGCCTGAACCTGTGAAACACTTGGACAATTTAAAACCGGAAGGTGAATTTTATACACCCGAAAAACCCGGTTTCCGTCCAGCTGAAAGACCTATCCAAAAGAAACCAGAAGATAACTTAAAACCTGAAGGTGATTTCTATTCTCCAGAAAAACCAGGCTATAAACCTGCAGAAAAAGTTATACAAAAGAAACCAAAAGATAATCTTAAACCAGAAGGTGACTTCGCAGTGCCAGATAAACCAACTTATAAGCCTGGAGAAAAAGTAACGCGCATTATTCGAAAAGATAATTTACACATGGAGGGTGAAATGTCATTCACTGAAAAAGAGCAATATCAGTATGTTAAACGACCAGAGCCTATCAAGAAGTCAGACAATCTTAAACCTGAGGGCGATTTTTACACACCAGAGAGATCGCAATTCAAACCTACAGAACGGCCATCACAGAAGAAGCCTACTGATAATCTCAAACCTGAAGGAAGTTTTTATGCCCCAACTAAGCCAGGTTTTAAACCTGCGGAGCGACCAATCGTTAAGAAGCCAATTGATAATTTAAAACCAGAAGGCGAATTTGAAACTCCAGACAAGCCTTTGTACAAGCCTGCTGACAAAGTAACTCAAATTATCCACAAAGATAATTTACGAACAGAAGGGGAAATGACTTTTGAGCAAACAGAAAAATACCAATATGTTAAAAGGCCCACTCCTATTAAACCTACTGATAATCTCCGGCCAGAAGGAGAGTTTGTCACACCAGAGAAACCTTCGTTTAAAGCAGCTGAAAGAGTAGAACGCATAGTACGCAAAGATAATTTACGAACTGAGGGTGAAATGTCATTCGAACAGAAAAATACATACCAACATGTGAAAAGACCAACACCAATCAAACCAAAAGATAATCTGAAACCTGAAGGAGAATTTGTAACCCCAGAAAAATCTTCCTATAAACCTGGAGAAAAAGTTGAACGCATTGTGCGTAAAGACAATTTGCGCACAGAAGGGGAAATGACATTCGAACAAAAAGACAGCTATCAATATGTTAAAAGACCAACTCCAATAAAACCCACAGACAATCTGAAACCTGAAGGTGATTTTTACATTAAAGATACAGAAAAGGTTCCCAAAGATGTTGTTGATAGAGTAACACCGAAACGTCCAGTCGATAATTTAAGACTGGAAGGGAAAATGGAAATTAATAAAAAGAACGAGTCCAAAACTACACAACAAACTGTTGTCCATCAAACTAAAAGCAAATATGCTCATAACAGTTCATCCATAAGTTTGGGATCAGACAGCTCTATATTAAAAACTACAAGTCAGATGAGTTTCGCTTCGGGCAAGACAGCAGTTCCTGTAACTGATTTAACAACTGAGAAGCCAGCCGATGGTATGGTCATTGTCTCCACTAAGAAAGTTACTACTGTTGTTGGTGGTAAATCGAAAAAAGAACCAGAAACCCAATATATCAGAAGGCAAGGCAAAGTAAACGTTATTGAAAATGTTGAAAAATCATTAAAAATGAAAAATATTAAAAATGTGGAAAATATTTACAATGAAAACGTTTCCATCAAACAAAACAAACACACAGACAGAAATAAAACTATTATTGATAGTGATTCTTCACAAATCGATAGCAAACGAATAACAAATGGCAGTAGTTCGACAATCAATGAAACTAGTACCAATTCTGATGCTCAACACATCTGCTTGGCCAGCAAATTATCATCGTCCAATAATCACATACACACTGATGGTGGTACAACTATTATTAGAAGAGCTACTTGTGTTAATCAAAGAAATGCAAATAATTCTGAAATGAAGAGCTTAATTAGTGGTGTTGAAAATAGTGTTGGACATGAAACTCATTCTCATAATGGCACTTTAAAGACTACAAACGTTATCAATGGCAGTAATGGCGACATTGTCAGTGCAAACTCTGCAAAAACCGTCTACTCAAATAGTTTGCAAAGTGCAAATGCAGTATCAACATCAACGTCAGCATCATCTTTATCGACTAGTAAACAGTTTCATCATCGGAAAACTGAATTTTCTTCAGAGTCCAGTGTTGCCAACACAATATTGCAACGCAAAAGCATGTCATCCGAATCAAATCAATACGGCAGTTTAACGTCCAATGCCAAGATACAACGCAAAAGCATAATGAATCTTAACGAACAGCCTTCAAGCAATTGGTTCCCTAGTGAACGACAAAGTTACACCAGTATTCATCGCCAGAAAGAAGCCGAATCCTTAGCCTCTAGCAATTTACATGAACGGCGTAGTTTAGCAACAAAACATCGTGATATAAAAGATAATCAACAGATGAGCAACAAAGCATCATCTACCGTGTATCATACCTCTGCTCTAGATTTTCCATCACACAGTAGAAGTTCAGAACGTATCGTTACACGTCAACGTGCCAATCAATCATCAATTTCGTTTGGAAGTGAAACTTCCGCTTCGTCAAGTCTTTATAAAATGGAATACAAAACACTTCCGGTCACAACTTGTGCTGTGCATAAAATGAAACAAGGTGCATTCCAACACACTAGGGATACTCATGATCATTAATTTTTCAAAACCAATTAATTCAGTTTTTACTTTACTTTATTTTATTTTTAATTTTTTTTTTTTACATATTGTTAATGCATATTATCATTATTATTAACATTTTGTTTAATGTTTTTATTCTCCTTCTGTTAATACATTTACTCGTATACTAACTTTTACATAAAAGCAAGCATATGCATACATAAATGCTTGTGTAACACTTTTTATTAATACTTTTTTATATGGTTATTATGCATAGATATCAAAAGAAATTGTATTTTTTTAAATGAATAAAAGTCTCGAAATAAAGATAAAAAAGTAATCTGATTTAAATTTTTTTGCAAAGTCTGAAGGAAATTGTTAAAACTGAGCATCGCAGGTTCGCTTCCTGTCTCTTAAGGCACCTGATATCAAAGGAAATTTCTCTTTAAATTAAAAAAATTTATCGTAAAATTAACTTTTAATAAATATACAATAAGATTTATTTAAAATTCATTTACCTTTACAACTTTATAAGATTTAGCATTCTGTAAAGTTTTTTATTTTGTAATTTCGTTAAAAAAAACTGTGGTTTATTTTCATAAATAACTGAAAAATAATTTATTCTATTTTTAAAATGTAGCTGCTTATTCTTCCTTGCAGTTGTTGTCATTTAACAATAGAGTGAAATATTTAATAAACTACTGGAATGTGAAAATTGTTGCTGGAAGTAGGCAACAGCTTCCATCCAAAGAGGTGTTACCGATCGTTAGTTCTCTTATGTTTCACTAAATATTTTGCACTATAAAGTCAATCAATTTACCACCACCAATTAAAACGTCTTAATAATGATGGCAATTAATTCAAATTATTTTGAATTGAGTTAGATGCTTGTCACTAAAACAACAACAAAATATCTTAAATAATGATTATAATAATTCAGCTGTTATTTTATTATTGGCTTAAGTTCACTTTAAAAATAAAATGATCTCTATATCTTACTAAAATTATCGGTGATTACTTTTTTTTGAAAGCAGTGGACTTATAACACTTTAAAAAATAAAAGCACAATTATTTTTTATGGCCTTCACTGAAAATATCACTCCTTTCTTATAAAACAATTTAAATCCCCTTGCTTAAATGCCCACTTTAATCACAGTGCTCACTGCAATCAAATCCTATCACAATAAAAAATCTTATTCTTATTGGCAACTCTGTTAAAATTGCCAAAAAATTTAGTTCTCTTACAATAATCATTAAAGTCGGTCACTCGAAATTTCTTCCTTCTTTAAATGCATTTGAAACTGTAATAAAAGGTTTAACTATGCTAAAAGTGATCAAATATTAGTTTATTTAAATATTTAAATAAAAAAATCATTAAAAAGTGTGAAACTTTCAATAAATTTTAATAAAAATAATTTAGTGGTATACATACCCAAAATGAAAAGAATAAAAAGAAATTTGCTAAATTTTGATTTTGTTGTTGCATTATTAAGCCTTCGTTTTTTGTGTTACCGAATTGTCTCTCTAATAGAAAAGAAATGTTTGTATGAGATAGCATGTGTAAGTGTGGGAGCATGCAAATAAGCTGTTGTGTTGTTACTTTAGCATTACAATAAAAAAGTCAAAAAGCAAAAAATAAAATCATAATAATAAAGCAGAGCAAATAATTATAATGTTTTTTGTAATTATGTAAAAAGAAGTAAGAAAAAATGTATGTGTGCATTTAGTTGGAATGAGTGTTGCCAAAATGAAAATAGCAATTAAAAGAAAAACGGTTATCGGTACGGTTTAAAAAAAATGCAAAGCAAAAGAATTTTTAATCAACAACTTTTTTTAAAGGTGAGTTCAAAGAAATAATTTTCAGTATTACACTTATTAAATCTTAATAAATAATGGAGAAATTTAACTACGCTAAATTTGAAAAAAAAAAAATATTACAGGTGATAGAAAATTGAATTCTGATAAGAAATAGAAAATTGAATTCTGAGAAGAAATAAGTGTTTTTTTTAGCGAAATTTACTTTATATTATATTTTCTTCTTAGAATTTAATTTTATATCGCCTCCGATAATTTTGTTTTGGAATTGCCGTACGTGGCTAAAGTAAAATTTAAGCCGAAATAATTAAAGAGGTCGCTATTGAATTAAATTTCTGGCTTCCTATAATTACTCTAAGAAAATTTAATTTTACTGTCAAATTAAAATTTACTGACAATTATTTTTTGCCTGTTCTTTCTTATATATTTTAAATATCGTTAGAGGAAAGTTATAGATAGAAGTGTTTATGTATTTTACAATAGATATATGAATTTTTTATTATAAAAGCAAGTTTAAAAAACAATTTATATTATTTCATAGCATTTCTCACATTTTTGTTTCATGGAGTTTACGTATCAATGTGTACACTGAACGGCTATTCCCTGTAGGATTTTTTATATAATTGAAAAATTTTTTCTTTGAGAAAAATTAATAAAATACAAAAAAAAAGGTTTTTCGGAATTTTTTTCGCGTTATTAGGAATATAAAAGCTGTTCATCGATTTTCATAAAATATATTTCTGTTTTTTTTTTACAAAAATAATGGATTTTTTTTTGTTTTTTTATTTTGAATAATTTTTGGAAAATTAAAAATTTTCGAATTTTGCATTGAAAAGAAGAATAAAATTAGAATATTTGTATTTATTTGTAATATACTCGTATTGTGGTTGGGAAATTTTGTTTTTTTTTTTAGTTCAATGGCTACTTTGCTGGGCTTTTTTTTATTTTCTTGTTTGAGTTCTTTGAAATTTTTTGTTTGCTTATTGACTGAAATTCTCATTTAGTCAATTAATGTAGCAAAATAAGTTTTTAATAAGACTTTGGAGTAATCCCCTGCTGATTCAGAGTAGCTTCTGTTGGAATATGCTTTCCTTCTTAGTATTTATTGTACTAAGTAAGCAATTTTCAAAAATTTTCAATGAAAATATCGTGGAAAATAATGCACTTTGCCAACCAACATAAATAAATATCAATTAAGCAGAAATAAATATAAAATTTTGTTTGTTTTTTGTAACATTTAAAATAAAGGTACCAAATAGCAGCATTTTTGAAAATTGCATTTAATTGAGATTTTATTTATTTATTATATTTTTGTACTAAAACATAATATTCATAATTATTGAGCTTCGTACGACGCATATGTGATGTATTCGTCGTACATTCTCGTTGTGTCCCTAGCATTAGTATACAATTTTCCATTCCTATTCTAGACTTTCTTTTTATAGAATTATTCCTTTTTTTTTACAAGAAATTAGAAACAGTTAGTTGGTTTAAACATTTTGTAAAGTGTTATGTACTTGTTTATTTATTTCTCTTCATTTCCTTTTTAATCGTTTCATTTAATTTTTTTCTTTTTTATTTTTAATTTAAAATTAGCATTAAACAATCAGTTGTGGATTATTTCTAACTAACTATGAAATAAATTTGAATAAAAATTTCAAACTAAAATAGTTTTGTTTTACGAATTTATATAATAAATGGTACTCTCGTATAGGTATGTAGCATGTATGTATGTATGTATGTATGTATGTATTATTTGCTATAAATAAATTAAATAAATTACATACATAATTAATTTTCTAAAATTTTTACATACAAATTAAATACAATTACAATAATTTTTGTTTGGAAGACTTTGTTGCTTGTGTTTTTTTTTTTATTATTATTTTGTTAAACATTTTTTTATATAATTTTTTTTTCTTTTGATTAACTTTAGTTTAATTGATTTAATTTTCTTTTATTTATAATAATTAAAATGGAAGACAATTTTCAAATTTGTGTTTCTTTGTTGGAAGACATATTGACATAAATTTGTTTATTTTGCTTAAATACTAAATTAATTATTTATATTCGTATGTATTTATGCATTGTGTGTATGTGTAGTATGTATGAATATTATAACGGTTATTTTTTGTATATATTAATATCTATATATATATATATATATATTTTTTTGTTGTTGTTGTACTTAATTAAAACAATAAGAAAAACAACAAAAATTGTGTGTTCGTTCATTCGTTTAAAATGGAAGACCAATTTCGAATGCATTTATGAGTGCATTCCCAGAATCGTATATACCTATTACACCGAAAAGTACACCCAACCCTATAATAATATAATCTTTAGCAATTTCCTTTTGATCCAGTAGATGACCTTTCATTTTTAAATGAAAATAACATGGCCAAATGAAACTCAACATTGTGCCGGTAAAGCTGCCAATAAAACCCATCAGTATGGAAAAATGTGGTATAAATATGGCCATTAGAATTGTGGATACTATAACACCAACACGAAAGCCCAAGCCCCACACTTTGAGTTCACCATCCAAATGCCAAATGGTTGGAAATTTTGTTTTGGGTGGACCACGAAAGAAATTTCTTTCTAATAACTCGCAGGCAGCATAGTATGGCAAAGGGTAACTGAGTATGGCTTTAATAACTAAAAACACATTAACCAAGCCTTTGAAGCCTTGAGAATGTAAATTGTTTGTGATAACTTGTTGGGTATCATTTTGAAAGGTCAAAAAGCATATATAACCGAAACCAGCCTTAAAAGCGGCTGCTGCTATATGTGACCAATCCAACATCCAATTAAACTTGGAACGATCCACCATATTGCCCTCTAAGGTTGGTAAAAATATCTGGGAAGTATAGGAGAACACTATCACACCCAATGAAATGGGAAAATTTTCAAAATCAATGCTCCAACGCACTTTTGACCAACCCCAGTCTCCAATTTGTAAAATACAATAACCCAAAATGACCACGTTAATCACAATATGTGACATGGTGCACCAAAATGAAAGCAACGAAACCATTTTTAATGATTTTAAAAAGCCCATTGGCAACAGAAATATGCCAATTAACATCATCCAGGAACGTGAATCAAAAGCACCTTGAGGATAAGTACCGGCCATTAGATCACCGCACACAACCACATACAAAATGCAAGTCATTAAGAGTTCTATCAACTGAGCAATACTTACAGCTCGAGCTCCCAGCTTAGGGCCAAAACATACTTTTGCTATGGCCACATAACTATCGCGTACACGCACTAATTCTCCTGTTGCTGGATCTGGTTCATATAGGCATTGCACCAACACTTTTCCCGTATAACAGCAAATGTGGGCAATACCAACCATCGCCACTATAGCCCAATAGCCACCATGCAGTACAGCAAATGGTAGGGATACAATAAACATGCCTTGTATGGCGTTGGTTACATTCCATGCAGCTTGCATTTCATCAATTTTTTGATCACCGCCACCCTCGCCTTCACACACAAAAGAGCTGCCCTCTGATGCAACACTACCCTGTCTGAAATAGAGAACAACAAATAACGATTTTTTAATTGAAAAAAAAGAAGAATTTTGGAAAATTGTTAGAAAGCTTTTTTTTCTTATAAATTCATTCTTTGAGGGACGTTACAAAATCAACAAAAAAAGTTCATCCAATAAACGCTAAACCGGCAATACGGAAAAATTGCTTGTGTCTTATTAAATCAATTTAAAAGCTGTAAATTTTTCTTGCGTTAGTTGTGGCATTTAAAACCCCACCATCCCTGAACCAGAATAATCACATTATTGAGTTAATTGCCACCACAAGTCAATTTTTACTTAAGTCGACTGAAGCGCTGTTTCCTTTTAGCACTGAAATATTAATTTTGCCGTCAGCTGGCATGTAAACAGAAAAAAATTTCGATTGTGACAACTAAATTTATATCCAATCAAAAATTCAATTGTGATATCCAGAATTCCATAATATAGAGCCAAATTTAGTTCTCTTAAAATAATTTTGAGCTGTAAGACTGATTTTATATAGTCACGATTAAACAGTATTACGGTCACAGCTGAATTTTTTATTGGAAACCAATTCAGTTCTAACAATCGAAGTTGTTTTCTCAGTATGAGTCATGCAAATGGCGTAACTTGTAGAAGTTTCTCCTAAACAGATTTTACATACATTCTGACTAAAGACTGAACTGTCATCAAAACTTTAGCAAAATTTTAATTTCAATGCAGCCAATTCAAACTGAGAAATCAACTTCGGTTGTGAGAACTAAATTGGTTACCCTTTAAAAATTCAGTTGTGACAATCGAATTTTTTTAATTAAAACAATAGAAAACTGGTCTTACAGCTAGAAATATTTTTCAGAGAACAAGCTTTTTAACACTCTTATAGACTTTTAATGCCTACAATTACAACTGAATTTTTGATTGACAGTAAATTTAGTTCTCACAACCAAAGTGGTTTTACCGATGTGCAGATATTTAATTTTAATGAAATCATCAGCAATTTGATTTTTTTTGGAAGGGGCTGGAGAGCTGTTAAAGTCAAAGAAAACTCGATTCGAGCAACATTTGCCGGTAGATTAATTTATAAAATTTTTCTTCTTTTGAATTTTCCAAAAAAAAAAAAAAAATATGGTTGGAATAACTTACCGATGCCCATTATATTCGTTGGTCACAAAAGAGGTGGTCTGATAACCTCCTTCACCTGCTTTTAAATCACTGGCATCACCAACATCATCCGCCCAACTATTGGGATTTCGAAAAGGATTCAATTCAGTGGGTCTGTCTGCTAGAAATTATTTTAAAAATTTTTAAACTCAAAAAAAAAAAAAAAATTAAAAATGACCTACCCGTGCCATAACTAGTTTCATCACCCTGGTACATGGCTTGTGTATCATTTGGTTGGTTCTGGTTTAGAGGTTGCTGCTGATGTGCCATACTGCTAACTCCAGCCGGTTGCTCATAGTCCTTCTTGTCAGGCATGTGTTGGCGGGCCGTTTGCACAGCTACATTAAGAATATTTTTAACTGGTGGCAACTGTGTTGATTTGATTTTATTTAAAAATGACATGATGATTTTTCAAAACTTTTCCAATGATGACTGACTACTGATGACTACAACAACAAAATATTTAAATTTTGGCTTGGGAGGAAGGGGGTGGCGATGATTTTTAAATTTATTGAAACTTTAAAAAATTTATTCTTTTTAATTTTTTTTGGGAAAACCTAGCTTTAACAATACAAAAGGGGAATGACGTGTGCTCTTATCCCAATAAATTTTTCTTCTTATCGATTTTATTAGCAATAGAAAATCTGTTTTGAGTTGTTGTCAATCAATTCAAGAGAATTTAATTAAAAATTCGTGCTGAATATTTTGGTTTCTTATTTCTTTATAGCCCGCACCAATTTGGAATTTTTTATCAGGATATACATTTTTTTCTTTCAGTCATTGGCCCATTAAATACATTTTCTTCTAGTAACAAAATGTGATGAACAGAAATCGATACATACTAAATTTTTGATATGAGACCACTAAAAAAACTGAAATGAAAATGTGAATTCAGTTAATTTTTATTTATTAAATTTTATAATAAGAATCACTCCAATATAAGGTTCACTGAGGGAAAAATAATTATAAAAACTTTAAATAAAATATAATTTTTTTAATTACTTTTTTTATATAACGTTATAACAAGTAACTAACGCCAAAAAATTTTAGTGTGAAATGTGAATTTCTTAAGGACTTTTCTTCCTTTACACAATTTTTTTCGTGTTCCTTTTTTGAATTCAGCGCATGAGCAGTAACGTCTTTAAATTTTTTTTAAAAACAGTATGACATAGAAGAAAAGAAATGCTAAGGGTTGCACTCACAATAACATTGCAAATTATTCACAATAATACAAGTGAGTGTAACGGTAGTTTTTGTCTTTATGCTTTATTTAAAAGTAAATAAACACTATGACAGAGACAGGAAGATTAAATAAAAAAGATTTAAAAAAGAAAAGCACTCTGCCAGAGACAGAAATTTTAAGCACTTAAACAAAACCATTAAAAAGAGACAAGAACTTTAAACATTAAAAAAGAAAATTACAGAAACTCGAAACAGTTTACACAAAAAAATAAAAAAAATAAATAAATAAAAACTGACAGAGACAGAAACTTTAAACGCTTACAAAAACAAACCTACATTAGAACAGAAACAGAAACTTTAAACAAAAATTACAGAAACTTGAAACACTTTACAAAAAAAATATCTGACATAACCGTAAACACTTAAAAAAACAAATCAGCATTAAAACAGAGATAAAAACTTTAAGCAAACATTAAAAAAATGACAGAAACTTGAAACACTTTACAAAAAAATAAAAAATATTGACAGAGACAGAAACTTGAAAAAAATCTGGCAGAAGCTTTAAACACTTCAAAAAAAACCAAACCGACATTGGAACAGAGACAGGAACTTTAAACATTAAAAAGTGACAGAAAAATTGACAAAGGCAGAAACTTTAAACCTTAAAAAAACTGACAGGGACTAAAACTTTAAGCCCTTTATATTAAAAAAAAACTATTAAAATCGGCTTTGCTCGTTACACCGAACTCAAAAACCGTTTTTATTTTAAAACAAATTAAAATTTTTTGGTATTTAGGTGTTTGATGAATTCACATAATATTATTCGTTTTAAAGCCGAATAAAAAAACTTGTCGAAAGTCAATTAAACAGGTTATTATTATAGTGAATAACTAAAAGCATGAAAGAATCAATTATCATATAAAATTTTAAGCCTTTTTTATTCATTTTATTTAGTAAAATTACTCTAGCACTTTAATACATAAAAGTAATAAAAAAAAATTGAAAAAAAAATTTGAAATTTCTTCCAATTTCAGCTTTAAGTATGAAAGCAGTTTTATTAAAATTTTTATGGCCATCACACAATGACAACAAAACTTATTTTAATTTTATAACAAAAAATTTTGGCTTAGACTTTGACTTTTAATTAAAAATTCGAATTTGGTTGGTTTACGTGGCGGCCTAAACGGTCCTTAATTAGAGTCGCAAGACTCCGTTTACAAGCACGTACTCGCCAAGTCTATGTAGCCGTAAAGTGACCTAGATCCACCCCGTAACATTTAGATATCTGAGAAGGTCCGCTAACCTTATTCTCGATATCTCAGGTAGTTCGGCCATCAGATTCGAACTTACTTAAGTTCGAACGATATCAAAATAATGTTCTTTTGCAGAGCAGCAAGTGGACATTTTTTCATTTTTAAAAATTTGGCAATTTTCAAAACGGTTCGATATACAGAAGCCTCTTTTCGTGTTAAAAAAAAAAACTAATGAAATGTGCATTAGTGTTGTTATATTTTTGCCTATAAAACAATAATGTTCATTCAAGGAGGACGGCCGGTTGAGAAAAGTGTCTGTTATGGGAGATTTCACTGTAAATGTCCGTGGGTCACCACAATCTCAAATCTTATTTAAAAAACTTCATAAAAGTATTTCAAGTTATTTTAAGACCATAAAGTTTAAAAACTCTTCCCTTGGAGATGTTCTTTCAAGCAGCAGCAAACTGTTGATACTTTTGATGAATACTTACGTTTCTAATTCTCGTCTGTAACTTCTTGAATGATTTTTTTTTATTCTAAAACTGAAAATAAAATATCAAAATGTCAGTTAGGGCAAATTACGACATTCGATATCGATCGAAATTTCCATTTGAATTTCGTTCGCTTTAGAGTGCCGTAACTTGAACGCAGACACTAGTAGCGATACAGCTTTAAAAAAATATTTTTATTTGTCAACATTTTGAATGGTTTTAACTTAATATTTTAAAAAGCTTGAACATCTACACACTTACATATTTACATACAATGAATTGTAAAATTTCTAAAAGAAAAAAGAAATAGAGAAATTGAACAACATTAAGAGACACAAAGAGAGATAGAAATATAGAGAAAGCGATAGAGTGAGTGAAAGAGAGAGAAACACATAAACATAACTTAACAGATTAAAATACTCGTACATAAAAATTTTTATTAAAAAATGATTTTCTAAGATGGAGTCTTTCTACACAACGAACAGTTAGGGCTCGGCTAATGCTCACTGAGTTAATTACTGTAGCATGTTTTCCGTACTCCAGCCAAAATGTTGCTGATTTCGTCATCACGTCTAGAGTCGAGCAAAATTTCACCAACTCCTAAAACACTTGAGGAGCTGGCTACACTGCCAAATATTTGTGGATGATGGGCATGATGATGATGATGAGGATGCGAATGTGTGTGTGGATGCGTATGTGGGTGAGAATGTGTTGTATAGGGTGAAGATGACTGCACCAAAGTGGCTGCCAAAGGTGTGGGAGAGGCCTGTGACATTAAACTACTCATTTGTGATGGTGAATTACCGCCTTCATTATTCAAGTGTGGCATTTGCGTGGCAATTTGTGAACCGTAGTGATTGTAATGCAGATAACTTTGATTTTGATTGTGAGCCACCTGGCCATAAACTGAGGCTGGTATGGGTGATTGTTGCAAAGGCAGGGTTAATTGCAAAGGAAATGATTGGCTGGCCAAAGAGTAGGGCAGTTGACTGTAGTAGCTGCCACCGGCAGATGTAGTCGATACCACCATGGGGTTAAAGGTTTCATAGCCATCGTAATTGTGATTAGAATCAGGATATTTGGTTTGTTTGGCATTTTTAAATCCATCCTCTTCATTGTTCATGCCAGCGGAATTATTTTCTACGGGCAAGGATGCATACTCGTTGTCCGCAAATGGTGAACTATGCGCTGCTGCTGTTGAAGTGTAACGCAAATAATCCTCATAGGCAGCATTGGGATTGTAGGCATTTGTAGCAGCCACTAAATAATCTCCGGTGCAAGTACTTTGCGGCATGCGGGCATTATCCAGGGAAAAGTTTAGTTCGTTGTGGTGATGTGCTGTCGTTTGGTGCGTTGAGTAATTGCTTGAACCCAGAGCTGAAGCGTGTGCGCTGCCAGAACTCAACACATTTGTATGTGTATTGGTGTGAATTTTATCTTCATCTAAGCTGGAAACCGGAGGATAAAAAGTGCCTTTAACTGAGTGACCATGATCCAAAAGGCCACGATTTGTGCAGGTCACATACATGCCGCGCCCAGCCACCACCGACAATGCTGATGCGGTTAAAGGATATGCAGATCTCATGTTATCTTTCTCTTTTGCTTTATCAATTTCCTTTTGTGACTGTTTGTGTCCTCCACCACCAGCAGCAGTACTCAATAATAAACGGGTTCTGGCTTGTGATTTTCCAGTTTGCGCTGATGATGAGCTTCTTGAACAATTTTTCTTGTATGAGGTACCATTTGTAGAGTCTTCCGTCAAGCCAAAGTTATGTTGGGCCTCACCGCCCAGCACTCCTGCTGTAGCATCACTGCTACGTGATGGCGGACAGCTAAGAAAATCATTATTATCAGCCATATCTGGATTACTGTAGCAGTCCAAACTACTGGGCGAATAATTTGGTCGTAACGTTTGCTCGTAGAGGCTAGAGTTAGTGGTTGTGTGCATGTGTGGTGTTGAATTTCTTTGATGACTTGAGTTTGTATCGAATGTAGCCGATGAGAGTGAATTGGAAGGTGGGGTTGATGAAGAAGATTTTAAATTTGATTGTTTGTTAGGCGATTGAGTACCAGCAACGCCATTTTGCTCTTTCGCAACACCATTTGATTGAAGAGTGCGTAGTTTTGATTGTTTCCTACGGCGAGGTCGATACTTGTAATTTGGATGATCGTTCATGTGTATCACTCTCAGACGTTCAGCTTCCTCAACATACGGTCTACGATCTTGTGGGGTGAGAGAACGCCATTTTTTACCTGAAAATTGTATACAATCGACATAAAGCAAATGAAACAAATGAGTTAATTAACGCTTTGTTAAGGGTATTTTGTTTTAATAAGAAACAGGATGAATTGAATCATATGCTTGGTGGCGCTTACCTAACATTTTACTAAGATCTGCATTATGTAAATCAGGATTTTCATCGGCTAACTTTTTGCGTTCAATTTTTGCCCAAACCATAAATGCATTCATGGGTCTACGTATTCTAGCTTCTTTGGCACATTTGGACTGATTGCTGCCGACAGCACGAAACTTAACTTCATTGACTAACTTATGACGATCTAAGAAATTTCTATTCGCTGCACAAATTTCACCTTTATAATCGTAGGCCCACATTGAACCATCTATAATACCCGGTCCTCCACCCACACCCACACCCACAACACTGGCAACGTTTCCTGCTGAAACAGTGCCATACTCTTCGGTATCGGACGACATGGCCACATTCATCATATTCGGATGGGACAAATATTTATTCAGCATGGTCGATGAGGTGCTGCTGGTGAGTAGCGGTGACATGTTTGTACCAATTAAATGCTGCTGGGAGGCTGACGACTGTGACGACGGAGGTGGTGGTAGTGGTGGGGGTGTTGTGCCCATATAAGTGTGTGACATTATCACTGAACTGTGGCATTGCGAGTTCAAAGGCAATGAAACAGCGGCTGTAACATCGGTCATGTGTTCGTTGTCATAACTGTTGTTGTGGTTGGGCGTTGATGTTGAAGTGGTGTGATGAATGGCAGGAGAGTGTAAACTTGAAGATGAATGTTCGCTACCATGGCGATATTGATAAGAAATTTCACTATTTGTTGCTTCATGTATTAAACGGCCGTCGGCCAATAGGGTTGATGAGTGATCATGTAAATCTGCTGAATTATTATACTCGGGTGTGCGACTGATGGGTGAATTATATTTTTTTGGGCTAAAAAAAAGAGTGTAAGAAAAAGTTTACTTCAATTTATTTTCATAAAAATTTTGCTGGTTGTTAAAAATTTAAATAAACGATAAAAAGTTTTTTTTTTATTTGTTTCAAATGTCCCTGAACAGCAGCAGCAGTATAGAGGAAAAAAACCCAATTGAAAAAGAAGTAAGAAAAAATTTAAAAACCGTGGCAACTGACGACAGTTAACGATTTATAGGTTCACTAAATATATGTATTTAAAGTAGACATATTGACAGTTTATCCTTAAATATTGAAATTGAACGAGAAATTCTGAAACAAAAAGAAAAAAAATCATACTTAATAAAACAAAAAACTAAAACCAAATTCAAGTGTCTTAGTTTTACTCTACAAAGTTTCTAACCAGCCAGCCAGCCAGCCAACCAACCAACCAACCAGCTACTCATCCAGCCAGAGAGCATGTATTTCATATAACCAACCATGCTGCTTCGGCTACTTTGCTACTTCTATTTAGTACCCACCATAAATTGAACGACTGTTCGTTCGTACTAATGTGCTCGTTACAATGTGCTAAAGATTGCCTGCCTGCTTGCTTTATGAGATTTGGGCTACAGGAGCCAATTCTACAAAGCGGTGCGATGCAATGCGCTGTGGTAAAATTTAGTTTTATCTTCAGCTTCAAATGTATTGTACTCGGGGCTTATGTTTGTTGTGTTATGTGTTGCAATGAATACTCACTCACATTCAATTCGTCCAGGCAGGCAGGCATGCAGGCGATCGGTTTTGTTTGTTTGTTTGTTGGTTTGTGTGTTGTGGCGCGGCAGCAGACGATATATTGATTTGGTTAAGGAAAAATTCGCTGAACACTGGTTTTCGGTAGACACTGAACTCGTAAATGTAAATTGGGCGCGTGCAGCTATTGTCATCATCAAAGAATTTACCGCATCAATATTTGCCGACACACACACACACATGCACAATAGGTAGTAAATACTACTACAATAAGCAAATGATATTTTAGATCGTTCAATCGATCTTTCGTTCGATTTACCAACTAAAACAGTGAAGCAGACACAGAGCACAAAATAAAGAGAGTGAGTGTGTTCTATTGCTATTATTAGTGATACACTTTAGTGTTGCCCTAAAAAACTTTCTGTGTTGCTTTTTCCTAGTGTAGCTGAATCTTTAAAAGAGGCACACGATCGAGTTTTGAAGCCTTATTTCAATTTAATGCACTCTAGTGAATATTTACGCAAGTGACACTAGAATATATATTTTCTCAGATAACTAAACATTGTCACGCTTCCAATAAAAATTGATTTGGAATTGCTAAAGGCTCTGGCAAAAAGAAACTCGATTACTTTGGTACGACAAGCATATGGACAATGAAATGTCATACTATCGGGCTAAAAAGGTGCTGCTCCAGAGCAGCACCTTATGGAAGTTTTATTAAAATTAAAATAGAAAATTCAATCTAAATCGAATGCTGTAGTTTGGGCTCTGAACTCAGTAGAGCTCCAAGACATTCCACACTCTTCTGGATAGTAATCGAAGTCTTAATACAATGAAAATAGAAAATTCAACGTAAATCGAGCTCTAAGACATTCCACACTATGTTTCTAGGGCCATAAAACTACCAGCAATTTGTCTTGCTTCTCAAAGTCTATCTACCCATTATAATCTGGCATCCCTGTTATCAAATACTAGTCTCTTCAGAAGTATGAGATAATCTCAAAGTCACTGAATGTCGCCTTGTCGTCAGAGTGAATGTTCAAGGCTTAAGATTCATGCTCAAATCTGTTGATATGCTTTGGGCAAATAAATTAAATGCTGCTAAAATGATAATGTTGCTCGAGTAGTAGCGCGGAAGTTGCTTGATTCGGACTCACACACTTTCTTTATAATAAAATCTGTAACAGCATTTCCAAGAATATATTTTTTTAAAGCCAAATTATACATTTGAAATAAATGAATTGGTGGCAACACTTACAAAAGTAAAGGGTTTACGTTTAAGCTTTACGCTGGTACACACATACACACACACAGATATTCATAAATACCATCTGAAAATAAACTCATTTGAAGTATTTTGTTTATGCAGAAGCGAGTTGTCCACCAACGAATGTTTTATTTTCCTACTTTTTATTTAGTGTGTTGCCCTCCAAAGACACAACTCCTCAACACTTTTTTCGTAGTAAAAAAGCTTTCCTGGAATTTTCTAAAAAAAAATACTTGAAATGTATGCGAAATGTTGATGAAGATGATGACGGTCAGTCAAAAGCTAAACCAAACAAACTGACTATTAAAAAAAAATATTTTCCAGACTCATACAACATGATGAATAGTTTGGTATGCATACCCGACACATTTATGTATGTGTATTCAAAAATACAAATAGTGTCCTTACTCACACACACACATACAACGCTGTTGCAATTGCTTTCCAGTGATAAGAGTTAATTAATTATTTACAGAATTTCTTTTAAGCAAAAAAATTTGGATTTTTTTAAGTTTTTTGCAATATAAATAGATGCCTTGTCTTGAGTACGTAGGTACTTGTAGGATCTTAATTGATGACTAGGGATAAACAAACATACACACATGAATGTATACGCCCGCTCATATTTATTGAAGTAAATTTGTGTGTGTACGAGTATGTTCCAGTTAACTGTGGTAATTTATTTAGAAAACCAAATATAAAAACAGAAGGATATGAGCCAGAATTTGATAATTTATTGGGAGCTTTGTGACATTTTATGGTCAAACATTTGTATCAACGTGTGTTTCTTTTAATCCACGTATTAGCCTAAAATACAGTGATCACCAAAAATAAAACCAAAATGCTTTACCATTCACCATTCAATGCTATGTTGTCAAAGTGAGCACAAAGTATTTGATACACTATTGAAACCGTTTGTGGTCATTTTGACAACGCATGGTGTCATTTTTTCTTTGGGTATGTGTAATTGAAATTAATCAAATTTAAAATCCCAGGAAAAGTTTATTTGGCAGTACGGGTTGAGGGAAAACAGTTTTTTAGCCCGCAATACATGCATGAAAAACTTAAAAAAAAGAAATTTTGATTTTACAATTTTGACAATTTTAAAGAAAATGATGAGCGAATTCGGTAATGCAGTCACCTTAAATAGATTCGCCTGGGGCCAATTAGTTATTTGCTTTAAAACACATTCAAATGTTTTGGATGTTAAAAAAAGGTGTTGAACATTTTTTGTGACACACTGTACATGATTATATATGATTAAAAATGTATTTATTTATGTGGTAAACCCTTTTGCTGGCAGTTTCTTGGCATAATAATAAGAAAAAAAAAAAAAGAAAACAAGAACGAATAATAAACAAAAAAATAAAAAAAAATGTCAGTACCAGCAGTAACCGTAACACAACTTTCAAAAGTCTGTGTGAGGAGTAAAAGAAAACGTACCCATAGTTGGGGCATCCGCAGACAATCGTGGTGTTTGCTTGTGTGTTGGCTGATTTAAAATAGGGCACCGCGCTACCGCATAATGTGACATACAACAAAATATCGCACACACGTAAATATTTCTTACTATTCGTTCGTTCACATATGTTACACGTACCTACTGGTACTTTTCAGTTTTAGTTTCATGTATTAAAAAGCTCATGTTCAGTTGGTTATTTGAAAAAGTAACAAGAACAACAACAACAACAAGAAGAAGCAAAATAAACTGAAACAGTAGTGGTGGACGTTTAAGCAGCACCCAAAAGCATTTGACTACTAAAAGCCCAGGCTGGCAGGCAGGCTTTCAAGGTTTAGTTAAGCAAACCACAAACATAAAGTCGGTATATTTTTTTTAAGCTGTAAAATGTCAACATCTTAAAGAAATGTTGCATATTCTAAATCTGGTCCACCAACAGAATGCCAGTACAACGTCATGGTATTGTTGGATTTTGTTTGTTTTTACTGTTTTTTTTTTATTTTATTTATTTTCTTATCAGAACTCTTAGAGTATGAAATGATCTTGAGCCGAATGTAGGCGATAAAAGTCATAGGGTTAAAGCCACATGTGCCGCAGCGTGACTGTCACTTAATTACACTTAAAAGAAAAATAAGGCATAAACCAAATTAAACGATTTCATTAAAATTGTTTCATTGATTTCAAGAAATATTTCACAAGTTATGGGAATTTATGAATTTTTTTAATTAAATTATTGAAATTATTTCAGTAAATGTGAATGAATTCATTGAATTAATGAAATTATTTCATTAAATGTATAAATGAATTCCTTGAACGAATGAAATTATTTCATTAAATATATGAATGAATTCATTAAATTAATGAAATTGTTTCATTAAATGTATGAATTTGTTCATTGAATTAATAAAATTATTTCAGTAAATGTATGAATGAATGCATTGGATTAATGAAATTATTTCATTAAATGTATGAATTTTTTCATTAAATTAATAAAATTATTTCATTAAATGTATGAATGAATTCATTGGATTAAAGAAGTATTTCATTAATGAAAATTAATGAATTTTTCTTTGAAACTAAATTCTCTTAATACAGTCTGTTTGTTTTCAAAACCATTTATGTTTTATTAAGTCCTTTTAGAAGGCTACAACTTTAAAAGCCCTAAAAGTTTATTTTTTTTTTTTTTTTTGATTCTCTAAATTATCTATAAAATTATCGTTAATTGTGAATATAACTCTGTGAATTACAATAGTTTAGGTATGCGATAGTTGCAACGCTGAAAGGCAGTCCCAATCTGTTGTCATGCGTGCCAATCAATCAGTGACCAGTAATCACAGCCACCAGTCTGTGAATTGTCAGCACTTGTGTGATACTTCTTTAATTTTATATGTAAATTCCATTTCATGTGCAAGTGCAGTGAACTGGTCATCAAGAACATACTATTTCGCCCCTTTAAAATTTTTATTTTGAAATTTTCTTAAGTTGTTCTTCACTAAAAAAAACATAAGCCCCCAAAAACATGCTGTTCAAACCCCTGCCATCGATCAAATTCACTTTAGAATTCGAATTAAGAGCGGTAACAAGTCAACTGGTCACTAAGGTCACTAAGATCTATTGTGAAATTCTCCCTAAGTCTAGCATTTATTAAGAATTCAAAGACTTCTTTGGGTGATTTGTCAGGCGACGGCCTGAGACCATTACAATGACAAAGTACATGTACTCTTGTCTCTGCATCTGCCCTAGGCTGGTCGTTATATACGCATGTCAAGTGTTTTATTTAATTCACATTAAGTGATTTGATACTTTTTAACCTCTGCTTGTTTAAATATGCAACAACAGCCTAAACATTTGCCTTAACTAGCCATGTTGTCGGCCTGTTTCAGTTCGATTCTGTAATTTTTTTTTTATTTGTTTTTCATTTCTTTTTCTTCTACTTTAACTTTATTTTCATATTGAAAATTTTGCGACCATATTTTCATGCTACATGCATGCATTGTATTCCTTCCATGTGTTGGCCCACCTTTTATACAAACTGGGAGTATAAGAAAAACAGAAAAAAAGAAAAAAACGCCATCAAAAAACCCACAAGAAAAACTCATTTAGACGGACTTTTGCATACATAACGAAGTATTAAATATTTGCGTATGTGTTTGAGTTACTTTACTCGTATTTAGATATTTTTGTTTCACTTAAACTTCTTTTTGTTTTTTTGTCTTATGCGAGGACAAGCTGCAGGATTGAAAGAAATTGCAAATATAAAAACGGCTAAGCTTAGGCCCACTTGCAGCCTGAATAATAAATAAATTGCTGTGCTAACAAGGAAAAACCGCTTGAGTCTTATTAAGTCATTTTAGAGTTTTTCTAGCAAAATTATTGTTTTCAATGTCGTCTCGTTTATTATCCCTGAACCACACTTACGGCAACAAGTAAATTTTTTCTTAAGCCGACTTAAGGGATTTTTCCTAGTTAGCACAGATTTATTACGGTTATCACTAGTAGTTCTTTTAAAATCGTTTATAGTGTCACTTAATCCAATATAAAGCTGCAAGTTTTAGTAAGTTTAAGAGACCAGACATGTTGTCTCTTATCTGAGGATATATAACTAAGGCTAGGATGAAAACAGGGGCCAAAAACGGTACTCGATAGCGATCCAAATTTCAATACTATTTAAAGGGAAATTTTAATCCATATCGACTACTGTCATATTATTTGGGCTGACTGGTCTGTGATCACGTCCTATTAGACTAATGAAGTATTTCATTAATTTAATGAAATATTCATAAATTTAATGAAATATTTCATTGAATCAATGAAAAGTTGTCATTAATCTAATGAAACCTTGTCAGTAGGCCTTATTACGAGAGTCGTTGTCGTGACGACAACAGTAATATGGGGCATTATAATTAGAATTATAAGAGGAATTAGTCAGTGCGGCATGCTGGCCATATTTTTCATCTCTTCAATTCGACTATGACAACTAAATTCGATTGGTTTCTCTGCTGACTCCCAGGAAAATAGTCAAGCTCTCACTGAACAGTATTATTGGCTTCTTGTGAAGCCTAAGTCTTGAACTGTGATTTTATGGTCTGTTTAAATGATCCTCTGGGGCGCCGTATATCTCGCTTATTCACAAAAATTGCTTGAAAAATAATAAAGTATTTTTTCACTGAATTTGCCAGTAGCTTTTCTATCATGGGCTTCCATTTTTTGTGAAATGCAAAGAAAAATTGATTTTTAGGGTAGACCCTCGTGTCTGTTATAACTTTTATTGTGAATGCAGTTTGTTGTTACTGTTTCTTGGTTGCATAAAATACAATTGCACACACATAAACACACTCACACATTTGCAATTTATTTGTATTTGAAGAAAAAGATGAAAAAAAAAAAAACAGCCAAGTTAAACATTTAAAATTATTGGTAGGAGACATCAAGATGCCACACTTTATGGCAGAATTAAAAAAAAGAAAATAAAAAAATAACGACAACAACAAACAGCAACAGCAGCTTCATCATCATTTTTTACCAGTAAATGCTGTAGCAACAAAAAAAAAACCTCTACGAAGCAAAATGGTTTTTACTTAAGAAGTTCTTTTATTTTCTGCTTCTTCTACTTCTTTTGTTTTGTAGTATTTGTTTTTTTTTTTTGGTAAAAAAAAACCGGTGGAAAAGTGTCAAGGCTTTAGCATATTTCATGAGAAGTGGCTTTAACACGTCCCTTTTTACTTTCCGATTCGTTAGTAAGTACGCCAACTAAGTACTTAAATATGTACGAAGGCATAAAGGCATGTACGAGTATGTTTGTATTTTTGAATTTGGGTTCATTTACAAACATACAAGAACAAGAACACGAGTTGCCAGCAAATGCAAGAAATCACAGAACTTGTACGGAAGTATACACATTCATGTATGTAAGTATGTGTATAGCATAACATGTCTGTCTGACTGTCTGTCCAACTGTTTGTTTATGCCCTAGGATTAATTCTTGCATTGCATTATTGCACCATATTCAAACTTATCATATCGATTGAGTACGACTATAAGCAAATACACAAAAATATACACACACACACACACCCAGTCTTTCATGTAACTGCAATTGCAGCACACAGTGGCAAAAGATTTATATCATCTCCAATAATGGCATTTGTTTTAGTTTTTAAGTTTAAATTTAGTTGAGTTTCTTTTTTTTTTTTTTTTATTTTTTTTTTTTTTACACAACGAACGAAACTCTTTGTCATTATTTTCAAGTTGGCATAAATAAATTTCAATAATTGGAACGATTCGTTTAAAATATGATAAAAATGTCGATTGATATTTATAAATTAAATGCTGAACATTAAAAATATACAAGCATCTCAAGCAAGTTTATGTTGCCCCTTAATTTATAATTCAGTTGCAGATACAAATTCTCTAAATATTTTATAGGTTGTTTGTCCAATTGCTGGGGTAAATTACATAATGATTTTTATCATTGAAACTGCAAGTCCTTTAATTTAATTTGTGGTGACTCCAGCAGTAGAAAATATTAAATAAAAATTATAAAGAAAAGAGAAAGAAAATTAATTGAAATTCATGTTTTTATGAATCCTCTCAGTTCAGTAGCAAAGTAACCTATCTTAAATAGATGTCTAATGAGGTTTCCAAAGTCCTTATTTTCAGCGTGAAAGATTGCTGATTTTGTTTTCCTCTTTAACCTTTCAGAATCGCTCTCTTAACACAAGTCTTGTTGCTCAAATTTAGTTTCTATTTTTTGTTTTGAATGAGAGATCAACTTTCAAGTACCTACAAGTGAGTAACTCATGCAATAAAACTTTCATAGTGAAAACGGGGAGTAACTTGCTTCCTAACAACTATAATGGGTACTCCATCATAGAAGTGCTGGGCACTGGCATTTTAATGAAATGTTTAAGAACTATATTATTCCGTTGCTGTTTAAAGCTTTTGATATCGTGAAAAGAACACATATTGAGATTTGTAAGTAAATACAAGTCCCTGACACGTAGCTTGAGTTCTCTGAAGATAACACAGCAAACTAACATTCCCCAATGAGGCGACACTACGAATATTATTTCTGTTAAAACTGTGTACCACATTTTTAGTCCATTTTGTATTTAAAGCAAAAGAAAACCAAAATATCTACTCAGAAAAATTATGCTAAAATATAGATAGCCGCGGTTTTTCACTCATAGCTCAGCCATTTATAGACCGATCAGGTTGAATTATAAAAGCAACTTGAAGACAGTCACATTTGACAGATTGGTATGTTAATTTTTTCTGTAGGTTGTCTAAGAACTTCAGAAAGTTGATTTCAATGACTATACAGACAGACGTGCAAAGGTAACTGCTACTGTTTAGTTGTTTATTTGCTTGTTCTTCTACCAAAGACTGAAGATAGACTAACTTGATTATATAAAATGAAAAGCACATCTTTCCTTTGGCTAACTGCTACACTGACAAAACAATTTTGGTTGTAACAATCGAATTAATTTGGTTAGAATAATCAATTTTTTTAGTTGTGATGAAAGAAATTGGGTTATCTAGAAAAAAAAATATTTTATACTCTTTTATCGAAATTTAGTAACAACAAATTCAGTTCCCACAACCGAGTTTGTTTTCTGTGTGTAGGATGAAAAAAGTCATATTAAACAAAACAAGGGATGCTTTACGCTTAATAACAGAAAAACCTGGCTCTCGATTTGAAAGTTATTCTGCATACAGAAAACAACTTCGGTTGTGAGAACTAAATTTGTTTTCTATAAAAAATTCAGTTGTGATAATCAATTTTTTTAACTGTGGCAACTAGAATTTGATAATACAGTACAAAATTTGGTTCTTTTAAAAATATTTTGAGATGTAAGACCGATTTTCTATTGTCACCATTAAAAAATTAAATTTTTGATTGGTAACAAATTTTGCTCTCACAACCGAAGTTGCTTTTTCATCTTAAAAAATTTTACATGCTACTATTATACTTAAATAGTTTTATTTTAATAATTTATTTACACTGCGAACACAACTTCGGTTGTAAGAACTAAATTTGGTTCCAATCAAAAAATCAGTTGTGATAAATAGTTGAATGGTCTTATTTGTGACACCAGAAAGTCCATCTTATAGTTCGAAATGTTTTTAAAAAAACCAAATTTAGTACTGTATTATGAAATTCTGGTTGTCACAACTAAAAAAATTTATTATCACAACTAAATTTTGGATTGAAAACAAATTTATTTCTCACAACTGAACAAACTTTTGGACTGCGTTGTTTAGTTTTGGTCGCTACAACCAAAACTTTTATTATTTCAACTGATTTTTTGATTGGTAACAAATTTAATTCTCACAATCGAAGTAGCTTACTGTACGGAGAATAACTTTTGACGAAAAATACTTATTTTAGTCGGTCAAAAATCAGGCTTTTCTGTCGTTATTATCACTAGTATATGAGTAAACACACAGAAAACAGCTTCGGTTGTGAGAAGTAAATTTGTTCCAATCAAAAATTCAGTTGTGATAATCGAATTTTTTAATCTTGACAATAGTAATTCGGTGTTACAGCTCGAAATATTTTTAACAGAACAAAGTTTTGGCCTGTATTATCGCATTCTAGTTGCCACAACTGAAAAATTTGATTATCACAAATGAATTTTTGATTGGAAACACATTTAATTCTCACAACCGAAGCTGTTTTCTGTGCGAAGTAATCCAAAGTATCTTTTGAATAAAGACTGTTCTGTCATTTTGATTTAATATGACTTTTTGAAAACAACTTCGGTAGTGAGAACTAATTTATGATAATCAAAATTTAAATCTGTTAAAATATTTTCTTGTTGTAAAATTCAGTTTCTGTTATCAAGTTTAAAAAATTCGACTATCAGAACTGAATGCTTGATGGGAAATAAATTTAGCTCTCACAACCGAAGCTTTCTTACTACGTGTAGACACGTAAAGTCTTAAATTGGCATTTCTACGGATTATATTAGGAAGAAAATTCAAAATTCTCAAAACTTTGGGAAAGCCTGGCTATACTCAGATATTTTGAACCCTTTATCACAACCCAAAAGGCACTAGCATTCAAGAAAAATTATATGAAAAATTAAACACTAATGAAAAAGTCCCAACTCGTTCTATAGTTATTCATTTCATTACTACATTTATGTAATTAAATGTTTGCCTTTCCAAGGCATTTTAAAATGCAACTGCACTGCGCACAACTTTATTAATAAAAAATAAAAAAAAATTCTGTGCGCAAAGTGAAAAAAAAATTGTTTATGTCAAATTAATCAAATCAACGTCACACAGATAAAAGTTGGTTGGTCCTTTTATAAATTAGAAAACAATAGCAAATTGAAAAATTCCACAATGGGAGACAAAAACAAAACAAACAGACTCTTTTCATATTGTGTTGACAACTAACTGCGAGGCGAGACACGATATTAACACCAATTTGTCTTATAATTTGTTACTCATCTTTAGACAATGTAACAAGCAGCATCCACTTCTAGTTACAAACATAACATAAACATACACACACACACACACACACACAAGTTACAACAATTCGCTCACACAATTACTAATCTCACACAAAAACACACAATAGCAGCCATCCAGCATTTGTTTGTGTGTGTTTGTATCGATGAAATGCTATAACGGAAACCATTTTGATACTTAAATATTTATTGTGTTGGGGGTGTGTCCATAATCAAAGCAAAGTATGGTTCTAGTTGCACTTCATTGGCTGTTTGGGGCCAATTGGTAACTAAGTGAGCGAGTGTTATTTTTAAATCGTTTCTTTAGCATGAGCTCAGATTGTTTACATACGACAAACGAAATAAATAAAAAAAAATTTAAACTAAAAAAGCAAAACCAGTCAATCTGGTATTTCACATACAAAAACCACAAACAAACAAAACAAAAATCAAACAAACACATGCTGCAAGAAATAAGAAACCCATAAAGGGGTATGAGAAGCAGCAACTAGCAATATCCATTAGCACCACAATGCACACTACACACACACAGACACCCAATACACATACGCGTATGCTTGAAAAAGGCCACAATGATGCTGGTAATGATGATGATTATGGAGTTGGTGTTGGTTGTGTTACACTACTTTTCATTTTACTTTTTGTTATTGAGTGTGTTGGTGTGTACGTGCTTAGTATAACGAGTGTAGCTCGTTGGTCAAAATAATGCACGTGCATTCTTCATAATGAAATGACTGCCTGGACCCTTAAACAGACTCTGCTGAGGACACCATTGGCGCCAGACCTTTAACAACCAATAAGCAGCATTCATTATTAAAATGAATCAAAATGTATGCAAACGTACACACACACACGCACACAATAGGTGCGTAACAATTTAACTGCAGCAAAACCATAAATTTTGAAATTCATTCATTCATTTAATTTTACTAAAATCGAATAAAATCTAAAGTTGACACTGAATTTAACTAAAAAAACTAATTTTAATTAAAATAGCTTAAGCTATTTTAACTGTACAAGAAATTAACTTTTTCTAGTGTTTTCTATTTTTAATGAATTTTTGAAAATGTTAGACTTGTAAATTTTCATGAAGAAAAAAATTGTTTTCTTTCTTTTTTTTACACATGTTTTCTTCTTCAACTTTTTAACTGCTAAGAAAATAAAATCAAAATTTAAGCTGACATTTTAGATAATTTTGTTTTAAAGTTTCGGTTTTTTTTTAAACTCAAATTCAAGAGTTTAACATGTAGCTTTCTCGGTCTGCAAACAGCAGATCGAAAGTATATTTTTACGTAAAGCACAGGCGAGATGGGTAGACGAAATAATATTCATTATAGGAAGGATAATCTGCTCTAAACCTTTTTGGTAATCTACTTTGAACTATTTTTAAAATTTTGTTGTTCTCAAGGATTTTGGCAGTTTCCGTTTTGCATCATAAAATAAAAACTACGAAGTTTTCAGAAAATATTAAAACACTTCCAGAAAACTTAGAGCCTATAGATTAGATTCCTTTTTGATTTTGGTAATTTTCCTGGGCAAAATCGGGAATGGTACCTCGGCAAAGTGGGGAATGGTTTATGGAAATTTAAAAAAAAATTTTTTTTTAATAATTCAAAGTAACTTCTGAGTATTTGGGTGGTAGATTACAAATCTAAACGACCTCCCCTTTAAAATGATATGGATCCCATCTCGCAATCTTTTATAATTCGCTCGGAAGTTACTTTGGATTATTTTGAAATTTTTATATACCCCAGTGCTGTTGCTCTGAGTTATTTTAGGAACTTTCCAACAAACCATTAAAGATTGTGGATGGACAAATATCATTTTAAAGGGTAGGCTGTCTAGATTTGTAATCTATTGCGCAAATACTCAGAAGTTTTTTTTGGACTTTTACTCTGAGAGATTTTTACCATTCCCCATTTCGGCGAGGTACCATTCCCAATTTTGCAACATAAAATTACTAACATCAAACTTCAATGAAATTTGTAAGTTCTACGTTTTCTGAAAGTGTTTTAACATTTACGGGAAATTTCGTAGTTTTTATTTTATGATGCAAATCGGAAATTGCCAAAATCCTGCAGAGCACATGGGTATATGGAAATTAAAAAAAAATTAAAATAATCCAAAGTAACTTCAGCGTATTTGGACAGTAGATTAGCAATCTAGATGACCTCCGCTAAATAAAACAGTACTGAAGTGTGAGGGAATTAAACATTTTTTTTTAAATAATCCAAAGTAACTTCTGAGTATTTGGGCAATAGGTTACCAATCTAGACGACCTTCGCTAATATATATATATATAGAATTATTAAGTGACGCGAGACGTATTTGATAAATATGCCATTAATACTGAAAACATATTTACAAATACTAAAAAACTTCAGGTGTTACGTTAAAACATATTTAACTCGGCATATTTATCTTCGCTCCCATAACATTTTTGTAGGTTTTTGATATTTTAGAAGGCTGTGGAAAGTGAAGGGTATATAAGACTCGGCACAAACGAATTTAACTTGTTGTTTATTTAAAATATAGGCTGACTTCCAAAACGTTATAAGACAATGTTTACATACAATTCTAATACGGTATTTAAGCTTTTTATAAATACAGAGTTGCGAAACAATGCAAAAGTAAAAGCATAAACTTTGAAACTGATGCGCCGATTGCTATTTTGCGGCCTTTTTATAGACGTATAGAACTTTAAGTTGGCATTACTGTTCAAGATGGCGACCGATTTAACAGCTGTCAAGTGATTTATTCTCAGTTTGGCTTGGCAATGCATCATGAATAGACTCACGCCTGAACAACGCTTGCAAATGGGCACAAACCGAGATTGCCGTTGTTCCCGATTTTTATAAGCGAATTTTGTTTAGCGATGAAGCGCACTTCTGGTTGAATGGCTACGTCAACAAACAAAACTGTCGCATTTGGAGTGAAGCTAATCCTCAAGTGTATGTCGGACCACCGTTACATCCAGAAAAACTGACTGTTTGGTGCGCTTTGGTCAGCCATATTTTAATGTTAAAAAGTAAAATTTTTGGTATCACTAACAGCTGACAAAATAACACAATTCATTCACAATACACAACTTTTAAATTCACCATTAAATGAAACAATTCAAAATATAATTATGCAGGAATGAATAAAAGCGCTTTAAATAATAATCGATAGTTTTTTCCGCTAAATTTTCCTTTCCGGGCGGAATCAATTATACCACCCACTGCGTTCACCCTTTCATAAGCATTTCTTTTCTAACACATTTACTTCAAATTTTATTTTATGTTTAAAAATTGTAAATCCTTTAAAATTTTCTTTACCAGCGTGACATACTTCCACTTTGTTCCCCAGTGTAATGTGCTAGCGTATGTGTGAGTAAATGTGTGTGTTTGTGTATAAAATACTAGTGCAAATCTTTTTAAAGCTATCGATGATATTGTTGTTGTTGTTGTGTTTTTTATTTTACTACTCAAGTTACGAATAAATTTTCTCTGGATTTTTTTTGTTTCTAATGGCAACGCAGTAGACCCAATTCTCACAGCACCACATACTAAGTTAAGATGTTAATAATAATATAAAGAAACTACAACAACAAAAATGTATTTACAAAAAAAAATATGGCTACAGAAACAAACAAGATCGTAGCCAAGAAAAACACCAACAAACGACAACAACATAAGAAAACAATCACAGGCAAAAGTAACAGCCAGCAGTAGTAGTTCAGATCATGAAATCAAAAAAAAAAAAAAAAAAATAAAATTAAAAACAAAAAAAAATAGTAAATTAATGTATTTATCATTTACTACACGAACCATGACATACATATGCCTCGTATATTAACATGTATTTAATGATTAAATTTTTTATACACATACATACACACATATGTACGAGTATGTGCTAGCATGTAGTATGTGGCAATAGCTGTACACCAAAGATACATAGAGAGGTGGACGAGTATCCATATCAAATAAAATTATTCATTTTATAGAAATACACACATTCAAATGTCCCTGTGTATGTATGTAAATACAAGCCCAAACAATTGCAAAATCATATTTAAATACTTAAAAATCATTTTCTTTAATATATTTCGGTTGAAATAATTTCATTATTAGAAATTTATAAGGAAGAACTTGAAATTGAATAACAAATAATTTATATGTAGGAGAATACGATTAATAGGTTTAGATCCAGAGTGGAAGTTTCGACTGTTCGACCAAAACTCAAAGGACCAAGACCTTACTTTGATTTCCCTACTAGGTTTATTATGAAGAAAACTGGTTTCTGGGTGGAATCACAATTCTCTAAGCATTAGGGTTTAATATATTTTAAAAATTCAATTTTCTTTTTATAAAAATTTACCCAGGCTTTAAAGTCAATGTTATCAAAATTTTTCCATAAATTTTACTGTAAAGCAGTAGTTTCCAAACTTTCTGATACTGCCACCCACATAAGAAAAATATAAAAATTGGCGGCCCCCTAATTAGATAAAAGAGCCACCCACATTTCCAAATTGAAAAATAAAACTAAACAAAAATTATTAAAAATTTAGTTTGTATGTATATTTATAGAAAACAATTTAATAAGATGGATGAGTTTGCTTGGTAGCACAAAGTTTCTTAAATTGTGATGTTATTGTTGAAAAAACCACCTGAAGTTTTTTTTCTACTGCTAAACGATTTCGATATTTCGATTTCATGGCTGCTAAAGCAGATACATGTAGTAACAGCACTATTATAGCTCTTTCCGCCAAAGTATTATAATATAATCTGTTTTTCGTTCCACTCAAAATTGAATCAAAGTTTTATTATCAAACTAGCTGATCCGTCCAACTTTTTTTGCCTTTAAATTTTATTTAAATTGACAAATAATTAAAAAGAGAAGAAAAATATAAGTTTGGGTTATGCCAAACATATAATAAAAATATTAGGCAAATCAGTCCAGCTGTTTTTCTATTGGAGAAATATTTTAAAAGTGGGCGTGGTCTATTTTTTTTTATAAAAACCTATGATAAGGAAAAAATTAGCCAAATTGGCTTAGCCGTTATCCATTTTGAGATAAATTTAAATAGTAGGCGTGGTAATGGGCGTGATCTATTTTAATTTCCTCAAGTTGGTTTTTGATGAAAATATAAAATTTTTGTATATTCGCTCCTTTTACTCAAAGAAATCGAACTCAAAAAGTAAAGGACTGTGCAAGACCGGGTAAAAGCAGGCTGTAGATAAGTAAGCCATATACCAACTGCATGTACATGTACTTTGTGACTGTTCGGCTAGTAGGGCAAGACTTCTGAGAGACTTCTAGTTGACTGTGAGAAAAGTAGACAAGCTCTTACTGAATAAGATAATTGGCTTCATTCGAGACCTAGATCTGAAACAGTAAACACAGAAGCTGTACAAAAGTTCCCTTGGGTTGTGCTATATGTGGCTTAGTAACAATAATAATACACAAAATAATGTATTTGCAAAGAAAAAATATGGTTGAGGCAACCATATTCTCGAGGATACCAAGTATAACTAGATTTATGAGTGTTTAGATCAAACATATTAAAAAAACTTTTCAACTGTAGATTTACACGTTAAATCCCGGTTAGGTTAAAAAAATAAAAAATTGTTTTTTTAATTTTTATGAAAATTTTTAAAAAAGAATTTTTTTTATAAATTTTGTGTATTAACAATTTTTGTATTATATTGACTTTTTCGTTTCTATTAATTTATTTTTGATTTTTTTCCGAATTTTCCTGGCCACTCAACATAGAAAACAATTCAATTTTTTCTGTGCGTGTACATAAAAGTTTATTTTTAGGCAAATAAAAATTATTTTGCATTGACTTCTTTAAGATGAAAGTCATTTTTAATTTAGAATTTTTTTCTTTGATTTTTTTAAATTATATTTTGTTGTTTTATTTTCTATTTTAATTTAATAAATAAATTATTATTATTATCACCGCACCGCGACCTTTAAGATCCACTGTGCAGCCCAGTTCCTATAAATAAATTAACACATATTTCAAATAACATTCTCCAATTTTTTGTCTTAAATTTCTGCATTAAAATAATTTAACAAATTGACAAAAGCGCGTTTGTGTTTTGAAAAACAAAAAGAAAAGAAAAAAATTTATAAAAAATTTAAATAACATTTTACAATTTCTTCTTTAAGGGCTTTCTCTCCCTGCTTTCTGCCTCTCTCTTCTCAATATGTTAATTTGTTTTGGTGAAAGTATTTATTTAAAAGAAAAATTATTTATTAACAGACCCAGAAAAATGAAAAGAGATAATTAATTTATGTATGCATTTCCACATCATGTATTTTTATTTTTTATTCTTTTTTTTGTTAATTTATAGCACAAACTTAAAACTTCATTTTTTAAGTTGTTACTTGAGTCATTGTGAATGAAAACCAATCTTAGTGGTGGCCTATTCAATTATTTTATTCGTAGTGCCAGTTATTTATAAGACAAGTTAAAAAATGCGGCCTAGTTCTAAAAAACACCATGAATCAAGTAAATAAAACTTTTTTTTTAATAAAAATTAAATTAAGTTAATTTTTTTTTTTGCTCTTAAAATTAAAAGAAAAAAAAATAAGGCCGTTAGTGAAGGTAAAAATATAAAATTAAATGCACAAGCATTTAACTCGCTACTTCGTCAGGAAAGTACCATACTGTTGTTAACATAACGTAACCCGTTACGTTTTTTAGTATTTATGGCGTATTTATAAATATGTTTAGGAGAAATATAAGCGCATGGGTACAAATATGCATCAATACGTTGACTTCTCACAATGATTACGGAATAGGACACATATCATTTTAAAGGGTAGATCGTCTAGATTTGTAATCTAGACTATTTTTAAAATTTTTTTGAAATTTTCATATACCCCAGTACTGTTGTTTTTAAGGATTTTGGCAGCTCAATTAGAAAAGATTCCGTTTTGAACCACCTACTCGACAAGACTATTTAGCCGTAAAGTGACCTAGATCCACCCTGTGACATTGAGATATCTGAGGAGGTCCCCTAACCTTACTCCCGATATCTCAGGTAGTTCAGCCATCAAATCTGTGTCTCGAAGACATAAGAGCCGGTTACTCGCAGATAAATTGAAAGACTGTCACCTTACTCTCGGTTGACCGGCAGCTGCGGCAGTGCTGGACTGCTTGCCGATCGTCCAGTGACCAGTTATCACAGCTACCAGTCTGGCAATGTCGCTGCTATTCCTGCTCACTAGCTGAGCAGTGCGCTTACCACCATAGCGGGGCCATAATTGACGCTCAATCTTACACGTTTCTAGACTCCGCCATCTGGTATCTGCCTTTTCCCGGTAGTGATCAAAAATACTGTTCCTCATACTATTAAACGATACCGGGACTGTCACTGATATAGAAGCGTCTTTAGCCAATTCATTCGCCTGCTCATTGCCAATAAAACCGCTGTGTACAGGAATCCATACGTCAGCCTGACGTCCCCGATTGGATAACACAGCCTTGAATTGGCCCACTAGAGCAGAAGATGTAATATTCGATTAAAATGCGAAGTGAGTCGCTTGGCTATCAACAAAGATGCCTATAGCTCCCCTGATCCTCCTATCGTACAGAGTCTCGAATGCCTTCTTGATGGCCAACTTACAAATTCTGCCTTAGTATTTATTAAGAACTCAAAAACTTCCTTGGGTGATTTGTGTGCCAATATCAGTTGTGATGCCCTAACTAATGAAAACGAGTGTAAAGTAGATCATTACAGTGACAAAGTATATCTTCTGTTGTCTCTACGCCTACGTTACATAACCTGCAGAGGCGATGTTTAGGCTGATCCCCCTCATGTTTGCCAAGTGTTTCAATATTTTGCAATACCCTTAACAATACGAATTTTAGACTTAGTCAGGTCTAGTAAATCATTTTTTTTTCTTTCGGGAACGGAATGGCCTGAATATTTTCGCTAACCTGATGCCCTTTCATTCTCTCCCATCAACATTGTTGCGGTTCCCTTTCCAACCTTTCACAGAATAGTTCTGGGCTTATGAAACTTGTATAATAAAAACTTTGTTTAGAGGCTTTAACTTCATTCATAATTATTTAAATAATAAATTGCAAATGCTTTTAATTAAAAAAAAAAAACAAAGTTTAGCGTTTGTTTTACTATTGAAATTTTTATTATTGTTTTTGCACTCAAGCTCTTAATGTTAGTAACTTTCAAAATTCTCTACAGCTTTTCTTATTTAAAATCAAACTAATCGCTAATGAATGATAAATAATTATTCGAAAAAAAAATTAAATTAACGCCTGCAAAACCAGTGTGCTGTAGTACAAATGAAAGTGCTATAAATAAGTTTAATCAATTAGTTTTTCCTCAGAATTTAATAATTAAATTTATTAATTGTTAGTTAGGCCATTTATCACTACATTTTCAGTAATTTTAGTTATTTCTTGGCGACTTTTAAAGCTCAATTAGTGATTTTTTTTAAGTTGGCGGCACTGCACACACGAATATGTATAAATTCCCAGCAAAAAAAATTTTATTTTTAAAGCAATAGCGAAGATTCGAAGCGTTGTATTGAATTTTAGGATGAAATAGCTTAAAGTGCCTGATACACACATCAAATTTTAGCATTAAATTATGTATTTGTGTGATTAACAAAAAAATCAAACTAGTTTTTCATTTCCATTTAAAAAAAACGCACACAAATGCAGGATTGATGTTGAAATTTGATGTGTCTATCCCTCGTTTAAAGCAATGGATTTCAATATGTACTCTCACAAGGTAAAACTAGAAGTTTGTTCAGTTTTATGCTTCCATAGAAGCATTAAAAAAGTCATCGTTTTGGAGAAACTTTTTCAAATGTTGTCTTAATGATCTGAAAAACAAAAAGGTTCAAATGGAAAGTTATTGCTTCCAAGCAGGTCTATAGTAAGTAAGCGAGAACTCAAAAAACATTTGTACATTTTGTCCACTTAGTATTTTTTCAAAATAAAAATACTAGTAAAACAAACATCCAACCCTAAATTGGTTGAGTGACGAGTTAATGTTTCTTAACCCTGATGCGTTCCCAATAAGTATTGTGAATTAACAAAAAAAAAATAAAGTAGTTTCTTGTATTTTACTATAGAACAGCACTTTAATGCATCATAGAAGGCATAAAATAAGCATTTTGTGAAAGCAAAAACTATTGCTTCTAAGTGGCTCATCGCGAACAAAAATCATGCATTATAAATGCGATGATTCTCCATCGTTGTATGGCTTATATAATTGCTTCTAAGTAAGCACCATTTTCTACTGGGTTGTATCTATCTACTTACATCCTCATACATACAAACACACATAATTAAAAGGGTACATTAGCAGCTTAAAAACAGTAACAAAATTTGGCTGTAAAAGCTTCACTTAGAAAATACAACCAACAAAATTTAGAAAAAAAAACGTATAAATAAAACAACAAATTAAAGCTAAAAAGCAAAAATAAAAAAAAAATAAAAAAACATTGCAGGCAATAGATTCAAACTTTAGCTTAAAAACACTCTGGGAAATTTATTTAAAAGCAGTAATTACATTCTAGACTTGTGATGGCTCACTTTAACACATTAAGTGCCACGTCTTAGGACCTGTTGTACTTTTATGTACGACATTTAGTAAAATTTGTTGTGATTTTTAAATAAAAAATCTTTTACTGAACATTTTTGCAAAAGCATTCAAGAGACTAGCATGATTTTTTTTAGGTTTTATAAAGTGAATGTATGAAATGCTTTTTTTTCTGCGTTTGGCTTCCTCAAAACCATTTGGCACTCAATATGTTAAGGAGGGCTTTTTGAGTTACAAAACTTAAAGAAAATTAAAATTAAAGTCCTTTAACTTGTTTTAATTGTCACTGAACGCTCTTAACTATATCAATTGATATGACGTTATGTTCTATGAGAGAAGTTATATTTTTTTCTACTAGAAACGATGTTGCATTTAATCAAATTTCAGGGACTATAAGTCTAAGTAATAATAAAATTAAATTAAGAAAGAAAACAACAGAAAAATAAATTTAAAAATACACTATCATGGGAAAAATGTAAATATTGTATTACTTGTAATTTGTTAGTAGATGTTGTTGTTGTTGTTGCTGTTGCTGCTGCTGCTGTTGTTGTTGTTGTTGTTGCTGATGATGATGTGGATGTTCGTGATCATATGAGGGTTCCATTTTACGTTGTTGTGTCGTTATTAATGTTGACTTTGCAACGGTATATGTAGTAGTGACTGACGTTGGCGATAAGGCTGTTAAGACTATTAAAGCTGGTAAGGCTGGTGGCAGCAATAGCAGTTTTAATAAAACTAATGAAAACTTTAAGACAAATTTTATTTTAATTTTAAATAAACATTTTCTTTTTCTTTTTCTATTTATTTTTTGTTTTTTTATTTTTCTGCTACTTCTTTCACTACAACTTTTGACTTTAGTTTTCGTCTGCTGCTGCGTCACCCTTTATGTTTTTGTTTGTTGTTGTTGTTGTTGCTATTTTAATCATAATAATATTATTGCTGCAGTTGCAAGACTTTTAGAAGTTAAAAATTGTTATGACGTTATTGTTGTTGTTGACGATGATGATGGTATGGTGATGGTTGATGGTAGATGCAGTTGTATTTGTAGTTGTGTAGCTGTAAGGTACAAGTATTAGGGCCAAAAGCATTTTGTTTAGTGTTTCAGTTTTCCGTTAGATTTCCCTTCAAGCACACACAAACACTTGCTGCTTTGACTAACACGCACATGCACTCACTCACTTTTAAAGTAAAATGTATCACAAGCACAAATGTGGGGAGTTTCTAGGCCTTTTTATTTATTTATTTTTTTATTTCGTTTTTCTTTTTCTCACAACTTATTTTGTTTTTCTTTATATGGAATTGCTTAAAGGCAAGCAAATCTTGTGTTTAGTTTTCTTTTTATTTTTACTGGTTTCTGTTCAAGCCAACATAAATGATAAATTTTTTTTTACGTATTTTGTTTTAATTGGTTAGGTTTTCTTGCAAGTAAATTTAAAAAAATTTTATTATTTTTATTTTTAATTAGAATTTCTCTTGCTCACTCTCTGCCAAAGTTTGAGTTAAACACTTTCTGTGATGGTAAATTTTACTTTTAAAACCGATTCACAGCAATTTAATTTTTCAGTTATATTTTTATTTTTAATTTTAATTAATTAATTAACTGTAGTTGCAAATTGAAACGGCTACTTTATTAATTGATTGAGGTCGCATTATCAAAACAAAACAAAAAATAAAATAAATAAATTACAAATAAATAATAATAGTTAATGCTATTTACACGAATCGAATAATCCAATCATCTAAAAAATTGTTCTGTAAACCACGAAATTCTTAAAAAATTCGACTGTACGTGTGTTTGACATTGTACTCTGTGCATGCCTTTGAATTACGCCTTGGAAAGTTTAGCGTCACAAATCCGCTCGGCACTAAGGGCAAAAGCAATAGTAGTTAACTACTGCTGGTGGTGCTGCAGTAGTTATCTGGCTTATTTATTTACTACCTGTTTTTACCCAGCTTTGCACGGTCCTTTACCCTATGAGTGCAATTTGTTGGAGTAAGAAGATCGAATATACAAAAATTTGAAGGCAAAACAACATTTGCCGAGTCTGCTAGTATTTATATAAATTTTTTAAATTAGCGAACTACGTCCATAAGCACAGCTTATTTGCAAATGAAACTATTGTGAATAGCAAATGTTGCCGCATAAGCGCCAAGCTAATTTCTTATTTGCCAATAACTAATTTACGAAAATAAGTAGTGATTAAGCACACTGGGGGGTTACTCTCTATTGCGATGCGAAAGAAAAACCATTCGCATCTGTATGATTTTGACATTAAGTTGCGATGCGTTTTCTTTCGCATCGCAATAGAGAGTAACACCCCTGTTAGATGTTGCCACATATTTTACATTGTTTAATATTTTTTGGCCGTACGACAGCACTGCAACTGTAAAGAATTTCATTAATTGATTGTTTATGTTTTTGCATTAATTGCAATTCTAAATATGCAGCTGCTTTCTTATTTTTCATTAACAAATTTACGTAATCTTGATATTGACTTAATTTTTGTATGATTTGTATGACAGCTTTGTCAAATAATTTATTATTTGCCATCCGGCAGCACCAAAATCTCAACAAGTTCCAAGTCAAAAATAAAAAAAATGTTTTGCAGCCAACTTTACTACAAAATGAGCTGTCGAAATTGCATTTTCCAACTGCTCAGCGTTGTCGCCGCATTATTTGGGTGTGCTCCATGTATTTTGTAAGGACATAAGAATTTTTGCTAAATAAAAACGTTTGCTGTCTCGTTAATTAAATTTTTTTTAGTTTGCCAAATTTTGCTACAAACAAGATTATAACTGTAATAGTATTTATGTGCTGTTTCAATACAACCAGCAGCACACACAGCAATTTTAGTTGGGCAATTCTTGATTTTGTAAGAGAGAAAGGAAAGCAGAATTTAAAGGGGTACAAAGTTGCTCCTACTGCGCAATTCACTTTTGTTCTCCCTTCGTACTTTTTGTAAAAATGTAAAAAAGAAGGCTGAATGAATGAATGAACAACAATGCAAAAATTGCCGAAAAAAGCGGCAATTTTAAAAGAGAATTAATAAAGAATTGTGGTCCTGGTCTAACACAAGCAACCATATATTCTAGTTACTTTAATTTTGTAAAACGCACACCCAGAAAACAACTTTGGTTGTGAGAACTAAAGTTGTTTCCAATCAAAAATTCATTTGTGATAATCAAATTTTTCAGTTGTAGAATTCTAGATTCAATAATACAGGCCAAAAATTAGTTCTGTTAAAAATATTTCGAGCTGTAAGACCGAATTTCTATTGTCAAGATTATCACAACTGAATTTTTGATTGGAAACAAATTTAGCTCTCACAACCGAAGTTGCACACAAAGCTTAGAAGCAACAATTTAAACAAAAATTTAAAATAAAAATTTTTTGATTTTTACATCTGTGGCAATAAGGCAAATCAGTTTAGAAAATTTAGGTTTATTCCAATGAGGGCAATCACTTCTCTTCCATATAAATATTTAATTTTATGAGTCTCTCAAAATAAGACAACTTAAATGCTTTTTAAAAAATGGGGGCTCTTACATGAATTTTGTTTAAAAAAAATAAAGTTTTCTAAGCTTTTATTTCAAATAAGGTGGCATATTGAAACAAATTCATTTTGCCATAACTTTTTGAAGTACAAGCGCATACCCATGGATGCTTTGGAATAAACAGATTTCAAATATTTTGCTTAAGTAGTCTTAAGTGCTAATTTCTTATTGACACAGACATAAAATTCTACTGCATACTTAAATTATGACGTTTTCTTTTCTAACTTAAATGTTCCATATATTCTATCATTCAAGAATGTGTGCGTTCTATTGTCAAGAAAATGTAATTGTTAAAATCAAAAATGCGTTCCGTTTTCAACATGTTGCATGTAAAAGATGTAAAACTGGTACATGTTTTGCACTCAAGTTATAAGGGAGGGTATGATAATGCCTTTTTTTATAATTGTGTCAACTACTGGTTTATAATCACAATTAAGTAAATTATTTAATTTGTATTTATATGAAATAGAAGATTTAACAGGTTCTTCATAAAGATAAAAATCTTTTATTGGTCACTTTTAAAGAAAAATTTACTTTTAATTTATTCTAATTTTTTTTTCTTTTGTGTCAGTGGTGTTATCTTAATCAGTTTTCGTAAATGGATGTAAAAGCATTAAGCATATAAAACGCTAAATATACATTAACGTTAGATGTTACATGAAAAACTTATTTTTGTTCTATCGAAACCATATCATGTTTTAAATATTAAATAATTTAAAGGCAGAATGTTTTTTGAGAATAGAAATCGCCATTTTTCATTAGTCACTTGTTAAAAAAAAATTACGTTTGTGAAAGTCTAAGTAAATTTTATTAATGAAAAACAATCAGTTTTCTAAATTGTATTACAGATTTTTTATTTGAATAATCTAGCGTGTTGTGTTAAAAAATAAAATCTTTCGAAATATAAAAAAAATACTGGCAATTTCTGTACAAGCGAACGATAGCTTGTTTCGTTCGTTTGTACTGGAAAAAAATAAAAAAAAATTCTTGGCAAGTGGACAAAGAAGCTATCGTTCGCTAGGCTCTTAATTAAACAATTATAAAAAAAAGGTTTTCGTTTAGATAAAAATGTTTATAAAATACGTTTTAAGAAGAAAAGCTAATTTTTTATTATTATTATTATTATTGTGGGCTATAATTGCAACTTGATCTGTAAGATCTATTAAGCAGCCCAGTACCCAACCGTAGACTAGTAAGTAGCGTACTAACCTATCAATCTGGGGGTCGCAGGTTCGATCCCTGCCTAGACCTTGGGTGTTTTCTGCAGACAAGTCAAGAAGTTTCGCGGATTTGTGTTGTTAAAAAAAAAAAACAAAACCAAAAAAAAAAAAAATTACAAAACTCTTCATGAATCTTGTAATTGTTGTGAGTTTCATTTTAGCTAAGTCTTCTGGGGCCAGTAAGCCACTGCCTGGGTAGCTTATTCTGTTTAAGTCAATAGTTTTAAAAATTACACTGGCCCCCATAAAAAATAGGAGGTCAGTACTTTTGAATAGATTCACTTTTTTATATTGTTTTTGAAGCACTAAATCCCAATTCGTAGCCCATTTTGCTTTCTAGGCTCTTGAATTTCAAATAAATTGTGAAAATAAAAAAATTATTAAAGGGGTTTTTAAGGTTTTACTTGAAATCAAAGCCCGATGAAGCAAACGAGGCTCAGCATTCGCATTCAGAGCATTGAAAACCATACAAAAAATTACTGACAACTTATTTTTTGCGTGTCATTGTTATTTTTTTAATATCATTCACAATAATCAAAAATATTTTTTAAATTTAATTTTAATAATTTTTTTCTGATTCATACATGACACACACACAGCCACAATGCATGTAGGTATGTGTGTGTACACTATACATATAGCAAAATGAATGTACATACACACAAATGTATGTGAGAATGTAGAAATCATAAAAATCTATGAATATTAATTTAATGAAATTGTGTTCAAATGTTTTTAAACATAAAATTTTCTTTAATTTTTAATTATAAACATAAACGTTTTTCTATTATAATTAATCATTTTCTTTTATAAAAACAAAATCTTACTTCATTTTATTTGAAATGATTTCGTTTTATTTTTAATTTTTAAAATCTTTTATGCTGAACAGAATTTATTTGCTTCAGCTTTTCACAATTTGAATTTTTTTTCTTTTGTTATTTCAAAATCATAGTGGTTTTGGGTGGCATAACGACAGACAGAATGTGGTAATAATCAGAGGCAAAAACGCGTTTAAGATTGCGGAACGTCTTGCAAAGACTTAATGAACGTATCTGGTGCTTAAAATCAAGGGCTCTGCAATTTACATGCCTTTGTTGCAAGACAACCACCGTATTTATAACAACACTATTGTATCTATACTCTTGGGAAAGTACACACACCACTTTAAATCAAACGAGTACGAATTTATTATTTTTATAAGACCCAATACACCACAACACTACATTTTAGTTTTAGTTTTTTTTTTTTTTTTTTTTTTTTTTAAATTGTTTTAAAGGCGAAACAAAAACTTGCACTTTAGTTACAGTCAAAGCAATCAAGCTAAAAATCAAACGACCGTACCGAATAAATAAACGACACAAAGCTTAGCGCAATATTATGTTAAAACAAGCGTTCTAAAAAGCACAACCGAACGACCACACCGTCATCGTAAAACAGAAGAGTGAATTTATATTTTGACTTGGCTTACAAAACTGAGGTCGATCGACCTGAGCGACCGTAGCATTCATTGTGCATCTCAAATGTTGTTAGCCAGTCAACTCTATACCCCCAACATCATCACTAGAACAGCAACATCAATACACTCTCATTATTAAACCAAAATTATTTTCCCACACATTTAATGCTGCCAACTTGGAGAAAAACTTTCTAATTCACAAAAATTCCATAAATAAGCTCGACTTTTGAAAAAATAATCACCATTAAATGTGATATAAATGTAATTTAATTTAAATGATTTCATGCGATTCAATTAGAAATACTTGTATCCAAAGCTGCATCAGCGGATTCGCTCATCAGCTGTTATATACCAAATTGTCAAATTTTTTTCAATTTACTTTTTGTTCTGTACAAAATTTTATATCTAAAAGATTAAGTCGACCAAAGTAAAATTTGAATTGTTATCGCAATTAACTCTATAACTTTGTTATTGTGATTCAGGGATGGAAAATTAACCAGATGTTTGTGAAAATAATACTTTTTTTATAAAACCGAAATGATTTTATAAGGAATCCTTTTATATTTAATACCATTACAAAAATACAGCTATTGCTCGGCCAGACTTTAGTACATAGCTGCAGAAGATGCCAGACATTACTTAACCACTCCTGAGATCCCTGTAACGAAATCAAGGTTAAAAGTGTAATTTAATTAGCTGCCAAGAGTGATAGATATATAAAATTACGCCATGCACATGATTTAAAGTTAGATGACGTAGATTGTGTACTGTTTGAAGAATAAAATAATACAAATTTCTCTCTCTCTCTCTCTCTCTCTCTTTTATTTAACTGTACATTATTAGCCAATAGGAACACATCGCTTGACATCAGGATGTTCAGGATGGCATAATATTGTATTTCTATCATTCTTAATTAGATGCCATCAACCTTCAACCTATCAGACTAGGACCAGACATGACAATTTTAGTGGCGCAACTTTTTCTTAAATCTCTTTTAAAATTGCAATTTTGTTTCGGCAATTCATTCAGCATTCAAGTTTATAACCCTTTCCATTATTCTTTCTTACAAAATCAAAAATTGCGCAACTAAAATTGCCATGTCGGGTCCTGGTTTTATTTTTTTTTACAAGACCGGCTTACGCTCATCTCATTTTTCTGGCAACTCCAAAAAAATCTCTCAATTTTTAAAACACAATTTTATTATCCCCCACACACAACTCTCTTTTTTTCTCTCTCTCTCACACACTCTCTTTTGAAATGTTTCTCATTATAAACAACCTTTACAAAAAATTAAGATCAACACGAGTTTTGGGAACCCTCTTGTGATCACTTAAGCGTGACTGACAACAGTACTAGTACTTTTTCCTGTTAGTTGCTACTATTTTTCTAAAAGGGAAATCCGCTGTAAAAAATAATATAAATAAAGTGAACACGTTAATGCGTATGTTCACTACAAAAAATAAAAAAAAATAAATCTCATGATTTTAGCAGGCAAAATATCTATTTTGCATTAGAATCAATTTCAAATACTATTTATTTTAAATGACAAATTTTTATAGAAAAAGCTCTGACTGATAAAGCATTTTGGTTGTAGTTTACTAGTAGTGGCAATAAGATAAAGTGACTGGCACGGCACACTCCTTTTACAGTAGAAAAATTTACATGCGAATAAAACAGTTTCATTTCATTAGTCATACTCGTCTAATAAACTTGAAAAAAGTGTTGTTTTCCTTCTTCTTGTTGATTTAAGCTATTACAATTTTTTGTTTGTAGTGAATATTTAAATTTACTCACACAAAGCTACATTAACACACACACAAGTGCAGGTATATTTTTATGATTTTCATGAATAACCGCATAAGTCCATTTTGGTTGATATCAAGTTACTGATGTCAAGTTATTTAAACGATATTTGGGTGTAGATTTTTTTTATTATTTTTGAACTTTAAAAAATTAAATGAATGTAAGCATTTTCTAATTTTTCGCTCAATTTCAGTGTAGCCACTGGCTTGCTCACAAATTGGTTTCATTAAAAAAAATGGTTTTGCTTAACGGAACTGAAAATTGTTATGGCTTACTAAGTTATTTCAGGGCACTACAACTTTAAAAGCCCTAAAAGGTTTTTTTTTCGATTTTATAAATAAAACAGTATTGTTTTCATTGCCATCTCGTTAGTTGTGGCATATATCGTCTCACCATCCTTCAATCACAATAACAAAGTTATTGAGTTCATTTGGACAACAAGTCTATTTTTGCTTAAGACAACTTAAGCAATTTTTCCTTATTAGCACAGCATTATTTCTTGGTAATTCAAAAAACTGTGTTTTAAATAAATCCAGCCAATGCTAGACAATTTGAAGCTTCTGACTCTTGGTTTCGGTGCTTATTCTTAAGCGTCATGTAGCCAGAATGTTGCGGATGTTATCAATTATAGAGTTTATATTAAAAACAAATTAAGAAATTTTCATACTCAATCCGTAATTCGAAATAAAATGTTCTTAGGATCTTATGAAAGGCTTAATTTGTAAAACATGCATACATACGTGTACGTTGTTAGTAAAGAAAAGCAAAAATTCACATCCCACATGTGTGAATATAAACTTCATATAAATATCGACGATGCTATATTATATACATGACATATACATACATATATACAAACATATATATTTGTATATACTCATACATACCTACTTGCATTTGCATACATATACTTACCCATTTACCCATGTACTACATACATAATAATTTTTTAAACGCTAAAAATAAAATATAAAAAACAAGTTTTAGAAAATGTAGAGAATGCAGAACGAACGCCTTGTATTTACACATTAAAAACGCTCTCCAATTGGTGGAGCTCATCTAAACAAGCAAACGTACAAACATTTAAAATAAAAGGTGTCCGTGTATGTGTTTGATTGTGTTTGTATTTTTTTTTTTTTTATTGAATATTCATATTACTTGCCTAAATGAAATCTCTGCTGGGGAGTGAAGAGAACAAGAAACACACAAAGAAAAAATAACCCACCGACTATTTGCTCTCTTAACACTAAATTAAACGTATTTTCAAAAGCAATGTATGTGTAAACATTTAAATTTTTAAAATGTATCAACTTAATTAATTGAGATTTTATTAGACTAGACCACAAAATTTCAAATAAATTTTGTTTAAAAATTTTCAAATATTCCTAGTATGACATATTCTATTAAGTAATTGAGTCGTTATTTTTTTTTTTTAAATGAGTCAGCGGTTATTTTAGTAAAATTAGTAAAAAATGTAAAAAAAAAAGTGGACTTATACCACTTTAAAAAATAACAACTCAATTATTTAAGTATAATTTTTTTAATTATTTTTATTACTACATTCACAATAGCTTAAATAAAATTGTTTTTGCACACGTACTAAAGCAAAAAGAAAAGAAATTTCTTTTCCATATATAAAACTAAATATTTTTTTTAATTAATATATTATTACTTCAGAAAAGTTTTCCTTAGGTTAACTTCTGTTTTGTTATGTTTTTACTAAAAATAAATTTTTATGAAAATCAAATCAAAAAGAAATATAAAATAACACAAGGTTTTTGGACCACAGCAACTGAAAATTATTCCAAAGTATTTTGGAAGAGGTGACATAACATATGTGAGACTTACTTAAAAATGGTTTGTTATATTTGAATATAAAGAAAATCCAAAATTCTGCACCGATGCGTTTTTTTAGAAATTAATGTTGCCATATGCGCTCGCTAATGTTTTTTTTTTCGTGTTTGCTGGCAGGTCTGATGCTGCTGTGCACTATTTTTTTACAATGAGGTTGCATCACTTAATTGGAAAAAAATGAAAAGTTTTGCATCGATTTCAATAAAATATATCTCGTGTTTTTCGAAACTTATGAGGCTATAAGCTTACAGAAACAAACGGTAAATAAAATTATTTTTAATTATATTTAAGTAGTAAAAAAATTATGCCAACAAATAACTATTTTTAGAAGCATTAATATTTACTAAAAAAATTTTAATTTTTTTCTTTTAGAAAATTGTGTTTAAATTTTTGCTTTAGTTTGTTTTCCGTGCAAAACAAAAATAATTTTAGAAAAGTATTTTTTATGAAAATAGTTTGTTAAAAAGAGCTTATTTTTATTTTATTTTATTTTATTTTATTTTATTTTATTTTATTTAATTTTATTTTATTATCTTTTATTTTATTATATTTTATTTTATTTTATTTTATTTTATTTTATTTTATTTTATTTTATTTTATTTTATTTTATTTTATTTTATTTTATATTATTTTATTTTATTTTATTTTATTTAATTTTATTTTATTTTATTTTATTTTATTTTATTTTATTTTATTTTATTTTATTTTATTTTATTTTATTTTATTTTATTTAATTTAATTTAATCTTATTTTATTTTATTTTATTTTATTTTATTTCATTTTATTTTATTATATTATATTATATTATATTATATTATATTTTATTTTATGTTATTTTATTTTATTTTATTTTATTTTATTTTATTATATTTTATTTTATTTTATTTTATTTAATTTAATTTAATCTTATTTTATTTTATTTTATTTTATTATATTTTATTTTATTTTATTTTATGTTATTTTATTTTATTTTGTTTTATTTTATTTTATTTGATTTTATTTTATGTTATTTTATTTTATTTTATTTTATTTTATTTTATTTTATGTTATTTTATTTTTTTTTATTTTATTTTATTTATTTTATTTTATTTTATTTTATTTTATTTTATTTTAGCTTTGTAATTCAAAAGACTTAAGACACAAACCATTTCTTTTTGGTTTTTTTATGAAATTAACCAATAAAAATAAAAGACTTAAGACACAAACTTTTTTTGAAACATCACATCAAAACCTACTTCCTTTTCCTTTTTCCTCAATTAATGAGTTAAAAGGCAATAAATAATGTGTGAAAAAGAAAATTTTAAAGGCACTTTTGATGAACCAAAATACATTTTGCCCAACAAAAAATGCTATAAATGAAGTAAACTTAACAAAAGTACAAATTCTTTTGAAACAAACACAAAATACTTGATAGAATTCTCGTGTTGTAAACACAATTTTGTTGAAAGTAAAATAAAAATTTGGTAGGTTGTCTAATAAAAAAAAAGAAGTAACTTAAGTCAAATTTGTAAGAAAAATTTGTCACAGCTTGACCTTATCACCTCTTTATTTACACCCCTTATACTTTCATGGTTTTAGGCAGTATTTCATAATGACATTTTTATCTAGGCTCAATATACATATTAATATTGATTAAAAATCTAAATCAGTTGCCATTTATCAAGACACACAGCAACGTTTTTTCTAGAGAAAAAAAAATATTTAAATAAAATAAAATCATGAAAAGTTAGTGATCATTACCAATCCTTAAATCAGTTAACAGTATTTGTTTTAAATATGTTTATATGATTTTTACTTACATATTCATACAGGGGTATTCCCAAAAAATAAAAAATAAAAAATAAAAAAATTAATATACAATCATAATGTGATCAGATAAAAATATTGGCCGCCACTTTGCTTACGAATGTTTTAAAAAATTCAAAAACAAAAGCATAAATATGAACAGCAACCCAACTTTCAAGCAAGCAACGGATAATAAATTGAACTAAGAGTTTTTGAGTTTTATTTTGTTTTTTTTTTTTCAAACAACTTAAGCTAAGCAGGGGTAGGGGCAAAAAGTATTTAGTCAATTTGTTGCTTTAAATGTTCTTAAGGCCAATGAACAACAACGAATAACGTTAAAACATTTTTATCGTATCGTATGAAAAAACAAGCCTTGTGGCTTTAAAATCAACAAACATATAAAAAGCAACAGCCATACATATATGAATATATTGTATGCAAGTACTTACGAGGGGTGGCATAGTTTTATTTATTTATTAAAATATCATTGTTAGCTAACTGTAAAAAATTTCTAAATTTCAGAAATAACTGTTAAATTAATACAAAGTTTAGAAAAATTCAAGACATTTCCAAGATAAGCCTGCACAATAAACAAATGTTTTTTTTAATTTCAAATTGTGTTAGCTAAAAAAAATAAATCGAAATTTAATGACTTATTTTAAACTGGGTTGTGTGTGTTATATGATCACCCTCGTATATAACATAATGAACGTGTAAAATCAGTCTACAATCAAACTTAGAAACATATTCGTATACAAATGATTTGCCAGTCAATTGTAATCGCATTAACTTTAAATAAAAAACAAAGAAAAAACTTGGCGCACGCGGCTAACAACAAACATTTAACATTGCGATCTTGCAATTCATATTTGTTTTGTTACCAATCCCGTAGGAAAGAAAAAATTGTTAGAGGTCAGTTGTGTATGTATGTGTGTATGTAAATGGTTTAATGCTGATATACACACACGCTCATATTTATTTGAAGAGGTTGGTCTCCGGCGTCATATCAATGAGTATCGAACGCTCCAAAAAATGATGGGCGTGTGACATTGCTGCCTCTAATTTTGAGCTTTTAAAAATATTTAAACAAATTATTATTGATAAGAATACGAGAGTATGTTTTTTCTTTTTTTTTTTTTTTTGTTTCCTTTATTTATATTTTCGTTGAAGGTCTTTAAGCGACACATGATTACAATGTGTACACCGTGAATAAAAACGAAATTTCAGTTCTACATAATAAATAAAACGTCTGCCTAACTTGATGATGCATAACAATTATAGGAAAATTTATATTTGAATTTTCTTTTATCATTTTACTAGTTATCATTTCAAAATGGGTGTCCCCATAGATTAGTAGGTAGCGTACTAACCCACCAATCTGGAGGTCGCAGGTTCGATTCCTGTCTAGACCCTGGGTATTTTCTGCAGACAAGCTTCGCGAATTTGTGTTGTTAAAAAAAAAGATTTTAGTTAAATTTTTATTTGTTTTTAAGCACTTTAATCAGTTTTTAGTTAGAAAAATCTCCATTTTTCTTTTCCAAAGCGAATTCTTAAAAAAAAATTTTTTTAAATTAATTTAAAAATTTTAATTAAGTTTTTGTTGTTTTATGTTCACAAAATAAATTAGATGCTGATACTTTTAGACTTAAAAGCATCTTCTAACAAAACTTTTATGCGAGAATAGACTCTAATTTCGATTTAAAAAAAGTCACTTGTCTATCGCCTCAGTGTATTTCAATAAATCTTATTGCAAAAGGTGCAGTCGGTTAAGTCTTATCAAAGATGAAGCTGGATGGCTGGCTGGGTTCTGCCTCTTGCTCTCTGTATGTTCAAATAATATAACCACTCATACATAGAAACAGCAGAATGAAAACAAACAAAAAAATAAAACAAAATGAGTGGAGTTCATAGCACAGAGCCAGTCGTCATAAAAATTCTGTAAAGCATCCCCATTATGTAAGTTCTAAGACAACACAAGTTATATATGTACGTATGTATGTACGTACGTATATTTATATGTTTGTATGTATGTATGCAAGTATTCATAATGTTTGAATGTTTTTCATCTGTTTCGTTTTTCTTCTCTTTGAATTTTTTCAGTTGTTCTTGTTGATTTGTAAGATTGTTTTTGGACATCTTCATGATTTGTTTTGTTGTTGCTTGTTACTTGTTTTGTTGTACTGCGGTAGGTTGATAATAAAATTTGTTTCTACAAATTACTTGTGTGAGATACACTCACTAGCTATAGCTGGAGTGGGAGTAAGATTCGGATTTTATTTCATATTATTATTTTCCTTTTTGCCGAAGGTGTTAGGCAGACAAAGAAGGCAATCACCGTTAGGAGATTGAAATAATATTTTTTTTCTTTTTCATTTTTGTGATAAAAATCTATTCATTATCACAAAGCACTTAAGTTGTTTGCTTTTTTCCTTAAGTGAACAAGCTAAGTCCTTAAATTTGAATAAAAATGGTTTCAATGAAAGGGCAAGAAAAACTCACATCGTTTTTTTTATTACACAGGTACACTGTCGTATCATAAAAATAAAATTAAATGAGATTGACAGTTGCAAAATTAGAGTAACGCGTCTCAGACCATTTGAGAATTTTATTAAATGTGTTCTTGCAGTTTTTTTTTTCATCTCCGATTTGAACGTTTTATAATTAACTAGCTGACCCGGCAAACGTGGTTTTGCCTTCAAATTTTATTTATATTGAAAAATAATTAAAAAGAGAAGACAAATATAAGCTGGGTTATGCCGAACATACATATAACAAAAAAATTTAGGCAAATCGGTCTAGAAGTTCTCCGATTTGGGAAAAATTTTAAAAGTGGGCGTGGTCTATTTTAGTTTTCATAAAAATTTAAGTTGTAATTATATATTAAGAAGAAGATAGTAAGATTTCAATTTGATGTACACAGAAATGACATCGGCATACGAACCACTAAGCTCCTTCCGACTTGTAAACTTTTTCTATTTTCAAAAAGCAGTTTTTTAATGGTCAAATTGAATACATATAAATTACTTATTTAATCCAACATGTGGTTCTAGAGATATAAGAATAAAAGTTTAAGTTACGCCATATTATTTTGCAATTACTCTAGGACTCTGATTAAAGTTAAAAAAACATGCAAAAATTCTGAATAAAATTATCCTTAAATTATATTATCTTCAATTTTTTTTTACCAGTCTTATAGTTTAGAAGATATTCACAAAGTTTTATAAAAAATATTTTATTTATTTGTTTATTTGACCTTTTCCTTTTTAATTAAATTTATAAAATAAGACCTTAAGCTTAATAAAATAGCCATTTTAATAAAAAAAATTCTTTAGAAATTTAATATAAGCAACTTTTTCCATTTTATTTTAAATGTTGATATAAATAAAAAAAATTTCATTAAAAAAAAGTTCTGAATTTATTCATAATTTAGTGCTAACACCTAAAACCCTATGCCATACAATTTTCTTAAAAAGTGTTTTTTTATTTTTATTTTAATATATAAAATGTAAAACTGATGATAACATAATTTAAAGCAAAGCAGATTCATTTACAAGGTAAACTGTGAGAATACAAAAAAAATTTAGTTTTCCTACATCATCATTTAGCTGTAGAATTATGTGCCTGTAGTAGTGTAAAGAACAATTAACATACCCAACAAACTAAAACACTAGAGAAAAATATTAAAAAAATATTTTCATTTGCCTTAAGTAAAATTTTAAATAAATTTTATTTATTACAGACATATACGAGTATTTATATTTCATAAATAAATAATAATTATTACTTTCAGAGATAATAATATTCTTAAGTTGTATTGCAGTTTCATTGTTTGTTGGGTAAATAAAAATAAATAAAAATAAATAAACTTTGACAGTTTCCAATACAACAAGCGACAAAAAATATATCCAACTGTGCTATTGCTTTAACCTTGTTTAATTAAAGTTATCTAGTTTCAATGTCCTAATGTATAAATAAATAGTGTAAATAAAAGACAGCTGTTAGGGTTTGCTTGTCGACAATTTTTACTTTTATTTAAATTATTTGTAATTCGCCACATGCAATATTGGAGTATAATTGTACTATAGACAATTCACCCCACAGCTGATTAATCCCAAATTGTCAAAATTGATTTCCATTTACAATTAATTAATTTTAACTTACCTCCAAGAATGATTTCTCAATCATGAAGTACATTTTATTATTTTTGTTACATTATTTATAGTAATAAAAATGTACATAAAAACGTTTAAAAAAAATTCTTAAACAATTTTGACAGCTTGGTAGAAAATAAATTCGGCTTCGTCTCGTTTCGACCAATATAAATTGTGTTGGCGGTAGGTATCGAAAAAAATCGATATATTCATGTCGATAATCTTCTTTTGTTTATAAGTCTGGCTACTCTAAAATTACGAGCATACAACCCTGTAACGCGTTTTCTTTGTAATACAGTAGTTTGCAAAAAAAATAATTTTGTGTAGTCGCGTTTCCTATAAAACGTAAAATTTGCTATTAAAAATAATAATTAAAGGAAAATACAAAGATAAATTCATTCCAGACCAATTTATTGTGAAATAATTTATTTACATTGGCATTAAAAATGGATCTAGGCGGTCCGCAAGTATTATCAAACATTCTATCTGCCGAAGAGTTGGAGCAGACGCCACAAGCAATACGAGATAAATTGAAGAAATATTTGGAAGAGTTTTTCGATGAATATTGTAAAGATAAAGCAGCGGCTAATAGACTACGTAAGTAGGCAATTGTTTTTTTACAATTTTATGGGATACATATAATCTAGTATGCTTGGTATGTATACAGATTCTTACAAACATATGTATGTATATAAATGTTATCAGAGATTTACAATATTATTGCCGGTTAATTATTGAGACATTCACTTAACGTGTATAATTTGTTTCCATGAATGCCGGCACTTTTCAATCTCATATTTTTACGAAACCAAATTAAATTATGACTTGATTGGTAACTTGATTTTTAAGTAATTTGAAAATTAATTAAGTCACACTGGGGGCCTATACAACTTAAAATGTGCTAGTTTATATATACTATGTATGTATGGTGGTATACTCACAATGAGATGAAGTATCTTAAAATTGTTTTTCTGCGTCATAAACAAAATACCTACTCTCTACAATACTTTAATGATTTCTCCACAGAATTGGACATAATTTATATTTTATAGTACAAATAAAAATATGCATAAAATTGAAAACATAAATACACTATAAACAAATTAATTGCATCACAAACATGAATGATTTCAAAGATGCTTGTGAAAGGTTTTGTTAACATATCACCTACCGTTGATAATATTTATATAATTCGGAAGTTTGAATATTTTTAAAATACCTACAATTTTGCCAGAGCAAACCACTTGTCCAAGAAAAAATTGTCATACGTTATTTACATAAATACCGGCATACGGATTTGTTGATGTTTTAAATGTAACCAACAATTTTATTCAAAAATCCACTATTATTCTTTATTTACTTTATTGAGTCTGTCGTAGTCAAATTTAAGGGTGTATATATCGCACTTCCTTGTTTTCGCCAAGACGACAGGTTTGCTTTTTACCTTTTAAAATAATTTTTCAAAACATTTAAAATTTAATAGATGATTATGAGCTTAAAGCGGATGAGTTGCAAGCTCAAATACAAGACTATGAAGTAAAGTTGCAAAACTATAACCAAAACGTAAGTGAACTTCGTAGCCAGTTGGACACTGTGTCGAATGAACGCAAACAGTTATTGGAATCAAGTAGTGCCTATGAAAGAGAATTGTCCAACTTACGCAATGAGAAGAAGAACATATCAGACGATCGTGATCACTTGTTAAAAGTGATTGAAAGGCAAAATAGTGAACTAGAACGCTTGCAACAAGATCTTAAAGCATATCAACAACAGCTTAAAGCGGCCATTGCTGCCAAATGCGAAGCTCTAGCTCGTGTGGATGAAATAGAAAGTAAAGAAGTTGCTTTGGAATTTAAAGAACGTCGCATGGAACAAGAACGCGAAATGCTACACAAACAAGTTCAAACGCTTTCACAGGATCTAAACCGTAACATTTCAGAATTGCAGAATATTAGACGGGAACATACAATGAACACTATGCAGTTGGAAGCACGCTTGACCGAAAGAACAGAAGAAGTGAAAATAATGCAAGTTCAATGCAACCAGTACAAAGATACAATTGAACGCTTAACACAAAATATTCAAGAGTTATCTACAAAAATGTTAGGCCAAAGTGAAGAAGCTCAAAAAATGATGGATTACTATAAGAAAGAATTAGACGCAAAAACTAAATTATCCGATCTGTACAAGAGTAATTGTGAGGACACCGATATGGAAAGAAATGAATTGTCGAACGCACTAACGGACCTTAAGAGAATGTTGGCCGAAGCTAGTGACCAGTATGGAGAGCTAGAGACAACATTTAAAGCTACGCTGTTAAAACATGAGGAAGATTTAGAAGAAAAACAAAAAGTCATCGATGCCCTTAAAGATGAAATAAAACATGCAAATGAATTGCTCAAAGAACTGCAAGATGAAAGTGTAGACAGTGCCATATCTAAATTAGCGCCAACCGCAGCAGTTGCTTCACGTTTAATTCGCTCCGACATGTCGCTTACTGAATTGTATTCATTGTATGTAAAAGCCTCCGAGGAATCTGAATTACAAAAACGTGATTTGGCGAGATTGAACCTTCAGCTTAAAACTATTCTTAGTGAGCTCAATGAAAATGCTCCGCTAGTAAAGAAACAGGAATTGGAATACGAAAAATTATTAGAAACTAATAATATTCTTGCTCATCAACGTGACGAATTGTTGGCAAAGAAGACGGATGTAGAAGAATTGTTGGAAGATATGCATGTTAAATTAGCCCATATGGAAAGGGAAAATAAAAAGCTTAAACACTCTCAGAGTGATCTAAGCCGTCAAGTCTGTTATCTACTTAAAGAAATTGAACAATTACGCATAGGTTTAAGTAGTGATGGTGCCAATAACAGTTCAACTCATTGGGGCAACATCACAACTACTGATGATGTAATTTCGAAAAAATTGGTTACATTCAACAACATTACTGAATTACAGGAAAATAATCAAAAACTTTTACTGCTTGTCCGAGATCTAAGCACAAAACTTGAAGAAGCCGAGATTCTAAAGCAAGAAATTGATGAGGCTTCTTATCAGGAAAAACTCGAGAGTTACGTGAATAAATTGCAAAACATGCAAGACACCCTCAATCAACAAAACAATACTGTTGCTACCTTGGTTTCGAAATGTGAACGCTATAAGAAATTGTACTTTGAAATACAGAAAAAAATTAACAAACAGTCTTCGCCAGATGCACTAAGCGACTTTGATGATGACACAATGGGCGGAGATGAAAATGATACAATAAACATGACTGGCCAATCATCGGCCAGCAAGACTGCAAAATCTAAAGAATATGAAAAACGAATTCGTGACTTGGAGCAACAGTTGCAAGATGTTAGAGATAATTATAAAGCTCTCAAAGAGCAGTACGAATACTATTCGCAGGAAAAGAAAAATAATGAAAAAATTCTAAACGAGCAATTTGATTCAATGCGTACCGAAGTTAGAGAGCTGACTTCTACCAACTGCAAATTAGTTTCGACTTTGGAATACACAAAGGAACAAATAAAATTACAACAGAAAAATATACAGACTTACAAACAACAGATTCAAGCACTAGAAGACCGTAATAAGAATTATGAAAGCACTATTGTTAAGCATGAGCAATCCGTTCTTTATCTAAAGGACGAAATTATGAAGTGTCAGCGAAGTCAATCTGCTGCAGAATCAGAATCCAGTCGTATTAGACATGAAAATCGCATACTTAAGGATACCGTTGGTCGTTTGCAGTCTGAAAAGGATGCTTTTAACCGTGAACACCAAAGCCAGTCGTTGCTGCTTAACAACTTGGAGTTGATTAAGTCTAATTTAGAGCGATCTGAAATGGAGGGTAAAGCCAGACTCGAACAGAGGTTAGATGAAACGGTGCGGGAGTTATCGGCACAACGAAGACGATTCCAAGAAGAAGAAGATCGGTTCCGCGAAACGACTAACGATTTAAAGAGGCAAGCCGATTCGGCGAAGAAACAAATGGCAGAAGAAAAGGTTCAAGCTGATAAATTACGTCTAGAGCTGATAAGTATGCGCGAAGAACTTCAAACTAAAGCTCTGCAAATTGATGAGCTAAGCAAAAAACTTCAGGAAAGCCTTACACCTTCCAAGAATGACAATCCCATAGTTTTGGCAAACAAAAAAGCTCGAGAATTCGAAGTTAAATATGAGGAAGCAAAAATCGAAATTGAATCACTCACGACTAATTTAGCCAAGGCAAAAGAACATGCCGATCAGTACTACAAGATGTCGCAAAGTGCCGAAAGCGAAGTTAAAAATCTTCATGAGGCCCATACTGCTTATATGCAAAAAACTGAAGCCGAATTAAAAGAATTACGTACTTCAGAAATGAATCTTAAAAATCACATTTCCGAACTGGAAGCCGATTTACAATTGGCCACAGTAATAGAAGCGCCCATTACAAACAATGCCCCAGCCGAACAAATAAGAAAACTTCAAGAAGAACTTAAAGATGCTCTACATAAAGTCAGTGAATGTAATCGCAATTTACGCACGTTGAGAGCTGAGAATATCACACTTTCAGAAAATCTGAATAGTGTAGAATCAAAATATGCCAATGAAATGATATTGCATTCAGCTGATATACAAGAATTGGGTAAAATTAAGCAAGAATTAGTCAAGGTGAGTACCTATACATTCACAAAAAGAAAAAAAAAGAATTTAATTTATTCTATATTCCCTTTCCTTTTGTTTTATTAGATTCAAAGTCAAATAAATGAACTCACTATGGACAGAGATAATGCCAAAGCTGCTTTGGAAGATGTTAAACGTTCACAAGAAGAAAATATTGCTCTGTTGCGCAAGGAAAAATTAGAGTTTGAAAAACGTGTAGAAGACCTAAACTCACTCAATTCACATCTTCATGATCAAATAGAGGCGCTCTCTTCAAAATTGACCACAATAAGTCAATCATCAGCTGCTGCTGCAAATCTCAACGATTCCGCCATGGACACTTCTGGTACAGACTTAAATCGTTCCACATTAGATACAGAAGCTGACAATAAAAGTAATGAACAGCTACTGCAAATCATAAAGTTTTTGCGTAAAGAAAAAGATTTAACAGTGGCAAAAATGGACATACTGAAGGCGGAAAATACAAGACTCTCATCAGAGTTTAAAATTCAGCAAAAGAAAAACGAGGAGTTACAAGATTTCCTCAATCGTGAACGCTCAAAGACTGACACAAATCTTATATCAGCTTCTAAACATGAAGAAATTTTACGGAAGATCGAGACATTGAATGCTGTTACAGACAGCAATCGGGTTTTGCGTGAAGAGCGCAATGCGCTTACCCAACGAGCTAAGGACTTGAATGATCGCATCAGCAGTCTAGAAGATGAACTGTTTCCCTTGCAATCACAAAATCGTGATCTTAATACAAAGATTGACGAACTAAACTCTGAAAACACTAATTTACGTACAGAAGCAATGAGATGGCGTCAGAGAGCAAATGTTTTAGTCGAAAAGAGCAATAAGAATCCCGAGGAATTTAAACGTTTGCAAACAGAACGTGAAAACTTGGCAAAAATGTTAACAGCAGAAAAAGAACAAATTAAATCACTGAACGAAGAGTTGCAGGGAGTGAAAGTTGAAAAATCTCGCCTAGAAGCAGAGTTAGCCTCATTGGAGAGACAAGCTCATGTCATGTCAGAAGACAAAAAGAGCTTGAATGCCGATATTGCTACCTTAAAACAAACAAATTCACGTCTAATGCAAGAGGTTATGGAGTTAAAGAACAAGCTGTTGGTGAAAGAAGAAGCAGTGCAAAAAATGACTGAAGATTTGGAGTTGAAAGAACAATTGTTGCAAGATTCCAAAAATAAAGAGGTCCAAATTCGTAAGATCGCCAAGCGTTATAAGGATTCATATTTAGAGTTGTTGAATAAAGCTCCAGCATCTACGGGAGCTGGCGGAGATGCAACCAATAACTCTGCAGGTCAGGATGGCATCGAATTAGGAGGATCCAATAACTCTGATGCAGCCATTAAGGCCGAATTGGAACAACAACGTAGCACAGTTGACAGTCTGAATGGTGTTATACGCACAATGCAAGAGGAAAATGAAAAAATTCGTAAGGACTACGAAGATCTTAAGGCATCTGTTGAAATCGATGAAAGGACCAAAACTCTATTACGGGAGGCTAAGACACACATTGTAAGTTTGACCGAGTCTCGCAATCTGGTCAACAACGAATTGGCTACAACAAAAGCTAAATTGCTTCAAAATTCCGAAGCGCATGAGTCGGCCATAAATGAAATTAAAACGCAATTCGAAGAGTCTTTGGGTCGCTTAGAACGTGAATTAATGGAACAGAATAATCGTAATAAAGAAGATGTGCAACGTTTAACCAGGGAAAATGAATCCCTCCTAATACGCATTAACCAATTGAACCGGCAGTTAGGCTTGCAACAATCTGCTAAACCGTCGACCTCATCTGTAGCATCTGAGAAGAGTTCAATATCAGATTCATCGCCACGAACAGCCAATGTAAAACCAATGTCAGGTACGGCGTCAATGCAACAGTCGGCAACTGTAACTCCTTGGCGTGGAGGTGAAACCCCTTTGGCTAGTATAAGACCCATATCCGTGCAAAATACACGTACAGCCGCTATTCTTCCAACAAGTCAACAAAGTTCAGCTGGTAGCAATGTAGTGGCTGGAACCTCTACTTCATCAAATTCAACCCCTTCGAGTACACCTTCATCAGCTGCAGGTAGTAGCAATACAGCATTAGTGCCACCACAGCAACAGGTACATACCACTGGTAGTGCTTCTTTGGAAACCATGTCTTCATCGCCAACATCATCACATACTGATTATATGCCATCGACCAGTTCAGCTTCTGTAGCTGTTGCGGCTGTACCACCCATGGGAACAGCATCAGCTGCTGAAAGCTCACAAGAGGCCGAAAGTATTCAACAGCCTCAACAGAATGAACCACAAGCTCATGTTAGCGGCGGTAGTGGCAATCAGGCTCAAGTAGTGGCTTTAGTTTCGCCGAGAGTTGAGGGATCTGCCCAATCTGCTCCTTCTGTAAATGTTCAGCTCATACAAGATCCCAATAATCCTCAACCGAGCACTTCAGGATCCACAGGTTGCTCTTCTCATGTTTCAGTGAGCAGTCACAATCGTCACACTCCCTCTAGTAGCAATGTGACAACAACTCAAGCTGGTTCATCAGCTGGACATAAACGCCCCAGAGATTTGGAAGGCGATTCCTCTACAGCGGCAGATGATTCAGATAAATCATCTGCAAAACATCCTAAACGTATGAGAGCCCCAATGCATTCCGCTGAAGCAGCCGTAATGACAGTAGGTGTTTCGGACTCTGGCATTGACGTAGATCAACTACCAACCTCGTCCCAACGTGATCAAGAAGACGATGTAGTTGTTTTGGACTCTGAAGACGATGGCATGGCAGAAGCCGAAGCAGATGAGGGTGGTCCTAACGATGGAGATGGCGAACATGAAATTTACGAAGACTATGACCAAGACCAAGATATGGATGAAAATGAATGCCCAGAGATAAATGAAAGCAATTTACGTCATGACGTCGGTGAAGCCGACAATAATGAAGTGGATGTTGATGAAGATTTAGAGAATCACGGACAATGTTCGTCAGCTGGACCTGGTGGACAAAATGATAATGATCCTTATGCTACCGGTGCTAGTACCAGCGCTGCAGCAGCTGCTGCTATGGCAAAGGCTCACAGCCAACAAGATAATAATCAACAAAGCCAGGCAATAAGTAGCGGCAGTGGCGAATCTCCTCAAAGAAAACAGGCAAACTCATTGACCAGACAACAAAAGGCAACACTAATGAAACTTCAACAAGGTTCAGATTTATCAGAGACTTCTGAAATGAGTGGTTCGCGCCGATCGAATAGGTTGGTTATATAAATTTCAATTGAGTATTAAAAACATTTTTAATTTATTATTATTCTATTCGCAACAGTACGGAAATTGTCAGCTCTCCTCAGGATTCGAAATTTGTTTATGGCAATGACAGTAGTGCTACCTCTAATACTGCTCAACATTCCGGAGAACATTCTGCCGAAGCTGTACTGGAAAACCAGGGTGTTATTGCTGATGAAGGAGATGTTGCCGCAGGTGAAGAATTTCTTTCAGAAGACTATAACTCAAAAAAGAGTGCTGATCCAACCTCAGAAGATAATCGGAAGGACAATATTGAAGAAGTAATAGAGGGTGATGATGATTTTAATGAAGAAGAAGCTGGCGATTCTGTAGAAGCCTCAGAGAATATTGACAGTGAAAGTAAATTAATTATAACATTGAGAATGGAAACTGATTTTCATTTAATTTTAACTTTTTTGTACTATTAGGCCATCACAGCAGTGGAGCCACACAATCTGAAATACAAGACATTCAACAAAATCAAATTGAGGCCACATCTGAAGACAATGAAGGTGCCGATGGAGTTTCTTCAGAAGGGGAAAAGCCAGCTGTTGAAGAGGTTGAGGTAATGCGTCATTTTCAGTCGTTAATCGAAATCTAATTGGTTTTTTTTTGTCAGGAGGAAGGTCGCGAAGCTGAAGCATCGACTTCACCATCTATAAACACACGGTCTAAAGCAACAAAAGGTACACCCTCAAATAGAAGACCAAACCGAGGGGGTTTCCAACGTGGTGGTAATCGTCCAACTCCCATAGTCTGGCAGGGTGAGATAGATTAATATTAACTTCTTGCAGTTTATTTTATATAAGTGTACTAAATAAATCTTAGACTCTCCTGGCAATTCACGAAACCTCTCAAACAACCAACCAGGAAATCAAGCCCGTGGAGGTTTTGGAAATCAGAGAGGCCAACGTGCTAGGCGTATGCGACGACCAGGCGGTGGCAACTTTTCCAACAGAATATAATTTTAATGAAAATTAATATAAAACATTTGTTTCCTTTATTATATTTATTTGTAAGCCAGCCACTCCCGACACAAAAGTCTCTTCAACCGTTTTTTTTATATAACTTGTACTTAGATTTCTTGTTCCAATTTTTGTTTTTAATAAGACATTTTGTATTTCTAAAATGTGAATTGATTTAATCGATCGCAATTTTCTTTTTGAATGATTCAAACACCCCTACATTAGTTATTTTAGGAATCCCAATTGAATGCACTTAAATTCATATTGTCATTTAGTATTCATTTCATACTTACAATTATATAACAAAATAAAAAATAGTTTTAATCGCAATATAATGAATTTTATTTATACAAACTGCATTCATTATTAAAAGGCTTATTATGACTTTGTTAGTATAAAAAAAGGAAATATTTATGCAAATCAGGAACACTTTCCAAGAAACACGCTTTTTATTAATTATGGGAGGGATAAGAGGTAGTCAAAGTGGTATGTAGGATATAGCCCATTTCTTGCTTTATCACACGGTGACGGTTTCATCCAAAAATATTAATGCATTCAAGTTATTTTGAAAAAACAAAACACCGCACAGTACCATTTGTTGCTGTTGCATGTTTTTAGACTGTTTGATTTTTTCGCTATTACTTTTGAACGGATTAATATTTTTGAATGAAACCTTCGCCACATGGTAGAGCGGGAAATGGGCTAACGCTTGGTCGAACATTTTTTTCAAATCGGCCCAACACTTGCAAAGTTATAAGCGTTTTCCCGGTTTATATGCTTTTTGCTCCGCATGGGCGCAACAGTACAAGGATTAAGTAGCATGCAACAAATAGCCCATTTCTCACTCTATCATGTGGTGAAGGTTTCATTAAAAAATATTCATCCATTCAAAAGTTATGGCTAAAAAACAAAAATTAATACTCGAAAATTCACCTACTGCTGGTTCTGTTAGCCTGGTGTTTTGCTAAAAATTTCATTTTGCAAAAATCTGCGACAAAATAGGTTTGGGAATAAATTTTTTATTTTCGCTATAACTTTTGAATGGCTTAATATTTTTTAATGAAACTTTCGCCATGTCATAGAGCGGAAAACAGGCTACCGTTCGGTTGAACTCATTTTTAAAATCGGCCCGATGCTTTCACCATAATAAGCGTTTTTATATTTGACATGCTTTTTTCATAAAATGTGGGTGGCAGTGGGCGGAAAAAGTGGCATGCAACAAATAGCCCATTTCATACTCTGTTACGTAGTGAAGGTTTCATTAAAAAATATTAAGCCATTCAAAAGTTATAGCGAAAATAAAAAATTTATTCCCAAACCTATTTTGTCGCAGATTTTTGCAAAATGAAATTTTTAGCAAAACACCAGGCTAACAGAACCAGCAGTAGGTGAATTTTTAAGTATTAATTTTCGTTTTTTAGCCATAACTTTTGAATGGATGAATATTTTTTAATGAAACCTTCACCACATGATAGAGTGAGAAATGGGCTATTTGTTGCATGCTACTTAATCCTTGTATTGTTGCGACCATGCGGAGCAAAAAGCCTATAAACCGGGAAAACGCTTATAACTTTGCACGTGTTGGGCCGATTTGAAAAAATGTTCTACCAAACGTTAGCCCATTTTCCGCTCTATCACGTAGTGTAGGTTTCGTTAAAAAATATTAACCCGTTCCAAAGTTATTACTAAAAAACAAATATATGAAAATTAATGCAAGTGGTACTGCGCGCTTGTTTTTTACCAAACATTTTCATAGCAGACTTTAGGGGCTATTTCAATTAAATTTTTGTCATGCACCAACAAAAAAAGGCCTAAAATTGCCGCTTTATTTTCAATACAAACAAAGGAAATTCTCAAATTTTTTAGTTTTTGTTTATATTTAAACTTAAAAGAATGTGTAAAACAATTTTTTTTAGAAATTTGTTTTAAAAATAAAACATTTTAAGATCTTGGACGTTCCTTCTTCTCTTTGTACAGAGCCAATAATGAAACGTTAGCGACTTTGACTACCTTGAAACGTACACCGGGAATATCACCGACGGCGTGACCTTTACGACCAAAACCAGCAACTAGAACTTCATCGTTTTCTTCAATGTAATTTAAACTACCATCACGAGGTACAAAAGCCGTGATTTTTTTGCCATTCTTAATCAATTGTACTCTGACGCACTTACGGATAGCAGAGTTAGGCTGTTTAGCTTCAACGCCACTGTAAATAAAAAAAATAAACATGTGATAACAATAATTAAACAAAATAAATTGCTACTTTCTTTTATTTTAAAAATATTTAATATCAAGAAAACAATACCTTAACGTTTCTTCTTTAAATTTTTAACATTAATTTTAGGATGAATATTTTTGCATGTCAACTCACAGTATACTCCTGTGATTTGATTTTTATCAAGAACAAAACACAAAAATATACTGCGAGTCCCATGCAGGAGCTGCCTGTCGGCTGATTTTATTAAATACAGTTTACTTTTTTACTGGAACACCAATACTTACACTTTTTCAAGTACAATACCCTTTGCATGGGAAGCACCACCGAAGGGATTGGCCTTCCATCTTGTACCTAAATGAGCTTTTTTGTAATCTTTGTCAGCCCAACGTTGATCACGACGATGGTTGACGTGCTTTCTGGCTGTACGTAGACCTCTTGGCTTACCTTAAACAATGAAAACAATACATTAAAATATGTAATATGTAGATGTACTTGTATTACTTTAAGCATCATTCAACTTGTAAAAATTCTGCTCTCTGCTCTAGTGCAGGGGCATAATAACAAAATATGATACTTGAATTTAATAATCATCAATTTTTATTTGTAAATTTAAGTAAATACAACCGATGTTTCAGATTTTTTAAGTTTTCGTTGTACACATTTTGCTTAAGAACTGTAATGCGGCCTTTCCACAATTTATGTACATACTTAAGAGTCCGTCTGTCGAATAAAGAAGTTGCTCTTTTTAACAAACACTTTTAAAGCATAATTTGCACATATTTCCTTAATTATAGTTTATTTATACAGTTTATTCACTTCAAATTACATTTTGACTTATTGTTTGATGCATTTTCGTAATTTTTGCGTAAAAATTAAATATTTTTCGCAACTTACCCATAATTTCCAAACTTTCTCAAGCAATGGCGGAAATAAAAGAACGAAATATAGTGAGCATTTAAAACACCGCTGTTACAGCGAAGGAAAATATACTGAATTATTACAACTACGCAATACAGGGTTGTGTTTGCTGAATAAGCACACATTTTTTCATTCAGGGTGCCACCATATTTTTTGGCATATACATACTTGCCACTTGTTAACACACCAAGAAGTTTATCTTTTGTATAAAGTAGTGGCTGAAAATATGTAATAATTATGAAAAATTTCAATATTATTTAATTATAATAAAATAGAATTAAAAAGTTTATATAAAATGTTTAAAATATTGAAGAAAAAAATATTTATAAAAATGGCAGCATTGCGAATTAAAAAAATATATGTAAAGGCGCTAAATTAGATATGTCTGTATGAAGATGTGTGCTATTATGCGTTTATGTAGGAAAGATAAAAAGGAAAAGGAAAATCTGCCATCACTACAACTACAATAACGGAAGTTCTTTTAATGGCTTAATTCTAATATTAAAAAGTTTATCATTTTTGAGTAATTTAAAATATTTATAAATTTGTGTGTGTATATAAATAGCCAATACGAGTATATTAATAGTGTTGACAATTTCAATCACTTTGATTTTATTTTTAATAGGATGTATTTATTTATGAAACTAAAGAAAGAAATGATGTTTTTTGAAAACATTATATAAAAAATTTTTCGCACTATCAACAAAAAAAAAAAAAAAAAAAAAAAAAACGAACTAAAGCCAATACGTTTATCTATACAACGCAAAAGAAATCAAGTCGATATCTACAACAGTAAGCAAGTTATGACCAAAAAGGTAAGCAGTTCTACTACTGCCTCTTTCCGGCCACTTTTTAGTAGAACTGGTTACCTTTTTGGTCATAACTTGCTAAGTTTTCAATATATCGACTTGATTTCTTTTGCGTTTGATAGCTAACCGTATTGGCCTTAATTAGAATTTTTTTCTGGTCGATAGTGTAAGAAAATTTTTTTATAATATTTTCAAAAAAAGCAAAGGGGGTAGTCCATGGTTTTTTTTTGGCGAAAAATATTTTTTTCGCACTATCTGCAAAAAAAAATTTCCAATTAAATTTAATACGTTTATCTATCTTGAAAACTAAGCAAAAAAAACTTTTTTTTCGCACTATCCGCAAAAAAAAGTTTTGAAAAAGATTTTTTTTTGAAAAAATTTTTGCACTATCCTCAAAAAAAAAATTGCGAAAAAGAAAAAAAACTATTTAAGGCTATTTTGAAAATGAAAAAAAGGCTAGAAAAAAATCTAGAGGCTAAATCTGGACTAAAAAAGGCTAAAATGGCAACGCTGATAGGCAAGACTGCTTAAAAATCTACTAATAAAAGCAACAAGAAAAGTCCAACTAAATAACAAGCACATATGCATATATCATGCCTACACACCTACTTAGTTTTAGTAAAGCAGGTATGTTTTTATTACGCTTTAGAGAATTTATAAAAAAAAAAAAAAATTTTTTTAAAGCTCAAGTTAAATAACCCGACCAACCACCATTACGTATGTGGAGAATTTTTTCGCTAAACATTTGCATGTGGCTTATACGTACACAAGTAATAAAAGCTTGCAGCAAATATCTACTGTTAGGTAGCAGAAAGCAAAGGCACGAAATGAAATGGGAAAGAAAATATTTAAAATCAACATTGAACACAAATAGAATCTACCAACCGAATGAATCACTAACACAGAAGTATGTATAAAGAGAATCGATACGTACATACGACTTCCAAATAAAATACACTGTGAAATGGAGCTGGCTTTGAAAATTAAACGCATGCTGCCCTTTCATAAATGCTTAAGAGTTAAATGATGTCTCAGCTTAAACGCATGTGTGACTCCTTTATGTGGGCTTTTCACACTAAAGGGAGAAGATTAAAAGAAAATAAAAAAAATTGTGTGTATAAAAATACTGATATTAGAAACACATGCATGCATACGGACATACATACATATTTACCCGGTAGTTCTGTTTGCATAACACAAGCGATCAACTCGTTTAGAAAATTTCTAGGAAAAACATTCAATTTTTTGAGCGTTGGGAAATGTGTAAATTATTTCACACTAAAAAAAATGATTTCATTCGCTATCGAATTAGAACTTACAGGAAACGAACAATAATAAATAAATAAATAAAACTTGTAGCTTGAGTTTTTGTTATGGCTAAAAACGTAATTTTTGTGCCATCAACTCGTTTCGAAATTTTATATGAAAAGTACTCAAAATATTGAGTGTTTTTAATTAAAATTTTTAGACGAGTTGATGGTACAAAAATACTCCAGCTACAAGCTTTATTTAAATATTTTTTTTATAATTGTAAAAAATAAAATTTGTGTTGTTTTTATAACACAAACGATCAATTTGTCGGGATATTTTATATGAAAAGTACTCAAAATATTGAGTGTTTTGCATACACATTTTTTAGACGAAATGATCGCTTGTGTTATAAAAACAGCACATTAGTTTTTGAAAAGTTTTAAAAAAATTATGTTTTGATTTTGAAAATATAAAACTTACAAAGAGTGTAGTGTGTTTGTGTGTGTATTTGTACTAGCGGGTACAAGCTTACGTTTAATTAACGCAGTTGTTGCTTTTGCTGTTTGCTGCTGCTGTCCCATAATCATATTTTGGCGCCCATTATCTCATGGGTAACCATCACATTCATAACGCTACATTAAGTGGCCCTTTAAATTACACATGTATTTGCCATTCACCGATTTATTTTTTTTATTTGTATTTTATTTCGGTTCGATTTCGTTTTCTTTCAATTCGTTTTGTTGTTTTCTTTTTTAACGTTCACACATTCAATACATCAAGTCATCGATATAGTTTTCTGTACATGTTTTGCATTAAGCGCACAGTGTTCTTGATTCAAGTAAAAATTAATATTTTTTTTTTAATTTATGGTATAAGCCGTTTGTAAGAAAGACATTCAACATTTTGGGGACCTTTTTTTTTTATAAAATTTAAAGACGAGCTGATGGCTTGTGTTATCAAAACAGCACAAGTAAAACTCCCACTGTACACTGATCTTGGAACACTGCTCTTTCTCATTTCTCGATTTATGAAATGCTGCGTAAAATTATTTTTTGTACAACTAAAGGGGGCTTTAACTGTAACACAAGTGTTAAGAATTTTTTTTTGATTTTTGACAGGGCAAACTCAAATGATATTTGATAGGACTGGCAAAATATCCTATGGCGGTTTACATTTTGTCAGATGATTTTGTTATTTTGTATGTACAAAAATATAGATTTAATTTTTAGAAAATTTTCTAAAAAGCACGATATTTTGTGGCATATTTTATCTAATTTGATTTGTTTCTTTGTTTCACTTGGTTTTATTTACTCTAAAATACAAAAAATTTTAAATTTTTATTGGATTTTGTCCGCTGTTTTTATTATTTCTTTGTGCGTATGCAAAAATGCAGCCCTGAAATGTATAGCCGTATGACTGTCAAATTTCTTTCTCCATTTTGTGGCATATTGTTGTCACACTATTTTACTTTGTTATTTTATTTAAATTTTTGACAAGTCATTTTACTCAGTATTATAGTGTAGACCCTGTTTTAGTATTACAATGTAAGATACCCATAAATAATTAAGTCATATTAATTGAAATGAATTGATTTCACTTTACATCTTTCAAAACGTAAACAAAATTTTATTTCAATTATCAGCAAGATAAAGGGTAACTTAGGAAGCACATGGTGTTGCTGTAGCAAAATGAAAGTGAAAATAGATTTGCTAAATTTAAAACCTACTTTAAGCAAAAGGTTTAATTAAAACCATGTTTACAAAGTAAGCGGGATGTCTGTTCCTTTTGCTATTTTTTTTTCACATTAAAAAAACAAATCATGGAAATTTCCAAATAAATAGTGCGTACATGTGTTGACATTTAAAATTTTGTAAAATATTTGCTACATGTGTCGTTTATTTATTGTCTTTGTTAGAAAAATATGACTTTCTATTTTTGAAAGTGGCATAAGTCCGCTTTAAAAAAAATTATTTAGCATTAATTTTAGTGAGATACTAAAATTAACACAATTTTTTTTTTTTAAATTGGACTTGTATCACTTTCATGTGTATTTTAACAAAAAGAAAATAAAAGCAGCCAAGTTAGTTTAGTGTTAATTTTACTTTGTTTGTTTACGCTTTTATTAAATTTCTTTAAAGTAATGAAAAATTAAGATACTGACAAGTTTTATTTTACTTATACCTACAAAAAAAAAAAAAAAAAAAAAAAAAAAAAAGCCAAATTCCTTCAATTAGAAGGCGCTGAAAAATATTTAAGAATTTTTTGGCTGACTGTGAGCACCAGAGAGCTGGAAAAAGTAAGTGCACAACATTTGATTAAATCGTGTGTGAGGCACGATTAAAAGCTAATTGTTGTTTATGCTGTTCGATGCGATTGAATTTAAAAAGCAAAATGGAAGCATTTAAAAAATACGAATATGCAAAAAAGCATTAAGTCAATTAGCACACATATTTGAGTAAATTAATGCGTAGTGAAACAGGGGTGATTTTTTGTTTGTGTATGCCTATTTGCTTTGAAATACAAATTTTTATTTTGTTGAATGTTTTAAACAAGGCATATGTATGTTTGAGTTTGGCTTTTAAAAATCAATCGTGTCACACAGCATAAAAAAACAAGTTAAATTCTAATCAGGCTTTGAACATGATCTTTGTTTTGTTTCTACAGCACAAGCGATCATTTTATCTAAGAAATTTGTATGAAAAACACTCGAGTTTTTTGCACATTAATCAAATGTTAGGCACGATTTTTACTCAAATTGTTCGTTTGTGCGGTTTGCTTGATTTTACATACATAAAAAAATTTTCATCATGCACAATTAAATAAAATGGGATTTTTGCCGTTCTCTTTAAGATGACTTATGCTGTTTGGCATGCAATTTAAATTAAATTCACACACAAATTTGTGATCCTTTCAGTCTACTGTAAGTGTAATGAAAACTTTTTTTCTTTCTTAACGTAGTACGTGTGTACCTACAAGTAAATTACTTCTGCGTTTTGATGTTGTTTCGTCTGTCCTATTCTGTGCTGGGCTGCATACGCGTACAATTTTTTATTTATTTTTTTTTTACTTATTTTTTATTTTGTCGGTTTTATTATTGTATTTTTAGTTTGTTTTTGTATTGGTTTTCGTTGCGACTTTTGCTGTGCGCATTTTATGCTCTTTCCACAAAATTCCGTCACTAGAATGTGCTTAACCGTCAGCCCAGCTACAGTTTGGGCAGTCATCTCTAGTCTACAAGTTAGAAAGTTAGTCTCTTTAACGGACGGTTTGTTTGTCCGTCCATCAGTCTATCTGTCTGTCAAAAAAAAAAAAAAAAAAAAAAAAGCCTTAACAGCAAACAACCAATATAGCAGCCAGCCACGAACCAATTTACTTAGTCGCTAGCTAGTATCTGCTAGTTAGCAAACAAGCAGCAGCCACAACACTCTTTAGTCAATTTTAGGCAGTCGCAAGGAACGGTTGGTTGTTGGAATTGTTTTTCAAAATTCAAAACCACAACAGTTTGTAAAACAACTTTAGTCCGTAAACAACAACGGTCGGTATAATACTTTTTTCTGTTTTATCAAGCATTTTTGCTGCCACTCACTCAACACACTCTCTTTTCTCTCTGTGTGTGTTAAACTAAAAAAAAATTATTTATTTTTATGTGTTTCAAATGTAAAAAAAATTAAAAAAAAATCAAATATTAAGAAAGTAAAAATAAAAACGCGGTCTGTAATCGCTTTAGCTGGTATCGCATGCTCGATTTAAAATTGTGTTATTGTTGTTTTATACAGTGAGACAGACAGACAGACAGATAGCTTAGTTGGGCTGAGGTTTTTTTTTCACCAATTCTTTTAAAAGATTTTCCATTTTCCATTTTCCAAGTAAAAATAAAATATTTTGTTTTCAAATTTCGGGGGCAAACTTTTTTTATAAAAAAAAAAATAAAAAAAATTCATGTTATGCAAAATCTTTTGCAACGAATTAAATTGTTTCAAAATGTATTGTTCTCGAAGTTTCTACAATAACAACAACAAATTTTTTTTGGCAAATTCCAAAACGTGTTACAAATGTTAAAATCTAAAATTGATTTTTGGATTTTTTTTGTGGGAAATGGAATTGTGTTATTTTTTGTTTGTTTTGTTGTTGTTGCTTATCATATCCATCGGATCTATGTATAGTTTATGGTGTTAAAATCTCATGTGTTTTTTTTTTTCTGTAGTCTCACATAAAACTGTGTTGTCACTGCTGCGATTGATGTTTGAATCGTATAAAAATTCATTTCGTTGAAACGGGCAAAAAAAAAATTGATAAAAATAAAAAAGATAAATTATAAAAATAAACAAAATAAATAAAAAAAGTGTGTGAAAAAAAAATCGTAATAAAAAATATAATAAAGAAAATCTGTCCTCTGCTCAACGATAAAAGATTTAAGTTTGAGAAAATTATTATTTTTAAATCTTAGTTTTAATTTTAATTTCCTACCTTTTTTATGCTTTTTATTGCTTTAATTATAATTCTTTCTTTTTGTATGGTTTTTTTTTAAGAGAGAAAACAAGACCAGCAAAAAGAAAACTGTAAAAAAATACTCGTTTAATAATTTTTAAACAAATTCTACATAATTTTATTTTTATTATTATTTGATTTACTCATACATTAACAGTTTTTTTTTTCTTACTTTATAATTGTTTTTTTTTTTTTATAACACAATTTAAGAATCTTAATTTAAATATAAAAAAAAAAATTAAAGAATCAACGAAACAATTAAAAAAAAAAAAAAAAAAAAAAAGAACAAGAAAAACATTTGCAAAAAGTTTTAAACGAAAATAAGCAAAAGATAATTAAATACACACCACAAAGCAACGCCAAAACTATAATTGAGTCCTCTAGGCGCAGGAGATATTCAAAATAATTCATTCAAAATTACGCTCAAATAAAGGTAAGTCAGCTTAGCTACCTATTTTTGACTTACACCAACTTTACTTTACTAAAATTAAGGGAAATACTTTTTTTCTTTCGTACAAAACTAATAATAATTTTCTTTTTATTTTAACAAAATTAAATACTAAATGTCTAAATGGGCATTTATGTTAAATTTTATTGAGGTTTTTGTGCTTTTACTTGTTTCTTTCTGTTGTTGTGTTATGCTAAAGCAGTAAAACCGGCGCTACTTGCAGTTAGTCAGCGTCAGTCAGATGCTTTAGTGTGACACCAAGAAGGAAAAGCAAAAACAAAAGCAGAAAAAATATATTGTAATTATAAAGGGTGTAAACAATGTTCCCTCTTGTGTGGTGCAAAGGGCTTAACCCTTTTCTGCCTCACTGGTAAAATATTGGTAGCAACAAGAGAAAGCGTAAACAAAAATCAATGCTAAAAAAACACAACAACAAATAAATACTGAGAGCTTTAAAAATATACAATCATGCAAAGACAAGTTTACGTCTTCATTTATTTATTTCTCTGTTTACAAAATTCAGCTGTTTAGCTACAGGTCACCACGAAGACGTTTAAATTAAGAGCCCAAATCACCGCTTTAGCTATCGAATTAAAACTATCGCAAATTTAGTGTTTTTGTATGAAAAAAAAAAAAAATTAAATATTTCGATAAGAGTTACTCGACATCGAATGCGGTGATTTTGGCCCTGAATTTTGTAAACAGAGAATTTTTTTAACACATTGAGTGTTACGTCGTACGTTTACGTACGATACCGTACGACAGTAATTGTTTATTCTTAGAGCCTGTTGTTCTTTTATGTACGACACTGAGTAAAATTTTTTGTGATTTTTAGGTAAAAAATCTTTTACTGAACATTTTTGCTAAAGCATTCATAAGTCTAGAATGATTTTTTGAGGTTTTATAAACTGAAAAATGTATGAAATGTATTTTTATGAAGGAACCGTTTGACAGAGTTGCCAAAGCCGTAATCTTGCACTATATTATTGTCAATTCAATTCAATTTTTTTTAATAATTTTAATTTAGCATGTCTTTAGCTAAGAAATTAAAAAATAAATTGTGGCTAGAATCTATTCACTTTTTTATAAACAACACAAATTCGCGAAACTATTTTGCTTGTCTGCAGAAAACACCTAGTGCCAGGGCAGCAATCGAATCTCTGATCACCAGATTGATAGGTTAGCACACTACCCAGCAGTCTATGGAGTTTACATTGCTTATCGCTGAATAAAAGTTAAAAATTTTTAATTAACAAAAAAAATAAAAAATAAAAAAAAAATTGTCGCACCAGAAATATTTTTTGTTCATTTTGTTAAATGAAATCGTCAGCTAACGTTCGATATTGATGAATGGACTGTAAATATTCGGTTATAAATCAAAAACATTATATTTATAAAGTCGCCACTGAACGTTTTTGCTTTGTGCGTGTGTAGCAATTACTTAAAGCGGTTCAAAATGGTTTAATTTATGCGATATTTAGTGTTTGGATTTGCATTTCCTTAGCAACATTAACCACATGATTGAAAATTGTTTTCACAAATTTATGTATACGAGACCAGAGTACATACACATAGAACAGTAAACCCTTTTTAAATTAAACTCATAAATGTAATTTTTTTTCTAACTGAATAATTATTTTTTAGCAAAATTTAGTAGGATTTTTTCCCTAGGAGAATTTTGGTTTTTGGGAGAAATTTCCCTAAATCAGATAACTTGCCATGTAAAAAATGGGAGAAATTTTGATTATAATAAGAGGAAAAGGAAAAGTGAAAAAACTCCGGGGGAATTTTTATTCATAATTGAGCTGATAATGAAATATTTGGACTTATTACAAGTGGCGTACTCATGATAGAATTTGCGTTTAAAAAATACAACATTTACACACACACTACACTGAGAGCATTTTGTCATTGCATATCAATTTTTACTCATATTATTGTGGGTTATAATTGCACCTGGACCTTTGAGATCTATTGTTCAGCCCAATTGCCAACACAAAACCAGCCAAGACTCTTGTATTATTGCCTAAGTCTTCTAGCACCACTATTTTACTGACTAGGTAGTTAATTCCTTCACAACCCTGTTAAATCGCACAACATATCTTTCGATAATTCTGGTTCTTCTTGACAGAAACGACAAGAGTCGTCATGTATCACACCAATTTTATTCATGTGCTAATTTAGTCTACCATGTCCTGTCAATAGTTCTGCTGAGGTTAATTCACTGTTTTTATAACACAAGCGATAAATTCGTCTAGTACATTTTATATGAAAAATACTCGAAATATTGAGTGTTTTTCATACAAATTTTTTAGACGAGTTGATCGCTTGTGTTACAAAAACAGCACATAAGTATAACATCTGCCCTACACTGAAAGAAATTTGAAAAATTTCATTATTTTTCAGTCAATGACAATGTTTTATTAGACTTAATGTAGTTAGAATTAATGAAATAGTTCATCAATGTAATGATTACTTCATTAAGTTAAAGAATATTTTTCTAAATTACTGAATATTCCATTAAAGTAATTAAATGAATATTTAATTAAATTAAATAATTATTTCGTTAGTCTAATGAAAGTAAAAAATAATTAATTTTTTATTAAATTAATGAACAAAATTCTTTAATTAAATTAATGAATATTTCATTAAAATAATTAAAATTTTATTAAATTAATGAAAATTTAGTTAAAATAAATAAATAATAAATATTTAATTAAAATGAAAAATTCTTCAAATTAATGAATATTTCATTAAATAAATGAAGACTTCATTAAATTATTGAAATATTTCATTAGTCTAATTAAATGTGAAAAATAATACATTTTTTTAAAATAAATTAATGAATAACATTTTTTCAGTAAATTGATATATATTTCAATAAATTAATTAACATTTCATTAAATTAATGAAGACTTCATTAAATTATTGAAATATTTCATTAGTCTAATGAAATGTGAAAAATAATACATTTTTTTAAAATAAATTAATAAGTACAATTTGTTCATTATATTGATGAATATTTCAATAAATTAATTAACATTTCATTAAATTAATGAAAATTTACTTAAAATAAATAAAAAAAAATTTTTTTGACATTAATGAATATTTCACTAAATTTATGAATACTTTTTTAAATTAATGAAATATTTCATTAATCTAATGAGACGTGAAAAATAATACGTTTTTTTATTAAATTACTGAATACAATTCTTTCATTAAACTGATGAATATTTTACTAAATTAATGAATATTTTATTAGTCTAACGTGAAACTTGAAAAATAATATATTTTTAATCAAATTAATGAAAAAAATTCTTTCAGTGTATAACAGTATCAAACTATAGATTAGAAATTACGTTCTTCTACCCGATTAAAATACTCTTGTACACTTTTCACTTATAGTTTCCTACTCACAGAGAAAATAAAATTCGATTAAGCACTAAATGCTAATCAAATTTGATAAACAAAAAAAAAATTATGTTACCAGGAAGAACAATTTGAAAAAAAGAAATCAATAGGTTTTTATAAATGAAGTGCTAACAATATTTTAACAAAAATATATGGCCCCCGTTTCAATTTTCTTACTTGATTTACAATGCACAACAACAACAGAAATAATAGTTTGTATAAAAAAAATTTAATTAACAAAAAATCAGATTAATTGTACAGTAAAATAAGAAGATAAAACATTTTAATGCGCATGGTTTGCTAAATATCAGTAAAAAAACATTTTCTTTTTAATTATCTTGATCACGAGTTATCAAGAGAAACCAAATTTGTATGTACGAGTGATTAATACCTAAAATATATTTTTTTTTAATTTTTTGATTAAAGCAAATAATGAGGTTTAAAATGAAAAAAAAAAAAAACTTAAAATTTGTATCTTTATCTTTTGAACTTGATTTTATGAAACATTTTTAATTTGAAAATTTAGTCTGTCAGAGCAATCTTATGAGTTTAGAAGCATCATAACTTTTTGTCAAGTTCTTTCAAAGTGTCTAAAGCATTTATATTTTATCTGGTAAGATTTTTTGTTCTTGTTTTTTTTTTTTAAATACAAACCGAAACTACCAGAAGACTGTGTTTAATAAATTTTAGTGCATAAAGAAAAGAATTTAAAGTTTTAAAAAATTACAGATACCAGATACACAATAAGATAACAAGCCTAAAAATATCAATTACGAGCTTAATATTTAGAAAATGGACAAGAATTTATTAGGATACATTTTCTTTTCCTAAAAAAAATTTACTCTGAACACCAATTAAATTTCAGTAAAAAAAATAAAATAAAAAAGTACTTTGTATTAAAAAGTACTTAAAAAATTCTGCAATTTAAAAAAAAACAAATTTCAGGGCCATAATTAAAAAAAATATTATTTTACAAGCGAGCCTGTAATTTGCTGGTACTCTTATGGGTAAAATTTAAATATTTCATTTCAAAAATAGTTTATAAAATAGATATAAAATAGAAAACAATTAATTTATTAATTTGCAAAAAGAAAATCTAAATTTTTTATTATTTTTTTAGTGTCACCGGATAAACGTTGTTTTGCCTTCAAATTTTATTTATATTGAAAAATAATTCAAAAGAAAAGAAAATATAAGTTGGGTTATGCCCAACATATAAAAAAAAAATAGCCAAATCGGTGCAGCCGTTCTTCGATTTGAGAAAAATGTAAAAAGTAGGCGTAGTAATGGGTGTGACAAATTTTTTTTTCTTTAAAACATAAGTTGGGTTATGCCCAACGGTCTATAAGTTCTTCGATTTGAGAAAAATGTAAAAAGTAGGCGTAATAATGGGTGTGGCAAATTTTTTTCATTAAAATATAAGTTGGCTTATGCTCAACATATAATAAAAAAAATAACCAAGTTCGTCTAGAAGTTCTTCGATTAGCGAAAAATGTAAAAAGTAGGCGTAGTAATGGATGTGGCAATTTTTTTTTCCTTAAAGCATAAGTTGGGTTATGCCCTACGGTCCAGAAGTTCTTCGATTTGCGAAAAATGTAAAAAGTGGGCGTGGTAGGACCAGATACTGACTGCAGAGCTACCTGATTGGCGGATTTGTAACGCTAAACCTTCCAAGGCGTAACTCAAAGGTATAAACAGAAATTCAATTAAATCGGCCCAGCCGTTTAGGAGGAGTACAATGTCAAACACACGTGCAGTCGAATTTTATATCACTACATAGTATAAAGCAAAGTCGCTTCCCGCATCTGTCTGCATGTATGCTTAGATCTTGAAAACTACACAACGGATTTTGATGCAGTTTTTTTAAAAGATAGAATGATTCAAGAGGAAGGTTTATATGTATAATCTTGGAACGTAAGTCCGCTCGGCAGGTAGCGCTATAGTCGGTATCTGGCTTATTTGCCTACTACCTGTTTTTACCCGGTCTCATACGGTTCTTTACTCTATGAGTACGATTTCTTAGTGTAAGAAGATCGAATATATAAAAATTTTAAGGCAAGACAACGTTTGCCGGGTCAACTAGTATTAAGATAATTAAAAAATAATATTTATTTGTTAATTTTTTGAGCTTTTTCTTTTTAATTAATATATATAATAATTTATATATTTATTTTTATATCAAAAATAATATTATTTTAATTTTAAATTTGTTAGCACTCTTATGGGAAAAATTTTGAATATTTTGTAATGCTTACAAAATAGATTAAAAAAAATTAGAAAAAATTATCTTATTAATTTACAAAAAGAAAAATATATTTTTTGGTTAACTCTTTTTTTATTCTACAAAGAAGAGATATTATAGAATTAAAAATAAGATTTTGAGACAAAAATGTGAATAAATTCACTTTGAATTACAACTTATGATACTATTTGATGCAAAAGAGTGATCTGTAATATTTATTTTTGAAATGTGAAACGTTGTGCCATAAACAATTCACATGTAATACAATTTACTTAAAAACATAAAATTTAATTCATTCAAAAAATACCAACACGATAAGATGCTTCTTTAACAAAAAAAAATTAAATTTAATCTCACAGACAATGTTTTATAAAGCAGGCCAAGGGAATCACGCTAGTATGAAAAATACAGACAATTCAACTTCTAGAGATTTAGTTGAAACAAATCTTATGGCTTAAAATATTTGCAGTAATGTATTTTTGGGATTTTCTGCATTTTTCTGGGCGCATTTTTCCAATTTTCTTCTTAAAAACTGTGAAATTTAATTAATTGTTTCATATAATGAAAATACTTTATTTTCAATTTATATAAAAAAATTAATAATAATTTTAGTAAATTATTCGATCTTATAAATTTATTATTATTTAATATTAATCAAGCTTAAGATCTCAAAAAATTGTTTTTATTTAAATTTTCCATTATTTCAACTTTCTTTTGAAGGTCTTCTTCAGGGAAATTTATTATTATAATAAATATTGGAAAATTAAAATAAAAACAATTTTTTGAGATCTTAAGCTTGATTAATATTAAATAATAATAACAAAATTAATTTTTTGTTTATTTGCTTGTTATATAAATTTTTATTTTTTAATGGATTTGTCTGAAATTTACATAAATGACCAGTCATGCCCAGTTTTATGCCCACTTTTAATCGATTTTAAACACAAGTGCTCGTACTTAATTTAAGCCTGAAATTATGCTTTATTTCCCACTTTAATTGGCGCCTCTGCTAATAAGGCAAGAGCCACTTTATAAAGTATTAAATGGTTGTATTTATTGACATGGATGTTTATTTGTAAACGGACCTGTCTAAAAATTGGGACTTAGGGTCTCTAATGATAAGACCGAGCAAAAAAATTTAGTAAATTATATTTAAAATAAAAAGTACCGAGATGTTTACTCTCCAATACCAGCAAACTTCCACCAAAATATGTTTGATATTTGATATTTCCCTGAAGAAGACTTTCAAAGGGAAATCGAAATATTGGAAAATTAAAATAAAAACAAATTTTTATTAAGATCTTGAGCTTGAAAAATATTTGTTAATACTAAATTTACAAGATTGAATAATTTACTTAAATCATTATATTTGATATCGCTACAGCATAGGGTACAATCACCCAAAATGTTGGCACATGCATGTTGTCGTCGTGTATGGGCCCCTTAAGTTATTTCATTCATTTAGTTATGAATAAAAATTTTAAGCTTTTCACACACATAAATATAATTTTTGGGTTTTTATTTTTCTGGTTAAAAATGTGTAGTTGCAGAAAAGTCTTACACAAAACACAAACAACAACAAAAGCCTCTTAAATATTTTAACTCACACCTCAAGATCAATAAAGAAAAAATAAAAAAAAAATAAAAAAAATTATCATTCAGCCTCTGTTGTAGGCTGCTGCAATAGGGCCTGATGCCTCTCACTCACTCCACTATTCTGTAAACGGCTCGCTCTCAAATAATAAAATAAAAGAAAAATTTCAAAGCAACAAAATACTATGCAGGAATGCTTGTGTGCAAACAGTTACGAGGCTTAGGCCGGTTGTATTTATTACAAATTGACTGCAAAAATACAGATATTTATGGTTACACACACTCACAGATTTATTATTAAATACCAGAATCGATCATGGTAAGAAAGAATCAAAAAAGAAAAGCAAAAGGCCAACACAAAATGTAAACATACAAGTTTATTGTTGTTGCTCATACTCACTCACTCGTTCTCTAAGAGTAAATATTTAAATATTTTAGAAACAACCACAAGCAAAGAGAAATTTTTATCTCTTCTTATTTAACTGCCATCTAAAATGGTTTTGTGAGTTAAAATTTTTTTTTTACAAAAATAAAAAACGAACATTTAAAAATCTTACATTTCTTCTAGCTACGCTTTAAGGTAAAAGATAGCGAAAGGTTTGAATTTTTTTTAGGGTTTCAAAGCCTTTCAAAAAATTCTATCACAATAAAAAGAATTGCTGCACTAACTAGTAGAGTAATTCAAACGTACCGCGATATAGAGTCCTTATTGTTTCATAGGCTTATAAACCCAATAGATACGAGTATGACATGAAATCAATTCAAATTATAGTGTGTTTTGTATGCCATACACTGAAAGAAAAACAAGTCGTTACGGGAATGAAAGCATTACGTTGCCACTCTTCAATTAATGCAAAGAAAAATGTCGTTAATGTAATGAAATTTTTATTGTTGCAATGAAACTTTTCATATGCTTTTTTTAAAATTCTTTTTACATCATTAATGCTACGAAAAAAATTTTATTTGGGAAACGAAAATTTTTAATTCAAAATTTAAGCCATAAATTAATAAATAAAATTAATATTTTGGCTACGCAAGCTGTCACTGTATATATGAAAACCATCATTGAAAACAACTTTTGATTTTATTGCCAAAATTGGTTCTAGTCTCCAAGGTATAACTTTATATCCTAAATTCAAGAGTTGCCATCACATATGGGAGATTTTCTTGAAAACAATTAGCTATATTTGGTTCTAAAGAAAATATGAAACTCAGCAACAAATTTTGTTTCAAATTGCACCTACACTGCTTTTAAATGTACCTAAAAGTTTTAGAAATATCGTAAACCTTCTAACGAAAAATTAAGAAATTTTCAATTTTCAAAATATGATTTTAAATAAAATAAAGTAAAACTCAGCCGTTTTTTAATACAGGCATATAGCCTCATGAGTTCTAATAAAAATTAGCTTTACATTTTTGAAATCGATGGGTAACTTGTAATTTTATTGGCAATTAAGTGATGCTACTCTATTGTGACAAGAATTTCTATAGGCATCACACCTGCCAAAAAGCACTATCGAACGCATATGGCAACATTTGTTTTTACTGAAAAGCTGCACAAGCATACTTAAAATGAACTTTTTATTATTAAATATTACACATGTTTATGGTGATGTGTGGCTTTCAGGTATGCTTGTGCAGCTCGTTATATTTTGCTGTTTGAGAGATGGACTTTATTTGGAATAAAATCAAAAGTTGTTAATCTATTTCAATAAAATAGGGCTCATTTTGTTTGAAACTTATGAGGCTATCTGATTGAATAAAAAAAATTTATATTTTTTTCTTTATTTATTTTAAATAATTTTTTGAAAATTAAAAAATTTTTAATTTTGCATAATATATATTTAAAACTACTAAGCGGATTTAAAAACAGTGTAAGTGGGACTGGAAGTAAATTTTGGTGCGGAATTTCGGATTTTCTTTTTTAACAAATAGAACCAACCGTTTTCAAGTAACTCATATATTGCGTCTCATCTCCTTTATATTGAAAATAAAGGTATATCTAGTAAACTAAAGCCAATTTGGAAAAAAGAAAATGAAGATATGAAATTAGCGCTTCAAAATACTTTGGAACTAATTGTCAGTTGATTTGGTCCAAAAATTGACTTATTTATTTATTACTAAACTTGTGTTAACGTATCAAGCATTTTCTTTCGTATTTCAAACCCCATTATAACACACAAACTTGTGTTTCCGTAAATCTGATTTTTCTCTCTATCGCGCTTTAAAAAATAAAAACAAAAACTTTCTTTGGGTAAGTGTTTGCACATGTTGTCACAATAAATCGGTTCTTGAACCTAAAATACGCCTTTTAAATTGTTAGTGTCAGTAAATAAATAAATTTGTGCTTTAATTTACAAAATAAACAAATACACTCCTTGTTAGTTCTGGCTTTTAAGTCTATTTTCAGCATATTTTTTTTTAGTTATTTATTTTAAGTATGTTTGTGCAAAAAGTCTGGTTGGTATGCTTTCGACAAATGCATAAAAAAAGATAGTTAGCAGACAGACATATCAGAAGGTAACAACATGCGCATTTTAAAAGTCATTGCTAACCATTTTTACGGATTTTCTAGTTTCAGGAATTTTACTGTGGCTTAAAGCCAAGAAAATTACACTTGAACATGGAAGAGTTTAAGGCAGCTCAAAGAAAACAATAATAATAAAATGGGAAAAAATGGCAAAATTAAAAATATTATTTAATTTAAATTATATTTATTTGCTATAATCAAGCTTAAAGGCGTAACAGCGTTAATAAATTTCAATACAGGAATAGGAATGATGCCTACAAAAACACTGTGCAAGTAGGCGGCTGGTTAATAAAGTTGAAAATGTTTGGAATTTGTGTCTTTTTAACTCACTAAAAGACGATAAATGTACGTATCATTGTGCAGAACTATTTAAACATTCAGGGCACATGTTTCTTCTTTTACGTTTTAGACGAAGGAATGTATTGCTTACATGACTGTAGTCCAGTAATAAAAATTATCAATACAACCATGAAAACAAATTGTAAAATTGATTTAAAAATAAAATTTTAATATGAAAATGACACTTACATACAAATAAATAAAAGAATTTTGTGATATGCACATGCGTACGCATACGCACACTTGCACACATACATGCAGTAAACTTCAATTATTATTTTCGGCCAAGTCAATTTTCTTTAATTTTGTATGTACACATTTTTGATTATTTATGGCTTAAGTGAGCTATTGCGCCCAACGTACACGCTCATATTTTATGTAAATAAACGATAAAAAACGGCTGTGACCTTGTTTATATTGGCACAACAAAAAGAAGTTTGAAGATAAGAACACATACATACACTCTTTTTTTTTTTAAACAATGAGAGCAAGTAAGAGCAAAACAAAGGCACAACCAAAAGACAACAAGCCGGACTTTATAATTTTAATATCACAAAATGCTACACTGGACTTATCATTTGGTACATACACATACATACATATATTATAGTGTATTTGCTTGTACGTAGGTAGTTTGTATGTAAATTAAAAACCGATTTAGAAAATACATTATGTTTGATGGGTTTTTTTTTAAGAAAAAAAATTTTTTTGAATCAAATAAAAATAAAAAATTTATGACCTTGCATCTAAGCCATATAAAAATGGGCGTGGCCGATTGAAAGGTAGTATATGGGGACCACTCCGGGAATGTAAGCATTAGAAATATGTAGAAAAATTTATAAAAATTCGTTGAATAATGAACGTAAAAGAGTATGAAGGGTTATGTTATACAGACTATGCTACTTGCTGATAATCTAGCTTTATATTGGGGAAAAAATTTTAGAATCGGTCAAATTCATAAAATAATTTTTTTTATATTAAATTAATTTTCCATGAAAAATTTTGTTATTTTTATAAATTTGGGCAAATAAAAAAAAAGAATTGTTTTTAATAGGGAACACAATTTTAGTTGATTGTGCTAGATTAAAATTTTTTTGTGCGCCCTATTGTTTTTGGGCTGAAAATACATAGAGTGTGTGTAATTGTATGACCGGATTTTAATTGAATTTCCTACTTTTTATTTGATACATACGATAAGGTTGTTTTTTTTTTTAATTCAATGTTTGTTGTACTAAAAGCTTTACCGTGTATGGGATTAGCTATGAGTCAAAAACCGCGACTTTTTTTTTTTTTTAATGCGAAACGGGCAGAAAAACGTGCTAAGCAGTTTTATCATAAAAATAGTCATAATCAGAACAATCGGTTTACAAATGGCCGAGACAAATAAAAAATACAACCGAAATTTTAGGTTCTCTTTAATTTTTGCTTTGCTTTTTGAGGAAATTTTTAAGCTGTACATGTGCGTAATGTTTGTGCATACACAACACCATGGCAAAATTATACAAGGTAGAGACAAATCTACAACAAGTATTAAAATGCAAAAACAACAGGTGTCTCGTTTCTTTTAAGGAAGTAATCAGCACTTAGAAGAAACATAAACAACAAAGAGTTTTGGCCAGTTTTGAAATTTTTTTATTGACAAGAACTACTACAGGACTGATTAGTTAAGGATTGTTCAATCTAATTCAAAAAACAAAGAGTTTTGTTTACATTTTTTATAATTGGTTCTTTTTCTCATTTGTTGTTTCTTTCTTTCAATTTTATATCAATAAAATGTGAGAACAATGAAGTGTCATAAGGGCTTTATTGAATGAGGAATTTTTTTGAATTTTGTTGTTAATTTTAAGTTCTTTATTTGATATTAAATATTTAATTAAATATGTTTGAAAACTTTATTTGTTACTTTTATTTGACCTTTTGCTTTTAAATAATACGACTATTTTATTAAGCTTGAGGTCTTATTTTTCAAAAATTTATTTTTATATCGATATTTCGCTCCAATTTGTGTATTTATATACTTGAAAACATTTTAAATTCAATTAAATTAAATGTATTTTGCATTCTTATTAGATAACTTTTTTTATTTATTATTTTAAAAATTTTGGACCCCTCAACAAATTTTTTCGTAAACAGAAATGAATTATAATTGATTATTTATTTTAGGATTAATAAAATAATTCGTATTAAAAGAAAATTATTTTAATCAATATTTGTCATTTCATCAATTTTTTTGTTAAATGGGCATTTAAAACATTTGCAAAATTAAAAACAGTAAAGCGTAAGTAAAACACGGCACAGCCGAATTCAACTCGTTTTTAATTTTTCTTAAAAAAATTTTTTTTTTGTTGGTCTGTGTTAAAATTTAATTTTTGAAAGAAATATATTGAATGTTTTAAGCCTTTGCTTTTGTGTAAAAAGAAAATAAACCACCTTTGTAAAAAAATTTGTGCACATCGCTTATTTATTTCAATAGTGGCATAACTTAAAAATTTCTTTTTTTATAATTAATTTTTTTCAATATTCAATTTATCAGAAAAATATGTTAAAAAGCTGTTCTTTTCAGTACAAACTAACGAAATAAAGGTTTTCCCAGCAAATTTAAAAACTTTAACAGGCTCTTCTGTAAAATTATGACATTGTTGCAGTAAATGAGCGTTATGTTGTATTTCACTCAATTCTATTTGTTTATTTGTTTGTTTAAGACTACTTGCTGACAATAATTATTATGTATGTAGTAAAGAGTACAACAAAAGCACACTTGCATTCATTTTACGCATATTGAGAATGGCTACATACTCGTACATACATACACGCATACATAAAATAAATACAACAAAAATAAAATAAATAATAAAACAAAAGCACTTACAAATTACGCCCTACAATAAAATTAATAAGTAAATAGTAACAGCCAAAAACAACAACAACAATAATAGGAAGAAGTAGAAAAAGTATAACACAATATACCGTTAAGTGTCACCAAACGATTAAATGCAATGCCATTCGTACCAGATGAAACATATCACATCCATACATGAGAACCAATTGCACACACAAACTCACATACACACACACACACTTACACAACAACCGTACAACATTTCATTGAGCACACGAACACACAAACCCCGGCGAAGAATTTATAAAAGATCAATAGACTTTCATTTGATTGGAATTAAATAAGACAACAACAACAACAATTAAAAGAATGTAAAGCAAAAAGAAAAAAAAACAAGATAGAACCGCACATTTCTACTCAAACACTTACAAACGAACTTTTTGTAAAAGAAAAATAAACAACACACAGCATAACATGTGAGTTAGAGAACATTTATTATATTAACCTTTTATAATTAATTTACACAAATACGAGCACATTTTTTTCACTATTTTGTGAAATTGAAACTAAACTCTTTAAGAAAAAAAATTAAAAATGAAAAAATAACAAAAATCAAGTTCAATCAATCAAATAAAGAAATTTATGTATAAAAAGCCCCCTTCTAAAAAATAGACTCTTCTAATTCTACATATCGCTCATTTATTTTAATAGTGTCATAATTCAAAAAATATGATTTTCCCGGAGAGACATTTAAATAAAAATTTTAAATATTTTATTCTCAAAAGCGGAGTGTTTAAAATATATATTTTCTGCTGCACAAGAGATCTTAAAAGTTGCGGTGCGATTATAGCCCATGATAATAATAATATATTTCCTTGATATTTTTGCAGAGTAAGATATTCAGAAAATACTGTTATTTTTATTATCAAGGGCTATAATCGCGACTTTTAAGATCTATTTTGCAGCCCAGTTCTTAACTACAATCTGAGAGGCCTTACGAATCTCGTAATTGCTGTAGAATTAATCATGCCTAGATCTTTTGGGACCAATGCCCCACTACCTAAGCAGCTGGTTTTGCGTCTTGCCACCGCTGGGTACAGAAACGACAGGAATTCTTCTGTTGAGAAAATATTAATTAAACTATTAAATTAAAAAACACATTTTTTAAATTATTTTACTATCAGCGTTGCCATTTTATTTTTGTAGGCTAGATTTAGCCTTTTTTTCTCGCATTTAGCTTTTTTCCTAGCCTTTTTTCATTTTCAAAATAGCCTTAAATAGAATTTTTTTCTTTTTCGCATTTTTTTTTTTTTGCGAATAGTGCGAAATATATTTTCATAATTTTTTCAAAAAAAAAGTAAAGGGGGTAGTCCATGGCAATTTTTGGTGTAAAAAATTTTTTTCGCACTATCTGCAAAATAGAATTTCGATTTAAAGTCAATACGTTTATCTATTAAGCAAGTTATGAGCAAAAAGGTAACCAGTTCTACTACTGCCTCTTTCCGGCCACTTTTTAGTAGAACTAATTACCTTTTTGGTCATAACTTGCTAAGTTTTCAAGATATCGACTTGATTTCTATTGCGTTGGATAGATAAAAATATTGGCTTTAATTCGAAATTCTGTTTTTGCGGAAAAAATCATAAAAAAACTTGAGGCGCATACATGCTTTCTTCATATATGTATGGATATCACCTTGTATGAATTCGCTGTGCATCAAACAGACAATTTTACAGAACAGAGTCGTTTACACAATAAGACTGACTGCCTTTATGCAGAGCAAACACAAAAATTTCTTTATTTAAGTTTATCTATAGAAAGGAATAGTTCCATGTTGATCGATCATCTTTGGCCTCACAAAATAATTTCCAGTAAATTCGAATCAATGTCGTAGGAAATTCAATTAAGCCACTCAATGTTTTAAAACCTCATTTGATATCTTTTTTAAAATCAAACAAAGTAGTTTAATTTGAAACATTTTCTAAAGTCAATAATCTCATTAGCACATTGAGAATAACAAACAAATAAATGCATGTGTGTGTACGCACGTACACTCACACATTCATATTAAAAAAAAAAACTAACTCTTTCTTGAAGATTATTTATTTATGAAATATTAAAAAAAAAATAAATAAATAATAAAACAAACAAACAAAAACAGAAGATGTTTAGTAATCAATCAAAAGTTCATTTTAAAAATACATACTAAAGGGCTGCTTGAATCACTTTTTATTAAAAAATATTACACACGCGTGTAGCGATGTGTGGCTTTCAAGTATGCTTGTGCAGCCCTTTAGTCTGTACATGTGTACTTATGTTATTGCCGCTGTCAGCATTTATAATCTGAAATTGAAAATAAAACTCGTAACATGTAGCAGTAGGTGTGAGGTACTTCAGTGATCCAGTTCAGTCCAGTTCCTTATAAAACATACTTCGTCAGCGAATTAACAAACTGTCGTTAATATAATTTAAGTGAGTGAAGATAAATCTGCCGAGTTAAATATGTTTTAACGTAACCCGTTACGTTTTTTGGTATTTGTAAATATCTTTTTAGTCAGCAGAAGCTTTTTGTTCATCCATATTATCAGCAATTTTTTTTTTTTTTTTTTTGATAAATTCCTGCTAGTTATTTGTTATTTACTTGCATTTGACAAGCATTTGTGGAAATCGTAGCGAAATGTTATTCGATGCGATAGTCTACTCGCTGTCAAATGCGGTGTTTAGATCCCTTTTTTATACAGGGTCCGCCATATAACTTTTTTTTTTTTTTGAAAATATTATAAAAACATCGAGTGTAGCTTCGGCTGTGTGGCTCGTAGCGCCTTCCTGTTGAAACCAAATGTTGCCAATATCCTCCTCTTCAATTTTTGTTCAACATGGCCCGATAACGATCGCCATTGACTAATGGCCGCTCCTTGCTCATTTTCGAAGAAAAATGGCCCAATTATGCCACTGGACCAAAATCCGCACCAAACAGTGACTCGTTTTGGGTGCGTCGGCTTTTCAATGTATGCGTGCGGGTTTTCTGTGCCCCAAATGCGACAATTTTGCTTGTTTACATACCCGCCAAGATCAAAATGAGCTTCATCTGAAAAGATGATTTTTTGGCAAAATCGGCATCTTCTGTAAGTCGATCGCAGGCCCACTTAGCAAAGCGACAACACAACCATATTCTTTCAGCGGAAGGATAAATCTGTCAAATCAGACATGAGCTAAGTGTTACCATTCACGAAATAAGCACTAATTGAAAAAACAAAACATTCGATGGCGGACCCTTTAGAATCGAAATAATTTTAAAAGCGAAAATAAGCAGTTTTTCCATAATGCCACAGATATATTTATAAGCAAAATTTTTGTTTTGAATTCATTCTCATTTTTTTTTTTTTTTTTTTTGAAAGAATAAAGTTGGACTTCCTCTGGGTTGCAGCTGGTTGTAAAAATTATTTATTATTTTCTAATACAATTGTGCTTGATAGACAATCTTGTTAATTATTGTTGTTCTTTTTTATTTTTTATTTATTTGTTGGATTTAACAGAGCAAACGATAGGCGTACCATAAGGTTATCTATCAGCTTTTACTAATCCATTTGTGTTTCTATTTATTGAAATATTCGTAAATATTTATTTCAATTGATTGTTTGCCCTATAAACATTTTAAATTAATTTACAATTTAGCCAGAATATACTTTTCCACTTTTTTGTTTGTTCTCTGTAAGTCTATGCATACTTGGCTCACCAAACTACAGCTACAGCTACAGCTACAGCATATTGATACACACATGCACACATACATATTTATGGATTTAAAAAGTGGCTTTTTGAAAATGACCTTTCCCTCATTTTTAAAAACAGTTTTTTTTTTTAAATTGGAATTTTTTGTTTAATTTTTTAATAAGTTAAAAAAACAGCTAATAAATTTATAACTGATACAGTTTAAGCGTGTAAAATGTGGATGTGTGTGGCATATACAAACATACATACGTTTATACCGCATGTAAGCTTAGGTTAAGGACACAGAATTAATCAAGCATAATAATTTTAATACAGTGTGCTTTAAGCTTTCTAAAAGTTATAATATGGCCTACACAGTTAAAAGTAACTAATAACAAAATGTTAATTATTTATTTTTGTTTGTTTGTTGAAATGTGTTTTTTATTTTATTAATTTTTTAATAATTTGAAAGGGTGTTTTTGTTGTAGCGATGTAAGCCTAAGTATTTACATACCTGTGTACTAAAGCAAAATACTTAATACTTGAGAGTGTTTGTAAGCCATTTCAAGTTCATATGCTTGTGCAGCCCTTTAGTATGTACATACATGAAAGTTTTAGTTAAAATTAGAATGTATTTCCTAAGTAATTAACCAATGTATTAAAGAGCCCAGTTATAATTACACAAGTCTACAAATTCAAGCGAACTATTGTAGCAATAAATCTTCAAATTGGCTATAATTTCTGAGATATGCCATTCTTTCCTAAATTCAACAGTTGATGCGACATATATGAACATTACTTAGCATGGTTAAGTCTATTTAACAAAAAAAAAAAAAAAAATTCAAAGCTTCAAGTTTTACTTATACTATTTTTAAATCTGCTCAGTAGTTTTAAAAAATTATAAAATTTTTAACAAAAAATTACGTTCTTTATGCAAAATTGAGAAATTTTAATTTTCAAAAAATTATTATAAATAGAAGGAAACAAAAATTCACTAATTTCTCAATCAAAGCACATAGCCCCATAACTTTCAAACAAATTGATTTTTATTTTATTAAAATCGATAAACTACTTTCGATTTTATTCACAATTAAGTCAATCTATCACCCACTAAATGCTAGAAACAAATGCTGCCATATGCGTTCGCTAGTGTGTCTTTGGCGAGTTTAAATACATAATTAATTGGGAATAAAATCGAAAGTTGTAGCTCATTTTGTTCAGAGCTCATGAGGCTTTATGTTTGGATTAAAAAAGGCTAACATTTTACTTTCTTTTATTTTACATAATTTTTTAAAAATTAAAAATTTCTAAATTTTGCTTAAAAAAAATTTTTTATGTCAAAATTTCGTTGTGAAATTTCATATTGTCTTTTTTAACAAATAAAACCATCCGTTAAGTGATACTCATCTATGTTGCACCACCTCTTTAATTTAGAATATTATTGCACAGAAACTACAGATATAATGATTTAAAATCAGCGCTTCAAACCACTTTGGCAATAGTTTTCAGTTACTTTGAGCCAACAGTTAGTTAGCCTGTAGTGCGATTCAGTAACTTTTATTACGAACATTCGTATCGAAAAAACAAGTATAACGATATTTTATCCAATTCGGTATTCAGTTTCGGTATTCAATTTCGAAAGTTGCGACAAAGTTAGCAGCACATAAATAGTCATCGTACCGAATATTTTTGTCGGAAAGTTACTGAATACCGAATTCGATAAAATATCGTTATACTTGATTTTTCGATACGAATGTTTGCAATACAAGTTACTGAATCGCACTATTTAAATTGTAAACTTGTGTAATTAATCAGCTCATTAGGAACCCCAGTCATAACTATTACTTAGCAAACAGTGAGTTTAATACCCTAAAAATACATTTGATCTCACCCGTATGTTTATAAAAAATATACAGCTGTAATACTGGGGTCAGGTGTTATTTCATTGACTTGTTTCTTTTCATAAACTTTTACTATAAAAAATTGTTTTCGTAATTTTTTATTAAAAAAAAAAAACACCCGCTTTTACAAACCTTGCACGATTTTTAATGTAGATAATGCTAATTTGAGAGATACATACCCACATATATTTATGCAAGCTATCAAGTAGCAAAAGGTGCCACAAAACCAAATCAAAAATTGTGTATTTTCGAAAATTTATTTCTTTTAATACCGAAAATCCAATAGGTTGTTTTACAAAAATTATGGCGCACTCCATATTTACTTTGCATGCACTCATACATAAATATATATACTTACGTGAGCTGGATAATTGAAAGTGGTATAAGTGCACTTTTAAAAAAAATTAAACAACGGCAATTTTAGTAAAATTGTGTCCATTTCTTACTAAAATTAACGCTAAAACATTTTGTTGGAAAAATGTATCAATAAATTTATATTTCTGAATTTACATATGTGAGTAAGAAGTGTTTTACTTTTAGTGTGATTCAATAATCCGGTTATAAAATCATTTTTTTTGCTTGATGCACATCTTATGCTCAAACTAGTAATGTACACGTGAGGATTTTTACTCACAAAATACAATCTCATGAACATAAAATGTTTTTGAACACGCAAATACACACTACATACGTTCATGCAAAAATAACACAAATTCCGATATTAATATCGTTATTATGGTTCACAACTTAACTCTACTTTAGTTGTAAAATTGATATTACAACCTGTTTGCGTTATTACTGATTACAACTCTGTGTTCGTACAGTTGAGAAACATAAGCAAAAATGCCAACTCATCAATAGCAGAAGTTTCAATTAGACCAGGACCACACACGGCAAGTTTAGTTGGGCAATTATTTCTAAAGTATCTTTTTGTCCACACACAAATTTTTTGTTTCGGCAATTTTAGCTTTCTTATTCAGTCATTCATTCAGCCTTCCAGCTACCTAACTGTCTTCTTTTTTTACATCATTATAAAAAACACGGAGAGAAAACAAAATTGAATTGCCGAGTACGAGCAAGTTTGTTCCCTTTTCCATTTTTCTTTCCTCTCTCTCTCTCTCTCTTTCCTACAAAATCACACTATAATTGCTGTGTGTGGTCCTGGCCTTAGTTGAGTTGTGACAAATAATAGAGGCAAAAAATTTTTTTTTTAAATCTCAAAAGCCAGAAAATTTATATTATTCAGTCTATATTTAAGGGTTGCGCTAGAGTTTTTTATTACTAAAAAAATTTTTACTGTGAAAAACAACAAATAAAATAAAAAAATTAAAAATTTTTTAGCACACCTCGTAAACTAACTTCCTCTACTATCTTCCTACTTCCTTTTACTCTTCTATCTCTATTGCTATCCGTCTTTGCTATTATACAGGTATCACAAAGGGACGCCGTCAGTGCACCCAACTGAGTCCCTTTTTGTTTTTCTTTATTCCGGGCATCCTGTGCAAGCTAATCTCGTTTGTATGTATTAAAAGGCTACGCAAGCATACTTGAAAGTCTCACATCACTACAAACATGTGTAATATTTTATAACAAAAAGTACTTATAAGCAATTTCAAGTATGCTTATGCAGCCCTTTAGTATGTATGTCTTTTATGAATTTTTATAAAGTCAATAAGCAAATACTTAGCTTATGCAATTATAGCCTGTTCAGCGATGTCACAGAAAAACCTAAGGGAACGAAAGTAAAGCAAAAACAATGTACGAAAATTTGTTTTTGTTTTCAATACAAAAAAAAAAATAAATGCTTTGCTTTCGTTTGCTTTGGGTTTCTTCTTACATCGCTGAAGTTACTGAATACCGAATTCGATAAAATATCGTTATACTTGTTTTTTCGATACGTATGTTCGTAATAAATGTTACTGAATCACAGTTTTAGGGTGGCAAAATTTAATATAATGTTAAATTAGTCTTAAAAAAATTTCTATTTTTTTATTTTATGTACACACATAGGTATACACATTAGTACATTACGTTCATTAATTTTGAGTAGCATCTAATTGTTTTAAGGAAATCCATTAACTGGTCTCATTAAATAATAATTTTTCTTAAGCCGTACAAACTTATTTGGTAAAAAAAAAAAAAAAAAAAAAAAAAAAAAAAAATACGAGTACTCGCGCGAGTACATACCTGCATGTATCTTAAGTAAAGATAAAAATGGATGATGAAATTATATATCTTAATACTATAATATAATGGAAAGGCATTTTAGATGTGTATGTATGGGTATGGGTGTACGCAACTGCTTTTGTTTACATAATTACTTATGAAATTTTAGAAAATTTATTTATTTTAAATATGTGTGTGTGTTTATTATTTAGTTTTAATAGCCAAGCACATGCTAAAATACATATACGAGTACATATGAGAAGCTCAAATTTTAAACTTATATTCTCTCTCTCTCTCTCTCTCTCTATCTCTCTTCTTTCTATCCTCCTTCTATTAGCGTGTAAAAGGAAATGAAAATGTTTTTTCCACAAGGAAATGCAGCAACACAAACACTTATCTTGAGACGCCTTTAGACCCTTGAGCCTTATTAGACAAACTACATACATACATACATATACACACACGCACAAACATATTTTCTCTGAAGCATTTAAAGTGAACAATATTTGAACTGTTATTTTTGCAAGTGGTATAAGTAAACTTAAAAGATTGGTGGGCGATAATTTTAATAAAATTGCCGCTAATTAATTTAAAAAAAAAAAAGTAAATTTATACCACTTTCAAAAATAACAGCTGCTTTAATGATAAGAATTAGAATGAGGAGGGGGAACAAGTCACCTGGTTACTGCATTTAAAATAGACCTGTAACTTTAGAGCTACAAGTTCTCTCCAAGTTTAGTATTCATTAAGAATTCGAAAACTTCTTTGGGTGATATGCCCGCCATGCCTGACGGTGGTAGATAATGTTGCTCTAAGTAACGAAAACGGGTCTAAATTATACAATTACAGTGACACAATATGTGTTCTGCTGCCTTTTATGACTAATGTTTCTTAGAATTTCCCACATTTTTTTATTAAACTTTCTTTTATCTTACAAATTGAGTGACCCTTCCTAGCCTAATACCAGTACACATTACAGTCATATCTAAATTGGCGCGACAAGCGGGTTTTTATCTGTCAAAAATTCTCATGCCCATACAAAATGTATGCAGCATATCTAATTAGCGCGGCGGCAACGCTCAGCGCATTTTGTAGTGAAGTTGGCTGCAAAACAGTTAGTTTGTTTTATTTTTGTTTTGTTATTTTTGACCAGTAATGACATTTCAGCTAGTTTTTTTTTTAATTTAACGTTTTCAACTCTATTTTGTTTGATTAACACTACGTACTGCCTGCCGCTCCAGCTATTAGCTGGTCATACAGCCGCATAAATCGAGCATTTTTGTTAGGGCACTCATCATACAGTATTAAACGAAAATTGACTTTAACATTGCAAATGAAAGTTGCAAGGCAATACAACATAATACAAAACACTTTTGCAAGACAAACACAAGCGCTTTTATTAAATATTAATGAAAAATGCAATGAGTTACTATTTTAATATTTTTTATGTGTGTATGCAGATAAAGAAGATCAAATTTAAGATTTAATATCATTTTGATGAAAATTATAGATAGACGACAGTTCAAGGTAAATCTTTAAAAGGTGGCCGCTTTTATATTCCAAATAGTAAAAATTTATTTCAATTTACAATTTGAATTTTTGAAAATTTTTAAGAAAAATAAATCCTCTACCAATAAAAAAAATTTTTAAATTTTAAGAAGAAAATTTGCTTTAAAAATTTTTTACATTTTGAAAGAATATTATGAGCGAGTTGCCTTGTATAGAATCGGTTTGAGAAAGTTGTTACTTTTATTTTGTCATTTTAAAAATTATCATCAAATTGTCAGTTAAAACAAAACTGGATAAATTTTCTACATAAATAACAAGAGAAAATTTTATTTTTGAATTTAAATTGTGATATCAATAGTTAAACAAAATTTATTTTAAAGCCATTAGCCGAACATTAGCGCGTTTTCCCTTGTTTGGTAGTTAAAAAGAACAGAATACAATTGGAAATAATTTTAAAAACTTGAATATGTCTGGCCCTGCTGTAACCCGTTTAGCAAAAGAACGTAAAGCCTGGCGTAAAGATCATCCATTTGGGTTTGTAGCACGTCCTGTAAAGAATCCAGATGGCACCTTGAATCTTATGATTTGGGAATGCGTCATACCCGGCAAAAAAAATACTCCCTGGGAAGGTGGTATGTACAAATTGCGAATGACTTTTACAGACAATTATCCAACATCGCCCCCAAACTGTACATTTATTCCGCCGCTGTTTCATCCAAATGTTTATTCATCAGGCCCAGTTTGTTTCTCATTACTGCATGAAGATTGGCATTCTGCCATTACTATCAAACAAATTCTTTTCGGTATTCAACACCTTTTGAATGAACCCAATGTAGAAAGTCCTGCTCAGTATGACGCTTCTGATATCTATAAAAAAAATCCCTTTCAGTATGAGGAGCGTGTACGTGCGCAAGCCAGAGCTATGGCAATAAAAGATTTTATACTTTAACTCTAAAGAAGGAATGCTTCGAAAAAACATTAACACAAAGTAATCGACGGATGTGCCATAAAACTGTATAAGAAATTTTATAATTAATTTTGTAACTCCATATTAAATGTATTTTTTAAATTTTTACATTTTGTTAAGCTTGAGGTCTTATTTTTCAAAAATTTATTTTTATATCGATATTTCGCTCCAATTTTTGTAGCTTCTTCAGGATATAATTATAAATTAATCAAATTATTAAAAAAAAAAAAAAAAATTTTTTTAATTTTGGTATGGAATGTCGTGGACTCGTGCTAAAATTATTTTATAAGTTCTCATTATAAAGAATCGTTGATGTAATAGGTGTACTCAATAAATATTTTAAAATTTACCCAAAAAAATTTTTAATTGCCAACATTACTTTCAGTTTAATAAATTCAGTTGTGGCTGTTTTTATTTTATTTTGTTAATTTTCTTTCAACTCTCAATTATTCATGTGCTACACATATTGAATAAAACTATTTACATACGAGTACACGTATTTATGTATGTGTATGTTTATATGTAGCATTTTGTGCGTTCATACGCACATATGCAGAGTATGTTGATTTATTTTTAACCGTGTGGGGGCTTGACGTACCATTCGTTTATTTTGAACTCACTGTATTTTCAATAACGTTTTCGTTTTTTAATCTAAAATAAATATGTACTAAAATACAAAAATAATAACAAAAAACAAACAAGATTCGGCTGTGCCGAGTCGTATCTACCCTTCACTGTTTTAACCAAATATTAATATTTTGAATTTCACACATTTACTTAAATATTTAACAATACGACCTCAAGCTTAATAAAACAGCCATTTTAATTAAAAATAAAAAGTTCAAATAAACTAACAAATAAAAAGATTTTTAATGAAATGGCAAATATTGATTGAAATAATTTTCTTTGTACACCTATTTTTTTTTTTAAATCCTAAAATAAATAATTAATAGATAAATTCAAGTTAACGTTATTAATGTGAAAATTCACAAACAAAACAATCAGTTCCTAATCGTGCCTCGAACATGATTTTTTTTTTAAAAAACAAACGATCAACTTGTCCAAAAAATTTTTATGAAAAACTCGAGTATTTTATGCTGTTCGACACGATTGATTTTTGAGTTTTTATAACATAAAGGATCAACTTGTCTAAAAAAATTTTAAGAAAAACCCTCGAGTTGATCGCTTGTGTTATAAAAACAGCACATTAATCAAATGTTAGACACGATTTTTACTCAAATTGTTGGTTTGTGTGGCTTGATTGATTATACATAAAAATTTTAATCATGTACGAGTACAATCAATTCTCTGGTACAAACATTACGCACATGTACAGCTTAAAAATTTGTATAAAAAACAAAACAGAAATGAACGAAAAACCAAAATTTCGATTAAATTTTTGAGTTTTCTCGGTTATTGTGTTGATTTTTTGCACATACTGTCATTTCTGATAAAACTACCTACCAAATACTAAGAAAAATTGTCAAAAATAGAGGTATTTGCTTTTATTTCATAGCTTCGCCATTTATAAACCGATTCTATTGGGCTAAAAGCCTAAGATGCTATTGCCCCCCCCCCCTTTTTTTTCTCTTACCTTATAATATATAATTATAATTTAAGAGAATTAATAAATAAATAAATATAAACCGATCTCGGTGAATTTCAATAACAACTAAAACAGACAGAAACAACTGACAGATTGGTATGCTAAACTTTTCTGTACATTGCCTGGGGACTTGAAAAATTGATTTCAACGACTAAATCGACTCAGCTACTTATAAGGATTCAAAATAAATATATTTTATAGGGTGGCACATGTTCAGTGTAGAATTTACAAACGGATTCACAACCAGAGTATAAAAACATAAGCATCGAACAGATTATTCTCTTTAGTTTATGTTAACACATCCCTGCCTAACATGCACATACATAACCATATCATATCATACGTGTTAAAACATATATTTATAAATATACATTCATACATACACTTTCTCAATTGTAAATACGTACATACAATTTTAGTGAAGGTTGAAGGTTTTCATCCTGCATTTAAGATTGTGACTCATTTCTGTATATATCGCCGATTAATGCTTTTTTGCAGCTTGACTTTTAAAGTAAATTTCTATTTGCATTTAATTGCATAAATTTATGAAATGCATGTAGGCGCAATAAACATACATACATACTGCACTCAATTGATCGTGTTTGTGCATGAGTAAAAATAAAATCAATATGAGTGAACGCACTTAAATTTAAAATTTTCATAAAACAATTATACATACATATCGCTCATTTACTTCAATAGTGTCACAATACAAAGAAAAAAAATCATAATTTTACTGGAGAAACTTTCAATATTTTATTTTCTTAAAAGGGAAACATTTAAAATATTTTAAGAAAATATAGAGTAAGAAAAAATTAACTTACTGATTTACGAAAAAAAAAAAAAAAAAAAAAAAAAAAAAAAAACAAAAAACGACAATCTTCTATATATTTTATCGAATTTTTTAGTTCTCAACCCACCCAAAAAAAAAAAAAGAAAAAAAAAACTGAAAATCTTAAATAAAAAAATTATTTTTAATTGAAACGGCTAGAAAAAGCTATAATTTTTTTTAATTTTGAACCCATCCTTAAAAAAACAATTTAAAATCGAAACGGAAAATCTTAAATAAAAAAAAAATTAATTGAAACGGTTAGTTTATTAAGCTTGAGGTCATATTATATAAATTTATTTTTTTGTCTTTTTTTATATAAAAATAAATTTATTAAATACGACCTCAAGCTTAATAAACTAGTCGTTTCAATTAAAAAGAAAAAGGTCAAATAAACTTACAAATAAAGTAATTTCTATTTGAATGCCAAAAATAAGTTTATTTTTGATTATACCTTGATTATAACTTTCTGCTGTTTCTAATAAAAATTTAATTGCCATCACATTAAAGGTGACATGAGTAAATTGAAATGAAAACATCAGATGATTTTGTTATTTAATTTGTGTATTTTTAAATAACGCTAACATATAATATTCTTATCAAAAAAGATTAAATTCTTAACCTTTTTTGAATTCCCTACCTCAAACTCTTCTCATTCCAGCGTCTGTCATTTATGTCACTAAAGCTAAAGCTTAATTGTTTTTATTTTGCTATATCATGGCCTTTGATTGTGGAATTGCATAATAGTAACTTTTTTGTTTAAAATTTCCACTTGAAATACGTACTAAATTACCGTTGACTAAATTTTTTTTTAAAGTGGATTTATACCACTTTCGAAAATAATCACTTTTTTTTCAATTATCTATATTAAAAAAGCTTTTTCTGCAGCTGATTTAGAACATATTTTATTGTACTCCACTCCATCCCTGGCACATTACATGGTCTTTGAATAAGGTTTATTTAAATCTTAATTACATTCAAGATCAATTTTTTTTTTTTGCTGAAAAGAAGATAATTTTCATCTTTTATCCTTTTTTTTTTAATTTAGACCCGTTTTCGTTACTTAGGGCATCACTGGCTACAACCCTCTGACAGGACGGACAAGTCACTTAAGGAATTTTTAGAATTTTTGATGAATGCCAGGCTTGGGAAAGATTTGTAACATTAGAGTAGTACCACAATATTTTGGCCGCAGCACATATTAAAAAAATACATTTTTTTTTTCAAAATAAAAATAAAAGCTTTAAAAGGCTCTTCTGTAAAATTATGTTTTTTTACAATGACACTTTGCAGTAAATAAGCGGTACGAGTATGCGCATGTGTGTATGCAATTGTCATACTAACGCTAACTAGCTTTTTAACAAACTTTTTCCGTAAGTAAAAAAATGAACGCAAGTGGAATATTAAATAAAATTTAAAGTATTTGGCATACAGAACAGCAGTTGTACAACAACACTAAAAACTAGAATTGCCTCATATTAGTTCAGTATTTAAATAAAATGTAGAGATTACTTTCACTTAAAAAAAGTCCACATTTAAAATCAACATCTTATCAGCAAAAACGGTTTTTCATAATTGTACTTCAAAAGTTTATAATTTTTAATTACCCATTTGTTATCAAAATTTACATCTTTAAATTAAATAAACAAGAAAATAAGAAAAAAAATAAATAAATTAATAATAAAAATTTAATTAAAAAAAAAAAAGAACAGCATAATGACAATCAGGAAAAGTAACTTTATTAAAGCCAACTGCAAGTAGTGAAAAGAAAATGTCTTTGGATTTGAAAGAATTTGTTTTAAAATGATAACATGTTGTTTGTCCCCCTTTTTGTATTAGTTCCCGAGATATTAGGCTATAGATTTTACTTCAAGTTCAAATTTTTCAAAAATATTTTATTCAATTAGCTCCAAGTGTTTGTAAGCCTTTTGCTTTTAAAATCAAGAAACCAGAGGAGTTATTATGTACTCGTATTTCGATTCGAAAGAAAAATCTTATATAGAATCTATTATAGAATTTTTGGAAACCCATAATTATTTTAAAAATATTAATATTTTTTTCGAATGCCCGACATAATTAGTTTTTTTTTTTTAATTGAAAATTCTCTTCGAAAGGCTTTTTGATTCGAAGCGAAAGGTATTTTTTAAGAACTTAGCTCCGAACAAGCACACGATTTTAAAATTTCATTTTTTTAACTAAAATTAAAATAAGCAGTTACAAAAAATATATAAAAATTTTCGTTTCCAACTTAAAATCTTTTAAATGTTGCCTACTTTTTAGTTTATGCACAAATTCCTGGATTTTAAGCTTCGTTTTTGAACTTTTTTTTTTTGCTTGGCGTGTTTTTTAAGGAAGAAAGCAGCACTTAAAAGAAATATATTTTTTATCTTTGGTTCTTTCTATCATTTGTTGTTTCTTTCTTTCAATTCTATATCAATTTCAATTCTATATCAATAAAATAACATTTACGATTTTTGCAACATATTGAGAACGAAACGAGATTTTGATTTTAACTATTAAATTTTTTTTTAACAATAGAAGGCAAACATTCTTGGATGGCAGATTATATGGAACATTTTTGTTAGAAAAGAAAACGCCAGTAATCTTGGTCATTTTTTTAAAGTTACAAATAGAAAAAAGATAATTGCTGTATCCATTTCCATAATATTTACTTCTCTCTCTCTCTCTCTCTCTCTTTCTGTTAATTAAGGGCCTGTTCAACTAAATGCGAACGAAAGTTTCGTTCGCATAATTGTATTGAAAACAAAAGCAATACACGAATATGTGTTTATGTTTTGCTTTCGTTCGTTTAGGCTTTCTTGTGGCATCGCTGAACAGCCTATAAAATTGCTGCACTAAAATTTTATTTAAATTTTTGTATGTAATAATTTCTATTTGGAATTTAAAATTTTAACAAAATATTAATCTTTATTTGTGCTTAATTCCAGAAATTGTGTTGGTTTTAAAATTTATTCTTTTACTCATGATATTCTCATGAGTTATTTATTCAGTACAATAAGTACTGAAGGGGAGAGCATACCTATATGGACCATTTCATCAGACGCTACTCCGAATCCTCAGTAGGTTACTCCCAACGTTTCTTGCAAACATTAGAACCTTTATATTGTAAAAGCAATTGACTAAATAAGAATTATTAATCAATAGTTTTTTTTTTAAATAAAATTTTTTGTTTTAATAAAAGGGTTACAGTTTCCTTTGCATAAGAACACTGCTAATGTTTTTGTTATCTGCTAACCTTGTTAAAATATGTACTAGTTTGTCAATCAAATGTTGTAGGTTATTTTTATGTAAACAACTTAAGTAAAAAAAATCAAAAAAAATTTACAAAAACAAAAAACATAAACTAGAAACAATTTATCTTGTGATTAGTTGACTAGTTGGCATTGAATTCATTATCACTTGCATTTAAAAACAAAAAGTTTTCAACTTCCCTTAAAATATTAAAGTCGAATTTATAAAAATATTTTTGATTTTGTTTAAAAATCTCTTTCGAGTAAATCAAATACTCGTATATTTGTGTTCCTTCATTTGACAGTAAAAGTTTAAAGAATAAAACCAATTGTAATACATTGTACATGCATGCAGAGATATATTCGTGTGTGTGTGCACACATACTAAACCGTTTATTTATTTTTAATATTTTGTTTACTTATTTTTTGTAACTTGTCAATGCTCATTGTTTATTGTTTTATTAACTTGAGTAAAGAGTTCAACAACTCAAACAGAATAAAACGAAGAAAAACAATGTTAAATCTTAATTTCTTATCGTTGTTGTCGTAATCTGATTTTTTTTCTTTCGATAAGATCGTTAGTGTATTAATAGATCTATTCGTTTACTTTTGCAGTAACTGATAAAATCGACAAAGAAAAATAAGCAGTATGCTGCAGAGAACTGCACAAATCGCATGATTAAAAATTTTTATGTATAATCAATCAAACCACACAAATGAAAAATTTGAATAAAAATCGTGCCCAACATTTGATTTAATCATGTTGGAGGCACAATTAAAAACTGTTTGTTTTTTATGCCGTTCGATACTATTAAATCTGAAAAGCAAAATTCAAACACAGGCATTAAATGCCTATGCCTTGATTAAGATATGCAACAATAAAAGTGTGTATATCAATACAACCAAAAAAAAAAAAAAAAAAAAAAAAAACACCTCTACTTTACTATGCAGTAGTTTCAGCTGGCCATACACATATGATTTCTGTAAGTGATTTTTGATTTGTTGGATGTGTATGGAGCTGTTAGCGAACATGTCAGAATAAGTTTGAAAATTTCATTTACAATGGATTTGTTGGATGTTAATGGGCTAGTAAGCAAACATTCACGATTTTTTTCATTTTAGTGTGCTACTGGACGTCAGTGTGTGTATCGCGATGATGACTAGCAAATAATTTTTAATAGAATTCATGAAATTTTAAAAGAACAAACTGCCATTTGGGAAACAAAAGTGCAAAAAACAAACTGCAAAAAAAATGTTTGGTTACTTCTTTTCTTGTTGGGTACACAAAAAAATAACCAAAAGAGAATTCGATTCACAATTCATGTTTATTCGTTGGCATTTTTGTAATTCTGATTTGTTTGATGTTTTATACTCTCAACAAATCATTGCGAACAAATCATTTGTGTAGGAGGTTTACTCATTAATTAGTGACCGTTGATTTAATGGCTTTTTGCTCGTGAAATGTTTGCCTTGCGCTTTTTAAATTCAATCGTGTTGAACAGCATAAAAAAACAAGCAATTTTTAATCGTGCCTCGAACATGATTTAATCATATATTGTGCAGGATTTTTTGTGTGTTAAATAAATCACACACGTCGTTTTCAGCTCTCTGGTATGCTAAATACCAGAAACTGTTAAATGAAAATTTTCATAATTTTGGCTAAAATCTAGTCAAACTTTATTAATTGGTTTTTAAGTAAACCAACGAATTAACCTAATATTTATAATCAAAAACCATTTTTTTATTATTTCTTATTTAGCTAACAATCTATCGTTTATAGTTTTTATTTTTTGTTCCAAATTGTTTCTAAATTGCAGTCATAACGAACCCATAAAATGAATTGTTAACTAATCTGTAACATTGATCGTCAATGGTTAAAAATATTTTATTTACAATTGTTAGCAGGTCTTTTGCAATAAAAAGTTTTGGATAGTATTGAAACTGTATTTATCGCTGCTTTACCTCAATCATGAGTTCTAATTCAAAAAAGTTATTCTTTTCTCAATATCTTAGTTTATTTTATATATAGCTGATTTTACCCGGTCTATCCCGGTCTTGACCCGACCCCCCGTATGTAGGAAATCTTAGACTAAGCAAATTCTAAAAATAAAATTTGGTATTTGTTAGCTGTTTTCACCCGGTCTCACGTGGCCAGTACAAATTGGCTATCTTGTAACTGATTCGCGTAAAAGTGAGCGTGGGCGACCCTAGAATATATAGCGACTATGTTTGGAATATATGGATTTTATGTACTAAATTTAAAAAAAAGTCCGTTGGAAAATATAATTTTAATTATTAAATAATTAAATAAACTCGCTGATGAGGTATGTAGCTTTTAGTGGTGAAAGAATTTTTAAAGTCGATCTGGTAGTTTTACCCCCTTTTCAAAAAAAAAAAAAAAAATAACGTAGACTTGAATGTCAACGTTAACGAAATTTTTCACATAATTTTTTTTTTGATAAGAGCATTAGAGTTCATCCATTACAAAAAAAGAAAAAAAAAGTTCCTGTTTATAATCAGACTTATTACCAGCGTCATTGTCGTAGTCGTATTTACGACAAGCTAATATATAACATATGGCTGGCGTTGCCATCTATTACAGTTTTCGTCAACGAAAACAACGACACTCATAATCAGGCCTATTATTAGTATAGATAAAAATATCAAACTAAATATTTAAAATGCTCTTCTTTTCTGAATAAAGAATATGAAATTTCATTGTAAAAGTTCAAAATTCAAATTCCTTCCCTGTAAAATTTTTTTTTTTAATTATGACACAATTGAAGTAAATGAGCTATATGTCCTATGCTTGTCTTCCATATTCGATTTTGTTATGCTATGGTCACATTACACAAATATTTGTCGAATTAAGCATAACCACTTTATCAGCTTTATAAATGTTCATATATTTTGAAGAAATATGTGCTTAAATTAGTTTAATTTTTTATTAAAATACAACATACTTATTTGAATTAATTTTATGTCATGTTAGATTATAAAAATATTTACCAAAAGTAGTAGTTACACTTATTTCGACATATATTTGTATAATGTGACCGTGGCTTTATACTAGCAGAGAAATTATATGTATTTCTGAAACAGTCTTAATTAAATGAGCTGTTATTTTTGAAAGTTGTATTTTTTTTAAGTGGACACTTTCAAAAATAACAGCTCAATTATCTTAAATCCACCTGGACGCAAGAAAATATAATTAAAAAAAGTCTCTTAATTATATATACAAATACAAATTAACTGCTACAGGTACATATGTATGGTTGTGTGTGTGTGTGTAGTTTTTAAGACACAAATAAATTTACTGATACGAACGATATCAAAATTATTTAATACACTTCAAAATTATTGAGATAAAAATTAATCATTAATCAAGTTAAATAATGGTGTGCAAATGCAAACAAGATTTCAGTTAACAACAAATTTATATGTTTAATAAACACCATTAAAATCTTACACAGAGGTTTAAAATTTGGTATGTAAAGAAAGCTCTAGAATTAAATCAATATCTATATAGTGGGTAGATTAATTTTTTGTTAACCTTTTTGTTGTTGGTTCTGTACGGTTCGGTTTTTTTGTTAGTCGATACCGCGTTTTAAAAAAGGAAATAAAAATGAAAGGTTGTTTTGTATTGAATATTAAATTGACTGGCTGTTCAATGCCCCTTATTTGAAAGTAACGTAATTTCGTTATTTAGTACAAATTGCTGTTAAAGATTAAATAAAATTGTACATGTGAACGTTTGTATCTTGTTTAAATACAATAATTCAATAAAGATAATTAATTTTAAAGTATTTAAGTTGATTACACTATTGCAAAGCTTTTCAGGTTAATAACATACGAGTATGCCGCGTTCTTAAGTGTTTCATTGTTGTGACTGTAATAATTATGGACAGTATTCATCACCATTCATAAAAGTTACGATTTTATATTTATTTTATTTTGTTTGTGTTTTTATTTAAAAAAAAATTATCTTTTATTATAATTTGTATTTATTTACAAGTATAATTGTATAAATATACCCATCCCTGGCAGCCATACAAACAAAAATAAATAAAAGAAGGCATAAAATGTAAACAAACTGCATTTACCTTTTTTTTTCCTTAAATAGTCGGACACGCAAACATGTGTTCAGCTGCATGTAAGTACGTATAATGATGAAAATTTCATTCATAACTATGCATGTAGTGGGAGTAGATAATTTATTTTTTTATTTTTTTATTGAAACAAAAATATATTCTTTTTTATCATTATTCATCACTATTATCACTTTAGGTATTAATATAACTAAAATGCGATCGGTGTATGAGCGATAAAGTATAAAGTTTTCATTTTATAAATCAAAGCAACCGCAAACGACAAACTGCTATTTACACGCACACAAAATATGTATTTCTTTGTTTAATTTATTTGTTATTAATTGCTGTTAATTTATTAGTTATAAACACAATTTGCACACGTAAAAAAAGAAAAACACAATTAACACATGTAAATTAAATTAGAAGAAAATAATCAAAACGGTGTTAACGGATTATCCGATTTTAAAGAGAGTTAAATAGTGCTGCCACAATGTTTGTATTTTAGTTTGTAGTGAAAAAACAAGTGGCACTCTCTTTTCACTTTAAAAAAATTGAATTTCCACTATTGTTTTTTTTTTTCTTTTTGCAATTTTAAACAAAATGCTAATTTTATATGCAGTTTATAGCAAACGAACAGAGCAATAATTAAGGAAAAACTGTCAAAAATATTTTAAACATATAGATTGGATTGTTCGTTTACTGCAATTCAAGCACTTATAAAGATTTCGTATTTGCGAAAAGTGCACTGAACATTGCATTGCACTTTTTGCCGACTTTTTTGTTTCTATTTAAAAACCAGCTTTAAAAATCCATAATAAAATGCTTTCATTTTTAAAAAAGATTTAAATAAACTACGAACTTTCTATAACTGGAAATTAATTTATTGTTTTGTTATAATAAAAAACAAACTTAAAAATTGGCATCTAAACTATCATACCATTTTTAACTAAAAGCTTGCATTTTTCTTTAAATTTTTTCTTTTTAATATTAAGTTAATTTTTTATGTTTATTTTAAAATTTTTGAAAAACAAATAAATCATTAATTTTCATTACTTTCATTCAAAATGTTGTTAATAAAAAAATATTTTTTTTTGTGAATTTAATTATTATTATTTTTAACAAGATTTATTAAAAATTGCAGTCCTATATAGTACTTTCTGTTATAATTATAAAATGGAAAAGGTGAAAAACATTTTATTGTTAACTGAATTATTGGCTGTTAGCCACAATTTAAGAAAATATTTATTATTTCTGTAGAAATATAAATGGCGGTATATTTTTTATATTTTTTAAGAGTATTAAAAAATATATTAAAGTGTCACTTAAAAAGAATGCCAATGTACAGACTGACATATACTTTTTAATATATATTTTGCAAATCAAATAAGTCATACGATTGCGTGACAAAACATTTTATTTAAAGAAAGATTATTAACATTTTATAATAAATATACAACATACACACATACTACATATGAATAATATGTAAAAAAAAAAATTATAAAAAAAATGTTTCCAAAAATAAATAACTTTTTATTGCATTTTTGTTAAAATCTCCAAAAGAAAATTTGTACTACAGGCAAATACACTTTTGAATTTTAATTTTTTTATATTTTAGGGATTTTTAGAAATCATATGACGATATGCTGGTTGAACTGCCTCCCTGAGATGACTTTGATATTTTTGTCAACACAAAATGGGCTTAAAGTCAGTCAGTCGCATATATTTAAGAAACAAAAACACAAAAACTGTTTTTATTTTTTTGCTAAAAAAGTCAATACAGAAAGTGACGAAAGGAAGCCCTATACATAATTGCTGTTATTTTTGGATATCGACAATTATTGTTGTTGCCATTGTAGTTGTCATTATTGGCTATATATGAACATAAAGACATTTAATATCTACTTATGTACAAGTACATTTATGTATGTGTATACACATGTTATTTTTTATTATCAAGAATATGCCACAATGAAAATTGTTAATTTACGTGCCCGGCATACATTAATCAAGCAAACAAAGCATAGGTTTTTTTAAATAATTATTTTAGGTATCAAAAATAATTTAATTTTTAAATTTGAATTACAAAATAATCTTTCACAGCTTAAGTTTTAGGGAGGAAAATGTAGGCAAAAACTATAAAAATAATATGTTAATGCAAAATTTGCATAGATACGATATTTACATATCACTCACTTTCTTTAATAATGTCATAACTCAAAAATAATGATTTTAAAATTTGCAATATACTGCCCGATTTATGGGAAAATATTTCTTAATTTTGTACTCAAAGCAAGTGTGTTTTAAATATATATATTTTTTTTTAATTTAATTTTATTTCTTAATTAAAAAAATATATATATATCTCTAGTTATGACACAATTAAAGTAAATGAGCGTTATGTACTCGTACATCTTCAAAAGATTAAGTATCGCATAATAGTAAAATTATTTTCTACTTTATTCCAGTAGTAGGCCCTGTATTTTATATGTACACGCCAGTCTTCCTTATTATTCCAGTGGCTTGTTTTAGGGAGGCATGTAATCAAAATTTAAAATTTATTTATTCCCTAATCGACACATTTTTTTTTTCTTAATCTCTTTTTAGTATAAATGGCCACCACGACCAATGAAAATCATCGAAAGCCGACAACCGATGAGACGGCCACAACTGAATCTTTGGTAAACAAAGTAATAAATGAAACAGCTGAAGATGCAGAAGTTGAAAAATCAACAGCGGCTGTTGTCATACCGCCCGATAGTGGATGGGCGTGGGTAGTTATGATAGCCTCGTTCCTTTGCTGTACAGTCATCGATGGTATCGTATTTTGTTCCGGCCTCATACAATCCAGTCTAATTAGTGAATTTAAAATATCTGGCGGCTATGCAGCGTTTGTGTCATCAATACTCAGTGGTTGCTATTTAATGGCTGGTCCATTTGTAAGTGCTTTGGCCAATCGTTTTGGTTTTCGGCCAGTAACTATAGCTGGTGCTATATTTGCATCCCTGTGCTTTATTATCTCTAGTTACGCCACCAGCGTGGAAATGCTTTTTATAACTTATGGAGTTTTCGGCGGTATTGGCTTCTGTATGATTTACATACCAGCAGTGGTCATAATTGGTTTCTACTTTGAAAAATGGAGAGCTTTGGCTACTGGCTTGGCTATGTGTGGTTCAGGGGTCGGTACATTTATCTTTGCACCCTTGTGCAATTACTTGTTGACCACTTACGGTTGGCGTCAAACCTTAATGATTCAAGGTTTCATTATAACATCCTGTGCCGTATATGGTTTGTCCTTCAGACCCATACAACCAGTTACATTGGCTGTGGTGGAAAGTGAAGACGAAAAGAGCAAACAGAATGGTTATGGGCATACTGTGGCACCAAAGCCACAATTTGCTACCACTGCATTCATTAAGCCCCTACCTGAAGGTCGTTTTGCTTATTCGATGCCTAATTCCGCGCACAACACATATGTGGGTGCTTCACCAAAACATCACTACCCCACTGCGGCTGAAGTATTCAAGGGTGTCAATATGGAACGCAGATTATCTGGTGTCTCTGGCAAGGGTACCGAATTAAAAAATTTGCGTAAATCGCAACCAACTACTCCCAACGGGGAAGCTCAACAAATGACATTCAATCTCCACAAAGAGCTGACCACCGTCGGTGAAAATGAAGAAGAAACTGAAAATGAAAACTTGTTGTCGACAGAGGTTAAGCCCACCATCGTGCAAGGACGTCGGCATACCGTATCTGGCAGACGTCCACCAAATATTGGCAGTCGCAGCAATGTTGGCTCTCAAGATGCTGTCAACACCAGCGTAACTAGACCCATGTATCGTGATGACATTTTCTTTACGGGTTCTCTAACGCGCATACCACAATATCAATCGCAGTCTTCCTTAGCTTATCACATGTCCGTCACCCGTTTACCCACCAAACAAGAAGAACTAGAAGCCCGCTCTAAAGGCTGCCACCTGTGTCCCGAAGCAGTGCGTCGTACATTATCCACTATGCTGGATACAAGTTTATTGAAATCACCCTCCTTCATGTTATTGGCATTTTCTGGTTTCTTAACAATGATGGGTTTCTTTGTGCCTTTTACATACTTGGTGCCTAGAGCTCAATTGTCTAATATGCCTACAGAGTCAGCATTGGCTGTTGTGTCCGGCATTGGTATCATCAATACAATTGCCAGGATATTGTGTGGTTTTGTCACCTCATTTCCCGGTGTCAAACCTTTATGGCTAAACAACATTTCCATTACGCTTGGTGGCATCGCAACAATATTCAGTGGTGTAGTCGTTAACAGTGCAACTCAGTGGACATTTGCTGTGCTATTTGGTGTTTGTATTGCCTGTTTTTCTGCATTAAGGTCTTTAATCGCTGTGGAAATGATCGGTTTGGAGAAATTAACAAATGCTTTTGGTTTCTTGATGTTGTTCCAGGGTATAGCTGCTACCTTTGGCAGTCCCATTGCCGGTGAGTAAACAATTTTATGGGTCCTATGAAATCGAAGTCACATAACAACCATTTGTTTAAGAAAACGCATTTTAGAGCAGGGAGCAAACAACGAAATTTAAATACAATTTACATGAAAACTTTTAGCGATACCGAATGCCGCGAAAGTAAAAGGTCTCATGTCTTTAAAAATTTAAATTCGCCTGAATACAAAAATTTGTTCAAAATATGACAGGTTCATTTCCTGACCAGACCTTTGGTATGCTTTGCTGATTTCTGTTGTTTAAAAATGTGGCCAAAACTTTTGCAAAAAATTTTAATTAATTATGCAAAATATTAATTTCTTCGTCCCACTTTAGTAAAACTAGAAATTAATTAATTAAAATAAAAAGATGGCGATTTAAAAGACGGTGGTTTCCATTTAATTTTATTGATATTTGAAACAATTTTGAATATTGTACGCTTATAATTTAACACGAATTGTTCTGTTATTTTTGAAAGTGGCATAAGTCCACTCTTTTAAAAAAATGAGTCAGTGGCCATTTTAGTAAGATGGTGTCGATATCTTACTAAAATTACCGCTAACTTGTATGTTTGTATACATACATACATACATACATACATACATATTTCCAAATTATATATATATATATTTTTTTTTTTTTTTTTTATTTTTTTATTTAGGTGCTTTGTATGATATGACTGGCAGCTATGATATTTCGTTTTACTTTGCTGGTGGCTTAATATTAGTATCGGCCTTTTTGTGTTATCCTTTAACTTGGGTATCGAATTGGGAAAAGAAGAAAAATGAGAAGGCAGCACAATCATTACCTCAAGCCTAAATACAGTAACACACACATACATATACATACATAAAATTATTTAATTAATTAATTATTAAATTGCTAGAATTAAAACTATGCATAAAACGAACAGAAGAAAAGGAGACAAACATAAATAACATAACAGTAATTTCTAAAAAGGCAAAAACTAAACACACACATACACACAAACACATATTTATTTTAAAGATCTACATAAAATTAAGGGCAAATTATACTCTCAAGTGAGTAGAGTAATTAAAATCAAAATAGAATTTTTTTTTTAATATTATTTTTTTGATTTTTTTTGGCTACTCGTAGTTAATGTTCTTTTTATGACCTAAAAATTAAAAAAAAAATATTAATTTGCTTTAAGTTATTTTTATAATAATCAAAACGTAGTGGTACAAAATACTTAATTTCTAAACTTTTAAGTAATTTAAGCCACTATGTGTTATTGATTAAACTTGCCTAATAAAACTGTTTTATAACGAAAAAAGGGTGATCAAATAAGACTGATGCAACAGGTTTTGATTTTTATTTCAGATATTTTTTTTTAATTTTTTTTTCTTTTTATTAAAAGAAATTAAAACAACTAAATACATATACCTACATAACTAAAAAAAAAAAAAGAAAGGTTCAACATTTTATAAAAGAACAAATAAAAAATTATAGACATACTTAAAGACTCATTTAAAAAATATTCAAAACACTTAGAGAATTAATTTTAAAAAAATAACTCTATGCAAAAACTTAAAAAACAAATAGAGGAGAGTAAATAAAGTCATTTTAATACAACTTTAAAAATATAGCAATAATACGAAATAAATAATTTTTTATTACATTATAAGACGAAAGAAGAAAGAAGTCTTCATATAGCTATTTGATTGATCCCTTTTAATAAAATAACGCAAAAAAAAACCAATTTTTAGACAAGCTGTTGATCAGCATTTTTAAAATGAAATTGAAAAACAAAAAGTAAAATAAATAATTAAATATAAATTTAAAGTAGAAATAGGTAATATCTACAGCACATACATAATAATAAATAATTTAAATAATTATAGCAATTGTTAAAAGAAAATAAAAGGAAACATTTTACCAGTGAAACAATAAGCCTTATTATGAGTATCGTTATTGCGCTTAAAACAGTTATATGTGGCAACGCCGGCTATATGTTTTAAACGAGAACGACACATGTAATAGCAAGAATGATAGAAATACAAGATCCCGCACATGAAATTTAAATTTTCTGAGCATGTAGCACAAATGATGTCACGCGATTTACAGCTGAATAAGAGAGAGAGAGAGAGAGGTAAAAATGTATTATTTTTTTCTTCACATAGTAGACAATCTTCTTCATCTAACGGGAAATCAAGCTCATGGCGTAATCTTCTATTTCTATTATTCTTGTGTCATAGTGCTGATTATTGTTATTATTATTTTTTCTAATAAAATATTGATTTAATGCATCAAAACAAAATAACCCTTTTATCCAAAAAAACAAAATAAACTAGACTAATTTTATTAAATTATTCGATCTTATAAATTTCTTTTTAGTAAATAATATTCAAGCTTAAGATCTCCATAAAAAATGTTTTTATTTTAATTATTGCTCCCCTCTTATTTACCTCTTACCTTATTATTTAAGAGAATTAATAAATAAATATTTTAATTTTCCAATATTTCGACTTTCTTTTAAAGGTCTTCTGCAGGGAAATTTAATAGATTTAATAAATTTCCCTCAAGAAGACCTTCAAAAGAAAGTCAAAATATTGGAAACTTAAAATAAATTGCTTTTATTTTAATTTTATTGAGTTCTTAAGCTTGAATAATAAGAGTATTTACTAATAATAAACTTATGCTTGTATTCAAAGAAAATTAAAGTAGACTTTAAATCGATATTATGACAAATTTGTATGAAAATTTTTTCATAATTTATACCTGAAGTCGTTATTAGCCTTAGACTTTAAAGTAAAATTTATGAAAAAATTCAATTTTTTTTGGATAAGGGGGTTCATGTTTAGAGGTATGTGCTTCATAAGGTATCCAGATTTGAAATTAGCAAAAACAATATATTTAAGAAAATTTACTATTTTAAAAAACCAGTACTTTTTTGTACTGAATGACATCCTTAACACTTTAAATTATCATCTTAAGTTACCTAGTGTCAAATAAAAAAATAAAAAAATTAAATTAAAGTGCCTTCCAATTAAAACTTTTGAAATGCTAATAATAAAACATAATCTTTATATACAAAAAATGATTTAAATAAATCAGTGTGAGAACTAGTACTTGATTGTTTCTTTTATTAATTTACATTTTGTTTGAGCTACACAGAAAATAAAAAACGAAAACTTGTAGAAATTGTTGTCAAAGAACTCTTCTTTGCAATAAATCAATAGAAAATGTTTAAAAAAATGTGTGTACATACTATGTCTTTCCTTAAAATTAAAATAAACTAAAATAAAACAAATGCACCACAGATTAAGTTTATTTAAACTGTTTAACTTGTTTAAAACAAGTTATACACTTATTTTTAGTTTATTATTATTAATATATTATTTAAATATAAAAAAAAAATTCAAATTAAACAATGTTGTTAATAATTTTCAATAATATCTATAATAGAGCAGATAATTTTGTTGTTGATCATTTTGTAAAATGTAACACAGAGTAACAGTGTAAAATACACAACAAAAAGTTGTAAAATAATTTATTTATTTTTATTTTTGTTTTAAAAGAAATGAACAAATTGTAACTAAATAAAAAGTCTCAACAAACCACTATCCAAGAAAACTTTCAATTACTTGAATATTTAAATTTTAAAATATTCTTTTACAGATTTTCTCTCTCTCTCTCTCTCTATGTGCATACACACAAAAATGTGTATGTTTTTAAGCCAGCATGCCTTAAGCTATGGTCACATTACACAAATATTTGTCAAAATAAGCATAATCACTACTTTTTGGCAAATATTTTTATAGTTTAACATGACTTGTATTACATGAAATTAATGGAAATAATTAAATAATGCAAGCAGGTTGTATTTTAATAAAAATTTAAATTAATCTTAGCGCATATTTCTTGAAAATATATAAACTTATTTCGACAAATATTTGTTTATTGTGACCATTGCGTTAGGTTTATAAGTTGTTGTCTATTAAATTACAGTTGATAGGCAAGTTGTGGAATTTGTTAGATTCAGCCAAATAATAGAATATGTCGCATAACGAAATGGCGGTATGTTTTTAAAACATTAACAGGCTGCTAAACGATATTGAAAATTATCAGCCTAATCATGAATATTCATTAGGAATTTTTTAACAAGGAAAATTTTAGTTTTTGGCAAAAAATTTTCAAATCAAATAACTTTTTATGTTAAAAAAATTCAGTAATTTTTTTTTATGATAAGAGCAAAAGGAAAAGTGAAAAAAAAAACTGTCGGAAAATTTTTATTCATAATTGGGCTGTACTCGTATTATACAAATTTGATTTCACACGAGTTAAAAAAAAAAATTAAATTCTAAATTTATTTTTTACAATATAATTAATGAATTAAAATGTGTAAGCACTAAATAATTAAGCTTGTATTCAAAGAAAATTAAAGTAGACTTCAAATCGATATTATGACAAATTTGTATGAAAAATTTGTCATAAACTTGAAGTCGTTATTAGTCTCTTTGAATACCAGCCTTAAACTCTAACAAGAATTTTTTAATAATTAATCGTGTAAAAAGAGAATTATGTGTAAATATAATGAAAAACTATTTAAAAGCTTTTAAACTCTACAAAACAACACACAGCCCACCAAGTAAACCAACCAAACCAATAGAAAAGTGAGTAAAAAAACTACAGTATTCGAATTTCCATGCATGTGATACAATGCTGCGTCGTAATTTACGCTGTTTTTGATTTTAAAAAAGAGTGTTATCGATCCTTTCAAGTAATATGCTTTTCATTATTAATTTTTAATGGCCGGGAAAGCCTTTAGAAACAAGGAATAAAAAGAATTTTATTTATTATTTACAATAGGGCATTGCTCTTTTGCAGAACCGCAGTCACCATAAGTCAAGTCATTACTTTTTATAAAGGCATACATTAAGCAACGATGTTACATGTTATTACAGTCTGCTTGTATGCGAAAGTGATACAAGACTTATCTGAAAAGAAGTTAAAAGGCTCCATCAAATGAATTCATGCTCCCCAAGCACTGAAAATTACTATTTCCACTAACTCTGTTGTGAAACGTTGTCCTTGTAATAAACAAAATATAAGCCATAACAACAGACATTTGTTGTTTTAATTTTTATCTTTCGCTTAAAAGTAAAACAACACATATGGTGTTGACTATATTTTGTTCCACATTTCAATGTGATGTCATGGTCTGCTGTGCTGGGCACGCTTCTTGCGCTTTTAGTTATGTAAAACACGTTGCAGTATTAATTTTTTAATAAATTTATTTCAAAATTGTTCAATCTTTATTCTAAACAATTTAAGATCTGGGCTTCATTATCAAAACAACTAATACATAATAATAAATTATAAATGAATGAATGACTAAATGAAGGTATAAAATGCGATATATAAAAAAAATTATGAAGAATTAGATTATGTAATCCTGATTTAACCAGCCAATTTATCTTTTCTAATATCTTAGTTTATGAATTCGCTACTGTACTCCAGGGTTGTTTATTTTTCCTGATTCAAACTGTTAATGAACTCTTCAAGTTTCTCTTGGATTTGTCGCACTTTAACTGAAATTTAATAAAAGTATTAAAATATGTTTGTATTGTAAATGTTTATGCAAACAAATAAATTCATACTCAATTCTTCTGCTAATGTTACTCTCTTGCCCGTTAGAAGATATGCCTTCTTTTCATCATCTTCACTAAATTCATCCAAAACTTCTTTTATTTCTCTGTCCAAACGTCTAGCCTCACGATTTATAACCTGCTGGCGCAAAGCATTTGCTGTTACACGTATCACTTGCTGTATGCGCCAAAACAACACCACATCACTGCAATTGATCTGTAATTATTTAATAATTTTATTATGACATGAAGATATTGGTTTTAATTTGTATTTTTTTAAAACACTTACATCGCATTCTGTTCCTTGTTGGCTATATAGGTAATAAGCCTTGCGACAATCATTAGCTCTGTGTAACGCTTGCTTAAGGAAATGTCTGCAAAATATTTGGAGTTTTAGTAGCGTTTGGGTTTGTGAAAACATTTTTATGCAAAAAGATAAACTTTCAGCTTTCTCAGTCAAAAATTTTACATAAATAATATTTTAAAGTTTTCACGTAACTGAATTCACTCTTTTCTTATGCACACACAGAAAAACAACGCGCATATTCACTTAAAGCCAATAAGATTTTACAAATTTATAGGCTATTCAAAGACCTAAGACTTGTTTTTGTATAAGACCCAGCAAACGTTGTTTTGCCTAAAGGCAAAATTGAATTTTATTTATATTGAAAAATAATTTATTTTTGATTTTGGCATAAAAACTTAATTGGGTTGTTCTGAACATATAAGAAAAATATTAGCCAAATTGATTTAGCCGCTCCTCAATATGAGATAAATTTGAAAAGTGGGCGTAGACATCTGCGTGGTACAATTTTCTTTAAAAAAAAACCCTAATTTGGGTCGTTCTGAACATATAAAAAAAATTCTCTAATTTGAGAAAAATTTTAAAAATAGGGGTAGTAATGGGCGTGGCAAATTTTTCTTTTCACTAAAATATAACTTAGTTTTGATGAAAATATAAAATGTTTGTACATTCGATCTTCTTACTCTAAGATATCGTAGAGTAAAATACCATGCAAGACCGGGGGAAAACAGTTAATAGATAAATAAGCCAGATAATGAATGCCGGTAACGCTAAGCCTTCCAAAGCGTATACAAAAAAAATTTATTAAATCGGTACAGCCGTTTAGCAAACATGACTTTATTTCTGTACTAATTTATTAATCAATAAATCTGCAACTATTAAAAAAATAAAATAGCGCAATCAAATTTATCTGATCTTCTTGGTTAATCTAACTTGCTTAATATAAGCCAGGATATGAGCTGTTATTTTTGAAAGTGGTATAAGTCCAATTTAAAAAAATTAGTTAGCGGTAATTTTAATAAGACACAGAAGACACTTATACCACTTTCAAAAAAAAAAGCTCATATAATGTATATTAAGATTAGGGAACTTTTAATGTCAATTTTTAATGAAGCGTTAATGACAGAAGGAATTTTCTTCATTTTTAGTATTTTTGCTTAACATACCTTCTATAAACTGGAAACCATGTTTGTCTAATATAATCCGTATCAACTTCTACTCCTTCTCTTTGTAAATTTTTTCGCACAGTTGTTAATTCGTCATATGTTAAAGTAGGCAAATGTTTCTAAAAAAAAAAAATTAAAAAAAAAAACGAATGTTAAATGAATTTTTTGTTATTGGAAAAAAAAAACTTTAAAAACTTACATCATCATTTCTCAATATTTTATCTAGTTCACTCTTGACGTGTCGGCGCTTTTTCTGATCCTCGGTTAATGATTTCCAATGTGTTAAACGTGAAAATTGTCCAGGACCAAACATTTCATATAAGGTTTCTTCAGTTAATGCCAATTTTGCTTTAACAGAAGTTTCTAAAAATCTTACAGCCTGATCCCACTCAGTTTTATCGTGTACAAAGCGATCTTCTAAAGTATTTAACTGAATAACACGTAACATGTCAATGGCTTTGTCTTCCCATGAATGCCTTCGTATGGCTTCATCTACAACGGCTGATTTCAGATTATCAAATATGTCATCATGATCTGGTGATTTTTTAGCCTTTTCCATAAGACTTATAAACTCTTTTTGCAGTGCTTCCCAACCTATTGCAAGTTTCATTTCATTTTAATATAAATTTTTTAAATTAAATTTTTCATTTATTTGCCTTACCTGATTCTACGGATTTTGCAGGTAAAGCTTGCTCTGCCCATTGGCGTAATTTAATATCCACCATAGTATTAAAGGAATCTTGCGAATTTGAAAAAAGAAATAAAAATTGTTATTATTTTACTTTTGAAAGGTTACTTTTTTTTTAAATTAATTTAGTGTTAAAAACTGAAATGAGGGTTAAAGGTTGGATTAAATGAAAGCTTCTTTAACAATTAAAATGTATCACAATCACCTGAACCCTAATCGTCATATGCGATATCAAATGTTAGCGTATGTATGAAAAACTTTTAGAATTTCGATAAAAGTTGCTTGATATCGAATACAACGATTTGGCCATTGATTTACTTTTATACCCAAATTTTTGTTTGTTTATAATTAACTAAGTAATTTTTTTTAATTAAAATTAGTAAATTTTAACTAAATTCTATTCGTTAGGTGTCAAATTTGCCTTTTCATGGAAATTGCATTAAAGGAAACAAAAGAAGACATACAGAAGTATAAAATAATATAAAAGTAAACATGCCACGCAAGGATATAAAAAAAATCGTTATAGAAAACATTCAGTATTTACTGTCCTGAATTTTAATATATGGTTTATGAGAATATCATGAAAAATAATAAATTTTCTAACTAACGCTTATTGCAATTAGCAAAAAGGGTGTACCCTTTAAGTTTCATATTAAATGAAGTCTATATCTTTTTATCCACATGTTTTCCAATTAATTATATATTTTTTGTCATAATTGTTAGATATATGTCATTCACCCAACATCGATAATTTGAAAGGATATTCAGAAAACAATTAGATTTGGTGACACGTAATGAAATGACCCTATAAAAAATAACTTAAAATATAATAATATTACTTTGAGAACCTGACTGAGCAGCCGGAAGGTAAATATTTTCAAATACATAATTTGAAAGCTTATCCCACAGTTTTTCATTTAAGGCTTCTTCCCATTTCTTGGCAGAAATTTGGGATAGTGTGACAACTTCATCCAATATTTCGCCTTTTGCTTTATCAAACAATTCATCTCGGCCAGACTCCCTCAATCTAAAGAACGATAACAAAAATAATAAGAAATCAATAGTAATATTTTGTTTGTGAGTATAAAAGCCAACCTTGGAAAGTTATTTTTCCATTCTGTTTCTAAATTGAAGCGTGTTGCTTTGAATGCATCCGCTTGTTGCTCAATGGTTTCTCTGACCATTTTCCAAAAACGATCAGACACAGCTAAACTGAGATTACGGCTAGTTACTTGATGAGGCATAATGACACCGCGACGTCTATAATTATTCAACAGCATTAAAAATCAAACTTTATTTAATTTTTTTTTTTCAAATATTACTTACTGGAATAATTTGGAATTTTTAAAGAATTCCTCTTCATATTGCCTGATGGCTTCTATGCTGTCATCTTTGCGACCTCTGCCAGTGACAACAGCATAATAACCTAAAGCTTTCATGGGAAACAATTTACCCGACAGAATTTTTCGTATCTGTTGGTGGAACATTAATTTATTTTTATATACTTCCATATATTTATATCAATATTTTTTCTTACTCTATCTGGGTCAGCCAGTTCTTCAGCTAAATCCACTTTTGTAAGTACGAAAATTGTGCGTCTTCCCAAAGGATCACATTGCATTACCAAATCGGTAACATTACTGCGCTCAGCATCTACTGATCCATCTTGTATACAAAGAATTATGGCATTAGGATTACTCATGTAGTGTTTTGTCATTTGATGAATAGAATCTTTAGTATCGGAGGCCATGTCAACAGTCATTGTCTGCAATGTTAAATTACAATTTTTAAAATCAATTATTTTCAATTGATTTTATACAATTTTTAATTCAAACTTTAAAACTTATTAATTAATTATTTGGTCAAAGCCCAAACAAAATTATTTCTAATGCTTTTTTTTATTGAAAAAAAAGTATTCAAAATAGCAAATAAATTAATTTACTCACGGATATAATGCCTGGCAAATCGACTAGAACCATACGTTGTAAGCCAGGCCCTTTAACAGTCATCGAAATAACTTCATTACTAACAGTTTTACCACCCCGCACAGAAGCTCGCATGCGAAATTCTACTTCTCGTCTCAATTCAGCTAAATCAGACTCTTTATTTAAATCATATTCTCTTTCAGAATCTCGAAATTGTGCAACATGATATGGACCTTCGGCTAAAGTTACTTTAACAGGAGCTCGTGTCATCATTTCACCACTACCGCGCGGAAATATACGTGCTTTAGCAATTGACTCCAATACCGAAGTTTTACCACTGCTTTGGTCACCCACAACAACAACACGAGGTAAATGATCGGCCATAGAATAGCTGGTATCATAACCAGACAATTCATCCAAAACCTCCGAGTACATATCAATTAGTGATTTTTTGATTCGTTTTGTGGTAGTCTTCTTATTTTGTTTCAATATCAAAAACTGTTGGCGTAATTCTCGGTTTTCTTTCTCCATTTTCTCTAGTTCTTTTTGATATTTAATTTGAACATTCATTATTTCAGTTTGCAAGCTTTCAACTTGGGATTGTAAATTTTCTGCAACAATAAAAATTTTACATTCGCAAACATTTTTTAGTAATAAATATCTTACCATATTTCTTTCTACTGTCATCACCAGAAAGACTAAGGGCAGCTACTGTTGTTTTGGACTTTATTTCTTCTTTAGCTAAATTTTAAAACCAGTAACAAATACAAATTAAAATAAATTTTCATCAATTTCTTTCCACCAATCTCTCACTTTAAAACTTCACTATAAAATTTACTACATGATGGTAAGAAAAGTGTGTGCATGTGTGTAAAAAAATATTAAATTACAATAACCTACATACATTCATTAATATTTGTTCCTTGATAGTCTGCCGCCTCTATGGCATCATCCAAACGGTTATCGAACCATTGCCTCCACTCGTCCAATTTCGCTTCACCAAGTTGTTTAAGTCTGGGATCTAAATGTGTGAAAACATAAACCCACATTTTTTTATTGGTAAAATTAAATTACGCAAATTTATTAAAATAAAATCATTAAAAACGTTTAAAATCATATATTTTCCCTTCTTTATTTTACATACAGAAATTATACTCACTGTTTGTTTATATTTATATTTAAAATAAGTGATGACTTGTGCAATTGAAACCACTAAACTGGTCTCAACATGTATATTTTTAATGCAACTTTGTTTGTTTATAAAGTTAAAAAAGAAAATGATTAAATGTGCACTCAATGCAAGTATAAAATTTTTAATAATAAATAATTTAAGATATTTAATTCCTGATAGTCTTCGTTTAGTGAAACAAGAAAAAAAATGAAAATTAGTCCATAATACATTGCAGCCACATGACTCCTATCCCTTACTAACAAATATGCCCTAGTAACATTTCTTTAGCAAATAGTTTTTTTTTTATAAAACTGGAATCCAATATTATTTAAGAGTATGTAAAATCACTTACCGAACTATATTAAAGACATGATACTATATGATGATAAAGATGAATAATTATGTAATAAACTAGAACTAAAGAGCGTCAAATAACGATGGTTTAATGATTCATAATATGTGAATCCAGTGTATAATATGTGAATCCAGTATTTAAAGTGAGAGATCAACTAAAACCTGAAATATTTTACATACATACCAATTTCAATTACATCTTTGACGTTGCCACCAATTTCTATTAGTGTTTTTGAAAATTGACTCCATTTTTCGCCCTTAGGCAAAGCTTCTTCTAACCATTTGAGATCAGGTAGACCATCTTTCCAGTCTTCATATTTCTGAATATTAACAAATCCATAAGAAATATTGTTATATAATCATACTGTAGAGAAACTTACTTTATTGAAAGTTACACCACCGCCTATAGCACCACCCAGCAGCAAATAACGTAGTTTAAGTGCTCCGCGTAACATACGCACAACAAACATGCCATAACTTCGATTCGGTGGTATGGTCCAAACGCGGGGTTCTAAAGGTACCAGAAAATCTTTTTCCCGGTGATGAAAATTGCTACCGCCGCTCCTATAATTATTTTCTTGGTAGTGATAGCCAGCATATTTTTTATTTAGGGTGGAGTAATTTGTTGCATGACACGAGCCCACAATTTTCTTGCACAAGTACTTCAAGCGTTTCGTCTCGTCACTTAACAATTGTTTGCATGTGAATAATCAAATATAAATTTTTTATTTAGATATAATTCTTAAAATAAAATAAGTATATGTGTAAAATTGAAAACGTGTTTGTAGTATTTTTATTTAATCCTTTGTCTCTTATCAAACGTCAAATTTCATAATGAGTCCTTCAACACTTCTCATAATACAATTAACTATTTACCGGTAAGCAATATTTTTGGTCGCTCGTAGCATCTTTCAATGTAATTAAATCTTTTTTGTCTCTATTAATTCATACAAATAACTCCTGACTGAACACTTATTTGCAAAAAACTATTTTTCCTTAACTATTCCAGCAGCAGCAAATTTCTGATGATGGCATTAGACCAAAAGTTTTTTATTTTGACATTTCTAATGTCATAATTAAGTTCTCTCTTTGTTAGTATTTTCAGAGATGGCAATGTTATGCTTTCAGTGTGCAGAGTATTGAGTTTTAAACCAATCACAAATCGGCAAATAAAAAATCGTCTAACAAGATGAAGCTGTACAAGATAACGGCTTTAGCGAATACGTTCATCAGCTGATATATTTCAAATTGTCAAAATTTATTTAAATTTACATGTGATATATTAGAATCAAAAATTCTGCATCAAAAAATTCCATTGTACATATTTATAAAAAAAACTTTAAAAATTTTGACAGTGGAATGAATTCCCTTTCGCTTTGATTTTTCGGGATGCAGTCAACTTGTATGAATTCGCTTTGACATTATTTTAATCCCAGCCAATACAAATTTATTAAATTCGCCATGAATGCAAATATGGTGTCAAAACGAATTTGTAACTGTAATGTTTTTCTAATATATACTTTTTTATTTGAATTACTCACTTTTTATCTGTATTAGGAATACACACAATATGTTAAAGGTTCAATCTATACTTTTATAATTACTTGTTTGTTCTTTTATAATTATTACATAAATCATTTTTCTTAATTTTTAAGTGTGTTTTTATTTGAAAATGGAAATGGGGATCTAGTATTTGGGAGATGAGTATATTAGTTAGAATCTATTTTTGTATTATGAATATATTTTTACCATAAGTATTTGTGGTATATATTATGTATTAAGAATACAGTTCGTGTTTTATTTTATAAATCACAACTAAATTTATAATTAAATTAAAGATAAACTATGTAAATATAGAAGTTTGTATGTAAAATAATATTTTGTATTTCGTTTTTGTATTTTTTTTTTTTTTTTTTTTTTTGTATATTTTTTAAATTTACTAGTCTTTAATAAATAGGCGTTTGACGAACTCTAAGGATACGACGATGATAGTATGATACGTCCGACACAAATTTTTATTTTGAATATGAATGCAGTTTTCTTTTTCAGCATAATTATTTTTAGCTTTGTTATAAATAAATATTTTAAAACTAAGCTGAACATCATTTTTATATGTACTTATTTTTAAGAAAATACTAGATTTGCTGGTTGGTGTATTTGATTACTTATTTTGACCACTTTTCTTTTGTATAGCAGGGTATACGATACGATATATCCATTGTTTGCTTATTTGTTATATTTTTGTCTCTGAAACTGGGGTTTATTACGAAAAATTTACTACCGGAAAATACCTACCAAGTTTACGTATTTTTCGGATAGTTAGAAAACACCTTGAGCTCGTAGCTTGTATTGTTTTTGCTAAGTTTTTCTCTTTGAGAATTAAATCGATTTCTTCGATGGAATTCAGTTTGTAAATGCTACTTGCAGAGCTATGAATATGAGAAGCTTTTAAGCTACCTGTATTTGAGTCTGGTGTACTATCGTCACCTCCACTCCCGTGTCCGTATACACTACCGGCATCTGCTAAACTAATAACACTATTCATTTCTAGGGAGTTTAATGAATTTTGTAATAGTTCTGCTTGATTTATGAAATCTGAATTATTTTCAGCACCTGCACAATTATTGGCATCATTGTCATCAAATTCTTCTTCCTTGGTTTCAGGAAAAGTATGCAAATTGAATAGAGAATTACGTTGCTCATAAGTATAACGCTCGGTTTCCGAATATGATAAACGATGAGTGTGGTGGTGATGGTGTTGATGTCTCATTTCATATTCCTGAGCCTCTGTAATACGATCTAATGATTGACTTTCACGTATTCGTCTTCGTCGAACATTTTGATTTAGTGCAGTTAATTGTTTTTTCTCTGTCAACGAATTATGCTTCTCTAAACTATCTTTTGGTTGTTTACTTTTATGCTTATGTGAATGATGTTGCTGGGAATGAGTATGAGATTTGTGGCGCGTATCGGATTCAGTTTTGTTCTGTTGAAACGAAAAAGAAAAATAACATAACAAATAAATTAACCAAATTACAAATGTTGAGTAATATCTATTAGATCTTAATATATAAATAAATAGTAGTAATAATAAAGTTGTCGAATATTTATGACATCTATTCCAGAAAGAAAGAAAAAAATGCATGCAGTAATAAATGAAAAAGCTACTAACCTGATTTTGTCCCTCTTTTTTATTGCTTACGTTAGAGGTTGATATCAACTCATGTCCCCTATGGTGTACACTTGTAGGAAACCCTTGATCTTGGGAGTCACTTGAATCATCATGTGAATCACGACGATGCATTCGAAATCTTGTGGGCGTGTCACCCACTAATTTATGCATCTTCTTCTTGCTACGACTTTTTGTGTCATCATCAGAAGCTTCTGAACTACTACATGAAGGCGTACGAATTTTGTTTAATTTAGTGTGGCGTTTCTGGGTTAAAACAGGATTTTTACCCGGTAGATGCTTAAATTTTCCTATTTCTAGTTCTTTTAGGCCCCGTAATGTATCTTGTATTTCAGAAGATTTGTCTAAACTTTCATCTTGCTTTTCTGCTTCTTTTATTTCCATATTGTTTGTATGTTTTTCAATTTGATTCAATTTTTGCGCCAGCGCAGCATCAACAGACATAATCATCTTAGTCTGCGTTCCGATGTCAGTATCTCCATCAATATTATTACTCTTGTTATCAGAACCAACTACGGAAACAATATTTGAACATTTCTCTTGTACTGAACGATTTAGCCGACCATCTGATATAGATTCTCTTCTTGTAATAGCAACTTTTAGTTCATTACCTTCACATGATAATTCGTGCGATGACTCCTCCTCATCTTCCTCACGCACAATACTACACTTTCTTGTGCGTTTGTCCTATGTTTGGTATAAAGGAAACAAAATTACAAGTATAATTAGATTTTCTACAATTTTAATTAAATTATCAAGAAACTAAAGTGTTCTAATTAAACAAGAAAATAAATAGTAAGTAGTAAGAAAATGTGAACACACCGTTTTAATTTCATTTTGAATTTGCTCTGGTGCACATACAATATTGATGGGCACCACCATTTGTTTGCCACCCTCTAAAGGTTTAGCTTTTTTATCCGACACATGGGCCCGCCCTACACCACCGATAATATTTCTTTTCGTGATAGGTCAACATATGAAAAATGTAGGAATTTGTTTTTAGTTATGATTGTGTTTTATAAGAAAATAACAAATAAATAGCATTTGGCGAATACCAATACAAACGTTTGAAAAAGATGAAAACTTACTTTTTCCCTAGTGACATATGCGGATTTTGTTTCATATGTTGTTCTTCTCTGCGTTTGCGTAAACGCATTTCAGCTAACAAAAAATACGTAGCTGTTATATGATTATATTTATCCTTATCCAAAGCTCTAAAATAAATTAATTTAAAAAAAAATACAAAGATAAAATGATGATAAATAATTTACTTTTATTTATTATTGCTAGTACTTACTGCAATATATCCTCCTTAGGTGCTATATTGCCATTAATCATTTTTTGTATAATAAAGGCATGATCCTCTTCACTCAAATGTTCTCGACTAATTAGAGGCAAATAGTCAGTTTTGTCGCCTTCAGGATTTTCCTTCACCCAATCATCTGATGCTATTTCCTCTAGCGTTGCACGTCTTTTCGGGTCCCTAACTAGCATAGAAGCAATGAGTTTACGACATGTATTCGATATCTGAGGGGGCACTATGTATTTACAATCCATAATCATTGTCAACGTTTCTGAATCATTGGCCTTTTCAAATGGTGGTTGACCACAAACTAACATGTATAGAATAACTCCTAGAGACCAAATGTCTAAAATAATCGATCAATTAAGGACGTGTATAATATAATTCTATGTACATATGTATATAAAAGAGCATATGACTTATAAAATAAATAAAAATAAAAGCTATGAAATCAAAACTTTTCCTTTCTTATAGGTATAAAACATCAACTTACCAACTGCCGGAGCATCATAAGAGTCACCTAATAAGATTTCAGGTGCTGAATATGCCAAACTACCACAAAATGTTTCCAGTTTTTGACCTGGTGAAAATTTATTGCTAAATCCAAAATCAGTTAATTTAACAACACCTAGTTTTTCAAAAAACACCACATTTTCAGGTTTGAGATCTCTATAAAATAAAAGTAACTGAATGAGGACTCTGACAAGCTAAATTTAAAATTTTTATTAATACTATTCCTTACCTGTGAACAACATGTAACTGATGACAATATGTTATTGCACGTAATATTTGTCGAAAATATTTACGGGCCAATTGCTCACTAAGCCCATCATCATGTTTCATTATATAATCATAAAGATCACCGCCATCACCAAGTTCCAAAACTAAATACAGCTTAGTTTGTGTATCAATGACTTCATATAAACGCACAACATTAGGATGCTGTACCAATTTCATGCATCTATGTATGTAGGTATATTAAACAATTACTTAATTTTATTTCATCATATGAAACCTCTGACAAAGTAAATATGGGCAATGGTATTAATGCCATTTTTATTGGTACACAAGAATATACCTATAATCGCTTACCTTACTTCTTGAAATAAATGCGCCTTGGACACCTCGTCTAGTTTTGTCTTATCAATTACCTTAACGGCAACCTTAGCACCCGTAAACACATGTCGGGCCAATTTGACCACAGCAAAATGTCCCGATCCCAAAGTTTCTTCCAAATCATAAAGACCTGCAATTTTACCATCATACGAAACACCACCAGATGTATGAGCTGCAGCCGAAGCTTCCAGTGAATGAGGATGCTGGTTTTGCATATCACGATAAACAAGTTGAAGTTAAATACTGTAACACGATTCTATAAACTTAATATTTTTACACTTTTTATTTATTTTCTGCTTTTTTCATTATTAAAATACATACATAAATTGCGCAAGTTTTTTTTAGTGATCGTACGTACACTCAAACGCTATCAGACAATATTTGCATCTGATTATTAAAAATACTTTTTTTGTTCATAAACAATTGGCACTTAAAAGCACGGAGTGACTCCAATTGTTTTTTACTTTGCACAACTTTTTCCGTTCTTTTTAAATTTTCTATTGGAATTTACAACTTTATTAAAATTATTAGAAAAAAACACTGCCAGTTAGAAAGCCCTGTATCAAAAAATATTCTGGCACAAATAAATCTATATACATGTCAATGCTTCAAGTGAAAATCGATTCCGGAGACCACGAACTACATATTAAAAATAGCAGCAATTATAAGAAATTCAAACTGACTGGAACATTAAAATGTACACAATTTAATATTAGTCAATGCTTCAAAAAATGTTTAATTAATTTTAAAATTTTTTTTTACAATCACTACTTCTCTTTAATATTACATGAAAAACAAAATTCCTTCACTAAAATTTTCTCTTTCTCTTGCTTCACCTTTAAAATAAACATTGTCGATGTATATGAGTTGTCGGCGCTATTAAATATAAACGCAATATTCGGCAAAACGTAATAAAAGCCGAATAATTTTTGAATTAACATATTTTTGACAAAGTAGCTATTAAAGATTCAAAATAATTTATTATGTAACATATAAATATTTTTTAAATTAATATTGTCAATTAATGTAAGTGCCATCTAATAATTGTATCCGCTCAGGAAATAAATAAAAAAATGAAATAAATTAAATTAAATAAAATGTCCGGCATATATTTTTGAGCTTTTCAGAGATGGAAGTGTAATGCTTCAATCGCCACATATAAAATCATCTAACATATTCCCAAGCTCAATTAAAGGCGAATCTCAATATAACTGTAATGTTTTTCAAATATATCCTTTTTTATTTGAATTACTCACTTTTTATCTGTATTAGGAATACACACAATAGGTTAAAGGTTCAATCTATATTTTTATAATTACTTGTTTGTTCTTTTATAATTATTACATAAATCATTTTTCTTAATTTTTAAATGTGTTCATAATTTATCATTACAAATAGCCAAACAGACAAATATTGCATTACATGTACGGGTTGTAACAGAAATAGGAGGGATATACTATTTGAGAGATGAGTATCATATTAGTTAGAATCTATTTTTGTATTTTGAATATATTTTTAGCTATAAGTACGAGTGGTATAAAGGTATGCATATATTATGTATTAAGAATACAGTTCGTGTTTTATTTTATAAATCACAACTAAATTTATAAATAAATTAAAGGTAAACTATGTAAATATAGAAATAGAGAAGTTTGTATGTAAAATAATATTTTGTATATCGTTTTTCTATGTATTTATTTATTATTTTTTTAATGTATATTTTTGAATTTACTAGTCTTTAATAAAAAGTTGTTTGACGAACTCTAAGGACGATGATAGTACGATACGTCCGACACAAGTTTTTATTTTGTATATGAATGCAGTTTTCTTTTTCAGCATAATATTTTAAAACTAAGCTGAACATCATTTTTATATGTACTTATTTTTAAGAAAATAGTAGATTTGCTGGTTGGTGTATTTGATTACTTATTTTGACCACTTTTCTTTTGTATAGCAGGGTATACGATACGATATATCCATTGTTTGCTTATTTGTTATATTTTTGTCTCTGAAACTGAGGTTTATTACGAAAAATTTACTACCGGAAAATACCTACCAAGTTTACGTATTTTTCGGATAGTTAGAAAACACCTTGAGCTCGTAGCTTGTATTGTTTTTGCTAAGTTTTTCTCTTTGAGAATTAAATCGATTTCTTCGATGGAATTCAGTTTGTAAATGCTACTTGCAGAGCTATGAATATGAGAAGCTTTTAAGCTACCTGTATTTGAGTCTGGTGTACTATCGTCACCTCCACTCCCGTGTCCGTATACACTACCGGCATCTGCTAAACTAATAACACTATTCATTTCTAGGGAGTTTAATGAATTTTGTAATAGTTCTGCTTGATTTATGAAATCTGAATTATTTTCAGCACCTGCACAATTATTGGCATCATTGTCATCAAATTCTTCTTCCTTGGTTTCAGGAAAAGTATGCAAATTGAATAGAGAATTACGTTGCTCATAAGTATAACGCTCGGTTTCCGAATATGATAAACGATGAGTGTGGTGGTGATGGTGTTGATGTCTCATTTCATATTCCTGAGCCTCTGTAATACGATCTAATGATTGACTTTCACGTATTCGTCTTCGTCGAACATTTTGATTTAGTGCAGTTAATTGTTTTTTCTCTGTCAACGAATTATGCTTCTCTAAACTATCTTTTGGTTGTTTACTTTTATGCTTATGTGAATGATGTTGCTGGGAATGAGTATGAGATTTGTGGCGCGTATCGGATTCAGTTTTGTTCTGTTGAAACGAAAAAGAAAAATAACATAACAAATAAATTAACCAAATTACAAATGTTGAGTAATATCTATTAGATCTTAATATATAAATAAATAGTAGTAATAATAAAGTTGTCGAATATTTATGACATCTATTCCAGAAAGAAAGAAAAAAATGCATGCAGTAATAAATGAAAAAGCTACTAACCTGATTTTGTCCCTCTTTTTTATTGCTTACGTTAGAGGTTGATATCAACTCATGTCCCCTATGGTGTACACTTGTAGGAAACCCTTGATCTTGGGAGTCACTTGAATCATCATGTGAATCACGACGATGCATTCGAAATCTTGTGGGCGTGTCACCCACTAATTTATGCATCTTCTTCTTGCTACGACTTTTTGTGTCATCATCAGAAGCTTCTGAACTACTACATGAAGGCGTACGAATTTTGTTTAATTTAGTGTGGCGTTTCTGGGTTAAAACAGGATTTTTACCCGGTAGATGCTTAAATTTTCCTATTTCTAGTTCTTTTAGGCCCCGTAATGTATCTTGTATTTCAGAAGATTTGTCTAAACTTTCATCTTGCTTTTCTGCTTCTTTTATTTCCATATTGTTTGTATGTTTTTCAATTTGATTCAATTTTTGCGCCAGCGCAGCATCAACAGACATAATCATCTTAGTCTGCGTTCCGATGTCAGTATCTCCATCAATATTATTACTCTTGTTATCAGAACCAACTACGGAAACAATATTTGAACATTTCTCTTGTACTGAACGATTTAGCCGACCATCTGATATAGATTCTCTTCTTGTAATAGCAACTTTTAGTTCATTACCTTCACATGATAATTCGTGCGATGACTCCTCCTCATCTTCCTCACGCACAATACTACACTTTCTTGTGCGTTTGTCCTATGTTTGGTATAAAGGAAACAAAATTACAAGTATAATTAGATTTCCTACAATTTTAATTGAATTATCAAGAAACTAAAGTGTTCTAATTAAACAAGAAAATAAATAGTAAGTAGTAAGAAAATGTGAACACACCGTTTTAATTTCATTTTGAATTTGCTCTGGTGCACATACAATATTGATGGGCACCACCATTTGTTTGCCACCCTCTAAAGGTTTAGCTTTTTTATCCGACACATGGGCCCGCCCTACACCACCGATAATATTTCTTTTCGTGATAGGTCAACATATGAAAAATGTAGGAATTTGTTTTTAGTTATGATTGTGTTTTATAAGAAAATAACAAATAAATAGCATTTGGCGAATACCAATACAAACGTTTGAAAGAGATGAAAACTTACTTTTTCCCTAGTGACATATGCGGATTTTGTTTCATATGTTGTTCTTCTCTGCGTTTGCGTAAACGCATTTCAGCTAACAAAAAATACGTAGCTGTTATATGATTATATTTATCCTTATCCAAAGCTCTAAAATAAATTAATTTAAAAAAAAATACAAAGATAAAATGATGATAAATAATTTACTTTTATTTATTATTGCTAGTACTTACTGCAATATATCCTCCTTAGGTGCTATATTGCCATTAATCATTTTTTGTATAATAAAGGCATGATCCTCTTCACTCAAATGTTCTCGACTAATTAGAGGCAAATAGTCAGTTTTGTCGCCTTCAGGATTTTCCTTCACCCAATCATCTGATGCTATTTCCTCTAGCGTAGCACGTCTTTTCGGGTCCCTAACTAGCATAGAAGCAATGAGTTTACGACATGTATTCGATATCTGAGGGGGCACTATGTATTTACAATCCATAATCATTGTCAACGTTTCTGAATCATTGGCCTTTTCAAATGGTGGTTGACCACAAACTAACATGTATAGAATAACTCCTAGAGACCAAATGTCTAAAATAATCGATCAATTAAGGACGTGTATAATATAATTCTATGTACATATGTATATAAAAGAGCATATGACTTATAAAATAAATAAAAATAAAAGCTATGAAATCAAAACTTTTCCTTTCTTATAGGTATAAAACATCAACTTACCAACTGCCGGAGCATCATAAGAGTCACCTAATAAGATTTCAGGTGCTGAATATGCCAAACTACCACAAAATGTTTCCAGTTTTTGACCTGGTGAAAATTTATTGCTAAATCCAAAATCAGTTAATTTAACAACACCTAGTTTTTCAAAAAACACCACATTTTCAGGTTTGAGATCTCTATAAAATAAAAGTAACTGAATGAGGACTCTGACAAGCTAAATTTAAAATTTTTATTAATACTATTCCTTACCTGTGAACAACATGTAACTGATGACAATATGTTATTGCACGTAATATTTGTCGAAAATATTTACGGGCCAATTGCTCACTAAGCCCATCATCATGTTTCATTATATAATCATAAAGATCACCGCCATCACCAAGTTCCAAAACTAAATACAGCTTAGTTTGTGTATCAATGACTTCATATAAACGCACAACATTAGGATGCTGTACCAATTTCATGCATCTATGTATGTAGGTATATTAAACAATTACTTAATTTTATTTCATCATATGAAACCTCTGACAAAGTAAATATGGGCAATGGTATTAATGCCATTTTTATTGGTACACAAGAATATACCTATTGTTGAGATCAAGGAAACTAATTTTTAATAGCACTAATACCTTTAATTAAAACCTTTCTTTTTATTTATTTTTATTTTTTATTATAATAATGTATTTCACAATTAATAAATTATAAAAGGTAAATTAGAGGTAGAGGTAGAGCTTTAAAATTTATTAGTTATTTGCCTCGCTTTTGAAACTCAACTAAATTTCAATATTAAGATTTCTTCTTGTCTACTTATTTTTTGTCAAACGGTAAGTGACCGTTAGCTTATGCACATATTTATTTATGTACTTGGCTGAGGCAAAAAACTAAAGCTGTAAAAACATACGATGTACGTATGTATGTACGTATATAATAATATATGTATGTTATACGAAATTGAAAAATATTAAAGAGAAATAATTGCTGGAATTAACCCTTTGTTGACGGCGGCAACATTCCCCGACCCGTAAGCGAGTTGTATTCGAGCTTGCACTTATTCATTGCCGACGTTTAGAACAGCTATTTTTGTTATTGGCCTTTGCATTACACCAAACTGTGTCTTGACTGTGGCACTTCGCGCTTGACCATCTTTTGCCATCATGACGTCAATAACTTTACCCTTAGGCCAGCATCTTCGAGGTAAATTTTCATCGGCGATAATTACTATGGCGCCAATCGATACGGGTGGTACCTTTTCGAACCACTTAGTTCTGCGAGAAATTATAGGGATGTATTCCTTCAACCAGCGTTGCCAAAAGAGATCTGCAAATGATTGCGTCTGATGCCATCGCTGACGTAGATTATCATATTCATTGAAAAAGGGTTTGTAGCCATCGCAGGAGCCGAGTAACAAGTGGTTAGGAGTTATGGCATCATCATCTTCGTGGTCTACTGAGACAAATGTTAACGGCCGAGAATTAATTATCGATTCTATCTCGCACAGTGCACTTTTTAGGGTTTCGTCATTAAATTTAAGACTGGGGTACAAGCTGTACAAAACGTTTTTTACTGATCTTATGAGTCTTTCCCAGGCTCCGCCCATATGGGGGGCACTAGGTGGGTTAAATATCCATTTTATTTCGTCGAAAGCTGAGGATATGTTTGAATATTTTATATGATTTATATTTTCATTTAGGATCTTTGCAGCTGCTTTAAAGTTCGTGCCGTTGTCCGTGTATATTTCTCGAGGCGTTCCACGCCTGGCGACAAAGTTTCGTATGCACAAAATACACGAGCTTGTGTCCAAACTGTGTGATACTTCTATATGGATGGCACGCACAGTAAGGCAAGTGAATACCACGCCCCACCTTTTTTCGCGCCTTCTTCCAACAGATACCAGTAAAGGACCGAAATAATCAATGCCGACGAACGTAAAAGGGCGTTGAAATGCCCCCAAGCGAGCTGCAGGAAGTGGGGCCATTTGTGGCGGTTGCGGAATAGCCGAATTATTTTTGCATATTTGGCATGATGCACGTACTTTCTTGTATAATACGCGTAAACGAAATATGTAATATTGACATTTTATTTTGTTTATTATGGCTTCGTGAAATTGATGGTGAAATTCTTCGTGAAATGAACGCACTATAAGAAAGGTGACGTGGTGGTCAGTTGGCAAAACTATTTCATTTTCGTGATTGTTGAGGCGTGTAATTCGATTGCGACACCTTATAATTCCGTATTCGTCTAAATATACATTTAATGGGTGCAACTTACTTGTCTTTTCGACGTTTTGACGATGCCTCAGAGTGACGATTTCTTGATGAAACTCGCTTTGCTGTGTTATTGTGATAACGAAGCGCTGTGCTTGTTGAATCATCTCATAATTGATGCTGCATGGAGCTACTACTTGTTGCTTTGCGCATCTTAGTTTAGTTATATATAAAATGAACGTTGCCACTGCTCTATAAAGTCGTTTCCATTTTGAAAAGTATTCTACATTCAAACAATCGTAATGTTTGTTTCTTGCGTCAACTATTAGTACGTGGCGTCTTACTTCAGTAGTGTCAGGCGGACCTAGGTCATCACATTTAGGCCATTCACATTTGTCGTTACGCAGAAACTCAGGGCCACTAAGCCATAAATCAATATCTTTTTTTGCGGTCGTTTTCGTGGCAATATCAGCCGGGTTTATTTTTGTAGGTATCCACCTCCATTCGTCAACGTTTGAATGCTCCAAAATCTCGCCTACGCGGTACATAACGAATTGTTGCAATTTTCTTGGATCCATGTGGAGCCACTGTAACACGGTCTTAGAGTCTGACCACCAAAGATTTGAACTTATGGGTAGACGACGGATTTGTTTTATTTTACTTGCCAGTCGGACGCCAAGTAGTGCTGCTTGTAATTCCATCCTCGGTATTGACAGAGGTTTAAGGGGCGCTACTTTGGATTTAGCGGCTATGAGGGTGACTGTTGCAACGCCATCCCTTTTTACGAGCAGATAGCTTACGGCGGAGTAAGCATATTCACTGGCGTCGACAAATGTATGCAGTTCGACACTTTCAGCATTGTGCAGTAATGGAGAATAGCAACGTGGGATTGCGGCATCCATGATGAGAGGTATTGTGGCTTTCCATTGACGCCACCTTGTGTCCAGGACTTCGCTTAATTGCTCGTCCCACCCGATACTTGAACGCCAAACTTCTTGGAGCAGGATTTTAAGACCAATAGTGTGACACGACAGGAAGCCTAATGGGTCAAAGATGGACATCAAGACTTGAAGGCACTCTCGTTTGGTTGGTACAATATCTTCGGCAATTACATTTCGTCTTAGGCGTGCAAATCTGCATAGATATTTGAAAACATCATTAACTGGGTCCCAATACATACCCAAAACCTTTTCTGTGGCTCCCCATTGTTTGGCATCTTGAGATTCTTTAGATATGTTGGACAACTGGCTTAAAACGTAACTTGAATTAGAAGCCCAATTGCGTATGTTAAAGCCCGCAGCTGCGTGAATTGCTGCTACTTCTTTTGCGAGATAGGCGGCACTTTCTTCGGTATCTTCACTGTCAATGAAGTCATCGACGTAGTGGTAGTTTTGAATTGCTTCTACAGCTCGAGGAAATTGTGTTTTAAACTTTTCTGCATTAACGTCACGAATATAATGAGCGATGCAGGGAGCACAATTTATGCCAAAGGTTAACGCGCGCATAACGTATGTGCTTGGCTGATATAAGTCGTCGTCTTTGTCCCACCATAGAAACCGCTGGGCGTGCATATCGCTTTCCCGGACATTGATTCTGTGGAACATTTCGCTGATATCCCCACAAATTGCAACTTTTCCTATGCGGAATGCGAGGAGAATATCGACTAGAGGCTTGAGTAAATCTGGACCAGTGTACATAAAATCGTTCAGTGAGGTGCCATTTGTCTTAGCGGCAGCATCCCACACGAGGCGTATTTTATTGGGCTTATTAGGATTTAAGGTGATAAAGATCGGTAAGTACCATACCTTTTTCCTAGGAAGCGCTATTTCTGCAGGGCTTAGCTTTTTAGCATAGCCTTTTTGTAACAAATTGTCTATTTGAGTTTGCATTTTTTGTTGAAGTGATGAATTTGTACCGAATTTTCTGCGGAGGCACATTAGCCGACTCAGTGCGGTGTCGTAGCTTTCGGGTAGTTGCACGTCGTTATTTTTCCATATTAAGCCAACTTCGTATTGTCCATCTATGTACTGGCATGAAGATTTAAGTGTATCAAGTGCACCAGAATTAGCAATGTCATGTGGACTTGCTGAAGTAGGCGTCTCCAATTTAAAGTAATCTTTTACAACATCGTGTAACTCTTCATAGCGTTTTTGACAGGTACACGTGTGTATATTCAAAATATGTTGCATTGGAGTACTCACTTCGCCGCCTTGTATTGCCCATCCGAGCCTTGTCTTAGTGGCTATTGGCTGTTGTCCACTACCTTCGCGTATTTTTATTGGGACGGCCAATTTCCAATTATTTACACCAATTAAAATCATGGGCTTTGCATTATTATAAGATTGTATAGGAATATTTCTTAAATACGGAAATTTCTTCGCCATTTCGGACATATTTACAGATTGAGTTGGTAGCTCTAAACGGTTGACGGTGTGTACATTTGAAAGCGTAAACTTAGCGTTGTTGTAAATATTGGATACTTTTAAAGATATTCTGATCGAATCATTTTCTACACGGGTGGTGCCACCTGTCCATTGCAGACAAAGAGGGTCAGATGTTCCTTCGAGAGACATGTTATTAAATATGCTACGGTCCACTAAAGTGACGGAGGAACCTTCGTCTAAAAAGGCAAAGGTATTAATAATGTTTTCCTTTAGGTGAATGCGGATTGGCAATATACGAAAAAATGGATTATCATTAGCATCATATTGGTGCGTGTTAATTTGTACGTTCCGCTGTATATCATAAATTCGGTTTGTACTTACAGTTTGTGAGGCTGACTGGTCGTTGCACTCTCTATGTAGCAGTGGATGGTGTTTATACTTGCATCCCAATATGCCACATTCTTTGTTTTTATGGCATTTACCTTTATGTGTGTTTAGACACTGACGGCACAAATTGTTGATCTTTACGATGTCCCATTTTCTATTTAACTGCAAGCTTTTAAAGTGGTCACAATGCTGGACTTTATGTGAGTTAATTTTGCAAACGATGCACATTTTATTGTCGTGAGTTTTGACTTTTGCGTGAGTATACACGGTGGCGTTGCTTTTACCAAAGCTTGGTGTTACGACTTTGCTGGCTGCTTCCGCAATTTGATAAAGCCAGTCACTAAATCCTTTTATAACTGGAACTTTTTCATCTATCTGCTGCATGGCCCAATTTAGCTTATGCTGATTTGGTAGTTTATCCACGAGTTCCTTTACTAGTAAAGGATTGTTGAGGTGAGATTGTAGTCCACATGATTCCATTGTCGCGCATATATTTTGGACGCTCAGAGCGAACTCAATTATTGATTCGAGTCTTTCTCGGGGACGTGGCATAGCTCTTGCTTTGTTTATTACACGCTCCAAAATATATTCTGGGCGGCCAAAACACATACGAAGCGTCTCAATTATATTCGGGACAAGTGCTGGTAAAAGCAATTTACTTTTGACCATCTCTCTCGCTTTTCCTCTTAAAGCGTTCTGAAGGCGTACCAAATTTTCAGCATTAGAAAACCCGGCAATAGCTGTGCTATTCTGGAAACTATTAATAAAAATTGGCCAGTCATCTGGGTCGCCATTGAAAATAGGGAGTTCGCGTGGTATTGAGCCTCTAGCTGCTAGTTGTGAAGGTGTAGGGTTAAACTCTTGCATACTGTATGATGGCTCACTATTTACAAAGCGACTTGTGGGCATTATTGGTGTATTATTTATCATCCCACCTGGATATAGTATATGCGTATTATTTACCACGCCACTTGCCGGCAGTATTTGTGCAGTACTTGTCGAACCACTTGCAGAGTGTACTTGTGCACTCGTTTGATGATTAACACCAAAACCATAGGGGCTAATTTGCTCCATAGGCGAGTCGATATTTTTAGCTAATATTTCGTACTTACGTTCCAAAAACTGTTGTTGGATTTTCCTTTCTTCTTCTAAGCGCTGTAGTTGTAGCATTTTTTGCAGTTGTGAATAGTCAGAGTTATCCTTCGTGCTTATTGAACTTTGTGCGTGATTGTTTACCATCACTTGTTCTTGCTGTGAAGTAATAGGCAATGTAACTGGCTGTCTTACACGTGCATATTGAGCTATTGATGCTGGAGCTGTATGCATTTGTTGCCTTTGTAAAGCGTCAATTTTATTCATCGTACTTTGGACGTAGGTACTCATTCGCGTTTGTTGCTGTAAAGTGTTGAATAAATTCGTTGACGGCGATGCCGTATATGTGAACAGCGGTGCATTTACAGATGTGATCGCACTTGTTGTAAAGGCATCATGAGGATGTATACCTGTGACGTTTACCATATTTTGTGTCGGCTGTGACATGCCTGGGGATAGACTGCTTGTGGCACTTATAGCAAACGCTGTAGTGACTGTTGGAATTATGACGGGTGATGAAGATGAGCTCGGAAGAGTCTGACCTACAGTATTGTTTGAAGTGGTAGTGGTGGCTGTTATGGGTTCGCATAAATCGCAGTTCCAACTATAATTAGCCACATTATTATCCACTCCTACACAGGTGTAGTGATACCATTTATCACATGTGTCACACATTACCATTTGGTCATTATCCAACTGGACACACTTATTGCAGCTGTGGCCTATGATGGTTTTCTCCATTTCCATATTTTAATATGGTTAACAACTTTATGTTTTTACTTTAAAGATTAATAAATTTTAAAGACTTGTTGAGATCAAGGAAACTAATTTTTAATAGCACTAATACCTTTAATTAAAACCTTTCTTTTTATTTATTTTTATTTTTTATTATAATAATGTATTTCACAATTAATAAATTATAAAAGGTAAATTAGAGGTAGAGGTAGAGCTTTAAAATTTATTAGTTATTTGCCTCGCTTTTGAAACTCAACTAAATTTCAATATTAAGATTTCTTCTTGTCTACTTATTTTTTGTCAAACGGTAAGTGACCGTTAGCTTATGCACATATTTATTTATGTACTTGGCTGAGGCAAAAAACTAAAGCTGTAAAAACATACGATGTACGTATGTATGTACGTATATAATAATATATGTATGTTATACGAAATTGAAAAATATTAAAGAGAAATAATTGCTGGAATTAACCCTTTGTTGACGGCGGCAACACCTATAATCGCTTACCTTACTTCTTGAAATAAATGCGCCTTGGACACCTCGTCTAGTTTTGTCTTATCAATTACCTTAACGGCAACCTTAGCACCCGTAAACACATGTCGGGCCAATTTGACCACAGCAAAATGTCCCGATCCCAAAGTTTCTTCCAAATCATAAAGACCTGCAATTTTACCATCATACGAAACACCACCAGATGTATGAGCTGCAGCCGAAGCTTCCAGTGAATGAGGATGCTGGTTTTGCATATCACGATAAACAAGTTGAAGTTAAATACTGTAACACGATTCTATAAACTTAATATTTTTACACTTTTTATTTATTTTCTGCTTTTTTCATTATTAAAATACATACATAAATTGCGCAAGTTTTTTTTAGTGATCGTACGTACACTCAAACGCTATCAGACAATATTTGCATCTGATTATTAAAAATATTTTTTTTGTTCATAAACAATTGGCACTTAAAAGCACGGAGTGACTCCAATTGTTTTTTACTTTGCACAACTTTTTCCGTTCTTTTTAAATTTTCTATTGGAATTTACAACTTTATTAAAATTATTAGAAAAAAACACTGCCAGTTAGAAAGCCCTGTATCAAAAAATATTCTGGCACAAATAAATCTATATACATGTCAATGCTTCAAGTGAAAATCGATTCCGGAGACCACGAACTACATATTAAAAATAGCAGCAATTATAACAAATTCAAACTGACTGAAACTTGAAAAAGTACCGAGTTATAATTAAATAATTTTTAAACAATTTTACAACTTTTTCTTCACAATCAATATTTGTTTTTAATATTATTGCATTAAAAAATTACTCTAGTAAAATGTTCTCTTTTTTTCTTGCTTCACTTTTAAAATAAACATTGTCGCTGAATATTAGTTGTCGGCGCTATTATACACAGCAATATTCGGCGAAACCGTTTAAAAGCCGAATATATATTTTGAATAAAGTAACTTTCAAATAATTTTTTATGGAACATAAATGGTTTTTAAATTGTACGTGTTTAGAATTATCTCATTTACTATATCATAAAATAAATTTAAAAAAAATTATAATTAAATAAAATGAAATATCTGGCATCTTTTAATTTCGCATATTTTTTTTACCAGCCAAAGTACAACACTGCAATTAATTGTTAAAAATATTGAAGGAATAATGTTTTCAACAAATTTCTTGTAATTTTTCGAAATCTATTTCTGGATAATATAAATAAAAGAAAAATTAATGAGAACTAAATAGGAGCAATAATTAAGTTGGTGAAAATGAATAAACTGCCGCAAACTTGTTCCCATTTTTCCAAAGAATATTCCACTTTGTGGGACGTAAAACAAATTGATGGGGTAAGTGAAAATATTGATATATGTTTATTCCGTTGGCATTAATAAGACTACGTATTCCTTTAATTTAACGCAGAATAACAAATGTGCAAACTGCAAATATAATGGGCCAAACTTATGGATCTGTCTTTTTCGTAACTGTATGCAAATCGGTTGTTCCGAACAAGCAAACGATCATAGCACGGAACATTTTCAACGTAGCAAAGAAAAGTATTTGCATTGTATACATATGAATTTGTCCTCTCAGAGGGCTTGGTGTTATCTTTGTGAACGGGAAGTGTCGACTTGTAATGTGGATCGACAAGTACCTGCTGATCCTCTTCTAAGTAGTATGTCCCACTCAAATGATGATAATGAATCGGATTCAGGTGTGAGTAATACGAGTACTGGTTTGGTTGGACTGCAGAATATAGCAAATACCTGTTATATGAACTCAGCTCTGCAAGCTTTGAGCAATGTTGTACCTATGACACATTACTTTCTTCATTGTAGTGAAATGGTAGATTTTACATTAGAACAAGGTGCACATCGATGTAAGGCGGGATTAGCCAAAAGCTATCAGCGTTTGATGTGTGATATGTGGCTTAAAAGGGGAGGTGTTAAATCATATTTAGCACCTCGTAGTATATTATATGGCATTCGGTCAGTTCATCCCATGTTTAGAGGATTTCAACAGCATGACACTCAAGAGTTTCTACGTTGTTTTATGGATCAATTGCATGAAGAATTAAAGGAGCAACCAGTAAATATGAGTGGCGGAATGGGGAAGCAGCTTCTGATGGATGGTGTTATTGATCACGAAGATACGCAGTCAGAAATTAGTACGTCTTGTAGTTCAAATTCTTTAGCATCAGATTATATGACTTGCGAAAGTTCTGCTTCAGAGCAATCAAGTTTGGGCGATGAAAGCATTATTATCAAGCCTAAATTATTAGTTAATTCTTCAAGATTGTCAAGCAACAGGAACACCACTGCCACCAACTCTACAGCAACTGTTACTACATCGGCTGCTCGTTCAATTGTTAGCGACATTTTTGATGGTAAATTACTGTCTTCAGTCCAATGTTTAACCTGCGATCGGATATCAACTAGAGAAGAAACTTTTCAAGATCTTTCTTTAGCCATACCCAATCGTGATTTCCTAACAGTCCTTCATCAAACTAATAGCATAAGTGTTCAAAGCTTGAATAGCATAGATTCTACAGCATCGATAAGGTCTAATGATGGTTGGATATCGTGGATTTGGAATGTAATACGATCTTGGTTATGGGGTCCTTCAGTGACTTTACACGACTGCATGGCAAGTTTTTTTAGTGCGGATGAACTAAAGGGCGACAATATGTACAGTTGCGAAAAATGCAATAAACTACGAACTGGTGTGAAATATTCACGCATTTTAGAACTCCCCGAAGTTTTGTGTATACATTTGAAACGTTTCCGCCATGATTTGTCATATAGTTCGAAAATTTCATCATATGTTGAATTTCCATTAGAAAATTTTGACATGCGTCCATATATACATAAAGATTGTACATCACAAGTACCGCACTACAACCTTTCCTCGGTTATATGCCATCATGGTACAGTGGGTGGTGGACATTACACTTGCTTTGCTCGGAATGCACTTACCGGTAGTTGGTATGAGTTTGACGATCATCACGTAAATGAAGTTCAGCCAGAGGTTGTTCAAAACTGTCAAGCTTATGTTTTGTTCTATCATAAAACTAATCCTCAAATGGAGCTCGTTCGATTTGAGGCAAATGAGTTGGCTGCTTTATATCCAGTGTCCCAGTCCGATATAAGATTTTTCATATCGCGAGAATGGTTGGCTCGCTTTAATACTTTCTCCGAACCCGGACCTATCAGCAACTGGTCAATGCTTTGTCCCCACGGTGGTGTTATGCATGCTAAACTATCGGTAATTTCACAATTAGCTGTGCCAATATCTCAAAAATTATGGGAATTTTTATACCGTGAATTTGGCGGTGGGCCAGCCATAAATATGTTGTTTGAATGTGAAGAATGCAAGAGAACTGCTGATATATTAGAACGTCGTCAACATTACGAGCATTCGGTATTTCAGCGCTACAATGATTTAGAACTTGACTCTGGTGCAATTTATGCTGTTTCGATGAGTTGGCTACGGAAATGGCAACAGTTTGCTAGAGGTCTAACACACAAGGAACCTGGTCCAATCAATAATACAAATATTGTTCCCTTATCAAAAGAAAGCACACAAAAAAATTCTCCAATACGCAATGTGCGAATGGGTTCTGACTACGTACAATTAAATGCGCCGTCATGGCGTTTCTTACATGATATATATGGTGGTGGTCCTGAAATCCTGTTGCGACCGTCACTAACGGAAGAAGTATGATTTTTTTTTTAATAAATGTACTTGATTTCTTGTAATAAGCCATTTTCAGATTGTTATCATTGACCAAGATGAGTTGAATGAGAGTGATGGTCGAGATGGAAATATATCTGATACTGAAAGCAATATAGGTAGTCATAATTTTAATTTTCCTGATTCAATGGATGTTAATACTAGTGCAGAAAATAAGATTAGCGATCAAGGCGATGAGAGTGAAGATTGCTTTATATCCAATACCAATAAAAAAAGGCGAAGACATAAAGAAAAGATATCAGCCAAAATTTATTCCAAAACCATGCACGCATCCAAAAAAATATCGCTTTCCCAAGGAGCCAAAACCAAAGATAGTCAAGAATTATTTGGACTACATGGTATGACTTTTTTAAACTCATTTCCAATTTATTTTAACTATCAGTATTTTTTTAAGGTAAATATATTGCAAAAGATAATGGAACACATTCCCAAGATGACGAAGAGCAGTTGCAGCAAAATTCTCTAAACAATAAGGAACAAGATGCATTTAATACAATTGGGAATAAGTCTAAAAAATCATTCCGTAACGAAAAACGCCACCAACAACAGCATCATAAAACAACTACTATTCCTAATAAAACTGGAACTTGTGATACACGAGCTTTACACGCAAAGCATATAAATAAAATTGAAAATAATGTTGTTTTAAAAAATGTTGAACAATTGCATGGTACAGCTGCCAGCGATAACAATGAAACTGATATATAAAATGTGAATATTATCTATTATTATCATAGTTTTCTTCGACCTACTGTTAGAGAAAAGAAAATGAAGTTAAAAATCTTAAATTTAATTTTTAAAGTTTTTCTTTTTATGAATTATAATTTTATTTTATTAGTAGGTGTATTTAATATTAAAATAAAAGCAAATTTTGCTTAATGGGTTTTAATAGGAGAAGAGGCTTTATAACATGTGGGATGCATAGTAATAAAAAAGAGAAACATTTTATTATAAAGGCAATAGCACAAAAAATTTATGAACATTAAATTAAAAATATAATTAGTATATGGTATATTTTAAATAATGATTAAAAATATGAAAAAAGTAAATGTGCATGCAATTATATTTGTCATAATTTAATTATGGAAAATTCGTAAAATTTGTAAATTAAAAAAAAAAATGAAGTGAATTAATTAAATTTAAAATATTCTTATATTTGAAATAAGTTAAAATGTTTTTTAATTATGTAAGTGTGTAATGTTGTCATTTTTCAAAAGCCAAAAATATTTTTTAAAATTAATAAACTAAAGCCAAATATTTGTCGAAATAAACATAACCACTATATCAGCTTCATATTTTTAAGAATAGTTTAATCTTTTATTAAAATTCAACATACATACCTGCATTATCATAACATTGGAATTAATTTTGTGTAATACTAGTCAGTTTAGACTATAAAAATATTTGCCAAAAAGAAGTGGTCACCCTTATTTCAGTAAATATTTGTGTAATGTGACCGTAGCTTAATACCAAACCCAACGTCGTTTAAAAAAAACTACTTTTTTTCAAGCACAAACATGAGAACATGTCTGCTATAGTTTCCGATATAAATTTTTCAATACTTGACCGTTTTTCTTTTTTTTTTTTTAGAAATATAGTTTATTTAAGTACTCTGTACTTTAAAACAACAAACAATAAAACCAAAGAAGAAAATACATATGTATATTGTATATATATACATATATGCATAACAGTGATACAAATGTGTGAAAAAATGTTTGTTATGCCTCTCACTATGAACTTAAGAGAATTATAAAAATCTATTTTTAGTATTTTTCATTTGATGCTATTTAGTTTTTCTTTAATTTTCACTACATTCAGTTGATTTGGCATTTTTAATTTTTGGTTAAAAGAATTTTATAATTTTTTTTTATTATTTAAAATTAATATGAATCCTTGTAACGTTTGCAAAACGGAAACAAAAAATAGTTGCTCTAATTGTAAGCAAGTCTTTTACTGCAATGCAGAGCATCAAAAACAAGATTGGAAAAATCACAAAAGAAACTGTCATCCATATAAGGTAGAAAAAATACAAAAAATATGGGAATTTATTAAAAATTAACAAAGTTATTATATAAAATTACAGATTGTGGAAAATGTGGAGTTGGGCCGTCATTTGATTACTACACGTACTATTAAACCATTTGAAATTATAATAAAAGAGGCCCCTTTATTTCGGGGTCCTAGCCAGTTGACGCCACCGGTGTGCTTGGGATGCTTAAATGCAATCGACCCTACTGATTTTATAAACTGTGAGCAATGTGGATGGCCTTTGTGTGGTTCTGAATGCAAAAATAAAGATGAACATCGTTACGAGTGTGAATTGACTGTTAAAAGGGGTGAAAAGGTGAATGTACAGGAATTTACTAATCCTCATCCTCTATATCAATGTTTGAGCACAGCTCGATGTCTTATGTTACGTGAAAATGATATAATGAAATGGAAACTAATTAATGAACTGGAATCTTTGGAGGATCAAAGACGTGGCTCTATGCAATGGAAAGCCGATTACGAAAGCGTTTGCAAGTTTATTAAAAGGTGAGTAATTAGTAATTCAAATTTTTCATATCGACATTGCTTCGACAAGGAGAAAAAAATTTTTATAAACACTAGCAAATTACAAATCAAATATAATACTTAAACTAAACTACTAATTTTGAATAGAATTTTATTTTATGGCGTTGTTTACTACATACACTAATTGTTATCGTAGTGCCGGGAGCAAGCGCACACAAATTAATTTTATATAAGCAAGATGCTTATATATCGATTTAGAATCACACATATAGTTCTAAATTTTACTTTATATTATTTATTATGTATTATAAAACAAATGATACTTTTTCATTTATAGAATCTCAATAAACTTTTACTTACTTACTTTATTTCGTTGTGTGTAAAAAAAACTTTTTAATTCGAAATAAAACGAAAATATTCGAAATACAAGTGGCTACAAAATTTAGAATTCACAGTATATTCATAATTATATATTTCTAGATATTTTAACACTCAATTATTTAGCGAAGATGAAATAATGCGCATAATTGGTATCTTACAAATTAACGGCCATGAAGTGCCTACTTCTGATCCAGCTCATGTTGCCATTTTTTATAATGCCTCATTCCTAGAACACTCTTGTACCCCAAATTTAGCTAAAAGTTTTAATAAAGAGGGCCACCTGATAATCTGGACACTTAAAGAAATTAAAAAGGGTTCACATTTAAGTATCTGTTATTCGGATGCGGTATGGGGAACAGCCGATCGTCAGCGTCACTTAATGCAAACAAAAGTCTTCAAGTGTCAGTGTGCCCGCTGTATTGATATCAGCGAATATGGAACAAATTATAGTGCATTAAAATGTGAAAAATCCGAATGCAAAGGGTTAATGTTGCCAGTCAGTTTGAATGCATGGCATAAAGATTGGAGGTAATTTAATATAATTTCAAGCTATTCCAAACTGTCTCTACATACATACTTAAATTAGTTTAAATTAAATGATAATAAATTATTATTACTTTTATTTTAAAGCTGCGGCGAATGTAAGCATCAAGTGGACAAAGCATATATAAATAATATTTTGGAAAGAGCTGGCAGCGATTTAAATGCAATGGATAAAACAAAAGAAAACTGTTATAAGTAAGTTTTAATTGTGTAAAGAAACGTTTATAGTCCACAGCACAAAGCCCCCTTTCACAATGTTGAATGTTATCGCTCGTTTTAATTTTTAAAGCAAAGTTACAGATATTTTCACATTCATAGAAATAATTACATGCACAAATCTATTTTTATATTTACTTTTTAGATATTTAAGTCATTATGGAAGATGGTTGCCCGGCAGTCATTATTACATGTGTGAAGTTAAAATAAATTTAGTACAGCAGTTGGGCAAGGAACCACAAGATCTAATGATTCTTTCAGATGAAGACTTACAAATAAAATTGAAATATGGTAGAGAATTAATAGAATTATATGAAATATTGGCACCATGTAAGTGAATTTATTATTATGAATACTTTTTTTGCTCTTAAATTTTATTGTTGTTATATAGGTGAAGTTCGTATGCTGGGTACACTATGCTTTGGAATGCATTCTGCAATAGCAGAGAACACACGACGTATCTCTTTGCAAACAAGTTTATCACCCAAAGAACTCTTAGAAGAGGCCTTATTTTATGTGGAAAAAACCGTCGTGTATCTTCAATATGAGTCCGATATATTTATTGAAGGACACATATTAAAGCAAGCGAAAATTAACAGAGATGCCTTAAAGTTGGTCATACGAATGTAAAATTTGTTGCTTTATATGCATATTTAAATCGAAAAAGAACAAAAAGGATATAAACTTAACTAAATAAAATTTTATATTTAATAATCATACGTACATACTCGTACGTTTAAAGAAGTGTGTGTGTGTGTAAAAAAAATGTTTTTTTACTTGCTACTATTCATTCAATAATCACAAAAGTATGAGTAAAATAAATTATCATTATCTTTACTGATAATGTATATCAGATAATTTAAGCCATATTCTTTATTCCATATATGAATTTTCCAATATATATCAATAGTTATACTACTTTCGAACTTTAGTTGCATACGATATTTTAACAAAAGCAATTGGATTTGAAATTAAATAGCGCGTTCTTAATTAAAGTAATCTAAAAGGAAAAAAGTGTGTAATGAGTGTTATTAACGAAAACCAAAAGAATGGGGATGCATCCTTTTACAAGAGTAATATAAATTTGGTTGATGAAAACTTTGATCAATATGAATACGGTTCTTCAGTGTGAGTTCATAAAATGAAAATTTAATGCAATTCGTATTTAAAATTTTAAATATTCTGATTGATATTAAAGTACTTGATAAGATAAAAAATTAGCAAAAAAAAATATATATATATATTTATTACAACTTGTATATTTTGTATGTAGTTGTTAATAACAAAAAGGTATTAATGGAATATTTTACAAAATCATTATACTCCTAACAGAGAAAAAGACATTTTTTTACGAATACTTTAACAAAAGTTAAAAAAAATATTTTATGTGTTTATTCCGTTTCAGTTTTTTATATTATTATTATTATTACTATTATTAATATTTATTAATAAAAATTAATTCTAAGATTAAATTTTGTTAACGAGCACTGGTAGCTTTGACCATCGGCTCCCAGGATCTGGGCAGGAATCGAACCTGCCATCCCTTGATTGATAGGTTAGCACGTTACACGTCAATTTGCAGGGCACTCAAGCTAGGGCCCAAATTACCGTAGTCGATGTCGAATGAAAACTATCGTAATTTTCGTGTTCTTGTATGAAAACATTTTTAAATTTCGATACAAGTTACTCGCTATCAAACGCAATGATTTGGACCCAGTTCTTTATACTGAGAGATTTTAAATATAATTTATTCTGATCGCCTAATGAGATAAGAGGAAGTATTTTTATAAAAATTTTTTTCTATACAATTGAACAATGAAAAAATAACAGGCGATAAGCGATAAGTGAAAAAACAAATAGATAATAGATTTCAGTGATATTCAAAAAAACTTCTTCCGTTTTGTTGTAAGAAAATGTATTCAAAATTAATAAAAAAAATTAAGTTTTTGGCCTGACCCGTTCAGGACTTCGCATTGTCACTGGATTCATGACTGGACATTGTAAAGTATTGATACACTTGGCGGGTGACAGCAGAGCACATATTGTATCACTGTAATGGTCTAGTTTGGACACGTTTTCGCTACTTAGGGCATCATTACCTACAACCGTCGGATAACCGGAAAAATTTCCCAAGAAAGTCTGAATTCTTAATGAATTCTAGACTCAGGGAGAATTTGTAGCTCGAGAGTAGTGTCGCAATAGGTCTATGTTGGCCGCAGTGATTTCAGTGACTTTTTCCCGCTCCCAATTCTAATTCTAATAAGAAAAAAAATTACAGTCAATTTTGATACTGTCTGTTCTTTTGTAATTGTAAAATATTTAAAAATCATTCTTTTAAAACAATTAATATCCTAAATCAATAAATAATAGTAAAGGCAAGACATCTAGCTGGTGGAGTCGAAATAAAAAAACTGGAAATGATAATTTAAATAGTAGAGATAAAAATGAAAGCAATAAGCCTAAAGATGATGTTCAGCCGGTGGCTTTTTATGAAATGTTTAAATACGCCTCAACTACAAATAAAATTATGTACTTTGTGGGTATACTGGGAGCTATCGCTACAGGATTAACAACACCGGCCAATAGTTTAATTTTTGGTATTCTAGCTAATGTAAGTCGTTCGAGCATATTCACACTAAAATGTTAAAACCTTTAAAACTAACAAATTTATCTTCTTTTTTCGTTTCTTAGAATATGATATCGTTTGCTGAATATATAGGTGGTTATTCCAGAGCAAGTGAATCCAATAAGTTATTAGATGCAGTTCAAACGTTTGCCTTCCAAAATACAATGATTGGTGTAGTGATGTTGGTCTGCAGTTATGTTTCAGTAACTCTTTTTAATTATGCTGCTCATGCTCAGATATTGCGAATTCGTGGTAAATTCTTTAGATCAATTCTACATCAAGATATGAGTTGGTATGATTTCAATCAAAGTGGTGAAGTGGCCAGTCGTATGAATGAGTAAGTATGCAGAAATTATAATGATATGATACATTTGTACTTCTTTTCTTCTTATGCTTTAAGAGATGTATCTAAAATGGAAGATGGCTTAGGTGAAAAGGTGGTTATGTTCATTCATTTTATGGTGGCGTTTGCAGGTTCTATTATATTGGCATTTTATAAAGGTTGGCAGTTAGCTTTGGTTTGTTTGAGTAGTTTGCCAGTAACCTTCATTGCAATGGGTTTGGTGGCTGTGGCCACTTCCAAATTGGCCAAACAAGAACTCAATGTTTATGCTGCAGCTGGCACAATTGCTGAAGAAGCTTTAAGCGGAATACGTACTGTGAAAGCTTTTGAAGGCGAATGTAAAGAGGGTTCAGCTTATAAATCTCAAATTGTTGATGCACGTAATTTAAATATAAAGCGTAATTTATTCTCTGGCTTAGGATTTGGTTTATTATGGTTTTTTATATATGCATCCTATTCTCTGGCTTTTTGGTATGGTGTGGGCTTAGTTTTAAAGAAATACGACAATGAACCTGGCTATGAAAATTATGATCCTGGTACTATGATTACAGTTAGTGAAAGAAACAAGCACTTTTCTTAAACGAAGTGAATTTTTAGTGAATATTTTTTTTTCTTTTCATTTTGAAGGTATTTTTCTCAATAATGATGGGTTCCATGAATATCGGTATGGCTTCTCCTTATATTGAAGCTTTTGGTATTGCTAAAGGTGCCTGCGCTAAGGTGTTTAAATTAATTGATCAAATCCCCGTTATCAACCCAATAGAACCAAAGGGAATTAGCTTAAATCAAGCCTTATCTCATATCGAATTTCGTAATGTCGATTTTCATTATCCCACACGTAAAGAAGTACCAGTCCTAAATAAATTGAACTTGAAAATTCATCGTGGACAAACTGTTGCTTTGGTCGGTGCATCAGGTTGCGGAAAATCAACATGTATTCAACTGATTCAACGTTTTTATGATCCCGAAGCTGGCAATGTGTTGTTCAACAATCAGGACTTGAAAGATATAAACATAAACTGGCTTAGAGCACGCATTGGTGTAGTTGGCCAGGAACCAGTTTTATTTGGCACTACAATTTATGAAAATATACGTTACGGTCGAGAAGAAGCTACTAGGGAAGAAATTGAAGCTGCGGCTAAGGCGGCAAATGCTTTGATATTCATTAATAAACTTCCTCAAGGCTTTAACACTTTGGTAGGAGAACGAGGGGCTCAATTGTCTGGTGGTCAAAAGCAACGTATTGCTATTGCAAGGGCTTTAGTTAGGAATCCAGAAATATTGTTGTTGGATGAAGCCACATCAGCTTTGGATACTGCAAGTGAAGCTAAGGTTCAAGCTGCCTTAGAAAAAGCATCCGAAGGAAGAACTACTATTATTGTAGCTCACCGTCTATCTACTATACGGCGTGCTAATCGTATTGTTGTCATTAACAAGGGTAGTGTGGTAGAGAGTGGTACACATGATGAACTAATGACTTTGAAGGAGCACTATTACAATCTGGTTATGACCCAATTGGGAGAAGATATCAAGGGCACAACCCCTGGAGTTGCTCAAAAAGAATTTTTTGAAAATGTCAACGATGAAGATGAGGAGCAAATTAAAATATCTCATGTCAAGGAGGCCAAAGAAAACATGGAAGACAAGAATACATTCAAAATTACTAAAATTTTAAAGATGAATCGCAAGGAGTGGCCTTACATCTTGAGTGGTTGCTTAACAGCAGCTATTGTGGGCGCTGCACTTCCATTTTTTGCCGTTCTATTTGGATCCATTTTACAAATTTTAGCTGTTAAAGATAATCCGCAGTATGTTAGGGAAAATACGAATGTATACAGTTTATATTTCCTCATTTGTGGCGTTGTAGTAGGTGTTGCAACTTTCGTACAGGTAACATACATAATGCATAGACATGTATGTATCCACTACGCACAACTAATTGGAATTTTATTACAGATTTATACATTTGGGGTTGCTGGTGAAAAATTAACAGAACGTTTGCGAGGTATGATGTTTGATGCCATGCTGCGTATGGAAATTGCTTGGTTCGATGATCGTTCTAATGGTACTGGTTCCTTGTGTGCACAGTTGTCTGGCGATGCTGCAGCTGTTCAGGGTGTAAGTAATCATAGTCAAAAAAATATTACAAGTATATACCAATTTGCATGTGTATACAAATCTTCTACAGGCTACCGGCCAACGTATTGGTACGATTGTTCAATCAATGGCTACATTATTTTTGGGTGTTGGACTTTCCATGTACTACGAATGGAGCTTAGGCCTTTTGGCCTTGGCCTTTGCTCCGTTTATTTTGATTGCTACTTTTTTACAGAAAAAAGTAATGGCTCAGGAAAACATGGGTAATTCCAAAACTATGGAGAAATGTACCAAGGTAAAGTTGCAAGTTCCGTTTGTAATGATTAAATCTACCTACATACTTTCATTCAAATAGCTCGCCGTTGAAGTTGTTTCGAGTATTCGTACTGTTACCTCATTAGGTCGTGAAGAAATGTTCCACCAGGAATACATGAAAATGTTATATCCAGCTGTTAGTGTAAGTAAATGAATTAATTGTTTCAAGTATATACAGCTTAGCTTTAACTACGGCTGTGTACACAAAAACAAGGCCGGTAAAAAATTGATTGATTGCAGAACACCAGAATTCGATTTATATGTATTTTTGAAAGGGATATAAGTCTACTTTTTAAAATAAATGAGTTAGCGGTAATTTTAGTATAAAATGGTGTCTATATCTTACTAAAATTACCGTTAACTCATGTATTTTTAAAGTGGACTTATACCACTTTCAAACATAACAGCTCACATATTTAAAAAACATTTCATATTTCAGAAAGCCAAGCGCAATACACATTATCGTGGATTCGTATACGGTCTAGCGCGTTCTTTAATGTTCTTCGCGTATGCAGCTTGTATGTATTACGGTGGTTGGTGTGTGGTCAATAAGGGTATGGAGTTCGGTAACGTGTTCAAAGTTTCTCAAGCTCTTATTATGGGTACTGCTGCGATTGCCAGCGCTTTAGCTTTCGCTCCCAATTTCCAAAAGGCTATTTCAGCAGCTGAAGCCATTTATAAGTTAATTACTCGTGAACCTAAAATTGTAGATCTTCCAGGTGTATTCAATAACCCATGGCAATCCGAAGGTAATGTTTCCTTTCATTCAGTAAATTTTTCATATCCAACACGTCAAGAAATCTCTGTGCTAAGGAATCTTAGTTTATCTGTCAGCAAGGGACAAAAAATAGCTCTTGTGGGATCTTCAGGGTGTGGCAAATCAACCTGTATACAACTGTTACAACGATTTTACGATGTAAATGAAGGCTCTGTAACAATAGACACATTTGATATACGAAATATATCAATTTCAAATTTACGAAAACAGCTGGGTATTGTTTCACAAGAACCCATTCTCTTTGATAGAACTATTCGGGAAAATATAGCTTATGGTGATAACACTCGTGTAGTTTCCGAACAAGAGATTATTGAGGCGGCTAAAAAAGCCAATATACACAATTTTGTATCATCTTTACCTTCGGTAAGTTGTTTTCGGCTATAATATCTTTTATTGTGTTTTTATAAAATTTATTTAAAGGGCTATGAGACTTGTATGGGTGAAAAGGGTGCACAACTGTCGGGCGGTCAAAAACAAAGAATTGCTATTGCGCGTGCATTAGTTAGAAATCCAAAGATTCTCTTACTCGATGAAGCCACTTCAGCTTTAGATGCTGAAAGTGAAAAAATTGTGCAAGATGCCCTCGAAGTGGCCAGTGAAGGCCGTACAAGTATTAGTATCGCTCATCGTTTATCTACGATTATAGATTCTGATATCATTTTTGTCTTTGACGAGGGCAAAATTTGTGAACATGGAACCCATAAACAATTGCTCGAAACACGAGGTCTATATTATACACTCTACAAATTTCACTCAGGCGCTGTATAAAAACCACACCAATTTTCTTTTGTCCATCAATAGGAATATATTCGTCTAGTTTTAAATTTTATAAATATTTTTTTAAATTCCATTTAAGTAGTTTGTAAATATTTTTCAAACACAAAAATTCAAAGTCATAAAAGCCGTATGTGCGTAGGTACGGTTTTATTTTGTATGCATATGTAGATCTAAATGTAAATTTCCAAAAATTAGAAAATTTCCTGCTGTATCGATAAGAAAACTTTGCATTTTGATAATGATAAATAAAGTTAAAATAAAAACATAAAATGTATGCAATTGGAAAGACTTTGGTATTTATTGTCAATATTTGAAAACTCTAAAAAACGTAGTAATTGTTAATGTTAAACTAACTTCTAACTAGAAATCAAAACCTCGGAATTGTAAATTATACAAATAGTTTCGTTTATTTTATGATTATTTTCGTTTATTTAATTTGTAATAAACTAAAAAATTAGAATGAAAATGTTTTTTTTTTTTTAATTTCATATTTTTTAGTTTCTTATCTGACACGACTACTTATTTTATTTATTTAAGTGGTTTTTGCATTTCATCTTTATAAACTAAAACAGTTAAAAAACTTGGCGACAAGGCAGAGTAGAAAACAAATATGTATGCGCATGTACATATATTTTCTTCTACTACTCTAAATTTCCATTTTTAAATTAATTTACACAAAAGGATACTTAGAACGTAATACGCTTCCTTCTACTAATAAACACTAGAAACTAAGAAAACATCTATTAAAATATTTATTACATTTAAACGTATTACGTTTTTTTATGGAGCCCACAGGTCCTGGCTGCCAGAAAAATTGGGAGCCATGATTAAGGTAGTATAACAAACAATAAAAACCTATACTACCATCCGGAGGGTGATGAATATGCATATGATTTGAACATAAAAAAATTATAATCAAGTCCTAGAGTAGTGAAGAAATGACTTACTCAAAAAACAAATATATAACTATATATAATATAAAATTAATATTAATTGAGAAGGGAAATTTCAATTTGTTTAATTTTTCTCTTCTTTTTCTTTTTTGTCTTCGGGGCTTTGTTCTGTACTGCTGTTATCTTTTTGTCCTTCGCGTTCAGCAGCCATCTGTAATAATTTTCATTTTTAAACAATTATTATGAAACATCATAAACTCGTATAGTTGTTTACCTTTTTGTATGCCATTTCAAAAAGTTTTAGTGATGATTGCTGCAAAGTGGTTGTGGCCTTACGAACTTCTTCTGGATCAGCGGTATCTTTGTTTGCCAACATTGTACGCAAATCAGCGATTTCCTTTTTCAACTTCTCGCACTAAAAAAGGAAACGTTTTATTTAATTTTCAATATTTTAATGTTATTTTTGCTTACCTCTTCAGCTGGCAATTGAGCTTTGAATTCTTCCATTTTTGCTTCGGTATCGTGAACAATGCTTTCGCCCTGGTTAACTAATTCCACAAGTTCACGTCTCTTCTTATCAGCAGCTGCAAATTCTTCTGCTTTTTTAACCATGTTTTCAATTTCGTCTTTGCTAAGACCACCACTGGATTGAATTACAATTTGTTGTTCTTTACCAGTACCTTTGTCCTTGGCAGAGACATGAACAATACCGTTGGCATCTATGTCGAAAACAACCTCAATTTGTGGTACACCACGTGGTGCTGGAGGAATTCCGACTAATGTAAAGGAACCCAACATTTTATTATCAGCAGCCATTTCACGTTCACCTTGATGTACTTTGATTTCGACTTGTGTTTGGCCATCAGCAGCTGTGGAAAATACCTGCGACTTCTTTGTGGGAATAGTGGTGTTACGTGTAATGAGACGGGTGAAGACTCCACCCAAAGTTTCAATACCCAGAGACAAAGGTGTTACGTCCAAGAGTAAAACGTCTGTTACATCACCTGCCAAAACTCCACCTTGTACGGCAGCACCAACAGCTACGGCCTCATCTGGATTCACTGAACGAGAAGGTTGACGACCAAACAATTCCTGAACGGTGGCTTGTACTTTAGGCATACGAGTCATACCACCTACTAACAAGACTTCACCAATATCTGACTTGTTAACCTCAGCGTCGGACAAAGCTTTTTGGCATGGTTGAATTGTGCGCTTAATAAGATCACCAACCAAGCTTTCCAATTTAGAACGTGTCATCTTTAAGTTCATATGTTGTGGACCAGCAGAGTCCATGGTTAAGTAGGGCAAATTGATATCAGTTTGTTGAGACGACGACAATTCACATTTCGCTTTCTCTGCTGCCTCTTTAAGACGCTGCATTGCAATCGAGTCCTTAGTAATGTCAATACCGCTAGATTTCTTAAATTCAGAAACTAAATAGTTTACAATTTGATTATCAAAATCTTCGCCACCTAACATTGTGTCACCATTAGTTGATTTAACTTCGAAAACACCCTTTTGGATTTCTAAAATGGAAATATCGAAAGTGCCGCCTCCCAAATCGTATACAGCAATACTGAATAGCACAAACAACCAAATAATTTGTGAGTTTTCACATCAAATTCATATTATTAATAACACTTACATTTTATCATCGGTTTTGTCCATACCATAAGCTAAAGCAGCAGCAGTGGGTTCGTTAATCACACGTAGCACATTAAGACCAGCAATTTGTCCAGCATCTTTGGTAGCCTGACGTTGAGAGTCATTGAAGTAGGCGGGTACAGTTACAACAGCATTTTTAACGGGGGTGTTCAAATAGGCTTCAGCTGTTTCTTTCATTTTCGTCAAAATAAAAGCTCCAATTTGTGAGGGAGAATATACTTTTCCATCGGTGGATGAAACCCAAGCATCACCATTGGAGGCCTTTACCACTTTGTAAGACAAATTCTTCATGTCCTTTTTAATTTCGGGGTCATCAAAACGACGACCAATTAAACGTTTTGTAGCATAAAATGTGTTAGCTGCATTTGTAACAGCTTGACGTTTGGCAGGCATACCAACCAAACGTTCTCCGTCCTTGGTAAACGCAACATGCGAAGGAGTCGTACGAGCACCTTCAGCATTTTCAATCACTTTTGCCTGTTTGCCCTCCATGACTGCTACACACGAATTCGTAGTACCCAAATCAATACCAATAACGGCACCCTTCACCTCACCGGATCTAAGTAATTAAGTGAAGAGCAACATACATACATGAATGGATATGTACTTTTGTGTGGAATATGTGTAAGAAAGGCTTGGTGTTACTCTGCCTCTATCTATAGTATAAGTTTATATGTATATTTCTACTACTGTATTAAAATAGAATTAGTTCTTTCTTGACTGGGAGAGATTTTGTTAATTTCTTTTCTTTGAGCTTATCATTTTTCGTTCACTTCGACAAATTGCTCACTAATTACTGTATTGTTTTGCTCTCCCATACCGGCATACGTAGGTATGAGTCTCAGTAACAAAAATTCTTAATTTGCACCGTAATTAATTTTTTTTTCACTCACTGGTAAAGCAACATGATGAATATTCCTACATGCTCTAATTATTAACTTATAAATCTACAATGTATTTTGTACGATATGAAATGTTTGGAGAGTATGTTATAATACTAAATAAATTAATCAATCTAGATTAAAGTCATCTTCCATAGTAATTTTAAAAAAGTAGTTACTTCAAAAAATTTTATTTACACCTATAATCTATATTACACGTGTTTAAGTAAATGATTATTCCCTATGTAATTTGTGTACACACATGTGCATTGCATTAGAAGCATTTGAACATTAGAAATTTATAAAAATAAATGAAAATACAAACATATTGATGATCAACTTTATGGATTTTTTTAATGACGCAACTTTTGCTAAAAAAGCAGAGATCAGAAAATATAAAATTTGTGCTAGAGCTCACATGAGCATTCCACCCTGCACTCCGGCCGGTAAAAAAACAAGATAACAAAATTACATAACATAGAAGTTAATAGATTTAAACAAAATTATGTTCGCAAATATATAAGAAAACCTGAAAAATGCATGGAATGTAAATTATGACAACGATATTTTACGTGACTTACTTGTGACGCAATTGGGAAGCAAGTCCATTATTCAATACTGAAGTTTGCTGAAACGAAAGATATTTAAATGAAATTTGTAGTAAAATCGATTTTATAACAAATTTATACATTCATTTTCGATTACTAAGATTATATAAACATTATTTTCTAAAGGCCTAAAAGCAAACATTTGACCTGCCGAACTACTAATTGACACTTACATTTTCGAATATGCTAGAATGTTTTCCGGTCACCAAGCTAGCTTGACGCTGGCCAACCAAACGTGGTAAAAACTTTGTAACACGCAACATTCTTATATATTTTTTTCAATTATATCACAATTTTTAATTAATCTTACTAATTTAGATGGAATATTCCTTTTAAAGATCTTTTCTAGAATTTCACAAATGGCGTGCACGTTTTCTCAATTAGAAATGAAAATTGTAATAACAGAGTTTATAACTAAATGTCAAATTACAGTCTTACCGACAGAATGAGTCATGTTTAATAAAACAAAAATACCATTCCATTTCGTTTCATTTCTCATTGATTTCTTCTGATATTATATCAATTTCACTATACGCACAATTAAATTGAACACCAATGTAATTCTTATTAATTTTTATTATATACTGCAATATATAACAATTTTTATTCAAAATACATGCAGATACATATCATGGATATAAAATATTTTTATGGAAGTCCTAATGAAACATAAATAACATATGATGCCCATCAAAACATACTATTGTTTTAATTTTGAAGTCTGGCATCTCCTTTTACGTCTTTGAGGTTATTCAACAAAAGTGAATAAAAAATATTTTATATTTTTACAAAATTCAAAATTTTGTAATAAAAACTAAATTTATTATACCGTTTTCTAAACTGAACGTTATAGCATTACTATCGCTGTAACAAAATGTCAGAAGAACTGGGCTCTGACAATGAGTTAGAGGAAAATTATTATACTTTTCTAAACTTACCCAAAGATGTGAGTATTATAGTGATCCATATCATTAACTTTTTCAATAACATAATCTCAATTAAAATATTTACTGAATTTAGGCTACTTCAGAGCAAATTAATACCAGCTACCGAAAGCTTAGCCGAATTTATCATCCCGACAAACATACGGAGCCGGAAAAAAAGCAGAAGGCCGAATTGATGTTTAATCGTACCAAGAAGGCATATGAAGTTTTGTCGGACCCACATAAAAGAGCTATTTATGACTCGGTTGGTGAAAAGGGCTTACGTACTGATGGTTGGGAATTAGTTCATCGTACACAAACTCCGGCAGAAATAAGAGAGGAATATGAAAGACTTGCACAGCTAGCCGAAGAACGAAAGTTGTTGCAAAATACTAACCCTAGAGGAAATGTAACTATTAATGTTAATGCCACTGAAATATTTTCTCCATACGATGAAAATGAAATGCCGCGCGTTGAAATATCGTCAATGAGCATTTCTCAATCCATTGAAGCGCCCTTGACAAGAAGAGATACTATGACTTTAAGTGGTAATCTTTTGTCTTCGAATGGTAATGGTTCAGGTGGATTTGTAGTTTGCGGTAGACGTCTACTAAACAAGGGGTGGTTACAGTTGGATGCTGGAGCAGGTAATGGTTTGGTAGTGGCTGTTAAGGGTGGAAGAACTATAAACTCAGTCGTGACAGTAAATGCAGGTGGTCAAATGAACTTTCGTGAAAATGGAGTTATACCGGGACTATTTTCTACTTTAGCTGTACAGTTAGATAAACATACTATAGGCTCACTGACATTTAATGCAGGTACTCAATCTAGTATGACAACCCAAATAGATCGTACGAATGAGCGCTATTCATGGTCTACATCCCTTGTGATTGGAACACCGCATATATATTATAGTATTGCCTATACACACAAGATGATTGAAAATGAAATGAAAATAAGAGTAGCCGCAAGAGTGGGAACATTTGGATTTTTAGCAGAGTATGGAGCTGAGAAAAAGGTATCAAAATATAGTTCCGTTTATGCTTCTGTATCTCTGGGGGTACCTACGGGAGTTATATTAAAATTTAAGTAAGTTAGTTAATATTAGCTTTTTTATTTTTCTTTTAAAAATGCTTTATTTTATTTAGAGTAATACGCTCTCAACAGACTTATGTTTTTCCCATACATTTGAGTGAGGAAATTGTGCCTGCGGCTGTTTTTTATGCTACGGTAACACCTATTATTGCTTGGTTCCTGGTTAAAAAATCTATCATTGAGCCTATACAGACGGAATTGAAAAATATAGAAATTGAAAAAACTAAACGTAATAACGAACAACGTATGTCTATGAGACGGCAAGAGGCGATTGCGGCAATAGAGTTAATGCAACATACCTATCAACGTGTAGTAGAAGAGGAATCTGAACGCAATGGTTTGATAATTACAAAGGCCGTCTACGGTAAATTGGAAGAGAATGGTAAGGATTTTGTATCATCCGCTTCCATAGATGTCACAATACCAGTACAATGTTTGGTCAAAGATGGAGTCTTAATATTATACAATACATCGAAGGTTAGTATTTTTATACCCATTCGCACGCTTTTTTTATCTATCTAATTTCAATACTCTACATTTAGAGCGATTTACCTGGTTTCTATGATCCCTGTATTGGTGAATCTAAAGTTTTACGTTTTGACTATACGCACAATAACATTAGCAATATATTGGTTATTAAAGATTTAGAAGCTGTTCGACTGCCACGATAACTATATGTTACTTTGATGTTAACGTAGTTTTATTTTTCCACCAATTAAATCTGTTTTGCTTATACATATAAACTAATGAAGTCAAGAGCCAAATTTATAAGGCAAATGATTTTGTATGTTTTAAATGCTTTACCCGAAGGACAATGACTGGAAATATCGCATAGGTCAATGCTTTAAAAGAATGTAAATAAAGATGGTAATATTACAATTTAATACAATTAGCCTTTTTTTCAATAAAAAGTTCCATATTGGGAAAAAAAATTTGTGTGCAAGTACATATTTTTCAGTTGTTCAAGTAGAAATGTAAATATCACATAAATTTACTATATTTATAACTTAGCATGTATTATTAACTTGAAATCTTGTCAGTTTTGTTTAAATTAAAATTTAATTTTGTAGACTGGTGTAATTATAGTTTCATTAGAATTTCACTTATTGGATTATTGAAATGTTTTTCCCCCAACTTCTTTACTATTTTTTGTTTGCAACTCTGTAAAAAGTTTGTTAAAATTGTTAAATTTGTTTTCTTTACGTTCGTAGAAGTATTTGAAAACAAAGTTTTTTTTTTGTCAATTGCATGGTAAGATATTTAGTACAACAAACATTGCTTTATAAAACCAACCTTATCGTATGTGTCAAATAAAAGAGATGAAAAAGGATCACATATACTCTATTTTGAGCATAAAAAATGGCACTCACAGAATGTTAACAAATTTCGTCAGCTTCGAAGACAAAACGATGGAGAGCAAAAATTGTGGAGCTGATTTATTTGCCTTACCGTGTTATTTCTTCCATGTTCAAGATGAATCCAAGGCCGGTCATACAATTACACACTCTGTTATGATCGAAATCTCCTTTTCCGTACAGCTGTTTCGCCGGCCAACTCATTTTTAGAGCTTGGTGAGGGTACCAACCCATAGCTGTAGGCGGGAATCATGACAATAAACAATAATAATAAATAATAAATAAAATAAGACAACTAAAAATCAAAACAAAAAAAAAAGGACATTGGTAAAAACGGAAACCTTAATTATATTTCATTTTTTGATTTGTGGGAAAAGATTATTTATATAAAAAAAAAGATTAGGTGAGTCTATTATTACTGGACTTTTGTTGCGGTTTTGTGTTTTTCTCTTTCCTTATTTGTATTAACGGTGTGAATTTACCGTATCCTTACTTATAACTTACGTTAAATAACGGTTATTACAAAGAATTTAAAACAAATCTATATACTTATTAATCTAACCCTAACCGTGCCTTAAACAAAAAGATATTTTTCGGTGTATTGACGGAAGCACTAGTTACATCACAAACGCATCTTACACGTCCTACCCAAGTTTCTATTTCCTTTTTTTTTTCTTTTAATAATCCAGGCTTCTGAAAGCAATTTTTTTTTTTTTGGTTAACTTTCTTTATCTTTATCCCTACCTAAACGAGCTCACTTAGGTGGTTTGGCTGTTTTCTAAAATGTTGAGGGCCTTATAATACAAGAACTCTTCTTCCAGAACCCTTGATCTGTTTCAAAAGGAACTAGAGTATGCGGGATTCGGCCGTAACGCGAATTGAGTGTCTATTTGTCTACCTGTTACACTACCACTTACAATTTAAATCGTTTTATTTATGCACTTACACAATTTTTCACTTTTCTATTATTTTTTTACTAAATTATTTACTACAAAAGAAAATTTTTTTGTTTTTATTAACTTGATCACCGTCAAGGATTTTATTATCGCCCGCTACCTTACCCGTTATGGGTTTCCACGTCTACGACTGGAATCACTTCTTTTCTTTCTTTGTTTTGCTCTAAATTGAAAAATTCTCCTTTTGAGCTTCTTTCGAACACTTACACTTTTGTAAAAAAAAAACGTTACCTTTTTCTATAGCTTTTTTTTGAGCTCCCCCTTGGGAACGTTTTGTCATCTTCTTTGCTCTTTGCTACAGATCACGGTTAGTCTTCGTCTCTAGGAACTCTCGACCTTCCTTCTCTTCTGGCTTTGAAGGTATTCTTCTTTCGTTTTCTTTCTGGTTATTAGATATATATTCAATCCTTATTAATATATAATTTTTTTTTCACAAACACTTGTGTTACTGAACAAGTCTTTACTTTCGTTCTAGCTATCCAGTTCAACACCGTTCCCAATTTTTAACTCTACTTTTATACCTTCTGTTTCCTTCCAAAAAAATTATCCGTTTTAACTTTACTTTTCCAATTTTCTCGAAATTTATCTTACGGTTTCCGAGCTAACATTCCTATTCCCATCTGATATACTAAATACAAAAATAATGTAAACGTTGTTACTTGTGTTGTTTTTTTTTTTTCATTTTAACGGTGCACTGTGCTAACGTTTGCTCGCATTTATGAATGAAGTATTTTTCTTAGCTCTGGCACTATTGCTGTTAATACTAATTTTTATTTTTTTCAGCTGGTACAATGGTTTTAGAACACTTCCAGTTCTGTCAATACTTCACGGCGAATTAATATCCGCTGCCTTTATAAAGCACATTTAATACTTTAAGCATACACACAAGACTATTATTAAATTAACTACAAGACAAAAAAAAAAGATATATTGGATAATTAAATTGAAAATCCAAATGATTATGGCACGATAAAATTTTCTGGGAAACATAATTAGTGCATTCACCCTATTGCCATAAATACATACATCCATGCATACTACCATACATCCCTCAAAACCTATACTACACAAAAGAAAAAGGAATTCGTTATATTGGGGCCACCGAGCAACCAGAGGTGTCAGAGTGCAGATATAGTATACATTTTCTTTTTGTCTTTTTTGCACGAACTCAAAATTTTTATTTTGTTTTGCTCAGGTATTTCTAAAAAAATTACACTTTCATTATTTACATTTCGTAAACATGAATTTTAAAACATGAGAATTTGTATTTGTCATCACTTTTACATTAAATTCCATACTTCATAACAAAAAAACGTAGATTAAGTATTTTCGGCATGTGCATTTTCATTGCGGAAATAACTTTTTAATTAATGTTTTTTAAAACAAAAAATTTTGCATTTTGCTTATTTTCTCTTATTCGTAATATTAAAACACTATATCTGTCTCTTTTATACAAACTCAAAATAAAAAGCTGTTTTTCAAAATTCTAACCTCAAAAGTTTCATCTCTGGTTGCTTAGTGATTGGGGCACTTAGAGGATAAAAAAAATAGCAAAGAAAACATCGATCGCAACAACTCTGTATTTTAAGCATGAACAGAATGATGCACACAGAATATAAACAAATTTTGACAGCTTTGCAGTCAGACAAAATGATGCAGAGCAAAAATGCACAGCTGCTTTATTTGCATTACCATGTTTATTCTGCTACATTCAGTCGTTTGTTTTCTTCTCGCGGATAGCTTTATGTTACTGTATTGATTTGTTAAAAAAATTGTGAAAAACATAAATAATTAGGTTGATTCTAATAGTGTAACATATAACCAGAGAAAAAACTGTTTCGGCGCGGCTGGCTGCCGTTTTTCAATTGGTAACAAAGCCCTTTTATAAGTTTTAAGAAAACATTTATAAATGTTAAAAAGTTAGCTAACTTCAGCCGTCGCCGAAAAATTGAAAAAAAAAAACAAATATTGAATATGTTTGAAATATAACATATATATAGCATACAACATCTAAATGGGAACTATTCAATGTGAACACACGGTCTTAGCACCAGCAGAAATAAATTGTGTCTAAATTAATTAAACTACTAACTTTATTATGCGATGGTATTGGGGGATGAAGTATAAAGTGTACGTAGTAATACGTTATTTGTTTTGTGGTGCTTGTATGCTGCTGGCTTTAAATTTGTTAATTAATTATTTTACTGATAAATCTAATGTCCCATCATCATTTAGCAAATTGTGGTATGTTAATCGAAGTTGATTCAAAAAGTATTAACAATAATAAATTTTACTTTAAAAAAGGTTACGCAAAGCGTTCAAATTTAACGGTACAAAACTAAACCGAACAGTAATAAATAAAGATAGTAACAATTCATTATCGTTTGCCATTGGGTCATCTGCAGCTTATGCAAATAATAACTCTACCATACTTTATTCTAATGCTTCCAATCATATCAAAAATAATTACCGCAAGCACAGCGTGAGCAAAGAATTACAAAATGTAACAGCTTTACCACTTTGTCAGGACCCTGTTATAGATGGAAGTAAGTTGCTAGATATTGTGTTTAGCTTAAGAAAATTTTGGTTTTTTTTATTGCTGTTTTGTCAATCGCAGGTAGTTCCTTTGTACCTAATATTACTTTAGAATCTCTAGATGTTGTTGATGCTCAACTAGGACCTTTATTGGAACCCGGTGGTGCTTTCAAACCAAAAGACTGTTTAGCTCGGCATCACGTTGCTATTGTGGTGCCTTTTCGTGACCGATACGCACATATTTCAATCTTCCTGCGCAATATTCATCCATTTCTTATGCAGCAACATATAGCCTACAGAATTTTTATTATCGAACAAACGAATGGTAAGCCTTTTAATAGAGCAGCTCTTATGAACATTGGATTTTTGGAAGCGATGAAACTTTATAAATGGGATTGTTTTATATTCCATGATGTTGACTTACTACCATTGGATAATCGAAATTTATACAACTGTCCGCGTCAGCCGCGACACATGTCTGTTGCCATAGATAAATTCAATTATAAGTATGTTATTAACCTTTTTGTTTATTTAATTAATTAGGAACATATTAAATAATTTCGGTTTCTTTTTATTTAAAGGTTGCCGTATCGTGGATTATTTGGTGGTGTGTCAGCAATGACAACGAAACACTTTCTAGCTGTAAATGGTTTTTCAAATTCGTATTTTGGTTGGGGAGCGGAAGATGATGACATGTCAAACAGGTTAGATTATAATTATTTTATTAATAAATTAAAAAAAATTATATTAAACTATAACAACTGTAACAAACTGATGCGTTTTCTGATACGATTTGGCATTTTAATATATAATAGTGATTTCATAATGATCGTGCAAAAGTATTAATTAAATATGTCACTTTTTATGTATGCATTATAATTCTATTTCAGATTACGTAACGCAAATTTATTTATTGCACGCTATCCTATAAACATAGCACGTTATATAATGCTAAAACATCAACAAGAAAAACCTAATCCGAAACGTTACGAGCTGTTCGTAAATGGAGCCGATAAAATTGGTAGTGATGGCTTAAATTCAATCAAATATGATATTTATAGTTATAAATCATATCCAACCTTCAGTTGGTATTATGCTGAATTAAAAATATCTGAGACAAAAAGCTAAACAAAAAGACAACGACAACAATAACAACAAAATAAACATGCATGTTGTTTGAAATTGAAACGTTCTTCCCCATTACTAAATGCACTGTTCTACCATGAAACAGTTGCAATATGTTGCTACAAAGAAATGATTACTGATAAACAGTTTATTTCTAGTATCGACAGTTTTATTAGTAATAGTTTTCAATTTGCAACACATGCACTATCTTCAACAGATACATACATTCGTGCGAATCTTTTTAATTTACTTAAGAATCTGCAGTCTTCTTTTTTTATACACATCATATATTTTAAAACAATTTTGCAAATTATAATTTTTATTTTTTGTAGATTTTGTCATAGACTTGAATATTATATAGTGATATACATATGTAGTTATTTATAAGTAAAAAAAATTATATACATATATCTAAAGTAATAGAAAATTTTCCTTTTTTAGAATGTAAAAGTATGTTATACATATATAAAGGGTGTCCCAACAAGAACGCAAGATTTAAATGACTGATGCAGCAATTGAATTGTTTCTCTGGCTGTATGACATGTGGCGCCGTCTTGTTGAAAGCACAAGCCCTCCACATTCATTTCTTTAATTCTAGGCAAGAAAAAACTGGTTATCATTTCACGATACTGAACACCATTGCCTGTTTGCGCTTGACCTGTCTCATTTGCATAAAAAAAGGTCCAATGATTCCTCCAGCCCAAAAACCACACCACACAGTGACACGTTGAGGATGCATTTGCTTCTCGTGATTCACTCGAGGATTTTCCTCACCCCAAATGCGACATTTCTCCCTATTGACGAAGCCATCAAGATGGAAATGGGCCTCGTCACTGAAGATAATTTTATCGGCAAAATCAGCATTTTCATGTTGTTTCTCCAATACCCAATTAACGAACTCCCTTCGCTGTCCATGGTCATTTTTTACTAACCTCGTACCTTTTACTAGCAAACAATAACAATTGTTCAAACGTCAAACAATGACACTTCGAATGGCTCGAAATTTAAATCTTGCGTTCTTGTTGTGACACCCTTTGTATATATTTCGAGCAAAATATACATAATTAACAAACCAGTATGTATTTAAAATATTTTTATTTCTTAAATTTCAATATTAGCTCAAATGACACTATACGTACATATTTATGTATGTTATTTACTTAACAGTTTATTTAACTAAGTTGTTACATGCATATGCTCCAATATCGAACCTTTTTTTTTATTTAGTAACTAATACAAGCAAAGAAAATTTTACATTTGAAAATTTTATTCTTTACAAATTATAAATTTTTTAAACTATATAAAACAAGTGAATAACTAAAAGTTATTGTATTACATGCATACATACATACATATATACTGTTTGCGCGCCAGGCATAAAATATGAAATAAAAAATATCAGGTTTAATAAGGTCTCGGAAAATCGATGCGATGTATCTGCAAAACACGGCAGGGGAGTTTGAAATTCCAAATGGTACAAATTTAAACTCGTATTGACCGTTTTTTGTAACAAAGGCGGTATACTTTTGTGACGTTTTTTCAATCGGAACATGGAAAAATCGATTTCGCAAATCTAATGTTGAAAAAATCTTGGCGCCTTTCAACCTTTGTACTACGTCATCTATTAGTGCCATTGGGAAATTGTCTCGCGTGATCTTTTCATTAAGTTTCCGGTAATCACAACATAAACACTTCGTTCCATCTTTTTTTTTTGTACCAAAACTACTGGAGCTGAGTATTCGGAGTAGCTTTCTTGTATAATACCGTCTTGTAGCCATTCTTCAACTTGGTTGTCGATGATGAGCTGATCGCTATGTTAAAATATTGACTTATGGTGCTACTTTATCTTACATACATATGTATGGTTCACTAGATCAGTACTGATTGCTTCTTCCCTCCAGTTATTATCATCATTTGTAATTTAATTATCATCATCTGATTTCTTAGCTACTCTGTTAACCATCCATAGCTTCAGGAGTCTACTTATAAACCCCAATATCACTGTTACTAATGACATAATACTGAGTGTGCTGAGGAGGCCATTTAAGAACCCTTTTGTAGATACTACATCGGTTAAGATGTTGCTAGTCATATCTGAGCTGCTGCTTAATGAGTTTGGGTTGAAATTACCTATAAATATGTAATTAAAGTCGATCACTAATGTCTTATTTAAAGACGGAATGACCACCACACATGTCCTGCTATGATCTAACACAAACAAGGCATAAGGGTCTGGGGAGCAGCTCAGGTGATGGACATCTGTACTGCAATTAGTGCTTATCTCTATTAGCCCCTCCCTCTTGATATTAAGGCTCTGTATTACAGCATACGGCTTGGTCCGACAGCCATCGCATGCATATGTTGTCACTACTGCAAGGTCACACTTGGCTGGTACTACAACCAGGTTGTTGAAGTCAACATTTCCTATGAGCATTCTTATAACTTCCTTTGTGCCCCGAATTGTTTCCAAGGTGTGTTTGTCACCTATGAAGTTATAATCTGTCCTTGGTATGCCGTCCGTGTTTGACAGGAACCTGTCCAGTTTAGGTGTGGGGTGGAAACACTTAACCCTACATGATGCAACCTTGCAATTAACAAGGTGGGTGTTGTACGCAGATGACATGTGCTGTACATCTTCCTGATAGTCACCGATTATATCTGATTGAGGCATATTAGGATTTGAGACCTGTGTTAGCCGGTTCCGTCAACTACAACAATTCCATTATCTTCCACCATGACCTCTGAACTAAAGCCAGTGACATAGATGAATAAATTCGTGTTAGTGCCTATGAGGTTAAGTTTTGGGTTATTGACATTGAGAACATGAACTGTGGATACCCCCCTGTAAGTCATTTTCACTTTTATTTCCCATATATATGATATTTTGATATAAACAGGCACATACATACCACGTGGTTTTAGACCCCATTTAAACCACGTGCATGATGACTGGTGGTAGCAGTATGTGTCGCATCCCACAGTGTCGGAATCACATCCATATCCAGTTATATTGTTCTTAACACTGTTTCTGAGATGCCTATTGACCGCATCTGGATCACAACCCCCATTCCAGCAATCGCCACTGCCTTTGCAACTCCAGTGGCTATCTGTTTGTATTGAATAGCTGGACGTGTAGTAAACTAGTTGGTATCGCTGCCTATAGTATGACTCAGCTATTCTTATCTCCATGATGTCACCAACACTGTCGCGGAAGCAAATATTGGACCCACTCATCAATGGGATATCATAAATTGTTGCTGTTGTGCAATCCGAGTTGGTGCACACTTTACCAAGTGATGAGAGAAAAAGTGTATTGTCACAACTGTCAACAATCGGTGCAGTAATAAGTGCAGCCCCTACAACTAGACTAGACAAGCTGGGGTATTTTGGCTGTTGCTTAGATGTGTTCTTATTAACCTTGTCACCATTCATGTTATCACCATCATCCATAGATGTACTAAATTGTGGAGCTATAGCTTCATAATTGCCAGATAATATTATGCTATCAGTACTAGAATTAGGCTGTGGTTGCCTATCATCCAGACCCGCTTCCTTTATATATCTATGGTAACTTACTTTATCCTTAAGGTGCTTTGACACAGTTGGGAGGGGTTTGAATGATGGCCTGACTTCCCCTGGAACCCTTCTCTTTATATTAATAACTCTAGCACATTCCTTGTTGTCTGAGCTTTTAATGTGTGCCAATAGTATTTTGTCTGTGGCCCAGGTGAATGCTTTAGATATGCAAGAGTGGAATATAAGCACTATTAGTAGGAAAACCACAAGCATAACACTACAACCAACTGCAAAAGGGAACCAGTAATTTTTGCAACCCCTTATCATGTCATTACTCTTACAAATAAGTCCGCAATTAGCACACTCAAGTTTTGAAACTGCACTACCCTTTACCATACCACATTTATACTGCATCAATCCATAGAACCCATCCATTGCTAGACCAGGTCCTGTTACATTTAATGCCATACCGTTCGAAGTTATTACGCATTCATCTGCTGTCAAAAGTTTAACCTGTCCAAGTTCAACCACTAATGGTGGCCCCGATGTGCCCACCATGGACAATCCCAAGGCTAAAACCATGCTTGTGAGGATAATGTAGTTACCAGTTTTCATTGTCATCATGTTTGCTCATACTAACAGATAGTTTGTTTATGTTAAATCTCAAAATAGAATTGTTACACCTTAATGTTTCTTCTTTACTAGTGGTTTAAAAAATTTTTGCTTTAATTTGCAAATTACTCTTTTCAAAATTATGCTGTTTTCCCTCTTCTCTATAAGCTTTAGGTTAAGAACGAATTATTCAGTTTACCAACACATAGTCTTCTATTTAGAATTTATACATCGTTTATTTAATATTAAAATAATGTATGTATGTAAATCATACGCTCTCAAAATTTCTTAAAAACAAATTACGTTAACCTCTCTTAATATTTCTTCTTAAACAAAAGCTTTTCTCTATGTTAACATAAATTTTCTCTTTTTAACATTGTTTTTTGAAATGAAGGTAAATGTGAAAATACAAAATTTCTTAAATTTATATATCACCGCATCTGTTCACACATCTTGCTGTTGATTTTAACCTCTCTTTCTCTAAGCTTTTGATCGTTATTTTAAATCTTCTTTACTCGGCTTTTCATTTCAATATTATCTTGGTTGATTTTTTACCTCCACAACACGGCATTATAATGGAACAATTTTATTTATATTTTTAGTATTTAGCATAACACAGTTTTCTTTTAATGCAGATTGTTTTAAAATGGTTAAAAGTTTGGCATTGCATCACTTTACTTCTTGTTTTTATAACGTCATTCTTTATATGTATTATGACGAATGTTTTTTTTTATTTCTCACTATTTTATAATTTTCAGTCGTCAATTTCTTTTTATTCTTTTGTTACTCCTCTCTTCAGTTTTGTTGAGTTCTTATTTCTCTCGTTTACATGTAACGGTTTTAAAATGATTGTTCGTTTTGTACTTATTTTTGCCTTACCGTTTTAAATTTTAATTTTTGTAGGTACAGTCACTGATTTTAATTTTAAGTTGTAAAATTTTATGTAAATTGTGTGTATAGTTGAAAAAATTTTTTATTTAGCAAGACATTTATTACTTTTCTTTGGTACTTTCGCTTTTTTACTTAAATATCAATTAATTTTGCAAGTCGGTAAAAAACAATAAACTAAAGCAGCCAATAATTTGCAATTTCTAACTTCACTTCTGCTGTATATTTGTTAGACAAATTTTTATTTTTGTACAGTTATACAAATTTTTCTTTACGACAAATGCGTCTTGAGCTGGTTGAGCCCCCATGTGTAGGATTTGGTTATCTTACGTGTGTAGGTTTGGGTACCTTGAGTTATGGAAGGTTTGGTTACCTATTGTTTGGCGTAATAAAACAATCGAAATCGTTGCTTATTTAACAAAGTTTATTAACGTAGTATTTATTTTAACACTAGTTTTAAGGGTAAGTTTAAATAGGATAATAATTCAATGTTAGTTTTAGATAGAATAATGAATTCAGTGTTTAATGCTAGTTTAGATAGGATAATAAATTCACTATTAAATGTTAATTTTAGTTTCAATTCAATTAGGTTTAAACTCCACACAAAATCACTTGACAACAATTAGTTATTCTAACTGACGACTCTCTTCTTTCACAATCAAACACGAACTCCCCTCTTTTTTGTCTTATCGCCCGTTATCGCTTTTCTGTATCTGTTCAGTGTTGCTAACTTTGTCTTTTAGTTACGTCTTGTTTCGTTGCTGTGCTTGTCTGTCTGACCTTCTTAGCTGTTGTGGGGCCAATCCTACATTAGTTTTAAGAAAATTGTGTTTTTATTCGATTAAAAAATATTACCTTTAAAAAACATCTGGTGTTGTGACCTTTAGTGTTGCATAGTTTCACAAAAGTATGTTATGTATATTTGTTTTACACAAAAAAACTAAAAAAACAAAAATACATAGACCGTAAGTGGTTAACTTTGCCGAAATCCAAATAAATAACAAATATAATTATAAACAAAGGGAAATTTGGACTTCAGTAAAGTTGCCAGACGAATTGAAATAAATAAATTATGAAACAAGAATCTGGCTTAAACACATACATAATATATTACATGTATATAAGAAAATTTTATATACATATGTACATGAAAACAAACTTATTTAATAAAATTATAAAACAAAAAGTAAGTAAGTTGAAAATAAAAAAAAACCCAGGCTGTAGAAAAAAAGCGGGCATGCGAGTAAACCAGCAAGCAAAAAGTAACAATACACATATGCATATGTATGTATGTATGTATTCATTTATTAGGGTTTTTCTTCATGTTTTTATCTCGCCTTGAGAGTGCCATTTCCAACAAATGCACGAAATTGTGTCGAATTTGCGTACACTTCGCCCAAAACTGCAAGCCTGCTTTTCCTTGGTCATAGTCGGGTAATAAATAATTGGAATCTAAATAAATTGTTTGTGATACATTATTGTTAAAAAAATTAAAAATAATAAACTTAATAAATAATTAAATGAACATAATTAGCATACAAATTATTTGTAAAATATAATTAATAAAAGCCTATTTAGACTATTGAAAAAATTTCATTGTAAATAAGAAACTTTACTCTTTTTTTAAATAAAATTTTCAATCTAATTAAAATGTGTTTTAATTATGTAATATATGATTTCCAAAAATAGTGATCCCTTCAAAAGTTATGGCAAAAAACACAGTAACCCCAATTGGTGCTAGCATTTCTTTGTAACTTTTAAACGAATTACTATTTTTGAATGAAACTCACTGGGTGATAGAGCGGGAAGTGGGCTATTGTTCCACCCAATATTTTTTTTAAAATTCATCTAGCGCATCAGGAATTACCAGCGTTTTTTTCAGTATAAACACTTTTTATGCATCTGTGGCTAAGTTTCTGTTTTTTGCTACAACTTTTGAACGGCTTAATATTTTTAAATGAAACTTTCATAGAGTGGGAAGTGGGAAGTGGGCTATTGTTCCACCGAACATTTTACTAAAATTCATCAAACGCTTAAAAAGCTATAAGCGTTTTTTAAATTAAAACACTTTTTATGCAACTTAGGTGTGGCATGCGGCACCAAAAGTTGCATGTGGCAAGTAGCCTATTTCTTGCTCTACAACATGGTGCAAGCCTCATACGAAAATATTTATCCGTTCAAAAGTTGTAACAAAAAAACGAAAATCAATTCCCAAAAGTTCACCTACTGGCGATTCTGTTAGCCTGGTGTTTCACTTTTTTCGCTCAAGTTTAATTAATTTAATTTTTGGACAAGGCGACAGGTGCATTTTGAATATAATTTGGTGTTTTTGCAATAACTTTGGAATGTATGAATATTTTATAATCCAACTTTCACCATGTGGTAGAGTGGAAAATGGGCTATCTGCCACATGCCACTTATGTTGCCACATGCCACATCCACTTTAATTAAAAAGCGTTTTATTTAGAAAAACGCTTATAACTTTCTTAAACTTGGAGCGATTTCAAAAAAATGTCCAACTGAAATGTAGCCCATTTCCCACTCTGCCACATGGTGAAAGTTTTATTAAGATACATTAGCCCATTCAAAAGTTACAGGCAAAAAACCAAAAAGTAAATCAATCAGAGCTTGCAGCATGGAGTTTTGTGTACTTTTTCCTTTTTTTTTTTTGCTACAACTTTTCAACAGATTAATATCAAACAGCGGGAAATGGGTTTCCAGTTTTATACGTTTTTTGCCTGAAATGAGCGGATATATTGGAATGCAACAAATACATCAAAAGTTATTCGTAATAAAGTCTAGTATGTTTGTAGTTAAAAAAAGTTTACAATAAAATTTAGGTTGTTAGAAACGCTAAAAGCGCAGTTTTATTTTTTTCCAATAGAAATTTGTTACATTCAACATTTTATTTCTTTTAATGTAAATACATATTAATTTAATAATTATTATTGTTTAAAAATTCGAAATTACAATATAAATTGTATGCGTACGTGCGTGTGTGATTATTTATTAATTAAACTTATACTAAATATTCGATAAATCAGTATTATTTTTTATTATTGCAACACTTATTTTGCCACGATATGTATAAAATTCTAATTAGTATTTTTTCTTCATTTAAATATTTCCTTAATTATTTTTTTTTTAAGTTAGTTATTTGGAAAATAATTTAAGATTAACATTTTGAGCAAAAAGATAAACATTTTTAAAATTAAATTGGAGTATTACGACAACATTTATTAAAAAAAAAAACACAAATCGCACTTGGTCAACAACAGGGTGGGTTGGGTATTCACAAAAAATATAATTAATTTAATTTAAAAAAAAAGTAATTATAAATAATGAACTAAATGAGTTATATAGAAACGGCATAATAAGAATTAAAATAATAATAAAAAAAAAAATAATCTGAATATTCTGTGTCAATATTTTGCATTAAATAAACATGTCAAAGTTAAATTAAGTGCGAAATGTTAATGTATTAAAAAAAATTTCAGTATAACAATAAAATATATACATACGTCGAGTCAAATATTGGGTACAATTTTTTTTAATGGCAAATTATTTGAAATATAACAATTGTATTAAAGTAACATTAGACAGTTTGAAACAAGGGCTTGGGTTATTCTTTACATAATTGAACAGGGCATAGCACAACAAAGTGGCAAACATACGGGTACCATGGCTCCACCGCTTTTAGTTTTACTCTTAGATTTATAACCAGATTCATACTCATACATTCCAGAACCTTTAGCCCAGCGGCCCTAAAATAGAAAAGAAAATAAATACAGAATATATGTATGTACTAAAGGGCTGCACAAGCATATTTTAAAGCGACACATCACTACAAATATGATTGTAAGCCATTTCAATGGATAATCAATCCCACAGAAAAGTTTTCTTTCATTATATTTTCATTATTTTAGAATCAAAATGATATTAAATCAACACAATAAAACATATATCTACTACACACATATGTCTGTTCATAAATACATGGCTAAAAAGAAGTTTTCCTGATTTAATGAAAGTAATTTTGTGAATATATGTGAATGTAATTGAACTTCCCTAATTTATAGATTCTCAAACAAAACCCTTTCAAAACTAATTAATAAATACAGCTTGAAGACTTTATAAAGTTATAGAGTACATAAAGTGAAAAATGGTAGTTTAAATGTGGCCGTGGTTGACAATCTTAACGTGTTTTTTTTTTCAAAATGGTACCATTTTATACATGATCATAGTATTATTTTGATAACAACACAATATTGAGTACCATTTAGGTATTTTTAAAAATTATTTGATTAAAATTCAGTAATTTATAGCTTTTTAAAAATACAGCGAAATTTGCCAGTATATCATTTTGTTCTTAAATTTTTAGTTATCAACGACAGTATTCAACTCTTTTCTTTCCATGGAAGCCATTATTATATGGAAATTGTTTCAAATAATAGCTTTATCAAACCATTCAAAATTGGCCTTGACACTAAATTTTTCGTAAGAACACAAGCATTTGCAGAAGACATTTCAGTAAGATGACTTCATTTGAAATAGAGAGCTGAGTATATTATTTAATCAAAAATTGTTTTTTATATATAAATTATAAACTCTTTATTATTTATATTTATTTGAGAGTACTGGGACATGCCGAAACTAGGAACAGTTATAACTCCACTTTTTTTTTTTTTTTTTTAATTATGTCTATCTTACCGCTAATTATTTTTTTCATACCACTTTAAAAAAAGCACTTTATATGTGCTATTGGAACTTCAATTGCAGAAGTTCGATTGTGTTGCAAATTCTAAATTGTAACTTACACCTGCTTGTGAGCCAGCATGCATTTCTTCACGTTTGGTCAACATCATTTCATGGCCGGGTGGATAATAAACGTCTCTACCAGCTCTATTAATGGATGGCACAATTTGTTGTTGATTTGGTGAAGCTACAGCCGTTTCAATTTCACGTTTGCGTGGCGTATTTAAGTCTTTTCTATCAACAACATCAGACTGGAATAAAAATATTAACGATTATTAAATATTAACAAGGAATATATCATCATATATTTTCAAAATCGTTGAAAAATTTGAGATATTAAGCCTCTTATCTAAAAAAAATTTACGTAGACTTTAAAGTAAAATTTATAAAAAAAAAAAATATCAGCCAATTATGAATGAGATTTTTTTCCTGAGAAAATTTTGGTTTTTGGAAGGAAATTCCCTAAAACTTGCTACTAAAAAACGAAGAAATTTAGTTTATAATAAGAGGGCTGTATATGAAAAATTTCGATAACGTTGTTTTAAATTAATTTAAAACAAATTTTTTTTGGATAAGGGGGTAAGAGATTTTTTTGCAGTTTTAGCTTCAGTTTAAGAACGTTATTTTTAATTGTAGGAGTAAAAACTTTTGCAGGAACAAGTAAATTGATACAGTGCATGATATACTTACTAAAGGGCTGCATAAGGCACACATCACTACAAACATGTGTAATATTTTATAATAAAAAGTCTTTGTAAGACATTTCAAGTACTCGTATGCTTGTGCAGCCCTTTAATATTTACAACATCAAACACTCGAATATGAACCGTTTGTAAGTTGAAGCTTTTGTGGAAACGATTACAATATTGCTTGCATATTATGTATTATGTATGTAAGTATGTAGCTTAGTTTCTTATTATTACATATGGACTTAAATGTCTTACAAATTATTGCGTGCAAATTCAAATGCTGCACATTCTTCATCCTGCATGTATAAATTTATACTTGTGTGTCAGTATGTAAATTTTCTATGCATTTTAGTTACTAACACACATACATGCACACGTTTAATGAGTTTTTTTTTTATGGTAGTAGCATATCAATTCAAAAATGACATTAAATAATAAAATAAGCTCGCACCTATAAGCACTTGATTTAGTTCGAGAATTGAAAATGAAATTTAACATTGAAAGCTGCCAAGTGTTGTTTTTTAATAAAGTTTAAATACGGAATATTAAGTGGCTGCACAAAGTTAGTTAGTAACAGATTTATATATGAGCTGTTATATTTGAAAGTGGTACAAGTCCACTTTTTTTTATTAAAATGAATCAGCGTTAATGCTGGTTAGATGGTATCGATATCTCATTATTTTTTTAAGTAGACTTAAGCCAGTTCCTATAAAGAATGTGAAAATACGAGAATGTAAATTCCAGTGCTTACATAAATGCTATAGAAAAGTGTGAAGTGGATTAATCAAATATTTTATTTTATTTTAAATACAGAAATAATTGACTTGTACTTACATTGCCAAATGATTGCATAAGTTCGTCAACACGTTGCGGGGGACTTCCATTGCCAGATGGATATTCCACACCATCAACAGGGAATGGCGCAGGGGGTAATGAATGAGGTGATGTTGTACCATAATCAGGCCCATGGCGATTGGTATTATTGGTATTTGTTGTAGTCGAAGAATAATGATAAGTGACAGTACCTGGTGGTGGATTCCCGTTTGGTGGATAAGCTACACCGCCATTTGGGGGATAACTGCCAATTGGTCTAGTTGAGGTTGGTGTAGTATTTTTGGCACCAATTAATGGCTCATTAGGTGGACCACCAGGAGAGCCGTGTATACTATTGATTGTGTTTGTCGACTCTTTGTAAAAGTAGTGATGAGTAGTTGGGCCAGCGTGAGGTGGCGGTTGTGGACTATGTGGTCCATTAGTGTATGCTCTAGGTTTTGGACTTAAATTTGGACTTTGTGGATAACTAGGACGCTCTGTGGTAGTTGTTGCTGTATTATTTATATTATAAACAATTGTCGTATCAGTTGGTGTTGGATTTCTCGGTTTCAATGGCAACGTATTATTTCTCAACGTATTCGACTCATAATGTTCACGAACCTCATACGTTTGATTATTGACAATGGGCTTATCAATGCTTCTATTTAAGGTGGAATAGCTTTCAGTATTGTAGACAACAGTTGGGGGTATGGCATGTACTGGATGTGGTTGTACCACATTATTAGTTTCATTTGTTTGCACCGTATTGTAAACAATATTTTTACGATTCAAAGTATTTGAGGTAGTAGCTGGGGAAATAACGCCGTTTGCGGGTATTTCATAGGTATAGGTGCGCACAGTTGTGGTAACCTTAGTGCCAGGCACTGGTAGAATATCTTCATTTATGGTTATGTTCTTTAAATCTTCTTCTATGTCAGCGTTAGTGGCCGTAATTGAATTTACAACTGGCACCAGTTCGCCGGTTTTATTCAATGAACGATTGCTTTCATATATTTTCGTTTTTTTGGTTTCATAAAAACCTGCTCCGCCAGGCGAAAGATTTTCTATATTTCAAAAACCAAAAAATAATTAAAAATTAATTTGTAAAGAAAATAAAAAGCCTTACTTGAGCCATAGGATTTATCTAAGGTTTGATAATCACTACGAACCAATGAGCCGTTTGATCTTATAGTGCTGTAATCTGGCGAAGCTAATATTTCTACATCATCTAAACCTCCTGCATGTTTGGAGGTTTTAATAACTCGTGTGGTTTTTGTAACAGTGCCAGCTAAAGGATCCTCATTTGCAGATCGTTCACTAAATTAGTAAAACGTGTTAAAAAAATTAAAATTAAAATGTTGCTGCTTTTTTAGCTTTACTGAATAATACACTTACATTGTTCTGTAATTCAAAGAGTGATCTTTAATATAATAACATTACAAAAGAGGCGATTAGAAAAAAAAAATTAGTATTGTTTTTTTTATGCTTTACCTCTATCTCTGGTAATCTCACGTTCATTTTTTAAGTCCTCTAATAGAGCATCTAATTGATCAATATTTTTATCTGACGATTTATCACTGTATGAGCTATTGTTGGTACCAGATGTCGAATATTGATATGAGGCTTGCTTGTAGGCATATCCTTTAGTTTCCTAAAAAAAATACAATTAAATTTAAATAAAAAATATATGTTCAGTTATTTTCGGCTATTTTTGGTCCTTACATTAACAAAAACAATAAGTAAAAAAACCAAGGTTTTTTTTTATAAATTTATTAATTTTTATTAAAATATCCAATATTTCGGCCAACTTTGTTGGTCATCCTCAGGGAAAATTGTTAAACAACCGTCTTCAACAAATTTTGAGTGTTAAACGTATTGGCTTTAATTCCAAATTTTTTTTTAAGGATAGTGCTAAAAAATTTTTTATAATTTTTTCAAAAAACAGCAAGTTATGGCCAAAAAGGGAAGCATGTTTAAAACGACCTTATTTTCTTTAGTTTTTGTCATTGTATATTTTCTTTTTGATTTTTTATAAAAATCATAATTATTATTTTGAATTTTAAGCGATAGCTTTTTCTAAGGCAAATTTAGCTTTTTTTCTAGCTCCTGGCAACGCTGTTTGTGACATCGCTGAACAGCCAAGAAAATTCCTATTGCAATGAAGTATCGCAAGATATTTCAATCAGTTATTCTTTTTCGAAAATTATATCACTTCAAATGAAGTGAATGAAGATAAATATGCCGAGTTAAATATGTTTAAACGTAATCAGTTACGTTTTTCAGTATTTGCAAATATCTTTGCAGTATTTACGGCATATTTATCAAATACGTCTTACGTCATTAAATATTTGTAAAATATGTTTTTGTATTTATGATATATTTATGTCACAAATATGCTTAGGTGAAATTTTTTTTTGGATACGCTGCTTCATAATCAATTACAAAGTCAATTTATAATTTTTTGTAACTCAGGGCTTTTTTGAAATCATATGACGATATATTGTTTTAAATAATTTTTCACCTGCATGTTTTTAAATTTAATCAAGGCACTGATTTAAAAATTAGATACACCGATGTGTCAGATCTTTCTAAATAAAATTTAGGCTCTTTGGGAATAGTTGGCTTGGGTTACTTATTCACTTTTGGCAGGGGGCAAAATTCAGCGGCATTCGATATTGAATGAAAAAGATAAAAAATTAAGTTGCTTTTTCTTATGATTCGATTGAAGTTGCTCGATATCGACTACCTGAATTAGACCTACGGTTTTATTAGCTGTTGCTTATGACTTACCTTGTTGCCACTTCCCCATTTTGATGGTGAGTCTCTTAGAGTGGAGGAATAATTTTCAGAACGGCTATTATACTGCATTATTTATATTTAAAAATGCTGGGTTCCTGAAAAACATGAAAAAAAATAACACAAATTAATAAGTATCTAGTAAATAAATTTTTTGAAGTGTATTTTAAGTGAAATGAAGTAATTTTATTGCATATATGTATGCACACATATGTATTTTTCCTTGTAATTTTTGATGATTGTTTTTTTTTTTTTTTTTTTTTTTTTCTCTTTTTTTTTCAAGGAATCCAGTTTTTTCCTCTTTACAATGTGCAAAAAATCCCAATGCCAAAAAAGTCATTGTTTTTTTTTTTTTTAAATGAATTTTAAATTTAAAAAATACACTTTTTATGCACCTATTTGACCTCTAATTTTCTTTACACTTTTGTCAAGGAATACATATTTATTTATCTACATTCAGAAAAATAAGGAACCAATAAAGTATTAATTAAAACGAAAAAAATTATAATTTCATTAAAATTTGAGGTGATGTTTTACTTTTATCTTACTAAAGAGCTTTTTTTGTTTGGTTACTCCTGCCAAAGACGGCATTAAAAAATTAGTTATTTCGTTACTTTAAAAATTACACAAATTTAAAATTTCTGTTTCAAATTATTTAATATAATTTTTTTTAAGAACTTTTCTTAAAGTTTGTCCGGAAACACAAGCGGCAATTCTTTAGTTTATAAAAGAGAGAGAGAGAGAGAGGGCGTGGGGAAGGAAAGAGAGAAATAGGGAGAGAGAGAGAGAGAGAGTAACGAAGAGTGGAATGGGGTACAGACTCACTTGTACTCGGAAAATTCTTTTTTTTTCTCTACTCGTTCCTTTTACATTTTTCTAACAAGATGATTTTTAAATTGATTGCGTAAAAAACTGCTAAAATTCCCGAAAATAAGTTTTGTCTCTTGGCACAACAACAAATTTAAAAAAAGAGTTAAGAAAAGTCATGCAACTAAAACTGCCTGTGTGTTCTAGCCTATACAAGTTCATTATTATTTGATATTAGAAATTAATTCTTAGATTAAAATTGTTTAACGGCCATGGGAGACTTTTACCATTTGCTCCCAGTATCTGGGCAGGAATCCAAACCCCGACCCCTATATTGATAGGGTAGCGCGCTACCCACCAATCTACAGGGCACCCGCCTATACAAGTTTTTAAGTTCAAAAGTTCAAGTCAAAATTAAGCCCCTCTCAAATAAAATGTCTTTGGCTACATTAAAATTCACATTTAAAATATATTTTATTTAAATTCACTAACCATTGATAAATACAAAATAAGTAGGGTATTCAGTGTTCGATGCAATGATAATACAAATGGTGCAAGTGCCTAGTTTTCCAATAACAAAATGGGTAGGTAATTAGGTAGGTACCTACAAGTAAAATCCATGAGATTTTGCATTTGCATTAAACCACGATAACGCCAAAAAAAATTACTATGTACCTCTATTTGCTTATTTATACAAATACAAATAAATGCATTTCCTTAAAGCAAGTCTCTCTACGTGCTTGCAAATAGGAAAATAAATTAAATTAATTAACAGTTATTTTTGTTAAGTGTATTGCGTTGCGCTTTTAGCTTAAACTTGTTCAAGGTCGATTAATAAATCTTTATGATGTTGTAGTATTCCTTTTTCGTATAAAATTCAACACAAACAACAAAACAATAAATTATTCAATTTACTCCCGTTAAATCTGTCGCTCTCATCACTCTCTGGCCATCATACAGTGAGTACTAGTATGAAACACATGTTAGAGAACGAACATATACATAAATATGGGCATACATGCATGCTATGTACAGACATACATGTGTATGCTATAAAGGAAGAACATACATATTTTGTCTCCCTTAATTATTTGACTAAGACCAAAATAACTGGGCAATATGTCGTATTATAGGTACGAAACGTATAGTTTCATCTTGAGATTCATCTTATCTTGTCAGATTTATGGGTAATGTCATGTACATATGGTGTGTTAGGTAGTTAATGTTTTATTTTATTTATTTTAGAAATTTTTTTTATCATTTTAAATCAGTATTAAAAGTGTGCCCAACTGTCATACAATAAATTTATTTATTCATTCATATTTATACCTATTTGGAACAATAATTGATTATAAATATAAATTTACGATAACTTATTCATAACTTTTTGTTGTACAAACATAATACATACATACATACTCATGCATATGCATGTATGTACTCGTATCGACAAAAGCGTTTGAAATATGCTGATGACCGGATTTGCCCCTGAATTTCAATTATACATATGCGTAGAATGAAAGGGTGTAAGAGGTGTGGAGAAAAGATACAAACAAAAAATAAATTTTACTTTGCACAAATTTATAAAAAAAAAGAAAGCAAGCTTTCATACTTGTGCGTATCACTAACGATCAGTGTTCATTAGATCAAACTTCAATGAATAAAAAGCTAGCCAACATTTACATATGCTATCTATATGTATGTATGTATTATATTTACAATTATAGATGCATAATTACTTACATACATTAGAAAGCTCTTGGTGGTCTTTTTATACCCAACACCCTACATTTATTGTGTTTTTTATTAGACTTTTGTTCAACTTGTTTATCCAATCTCAAAGAATCTCGGACTTGGTCTGAAACATGCGAAGGTGATGCAATTTTGAAGTTTAAAATATTCAAAAACTTAATAATTTTTATTGAATTTTTCCATATTATATTAAATTAACAAAAACTTACTATAAAAATAAAATTGTGACAAAATTATGAAGAAGATGGGCAATAAAGCCGACCGAGACCGACTTTGAGATTGTATGAGACAGCCTAAATGAGTTGAACACAAGTCTAGAGAGTTGAAAAGAAATCTGTAATTTCCCAAGGGAATGTATGTAGGTAATTAAAAAAATATATTAGGGAATTGTAGGTGTCCCTAGATGTCATTTAAAAACATTGATTAAAATCTCATTTAAAAAATTTTTTAGCTTTCAAAAATGCTTATAAGAAAGCAGAAATCATTTGAAGGGCAAGAAGGAAATTTTTTAAATCCTAAAACAGCTTTGAATAAATTAGTAAAGTGTTTGGGTATTTCAGAATATTTTGTTTCCTATAAAGTTTATCTCCGCAAAAGCTTAAGCTCTATTCTCATCTAAATGTATTAAAAGAATTTTATTCATTTATCCAATGAAAAATTCAATCAATGACAATTTAATATTTCATTAGTTTAATGAAATATTTCATAAATTCAGTGAAATATTTCATTAATTTAATGAAATAGTTATTCATTAGTCTAATGAAACGTTATCATTGGTTGCAAAATAATAACTTATTCTTTCAGTGTATTTGAACTGTTATTTTTAAAAGTGGTTTAAGTCCACTTTTTGGACAAAAAATATGTTAGCGGTAATTTTAGTATGATATACACAGGTAGTGTCTATAGCTAAAGCATTTTGCTTTTTTAAGTGGACTTATGCCACTTTCCAAAATAACAACTTATCTATCCAAAATTTAGGGTGTTTTAGTTCTAGATATAGCCTCACCGTTTTGTAATTTTATTGTAAATATATTGTTTTTCTTTCACTTTGGATTTGCAATAGAAAGAATATACAAGTATTTACACAGGCATACATTGTACATGCATACACATGTATTTTGTTCGACACGAATATAGGTACAACATCTAAAAATAATTTATAAATATTTCAATGAAAATTAATAAAACAGACGAACAATTTCAAGTGATTTTAAAGGCGATCTTAAATAATTAATCTGCCCGCATAGATGAAGTTTTTAGTAAAATTGTTTGCTTAAAAATAATTTCAAAATTAGGCTGCTTTTAATTAAATTTATTTCCAAATAAGTAGCTACCTATTTTGTACAAGTGTAAGAGAAATCGCTAGGCAATATGCTTTTCAAGTTTATATTTTATCGTTATAAAAAAAACTAAAACTTACAAGTTTAAAAAAACAATTCGAAAAATCGCCCGAGTCGACTTAAGTAAAAATTGACTTGTTGACGCAATAACTTTATTATTGTGGTTCAGGAATGGTGGGGCGATATATTCTATAATTAAAGAGACGGCAATAAAAAATTGTAGGGCGTTAGTGCCCTAAAATAACTTAATAAGACATGAACGGTTTTTCCATATGATCACAGAAATAGTACCTGCAAAACAGCAGTTTATTTCCTGGCTTCAGGTAAAAATATTTGAAAGCAAAGCAAGCAATTTAAATGGGTCCAAAAGCAGTATTTTAAAAAATTTTTCCAAATTTTTTACTGGGTAAAAATTAAAAAAAAAAAAAACAGACACGCAACATCTGGGTATCACATGCTTTTCTATTACAGGCTTCCTTACACATACATACAAACACAACATAATTTTTAGTTTTTAATTTTCAATGAACATCAATTAATACGAGCAGTTTTTACTTGTTTATACGGTTTTGTAGACAATGTAACAATATTGTTAAGATATTTTTTTTAGTTAAAAAAAAAAAATTGGATCACTGGCCGCCTACCACATCACATAAGAATTTCATTTATTATGACGAATATTATTTAAATATTTTATTAAGATTGTCTATCTTATTGTTTTTTAACTTATGAAATCATTTTTATTAAAGCAAAGTTCACAAATATATTTTTTTTTTCATTTTTCTCTTTTTTATTGGTTAATTAGAACTAACAATTAATTAAACAATCGGTTATTTGTAGCACTCACTCACGTATTAAATTTTTTGTTTTATTATTTTTTTTTTGGAATGTGGGTTATAGAAGAAACAACAAAATTTATTGTTAGAAAACTGATTTCAATGCAGATTGAGACAGAGATGATCTTTAAGACCAGCTAGACAAGTGTTGTGGACGCACTAAAAAAACAAAATACAATGAAATTTTTTCTCTGCCACAAAACACCTCCAAACAGAACAAACGCAAATTTCAATAAAATTTTAATTGATTTTATAATTTCATTTTTGCGAGAGCGGATAAAAGTTTCAATGTACTCTTTTTGCTGTATCTCTGTACGTGTATGTAAATATATAATTTAGCTTTTATATGATTTATTTTTTTTGCATACCCAAAGTCAAACAAAATGATCTCATCGTCATCATAATAAACGGCAGTAGCTGTTCATTACAGCCAACAAAAAATTATTTTAACAAAAATTAAAGAAGAGATTTTTAAAGATGTTTTTAATAAAAAAAAAAAAAAAAAAAAAAAAAAAAAAAAAAAAAAAAAAAAAAAAAAAAAAACAATGTTGATTCTTTCACCACAAAAACAATACAAAAAATAAATAAATAATGCATTTAGCAAAAATGAGATGAAAGTATCCATAAAATAAACATTCTACGTGATCAGTGCTTTAAAGGTATTAATTTTTTGTTAAGCCAAAGATGCTCAGCTTATCGAGCAACTCATTTGTTTGAGGTTGCAATTAAGCTAAGCAAATTTTTAAAAACCGTGGCTGCATTCGTAAGCCCGCTAAGCAATACAAAATTAACTAATCACTCGAGTAAATTTTAATTTCGCTTAACAAAAAAATTTTTTTTTTAATTTCTTGGGCTACAAGCAATAAACCATTTTCATTATGGGAATCTATATTAATATTATAATAAGGAGAAATTTGTTTTTTACCCAACTAATTTCAAAAATTCTTTTACCAACATAAAGATACATATCAGCGAGTATTATAGACCATATGGCATAACGCTACGCTCACTTTTTCGTCCCTTATTCCATGATATTATAATGAAAATTCTATTTTCCAACCAATGTTCTTTAAAATTTGGTAAATAAAATCACAACATTCTCCAAATGTTCACCATATACTCTTCGATTAGTCACGCCCACTTTTACGCGACTTACTTAGAAGTCTCTAAACCACAAAAACCAAAAGAAATTAAGTTGATATCTAAAAAACTTTGCGAGTTATAACAAAAAAGGTAAAATATTTTTCGCCAAAAAAAAACCATGGACTACCCCCTTTGCTTTTTTTGAAAAAATTATAAAAAAATTTTCTTTCACTATCTACAAGAAAAAAATTTCTAATTAAAGCTAATACGCTTAGCTATCCAACGCAAAAGAAATCAAGTTGATATCTAGAAAACTTAGCGAGTTATGATCAAAAAGGTAACCAGTTATACTAAAAAGTGGCCGGAAAGAGACATTAGTAGAACTGCTTACCTCTTTGGTCATAACTTGCTTATTTTTCTCGATATCGACTTGATTTCTAATGCTTTAGATGGAGAACCATTTAAGCTTTAATTCGACTTTTGTTTTTTGCAGATAGTGCGAAAAAAATATTTTTCGCCAAAAAAAACCATGGACTACCCCCTTTGCTTTTTTTGAAAAAATTATAAAAAAATTTTCTTTCACTATCTACAAGAAAAAAATTTCTAATTAAAGCTAATACGCTTAGCTATCCAACGCAAAAGAAATCAAGTTGATATCTAGAAAACTTAGCAAGTTATGACCAAAAAGGTAACCTGTTATACTAAAAAGTGGCCGGAAAGAGGCAGTAGTAGAACTGCTTACCTCTTTGTTCATAACTTGCATAATTTTCAAGATATCGACTAGATTTCTAAAGCATTAGATAGAAAACCATATAAGCTTTAATTCGACTTTTGGTTTTTGCAGATAGTGTGAAAAAAATATTTTTGGCCAAAAAAAAAAAAACCATGGACTACCCCCTTTGCTTTTTTTGAAAAAATTATAAAAAAATTTTCTTTCACTATCTGCAAGAAAAAAATTTCTAATTAAAGCTAATACGTTTAGCTATCCAACGCAAAAGAAATCAAGTTCATATCTAAAAAACTTAGCGAGTTATAACCAAAAAGGTAACCAGTTATACTAAAAAGTGGCCGGAAAGAGACATTAGTAGAACTGCTTACCTCTTTGGTCATAACTTGCTTATTTTTCCCTTAATCGACTTGATTTCTAATGCTTTAGATGGAGAACCATTTAAGCTTTAATTCGACTTTTGTTTTTTGCAGATAGTGCGAAAAAAATATTTTTCGCCAAAAAAAAAAACCATGGACTACCCCCTTTGCTTTTTTTGAAAAAGTTAAAAAAAAATTTTCTTTCACTATCTACAAGAAAAAAATTTCTAATTAAAGCTAATACGTTTAGCTATCCAACGCAAAAGAAATCAAGTTGATATCTAGAAAACTTAGCGAGTTATGATCAAAAACGTAACCAGTTATACTAAAAAGTGGCCGGAAAGAGACATTAGTAGAACTGCTTACCTCTTTGGTCATAACTTGCTTATTTTTCTCGATATCGACTTGATTTCTAATGCTTTAGATAGAGAACCATATAAGCTTTAATTCGACTTTTGTTTTTTGCAGATAGTGCGAAAAAAATATTTTTCGCCAAAAAAAAAAACCATGGACTACCCCCTTTGCTTTTTTTGAAAAAGTTATAAAAAAATTTTCTTTCACTATCTACAAGAAAAAAATTTCTAATTAAAGCTAATACGTTTAGCTATCCAACGCAAAAGAAATCAAGTTGATATCTAGAAAACTTAGCGAGTTATGATCAAAAAGGTAACCAGTTATACTAAAAAGTGGCCGGAAAGAGACATTAGTGGAACTGCTTACCTCTTTTTTCATAACTTGCTTATTTTTCTCGATATCGACTTGATTTCTAATGCTTTAGATAGAGAACCACAAAAGCTTTAATTCGACTTTGAATTTTTGCAGATAGTGCGAAAAAAATATTTTTCGCCAAAAAAAAAAACCATGGACTACCCCCTTTGCTTTTTTTGAAAAAATTATAGAAAAATTTTCTTTCACTATCTACAAGAAAAAAATTTCTAATTAAAGCTAATACGTTTAGCTATCCAACGCAAAAGAAATCAAGTTGATATCTAGAAAACTTAGCGAGTTATGATCAAAAAGGTAACCAGTTATACTAAAAAGTGGCCGGAAAGAGACATTAGTAGAACTGCTTACCTCTTTGGTCATAACTTGCTTATTTTTCTCGATATCGACTTGATTTCTAATGCTTTAGATAGAGAACCATATAAGCTTTAATTCGACTTTTGTTTTTTGCAGATAGTGCGAAAAAAATATTTTTCGCCAAAAAAAAAAAAATGGACTACCCCCTTTGCTTTTTTTGAAAAAGTTATAAAAAAATTTTCTTTCACTATCTACAAGAAAAAAATTTCTAATTAAAGCTAATACGTTTAGCTATCCAACGCAAAAGAAATCAAGTTGATATCTAGAAAACTTAGCGAGTTATAACCAAAAAGGTAACCAGCTATACTAAAAAGTGGCCGGAAAGACACATTAGTAGAACTGCTTACCTCTTTGGTCATAACTTGCTTATTTTTCTCGATATCGACTTGATTTCTAATGCTTTAGATAGAGAACCACAAAAGCTTTAATTCGACTTTTGTTTTTTGCAGATAGTGCGAAAAAAATATTTTTCGCCAAAAAAAAACCATGGACTACCCCCTTTGCTTTTTTTGAAAAAATTATAAAAAAATTTTCTTTCACTATCTACAAGAAAAAAATTTCTAATTAAAGCTAATACGTTTAGCTATCCAACGCAAAAGAAATCAAGTTCATATCTAAAAAACTTAGCGAGTTATAACCAAAAAGGTAACCAGTTATACTAAAAAGTGGCCGGAAAGAGACATTAGTAGAACTGCTTACCTCTTTGGTCATAACTTGCATATTTTTCTCGATATCGACTTGATTTCTAATGCTTTAGATGGAGAACCATTTAAGCTTTAATTCGACTTTTGTTTTTTGCAGATAGTGCGAAAAAAATATTTTTCGCCAAAAAAAAAAACCATGGACTACCCCCTTTGCTTTTTTTGAAAAAGTTAAAAAAAAATTTTCTTTCACTATCTACAAGAAAAAAATTTCTAATTAAAGCTAATACGTTTAGCTATCCAACGCAAAAGAAATCAAGTTGATATCTAGAAAACTTAGCGAGTTATGATCAAAAACGTAACCAGTTATACTAAAAAGTGGCCGGAAAGAGACATTAGTAGAACTGCTTACCTCTTTGGTCATAACTTGCTTATTTTTCTCGATATCGACTTGATTTCTAATGCTTTAGATAGAGAACCATATAAGCTTTAATTCGACTTTTGTTTTTTGCAGATAGTGCGAAAAAAATATTTTTCGCCAAAAAAAAAAAAAAATGGACTACCCCCTTTGCTTTTTTTGAAAAAGTTATAAAAAAATTTTCTTTCACTATCTACAAGAAAAAAATTTCTAATTAAAGCTAATACGTTTAGCTATCCAACGCAAAAGAAATCAAGTTGATATCTAGAAAACTTAGCGAGTTATGATCAAAAAGGTAACCACTTATACTAAAAAGTGGCCGGAAAGAGACATTAGTGGAACTGCTTACCTCTTTGGTCATAACTTGCTTATTTTTCTCGATATCGACTTGATTTCTAATGCTTTAGATAGAGAACCACAAAAGCTTTAATTCGACTTTGAATTTTTGCAGATAGTGCGAAAAAAATATTTTTCGCCAAAAAAAAAAAACCATGGACTACCCCCTTTGCTTTTTTTGAAAAAGTTATAAAAAAATTTTCTTTCACTATCTACAAGAAAAAAATTTCTAATTAAAGCTAATACGCTTAGCTATCCAACGCAAAAGAAATCAAGTTGATATCTAGAAAACTTAGCGAGTTATGATCAAAAAGGTAACCAGTTATACTAAAAAGTGGCCGGAAAGAGACATTAGTAGAACTGCTTACCTCTTTGGTCATAACTTGCTTATTTTTCTCGATATCGACTTGATTTCTAATGCTTTAGATAGAGAACCATATAAGCTTTAATTCGACTTTTGTTTTTTGCAGATAGTGCGAAAAAAATATTTTTCGCCAAAAAAAAAAAAAATGGACTACCCCCTTTGCTTTTTTTGAAAAAGTTATAAAAAAATTTTCTTTCACTATCTACAAGAAAAAAATTTCTAATTAAAGCTAATACGTTTAGCTATCCAACGCAAAAGAAATCAAGTTGATATCTAGAAAACTTAGCGAGTTATGATCAAAAAGGTAACCAGTTATACTAAAAAGTGGCCGGAAAGAGACATTAGTGGAACTGCTTACCTCTTTGGTCATAACTTGCTTATTTTTCTCGATATCGACTTGATTTCTAATGCTTTAGATAGAGAACCACAAAAGCTTTAATTCGACTTTGAATTTTTGCAGATAGTGCGAAAAAAATATTTTTCGCCAAAAAAAAAAAACCATGGACTACCCCCTTTGCTTTTTTTGAAAAAGTTATAAAAAAATTTTCTTTCACTATCTACAAGAAAAAAATTTCTAATTAAAGCTAATACGTTTAGCTATCCAACGCAAAAGAATTCAAGTTGATATCTAGAAAACTTAGCGAGTTATGATCAAAAAGGTAACCAGTTATACTAAAAAGTGGCCGGAAAGAGACATTAGTAGTACTGCTTACCTCTTTGGTCATAACTTGCTTATTTTTCTCGATATCGACTTGATTTCTAATGCTTTAGATGGAGAACCATTTAAGCTTTAATTCGACTTTTGTTTTTTGCAGATAGTGCGAAAAAAATATTTTTCGCCAAAAAAAAAAAAAAATGGACTACCCCCTTTGCTTTTTTTGAAAAAGTTATAAAAAAATTTTCTTTCACTATCTACAAGAAAAAAATTTCTAATTAAAGCTAATACGTTTAGCTATCCAACGCAAAAGAAATCAAGTTGATATCTAAAAAACTTAGCGAGTTATGATCAAAAAGGTAACCAGTTATACTAAAAAGTGGCCGGAAAGAGACATTAGTGGAACTGCTTACCTCTTTGGTCATAACTTGCTTATTTTTCTCGATATCGACTTGATTTCTAATGCTTTAGATAGAGAACCACAAAAGCTTTAATTCGACTTTGAATTTTTGCAGATAGTGCGAAAAAAATATTTTTCGCCAAAAAAAAAAAACCATGGACTACCCCCTTTGCTTTTTTTGAAAAAGTTATAAAAAAATTTTCTTTCACTATCTACAAGAAAAAAATTTCTAATTAAAGCTAATACGTTTAGCTATCCAACGCAAAAGAAATCAAGTTGATATCTAGAAAACTTAGCGAGTTATGATCAAAAAGGTAACCAGTTATACTAAAAAGTGGCCGGAAAGAGACATTAGTAGAACTGCTTACCTCTTTGGTCATAACTTGCTTATTTTTCTCGATATCGACTTGATTTCTAATGCTTTAGATGGAGAACCATTTAAGCTTTAATTCGACTTTTGTTTTTTGCAGATAGTGCGAAAAAAATATTTTTCGCCAAAAAAAAAAAAAAACCATGGACTACCCCCTTTGCTTTTTTTGAAAAAATTATAGAAAAATTTTCTTTCACTATCTACAAGAAAAAAATTTCTAATTAAAGCTAATACGTTTAGCTATCCAACGCAAAAGAAATCAAGTTGATATCTAGAAAACTTAGCGAGTTATGATCAAAAAGGTAACCAGTTATACTAAAAAGTGGCCGGAAAGAGACATTAGTAGAACTGCTTACCTCTTTGGTCATAACTTGCTTATTTTTCTCGATATCGACTTGATTTCTAATGCTTTAGATAGAGAACCATATAAGCTTTAATTCGACTTTTGTTTTTTGCAGATAGTGCGAAAAAAATATTTTTCGCCAAAAAAAAAAAAAAAATGGACTACCCCCTTTGCTTTTTTTGAAAAAGTTATAAAAAAATTTTCTTTCACTATCTACAAGAAAAAAATTTCTAATTAAAGCTAATACGTTTAGCTATCCAACGCAAAAGAAATCAAGTTGATATCTAGAAAACTTAGCGAGTTATAACCAAAAAGGTAACCAGCTATACTAAAAAGTGGCCGGAAAGACACATTAGTAGAACTGCTTACCTCTTTGGTCATAACTTGCTTATTTTTCTCGATATCGACTTGATTTCTAATGCTTTAGATAGAGAACCACAAAAGCTTTAATTCGACTTTTGTTTTTTGCAGATAGTGCGAAAAAAATATTTTTCGCCCAAAAAAAAACCATGGACTACCCCCTTTGCTTTTTTTGAAAAAATTATAGAAAAATTTTCTTTCACTATCTACAAGAAAAAAATTTCTAATTAAAGCTAATACGTTTAGCTATCCAACGCAAAAGAAATCAAGTTGATATCTAGAAAACTTAGCGAGTTATGATCAAAAAGGTAACCAGTTATACTAAAAAGTGGCCGGAAAGAGACATTAGTAGAACTGCTTACCTCTTTGGTCATAACTTGCATATTTTTCTCGATATCGACTTGATTTCTAATGCTTTAGATGGAGAACCATTTAAGCTTTAATTCGACTTTTGTTTTTTGCAGATAGTGCGAAAAAAATATTTTTCGCCAAAAAAAAAAACCATGGACTACCCCCTTTGCTTTTTTTGAAAAAGTTAAAAAAAAATTTTCTTTCACTATCTACAAGAAAAAAATTTCTAATTAAAGCTAATACGTTTAGCTATCCAACGCAAAAGAAATCAAGTTGATATCTAGAAAACTTAGCGAGTTATGATCAAAAACGTAACCAGTTATACTAAAAAGTGGCCGGAAAGAGACATTAGTAGAACTGCTTACCTCTTTGGTCATAACTTGCTTATTTTTCTCGATATCGACTTGATTTCTAATGCTTTAGATAGAGAACCATATAAGCTTTAATTCGACTTTTGTTTTTTGCAGATAGTGCGAAAAAAATATTTTTCGCCAAAAAAAAAAAAAAAATGGACTACCCCCTTTGCTTTTTTTGAAAAAGTTATAAAAAAATTTTCTTTCACTATCTACAAGAAAAAAATTTCTAATTAAAGCTAATACGTTTAGCTATCCAACGCAAAAGAAATCAAGTTGATATCTAGAAAACTTAGCGAGTTATGATCAAAAAGGTAACCACTTATACTAAAAAGTGGCCGGAAAGAGACATTAGTGGAACTGCTTACCTCTTTGGTCATAACTTGCTTATTTTTCTCGATATCGACTTGATTTCTAATGCTTTAGATAGAGAACCACAAAAGCTTTAATTCGACTTTGAATTTTTGCAGATAGTGCGAAAAAAATATTTTTCGCCAAAAAAAAAAACCATGGACTACCCCCTTTGCTTTTTTTGAAAAAGTTATAAAAAAATTTTCTTTCACTATCTACAAGAAAAAAATTTCTAATTAAAGCTAATACGCTTAGCTATCCAACGCAAAAGAAATCAAGTTGATATCTAGAAAACTTAGCGAGTTATGATCAAAAAGGTAACCAGTTATACTAAAAAGTGGCCGGAAAGAGACATTAGTAGAACTGCTTACCTCTTTGGTCATAACTTGCTTATTTTTCTCGATATCGACTTGATTTCTAATGCTTTAGATAGAGAACCACAAAAGCTTTAATTCGACTTTGAATTTTTGCAGATAGTGCGAAAAAAATATTTTTCGCCAAAAAAAAAAACCATGGACTACCCCCTTTGCTTTTTTTGAAAAAGTTATAAAAAAATTTTCTTTCACTATCTACAAGAAAAAAATTTCTAATTAAAGCTAATACGCTTAGCTATCCAACGCAAAAGAAATCAAGTTGATATCTAGAAAACTTAGCGAGTTATAACCAAAAAGGTAACCAGCTATACTAAAAAGTGGCCGGAAAGACACATTAGTAGAACTGCTTACCTCTTTGGTCATAACTTGCTTATTTTTCTCGATATCGACTTGATTTCTAATGCTTTAGATAGAGAACCACAAAAGCTTTAATTCGACTTTTGTTTTTTGCAGATAGTGCGAAAAAAATATTTTTCGCCAAAAAAAAACCATGGACTACCCCCTTTGCTTTTTTTGAAAAAATTATAAAAAAATTTTCTTTCACTATCTACAAGAAAAAAATTTCTAATTAAAGCTAATACGTTTAGCTATCCAACGCAAAAGAAATCAAGTTGATATCTAAAAAACTTAGCGAGTTATGATCAAAAAGGTAACCAGTTATACTAAAAAGTGGCCGGAAAGAGACATTAGTAGTACTGCTTACCTCTTTGGTCATAACTTGCTTATTTTTCTCGATATCGACTTGATTTCTAATGCTTTAGATGGAGAACCATTTAAGCTTTAATTCGACTTTTGTTTTTTGCAGATAGTGCGAAAAAAATATTTTTCGCCAAAAAAAAAAACCATGGACTACCCCCTTTGCTTTTTTTGAAAAAGTTATAAAAAAATTTTCTTTCACTATCTACAAGAAAAAAATTTCTAATTAAAGCTAATACGTTTAGCTATCCAACGCAAAAGAAATCAAGTTGATATCTAAAAAACTTAGCGAGTTATGATCAAAAAGGTAACCAGTTATACTAAAAAGTGGCCGGAAAGAGACATTAGTAGTACTGCTTACCTCTTTGGTCATAACTTGCTTATTTTTCTCGATATCGACTTGATTTCTAATGCTTTAGATGGAGAACCATTTAAGCTTTAATTCGACTTTTGTTTTTTGCAGATAGTGCGAAAAAAATATTTTTCGCCAAAAAAAAAAACCATGGACTACCCCCTTTGCTTTTTTTGAAAAAGTTATAAAAAAATTTTCTTTCACTATCTACAAGAAAAAAATTTCTAATTAAAGCTAATACGTTTAGCTATCCAACGCAAAAGAAATCAAGTTGATATCTAAAAAACTTAGCGAGTTATGATCAAAAAGGTAACCAGTTATACTAAAAAGTGGCCGGAAAGAGACATTAGTAGAACTGCTTACCTCTTTGGTCATAACTTGCTTATTTTTCTCGATATCGACTTGATTTCTAATGCTTTAGATGGAGAACCATTTAAGCTTTAATTCGACTTTTGTTTTTTGCAGATAGTGCGAAAAAAATATTTTTCGCCAAAAAAAAAAAAAAACCATGGACTACCCCCTTTGCTTTTTTTGAAAAAATTATAGAAAAATTTTCTTTCACTATCTACAAGAAAAAAATTTCTAATTAAAGCTAATACGTTTAGCTATCCAACGCAAAAGAAATCAAGTTGATATCTAGAAAACTTAGCGAGTTATGATCAAAAAGGTAACCAGTTATACTAAAAAGTGGCCGGAAAGAGACATTAGTAGAACTGCTTACCTCTTTGGTCACAACTTGCTTATTTTTCTCGATATCGACTTGATTTCTAATGCTTTAGATGGAGAACCATTTAAGCTTTAATTCGACTTTTGTTTTTTGCAGATAGTGCGAAAAAAATATTTTTCGCCAAAAAAAAAACCATGGACTACCCCCTTTGCTTTTTTTGAAAAAATTATAAAAAAATTTTCTTTCACTATCTACAAGAAAAAAATTTCTAATTAAAGCTAATACGTTTAGCTATCCAACGCAAAAGAAATCAAATTGATATCTAGAAAACTTAGCGAGTTATGATCAAAAAGGTAACCAGTTATACTAAAAAGTGGCCGGAAAGAGACATTAGTAGAACTGCTTACCTCTTTGGTCATAACTTGCTTATTTTTCTCGATATCGACTTGATTTCTAATGCTTTAGATAGAGAACCACAAAAGCTTTAATTCGACTTTTGTTTTTTGCAGATAGTGCGAAAAAAATATTTTTCGCCAAAAAAAAAAAAAACCATGGACTACCCCCTTTGCTTTTTTTGAAAAAATTATAAAAAAAATTTTCTTTCACTATCTACAAGAAAAAAATTTCTAATTAAAGCTAATACGTTTAGCTATCCAACGCAAAAGAAATCAAGTTGATATCTAGAAAACTTAGCGAGTTATGATCAAAAAGGTAACCAGTTATACTAAAAAGTGGCCGGAAAGAGACATTAGTAGTACTGCTTACCTCTTTGGTCATAACTTGCTTATTTTTCTCGATATCGACTTGATTTCTAATGCTTTAGATAGAGAACCACAAAAGCTTTAATTCGACTTTTGTTTTTTTGCAGATAGTGCGAAAAAAATATTTTTCGCCAAAAAAAAAAAACCATGGATTACCCCCTTTGCTTTTTTTGAAAAAATTATAAAAAAATTTTCTTTCACTATCTACAAGAAAAAAATTTCTAATTAAAGCTAATACGTTTAGCTATCCAACGCAAAAGAAATCAAGTTGATATCTAGAAAACTTAGCGAGTTATGATCAAAAAGGTAACCAGTTATACTAAAAAGTGGCCGGAAAGAGACATTAGTAAAGAGTGATTTTTTTGCTATTATCTTTTTGGCAACACTAGTTTTGACAGCTCACGCACGTTTTGTATCTTGTGTCACTGTCAAACATCTTCAGTTTGGTCTATAATTTAATCATGAATCGTCTTACAAACGAACAACGCTTGCAAATTATTGAATTTTGCGAGCTCTGTTAATCGCGCGCTTCTTCCATTTTATGGTCAGTTTAATCGACCTACTGAGGCTTCTATTCGGGCTATTATAACAAAATTTCGCACCAAATTTACATTGTTGGACATTAAACCACCAACACGCTTACGTAGAGTGCGAACTGAAGAAAATATCGCAGCCGTATCGGCCAGTGTTGGTGATGACCGTGAATTATCGATTCGGCGCCGTTCGCAGCAATTGGGCCTCTGTTACTCCACTACGTGGAAAATTTTGTGAAGCCTTATAAGATACAACTGGTGCAAGAATTGAAGCCAAACGACCTACCGCAACGCCAAATTTTTGGTGAATGGGCTCTTGAAAAGTTAGATGAAGATCCACTTTTTTATCGAAGAATTGTGTTCAGCGACGAGGCTCATTTCTGGTTGAATGGATACGTGAACAAGCAAAACTGCCGTATTTTGAGTGAAGAGCAGCCAGAAGCATTGCAAGAGCTACCAATGCATCCACAAAAAACAACCGTTTGGTGCGGATTATGGGCTGGCGGCATCATTGGGCCGTATTTCTTCAAAGATGATGCGAATCACAACGTTACTATGAATGGTGAGCGCTACCGTGCGATGATAACAAACTTTCTTTTGCCCAAAATGGAAGAGCTTGACTTGCATGACATGTGGTTTCAACAAGACGGTGCCACATGCCACACAGCACGCGAAACAATGGACCAATTGAGAGGCGAGTTCGGTGAACAGTTTATTTCACGCTTGGGACCAGTCAATTGGCCGCCCAGATCGTGCGATTTAACGCCTCTAGACTATTTTTTGTGGGGCTATGTTAAGGCTAATGTCTATAGGGACAAGCCCGCTTCGATTGACGCACTGGAAGCCAACATTGCCAACATTATTCGTGAGATACCGGCCGAAATGTTGGAAAGAGTATGCCAAAATTGGACTAAGCGGATGGACCATTTGAGGCGCAGCCGCGGCCAACATTTGCATGAAATAATCTTCAAACATTAAATTATATCGACCCAACTATCGATCCAAATAAATATTTCATGCATTTTTCTGAATTTTATGTTTTTTTTTTTTTTAATTTCCGATAGTTCTTATAAAATCACCTTTTAGAACTGCTTACCTCTTTGGTCATAACTTGCTTATTTTTCTCGATATCGACTTGATTTCTAATGCTTTAGATAGAGAACCACAAAAGCTTTAATTCGACTTTTGTTTTTTGCAGATAGTGCGAAAAAAATATTTTTCGCCAAAAAAAAAAAAAAACCATGGACTACCCCCTTTGCTTTTTTTGAAAAAATTATAAAAAAATTTTCTTTCACTATCTACAAGAAAAAAATTTCTAATTAAAGCTAATACGTTTAGCTATCCAACGCAAAAGAAATCAAGTTGATATCTAGAAAACTTAGCGAGTTATGATCAAAAAGGTAACCAGTTATACTAAAAAGTGACCGGAAAGAGACAATAGTAGAACTGCTTACCTCTTTGGTCATAATTTGCTTATTTTTCTCGATATCGACTTGATTTCTAATGCTTTAGATGGAGAACCATTTAAGCTTTAATTCGACTTTTGTTTTTTGCAGATAGTGCGAAAAAAATATTTTTCGCCAAAAAAAACCGTGGACTACCCCCTTTGCTTTTTTTGAAAAAATTATAAAAAAATTTTCTTTCACTATCTACAAGAAAAAAATGTCTAATTAAAGCTAATACGCTTAGCTATCCAACGCAAAAGAAATCAAGTTGATATCTAGAAAACTTAGCGAGTTATGATCAAAAAGGTAACCAGTTATACTAAAAAGTGGCCGGAAAGAGACATTAGTAGAACTGCTTACCTCTTTGGTCATAACTTGCTTATTTTTCTCGATATCGACTTGATTTCTAATGCTTTAGATAGAGAACCATATAAGCTTTAATTCGACTTTTGTTTTTTGCAGATAGTGCGAAAAAAATATTTTTCGCCAAAAAAAAAAAAAAATGGACTACCCCCTTTGCTTTTTTTGAAAAAGTTATAAAAAAATTTTCTTTCACTATCTACAAGAAAAAAATTTCTAATTAAAGCTAATACGTTTAGCTATCCAACGCAAAAGAAATCAAGTTGATATCTAGAAAACTTAGCGAGTTATAACCAAAAAGGTAACCAGCTATACTAAAAAGTGGCCGGAAAGACACATTAGTAGAACTGCTTACCTCTTTGGTCATAACTTGCTTATTTTTCTCGATATCGACTTGATTTCTAATGCTTTAGATAGAGAACCACAAAAGCTTTAATTCGACTTTTGTTTTTTGCAGATAGTGCGAAAAAAATATTTTTCGCCCAAAAAAAAAACCATGGACTACCCCCTTTGCTTTTTTTGAAAAAATTATAGAAAAATTTTCTTTCACTATCTACAAGAAAAAAATTTCTAATTAAAGCTAATACGTTTAGCTATCCAACGCAAAAGAAATCAAGTTGATATCTAGAAAACTTAGCGAGTTATGATCAAAAAGGTAACCAGTTATACTAAAAAGTGGCCGGAAAGAGACATTAGTAGAACTGCTTACCTCTTTGGTCATAACTTGCATATTTTTCTCGATATCGACTTGATTTCTAATGCTTTAGATGGAGAACCATTTAAGCTTTAATTCGACTTTTGTTTTTTGCAGATAGTGCGAAAAAAATATTTTTCGCCAAAAAAAAAAACCATGGACTACCCCCTTTGCTTTTTTTGAAAAAGTTAAAAAAAAATTTTCTTTCACTATCTACAAGAAAAAAATTTCTAATTAAAGCTAATACGTTTAGCTATCCAACGCAAAAGAAATCAAGTTGATATCTAGAAAACTTAGCGAGTTATGATCAAAAACGTAACCAGTTATACTAAAAAGTGGCCGGAAAGAGACATTAGTAGAACTGCTTACCTCTTTGGTCATAACTTGCTTATTTTTCTCGATATCGACTTGATTTCTAATGCTTTAGATAGAGAACCATATAAGCTTTAATTCGACTTTTGTTTTTTGCAGATAGTGCGAAAAAAATATTTTTCGCCAAAAAAAAAAAAAAAAATGGACTACCCCCTTTGCTTTTTTTGAAAAAGTTATAAAAAAATTTTCTTTCACTATCTACAAGAAAAAAATTTCTAATTAAAGCTAATACGTTTAGCTATCCAACGCAAAAGAAATCAAGTTGATATCTAGAAAACTTAGCGAGTTATGATCAAAAAGGTAACCAGTTATACTAAAAAGTGGCCGGAAAGAGACATTAGTAGAACTGCTTACCTCTTTGGTCATAACTTGCTTATTTTTCTCGATATCGACTTGATTTCTAATGCTTTAGATAGAGAACCACAAAAGCTTTAATTCGACTTTTGTTTTTTGCAGATAGTGCGAAAAAAATATTTTTCGCCAAAAAAAAAAAAACCATGGATTACCCCCTTTGCTTTTTTTGAAAAAATTATAAAAAAATTTTCTTTCACTATCTACAAGAAAAAAATTCCTAATTAAAGCTAATACGCTTAGCTATCCAACGCAAAAGAAATCAAGTTGATATCTAGAAAACTTAGCGAGTTATGATCAAAAAGGTAACCAGTTATACTAAAAAGTGGCCGGAAAGAGACATTAGTAGAACTGCTTACCTCTTTGGTCATAACTTGCTTATTTTTCTCGATATCGACTTGATTTCTAATGCTTTAGATAGAGAACCACAAAAGCTTTAATTCGACTTTTGTTTTTTGCAGATAGTGCGAAAAAAATATTTTTCGCCAAAAAAAAAAAAAAACCATGGACTACCCCCTTTGCTTTTTTTGAAAAAATTATAAAAAAATTTTCTTTCACTATCTACAAGAAAAAAATTTCTAATTAAAGCTAATACGTTTAGCTATCCAACGCAAAAGAAATCAAGTTGATATCTAGAAAACTTAGCGAGTTATGATCAAAAAGGTAACCAGTTATACTAAAAAGTGGCCGGAAAGAGACAATAGTAGAACTGCTTACCTCTTTGGTCATAATTTGCTTATTTTTCTCGATATCGACTTGATTTCTAATGCTTTAGATAGAGAACCACAAAAGCTTTAATTCGACTTTTGTTTTTTGCAGATAGTGCGAAAAAAATATTTTTCGCCAAAAAAAAAAAAACCATGGATTACCCCCTTTGCTTTTTTTGAAAAAATTATAAAAAAATTTTCTTTCACTATCTACAAGAAAAAAATTTCTAATTAAAGCTAATACGTTTAGCTATCCAACGCAAAAGAAATCAAGTTGATATCTAGAAAACTTAGCGAGTTATGATCAAAAAGGTAACCAGTTATACTAAAAAGTGGCCGGAAAGAGACATTAGTAGAACTGCTTACCTCTTTGGTCATATTTTCTCGATATCGACTTGATTTCTAATGCTTTAGATGGAGAACCATTTAAGCTTTAATTCGACTTTTGTTTTTTGCAGATAGTGCGAAAAAAATATTTTTCGCCAAAAAAAACCGTGGACTACCCCCTTTGCTTTTTTTGAAAAAATTATAAAAAAATTTTCTTTCACTATCTACAAGAAAAAAATTTCTAATTAAAGCTAATACGTTTAGCTATCCAACGCAAAAGAAATCAAGTTGATATCTAGAAAACTTAGCGAGTTATGATCAAAAAGGTAACCAGTTATACTAAAAAGTGGCCGGAAAGAGACATTAGTAGAACTGCTTACCTCTTTGGTCATAACTTGCTTTTTTTTCTCGATATCGACTTGATTTCTAATGCTTTAGATAGAGAACCATATAAGCTTTAATTCGACTTTTGTTTTTTGCAGATAGTGCGAAAAAATATTTTTCGCCAAAAAAAAACCATGGACTACCCCCTTTGCTTTTTTTGAAAAAATTATAAAAAAATTTTCTTTCACTATCTACAAGAAAAAAATTTCTAATTAAAGCTAATACGTTTAGCTATCCAACGCAAAAGAAATCAAGTTCATATCTAAAAAACTTAGCGAGTTATAACCAAAAAGGTAACCAGTTATACTAAAAAGTGGCCGGAAAGAGACATTAGTAGAACTGCTTACCTCTTTGGTCATAATTTGCTTTTTTTTCTCGATATCGACTTGATTTCTAATGCTTTAGATAGAGAACCACAAAAGCTTTAATTCGACTTTTGTTTTTTGCAGATAGTGCGAAAAAAATATTTTTCGCCAAAAAAAAAAAACCATGGACTACCCCCTTTGCTTTTTTTGAAAAAATTATAAAAAAATTTTCTTTCACTATCTACAAGAAAAAAATTTCTAATTAAAGCTAATACGTTTAGCTATCCAACGCAAAAGAAATCAAGTTGATATCTAGAAAACTTAGCGAGTTATGATCAAAAAGGTAACCAGTTATACTAAAAAGTGGCCGGAAAGAGACATTAGTAGAACTGCTTACCTCTTTGGTCATAATTTGCTTATTTTTCTCGATATCGACTTGATTTCTAATGCTTTAGATAGAGAACCACAAAAGCTTTAATTCGACTTTTGTTTTTTGCAGATAGTGCGAAAAAAATATTTTTCGCCAAAAAAAACCGTGGACTACCCCCTTTGCTTTTTTTGAAAAAATTATAAAAAAATTTTCTTTCACTATCTACAAGAAAAAAATTTCTAACTACAGCTAATACGTTTAGCTATCCAACGCAAAAGAAATCAAGTTGATATCTAGAAAACTTATCGAGTTATAACCAAAAAGGTAACCAGTTATACTAAAAAGTGGCCGGAAAGAGACATTAGTAGAACTGCTTACCTCTTTGGTCATAACTTGCTTTTTTTTCTCGATATCGACTTGATTTCTAATGCTTTAGATAGAGAACCATATAAGCTTTAATTCGACTTTTGTTTTTTGCAGATAGTGCGAAAAAATATTTTTCGCCAAAAAAAAACCATGGACTACCCCCTTTGCTTTTTTTGAAAAAATTATAAAAAAATTTTCTTTCACTATCTACAAGAAAAAAATTTCTAACTACAGCTAATACGTTTAGCTATCCAACGCAAAAGAAATCAAGTTGATATCTAGAAAACTTATCGAGTTATAACCAAAAAGGTAACCAGTTATACTAAAAAGTGGCCGGAAAGAGACATTAGTAGAACTGCTTACCTCTTTGGTCATAACTTGCTTTTTTTTCTCGATATCGACTTGATTTCTAATGCTTTAGATAGAGAACCATATAAGCTTTAATTCGACTTTTGTTTTTTGCAGATAGTGCGAAAAAATATTTTTCGCCAAAAAAAAACCATGGACTACCCCCTTTGCTTTTTTTGAAAAAATTATAAAAAAATTTTCTTTCACTATCTACAAGAAAAAAATTTCTAATTAAAGCTAATACGTTTAGCTATCCAACGCAAAAGAAATCAAGTTGATATCTAGAAAACTTAGCGAGTTATAACCAAAAAGGTAACCAGTTATACTAAAAAGTGGCCGGAAAGAGACATTAGTAGAACTGCTTACCTCTTTGGTCATAACTTGCTTATTTTTCTCGATATCGACTTGATTTCTAATGCTTTAGATAGAGAACCATATAAGCTTTAATTCGACTTTTGTTTTTTGCAGATAGTGCGAAAAAAATATTTTTCGCCAAAAAAAAACCATGGACTACCCCCTTTGCTTTTTTTGAAAAAATTATAAAAAAATTTTCTTTCACTATCTACAAGAAAAAAATTTCTAATTAAAGCTAATACGTTTAGCTATCCAACGCAAAAGAAATCAAGTTCATATCTAAAAAACTTAGCGAGTTATAACCAAAAAGGTAACCAGTTATACTAAAAAGTGGCCGGAAAGAGACATTAGTAGAACTGCTTACCTCTTTGGTCATAACTTGCTTATTTTTCTCGATATCGACTTGATTTCTAATGCTTTAGATGGAGAACCATATAAGCTTTAATTCGACTTTTGTTTTTTGCAGATAGTGCGAAAAAAATATTTTTCGCCAAAAAAAAAACCATGGACTACCCCCTTTGCTTTTTTTGAAAAAATTATAAAAAAATTTTCTTTCACTATCTACAAGAAAAAAATTTCTAATTAAAGCTAATACGTTTAGCTATCCAACGCAAAAGAAATCAAGTTCATATCTAAAAAACTTAGCGAGTTATAACCAAAAAGGTAACCAGTTATACTAAAAAGTGGCCGGAGAGAGACATTAGTAGAACTGCTTACCTCTTTGGTCATAACTTGCTTATTTTTCTCGATATCGACTTGATTTCTAATGCTTTAGATGGAGAACCATATAAGCTTTAATTCGACTTTTATTTTTTGCAGATAGTGCGAAAAAAATATTTTTCGCCAAAAAAAAAACCATGGACTACCCCCTTTGCTTTTTTTGAAAAAATTATAAAAAAATTTTCTTTCACTATCTACAAGAAAAAAATTTCTAATTAAAGCTAATACGTTTAGCTATCCAACGCAAAAGAAATCAAGTTCATATCTAGAAAACTTAGCGAGTTATGATCAAAAAGGTAACCAGTTATACTAAAAAGTGGCCGGAAAGAGACATTAGTAGAACTGCTTACCTCTTTGGTCATAACTTGCTTATTTTTCTCGATATCGACTTGATTTCTAATGCTTTAGATGGAGAACCATATAAGCTTTAATTCGACTTTTGTTTTTTGCAGATAGTGCGAAAAAAATATTTTTCGCCAAAAAAAAAAAAAAACCATGGACTACCCCCTTTGCTTTTTTTGAAAAAATTATAAAAAAATTTTCTTTCACTATCTACAAGAAAAAAATTTCTAATTAAAGCTAATACGTTTAGCTATCCAACGCAAAAGAAATCAAGTTCATATCTAAAAAACTTAGCGAGTTATAACCAAAAAGGTAACCAGTTATACTAAAAAGTGGCCGGAAAGAGACATTAGTAGAACTGCTTACCTCTTTGGTCATAACTTGCTTATTTTTCTCGATATCGACTTGATTTCTAATGCTTTAGATAGAGAACCATATAAGCTTTAATTCGACTTTTGTTTTTTGCAGATAGTGCGAAAAAAATATTTTTCGCCAAAAAAAAAAAAAAACCATGGACTACCCCCTTTGCTTTTTTTGAAAAAATTATAAAAAAATTTTCTTTCACTATCTACAAGAAAAAAATTTCTAATTAAAGCTAATACGTTTAGCTATCCAACGCAAAAGAAATCAAGTTGATATCTAGAAAACTTAGCGAGTTATAACCAAAAAGGTAACCAGTTATACTAAAAAGTGGCCGGAAAGAGACATTAGTAGAACTGCTTACCTCTTTGGTCATAACTTGCTTATTTTTCTCGATATCGACTTGATTTCTAATGCTTTAGATGGAGAACCACAAAAGCTTTAATTCGACTTTTGTTTTTTGCAGATAGTGCGAAAAAAATATTTTTCGCCAAAAAAAACCATGGACTACCCCCTTTGCTTTTTTTGAAAAAATTATAAAAAAATTTTCTTTCACTATCTACAAGAAAAAAATTTCTAATTAAAGCTAATACGTTTAGCTATCCAACGCAAAAGAAATCAAGTTGATATCTAGAAAACTTAGCGAGTTATAACCAAAAAGGTAACCAGTTATACTAAAAAGTGGCCGGAAAGAGACATTAGTAGAACTGCTTACCTCTTTGGTCATAACTTGCTTATTTTTCTCGATATCGACTTGATTTCTAATGCTTTAGATGGAGAACCATATAAGCTTTAATTCGACTTTTGTTTTTTGCAGATAGTGCGAAAAAAATATTTTTCGCCAAAAAAAACCATGGACTACCCCCTTTGCTTTTTTTGAAAAAATTATAAAAAAATTTTCTTTCACTATCTACAAGAAAAAAATTTCTAATTAAAGCTAATACGTTTAGCTATCCAACGCAAAAGAAATCAAGTTGATATCTAGAAAACTTAGCGAGTTATAACCAAAAAGGTAACCAGTTATACTAAAAAGTGGCCGGAAAGAGACATTAGTAGAACTGCTTACCTCTTTGGTCATAACTTGCTTATTTTTCTCGATATCGACTTGATTTCTAATGCTTTAGATGGAGAACCACAAAAGCTTTAATTCGACTTTTGTTTTTTGCAGATAGTGCGAAAAAAATATTTTTCGCCAAAAAAAACCATGGACTACCCCCTTTGCTTTTTTTGAAAAAATTATAAAAAAATTTTCTTTCACTATCTACAAGAAAAAAATTTCTAATTAAAGCTAATACGTTTAGCTATCCAACGCAAAAGAAATCAAGTTGATATCTAGAAAACTTAGCGAGTTATAACCAAAAAGGTAACCAGTTATACTAAAAAGTGGCCGGAAAGAGACATTAGTAGAACTGCTTACCTCTTTGGTCATAACTTGCTTATTTTTCTCGATATCGACTTGATTTCTAATGCTTTAGATGGAGAACCATATAAGCTTTAATTCGACTTTTGTTTTTTGCAGATAGTGCGAAAAAAATATTTTTCGCCAAAAAAAAACCATGGACTACCCCCTTTGCTTTTTTTGAAAAAATTATAAAAAAATTTTCTTTCACTATCTACAAGAAAAAAATTTCTAATTAAAGCTAATACGTTTAGCTATCCAACGCAAAAGAAATCAAGTTGATATCTAGAAAACTTAGCGAGTTATAACCAAAAAGGTAACCAGTTATACTAAAAAGTGGCCGGAAAGAGACATTAGTAGAACTGCTTACCTCTTTGGTCATAACTTGCTTATTTTTCTCGATATCGACTTGATTTCTAATGCTTTAGATGGAGAACCATATAAGCTTTAATTCGACTTTTGTTTTTTGCAGATAGTGCGAAAAAAATATTTTTCGCCAAAAAAAAAACCATGGACTACCCCCTTTGCTTTTTTTGAAAAAATTATAAAAAAATTTTCTTTCACTATCTACAAGAAAAAAATTTCTAATTAAAGCTAATACGTTTAGCTATCCAACGCAAAAGAAATCAAGTTGATATCTAGAAAACTTAGCGAGTTATGATCAAAAAGGTAACCACTTATACTAAAAAGTGGCCGGAAAGAGACATTAGTAGAACTGCTTACCTCTTTGGTCATAACTTGCTTATTTTTCTCGATATCGACTTGATTTCTAATGCTTTAGATGGAGAACCATATAAGCTTTAATTCGACTTTTGTTTTTTGCAGATAGTGCGAAAAAAATATTTTTCGCCAAAAAAAAAAACCATGGACTACCCCCTTTGCTTTTTTTGAAAAAATTATAAAAAAATTTTCTTTCACTATCTACAAGAAAAAAATTTCTAATTAAAGCTAATACGTTTAGCTATCCAACGCAAAAGAAATCAAGTTGATATCTAGAAAACTTAGCGAGTTATAACCAAAAAGGTAACCAGTTATACTAAAAAGTGGCCGGAAAGAGACATTAGTAGAACTGCTTACCTCTTTGGTCATAACTTGCTTATTTTTCTCGATATCGACTTGATTTCTAATGCTTTAGATGGAGAACCATATAAGCTTTAATTCGACTTTTGTTTTTTGCAGATAGTGCGAAAAAAATATTTTTCGCCAAAAAAAAAACCATGGACTACCCCCTTTGCTTTTTTTGAAAAAATTATAAAAAAATTTTCTTTCACTATCTACAAGAAAAAAATTTCTAATTAAAGCTAATACGTTTAGCTATCCAACGCAAAAGAAATCAAGTTGATATCTAGAAAACTTAGCGAGTTATAACCAAAAAGGTAACCAGTTATACTAAAAAGTGGCCGGAAAGAGACATTAGTAGAACTGCTTACCTCTTTGGTCATAACTTGCTTATTTTTCTCGATATCGACTTGATTTCTAATGCTTTAGATGGAGAACCATATAAGCTTTAATTCGACTTTTGTTTTTCTTTCACTATCTACAAGAAAAAAATTTCTAATTAAAGCTAATACGTTTAGCTATCCAACGCAAAAGAAATCAAGTTGATATCTAGAAAACTTAGCGAGTTATAACCAAAAAGGTAACCAGTTATACTAAAAAGTGGCCGGAAAGAGACATTAGTAGAACTGCTTACCTCTTTGGTCATAACTTGCTTATTTTTCTCGATATCGACTTGATTTCTAATGCTTTAGATGGAGAACCACAAAAGCTTTAATTCGACTTTTGTTTTTTGCAGATAGTGCGAAAAAAATATTTTTCGCCAAAAAAAAACCATGGACTACCCCCTTTGCTTTTTTTGAAAAAATTATAAAAAAATTTTCTTTCACTATCTACAAGAAAAAAATTTCTAATTAAAGCTAATACGTTTAGCTATCCAACGCAAAAGAAATCAAGTTGATATCTAGAAAACTTAGCGAGTTATAACCAAAAAGGTAACCAGTTATACTAAAAAGTGGCCGGAAAGAGACATTAGTAGAACTGCTTACCTCTTTGGTCATAACTTGCTTATTTTTCTCGATATCGACTTGATTTCTAATGCTTTAGATGGAGAACCATATAAGCTTTAATTCGACTTTTGTGTTTTGCAGATAGTGCGAGAAAAATATTTTTCGCCAAAAAAAACCATAGACTACTTTGCTTTTTTTTTAAAAAATTATAAAAAAATTTTCTTTCACTTCGCTTAGTCTAAAAATTTCTACGCAAGGGGAGACAGGACAAGACCGGGTAAAGGCAGATAGTATTTAGTAAATATAAGGAAACTTGTTGTAGAAATTTATACGAGTATAAACAAATTTAGAACTAGAGCAACAAATTCGAATTTCGTTTTTTAAAATTGGCTGTCATTTTTGAGATAAAGTGTTATATCTCAAATTCAAGAGGTGACATGATATATGTTAGATTTACTTAAAAACGGTTTATTGTATTCAATTAAGAAGAAAAACCGAAATTCTAGAACAATATTTCCTTTAAGTCATACCTACAGTATTTTCCAATTTGCTCAGTAGTTTTAAAAATATCATAAAATTTTAGAGTAAAACTAAAATCCATCGTGTTTTTATCGAAGAATATAACAAAACATTTTTTATTTTATTAAAATAAATTTTTATTATATTAAAATCGATGAACAACTTTTGATTTTATTCACAATTAAGTCACAGTATCACACAGTAAGAAGCAAATGTTGCCATATGCACTCGTTCACTAGTGTGTGCTTGTGTGTGTGTGCTGGCAGGTGTGATACTGCATATGACAATTGATTTCACAATGAGGTAGCATCACTTAATCTAGACATACAATAAAAGAATAACGTTACTGACTGACTGACTGACTTATCATCATCGCCTAGCTCAAACGGCTAAAGGTATATGAAAATTTAAAATAGTCCAAAGTAATTTCTGAGTATTTGGGCAGTAGATTACAAATCTAGACGACCTCTTGTTTAAAATGATATCTGTCCCATCCCGTAATCTTTGTGAGAAGTATATTTTATCCTAAACATATTTATAAATATGTCATAAATACTGAAAAGATACTTACAAATACTAAAAAACGTAACGGGTTACGTTAAAACATATTTAACTCAACAGATTTATCTACATTCACTTAAATTTTATTAGCGGCAGTATGATACTTCGCTGACGAAGAAGCGAGTTAAATGATAGTTGGGAATAAAATCAAATGTTTTCTTTCGATTTTAAACTAATGAGACTATAAGTTTATGGAAAAAAAATTTCAGATTTTTGCCTGGCTCTATTTTAAATAATTTTTTTTTTTTTTAAATTAAACAATTCTAAATTTTGCATAAAAACTTTTTCGTGTGACAATTTATACAACATGTTTGAAACTAGTGAGCAGATTTGAACATGATGTATGTACGACTTAAAGAATATTTTCTTTTTGATTTGGGATACAAAGGTATATCTCGGAAATTAAAGCCAATTTGAAATCAGCACTCTATTACACTCTGAATACAGTTTTTAGTGTGTACTTGTGCCATTAATCAGGATCAGAAACTTTTTGCTGCGAAACTTTTTCACTCAACCTGTTATTTGACACTAAAATGTTTTGAGTATTCAAGTACATACATATTTACCGTAACAGCTTAATAAAAAGAAAAATTTTGATATATTGTTTTATATGTGCACTTTTGATTTACAGTAAAAGACACTAATTTTGTTTCTTTTTTTTTTTTTTTTGTTTGTTATGGGTGTGGAACACCAAATTTTGGTACGTATTTTTTTATAATTTTTTAAAGCAGTTTTGTTTTACAATTTTCAGTAAAAATGTTCTGAAATATTTTTGTAATTTAAATCGTATTTAGGTAAAATAGCTGTAGGCGAAAATATCTTGTCATGATAAACATGTTTAATTTATTTGCTTTATTCTCTGAATTTAATTTGAATTTTTTTGTTAGATGTATTTTTAAGGCAAAATACAGAAATGTGGGCTTCAGTGGGTGCCAAAATGTACAAAAATGTATGAAAAATTGTAAACCTGTTTTTTTTTTTTATTGAGTGGTGAGTTTTTTTTTATAAATTTTTTGTTTTCAATTTAATATTTTAATAGTCGTTACTAGTTTTTGGTTTTCGGTGACGTTGCCTTATTGTTTCATTTGTGTTTGAGTTTTCAAGAAAAAAAAAAGATATTTTTTTCTATTACATATCGTATAAATTGTCACAAAAAAGAAATTTTTTATGCAAAATTTAAAAATGTTTAATTTAAAAAAAATTATTTAAAATAGAGCCAGGCAAAAATCTGACAATTTTTTTTTCTGTAAACTAATAGTCTCATTAGTTTAGAATAAAACGAGACATATTTCATTAAAATCAAAGGAAAACTTTTGATTTTATTCCCAATTAAGTAATGCCACCTCATTGTGTAATAATTACACCGAAGAAAATAATTAAAAAGCTCAAGAGTAAAGACATTTTTTGTAGTATGTATGTACATTATGCTTATTCAAGATTAGGCCTACAATAATTACTAGATTCGTAAGGCCTCTCGGATTATAGTTAGGAACTGGGCTGCACAATAGATCTTAAAGGTCGCGGTGTGATCATAGCCCATAATGATAATAATAATAATAAAGCTAAGCTCACATTACACAAATATTTGTCTACTACTTTTTAGAAAATATTTTTATAGTCTAAACTGATTCGTATTACATAAAATTAATTTCAATAATATGATACTTGCATTATTATGTTGTATTTTAATAAAAAAAATTAACTATTCCAAAGAAAAATTTCTTCAAAATATATGAACGTATATGTGGCTGATATAGGGATTATGCTTATTTCGACAAATATTTGGCTTAAGAAAAATATTATTTAATTAAAAAAATACATTTTTGTGAGTTATGACAGCATTAAAGAAATTAGGAGGAGATTTTGCTTCAAATTTTAGAATTGTATTTATATAGCAAATCGATTACAAGTTACCGATAGTTAAAGTTAAGCTTTTGCCTGGACATTAAATGTCGATAAGTTTAATATCAGATAGTACAAATTTGGTGACAACTTTTAATTTTTTTTTTTTATTTAAAAAAAAATGTTAATAAAATATTATGAACAAAAATGGAAATTTAGTTAGTTTTTTTTAAACTTGAGTTTATAATTATATCCTGAACAAACGAACGATCGTTCCATTTCATTTCATGTATTTATTTATAATAAATAATTGTTTGTAGTCTGGCCTTAAGCTTAAAAAAATAGCCGTAATTTAACAAAAATCAAAAGTTTTGTGTGTATTGAGTCGGTATGCATTTTCAGTGTATCTATACATTGAAATTCTAATTTAATATAAACAATATTTATTCATAATATGATGATCAATATATATATGTATATATAATGTTCAATGAAAAACAATTTTTTTTTTAATAAATCAAAAATAATGATGTCAGATTTTTGAAAATTATTAGTATTAAAAAGAAGGCACATATCGGCGAATCTTGTTGGAGAGTTTTCTCAAAAATAAATTTTTTAACTTGGCAAATTTAGCAATTTTTTATAGAAACAATACAAGTATATTTTTAGATTGCCTGTGTAATTCACAGAATAAAAGTTATTGACATTTTGAAAACGCTTCATGTTTATAAAATAATCAAAATTTATTTTTAATTTTTATAATTAAGAAAAATGAATTTATAAAATAAGACCTCAAGCTTAATAAAATAGCCATATTAATTAAAAAGAAAAAGGTCAAATAAAACTAACAAATAAATTTTTAATTTAATTAATGACCGATATTCTGCTATAAAAGCATTTATTTTAAAAAGGGTTGGCATAAAATTATTATTGTTTAATCGATCCTAAAGGGTTTTTCGATTGTGTTTATAATAATTTGCAAGCAAATTGCTACTGACAAGCAAACTGCTACATCCATACCTACATACACAATAATTTTTGTTTATACTAATACTTTGCAACATTAGATTATTTATTTTAAGTGCAGCCTTGTTTATATAAAACTCATAAAGACAGGTTTTATTTCTAACTAAGCTTATGCGAGTGTGTGTCTACAGGTTTTCATTCCACTAAAGTTTGTTTTTGTTAGAAACAGGAAATGCGAAACTAAATTTTTACACTCACAAACATATGGTCCAAATAATGATGTCATACACTGTAAAAATTTCTGCTTTACAAATAATAAAAAGTTAATGAGCAAAAAAAATAAATTAAATCAAAAGACAAAAATACAAGAATAATTAAAATTTTTTAATTATTGTTTGCACATACATACACACATCCATAAATGCTTTGGCGTTTTGGCTTGTAAAAAAGCATGTATGCATGTATGAATGTGTTGCTTTCATTAATTATTCATTTTTATTTTGCTTAATTTTTATTATATATTTTGTTTTTTTTTTTTTTGGCAAAGTTTAAAATTAGTTCACTGCCACTTGTAGCAAGAGATTTGTTTCTTGTTATTTATTTTGTTAAATATGTATATATTTAAGTGCATATATGTACATATCTGTGTGTGTGTTTATAAATACACATCTGTAGCTAAGTATGTATGAATGCATGTATGTATATAGAGATGTATACATGGTTTTTATTTTCCTACTAATTTTGTTTTAATTTTAATTATTTTAGAATAGAATCATGATTCATGCGGACTACGCGTATCTATTTATTTATTTATTTTTTTTAATTTTTTACACCCAAAATAAATAAAAATTTCTTGAAAATTTTTTTAAATTTTTTTTATTTCAGGTTAAACCTACAGATTTCTATTGATTTCATAGACACTTTTTGTCGTTTGTTTTTGTAGTTAGTCTGCTGTTATACAAAAAGCCGCTATCAGTTGCGGTTCGTACGTACATACATACGAGTACGATGGATTAATGATCATTTTACTTTTCTATTTTCTATACAATTACGCACTAAGATACTTGCTGTATGTATTTTAAAAACATTTTTATTTTTGTTTTTTCATACATAAAAATTTAGTTTTATTTTACACCAATGATGATCATGACTATGTTCGTTGCAATTGTGTTAATAATGATTAGATTGATGATGTATGTATGTATGTAGTTGGAAAGAGAGTTTGTATGGCAAACACGTTTTATTTATTTTTTTCTTTAGCTTCTATTATTTCATTTTCTATTTCGAATTCAAACGGCAATAAGATTTCAATAACTCTTTTTAAAGTACAAAACTAAAACTCTTTCGCTTTTTTTTTTTATTTCTGCCAAGCAAAAAATTTCAGTATGTACCAGTTTTTTTATTTAATTTGTAGGTACATACATACATACCTACACATGTACTACGTATTTATTCTACGTTTTTATTTTATTTTAGTTAATAACTTATTTAGATGTGAATTTATTTTTTTTTAATTTGTTTTACATACTTCTTTGTTTTTTAACCAGTTGTTTGTCGCTTGTATATAATTTAAATTATTTTTGTATTTTTTTGTATGTTATTTATTTCACTTATTAAACAAATTCGTTAGGCTGTTTCAATGTAGTTCAGTAGTGAGAAAAATAATTTAAAAAAATTTAAAAAGCTTTTATTTCGTGTTTATTCGTTTTAGAAAATAAAATTTTCTCTAAATGTTTGCGAGCACTATAATGCTCCAAAAGCCAGATCTATACTAACAATTGTTGTGGGCTCTTTAAATTGTTGAAGCTAAAGCACCAGCTACCTACCAGCCACCAGCAAACAGCTAGTAGACAAGATATTTATTAAGCAACAGAGATGTGAAAATGAGATGTTTTCGTTACACACTTTTTTAAAATACTCTCATACACATCATTGAAGCATTAAATTGAAAAAAGCTCTCAATGGCGGCTAAAATATATTTAAAACTTTTTTTTAACAGTGCACAGATAGACAGACAGCAGGCAGACTAATAGCATGTTCACACGACGAGTTTCAATGCTGGTTTCGCTGTCTGAACCTCGATTGTGAAAATTTGCGTTCAGACGACACATAATGAGTTTCATTTGACAGTTGCTTTGTTTTGTTTTTTGTTGTTTCGCATTTGCCCGCGTTTGTTTTTTAGTTTTGAAATGGATAAAAAAGGTAAATTTTACTATATATATATGTATTTTTAGAAAAAATAATAATTTATAAAAAATTTATTTATTATTTCAAATAATTTAATATGTTGTGTTATTTATTATGTTTATTTTTATATTTAAGCAATTTAACACTCTTTCCTTTGTTTCTTACTAATACATTGAAATGCTTGCAAAACAATAATATTTCTTTGTTTACAATTTGTTTTGTTGGACAGCTAGTTAAGATAAACTAGCGATAGAAACTAGGGATGATACTAAATTTTCATGGTTTCGGCAAGAGTTTCAAAATGAAACCTGCAGATTCGCTCACTTAATTTTGTATGGCGAATCTTCCTGTTTCATTCGAGATTGGGATGTGAACCCTCGAAAGAGAGCGAACCTTGTCTCGTCTGAACATACTATAAGGATCTCTCGAAAGTGTAATATATATTAAAAAACAAATAAATACTTTATTTAATTAAACTGTAACTGTGTTAAATTGTGTATCTAAAATTAAAGAATTGAAATTTTTTTCCAGCGCTCAAATCTATATAAATAAAATTTTATATAAAAACAATAGAGAAATTAATTTTATAAAGCTAGAGGGGGTATTATAAATATTTATTATCATGATACCTATTTGGCTTAAAAATCTTAATTTTTTTTTCAATACAAATTTATAGGAATTCCGCATTTTTTTCTATATAAAAAATTCTACAAAATTGTTAAAAACGCTTTTTGTTCTTTTATCGTAAAATTATATTTCGACTCAAAAAGATATAAGATAAGAAATTATCTTATATACATACACTTGGTAGTGGTTGTATGTATGTACAAACAATAAACTTTACAGCCCTGTTAAGAAGACGGGCCAGCCAGTTGATTGACTTGGCTACACGATTAGCAAAATATATAAAAATTATTTTTGCTCTTCTATTTGCAGAGAACATGATATACATACATATGTATGAATGCATGTATCTACATGGTTGTAAATTAATAAAAAAAAATTAATTTATCTCTTCGAGAGGCTTTAAATTTCAGCTAAAAATCGTCAAATTTTAAAAGGAGCATTTTTCTATTAAAACTATGATGATTGATTAGAAATCGGCATATATGAACACGGTTTTCTATAACATTAATGCGATGTACCATTTAGTACATCCATAATTTTTTAATATTTTATTATTACAAAAATCGAACAAACAATGTAGGTTTTTATTCAAACCTTTTTATTTATCGATTTATGGTCAATTATTATTTTAATATGAAAAAACATATTTATTTTAGAAAAGCGTGAAAATTTTTCTTGAGAAATTAAAGTTTGGAAAATTTGGAATGATTTATTATTTATTTATTTTATAAAAATGTTTGTTTTTGTGCTCAAAAACAAGTGTTTTTTTGATTTGGTGATTATTATTTATGTAATTATAAACTAACTTAGAATCACTTCAATTAAAAGTGCAATTTGTATTACAAAGCTAAAATAAAAAATTTTAATATTGTACTTATATCAAGCAGATGCAAAACTTTACGTGGGTGGGTGATTGTGAAGTAATTGCTGATTAAAAAATTTTACCTAGAAAAACGTTTAGTGTGTTTCTTTCTTTATGGTAATTTATGTAAAGTTAAGTTTTAGCATTAAAATTGAATCATTGTTTAATATTGTAAATGAAGTGATAAATATATTTACTATTTTTACTTTTCAGAACAAGCAAAATGCAGTTTTAAAGCCAAATTGTGAATTTGCTATAAGTATGCATGTTTTACTTTCTAAATTTATAAAAACTTGATATTAAATAAAACTGAAGTACATATATTATGAAACACACAGACACCAGGAGTTAATTAAGGCTCCACACTTTGGTATGCAAAAAATAAAGTAAATGCTTGAAGCTTCTACTGCATATTCTACTTGCATTCTACTGCATTGCTAATTGCAAAATTAATTACGACCCTAACTAGCATATTATTTTACAAATGAATTTATGTTTAAACAAAATATTTTTCCGACAAAATAAACAGACCGTTTTGATTTTATTGATACCACACAGCAACCCGTGTTGTGTAATAGTTTACAATTATTTATAATATCTTTATTTTAAAATGCATACGATACGTACGAATAAGAATACAAGTTAATTTTAATTTAAAAATGAAAGTTTTAAATTTAAAAATAAGTGGTACAGCTGATTTGACTTTTGTGCGTCAGCAAAATATATTAAATCGTAAATACTTAAAGAAAAGTAAACATACGGATATGGTGAAGTACATAATTCGATTAATGGCAAAATATAATATAATTACAGATTATATTACTAACAAAATTAAGAAAATTACGAAAATATAAAAAACTAAAAGTAATTAACAGTTTCATAAAAATCCAATTTATAAATTTACATGAATTTTAAGCAAGTAGGTATACTAAAATAAATTAAAACGAAATAGATTTTAAGTAAACGAGTTTTGTTTGCTTACGCCAATTAAACGAAATTATAATTGAATTTTTTTCTAATTTTGATAAACTTAAAATCTCTACAAGCACCTATAGCGTTTAATCTTTGGCGGGGACTTCAATCACACGAGGTTTGTCTATTATGCGAGCTGTTTTGTTGCCCTTCTCAACAATGCCAATAATCCAAGCTTGGTATCCTTCTTGTTTCTCAATATCTTTACAGTAAGCAGCAGCTTGTTCACGTGGTAAGCAGATAAGAAGTCCTCCAGAGGTTTCGGCTGAATGACCTTGCAAAAGCTGGAACATATTACCACAAGCTTTTGCCACAGCAGCCATTTTAGAAATAACAGGAAGATTGTGAATGACAAAGGACACGTCCTTCTTTTGGTGAGAGGCTAAAGTTTGAGCATGACCTAACAGGCCAAACCCAGTTATATCGGTAGCACCGTGAGCGTTGTACTTATGCATAAGACGAGCAGCGATTCGATTAAGGCGAGCCATTGAATTCATGGCACGATGATAAGCTTTACGGACATCTTCTTCAGACACAACCAGCTTGATGCGATTCCAGCGCTCTGGTTGATCCAACCATTGGTGGGCGTTGACAGCCACTTGAGTACCCAAAGGTTTCGTCAAAACCAAAACATCGCCTACCACTGCATTGTCGGGAACTATATATTCATTAGGTTGGCAAATAGTGGAGGCTACCCCACCAATGGTACACCAGGGATTAACCACACTTTGACCGCCTGTCACAGTTGTGCCAGCTTCAAGAGCAGAATCCTTAAATCCACGCATTATAAGAGGTATAACAACATCACGTTCCTTTTCAGTCATTTTGGTACTAACGGCAAGTAACATTAGCATGTTATCACAATCCGTAACACCCATGGCATATAAATCACTTAAAACATTCGCACACGCTATTTTGCCCATCATGTAAGGATCGTCGACGATGGGGTAAAAGAAGTCAGTGGTTTGTACTAAACATAGGCCACCATGGCGCAAAGGTATCACAGAACAATCCAGACCAATACCAATGCGAGGTATTGCCATATTCATAAACTGAGCATCTTGGTCTTGCAATGAATAATCTTGCTGCAGGGCGGACACCAATTTACCCAATACTTCTTGGGGTACTTTACAGCCTCGTCCTTTTAGATCCGCGAATCTCGTTAAGCGGAATGTGGACTCCAAATCGTGAGCCGTTGGATCGAAGGGACGACGTAATTCAGCACCATTTCCGCCTTGCAGTTCAAGATGAGCAGAATTTAATACATCAGCAGAATAACTCATTGTTCTACTCTTTTTCTATACCCGACACGTTATTTGTTAAAATTAATTTTCAATTCTTTTATTTTAACTTCTTTAAAACTTTTTAATTAAATCACCTTTTTGTCGTCTCCTTATTTTTTTTAATTTAAATTAAATAATTGCTTTTTCTAACAGTTTGCAACTATTTTGTACAAAACTCAAATCAGTTATGGCGGCCTATTGAACAAATTTCTTACTATGAGGCAAATAAAATCGCGTTCTCCCTTTGCACTAACACCACTCCACAATTTCGTACATGTATACGAATTTTTCTTGAACAATTGTCAGAGTGTGCAAACCAAGAGCCGTGATTCGTTGTATTAGCAATGGCGGCACGAAACGGGAGCAAAGAATATTTCTCCCGCTTGTTTTTTACACTATACGTACACAACGAGTGGTGTTCATTATCATTTGAACAGGGTTGTATTTAATTGTTTCAAAATAAGTATGCCAGGTAAAACTTTTCAGTCACAATAACAAATGAACAGTCACAATAGCAAATAATAAAATGTATTAAGAATTTTATATTTGTCAATTAATTGAAAAGTATTATTAACAAATTAGAGATTGTACAGTAGTGTGCTACACTTAAATAAAATCTTGTTATTTTTTACATAAATATTATACGTGTAAGAGTGTCGCGTAAAGTTTTTTACAATGATTTGTTACTACATACTAAAAAATTTATATAGTGCTTTGTGAAAGTAATATTAATTACATATTTGTATTTTGTTGTTGTGGCATTTTATAACAAACATTAACATACACGTAATTTATTTGTGTTTATTTTTTTATAAAAAAAGAATTTTTTATATACTTCAAACCCTAAAAATTTCTTTACTAATTTAAACAAAAGACTTAAGCAGTAAACTTGTTGCTGGGAACATAAAATGACTCAATAATTTTTAAGATATTTTTAACGTTATTGTTGTTGTATACAACAAGTTTAATCTTACATCAAAAGATTGATCACAGTAATACAAACATACATATTTGAAATGTATGCAAATTTTATTCATCCAGTAACCTTGAGATCACTGTTATTGATTTTACTTTCAATTACAACGGTAACAGAAGCAGTTTATGTCTATGGCGAACCTAAATTTAAATGCCCAGATAGGTAAGAACAAATTGTATTGTTTTTAGGTATAGAAATGAATCATTATTATGCTTATAATACTAAGGTTGCAACAATAAAATTTTTAATTTGTATAATTTAAGAGAAAAACTAATTTACCCTTGTGTGTGTATTAATGGTTCTGATATCGGCATATATGTAACATGTGATAACACAAACTTGGCCACCTTATCGGTGGCAATTCAAAATTTAGCCGCCTTGCAATTACCTGTAGAACATTTGACTATCAATAAGGGAAATTTCGGTTAGTTTTTGTTATTTTAAAAATGAAAACCGTGATATACCAATAAAATTTTCATTTAGAACGCCTTTATGGACCATTGTTTTCAAAGGTGCAAATACGATATTTAACAATCTTGGACACACCAATAATATCTCTGGACGATTATGTATTTTTTGGAGTCAATAAAACTTTGGAACAATTAGAATTACTAAATACAAATCTAACGCAAATAACATCATTATCCTTTGGAGTAAGTAGATACAAGACCTACAAAAATTATTTTGCTTATTCTGTAGCAAATTTTATAGTTTGTTATTGCTGTTTTTTAGATACTGGGAAATCTTATAAATTTAAAAGTTGATGGACACAAGTTTACAACCTTAAATAAAAGCCTTTTTGCGGAACAAGAAATCTCTGGTCGTGTTGAAGTCATGCGCATAACAAATGGCCCTCTAAGTGATGTCCCAATTGAAGTTTTTCAGGTACAGAGTGTACTTATTTTTTGTTTTTAAAAATATAATAATTTTTTTTTAATAATATTTTTCAGCCTTTGCGAAAATTAAAGACATTAGATTTGCATGGCAATAAATTAGAAAGTTTAAAACGCAACCAGTTTAAGAATCTGCGTGAATTGGAAGTTTTGGATATAAGTTTCAATAAAATCAAAAAATTAGATGCTCAACACATATCCGATTTGACCAAATTGGGCTGGTTTAATGCCTCTCATAATGAATTGACAGAATTATCGCGCGGCACTTTTGCCCGCAATGCTGTACTGAAAGTGTTAAATTTATCACACAACAAAATACAACGTTTAGATGCAAACAGTTTTAGGGGCATGAGATTTTTAAGGTATGTGCTTGAATTGAAAAGTTTATTATGGGCAAAGTAATTTTTTTATTTTTTTTTTGATTTAAGACGTCTTTACATGAGCGATAATCGTATTTCGGATGTTGGCCGTGGAACATTCGGTTCGGTGGCACGTATTGGTACAATTGATTTGGCTCGCAATGCTTTAAAGAAAATTGAATTCCAAATGTTTTCCCAATTAAATTATATCGAAGTAAGTATGAAAGTGTTGAGTACACAAAATCATTTTTATTAATTTTGTTTTTTTTTTTTTTTGCAAAAAAGATTTTAGATTTGGCTGAAAATAATATCACTCTGATAGAGAAAAATTCTTTTAAGGATATTTATCAAGCACTTATCAATATATCCCATAATGGTTTGGAAATCATACAACCCAAATCTTTTGAAAACTGTGTGAATATTACAACACTCGATTTATCGTTTAATAAATTGAAAAATTTTTCAAAAAATGTTTTCGATGAGACCACATTCGCCACTAACTTTCAATTGAGCCATAACTTTTTGACTAATTTGGCTCACGTAAGTCTTTAATATTAAATTTATTTTAACTTTAATTATATCAGCCTAATTACGAGTGTCGTAGTCGATCACACACCAAACTAATATAAAACATATAGCCAGCGTTGCCACAGCACTGTTTTCGTCATGACAACGACACTCATAATCAGGCCCTATATGATTTTTCCTTGCAGATACCTTTACAAAATATGACTGGTTTGAAGGTCTTAAATGCTTCCTTTAACAATATTACAATAATTCCCAAAAATTCGTTTCCTAAACTTTATGAGCTGCATACAATTGACTTGAGCCACAACAATATTTCAACTATTTTTAATGCTGTATTTCAAAGCTTATTTTCTTTACGTTCCATTAATCTATCGCACAATAACTTGGAGGAAATCAAATCGTCCATGTTTGGCACTTTGCCTACTCTATTGGATTTGAATTTAAGTCACAATAATTTAAATAATATCATACGTGGTGCTTTGGCAAAATTGACCAGTTTGAGATTTTTAAATTTAAGCAACAATCGCTTAACAAAGCTCTTCCAAATTCCCATTTCACTTAATGAATTATACATGAGCAACAATAGAATTGCAGCAATACCCAGTGGCACATGGCCGGTCATGAATTCATTAATCTTTTTAGATTTAAGTAAAAATCTTTTGGGAGATTCACTACAACAGGACAGCTTTACAGGCTTATTGGTATTGCAAAAATTATTGCTGCAAGAAAATGGTATTACTAAGCCGCCTATGGAATGTTTAGCTGGCATGTCTACCTTGCAGTATTTGTATATGCAGGTAAAGTAGAATAAATAAAAGTGGTTGATAGGAGAGAAAATTTTTTTTGTCATTTCTATTAAACATGTATGTACATTTTTTCAGAATAACAATATAACGGTATTGGAAAAAAGTGCTTTTGGAAAGCTGCCCGTATTATTTGAGCTCAATTTATATGGAAATGGTGTTAAAGAAATTAAGTAAGCAGGTGTAGCACAAGACACCACAAATTTTAACAAAATTTTTAAATTTTAGCAAACGTGCATTTGAGGGCTTGCTGCAATTATTAAATTTGAATTTGTCTGCCAATGATTTGCAAAATATTCCAACCGATGCTTTTAGAGGGCTGCCATCACTACGTAAATTGGATTTATCTCACAATTTTATAACAAAACTTGATAATAAAACGCATGGTGTGCTCGATGACTTACTTAGTTTAGAAGAGGTGAGGCAAATTAATTCTTTATTTCTTTTTTCAATTTTAATTTCTTTCCTTTTATTTTCCTTGAAAATTTCAGCTCAATTTAAGTTACAATAAAATAAGTTTTGTGACAAAAAAAACATTCCCCGAAAATCCTTATATACCCTACAATTTAAAATATCTAGACCTGAGCTACAATCAAATGCCCGTTCTAACTTATGACATCACGTTCGGCACCAAGAAGCTACTAAAATTGAATTTATCGCACAACAGCATCAATGAATTACGGCGCGGGGTTTTAGGCAATTTTACACATCTGCAATATCTGGATCTATCCAACAATGAGCTGACCAATTTACAATCAGAAGAGCATATTTTCGATTTACCAAAAAATCTTACCAATATTTTGTTAAACAACAATCAAATTTACAAATTAAATTTTACACAGTTTCTCAAAGAGCCCAAATTTCAACTAATCGATTTGAGAAACAATAGTTTAACAGAATTTCCTTTGACTCTGGTGTGGAATATTAAAAATGGCACAGAGGTAAGATTTGCATACAATCCTTTACACTGCAATTGCGCAGCCAGACCTTTGAAACACTACATTATGGAGTTGGCTGATTTGAATGAAGACTTGAAATCAATAGCCTGTAATACACCCGTGTTCAATAAAGATCTTTATCTGCATTATGTTGAGGATGAGGCATTGCAATGCACCACACCAGATGAGAAAGAGGTTTATAATGGTGTGGACTATGATAAACTAACGGATGTGCGTTTTAGAGATGTTGTAGTGTAAGTTTACAAAATTTTTATTTCTTTAAATAGAGACAGAGAGAGAGAGAGAGAGAGAGAGATAGTGAGGTATATTGTTTTTAAAAATCTTTCCTTTTTTTCTCTAGCAAAAATGATAATGTTAGTATACGCTGGTTTGTGGTAACCACTCAAGATGTAGCCGATTTTATAGTCTATATACGAGATCTCGACAATAATATTTTGTATCAGCAAGAGTTTGGCTATAACATACGAAAAGCCACAATACCCACGGCTGTATTTAAAACTGAACAACAAGTTCCAAAAGAAATTTGTGTCATATCCAAAAATAGTCATGGTGTTACTGGTAATTGGTTTCATGTCCAATGCGAACAATTACCCACAATTAAGGAGAAACGTACATTTTTCTTTTTTAGTAATTCCAAGTCTGCTCAAAGCTCTAGTTTTTTAAATGATAATAAAGTAATGATTGCCTTTTTTAATTTAGTATTAAGCGCACTGAAAGTGTACTTGTTGTAGCCAGAAATTATAAAAAAAGAAAAACTGTTTAGTTAAAATACTCTTTGGAAAATAAAAAAACTGCCGTTAAATAAATTAAATTTTGTAAATAAAAAATTTTTATAAATTATTTTCAAGTAACTGAATTAATGCGTTTAATTTAATAAATATTTTATTTAATCAATTTAGGCCATATTTTTCTTTCTGTGTAAAGCTTAGCATAATCTAGATTTAATTCTAATTAAAGCAACAGTTGAAAAACCAACAAAAATAATCAAGTAAAACAACACACGATGTTAGCGTTTTTTTTAAAACAGTGGCCAACCCTCACTCTAAAGTAGTGACGTTTTTATTAAAGCATACTTTATGGCGCCAGCGTTTATGGCACATTTTACTTACTTGTCTAGCGACACATAAAAGAGAAATGTTACTGACTGACTGACTGACTCATCATTATCGCCCAGCCCAAAAGCTAAAGTTAGGGATTTGAAGTTCGGTAAGTAGGTTCTTCTCACAATGCATGGAATGTATCTAAAGAGATTTTTGGACATTCTAATATTTTAGAAGGTGAAAAAGGATAGAAATGGGTAAATCGGACTTCTTTTATTTCTGGAGCTATTACCGATAGAGAGCTCGGATATATCAATGCCACAGGGTGGGTTTAGGTGACTTTTGTCTTGCCGAGGGGGTGGTTCAAAACGGAATCTCTCGATTTTACTTGAAGACTGACAGAATGTCACGCAAACCAACCAACAGATACCGCCAAAATTCAAACTACAAAATATTCCATTAACAAAATAAGCGTACTTGGTACTTTGGTACTTTTTTGATATTTTTACATTTACGTAATAAAATGGGTAAAACACTAATATTGGTAAAACATGGGGTGGATCTAGGTCACTTTACAGCTACATAAGAGTAGGTGGCTCCAAACGGAGTCTTGCGACTCTAATTGAAGGCCGTTAAGGCGCTACGTAAACCAACCAACCAACCAAGCAATATTGGTACACTTTTTTATCCCATTTATCTTTCAAAGTAACAATCACAGCAACAAAAACTAAATTGTATTCTAGAATGTATAAAAAATTTTCACTTTTTGAAAATTCAAACATATAAGGGGTAATATTTGTACCCCTTTTTGATACTATTTCTGTATATATACGCTTTGTAAATTGATGCAGCAGCATATGAACATTATTAAATCATTAAATTAAATAAAACAAAAAAATTTTTTTTTCAAGGAAGAAAAAAAGTACCAAACCAAAACGAGGGCAATGATTGATATTTTAATTTAAACAATTTTAGTTGCATATTTCTATCCAAGCCTATAACTGTGATAGTAGAATCAAACGACACAATACGGTTCTTTTTTATTAATTTTAATGGTACTTTTTGATGTCTTAATATTTTTTACTTTTTACTGATTTTAAATTAGTGGTACTTTTTGGTTTTTCAATATATAAAATCATGAGATTGAGGTCTTGAACAAAATAAGAAATTATAAACAGAGCAGTATGTTACCTCGCTAATGGTTATATTTGAAAGTGATATAAGTCCCCTTAAAAAAATAAGTTAACAGTAATTTTAGTGAGATAAAGACACTATCTAACTAGAAGTGCGGCTGACTTATCTAAAAAAAAATAAATGGACTTATACCAGTTTCAAATATAATAGCTCAAATTTTGATTTTAATAAAATGTTAAAACACATTTTTGTATGTTACTGTATTTACATGAACTAGAAAAAAGTTACAACAGAATTGAAACTATAAATTGTATTTATAAAAAAAAAAAAAATAAATAAAAAAAGCATCAGTTAAAGTTATCTTTACCAGGTCTTGTTCCGTCCCACTGTGTGTAGGAATTCTTAGACTAAGCAGATTGTGTAAATAAAATCTGGTGTTTGTTTAGCTGTGTTTACCCGGTATCAAGACTACCAACTGAGCGTGAACGATCCTTTCTTGAAATAAATTGATTTTATGTACCAAATTTAGAAAATTTTATTGAAAAATAGAATTTTAATTGTTAAATTATTGAATAACGGATGTTATATAGTCTACTAGATATTTTTGCCTGGTTTCGCTGTTAGTCGGTATCCTTAGGAGCGTATGTACCAATAGAATTTTAATTCTTAAAAATCCATTTCAATAAATACTTATGTTTTTGCTTTCATTATTATCAGAGGCGCGAACCAAACTGCTAAATAAATTATTTGAAAGCATTATTACATTCTTAAATTAAGTACAGGCACACATCTTTTTAAAGAGATTTGGAAAAAAAGGGCATGGCCGGTCCAAAAGTATAGAGACTAAATATTATAAATGTAAGAAATTTCAGACATATTCGTTGGAAAACAAAAATTTGTTTAGGGAACAAGCAAACAAACAAACAGAAAATGAATTTTATTCATATAGATGTTCCTCGTTATTTAAAGAAATTTTAAAATCGGCTGGATGTTTTAGAGTTTTTCCATTACAAAAAAAAAAAAAAAAATAAATAAAAAAATGTTTTTCCCTATACTAATGTTACTATAGTTGTGTCTACTTTGTTTTAAATTAGCAGTTAGTTAAATTAAGTTTAATCCAAAAGTAAAAGAGTGCCACCATAAGCGGACGAATTTACCATTCTGAGGCTCGCAGGTTCGTTGCCTGTCTAGACCCAAGAAGCCAAGAAGCTTCGCGGATTTCTGCTGTTAAAAAAAATTAAAAAAAAAATAGTATTTTCTGATAAACAGTGCTGCATCAGCATTTAATCTTAAAAGTTGGCCTTTTTTTCTAATTAAAATTAATACATTTTTTTTTAATTCTAAATGGACTTTATGGCGTGGGCTGCCTTTAACAAGATTTTTGTTCAGTGTAACATTTTTAATTTAATTCATTGAAGAAAATGAAAACAACAAGAAACATGTGTTGTGTTTGAGTGCGAAAGTAATTAAAGCTTTATTGGGACAAACAACAGAAAAAGCTTTTTGCTATATGAATAACAGGACTGACGCTCTCATATTTTTATATCCTTACTATTGATTTTCAAAAGAAAGAAAAAAAAAACAGCAAAAAGGACGAGAACGACAAGTTGAATAACAGTTGAAACACCATGAGAATGAATTATCAGCTTTATTACTCGTGGGCCATCCGTAACGTATAGTTAAGCAAAGAGGAACTAAAGGATTTTTTTTGATTAAATAATACACAATGAAATAGAGGTCCTTAAATTAAAAAAGTTACATAAAATACTTTAATAAAAAAAATATAAAAAATTAATATAAAAAACTATTTGAAATAAAAAGTTTTTAGCAAATGAAATAAAGCTGATAAGCGTTAATAAGGAAAAAGTGTTTGGCAACGGAAAATCAATCAATCCCAAAGGAGAAAATCAAAAGTTTTTAAATAAAAAAAAAAATTAAAAAACACGAAAAAGTAAAATAAAATATTGTTTTTTTTTTTCATCATTAAAAAAAATATCAAATGAAAATAATTTATAGATAATTTTTTTTTTAATTTTTCTGCCTGGAAAATGAGAGTTATATGTTAGGAAGCTGATAATTTTCTAGCAAAAAAAAAAATCTCATCATATAAATTGTGAAAGTGAGTGTAACAACGGGCTTATGTTTGTGTTTGTGTATGTGTGTGTCTGTAAAGTGAAATGAAAAGTTACAGTTTTTTTTTTGTACGTCTTTTTTTCTTGAGGGTGAAAAATCGTTAAATAAAAAGTGAGTTTTTTTTCAGTTTTTTCAACGATGACGATGAAAAAGGCACCTTGAAAGTTTCCTAATAATTTTAAGCAAAAAATAAAATAATTTAAAAAAGTTAATTAAAAACTAAAGCAGCCATTTAAACAAAAATCCCTAATTATGAACACATACCAGTATGTGTATGCATGTATGTATGTATATGTATGGGCGAGTGTATACATGTGTACATATCATATCCTTGATACGGATTGTTTCATTTTCTTTAACAAAAACAACAAAAAAAAAGCAAATGTTGTTTAACCTTTTACATAAGTTTTTGTCCAAAAAAAAAAAGAAAAAAAGGAAATAACAATAATGAAAAAAAGAACAATAAAGCCTTTTTGTACTTGTCCTTTGTAATAAAAATTGTGTATGTAGGGGTGTATGTGTGCATGTGTGTGTGTGTTTGTCATTGTATTTGGTCTATAATTCATTAAAAAAAAAAGAAAGAAAAAAACAAATTTTTTTGCTACTCTAGTTTGGTTTAGTTTCACTTTTTTCTTGTTTCTGTGAATAAAAACGATGACGAACCCAATCAAATATTGTATCGGCCACATTCAATAGCAAGAAAAGAACAACAGCAAAAACAACAATACATAACAATACAAAAAAAGAGAATAAATTACATAATCAAACTAAATGCTTTTTTTGCTTTGCGTACTCCTTGAAGAATTTTCACAAAACCACTGCAAAAAAATGTAAAAGCAAAACAAATGAAAAATAAAGCTTGAAGTAAGTTATCGATTCGCAAAGTAAGACAAAAAAAAAACAAAAACAAAAACAGTAGTAGCAATAGCAATAGCAATAAATGACATCAAAGAAATAAAAAAACAGCAACAAGAACAGCTAGAAGTGACAGCAGAACTAAAGTCTTGCTGAAATGAGAGAAAGTTTTACTTGAATTAATTTAAATGGGAATGTGTGTGTATGGATGAGTATGTTTGTGTGTGCGTGTGTGAAAAACTGCATTAAAAATTACAAAATATAATTATTAAACCAAATAAACATGAAAGACTTTCAACAATTAAAATTCAAAATCTTAACGAAATAACTACGCACACACACACCAACAAAACATTCCCACCAACTCATATGTAATTCTAAATAATACAAATCAAATGCATGTACATTTTGCATTTGTCATATTCTTCTGCTTCTTATTTGATCCCAACTAACAAACACATACACACATGCATACACACAAGAGTATCTTTGGTACATCTGCCCTCAGTTAACAGTAGTTAAAGGCCAGAGATGGCACTCATCCATGCCTAGTAGATGACACAAACAATAAATGTTTCTTTAAATAATTTTTAAGCTTTTGGTTTTTTTTAATATATTAACTATTATTATAATAGACGCTCGTAAGACCACAGCCACACACAGCAATTTTAGTTGGACAATTCTTAATTTTGTAGTAGAAAAAGGAAAGAAAAATGGAAACGGGTACAAGCTTGCTCGTACTCCGCAATTCCCTTTTGTTTCCTCTTTGTGTCTGTATAATAAAAAAAGAAGACAGGTAGCTTGAAGCCTGAATGCATAAGAATGCTAAAATTGCCGAAACAAAATTGCATAGACACAGCTACAATTTTAAGAAATTTTATTTAAGAAAATTAATAAAGAATTGCCCAAGGTTATATCAAGAAAGCAAGTTTTTTCTTGACTTGTCAAAATTATTACATTTATATTCTGTCTGTTTTTTTTTTTTTTTTGACAAACAAAGAAAACTTTAACAACAGAGATGCTTCATGATTTCACCTTATATGAATTCGCCTTCGAATTGCCCAACTAAAATTGCTGTATGTGGTCCTGGTCTTAATTAGAACTATTATAAATTGGGAATCCTCCCGATATTAGAGCCACAGTTTTTAATTCTTTACTTGTTTTGAAATTAGAAACGTCAATTTTAATTTTTGAGCGTTATTATTGAAAATATGAAAATTGCCTTTATAGCTTTTATTTGGCTTTCACATTTACAGCAAGAAAATAAGGGGAAGGAATCCCATGTTACTTATCTAATTTTCATTGTCAGTTTATTTTTGTTCATTAGTGAGTGATTTTTTTTAAAGAAAACAAATCTTAGCTTGTCTAGAGGAAATACCCAGGGTCTAGGCAGGAATTGATCTTACTACCTTCAGACAGCTTAGTACAATACCCACTCATCTACGGGGCAACGTTCGAGTGAGGTTTGAAAAGTGTTTACATAAAGTTTTGTTCTTGTTTAAAAAATACCAAACAAGCGCAAAAAGAATACTCTGCCATTAGCAACAACCAAGCTAAAGATATTGGAAAAGATTGACAAGGATGCACTTTTACTTATATTCCTTTTTGTTAAAAAAACAACTTTCGAAAATTAGAACTACGCCCGGAATAAAGCGGTTCTAATTAACGAGCATTTACTTTATTAAATTATGTTCCAATATTTCGACAAGTCTTTATCTTCTTCAAAGAAAATATTTTTTTTTTTTTAATTTTATGACAAAATTATTTTTCTGGAAAAGGATTCACAATATAATTTTATAATAAAAGTTTATATAAAAAACGAGCAAAATCTTAAAAAATATTTATTTATTTGTTTGTTTTTTTTTTTTTCTAAGTAGAAAATAAAGGCTCTAATTGAATTAGCTAAAATCAAATAATCCATTTAACTATTTTTTGACAAAGCAATTTAGCTAACCTGACTGTAGATACGAGTATGCTGGCTACGCACAAATTTACAATTTCAATTAAAAATAGCTTACCAAGTAATTGGAAACGCTCATTGCAAATCTGTATTTTACTTTTCAAATTGGCTCTGGGGTCTTGAGAAAGTGATGCGATGTATATGAGCAGTACTTGAATACTGTTTGTTATATTTGTTAACAAAAAAAGAAAATTCAAGCAGAATAAAGGGTGGCTCACTGCGTTCAAAATATACCTGTAACTCTCAAGTTAAAAATTCTCCTTGAGTCTAATATTTATTAAGAATTCCGCCATGACTGACGGTTGTAGGTAATGTTGCCCTAAGTAGCGAAAACGGATAAAAAGTAGACCATTACAGTGACACAATATCTGTTCTACTGGCTCTTTATCTTCGTTATAAAGGGTGTCCCAACAAGAACGCAAGATTTAAATGACTGATGCAGCAATTGAATTGTTGTTCTGGCTGTATGACATGTGGCGCCGTCTTGTTGAAACCACAAGCCCTCCACATTCATTTCTTCAATTCTAGGCAAGAAAAAACTGGTTATCATTTCACGATACCGAACACCATTGACTGTTTGCGCTTGACCTGACTCATTTTCATAAAAAAAAGGTCCAATGATTCCTCCAGCCCAAAAACCACACCACACAGTGACACGTTGAATCTTCGAGGATTTTCCTCACCTCAAATTCTGCCATCAAGATGGAAATGGGCCTCGTCACTGAAGATGATTTTATCGGCAAAATCAGCATTTTCATGTTGTCTCTCCAATACCCAATTAACGAACTCCCTTTGCTGTCCATGGTCATTTTTTACTAACCTCGTACCTTCTACTAGCAAACAATAACAATTGTTCAAATGTCAAACAATGACACTTCGAATGGCTCCAAATTTAAATCTTGCGTTCTTGTTCGGACACTTTTTATATTTGTTAAGTGTTTCAATACTCTGAAATGTCCAGTCAAGAATCAAGTGAAAGTAGGAATTCTTAGCCGGGTCAAGCTAAATAATTTCTTTGTTTCCTTCCAAGATCAGAATGGAATGAATATTTTCGCTACCCTGATACCTTTTGTTTCCAGCCAGTATTGTTGTGATTCTCTTTCCAGCTACTTCCTAAAACTGAGCTTAATAGAGCCTGGAGCCAATGAATTTATTAGCCTCCCCTTTTCTTTCATTGCCTACATGTCCACTATGACCTGGCCAAGTGAACCCTGTTATTAGGCATTTTCATAGGTTAGGTTATATTGCACAGGGCGCCTCGAATAAAAAAAAGAGGGAGACTCCCTTGTTCATAAAAGGAAAGAAGTAGGGGAAAGATTAAGAAGGAGCAGAAGACAAGTGCGTTGCCTAAACCAGTTGCTGCCATGTAGTCGACAGTGCAGTAAGACCCTGTCCGAAATAGAGCTTTCGCTGATGCGCTAGAGGCAGAGAAGGTGTTTCATAGTTTCCTTCTCTTTTTCGTCTTGACAACTTCTACGATGGTAAACCTTATATGGTTATCAAAATATGGCTCTCTGTGCTTCATGTCCAGCTAAGGCCGCATCATTTTCACTGTATTGCAAGTCCTTTCGTCTCTCCATGTGGACTGTGCTTAAAAAAATTTTAATTAACTTTGTTTTCTCTGCATGTAAAAGTTGCAAATATGGTACATGCCCCATGAGATAACGCCCCATTTTTACTGTATCCACTACTTGGAATTAAATTATTTAATTTGTGGGGAAAAATATTAACACTAATTAAAATATGAAAAAGTTATTTCAAAACTAACGATTTGGCGCAGGCGTAATACTCTTCGATCGTCAGTAAATTAAAAAAAAAAATTTATTTGATAATTATGTATATCCTGAAGCAGCTACACAAAGTTGGAGCGAAATATCGATATAAAAATAAATTTTTATAATACGATCTCAAGCTTAATAAAATTGCCGGTAAAAAAAGTCAAATAAACTCACAAATAATTAATTTACAAAATTTAAAAATTAATAAATTAGAGTCGACTAGACAAAAAATCAACCAACACAAAACTAAACACACACACAGCAGTAGGTACCTAAACAAAATGTGATTATATTTTTCACAGCCGATTTTTTCTCTACACGTGCTAAGCAACTAATTGTATTAGGTGTAACTGGCGTAATATGAAAAAAATTTCTTTGTATTTTGTTCTCTTTACATACAAACAGTCTTGCAAAATGTATGTACGAGTATGTAGAAGAACATTTATGTACTGCTTTGTGTTGTTGTAAATTTTCTTTAATAACGAAAACAAAAAGAAAAAGAACTTCAACTATGACACTCATAATAAGGCCGATCATTATAGAGGCTCAATAATCCACTTATATTTTATGTGTTCATTTTGTCTTTGGCTACACAAATACTATTTACGATTTTTGCCAAAACAGCACAAATTACCTTCTTTCTCATCTCTGGCACAGGCACATACACTTAATTTTTTTTGAACACACTGTACGCACACACACGCATGCATAAATACAGGCTGGCATTTATGAACACACTCACGCATCATTAAATTTAATTATAAACTTTTATTGTTGTCTATTTTTCTTTTCTCCAGTGCTTTGCTTTTTCTACAAACCCAAACTTACTTTAGCACATGCACTTGCACAAACTCTTACACACACACTTAAATATCTACAGTATGAAACAAAAGCAGATACAAAATTTTATACACACCGACAGCCACACATGTATAGAAACGAGTATGAATATGAGTTAGTAGGTGGTTTGGTTTATAGGATTCATTTACATTTTCTACAAGCACGAGTACATGACTACAAGTGTGTGTTTGTGTCATACATTTTCTTTCTGACTTGTATAAATTATTTTTATATGTATGTATGAAAATACAACAACAGCAGCAAAAAAAATAAAAATAAAAAGAAAAAAAGAAAACTAAATTAATTATACAACGAAGGAAAACAAAATTTAAGAAGAAAATTCATGGTGTAAGAAAGAAATATTTCAAATGTTGAAGATGTAAAAATAAATTATGACCATGTAAGCAAATTCTTTTTAAAATTAAAAATTCAAATGGTAGTGTTTTTGTTGTTTTTTTTCAAATTGAAGGCTAAAAAAAGAAATATTTTTATTTTCAAACACGTGATGCTTTAGGAAAGTCAGTTAAGTTAATGTGTCGGTTTATAAATTCATTCACAATTATTCAATCACCCATTTAAAGTTTTTTTTCTGAAAATTAAGCATTAACAGAAACAGCGTTAAACCAGCGTTTACACTCACAATTTTGTACTTGCAACCAATGATCCAAAGTTAGCCCCACAAAATCCTAACTTTCACTATCGAAAGTTGTAATAACGCCCCTAAGCGTTAATTTTTTTTTTTATTTTGCGCGCTTCAGATCTATCTATTTTAGCTGACGATATGATTATTCATCTCGAAAACATTTCTAGACTATTTGCACTTCTCAAAAACAAAAATAAAAAAAAAACATGTTTGTGATTTTGTATCTATTCATTCACTGCATGTGCAAGTTTCCTTCAAATTTGGATTTTGTGCTCTTCAATATTATTTTCTAATAATTCAATGTAATTCAGTTTTTATTTGATCACTTCAACACAATACAAAAACAACAACAACAAAAAGTACGTACATTTTTGAAGAGACTCTTTTGTTTTCGTTAACAATGCGGCATTCTTACTAGGCAACAACAACAACAACAAAAAATTAGTTCTGACCCTAATGTACGAGTACATATATTTTTGCAAATGGTTTCATAAGTACCCAGCAGGTGATGTTTTTAATACAAACTCAATGAGGTGTGGAATACTTGTGGCAAGTCTTTGACAATACGTAGGTCACAGCCCATGTACAGAAACCGTTGATGAATGACTTTTACCAACAAAGGACACTTGAATTATGTATGACATTGCGAATGATATGTATTTGTCTGTCCGTCAACAAGGAATTAAATAAAAAAAAAAAAACAAAGTCGAAAAATCGAACTGCAGTCATTCGGTTTTTATTTTTATTTTTAAAAGGAAATATGCCAAAAATGGTACTTTTTTTCATACATATGAAAGCAATTTGGGCCATAATCATAATCACACTTAAAACGGTATCTTTTTAAAAACTACTTTAAATTCATATAATTCTCTTAAACAAAAGTCAGCCTACTGTTCTGTGACTATGATTATGGCCCATCATCTTTTGTAAGTATGAGACAATGCAAATTTATTTAAGGAAATTTCTTTGAAATTTGGTACTTATGTACATTCTATATCCTTCGGGGATTCTTGCCACATACTTTTCAGCCAACCATGCCCACTTTTACGCCCTCTGCTTAATAAAACAATTCAGTTGGATCTTTAAATAACAAAAAAAAATTAAAATAAATAAATATTTTTTAAACTTTTAGGTCTTTTTATATATTTTAATTATTATTAAATTAATTTCCAATAATTAAAATATATAAAAAGACCTAAAAGCTTAAAAAATATTTATTTATTTCTTTTCAGATAGAAAAATATATTAAAAAAAAAAATATTTTCAACGGATTTCTCTGAACTTTGGTACTTTAGGCAAGATTGTCACATAATTTTGGATCGCCATGCTTAATTTGTGAAACAAAATCATTGAAATTATTTTTTTATATGACGGAAATCTTAATTCTCAACAGATTTCTTTGAAATAGGATGGATACTTTAAGTAAAGGCGCCAGCCATGTACTTTTGTAAGCTCACTTTGGAACGATTTTCTCTCGGCACTGTTAAAAAAGAGGTGTGCAAGTACTCAATATAAGCCTGAAATGATGCTTTGAAAAAATTTTATTTGCCACTTTGGTTGGCGGATTGTTTTACAATTAAAATTCTATTTGGATTTCCCCAAAAATTGGTATATACGCTTTCTATACTCTAAGGAGACCAGCTCAAGTAATAAAGAACCGGGCCGGGTCAGACCGGCCAAAACCTCTAGTCTATATAAATATAATTCATGTTTTATTTGCTTGTGGGCTATATGTAAAAATTTTTGGTTTTAGAAAGGATAAATATCTCTCAAATTTGGCACCATTCTTTTGGACGCCCATTTTTATGTAAATTTTTCAATGATTTTCATTCAACACTGGGCATAAAGATGTGTCTCTTGAAATTATGCTTTGAAATATTTTTTTTTGCCACTTTAGTTGGTAACTTTGTTGATAATGCTAGCAAAGGCATGAGTCACTTTATTTGGAAAGATTTTTTAAGGATTAAAATTCTCTAAAAATTGGTACAGTATCAAAATGGGCGAGAGCGGGCCAACATATAGTCAAAATTAAACAAATGCTTTTAAATATTATAAAATCTCTGCATATAATTTAAGTTCCAAGGAAGGTCGCCATATACTTTTAAATTAGGCACGCCCATTTTTACACCCACTTTTTTATAAAACAATTTAAATGGCTCTTTTAATAATTAAAATCCCTTTTTTTAACGAATTTCTTTGATAATTGAAACATGAGCTCTTTATACTTGAAGCAAGGTTGCCATACAATTTTGAAGCAAACACGCCCACGGCCTATTTTAAGCAAAATTTTAATAGATTAATTTTAAATGGATTTTTTAGTGATTAAAATTCTATTTAGTAGCTCTCCATGTTTGAGGAAAAGGGGTTGCCAGATTTTTAACAGATTGCTCTCAATTTTTATCTAGTAAATAACCGGGCGAGACCCGCTAAAAATATCTAGTTTTATAGAAAAAAAGAAAATTTTCGATATCGAATGCAACGATTTGGCCTCAGGTTTTGCCTTGTAAGTCTTGTATAGACAGAAAACACCGAAATCTAAACAGAAAAAATATACTCAAAACTCACGAAAAATTTCCTAACTTTATTCTTTACTGTATCCTCAAGAACAGTTACTTATCATGTCATTACTAAGCTCATTTACATACCAACATTTACCCCTGATGGGCATGCATACATACTCTTATGAATACTAATTCATTTACCACAATTGTAATGCTGTGTTACGCATGGGCGTGTGTAAGCGTTTGTATATTTAATTTTGTTAAAGCCTAAATTATTATGAATGTATGCCAACCTACATACGACATGCTTACTTGCACTTGTGTATTTAGCATTTACCTTGTCCTTTAAGCACCTTTTATGCTTTTGTAAAAATATTTTTCGACTAAAGAATTTATGGTTTAGTGGATCAAATTTTAAGTGTAGCCAATTTTGTTACAAGTAGAAAATGTTGTTAGAGCAAAAGGTATTTGTACTAAATTGCTTTTTTTAAGTTTAAAAGAGAAATTTTATTTTCATAAAACAACAGCAGAAGGTCAGTGTAAAATTCAGTTTTTTTTGTTACAAAAAATTAAAGCCATTAAATTTGTATTTTATCTAATTAAATTCATAAACAAACAATTTACGAGTACTGGAAGTATTATTATTACAGAAATTAAATTGTTATTTATGATTGATGGAAAATTTCCTTTACAAAGCCTTGATGCCCTGAGACGTATAAGCAATACTAACATACAATTGTGTGAGTGGCTGTATGAAATGAAATAAATTGTCAGAAAAACTGTCACAGTTGTAAAACAACCGCTAAATCAACATAACTTTTTTTTTTTTTTTTGGGTGTGAAAGTAAAAGGAAAAGATGTAAAAAACAATTAAAAAAAGCAACACTTATTTAGTTAAATATTCACCCACATAATCTCTAAGGCATGCATACATAGAAATATGTATGCAAACATACTCGTACCATACAAACGCCATACAAACTCGTACCGTATCATGCAAGCATGTTCGCTGGTTGTATACGATTTGTTTTGAAAAACTTTATTTAAATGTTTTCCTTATGCGTATTGTTTTGTCTACTCCATTCCAGACATGGAAAGTTGGTATTTCGAATTGGTATATAAACAATATAGAAACACTAGCTTTAGTAGTTAAAAGATTCATTAAAATTTTTCTTGGAATCAATAATTTCAAATTTTGCTTCCTCAACCAAATGCTTACCAGAAGCGCGGTACGGCATAAATAATTAGACAATTTTTTTTTTTTTTTATATTTTTCGTGTTTTTAATTTCTTGTGATTTAAAACAGTAAAAATCACTACTAAATGCTAAAGGTCTCGTGATTTCCACACTACTAAAGAATTACTTACGTGACTTTAAAATCAGTCGTGATTTGAAATCACTGTTTTTCGACAGCTTTTAAATATAAAATTATTGGGTTACAATCATAGTCACAAAGAAGTACACTTTTATTGAGAGCTTACAGCCAATATCTAAATTGGCGCCTCAAGCCCCTACAAAATGTATGAGGCATATCGAAATAGCTAGACGGCAGCGCTGAGCGATTGGAAAATCTAGTTTTGACAGCGAGTTTTGTAGTGAAATTGGCTGTAAAACAATTAATTTTTACTTTTGTTTTCTAATTGTTGAGCAGTAATGACATTTTAGCTAGTTTTTTAATCTAGCGCTTTTAACTCTAGTTTTGTTTGTCTTTAGTGGGTTTTATTAAACAAGATGATTAACAGTACGGTAGAGAATATGCATTGCCAGCGTTTTTACTTAGGTAATAAATGCTGGGCGCTTAAAAACACTGCGCTTGCCGCTCAAATTTAGTTTAGTCTGTTACTTTTGTTCAAGAGAATTTGGGAATTCAAAATCGTTGTTAGAAAAAAGCCGACTTTAGTGTAACTATGATTTTAAAATTTCATTTTGTTAAAGTTTGGCTTTGAATTTTGAAGAACAATTTTTGGAATTTAAAACAAAATTCCGTTAATTTACTTTGTAGAAATAATTTTTTATATAAATTCTTTCCAATTCTTTCTTTTTTTTCGGAACGATATAAGCAAAACATCAACCTAAATCAACACTATTGATCAAAGCGAATTCATACAAGGTGATGTCAAGAAAACAGCTGTGTGCTTTAAGTTTTTTTCTGATTTGTCAAAATTGTTGCATTATATGGTTTTTGTTTTTTTTTTTTTTTTGACAATTTACGAATATTTTCAAAACAGAAATGCTTGATGATTTCAACTTGTACAAGGTGGGCTAAAAGAAATCACCCTATTAGAAGATGTTTTTATTTTTGCAAATGGGGGCCAATATCGAATCTGTTTTATGATTTGTGAACTAGACAGATGTAGAATACAAGTGAACAAGCCATGAAGCGGAATAATTTAAGTGGACGATTTTTCGACCAAAATCATAATGAGCGACGGTTACGTGAACAATCAAAACTATCGCTTCTGGGGCTCCGAAAATCCACGAGTGATGCACGAAGAGCCATTATACCCGCTCACAGTGACTGCATGGTACACTGTTCACGCTGTAGGAGTCATCGGGCTGGTGCAACTACAAGAGTGGACGGTGCGCGCTTTAGGGCTATGTTAACCGAGTTTTTTCTGCCACAATCGAACGAATTAGGACTGGAGGATATATGGTTCCAACAGGACGGAGCAACGGCACACATTTCATTTTCAAAAAAAAAAAATTAAGAGCCAAACAACATCGGATGACTTCTTTTGGCCCACCGTGTATGAATTCGCTTTTTGACACTTGCAGAAAGTTAAACATCAAAAATAGTTGACAAAAATGTTTGGATTGTGGTAAAAAATTAACTTGAATATTAAAATTTGGTTTTAATTAATTTTTTTATTTGTTTGATTTTTGAAAAATTAAAATAAAAATAATTTTTTTCACTCTAATTTTTATTTGAAACGGCTTGCGTTTGTTTTATATAAATTTATTTTTATTACGATATTTCGCTCCGGCTTTGCTACCTCAAGCCAAATAAAGATTAAAGTGAAAAAAATTATTTTTATTTAAATTTTTTTTAAAAATCACTAATTTAAAAGAAAAAAGGTCAAATAAACTTAAATAATAAATCTTGAATTTTTATTTTTACTCAAAACAAAATATTTTCAAATGCACTTACTTTTACATCCCTGGCTTTATTCGAACACTCGTACTTTTACATGCTCTCTATATAACTGAACATCTCATTAAAAGCTTTCTCTTCATTATAATCGTCATGCATGTGTACACACTACATTTGTAACTGTATTAGTTTTGAATTTTTACATTATTCTTCAAATCCTGCCATAAATTGTAGATTTTAATGGGAAAATAACCTAAAAGCAAAACAGGCAAATCACATAAAATGGAAAATTTTAAGAAAATGTATATAATTTTAGTTAGGCAATTCATTAGAAACACATAATAACTGTAATATTTGTATTCTTGCTTGAATTAGAAGACTAGATACATACGCATGCATTTCTCTAGTGCAAAAGTTATCACTGATTGTGGTAATAGAATTTTATTGTAAATTTTAAAGCCAAGAAAAAAAATTTTTTTTATTAACATTTCAGTTTCGGAATAGTTATAGTTTTCTGTTACAAGAATTATTACCTACATTAAAAGCCCTTGATTAATAGTTTGCACTAAAAAGGTAGCTAACAAAAACATATTTAATAGATAAAGAGATAGATATGTAAATATGTGTGCCTACACACACACACACACACACACACATTTATACGGTAGCATTTAAAAGTACTTATCAGCTAAAGCTAGTGTGATTGCACTTGAAAGAAGAACCACTAGCTACTCGTACAGATTTACTGACGCACATGCCCACACACAAACATTTTACACTAGAAAACCATTCATACAACAGCAATAATGATTTAGTTTAAATCCCATCTTGTGCCCACCTAAGAATGAATTTAAAAAAAAAAAGGAATCTAACCCAAAAACTACTTGAATAGAAATAGCAAAAATAAGGAAAAGTGCAAACTGTTGTTAACAAAATAAATAAATAAATAAACAATTTAAAGCAATACTTTTAATAAATAAAAAAAAATATCATTAACATATTAAGAAAACAAATAATTTAATTTGTATTTAATGATTTCTAATGTTTTATCCTACAAAAAGTTTGTGCTTAATTTAATTACACATTTAAAATGAATCGTAAATATAAGAAAACAAACATAAATTTAAAATGAAATAAAAATTTAATTGATTTTTTTTTCAAACAAAAGTTGAGTTGTTTTTTTCGCAGTTTATTATGCTTTTGGCCTTAAAACATTTTGGCATTTTTTTTTCGGGTGTTTAATTATTAAAAAAAAAAAAATTAAATTAAATTTAAAAAAAGTAAACAATAAATATGGATATTAACTGGAAAAGCAATAATAATAATAATAGTAATAAAAATAAAATACATTTCAATGTTAATGTTGTGCTTTTATAGCGGGGAGGAGAGTGAATGTTTTTAATATTTAACGTCATAGTAAAATGCACGTTAAACCAACCACCCAACGAAGAGTAAGTGGACCTGGAGCATTTGGAACATACACCGACCAATGGTAAATACAATATTTAAAATGATTGTTACCTACTATTTGTCAACCAGCAAATTTTATTTATATTTCTTTTTTAAGTAACATAAAAATTTTTTTGGTTTTTTGTAAACACCACCAATTTTTTTTTCAAAACTAAATAAAACAGATTTATAGCCTGTTCAGCGATGTCACAAGAACACCAAAGCGAACATTTGTTTTTGTTTTGCTTTGCTTTCGTTCGCTTTGATGTTTTTGTGCCATCGCTGAACAGATTATTAAAACCAGCGCTTCAAAATACTTTGCAAACAGTTTTTAGTTGCTCTGCTCCAAAACCGCGTATACTTGGGTAATTTTTCTGATCTGTATGATTTTTACTTTTTACGGAACTTAAATTATGACTTTGATTAACAACAAGTTTTAGTTACTTCTAATTTAATTGACGAAAGATAGTAATAGGCATAACTAAAGGCCTCATTATGAGTGTCGTTGTTGCTCAGTGTCGTGATTTCATCTAACGAGTGACTATAAATAGAAGGAGTTGTTGTTAAAAGTTGAAATTTGGCACCCATATGCAGGTTGATAAAATTTCAAAAGTTACAGAACAAAGATTCATATCCTTTCCATATATCCTGAAATTTAAAAATGCCATGAAAACAAGAAAAAAAGTGCAAACTTCATGAAATTATATATAATTGTTGGATATAATATTCTTGACAAGCCAAGCTCAAAAATGTCATTTTTCTAAAAATTAAAAATAAATTAAAAAAAATCCTATAAGAAATTCAATGTGTCTATAAAATTTTTTCCAATTCGGTACAAGGATACCAGTACGTTTTAAGTTAAAAATGCTTTGAAAGTTAAAAACATTTTAAAATTGGTTGAAAAATGGTTCATATTTTATATATTTGACAATAAATACGCTCAAAAAAAAATTTCCCACATCGCTTTTACCCATTTTTGGCCAAGCTCGTGACAGTGTATGTCGTAAAGTAGACTGAAAACAATTTGAAGCAATCAAAAAAATTTTTTTTTTTAAATATTTAAATGGCAACAAATTCCCATAACCTCCGTTCTTTTTTTACAAAAATTATATTAATTAAGGAAATCCTGATCTGGCTTACAAGATGTAAAATATATGGCCATCTTATTCAATTTACAATAGACGAAATTGGGAAAAAATATAAGACAAGCTTTTGCCATATTTTTTACAAGGTCATTACAATTTAAAATTATTAATTAATTAAAAAGTAATTAATTAATTTGATATTAATCAATTTAATTAATTAATTTAATATTAATTAATTAAAATTAGCAATTTAAAAAAGAAAATAAATAATTAGAAAAGTGTAGACGATTTGGTAATTTTTTAAATTAATTAATATAAATAATTAAATTAATTTAAAACTAGTTATTTAAAATTAACAATTTAAAAAAGAAAATAAATAACTAGAAAATTATAGACGATTTAGTAATTTTTTAAATTAATTAATTAAAATAATTAAATTAATTTAAAACTAGTTAATTAAAATTAGCAATTTAAAGAAGGAAATAATTAATTAGAAAAGTGTAGATACGATTTGGTAATTTTTTTAATTTCATTAATTTAAATAATTTAATTAATTAAAATTAACAATTTAAAAAGAAAATAAGTAATTAGAAAAGTGTAGACACGAATTGGTAGTTTTTTAAATTAATTAATTAAATTAATTTAAAATTATTTAATTAAAATTAACAATTTAAAAAAGAAAATAAATAATTAGAAAAGTTTACAGACGATTTTTTAATTAATTAATTTAAATAATTAAATTAATTAAAAATTATTTAATTAAAATTAACAATTTAAAGAAGGAAATAAATAATTAGAAAAGTGTAGAGACGATTTGGTAATTTTTTGAAATTAATTAATTTAAATAATTAAATTAATTTAAAATTAACAATTTAAAAAGAAAATAAATAATTAGAAAAGTGTAGAGACGATTTGGTAATTTTTTTGAGAATGGTTTCACTATTTCAAAATTTTGATTTTCTTCCTGGTGCATGGCATGCGATATCGATCGAATTTACTATTTAAATTGTATGGAAGTTTCGATTAATTTGGAACCTGATATGGGTTTCTCCTAAATAAAATCCGCCAATCCTCTCGAAATAGTAAAATTGGGCTTTAAATATTTATGGTATTTAAGTTTAATTTTAGAAAATTGATGGTGTTTACAATTCTCCTCACAAGTGCTTTATAAGCTCATGTGACATTTTTTTTTTTTGAAAATTAATTTTTTTTATCTATTATTTTGTTACATATAAGATCCCCTCGCTCTCTCTGGTTTTATGTTGCTACCTTTTCAAATCAATAATATTTTTTATTTAAAATTTTTTTTTATATTATATTATTTTGCGTTGTGTTAAGTTTTTGATGGGTTTATGTTGTTGTAAGGTTGTGTTATTATTGTTCAACAAAATACATATAAAAAATAAAAATAAAAAAATAAAAATAAAAAAAAATAAAAATAAATGTTTTAATGTTGTTGTTGTTTAATAAAAAAAACTTAATTGTTATTTAAATTTTTTTATGTTCCATTTCGTTTAAACTTTCTCGCAAAATAGATTTATTAGTATGTTTTAGGTGGTAGTCAATACAAAGACAGTAAAAAACAAAAAATTCGACTAATTTTTTAAGGAAAAAAATATTGTAACACATGTTGTAAAAGATAACAAAAAAAACTGTTTTTGTGTTATAAGAAACAAAAAAAAAAGAATGAGTTGATTTAGCCAATGCAATGAAATAAAAAACCAATAATTGGCCAAGGCCACTCACATTACATCCTTGTATATTGTGCACTTGGGAGAGCTTTTAATTAATATTTAATGTGACACGTTTTATTTTTATAATTTTTTTTTTCAAACTATTTTTAAGCCAACAATTTTGTATTGCAATGTGCAGCTGTGTTAATAATTATTTAATAATCAGACTTTTCTTTTTTTTATGTCAACCAACACCTGTCACTATTTCAATATAGAAAGAGAAAATACAATAGGAAATAGAAATTTATGCTGACGTCGTTAGTTTCACATACGTTTCATGTTTATTGGCTTTACCTTTGGAAACAAAAGGTGTTTTTTTTTAAAGGATTAAGTTTAATTAAGCAGAATTTTCGTTTTCATTTTAAGACTTAAGCTTAAGCTTGAGAACTAACACAAATTAAAAAGAAAAAATTTGTATTTTGTTTCATTCGGCTGACTTAAGGTAATTCACGAGCGTTTTACTAATATTGAGGAGTTCGTAGGTAATCCGTGTACCTTGATTGGCTAAAACAACTCACTGCTTTGACGACGATTAATTTATTATTTGTGGGTGTCAACGCATCTGATCCCTTATTTAAGTTTTATTTTTTTTTTTTTTAAATTGTATTTTAGTTTACTTTTAAAAGCTACAAAAAAACTGCGCACCAAAAAAAAACTACATTTAGAGAAAAAAATTTGGAATTTTAATAATTATTTGCTGCTGCATAGAAATTTATGTTGCGATTATTTATCATAAAAAATGATTAAATCGCCAGCAAAAACTCTTTCATTGTCTTTCTCTCTCTCTCTTTCTCTCTAACTCACTGTTTATTCCCGCTCTCTCATTTTTACCTGCTGCTGCTGTCCTCAAGACCTTAAATTTAAATCCTTTTTTTTATAATTTCTTAATTTTATTTGCCCTCTACAATTTATATAAAATTTTTTAATTTTATTATTTTAAAATTATTTCCAGCAAATATATTTTATAAAAATAATTTAATTTGTTTTACAGAACAAAGAGACAAAAAATTTGTAAAGAAAAAAAAAGTCTAATAAATACACTTGCATAAAACAAAAATAAGAAAGAAAAAAAAAACCAAAACGAAAATAATTTAATGAAACAAAAAAAATTGAATGCGTTGATTGATTGCTTGATTGATTGTACAACTCAAGAGCGTGTATTTTGTAAATGATGGAACTGAAGTTATTGACCTCAACAGTGAAGGTAGTCAATTTTGTTTAACTTTTGATTAATTTCCAAACTAATTTTCATTAATACATAAATTTTTTTCTATAAATAAACTTTAACTAAAAATCCCTTAAGCATTTCCTTTTCTTAATTAAATTAATAACAAAAATAAAGTAAAAAACTGTTGCTCTTAAACTAAACAAAATGTCCTTAGCAATTTTAAATGCCAAACAACCACCACTTACCTGTGTATGCTGCTATTAAAACTTTCTTTCTTTTGTAATTTTCTATTATTTAAATTTCTTTTTTTATTGTTTAAAAAAAACGTATATAAACTAATCAACTTTCTTCTTCTTGCTAATTATTTAAATAAAAAAAGCCAAATTAGGGTATTCGATATCGCATAAATTCAATCGAAATTTAAATTATTTTTTAATTTAAAAATTTTTTTTTAAATGTCGATAGATTTTGTTCGTTATCGAATGCCCTAATTTTATTCTTTAAAATCTATTACAACTTGATTTTAATAAAAAAGAAAAAAAAAATAGAAAAAAGCTTTGCCACACCACCTAAAAATAACTAAAAACTTTTTCCTTTAATATTTATCTCGTATCTTGTATTTTGTAGCTTAGAAATGCATTTTTCTTTTATTTTATTTTTTTTTTTTGTAGAAAATCCTTTAACTACATTGTGATTTATAACTGTAATTTACATAAAACCAATAAAAATATGTGTATTCAAATAGAAAATAGTTTTGCAAAGACTTGAAATCTGTAGAAAACAACTTCTTTGTAGAGCCTCAGTTTACCCAACAAGTTGCAGAAACATTTGCATCAAACCCCGTTAAGTATATGCAAGGTTCGATGCAATATGGCAGCTTTCCCACAACAAAATGTAAGCAATATTTTTCACTTCGCTTTAAGATCATTTGGTTTTAAAATTTTTTAAAAATTTAATTTTAATTTTTTTTTTTTTTTTTGTAGGGTAATTGAACTGAATTCAAATGTAACAAGTACTTTTTTTGTGGAAAAAAATATAATCTGAATTTTTGTTAACCGGTTCCCCATAACAAAAAGTCAAGCTTAAAATTAAAAAGTTTAGTTTATTTTAAGGCTTTTTGATTTATAAGAGACGTCATAATGTAAAATTTGCCTGCCTTTTCGCATACTTGTAAATTAAAATATTTATAAAAAAAAATATTGATGTAAAAATAAAAAGAATGGAAAGGGGTATAAACTTGCTCGTATTCGGCAACTTCTGTTCGTTCTCCCTTCGCATCTTTTAAAAAAATGTAAAAAAAGAAGACGGATAGCTTGAAGGCTGAATGAATAACTGAATAAGAATGCTAAAATTGCCGAAATAAAAAATTTGTGTGTAGACAAAATGACAATTTTAAAAGTAAATTGAGACAGAATTGCCCAACTAAACTTGCCGTGTGTGGTACTGCTCTAATGAATTCATTTTGTTAAAAAAAAGTGACAAAAGAAGTTTCGGGAATAGAAGACTCAGATACAGCTTTCTGCAGCAGAAAACTAAATCTATTTAATTAAAATAAAAATTAAATATCACTAAATAATAAATAAATTTATTAAAGCAAATTAAAAGAAAAAAAAATTATTTAAATACTTGTACTCTCGTACATGCAATTAATTTATTTATTTATGACAATTAAAATCAATCAAAATAATAAAAAATTAATTTCAAGTTGAAGGATTTTCAGTTTTATTATAAATTTATAAGCGTATTGTATGTAAAAAGTTTAATTTTAATTTTAATGTTGTTGAATTGTTTTTATATTAGAGACTAATACAAACTAAACTTGACATGTCTCCACTTTGCCTGGTTGCTAGTTTTAAAAATATTTTATTCTTTCATTTTTTTCAGTTTAAAAATAAAAATAAAATAAAAGATAAAAACATGCGATATGCCAAATATTATAGTCCACAGCACATTAATTGTTATACTTAATTTATGGTTTTTATTTAATTTTTTTTTTCATGCATAAATCACATCTCTGTTGGCTCTTTCTTTTATGAAAGTTTTGCCATGCTGAACCAAATTAAATAGCGATTCCCCTCTCAATTTGTAAATAAATAAATTATTGTTTGAAAAATCCTGTATAATTAAATTTAATTTGTTATTAAATACACAAGCAAACAAAATGATTTTTTTCCAGCCAATAAAATAAACAAGATATCATATTAAATCAGCACAACACCACTCCTATTGTTCCATTTAAACTCTTTTTTTTTAATATATTTTTTTTAATTTATGCAAGTGAGTCAAGTGAGTTTAGGATTTCATTGCAGTTTTCCTGGAAACTGAAGTGATGGTGACTGGTTTCACAGGAGTGGGGTTTTTTTTATACAAATTTTTTTCTTGCTTTTACAAAACCACAAAATTAACAAATGAATATCAAAAAGTGTTGTTGTTGTAGATGTTTTTTTTTTGTTGGTGTAAAACATGTCAAACTTAAAAAAAAGTGCATAATAATTGGACATAAACGCGTTTAATTTAATTGCTTACGAATTTTGTGTGTGTGTATGTGTGTGTAGCTGCTGTTGTTTTTTTTATATTTTTGATTGTGCACCCTACAATTGGAAGTGATTCTTTTTTAAATCTGTTTTTAAACAACACAAAATCGCGAAGCTTCTTGGCGACAGGTCTAGACAGGAATCGAACCTCCGAGACCGTTGCAAATCTAAGTTTCATATAGTTTGTTGCACACAGAAAACAACTACGGTTGTGAGAACTAAATTTTTTTCCAATCTAAAATTCATTTGTGATAATCAATTCTTTTAGTTATAGTAATCAAAATTCTATAATATAGACCAAAATTTAGTTGTTCCAAAAATATTTTGATCTATAAGACTGATTTTCTATTATCACGATTAAAAAAAATTGGTTGTCGGAACTGAATTTCCGATTAGAAACAAATTTAGCTCTCATAACCGAAGTTATTTTCTCTATGTGTGTGGGAGTTGCAAAATTTTAAATATTTAGCCACATTTGCAAGGGTAGTTTGCAATTTAAGAATTAAAAAACTTATTACAGAATTTTGGATTTTGGTTTTTCACAAATAGATTTAACCCTTTTCACGTAAAGTTCGGTTGTGCTGTATAATAAATCAGAAATTAAAGCCAATTAAAAAAAGAATCAAGTTCAATTCTGCTGACCTGAATTTTGTAAGCTAGTGTTTAGTTCCCTAAGAAAAAGGGTATTCAAAAGTCGTTTCAGTTAAAAGATTCAAAATACTTTTCCTTGATGTGTGTGTGCCATTCATATTTTTTATTTATTAATTTGTCCACAACGATAATGAACCTGTAATTGCAATTGATCATAACTTACATTAATAAAAAAATTAAGAAAAAAAAAAATACTTGTACACAACAGCATCCCCAGTGAAACATTACGAAAGCAAAGAAAAAGAAAGAGAAGGAAAAACCAGAGACTTGTTTAGTCATATTCGTATATTTTTCATCATTTTTATAATTTAAAGTAATCGGTCATTGTCATTGATCACACACTTGATTAAGAGATATTGACCTTGACTTGTTAATACCGATTTATTTAGTTTGTGCGACGACAACGAGCAATAAAAATGTAGGAAAAAAAAAACGAAAAGCAAAAGAAGCTCGTATTTTAATTGAGCCAAATACGAGTATTATCATTAAGTTCTGGCTGTGTGTGTGAGAGTGGGTGGGAAGGCTACTGAGTTTTCATTATCTGAACAACCAATTTGTTGGGCTTGATCTTAGATGAAGATATAAATATGACTAAGAAACAATGACAATGAAAATAAAAATAAAAAGAGAAGATCGTTTTCCTTCTTTATTTACTCTACATCTCTGTTTAGATTCTTTAGTCTATTAATTTTTTTTTTTTTTTTATTAATTTATAAAATTGAATGCATGCAGAAGACAATGCAGCAATACCAACAACAAGAAAAAATATTTATCAATTAATTTGTCAACGACTAAAGGAAGAAATAACAAATATAATATGCACATTCACACACACACACACTTACAGGAGTGCATACACCGCACATGCATAAATATTAAAATAGAAATCTGCTTACTTATAAATTTATGGTTGTTTATCGATATTTTTGAAAAATATAAACATTTAGCGAGTTTATTTAACTTTATAAATACAAATCTTTCAGACTTGTTCAATTCAGTTTTGTCAAGTTTCGTTCGTGTTCGTGTACATTTACTGAATATTGCGTCACAGTTTGTTAAATAAACTCTTGGAATTTTATTTTTTTCGCTATAACTGTGAGTGATTAAAATATTTTGCATACGTTCCCTAATAAATTCCAAAAAAAAAAATAATCTACAGTAAGCCCTCTCTAATACGTACCATATTTATTCAAATAAAAAAAAATAAAAAATAGAAAATTTCATTGTCTTGATAGTGACTTTTAAAAGCTGTAGATTTAATTGTAATTACTGGCATCAATACAACGCTGTGCACTGAGGCTGGTACGTAAGAACTTGTGTCTTTTTTTTTTTGCCTTTTTCTGCTTTAATTTATTAATGCTTTTATGGATTTTGTTTATAAGAAAAAATTGACCCGTACACTTGTTTTTTTGTTTGTTTCTTTTAAATATCCCAAGAATTTCATTTAATTGCACAGATATTGAGTAGCAGTTAGTTGAATAACCTATCATTTAACATGCATACACACATAAAAGCGATCGATTACGATCGATAGCAGCAAAAAAACTTACTAACTGGCATACTTTGTTATGTATGTATGTAGATGATGAGACAATGCATTTTTTAGAAACAAGGAAAATTAAACACAAACAAAAAAAAATTTTTGTAAAGGGTTGTTTAAAAAGTGCCTCAAGTTTTTAAGTTATTTTTTTCAAGAATGATAGAAATACAAGATTACACCATGGTCATGAACGTAGATTGTAGAAAAAAATAACAAATTTCTCTTTCTCTCTCTCTCTTATTTACCTGTAAATTATTAGCCAATATGAATTCATTGCGTGACGTCATTTGTGCTAAGTGCTTAGAAAATTTAAGTTTTATGTGCGGGAAGTTATAACTTTGTATTTCTATCATTCTCAATTTTTTTTATATGAGCGAGCGTGAAAATTTAGCTTAAATGGAAGTGCTTGACTAAAAAAAAATTCTTTAGTGCGCATGCCTACCAGCCTATAAAAATAGATATTTAAGTCATGACTACTAGCTAACTTGTAGATAAGAGAACATACACACAGACCATACAAAAAATCTAAAAAAAAAAATAAGAACTTTAAGACCAGGACGCTACACAGCAATTTTAGTTGGGCAATTCTTGATTTTGTATTATATTAGAAAGAGGAAGTAGAATAGAAAGGGGTACATACTTGCTCATACTCCACAATTCCCTTTTCTTTTCTCTTTGTATTTTTTAAAGTTGTATAAACAAAGAAGACAGGTAGCTTGAAGGCTGAATGAATAAGAATGCAAAAACTGCCGAAACTAAATTGCTGCGGCAATTTTAAAAAGGAATTAATAAAAAATTTTCCAACTAAAATTGCTGTATGTGGTGCTGGCCAAGCATGCACGGTCTTGGACCAGAGCAACTTCAAATGATTTCCAAATTATTTTGGAGCTGTGATTTCAAATCATTTTTGCTTTTTTTTTAAGTTTTACTGATCCAACAGTTGAATATTATTTTAGCTTAAAATCATCGGCAATAATTTTAGTATATTTGTACGTGAAAGTTATGAGACATTTTCGTTACTTAGGGCCTCGCTACCTACAACTGTCTGACACAGCGCACGAATCACCCTAGGAAGTCTTTGAATGAACTTGACTAGGAAAGAGTGTGTAATGCAAGGTACACACTTTGCAACGTGTTTATGCAACCAGTTGCGTAGTGTGTAGTCGTATTTATAGTTTAATTTCGTGTTGCATTCGAGGTTTGAATTGTTGGTTTAATTGTTGGTTGCAGTGTTTGTATCAAAATATCCAACCTGAACGGAAAACGCGTTACGTAAACAAGTTGCATAGTCTGTAACTAGAATAATATGAGAGTAGATAGTCCCACAATAGATCTATTCTGGCCGCAGTGGCCAGGTAACTTCTTGACGATCTTAATTCTAATTCAATGCAGTGTATAGATAGTGATATTGGTCTCAATACTAATTGAAATTTCTATTCAAATTGTAGTGAAATTGCTGAAGTCTGAGTTTAAAAAATAAAACTTTTTTTTTTTGGTAAATTCCTGAAATATTTTTATTAACCAGAATACAGAATATTAAATTCAATGAATTATTATAGTTTTGGTTATACTACAGCTGCCTCATTTATAATAGAATATTCTTCTTCTTTTTTAATGAATACATAAATTAATTAATGAATTTTAAGGTTATGTAAACAATTTGTAAATAGAAAAATATGAGGGCATCAGCTGTTACGACACGTGTATTGAGTTCAGCCTCAAACACCACCTCTCATCAATACACAACACACACAAATAAGGGTGGTCATGCAGTTTCTTCCTTTTAAATTGTTTATAAATAGAATAATTAATCTTGTTGTGGTAATTTATATCCAGATGTTTGGTTTAATTACCAGCTTGTTTTTTTGTTTTATTTTCTGTTTCTATTTTTATTTCTATTACAATTTGTTAGTTAATTTTTCCAAGTCAATTTATTTTTCTTTTAATTTTTTTTTGTACTTTTGGAGAAGCTCCAATAAATGTGCACTTAAAATATAATTTTTTTTTATTTTTATTTTGTATTAAATTGATGATCACGCCGCCATCGATATGAAAGAAAATAAATAAATTGAAGTAAACAGTTAGATGAGTTGCAGGAATAAATATTTAAATTTACCTGATTTTAAAGGTAACATTGACATTGAACTTTTGAACTTGCTGCGGTGCACACAAGCCTCTCACAAAAAATATTAAAAAAAAATGCCAAAAATAAAAACGGCCTTTTAAAAGATTCATGAGAATTTATTTTATTTCCACATCCGGAAAATATTTTCAGGTTATCTCTCTCTCTCTTTCTCTTTTTCTTTATTTGTATCACAAAACATTAATTATTTTGCATGCCCAGTAGGTCATGTGTTCAATAAAAATCTCTATGTTGTGGTGGCTTACAGAACTTATACTAGGACATGGTGAATAGAATGAAAGTAATAGAATGTGCCTTCCCGCACATAAAATTGAAATTTTCTAAGCATGTAGCACAAATGACGTCACGGGATGAGTTCCTATTGGCTAATAATTTACAGCTAAATAAGAGAAAGTTAGAGAGAGAGAGAAATGTTTTATATATTCAAATACATCAAACAGTGGACAATTATGGGCATGGTGTAATCTTGTCTTTCTATAATTTTTATCAAAAAAAAAAAAAAAAAATTTGTAGACTTTAAAGTAAAATTATGAAAAATTTCGATAACGTTGATTTAAAAGTCTGCGTTATTTTTTTTTTTTTTTTTTTTTTTTTTGTATAAGAACGGTAAGTCTCTGCTAACACATAGACGATAGCCCAATTGTGAAAAATATGCATGACATGTTCAACGACATTATTGTGAATGTTATCGTCAAGGAAATGACGTGATTTATGGGAATAAACTAAAATTCCTATGCAAACTTCGTTGCAAACCACAACATATTCTTGACGATAAGCCTGCCCACGATTTCTAGGACTTGCTGGGACAATTATTATTTTGCTGTTTGTTTGTGTACAAAAATCAATGTGTTTTTTTAACATTTCAAATATTCACAAATATAAAATTAATTAAAAAAAGTTTGGTGATGGGAAAAATATTTATAAGGAAAATTTAAACAGCAGTTTCACAAATAATTTGTTTGTTAAAAAAAATATTGCCTTTTATTTTTTAAAAGTGGTACGAGTATAAGTGCGCTTTAAAAAAAATTAGTCTTTAGTGTCTTACTAAAACTAGCGCACTTATGTTTTTTTTTTAAAAAAAAAGTTCACTTGTACCACTTTCAAAAATAAAAGCTCAAATAAACAGCAATAAAGTACAGCAACGGAAAAACAATACAGTGTAAGTTTAGAACCTACGGATTAAATTCCTATTTGATTTTGGTAATTTTTATGGGGGAATGGTAAAAATCTCTCAGAGCAAGAGTTTTGGGGTATAAGGGAATTTCAAAAATTTTTTTTAAAACACTCCAAAGTAATTTCTGAGTATTTAGGTAATAGATTACAAATCTAGACAGCTTCCCCTTTAAAATGATATGTGTTCCTCCATCCCGTAATCTTTAATGGTTCGTCCGAAAGTTGCTAAAAGCACTGGGGTCTAAAATTTTTTTAAATGAATTCTAAACACTTAAAAATATTTTAAAAATTGTTCATTTTCTGTAAAGAGTAATAAAATTTCTTAGAATATCCTTTTTTTATATATATAAAAATGGAGTATCAATATCAGTTATGGGTTTTAAAAATAGTGAATGTCATTAATTTGAATTTCTTTAACTGAAATTAATTATTCTTTTGTTTCAGGTACATATTCAAATATTTGGGATTTTATAAAAAAAAATGGTTTTATATTTTTTTAATATTGAAAAAGAATTTGCAAAACTGAAAGTATGAATACTTGGCTGTAACAGTGAAGGGTAAATAAGCCTGAACGGCAAAATTTAGCGTGTTTTTTTAATCACAATTGGAAAGCGTTTCTTTGGGGCTACGATTTCTTTTATTTAAATTAAATTATTGCCACAATGAAGTGTAATTCTCGTACAAGCCTCCTGTTTCATTTTAATCAATTACAAATTGTTAAATGATTTTTTTTTTTGGAATAAAATAGGTATAATCGCTATTAAAAATCTGGTTTAATTTTATGCAGCATAAGCAATTGCTGTTTATTTTAGAAATATTAAAAAAAAATCTGCAACAACTCGCTTAAATATTTATAAACATTAAAGTTTTCGTACACTTTTGCATGGCTTTTATTGTATAAAAATAAAATAAAAAGTAAACAAACAAAGAGGAATATGTAAGTGTGTGTATGTGTGTGTTTGTGTGTCGATATGCTTGTATGGAAATGTTATTAATTTTAATACTTATTTACTCTATGCACCTCTACCACCACCACTCCTGCTCCCTTAAGCATGCATGTACAGAACAAACAATCAAACACATGCACGCTTCCGCACATACGCATACATACCAACACAAATACAATTAATGTAATAAATGCACTACAATACCACTCAATTACGTATATTTTGAATTTTATTTTTAATTTTACTCCAAATTGATTGGCTGAGGAGGCATCATTTGTACTTGATTTTATGGTATTCGTATGGCAGCATGACAGTAGATATTGTTTGTATGTCGGTATGTAGTTTATTTGCTGTTATTTATTTGTAGAGTAGATACTGTTATTATGCAAATTTATTCTCTTGCTTTAGTATGCTCATCTCTCTCTCTCCCTCTCTCTCTCTCACTATTTCTATATCTCTCCATAAACTAAAAAAAAAAAAAAATATAATTTAAGCTCACCCATTCTCAGAATTGTATATTCACACTCACACACACACACGCATGTGATAGTTATTCCTAGAGAACTCTATTCAACTTAATTCAATTTTAATTAGAATAACATCTACTCTATTTTGCTTTACATGAATACACAAACACACACACACACATTTGTACAAATTTAGCCGTGTGTGTGTGTGTGTTTGGTGTACATTTAACTGTTTATTAATTCGTTTGTTTGTTTGTTTGTTTTTTTTTAACAAATTCTATTTGTTTGAGTAAACATTTATGATACTAAAGCTTTAGGAGTACATACACGGAATACTCACATCTCTAATACAACGCAGAGAGTAGAGTATTTTGCCGAGACCATCTTATTTCAAATGGTTTATTAATGTTTGTTGTTTAAATGTCTTTACAGTGCTAGCAGAGAAAACTTGTATAGTAATGATCAACAACAACAACAACAGCAGCAACAAAATCATCAATTTAAACAACAACAACAACAGCAGCAATTAAAACAACAACAGCGTCAACAACCGCAACACCATTCACATCAACATTTGCTACGGCAGTCTCTGATCAACCTTACAAGCACTCAGAACATACAGACCCAGACTGCTGCTCCATATAGCAGTCATTCGGATAATAACAGTTATTGTAGTGCCGTAACTACCCAAGAAGGTGCAACATCCTACGATCAAGAACAAATCTCACATCAACAACAAATTACCGATCAAAGTAGTAGCAATAGTTATCGTTCGCGTACAACGTCGCGTAAAAGTAGTGAAAACGTTTGGTCTGCTACGCGTACACAGTTACATAAATCGATATCTTGTAGTTGTGAATCTCTTAAATGTGCATTAGATGTTAGTGATTCGTTACGGACAACAAAGTCTACCACAAACACCACCACCACCACCACCAACATTAAAAGTACCAAAAGTGCTACACACAACTTTTATGGTTTAAGTACCGATAACGACAACGAATTCTTACTTGACAGCGAAATTAAAACACACACACAAACAGAGGAATCTAGTGATTACGCTAAGGCTATTAGGGCAGGCGGCAACGCCAAAACCACCCGCCCTCAGAGTTCAATAGCTGATGATCAGCATTCTTTGCTGTGTGATACATCATTAGCAGGCTTACGTTTTAGTAGCGTTTCTAAGCAAAACTCTTACGATAGTGGCTCACCACAGCTGTTGACACTTGCGGACGCCAGCCAACGTTACCACCATCAGCAGCAACAACAACACAGCCCCACAAGTCGACTCTCATACAGTCCCAATAGTAAAAGTAGCAGCTTGACTACAGCCGATGATTATCAGGATCACCAGCAAACAAAAAGTGATTTCAAAAATCTAGTCGTTCATAATTTAAGTAGTTCGGATCCTTTAACGCAAACCAGCAGTTACAGTAACCAGCATTTGGAGGACCCCAACAAGTGTCCACTGCTCAAAACCCACTACAGCGACTGTAATATTTATGCCAAGAACGAAGTAGATTCGCAATCACAGCAGTCAGATAAACAGCAATTGGTCAATAAGGCCTACATATTTAAGTGTATTGGGAATAGTCCATCGTTTCTAAAGACCAGCAAAGTTAAAGACCAGTCGCGTAAATTGCGCAATCTATCGTTAAAAACAAATTCAACAGGTAAAAAGAAAAATCAAATACTAGCCAAGTCAAACGCGGTGTCCGATAATTCTCTGCATCCGGGCGACAAATATCTCAATCTCTACCTAGTGGAGAAAAAACAGCAGCAGCAGCAGCAGCAACAACAGCCGACTTCAACTTCTCCATCCGTGGCTTCCGGGCACCAAGTGTCAAGACACAGTACCCCTTACATAGTGAACGGTGCTGTTAAATCATCATATCCCACATATCGTTCCTCAATTAAAAGTGAAACAGCCGTAAGTGCCGTCTTAGCAGCAGCCGCCGCCGCAGCAGCAAACAGTAGTAGTTCGTACTTGCAACAACAACAGCAACAGCAACAGCAAAAAATATTTGGCGGTCACAGCAGTCACAGTGTCAATTATCTATCCACCAACTCAAACTCATTTAGTAAACAGCAACAACAGGAACAGCAGCGGCAACAGCAACAGCAACAGCAACAACAAGACAGGAATCAGCATCAGCACCAGCAACATTATAAAACAGCCAAAATTAATAACAAAGGCTGCAATCTGGTCAACAACGGCAACAAACTTAGTGTCAGCACTAATTCGTGCAATCGCCTACATGCCGGCTCACCCCATGCAATATCACCGAAAAGTTCTTTATCGAGTAACGGACACCTCAATAAATATTGTCTGACCGATATAAGTCGTCGCAAAACCGAATTTAATCGACAGCTTAGTGCACCGACTGATTACACCCATCATTCATCAAGTAACGGCTCACATCAGTCCACCAACGAAGTTGTTGGCGGTGAATCAACATCGACAGTTGCCAGTGCTGGTGTTAAGTCACCAGTTTACTTGCAACAGCACTCGTTACCAAATCCACTACAACATCAACAGCAATATCAACAACAACAACAACAACAGCAACAAGCAACACACACATCTCACTATCAATCACATTATCATCAACATCATCATCATCAACAGCAGCATTCACATCATCAACCACAACTTTTGCTGCATCAACAACAACACCACTATCAACACAGTCAACAGCACCTACCACAACATCACTCAGCAACAGTATTAACGAAACCAACATCGAACTCATGTACAAACAGTTTTAATAGGCGCCACATCAAACGTCAGAAAAATACAAAATTAAATGAAAGGTAAGTAAGTAAGTGTGTGCTCTGCCGTGCCGTGCGATCAATTATTTTTTTTTTTTTTTTTTAAACATTTAAACTATTCTAACTGAGAGTGAGAGTGAGTGTGAGTGTGAGTGTGAGTGAGCTTGAAATAAATTTGAATTTGAATAACGAGTTGTATAAAATATTTAAAAATTTTTAAATCATTTTTTATGACTTCAATTTGCAGCCAATATTTTTATTATCTATTTTTATAGAGACCTAAAAACCTCAAAAAAATTAAGAGTAAATTTGAGATCACTGTGCGTGATAAATACACACACATACTAAAACACACTTAATAGGAGTTGACAATTTTAATTAATTTTTGTTAAACTCAACTGCTTGATAAGTAAAATAATAAAAAAAAGCAAGAAAAAAGAAATACAAAAATGCAACAGCAAACAAGCACTTCCCAGTCATGAGTTACACTTGTACACTTTTTTTTTCTTTCTAATAAATTACAAGTCGTACGCACTTTTGTCTAAACTAATTCGAGGCACACTTTCATGTTGTTGCGTTCGATCAGTGCGAGTGTTTTCAAGTAAAAACGCCAACATGTGCTAAATTCTTAAAACGTTTTTTTTTTTGTTTTTATTGCAACTGGTGATGGGATCGTGAGAAATATTTTCAATTGTTGAACACCATTTCCATTACAGATTTTTTTTTTTTTTTTTTTAATTTCAAAATAATTTTTATGAAACAAACAAATTTAAAGCAAAATATAAATATATAAAGCTTAAACCAATTTTTTTATTTACGGTGTGTGTCTCAATGGAAAATAATGAAAAATGACAGGATACAACATGAAGCAGTTACGCTCATTATTAATGACGACTTTAATAAAATTACGTTAACACTCAACGCATGAACGTAAAATTAATTTTTTTTCCCTACACTTTGATACGTTTTATCTGTTGGCATTTTTTAAAGACTCAAATTAAATTTAAGGCTACACAGAATTCGATGCGATTAACATTCATCAATTATAACTGGAATACAAATGCAAAAAAAAAAATACACAGAAACATTTACAAAAACAAAAATTCATTAAACGCAAAATTTATTTAAAAAAAAAAAACTGGCGCAGCCTTGATAAATAAATTAAAATGAACTGGACGAAATTTACGATTTTTTTTTTATTAAATTGCAAAATCAAAAATAAAACTTTTAAAATACGATCAATTGAAAAATCTCTAAAAGCAGCTTCCGATTTATTGTAAAAGTATCGTAAGTCCAGAAACATTGTCTAGACCAGTGGTTTCCAAGCTTTTTGATACTTTTTGATACACATAAGAAAAAAATAAAAAAAATTGGCCGCCCATTAATTAGATAAAACAGATATACACATTTCCAAGTTGTAGAATAAAATTAAAAAACAAAAACAAGTTAAGTTCAACTGGGCCGAGTCTTATATACCCTTCACTGTCTTAGCAAAATATTTGTATTTTTTTCTTTCCACATCCTTTTAAAATATCAAAAACATACAAAAATTTAAGATAAATATACCGACTTAAATACATTTTAACATACGTTGACTTCTCAAGAATATTATGGGATGGGACAAATATCATTTGAAAGGGTAGGTCTTCTAGATTTTTAATCTACCGCCAAAATACTCAGAAGTTATTTTGGACTATTTTTAAATTTCTTTTTGAAATTTCCATATACCTCAGTCCTGTTGCGTTGCTTTCAGGGATTTTAGTAGCTTCCGAGCAAACCATAGAAGATTACGGTATGGGACACATATCATTTTAAAGGGGAGGTCTTCTAGATTTGTAATCTACCGCTTAAATACTTAAAACTTACTTTATTATTTTTAAAAATGTTTGAAATTTCCATCTAGTCTGTGCTGTTGCTCTAAGAGATTTTGGCAATTTCCGTTCCGAAATTTTTGTGCTTAAAATTGTTCGTTTGAAATTGTTCGTTTGAAATTTTTCATTTCAAATAAAATTAAATGCAGATTTTTGACATAGATTTACAATAATTAATACAAAAATATTTCTGCTATATGCAAACGAATCATAATTGGGCGATTCGTGTACTTTATTTCACAAATAACACTATCCAACAACTTTGGACAACCAACAATGTTTTCATAATTAAAATAAAATTTTATTTTTTAATTTTTCAATAACTCGAAAAATGATAGTTGTAATAAAAATGATGCAAAAACAAGTTAAAAATCAATAGGTAGAAATAAAAAATTTTTAATTTTTTTTGTAACAAAATGGGATCAGTCATTTCATAGAGCATCAGAAAAAAATAGAGTGAAAACGTTTGAATTAACGTTTCTTAAATCTTCCTTTAGCTTGCCAAGAAATTAGGGAGAATGTCAGCTATATAAAGATTTTCGCAGATAAGGAGCAACTAACTTCCCTATTTCTTTTTCAAATCATTCATCCCTATTTTATTGGCAAACTATAGGAAGATTTAAAAACTTAAACCCAAACGTTTTCCCCAAAAAAATAAAAATATTTTCCATTTGTTGCATGGTGTAATTAAAAAAATTTTTTTTTTTTTTATGGAAATTCAATTCATAAAATGTTTACAAAATTTTTGTTCACAAAACAAACTTTTAACAACAATTTCTACTTAAAATAACTACAAAAATAAATTAAAAAAGCAACAACAACAACAAAAATATAGAAAAAATTATTGAAAACAAAAACACATGGTTTCAGTACAAGCACGTACAAGTGTATGTAAGTATTGCGTACAATTTGCAGAAGCTTTTCAAATCCAGCAAAAAAAAATTTTATTTTAGAATACAAGTATCCCTCTATTAACCAGGTAGATAATTTTTTAAATCAGTTTCATGATTAGGAAAAATTTAATTATACGATTTTGCATCTAAGCAACTGAAAACTGTTTCCAAAGTATTTTGGAGCGCTGACATCAAATCTGCACTTTGTTTTTCAAATTAGCTTTGGTGTCCAAGATTTTCAAACTTCAAGAGGTGGCATGACGTATGAAAGTAAAGCTACGGTCACATCACACAAATATTTGTCGATATTATATTTGGCGTTTAATGATACCCGACTGCGATAAAAAAAATTGTATGTAATTTTTTTGTACTTTGTTAACGTATGAGCACCTGGAAATTTTGCTATTTTTTTATTGTTTCCGCTTTTTTTTTTTAATTCATAAATTGACGGTACTGCCGATTTATTTGCTAGTGAAATTGAACTCTTTAAAGTCTAAAGTGTAAATATTTTTATAATCATTTTATAAAAGCAATTTAAATTCCAGTTCATTTTCTTTGATATCGAAAGCAAAAATTTAAAGCCTGATTTTTTTTTAATAAAATTATTTAATATTTTTCTTGTATTTTTGCTACGCATTGACAATGAAGAGTAAAAATGTAAGGCTTAGACTTGTGGAACTGTGCAAAATCAATTAAACTGGTTCCTAAGTTACTATTAACATCATGGGCTTTAAGCGCCGAGACCTTTAAGAGCTTTTGTGTAGCAAAAGAAACTTTAAAATGCTGTAACGAGTAATGATCTTTAATAAATGAGCTGTAAAAAAATTTTTTTATTAAAAATTTGAGCTCTTATTTTTAAAAGTGGTATAAGTCCACTAAAAAAAAATTAAATAATCTGGTAATTTTAGTAAGAGGGGGCTAAATCTTACTAACACTACCCCTAACTCATTTTTTAACAAAGTGGACTTATGCCACTTTCAAAACTAACAGCTCAAATTTTTAATCAACGATTTTTTTTTTAATTTTTAAGCCCACTTGCAGATTTATTTCTTTTAAAATCATATAAAATTTAGTTGATCAAGTGTTAATCAAGGACTCGGTGTTTAATTATTACGCTTGTAAAATACCAACGAATCAAAGTTGCCAACAATTTTTGATAATATTTTTCCAATACAGTCTAGTACTGGGTCCGAAAGTTATTTTTATCATAAACTTATGCTTGAATATAGAAGAAGCTTAAAGTCATTGAACTTGTAGTTTTTTTTTTGACAAACAAGCTGCTTAAATTATTTTTTTATTTAGCAGTGGCAAATTAAAATACTGTTCAGCGAAATGCTAATTAATTTTACTTGAGTTTTTTTTTAAGTCTAATCGATTTAATAGGAAAACTCACAAATGTGAAGCTTTAAAAAAATCTAATTACTTTTTTTCTGCTGTTTTGTATTTACAATTCATTGATGACTTAGATATATTGTGTGGCAGACTCCTTCATAAACAAATTAATTTATTAATTTCAATAAACGATTGCTTTTTCCAGAGCTTGATTTATTAGAAAGAAAAAAAATTTAATATTTTTCGAATTTTTAATAAAAATGTGAAAGCTATCGTCGTATAAATTTTGCAGGAGCAACAAAAACTCTCTCTAACAAAAAATTTTAACCAAAATTTTTCAATTAATTTATAAACATACACTCGTTTGTATAAGACCGATTGCCTGGTATCGTATTTATTACGCACATGTACAGGTTGAAAATTTCCAAAAAAAAAAAAAAATACCGCAGAAACTAATTTCTCGGCCATTTATATACCGATTTCTTTCATTTTGTGCGCAGATGTTATGACTATCAATTTTGATAGTCCTGCTCACCACATTTTTTTTTGTCCGTTTTGCATTTTGGAAAAAATTTGCAAAGACGCACTTAGAAAATAATTAAAAATAGAGGTAGTCACGGTTTTTGACTGTTGCTGATATCCACAATCGTGTATGTTTGTGTAATTTATGAAGCAAAATAATAAAAAACTTCTTTTGAAAATTTTGTTTTAAAAAGCCCAGCCAACAATAAAAAATCACTCTATAAATATTTTTTTTATTCACTTTTTGCAAATTCTAAACTGGCATAAAAATAAATTAATTTATAAAAATACAACAACAACAAAATGAATTATTTAAAATTCAATATAATTTATTAAAAAGTTGTGCATACCGTAAAGCTATTAAAAAAAAATAGCAAATAAATTGTGGTTGTTATGTTTGGGTGTGTAATAAAAACAAAACTTAAGTGGCAAACAGGTTATCATTGTGATCATCATCTTGCTGACTGCTTAGGAATATAATGGAAAAATTTATTTCTGCCTTCCAGAGAAATGTGAAACAAAAAAATTATAAAAAGAAAGCAAATTTACTTTTTTTTTTTTAGTTGTTATTGTGCAAGGAACAGTTGTACGAAAAACATAAAAATAAATTAACTGAAACTAAATCCAGTTTTATAAACTGTAGCAGGGAAACACGGAAATGTTTTTATTTTTAAGCTAAACAAATGTACAGAGAGAGAGAGAGGGAAGGAGAGATGGCATTGTGTGGGAAAAATAGAAAAAAATTCAACGTGTTTAGCTCCAAAGCAAATAAAATCTATTCACGCATAATTACTCATGGTTACAGTCTCACAAAAAAATAATTTCCTATAACCATGGTCACACTAAAATCCTTTCAAAAACGATTTTAAATTCGTATATTCTTATGAACAAAAATAAGTTCTAGTTTTTTGTGATTATTTTTTTAGCTGGTTTTTGTTACTCTTTCACTTGAAAATAGTGAATCGATTTAAAGGAAGCTTTACGCTTTCTTATACGCTTTAATTTATAGAGATACAAAGTGAACTGTCAACATTTTAATGACAGTCTTCTATAATTTTCTGTTTGCTTATCAGCCACACAAATTTTTATTTTCCTATGGGTTTTTCTAAAATTTTGTGCATATAATCTCTATACTCCAAGGAATCGGCCACGCCTACTTTTCATTAGAATAATTTGGATAAGTTTCTTAGTTATTAAAATACAAACGCCTCCTTTACTCTAAAGATTCTAACTCACAAAGTATTTCAAGGACCGGAGGAGACCATGAAAGAGAGCTAGTTGATATTATTCATTCCATAATCTTTTAAAGCGAATAATATTTCTAAAAAAAATATTAAATGCACAAATGAGCTGTTATTATTGAAAGTGGTACAAGTCCATTTAAAAAAAGAGGTAATCTCATTTTTTTTAAATAGACTTAATTCTGTTTTAAAAGAAGCGGCTCATATTTTTAAATAATTTCTCCAAAAATTTTTTGGAAGATTAAATCAGTTATAAAAATAATAAAAAAAAAAAAACAAAACCCAGAATTATAATTCGAATGAGGAGCGTTGGGTTACCAGTCGCCTGGTCACTGCGGGCAAAATAGACTTATTATGACACTAGTTTCAAGTTACAAATCCTCACAGATTCTAGTATTCATTAAAATTCAAAGACTTTAGGGTGATTTGTCCGTCATGTCGAAACGGGCGAAAACGGGTCTAAAATAGACCATTACACCGTCACAATATGTACTTTTACATAACCTGCAGAGGTCATTTTCAATACTCTCCAATGTCCAGTTATGAATTCCGTGACAATACAAATTCCTGACCGAGTCAGACCAAGTAATCCATTTCTTCTCTTTTAATTTTTTTTTTTAATATTTATTTTACTTAAATTTTATTTATTTTAATCTTATTTTTTTTTTAATTTTTTTATTTTATTTTTTTTTCATTTAACTTTTTTTAATTTTTTATTTAAAATTTTTTTATATAATTTCTTTTCTTGATAAAAAAATTGAAATAAAAAACATTAAAAAAATTAAAATAAAAAAAAGATAAATAAATAAATAAATTAAGAAAAAAAATTAATTAATTATTAAATTTTTTTTTAATTTCTTTTATGGATTTATTTAATTTTTTTTTCATTTATTTTTTTTAACTTTTTTATTTTGTTTCTTATTAATTTTTTTTTATTAAAATAAATTAATTTTTTTTTAATTAAATTTTTTTCATTTATTTTTATTTTATTTAAAAATTTAAAAAATTTTTTTATTTACAAAAATTAAAGACTAAAGCTCAATAATTACTAATTATATATTAAATTTTTTTTTTAATTAAAAAATTTTTTTATTTGAAAAATATTTTTTTTTTAATTTTTTTTTTATTCTTATTTTATTTTAAAAAAAATTTATTTATTAAATTTTTTATTCATTTATAAAATTTTTGAAAACAAAAAAATAAGAAATGTGTCAACTTAATTAAAAAAATTTAAAATCCTTAAACGGAAAGATAAAAAACAAAGAAAAAAATATTTTTTTAAACAAACTGAGCAAGACAAAGATTCTACTTTTGCTTAGTCACTCACTTTAGCCATTCACTTAATGGCTCATGATATTCACGTGAGCTGTAGGAAAAATTAGCTTGTGTTGTTTAAACAAAAAATTAATTTTAAATTTAAATTCGAAAACAAATTTTAATTTTTATATTTTAAATAGACTTTCAAGTAAACAAATCAAAATATAATAAACAAAAAAAAAAACAAAAAAACAAAAAAAAAAAAACGTAAGAGCCCCTCTAATCATACACAATTGGCACAAGCAAATTCCTAGAAATTAAGAAAAAAATTTTAAAATTTTTGTTTAGTGCGATATGAAAGGAAGTTTAATAAATAGATTGACTTTGCTGCCAAATAATAGGCAGTGGAGTCCTGCTTGAAAACATTTTTTTATAAAATATTAGACATCGTCATAAATATATTTTGAAAAAAAATCCTTAAGTTACATTTAAAAACATTTCAGAGAAGCCAAAAAAAGTTGATAATATGAAAAATTAACCCAACTTTTTGAAGATTTTCTTAGCTTAAGCCTCAAGATCAAGATCAAGAACTTTATTTTAATTTTAGAAGCAGAAACTTGTAAATTGATATAATGCATTACAATTCTTAATTTTTGTGACTTAGGTTACTTTTGGAAAAACATATGCCGAAGAGCGATTTTCAAAATGTTTTGGCGAGCTCTTTATTATTTAGTATTTTGAACTTTTTTCAAAACACAAACTAGAAAATTTAAAAATACAGATGAGCAAATTAATTATTCAAATAAATGATTTATGTTTGCTTAATTCAGATTATTTTATTTTGGTAAAATAATATTTAGATTACGAAATATTCTGCTGAGAAATAAACGATTAACTACTTTATCAAGCATAGAAGATAATGATGATGATCAATAAAATTAGGCCTCATTAAAAATTCACTATAATAATAAATCAAATTCTTTTAAATTGAATAAATTTTTGGAAGGCAATTTACTTCAGTACACTTGCGGAAAATTATAAAAAAAAATACTCAGGTACAGGATAGAGAATTGAGTTCTAAGAAAAAAAATTTTAAGTAAAAATTCGTATTTTCAGAGGTGATAGAAAATTGAATTTTAAGAAGAAAATATGAAGTGAAAATTCGTATTTTACTAGTTATGGGCCTCCAAAGTTTTCATAGGTCACACACAAAATTAGAGATTTTTAACAAAAAACTAAAAAAAAGTTGTGAACAAATTTTTATTATTTTTTTATTTAAAAATCATATTTCTTGAGTTGAGACAGTTTTGTAGCATAAGGTTATATCTCTACTCGTACATGCATACATATTTATAATTGTAATTTTATTTTATCTAATTGTAAACCCAATGCAAACATACACACACACAAGTGTGTACATCTGTCTGGTTAAATATTTACGATTCTATATCAATATTGTGATTGCTTTCACATTTGTGAGCAAGTGCGTCAGTGCATGTGTGTGCATAAATTTTTATTATAAAATTTTTATTGGACGCATGGCTGTAAATTGTTTACGTTCAAAAACAGTTGTGTGATGTGAATTTTTATAATTAAATTATCAAAACAAATGTGTGTCTCAATAAGCAGCACATAATTTCGCTAATAATGACACTAAGAAATTTCTAAAAAAAAAAAAAGAAGTATTTATTTCCTATTGATAAATAACAAAAAAAGCTTATAAGCCAAACTGCTAAATCTATTGGTTATTGTGCGGCATATCTAGTCTAGTTGACAAGCGTTTGTTTGAATCTCATGCTCGTGCTCGCTATCGAAATCAAATCGCTCGTTAATAAACATATTGATTTCATTTTACAGTTATTTTTCTATACATTTGGCTACATATTTGTTTGTAGAGATTGCGCATAGATAAAAATACATTTTATTTTTATTTAAATGTTAAACACAAAATTAAAAAACAAAAACACAAAAAAACAGCAACAACAGCATTAAAAAAACCTTAAACAATTCAAAATCTAAAGCTTACATACATACAAACAAATTTTATAGTTTAATTAAAAAGTTGAGATCAAACACTTTTTGTAAACGTGCAAAATTAGCACAAAATAAACATAAAAAATTTTATAGTCAGAGTTTCACAAACAGAGCAAAACAAATTATTAAAATATGCAGCCAATTGTTACATAAAAACCGGGGTTCAACGGACAAAAAATCAAACAATCATGCACATCATGTTTGAGCCACGATTAAAAACTGATTATATTTTAAGGCTTTTCGACATAAAAATATGAAAAAAGACATTAAATCAACAATCACACATGTTTGAGTAAACTACAGCGTAGAAAATAAGAGGTGGATTTTTTTATTTGTGTGTGTATATTTACAGTGGAATACGGCTTGTAAGTTTTAGAAAAAGGCTTGAATTTTGCTTTTTCAAATTCAATCCTATCGAACAGAAAAAAAAATCAATCAGATCAAAGCAAATTTTTAAAATACGCAGCGAGTTGTTACATAAGTACCAGAGAGTTGAAAGCCGGCGCGTGTGATTTATTAAACGCACAAAAAATCAAATAATCATGCACATCATGTTTATGTCACGATTAAAAACTGATTTTTTAAAGCTGCTGGACACGATTTAAATTAAAAATAAGAACGCAAAATGCTTTCAAAAATAAATATATGAAAAAAGGCATCAAATCAATAATCACACATGTTTGAGTAGACTACAGCGTAGAAAATAAGGGTTGCGTTGGAATACGGCTTGAAAGCTTTAATCAAGGCATGTGCATGTGTTTGAATTTGGCTTTTTTAAATTCAATTCTGTTTCTAATTGTGCTTTGAACATGATTTAATCAAATGTTGTTAACGATTTTTACTCATATTCTTCGTTTGTGTGGTTGGATTGATTAAACAAAAAAATTTTTAATCATGTAAAACCAACCAAAACTGCGATTTTTGCAGTTCTCTGACAGATACTCGTATGCATGTGGCCTATATTACAGAAAATTCTACTTACGTGACGTAACCAAATTTTTTTAAATAAATTATATTAAGAACGAGTGCAATTTTTTTATTTTATTGATTACACTGTACAACACAAAAAAACAAGCTTCTGACAACTGATTAAAATAGAGGGGATCAAAAAAACGTACATGTATTTGAAAGTTTACGTTTGCAGCATATCGGAATGAGTTTGAAAATTTTTCATTACAATGGATTTGTTAGATGCTAATGGGCTGGTACGAGAACATTTGAAATTTTTTCACTACAAACATGTGTAAAAATTTATAATAAAAAGTGCTTGTATGCTTATGCAGGCCTTTAGTACTTATTTAGAGATGGGAAAAAAATGTTGCAAAAAAACTGAGGCCGAAACACTTAACTCGATATCGAGTAAATTCTATCGAAATTTTTTAATTCTTTCATACAGTTGGACAGAAATTTCAATAGATGTTACTGGATATTAAGCTCTGGATTAAAATTTGAGAACACCTTACTTTGCTTACCCAACAAAAGAGCGTTTTTTTTCTTTTGGTTAATTTGTTTAAATATAACGTGTTTTCTGTACATACACACCCGTATATACAATGTACGTAGTTGCATGTATCAGATTAAACAAAAAAAAATTTTATTTTTTCTATATGGGCCAAAAATAGCATTCAATTTATTTAGACCGTACAACAATGCATAAATAAACTGACTGAATTTTATTTTGTTGTTGTTATTCAGTATAAATGACACTAAATTATGATAATCATTAATTTTATTACATTCAGTTCATACTCATACTCGTTCGTAGTTACTTACACTTGCCTTAAAACTTTCGGATGAAAACTATATTTTCATTTCTATCGCAGTATGAATTAATTGTAAATTGTAATTTTATTAAAAAACAAGAGTGTAATGAATATTTTTACAGCACGAATGAGCATTTTTTGTTATAAATATGACCAGATTAAACTACTCTAGATGTTCACATGTTTACGCACTAATTAAAACATTCTAACAAGTGAATTTTTGTCTTTGATCGCGTGATCATGTAGGCGCCCAAAGTACAAGTTTTTAACTAAATATTCTGACTAAATTGTATTCTATTATTTAAAAAAAAATTACAATTTGCCAACTCCAAAAAAAAAAGAGGAAAAGTGTGGGTACTCCTTTTTGTTACACGTTTTTTTACAGTTTCCTTAACCCCATAATTTGTGACACCTTAATAAACACAGAACTACATTTACGGTAAGAGTGTGTATATAAACAACACACCTACAAAATTAATTTTTTTTTTCACTAAAAACTATCGGGAATAAACAATCTATAGTTTATTTTCACTTTTGTTTTATTTAACTTTGTTTTGTTTATAGTTTCCAGTTTGTTTATGTTCAGCTAGAGCAACTGAAGTTTGATCAGGGCAGCAACTCTTGCAGTCACATGGCAAAGTTTTGTTTATTTAAACTTTTAGTTTTGGGAAAATTTTTAAACTTTTTTGAGTGCGTGTGTGTGTTATTTTTTTATTTTTATTTTTTTTTTTTGTAAAAAAAAAATTTAATTTACAAGGCCATAAAAAAAATTCAGGCATTCCAAAGTGATTACTTTCACTTTAACGGGAATAATATGAAATGTTCTTATTGATTTAATGAAATGTTTTTATAGATTTAATGAAATGTTTTTATTGATTCAATTAAATATTTTCATTGATTTAATGAAATAATTTCATTGATTTAATTACATATTTTTATAGAATTAATAAAAAATATTTTCATTGATTTAATGAAATATTTCAATGGATTAATTTCATTGAAAAAGTGAAAAATTTTCATTGCTTTAATGAAATATTTTCATTGATTTAATGAAATGATTTCATGAAATATTTTCATCGAATTAATGAAATATTCTATATTTCATTAGTGCGAGTAATGCAATTTGTCAGTGGTTAGAAAATAACGAACTTTTCATGGGATTAATAACAAAATTGAAAAGATATTTAAATAGAATTCTTTCAGTCTACGAATCTAAATATCTTATTTAAAGTACGAAGTTACTATTTCAATTTCAATTTAGTAGTTAATTGTTATAAAACAAAATAAGTATTCAAAGGTTTTGCTGAGAATTAATTTGGAGTAATTACTGAAGATGGGAGTAGCTTCAATGATATAGTCCATATGAATATGCTATTTCTTTTAATAATTATTGTACTTATTGAATGTTCCCATAGATTAGCAGGTAGCGTACTAGCCTACCAATCTGGGGGTGGCAGGTTCGATTCCTGTCTAACCAAAAAGTAAACACTTTTTGAATTTTCCAAGAGAATATCATGAAAAATAATGCATTTAGCAAAACAAACATAATTAGAATTAAGCAACAAAAGAGATTAATTTTTTTTTTAAATTATTTTTCAGACTTCTTCGTCGCGACAGTGAAGATTCCTCCGTTCGATGCTCATACTGTTCAGTACTAAATGTCAACGAGAATGATTTAAGAAGATCATTTGAAAATACCTGCACCGATTCATTGGTAACAGCTTTTGATGATGAGGCTTTACTAATATGCGACCAAGGAAACGAAATGGCAAGCACAAAGGTTTATTTTTATGCCCTCACATAGATGATGATTAGTTTTCAATCCATAACAAACACCCCCATCACATCATCACATTCATCAATCATTTAAATGCTCTACCACTCATCACTTCATTTATTTGTCTATCACTCTCGTAGCATCATTATTTTTTAATAATTGATTAAATTGTCAAAAAAAAAATAATTAATTATTTTAGTTTAAATAAAATTAAACTAAAATTTATTTATGCTGGCATGCAAACGAATGTTTTATAAATAAAAAAACTAAAAAATTCTTTTTTTATTTAAGACTGTTTGTAAAACGTTTACAAATGTAAATATTTCACTTTTAGTTATTTATTTTTAGAATAAAATAATAATAAAAACAAAAAAAAACGTTGACAAATGTATGTAAAATAACAAAAAAAAATTTTGTATGCTCGTGTATATTTTAATAACAATTCAATTAGATAAATAGTTTATACTGATTTTATTCACTTGTTACTATTTTTGTTGAGTGTTTGTGTTAATTTAAATTAAACTTTTCATTCAATACAGCCAGTCAGTTAGGCAGTCAGTGAATTTAGTTAGTTTGTCTACACACACACCTCACAGCATGATCATGATTTTTCATAACTGTAAAAATCAAAGAGCATACACATGTAACACACTCAACATTAAACAAATTGTGAATGTGATTTTATAAACGAACGAAATTAAAAAAAAATTACAGGTTCACTTTGATGACGTATCGTTATACGGGACTCCGAAAGAGGAGCCAATGCCTTCCATCCCCATTGTCTCGGAAAAAGTTTCAGCGAATTTCTTAAAAAGTCAATTGCAATCATGGTTTCAACCGACCGACAATCGGTTGGCTATGAAATTATTTGGCAGCCGCAAGGCTTTAGTCAAAGAAAGAATACGTCAGAAGACTTCCGGGCATTGGGTTATTCACCCATGCAGTTCATTCAGGTAAAATTTTATTTTTACTTAAAAAGAAAACACTCTAAAATTTTATTTAATTCCACACAAATTTTATACAAGACCTGTTAAAATTTTGTTAATTTTTGTTTTGTGTTTTTAGGTTTTATTGGGACCTTTGTATGCTTTTATTATTAGTAGCAAATCTTATTATCCTGCCAGTCGCAATATCATTCTTCAACGATGATCTAAGCACACGATGGATTGCCTTTAACTGCCTAAGTGATACTATTTTTTTAATAGATATTGTAGTCAATTTTAGAACAGGTAAATTTTATTATTTTAATTTAAAACAGAAAAGATACGACAGTTCTAATGAACCAAATCAGTGATGGAAAAAAGAGGTTTAAAAAAATGTTCGTATCGTCAGTCAGAATGTGAGTCACACTTCTCTGCCAGTTTGGTGGTATAGTGTGGTTTTAAAATTTCAAAGCAAACATATTTTTTATAAAAATATAGGATGATCACTTTTCTAGGAAGAAACAAAAATAATATTTTTATTTCTTGTTTTGTTATATTTTAGGAATTATGCAACAAGACAACGCTGAACAGGTTATTTTGGATCCGAAGCTTATAGCCAAACACTATTTAAGAACATGGTTTTTTCTTGATTTAATTTCATCGATACCATTGGATTATATATTTTTGATTTTTAATCAAGTAAGTAGGTTGTTAAAACAGATCGCATCGTCGTTAATTCAGATTATGAAATTGCAGGACTTCTCCGATTCTTTTCAAATTTTACATGCCGGTCGTGCCCTACGAATATTACGCTTAGCCAAACTCTTATCATTGGTTCGATTGTTGCGCTTGTCCAGACTGGTGCGCTACGTATCACAATGGGAGGAAGTATATGTGAGTATTTAAATATAAATTTTATCTTGTTGTTGCTTGATAATGATGATGATAATCATGATTATGATTATGATGATGGCTTTGCCTTGTCGTTTTGTTTTTTTTTTTTTTTGCATTTTAAGTTGTTTTCTTTTTACTTTATTAATATTAATTAACCTGGTGTATATTTATTACAAATTTCTTTTTGTTGTCTTTTGCGACAGCAATATTTTTCTCGGTGTGTTTCTTCTCTTATACCAAAAAAAAAAAAAAAAAAAAAAATACGAAAAACAAACTGGTGATTTTTTTAACTTTTTCTTTCTTTTTATTAAAGTTTTAGCAGATAACTGTATTTTCCCTCTCTACCTCTAAACCTTTTTAAAGCCTTTTAAATGATTTCGCTAGAATTTTTTTTTGTGGCGAAATTGTTATTCTGCTAATTTCATTATTTGTATTATTTATTTTTAATTTATAATTTTATTTGCTGTCTAGTGATGGAATTTAATGTTGTTTCCCTATAAATCTTCATGTTCAATTCAATTAATCTATTTTCATTAACAAAAAAAAAGTATTTTTAATAAATTCACAATATAAAAACAAGAAAATAATACAAACAACATTGTCCAATATTTACATAAACTTTTCAATATTTTTCAGTTTTTTTTTAAAATAATTTTAATAAAAACTCCCTTCATTTAAATACACACATAATAATACTTTAGTAATAAAAAGCCACCTATTGTATGTTTATTCATTAATTTTTTTTTAATTTTTTTCAACCTTCGCAAAATCATTTTCTCTACTTTTTCTTCTTACTCTTCTTTTTTTTTTTATTAACAAAACTAGCGTCTGCCATCCACTTGCTCAGCCTTAAACGCATTCATTTCAATATATTTATTTCTTCTATTGTTTTTTTTTTTTTTCTTTACAATTGAATGTGTAATATTTCTAATCTCAGCCTTATTTAATTATTAATTTATTTATTTAATTTTTTTTTTTCATTTTCATAGTTGAGAAAAGAAAAAAAATATTATTTTCTCTATCTATATTTTATTGTTTATTTGTTTGTGTTTTTCTTGATTTTTTATGTGAATAAGAATTTGTTTTAATTAAGGCATTAATTAAGAGCGATTTATCCAGTAGTTTAAATGAAATCACGTCATTACAAATTTATTCAGTTAATTTGAATTTGTTTTAATCTATTTCATCATTGAAATCGCAACATGATTTCATATACAGTTTCAGTTTCACTAATAATTTATGATGATGATGTTGAAGTTATTAAATATTTGACGGCAATTAACATTAATGTCAATTTATTATTTCACTTTTCTTATGATTGTTGAAGATGATTTACAAAAGAAAAAAAGAACGAACGCCCCCACTACCCATAATGAATAATTAGAATTTAATTTTGTTTTATTTGAGCCGTTATTTTTGAAAGTAATATAAGTCCACTTTAAAAAAACGGGTCAACATTAATTTTGCTACTCGTAATAAATAATTGGAATTTTTTATTTGAGCCGTTATTTTTGAAAGTAGTATAAGTAAACTTAAAAAAAACGAGTTAACGGTAGTTTTACTACTCGTAATAAATAATTGGGTTTTTTTATTTGAGCCGTATTTTTGAAAGTAGTATAAGTCCACTTTAAAAAAAACGAGTTAACGGTAATTTTACTACTGGTAATAAATATTTAAATTTTTTGTAATTGAGCTGTTATTTTTGAAAGTAGTATAAGTCCACTTAAAAAAGCAATATAGATACCGACCACATCTTACTAAAATTACCGCAGACTAATTTTTTTCAAAAAAGTGGAGTTATACCACTTTCACACAAAAAAGCTCATTTATTAATTCAATCAAAATTACTTTGAGCTAGACCCACACATGCGTGTGTATGTGCTGTTCATTTACATTTTATTTTTTTTTTAATATTTCCTTTGCTGTTTCTTATTTGAATTATCTTGATAATTTTACACTATTTTATACAATTCAATTTAAATTAGTACATTTTAAATTACCTGTAGTAGAGAAAAAAAAAATTATAAATTAACAGTTATTAGTTAGTGTTGCCAGCAGGAAAAAGGCTCTCAAAACATGTTAATATAATGTGGCAGCATATTTACTTGAAGTGAAATACGGAAGTGAGAGAAATCGATGTTATAAAATTAGTCCCCTTAATGACTAAAGCTAATTTAATTAGGTGGACATTCTAATTGTATAAAAATTTCAGAAAAAAAAATTTAAAGTTTAATTGTAAATTAAAACATTTTTTTTGCCTAGAATAAGTAGCTGCGCATACACTGTATTCAAGGATAGTTTTTATTAAGCAGAGGCTATGTGAAACGACTATCTTCCTTTCAGAAATTAAATAACAGCCTTATTCATAATAAAAAGATGGCGGCTCATTAGCACAGAGTTTATTCACAATGGTTTTTGTTAGAAATAAGGCTGTCAATATACAAGAAAGTCTCAGGCTTGTTATTACACCTTTGGATAGTTCAAGTTAGGATTTTGTGGAGCAAACCGGTTTTCGGCTAAAATTTAGGTTGATAGATAGCTAAGGAAATTTAGTTTATCGATATTTTTAATTTAATTTTTTTGAAAAGTATGGCGAAAAATACATAATTGTACTCAGCTCATTTTTCATCACCTCCGATCATGGCGAATTCATAATTTTTATGATTTCATTAATTCATTCAAATTTAAACTGATGAATTTAATTTCTTGATGTATTTTCAATATTATTATTTTCAATTGCTAAGTTGTTATACAAAAAAAATCCAAAGAAAATAAAAAAAAAATTTAAATATAAAACATTAAATAAACAAAATAACATACAAAACATATTCAATTCAAACACTTAATTGCAAAAAAAAAAAAAAAAATTTTTTTTAATAAGACTGAAGAAAAAGCAAAAGAGGAGAAAGAAATATGAATTAAATAAAAAAAACTCCAATTCACACTAACGTAGTAACGTAACTATTCAAATTTCAGAACTATACAACATACGCAACACATTAAATAATTATTAATTAATAATTTTTGATGTTTGTTTGTTTTTTTTTTTCTAATAACCAAATACTACTTACATCCATACATAAAAATATTTAAAAAAAAGCCTAAATAGTTGATAATAAAAAATTTTTTTTCCGTTTTGTTCTTAAACGTAAAACTGTGTTTGTGAGAGTTCATGAATTATTTGTTTTTTTTTTTTTTAATAATGTTATACTATTTATTGAATGTGTGTGTGTAAAAAATATATTAAACAAATCAAAAAAAAAAATTTATTAAAAGAAAAAAATAAATTTAAAAAAATTATTTAGTTGATCAGGGCTTTTTATAAACAAAATCAAATCATTATGGTTCTAGATTCTGCAGAATCTACAGAAAAAAAGTGCTGATCGAAGAGGGAGAATGCACAGAAAAGACAAAGAAGGCTTAACAAAAAGCAACCTAATTTTAAAGGTAACCACAAAAACTAAAAAAAAAAAAATTAAAAACTAAAACTAAAAAAAAAAAAACTAAATTAAATTAAATTCAACTCAATTCTTCATTAAAAAAAATACAAACAAAACAAAAAAAAAAACAACAATTTCTTGTATTTTTTTTTATTTAAAGTTAAATTTTGGTTCCCATTTTTTTATTGTTTTTTAATTGGTTGAATGATTCGTGTAAACTACCAAAATGTAACAAATTCTAGAATTGTTTGGTTTATGATCTGCACAGTTTATTTGGTAGGCTAGTGGCTGCTGGTAACTGTCTCACAATCTGTGATTGCTTGCCTGATGTTACACGCTCAACTAAATTGTGGTCATGAGCTAAACAAATTTTAATTTCATTTATGTTTTTCTTCAACAATTTCTCTAGTAAACTTTTTGATTGTATGTTTTTTTGAACTTGAAAACTTTTCTTTTGTTTGTTTGTTTGTGTTTTGTTTACTTGCTTTGTGTTTTTCCAAACTTAAAAAATCTAAAATTTTTGGCTTTTATTTCAATTTAAAATGTTTTTAAATTTTGCATTTTTTTATGTTAGAATCTCTTGAATTTAAAATGAATTTTTTTAATGCTTTTAAAGAAATACAAATGGATAATATCCAATTAATCAATTGCCACTAGAACTTGAAGAAAATTAAACACAGCAAAAGACACGAAAAAAATACTTGAAATTTGTTTTTCTTTAATTAAAAAAAAAAATCCACAGGGTCAATTTTAAATCAATCAATGTTTTGCTTTTCCTCAATATTGTGTAGCTGCTTCCGCTTTATTTTGTTTTTTTTTTTAATGATGAATAACAAAATAATAACAACAAATATTTACTATTTTGTTCGTGACCATGTTCTGTTTTTGTGTTTCATTTGAAATTGACTCTAGGAGAATTAACAAAGAAAAAATTAATTTTATTTATTTAGTTTTTTTTTTTTTGCAAAAAAAAACCTGAAAAATGTTGGGTTTTAATGCTTTTGTTACACGAATTGTTTGTTTCTTTTGTGAACTGCTTTTTGATTTATAAAATCACTAAAAATGCATTTGATTTAAATAAACTCTGGTGAAGGATTTTGTAAATAATTATTAATAATCATGGTTTTATTTTATTATTATTTTTTAATTTAAAATTTAAAAATAATTAATTGGGTACGAAACAACAGTAAGGGCAATTACTCGTATTTAAAATTAATATGACTTTATAATCCTGTACGAAAACCATACTGTTTTCTATTCACTATAAAAACTATTATACTTGAAAGTCGTATAAGTCCATTAAAAAAAAATAATGCGTTAGCATTGATTTCACCATCTAACTAGAATTAATGCTGACTCATTTAAAAAAAAAAAGTGGACTTATATCACGTGCTATACTAACTAACTAAAAGCTGAATGTTTTCTTATCTGTCAGATGGGTTTAATTATTACAAGCAGCTTTTAAGGAAAAAAGTATAACTTAAGTAGTCCTGGTTTTCGATTGCTCTTTCCCAAGCATTTTAGAGCGCTGATTGCAAATTTAGATTTGATTCTTTTTTAATTGGCTTTAATCATTCAAGAGATGACATGACATATGTGAGATTCATTCGTACCTTCAAATCGTACCCATATCATTTAAGTACCATTTTCTCAAATTTATTGTTTTCCAACTTGTTTCAGTGACATATCAGCAGTTGTGACAAATTTGAGAAATTTTTAATTTTTCCAACAATTTTTGATTCTATTACCAATTAAATAATGCTACCCTATCAACTATACTTTAGTTGTAATTTTAATATGGCAAACTGTTTGTCTTATTACTGATTACAGCTCTGTGTTCGTGCAGTTGACAAAAACACACAAAAATGGCAACTCATCAATAGCAGTTGTTTCAATAACAACTCAACTGAATTAGTTGTGAACCATAAGAGAGGCATTCATTGGAAAAAAAAATTGTTATATGCGTGCAGGCAGCATCACACTTGCTTTCCAATATGCCAAAGAGAGACTAGCGAACCAAAAATCACATGTTCTGCTGATTGTGCATGATTAACAATATTTCTGTATCATCAATCAAACCATACAAACGAAGAATTTGAGTATAGATCATGCCCAATATTTAATTAAATCATGTTCGAGGTACAATTAAAAACTCATTGTTTTTTGTGCTGTTCAAGGCACGATTAAAAATTAATTTTTTGTTCTATGCTGTTCGACACGATTGAATTTAAAAAGCAAAATTCAATTACAAAAATTAGCATGATTAAAATAGCCGTATTTCAATAAGACAAAATCACAAACAAAGAAAACCACTCCTATTTTACTATCTACGCAGTAGTTAATCAAATATGGGTGATTGTTGATTTAATGCCTTTTTCCATATTTGTGTCGTTTAAATGTTTGCATTTTTAATCAAATGTAGTGCACGATTTTTTGTGTGTTGATTAAATCACATACAGCGGTTTCAGCTCTCTGTAGCACACGTATATAGCAACATTTGTTTCTAACTAAATAGTGACTATTCGACTATTTTTTTATTCCAAAAATTAGGTCAAAGTATATTTTAAATACATCAGAAGTTTCATAGTGGAAGAGTTACTATTTAGTTCGGAAGATGGGTAAATTAATGTACATGCATGTCGCACTGAGTGTGACGTTGCATAGTAGTTTATGACGATATATGTGACTTTGGCTAAGAAAAGGTGGCTTATGACTCAAAAAAGAAATTGCGAGAAACAGCTGTCAAAGATAAACAATGCATTTCGTCAGTTTCTTAGTAGTTTTTCTTTTGCATTATGAACAGTCATGCCCAAAAGGCAACCAAAAAAGGCAAAAGAGCATAAATGAGATAAGTTCGTGTGTGTATATAAAGAGAGATCCTGTTTTTAAATTTTTCAATTCCATTTATTATCTTGATTCTGGATTTTCAATAAAATTCTGTTTTTCTTTCATTTGTGCTCTTCTCTACATTCTTAGTACACTTCTAAGCAAGTTAGGACTTTCTAGTTCATCACGTGAAAGAGCGTCTCAAAAACTATCGAAACCAAAAAAAAAAGTAAAAAATTTTTTTTTTGAGTCATAAGCCACCTTTTCATAGGCCGGGTCACATATAGTGTTCAAGCTTCAACCAATTGATAAATAAAAATCATAAACAAATATTACGTATTTGCTTTCATACCTACGACATCACATTTTTCTTGCTGCCCCAGCTTTAGAATTCTTTTACAAAAATCAAATTTTAAACGAGTCCGTAATGAACTGAAAATTTATTTATGTTTCATAAAACCAGAGGGTTAGTCATTTTTAAAAAAGAAATCGCTGCAGTAAATAAAATATTTAAATTATTTTTACTCCTATTTCCTTTTTTCTTAATTTTTCAAATGAAAAAGAAATTTTTGTATCCTAAAGAAAGTTGTTTGTACTGTTAATAGGAAGTGAGCAATCAAAGACTAACCCCCTTATCCAAAAAAATTAACGTAGACTTTAAAGTCAACGTTATCGAAATTTTTCATATAATTTTTTCATAAATTTTACTTTAAAGTCTACGTCAACTTTTTTTGGATAAGAGTATCAATTTTTAAAACATTTTTGATAAAAAATTTTTATAAAAAATACAACATATTAAATTACTTGGAATAATAAAATTTAACAAAATTTAATCTTTATTCGTGTTTAGTTCCGAAATTATGTTGGTGTGCAAAATGCATTATTTTCCATGATATTCTCATGGAAAATTTTAAAAACTTGCTTACTTATTTAGTACAATAAGTACTAAGAGGGAAAGCATATCTATACAGCCGTTTCATCAGACGCTACTCTTAATCTTCAGTAGATTACTCCCAAGTCTTAGTACTTATTGTACTAAGTAAACAATTTTTTAAAATATCATGGAAAATAATGCATTTTGCACATCAACACAAATTTGGAATTAAGCACGAATAAAGATTAAATTTTATAAAAAAAAAATTTATAAAAATTTTATTTGTTTCCTTTAAACAGAATAGCACTTTAGTCTACGACATAGAAAACAGTATGTCCAACCAAAGTAATTTAAGTAGCGACAAGGCAATCATAAAAAAATTGTTTAAATACTTTTTTAGATTACGATTAGACATAAAAATAAAATAAAATGCGTACGTCAAATTTTCTATGAAAAATTTTAATTTATATTAGAAATATAAATTTATTTAATTTTTTTTATGAATGAAGACTTCTTGATATATATATTTTTTTTATTAACTATTATAATTAACAACAATAATAAGAATTTGCTTTTTTTTATGGTTTTGGTTTTTGCACTTGGAACAAATTTAAATTAATACAAAATAATCGAAAAATTAAAGAAAAAAAACCTAAATAAGATAATTTAGTACAAAATAAGCAATGGCGACTCTGGCAATTCGTTTTAATTTTGGCCTGTCTAAGTAAATTTTTTAGCTTTAATTTGAAATTAAATACATTTTGCTAAATATTACACTCAAAACGGGATTTGGTTTATCTTAATAAATAAATAAGCAACAATTGTAATGCGTAGCACTATTTTTTTTTTTTTTTTGTGTAATAGAAATTGTTGTATAAAAAAATACAAAAAAAAAATTTAAATTCGATTAAATATGTGTGTGTCAATCACATGATTATTTCTTTTTTTTTTTTTTTATAAATAAATAAATATTTATCTTCAATAAAATCTAGATTGTGCAGAATCGATGAATTAATTAAAATAGTTTTTTAGTAAAAATTATTTAGCGTAACATTTGAAAGAGGTGTGTGGCCCAGTTAATTAGTTCAAGGGTCCCCCCTTAAGATTTAAGAAGAAAAATAAAAAAAAAATATTAAAAAAAACAAAGCTATTTACCATTAGCCGTAGTAGCTGTAGTTGAAATTAATAATAATAATTCTAGTAGTTGTACTTGATAGAATTTATTTTATTTTTTTATTTTATTTTTATTGTTACTTTCTATTTTGTTTTTTTATTATTTTTTTTTTTAGAATTTAATATTTCAATTTGTTGTAATAGAAACAAATGTTTGTATGTGTTTAATAGATAAATGAATGTTTTTATGTGTGTTGTGGTGCGAGCATATTTTATTTTTTTTTTTAATTTTCTTTATTTTTAAGCACTTGTATCTGTCGTTAAAATATTCTTTATTAAACTTTTTAATTAAAAAAAAAAATATTCTCTTTCAAATACTATTTTTTTTAATGGAAAAAGCTTTTCACAAATTAAAAAATTATTTTGTATTAAATTTTAATTGTTCCCTAAAATGTTAATTTTATTTTCTAACAAAAATGAAAACAAACAAAAATTAAATTGAACTCGTTTTTGTTTTTTATGCTATTGAAAAATATTTAAAAAAAAATTATATATAAAATAAATAAATGAGCGCTCAGCTAGTAAGGAAATTTCATAAGAAAACTACTCAAAATATTGAGTGTTTTTCATAAAAATTTTTTAGGCGAGCTAATCACTTGCTTATAAAATAAATCGTTGGCTTAAGACTGTAAACCAGCTAAATTCCTTTTTCATTATACAAGTTTTTAAAAGGGGAAAAAAAATTATAATAAAGCCGGCTTTTCCCTAATTAAAGTATTAATTCTTTTTAATTGTTTTAAAGTTAATTAACTGGTTTACACGTTAAGCCTACGTTGTATAAATGCCGCCAATTGCTCATGTATTTAGTATATTCCAAGCAAATATTTATAAATTATTTAAAACTATTTAAAAAGCTAATGATTTTTCATATAAATCTCCTTAAATTATTTATTTATTTATTTTTTGCTTGGCATATAAATACAATCAAGCACAAAATGTAAAATGTTAAGTAAACAAGCAGCAGCTGCTCATAGAGTTTATTAAAATCAGAAATCAGTTTTATTTTATTATTTGAAAAATGTGTGTATTTGTTTTGTCGTTATGGATTGGTCAACAATTGCAATTAATTGTTTGCTTTGTTTAATAATATTAAATGCAGCGCATTGCATTTAAAATGGTTTTATTGAATTTTATTCCCTTTAACAATCTGACAACTATCCGGCAATTATTAGCACTATAAATAAATACACACGCACACACATACACTCAGATAAACTAATTGAAAGGAGAGACAACCAGCAATTACACATTTATACAGGGCATAGCCTTGTACACTCCTGTTCAATTGACTAAGCAAATCAATTTCACAAAATTTTAATATTTTTGAGTAGATCAGCTGTTGTAAACAAACAGATTCTATGTCAGACGTATTTTTACATGTTGTGCGCGAACAAAAATTATAAACCTTCTGACAGGCATAAGGAAAACATGTGCATTTGAAAATTAAAAAACATGTGGTCTATTAGTACCTTAAATATGTGAAGCACCTACATGTTGTACAACAGGGGGGTTACTCTCTATTGCGATGCGTAAGAAAAACCATTTGCATCTGTATGATTTTTTACATTGAGAGTAACCCCCCTGTTGTACAACTAAATGACATTAGGGTACTCAATCAAATGAGTGCAGAAATACTTTGTTTTACTCAACACATGAAGCAGTTTGCTTCATGTGCCTCAATTTCAATCACTATATATTTTTGCTAAAATGCACTTAAATAAACCAAAAACAACAAACACATGATCAATTAATGGATAAAGTTAAAATGGCCAGAATTTTTTTTTTTTTTTTTGGGGTTTTGCCATCTGTTTGCTAAACAGAAATTTGGGAAATTAGAAAAGGATACTCACAACCTGCTGCAATATTTGCAAAATGTAAATTTGCACTATTGTTTATTTCCTAGGACTTGCTAAGAATCAGCGGTGGTAACTTTTTACTTAAAAAACCAAGAAAAAACACGTACCACAAGGCCACTTTTTAAAAATAAATATTTTTTAACTGACTCGTATTCAAATCATTTTTTTTAATGCGCTGCATTTAATGTGAATGTTTTGTTCGTGTCCTATTTTTTACGTTTGTTTATGTTTGTTTGTCTATTTTCTTGTTTTATTTTGTTTATTTATTAATTAATTAATTTTTTTTTATAAAAACAACTTCTTTGTGTAGTGTTTTAATAATATTTTAAATTTATTTTAAGAAAATTATTTTTTTTTTAACCTGACACACTCACACGCGAAATGCTTAAATTGATTTTTATTATGGCCAAGGAAAAGTGCTGGATTTTATAAGACAAAAAAATAAATGACCAAAAATTTATACAAAAAAATTATTTTGTGTTACTTCACAATTTTCTAAGCATTTTAATTTAAAAAAAAAATTTCTAGAAAATATTTTGGATTTCAAAAAAGTAATAAATAATTTTATTAAATTATTCGATCTTAAGCTTGATTAATATTAAATAATAATAAAAGTAATAAAGTTTTTTTTCATTTTCCTTTCTTACAATCAACTCTATTATGTAAGTCGAGGGCGATTAGAAACGATAGTGATGATATAAAAATGGTATTCGGTTATTGTTGAAGGGGTCTAATCACCACAAACCATATCGGGTAAAATTGATGGAAATTTTTTATTTTAATATCATGGCGTAAAATGTATTGTTAATTGAGATGATAGCAGTCGATAGCGAGTATAATCGTATCGTAACCAATAAAAAAATTTATGTTTTATTTAGTTTTAGTTTAAATCAATTAGTTATTGCAATTTTATCAATTTTCATCTTTTGAGTTTGAAGAAGAAAATGTCAGTAGAAGAGCAATTGCTCATCCCTATTATCACACATTCTTTTTGCCTAAATTCATGCTACAGTTATTTGTTATTTACTTGCATTTGACAAACATTTGTGTCTATAAAGCTATTACAATTTGAACAAAATTACGATTCGATAGATCGTATCGACACGTATCGAATTATTAATCGATACGAGAGTCTACTCGCTGTCAAATGCAGTGATTAGACCCCAGTATTTTTTGACACGCTTGAAATAGCGACACACGAGTACTTATTTATCGCATATTTTTTTACAGCAACTCAAAGGCAACTGGAAAATTTTTGAAACTTAAAAGTGAAAATTATTTACAAAGTGATAGAAAACAAATTAAAACAATTTGAAAAACCAAGCAAAGCTCAGCAAGTAATTTTAAAGCCCGCTGGAAGCGTATCATTACAAAATTAAGTTCGAGTTGTCTACCAAAAGTAAATTTCAAAAAATTGAATGAAAATTATTGGGTATCCCAACAAGAACGCAAGATTTAAATTTTAAATAAATGACTGATGCAGCAATTGAATTGTTTCTCTGGCTGTATGACATGTGGCGCCGTCTTGTTGAAACCACAAGCCCTCCACATTCATTTCTTCAATTCTAGGCAAGAAAAAACTGGTTATCATTTTACAATACCGAACACCATTGACTGTGTGCGCCATCAAGATGGAAATGGGCCTCGTCACTGAAGATGATTTTATCGGCAATTAACGAACTCCCTTCGCTGTCCATGGTCATTTTTTACTAAACTCGTACCTCTACTAGCAAACAATAACAATTGTTCAAATGTCAAACAATGACACTTCGAATGGCGCCAAATTTAAATCTAGCGTTCTTGTTCGGACACCCTTTATATGATTTTAGCGTCGAGATGACAGTATTGTCCCTTTATTGCAACAGACAGTCGTCATCGACTTACATAATAGGGCTGAATATTGAAAAATCAAGAATACCTTATGAAAAATTGTTTTTGTGTTGAATTAATTCATTCACAAGTCACACAATTTGATTAAAATGGTGGTTTAAATTACAAAAAAAATTATATGCTAGCTTTGCTTTGAAATTTTTAACCCGCTTAGCAAGCTTAGAAGCTTAAAAGCAAAAAAAAATATTCACTTTTTATACGCAGGCGTGTACAAATCACTTTTTTATTTGTTTTGTCCGCAAACCACACATATCACAAAAATGTTACACTTTTACAGTCCAACTTAAAGTGGAGCGGCAAGTGTAATGTTTTTTAGCCCCCTCTATTTATATTAAAGCGTCATTCCTAAATAAGAGCGCTGGCAGTGCGTATTTTCTACAATAGGGTCAACCATCTTGTTTAATAAAACCCACTCACTAAAGATAAACAAAAATAAAATTAAAAACGCTAATTTAAAAAAAAGTAGCTAAAATGTCATTACTGGTCGGAAATAACAAAACAAAATGAAAAAAAACAATTGCTTTTTGCTTTGCTTAGCGTTGCCGCTGCGGTATAGCATTATGATCCTCACATTTTGTAAGGGCACGAGAATTTTTGACAAAAAAAAAAAACGCTTGCTGCTCCAATTTAGTTGTAACTGTGTTAATTCCCTTTTGGAAAATAGGACCTATTTCTCTACAAGCAAACGATAGCTTCCTTCAACAAAAACAAACTAAGAAAAACTGCTTTTGCTTACAATACAAATGTAAGAAAGAAGCTATCGTAAGCTTAAGCAGAAAAATGCTCAACTGGTATTATAATTCCAGTAAACTGTCCAACATTTCTTTGGCCATCAATCAATCTCTGAATTTAGTTTTGTACTCGTACTATCTTATGTAATTTATCAGGCTTGATTATGAGTGTCGTTGTCGTGGCGAAAACAGTGATATGTGGCAGCCCCGGTCATATATTTTATATAAGCTTGTCGTGAATTCTACTACGAGAACGACACTCGTAATGTAAATTTCCACGAATTTTTCAAAAATGGTGATAGGTGTTTGTGTGAAATACAAAAGATTTCTGTATATAAAAACCAAAACAAAACAAAAATATGATTTCAGTTTCTTAATATGGCATCAGTCTTTATGAGAATTTTCAATCTGATTTGTATGATGTTGCTAATTGGCCACTGGAGTGGTTGTTTACAATTTTTAGTGCCAATGTTGCAGGGATTTCCCTCAAACTCTTGGGTATCGATTAATGAATTGCAGGTGAGTTTTTGTGTGAACATGTCTTTTTCCCAAACATGCGAAATTCTAATAATTCAAACTCAACTAAAACAAGGAATCATATTGGCTGGAACAATATTCTTGGGCTTTATTTAAAGCAATGTCTCATATGCTATGCATAGGTTATGGCCGGTAAGTCGAAGTCCTGCAACAACAGAAGCAACAACGAATTTAAAATTTGGTGTTGTTTTTTTTTTAATAGATTTCCGCCTCAATCCTTAACTGATATGTGGCTGACAATGCTATCCATGATATCGGGTGCCACATGTTATGCTTTGTTCCTGGGTCATGCTACAAATCTTATACAAAGTTTGGACTCAAGTAGGCGTCAATACCGTGAGAAAGTCAAGCAAGTTGAAGAGTATATGGCATATCGCAAATTACCACGCGATATGCGCCAACGTATAACCGAATATTTCGAGCATCGTTATCAAGGTAAATTCTTCGATGAAGAATGTATTTTAGGAGAGTTAAGCGAAAAATTAAGAGAGGACGTCATCAATTATAACTGCAGGCAAGTATTATTTCATTTTTTGTTCCCTTTAATATGCTACGTTACGTAACATATATTGTGTGTAACATTTACAGATCACTCGTTGCGTCAGTGCCTTTTTTTGCAAATGCTGACTCCAATTTCGTTTCTGATGTTGTTACAAAACTTAAATACGAAGTATTTCAACCTGGTTAGTTCGTTTGAAAGTAATTTTTAAATGGTTTTTAATTCTTGTTGTTGTTTTTCCTTTTTTTAAACAAATTTTAGGTGATATTATTATAAAAGAAGGTACAATCGGTACCAAAATGTATTTTATACAAGAAGGCGTGGTCGATATTGTAATGGCCAATGGAGAGGTAAGTAATTCAACTTTTGTTAGGCTACGAACGTCTATTTATAAGCAAAAGAAATGCAAATTGTATGTTTTAACGTAACCTTTTACGTTTTTTTTTCAATATTTACTTTTTTTTTTAATATTTGTTTTGTTATTTAGGTAGCAACATCTTTATCGGATGGTTCATATTTTGGAGAAATTTGTTTGCTAACAAATGCCAGACGTGTGGCCAGTGTGAGAGCTGAAACTTATTGTAATTTATTTTCGTTAAGTGTAGACCATTTCAATTGTGTGTTGGACCAATATCCTCTAATGAGGAAAACAATGGAAACTGTAGCAGCCGAACGTCTCAATAAGATTGGCAAAAATCCTAACATTATGCAACAAAAAGATGAACAATTAAGCAATCCAGAATCAAATACAATTACAGCTGTGGTAAACGCTTTAGCAGCAGAAGCAGATGAATGTAAAGATGAGTAAGTTGTATTATTATACGTATGTAGCTGTCAACAGGATTAATTGGGAATAATAGCTTAATATAAATCAACCTGCAGAGAATTATACAAATCGTATTTTTAGTTGATTGTTTACGATTAAAAATATTTCTATAATCAAACAAACAATTTGAGTAGAAATCGTGCACAACTTTTGATTAAATCACTGAGTTTCTTAACATGCCTCAATCACATGTGATTTAATTAAAAGTTGTATAAGATTTTTACTCAAATTGTTTGATTGATTATACAGAAAAATTTTTAATCACACAAAATTAACTAAAAATGCGATTTGTAAATTTCTCTAAATATTGATGATCGACACAAAATTCGAACACAGGCATTAAAATGCATATGGCTTGATTAAAATATTCAACAATACAAAGCCGTATTTCAATACAAAAAAAAAAACACCCCTATTTTTACTACGCAGTAGTTTACTCAAATATGTTAGCTCATTGATTTAATGTCTTTTTTCTTATTAGTTTTTTTTTTAATATTTCCATTTTGCTTTATAAATGCAATCGTGTTCAGCATAAAAAACAATCAGTTTTTAATCGTGCCTCGAACATGATTTAAGCAAATGTTGTTCACGATTTTTTATGCGTTGAATAAATCTCACTTACACCGGTTTTAGCTCTCTGCTTCATAGTCAGTTTGTATGCTTATGGTAGATAATAAGCTTTAGTATCTATAAATTACTTTTTCTAAATTGACTCTGGTTCTCGTTAAAAAAATTTTTGAAATTTTCTTGAAATAATATTTTTTTTTTTTCTTAACAAAAGTACATTAATAAATAAAGTTTTTGCACTAACCTGTTTTAAAGCTGATAAATTGTGATGAGATGTTGATTCCATTCTTGAAATTCACTATTTTTAATAAACTGTAGTTCAAATTTAGTTCGTTAACGCACTCAAGTTTGTTAAATTGCGACCACACAATTTTACACACTGAGAAAACAACTTCGGTTGTGAGAACTAAATTTGTTGCCAATCAAAAATTCAGTTACGATAATCGAATTTTTTAATTCCGGCAATAGAAGATCGATTATACAGCTTGAAATGTTTTTGAGAGAACTAAATTTTGGACAGCATTATCGAATACTAATTGTTACAACTAAAAAATTTGATTATCACAATTAAATATTTGATTGGAAACAAATTTGATTCTCACATCCAAAGTGGTTTTCTGTGTGCAGTTTATTTAGTGCGATTAAGTTTATTAATAACCGGTACTCCCGATATAATCACGATCTGAATGCTATCAGAATTACTTGCGATCGCGAGTGAAATATTTCGTATCACACACGTTCACACCAATTTAAAAATTATGAAAACCTACAAGAAAGTAAAAGAAATTAATTATTTTTATAATAAAAAATAAAATTGTAAACTTAAGAAAATCTGTCTGAAAGTCTAAAGACTTTGGGCCATAATAATAGTCACAAAAAAGAAGGCTTTTATTCATAAGAATTATATGAATTTAAAGTTGTTTTTAAAAAGATACCGACTTTAGTGTGACTATGATTATGGGCCGTTGTTTATACAAAATTTCCTCCTGGTGGATTTTTGAAAAGACTGGCTCTCAACCCTGGAGCAGGCTACAATTACCTGTCTATGAGAAAAACAGGGAGTCTCTAAGTTAATATCTGCTAGCTTAAGAGATTGTCCTATTGTTTTACTAATTCTCTATCGATCCTCGTTTAGTCTAAATGGTGGTTTCTAAAATATTTTATGAGCGGTCCAAGATTAACTGGAAGCTTTTTTTAAACTTCGGGACCGTATGTCCTAAATTTAAGAGAAGTCCGTTGAGAAATGCAACCTATAAAATCTATTGTGTAGGCCAATGGCCAACTAACAGCTCAGCAAGCGCTTATAATCTATCAAAAATTGTTATACCCATAAAAAAATGTATGAAACATACTAAAATAGCGCAGAAGCAACGCGTTTCGTAGTGAAGTTGGCTGCAAAACAATTGTTTTTTATTTTTGTTTTGTTATTGTTGAGCAGTAATGACATTTTAGTTAGTTTTTTTAATCTAGCGTTTTTAACTCTATTTTGGTTTGTCTCTTATTAAACAAGATGATTAACATTAATATTATGACACTTTAACATAAATGCTGGGCACTAAAAAACACTGCGATTTCTGCTCCAATTTAGGTTGGTTGGTCTGTAAAACCAAGAATGATAGAAATACAAGATTACGCCTGAATTCCTGAACATAAAATTTAAATTTTCTACGCATATAGCACAAATGACGTCAAACGATTTGTTCCTATTGGCTAATAATTTACAGTTAAATAAGAGAGAGAGAGAGAGAGAGAGAGAGAAATGTATTATTTGTTTTTTCAAACAATAGACCATCTACGTCGTGTAGCGAGAAATCATGCACATGGCGTAGTCTTGCATTTCTATCATTCTTGAATTAAACAATCAACAATTGTCTTATGCAGCCAGTATCCCGCTGCCTAGTTAGCTAATTCTGTGTCTTTAGGCAACCCTAACAAAATTTATTTTCTTGTTTAAATAATTTAATTACTAAAATTATTTAACCACAAATTTAATATTAATTTTTAATAAAATTTTATGCACACACAACAACAATAATAACAATAATGAATAAAATTTTAATAGCAGCGAGATTGATCCAAAGGAAAATTTATTACACGGTTCAATGTCAAGTCTGGCTGAGCCCATACAAACAATACGAGAAGGTTTACCCCGTCCTAGAAGTGGTGAATTTCGTGCATTATTTGAGGGCAACACTCCATGACACTGAGAAAAATTATCTACAGCATCAACACCCACACTACAATTGCACTATTATCATAAGCATTTGTTGGCATTTAGTGTTTGTGGTGTTAGAAGAGCAACACTGTGAAAAATATCATCAATTTTTCAAACGTTAACAACAACAACAACATACATACTTAGTTATCATCAGCCGCAGAAGCATTAGTAAAACGCAGTATATTGTTATTTATATTCAAGCCTCATATAATGCTAAGTCCAAGCAGCCTTTACAAAAAAAAAAAAAAAAAAAAAAAAAAAAAAAAACAAAAAAACACAAAAACCAAAAAAAAAACCCATACGAAAAATAAAAATTAAAACTAAAGGAAAAATATGATAAAATTGAAAGAAGAATGAATCTTAAGAACAGTTCAATTGAACCAAATATATATTTATGCAGAATTAAATTCTCCTCTAGCAAACAAAACGCCCCTTTCTTTTCTGTTACTAGTAGTACCGCTCCCCTTTACATTCATATAATTTATTCCAAATTAAAAAAAAAAAAAAATTCCACAATAATTTTATTATATTTTTCTGCCAAGTTTTTCCCAAAAAAAAAAAAAAAAATTATAAAAAAGGAAATAAAATAAATAAAGAAAAAAAAGTTATATTATATACCTGCATTACATACACCCATACTTACATAGAAAACAAAACATATTTATCATGCTTTAACACCAAATTAACTAGCGGTTGCTTTAAAGTCCATATTAAGTTCTATTCCATACAATTTACAATAAAAAAACAAAAATTATATAATACAATCAAAAAACGATAGACAGACAGGCCGACAAAACTATTAACGAATTATTTAACAATAAAACTAATAGAGAATTAATTTATAAAAAGAAAAATAAAAATATTTCAGTTTTTACACTCTACATACAAACATACTCAAATAGCAAACAACAACAATAACCTGCATACATACATACATCAGCAAAATATTGCTTACTGTACAAGGAGATACATAAATTGCAATTAATAAAATAAAATTAAATGAAATGAAAGAAAACAAAAAAAGTCCTCAATAATTTAAACAAACAAAAATAAAACAAATTTTTCAGCTCCGCAAACTGTGATGACTTAAGTATAAGAAACGACATTAATTGAAACAAAATAATAAAATAAACAACCAAACAACACACAAGTTATTCAATAAACGATTAATGAGTTAAACTAACAAACAAACAAAGAAAACAACAAGTTTAAAGTGAAAAACTGAAAATGAATTGTTCAAGTCTACATTAATTTCAATTTTGCCAAGGAATTTTTTGTTTTTTTTTTAATTTTGCAACATTTAAAACTAAGTTAAGCACTTGGATTTACTAAAGAAAACTTTTTAGAAAATTAAACTAGTAAAATCAATAACATTTTATTTTTATTGGTTTGTTAGTTAAAATATAAATTTAAAAAAATTAAAAAAAAATAATTAGAAATAATTTAAATTCAATTAAAAAAAATTTAAATAATTTAAATTCAATTGAAAAAATTATTTAAATTTAATTTAAAAAAAATTTTAATTCAATTAAAAAAAAATTATTTCAATTAATTAAAAAAAAATTATTTCAATTTAATTAAAAAAAATTCAATTTAATTAAAAAAATATTTTTACAAATTTAAATTCAATTTAAAAAAATTTTTTTCAATTTAATAAAAAAAATTTTAATAATTTAAATTCAATTTAAAATTTTTTTTTTAAATTCAATTAAAAAAATAATTACATTTAATTAAAAAAAAAAACAAATTAAAAAAAATTATTTCAATTTAAAAAAAAAAAAATTTTAATAATTTAAATTCAAAAAAAAAAAAACAAATTAAAAAACATTATTTTCCTTTAATTAAAAAAAAAAACAAATTAATAAAATATTTGGCTTGAAATAAACGTTAAGCTGTAGTGAAATAGTTGGTTGCTTACTTACATTGACTTGACGAATCAATTTGCTGCTCTTTTTCACATCAAATACATTCCTGAAGTCATTTTGATTTTAGGGATGATTAAAAAACGATTTACTTGTAATGTGTTTAATGTATAAAAAAAAATTTCATTTTAAATTCTATAATTCAAAGTCACAATATTTTCTACTCTCTAAGCGGTGTTGCAATTTTTTATCTTTCTTTAAAAAAATTAGTTTCTTTTTAATTAAATAAAAATAAAGTGCATATTGGGTAGTATTACTGATGTCGTACGGAAAGGAAAACTTAGCGGCAAGAAATATCAATCGATATGCAAATCGCTATTATTCATTCTTGCGGAATTTTCTTATTATTTTGAATTGTTTCATTTAGTTTTGAATTAAAAAATTGTCTATTGTGAATAAATTGTGTTAGTGTTTCAGCGTTGATGATAAAAAAAAATTCTATTTTTAACACTAAAATAAATTTTATTATAAATAAGCAAAAACAAAATTAATTTGCAATTCATAAAACGAAAATATTTTCGAAATATAAAACAATTTGAATTGAATTGAATTTTATTGAGAAAAAAATTAAAACAAATTAAGCTAATACACATTTTATTTTTTCGAAAATTTTGTGTTTTTTCTTATATTTTTTATTTTTTCGTTTGCTTTCTGTGAGAAAATTTAAACGTAGACAAAATATAGAATTTTATCTACATTGAGGAATCAAAAATTTTGCTTCCACACAAAAAAGGCTTTCCGCAATCACGGAATGGATTGAATAATTAGACCCATTGTTTTATAGAATTAGTTTTGATATTTACATCTTTTTAAATGTTGCAAATTTTAACTGAAAATCTCAAATTGAATTTTATACTCATTTTACATACAAAATATTTTTTTTAAGTTTTGAAAACTAAGAAATCAGTGTGAAATTGGCTCTAAACTCAGAGAGATTTACTGTTACTTACTAAAATCAAGAGATGACATGGCATATGTGAGATTTACTTAAAAACGATTTATTATATTTGATTATAAAGAAAATTCAGGTAGTATTTACACTATTTTTAAAATTTCCATAGTTTTGAAAGAAAAATCTTTTCAAATTTAGTGCTATTATGGAAAAATCGTTTAACTAGTTTTCTCTGGTTTTTCTGCATATTACCAAGCAATTTCATACAAAACTTTACGAATTTATTTATTAGACGCTTTACTTTACACAACTTTGTGTTATTTCTAAGGTAAAATATTGAAACTAATGTAGATGTTATGTTATTTATACACAAAAATTTTAAATTAAATTTAAATAAAATGAAAAAACCAAAATGACCTACAGAAAGTATGTAATATTTTATTATTAATTTGTTGTAGATGATTTCCTAACTTCATTTAGCATTAAACTGAAACCACCTGATGTTTTTAGTTGATTATTAGTAGTAAACCAAATATAATTTTGCAATAGGTACATACATACATATATAGTAGAATATTAGAATAATTAGTCAATGAATAAAATAAATATTAAAATAGAAAAAAAAAACAAAAAATAAGGATACAAAAATACAAGAATACAAAAAAAAAAAGTAAATAAAACAATAGTTAAGCATTAAACTCGAAAATCATTTCAAATCGCTAATTAAATAACCCTGCCTCATGATGCTCCTTCCCTATCTCTATGGCTCTGTTACTAACAAATGAATTATTCAAAATCCAAACTCTCATAAAGTTACCTGTACCTGTTCTTTTTACTCATTTCGCATTAAACTCCATCAATAAACGAAGAAATCAATTTATTATTAAATAATGTAAAAACTAGCCCTCCTATTAAAACATTTTACAAAAAAAAAAATTATAAAAAAAGAATCCTAAAAATGTATTTTCATTAAATGAACATATACACAGCAACATACTAAAAAAATATAAATAAAAAACTACATAAATATACCTAAAATTAAAAATAAAAAATAATTAGTGAATTAAACAAGATAATATTAAAATAATTAACCAAAAATAAAAAAATATATTAAATAATAATTTAAATGAAAGAAAATGTTAAATCAATATTATGAATACAGAAAACAACAAAAATAATTATATAAAAACTAATCATTGTTATAAACTGCAAAAACAAATTTACATTAAATATAACAAAAACAAAAAAGCATGACACATTTGTTTTTAGTACACATTGTAGAAAAAGCGGCAACTTAAAATGTTATAAAAATAAAATATATGAAAAAAAAAACTTAGGAAAAAAAAATCACACAATTACCATATTAAGGACATTGTATTAAAATAATTCTAATACAATATTAACTCAAAAAAATACAAAAACAAAAATGATAAATAAAATACATATAAGAAACAACTATAGTGTAATTAAAACAAAAGCAAAAATAAATGAAAATAAATTTTAAAAATATATTCACTTCGTGTATGACCATTAAAAAGAAATATTTCCAAAATTGTGCTGTAATACAACTTCGAAAACTGAAAACTTTAGAATATGAAAGCTGTTGTCTAATCACCGCATTCGATATTTAACAAAATTTAATTCCAAATTATGTTGGTGTGCAAAATGCATTATTCTCATGGAAAATCTCAAACAAATTTTTTACTTTTTAAGTAAAATTTTGTTAAACTTTATAATTGCAAATAATTTAATCAGTGCTGTTCTGTATTCCGAATCCGAATATATTATTCGGAATTGAAAAATTCAACATCTCATAACTAATCTGTAGCCCATGCAAGGATTTTTTAAATTTTGTTTTTGCATTATTTTGGGTAGGAAATTATTGTTGGTACAAAAAAAAAACATAAAAATTTCCATTTAATAAGAAGAAAAAAATTTACTTTCACATCTTTTTAAATCCGTGTGGAATACAGAACAGACACAAATATGGAAATTTTTAATTTTGTTATTATGGCACTCGTTATCGAGTAAAATGTATCATAATTTAAGATGATGGCTTTGGATAGCGAGTCTTCGGTCGAGTGTAATCATTCGATAGCAAAGTAGCAAAACAAATTACTGTTTTGAAGAGAACAGTCAACAAAAAGTTAAAACAAAATGCAAGTTTTATTTATATTTACATACATACATACATACACACACATCCTCACTAAATAAAATATACTCCCCGCCATACGAATATTAACCCCTAACACAAAGTTATAGCTTCTAAAAAAAAATACTGCGAACTTAATTTTAATTTGTATTGAAAGAAACTTGAGTTTTTATTAAAAACTACAAAAATGGGTTCATTTGGTTAGGTTTTTATAAAAAAATTAAAAAAAAAATGCTTTCAAAAATGCTACAATAAAAACAGTTTTTATTTGAATTTTATGAAAATTTTAAGCTTTTTTAATAAGCTTTCAGCACCTTCTAAATTCATTTTTTTTTATCTGAAAAAACGACAGCGTGTCCCTAGTTATTCCACGTCATGTGAGTTAAATAAATAATTTTCTTCATGCACAATTGCCGCCTAAGTTCATGCTTTACTTTTTATTTTTTTTTTTTTAGCATTTAGCAGTTATTGGTGTATAATTCTATTGCAATTCGATAGATATCGTATGAGATGATTTTCTTACTCGACTCGTATAGAAATATTATTCGAGACGATAGTCTATTCGCTATCGAATGCGGTGATTAGATCATAACACATCAAAAAGTAACTTAGGCCTATTTTGAAAACATATGACGATATTTAGGAATTAAGCAAGTTAGCGTTTCAGTGAATAAGGCAAAGAGCGCAATGCTTTCTTTGAAGAACGAAGCAGTCATAACTACTATGAATATTGCAAACCAGTTAAATTCAAAATCATTAAGGTTATTTATTAGGAAATTTATTTATTTAATGATATTGTTTTAGCTGCAGGTCTATTGTGATAAATTTCCCAATTCATTTATTATTTAAACTTAAAAATATATAGTATAACATGTATTACAGTGCAATAAACTTTTAGAACTATTTACATTTTTAAAAAATGTTTTAATAAAACCTTTTTATACATAGACATAAACACCTTTCTTTTTCTTAATTTATTATAATTTTTACTCTTACTCCAAGTTGGTTTTTTTAATTAGTTTTAATTTAGAGAAATAATTTTAGTATTCTAATTTTCGCTATACACAAGCACATACACACATCTAATTCATGATAATTTTAGATTTTATCTTTTACTTATTGTGTAAACGAGAATTGTAAACTAATTTTAACTTCATAACTATCGATTATCCTTTAGTATCATTATTTAGTTGCTGATATATTATATTCTCAAAGAAATATCTACCTTTTATTTTTTTATTACACATTAATTTTATTACTATTATTGCGTATAATCATTTATTTAACTATTTTGTTTAGCTAAACAAAAACTCTTTTTAATAAAAAAAAAAAAAAATAAGAAAAATAAAATACCAGTAATAAAAAACAAACTGCAAGTTGTAATTGTTCAAATTGAAAGCAAAAACAACAAATAAGAAAACAAAAAAAAAACAAATGTAAAGAATATCTTGTATTTTATTACACGTAAACTAAATAAAAAAACAGAAGGACAGCGTTTGCCTTATAAAATAAAAAAAAAATAAAATTTCAAAGCATTTTCATTTAAAAATTTAGACACCCAAGAATGATATTACTGAAATCTTATCTGATTTTATTGGTAACTAGATGTTTTGCCTGGGCTCAGCCCAGTTCTTGATTACGTATGTAGCAATTTTTAGAGAACTCTGTTTACAAATAGAATTTTAATTCTTAAAAAAATCAGACAAATGTATTATTTATTTATTTGTTTTTTGTGGTGAAAGAAAATTGTTGAAAAGTAGGCGTAAAAAGGGGCATGCCCGGTCCAAAAGTATATGGCGACCTTCCTTGGAGTATAGAGACTATAGCCCTTATAATGAGTGTCGCTGTCGTAGTCGAATTTACGACAAACCAATGTAAATTAAATGGCCGGCGTGGCTAATTGTTACAGTTTTCGTCACGACAACGACACTCATAATCAGGCCTTATATGTACCCAATTTCACACAAATCCGTTGGAACACAAACATTTTTATAGCGAACAAACAAACAAACAGAAAATACATTTTATTTATACAGAAGTAGATAGAAGATTCACAATTGCATATAAAAAATAGGTACACTGTAAGTAAGGTAAGAAGGGTATATATATATATATATAAATGTAACCAAAGTGGAATGTAATTTGTGAGTTCTACGTTTTCTGGAAGTGTTTTAACATTTACGGGAAATTTCTTAGTTTTTATTTTATGATGCTAAACGGAAATTGTCAAAATCTTTCAGAGCACATGGGTATATGGAAATTAAAAAAAAATAAAAATAATCCAGGTAGCTTCTGCGTTTTGGTACAGTAGATTACCAATCTAGACGACCTCCTCTAAGCAAAATATTAATATTTTATTGACACACTGAAGGGTATATAAGACTCGGCACAGCCGAATTTAACTTATTTTTTCTGAAATCAAATTGGTATCTCTAAAACGGGGGATAGACACATCAAATTTCAACATCAAATTCTGCATTTGCATGTGTAATCGAAAAATAAAACTAGTTTTGAATTTCGTCGAATTCACACACAATGTATACATTTGACATCCCTTTAAAAAAAAACGCAGACAAATCCATGATTGATGTTGGAATTTGTGTACTATATAGACCCAAATTTGCAATAGCACATGTAATTTGTCCGCACGGATTTGTTGAGAATATAAAAACCACTAATATTGAACAATTCAGAATTACAAAAACACCAACGGGTAAACATGAATTGCGAAGTGAACGACGCAATTTCTCTTTTCATCATTTTTTTTTGAGTGTTCAACAAGAAAAAAAGAACAGAAATAACCAACAATTTTGTTTTGCAGATTTCTGTTCACCAAATGACAGTTTGTTCTTTTAAAATTTCAATAATTTCTATTAGATCACCGGATGTCTGATAACACACTAAAATGAAAAAAATAGTGAATGTTCGCTTACGAGCCCATTAACATCCAACAAATCCATTGTAATGGAAAATTTTCAAACTCATTCTGACATGTTCGCTTCATACACATCTAACAAATCAAAAATCACACACACAAATCATATGTGTGTATGGCTGGCTTTGGTCTCACTAAATTAAATTTTTGTATATGATTGTGGGAGCAAAAACCTTAACTGTATTAAATTAATCCATGAAACATCATTGGATAAACTAAAAACAACAGTATGGTGTGGTATTCATTCTGGATATATGAAAAACGCTTTAAAAGGAGCCGAAAGTTGCATAGCGAATCGCATCCACCATTTAGCCGATATAATTTTCCAGTCAACAAAAAAATTTAAGGACCAAATCTTATCTTTTCTTTGAGCAAAGTTATAGGCAATCCAAATGGGACTTTTGCTCCACCTGTTATTACTATACACTAAGTACACATAATAAAATATTTTTAATACTAGTTTGTATTTATTTGTTACACAAGGAGAAATCAACTTAAATGCATACATGTATGTATGTAAAGTAACACAGAGAAAAAACAAATCTCATAATTCTTAAAAAAAAACAAAAAGTTTAATGTCACTGGTTCAATTATATAGATCAGAGATTATAATACATAAATCATTCCACAATTAATAGCAATAGCTGCGTATGTTTAACGTTTAATTTAAATGGCTTTCGTCATAGTGGTATACAATTCCAGTAAAATATCCGATCGGAATGGGTTTGATGTCGTTAGGAAATATGGTAAATTCTGTAAACTTTCAGAAGCGTTTTCATGTTTATTTAATATAGTAGACGGATTATGGATGATTCGATCATATATTGCCTCATAATCGATACCGCGTTGTTTTAAACTAACTAACTCTGGTAAACTTGGGTATTCGCCAGATTCAATCATAGAAAATCTACAACAAGAACATAATATATAAATAAATAATAATATATATACATAATATGTGAAATTAATAAGGTAAGCTTTTTTACAATCTAAAATAATTGAAAACCAAAGCTCACGTGGGGAAGTCTTCACGAGGGTGATGTTTACGTTTTCCTTTATTCTATAAAAAAAAGAAAAAGATATTTATCTTAACATGTTTAAAAATTACAGATCACAAATTTTGCTAATGACACACTTGAATGATTCTCTCGGTTTTCCATTCTATGTCTGGACAAGCATAATGATTTTTCACCAAAGATGTATTAATTTGAACCACTTCATCACCGTTGGTGTCGCACAGAATCATGTATAAAATATTTTTCTAAGGAATAGGAAACAAAACAAAATGGAAATATAATTTAAAAAATAAAATAAGAATTATTTAGTTGCGCTTGCGAAATTGCACTTAGTACTGAGAGAAAAACATAATTACTACCTCTCTATCGATTTCCGTTATTTTAGCATACAATAGCAAGTCTGATACTAATGAGAGAAAGTGCATTGTGGCATCATGACTCCAATGAAAACCGCGTGGTTTAATGTGAGATAGGCTACCTCTTAATGCTTGAGCAGGTAATTGCGCAAAGTACGATCCCAAAAATTTTATATTATCTGTGTTTACTTCAGACACCGTGCCATAGTCCATAAATGATACCTTAAAGAAGAAAAAATGATACAGTACAGAAACTATGCAGTTCAAATAGAAACTACCTTAATGGAAGAATTAACAGGAGGCGCCACAATTTCAGCACGATGCCATAACCCTTTATAACATGCAGCACACACTTGACCCGGCGTCAAACACGCTAAGGGTATGCACATGTCGTCTGCACTCAAAGTTGAATAGTAGCGTCTGGAAATTTATATTAAAAAAAAAATTATTTGAGATAAAAATATATTTTCTTTCTTTGTTTTTAAACTATTCTCTCTTGTCAGCCAGATCAACTCAATTTTTAATCACATTTTGTGCCATCTACAACTAGCTTTAAAAATTTAAATTTCTTACTCCATATGATGCATCAGTAAATCCAATTCATGGTGATCTTTATAAATGTGAAACCAAAATTTAAATGGATTGTGTATCTAGTGGAAAACAGAAATATAAATTTAATTAAAACACTAAAAAAAATGGTCTTTAAATGTCGTGTAATGAAAATTTACCTCTGAAACGAAGATTTTTATATAAGACTCAATCTTTATGTCATCTGAGAGTTCATATGGAACTATTTTAGTACCATAAGAAACTGTATATTCGGGAAAGTCTAAACGAAAAACATTATTTTTCTGAAATTGAATAATTCACAATTTAATACAAACAATTTATTTTATATTCAACATCGTATACTTACGGCTGCAAATGTAGGTACAGCTTCATCTGGATCTTCGGAAATCTCCGAACTATCATCGAAAAATCCCTTAGATTTCGGCTGTGCAACTTTTTCATTTACAGACTCTGTGTTTTCCGAATTTGTTTTTTCTTTTTTCAGTTCATTTATGCCAGATTTTACAAAAGGATTGAATACTCTTTTAAGTTTTGGCATAGAATTTTCTACTTCGTCGGACAATTTAATAGAAATTTCTTTTTCAGGGCTTGTTGCTTTTGCTGTTGCTGACGAATTTTTAGCTGCATTAATTTCAGTCGATTTCTCATTTACAATATTTTTTAAAGACTCATCTTTTACTTGCTCAGGTGACTGTGCTATGTTACATAACTTAACCTTTCTATTTTCTTGACGCGGAAGTGGTGGTGGAGGATTGGATAAGTTGCACTGGCTTTTTAGCAAATTACTCACTAGGCTTACTTGTCGGTTAAAGTTCTGCATCTGATAATTTGGTTGAATCACGCCATTCTTTATAGAGCTTAATACCAGATTAGATTGTAGTGGATTTAAGACTATGCCATTTTTTTGGGGGAAAGTGTATAACATTTGATTATTTGGGACGGGTGGCACAGCCCTTACTTGAGGGGTTTTTTTCATACAATCTCGATTAACACTTTCATAGGGTGACAATTGTTGGCCTTTCTTTCTAACCGGCTGTGGTTGAATGTTCTTTACTCTATTATTATTTTTTGGAGAACGATTACCTCTATAATGACGTGATCTCTTCGATGTTGATCGTGATTTTGATTTTTTCTGCTTCATAATCATATCGTGGATATGATCAGACTTCTCGTTAGCCACAAAACATACCATAGCAGTGGGGCCACTTCCAAATACCTTATTATTTGATTGAAACATTTTGTTTAGCAACTCCAACAACAATGTATTAATAAATGCACTTACCCTTAATGTATCTGGTATGGAATGTAAAAATAGTTCCAAATTAGCATAGCCTAGCTGCCGGAATGGAATAAATTGCCCTTCTACATCACGATAATCGCGATTTAATTTTTCTACGGTGATTTTTTCAGGACATGAAAGTACAAGCGATTTAAGAATTGCCTTTACTTCGGTCAATAAGGCTTTCTCCATGTTATTTACAAAACAAACTAAGTAATATAGGAAATAACTTTACACATCAAATAAAAAAGAACATTATAAACGTGTCTTTCAAAACTGCTCTACGCTTTTATAATACAATTTGCAAAAACAAAGGAGTAGAAAAAAGGCGAATTCGCCTTGGATACAAAAGAATAAAGCAGTGCCACCATATTTTAAAAATTAAAAAAAAGGTAAAAGACCTAAATATCTCCAAGTAGCAATACAACTGAACTATTAAAAATTCTAAAATAAAGTTTTTATTTATGCTTAATTATCACTTTCTTTCAATTTAAATTGTTACAAATAATTTTGATTAGAAACGTGTTTAATATGTATAATGTAGGTTTGTTGAACAAAAGACATTACACGTGCAACCCTGTTTGAACTGAAAAATAGTTGGCAGCATGTGCCTGAAGTTAGCTGCAAATTTAAGTTGTCAAATGTTTTTCTCTTTCTTCTTTCTTTTTACTTCCTTTTGATTGTGAACCAGCCGAAATATGTCTAAAAGAGGTGAAAATAATTAAATTTAATCTAATAAAATCGTGACAAAGTTCAAAATTAAAATTGTTTAAAGCTTTTACAAAGCATGTCGAATATGTTAGATAAAGAAGTAATGTGATATTTTTTGATTTTTCTGTTAAATAGGACGTGGTGGTACCGCGGGAGGAAAATTCCGCATCTCCCTTGGTTTGCCTGTTGGTGCTGTGATGAATTGTGCTGACAATACAGGTGTGTTTAGGATTATGATATCTAGGAATTATAATTTTACTAAACATTGAAATGAAATTTTAGGTGCCAAAAACTTGTTTGTTATTGCTGTACATGGCATCCGTGGTCGTTTGAACCGTTTGCCAGCCGCTGGTGTGGGTGATATGTTTGTTGCCACCGTTAAGAAGGGTAAACCAGAATTAAGAAAAAAGGTTCGTATAGTGTTTATTTAGAGAGTGCTAATAATGTTAAAAGAGTAGCTGTAATGGATTCTTTCCATTCATTGTATTATGAAGGAACTAGCCATTTGAGTTCTCAGTATAAATTAAAGGGCTGCACAAGCATACATAAAAAAGCTTACAAGCACTTTATTATAAAATATTACACATGTTTGTAGTGATGTATGGATTTCAAGTATTCTTGTGCATCCCTCTAGTATAAATAATAGATAAATTAATTGTAAAGTATGAATGGGACTTGACAAAAATTTAGCATGTGTGGAAAAGTGAATGTAAAATGAAAGAATTTTGCGGTTTCGGTATGCTATTTGCAAAAGATTATTCGTGTGACAAGGCAAAAGCAAATATAGAAATACTGTTCGAACTGCACCAGGGATACAAGCAAATTATTATTTATAATAATAATTCCTACTGACCTTTCATCAGATTTGGGTCTTAGAAGCAGCTATGAATATTGAAAGTATTTCTTGTAAAACAATTTAAATGTAGCATTTTTAACTGAAGAACTATTTCGATTGTAAAAAGTAAAAGCACATTTGGCATCAATAACAAACACAAAATGAACTAAAATCGAATTCTTCAAAACCATACAACTCTAATGCATACCATGTGTATTTAATTAACCACCTTGTTAAATCATTTGTAAAGTATTATCTTTTGTTCGTTTGCATATTCTATACTCTACAACTAAACAAAATTATGACATTTCCTTTTTCTTATTTTGTTTTTTACTTATTTTGTATTGCAGGTCATGCCCGCTGTCGTTATACGACAAAGAAAACCATTCAGAAGGAGGGATGGTGTGTTTATATATTTTGAAGATAATGCGGGTGTAATTGTGAATAATAAGGGTGAAATGAAAGGTTCTGCAATCACTGGTCCCGTTGCTAAAGAATGCGCTGATTTGTGGCCCCGTATTGCTTCAAATGCCAGTTCAATTGCATAATTGTTTTTTTTTATGAAAAATAAAGTAAGAGAATAAGCACGGAATTGATTTTTTAAGTTTTTTAATTTATTGTTTTTTTTTTTAAATCAATTTAGTAAGACTCATTTTTTGCTCCTTTGGAAAACATCTTAAAATATAAAATTAAAAATAGTAATTTTCTGTTTTGACTTTAGATCAACTTAGTCGTGAAAATATGTATTTATTTCGGTGGTTCTGTACGTGTTGTGGGCTTAGGTCTTGTTATTTCCAAGGATATTTTACCAGTTGCTCCCTTAAACAAAGCATAGCAAACTTCAAACGTACAGCCTTCCAATGAATCGCCATTGAATTTAGTTATAATATCGCCGCGTTGTAATTTGTTGTCGATATCAGCATACCCAGCAGAGGTCTAAGAAGAGAAAACGATTTGTAAAATGAATTTAAACTAAAATAAAAATTACTAGAAAGTATTTACGATTTCCGAAATTGTGCATCCTTTTTCGTTGGGTGCCAATGAAAGACCCAAATCCTTTCCTGGCTTCTTAGTAAATTCGACTTTGAATGTGTCCACTTCGGGTGGATCGGCACGAAATACTTGTATCGTAACAATTTTCTCATAAAGTGTATAAAACAATTGATGTACTTTCAAAGTGGTCAGGGCTTCACATTGAACTTCCTTGCCATTTACTTGTATGATGTGATCAAAAATTTTTAAACGTTTATCTTCTGCAATGACCCCCTCCGGATAAATATGGGTTATAACACAACCCGTCTGGAATATATTAAAAAGAAAAGTTAGCAATTGCTTTTGGAATATCAAGGTTTTGGTTACCTTAACGTAATTGTTCTTGCCACCGACCACAATGACACCCAAAGGTTTTTTATCAGTTTTTATTTCTATAACAATCTTTTTGCCAGGCGTCACTTCACATGTTGCAGGGTCTATTGGTTTTTCAGGCTCTTTGGCTACTTCTTTTTTCTTTTCCTCCTCTTCTTTTTCTTTCTTCATTTGGTCTTCTGATTTCAAAGTTAAAACTACCAAGTTAACTATGCCCTCAGCACGTTTCAGCAAGGCTACGGCCTGTATATTAAAACAAAAACAATACAAAATAAAAAAATATCAATTTGTGTTTACCACGGAAAATACTGGCGGAAAATGGCCCTATAGCTGAAATGAAATTTTTGAGTAAAATACCAGGCTAACAGCATCAGCAGTAGATGAATTTTTGTTTTTCCCCATAACTTTGAAATGGATTATTATTTTTTAATGAAACCTTCACTAGGTGATAGAGTAAGAAATGGCCTATTGGTTGCATGCCTCCCATTACGTCTGTGGCCACAAGCAATCAGTGTAAAAAGCGTGTAAAGCGGGAAAATTCTTATAAATTTTTAAGCTTTGATATCACGTAGTGAAGGTTTCCTTAAAAAATATTAATCCGTTCAAAAGTTATTTCCAAAAATCAAAAAAGTACAAGCAAATGCAAACAGCAGTACCCTTCTGCGTGCTTTTTGGTTTTTGCGCCGTAAGGATCAATATTTTTAAAAGAAAACGCTTACAACTTTGTAAGGGTGGGGCCGATTTTAAAAAACAATAACTTGTTTTTGCTTTATCACGTAGATAAGGTTTCGTCAAAAAATATTAATCCGTTCAAAAATTATTCTCTAGAAATTTTTACCCAAGATAAATTTTGAACTTTGGGAAATAATTTTATAACTTTAAAATGCGAAACATTTTTTAATGATAAAAGAAAAGTGAAATGTGAAAAAACTCCTGAAGAATTTTTATTCATAATTGGGTTGATTTTCTCTGATATAACACTTTTAGCGCTTCCTACCCCAACCACAATTAATTAATAAAAAAAAATAAATAAATTTCCTGGAACAATTTTCCCGTTTCTCAAGAAAATTTCGTTTTAGAGGATATTAAGCATGAAAATCGAATTCAGCTTGCGAAAAAATAGATTTAGGGCCTGTTCAGCTAAATGTGAACGAAAGTTTGTTCGCATTATTTTTTATTTTATCGCGGAATATATTGGACGCAAATTTGCCGCGAATACTCACGGCTTTTTCAGCTAAATTTGAACAAAAGCTTCGTTCACAAAATTGTATTCAAAACAAAAACATTACACGAAAATTTGTTGTCAATACAATTTTGTGAACCAAGCTTTTGTTCAAATTTAGTTGAACAGGCCGTTAGTAGTCGCGGTTTAATTTCGTCCTATATATTCCGCGATAAAATAAAAAATTATTGACATTTTTAGTTAAAAGTGTTTATCTTTTGTTTATGAAAAAAATTGAGAATAATGCCAAGCATGCCATCGAGCTTAGACGAACACATAATAGCGTTCAAAAATAGGAATATGTGCGTACCTCATCATAATTGGATTCCAGGCAAACATCTTTATTAACAGCCAACAACATGTCACCCACTTTTAAACCAGCCTTAAGTTAAACAAGAAAATTTCTGTTAAAAACCGAAAAAATTACAATTTAAAGCGAGTTTACGTACCAGCATAGCATTTGATTCTTCGCGTAAATCTGAAAGGAAAATGCCATTTCCAACCTCCACATGCTTACCGTAGATGATCATTATACCAAGAAAGCCTTCCTTTTTCACCTGCACCGATCTGGCTTTAGGAAATTGTTCAAACAAAAATTTAGTCTGCAAAATTTCCAAAAAAAAAAAAAGTTTAAATTAAAAAAATTTTTTTTTTGTAGATTTGATTTGCCTACATCATCAATTTCGGGGGGAAATCTATTCATGGGCTTCACACTCATGCCCTCATCGTTTGGTTTTCGGCGAGATGTTATGAATACCAGTCTCTCGCCATCGATATTTTTAAAAATAACTGAAGCATTTAAATGGCAACGACTTTTTAAAACGGTGCCGTTCACTTCCAAAATTTCATCACCAGATTTTATATCCACCGCGGCCAGTGGTCCCTTGGCATTTACACCGGCCACAAAACAACCCATCTTTTGACGATCTTTATGACCGGCCAATGCCAAACCCAACGAGGTGTTTGTGGGTCTAGTTATTTCCAATTTTCTTAAATCCTTCGAGGTGTTGTAACGTTTATTGATTTTAGCTAAATGAAAAATTTATTATGTCGGTGTATGTGTGTGTGTGTGTGTGGTTGGTTGTATGCACTCACCCTTGGTATAGCCAAATTCATCTTCCTGTTCTTTGTCTCGCTCCTTTTCCATTTTGTTAAGTTTACAATTACCGGCCGATGCTCGATCGATCTAACGGTTTATAAATATTTTTTTTTTTGTATTTGAATTTGAATTTGTGTTTTATTTTTTTAAAATAAAATTTTACCTCATAACCTGCGGCTGTTCTTATGCGTCCTGTCATGTCACGTGTATCTTCGTCATCATCTTCAGCCATATTCTGATCCGATTTAGTGATTGACGAAGTGAAATTTGAATTCTTAAGCATCGCATTAACATTGGGAGGTCTACCAGGAGCCTGTTTAACGGATGCTAAAAATGTTTTAATTTTAATTAAATCATTTTGCACGATTTACTTTTTAGGATTCAGTTTACCTTGATTGAGTTTATTGCGATTTAGCACAACGCCATTTTCCTTAATTTCATTGGCGGCACTTACACTTACACCACCGCTTCCAGCACCACCACCACCACCCCCACCACTGCCCTTGTTACTTTGTTCCTTAAGCAAACAAACATTTTTTTACATAAAATGGACCAACACCAAGCACGACAATTTTAGTTGCCCAACCAGGACCACACCCAGCAATTTTAATTAAGAAATTCTTTATTAATGCTCTTTTAAAATTGTTTCGGCAATTTTAGCATTTTAATTCATGCATTCAAGCTTCTAATCTTCTTTTTTTTACAGCTTTAAAAGAAACGAATAGAGAACAAGAGCAAGTTTGTACCCCTTTCGATACTTTTTTCGTCGCTCTCCTACAAAATCAAGAATTCTGCAACTAAAATTGTCGTGTCTGGTCCCGGTCATGATTTATCTAGAAAAATCATATAAAAATAAAAATTCACCTGACTGTAGGATTGAATTTCCAAGTCAATTCTATTGCCAGCCTGTTTAATTAGATCTATTACTTCCGGTTCTGTGGCATTTCGCACGTCTTTGCCATTTAGTGACAACAAACGGTCTCCAACTTTTATTTTGCCACATAAATGTCCAGGACTCTCAGGCACCACACCCTTAATAAATATTCCCTTTGAATTTGTGCCATCTCTGGCCTTAAAAAAAAATTTTTTTTTTTAATTTGTTGATTGATAGCTGTTGCTTTTAATACGTACCTCCCCTCTAACTATACTTAAGCCAAATGATTTTTTGCCAGTTTTGTCCAACGATACAGAGTGCACCTGACCTGAAATTTTTTTTTAAATGGGATTTGTAAATGCATTTTAAAATGCTCTCTGAAATCCCAAAATGGCTGCCAATACAGAAACAAACAAAATGAAAAGGGATTCAATTGTGAGGTGATTCCCAATTCGTTGTCATTTTAAAATGATACTGATTTTATACTCGTTAAAGTTTAATTAAATAAAATTATTTTCCTTGAAAAAGACACACGAAGGAGTGTCGAAATATTGGAATTTAATTTAATAATAACTAAAATATAAAAAGGACCAAAAGGCTTAAAAAAAATTTATTTATTTCATTTCAGATAAGAAGGTAAAAAAGCAAGATTAAAAAAAAAAAATTTTTTTTCGAAAATCTGTTTTTGGAATTTGCCAAACACTCCCAAATCTTAAATTACGGATAAAAACAAAAACCAGTTTTTTGTACCTTCATAAACTTATAAACCAGTAATTTAGTTGAATGTGAATTTGTCAGCAGATTTAGAAAGAAAACATTGAGGCCGTTCGAAATGAGCAGAAAGATATGAGAAAATGGCTACGTGTAGGAGGTTAGGCCAGCTTTCTGATTAAACTTAAAGGCCAAATACACGACACCAGCAAACATTTATTAGACCAGCATGCTGGTACTATCTTTATTTTTTTTTTAAATCATTTCTAAAGAAGGTCGAAATGAATGACGATAAAGTTTGTGCGAAAAACATTAATTTTTTCTCTATTTGGCGCTGGAACTATTTCTTTTAATTTTGCTACCATTTTGTTGTAGCATTCGATTGCAATCGATTCATATAAATCGAGCACTTTCTTTCAAAAAAATTTTTTCATGCGCATTCAATATTGTTTCCACTCAAAGAAATTTGTTTTAAATGAGTTAATTTATAATACACCATACCAGCATGCTGGTGCAATCATAAAAATATCAAACTAATGTTGATGGTACAATCACACCACAAGCACATACACGGTTGATCACTTGATTACACCAGCATGCTGTCGTCGTGTATGGGCCCCTTTACAAAGCCACCTAACAATGCGAAATAAAATAAGCTTTAAATTATCTTAAAATCAATTTCTAACCAGTGTTATATAGGGTCCGCCAAATAACTTTTTTTTTTGAAAATGCTATAAAAACATCGAGTGTAGCTTCGGCTGTGTGGCACGTAGCGTCGTCCTGTTGAAACCAAATGTTGCCAATATCCTCCTCTTCAATCTTTGTGAACAAAAATTCGTTCAATATGGCCCGATAACAATCGCCATTGACTAACGGCCACTCCTTGCTCATTTTCGAAGAAAAATTGCCCAATTATGCCTCTGGACCAAAATCCGCATCAAACAGTGACTCGTTTTGGGTGCGTTGGCTTTTCAATGTATGCGTGAGGGTTTTCTGTGCCCCCAATGCGACAATTTTGCTTGTTTACATACCCGCCAAGATCAAAATGAGCTTCATCTGAAAAGATGATTTTTTTTTGGCAAAATCGGCATCTTTTGTAAATCGATCGCAGGCCCACTTAGCGAAGCAAAAACACAACCATATTCTTTCAGCGGAAGGATAAAACTAATTATCTGTGAAATCAGACATGAGCTAAGTGTTACCATTCACGAAATAAGCACTAGTTGAAAAAAAAAGTTCGATGGCGGACCCATTAGTTAAGAAGTTTCTCAAGGAAACATATTTTTTCAAGAAAATTTCAAAAAATGTTCTTTTTTTAAAAAAATCATTAAAAATTTAATAAAAACAAAATCTTAAAGTTTGTGCTTAATGTTGATAGCTGCATATGTTACAAACAAAATAAGCCCCATTTCATCAAAATCCATTTATAAGTTCTTAAGTTATTTACGATTTAGTGGTAGTACCCTATAAATTTTTTTTTTATATTTTAAACTAAAAAAAAAAAATCGTTAAAAAATTTGTACGGCGTAGAGTCGTAAGTGCTACCACTAAATTGTGAATAAATTTCAAGCCCATTAATGGATTTTGATGAACTATAACTCATTTTATTTGTAACATTTGCAGGTATCAAAGTTAAGCACAAACTTTAAGATTTTCTTTTTATTAAATTTTTAATGATTTTTTTTTAAAAAGAGATTTAAAAAAAAAAAAAATTTATTTGTGTTTTTTGACAAAACTTGGTGAATATCTTCTAAACTAAAAGACTGGTAAAAAATTCATTTTCATATAATTTAAAGGTTACTGTAAGGCCGATTTTTTGGTGTTTCTGTAAAGTTAATCAGAGAGCCAGTTCGTTATCGTTTCTATGTATAACAGTATATCTATAGAACTACAAGGAGGTTTAAAAAACTAATTTATAGCGATTGAAGCTTACTATCATAGGCATTTAATGTCCTCAAGAAACCTCTGACACCACAAAAAAAATAATTTAGTTTTGTAGGCCTGTGTTATTTATTGATTTCTAAAAAAAATCAGTAAAAAAGTATTAACTTTTTTTGTTTTATTTTTAATTTAATAATTTGCTGCTTTAGTATTTTTAACAAACAGCCGAGCCAGACTTTCGGTCATGTTATGACATGTTAATGTTACGTTGTGACATGATATGTCATGTTAATGTTAATTTTGTCTTTTTATTCTTTTATTTGTTTTGAAAATTTGCTTGACCTTTAGAAAATACCAAAGCTATCATCAGAATTGGATAACAAAAACACTTTCAAAGGGAAATATTTTAATTGTATTTGTTTTTGTTTTTTCTTTTTATACCCTTCCCTGTAAGTAAGAACTTAGTAATTACGTTTGTAATTTAAGGGACACCCTATAAAGTATACATACATATATATACTGAATCCTTATGAATAGCGGAGTCGATTTAGCGATGTTTGTTTGTCTGTCTGCCTGTCAAGCCGTTGAAATCAGCTTTCTGTAAGCCTTAGGCAACGTACAGAAAAGTATAGCAGACTAATCTGTCAATTATTTCTGTTAAATTCTTGCTACTGAAATTTAGTCGGATCGGTTTATAAATGGCGAGGCTAGGAGTTGAAAACCGCGCCTATCTCTATATTTTACCATTTTCTAAGTAAATTTTTTTCTCATTTTTTCTAAACTACGAAACAGACAAAAAAAACCTGGTAAACAGTTTTATCAGGAACGACAGTCATAATGGTGCATGTTCTGTATTCCACACGGATTTGAAAAAATGTGGAATTACATTTTTTTCTTCTTATTAAACAAAAACTTTTATATTTTTTTATTTCTACCAATAATTTCGCACCCAAAATAAAGCAAAAACAAAATTTTAAAAATCTTAAAATGGATCACAGAGTAGTTATGAAGTTCTGAAATTTTCAATTCCGAATAAAATATTCGGATTCGGAATACAGAACAGCACTGAATGTCTGTGCAAAAAATGAGAGCATTTGGCTTAAAAATAGCCGAGGAATATGAAAAATACAACCGAAATTTTAGATTTTTATTAATTTCTGCTTGATTTTTTTGCGTATTTTATCTAACCTAAAAAAAAAGTAGTAAACAGTTTTCTCATACATCATATTCATAGTATCTGGACCGAAATTCAGCTGAATCCGTTTATAAATGGAAGGAAGTCGCAGCACTGGGGTATATGGAAATAAAAAAATTTTTTTTTAAATAATCCAAGTGAATTTCTAAGTAGATTGCAAATTTAGACGACCCCCCCTTTGCAACAATATGTGTCCCATCCCGTAATTTTTCGGAAGTCACTAAAATCCCTCAAAGCAACAGCTTAGGGAGTTTAAAAAAATAGTACAAAGAAATATTCCGAAAATATTAAAACACTTCCTGAAAGCTTAGAACCTTCAGATTTAATTCCTTTTGGTTTAATATCCAAGATCAAAATCAGGAATGGTAAAACTCCATCAGAGCAAGAGTACTGGGTATAAGGGAATTTCAAAAATTTTATTAAAAATAATCCAAAGTAATTTCTGAGTATTTGCGCAGTAAATTACCAATCTGGATGACCTCCGCTAAGCTACTACTAAAAATATATAAAAATATTTAATGACGTAAGGCGTATTTGTTGAATAAGCCATTAATACTGGAAATATATTTACAAATACTAAAAAACGTAAGGGGTTACGTTAAAACATATTTAACTCGGCATATTTATCTTAATTTTTTGTATGTTTTTGATATTTTAGAAGAAAGTGGTCCGCCATCGAACGTTTTTTTTTCAACTAGTGGTTATTTCGTCAATGGTAACACTTAGCTCATGTCTGATTTGACAGATAATTAGTTTTATCCTTCCGCTGAAAGAATATGGTTGTATTTTTGCTTTGCTAAGTAGGCCTGCGATCGATTTACAGAAGATGCTGATTTTGCCAAAAAAAAATCATCTTTTCAGATGAAGCTCATTTTGATCTTGGCGGGTATGTAAACAAGCAAAATTGTCGCATTTGGGGCACAGACAACCCGCACGCATACATTGAAAAGCCGACGCACCCAAAACGAGTCACTGTTTGGTGCGGATTTTGGTCCAGAGGCATAATTGGGCCATTTTTCTTCGAAAATGAGCAAGGAGTGGCCGTTAGTCAATGGCGATTGTTATCGGACCATGTTGAACGAATTTTTGTTCACAAAAATTGAAGAGGAGGATATTGGCAACATTTGGTTTCAACAGGACGACGCTACGTGCCACACAGCCGAAGCTACACTCAATGTTTTTATAGCATTTTCAAAAAAAAAAGTTATTTGGCGGACCCTGTATAAGTATTTAGCTAACACAGTGAAGGGTACGAGTATATGAGACGCGGCACAGCCGAATTTAACTTAATTATTTAATTTAATTGTTAATGTTTAAAACAAAGTAGGGCTGCTTTCTTTTATTTTATATTCTTTTTTTTTTTAATTTAATTTTATTTAATTCGGCTTTACATAAGCCTGAGTTTTTTTTTAACAAGCCATATGGCTGCTTTCTTTCTTTTATTTATTTATGAATTTTTTTAATTTAATTTTATTTCTCTCAGCGCTTACATAAGCTTGAATTTTTTTTACTTATTTCAGCTACACAAAATTTTCTTTGACAGCCATTTTTCTTAATCAAGAGATTTTCGTTTTGATGTATTTTTATTATTTTTTTTTTTTTGTTGTAATTTTATTTTCAATGCGCGCTTTATAACTCACCACTGGACGCATTAAATTGCACCATTTTTGGTTAATTTTTTCTAAAGAATTTTGTCTAAAATTTCACGCATTGGCTGTTAATTGAAAGAATTTTAATTTCAAATAGACAAACAACTTGCAAAATTTTTAATCTGTTTTTTTTTTTTTTTTTTTTTGTTTTGTTAAACCGATTTGGTGCGCCAGCAGTCAAGCACTATTTGAAATTAAAATTGAATTTAGCAAAATTGTCTAACGAACTTAGTGAGCTGTTTTTTTATGCTTATTCTTTGGTAACTAGCTCTAGGTGGTAGTTAGTTAGTGATGGTCTGTCTACAGGCAAAGAAAAAATATGGTTGAGGTAAACATAATCTAGGGGAAACTTTATTTCTTTTAAACAAAACAAATTGACGTAGACTATAAAATAAAATTTATAAAAAAAAATAGTGGCTTTAAGGTCTGCCTTAATTTTTTTTTTTTTTTTTTTTTTGGATAAGACAAACATTTTAAAAATGCAGAAGCATTAACTGACCTTAAAATGCATTTGAATTTGTATGAATTTGAAATTCAACCCAATCGGCCCATGTTTGTCATGATCATAATAATGTTTAGATGCTTTAAATTGCTAATAAAATTTTTGCGGAGAGCAAACCATGTTTGAGGTGACCATATTCAACTATATTTTTTCTTTGCCTGTAGTTGTCTTGGTATCGATTATTTTTGAATATTTTTTTTCTCTCTATTTTAAACACTTCCCTATGGGAAATTGTTTGTTCAAACAAGCAAAAACAACAACAGCAACAATAACATTTGAATTTAATTCAATTTGCATACATTTTGAATTGAAAAAATTAAATTTGGTTCGACTATATTCGATTACAAATAGGCCAAAGGAGGTGAAATTAGAATGGCCAAAAAAATAATGGCACACGTTTTTTCGTGGTACCTGAGATGCGAGCGTGAGTGTTTTTCTGTTTTGGTCAGCGGCATTTTTACAATAAATTTTAACGTAAAGAAAATATTTTTTAAAGAAACAAAAGTAAAGCCTTACAAAGACACCAAGGACAAATTTATTTGACACACTGTATGTTAAATCCTGTGTGCATGCAAAATATTCTGTGGGTGCATTTAATATTAAATTCAAAGACCAAATCACCACATTTGAGGTCGAGCAAATTCCATTATAATTTTTCAATGTTTTCGTGCAAAAATACTAGAATTTCGATTGATTTCTGGGTGATTTGCCCTCAGTATTTAGCTTTCAGAAATCGAGTGGTTCACAGGTTAAGTAAGATTGCACAGCCACAGAAAGGGGCTCATCTGGGTCTTCTGATGTGGTACTTGTTAAAATTCCTGTGAAGAAGGATAGCCAGCAGAACAACAGAAGTAGAGAAAGAAGTAAAAGACGAGTTCGTCAATCACGTGTGGGCTTAAAAACAAAAGCCTTAGCACGCGCTCATAACAAATGGGTTTGGTTTTCAACATTAAGGTTAAATTCTACGCAGTTATTGATGTTTTTTTTTCATTTATTTTCTTTTATTTCTTAATACTTTTTTTCAATTCTTTATCTTCTTCTTTGTGCAATGAAAACTGTTCGTTTTCATTAAAGCTACCAGAAATACAACCACTAAAATGGTAAGGAAAAACAAGCCCATGTCAATATACCTCAATTGGAAACCTTAAAAGTCGTTGAAAGGCAACAACAACAGAAAACACCTTAGACATATTCCAATGTCTATTTCTAAACCAAAAAAAAAAAAAAAAAAAAATAAAAAATTAAACTAAAAATACCAGATTTTATTTTAACACGCGTTTTTGTAAAACTTGGCTGTACGAGCATACGAATACACAATAATCGTACGTGGTACGTAAGTAAGTGAGTGAGTGAGAGTGTTTGTATGTGTGCAAGCAGGGATTTTTAAATTTATATTCGTATTTTCAGATTGTTTTTCATTATACAATTTTTCTAATTGTTTTTTTTTTTTTTTTTTTTTTTTAAGAATAAAACAAAAACCAACTGCTTAACTTATACTCGGTAGCAGTCGCATACGTCACAATGTTTGCATGAAATGGAAAACTTTTAATTCTTTTTTGTTATGAAAACTGTCTTGTCTACCTTGTGCTCATTTTAAATTATTTCCTTGTTTGAAATTAATTTTTTTTATAAATTTGTTGCTTACAGTGTTGCTCTACAACAGTAACAGTCCAAACTAAATTGGAGCAGCAAGCGGAGAGCTGCTTAACGCAGTCTATTTATATTAAAGCATCTTTTCTAAGACCAGGACCACACACATCAATTTTAGTTACGCAATTCTTGATTTTGTAGGAGAGAGAGGAAAGAGGAATGGAAAGGGGTACAAACTTGCTCGTACTCGGCAATTCATATCTTTTATAAAGATCTAAAAAAAAGAAGACAGGTAGTTTGAAGGCTGAATGAATGACTGAATAAGAATGCTAAAATTGCCGAACCAAAACTTTGTGTGTGGACAAAACGAAAATTTTAAAAGAGAATTGAGAAAGAATTGCCCAGCTAAGCTTGCCGTGTGTGGTGCTGGTCTGAATAAAAGTATTGGTGATGTGTATTCTTTACATAAAACCCACTAAAGACAAACAAAAATAGAGTTAAAAACTGTAAATTAAAAACAATAAGCTAAAATGTCATTACTGGTCAATTATAAAATAAAAATTCTTTTGCAGCCAACTTCCCTACAAAACGCGCTGAAAAAATTGGATTTTCTAATTGCTTAGCGCTGCATGAGAATTTTTTGACAGATAAAAAACGCTTGCGGCTTCAATTGTAATTAAGCCCTGCACGCAATTTCTTCGTCGAATCGACTAACATTGTTTTTTCTTTTTTTAAAATGCCAAAAAAAAAAACTTGTAGAATATAAATAAATATTTCATTAAATATTTAAATCAAATAAAGAAAAAATTTTAATAAAAATAAAATTTAGTATTAAGATTTTCCTTTACATAAATAAAACTTGAATTAAATTGATATTAAACAAAAATTATTTTCTTATATTCAGTTGGATGTGGGGTGGATTAAAAATTTGCTTGGTCGATGCGACAAAAAAAGTATTTAGTGTATTAAAAATAAGAAAGTGCGTTTAGGATTGAAAACACAAAAGTACGCTTTCATTAAGAACTGACTTTTGCTATTAAGAATATTATGGGCCATAATCATAGTGACACTAAAGTCGGTATCTTTTTAAAAGCGATTTTAAGTTCATAAAATTCTTATGAACAAAAGTCAGCTCTAAATAAAAGCCTGATTTTTGGTGACTATGATTATGGCCCTACACGCAAAGAAAAAATATGGTTGAGGCAACCATATTCTGGTGAAAACATAGTATGGTTAGATTTATGATTGATTCTAACCATATATATTTTTAAATCAAAGATATTAAAAATAGCTTTTAACTGCAGATGTTGCGGTTCAACCCCCGGTCAAGGCAAGAAATTTTTTTTAATGCATACATATTTTAATATGATTTTTAAAAAAAATGTTAATTAAAATTTTTTGAATAAATAAAATTTTTTTTATTCCATTGATTTTTTTTCTTATTTTGTATTTATTTATTACATAATACATTGAGTTTAAATTTATTTTTTTAAATTTTAGTTGACTCTACCAGGGCTCGAACTTGCGAACAATTAGTTAAGAAGCATTAACTCGTCACTCAACCACTTCAGCCATAAAGCTCAGTTGAGATTCAACGATTAAGTTTTTGTTTTATACTCACTTTATTTATATGGTTGCGGAAGAGACAAAATAGAAAAAAATTTACATTCAACCATATTTTTATCATTATTATGTTTGCTATGAACATATTTATGATTTCAAGTAAAATTTTATTAAACATAATATGATAATTATATGGTTGATTTAAGACACTAAGCATAATATGGTTAAAAATAACTAGAAACATGTTTATCGCGATCAGAATAATGTTTAGATGCTTAAAATTAATAATAATATTTTTGTGAAGAACACACTATGTTTGAGGTGACCTATTCATCCATCTTTTTTCTTTGCGTGTATGAATTTAAAATTTTTTTTTTTTTTTTTTAAATACCGACTTTAGTGAGACTTTTCATTTTCTTTTTCATTATTTAAAATAAGAAATACATTTTTTAAGAGGGGTTTTTTAAACATTTAATTTACTTTAGGCCTCTTTCTGTAAAAGCGAACAATCTATAACGTTAAACAGCACAAAAAAAAAATTAAAGCTGCTAAACGGAGAAATTTGGATTTTTATCGAAATGTAGAATACCAAAATTGCCAAACCCAGAAACTTTTGATAAGAACCGAAATGCAGAATAGGGCTGAATATATTTTTAGGTGTTTTTGTAATTTTATGCAAATTATATAGCGTAACCTCCTTCTCGGTATATCTCGAGAACAGTTGTAATCAGGGTATCGCATATACTATAAATCAGTTTTAGTTTTGGCGGCACCAAAATCATAGAAAAACTGTAATAAGGTTCACTTTAAAGTCTACTTTAACTGTTTTTTTTTTTTATAAAATTAGTTTAATAATTCTTTGTTTTTGTTAGTGAATGAAAATATAGTGGGCCATAATCATAGTAACTAGACTTGTGCTCCATAGTTCATTTTAGTGAGCGCTCTTCTTTAATCAAAAATTAAAAAGGAATAGTTCGTTCATTTAGTTCACTTGATCTTTTGTATCTTTATCACTTATACTGTTGATTGTCATTGAACGTTCTTTATTATATAAAATGATATATAAACTATAGGAGTTAAAAGTAATTTTTTAGGAAAATAGAAAGAACAAAACAAAATTCGAAAAAATTTTAAATTTAGTTTTAATCACAAAGGAACCACGTCAGAGGACCCAAGTGAGCCCAGCTCTTGTTTTATTTCTTTCGGGCGACCTGTTTAACCTTTAATAATTTAATTCAAAAATTACTTAATAACTATGGCTAAAAAAAAGCTTAAAGTTTAATTTTAAAACAGCTTATAATTGAGCTTTTTAGCATGCATAATACATTTTCTCTTTTTCCGTTTATTTGTTTTAAATACCATTTTTGTAAAAGAAAATAATTAGCAACTTTCATTCCTTCGTTCGTTGATTTATAGGTCGTTCACTTCAAATGAAGAACAAGCAAATGAACTATTGGAATTCAAGACACGGACTAGTTCGTTCAGTTCAAATAAGTGAATAGTACAATATGAATAGTTCGTTCGTGTACTACCCAAGACTAATAGTCACAAAAAAGTACGCTTTCATTAAGAGCTGACTTTTGTTAATAAGAATTTCATAAATTTAAAATCGTTTTTAAAAAAATACCGACTTTAGTGTGACTGATTATGAGTCATTTTTTTTTTTTAATTTTAAAAATTCTAACCGTTTTTGTTTTAAATATTTCTTGTCGATTTATAGAAAGTGTGTAAATATTTTTGAAAAAACTGAAACACAATGATTTAGTGGTAAATAGTTACTGTGTTATTTAGTTTTTTCTTGTTTCATTTATTTTTATTTTATTTTATTTTATTTTATTTTACTTTTGTTGTTGTTGCAGAGCAAAAATCTATTTTTATTTTAAAAACATTCATTCACTTTGTAAAAGATCACAAGAATTTTGTTTATTATTAAAATGTTGCTGTAAATTGTATAAACTTTATTTAATGTTGGCATTCCAAAAGTACATGTAAACACACACTCACACGCTTAGTATGCGCTTACACATTTAAGCAAATAAAATCAGGCATTCGGGCCCACTCACCTACTGTGTATGTGTGTGTAGCCTTGTTTACATTGTTTCATATAGTAACCGTTATGCAATTTGTGTCATTTCAAGAAAATCCCAATACGCAATAGTACTCGCAAGTAAATACCAACAAAATGATTTTTTTTTGTTATTTTCTTTATGTGCACAATGGGTAGAGGGGGGGGGGGGGGAGGCAGATGTGTGAAGTGAGAACCAAACACTCCACTATCAGATTATTAGCAATTTTAATACAAATACTATAAAATACACTTCAATATCAATCAAGTGTTTCTCTGTTTTCAATTTTATTTTTGTACCTTGACTCTACAACAACAACTGCAAAACATTCTCTGTGGGGGCTGAGGCGAATTGATATCTTTCTGCAAGTATTTAATAGAAGTTTAAGCAAAGTAAATGCATTAGTATGAGTGTTATGCACCACAAACGCCCATACACACACCCACAGCCACAGCCACTTTATTGCAAAAGTTCGTTGTTGTCTCTTTTCAAAGTTTACAAACACAATTTATGGCTGCTGTACAAGTCAAAAAAAAACACACACACACAAGCACAAATTGATTGCTGTATACAAACACTAACGAAAATACAAAATTTTTTTTATTAGTTGAAGACAAAAAGTGTTGTCAACATTTTTTTTCATGGTTTCCACGAACATTTTTGTTGTAATTACAACAGTAGTAAGCAATTCGATATTGGCAAATATGGAAAATAATCAATGACAGTAGATAATTTAGGTGAGCACCTGACGCTAGGGCCTAAGCGTACCGTAGTCAAACTACGAGTGGTATTCATCGCTACCATTGCTGGAGCTGTGACCAATAAAGGACAAATTATGTCTGCTGAAGCTACATTACACACATACCTCTTGTTGAGGGAGTTGGGTCCAGCTAAAACTCATGCCGGAAAGCAATTTTATGTTGCTAAGCAACAGCATTTGGCATTTGCCTACATTCATTTTTAATATTTTATTCGTAGTGAGCCGAGTGCAAGGTATTTGAAAATTACTTCTACATCTCAAGTTATCCTTCACAAACAAAATTGTACTGTGTCAAGACGGAAACATCAGCGTGTTTTTATTTCAAAGGAAGCAGGGCCCTGGGTTGATTAAGTCATACAAACTGCGTTACATCTTGATTATTTTTAAATATTTTCTTTGCTTCTCCAGTTGCCCTTGTAGTGCACTAACCTATCAATCTGGGGGATAGCAGGTTCGATTTTTGGCCTGCAACTACGAGGATTTGTTAAAAAAAACAGAGAAGCGCCATACGCTATAGAAATTTGCTATTTCGCAGTTAGTAACTTTTTATTCAGCCTATTTCTGCCGTGTAGAGGTATAATAAATAAATTTCTTTTATTAATTAAAATGGCTAGTTTTTCAAGCTTAAGGTCGGCTTATAACTATTAAATTATTTTTTCTTTTTAATTTTTTTTATTTCGCTTCATCTAGGTTTATATAGAGGTCTTTGGTTAAAAGAGCGATATGTTGCTTACTGGCACGATATTCATTTCATTTCTGTACTTTTGCACAAGTTTTTTATTTCTTTGTTTGTTTGCAAAGTTTCAAAAATTTGTCAAATACGAGAAACTACTTTAATTTATAACGCAACTGAACCAAAATCTGAAAATTGCTTCAGCCAACTACACACAGAACTGACTAAACAAAAAAAGGGCACACAAACACAAAGTCATGCTGTGTGTGTGTGTGTGTAGGGCAGGTATAGCTGGAGTATCTGCTCTTGTATGCAAATAAATAAAAAGTCTTGCAATAAACATGCGTCACACAGCAACAAAACACAGAAATTAAAATAAAATTCTTAACAAGTATTAGTGAGTAATACAAGAGATATAATAATAATAGAGTGTGTGTTGACAGAATCCATGTTGTTTTTATTTGTGCATCTTTAAAGGGTGTTTGTCTAGCTGTTGGTGAGTGATGGATGGTGGCTGTTAAAGCATCTTACTCATCCTATCTTTTGCCTTTTTATTCAATTGTCTGAGAGCCTTTACTCTGACTCTCACATTACAAATGGGCGTTTACTTTAGAGTGGAATTTTGGCAACGCCCTGTTTTTAGTGAGCCAAATTGTATTCTACCTGTTTGATTTTGAATTTTTGGCATTTTAGCGGATGCTAATATTTTTTGTTTTTTTTTCTTGTTAGTTAATACTCTCCTGGCTCTCTTTTAACACAAAAGCACACAAACTTTTCATAATTTGCTTGCTCTTTCTAACTCATTCTACTCTTTCTCTCTCTCTGTCTCTTTTGCTTGGACTGGTTTTATTTAGTTATGTGTAGGAGAATGATGTTGCGTTAACTATGGCTGGATGGGCTGGCTGGGCTAGCTGGGCTGGCTGGCGTTAAATGTTTAAACAATTTTGATTTTATGTAGACTTGGAAAGCTTTTCAACCAAAGTCATTTTCTTGTTTGTTTTACTTCAATAAAAACATGACTAATATTTCTTTCTACTTTTATAAATTGTTTTTGTTATTCTGCTTCTCTTGCTTGTATTCATGTGTGTGTGTGTGTATGTGTGTTAGTGAGCATTGTTCACATATTTACGTGCCAGTGAGTGAGTGAGTGAGCAAGAGTATGTGTTTACTATACTGTGTGTGTGTGTGTGTGTTGCTGTAGGTGTATGCTTGTGTTTGTGTTAAAACATTTGTTTATGTGACTGAAAAAGGAAATTATTTTATTTGAGGGTATTTATTTTATTATTTTTATTTAACTTGAGTAAATTTTTAAAACCTTTAAAGATTTTGAGGTTTGAGATTTTTTTGTTTTGTTTTATTTTAATTACACAATCATGTAATTAAAAACATTTTCTCATGCACACACCCACATCCATACGTGTGCATTTTGCGAGAGTGTGTGGTCGAGTGTGAATTATTTTGTGTATAAATTTTCTTGTGCTTACAATCTTTTTTTAATACATACATACATAAATGTGTATATACAAAAATTTAATTAAGCACTTTTACATTTCAAAATTTATTATCAGCTTGTTTTAATTAGAAAATTGTTTGCGTATTAAGTGGAGGAAAATTTATGTTTTAAAATTAAATAATTTAAGGCTGCAGCTAATAAGGCACTTGGAGAGACAAGAACTGGCTGGTTAAGACTAAAAAAATGGTTTTTACCTCTTTAGAGAAGAATTTTTTTTTAAAGAATTAAACATTAAAACTGTATAAATGCTAGTTAATAATTTAATTTATAACTCTGTGTTAATAAAGAAATAAAAAATAATAAATTAAAAAAAATAAATTAAAAAAAAAATAAATTAAAAAAAATATATAAAAAAAATAAATTTTAAAAAAATAAATTAAAAAATTAAATAAATAAAAAAAATAAAATAAAAAAAATATATTAAAAAAAATTAATTAAAAAATTAAATAAATAAAAAAAAAATAAAATAAAAAAAATAAATTAAAAAAAAAATAAATTAAAAAAAATTAATTTAAAAAAATATATTAAAAAAAATAAATTAAAAAATTAAATAAATAAAAAAAAATAAATTAAAAAAAAATAAATTAAAAAAAATATATTACAAAAAAAATATATTAAAAACAAAAATAAATTAAAAAAAAATAAATTAAAAAAAATATATTAAAAAAAATATATTAAAAAAAAATAAATTAAAAAAATATAAATTAAAAAAAAATAAATTAAAAAAAAAAAATAAATTAAAAAAAAAAAATAAATTAAAAAAAATAAAATAAAAAAAATAAATTAAAAAAATTAACTTTTAAATTCCAAATAGAATTTATTAAATAAATTACAAAAATATATTTAAAAAAAATAAAATAAAAAAAATAGAAATAAAAAATATTATAAAAAAGTAAAAAAGAATAAAAATCCCTCAAGTCGACTTAAGTAAAAAATAAAATAAAAAAATTAATATTACTTACACTCACTTAAGTCGACTTAAGTAAAAATTGACTTGTTGTCACAATTAACTTATTAACTCATTATAATTATTGATGGTTCCATAAATTTTACAATCAACGACGTGGCAGGTAAAGCAATACTGTTTTTATAGACTCAAAATAATTTTATAAGAACAACTTTTAGGGTTAAAAAAAATGCTCTAAAATAACTTAATAAGCCATAAGCGGTTTTGCCATTAGAATTACACAGAGAAAACAACTTTGTTAGAGGAACTGAATTTGTTTTCCGTCAAAAATTCAATTGCAAAAGTCAAATGAAAAATGCGTCTTAAATCTTGAAATATTTTTACTAGATTTAAATTTTGCCCCCTTTTTTTCAATTCTGATTGCTACATTTACAACATTTGATTGCCACAAATAAATTTTTTATTGAAAAAAGATTTAGTTCTCACAACCGAAGTTGTTTTCTGTGTATAGAATCAGGTCACCTGGTCTGTAAGGCCAGAATAGACCTATTGCGATACTACTTTTAAGTTACAAATTCTCCCTAATTCTACAATTTATTAAGAATTCAAAGGTTTCCTTGGGTAATTCGTCCGTTGTGTCTGACGGTTGTAGATTATGCTGCCTTAAGGTTTATATACTGAAGCAGCCACACACAGTTCAAATAAAATATTGTTATAGAAATAAATACTTATAATTCGACCTTAAGCTTGATTAAACTAGATTTGTTGTTTGTCAGTCATATCATTTTGACAAGTTTATTTAAGAGTCGCGTTTGTAGTCAAGGTTCAGTGAGGTTGAAATGTGAGCGTTAAAGAAGAAGTTGAAAGGGGGATCATGTGGGACCTATTTAAGATGTGGTCTAAAAAATTTTAGATTTTAAATTTAAATTTAAATTACGGCATGTTAAGTTGTTGAAGCTCAATTCTGGTTGAAAAGCAGAATTTCACAGGCGTCTATCTGTGATCATCAGAGAACATCAACTGCCATAGACGTAAGTATTAATTCGTATAAAAAACAAATAAAATTTCCTTTCAATTTAATTTAGAATTTCATTATGAACTCTTAATCTATTTGTTTTTAGATTAAACACTCGCCTTTTCATTATAGCGCCAGCAGCAATAGAAAAAAATGTCATTTTGCTGTTCTTCACCCATCCGTAATCGCATTAAAATAAAACTGGCAACAATTTAATTTTTTTTTCATTGCATCTCTCACAAAATGTGTAAATGATGACTGACTGACTGACTGGCATATAAAAACAAAAATTATAAAATTTTCAAAATTTAATTTAAACAATTTAACTCTGACAGCAATAGAAAATTATGCTGCCTTTATTTTTTTATTATTTTGTTTGCTGTTTTGCCAACAGCAAAAACAAATACAAAATAAAAATGAAATGAAAAGACAATTATTTGTGTTTTATGTATGTTTGTTTGTTTGTTGCTTTTTAATAAGCAGACCCACTCAATATGTTTAGGGTAGGGTGACATTGTAATGAACATGTTTTAAGGATTATCATTACGAGTATAATGATGATGATGTTGATGCTTATGAGATGACGGTTTATATTCATATTCATATCCTGACCCTTTTTATTTGCCAGCGCATTTGATTTTCAACAACTTTTTACACAAATACACTTTTAGTGAATTTTTTTCTAAAAAAGTTTTCTTATAAAAATTCAAGTTGATAGTTAAATAACTTTACTGTTTCTACACTATTTGCATTTGTTTTTCATTTTATTTATTTAGGGGTATTCACTTGAAGCAATTATGGCTCACATATCTAACAAGTAAAAATGTTCTATACAAAAGTTTTGTTGCTGTTAAAGGGCTGCTCAAAAACATTTTAAAAGTTACACACAACTACTACAGCTACACACAGAAAACAGCTTCGGTTGTGATAACAAAATTTGTTTCCAATCAAAAATTCAGTTGTGCCAGTGGAATATTTTTATGCGCGTCAATAGAAAATTAATTTAATAGCTTGAAATATTCATAAAGTAACTTAATTTTTAACTGTGCTTTCGAATTCTGATTGCTACAACTAAAAAATTTGACTACCGCAACAGATTTAGTTCACATAACCAAAGTTGTTTTCTCAGTGTACCCACAGAAAACAACTTCGGCTGTGTCAACTAAAGTTGTTTCCAATTAACAGTAATATAGACCGAAATTTAGTTCTATCAAAAATGTTTTAAGCTGTAAGACTGATTTTCTATTATCACAATTGAAAATTTCGACAATCATAATTGAATTTTTGATTGGAAACAGATTTAGTTTGCACAACCGAAGTTGTTTCCTTAGTGTAGGCTGAATAAATATCAGGCAAATTTCACACATTTGATTTTCGCTATTAAAGTTTAGTACGTACAGAAAAAAAACTTTGGTTGTGAGAACTAAATTTGTTACCAATTAAAAATGGAAATGTGATAACCGAATTTTTCAATCCTGACAATAGAAAATCGGTTTTACAGGATGAAATTTTGAAAAGTTATTCAACTAAAAACTATGATAATCACAACTGAATTATTGATTGGCAACAAATTTAGTTCTCACAACCGAATTTATTTTCTGTGTGTAGCTTCTGTTGAGAGTTTTTATAAGTTGGCATTTTATGCAAGTTAAACTGAATGTCTTGAATGTTTTAGGGCTTTAAAAAAAGAATCCGATAAGCCTCATGGCAAACGGTTTATATTGTAACACTAAATGCTTCCAAGTGCATACGAGTGCTTACTTGAAATACAAAATCTATACATTTTCCTGCTGTGGATGTGAAGGCTTCAAGCAAATCGTATAAACTTTCATATTCAGGCAATAATAACAGCAACAACAACAACAATGCCATATAAGTACATTTTATAAGTGAAAAGGCCACAACAACCAACTTACATTTTATATTCATAATCGTCCTATACTTTACTTAGTCTGTCTGTCTGTCTATTTTTCTATCTGTTTGTGTGTGTCTTTCTGTCTAATAAAAATTATACACAAACAGGGGTTGTTGGTTGGTTGTTTCAGCACAGATGATGTGCTTCAGATGTTGTTTTCTAAAGTACTTTGATAATCGCTCAAATAAAAAAAAATAGAAAAAAAGTAGAAGACACAAACACACATGCAAACACTTAAAGGATACAATATTTACTTGCACTTCATATGCGAGAACAAAAATAAATGTTTCATGTTGCTTTGTAATGTTGACAAAGTAAGTGATTAAATCAGTAAGCGAGTGAGTGAGTGAGTGAGTTAGTGAATGAGTGGTGAGTTATAAGCTAAATCCAATATTCAAATAAATGTTTTACGTTCTTAATAAATAAACACAAGGAGTAAGAAAATTAAAAAAAAAAGTAAAAAACAACTTCATATACAAACAAACAAAACAGCATTTTGTTAAAAGAACATTTAGTTTATTTGCTTAACAGCACAATGTCACAACTAAATTGAATTTTAATGTTGTCAACCCAAAATGATGCAAAATGTTTCAAGTGAGTGAGTGATTGAATGTGAATGATTAAAACCATTCAGCGTATAATTGACCGAAAATGTTTTTAACGCTTTTGTGTTTGAAATACAAAAGGATGACATTTCTAAGACTCTCTCTATCTCTGTCTCTCCTCAACTAAAATTTACCACTTGCATTGTGTAACAATTTGTTTTGATGGGGGCGCCTTTATTTACACTAAATGGAATTATCCGCAGATTTACTGATTATAAGCTGTAATTGCTAAGCATTTACTTGTATTGAAATAAAAAAAAAAAAAAACACTACAAAACACTGCCGTGTAAATAATTCTTCTTTCTTAATTCTCTTAAGCAAATATAATTTGATATTGAAACTTTGTTTACTTTCTATTCTTGGCTATAATTTTTTTATTTTTAAGACTATAAAACAGCAGCAAGTGACTTAATTTTGGACCATTTGATTAAGCCACAAGCAGTTAGTTATTCTTTTGCCATCAATCAAAATTTAAAAAAATTTAAATTAAAGACTTAAGCCTCGAACTTTAGTGACGGCTATGATTAAAAGTCTTAAGGCAAAAATTATTATATTAACAATCACAATAAAAGTAAGTCTGGCGAGTAGAAAAAAAAGAGATGAAAAGTATTAAAACAGAAACTACAAGTACAGAAATAGATCACAAGACTTAAGAAAATAACTTCTAGTATAAAAAACGATATCAAAAGAGTTAAGGCCAAAACTTTGAATATAGAAACTAGCAATAGACAAAAACTTCGAGAATTAAAAAAGATAGAAAAACTTGAGGCAAAAGACTTAAGAAAAAAAAAGAAGATTAAAATAGTTGAGACAAAAGGAAATATCAAAAGCCTTAGGACGAAATGTTCGAGAATAAAAAAAAAAGATCAAAAGACTTAAGACAAAAACTTTGAATATCGAAATAGATAAAAAACCTAAAACAAAAAGTTCGAGCATAAAAATAGAGATCAAAAGACTTAAGACAAAAGCTTCGAGTATGACAAGAGATCAAAAGAGTTAAGATAAAAACTTCGAATATCGAAATTAGAAAAAGACTCAAGACAAAAACTTCTAGTATGAAAAGAGATTGAAAGAGTTGAGACAAAAACTTTAAAAGAATAAAAAACATCAAAAAACGTAAGACAAAAACTTCGAGTTAAAAAAAAGAGATCAAAAGACTTAAGACACAAACTTCGAGTTTAAAAAAAAGAACATCAAAAGACTTAAGACAAAAACTTCTAGTATGAAAAGAGATTGAAAGAGTTGAGACAAAAACTTTAAAAGACTTAAGACTAAATGTTCGAGAATAAAAAAAATCAAAAAACGTAAAACAAAAACTTCGAGTTTAAAAAAAAGAACATCAAAAGACTTAAGACAAAAACTTCGAGTATGAAAAGAGATCAAAAAAGTTAAGAAAAAAACTTGGAGTAGAAAAAAAGAACATCAAAAGAGTTAAGCCAAAAACTTCAAGTATCGATAGTTATCAAAAGACTTAAGACAAAATCTGCGAGTATGAAAATAGATCAAAAGAGTTAGGACACAAAATTTAAACTTTCATTCTTTATTTAAGACAAAAATTATGCTGTATGAAAAACCTCGCCTTTCATATATCTTATTCAGGTATAACAAAGAGATCGCAAGAACCCAAGTGAGCCCCCTTCTATTTTTATTATTGGGTCGATAAACCTTTATTAGTGTATTAAAAGCAGAAATTTTAACGTTTCATCAGCAAAAGTTTTCAATTTTTCTTTTTCTTTGAATAGCAGCTTGTTTAGGATTTTACGTACTATGTTATCCAAAGAGGTGGGACATATCTATGATGGCTAATTACTGCTGGAGTCCATGTCGGGATCTAAAACAATCATTTTGTTACAAAAATTTGTTTGTAATGGTCTAATTTATACCCGTTTTTGTTACTACCTAAAACCGTCTAATATGGCTCACAAATCATTTAAGAAAGTCTTTGAATTCTCAATGAATTGAAGACTTAGTGAGAGTTTGTAACATTTTGATCGCAGTGACCAGCTGACTCCTTCCCGCTCTTATTTATAATTCTAATATCGTGTCAGTTACATCATACTTCTGGTCTAAAATTTGACTTTAATTTGTAATCTTGCTTAAACGAAAATCTGGTGTTTTGCAATTCGAATTCGTTTTGTTATGCTTGTTTGTCATTAAACACACAAATTATTTTTAATTCGGAATAGTTAAATTGTAACTCTTCAACACTTAATTGAAATGAATACGAAGAGGAATACGGCTACCAAACATGATATGAATTCCCAGCACGTGTTCACACTCAATAGAAACACAATCATACCCAGAAACAAATTTCGTTTGCATTTCTAACATGATATCAGTCAGTGCACGTGCCACAAGCTTAAATTACCATTGACTTGCCTTACAAAAAAATTTATTAAAAAACAAAACTACAAACAAATACTTCAACAACAAATTCTTAACAAAAAGATATTGTTTTGCCAGCAAAACAAAAAAAAAAAAAAAAAACAAAAGCAGAAATTGATATGATCACGTCCAGTGTGCTTGTAGGACTTGTTATCAGCCACACCATCAGTGGAATGACGACACTTTCAAACTAAAATATTTTTCAAAAAAGTGTGTTTCGTTAAAGGGAGGGCAGGAAGTATTTTGCTCGTATGTGCGTTAAAATGATTACAACCAAATATTTGTTTAGAAATATTGTAGTTAATATCGTTAAGAAGTCTACAAGCATGTTATTGCCTTTGTTTGATTACAATTTCTTTGTAGATGTGCTCTTGTTGTTTTATTTTTCTTTTTTTTTTTGGCTCCTCTATTTAACACCATTTTTCTCTTCAGAGATTTGCGTTTATGTAAACAACATACGAGTACATGCAGTCACTTTTACTTAAAAGAAAAAGAAAGAAAAATAAATATCGAACACGACTAACAATGTCAACATGCCAAGCAAAATAAGTGTCCTTTGATGTTGCCTTAGACTCGTATAATTTAATAAAATTCCCAGCAAGTGTTACTTGTATTAATCATTGGTTTCCTGCATTTTAATTTAAAAATTTTTATTTTTTTTTATTTTCGAAAGTGCTTAAGTGCGAATTACAACACCATTTGCGTTGGCACGTGTAGGTAAACGTTATTAAATTCCTTTCCTTGGTAACATAAAATAAAAAACAATCGTTTGTTATAAAAAAAAGAAAAGCATTTAAAAATAATATTTTGTTAAAGTTTTAATCAAACTAGATTATAGAGAGATAATCACTTTCTGTGACACAAGCTAAAATTTAACTAAAAAAAGTCTTGCTTTTCAAAAAATAATACAAGCATACACGGCCTTGGAACCACAGCAACTGAAAACTGTTAAGCAAGTATTTTTTTATATGTTGCTTTTTCCTAAATTCATATATTTAAGATTATAAAGAAAATCCGAAATTTTGCAACAGAATTTGCTTCAAGTCGTACCTCTTTCGTTTTTAAGTCTGCTTAATGGTTTTAGAAATATTGTAAAAGTTGTAACGACAAATTATATTTTTTAGGCGAAATTAAAAAAAATTTTTAATTTTCAAAAAATTATTTAAAATAAAGCAAGAAAAAAAATCATCAATTTTTTTCTATTATCATATAGGCTCATGAGTTCCAAACAAAATGAGCTATAAAGTATTGAAAGCGATGTAGCAGTTTTGCTTCTATTCTCATTTAAGTAAAGTTACCTGCAAAAAAAATAGGCATGCGATATCGATTGAAATTTCAATAGAATTTAGTTTCATTATTTCGTTTCGTTAGTTAAAGTTAAAATTTCGTTAGTTAAGGTCAGGATTTTGTATAGAAAACAATCGGTTTTTGATTTAAATTTGAGTGGATAGTTTAGGACTTACTACACTTTCCGCTATTTAACTTATAAAATCCTAACTTAAACTATCGGTAACTTGTAATAAAGGCCCTTAAGTTCTGATTTCAATTGTTATCGAATGCTAGCACGGTAAAGAACCCTTAAAAAACGAACGCATATGGCAACATTTGTTTCTAACAAAGTACAGTCTTCTACTGAGTAATAGATTTACTTAATTTGGAATAAAATCCAAAGTAGTTTATCAATTTTAATAAAATAAAAATTGTTTTGTTTAAAACTTATGAGGCTACCCATGTGGATAAAAAAATTTGGTGTTTTACTATTTTAAATAATTTTTGGAAAATTAAAAATTTTTTAATTTTGCCCAAATAACTTAATTTATGGTTACAACTTTTACAATATTTCTAAATGTACTGAGCAGATTGTAAAACAGTGTACGAACGACTTGAAGCAAATTTTGTTACGCAATTTCGAATTTTCTTTTTTAATAAATACTATTATTATTAATATTTAATATTAGAAATTAATGCTAAGATTAACTACCTATTTCTTAGCATGAGAACGTTTTTTCGTATATTGTTTTTGCTTTCAATACAAATGTGCGAAAGAAGCTATCGTTCGCATGCTAAGAAATAGGCAGTAAATTTATTAACGAGCGCTAGTAACTTTAACCATCGGATTATAGGGTCTGGGCTGAAATAGAAACTGCGATGCCGAGATTGCTAGATAAGGCACCCAAATATTTTTAACAAATAGATTTTAAGCGTTTTCAAGTCATGTCCTGCCGCCTCTTGAATTTGGGCATTCCTGTTATATCGCTGAAGTTAAAGACAATTTAACAAATCTAAATGTAGAATTGAAATCAATGCTTTAAGCTTTTATTAAAATACATGCAGAGAAAAAGTGACACAATCTGTTGCAAAAATGCCTACAAACGGTGTCAATAGTGTATCAACCACGTTTGTGCTCACTTTTATTAATTAAAATAAGGACACTGAGTTCCTACAATTGACAATACAGCGTTGCGGCATTGACCATACCGGTAATAAATTGACTACATCTGTTGTCAATTTAACAACACACGGTGTCATTTTAACAACGCATTATTAATAAAATAGAGTTGCAGAATAGACAATTTGATACTGGTGTCGAAATGACACCATACCAGTGATAAATCTGGTATCAAAATGACACCATTTGGTGTCGAAATGATGCCATACGGTTATTGAAATGACAATATGCGTTGCCAATTTAACCACGCTTGTTAATAAGTTGGAAATTTGACAACATATTGTTGTCACTTGCACAACGTTCGTTAACAAGTTGACAACATGCATTGTCAAAAAAGTAAAATCGTTGCTTGGTTGTCAACAAGCGTCGTCGATTTGTACAAGCTTGTTAAAAAATGGAAAACACTCGTTTTTAACTAAATTGACAATGGGATGGTGTCAAAATGACCACATACGTTGTTGATACTGCAAAGCGATTTTTAGCTCAGTGCAGTTTTCCCTTTTACTGGTTCAAAAGTTCGAAACTTGTGTAACTAGAGTAAAGAAGTTGTTGTCAAGTTGTCACATCTCAGTTTTATCTTGATATTTTTTATGAACTTCTTGGAAAATATTTTTCCCAGCACCCACAAACAAATTTTATGGTCTTGGTGCTCGTATTTAATAATAATTTATTGTTGTTTTTATTTTGATTTATAATTTCTGAGCATAATTATGACCACAACTCAGCAGAAGCCTGTACTGAAATAAACCACAACTAATTTAGTTGGGCAATGAATTGCTATTATCGGTATCAATAACACAAGCTCTTGGCATCATCCCCAATATTTTTATTATTTTTTTTATTAAACGGCAATAAAAGCAAAAACGTAAACGTGTTCGTTTATGTCAGTTAGTAAGCAATTCGTTTTCATTGTGTTTTCAATAATTATTGACTTGTTTCACCTTATGCCCAATTTAGTGTGTGTGTGTGTGTTGTATACCAAAAATTACACCAAAGAAGTCTGCTTTTCTTTTTTTCCTATTCCCTTCTCTTCTTTTTTTTTTGTATTTGTTTTGTTTAAGCCTCTTGTTTTGAAAGCAATAAAAATTGAGCAAAAGTTATTTGCCACATTAAGCCTCCACGAAAATGGAAAAAAAAAATTAAATAATAAAATCCCCTCTAAGAGTCCTTTGGTATTTTCTTTAAATGCTAAGGAGGCTATTGCAGTTACACACATACACACACACCTAAGCACTTGTAGACGCACTTATTTTAGCGCTGCAGCATGAAATGAAACAAGTGCTTTTGTGTGAGGAATTAAAATTGATGCTGAGTGATGTGCTGGTGGCAGAAATAGAAAATATAGGGGCGGTTTTTGTTTTACTTTACGTGAAAAGGACTTGAGTTTAAAAACATATCCTTTCCTTTTTTGTTTTGTTTTGTTTATTGTTATGATTGTTATATTGCTGCTGCTGTTGCTGCCATTAATTCAAAACTTTATATTATTATTACTGATGCTGTTGTTGTTGTAATTTTTTTGTTATGTTTTGTTGATTTGTTTGTTCATTCATATATCCTACTTAATGCTTTACTCTCATACTTTACGCTAGCATTATTATAACAACAACAACAACAACAACAACAACAACAACGACCACAATAATAACAATATTAACACACACACTCACTCACAATAAATAAATATTTAAAACAACACACAAACACATTCATTCATTCATTCATGCAGTCAGTCAGCCAGCCAGTCAGTCAGTCATTTGTTTATTTATTCGTTTATTCATTCATTCATTCATTTATTGTGTTCAATTGTTCAACAAAAAAAAATAAGCTCTAAAGGATTATAAAGGAATAACGTGTTGATGTTCAGCTTTTGATGCGTCAGGTTGTTATTGAGGGCTTAAGTGCCGCCGCATCGAGTTGATTTATTATGCAGCACCAGAATTCAATTAAGCATAATGATTGTCACTTGTCCGTATGTTAGAAAATTCCAAAGTTTTTAATTTTTTTTTTCTTCATTTTTATTGCTGCTGCTTTTTATTTGAAGCATTTTATCGTTTCTGTTTTGTTTTGTTTTGTGGTGAAAACATTTATTGTAGGATTATGCGATTTTAGAAATTTATTTTATTATTTTGGGAAATGATGCTGTTTTGACATTTATAAAGTTGATGTTGCCTTGTGTGTAAATAGAAATAAAAATAATCGCCAGGGAAAGCGGTACAGGCAGTTACGGCCGCAGCTAAATGTTTTTTTTTTTTAATTTACAAGTTCAAGTTAAATTTTATATCAGTAAAATTGAAAACTGTTTCCAAAGTATTTTCAAATGACTCTAATTTTCGAGATATATTGTTATATCCACAAATTCAAGAGGTGAAGTGACATGTACAAGGTGGGCTAAAAGAAGTCATCCGATGTTTTTTGGCTCTCATTTTTTTTTCTAAATGAAAATGAAATGTGTGCTATTGCTCCGTCCTATTGGAATCACATGTCCTCCAGTCTTAATTCGTTCAATTGCTGCAAAAAAAAACTAGGCTAACATGGCATTATAACGCGCACCGTCCACTGTTGTCGTTTGATCAGTTCGGTGACTCCTCTAACGTGAACAGCGCACCATGCAGTCACTTTGAGCAGGTGTAATGGCTCCTCGTGCATCACTAGCGGATTTTCGGTGCCCCAGAAGTGATAGTTTTGCTTGTTCACATACCCGCTGAGGTCTAGTTCGGCATAAGCAAACGTTAACTTCTTTCTTATTAAACTTGAGGTTATATTGCATAAATTTATTTTTATATCGACATTTCGCTTCAACTTGGGTAGCTTTTTCAGGATATAATTATAAATTAGTATTTCAAAAATTTCAAAAATTATCTTAGCAAAAACAAATTTTCAATTGAATTCTTATTTTATTCTTGTAAATAGGCCGTATTTAGCTCCATCTTGAGGTCCTTTCATCTAGCCTATGAGCTCACTATACAAGATTTAGCCTTCAAGTGTAGCCAATCATTGTGGTCAGTGAGAGGCCAGCTATTTTTCTGGGAGTTAACAAAAAGTTTTGCCTTAAGAGAAAAATGACACCATCCGTTGTCAAAATGACAACAAACGGTGTCCATAGTGTATCGACTACGTTTGTGTTCACTTTTGACAACGCATGGTATCATTGACAACGTATGGTGTCAAATTGCCACTATGCTAGTGTCGAAATGACACCATGCTGCTGCTGAATCGACACCATGAACAACTAATTTTTAAACACTCATGATATTCTATTTAAAATGACGACTTTGTCTGCAATAATTTCATGTTAGACTGATATTTTACTTGGGCAAAAGTTTTTAAATAAGAACAAGTGCTTTCTCATCACACGCTAATATAAAAATGAAGGGTTTTTCCTGAGACAAAGAAGTACATGCTTTGAAGTTGCAGTTGCAGTGATTTTTCTACTCGTGTTGGCCTCAGTTTTATACTGGGATGGTGGTACATACCCAGCAAAAAATAAGTGAGTAAAAAGAAGTAAAAAAAAATCACTGAACTGCAGCCTAGAAGCACTTCTGCCTCTAGGAATTTTGTATTAGCGTGTGAAGTGAATCATCTTCAAGAAAGATTTTTATAATATAAAACCCAACTTAGGCTTAAGTAGAAATGTTTATTTCCTTTCAGAAATAAAATCATGCAAGATAAGCCACCCTTAATGAGTCATATGAGTCTCTTTCTCGCTCTTGCTCTCGTATTTATCTTGAATTTTTCAATCTTAAGTCATGGTGGAGTCAATTGACTATTAAATTCTTATAAATTCTAAACATTTCAACATCCAAATTGCTTAGATGCACACACACACACATACACCCCTATAAAACCAACGTATCTACTGTTTTAGTTAATCCTTAAAGATTGTTGTTGTTGCTAAGTTATAGCAGTTGGCTAGATTTTACATTAAATGCACTTAAATGGTTATCAAATATAATAAAAGAAATAAAATAAGCAGCTACCAGGAATGTTGTTTGTATGTATGTGCCCATTCTTGGTTACGTATCATCACCAATCACAGCTTGAAATTACTAAAGAGTCCTATTGTTAATTTAAACATCATTTTTATTAACAGCGAGAGCAAGAGAAAAAAAAATACAATTAAATTGCTTGTGCAACGACTTAATTCGAGCCAAAAACTAATAATAAAAAAAAGGCATGTTGACATGAATAGACCACATCCTTCTTATACAAAAATTAACAACAACAAAAGAAAACATGAAAACGACAGGGGATACGGATAATAATCTGTTCTTTGTCAGCAAATTTAGTGAAACACCAAAAAATAATCAAAAACAATTACACACATACACACATGCACATGCAACTGATATCAAAAACACTGAGAGAATAAGTGGAGAAATAAAAAAAAAATGTTAAAGCGAAATTTCTGTAACAAAATTATTGAGAATGGGGGAAGAATGTGAAACATAAATAAATTACAAAATATAAATCTTGATTATTTGATCTTTTCTATTTGAAAATACATAAATAAATAAATATTTTTTAAGCTTTTAGGTCTTTTTTATAAATTTTAATTATAATTAAAAGAATTTCCCATATTTCGACACGCCTTCGTGTGTCTTTCTCAAGGAAATTAATTTAATAATAATATAAAAAAGACCTAAAAGCTTAAAAAATATTTATTTATTTATTTTAAGTTACAAAATTTAATCCTTATTTGTGCTTCATTCCAAAATTATGTTGGTGTGCAAAACGCATTATTTTCCATGATATTCTAGTGGAAAATCTTAAAAAATTATTTACTTAGTATTTACAATAAGTACTAAGAGGGAAAGTATGTCTATACAGGTATTTAATCAGACGCTATTTTAAATCTTCAGCAGATTACTTCCAAGTTTTGTTAAATTCCTGTCCAAACATTCGAATATAATGTATAAATAAATTATTCAAAACAATAGTTTGAAAAACAATAAAAGCTTTGACAGTTTGGGATAAAAAATTACATAAGTCATGGTATGGCTCTTATGCCTGTTCATCATTTACGAAATCAATGATGTGGAGCCCCACTAATGTTGTGTAACGATTTGACATGGTTGCAATTTCTTGATGGCCTCAATAACCTTCTATCATATTCCACAGAATATGCAAAGTTTCAAGTCTTTGCTGCTGATGATTGAGAAGTTCTTTGGTTTGTAGCCAACTCTAGAGGTGACAGCAATTTCTATGTAAAATTTGAAGTTCGTAATGTTAACCGCACGCAAAGAAAAAAGATGGATGAATATGGTCACCTCAAACATAGTGTGTTCTTCACAAAAATATTATTATTAATTTGAAGCATCTAAACATTATTCTGATCACGATAAACATGTTTCTAGTTATTTTTAATCACATTATGTTTAGTGTCTTAGATCAACCATATAATTATCATATTATGTTTAATAAAATTTTACTTGAAATCATAAATATGTTCATAGCAAACATAATAATGATAAAAATATGGTTGAATGTCAATTGTTTTCTATTTTGTCCCTTCCGCAACCATGTAAATTAAGTGAGTATAAAACAAAACTTTAATCATTCAAACTCAACTGAGCTTTGTGGCTGAAGTGGTTGAGTGGCGAGTTAATGCTTCTTAACTAAGTGTTCGCAAGTTCGAGCCCTGGTAGAGTCAACTAAAATTTAAAAAATAAATTTAAACTCGATGTATTATGTACGTAATAAATAAACACAAATTGATAGAAAAGAAAAGTCAATGGAATAAAAAGACTTTATTTATACAAAAAATTTAAATTAATTTTTTTTAAACTGCTTATATAAAATATTTATGTATTAAAAAAATTAAAAACAAATTTCTTGCCCTGACCGGGGGTTGAACCGCAACATCTGCAGTTGAAAGCTATTTTTAATATCTTTGACTTAAAAATATATATGGTTGGGGCAATCATAAATCTAACCATACTATGTTTCCACCAGAATATGGTTGCCTCAACCATATTTTTTCTTTGCGTGCGTTGAGGAGTTTCCTTAACTGACAGCAGCGTCAGATCATGCAAAATTTTTAGCTCAATTGGACACTGAGAAGTGGGTCAAATTTAACGTGCAAGATTCTATCTTTACAGACATATAAATCAAGTTAAATAAAAACTTTTATAAAATAAAAATTTTCTTAAAGAAAAAACTTTTTTATCAATTAAATTATTAATTAATCGTGCCTGTGGAAGTATTAACATTTTTTTCTTCTTATTAAATGAAAATGTTTATGTTTTTTTATGTTTACAAATACCTCAACTTATTGTATGATATCGATAATCTATTTATATCGACTACCACTTACCGCTACAGCCATCTATTTTCAAAACGGCGGAACAAAGTTGTACACCTAATAATTCCAACAATAATTTCTCACCCAAAATAAAGCAAAAACTTAATTTTAAAAAATCCTAACATGGACCACAGATACTGAATTTTTCAATTCCGAATAAAATATACGGATTCGGAATGCAGAACAGCGCTGAATTTGAAAAATTATAAAAAATATATATTTTAGATTGAGCAAAATTTTAATAAATTTTTTTTTTAAAATAAATTTCATGCAGTCTTTCCTTAGTTACTCAACTTTTTCTTAATTCTCTTTTAAAATTTCCGTTGCTTCCACACACAAAAATTATTCTGTCACAAAATCAAATTAAAAGCTATAATTGGGATGTTGCCCATAACTTTTAAAAAGAACTTTAAACATTTAAAGTTGCCACATTTTCGATTTTAGATATGGCAACTTTAACAGCAAAAGCCTTATCGCAGTTTTTTTGTATTAATACACAAAAATAAAACAAGTCTTGTGTAATTACTACAAAAAAATATTAAAAAGAAGAACTTTAAGCATTTAAAGTTGCCATATTTTCGATTTTAGATATGGCAACTAATATCGTAGTTTTTTTTTTTTAATACACAAAAATAAAACAAGTCTTTACTACAAAAAATATTAAAAATAAAATTTTAAAAGTATCAATTAAAATGGCTATTTTATTAAGCTTGGGTTCGTATTGTATAAATTTATTTTTACAGCGATATTTCGAGTAGCTTCTTCAGGAAAAAGAAGAGCAAAATATCACTATAAAAATAAATTTATACAATACGAACTCAAGCTTAATAAAATAGCCATTTTAATTAAAAAGAAAAAAAGTCAAAAAACCAACAAATAAATTTTAAAAGTATCGCAATTTTTAGATATTTGAAAAATTTAGTTGGACTTATACTACTTCCAAAAAAAAAAAGAGTTTAAATCGTTTCGCTTCCAGCAAATTGCCATTGTTTTGCTGGGACAAATTTAATTGTTTATTTTTTTCTCTCCAAGTTTGTTGGTTTCATTTAGTTTTAAAATTAAGAAAATTTAGTTTTTTTATAAAAATTTTTTTAAGTGTAGTTTCCAATACACAGGGGTGTGCTTGTTGGTGTGTTCATGCTATGGCAATGAGAAGCAAAGTATTATTGCCAAATCGGCAAATAAGACAAATAAGAATTTGACACTTGAATTATTAAAGCAGTTCGACATCAACAACAATATTTGTCGCAATAAAAACCAAACAACAGCAAGAGCAGCAACAACAAAAAGAATGCAAAACAAAACACTTCTATAGCAAATACGAGTGTGTGTATTTGGAAATACTTAAATGTGTGTGTATAAACATGTTTATGTTGCCCGTAAAACGGAAAGTCGTAGAAGACACTGTTATACTTGATGTTTTTTTTTTTTTTTTTTTTTTTTGTAAACAACACAAATCCGCGAAGCTTCTTGGCTTGTCTGCAGAAAACACCAAATTTCTAGGCAGGGATCGAGCCTGCGACCCCCAGATTGATAGATTAGTACGCTACCTACTAGTCTACGGGGGGAACCCTTCAGTACATTCCGCAATTTGTTAAGAATAAAAAACAAAATCGTTTAACCTGTCTTGTATGACAACAAAATAACGAATGAGACATTAAAACAACATAAAGTAGAAAAATTAAACGACTAAGCTAAGCTCTAAAATCACTAGCAAGCTTTTTCATTCGATAAAAATTAGTTTAGAGATGCTTTGCCGGAGAAGAATTCGCTTATGAAGGCCTTGGGGGTATTTAAATGGTAAACTAACTGGCTAAAAAGGCGCGAATACCCCTTTCACAGCTTTACTAAGCAAGCAGGAGCAATAAAGTCTACAAAACTGCTCAAGAATCACAGAGACTTATTAACCTCACACGCATTTAGGTAAAAACTGCTTTGAACCTCAGAAAAATTGACATCAAACTGATGTTATTGTTTTTACTGCAGCAGGCTTAGCCACTTTGAATTTGTTTTTAATAAAACACAAATTTTTTCTAGTCTGCAGGATTTAGGCAGCAGTTAAACTCTGCTTTAAGCTTTGGATGAGCAAAACTTGGCTTTTTCTTTTATGAAATAAAATTTCAAAACATTTCCTTGATTATCCTCGTACTGCAGTCTATACACAAGTATGAAAAGAATAGAAAAGAAAAAACAATAAAATGATACGAGTGAGTACACTAAATACGAACAAACGGTGAGTTGTTGTGTTGAACAATACAAAATAAATTTGTTTGAAAACAATATCAAGCAACAACAAAAAGTATCATCATTAATCTCAGAAAATGTACTCACTCGTACTCAACAGTCTCAGCATAAATTCATGAGCATTCAACCAACCCAGCCATCTCATTCATACCATTCACTTACTCCAACTGAAACATTAGCGGTTAGAGCTTGTCAGGGATTTGGGTGTTGAGAACAATAAAACAACAGCAACAATAACAACAACAAATCTCAGCACAATACAAATGAATTGAATAAGTGGTAGTAATGGTTGTTGTTGTATTTATATATTAAAAAAAAAAATTTTGTTTGAAAAATAAAAATAAATTAAATCGAAAAGATGAAATCGTCCATAAAATGGCAGGCATTTTATAATCCCAACAACAACTTTTCCTTTTTTTTTTATTCTCTTCTTTATTTATTTTTTGTTATTTTTTTTATCGAGTGTTTGGCGTGGCAGTGTAAGTGGGATAAATAAAGTTTCATCAAAGCTGGCTGAATAAAAAATATTATTTAACTCGTATGACGATGAATATGCGACACTATTACCTATCACTTTACTACACTTCAAACTGTAATTGTAAGCACATGAATGTGTGAGCGTGTGTGTGTGTGTGAGTTTAAAAATATTCATACTTATGAAAATTATTCAAGTACCCTTGAATTCTTGTTATTCTTGACAAAATTGTTTCTCAATTGTGTTCGATATGATTTTATTTAAAAATTTATGCAACAAAAAAAGTTGTCTTGAGTGCAGCAAAAGTAAAATTAATAAGAAGAAGAGTACATTTTTGAGTTTTTTGTTTTAAAATTATCAAGCATCTTGAGTTGTATAGAATTTGAATTAGAATTTGGAGCACAGCCTGGTCCCTAAGCCCAGAATAGAACTATTGTGATACTACTTACTCTCCAGTTACAAATTCTCCTAAACAGTCATACCTAATTTAAGGCGGCAAGCGTTTTTTAATTGTCAAAATTTCTCACGCTCATACAAAATGTAAGGATTATAACGCAGCGGCAGCGCTGAGCAATTGGAAAATCTAATTTTGACAGCTCGTAATTGTAATTCAAAATTAAATTTTTTTTTTTTTTTAAATTAAATTAATGTGTTTGTTTTTTATTTCCCTAACGTCTTGCCACCCTAATTAAGCCAAAAAGATTATTTAAAAAAATATGAAACAGTCATAAATAAAAAGAGTTTTTTGTCTGTCAAAAATTTTCATGCCGATACAAAATGTATTTAGCACGCCGATATAGCACAGTGGCAACGCTGAGCAAATGGAAAATCAAAATTTGGCAGCGCGCTTTGTAGTGAAGTTGGCCGCAAAACAATTGTTTTATTTTTATTGTTGACCAGTAATAACATTTTAGCTACTTTTTTTAATCTAACGTTTTTAACTCTATTTTTGTTTGTTTTTAGAGGGTTTTATTAAACAAGATGATTAACTGTACGGTAGAGAATCCACACCGCCAACGCTCTTATTTACTAACGCTCTTATTTACTAATATTATCGCTGACTAATTTTTTAATAAAAAGTGGACTTATACCACTTTCAAAAATAACAGCTCAATTGATTACAAAGTAGAAGAAGTTGTCATGTTAACCAAAAAGAATAAAAAATTTAGGCTAAACAGGGGGGTTATTATATATTTGGAAGAGAATCAAAATGGTTTCCAAAAGAGTTTTTAATTCGAAAGAAAAGCAGAGTTGCTTTAACAATTTTGAGAGAAATTTTAAAAATTTATTTTTTTTTTAATTTTCTAAATAATTACAGAAATTTTTTTTAATTCAGATTGACAATTCTCTTTGAAAGTCTTTTTGATTCGAATCTAAATGCATAATAAGCCCCCAGCATCACTCACATTGTCTTATTCGATATTGAAGGAGAATAATTGAAATTTAAGTCTTTCAAAATTGGGATGGGATAGTAACAACTAGTCCGGGGATATGTTGCTTTTATGGAAAATTAATTTTTGGATCTCATATTACGATCTCTGGAATTTAATCCTTAAAATAATTCTTGTCGCCATATTGACATTATTTTGTATTGTAATGAAAAAGAAAATGGAATTATTTATTTTCATATTAACATATTACCACACACACACACACCCCAAACACACATGCACATGCATGCAAACACAAATAAGATTACAAAACCTTAATTTTTGTTATTTAGTTAAGAATGTTTGTGTGTGTAAATTAGGGTGCAGACAGTTTTAAGCAATAAAAAACATTTTCAAGAAATGACAGAAAAAAGTGACTTGCCGAGTACGGCCAAGTGTGTCGTGAAAAAAAGAAAAATTCTCTTCCCTTTAAACCGATTATTTTCAAGGTACAAGAGTTGCCCAAGTTACTTGCCAAATGTGAAAGCTTTTAAGCCCTTTAATCTAAAATGATTTTTATGAATTTGACCGCTAGAGTTTCTTAGCTGCAGTTTTTTTTTTAATTTTTTTAAATTTACATTTTTGCTTTACAATTTGAGCCCCCTTAATGTAAATGTTATCCTTAACAAAGTGCAAAAAATATAAAACAGATTCAACTGAAAAATATTAAAAATACAAATAAAAATATATAAAAAAACATACAGTGAAGGAATGAAAATAAACTTATGGTTAAAAAAACATTCGCACATAAAAATGCAAACTCTTGTGCATTTAGAAAATGCAAACTTAAGCTCTGAATACAACAACAAATTAAAAAAAAAAAAAGAATGAAAAAAATACACATAAAAATACTCACACATTGTAAATAAATATGCACATTCATTCAACCATTCACACATATAAACACATGCATGTGTTCATTTTGTATATAAAAGAGATTGTGTGTGTGTGTAGCTATAACCTGTTTGAATATTGCCAACCAACAAAAACATCAACATCATCAAACAATCAAGAACAAAATTTAATATGAAAATGTGAATGTGAGCGCATAAAACAATCTGTGCTTTTGATACTGTTGTGTAAACATGTATGTATTTGTGTGTATAGATGTGTGTATGGGTGTATGTGTGCTCTTATAAGTGTAGCATCACATAATAATAATAATAATCAGAGTGTGTAAGAGCTGTGTGGGTAAGCTGTGTATATATGCATGTGTGTATTTAGTAGCCGCAGCCTGAGTTTGTATGCATGTGTGAGTTTATTTGTGTGACATAATAAAATATTATTATTAAAAGGCACATCAAAGTTATAAAGGTATCTACACAAAACAAAACAACAAAAAAAAAAGAAAAAAGGAAGAGAGAAAAGAGAAAAAAACAACAAGAGCACAAAAGCAAATATAAAACAACTGAAAAAAAGGATAAAAAAAATTAAAAAAAAGTACTATTTATCAAGTTAAAAGTTTAATACAAGCACTGTATAATAACAACAATAACAATAACAAAGCAGCAGCAACTAGCTTAAGAGGAACCCATTCAAGCATTTATTCATTCACTCGTTCCATTAGCTCACTTGAATTTCTTGTATATTTTTCAGCGTTGCTAACTTAGTGCTTTTAGCACTTTTTAATATTGTCTATAAGGCAAATTTTCAAGTTGGTGACTTTTTAGTTTTAGTGTTTTTTTTTCTTCATCAGCGGCACCAAGTAAATTGTCCAAACAAAACCACAATTTCAAATTTATAATCGTTTTGGCAAAAATAATTTTTTGTAGAATTTTTATTTAATTCAAATTAAAAATAAATCTTTGAAATTAATTTCAGAAAAGTTTTCTAAATTCTTGCCTAGAATTGGAGAAATGAATGTGGTTTCAACAAGACGGCGCCACATGTCATACAGCCAGAGAAACAATTCAATTGCTGCATCAGGCATTTCCTGGTCGTGTAGATCGTGCGATTTAACACCATTAGACTTTTTTCTTTGGGGTTTTTTGAAGTCGATGGCTTACGCGAATAAGCCGACGACGACTCAAGCCTAAAAGAGGAAATTGGACGCTGCATTAATGCAAAACGGTCATTGAAAATTTCATTAAAAGATCGCGTGTGTGCCAGCAAAGCCGCGGCGGCCATCTGCCCGATATGTTGTTCCATACATAACCTCATTCTGTCTACTTTACGATATAATAAAGTTTCACTATTTTTTTTTTAATATCTGTGTTTTATGTAAAATTTAAATCTTGCATTCTTGTTGTGACACCCTTTATACTTTAAATAGGGTTGGCCACATACTTTTTAATCAGCCACGCCTACTTTTTCCTATTTTAATTATTAAAAATATTTTTATTTAACAAATTTCTTTAAAATTCGGGACAAAGGCTCCCTCTATACTTCAAGCAAGGTTGCCAATTTTTACTAAAACAATTTAGAGGGTCCTTTAATTTAAATTCTATTTCTTTTTTTTCTTCATCACTGGCACCAAGTAAATTGTCCAAGCAAAAAGAGATGATACAAGCAAAACCACATTTTCAAATTTATAATTGATCTGGCAAAAATATTTTTTTTTGGAATTGATAGGCCGTGTATTAGTAAAATATATGAAGGTAATTTACTTTGTGTTGGAAATTTTTGAAATTGATTATTTTAATTCTACTTAAAATAAATCTTTGAAATTTCAGAAAAGCTTTCTATACTTTAAATAGAGTTACCATATGCTTTTGAATTAGCCACGCCTACTTTTGAAGATTTTAATTATTAAAATCTTTTTATTTAACAAATTTCTTTCAAATTCGGGACAAGCAAGGTTGCCCCATACTGCTGCATTGACCATGCCTACTTTTTACTAAAACAATTTAGAGGCTCTTTTAATAACTTTATTCTATTTTGCAACGGATTTCTATTAAATTTGGTAAATGCTCTCTCTTTACATATTACGACGACTATATTGGACCCACTTTTGTACACTTTTTAATACAAAAACTTATTTTTGAACAAATTTCTTTGAAATTTAGTAACATTAAACTGTATACTTTTACGCCCAATTTTTTAAAAATATTATTGAAATTCTTCAATTCATGTTGTGATTTCAGAAACTTCAGAGACGTTTAAATCAATTCATACAAGCCTTTTCCATAGAATTTTAAAATTAAATTAAATTAAATCCAACCGGAATGACAATAAATAAATCACAAGCACTATCTTTTAAGCCAGCAAATATTACTCAGAGACTCTCTCTTTTTATCACTTGCTGCAGCACAAGCTTTTTGTTAATGAAGCAAAATAATAGGCCTGATTATGAGCGTGCCACTGTGATATGTGGCAACGCCAGCCATATAATTTACATTAGCTTGTCGTAAATTCGACTACGACAGCGACACTCGTAATTAGGCTAATAAATGACGAGCTTTGTAGGGGCAAAAGCTCTAGCATTAGAAAAATTCATCAATTCTAAACATCATTCTTCAAATTATTGCTCGTTTGTTTCTTTTCCAACATGTACTGCTATTTTGGCCATGCCCACTTTTCAACAAAGTGAATGAAATTGTTTTTCTTTTTTATTAATTAAAAACCAGATTTTTAGCAGATTATTTTGATTTTTTTTTATGAACGCTCTGCTTACTCAATGAGTACTTTACTGCTTTTGTTTTACGTTTTTTTACTTGGTTTTAGCGCTTTTTGAAATGCAAAAGTTAACAACGCTGATGTTTTTTTTTTTTTTGTTTTTTAAAAGTCTGCATGTGTGTAAGTGAAAAGATGTGCAAACTCCTTCTCCTTTTCTTTTACTCTCTTGCTCTCTAACTGCCTGCTGCACCTACAAACTTAATAAAAGTGGCAGCAGCTGAATAATAAATAAAACTTCAAACACCCAATATTCGTTCACTACAAACAAGCAAATATTTGCTACATTGATAAAACCAAAATCAAACCCAGTAAATATTTATTTTTTAAAAACAAAGAAAATATTTTACTATTGAAAATCTGTAAAAAAAATATAATTAAATGAATTTCAAATTGTCCTTTTTTTTGTTATTTTATCTTTTCCAGTCTTATAAGCGGGGCTGCATAATACAAGCGATCAAGTTGGGTAAAAAAGTTGTATGAAAAACACTCAATATTTTGACTAGTTTTCATATAAAATTTTCAGACGACTTGATCACTTGGGTTATAAAAACAGCACATTATTGCTTAACAAAACAAAAGGTCCTTCTATTTCAATTAACTTGTGCTTTAATTATCAAATTATTTTACTAAATTTTAATGAATCATGAATGCAATAGATAATTTCAACCCAGTCTAAGAGTTTGCAATTTTCAGAATTAACGTACAATTTTTTTTTAAGACGAGTTGGTTGATTGGTTTACGGCGACTTGACTTCCTTCAATTAGAATAGCAAAATTCCTTTTTGAATAGTTTACTTGCCAAAACAGCAGAATACTTAAGTGACCTAGACCCATCCTGCACTTAAAAGAAAAAATATGTTTGAGGCAACCATATTCTGGTGGAAGAATAGTATAGTTAGATCTATGATTGCTTCTAACCATAACTAATTTTAAGTCAAACATATGGAAAATGTCTCTCAATTGCAGATGTCGCGGTTCAACCACCGGTTAGGGCCAAGCAAATTTTTTTTTATTTTTTATACCTTTTTTACACATTTTTTTATATTTTTTTACATAAATTTTTTGTATAATTTTTTTCATTTTTTTTTTAATTTTTTATATAATTTTTTTAAATAAATTTTTTTTTATAATTTTTTGTATAAATAATTTTTTTTTTCTATTGACTTTTTCGTTTATATTAATTTAAATTTATTAGACTCTACCAGGATTCGAACTTAAGCATATGCAGTTAATAAGCATTAACTCACCATTCAACTACTTCAGGCACAAAGCTCAGTTGGGTTTTTGTTTTATACTCACTTTGTTTATCTGGTTGCATAAGAGAAAAAATATAAAACAATCCACTTTCAACTAAGACTTTCTTATTTACTTAAACAAATTATGTTTATGGTAACCAAAACATAATTACTATAAACATATTTATGAATAAATTCAACAACAGCATAGTATGAGAATAAAATAACTAGAAACATGTTTATCGTAATCATAATAATGCTTAGATGCTGGAAATTAACAATAACATTTTCGTGAAGAACAAACTATGTTTGTAGTGACCAAATTCAAGAATATTTTTTCTTTGCTGGCATCGGTAGGGATGATCAGTTTTCGTTGAGACGTTAAACAAGGTGTGCAACAACCAACAAGGTGTCTTTAAGACGGTTATAACAATATTTTTGCGGAGAACAAACTATGTTTCTGGTGACCATTATGTGCAGCCCAGTTTTTAACTACAATACGAGACTTCTTACGAATCTCGTAATTGCCGTAAGATTAATCATGCCTAGAGCTTTTGGGATCAATGCCCCACTACTTAAGCAGCTTGTTCTGCGTCGTGCCACCGCTGGGCACTCGCAGAGAACATGTTCCGACGTTTCCTGTAATTCTCGACAGAAACGACAGGCATCCTTCCTGCAGTGACCATATTCAAGCATATTTTTTCTTTGCGTGTGTGGCATTAAAATATCTGAGAAGATCCCCTTACGCTAAACCATTCATTAGACTTGCACTGAGAAATTTGTGTCTTAAGGCAAGAAGCTCCGGGCATATGCAGAGAAGGTGAAGAACTGTCTACTTACTTGCCGCCAGTTGCGACAGTGTGTACTGAAAAGCAGTGCTAGTGATTAGTTATCACACACTGCCACCACTCGAAAAATATGCTAAAGACCATATTTGATGTGAAACCTTCTTAGGTACTATTCAAGAATACCATTTCTAATGGTATAGCGTCTGTCAGTAGTAATAGAGCTAGAATTAGCCAAGTCGTGGGCCTGCTCATTGCTAATGAAGCCACTGTGTGCAGGGATGTCTCTTTTAGAGACTTTTTATAACAAAAGTCTCCAAAAAAAAATTTTAAAATTGACGTAGACTTTAAGAGAAATTTTTAATATAATTTTTTTAATAAAATATACTTTAAAGTCTACTTTAAATCTTTTTTGAATAAGATCATAGATATCAATAATTTCTGTTTTGCTGCACTGAAAGAAATAATTTCTCTTCAGCAGCTTTTTGTATTTTTCTTTTAGCACATCGAAATGCTAAAGTTTGAAAAACAAAAAAGGACTTGTTCATTGGATCATTAGTCGTTTATGTGCGAGTATGTGTGAGTGTGTCTGTATAACAAAGTGAATTGAGATTACGCCATTTTATGTTGTTGTTTCAATAAAATGATACATAAAGAAGGATGACTGTCGGCTATACTACGCTCCGCATTTTACCATTGACATTTAATACACAAATACAAATACAAATGCTCACATACACTCACCCAAATGTTTACATACACAGACATCCGCTTAACATTTTCTCAAACACATCCTTTGTTTGTTTTTATTTGTGATACAACAATCTCAGTTACAATCATCCCTTTAGGAAATTAAGCACCCACTCACACTTCCTCCAGCCATTTACTCGTACTAAATGGGGGAGACAAAAGCATGTTTTATGTCTTTTTTACACTCATTGAATTTAAATGGAATGTGAGACATTATCCATCTCTATCGTTGGCATCGTTATACTCGTAATGAAGTATTAACACACCAACATACTGAGGGTACAGCAAGGATAATGAGTAGGGCAGTGGCCGTCGCACCGCATCACAGCTCAATGTTATTTTGGCATAAAACAACAACATAACAACGACAAATGCGATGAAAACGACAGCGGTTACGGATAAATAAATGTTTGAGTTGTGTAGAAAAACAGTTTGTTTTTTTACGTTCCGTTAATGTCGGAAGGGAGAGAGAGAAAAAGAGATTTTTGCTTTGATGCTTTTATCACAACATCCTTTAAAGAAAAACACAAAAAAAAAAAAAAATCCAAATGCACACACTCACTCACTCACTTTGTCTTTTGCCTTGTAAAGTTTATTCGTTTGTTTGTTTATTTGTTTGCTTTGGGTGCAGCATTCCAGCCAACAAATTATTCAGTCAGTCAGCCAAACAGCCAGCCATCAGAGAATTTTCTATGCGTTTGAAACGACATTTGTAAAAAGAATTCCGTCATTTGCAGACAAACAACAAGGACGAAACGCAGTGCAGTGCAATATTGTCGAGTTAATATTTTTTTGGCGCGTTCCGTTCAAACTTGAATTAATTTTGTCTAAATTGTAACGCGTGCTTTTCAAATGAAAGTGTTGGAAAAACAAAATAAACAAAAAAATGCAAATTAAAAAATTAAAAATAAAAAACAAAAATTTTTAAAGAAAAATAAATTTAAAAAAAAAATATTTTTGTTATAAAAATCTTTGAAAAAAAAAATGCTGAAAAGAATTTAATAAAAATTTAAACAACTAAAAGTTCCTAAAATAAAAGAAACAAATAAAAAAAATAATTTTAAACGTTTGAATTTGAATTTCAAAATTTTTTTTAATAAAAATTTTCGTTGCTAAAAAGAGACACCTTCTAAAGGCTTTAAAATCAAATTAATTTGAGAATAATTTTTTTGTTTTCCAACGGTAATGCATACTTCTACGGATTTAGCTGTTGTTAATGTAACGGGCTGTGTCCCCCATCTAACAAACGTTTCCCTGTCACCACCACCATCATCAGCTACACATTTAAAAAGACGTAACGTTACAAATGCAAGCAATCAACAACAACATCATCCAACAATACAAGAGGAAATTGCGTCGGCAAATGAAGATGCTGACAAAGTTAATTCTCCTCTAGTGAAACCTCCATATTCATATATCGCCCTCATCACGATGGCAATATTGCAGTCACCCCAAAAAAAATTAACCTTAAGCGGAATTTGTGACTTCATAATGTCAAGGTAGGCAGGCAGCAAAAATTTCTCATTTTCAAAATTTCCCATATTCAAATTCAAATTAATATTGAAAATATTAGGGTTTTTGTAAATTTCGTATAAAAAAAACTTTTTTTTTTTCTGGAAAGCTTTTCACAATATCTGCGAAACGAGTGAGTCCATATAAAAATGATGTAGGTACGACTTGTAGCAAATTTTGTTGTGGAATTTCGATTTTTTTAATTTAAATTAAATAAATTGTTTTCAAGATTAAAACATAAAAGGGAAATAAAGATTTGAAATCTTCCGTTGCTCTTCATCTAAATTAATTCATTTAAAGAACGTAAAACAAAAAACAAAGAAAAGTCCTTCATTTGTTTCCTTTTAATCGATTGATAACAAAAGAATTTAAAAATGATTTTATTTTATTTTATTGGAAAATATTAAAAAAATGTAACTAGTGCAAGTGAAAGCTAACCAAAAAAAGGATCAAAAATGAATTACACAAAATATTAGAAAAAGGATTATCGTCCACTTAAACACACAAGGTTTAATTTAAGTTAAAAGCCGCCGGCTATCTAGGAAATAAATTATCACATTCACTACCTATCAAAATTTCAATTTAAATTAAATAGAAATTTGATTCGATATCGTATGCAGTGATTTAGTCTCAGAGTTCACATGTTAAAGAGAAATTCCTTGTTAGATTAGGGTAAATTCTTGTAAGACAGTTTTAGCGATTTAATTGCACAAACTCCTAAAAGATGCACTACTGAACTAGTAGATCTTTATCAGCCGCCACCATTAAAACGAATAAACTGCCGGCCCACGGCAGCAATGTTACACTGTGGGATTTTATTTGCCAAGAAATAGATACGTTCAGTAGCTTAGAATTAACACTGTATCACAAAAAGAAATACCTGGACAGTGATATTATTTTTCTGGGGGGTTATTAAGTATTTCGATTCAAATTGAAATGGCTTTGGAAAAGAATTTTCAATTGGAAAGAAAAGTTTAATATATAGAACTTTTGATCCATCGAATCCAGCAGAGTTGTATTAACAATTTTGAGGGTCATTTTAAAAATTTTAATTTTTTTTTTCGAATGTTCTAGAAATTAGGTTTTTTTTTTTAATTAAAAATTCACTTCGAAAGCCTTTACGATTCGAATCGAAATACATATAAATAACCCTGGTATCGAGTACAACAAGAATCCGTTTTTGAAGTTCGAAAAAACCTGCAAAATCTTGAGTTACGGGTAAAAAAAACCGGTTTTTCGTATCTTTAAGCACTTATAAGCCAGTAACTTAGTTCAATATCAAACGATTTTTGAAAGAAAAAATTGAGACCATAAAAATTAATTTCCTGCATTCACATTTGGACTTCTTCCCAGACAAACTGAACCAGTTCAGCAATGAACAACGCGAATATTTTCACCAAGAAATGGTTGCATAAATAAAGTAAACATTTTTGTCACTTCAACGGCATACTGATGATGCTGACTTAAAAAAACGGCCAAGCAAACATTTTTGAGTGGAATGGCCAAAAATTGTATTTTTGGAAAAAGTTTTAGAATTAGAATGAGACTAGGAACCAAGTCACCTGGTTACTAAGACCAAAATAGACCTCAAGTTACAAATCCTCCTAGAGTCTAATTTTCATTAAGAATACAGAAACTTTTTTGGATGATTTGTCCGCCATATTCGACGGTTGTAGGTAATGTTGTCCTAAGTAGCGACAACAGGTCCAAATTAAGCCATTACAGTGACACATTATGTGCTCTGTATTGCGATGCGAAGAAAAACCGGTACAAAATCGAATCTTTAATGTGTTTGATAGTTTACTTTTTGCATTTGTCTGGTAATACAGTGTTTAGTAACTCTTAAAATTTTTAACGGATTTAGAAAAAAAAAAAGTTGAGTTTTACTCATAAATACACATATTTTGAAAATAAATTGAAAATTTTTACGGGTTCTTTATGAAATACTGTGTAAAAACGTCAGCAAAGTTGAAAAATGGCGAAAAATTAAAAAATTAAATTTGATTTTTGAAACAGCTTAATGGTTTATAAGAGCATAAAGTTACGAAAAACCGTTTTTTTTTTTACCCGTAACTCAAGATGTTGGAGGTGTTTGGCAAATTCCAAAAACAGATTCTTGTTGTACTCGACAGTATCTATCAGAAATTTCACTTCAGTATTTTTTGTTTCACTGTGTAATTCTGGGTCCAGTCAAGGCATTTGATATGGCACAACCTTTATGCAAAATTTAAAAATTTTTTCATAACAAAAACACTAAAATTGCAATATTTTTGAATTGAAATTGAATGCGTTGATTTGGGTCCTGTTATTTTTAAGTGGGGCAGTAATTTTTATTATTTAGGTACCATTTAATCCATGGTAATTCTAAAATAAAGATAAAGATTTAAGCTGCGTAATCAACAATATTTCATTTAAATATCTTTAACACAGCAAATGGGATTATTTTCTGATTGCAAGTATGAAATTGCAAATTAGTTCGTTCGCTTAGATATAATAAAATAAATTCTAAAAGGCAAGAAAAAATTGTGCTACCGTTTGACTGCAAGCAACGAACAAGCTCTTTTTTTATTTTATTTTTGTTTTTTTTTTTTATTTATTTTGTTTTTTTTTTTAATTTTTTTTTTCACGATTTTATTTTTTATTTTTTCACTATTTTATTTTTTCCGATTTTATTTTTTTACTATTTTATTTTTTTACGATTTTATATTTTCACTATTTTTTTTTTTTATTTTTTCACTATTTTATTTTTTCACGATTTTATTTTTTCACTATTTTATTTTTTCACGATTTTATATTATTTTATTTTTTCACGATTTTATTTTTTCACTATTTTATTTTTTTACTATTTTATTTTATTCACTATTTTATTTTTTTACGATTTTATATTTTCACTATTTTATTTTTTCACTATTTTATATTTTCACGATTTTATTTTTTCACTATTTTATTTTTTCACAATTTTATTTTTTCACTATTTTATTTTTTCGCTATTTTATTTTTTTTACGATTTTATTTTTTCACTATTTTATTTTTTCACTATTTTATTTTTTCACTATTTTATTTTTTCCGATTTTACTTTTTCACGATTTTATTTTTTCACTATTTTATTTTTTCACGATTTTATTTTTTAACTATTTTATTTTTTCACTATTTTATTTTTTCACTATTTTATTTTTTCACTATTTTATTTTTTTACGATTTTATATTTTCACTATTTTATTTTTTCACGATTTTATTTTTTCACTATTTTTTTATTATTTTTTTATATTTTCATTATTTTTTTTTTCACTATTTTGTTGAAAACCTGTGAGACTCCCTATTAAACAATTTTTTATTAAATTTAAAAAAAACAGCTTTTTTTTAAGCTTGAGTTCGGATTCTATTTATTTATTTGTATAGCGATATTTGATTGGGTTTTTCAGCAGGTGTTTATAAGTTTTTAAACTATTATGCGATATCGAAATTGAATATAACAATTTTGAACACTGGGGCCAAACGTCGATCGAAATTTTAATTTTAATTTTAGTAAAATTTCGTTATTTTGTCTAAAATATATATAGCTTTTCCATAGCGATGGTTCGTCATTTCTTTGAAATTGTGGGAAACATAGGTTGACGTCGTTGTAGATTTTTTTAAGGTGAATTCTGAAATCAGCTGCATCAAAAAAAATTTTTTTAAAACAAAATCTTAGATTTATCAGCTGCGCATTCATTTCAGTCCAATTATGAATAAACATTTCCCGAAAAATTTTTCACACTTCCACTTTTTTAACAGCCCAATCATGAATATTCAATAGGAATTTTTTCCCAAAGAAAATTTTGGTTTTTGGGAACAAATTTAAAAGGAAGAAATTAATTTTTTTAAATTAAGAGGAAAGGGAAAAGTGAAAAAAACTTTCGGGAAATTTTTGTTGGGCTGATTATTCAAAAAAAAAATAATGTCTGTTATAAAAAATTTTTTATTATGAAGGACAACCCCAACAGTAAAAGTTATACAAAATCCATAATATCTGACGCCTCTTCATACGGAACAGCTAAATTTAATAAAACTGACATTTAAAAGAAAAGATTTTTTTTTTTAAGTAAAATAGCTGAATCCACTTTTTTTCTTTTTTCAGGTTCGCCTACTACAAAGATAAATTTCCAGCGTGGCAAAACTCAATACGACATAATCTTAGCTTAAATGACTGCTTTATTAAGGTTCCTAGAGAGCCGGGTAATCCCGGCAAAGGTAACTTTTGGACACTCGATCCACTAGCAGAAGACATGTTTGACAACGGCAGTTTTCTACGTCGAAGAAAACGTTATAAAAGAGCACCGGCCATACAAAGATTTCCATTTACCAGTGTATTTGGTACGTTATCACCATTTTGGATACGCAAACCAGTGCCCTTGGTACCAGTCCATTTTAATGTGCCCAATTTTGCTGCCAATCGCGATTGTTTCGATATGTTGCATGCCCCCATGACCGATGTGTTTGATGCAACCAACTTAAGGGGTGCCGAAAAGAAATTTAACTTTTTTGCCAGCACCGCTGACATGTCCCTGTATCCCAATAACAGTGACAAATTCGAGGCATTCAATCAAAATTCCATCATGCCAACAGAACGACTGGCCAGTGGAGTGAATGGGCTGAATATGAATGGCACTAGTGAATTGGATAAAATGAAACTGTATGCTTTTGGTGCCATGCCCCCCACAGCAGATGAAAATGGTTTCAATAACACACACACACTACAACAGCAGCAGCAATTCGAAAGAACCCACAGCTCACAAGAATCCGATGATTCGGAAGATGATCGCATTGATATTGAAAGTCCTGATGAGCAAGATTCTCACATTTCCGATTCTATTGAAAGCCTGAGTGCAACACGTTTAGATGTACAAGCCGATACAGAGGATTTAAGCAATAAAACAGTCGACAAACACACAAATATAAAAGACACGCCCCCTTCATGTGCGAGTATTTTACTTTTCAATAAATACGATTCACTTAACAGCTCATTAAGTGTAAAAACAAATGCCCGTCCATTTAAAAACGATAATGAGTTGATGTTAAAAACGCGTGTTTTATCCCCGCCCCAAGGCCTCAATGATTCAATTAATCTGAAAAGCACTACTACCAGCCTCCTGTCATATGACTACGAACATGCACGTTCCACAAAACACAGCAGTACAAGAGATTTTCGCATTGAAACTCTAATAGGCAACACTGATACAGTGACGCCTCTCTCTGCCACACACAATTGAAATTGAAATTGAGTCTTTTGTAAATAAATTTCGAAATTGTAAAGCGATTGGTAACTAAAGCTCTTTCACTAACGTGCAGTTTTCAGTAAACGAACAATTTGTATGAAAATCACCCAATTTTTCGTATAAAATTTTTTTGACGTTTGAATTGTCATGTCACTCTATTTTTTCGTTTTTAACGAGACAAACGGCCAAGTGAAATGAACTGCAAATAACCGTTATTTGAATGTAAATGTTCTTAATTAAATGTCAAAACAACTAAAACAAAAACAAAACACAAAAGCAAATAGGAGAAACTTTTTAAACATTTATTGTCACACTTTATTAGTCACTAAGAAAATGTCTTTTTATGTTATTTAATTTATTTAAAAAAAAGAAAAAATAATTAAAAAAAAAAACTGTAAAATAAAAATGAACTCATTGTAAAATATAAAAGAAAACACAAAAAATTCCATTTTAATTTGTTTGATTTTAATTAAAACAAGAGCCGAATCTAGACAAGGTGATCGCATTAGCGAATTTTCTCTTCATATGCTTTCAAACTGTCAAAACTATTAAAGCAAACTCTCTTTATTTTTAAATTTGTTTTTATTTGAGCGGCCTTGGTGATTCTAAAAATATTTTTTTAACAGACTAATTTCATTTCTAAATTGAAATAAATTTTGGCAATTTGCAATATAACAACTGATGAGCGAATTCGCTTTGCTGTCACCTGTTAACCGAAGGATAGACACATCAAATTTCAACATCAATGAATGAGTCACAAATGCATATCATAGAAATCAATTTAGTTTTGACCAAGGCGAATTCATATAAGGTGAAATCATGAAGCATCTCTGTTTTTAAAATTTTCTTGATTTGTCAAAAAGACATATAAATAAATGCAACAATTTTGACAAGTCAAGGAAGAATTTGAAGCGCACAGCTGCTTTCTTGATATCGCCTTGTATGAATTCGTCTTGACATCAATCAATGCATTTGTGTGTGAATGTTATAAAAGTCAAAACCAGCATCTTAAGATGCTGAACGCAAAATGGTGCAATGAGTGGCAATGGGAGTGTTTTAGAGAGTGATCATTCCACTAAACAGTGTCTAGAGTTAGTTTCAAATTTTCGGTAATTCAATTCACACAAAAACTGTATAAACGAAGAACTAATTAATTTAATTTAATTAAAACCATTTTCATATTGATTAAATTTTTAATTGTATCAATTAATTATTTAATCATTACGGATAATCTTTTAATTAAATGAGCGAATAATTATTTTGATTAAATACTAAAGGACTGCTCAAGCATACTTGAAAGGCACACCTCATACCCATTATTTTATAATAAAAAAAGTGATTGTAAGCCAAGTATGCTTGTGCTGCCACAATAATAATTTGCTCGTTCAATTAAAAGATTATCCGTATTGCTTAAGTATTTAATTGATACAATTATTAAAAACACAAGTTTACAAATTCAAAGCAACTTTTGGTACAGTAAAAATGAAATTTGTTTTCAAGGTATTTCGGAGATATACTATTAGTTCCCAATTTCAAGAGGTGACGCGACATATATGAGGATTAATGGAAAGCGGTAAAGTCCATTTATTAAAAAATGAAATTCGAAATTCGGCAACAAAATTTGCTGCAAGTCGTGTCTATTTTGTTTTTAATTTCATCAGTAGCTTTAGAAATATTGCGAAAGTTGTAACGAAAAATTATGTTTTTTAAGCAAAAATTTGAAATCTTTAATTTAAAAAAAATTTTTAAATAAAAGCAAGTGAAAATAAAAATATTTTTTCTATAACGGTATAGCAAAAGATAAAAATTAGTGCATAAATACTTCGGTTTGCTCAACACAACAACAAAATGTACACGTTTGCATTTTGCTATATTTTTCTCCGTTTGCACTGATATTTTTTATCGGGTGATAGTTAGACTAATTTTGGAATAAAATCCAAAATTGTTTATTGATTTTTTTTAAATAAAACTCGTTTTGTTTAAAACTTGTGAAGCTACATTTTGAAACAAAAAAATTTTTAGATTTTTGTCTCCGTCTATTTTAAATAATTTATTTGAAAATTAAAAATTTCTAAATTTGGCATAAAAAACATAATTTTTCGTTACAACTTTTACCATATTTCTAAATGTACTGAACAGATTTAAAAACAGTGTAGGTACACTTGTAGTTGATGCAAATTTTGTTGCGGAATTTCGAATTTTCTTATTTAACCGTTTTGAAGTAGTGCTTGAATTTGTGGTTCATTATTTATAGAAATTAGAGACAATTTATTTAAAAAAAAAACCAAATGCAGATTTGAAATCAGCGCTTTAAGACAATTTTGAAAAACAATTTTCAGTTTTACTAAGCCAAAAGTTAACTGTTTTGAATTTAAAAATTTGTGTAAACTTTTAATTGAACGAATCAAATGATTATGTTGATTAAATATTATTTTAGTTAGTTAGCAGAGCAAACAACTTCGGTTATGAGAATTAAAAAATTCAGCTGCATTAGTCGAATTTTTTATTTGTAACAATAGAAAATCGGCCTTATAGCCGAACTGAATTTTGGAATGTATAAACGAATTCTGGTTGCTACAACTAAAAAAATTTAATTAACACAACGTTATTTTTGGAATGGAAACAAATTTAGTACTCACAATTAAAGTTGTTTCTGTATGCTGCCTTGTACTTCGAAAATGTTTTCTTTCCAATTGAAATACACACATTCAACAGCCAAAACTTTCACACGAAATGAAAGCTTACAAATGCTAAAGCAGCTGCAGCACAAAACCGTTACTAAATTATTAAATTTATAGAACGAAATTAATTACTCATATGAAATCTTTTTTTTTTACTTCACTAAAGGAATCTCAGAAAATATTTACACTCTCAAGTGATTTAAATTTAAATTAAATTTCTAATTAATTTGGGCAATTTTTTACACAATTTCCTTGCTTAAGGACATTATTGGCAGTCAATTGTCAGTTATAGCATGTGTTCAAATAGGCGCATGCGCCTTACTTAACGTCAGTTGAGGCATAAAAACAGGAAGGACAATAAATTAAATGAAATTGAAAAAAGCTTTTATAGCAAATTAAAGCTTTTTGTTTAGCAAAACCTGCGCTTTATTAACTCCACCACATTTTAAACGGAAAGAGATAGCTGACCTCGTATAACAACCAAATAAAAGAAACCAACTCTATTAGCAATGAAATACATTCCAAAACTTCACACATATCGTCTCCCCCCACACACACAGTGAAGTCGATTTTTCGCATTAGAGTTAAAATTATAAAATTAAAAGCAAAGAAAAAATTAAAAAAAAAAAAATATTAAACGCAACACAAAAATAAAACAAAACAAAGTGATAAAAGTTTGAAGAGCAATAATTTCAATATAAAAATTATATTTAAGCAAAATGAGTTAAAAGAAACATTTTGCATTGAAGTTTTAAGAAGAAAAAAAATGATGGAAAATCAAATGGAAAAAAAACAATAGGTACATAGCGGAATAATACAGTTTAGAGAGTGAGGGAGAGAGAGAGAGAGGTGAAGTGGGGTTCTACAAACTATACAGCGAAAGTAACTCTTGTCGTTTATTTAAAACTCCCCCACTCCAAACATCACCATCACCATCATCGACATCACTATTTTGCCTGCAGCGACGGTAACAAGAACAATAGCACCAACAACAACAACAGCAGCAGTAGCAGCAATTGCTAAAAGCATAAAAATTACAAAAAAATAAAATAAAACTAAACGACAAAACATTTTATAGTCAATTAATTCATCTAAATATAGAGAAAAAAAAAATTGAGAAAAACAGAAAAAACTTCAAATTAATTTTTATACAATGATTCAACGAAGTTTTCGTCCTTAGTTTGTAGTAAGAGGAGACAACATAGCAATAGAAATTAAATCGCAATGAAACGTTTATCTCCCGCTTCTAAGACGGGTGATTTTAAAAACCCAACAACTCTTTAGTCCACATTACCAGACCCAGCCAGAAACTTACTTATAAAATTCTACTACCAACAGCAATATACACACGAAATAAATAATTTTATTTACACACACACACACACACACACACATACACAAGCATACACACACAAGTATACACTTTTACGTACTTACACACTCACTCACTCATTCCCTACAGCTTTTTTTGCGTAAGAAAAAAAGGAAATCGTATCTAGTCCAAAAAGTTTCACTTTGCATTGAAAAACTAAATGAAATCACCATCATTAACATCACAACAACAACAACAGCAACAACATCATCACCAGCAACAGCAACAATTTCGATTGTTGTATCCAATGGCGTTAAAACGTTACATTATCTGTTTAACACTCCTGACTTGGCTATCACTTTTAACGCGTAAGTAAAAAATTTGTTTGCATCTCTGTGACAGTGAGTGACAGTGATCACTTTTAATTCACAGTTACCCAGTCAGTTAGAATAACAAATCTAAAGGTGCCTCACATTTACACATTGGAACGCAACACGGAACCAGAACCTTTGGTTCTGGATTGTGAATATGAATTGGGGCCACGAGAAAAGGGTTTTGTTCTTAAATGGCTGTTTAATAATCATTCAATATACCAGTGGATACCCTCTGTTAAAGGATTTGCCATGGTAAGTCAAAGAAAAGAGAAAAGATTTTAAAGCGATATAAAGATCTAAGCTTCCCATAAAAGCCCTTAAAAAAGGCAGATAGGGAGAGACAAGAACAACAAGAACGTACAACCCACACAGAAACCAACTTCGGTTGTGAGAACTGAATTTGTCACCAGCCAAAAATTCTAAAATTTAGTTCTGTCAACAATATTTTGAGCTGCATCTAAAATATTTGATTGTCAGAACAGAATTTCTGACTAGTGACAACCGAAGTTCTCTCGGTTTATAATTTTTTTTTATATTTTTGGTTGTTTTTCATAAAAATTTTTTAAACGGTTGACTTAAACGTTTCTTGAAAATCGCACATTAAAATCGTGACTTCTGCTTTATTTATCGTGTTAATTTTATGCTGGCAGAAGTTGACTCAGGAAAACCTTTTTCAAAAATCCTGCCTAATAAGACAGTTTAAAAATCTCTAGGAGAAGTCTTGACTTCAAGTCATGGTGTAGTTGGTGTTGATGATTAAATTTTAAATTTTAATTGTGCAACTGCTGACTGGTTTCTGTAATACAAGCCATTAACTCATTAAGAAATTTTTTATGAAAAATAATTGACCGGTTTTTATACAAAATTTTTTAGACGACTCAAGCGCTTGTGCTGCAGAAACAAGCAGTTTATCAATTAAATTAAATTTTTTATTTTTTATTTTAATTTCATAAAAACTTTTTTATGTATTTGAAAGCGGTACGAGTATAAAAAATTTACATTTAAATATATCAAAAAAAGAAACAGACTCGTATCACTTTCAAAATTTCTAATTAAAATATTTTATTGATAAGATTGTGTCTTTCCAGGGTATTATGAAATCGAAAATAAACACCGAAATTTTTACATTAGAAGGTAGTCCGGGTGTCATTTCAATACGCAGGCCAGATTTGAATATGACCGGTGAATACACATGTTTCGTACAGACGTTCGAATCGACTGACAAACGAAGCAGTCGTCTACAAATCATTGGTAAAGTTAATTTTTAATTTTTTTCTTTCTTTTTTTTTTAATTTTAATTTGGGGTCTATTTCTCCACAAGCAAACGGTAGTTTCTTTAGCAAATTTTTTATTGATTTTTGTTGGCATTTTGTTGTTGTTTTTAATATACATACGTAAAAAGCTATCGTTCGCTTGTAGACATTTGGCCTCCGAGCCTTATGGATTTTTATTTCTATTGAAATTTTTATGTTTTCTTATTCCTTTTATTTAGTTCCTGAATCGGACTTTTTACTTGAAACCAAAATGGATGGTGCTCGTGAAAATGTTGAAGTAATGTGTGCCGTGCAAAATGTATTTCCGCAGCCTATGCTGTCAGTTATGTAAGTAAATAAATTATTTAAAAAACACTAAATTAAAGAAAATATTTTGATTTATATTTTCATTAATTAAGTTTGTTAATTCAATGAAATAATTTAATTAATTATATGAAAGTATTTTATTGATCCAATGAAATACTTTAATTAATTCAATGAAAATATTTCATTAATTCAAAGAAATAATTTATATAATAGAACGAAATAGTTCCATTAATTCAATAAAATAATTTAATTAATTTTATGAAAATATTTCATTGATCCAATGAAATAATTTAATTAATTCAATGAAAATATTTCATTAATTCAAAGAAATAATTTATATAATAGAACGAAATAGTTCCATTAATTCAATGAAATAATTTAATTAATTTTATGAAAATATTTCATTGATCCAATGAAATAGTTTAATTAATTCAATAAAATACTTCCATTAATTCAATGAAATAGTTCCATTAATTCAATCAAATAATTTAATTAATTAAATGAAAATATTTCATTAATTCAATGAAATAATTTAATTAATTATATGAAAGTATTTTATTGATCCCATGAAATAATTTAATTAATTCAATGAAATATTTTCATTAATTCAATGAAATAATTTAATTAAACCAATAAAATAATTCCATTAATTCGATGAAATAATTTAATTAATTAAATGAAATTATTTCATTATTTCACATAATTTATGAAACTTTTATTTAATTCAATGAAAAAAATTTTATATGAAATCCTTTCATTGGATTTATGAAACATTTTTCTTGCAGCGTTTATTTTAAGACTTTTTTTGTTTTTAATTTTTTTTTTTTTTTTTGTTAAAAATTATATCCAAACGAACTAACTTTTGTTTTGGTAAATTTTATTTTCATAATTAGCAGATTTGATACAAAAATTTTGGATTCGGTATTAACACAAATGCATCTGAATGCTGCCAGTGGCCTATATAGTATGACAGTTAGAACGCGTATACCTAGAGATAAATTGGAATCACCCACACCGATAACATGTGCATTTTACCTAGCTGGTACTAATTATACTAAAAGACGGGAAACTATTTTCTATGGTAAGTAAAGGTAAGGAGGCCTGAAAAAACTTTAAACTTAAACGGCATAAAAGCCAACTCCCTGTTAATGTGAAAGTAAATTGGAAAAGCATATGAAATGTGGTTCAATAATTAATTTAAATAAAAAAAGTGTCAAGTTACTTTATCAAAAGACTAATTAAGTGATGCAGGAAGTGATGTATTTGAAGAGCGCTTAGGTGTCTCTGTATTTTCTTTTTAAATAAAAGTTTTCATGCCTGAACTAAAATTACTTTGAGAAGCTTAAAGTATGACTCGTTTTATTTATAACTCGTGAGACTACTGGATTACTTAGTTTGCTTTAGTTTAAATGATTTTTTGAAAATTAAAAATTTCTAATTTTTTTTACAAAAAAAAAAAAAATTTTCGTTACAACTTTAACTATATTTCCAAAACTATTGAGCAGATTTAAAAACAAAATAGGTACGACTTAAAGCAAGTTATTTTTGCTACATTTCGGATTTTCTTTTTTTTTTACAAATAAAAGTAACAGTTTTTAAGCAATGCTCACATATGTCGCGTCGCCTCCGAATTTAGGAAGTAAAAGTGTATTTCGCAGTCAATTTAAAGACAAAAAGCCTAGATTTTAAATCAAAGCTGTAAAATAATTTTCAGTCACTGTGGTTTAAAACCGTGTATGTGTATCGAATAAAAAGTCGATAATCCTGGCACTCCACATTTTTTTTCAGGTTTTGCCGTGTGATATTTTCTCGCTTATTTTTAACCTTGAAAGTTTTTTAATTTTAATATTTTTTCTTTGTTTTTGTTTTTAATTTTTTACAGATAAAGCAACAAATATACAACGTAAATGGACAACTGTCGCTGTAGTAATGACGATCGCATCTTTAGCCTTAAGCAGTTAGTTTGTATAATTAGAATAATAATAAAAATATATTTAAAGCAAAACCAAAAAAAAAAAAAAAAAAACAAGATGAAAAATAAGAAAAGAAAAAGTATATTTGTGTTCGTATAGGATATTTCTATTTAGAATTTTAAATGAAAAACCAAAAAAAAAACAAGAAACCAGAAAACGTAAAATAAATTTTGCGGTATTTTTAACAAAAGTGCTTATTTTGTAAATGCATGTAAATGTAAGAGAAAATAAAAAAAAGAAAACAAAAAACTATACTAAAACAACAAACGAGATAAAAATCTTCTATAAGAAAAATTTTATCTAGTGTAAAATACGATTATTATTTTATTTTGGGAGGTTAAATAACCTCAGGTTGCTAAACAACCTTTTAAATATAGAGTTCATACACCCGCTAAACACCCACTCAACCACCCACCCACTCAACTACTGTTTTAACACCCAACATATCCACTATCGAAACAAACAAAATTACAAAATTAAGTAAATTCCTTTGTATTCCTTTTCCGTATCATCGCACTTGTAAGGTTTCGGCGTTACATTAAATAAACCAAAAACTGACAGCCACTTACACAGTCCGTCAGTCAGTCAGTCATTCATTCACACAGCTTAGGGAGTTTTTATTTTCTTTATTGGCTGGTGAAATGAGTTTCTTTCGCACACTTACTTTTAAAACATGTTTTTGTTTTGTTTGGTTGTTGTTGTTGTTGTTGTTATGTTTTTTAATTTAAATTGTGTAATTAAAACCTTTTGGAAGAGCTAACCGTTACATAATGTCTTTAATTAACACAAACAACAACAAACAACAAAATATGAATAGGGGTAGCATAAGAGTCTTAATTTCAAATTGAGTTTTTATTAAAGTCAGTTAAAAGGCAAAAAAGCAATTATTTCAAGGGAATTTTATATAAACATTTTTGTGGTCTGTCAATTTTTTTTTTTTTTAACATTTTCAATTTATAATAGAAATTACAAACAGCAAAATTAATACTCAATAATTCAAATCCCTATTTTATGCTATTCTGTGCTACTCAAGGTAAAAAAACAATAACAACAATAAGGATTATGATTGATTTTTCTCATTGAAAAAAGTTAAGAAACTAAAGCCACAGCATCAGCATGGAAAGTGATACATAAAGTCAAAAAACTTTTTTCAGTGTAGAAAACAAAATTTACAAAAAAACCCTTGATAATTTAAAATTTTCATTTTTAAGCGGGGTTTCTTTTAACAAAGGGTCTTTCATTAAGTGCTTCTTACTTTTAAGTTTAAATAAAACAAAGTGTGTGTGAATATGGGAAAACGAAAATCATGCTCTAAGGCTACACTATTCTCAACCTACAAAATTTCCTTAAGACTTCACAAGCTTCTTTGGTTGATTTGTTCGCCATGTGAGATGGCTGTAGATAGTGGCATTCTAAGTAACGAAAATGGGTCCAAGTTAGACCATTGCAGTGACGCATTATATCGTCCTATGATTTCATTAAAGTCGTAAGTTACATTTAGAGGAGTAGAAATACGGAAAATTAACAAAATTTGTTGAAGTGAATGTGGCCTAGGCCATATCAACTGAAATTCTGTTCTGTTAGATTAAGTTAGGTTACACAAGGTGCCGAAATAAGAAAACACAGCAGCTGGGCTTACTAGGATCCTCTAATACCTGTGCAAGAAGAAGTGAAAAGGATATAAGATAGATAAAAGGAGATGATTCTGTTCCTTAAACCAATCATTACTCCTAGCGAAGTTATATATCATGTTGACCCTTATAGTCTACAGTGCAGTGAGACTTTGCAAGTAGCGCTTTCTTTATTGCGATGTGAAAGCTAATAAACTGTTCAGCGATATCACAAGAAAACCTAAGTGAACGAAAGCAAAGCACATTTGTATTAAAAGCAAAAACAATGTACGAAAATTTCTATAAAATGTGTTTGGCTTTCGTTCGCTTAGGTTTTCTTGTGACATCGCTGAAACGTTTTACGTTTGCTTTTTGCTTATCGCAAGATATCTGTGTGTACAAGCACTTACAAATTACAGAGCGGGGTACTACCAGACATATTCAAAAAGTAAACTATCAAACACTTTAAAGATTCGTTTTCGTGCCGTTTTTTTCGCATCACAATACAGAGTAGCCCCCCAAAGCAGGAAACCGGCAGAGAAGGTGGTCTACAGTTTCCTATTTAATAAATCTCTTGTGCAACCCCATGACCATCAAAAACTTTATACGAAGCTCAAAAGTAAGTATTTTCTGAAATTCATAATCACTGCTTAAGAGGGTTTTACATTGTAATACCGAGTAAAACTACTTGTCAAAAATTAAAATCAAATGAAAAAGTCTAATAAAGCGAAAATAATACCTCAAAAATACGCTTAGAAATTTGACAGTTGTACGGCCCTCATCGTTTTTAGAAAATTTTCGAAATTATTAAACTTTTCATTGTATCAGGGCTGCATTCTTACATAAAAACAAAGAAATAACATAAACAGCTGACAGAAACCAATGAAAATCTTAACTCTGGTATTGAAGCAAAGGAAACGTCGGAATACATTCTCTGCGAGTGCTCAGCGGTGGCAAGACACAGAATACGCTGCTTGGGTAGTGGGGCATTGGTCCCAGGATATCTAGGCAAGATTAGTCCTACAGCAATTACGAGATTCGTAAGGAGTTTCGGATTGTAGTTAGGAACTGGGCTGCACAAAAGATCTTAAAGGTCGCGGTGCGACTATAGCCCATAGTGTTTATAATAATAATAATAAACTCTGGTATTGTAGTGTAAGACCCCTGAGTAACAAATACCATTTGACAAGAGTTAAGATTTTCATAGGATTTTTCCAATGAAAATCTTAACTCTCGTAAAACCCGCATTAAGTACACTGAAAAAAATGCATTACTTTTTAAATAATGGCAGGGTTTCATTAAAATAATGAAATATTTCATTGTGTTTTCTTTAACTAAATGTGATGTAAAACGATTAACTTTCTAATTATTAAGGAAAATTTTTACATTCCAGTTTCAGTTAATATTTATATGAACACTTTGTTTATCGCATTTATGTGCTTAAAAATATTTATGGTTGTTTTTTTTTAACAGTTATTTGTGTGGTCTGGCAGCCATGTAATTATATTGAGCCGGATGTTTTGCAACTGTAAAATGTAAGAACAGAAAACAACCCTGTTATTGCAACTGGAAATCTAGCGAAAAAAGAAAAGTGGTTTTTTTTTCATTTATGAATTTTCCAAAAAAAAAAAAAAAAAAAAATATTTTTCGCCCATAAGTCAGCACTGACAGTTGGCTTGTAGTAGCGAAAAGACAATTCACCATTCAAGAAGAGTAGTTGGTTGGTTGCTCCACCAAGGTTTTTACAACAAAATTTTGTGATTTTATTATTAGTTTTTTGTTCTTGAATGCATTAGCAGAAGGAGAACCAATAACGATGTTGTTGTTGTGCATGATTATTAAATGCAGTGATTAAGTAACCAAAATAAACCAACAGCAAAACCTACTAAACTAAAGCAATAAATCAAAAATATTTAGTGCAAATTTTCTTAGTGTGTGTGTGTATGTTTGTTTGTGTGTGTGTGTTGTGATATAAAAAAAATGTAATCAAGCCAGAAAATATAAAAATTAACTGAATTTAATTAACATTTACTAACAAACAAACATACAATTCAGAAAGTTGTGAAAGTAAACTTTAAACCAAAGAAATAATTAAAAAAAAAAAAAAAAATAGAAGGCCAAAAAAAAAAAAGAAAATTTTTGTTGATAAATCAATTAAGGCAACGCATGCAAACTAAACTCAACACTTAACATTTCCAAAAAAATTAGTTAAATAAATAAATAACTAAAATTGTCTAAAGGAAACCAAGCAACAATTCAATAAAGGACATTAAAGAAAAATGGCTTCAGGTGATGGCATTAGCACTTTAGACCCGGATGTCTCTTCTACTTCTAATACAAAATTTACCGAAGGTATATGAAGCATTTTTTTTTTTAATTAAAAGTCTTTAAAATTTCAGGCCAACGTTTTGGTTTTAATTTAATAGATTTTTTAATTTTCAGTTTCATGGTACATTTTTCTTGTTACAAAGCCAGAAAAATCAATGATTTTTTTCAGCTGACAGTATTTTCTTCCTGTTGGAATGAAATATTAAGAGCATTATTTCATTAGTTTGACATAATTTAATGCAAGCCAGAGCATTAGCATAAGCCTGCTCTCTTTTTGTATGAAAATGCTCTCTTTGTTAAAAAAAAAAAATTTTTTTCTTGAAATTGTTTATGTTTTATTTTCATTGTTGCAAATACACCGTTTGATTTATGTTTTGTTATTTTTTTTTCTTAACAAACTTAAAAAAAAAAAAAAAAATCCTGATTTGCCCATCGCTTGTCTCTTTACAATAATTCTTTAATTAAATAAAAATTTTATTAAAATTTTTTTTTCTTTTCTTTTAACAACAAACTTTTCTCTCAGATGCTTTGGATTCATCAGCTTCCGATGTGAGTTTTATTTAATATAAAATTCTTTAAATAAAAAATTAATTAATTTAATTAAAAAAAATTTTAGTCACAAAGCAAGCAGCGCAGTAAAGCTGATAAGGAAAGGAAAATTGGCCACAGGCGAGTGGGAGAAGGTGGCGAGATTACGTATAAGAAAATTCAAACATCACAGATTATGGGCTCCATACAATTGGGTATACAGCATACGGTAATTATTGATACACTCATGTCACTGAGTTTAAAAAAAAAATAAAGTTAAATTCGGCTGTGCCGGGTCTCATACATATGCCCTTCACTGTGTTAGCTAAATACTTATATTTTTCACTTTCTACATCCTTCTAAAATATCAAAAACATACAAAAAATCAAGATAAATATGGCAAGTTAAATATGTTTTAACGTAACCCCTTACGTTTTTTAGTATTTGTAAATATATTTCCAGTATTAATGGCTTATTTATCAAATACTCCTTACGTCGTTAAATATTTTTAATAGTAGTTTCGAGGAGGAGTCCAAATACTCAGAAGTTACTTTGGATTATTTTTAAAATTTTTTTGAAATTTCCATATACTCTTGTGTTGTTGTTCTGAGGGATTTTAGCCACTTCGGGACGAACCATAGAAGATTAAGGCATAAGACATATATCATTTTAAAGGGGAGATCGTCTAGATTTGTAGTCAGAAGTTACTTTGAACTATTTTAAAATTTTTTTTAAATTTCCATAACCTAACATTGTGGAGGTCGCAGGTGCGACTCCTGCCTATAATCAATTTAAGTTAATTTTTTTTAATTTTCTTTTCATTTCAGGTTGGTAGCTTAGCATCAAAACCAAAACGTGATTTACTTATGATGGACTTTTGGGAAATTGAAAGTATAACTTTTCCTCCTGAAGGTTCAAGCCTTACGCCTGCCCACCATTATAGTGAATTCAGATATAAAATTTATGCCCCTATTGCATTTCGTTACTTTAGAGATTTGTTTGGCATACAGCCAGATGATTTTATGGTGAATCATTCATAAAGTTTCTTCACAAAAAAAAAGTTTTAAAATTATGTTTCTTGTTTTTCTGCTTTAGATGTCGATGTGTTCATCACCTTTAAGAGAACTATCGAATCCGGGCGCTTCCGGTTCCATTTTTTATTTAACGCATGATGATGAGTTCATAATTAAAACAGTGCAGCACAAGGAGGGTGAATTCTTACAAAAATTATTACCAGGGTAACTAACACACACACACACACACACACACGCACACACACACCCATTGAAAAACATTATATTCCCTGTTTTGTGTTTACAGTTACTACATGAATTTAAATCAAAATCCACGTACCCTGTTACCGAAATTTTTCGGCTTGTATTGTCTGCAAACGAGCAATGGCAAAAATATACGCTTGGTTGTTATGAATAATTTGCTGCCTTCATATGTGAAACTGCATCTGAAATATGATCTTAAAGGCTCCACCTTTAAGCGTAAAGCAAATAAAGCGGAACGCTCTAAAAAATCACCCACATTTAAGGATTTAGATTTTATGGAACATCATCCTAATGGTATACTTTTAGAAGCTGAAACCTATTCAGCATTAATTAAGACAATACAGAGGGATTGTACGGTATTAGAGTCATTTAAAATTATGGACTATTCCCTGCTGGTGGGTGTACACAATTTGGATTTGGCCTCAAAGGAGAAACAAAAAATACGAAAACCACGCAAAGCCTCACATTCAGATTATTCAGATAATGAAGAGACGGCAACAGCAGCGGCTCGTTCAGCTGAACCCCCATATGATAATCAAGATGAGGAAACCCAAAGCAATATAAATCGCAATAGGTAAGAATTAACGACATTAATTACTCGTAGGTGATTTCGTTTTCTGGAAAGGAAAAACAAATCTAAAAGAATACGAGTACACAGTATAAATAGAACCAGACTAACTGAAAACTATTGGCAAAGTAGCTTGGAGCTTTGATTTTAAGTGGCTCCAATATCCGAAATATACTGTTTTTGCTAAATTCAACAGGTGACATGATATATGTGAAAATTACTTTCAAACGGGTTTTTTGTATTTGAAAGTAGTAAGAATCCACTTTTTGCTTTTTAAATAAGTCTACATTAATTCTATTCAGATGATGTTCTCATCTTATTAAAATCACTCTTTATTTTTTCTAAGTTGACTTATACCACTTTCATATATAACAGGGAGGTAGTTTTTGCTAAATTCAAGAGATGATATGACATATTTGAGATTTACTTAAAGACGGCTTGTGATATTTGATTGTAAAGAAAATCCGAAATTTCTTAACAAAATTTGCTTCAAGTCGTAGCTACATTATTTTTAAATTAACCCTTCAAAGGCAACTTAGAATTTGTAACGAAAAAAAATTTTTTTTTATTCAGAATATAAAAAATTTTTGATTTTCAAAAATCAAATTAAAATAAAACAAAACAAAAATCTACCTTTTTTTTCTATAGTCGTATAGCCTCATAAGTTCCGAAAAAAAACATTTTTATTTTAACAAAATCGGTAAACTACTTTTGATTATATTCCCATTTAAATGAAGCTACTTCATTGTGACGTAAAGCAGCGTCACACCTGCCAACAAACATTTGTTTCTAGCAAAGTAGTGCCTGACTGACTTTATTTTTGAATAAAATCCAGAGTTTTTAATCGATTTTAATAAAATAAAAATCGTTTTATTTGCAACTTATGAGGCTATATTTTTAAATAAAAAATGTTTTAGATTTTTATCTTTTTCTATTTTAAATAATTTTTTGAAAATTAATTTTTTTTTTAATTTTGCATAAAAAACATAACTTTTACAATATTTTTAAATCTAAGCCAAGAGAGAAAATGATACCATACGTTGTTAAAATGATCACAAACGGTATCAAATATGTTGACATTGCATGGTATCATTTTATTATTAACAACATAGCGTCAAATTGACACCATACCGGTGATAAATCGCCACCATCTGGTATCAAAATAACCTTATTTGGCATCGAAATGATACCATACGATTGTTGAAATGACAGCATGCGTTGTCAATTAGACAACGTTTGTTAATAAGTAGGAAATTTGGCAACATATTGTTGTCAATTCCACAAAGTTAGTAGCTTTTTTCTAACATGGCAACTAGCCATTGTCGATTTGCACACGCTTGTTAAAAAATTTAAAATATGGTGTCAAAATGACTACATACGTTGTTGCTATTCCAATGCGATTTTTGGTTCAGTGGATAGAGCAGACTTAAAACCACTGTAGGTTCAAGTTAAAGCAAATTTTTTGGCGGAATTTTGAATTTTCTTTGTTAATAAATAGATTTAACCGTTTGCAAATGATAATCATATATGTGGCATCACCTCCTTAATGTAGAAAATAACCAAGTAAACAGTTTTCAGTTGGCTTGAATATGTAAGCTTGTGTAATTGAGAGCCTATTTTGTTTAAGGAAACGAAAACACCTTTAGCACTTTGAGCAGAAAAATATTATTTTATTTGTTTTTTTTTTTTTTGAAACAACAGTTTGGCCTATAGATCGAATCGCCAACGCTTGGTAGCACATTCTACAGCTATGGAAAGCATACAGGCGGAAAGTGAGCCCATCGATGATGAAGAGGATATGCCGTAATTTTGTTTTTCTTTAATTAAATTTAATTTTGCATAATTTGTAATGAAATTTAATGTGTTTTAGGCCTGGAGGTATACCTGCACGCAGTGAGAAAGGTGAAAGACTATTACTCTTTGTAGGTATTATTGATATTTTGCAATCATATCGGCTAAAGAAAAAACTAGAACACACTTTCAAGAGTATCATACATGATGGGGTACGTACATTATTTCTCTTATTTCTCTTATTTTTTGAAAAGTTACAATTGAAAACTAATTTTTGTTTGGTTTTTTAGGATACAGTGTCTGTGTGTCGTCCTTCGTTTTACGCTCAAAGATTTCAAAATTTTATGGCCAAAACAGTATTTCGTAAAATACCATCCCGTAAGTCACAAACTTTGTACAGAAATACTGCACGGAGAAAAACTGCTGTACACAATTTGATAAAACAAAAAATAATAAATGCCCAGAGATAGAAAGCATAAGTATTTGCAAAGATAATGAAAATTGTGTACACCGTTTGTTCTTCTCCCACATTTTCTTTTAGTCAGTAAAGCGCAAGGATCGCTAGTATGTATATTGTGTTTTTGAAGGCAATCATGCTGCTACCAAACAATTCATGTTTTTATACTGTTTTTTTTTTATTTCGTTTCGTTTTCATTCGTATGCACAGTGGATCTCCCCGAGATCAAAGGAAATCATAGAAAATTTCGTACTTTGGTATCCAGTTATATAGGTAAATGCTAAAGAATAAAACAAAAAGAAGTTAAAGAGCAGAGCAGACAAGAGAGAACAAAATAACACTGAAACGTTTTCACAGTCATCTAACAGCTGTGTGAGTGATGACTATGAAAACGTTTGAAAAATATTGTTTGGACAACCTTAACAAAAAAAAAAAACATTTTTGTAAATAACAACCACATCAAAACTAAACTAAACTAAACATACTCGTATTACATTCTCTCATTTAAAATCGTACATTTTCAATTGCATTCGTTTGTTGCTTTTTTTTCTTAAATCGATAATTTGCTTGCTTCTTTAGTTTGTTCTTGAATCACAGAAATGGTCAGGTTATGGTAATGGTAATCAAGCACCGCCACAGCCTGTCTGTCTCTTGCAATCAAAATTATTAAATTAAAATTGAAACTGAACAAGCAACTTGACTAATATTGATTCCATAAAATAATTATTATAGCCCTTAAGCATTCGCCCTCAAAAAGAAAAAGTCTCTCCAAAGCAATACAACGTTCCATAGAGAGTGAGCAAAATGAGCAAAGAGGTACGTACGTACATACACAAGTAATTGAAATTAAATCTTTATACATTTTCCTTCTCTGCCTTTTTTTATTTTTAGAGTTTGGGCAAAGTCAAACGGTACATGCCAACAAAAAGTCACATGCTTTAAATAAAGTATTGGGCACACATGCGACTGGCGATGAAAGAAATTCGGGTCATGCGACCGCCTCCAGTTCGGCTGTATTGAAAAGTATACAAGCTCCACCGGTAAAACAACGTGCAGCCGCTGCATCTAGCAGTGGCTCTACACTCAAAGCCAAAGTTCCACCTCCAGTACCGCCAAGAGGATCACCACGTAAACGTGATAGTGATGCTTACCAACAGCAGGAAGGCGGCTCTTCAAGAGCTCTTTCCACTACTCCAGGTACAGAAATGAAAACGATAAACGTGAAAAGTTTAGTGAACAAGTTTTCCACACTCCCGCACAAAGACACCTTAACAGTTCCACATGATTCACCTCTGCCTCGTTTTGGAGAGCGTCGTTCACCCAGCAATGTGCGTGATTGGTTAGAATTACATGATTTATTTGAAGGAGCTCCTGCTCCAGAACCTTCTCCACCCCCACCACTGCATCAAACTGTAGCAACACTCAAGCCACCCCAAGTAGACGCCTTAAACAAGATTCGTAAAAATTCTGCAATTTCCAATGCATCCAGCAAGTATTCTGGAGTGCCTCTTCCATCTCCTCAACTACCCGCTTTACAGAAACTCAAAGTACAACGTAAAGATTCTTTTAATTCTACAGCTTCTAGCACATATTCAGTGGCGAAATCTGGAAGATCTGCGACACGCCCCTTAAATCACATCGATCTATTTCAAAGACAAAACAGTGGCCTTATATCGCGTCGTTCTTCGGCCGCTTCTATAGTTCACAACTTCCCACCCATACCTTCCGAACACAGTGAGCGCCTTAATGCCCCTACATTCATTAACAATGGCCCAAGACGTGCAGCTCGTGCTGCTAAAAGGCGCGAAAGACGCATGCAATATCTTCGTTATGCCGATATGGCTTTAGCCGATGACAACGGTGATACATACGAAGATAATATCATACAATCCGTGCATGCCTTTGTTGAGGTTAAGCATGATTTGGAGAATTCAAAACGCCCACCCCGTAGGCAACGCAATATTTCTATTTCACCCGAAACGACAACAGAAAACAAAGTGTCTAACAACAGTGGGGATGGTGTTAAAAATCCAAAGAAATCTCGAGCTAACAAAAACAAGCCGCAATCGAAAGCGAGATCAAAAAATATACCTTCAACAATATCCGAAGGCCTTGCATCCAATTACACACTTAATCCACTTGTCAATAGTAGACGTAGTAGTTTTGTTGAATTTTAGTTAAAATGCTTTCAAGACTTCCAATTGTTTTTACACAACAACTCATTACATCCCACATTCCATCCCCTGCACCTGCCTAAATCGTTATTAGTTCATTTCGCATTCGAATAAATAAATTTTTTTTGACATTTTTGTCGAGTGTGTGTATATGTTGTACTCGTATTATGCTGTAATTGTGTTTTTATTTTTTCACAGTTTAATTTCATGTATTTTCTCATTGTATTATCGCTAGGCACAACGCCATCTTGCAGTTCGACACCACCCCCTGCCTTTGATGATATTTCCGAGGATAATAGTTATAACAAACATAGTTCCTCAACGATTTCAAGGCGATCTCATCAACAGCAACAACAACACCACCACCATCAACAATACCATCATCATCATCCAAAACACCAACACCAACACCACCATCGCCATCAGCAGCAACAGCAACAGCAACAACATGAAACATCAACCTCGTCTTCGTATCATGAACGTAAAATGAATGTAGGTCCTGCCTATCGTAGCTCATCTTCTTCACAAAAAGATGACATGGTCAGGTAAGTCTAGAATTATTTTCAGCAACACTGTTATTGCAAGCAATCAAATGAAAGTAATCTAAAGAGAAGGACACTACAAGATTCCTGCACACAGGCGGATGAATTGGCTAAGCCTGTCTCTAACATGGAGGCTTATATGTCAGTGACAGTCCTGGTATCGGTTAGTGAAATCAGGAGTGATATTTTTCATCACTACCGGGAAAAGGAGGATATCAGATGGCGGAGTCTGGTTACTCGTAAATTATCGCCCCACTATGATGTTAAACGCTCTGTTTAGCTAGTGAGAAGGAATAGAAGCGATATTTCAGATTAGTGTCTGTGAAACTGGTCACTGGACAATCGTCAAGCACGCCAGCAGGCTCGGACTGCCCTTCAACGAAAGCTGCCGCGGCTGCCGGTAATCCCAAAGTGAGGAGACAGTCTTTCACTTTCTTTGCGAGTGCCCGGTTCTTATGGCTTCGAGACACAGATTTCTCGGTGCACATCTAATGGCCGAGCTACCTGACACAACGGCAGTAAGGTTAAGGGACCTTCTCAGATATCTAAATGTCATAATTGAAGGCCGTTAGACCAACCAATCGGTCTAGCCCGGCCCAGTCCTAAAATATGAGAAAAGTCTTGTCACATTTCAGCACTTTCTTTACGACATTGACTTTAAGATTATTTTATAATAAAGGCGTAGGCAAAGCTACATGAATTCCTTTACGAATACTTCTGTTTGAAATGCCACCACAATAACAGTGTCTCAAGGTTTAGTTAGCTGATGGATGCTAGCAGTCGTCATTCATACTGCCAATAAAGAAGCACAATCCCAAAAATGCCAGTGTGAAAGGCGACTAAGGCTGGATTTTGTTTTTGTAATAAGAATTATTTCTATTCAGAAGCGAAGAGTAAAAAAAACCATCAGTTAAATTAATCCTTTTTAAGCGAGAACTAGTTTTAAGAATGTTTAACTTTAGTTTAAATGCACACAGTTAGTTTGCTACATCAACAAGGCACTTGATACAAAATAAAATAGGTCACATGTCAGGAATCAATTAAAAGAGACTGCAAAAAGAACTTTTATTCCCTCATAACTTCATCCGGTAGTTGAATTGATTTTATTTATATTTATATGATTTTAGTGTATCCGAAATACATTTAGACACCTATTTAGCCGTAGATACATCATCGAGTAGTCACTATGGTTCGAGGGGCGGCTTAGCCTGGACACCACCAGCATCTGGTGAAGGTTCAACACCCACCTGGACCGAGGGTACACCAAGTTTTACCGATTCCAGTTCTAGTGGCGATTTTGGTAAGTGTTGCAATACGAATAAAATTTAATTAGAAAATTAAACGTGCACAAACACACACACATACAACAGTAAACATGCAAGAATAATCAATTTCGTATTTTAGACAATATTTCATTGATTTCAGAACATTTCTCACCAATTAACTCATCGAAAATGGACCGTTACAAGCCAACGGTAGAGGATGCTATAAATTCTCTTTCAGCGGAAATGGTAAATGATCGCCATTGAAATTCTCCACTTGTATTTAATTAACTCAAACAAAACAAAAAATTAAATAAATAACCGAGTGTATTTACAGATTCCAATTTTCAGCCATAGTTAAATTAAATAATATTTTTTTTTCTTTTTTTCTTTTTTTAATGATGCATAGTTAAATTGAAAATTAATAAGAAAAAAACTAAAAAAAAAATTATTTTCCGCTTAAAAATCAATGTTTACAATATTAACATAAAAGTGATATATTTGGAAAACTTTACATAAATATTTTCATTAAGAATTTTCATTTGACATACAAATTGAATTTAAATCATGTTAAATTAATGTGATTGAATGTGTATCGTTCAAGTCAAGTGGCAGTATATTTTTAACTCAATACAAAAAGCAAAGGATAACAAAAACTTAGGCTACGGTCACATAACACAAATATTTGTTATAATAAGTGTAACAACTACCTTTTGGCCATTATTTATTAAAGGGCCACCAACATTTTTTTTTCAGATATTAAAAATATTTTTATTTCAGTTTATTACAAATATGAAAATTATGTCAGTTAAGTAACTCCACCAACTGGCTCGTCAGGCTCCCAAACTTTTACCAAAATTATCAATCACGTTTTTCAATAAACTCTGGTCAATGAGTGATATCTGCTCAATAATATTAGTTTTAAGGTCGTAAGCTGTTGTAGAATTATTGCTTTACACTTTCGACTGCAAAAAAACTCCACAAAAAAAATCAAATCGCACCATCTTGATGGGCCATTTACATCTACTCTACGAGAAATTTCGATTTTCAAACTTTGTTTCTCTTGCTGTGTGACAAGCGGCAATATCCTCTTGATCTGCTGTAGTTCTCTACGTCTAAATCATCAATTTCCACTGCATGGTGCGCTGTTCACGCTGGAGGAGTCATCGAGCTGGTGAAACGACAACAGTGGACGGTGCGCGCTATAGGGACATGTTAACCGCAATTGAGCGAATTTGGAGTGGAGCACATATGGTTCCAACAGGACGGAGCAACGGCACACATTTCATTTTCATTTTAAAAAAAATGAGAGCCAAACAACATCGGATGACTTCAAGGGCTATAATCGCACCACGACCTTTAAGATCTAACTATAATACAATCCGAGATTCCTTATGAATCTCGTAATTGCTGTAGAATTAATAATGCCTAGATCTTTTAGGACCAGCTTGTTCTGCGTCTTGCCATCGCTATTCACTCGCAGAGAATATGTTCCAACGTTTCCTATCACGATAGGAATCGTTCTGTACCACACCTCTGCTACTCATGTGGTAATTCGTGGTTCGTAAGTAGCTCAACATAGAGTTTTATATTCGTGCATGTTCTGTATTCCACACGGATTAGAAAAAATGTGGAACTACTTTTATGTTTTTTTAATTCTACCAATAATTTCGTGCTCAAAATAAATCAAAAAAAATCTTAAAATGGATCACAGAATAGTTATGAGCTGCTGAATTTTTCAATTCCGAATAAAATATTCGGATTCGGAATACCGAACAGCACTGATTATTTCTGCCGAGCTTTAATGCGCTCGGGCTTGATGAGTCTCTTTAACTGCCGCATGTTCCTTTCGCCCCTCCAGCAGTCTTGTAGACTTTAGTCACTCTTCCTTGGGCAGTAAAGCACGAGTGCAGTTGTTGTTTACCCCGCAGAAGGGCTCTGGACCTATGAAAGGGGTATCTGAGCATTAAGAAGTTTATAGCAGTTCCAGACCAATCTTGATTGCTTCACAATTTGTAGAGCGAAGAAATTAATCATCTATGCGTGGTGGTGCTGTTTTTGCCCAGTCTCATACAGTTGTTTAATCTATGACTTGATATGCTTAAAGTAAAAGTAAGCCCATGCATCAAATTTCAGAGCAATAATATGATTATTTCACACAATTACTCTGTTAAAAAGTGGGCGCGGCTGGTATAAAAATATATAACAAAAACTTTATTTGGAATATAGAGACTATATATGCCAAATCTTATAGAAATCTGTTAGAAAATATAACTTTAATTTTAAAGTCTTCGAAAAGTGGGCAAGATCGGTATATGGCAAAACCCTTCTTTAGAGTTGACAGGCTTGCATATTAAAAATCCCAAAGAAATCCATTAGAAAATAGAATTTTAATCATAAATTCCTGGAAAAATGGGCATGGTTAGCATATGGCAACAACTTTTTTTTGGAGTTTAAAGGCTACAGACACCAAATCAAAGAGAAATCTTTTAAAAAATAAAATGGGCATGGTCAGTATAATAGTATAAGTCAAGCTTCACCCGGAGTATAGAGAAATAAGTTGAATATATTAATTTTAATTGTTGTTAAACCCATCTAAGATATGTTAATAAAAAGTGGGCGTGGACTGTCTAAAGTAATATGGCAAATTTCCTGATAAAGCAAAAAGATTGTATGATTTCGGAGAAATCAATTGAAAAACAAAAATTTTTAAAGCGGAAAAACAAAGAGAATCACATAAAGCTGTTTGACTGTCTGAGAGAATATATATTCTAGTACCACATACAAGCGCTATAAGTCCACTTAAAAAAAATAAGGAATTAGGACACCACCTAACTAGAATTACCGCTGACTCATTTAAAAAAAATTGTTTTATACCACTTTCAAATATAACAGTTCATATATAAACTACTATATGTAGGTAGAACAGTGTTTACGCTTATTTTCGCAAAATATTTGTGTAATGTGACCATAGATTTACATTTCATGTACATACATACACACATACATACACGTATAAATACAATACACGAAGTTTAAATTAATTAAATTAAAATTATTGTAAAGGTCTGTCTGTTAATTAGCATAAAAAAACATTTTTACTTAAGCAAATTGGTAAAAAAAAACTTATTAAATAAAATTTCTTTACACAAAAATACTTTCTTATGAATTTGGCTCTAAAGTTCTAAAATAAAAATTTTTTTTTTTTAAATTTTTGCTTTTTTTTAACAGCCAACTAAAATTTTAATTAAATAAAAATTATAGTATTTTTGTTATAAATATGTAATCACAAGAAGAAAAATATATTGTTATTTTTAATGTTTAAATACTAATGCTCTTATTCAAAAAAATTTAACGCAGACTTTAAAGTAACATTTAGGAAAAAATTATATGAAAAATTTCGATAAAGTTGACTTTAAAGTTTACGTTAATTTTTGTTTGGATAAAGGGGTGGAAAACGACAGACACAAATGTAAGCTGTTGTTTTGAAAGTGGTATAAGTTCTATTTTTTGTAATTAGTCAATGATAATTTTAGCAAAATTATCGCTAACTAATTTTTTTAAAAAGTGGACTTATAGCACTTTCAAATATAACAGCTCATATAGTGCTCATTTACTGCAATAGTGCCATAATTAAAAAAAATAACATGAATTTCGAGGACAGTCCTTTAACTCTCTCTTATGGGAAATTTTTTTTTTAAATATTTTTTTTGTTCTGAGAAGAATACTCGTAATTAAAATATTTTCTTAATACTTTTACTAAAGCGGTTTCCATAAGAAAAATATAAAAAATTGGCGACCCTTAATTAGATAAAATAATAACTTTCCAAGTTGTAGAATAAAACTAAACAAAAATTAATAAAAAATTTTCCATGTCTATTTATGTTTGTTAGCACAAAATTTCGTCAACTTTTGAATTAAAAAAACTAAAAAAAAAGCTGAAACAATAAAAAAATAGCAAACTTTCCAGGTCGTCATACCTTAACAAAGTACTAAAAAATTTAGAAAAACAAGTCAATACATACAATTTTGTCTATCGTAGTCGTGTCACATTAAACGGCAAATATAATATCGATAAATATTTGTGTGATGTAACCGTAGCTTTACTCTCATAAGTCATGCCACCTCTTGGTTATTGCTTCCACTACTAAATAATTTTGATATATATATTTCATGGCTGCTAAAGCTAAATATGATGTTACGAATGTTAGCAAATTAAAATAATCATTTTTTCGTTCCACCCAAAACTGAATTAAAGTTTTACTTTCAAATTCCTGTTGCAATGAAGTATTGCCAGATATTTCAATCAGGGTGGCTATTATGTATTTCGATACGAATCGAAATGGCTTTCGAAAAGAATTTTCAGTTCGAAATTAAAAGCTAAAATTTAGAATTTTTGACAATCCAGCAGAGTTGTATTAACAATTTTGAGGGTAATTTTAAAAATGTTCATTTTTTTTCGAATGTTCTGCATAATTAGTTTTTCTTTTCAAATTGAAAATTCTCTTCGAAAGCCTTTTCGATTCGAATCGTAATACATAATAACCCCCCAGTTATTCTTTTTCGAAAATTGTGTCAATTGAAATGAAGTGAGTGAAAAGAAATATGCCGAGTTCAATATGTTTTAACGTAACTCGTTACGTTTTTTAGTATTTGTAAATATCTTTTCAGTATTTATGGCATAATTATAAATATGCTTAGGAGAAATATAAGTGCATAAGTGATTTCTCTAAGAGATTTTAAGAATTTATAAAAACTATAAAAGATTACGGGATGGAACGCATATCATTTTAAAGGGGAGGTCATCTAGATTTGTAATCTACTGCCCAAAAATTCAGAAGTTACTTTGGACTATTTTTAAAATTTTTTTGAAATTTCTTAATGCGCCAGTACTGTTGCTCTGAAGGATTTTAGTGACTTCCGGACGAATTATAGAAGATTATGGGATGGAACACATATCATTTTAATGGAGAGGTCATCTAAATTTGTAATCTACTGCCCAAAAACTCAGAAGTTACTTTAGACTATTTTTAAATTTTTTTTGAAATTTCTTTATGCGCCATACTGTTTTATCAGTTTTGAATTATAAAATAAAAATTGCGAATTGTTCCAAAAATGTTAAAACACATCCAGAAAGCTCAGAACTTACAGATTAAATTTCCCATTTGAAAAAAAAATATATTTTTATGCCTTGTGACGCAGTTGAAGTAAATGAGCGATGTGTAGATATAAAATAAAGGGCTGCACAAGCATACTTGAAAACCATACACCACTACAAACATGTGTAATATTTTTTTAATGAAACGTGCTTGTGAGCTATTTCAAGTATGCTTGTGCATACTAATTTTGCGTTAATTAGAAAGAAAATGTATACGTACTATATACATACATACTCGAAAATTATAATAATTAACTGATTAAATCTTGATGTTACAATTAATTTAGCTACAATAATTAATTATTAAATTATTAATATTAAATCTAATCAAGTTAAATATAAAAAATATACATACGAGTATAACGAAAAATTATAGTTCTGTTTCAAATTCATCAATTTTAATTTAAAATTAGAAAAGAAAGCAATAAACAAATTCAAGTCAAGCTAAAGAGTTATAAGCTAAAAGCTTAAATTTGAATTCGTTTATATTTACTAGTTCTAAGCTTACAGTTTTGTTTAAACTTCGGAAATAAATATGGATTTTGAATGAATTTTCTAAAACATGTTGAGAAAATTTAAATTTTCTTTTAAATGAAATCGAGTTTCTTTTTTAAGGTGATTTGCTAAATCTAAATTTTTATGCAGCCTAAGGAGGAAAATTATGCTGGCTAGCACTAGTTGTGCTAACGAATAGTATTAATTTAATATTCAATTCAAACTCCTACAAATTTCTATGGAAAATGATCAATTTTTTAAATATTTTTTTAAGTGTTTTTTATATTATAATTTTTTTTTAATTGGAGCGCTAATTTCCTATAAACAGCACATATTTAAAGTATTATCAAATCTGCTTGATTTATGTACTAACTAAAGGGCTGCACCAGCATACTTGAAAAGTCTTGCAAGCACTTTCTATTATAAAATATTACACATGTTTGTAGTGATGCTTGTGCAGCCCTTTAGTACTAACTCTCTTCTCAAAAAAAATAAAAAAATATATCATAGACCTTAAAGTAAGCTTTAGGCAAAATTTCTTCTAAAGTTAACTTTAATTTTTAAGGCTAACATTAATTTTTTGTATAAGAACAATAACTGAGAGTTATTTGTTTATTGCTTTCATTGGGCACGAGTTTTTAAGCATTTTCCATATCACTTTCAATGGCACAGAACTCTGCTGAATTATATACGAGTATTAAATAAAAATTATTATTCTATAATTATTTTTTTAGATATTATTTTAAATTATTAATATATTGTACAGCAAACTTAAAAAGCACGCACTTGTTGGCTTTAAATAATTTTCTACAAACTGTTTCTCGAATATTCTTAATACTTATTTAATTAATTAATAATTATTTCAAATACTTATTTTGAAATCTCATAACGCAGCTGTATAATACTAATTCTGGGCAAAAGCTTTATAGCTTGGAAGCTTGCGAATATAAATTTTGGAATAACAGCCCGGCTGTCTAGATAGAAAATTGTTGTTCGCTTCTAAGCTTCCAAAAAAAAAAAAATTTTATACACCAATTCTTAAGAAAATAAAATCGAACAATAGCTTGAACACTTTTATATGACATTGGGGCTCATTAAAAAACATTTTTTCTCTTTCTACGAACACAAATATCAAATTCAGTCACCTGTTTGCTTATTTTCCTTGGAATATTTCGAGCCATGAGCTTAACCAACAATTATAAAATTTTACATATCAAGCAAACCATGTGAACTTAACTAAAACTGTGTTTGCTGTAAAATTCTAACGGCATTTTCTATGACTATAAAAGTTTAACAAGTGATGCAAATGTTCAACTTCTTGTGATTTTTATAAAAAACCGAAAATCTAATGTAATGCTGGTTAAGCTTTTTCGGCGGTTATGGCTCGATTTTTATAAAACTAACACAAAATGCTCAGAAATCCCTTACATTTGCAATTAACAGGTCTGTTCTGAAAATCAAGTGATTTCAAATTAAATATGGTTTTGAAATCACACATGTGATTTCAATGTGTTTTAGTACTTTTTGGGTACAGTTCGGGCAAATGAGGGTAAAGAAAAATTAAAGTACGGGAACAGCAAAAACAAAATTTTTATCTCAAAGAAAATTTCAAATTTCAAAATGTTTTAATAGAAGACAGCATAAAAGGCGGCAACAAAATTAAAATTATTAAAAATTTTTAATTTATTTTTTAATATTTTTATTTATGTGCTGTTATTATAACACAAGCAATCAGCTCGTTTAAAAAGTTTTTATGAAAAGCGCTCATGCTCTTATCCAAAAAAAAAATTGACGTAGACTTTAAAGTAAAATTTTGGAAAAATTTATATGAAAAATTTCGATAACGTTGACTTTAAAGTCTACGTTAGTTTTTTTGGATAAGGGGGTCAATATTTTGAGTTCTTTTTAAAATAAAATTTCCAAATGAATTGATCGGTTGTGTTATAAAAACAGCACATTAATTTGAATTTTCTCTTTGGCTTTAAGAGAATTTTCTTTAAATTTAATAAAAGACTACTGTTATTTAAACGACAGCAACTGTTTTGGCTAAAACTTTTTAAACAAATTTGAGTGGATAGTTAAGGACCCACTATAGATATTTAACTTATAGATATTTTTAATTTAACTTATAAAATCTTAACTTTAACTATTGGTAACTTGTTATAATGGCCTTTATGTTTGTTTACAACAAGTGCGAAATAATTATTAAAAGTGAGGAATTTAAATACTCTAATAATTTAGATAAATACCAGAGAGCTGCAAAACTTAAATTTTTAGTTGATTGTGCATGATTAAAAATTTGTATGTGTAATCAATCAAACCACACAAACCAAACGAACAATTTGAGTAAAAATTGTTTACATTATATTTACAATTAAAAAGTGATTGTTTGTTTTATGCTGCTCGACACGATTGAATGTAAAAAAGCAAAAGGCATTAGCATGAATTCAACAATTTACTCAAAAATGCCTTTTTGCATATTTATGTGTTTTTTGCTTTTTAAATTCAATTGTGTTGAATGGCATGAAAAATGATTCAATTCTTAATTGTGGCTCAAACTTGATTTAATCGTATATTGTGCACGATTTTTTGTGTGTTGAATAAATCACGCACACCGGTTTCAGCTCTCTGATGCATGCATACATACATAATTATTATATACATACATACATACATACAAACAACCAAACAATAAAAACTTTAATTAAAAAAAATCAACAAATTACCAAATTTATATAAAACAATAATAATAAACCTCTATTTATATCTGTTGTGATGAATTATAATATAATTAAAATGATTTAATTATTTAATTGAATTTCGAATATATTTAAATGTAAACATTACAAATAATATATGAAATAATCAAACATATTCTTAAATATCATTATTATATACATGCATACATACTCTTAGCTAAACTAAAACTTAATAAAAGACCATAAATAAATTTAATTAAAAGAAAATCAATTAACTAATTAATTAACCTGCATTATAAATACAAAACATTCTGTGGCAAAACAACAAAAGTCAAAAAATAAAAAGATATTTGGTGAAGAAAGAGAGAGCATTAGTTAATAAATTTAATTCAAATTAAAACTGTTAAATTATGTTAATATTATATTATTCTGAATTAAAAAAAAAAACAAGCAAATGAATAAAAAAATATATACAAAATGAAAATTAAAAACATGTGGGTTTCTTTACACACCGTAGAAATTAATACGAACGATTAAGTCTAAGAGAGAACTTCCTTGTATCTATTTACTTCGCTCACAGGCGGCCAGGTGTGTGAAAATTTTTTCGAAATTTGTTTGCATTCAAATGCTCAAACGAAAAAACAGATTTTTTTTTTAAATTTTTACAGTAATTTAATACAAATAAAAAAAAAACATAGTAATACTGGACAGTTATTCATCTAAAACCATTTGCTGTTCGAAGTAGACGACTCAAGACAAGGGAAAAAATGTGTTGAAGTCAAATTAACTATAAAACTTTAATAGATAAAAAAAAGTACTGTAGGCACGTTTTTTCTTTGCTTTTAAACAAAGATTATCACTAACAAAACATCTTCCAGGAGTTAAAATGTTTAAAAAACCCGACTCTGCCTACTTTGGCACCATTTTAATAAAAACGTTCAATTTTTTTTAATTAAATTTAAATGTTGACTAAAAAATTTTTATTTCATTTACTTATTGCTTAAGAAATATTTCTGTTTAGTTAAAATCATTCAAAAGAATTGACTGCACAATTTTTTTTTTTATAAATTTAGTCCTTTTAACAATTTGAGCCACAGTTCAGTTTTACATATGGAAGCTAATAAATAAAACAAATGCATGTTTATCATAAACAAAAAAAAAATATCACAAATAAAATAATTTTTGATGAATTAAAGAGGAACTTTGCAAATGATGTACGTGCATATAGTACGTGATGGCTTTTTTTCGTGCTGCACTTAGAACATCTACGCAACCAGAGCCCTTTACTCAAAAATTTTGCAACAAACAATTAACTGTCATTTTAAAAATCGTAATTAATAAAGAAAATTTCAATAAAAATCACAAAAACATATTTTAAGACATAAAAATATGTGGTTAGAAAACTAACCACCCCACCTAGTCTGAAAGATTAAATAATAAAACACCAACATAAATTGATATTAAAATTTAGTTTTTACTATTTTTTTTTTTCAATTTGTTTTTATTGTTCTTATGTATTATTTTCGACTGTGGAATTAAATAAATTACCAAAATAAAATAAAAAATTTAATCTGTTAAGCCGTGTGATCCAGTTGTTGACTCTTGTTTTTTTTTATTATTATTAAATAAGCATTTGTTTTTTGTTTGTCTGCTTATTAAATGAATGTTCTAAACCTTGTCAATTTACGTAACACTTTTTAAGCATTTTTTTTTCTTTTTGTAAGGAATTTAATGAAAGTAACTTTCTTAATTTTTTTGTTCTTTATACTAGATTTCTTTTGTTTAGTTAATTTAAGTATGATTGTTTAATTAATGCTACTATTGCGTGTCTTTCATAATGGCTTTGATGTCATCGGCATCTAGAGTTTCATATTTGAGTAGAGCTTCAGCTAATGCTTTGTGTTCTTTAGCATGCTTACGTAGAATTGTCTTGGCCCGTTCATAACTATCATTAAGAATACGTTTGATTTCAGCATCCACAGCTTCTACAGTGTTCGGTCCTAATGTTTCATTTGGATAAAGTCCTTTTGAAGCTTCGATTGTACGTAGACCAACTTTTTCCGACATACCCCAGTCTTTCACCATGTGTGTGGCAATAGATGTGGCCTGTTTTAAATCACTGCTTGCACCAGATGTAATTTTATCGGCACCAAATATCAATTCCTCGGCAGCACGACCGCCCATCATGGTGTCCATCATGGCTAGCAACTGTTGTTTGGTGACATGATAACGTTCTTTTTCCGGTATATAAGCGGTATGGCCCAAGGAAGGTCCTCTCGGCATAATTGTGACTTTATGTAAGGGATGCGATTCCTAAAGTTTTCCTAGGTTTACTAAACTCTGCAATTTGGAAAGCATCTTTCTTTACTCACCTTAGTGTAGTAGGCTACTATCGCATGTCCGCCTTCATGGTAGGCTGTTATAAGATTCGCTTCTTCATCGGGTAGGCGTGCTTTACGTTCAGGTCCCATTAAAACTTTATCGCGGGCTGTTTCTAAATGTTTCATTGTTACAGTCTCTGCTCCATCAATAGCCGCTCTGATAGGAAATTCATAATATATTTGAAAATTTATTTATTTCTTAGCTTGCCTAGTCATGTGTTTTTTCACTATGCACTTTTACACTTTACTATATTGGTTTAGCAAAAAGGAAATCACTTTAATAGATTATGCTATCAATTTTGAAATTGTTTTAAGGAGAACACAAGTAATATTTCTGAAAACACAAAATAAGCATTACTCTCCTACCCTACAAGTGCAATCTGTACAAATAGAAGCATAAATGGTTAAACTACAACAGGACACGACAACATTTAGTGGCGAAACCATTATTATTGTATTTTTTTAATTTTACTTAAACATGTTGGCACTTTGTACACCAAATTGATTTTATTAACACATGCGGTTTAAAGTCCTGTAAATTAATTATCTTTCAAATACTTCATTGGATATTCCGTTCACAAGTAGAAGAGAATTTTGTTTGAGTACATTGTATTCAATGTATTAATTATAGAAAACTATACCTTTTAATCCCTTACTGTGCTCATATAAACCTAAGAATAGTTTTGAATAAAAAAATCACTTCAGGTTGACTACTTAATAAAATAACATTTTTAGAATTAAAAGAAAAATAATTCTTGCCACATCTTATTGTTTCTGTTCAGTGTTCTAGTATTGGTTTACGTGGCGGCCTAAAGGCCCTCAATTAGAGTTGCAAAACTCCATTTTGTTCTAGTATTACTCGCTTTATAATTCAAATCGTTTCGGTGTTTTTTATTAATAAAATTTAATGAAAGACTTACCTTAAAGCTGCTTGATTAATCATATTTTCTAAATCAGCTCCAGTAAAACCAGATGTACCTCTGGCTAGCATGTCCAAGTCGATTTCGTCATGCAAAATTTTCGACAGGTATAAAGTTATAATCTCTTTACGTCCTGAAAAATCAGGTGTACTTACAACAACCTTAAAATAAAAATAGTAATTTTTCATTTGATTTCCAAAGTAAAAAACAGAAAACCGAAAATAAATTACTTCAACATCAAAACGGCCTGGTCTTAGAAGAGCCTGATCTAAATCATCCCGCCTGTTTGTGGCACCCAAAACTATAACACCAACGTTTTGATGAAAACCATCCATTTCAGATAAAAGTTGATTGATGGTTTGATTAGCGTAAGGATGTAAAACTGAATTGGTACGCTTGGCACCCACTGAATCAATTTCATCAATGAAAATAACACACGGAGCACGTTGTTTAGCGGCCTCTTTAAAAACAAATGATACAATTTTTTATATTATTTAATTTTTCAAATTTCCTTTTTTAGCACTTACTAAATAAATCCCGTACACGTCTAGCTCCCTGACCAACCAAAACTTCATCAAACTCGGGTCCAGCCGCGTGGAAAAACGGCACACTAGCTTCACCAGCTACAGCTCTAGCCAATAAAGTTTTACCAGTGCCAGGTGGACCCACTAGCAGTACACCTTTTGGTAATTTGCCACCTAAATTGGAAAACTTTTCAGGATTTTTTAGGAATTCCACTACTTCTTTTAATTCTTGTTTGGCTTCATCGCAACCTTTAACATCATCGAAAGTCACATGAATTTCCTCAGGATCAACCTCAACCTGATTTCCCAACTGTATGCTTTAATGAAAATAGTAAAAACATAAGAAATTTAAATTTCAACAATTTTGCATATTCACCGAAACATAGAGCCATTTGATGAAGAAAACAGGCTTATGAATATCCCAATAAATACCACAATTACTAGCAATTGCTGAAAGACCTAAAGTTTAATTAAAATATTTTGGATAAAATCTAAAATTTAAAATTGATTATACTAACCTTTAGATATTTCATAGTTTTACCAGACTTTGGATGATCTTCTGAATTCACAGCAGCCAAGTATCCCTCGGCAAAAGCTAATTTTATGTTTTTTTCCTGTAAAAGTTTAATTTGATTTTGTTGTCCAGATTGTACCCTTAAAGTAATTAGTTTTTACCTGATTTGTATCGGCGCCACTTTCAGAAGATTTTTTTAGTAGTTTTTTTAATGTTTCCGAACCGCTTGGTATTTCACTTTCCAATTTTTGTGGGTTACCGCTAAAAGCGGTTCGCAAACGTGAAGCTACAGTTGGGTTACGCTTTAATTCAGCAGCTATCGAACGATCCGTCTTAAAGTTACGAATAAATTTTCTACAAAATAAAAACAAAATTATTTTTTTATTCTTATAAGAATTTAATCTGATTTGTATTGCTGACTCCAATGCAACACTTCTACTTAGAGGAAATATAACAAAAATATAGTACTTACAATTGGTGTTGAGGTAAAAGCGTTTGCAGCAACTTGGAATACTTTTGAATCGGCATACTTCGTGTCAAAGCATTATTAAACGTAAATTCTATTAAATGACTTGCCTTTTTACCCTTTGCCAGCTTCACATTGACTTTCTCCAATTCTGGTAAATGTGAGGTCAACATAGATTTTGCTTTATTTAACATATAATTTAACCGTTCTGTCTCGAAAAAGTTATTAGCTGTGGCGTTATGTTGGCGCACCAGGTGACGCAAGTTTTGTGGCACTTTGATCATATTTTGGGCCGATGTTACAGCCGCCTCAGTGGAAGATAAGTTGATAGAATTCCGTCGCTTTCCATGTAGAACTTTACTGGTATATGATCGCCCAACAATAATTTTGCCAATTTCAATATTATTTTTATTTGCTGCATAATAATGTGGTTTACGTCCAAAGTTACCCAAATACAAATACGGCTGTTGAAACAATCATTGCTTAAAATCCAGATTGTGATACTGGTGCGCTTTTTACTTACCAAAGAATGTGTATAAGCACAAAACATTTTATATTTTTTATTCACACTTGTAAAAAATATTGGTTTATTTTATTTTCACTAATTTGGGAAATCTTTCAGAGGCACCAACAATGATGATAATTAACACGATGACAGCAAATATGTCATAACCGAGTACTCGTGCAGAAATGTCAAAAGAAATCTGTGAAAATTTTATTATGTATATTGAAATCGGTACATGAATTTTTTTGCAGACTATGAGAAAAATTTTACAAAATATAATTAAAGCCGTAAATGAACATTTAATAAATTATACTATTGCTTTATTTCCTTCAAATTTCAAATTTTTTTTGCTGAAGTGAAAATTTTCATTGAAACCTTTATCACCACATATAGTTTTCAGTGATACAAAATACCGGCACAATTATAAAGCTACCATACTTATTATCGTCTAGGCGATTTCAGTGGTAAATATATTATCTGTTGGGGATTAAACTTTTTAAATCACAATTATTGAAAAGTATTTTATGTTTAGATTTATTTAAGCGTTCTTGAAAATATTAATTAAAAAATCTCCTTTAACTAAATTGAAAGTTTTTACCCTAAAAATTTTACGATTTAATTGCCATTTAGTGTGGCAGCTCTAAATCAATTGTATGCATTTTTGTTTATTTGCATCTGTCACACATTCACAGGTACTCCAAAGATATAAAAAATACATAAAATAAACAGATTATTCCACTTCGAAAACTATAAGGATCTTTTAAAGATCTTTAAAGCATGACAATTTTATATAAAGTGCAAAATCCAGGCGGAAATAAAGATGGATATTTGCTGCCTAATTGTGTGTTATGCAAAATATCGGTTAAAAATTTGGTGGCCTTCTGTGCCCATCAAGGCCTACAAAGTAGCATTTACGTCTGCGATGTTGTCACACCATGGCAAAGTTTTAAGCTTAATACTTCAAAAAATATTGTCACCGTTTTGGAGTGGAATCAAACTGGTGAACTTTTGCTGGCTGGCTATAAAAATGGTATATGTGAGATTTGGTCAACCAAACAGCATGCTGTTGATGGTTGGATTTTAGTGTACAAGACCAATTTGCCTAGTGAAGAGATATTGAGTGCAAAATTTTTCCATAATGGAAAAAGAGTGTATTTTAATACCCATAAGAAGGATCTGCAAGCGTATTCAGATAAATTTGAAAGGATGGATTTTAGGCCTTCAATGACACATTTCGGTAATACGCCAGTTGAAGGGGTGTTTGTGTTAACTACGTCCGGTTTGTTGGGTGCGTTTGTAATTCCCAAATTGTTGCCACTAGTAGAAAACCTATCGAACGGAAATTATTCCCCAACCGAACTAAATATTTTCTCCCAATCTGCTGGATTGTCAAGAAGTTTTATAACACATAGCAGTATAAATTGGTGTCCCACTGGTAACTTTAGCGTAGCGGTAAGCAATTGGAATGAACCTTTAATTAATTGTTATAAAGTCTGTATCGAAAGGGATATGGAGGAGTCAGTTTCCATCAAATGCAATTCATTAGCTAGCATATTTTTGTCGAGGGAAGATGTGGAAGGCAGGCAAGTTTCTCATATAAAGTGGCGTACTATAAATGGGGAAGAGATACTCTTTCTAGTCTATGACTGTTTAGAAGGAAGTTTCATTGAACAGTGGATTTTAACTAAGAAACATCAGCCCGTACATAAGCTGTTGCAAAAAAATAAAAGTGATTTTATTCAATGGGAACAGTGGGAAAAATCTGCTACCTTGGCTTTATCATCCAGAGTATGTGACATTTGTATTACCAAATTGCCCTCAGAATCTATGTTAATATTTGCAACACTAAGAGATAACTCAGTGCACGTTTTGGAAGTGGGTTTAAAAAAAATTGGATCGACAGTTTTCGAACGTATTACTGAAGAACAGAACAGAATGTCATGCAAACTTTTAACATCTGACGTCAGTTATCTCAACCAACTGATGGTTTTGTTTGACAACTTTGGCCAAATGTATGCAATGCAAGTACCAACAAATCATTACGACAAAAACTATAAAATGAATCCTCTTTCACTACCAGTAGCTTTGTTAGAATACAGTATAGTTACCGGAATTGATGCTAGTGACGTAATTATGTTAAACCTTCCAAATTTAGAAATGTTGGCTGAAAAACTGACGGAAAACTTTATGCGGCAACACAATTTTACAAGACAATTTTACTATTCTAACTTTTTATCATTGAAAAGCAACCTATGCCGCATACAGTCTAAACAGCAAGATTTTGATAATCTGATTACACTTCACTCTATATCCATCGCATTTAAATCTTTATTACGGCCTGCTGATTTAAGTTCTCAAGACAAGGGACCGGCAGAAAACTTGACAATGATATTAGCTGATCCAAATCCTCAATACAATGACGTGGATAAAGTTCTATGCGTTTTAGATCCCAAAGATTATACGGTTGAGCCAGCCACACTACAAAGCCTTCAACAGTTAATACAGTGGGTAGCCGACCTTAGTTTAAGTATACTGAACAAACTACCAGAGGAAATAATGAAAGCTAAATTTAACAAAAAACATGGCTATGACATTAGTAGAGATATGATAGCCATAAGCAATATTCGTGAGCTTTTGGTAATGATACGCATTTGGGGCTTACTTAATCCTCTATGTCTGCCTATATATACCAAATGTATAGATAACTTTGATGTCTTGCCAGTACTATTTCGGCTCTTAACTAGACTCTATCAAAATCCCAATGAGCCAGATGATGGTTTATTAGATGATTGCAGTGTATTATCTACACAAGTACTAATTCCACATCGTCAATTAAATACTCCAACAACTTTACTTAACAATCAAGCAAGTAATAAACTCTATCCATTCGTGTTTCAAACATCAGTCGAACCTTTGGCCTTGCAAGATGTACACTACGAACAGGTAGTATTTGCTAATAGCATACCAGATGACGTTAGTAATTTGCATTTGGGGTCCAAAGTAAAGTCAGTACGCAAATGCATACGTTGTGGTTTTATAAATAACATTAATAAGAACACTAAAACCTCAGCCTTAAAAGCCTGGTATCAGAGATGGCAGTATTGTCATTGTGGTGGTTTTTGGTTAGCAAGTTAAAATTTTATATGCGTCAAATATATGTATTTACATACTTCTAGATTAAGAATATATTTCACCAATAAAAATTGTTTTCTATACTACATCATGAACATTTTAAATTTGTATATCTGTGATGCAGGCAATATTTGAAATGTGAAGCACTTTACGTATTTCTAGTTTATATTAACAGCACAAACCTGTTACATTTCAAGAAGGGTTCCGGAAACTCCGAAGGTCTCCGTGGTTGTCTTATTTCATTACATTTATTATTACAGCACTGAATACATACACAAAATTTAACACAGTGATTTAGTCTTATATTTGTCACTTTTTACAATATCAATAAATATTAAATTTAATAAGGAAGCTGAGATAAATACTATAGCTAATTTCAATATTATACATCTCTCGCCAAATTTTACTGCGCAATTTTATTAAAATCAGTATGTAACAGAAAAGTAATATTTATCATGTATTAGTATTCTTTATTATTTGTTTTAATTATTTACATATTTTCATAATTTAGATAAAATTTGTTATATAAAATTAATCCTAAAAGTATATATAATAAATAGAACAAATTTTTCATGACGCTGTTAATATTATAATTAAAACTAATCGCATAATATAATAAGTATTTTTAACATATTTCTATAAAATCGCTGAAGTTTTTTTTTTACAAAAAAAAAAAAAAAACGCTATGTAAGCTACACGTACAGCTGTGCTTATGCAGATGTGTATTACATTTTCCCGGTTGTTTTTTTTAGAATTTAATAGAATTGTATAATTATTAATGAATGTAATAGTATAACTATGAATCCAAATAATACTGAAGAAGCACCACAAAATCCTTTAGTAAGTGAAGTTAAAAAAAATCGTCTTATGTATTCCATAATATTTTACGTCTTGTAGGCCAATTATCAATTTTCCTCGGAAGAGTTGAAAGCTATTCAGGAATGTAATAGAGAGTCTTTCTACCAACGTTCATTGCCATTGGGCACAAGTTTTGGCATAGTGGCCTATTTTGGTGTAAAGCAAGGATATTTTTCTGTTAGTTAATGAATACACTTTTCTCTATCAAATGTTTGTCCTATTTTTTTATTACAGCCAAACTTTAAATTTGGTGCTACGCCCAAAGTAATATTAGGTGTAATATTAGGATATTTCTTGGGTAAATTCAGTTATCAACAAAAATGTGCCGAAAAAATCATGGCGTTGCCTAATTCCCGCTTGGGTGAACTCTTACGACAACGCAAAAATCAAAGTGGCTTAGGTGGATTCGGGCCAGAAAAGAATTTAAGTATGGGCATGGCTTTGGGCTCTTTCACACCCAATTCCAACGATGTATACTCAGACGAAGACATGCAGCCTATCAATAAAGGAAATGCTCTTAACTTGGATGTCGAAACCAGGCCCTCCTTCGCCGGCTTAGATGACATCTACCGACCGAATATAGATAGTAATAAGCTTTACATTGCAAAATATGTAAGTTAATTTTTTATTTAAAATTTAAACTTTTAGGTTCGACCACAACGCAAGTGGATGTGGATATACCTTTACAACCAGTTAAGCCTGGTACCAGTTACGAAGAATTGCGTAGCCGCAACCGTGAAGAATTTCAGAAAAAACAACAAAATCCACTTTCTCTACCTCTGCCACCAGAGGCTCCTGTCGTCAGAAGACAGCCACAAAGGCCTTTGGCATCTAGTCAAGATGATGTTTCAACAAAGAAATTGCAAACAAATAAATATGGAGATGCTTGGGTAGAATAATTCATAAGAAATTATTTTGTTTTATGGCAGCCGGCTATTAGTTAAGCATAAGCTCTTAGCTACATATAAATCTTTTCACGCTTTGACCTGCGATACTAAAACCAGTTTTGCGCTTTATATTTTTGCTTAATTTTTTTTATATTTTATTTAATATAAAGGAAAAAAATTACTAAACTTTCATTACAAAGTAAAAAAAATATTTTCATTTTAAAAGCTATTGACTTTTTCCTTGTGATGTAGATGTGATGTGTGTTTTACACTTGACCAATGATATTTGCCAACTTAGTTCAATTTACCAACTTCATATAAATATGCTCCCAAAAGTTTAGTCTGTAAGTTAAAGAGTTAAGATCGAAGATTTAACAATTTGATTAAAAAGCACTTACTCCTTCAATGTAATTATAGATGTCAATCTTTTCATTTTGCGAATGAGCACCATCATCACAGGCCCCTACAGGCACTAGAATTACATTTTTACCAGTAGCCTCTTGTAAAGTTAAAGTTACTGGAATAGAACCTCCTTCGCGTGTCATATCTGGTTCCACATTAAATACATGCCTAACTGCCTTCTTAGCCGCTTCGTAGTGAGGGTGGTTGGGATCTTCAGTCCAGGGTTTACCAGCGCTCAACATTTTTACTATCATTTTATTGGGTGAACCACGTTCAGTCCACTTTTCATTCAAATATTTTGTAACACATTCGTTAATGTGATCAGGATCTTGATTGGGTACTATGCGTATTGAAAATTTACCAATAACTTTAGCCGGAATAACAGTTTTAGCGCCGGCTTCTGAAAAGGCACCTTCAATACCGTGAATCGAAAGAGATGGATAACGCCATCTGTGCATCAGTAATTGAGTCTTGTTTTCTTTATGAGGCAACGAAGTGGCACCGATTTCTTTTCTAAAGAAAAATATAAGATGCACTTTAGTTCATTTAAAATAATAACATATATAAATCACAACTAACTATTTAAATAATATCATCTTATTAATTCAATTTAATTAGTTATGTAATTCGATAGATAATATTTTTTTCTCATATTTAATTTTTTGAGACCTTTTGAGTTTCAGTTTGTATGACAAATTATGATCATGATTTAAAAAAGAAGTAAAGTAATCATTATCTTACTTGTATTCTTCTACATCGAAATCAATATTTTCATAAATTTCGTGTTCATTGTGTAGCAGTGGAGCAACCTACAAGTCAAATTATAAAATATTATGTAATAAAATTAATGGTGACTTGCACACTCACATCTCTTTCAATATCGGGTATTAGAATGTTAGTGTCTTTATCAACCAAAATGCTTAGCAACCAACACAAATCTGGCATGGCTTCATGCCCAGTACCACCGTATACACCGCTGTGTAAATCTTTTTGAGCGCATTCAACTTCCACTGTAAAGTAAACTAAACCACGAAGACCATAAGTCAAACATGGTTTGCTTCTGCCCAACCAATAATTGTCGGAAATACAAACATAATCAGTGTTGGCTAAGAAATCATCTTTAATTTTCATTAGGAGATCATCTAAACCTAAACTGCCACTTTCTTCCATGCCTTCCAATACGAATTTAATATTGACTGGTATATCAAGTTTTAACTGTTGATAGGCTTCGATTGCATGTATCCAACAAATAACGGGTCCCTTGTCATCGCTGGCACCTCGGCCATAAAGTTTGCCATCCTTTTCAGTTAATTCGAAGGGTTCAGTAGCCCAGCCATCTTCTTTAAGGGCCGGTTGAACATCCAAGTGTCCATAAATCACAACAGTTTTCTTTTTAGGATCCTAAATAAAAAGTAAACATTGCTGCAATGCGAAAAAGTATTTATGTAAAGAAACAAATTTTTTTTACCTTTCCCAATGTACCCAGCAAGACTTTAGGTAATGGAATTGTTTTTCCGTTTGGTAAAGTTTGTGTGCCAACATCAACCAATTCAGTTTCAGTGCCCAAAGCCTTCAGCTTATCTTCAGTCCAATGTACCATGCGATCAATTTCATTACGTTTTTCTGGCCAAGCAGAGACAGATTGTATAGCAACGGCAGTTTTTAAGGCATTGATGTATTTAGATTTGTTTTCATCAATGAACCTATAATTTTTAATGACCAAATTGTATGAAAATTATTAGTTATAACAAGCAAGGAGCACATAAATCAAGAGGAGGGGAGGACCTTGATTCACATTGCTAATATTTATTCATATAAAATTTAATTTAATAGTATTTAGTAATTTAAATTAAATTATTAATGAAGATGCTACATAAAGAAATATTGAAAAACTTTAAAATAGAATAAAGTTCTATAAAAAATTTATATAAAGTCCGAATTAATCCATTTAAATTACTAAATACAAATAAGAAATAATTATGACTAATTTAATTGTTTTATTTCATTTGCTCTGCAGGGCATCTACCCTGTAAATTGTGGTACAAGTTTCTCTACTGTTATTTCTTATCATTGTATAATAAATTTAACAGATAACAAGCCTTTACGTATATTAGCTGATCATTTTATTTGTAATTTGTATGATATCCACTTCCAAATTCTTATAATTCGCAACGTGCGTTAGAAATTAATTAACATTATACGAGTACATGTTTTCAAGTACTACCTGTTTTGTGTTAGAATAATTAAAATGCGGTTTCAAAAAAAAAATGACTCCTAATGACTTTGGTGTAGGGTACATAAAATTCGGCACCGCAGAATATAAATTGTACTAATTTGGACTTCATACTGGTTTTGTTAATCTTTTTATATTTATCAGAGAAATTTTTATAACTGACTAGTACACACCACCAAAATAAACTTGTGTATGGTTAGATAAAAAATGCGTACGTTACAGATATCTTTAATTAAAATTTAATATTTGTAGTACAAATTTTGTATGTATTTTTTTGTGGGGCTTTTACCATTTAAAAATTGTATTAAAAAAAGGAACAAAGTCAATTCAAAACAAATTAAAAACACGTCTTAAATTCAGTTTTTTTTCGGTTTGTTGAAAAAGTAAATAAACGAACATGCACTGAAATACTAGTTAAACATCAAATATATTTAAGTCGCAATATGATTTTTTTTGTTCATTAACTGCATTTATAAATTGCAGTGCATCGTCTCAGGTATTTTTTTGTATTTCTTTTTGTTTAAAATATCGCCTTTATTACAACAACATCAGTTACATATCTTTTTTATCAACATTCCAGGATAGGGAAAAAAAAGTTATCTGGTGGAATTATTTTATACAAAACTTGCTCTTAACTAATTTAGAATAACTTTGCCCAATTTACATTTTAAAAATTTGGCTTAAACGCTTTAAGTAGTTAATTTTCCTCACCATAGAAAAAATATATAAAAAAGAATCATTCAAATTTTCTACTTGCATTTCAAGGCTGCATTTTTAGAAAAAGACACGAAAAACAAAATTTATTTTAATAAACCCATCATTTGTTATAAATAAAGCTATAATTGACACTAACAGTAGTTTTATTGTATAAAAAAAATTTTAGAAAAAAAAAAAATAAATTGCTCACACTTGTATTTTACACAATAATAGCTGTTATTTAAACAATATCACATTTACAAATTGTTTTCCGCACATTCTTTAGAGCTCAATTTATAGTTTTTATAAGGGAAGTATTTTTCAGACATGTACATATGTATGTGCAATATACTCGTATGAAGAAAATATTTTTCAATTACTAAAAACAATTAAAAATTAAAGAGTTCTCTATTTGAATTCCAATTTTTTTTTAGTTAATTTATTACATTTGAAATTTTTTAATATTCTAAACCAGGCCTAAAACTTATTAATTGATGTCATATATAATTTAATTTTGATAAACCCTTCCTTGTTTGTAATAAAATTGAATTCAATTAAATAGCTTTTAGTAGCATAAAATTATGCAAATTTTAATTATTTTGATTTTGGTTTCGCTGTTTATGGTAAAGTTTATTGTGTGTTTATTGTTAAAATATTATATACAAAATACATATGAGTAGAATAAAATTTGTCTAAGCGAGGGGAACAAGTTTATAAAAGAAGTACTAATCCGAGTGCTTGTAAAGGTACTCCCTTGCATATATAAAATCAAAAACATTTTTACCTAATTGAGTTCAATAAATGGTATCAACTTTAATACTGTGCATATTAAAGGCTTTCAGAAAATTAACTATTTAAATAAAATGTATTTTACAAACATGCATGGGTAAATATTTAAAAAATAAATGCCTTAGAGCTACTTTCACACAGGCAACATTTGTGCACTGAAGCACAAAAAGCAAAATGAAAATATACATATTGTTGAGGTGGCGATAATTTTGATGCATTTAAAATTAGTTAAAATGATTTCATATGTAAAATTTAATGAAAAAATAAAAATAATTCTTGTAGTTAATTTAAATATTTTTTTTATATTTTGAATGAATTTTAATGTTATCAGAATAAGACTGTTTCTGTCAACAAAATTATTAAAAAACTAGAAACTCAATTTTGTATCTAAATGGAACTTAAAATTCAAATGACACTTAAGTCCGAAGTCAAATACTGGGCATTAGAATAGGAGTTTGAAGTTTATAATAATTTGTTAATTAATTTTAATTTATATTTATTTTTGTAGTAGATATGTTGCTAGGTATGTACTCGTATATTATAGAACATGAAAGCGTTACAGATAACATTCTAATCATTAGGCTACCGTTATTGCATTTTCCAAATTGTCCAAAAAATGGGTTTTAATTTTAAAATAAAGGAAACGTATTTTTCTGACATATATCTGCTTAATATATAAAATTCGACTGTACGGGTGTTTGACATTGTACTCTTCCTAAACGGTTTCACTGATTCAATTGAATTTCTGTGTATACCTTTGGGTCACGCCTTGAAAGGCTTACCGTCACAAATCCACCCGGCAGGTAGCGCTGCAGTTGGTAACTAGCTTATTTAGCTACTATCTATTTTTACCCGGTAAAAAATTAATTTGAAATTTTTTGATAAACGTTGTTTTGCATTTTAGATGCCAATATGTAGATATAATGAATGATTTTTTTTATTATTTAACGGGAATTCTTAACTGTAGTATTTTTTTTTGCAGTTATCAAGTTGTAAAGTTAATCCTATATGCACTATAGCATTAAATAATTGATAAGAAACAAAAGATAACAAACTTCTTTTATTCAAAACCACAATGAGCAATCAATCTCTTATTTGACTCACATATTAAAATGCTTAATACTTTCTTTTAATTGAAATTTTTGGGAGAATTGCGTTTTGTGAAAGAAGTGGGCGTTTTTCGTCGTATAAAGCTATTACATTAAATATCTACTATTTACTAGATAATTTTTTAAAATTGTATTTTTATGTATTTATTTTACTTTATACCAATTGCACTTACTTAAATAACTGGTTGAGATCACTGGGTAGACGAGGTTTTGTTTCACTGGACATAATGAAAAAAAAACTTTTAGATGGCTAACAATATTATTTATTGGTGATAAGTATTGGTTAATATAATAATAACAAGTTATACCGGCAATATTTAATTAACAACCAATTTCTTTCACTATATTTATATTAATGTAGTGGAGAGCGAAGAAAACACTGCTTAAATAGATTATAGGAGTACATGTGCCAAGCTGAAAAATACAGCAAAACAATACTTTTTGCTACAACAGTGTGGTAACAGCGGTACCACAAAATTTATTCAACTCAAACCTGCCTTATCATTTTTATATAAAATTATAAAAATGTTGGTTTTTTATTGAAAAATAACAATATAATATTTGGTTTATTGGAAAAATAGCTAATTAACTTAAGTGATAAGAAAAATGTAACCAATAAAGATAATTAGTAACCATATTTTAACTGCTTAAATATTATATTTGTGGTGTGGATTATAGATTACATGTTTTATCGTTTAAATTTTAAATAATTATATTGATTTATTATTATTACAAAACATATTTAATTCATTAGCTAATTAAAAACAAAAAATTTATTCAACAGCTGATTTATATACATACCTAAAAATGATGGCGACATTTCTACCGTTTAATATATCACTGCCGATACATTAAAACGGCGTTGTTTGCAATCGGCTTGTTTCTCTACTCATTTCTCGCATAAAGTTTTTCTACAACGTTGCAATTGGTAGTGAATAAATTGTAATATAATTTTTGCGACATTTAATGTATTTTTATTAATTATTTATTTTAGTCAAACATTTCTAATAAAAATAGGTAATTGTGTAGTGTTAAAAAAATTGCTAAATTAATTAAAGTGTGTATGTATGTATTTTATTTAAAGTGACTACAGAAAGTGCATAGATTTTTTTTATTCAATTGAATACAAAAGTCTTGAGACTGCTTAAAATACACCAACACACAAATCAAATTAAAATAATAAAGCCGATCAACAACGCCTCTTAAAAAATGTAATTGAAAAAAAGTTTTTTATTTTATGGAAATTTGTGTGTACAAGAGTTTGTGTTTATAAATATGTATGTGCATGCTGTCAGCCAGCCAGTCAATTGAGGCTACCTATCGATAAATTTGTTTAGTGAGACATTCAATACTCCATGTAGTTACAAGAATAACTAAAAAAAATCACTTAACCGTAACTCTAACGTCATATACATATTTATTTCTTCTAATTATTTCTTTTTGTTGTTTTTATAGTGATTTTCAAGCTTCTCTGCTTATAAAGCAAAAGAAAAAAATATATATGTAACAAGAACCAAAGTAAAATCTTGAAAAAAGTACATGCATAATCGTTAAACTTTAATATCTGTAGTTATTTTACTGTTGTTGTTCTTACGGGTGTTAGTTTTTGCTGTAAGTGTTCCTATTGTGTTGTTTGCCAAATCGTCTAAGAATTCAAGCAAACCCAACCATCCAACAACTAACAACACAACACCATTTATTTACACCACATTCTCTAAAGGTATGTATGGATGTATGTATGTACATATGTATGGAAATGCTATTTTTTCTTGTTTTTTATATATTTATTACTTCACTTTTTGTTTTATTATTATTTTTTCACTGTCGTCATATTTAGTGTAATTCGTATTGTTTTTTTTTTGCTATTTTGATTTTATTTTTCTGCTTGTACTTTTGATGATCTATTTTAATGAATCCGCTGTACAGTTATTTTTGAACGTGTCAAATAAACGGCAGATAGTCTCCGCAGTAGTGCTCTTCATCATTGTGATTATTACAGACCAACAAAGAAGGCAGCCAGTGCAAATAAGTTTGTACAATTATATGATTTAACAATAAAGGGAACAGTGAACATTTACATACCGTTACACGTATTAGCAGCCGGCATTTGTGAAAGAAGTAGATTTTTTAAAATGTATGTAAATGTTGTTGGTGTATTGCTATATATTACACAATTGTGTGTTGCAGTATGTTAATTAATTGATAGGCCATTTAAGGAAATTGATTGTTTTGCTTGCTGAAAGCTGTCTTAAATCCTTAAAAAATTATGACTACCTGAGTGAGCAACCAAATATCTAGCCAGTCCATATAAAACTTTGCTGCATTTAACATTTTTGTTTTTTACTTTTTCAATACCTGCATGCATATGCCTGCCTAGCCACCAGCCTACATGGTAAAATTTTAATATTTTTGCGTCTGTGTATTGATTTATAGATTTATTGCATTATTTAATAATTAAGCGTAGTTTATTTCGCTTATCTAGGTGCATGATCTTCCTATACATACATACTTATGTATATACTGGTATGTACATATAAGTAAGTGTGTCTGTGATTTAGTCAGCCTGCCAAAATATTTCCCAAATGAGTTTCATTTTGTATTGAACAAAAACAAAAGTTTCCAAGTTTCTTTCCAAAAAAAAAAAAAAAAAAGGAAAAGAAAAAATACAAAAGTAAAGAAGAAAAATACATTGCAGGTTTACATATATTCTATATTTGTATTTTTCCTCATTTTCCTTTTTATACTTATTATCTATACCACTCTTGTATGTTTTAATGTTATACTAGCTACGACTTAGTTGCGTGCAAAGTAATAGCAATATGCACACACATTTGTTATTACAATACTAAAGTTTTACATAGCAATAGGTTTGGGTGTGGTCTTGCAAACCGGGAACTATTATACCTATGTCTTTTAACTAATGTTCTTAACCTTCTTCGGTCAGTTTCTGAGTGTTGTGTTAGGAATATTGACAACTTTATACGTTACGAGTCGTTTGCAAAGGCCTCCTTACGTAATGTGCGAATGTCATTATACGAAAGTTAAATAGCTGCATGTTATTTCTCGAGTAAAGATCAGCTTGTGATTTGTTTCCTGTTTCTTATCGCCTGCCATTATATAAAAAAAATTTATAATGCACTTTTTTGTGACTGCTATTGTTATTTATCACTACTGTAGCTGCTGCTTCTATTGCTGTTGTCATCGTTTCCTTAGTTTGCTCTTAATAGTGGGGTAATATTCTTACAACCTAATGCACAGCACTTGCACATACTTACTGGCATTTATAGCTGAGCGTATTTGTCATCTTTTGTTTTTTTTTGTTCATTTCATACTCTACAAAACTAAAAAAAAAAAAAAAAAATAGTCCATCCCCACTCATACGCATACACTTAGTTGAATATTATATTTTGTGTTCGAGTCCCAGAGTCAATGACGGGCTAAAAAAATTAAAGTAAATTCCCATTGCATGTGAAAAACAAATCTAAATTTAACATGCGCTAGCATAATTTCTAATGCGCCTGAAAATATTTTAATTCGTTTTTTTTTTTCTTATTGAAATGAAAATTTATTATAATTATAAATGTATTATAATATAACATTTTTTTTATAAAATTACATAATTATTAAATTTTATTATAGAAGATAAAATTCTGTGCTACTATGAGTATTTTTAGGTAGTAGTTATTGTGGTAGTAACAGAAGAAAAACCGTTTGTTACAAAATTAGCAGTCATATGGATTCACAGTCATTACTATCAATTTCTTAAAAATTAATTTCTCACAAATTAAAAAAAATTAATGCTAAACTTGATTCTCTAGATATTAATCTGTATGTAATTAGAACTTAAAATTTAGATTTTGAATTTACCTCTACAGAGGCCAAACCACCACATTCCACTTCGATATTTTACATAGAAAAATACCTAAAGTTTTGATTGATTTTGTATGCTATCGCATATGACGATTTGGGCTCGAGTTTCCATAAAATTCCGTTAAAGAACAGGCATCGAAAAATTCTAATCTAATAGAAGGGACTGACAAAATTTTCCTTTTAGAATTAATAATCTCTATAATATTATTAAGAATTTTTTATAAAGAAATTTTTTTTAAGGTTCCTAGTGATTTCTATGATAATTTTGCAAATAAAAAAGACCAACGTGTTGTGATAAAATTGTATGTGTGTTCATGTATCTTCTATTAAATCTATAAAAAGTATTTAATAATTTGTGTGAATCATTTATTATAGCTGAATAAAATGACAAGCAACTTAAAAATAAGCAAATATATATATATTTTTTTAATTTACATGTTTAAAACAACTAAAAATGAATATTAGATGAGTTTTAGTGCCCATGTAGCCCATTTTCTGAATACTTTTTGTGGCATTAAACTTTAATGCTCTGTCATAGTAGAAGTGAAAGTTAATCATAATTTTTTTGTTGAAGGGTTACAACTTGTGGCCATGAACAAGGCTTTCAGACATACAAACTCGCATATTAGATCATACACCTGCATCTTGTTTGTTTCTTTGTCTTACCAGCTACCTCTTGTTCAGTACTACTTGTCCATTTTCATTTTCTGTATTTACATTTTGCTGAGAATTAAAATTTCCTTTGTAAATTTCTTGCACGTGATTCATATAATAGACTTGTTGCTTTGTTTAATGAACTAGTGATTTCTTTTTTTAATATGCAGCTTCTCTTATACATATGACGGTTATATTTAAAAAAAAATGTATGAAGCATTTTTTCTATCTGTTGAATTAATAAAATCAAGTGAAAATCTGAAAAAAAAATTTTTGTGCTACAATTTGTTAAAAGGGAGTTATGAGTGAAATAATCCTTAAAAAATCTTAGTGGTGGACGAAAGTGGACGATGATTTTTAAAAAAAAAATCACTTTTGGCCTTAAGTTTTTTTTTAATTGTTGTAATTTAACAATTCACCCAGTGCCACAAATCTTATAGGCTGTTTATTTATTTATTTTTTAAACAAAAAAAAAGGTGTGGGTGTAAAACAAGGTCTTGTTGGTTGTTGAAGTGTATAAAACTTAAAACGTAAAATTTAGTTTTTATACTCACAAAGCCGCTATTCACCACAATTGAGTTTGCATGAAATTCCGCACATAAAAGTAGTTAGTTAAACGTTATAAAAGATCTAAATTAGGCATACATGTATGAAATTGTGTTGTAAAGTATGTACATATAAACATACATACATACGTACGTAGTTATGTAAAACACAGCAAGTTTAATTGGGCAATTCTTTCTCAATTCTCTTTTAAAATTGCCGTTGTGTCTACACACAGCAATTTTGTTTCGGCAATTTTAGCATTCTTTTTCAGTCATTCATTCAGCCTCAAGCTACCTGTCTTCTTTTTTTAGATATTTATAAGAGATACGAAGAGAGAACAAAAAGGAATTGCTGAGTACGAGCAAGTTTGTACCCCTTTCCATTCCTCTTTCCTCCCTCTCCTACAAAATCAAGAATTGCCCAAGTAAACTTGCCGTGTGTGGTCCTGGTGCATGATAAAAAAAATATTGTAAAAATGTATGTGTATTGTGCTCATTTCTTGGTTTTGATGTCTTTGCATGTTGAAATTTTGTAAATTTAATTCAAAATCAGTAGAGTATAGAGTTGAGAGCTAAAGAGTATTTTATTCATTTGTACAAATTTATTGACGGCTTTGCTGCTTATTATTATTTTAATATAAAATAACTTTCTTTAAAATAATTATTTACATAAAGAATTGTTGTAGTTTTGTTTTTGGTTTATTCTTAAGTATCGACTGTATAGAATTTTCTGTTCACCAACAATAACACTGTGCAACAAAAAAAAATTATGGACAATCACTTTTTTATGTAATGTGCTGTGGTCACTAGCTCTAATGAGTATTTCAAATTTTATGAATAAAGTTTTTCTGGAGAATTTTTTTCTGAAAATCTCGTGATTTCCAGAACACTGAAAAATCTCTTACGTGATTTTAAAATCGTTCGTGGTTTAAAATCGCCGTGATTTCAGAACATTCCTGATTATTATTATTGCTTAGATTTGTTAATTAAAATTTGTTTGAGTTGTTAAAATTTTCGAAAAAAAACGTATTTTTTAACTAGGTACTAACTTACACTTCAAGTATTTACTTAAGGATTTTTCATGTTTTATGGTTCAATTTATTTCCATTATATGGGATGTTAAGATAAAATAATAAAACCATTTAGTATTGGTCGCTTGCAATTTTATGTAAATTTAAAAAATTCGAAAGTCTCATAATTTTTTTATAACATTTTGCACTAAAAAATAATGTTTAAACAAATTGAAGCCAATTTAATTTAGAATAGAGATATTTTATAACAAAATCAGACAAGTCGTTTGAAAATTATCATAAGCAGCCTCTTCAAAAATTCTCATATTAAAAAGAAAAAAAAATCTAGAACAAACTTATTCATACAATATGCTATAGTGATGATTTTTAGTTAGGTTATAGCCTAACTAAAAAAGTAGTTTTTAACCAACAACAAGGCCCAAATCATCGTCTTCGATATCTTAGAAAAGCTATTGTAATTTTAATGTTTTTGTTTGAAAAAATATAAAAATTTCGATACGAGTTGCTCGACATTGAATGCGGTGAATTTTTAATTTGTTGCATAGTGTAATTAGTGCACACTTTCCAAAAACTCCATAAGTCTTTAACCGCTTGTTAATATTTTTATGTTTTATTCTCCCTTTGAACTTTTACTACAACCCGACTAAAAAAATTTAAAAAAAAACCTACAAACAGAACTTGTTAAACTGGCCAACAGAAATCAACGTAAAACAAAAAGAAAAGAAAAAAAACCAAGCCCTAAACAGCAATAAACCGAAATAGTAAATAAGAATTAAATTTAACTGTTGTTGCTCCACCAAGAATTAACGAAAAAAAAAAAGAAAAAAAATTAGACATGGATCGAAGTATGGACTCAATTGGCAGCTGCTCTTTAGATGTCGATGCTGAATCCTCAGATATATCAGGTATAAAATCTTAACACAACACAAAACAAAAATAAACAAGAAAATATTTTTGTTTTATAAAATAAAGTGCGCAATAAAGCTAAAGTGTTATAACATTTTTTTAGAGATACAATTTCTTAAAAAAATTGCCATTAAATTTCTGTTAATTTTAATTTATTTTTTATTTTTTATATAATTTTTTGTTTCATAATTTGAATTTTTCTTTTTTATTTAAAGACACTTTCCAGACCATTTCTTTCTGTTGTCCACCACATCTCGCTACATTTTATTTTTCTATTATAACTTTTTTTGTATTGTTGCCTTTTCTATTCTACCTCCTTTTCTATTTTTCTTTATTGCCTTACCTTATTTATCAACCACCTTTCATTCTATATTTTTTTAGTGTCTTTATGAAATAATAAACTTTTGGTTTATTTTCTGGGTTTATTTCTAGTTTTACTAACACTTGCCTTTTATGTTTGTTGGTGTTTAGGTCATGCTAACATGTAAAAAAAAAAGAACAAATAAAGTAGCAGCACCACCAAGTTTTGCTCAATTTTGGTCACTAGTTTTTTACTTAAATTTACAATTAGAAAGTAACATTTAGAGTTACACACAAGCACACACATTTGGTTTCTGTATTACGTTCTTTTTTTCTCTTCGTTCTGCTGATTTGGGTTCAAGAAATTCCAAGATTGTTTTAGTGATGACAGGAACGATCCTAATGGAGTGGTTACTTTTAAAAGTGCTATAAGTCCACTTTAAAAAATAATTATCTAACTGAATATTTTTAAGTGGACTTATACCACTTTCAAAAATAACAGTTAAATTATATATGTTAATTTAGGTTTTTATTTTGATTTTATTTTACTTTAAAAAAACACATACACACAGTAATTTTCTCTACAACTACAAATTTATGGGTAATCACTTTTGAGAGTAATTTTATTAGCATGAGTGATTTCCTTTTTTTTTTTATAAAACGAATTTACTATCCTAGTCTTAGATTTATTGACTATTTAGTTACTTTTATGCTTTGCAATGCTCTAGGCACTTGCAGTTAAAGCACGCACCCCAGAAGTAAAGTTTAAAATTTGAAATTAGAATACAGAACACCCATCAAGAAATCTAAATTTAATTTTGACTTAGAATCCTGTGATATACTCAGTTATAAAATATTATAAAATGACCATCTGGCGGAATAGAAAAAAATTTGTGGAAAAAATAAATTTACACTGTACAACACAAAGAAAAAATAAAAAGATTCTAAACACTGATTATGGTAAAGGGAAGCAAAAAAACGTACATAAACACGTATCCTTTTTTAAAGTTTACATATGACCACTATGTCAAAAATGGGTGTAAAGCTTTAAATTTTAATTGTGAATTGGTGTAGGTACATAAAATGTTCAGCAAACTTATGTAAAACAATACAAAAAATATTTTTGTGTACCTTTTAAGCCTCTAACTCCTCCGTAAATTGGACTTTTTTGACCCCTAATTAAAAAAAGCACACAAAAGACCATAAGTTGTTCTGTAAAAATATTCCTTGTGCAATTCTACTATAAGTCTTCGAACACACTAATGATGAAAATTTAACTTTACTAGCAACTGGATTTTCTTTTTTAAAAAATAGAACCAACCATTTCAAAGTTTTCAGTTTTACTGCTGCAAAAGTTGACTTGCATTTGTAAACTTATGTTATTTAATTACAATTTTTTTTATCACTTTATAGTTAAAACAATTATTTTTTTGTTAAATAAAAACCACAAAATACTTTACACACTTTCTAGAAAGCTGAAAATTATAAATGTAAAACAAAAAGCCTTAAATATATTTCTGTAATTGATTTATTTATTTTTTTTATTTTTTTCCAACTTATTTTGCCCACCAGACACAAGCGGAAGCTTAAACTTTCCAACACCCATATCGATCAAGGACATAACCCGTGAATTTACCAACAACATACGTGAGCGTTGCTCTTTGCAGACTGTTAAAAATACAACGGCTTATGTGGATCCAGTTACAGGTCAAGTTTGTATAGCATTAACGCAACCACCTACAACAGCAGGTATAAACAACAATACGAGTATAGGCAGCATACAGCAGCCAAAAACAAATATTAAAACGACACCAGCAACAACGTTGTTATCGCCACAAACACCCGAAGGTAGTTACGACAAGAAACCGAGTTATTTAAATTTAGCATGTTGTGTTAACGGTTATTCGAATATTACGACATACGATTCAAAAATACGACAGGATATCAACAAGTCACGGGAAGTTTCACCGATTCGACCATCGTCCAGCAGTTTGCAATATTGTAAAAAGAGTAATTCACTTGCTCCTCCTATACTGTTGACCATGCCAAACATGAATTTACCATCACCGCAACAACAACAACGGCCACCTCATGCAATGGTGGGTACCACAAATGGTTTGTATGTGACCAGCACTACAATTGGCGGTAAATATTCAATTATTGAAAACAATAACCACCGACAAAATGGTGTTGATGTTCACAATAGCAGCAATGAGGGAGGTGGCGGCGGCGGTAGTGACAAAAGAAGTTTTATACAGCAACGCGTTGAGAGATTATATGGACCTGGGGCTTTAGCTCAGGGTTTTTATAGCCCCAAAAAAATTAAAAATGCTGCATTGCGCTCTAATAAAACAGAGGTCACGGAAAATGGTGTCAGCGAGACTGCCGCTACCACCGAATTGGCACGTAAATTTCAGGAGCTGTCACCTAGTAAAGATTATAATCAATTTCGTCGAAAATTATCCACCGGCAAAATTATAACATCCCCAAATAATGTGGCCAACAAAAGTAATGACTCAATTAAAGTGGACAACAATAACGATATTGATTTGCCATGTCTGCGTCATTTGTCACAAGAATTTCGTGCACAATTGCCGGTGATTTCGCCCAAGAGAAATTTCTCGCGTTCATCACCTGGCCGGGATACAGTACAACAAGTGCAGCCACAAATAACAACAATAACAAATGGTACTAGTAGTAACACACAAGAACAAACCCCCACAATAGTTACAGCACCACCAACTTCCGATAAAGACTTTGAAAAAAATTCACAACAAGAGCAATTTAAACATCATGAAACATCATTACCGGCAACAGCACCCACATCAACTTGTGCCTTTTTAGGAGGCCAAGATGAATTGGATCACAAGGTTGCTGATATGACAGCCGTTTTAGAAAAGTTAGTTCCCCCAATAGATGAACCAAAAGTTGTGCTTCCCATTATAATGGACTCACAAAAAACCATATCGAATATTTCTGCTACAAATAATTTAAGTGGAAACTCCTCAACATCGACATTAACATCAACCTCAACATTAGCAGCTGTAAAGCCGGGCGTTAAAGATGCTCATTTCTTTTTGAAACAATTGAAAGATGAACAGAATCGTTTGTTGTTAATGGCCGCTGAAGTTGAAAAGTATTTGGATGCGTTAGCGGTAAGTAAAACAAAATATTTCGTAACTCTATTGCTTACTCGTAATTTTATTAAAGTTTATGTTTTTTTGGAAGACTTACGAATGACAATAAACCATTTGAATTTTCTATTACAGAGTAATCCCGATATTACAGAAGATACTTTTGGTTTGCTGCGTTCTGCTTCTGGTAAAGCTCGCTTGTTAGTTTCACAAAAAATGAAGCAATTTGAAGGTAACTAAATTATATGTATCTGTAATAATAAGGAAAATCTCTAAGTTGACTTAACAAAAATTCACTTGTCGCAATTTATATGAAATTCACTCAAAAATATTTAAAAATTTGGGTTTTTTTTTCATACAAATTTTTTTAGACGATACGAGTGTTCATTTTCTATTAACAGCACACAACTCAATGGTTGGCATTATTGATTCCGCTTGGAAAATAAAATTTAATTAAAAGAAATGTCGTTCGATATGCAAATTGCTTTTATTTATTCCTGCGGAATTATTTTATTATTTTGCATTGCTTTATTTAATTGCGCATTAAAAAGTTGTGTATTGTGAATGAATTGTATTATTGTGTCAGCTGTTGCCAATAATAAAAAAAAATTGCATTGTATTTTTTAACATAAAAATAAATTGGAATTAAGTACGAATAAAGATTAAATTTTATTAAACTTTATAATTTCAAATAAATAAAAAGACAATTAATTTTTAATAAATAAAACGAAAATATTTTCGACAAATTAAGCTAAAACACATTTTATTTTTGAAGAATTTTGTATTTTTACTTACATTTTTAAGCCCTCTTAATAAGCTATAAGCAGTTTTCCAATATTGCCACGGATATTAGGCAACTTATGTAACTAAAAACTAATTTTCTGTTTACAGGTTTGTGTCACAATAACTTAAACAGTTCACCAGAAGATCAGTTCCCAACCACTGTTGATGATTTGCAAGGATTTTGGGATATGGTGTATTTACAAGTCGATCATGTCGATTCCATATTTGCCGATATTGAAAAGCTTAAGAAAAATGACTGGAAAGTAAGTGTTTTTTTTAATAAAAATATAAGTTTAAAAAAAAACTTAATGTTTGTTTTTTCTAATACAAAAAAAAAAAAAAAAAAAAAAAAAAAGAAACCTTCAATAGAGGTGCCAACAACACCAACGGCAAGCGTTTTCAAAACTCCTAGAAGTAACAAGACACCTTTCAGTAATAAATCAAGACAAAATACCCCTGTGACAAATGGTGCTGCAACGGCTACACCAACGGCTGCTGCTCTAAAACGTGAGGCTCAACGTAAAAAATTACAAGAAATGAAACGTCGCAATCGTGAAGCTATGGCAGCTGCTAATGCCAACTCAACAGCAATAGAAATTGTAGGCGTCATTGATGCCACCACTAATGAAACAAACATCTCCACAGATATACGTCAAAGCAGATAATGTTAGTTTCTCAAACATTCTCATTTCGATTTATGAAGATAAAACAAAAGAATTCTCACAAAATTATATTTAAATGAAAATTGAAACATTTTTTTCTCTTTCTATTTTAAATATTGGAAACATTGGAAATTATATATACACATAAATATGTTCCTGTGGTACCTATAAGTAGCATAGGGCCTCGGAAACACTAAATTAATACTCTTTAAAATAGAAACAAAATTAAAAAACAGAAACTCTACTCTAACTAAAGAAACTAATTTAACGAATACTAAATATTACATGATTAACAATTAACAACAACAATTACTACTACTTATACTACTTTAACAAATATAATAAATAAACAAAAAAATAATTAAATATAAATGTATAACACACAAAATTATCAATCCCTTTCTAACACCCTCTCTTTCTCTCTGTTTCACTATTTTTTACAATTTAATAATAAAATTTTGTATTTACTAGTCTAAATTTTAAGGAATTTCAGTCTTGTAAGAGAGTTACAATTTGAAACATTTAAATTATCAACAATATATGGAGAAAAAAATTAAAAATATATGTAATAAAAAAATAAAAATCAAATTGTGTAATATGAAGTAAAAAACAAAATTAAACAAAATTATCACAATTTAAAGAGAAAAGAGCATCATAGTAAATTAGTTGCAGAGGCAGGTTCAAAACTAGAGTCGTGCTTTTAAAGCCAAGTAAAAACAAAAAAATAAAAAATATAATTAATTAAGAACAAAAAAATATTTTAAAAATGCTATGACAAAACCACAAAACCAAAAAAATAAATAAAATGTCTGCAAGAAAAGCAAAATTAAACTTAAACAGCTAAAACATGAATATTCCCCAGGGGTCTAATCAACTAATTCGATAGCGATGAGACTATCGTATCGCATAGTATTTCGATATCTAGCGAATCGTATTTTTTTTTTTTAAATTGTAATAGATTTATGCACAAATGTTTGTCAAATACAAGTACTTAAAAAAAATAGAGCATAACTTTAGTCCAAAAAATTTATGATATGCTTCTTCCAACACTTTCTGCAAATTAAATATTAATAATTAATTATTTAAAACTAAAACTAAATAAAACTTACATTTTTCTTAATCTTTTGTTGTGACTGAGCTCGTTAAAAAAGTATTTTGTTTTGGTTACGAATAACATTTACTAAAGCGCCTACTAGACGATCAGAATGTTTGCTATTATGGCATTTCATCATATCGTGCTGACATACCACGCATGATCGTCTAATAAGCCGAAGGCTCGGTATCGAATTACAAAAAAAAATCCCCTAAATGACTGAATATTCTATGTTAAAAAAAAGAAAACAAGAGGACACAGATAATTGTCTTTCATAATTGGTGTGAAAAAATACAAAACAAAAATTACGAACTTATTATAAAAATGCCTTTTAATTATTAGAAATTTATTTAAATTAATTTTTTATACAAACAAAAAATTATACAAGTTAAAACTTTAAAAGTACAAGTATTAAAAAAGTATTGAGTTTTAAAATTTTATTATAATTAAATTTTCTGTTTTTCTTTTACAATAAACTAGATTTTTTATTTTACAATTGATTTTTATCTACAAAACAAAACAAAACACAGTTTTACATATTATTTTTTACAAATAACCAGCTCGATTCAGTTTTGATCTCTGTAATTTTATTATAATTAAAAATAATTAACTTAAAATTTATATTTTGGCACGAATTTTATTTTATGCTCACTCATACATTTTTACAAAAATATTATTACTTATATTAAATTTTTTTTAATATTATGAACCCTCCCTCTAGGGGCTTCATCACAGCAACAAAAGACATTGGGCCATAATCATAGTCACACTAAAGTCGGTATCTTTAAAAACGACTTTAAATTTTTATAATTATTATGAACAAAAGCCTACTTTTTTGTGGCGATGTTTATGGCCCATTTATAATTAAAAATAATTTATAGTTTTTTTTTACAATTTAATTAAAAAAGAAAAAAAATCAAAAGAAAAATTTGTTTTGCCAATATTTTCTCACAAAAACCCAAAAATTTTTTTATATAAAATATTTACATGATTTGTTTTTTCATTACATGTTTACAAATGCTTTTAAAAAATTTACCTGTAACGACATTATTCAGTAGAAATTTTCTGAAAACGAAAAGAAACACTAATAAAACAGAAAAAACTTGTTGCATTTATGTCCTAATTCACAGCCTGTACCACATTATTATTAGATTGTCCTTTGATTTCATTTTAAATAACAAAAACTAGAATTTTATCATGGTGCAATAACATCACAAAAACCACATTAGTGCTATGCCGGCCCCTGCTGTCAAAATTTGTATCCATTGGTTGACATTGAAAAGTGTTTTAGAGGAAAACGCAAAATTTGTTATTCACTTATTGATCTCTCTTCAACACAAGATTTTACATATTTTTTTAAGTAAAAAAATTTTACAACAAGCCGCATTTATTAGTGAAACAACTCGTATCGAAATTTAACAATTTTTTCATACACAAAAATTAAGATAGTTTTAATTCGATATCAAAAATGTCAGTGTCGCAGTTACACCATGCACTTTTTACTGCATTTCAAAATAGCAAGAAAATCAAATATATTTTTCTTTCGTATTAATTTACACAGTAATTCTTTCTCTCATTTTTTTTTGCTGCTAAAAATTAAAGCACATGAAGTTTTGTTTATTTGGCATAAGCTGTTGAATTTTTTTCTTTGAAACACGAATTTAATTTTTTTTTAATTAATTTTTTTTTCTTTTGCAATTCAAAAAACAAAAAAAAAAATAACAATAGCTTTAAGTTGAGTTTTGAAAAAAAATATTAAACAAAATAATATTAAAAAAAAAAAACTAAACACAACCGTTAAACACAACAATAAAAGTTATCCTTAAAAAAACCCAAAATAAAATTGATTTTTTATTTATGATGGTTAATAAATAGAAAATTAGATTCTATAAATTAAAATCAGCAAATTTGGGATAAAAAAAAACTTCGAAAATAGTTTGTTTTGACTTAAATTGCTTTAAGAGGAATTAAAACTGCCTGGAAGCTGTTGAAAATGAAAAAAAGTTGTTTACACTCACATCTAACCTGACGAAAAATGAAGGAAAAGAAGACGCATAATTTTTGGAAACAAAAAAATTATATACAGGCATATTTTGGAAATCGCTTTTTCTCAAAATGATATCAAATCACGAAAAAAGGGTTCTGCACATAAAATCTTTAGACATCACGTGATTTAAAACCAGCGATATGAAGTCTCTTGGAACATTTTAAGCATTTTGCTTTGAATTACTTAACAAAATGATTAAATACACTTAATTTCAATTGTTTTTTTTTATTAGTTTTTGTTAAAAATTTAATTATTTTTCACAACGGAACGGTAAATTTATTAATTTAAAAATACCTTTTATTTTGTGTGGATAATTTTTTTTTCTTTTTTTATCAGCCCAATTATGAATAAAAATTTCTCGGGAGTTCTTTCACTTATTTTAAACAAAATCTGATTTAGGGAATTTTCTGTTAATCACCAAAATTTTCCCAGGGAAAAATTTTTTCGTGAAAGAACTAAATCTTGTTCTTTTTTTTCATAGCAAATTTTATTAAAAAAAAAGCAAAAAAGCTTTAAGCTCGTGAATGACAACAGTAAAAACCCTACTCAAAAGTTAAAAATCTCGTTATTTATTGAACACTAAAAAAATCACTAACGTGATTTTAAAATCGTTTGTGGCTTAAAATCACCGTGATTTCAGAACCTGCTTGTATAAAAATGAATTTAGAAAAATCATTTATTGTAGAACTAAGTGCTGCTTTGCAAACCCATTTGCCTTGAAAATGGAATTGAATTTTTTTAATTTACATATGGTATGTATACATAAATATTCTTTATCAGATGCCACTAAAATCGAAAATAGTGTAATTTTTTAATAGGAGATAGCAACGTTCTTGAAAAGAAATAGTGGAGAAACCCACAATTTTGTTTTACTACGGCAAGATTAATGCCATTAGACACCATTTTACGAAAATAACGGCTAAATAATTTTTTTTTTAAGTGGACTTATACCACTTTCAAAAACAACCGCTCAATTGTTTAAATTATTATTTTTAAATGCTTTTAATAAATTATCTTTGCATGTGACATCTCAGTAGCGATCTCTCATATAAAAAATTAATTTTTTCTCAAACAATTTTTTTTTTTTCAATTTGCCTTGTTAATGCTTGCACAGCTTTGTTTTTATTTCCTTTCCTACTTATAGAAATATGCACTCTTTATTTATTGCTCTAGTAAATTGCTTTCATTTCCCTTTGGGTTTGCTTCCGTTTCCAGTATTTTTATTTTCTCTTAAAATAATGCCTACACACAATTTGCAAACTCTCTCCCTCTCTCTCTCTCTCTGACTTAGTAATTTTTTGTTTAACATGTGGGTCTAGGCATGTGGGTGTGTGTGTGTATGCTTATGAATGTTTTTGCTTTTCTTGTTTAGTTGTATTTTGCAATTTGCCGGTGCGTGAGTATCTTTAACTTCTTAATAAAATTCATGAAAAAAGTGAAATATTTATAAAAAAATTTAATTAATTTCATTATAAAGTGTTACTAATGCATAAAATATATGAATAATAATTTAAAATGTGCATAAACAAAATAATTGTGTGAAAATCTCTACCGGCCGGTCAGCCGTTTGCTTTTTGTTTGAGAGAGACTACAAGAAGCCCCGCTACAAATTTCATGTGTTTTTTTTTTGCCAGCAATCTTATAAAGAAAAAGAAGTTTAAGCAATAAAATAGTTTGTGCTCGAAATATTTATTGAAAAAAAAAAAATTCGTATGTTGCTAGAAAAAATTTAATAAAATTTGTATTTTTTTCTGAGTGTTAAATAATAAAAAAAAAATGTTTGTAAGAAAAGTAGGTAAAGCCAAAAAAAAATAATTAGAAAATGTGCTGAATAAAGTTAGTGAATTTAATATGAAAAGTGAATGCCGGCAAAAAAAAAAAAAAAAAAAAAATAATTCAAGTCATGCAGCAAAATTTACATCATACTCAACACAATACTTAATACAGACATGCAAGAAAAATAAATATTTTAAACACAATAAATAACCATTCGGTAAGTGGATACAAACTCTTTATATTTTTATACCCTTCACTGAAAGTAATGCATAATAAGTTTATAAGACACCATTTACACAGGGAAAGTTTACTTTGCAAAGTCTTGAGTTTATAGGAGATAGGGGTGAAGAGAACGGGAGGCAGTACAGACTTTCTTGTACTCGCAAATTCGTTTTGTTCTTTGTTCGTAGTTTATATAACTGAAGTTAGCTGCAACTTTTTATTTGAAAACAAAACAAAATTTGAGAAACAAAACTTTCCCTGTGTAAACACCAAAGAAAGTTTAAAAGAGAATTCAACAAAATTTGTCAAAGTAAACTTTCCCTGTGTAAATGGTGTCATATTAAATGTGTAATTTCTACACTGTATACAAGTCGGGTTGAAATTGAGGTAATAAATCAAATGGCGTGGTAACAATGAAAAAGAGAGGGAAATTGAATAGAACTAATTAAAGTGAAAAGACATACAACGGAGCCAACATTTTAATAAGAATTTTATTTAAAAAAAAAAGACAAACTTTTTGTAAATCAAACTCGATATCTATTAAATTAATTATTCACAATTATTTATTTTTTAAATAAATAAAAGTAATTAAATTCCATCTACAGTACGCTTGCGTCAACATAAATCTCTAAAACTTCAACTCGAAATAAAGTAACATTTTAAATTTAGTAGCAATATTTTGGATTTATTTAATTTTATTTCTTTAAAAGATAAATAATTAAATAATAATTAATTTAATAGATAATAAGTTTGTTTTACAGAAAAGTGCAAGTGCGACAGCTTTAGCGACACAATATGGTGTCACAAAATCAACGATTAGCGAGATAAAAATAAAAAAAAAGCAATTTTAGAAAGTGTTCATCAGAGCTACCAAATTTAGAAAAATTTCTGTAGCGTTGGTTTATTAACAGAAAGAAAAGAATTTTCAATAAGAAGAGGTTAATAGTTTTGTTGTTGTTGTTGTTGTTGTAATTTATGAACAATAAAAATGCTTTCAGCTATAGTATCAATAATATTTTGACCTAAATTTTGCTTATTAAGCGTCAACAATCTGATAAACGTCAATACTTGCAGTTTTAATTAGTTGAAGTTATCCTGGGGGGTATTACACTCTACTGCGATGCGAAAGAAAACGTATCGCAACTCAATGTAAAAATCATACAGATGCGAATGATTTTTCTGAGCACACACTGTACATACATACATGTATATGTGTGTGTTACGCTATAAAGTAAATATTTTACTGGATGCATAGATAGTGCAATCGTTTTAGCATTGTCTTTCTGTCCGTCTGCACTTTATGAAGCTTCTAGCTGATCTACAGACAAGTTTTGTATACGAATTTGTTGGAAGTGCCTGCACACAAGTTGCTATTTAAATTCAGCCCAAGCAATTAGTGCAACTACTCCATACAAATAAATACAATAAAAAAGCTCATGGCTTAGCAAGGGCGCCTACTAAAGTGGTAAATAAAATAATTCAAAGCATAAATTCAGGCTTAAATTAATACTCTCTAGTGAAAATTAATGAAAAATAAGCTTATAAATGGGCGTGGCTGTTAAATTTTTCAAACAAATTCATTGGAAAAAATTTTTTGTAAAGCGAACAAACAAAAAGAAAATGTAGTTTTTTATACAAAGCTGAAAATTAAATTTCTCTAGAGCTGAGCGCTTATTTTACTTTAAAATTTATGTTTAAACCTTCTAAACAAATTGTTTTTTGTAATTCTCACTTACCTTTTCAAGGTCGTAAGTTTTTCATTTTAATTTTAATGTGGTGAATAAAAGTCGAAATCATATTTTTTTATATTTTTTTTAATTAGGCTTTATTTTCTCTTTGTTTTTTTTTTTAGATTTATTTTTATATATAATTTTTTTAAACGCATTTTCTTGCTTTCGTACCTGCTTCCATTTTTTTTGTTTTCATAATTTCTATAAATAATTTAATAATATTTAAGTACAAATATGTTAATTAATTAATTAATTTTTTATTTTTGCTTTTAATTATTTTTTTTTTTTTTTGTTAAAGTTGTTGGTTGGGTGCTTAAATTCTTTGTTATCTCATCTGCTTGTTTTTTTTTATTTTTATTTTTAATAGCTTTTTAACAAAATCTTCTTCAGCTAACTATTTTATTTTTTTTAAATTTCTTTGTGATACTTTGTTTTTAGTTTATTGTGTTATTATGCGCTAATTGCTTAATTATTAATAAATTATAAATTATTGATTTTTTAAATGTTGTTGTTGTTGTATATAAATGTGTATAAATAAAGTTTTAAAAATATTTTCATTACAAGAAGTGGTCTTTTATTTTATACAATTCAACGTATTTTTATTTTTAAATTTTATTAAATTTTATCAGACTTAAAAATAATTTCTTTTATATTTCCTTGTCTTGGTTTTACAGTTTAATTAATAAATTGTTAATTCTTTTTTTTTCATCAACTAAAGAAAAATTTCCCTCCCCCCATAATTAAAAAAATAAAAAATTAAATTGAAAATTATATTTAGAAATTTCTATAATTAATAATTTTATAATGTGATGAGTGAGAGTCATTAAATAACAATATTTAGCAGCTTAATTTTACAATATAATTAATTCTTTTCATTTCTTTATTAAATTAATTATTTAAATTATTAATAATAAATAACGCTAAGTGTTACGATATCCTGCTTGTTTTTTTTTATTTTATTTAATTTATAATTTTACTTATTCATAGTGTTTATATGAGTTTTATTTAAACTTTTTCAATACATATTTACAAAACAATTTTCGTTTAGATATATTCAAGCCAAATGTGAATGAAGCCTTCTGTGCTTAAATATTTTTTTTACAGAACCCTTTGCGAGCTCTTTTTTTAAATTTATTTTTCTATATTTTTGTTTATCAGTTTTGGGAGAGTGATTTGTGTGGGTGAGTGTGAGGTGCCTAACATCTAAAAAGTTTAGTTTTGCAACTAAAATTAATCACTGGGCATGTTTTTGCTTTTATTTTTCGTTACTTTTAAGTTTAATTTTAGTATGGAACTTTGGAGTGCACCTAAACCTTTATTTTTCTTAATTTTTATTTTATTTTTATTATTATTTATTTTTTTTTTTTTGTTTTTGGTTTAGCACATTTCGTTTGTTTATTTATTATATTTAAAAAACAAATAATAATTTAAATTAGATTTCAATTTTGACTAGAACAAGAAAAATACACACTATTTATTTTGTTTTCTGCATTTTCAAAACTCTGGGATTTGGTTTTGTTTATTTTTTTTTTCTTTTACGCAAAACAAAAAAAAAACCGATTTTGAACTTTAAAATACTAAAGGAATTTTATAAACAAAAACGTCAGTCGACAGACTGTGATTTACTTTCCTATTCAATCATTCCAACTGTCAAAAATAGCTGGTGTGTTCAAGAAAGAATGATTCCTTATGGAAAATAAAATTTAAAGGAAAGAAATATCGATCGATATGCAAATTGCTGTTATTTATTCCTGCTAAATTGTCTTATTATTTTGAATTATTTCTTTTAATTGTTAATTATAAAGTTGTCTATTGTGAATGAATGGTGTTATTACATTATCAAAATAAATTTTAAATAAACTGAAAGAAAATCCATTTTTAAGAAATAAAACGAAATTATTTTCCAAAAATAAAACAAATTAATTAAAATTACAAGTTGGAGCGAAATATCGATATAAAAAATAAATTTATATAATACGATCTCTAGCTTAATAAAATAGCCAGTTTAATTAAAAAGAAAAAGAAAAAGGTCAAATAAACTAACAAATAAAACAAATTAAATTAATGCGGGTTTTACACTATAATAATAAGTAAAACGGCTTGTCAAAAACTGAAATGGAATGAAAACATTACATCAAAAAATACGGATAGAAATTTGACAGTCATATGTCTAAGCGTTTATACTTTCCATTGTATCAGGGCTGCATTTTTGCATACAAATAAAGCAATACCAAAAACAGCTGACAAAATCCAATGAAAATCTTAAAGCTTGTATTAAAGTGTAAAACCCGCATAAATAGCATTTTGCGAAATTTTTTAGGTTTTCTTACATGTTTGATCTTTCCGTTTGCTTTCCGTGAAAAAATTTAAGCTTAAGTAAAATGTAGAAATTTATCTATATTGTGGTATCTAGAGATGATATCGCAACGGAGGAAGAATACCACAGCAACGGAATACTAATTGCAAATTTTGCTAACGCACAAAAAATTCTTTCCCTAATTGTGGAACGGAATGAATAATTAGACCCAATGTAGTGTGTAGCTATTGTGAATATCGTTAACAAATTTTATGAAAAGATTCATAACAGAATCATCTTTATTCCATTCGGCATTATCGTCACTAAATAGCGCCAATTTTTATTGTTTATGCTTAGACGAATATCGATGACTGTCGTTCTTGATTTGATATTCATTCTTATCATGAATAAGTTTTCCCTTTAAAATTTTTCCCGCTTCAATTTATTTCCATGAAAAATAAATTTTTTAAATAATTCAATTGGAAATGATAAGAAGAAAAATATTTAAATTCCCTTATCGGAAATAATTTTTTCCCATGAAATATTTTCACTTTCAACTAATATTTTTTCTCGTCATTTTTACTGGGGAATTGTTTTCTTTTCAATCCGATCATCCCAATCATTAATTCTCCCCAGTTATTTTTTCCCAAAGAAAATTTTAGTTTTTGACACAAAATTCCTTAAATCAGAGAATCATCTGGCTTAGGCTAGATAGCAATCACAGCAGAAATTTACTGGGAGTCCAGAGAGCCCAGTTGGGAAATGTGGTGGCACTACTGCCACTAAAGTTTGGGCAACCATACTGGAAGAATGGGTGTGCTATCGAATAACTATTGTAGAAGTTGGATAAAGAAACTGCCGGTGTTCTCTTCTAGAGGAGCGGCGCAAATTCTTTCTTAAAGAGAGGTTTTCTTCGCTTTAGAGCCTGACTTGCTATATGGCTTCGTTAGATGACAGACTCATCTTCTTCTATCTGTTTTCTTATTTAATTTCGTTTTCTTATCTCTAGTGCTATCCTCTTCTTCACTTCCTCTTATATAGGTTCTGCTCATAAAGGATCAACCGCAGAGAGCCCAAGTGAGCCCAGCTGTGTTTTCTTTAGTTAAACACCCTGTGTAAGCTAACATAACTGGTGGTATCTAAGACCATAATGACCAGGAAACCATCCTAATAGTAGCCTCAGCAATATACTGCACGCACTGTGTGTTATAGCAGACTGAACTAAACAATTCTATAAAGTCATACACACAGAAAAGCACTTCAGTTGTGAGAACTATATTTCTTACCAATCAATTTCTTTGTATGTAATTGTAGCAACCAGAATTCGATAATACAATGAAAAATTTAGTTTTCTTAAAAATATTTCCAGCTGTAAGACCGATTTTCCCTGGTTCCAACTGACTTTTTGTTTGGTAACAACTTTAGTTGTCACCACCAAAGCTGTTTGCTTAGTGTAGTTTTATACTGCTGGAAGAATTTTATTTTTAAAATCGTTTCAATAGTTTTAGCGCTTATTCTTTACAAAAAAACCGAAGTACAGCTTTCGACGAAAGTAATTTTCCTCAACCTTCGTACTTTAAACGGAACCTTTTTAGTTGTTTTATTTCCTTTAGTATTTCAATTATCAATTGAAAAATAATATTTTTTTTTTGTATAGAAAACCTAAACGTGTTCTTAAAGCCAAATTTTCCATTGTAGGATGGCCTTTGACCTCTTCACTCTCTTTAGTGGGAGCATATTTTTTTTATATTTGTGTTAAAGAGTACCTGTTCTATGATACAGACAGTGATGATCCTTACAAATGTTATGCTGAATATTGGGTGGTTAAATAAAGAAGTTACTTAACTATTGTGTTCTGGTTGGTATATATTTTTATATAGATTCATGTAGTATGTATCCCTGCCGTCGTTTAATAGAGCATAAAGAATAGAGAGAGGGTGAGAGAGAGAGAGAGAGAGAGTACTGCAAATGTGTAGGCGCGCTTGTTACTATAATTCGCAATTATTTTCATGTGGCAAATTAATGTCACCGAAAAATAACTACTAATCCATATTATGGGTTGGTGGACTGTTGGGACCGCCCATCATAAAAGAGGTGGGACTATGCACTGATATACTATCCAAGTCTAAAGTGCCATCGCCCTTCTCCAGCATACCAGAACCATCTTGTTTCATCATCATGCGACGCCATTTGGCTCTTGCATTTTGGAACCAAACCTAAAACCCAATCAATTTTAATTTTCTTATCTTTTTCTTGTAATAAATTTCTTCTCACCTGTAACACTCTCTTTGGTAGACCTGTCTTTTGTGATAATTGCTTAAGATCTTTCGCATCAGGATTGTGATTTATGGCAAAATATGATTTCATGGTACGCAACTGATGATGCTTGAATGAGGTGCGCATACGTTTTGTACGTGATGATGCACTCATATGTGAACCTCGTCCAAAATCAAGGTATTCGGTATTTAAGTCTGTAAAATAAGTAAAGTTTTGTTTAAAATATGCTACACTGTTAGGAGAGAGAACAGTACTTGCATTTCATACCTATGTTGGCAGTCAGGGCTTCAATCTCTTTGGGTTTTCTTTTGCGTGGTCGCCCTTTTTGCCGTGGTGGTTGTGGAAGACCAGTCATAACATGAGAGGCAGATGCAAATATACTACTAGGAACAATACGTGTTGGATCCGAATGTGGACTTGATGAATCATTCGGCGGTGAACCAAATTGACTTGAGTAGGGATATGTGCTGGCGCCACCAACACCAGGCACCACTGCTGAGCCCAAACTGGTTGATGCTGTATCACCTTCACGAGCCATAGTATAATGGGTTCTTAATAAGTTTGCAATGAAAAATGTTCAATTAAAATAAAAGGAACAAAAACACACACACATACACACAATGTTAAGCAATTAACTGATAAGAGATTTACAGGATGGCTTAAAGGCTTGGCTTTTTTTAAACAAGTGGTTAGTCACGACCAATGTTAGGCATTTGATTGCTTTTGAATGGTATTTCAGAAAGAAATTACATAATTTTTTTTTACATTTTATAATGGATAAAAAATATTTTAAAAAGGCAAGACTTTAAGTCTACGTGTAAATCTCTTTAGAAACAAATTTACTTTAACCACGCACGGCAAATAAAAAAAAATTATTACAGGTGGTAGAAAACTGAATTCTAAGAAGAAAATAATAAGTAAAATTTTTGTTTTAAATTTGTATTTACCGTGTTGAGGACTTTTAAAGGTTCAAAAAAAATTTGTGATTTTTTCTAAAAAAAAAAGAAATACGGAGGTGATAGAAAATTAAATTTGAAGAAGAAAAAATTAAATAGATTTTTTCGTAAAAGCAATTATTTACAAAGTTGTCAGCTTCTGAAGTTTTATAAAATCTTCTGTGATATTCTGGAAGACGAGCACAGCTTCGTTGCAAAAGTTTTTTGTTTGCGTAGACAGCCTTGGCCCATATTTCAAAATTTCGTTCTCTATATAATGACGAGCAACATTTTTTTGGTGCTTAGCTGGACTTAAGGATTTCATCCTTTAAAGAAAATATTACAGAAGACTTTTCCAAGTTTTAAAGGTCTTTAACTAGTCTTCCAAAAAAATTTTACTTAATATTTTCTTCTTAGAATTCTGGTGTCTATCGTGTTTTTTTTTTTTTTTTTTTTTTTTTTTTTTTTTTTTTTTTTTTTTTTTTTTTGTAAAATCATAAATTTTGGACGAAACCTTGGAAGACCCACATAAATTACGAATTTCATTTCAAAAAAAAATTTAATTAATTTTTTTCTTTTTAGAATTCAATTTTGTATCACCTCCGTGTTTTTTTTTTTTTTTTTGCAAGAAAAATCACAAGTTTTCTATTGAACTCGAAATATACGAATTTCCTGAAGAAAAATTTTCTTACTACATTTTTTCTAGAATTAAATTTTCTATCATCTCCGCTGGTTTTATTTTTTTTTTTTTGAAAAATCACTAATTTTTTACAAAACCTTTAAACACTTTAAAGGCCTTCAACTCGGATTTCCTGGTAAACTCAATATTTATTTCTTAGAATTCACTTTACTATCAGTTCCGTTATTTAGTTTTTTTTTTGTGAAAAATTACAAAATTTGTAGTGAACCTATGAAAAGTTTAAAGGCCCCCCCAGCTCGGAAAAGGCAAGTTCGAATTTGTGGAAAAACTATTTACTTAATTTTTTTCCTTTTAGAATTAAATTTTGGATCACTTCCGTTATTTATTATTTTTTTTTTTTGTGAAAAATTACAAGATTTGTATTTAACTTTTGAAAAGTTTGAACGAATTTCTGGAAAAACTACTTTCTTAATTATTTCCTTCTTAGAATTCACTTTTCTATCAGTTCCGTTATTTATTTTTTTTTTTTTTGTAAAAAATTGTATTGAACGTTTGAAAAGTTTGAACGTCCCCCCCACTAGGAAAAGGAAGTTCGAATTTGTGGAAAAACTCTTTACTTATTTTTTTTTCTTTTAGAATATACTTTTCTATCAGTTCTGTTTTTTTTTTTTTTTTTTTTTTTTTTTTTTTTTTTTTTTTTTTTTTTTTTTGGCTTGAAAACGTTTTAACGTCCCCCCAACTCAAATATTTTCTTCTTTAATTCACTTTTTTTTTTACTTGCGTTATTTTTTTGCATTAAATTTATGGAAAATTTTTAGTTCCATAGCAAATTTTTTTGAATTGCCTCCTTTTCTATGATTATTTTTTTTTTAATTTCCTGTGCTTGGTTAAAATAAATTTAAGGTAAAATATAAAAAATTAAATTTACCTGCAGTAAATGAGAGCATCGATAATGCCATATTGATCACCTTTCGTTAATGGTGTCTGGCAAACGACACAGCAAAAACAGGTCACATGAAATACTAAACTTCGCGCTCTCATTACCAGTTCAGTGGCACCTATTGACGCTAAGCAACGAGAACATCTGCGTGTACCAAAAACACTATAAAATAAACAAAAGAAAAGAAAATTAACCAAAAGAAAACAAACACAAATACAATTTACACACAATTTCAACAAGTCTGTGAGTCTCTCGCTCGTATTTTCAAACAATTTTGTAACTTTTTTCTTTTAATTTCACCGACAGGATTTCAATAACGTTAAATGTTCAGTTTTAGCTCTTCCGTTAGTTTTACTGGAACTGCAAAATTTCAGTCATTCAATTAAATGTCTGCTGCTCTGCGGCTTATCAATTAAATGTAATGATTTGAAATAAATCAAATCAAATCAATTCAAGTCAAGCCGATAGAAGTAACAGTACGAACGGGTATTTTCTACTGCCTACACACAATAACCAATAACGTTGGTTATTCAACCACATCATCACCATCACCGGCAACATTCTCACCGTCATGATCAGTGTAGCGCAGTGCAGTGCAGTGCGGGCCTTAATAATTCCATTCACTATACGAACCAGCTAAATGTAATTATTGTTATTTTGGTTGCTTCTCACACAAACAAACAAACAAACAAACAATGAAAAAATTTTAATTCGAATATTATGAATGTGATGACGTTAATGATGATGTTTAAGTTGAATTCGTGTTGTTGGTTTTTTTTTTTTTTGGTTTTCTTCGATTGTGTAACAAACATGCTTCTTTTTCTTATTGCTGGCTCTGCTCTCTGTAATTTAGTCGTACTCGTATGCCAGTTTTATTTGTGAAATTATGCGATTGTAGGAAGAAGGAAATTATAAGTTTGGCATGCAATTTTTGATTTGAAATACATAATCAGGCCGGCAAATTGTCCCTTTCTTAAGTTGCTACTGGTTGCTTAAATTTGGTGTTATTATTTTTAGATTTATTGTTTCTTTTTATTTATTTAGGCTTTTGTTAACAAAAGAAAAAAGGGATTTTATTTAAATAGAGAGAAAAAAAATTATGAAACCCCAGTCGATGAGTAGGCAATACGAGTGTATCATTATTATTGTTATTGAGAGAGCAAAAAAATAATTATGGAATAGTTTTCTTGGTCTGCAAATGTTAAACCACAACTTTAAAAATAATAAATAAAAAAATGAAATAAATTTCACAAAAAAAAAAAAAAAATGTAATAATTTGTTATAAATCTTGCCACAACAATTCAATGTCATTTAATGTCTCCCCTTTGGTTAGGAGCGGAGCTTATCTGAAACTCTTTCCGAACTATGGGTCTTGCTGCCGAGCTTATGCTGTGGGTATAGCCACAGCCACCACGAAACGAGTTTTGCAAAAAAAAAAAAAAAAAAAAAATTTAAATCCTGGATATCGCTCGAATTATCGATTTAAATTGTATTGAAATGTCGATCGCTTTCTGACGCTTGAATTATTAATTTTATACAAAAGGGAGCGTGAAACTTTTTTTTAAAAGAAAAATCTTTAAAAGATCGCCAGGGACTCTTTCTAAAGTAAGTGAAAAAGCTATTACAAAAAATTTGTGTAAAAACCCTGCACACTCGTTTAAATTTCATAACAAAAATTCACATACACTTGGCCACCTTTTTTTAAAGCAAAAAAGGACTTGATGTGCTTGTTTGTTTGCATTTCGACATGAAAACAACATAAAAGATTTTTAGTTAAGATAACAGAATGATAGATAACCGATATTATATGGTCAGTTTTATTGTTTTTTTAATGTTTAAACTAAAACAACAACAAAAATATATAATTTTCGCTGTTTATAGTGCAACTCAAGCCAAGTTTAGTGCAGGAACATTCAGATCTGCACCAACAAGCGTTAGTTGTAGAACGAAGTCATAATATTTCTTGGAAATTCGCAGGCGAATACGAATATAAATTCATATACTCGCGTACATGTTTACTCGCTGCACATATTCTTGCAGCATGTGTGTGAATGTATGTCTACCTACACTTTGGCGATGACGATGATGTCGACAATTTATGTCACCTCCCTATGTGTGCATGTACAATGTATACCAACGACCGCATGAAATACACAACACATTTTTCCTAAAAAAAAAAAAACGTGCTTGTAAATGAATGAGTGTGTGTGTGTGTTAACCAGATGTGGTTAAATTTGCTAGCATGAAGAGAGTGTTTGTTGTAAACAGCAGCAGTTTTAGCAATCATTCTTCTTCCATACAGGCCCAGCAGCCAAACAGCCCAACAACCCAACCGACCAGCAGCCTCAGCAAGTGCACAGCTTTTAAAATGTATCATCAGAACATCTATCACATGCAACTTTTAAAAAGATGACGCTGTTTGTTTGTGTGTGTGTTTTGTTGTTGTTGATAAGTCGTACCACTTTAAGTTTTATATGATTGTTGCTGATGATGCTGCTGTTGATAATAACAAAAACAATTTAAACCAGCCAACTGATTTTAAGTGGTAGCAATATCTACAGGCGTACATGTGTTTGTAACCATATCTGGCACTTGTGTTCATACAAAGTACGAGGACAATTGTCATGTTTTTGTATTTTGTATTTCAATGAATGCCAGCAACATCATATCATGACTATTTATTAGCAGCTGCTTAAATGTTTGCATTCTCATTCTGGTCACAATGCACAAATACACTGAAAGGAGAAGCTTCTTTCGGTCAAGGAATTTCTTTAATGCATCAATAACACTGGACTTGTAGTCTTTAAATTAGAATTAGAATGAGGAGTGGCAACCAGGGTAAAATAGACCTTTTGTCACACTACTTCTTGAGTCTAAAATTCTTTAAAATTCAAAGACTTCCTTGGGTGTTATGGCCGACGGCTGTAGGTAATGTTGCCGCAAGTAGCGAAAACAGATCCTCATATTTGTTAAGAGTTTCAATATTTTGCAATGTCCAGTGAGGCATCCCATGATAATAAGAGTTCTTGACCGGGTCAGGCCAAAGAAGAGAACAACTTTTTCTTTCGAAACCGAAATGCCATGAATATTTTCGCTACCCCGATACCTTTTGCTGCCATCCAGTATGTAGTTTGTTTGCTTAACATGACGGCCTAACGATCTTCAATTAGAATCACAAGATACCATTTTTAACTTCCATCAAGATTTGTTGCAATGCTCTTTCCAGTCACTCCCTAAAACTGACCTTAATAGATACAGTTAGCAGAATGGCTCTGGATCAATGAATCTATTAGACGCCAATTTTATTGCGAGCTTTCTGCCTTCTTATTGCCCTCCATATTCACTATGACCGGGCACCCATATCAAGTGAATGTACACACAGAAAACAGCTCCGATTGCAAGAACTAAATTTGTTTCCAACCAAAAATTGAGTTGTATTAAGAAGTTTTTATAGTTGTAGTAACCAAAATTTCATAATATAGAACGAAATTTAGTTCCCTCAAAAATATTTTAAGCTATAAGACTGATTTTCTATTGTTACAATTAAAAAAATCGATGGTCACAACTGAATTTTTGATTGGAAACAAGTTTAGTTCTCACAACCGAAGTTGTTTTCTCAGTGTAGGCTTTAAGGCTCGTGCAGAATTGAATTTTCATGTGAATAAATATTCTAGGTCTGATGGATTTTCAGTTGTAGTCTTGTAACAGTGATGTTCGCTGCTAAAATGCTTATTGGTTTAACTCAGCTTATGGTAAACTGAAAAAACAACTTCGGTTGTGAGAACTAAATTTGTTTCCAATCAAAAATTCAATTGTGACTGTTGAATTTTTTAATCGTGACAATAGAAAATCAGTCTTACTGCTTAAAATATTTTTGAGAGAACTAAATTTCGATCTATATTATGGAATTCTGGTTACCGCAACTAAAAAATTTATTTTTGATTGGAAAGAAATTTAGTTGGCACAACCGAAGTTGTTTTCTGTGTATATCATCCTGATGAGTTTTTAGTGCACTGGAAGGTGGCTAATATTGTAACGACTCTTAATAAAAAGGGCAGCTAGAAGCCTTGAAAATTTAGCTGTTGAGCAGGAATAAGGGAAATATTTTCAGACTGGTGGCTGCGATAACTAATACGCACTTTGATAGTTGGGGACAGTTCTTCAAAGTAAACTGTCGCATTGGCCGGGTTTCTCAGAGTGAGAAGGCAGTTCTTCACCGTCTCTGTGAGAGCTTGATACCACGGACTGAGTTTAGCTTACTTTATTACTGCGTTGCGTTTTCGTGCAGGTGGCTCACAAGGGAAATTTGCGATTTTACTTAATGGCCGTTTGGAAGCCACTTAAACCGAGCAACAAACCCTAAAAATTGCTGCCTAATAAAGATTTATTTTAGAACATCTAAAGGTAAGCAGCTTCTTCCTTATTTGTTAAGCAGGTTGCAGCTTGTTAAGTAGCTGCATGACTCTGGGCTATCTTCCAGTTATCCTGTGTTAGTTACAGTCTGAATGCTGTTTTCCTTTTTTTAACGATTTGACTCCTTTTTAAAACTGCCTGTGGTTGTTGATGTTGTGTAATGGTATGACTGTTGGTTAGAATCTCCTTACTTGTTGTTGTTTAAAATTATAGTTCTTCTTATTCGTGACATGCTCTTATTACAACAGCATCCATCCATCCATCCACTGCTACACTCAACTCAATGTACGCATGCATCATGCATGAGCTCATATTTGGGAACAAAAATATTATTCAACAACAAAAAAAAAATAAAAAATAAAACCAACAAAAAAAGAAACAAAAACCTCTTGGGCTCCACCTCTTTTGGTAAATGGTGATATAAAAGTACAAGTACTCGTACATGTGCATGAGAGTATGCACATACGAGTGAGTACATTTTGCTATGTGTTTTGATTTATTATTATTTTTTTCTTCTTCCGTGCTTCTCATTTTGGTTTTTTGGTCGTACCACACAGGTTTACACACACACATACACACATGCATCCTCAGGTACTCAGGTTTTATGATGACTTGAAATGTAACTACCAACAACATGTTGTTTAAATGGTTGAAGTAAAGGTAAACCATTCACTTTAAAACTGCAGCAGTTTAACCAAATACAGACAGCAAAATTAACAAAAAAAAATTATTAAACAAGACCAGGGAATCACTTTAGTTTTACAGGAAAGAAAAACACAACAACAAATTCCACACACTTTTTTCCATAAGAATTAACTATCAAACATCATCAACAGTATCACTGAAATCAACATTATCTATTCCATCAGCTGTATGTTTAAGCCCAAGATGCTGTAAACAGACTGCAAATACAAAACACTTTAGAGGCATGTGCTCCCAGATTTTAAGTCACTGGCACACACACTATTCCCTGAGAATATTTCAAAAGGCACTAGTAAGCCGAGCCTAACCCTTGTAGAGAAATCTTGTGGCTTGTAACTTTTGTGCATGGGCTACCCTAAATCCCGCCGCCGTATCAACAACACAACACATCACGATTAAAGCCCAAAAAAACCAACAACTAAAAACAACATACTCTCGTACATGCCCATGCACATTCACTCACACACCATATCAGATTTCGAGTGGTGCTTGAAACCACAGTCGTATATTAAGAGATGTCACTTTGACATTTCGCTTGCTCTTTTGCATGGCAATAATCATAATTCATTTTTTCCACTTTTCTTTTTTGCTTTGGTTTTGGTTTTATTTTTCTTATTATTGTTGTGTTACTTCTTTGGTGTTGGTTTTTATGGGGATGATTGAAAAAAAAAATATCAAACGGAAAACATGATCAGCAAATACATGAATGTGTGTTCAAGTACTTATTAAAAAAAAAAAATACCGTTGCAACGGCAACAGCAACAACAACAAGAAAAAGGTGAGAAACAATATTATAATCGTACATACAGAAAGTAGCTTCGGTTGTGAGAATTAAATTTTTTTTCCAAACAAAAAGTCAGTTGTGATAATCGAATTTTTCTGTTAAGACAACAGTAAATTGATGTTACAGTTGGAAATATTTTTGAAAGCACAATATTTTTAACTATTATCTAATTATGGTTGTTATAACTAAAAACAAAATTATTATTACAACTGAATTCTTTATTTTTAACAAATTCGGTTGTGAGAATTAAATTTTTTTCCAAACAAAAATTCAGTTGCAACAAAAGTAAACCAGTGGCACAGTATTATTGATTTATGGTAGCTACATCTAAAACATTTTATTATCACAAATGAATTTTCTATCAGTAACACAACTGATGTTGTTTACGGTGTATACACACAGAATTTGTTTCCAATTCTGTTGTAATAATCAAATGTTTTAGTTGTTATAACCACAATTCGCTAAAACAGTTTAAAATTTAGTTTTCTTAAAAATATTTGAAGCTGCAAGACGGATTTTCTGTTGCCACGATTAAAAAATCAATTAATACAAGTGAATTTTTGTTTGGACACAAATTTGGTTCTCTCAAGCTGCAAGACGGATTTTCTGTTGCCACGATTAAAAAAATCAATTAATACAAGTGAATTTTTGTTTGGACACAAATTTGGTTCTTTCAACTGAAGTTGTAGGCTTTAAGGCTCGTGTAGAATTGAATTTTCATGTGAATAAATATTTCCGGTCTGATGGCTTTCCAGTTGTGATCTAGTAACAGTGATATTCGTTGCTAAAATGCTTATTGGTTTAACTCAGCTTCTGGTATCATCCTGAAGGTGGCTAATATTGTAACGAGTCCTAATAAAAAGACAGCTAGAAGCCCTGAAAATTTAGCTGTTGAGTTCCTTCTTGCCCTAGACTGCTGTGATAGTCTTACAAAAGATGCTTTGAGTGGCCTCACATACACACAGAAAGCAACTTCTATTATGAGAACTAATTTTGTTTCTAATCAAAAATTCATTTGTGATAATAAAATTTTTCCATTGTAGCAAATAGAATTCGATAATACAAATCAAAAATTAGTTTTGTAAGACCGAATTTCTATTAACAAGATTAAAATATGCGATTATCACAACTGAAACAAATTTAGTTCTCACAACCGAAGTTGTATTCTGTGTGTAGGGCCCAGTCTAAAGAATTGATTTCTGAAAAAGGGAAGTTTTTTTTTTTTTTTTTTTTTTTTGGCAAAAAAGACACACACTTTACAAAACTAAGGGGAGTTTTAAACAACAATAAATTGACAAAACAGAAAAGCAAAAATTATTAAAAAAAAAAAAAAATTAAAAGAATTATAGTATTTATATTGCGTGTCATGTTTATATTTTTGTTTGCTGTCTGTCCAACCATTTATTTGTCTGTCCATCCATCTGTCTGTTTCAATCTCAGTACAGAATGTCTGTCTGTCTCTCTGTCTGTCTTTTAGCATACACACTGTACGAGTATTTTAGAAATATTTCATGTTATTTATGACGTTTGTTTTTTCATTATGAAAGATACAAGTGTTTCTTATTTAAAAAAGAAAATTAAAAAAAAAAACTTTTTTTATGTTCAAGTAGACGACAGCACATCACTGGGTATTTTAAATTTATTTTATCATAAAACTGGCAGAGATTGTAATAAAACAACAGTAACACTGAGAGCAGCAAAGAAATAAAATATAAAAAAAAAAAATAAATAAAAGTTTAGCTTAGAATTCTGGGGATTTCATTTCACTAACAAAATGCAAATTTTTAAAAACACAAACAAACTTACGAGGCCAGGCAACTAAAACAGTTTGTCTGTGTGTGTGTGTGTGTGTGTAAGTTTTGCAGTGAGCCAAAGATTGCCATGAGTGAGTGCATCATTGGCAGCCACTAACAAACATCATTTTCCATACAAAATATAACAACTTATTTGTGAGATGCTAGAAAAAGCAACCACAAAAAAAAAAAAAAAACAAAAAGCTGTTACACATTCACTTGCACACACGTACGTACTTGTTGTTGTTGTTGTGTCTTAGGTACTTGGCTGTTATTACGAGTGTTTGTTTGAGTGTATTTTTCCCTTTACTCTGCCGTTTTGTTGAGATTTATTTATTTCGAATTTATTATTGTTGCCAGTGAATACATATTTCATCTCTGTACGCTAGGCTGCATCTTTTGAATGGAAGATGTGCGAGTAAAACTCTGACTAAAGCATTCTGTGCTTCTTTGCTGGCTGGCTGCTGTTGGCTGTTGAATGACTGACTGTCAACCATCCAGCCTTGCTTGCCAATGTGCATGACGACGTTACATCCCAAATCATTTTTCAACAGTGTGAAATTCCCCTTAGTTTTTTTCCTTTTTTTTTGCTTTCTTTTTTAATTTTTTGCTTGGTGTTTATTTTCATATTCATACGTTTTGTTTTTCCTTATTAAATCAAACAAACAAACAATAAATGCTACTTGGCTTGGTGTGTGTCTGTGTGTGTATTCCTTCCTCATCGCCAGTTGATGTAAGAAAGCAGCACATAAAATTAAAAATGTCATACATCGGTTGATATGATAAATTCAAATGGAATTGCTTCTTTAGTTTCTTCATTTATGCACATGCTTATGTACCCCATATACTATATGGGCATTTCCATAGCAAATTCCGACAGCTATTGCCAAGCTGTAAATGCTTCACTTTTATTTCATTCACATTTTTTCCTTTTTTTTTTTGTTATGGAAATCCCCACCTCACTCGTTCGCTTCATATGTGGATCACTAACATTGAAAAATGTTTCAGGAACAGAAAAAAACACACACACACACACACAAATTTTTGTGAAAATGCTCTTGTCGTCATTCACAAAAACTGAATTCAAATAAATTTTTTTCAGAAAAATTTAATTTATGCCTGGGGAAATCGATGAAAAAATCGGCCATGCCACCAGCCATCAGCACAAGTGTTTAAAAGTATTCAAATTTTAGGGCAGCCTAACAAATAACACTTGGGCGTAGCAAAAAAATTTTTTTTTATTTATAAGGGGGGAGGGGTGAAGCGGTAATATATAGAAAAGAAAGTAAAAAGCTAGTGACATGAAGGTCATAATATGTGTAAACTTCAACAACACTGAGAGAATTTTTCTCATATATTTTGTGAATTTTCTGCTTGATCCCATGAAAAGTTCGTTATTTTTTAAGCTAAAAACACGTTTTTTAGATCAATGAAATGTTTCATTCATTCAAAAAATTATTCACTTATTTAATGAATTTAATTTCATGCATACATTAAAATTAATGCATTTATTCACACAATTTATGAAATATTTCATTATATTTTTGAATTAGTTACTCATTTAATGAATTTAATTTCATGAATTCAATAAAAAATTTCACGTTTTCTTAGACAAACGAAGTATTTTATTAATTCAAAGAAATATTCGTTCATTTAATGAATTTAGTTTAAAGAACTTGTAAAATATTTCATTAAATCATTCATTAAATGAATTAAATTTCATTAATTCAAACAGATTTTCTTGGTTTTATGAGACAAATGAAATATTTTATCAAATCAATGAACTATTAATTTATTTAATGAATTTCAGTTCATGAATTCAATAAAATCTTTATGTTTTATTAGAAATATTTACTCATTTAATGAATTTAATTTAAAGAACTTGTGCAATATTTCATTAAATCAATGAACTAGTCATTTATTTAATAAATTTAATTTCATTAATTCAAAGAAATATTCAATTTTTATTAGACAAACGAAATATTTCATTAATTCAATGAAATATTTGTTCATTTAATGAATTTAATTCGAAAAACTTGTGAAATATTTCATTAAATGAATGAAGTTCTCATTAAATGAATTGAATTTCATTAATTCAAACAGATATTCATGTTTTATTAGAAAAATAAAATATTTCATCAAATCAATGAACTATTCATTTATTTAATGAATTTCAGTTCATTAATTTAATAAATTTCACTTAATTAATTTAATGAAAATTTGTGTTTAATTCCCAGAATTTAAGAAATATTTAATTGAATTTATGAAATAATGTTGATAACATATTTTCATTGAATTAATGAACAAAATTCTTGCAGTGAAAAGGAAAGGAATTTAATCCCTGGAATAGCTAGCCAGTGGTCTCATATTAATTGCCAAGGCCTTTTATTTGCTTTAAAAAATCATTTTGTTTTCGCTGCATGCCCTTATTGCAGTGGAAGTAGGCCAAGCCTTAATTTGTTTTTTTTTTTATTTTAATAAAATATTTTATTTTTATTTTTAAGGATGATAAAATCCTTTTTTACCCTCTACTAAATAATTGGCTTAGCTATATTTAGGTTGTAGTAAAAGAAAATTATTAGAAACAAATGTTGCCATATGTGTTTGCTACGGTTTCTTTGGCGCAGTAAAGTTGTTTACGGATTGCCATAAATTAAAGCTGATTTTGTTGGAAACTTATAAGGTTATAAATGCTAGATTAACAAATTATTGATTTTTACTTGGTTTTAATTTAAATAATTTTTAAAAAAATTAAAAATTAAAAATTTTTATAAAAAAAAGTTTTTTTTCCTTCACAGCTTTTACAATATCTTTGAAACTAGTTAACCAATTTAAACTCAGAGTAGGTACGATTTGAAGCAAATTTTGTTATAGAATTTCGAATTTTCTTTATAAACAAATATAACAAATTGTTTTTAAGTTAAGGTCAAATATGTTGTGTCACCTTTTGAATTTAGCAAATGACGATGGAGCTTCAAAATGGTTCAAAATTAATTTTTAGTGGCTTTACTTTAAAAGGGTATTCAATAACAAAATTTTCTCAGCCTTAAAAAACTGGCTATGTTTATGTAGGCATTTTGTTTTGTTTTAGTGGCAAACAAATTTGTTTAACCAGCAAACAAAATAGAAAATCAATTGATTTGTATGTAAAACTACCCAAAATTTGTTTACTGCCAACATGCACACTAAATTTTAATTTAATTTAAGTAAACAATTTATGTATTTGCCAAAACGCAAATAAATATTTTTGTTTTTTTAACATTCAAAGTTTAAACTTTTAGCAAGCGAGTACATAAATTCCATGCCTTGGCCTAAAGAAAACTTAATCAAGCGTAAAACCAACAACAAACATTAAATTAATAAATAAAAAAAAAATTATTGCACTTAATCCGCTAAAATGAAAAACCGCTTATGAGTGTAAAACCGTAGTAAGTCCTTTTTGGTTGCTTAACTAAATAGAAAAAAATGTGGTAACAAAAAAAAAAAAAAAAAAAAAAAAAAAATTAGGGAAAAAAGGCTTTTGTGTGTAAGTTTGTGTGTGTGTGTTTTATTTATTTTTTTTTTCAACTACTTAAACAACTTAAGCTCAGCATGTGGTAATCACAACGAAACTATCGTTAAAATAACAAAATTTACTGCATACTTTCATTTTAGCAATTGTAGCTTTATTAAATAATAAAAAAATCTAAGTGAAAAAAAAACACTAACACACGCACACAAACTTTTCTATGCATTTTCAATAGTTGACAAGAGTAAGCTACGCTTATAAATGTGTGCGTGTGTGTGTGTGCACTCTTGTATGTAAACTAAACCCACAAAAACAGTTTTTTTTTGTAAAACTTTTTGTTGTAGTTGTTGGTTTGCTTTATGTGTATTTAACGCCACAGGATGCAAATCCTTTTAAAACTTATGAGATGCATTCCCGCCGTATACTTCAGTATAACAACAAGAACAACAACAACAAATTTGTAGTACTACAACTATAAAAACAACATAATATTTGTTTAACATAAACAATATGCTGTTTTATTATTTTCGCTGGTTTTTTTCTGTTTTTTATTCTCCTTGTTGATTTTCATCTAAAACAAATATTACACGCTTTTTATGCGAACGAACCTCTTTGTTGGCAGATTTTTTGTTTGTTTTTTTTTTCAAATACCATTTGTTGTGTTAACTATTGTTAAAATCCATATGAGTATTTATGTAGTCAAACCCAGGAACACCCCAAAAAAATAACAACAACAAAACGGCATCGACATCAACCCATCAAACGGACGTTTAAAAAAAAAAACAAATAAATAAAATGTTTATGATTTCTATTCTACCACTTGAATCATTTTACTTCTTGCGCAAAATCCTCTCTCACATATGTCTGCTTAATAACGAGAGGAGTTTAAAAAGTTAAATTAGCAAACTCTACAATGAGTGTATTAGCTGCAGTCAGAAAACCACTTTGGTTGGGAGGATTACCAGAATTCGATATTACAGGCCAAAATGTTGTTGTCTTAAAAATATTTCGATCTGTTTCTATTCTCGCTATTAAGAAAATTCCAATTCTGAAACTGAATTTTTGATTGGCAACAAATTTAGTTCTTACAATCAAAGTTGTTTTGTCAATTAAACTTTCAGGAAGACTTAGTGTAAAAGAGGCTGCTGGAATGACCTATGCTGTTGCTATGAATTAATAGTTTTAATACACACAGAAAACATCTTCGGTTTGTTTTTAATCAAATATTTAGTTCTTATAATCACCAAAATTCCAGAATATAGACCAAAATGTTGTTCTATTAAAAATATTTCAAGCTGTTTGACCGATTTTCTATTTTCGTGATTAAAAAATTCGACTATCAAAATTGAATTTTTGATTGGCAACAAATTTAATTGCCACAACCGAAGCTGTTTTCAAAGTGTTGTTGCCTTGAAACAATAGTTTTACTACATATAGAAAACAACTACAGTTGGGAAAACTAAATTTGTTTCTAATCAAAAATGTAGTTATAGCAACCAAAATTCCATAATATCGACCAAAATTTAGTTAGATTTTTTTTGTCAAGAAAAAAATCCGATTATTGGAATTGAATTTTTGATTGGCAACAAATGTAGTTCTCACATTTGCAGTTGTTTTTATTTTTGGTTGCCTTTAATTAAATTGCACTAGTCAAAATCAATCCTATGTTACACTGAAAGATGTTATTTTAAAAAAAATTTAATACATTGAAAAAACAACTTCGGTTGCAAGAATCTTATCGTAATCGAGTTTTTTATATAATTTCGGTTACACGACACTAACGAATTTCTGTTGTTACAACTAAAAAAACTTTGATTATGACAAATGAATCTCTGTGTGGCAGAAAAAAATTTCTTTAAAATTGTTTAAATTAATTCATTGAAACTCTTAATAAATTATTAAACTATTTTATTGAATTAATGAATATTTCATTAAATTAATGAAATTGTGTTTATATAATCTAAGAATTTTTTCAGTAATCCAATGAAAAAAATTATTTCATTAGTCATTGTTTGAAACATAATAATTTTTTTTATTTGGTTTAATGAAACTAATTCATTAAATGAATGAAATATTTCATTAGTTTAATGACATGTTTCATTATTTATTTTTATTTATTAACAGTAAATAAATTTACATACGAGTATTAATAACATTATAGAAACTGGCTGCCTTGGCATCATTGCTTAAAAAATAATATTTCTTTTTCATTAGATTAATTAAAAAATTCAAAAGTAATATGAAGAAAATTCTCTCAGTGATGCCAATAGCTAATTTTTCATTAGAGCATCAGCATTTATTTTTAAGCGACGTATATTGTCTAAAATAATTTGTGCTCCTCAAAAATTTTTATTGAAAAAAATTGTTATTTCGATCAATTAAATTTAATCAGCGTAACAATTTTTTAATTGAACTGAAAAATAAAGCTAAGCTGTCACACAGCCACAGATCAGAAACATATGCGTTCGCTAGAGTTTGTTGGACATGTTTGTTGGCAGGTGTGATGCCTATAGAAATTTTTTTGTCGCTTCACTTAAGCAGAAATAAAATCGAAACATGTTTACCGATTTTGATGAAATATATCCCGTTTTGTTAAGAATTTATGGGGCTAAATGCCTATAGGAAAAATTTTAGCGATTTTTAGTTTGTTCTAAATATTTACAATTTTTTTTTATTAAAAATTCTTAAATTCTAAATATTTACAATTTTTTTTTATTAAAAATTCTTAAATTTTATTTTTTTTCGTCTTAACTGAAACCATATTTTTGGAACCGCTGAACCGTTTAAAAAACACTGTAGAAACGACTTAAAGAACATATTGTAGCCGAATTTCGTTTTTTTTTAAATCATATTAAACGGACCATTTACAAGTAATATTTAAGGGTAAGTGACAAGACCCCATTTAGGAAATATTTTGCGAAATAAATTTTTTTTATTTTTTTTTTGCTGAGAAATAATTTTATTAAAAAAATAAAAACTTGATTTTGTCACTTTATAAATTTTATAAATTTAACTAAAGTTCCCTGGTGATGTGAGATATGCACCTGTGAAGTATGTAGTTTCTTCAGGGACTTTTATTTTATTTTTGACTTTTTTTTTGTATTGTAATTAGTGGTTTAGTAGCCGCTCTAAGCAAAATTTCTTTTGGTGTAAAAATTATATATTTTCTTTATTAAAATTAAAAAGAAAAACGTTTCCTTAAAAATAAATTTCATTAAATTAGTTTGAGGTGAATTACAAAATTTGTGAAATGCATAAAAGAACTGCACACACACAAAATAAAATTGAAAAAAAAAAAAAATACAACAAAACTCAGGTCTAACTAAAAGGAAAAAGAAGACACACACATACACACACAGGGGCACATAGTTACTTGGATGTGATTGCAAGTAGAGCAACTTTTGTTAAGCACAATTCTCATCAAGTAGTTGTTTTTTGTTTGTTTTTATTTTTGTTGTTTTACTCGTATTCCCATTTATTTGTTCTTATATTTTTTGTAACTTGTAAGCAGACGACCAGCGGGATGCAAAACCGTTGCTGCTACTACCGTTTGTAAGGAAAACAATAACAACAAAAAATCCTTTTAAGCGCCTGCCGTTTGACTCACCTAACTTTCTAGTAAAAAATTCTTTTTATTTAAATTCCAAAATATTCACACACGTTCCCAAGAACTCATCATCATCATTTTTATTTCTGTGAAATTCTCATGTAAGAAATAAACACCGTCTCACACACACACTCACTCACTTACACTCAAACGAGGAGTGTTTAGAAATTAAAGGTTAAATATTTTAATTTTTAGTAACAATTTTTTTATTTTGTTTTAATTTTTTTTTTTTTAATTAAAAAATCTACTGATTTATTTTTAATGTTTTTTTTTAAATATTTTTTTTGGGATGTAACATGAAGTTAATTTTTTTACAGTCACCTCTTCGCATGTTTGAGTGGCAGACACATACGCATTCATGTTACAAACACGCCCTTAAATGTTAATGTTGCTTGCAAAGGACAATTGCACTTGGAATTTCAACAAAAGAAAAGAAAACAATATTTTAAATATCACATTTACAACACACTTAAGCACGTTTTAATCTTGTTTCTTGTTCATCTCTTTTTTTTTTTTTTTTTTTTTTTTTTTGGGTTTTTAGCTCATGAAAAATTTAAATTTTTGTAGAAAAAAGGGCAGGAGGCTAGGAAATTACAGTTAAATTGGAAAAAGTTAAAACTAGGATTTTGTGGGCCACATAGACTACATTAGCAGCTTTTGTTTAGACCTTAGGTTAACCACTTCTATTGTGAAAACTAAATTTCTTACCAATCAATCAATTCAGTTAAGCAAATTAAATTTTTTAGTTGTAGCAACCAGAATTCTATCACAAAAAACCGAAATTTAGTTCTCAGATTGTCTTACACAGTCAAAGCTCTTGACTTGTAAGCCAAGTCTCCGGCAAAGTCTTGCCAAATGAGAGCCAAAGCTAATATTAATTTATTTATTAATTCTTTTAAATTATATTTATAAGTTATAAGGTAAGAGGAAAAAAAAGGGGGAGCAATGGCATCTTAGGCCTTCAGCTCAAGCCAAAGCTAATAATTTCCAGCTTTAAATGATGATATTTTGTGGTAACTACAAATCACTTGAGCAGCCACCAACAACTGGCAGGCTGCTCATCACATTTTTTTCAGTTTAGTTTTTATATTTTGTAGTTCATTTAGTAAGACGCAGCTTTTGAAGGCTTGTTTTTTCTATTTCAATTTATTTAAAAGTAAATTACCGCCAACAAACATGTAACGTCTACATAAACAATGAGAGTAAAACCATAAAAAAATTATTTATCAGCAAAAAAAAAAAAAAAAAAAAAAATTAAAAATAAGCAAGTGAGTGAGCATGTGTATTTTTTTTTGCTGTAGTAAAAGTTATGAACTATTTTTATTATTTATTTCCCAAAAATATAAAAATAGAAGAAGAAAAATTCACGTACCAGTAATCAGGTGATAGTAAAATAATTTAAAAACCCATTAAAATAAAAAACAAAACTACTAGTGGTTGGTATATCTTTAAGATAAAAAGAAAAGAAAAAATGGCAAGAATAGAATTAAGTATGAGCTTTAAGCACGTGCACACACACACACAAAGTTATAATACAACAAAACCGTAATAAAATCGTAAAAAAAAAGAATAAAAAATATTCATAAAAAAATTAAAATTTTACTTGAAAAGAAAAAGCAGCAGAAGCAAAAAAAATAAAAAAATATGAAAGAAAAATTTTATTCTTGAGAAAAAAAAAATGAATTTATTTCTTTGAAACCCAAAAGAAAAGAGCCTCAAGTTAAGTCATGTAATGAGCAGAAAAAAATCAAATTAAAAGAAAAATAAAATAAAATAAAAATGTTAATGTCATAAACCGTTGAAATCATTATTGCCACTATCAGCCAGCAGCATTGGCTGGTTGCAGTTCCTTGGCTAACAAAGCTTTTCGACCATGTTTTTATGGGCTATTGTTAAGTTTCCCGAAAATTGGAAAGTTAAGTAGAGTGTTTGTGTGTATTGTTTATGGCTTATACGCGGTATAACAAACTACTGCCCCTTGTGTAAAAGAAAAAGAAAAAAAAAAGATTGTAATAAAAATATGATTGAGTTTTACGTTAATTTAATGATTTCCAACTCAAGTCTAAGAGGGTTTTCAGCTTTAACAAGGCGAAATAAAAGCAAAAAATAATTTCTTAAGTTGTACTACATAAAAATGCAGCCAATAGGTAATAAAGGGTTGTCTTAAAAGGGTCTAAGAAATTAAAAAAAAATATTGTAGGGAATTTAACTACAAACGAAATTGGCAAGGAGGTTTTGAAATGTTATTCTGTTTAATTTCGATCAGGACTAATAAAATTAGGCCCTTGTTGTTAGATAGCTTTCGATGCCATTAGCCTTAATTTTCCTTTCCAAAGGCTTAAGACGATTTTTCATTTAATTTTAATATTTTTCTATCATTTTGCTTTTCTGGGCTAACCCTATAAATTATATGGCTAAAGGTTAAGCGTCTGTCCTGCTTTTATTTGTTAGTTAGTGCACCCTGAAATTTCAAGAATTATTTAGTGGCTTCAATTTATTTTCCATTGTGTGTGTGTATTCCCAAGATCGATTGCCAATTATTAGTTTTAATAGCAGCAGCAGCCTTCCAAAAAAACATGTTATTCCTTTTTTTCTTTTGTTACTCAACAATAAAAAGAAAAATAATTTTTAGTAGCAAAAAAAAAAAAAAAAAAATAAAAAAAAAAAGCCAAACAATATTAAGTATGAAAATTAATAAGAAACAAATTGCGAAATATTAAATTAATAGTGGCCTGTAGAGCTTAACAAAAGAGAGTTAATTTTGCTTAGCTCAAAATTCACTTTTCTATTTCTATTATTATATTTTTTCGAGAGACAATTTAGTTTAATATGACTGACTTTTCAGTTTACCATTTAACGTTTAATTTTATTTAAGGAAAATAAAAAAGAAGATGGCTGCCTTCCTTGGTTTAAATGTTACCTGTAACTAGACAGCTGATTTTTGTAAACAGATATCTTACATATCAATTACTCTTGAAATTGTTTTCTGAAACGAGTGGCTACCCCACTTTCCTATACATCTTTGCTTTTCATGTGTTCCTTAGCCAATGTTGTCAACTTTGTACTTTTCGCCTCGCTTTTAGTTTTAGTGATTTTTAGCTTTCGTTTTTTTCCTTGTCAGTGTCATATTTGTAAATATCTTTTTAGTATTTATGACATATTTGTGCTTAGGAAAAATATAAGTGCATAAATACAATGACTTCTCAAAGATTACGGGATGTGTCATATATCATTTTAAAGGGGAGGTTATCTAGACTTGTAATCTACCGCCCAAATACTCAGAAGTTACTTTGGACTATTTTTAAAATTTTTTTGAAATTTCCATATACCTCAGAGCTGTTGCTTTAACGGATTTTCACCATTCCCCACTTTGCCGAGGTACAATTCCCGATTTTTCAAATGAAAATTACCAAAATCAAAAAAGAATTTCATCTGTAGGCTCTAAACTTTCTAGAAGTGTTTTAAAATTTTCTTCGCAGTTTTTATTTGATGAAACAAAATGGAAACTGCTAAAATCCTTGAGAACAACAGTACTGGGGTATATGGAAATTTAAAAAAAAAATTTAAAAATAGTCTAAAGTAAGTTCTGAGTATTTGGATAGTAGATTACAAATATAGACGATCTCTTCTTTAAAATGTTATGTGTACTTTTATTTTCGTTTAATAAAAAGTACCATTTTATCCCTTTAATGATTTTTGACTCCAATCTTGCACTTCTAGGCTTGTAAATTAAAAAATATTAAAAAAATAAAAAAAAAATAAAATCAAAAAAAAGTACCATTTGCCCCTTTAATGATTTTTCATTTTGTTCAGGACCGTTTGAGCAAAACCTTGTTCTTTTACATTCGTTTACATTGTAAGATCGAAAAGTACCATAAAGTTTAATAAAAAATACTATTTTGTCGCTTAATTAATGATTTCTTATTTGGTTCAGTACGGTTTAATTCTACTGTCACAATTCGAGATTTGCATATAATCTTATTTCCTCCTTTTGGTACTTTTTTTCTTCCTTAAAATTTATTTTTTAAATAAAAAGTTTTATTGCGTTTTACAAATTAATAATGAATGTTTATAATACATAAAAGTACATATTTAGAAATAGTAGTAAAAATAAGTAAATATTTTACCCCTTATTTGCTCGAATTTTAAAAAAAGTGCCAATATACATTTCAGACCTTTTTAAGAAGAGATGATTTGTAGCTGTGACTGTGGTTTAGAGATAATGTAGCGATATATTACATCCACAATTAACAATATGGGAATTTAAACAAAAACAATTCGAAAAAATTTAGGGCCTTCAAAGCCCTCTTAAGCACTTAATAAGACATAAAAATTTTTTCATATTTTTTTTTAATTGAACGCCTTTATGTTATGGTTTTAGTCTCCTTATTCTAAACAACTGTTTTAGCTACGCCCCTGAATTTATTATTAATGAGTTTCGTGTATCAAATTAATATTTTTTGCAGCCTCGCACAATGATTTTGTTAACAAATTTTTGTTTATGTAAAACTAAAATAAACAACAAGAGCCCAACATGTGCAGCCGAGTTCAAATGTCATAAATTCAATTTGTTGTTGTTGTTTTGTGCTCAAAATTTTTGAATTATTCGCATTATCCCATGTTCACATCTTTATTCTTTATCAATAATAAATACAAGTTAGTTGTAGCATGTATGTAACTGAGCTTGTTCTCGCTGGTAACAACAAAAAGGAAAATACAAAAAGTTGAACAACAAAAAAAAACAAAAAAATTGTCCCCCTCTTAAATTATATTTTTGTTATTCTTGTTGTTGTTTTAATAATTTTATTTTTTTGTTTTTTGTTTTTTTTTTTCTTAACAAAAATTACAATATTTTGTTGTGTAGTTTTTGTTGTTTACAAACTTTGCATGTTTTATCAAAATTTTGTCTTGTCATATCAGTTGCACTTGTGCATGAGAATCTAACTTGTTTGTGTCTCTTTTACAATGTGGAAGTTGTTGCTGCTGCTGCTGGTCTGTGCTGATGTTGTTGCTATTTTTGTTATCAAGCGATAACATCTAGATGTCACAGTTAGTGGTACCGAGTATGAGTTTAAGGTTAAATTTATATTTTAGCAAAAAAGAAAAAAAGAAACAAAAAATGTTGCAAAAGTTTTCTTTTCAATGATGAGATTTTTCCTTTGCAGCATGTGGTGGTGTGATGGTTGCTTGGCTAATATGCTGCATACATGCAGGCAGCCATTAACTCGTTTTTTTTTATTTGCTTGGGAAGCTGATGATGATGTCGACGATGCTGACAACGTTGATAGTTAAGTTGATGTTGCTGTTGTTGTTATTGCTGGCTGATAAAACAACTGTGGCCGTTGTATTATTCTTATTGTTGGTTGGTTTTCTGCACTCACTCATATAAAAAATGTATAAAGTAGCCTGTTTTATGGTTAACAAAGTTTACCTGTCTGTCAGTCACTCAATAATATCTTTTGTTGTCAGTCCAGTCAGTTTTTGGCTGTTGATGTATGAGTTTGAAACAACAAGAACCACTACAGCACAAGCAACAATCTTTATATTTATCATTTCAGTGGCCAACAAGAGTTTGAGCGCATATTTTCTTTGGGCTTGTACCTGTTTCTTGACAGTCGGGCTTCCTTTCCGAATGCATCCAGCAAATTCAACATAAAACATAAAAAAAAACACAAATCCAAAGGTGATAAAGAAAACTTGTAATATTCTTCTTCTTTTTTTTTAATTTCTGTTGCTGTCTGTCGTTGCACTGCACTAAAATTTAGAATACAGGGTAATAAAACTTAAACAGAAATTTAATAAAAAAAAAAAAAATAAGAAAAAAACAGTTTAAGATTAATTTGAAATCCTTGCTTGATGGCAGCAAGTCTAAACTTATAACGGCAGCCAAATTGCATCAGTTTCGGTTTCACAGTTAAAGGCAAACTTTAGTGCCTGTAGAAGCGGCGCGCATAAAAATGTTATTAACAACAACAACAACAGCAACCTAAAGATCATTTTAAAAGTCATTTTAACCATAAAACTTCCCAGCTACAACAACAGATAAAAGAAATAAATAAATACCAGGCAAGTCGCGCCGCCGCTGTAATAAAAATGTTTGAAATCAGCAAAAAAAAAGAAGATTTTTCGCCAGTAGTCAATTATTTTTTTTTTTTCATTCTTCTCATTTTATCTCAAGTTTGTTTATTTTGTTATTGAAGAAAAGTATCTGATGAATTTGACGGCTCTAATCTTAGATAAAAAAATAGTGTCAAATCAAGTCGACACTTGGCCACTGATAGAGAAAAAATTCAAAAACAAAGAAGTTAATTAAGGAAAGAAAAAATAAAGAAAAAGAGGAAGAAACTATTAGACAAATTGTGGCATTAGAATTTTAATTGCAAATTAGCCTTATAAAAAAATTTAAGAGATGCAAAAGTGCTTAATTTGCTTGAGAGTTAAAATAAATATGCACTTGCATACAGATGTGACCTTTAACTAAAATTAAAATTCTCGCTAGCTTCCCAGGCTTTCTGAAAGAAAATTAAAAACGAAGAAGTTTTTATAATTTTATTAATTTGTGAATTTATTTACTGTTAATAAATAAATTACAAAAAAAAAAAAAAAATTAGTTAACATTTGAAGGTAGTAAATATACCACCTCAGATAACCCACGTATAATGTTAAATGTTTGTAAACTTAAAGCCCAATAAATATTTCTTGTTGTTGTCTGTCTGTGCCGGGTTAGTTTTATGGCAGTTATTGACTCAAGCATCATTTTATGGTTTTAAACAAAAATTGTAAAATGAAAAAAAAAAATATGAAAAAAAAAATATTTTTCGAGTAAAAAAAAAATTAAATTTAAGAGTGAAGGAAAATAAGGCGAAAAGAAGCCAGAAATCTTTAATAGAAAAGCCAACAGCGAGTACATGGCTCTTATGGCTTCGAGACACAGATTTCTCGGTGCACATCTGATGGCCGAACTACCTGAGATATCAAGGGTAGGGTTAGCGAACCTTCTCAGATATTTGAATGTCACGGGGTGGATCTAGGTCACTTCACGGCTACACAGTCTTGGCGAGTAGGTGGTTCAGAACGGAGTCTTTCGACTCTAATTGAGGGCCGTTAGGTCGCCTCTTAAATCAACCAACCAAAACAGCTGACACTAAGAAGCCGGCTGAATATTGTTTGGCATAATTGAGGCCTTCTTACCCAAAGTTAAGAGAGATCAATAGCCATTCTTGCAGTCATCTGCACACAGAAAACAATTTCGGTTGTGAGAAATAAATTTGTTTCCAATTTAAAATTTAGTTGTAGTAACCAGAATTCCATTATTATTGAGCCAAGTTTAGTTCTCTTAAAAATGTGTTGAGCTGTCTAGTGTCACGATTAAAAAATATGACGTTCACAACTGAATTTTTGATAGGAACCAAATTTAGTTCTCACACTCGAAGTTATTTTCTCAGTGTGGTTTACTGGCATCATATCCACAACCAATAAGAGCAAAAGGGCTACTTTTAACGCAGACTTTTGCTGTCGGTAATGCTGAAAGACTTTGCAAGCAGCCTCACTAAAGGGTTCCATATACACTCTGGCTTCTCTTCAGTTGTCGAATGCCCACTTACGTTCCACACTAGTCGCCGGACTTTAGCAACGTGACCAATTGAAACAGAAATATCAAAATTATTTGGAAATTTGCAATTAATTATTCACTTGAGCTGTTATTTTGGAAAGTGTCATAAGTCCACTTTTAAGTTTTTTTAATTTAATTTATTTTAAAGTGAACTTATAACACATTCCCCTGTTACGTAGAGGAGTCAGAAAAAAATATTCTAATTCAGTTCATTTTATTGTCAATCCAAAAACTAAAATTAATAATAGAACTTAGTTTTGAAAATTAGCTTGCGCTTTAAAGTTAACTAACGAGAAATATTTAATAAAAGTATTAATTGAGCCGTTATTTTATAAAGTGGTATAAGTCCACTTTTTCCAAAAAATTATTTAATAATAATTTTAGTTTGATATGGGCACCAGCTTACTAAAATTACCGTTAATTATTTTTTTTTAAACAGTTCAACTGAAGGCAGAAGGAAACTTTTTTACTTGATTCTTCTTTTTGCATTTTTCTTCTTTTGCAACAGTAATTATTAGCGGCTTTAAAATTAAAATTTTTTTATGGTTTTGACTAAGAAACACTAAAATGTTTTCTCTTGCCTTGGCTTTGTTTCTTTACTGTAAAAAAGTTTATGTTAAAATTTAGCAAATCGTAAAATTTTAAATGAAAATAGTTTCTTACAGAAGCAATACCTCACATTTCGTTTGGCTATTAAAATTAATCAAATGAAATCACACAAAATCAAGTGAAGTATTGCAGCTTTCGCTGTTAAGCGACACAAATTAATGTCTCAATCATATGCAGCGGTGGTAGAAAAACAAAAAACCAAATACTTTCATAGAAGATTTAAAACTTGGAATTAAAATTTAGTGTCTGTTAAAAATTTTGAAGAAAAAATTTCTTTTTTAATTTTGTTGCACACAATTGATTTATTTATTATTATTATTTTTTAAACCTGCAGCCCAAACAAATTTCTCTTAAAACAAAAAAAAAAAAAAAAAAAAAAATTTCTTTATTTGCCGTGAAGCATAAAAACTGACTTCAAGGGAAATTTTTTTAATTAGTTCTCCTGGTGACTGTTCTATGACTTCTCACATCAGCTGGCTCAGAGGTGTTTTCTCATTAATTAATACTCTTACTGGTTGAGGGGAGTTGCACTGGATTCCAAAAAAACATTTAATTGATTTTAAGCTTTCTTTCTCAAATACATAGACATTGAAAGCTTCTCGCTGTACTAGTTTGTGTTTTATAAAAAGAAAAAATAAAAATAAACCTTCACTTTTTCACAGGCCTTTGTAGTTTCATCCTAAAAAAGAAAAAAAAAAACATGTAATTCGGCTACCAAAAGTCATAAATTCGACAGGTCATACATGTCACTCGCACTTCCTCTCAAATGAATCTTGTGACATTTATTGCCGCTCAATCCAAGCATGAATGACTTTATGAACAAGAACAACAACATCAGCAGCAGCAATAATAAAACCACAAATAGAAAGACAGCAAACACACATTTCCCAAATTTATACATAAAACAAAGAAAGACTACGACATACTAGGGACTGGCTGGTTGACTAAATAACTGACTGACTGACTGCTTGTTTAAGTATCGTATTCATATCAATGACTAAAAACTTGTCCAAAAATAAAACCCAAAATCCAACTACAACAAGTACTTTCACGCCCTGTAAAAATACTTGTACGAGTAAGTATAAACGTGCGTGCGTAAGTGAGTGACTGAGTGAGGAGTGAGTACCACGTGTTCTTTTTGTTGCTTGGCTCGTTTTCATTTTTAAAAGACAATATAATTTATAGATCGTAACAGTTTTTGGTTTTGTAATTTGAAATGGATTTTAATCGTGTGTTATTATGCGCCAAACAAACCTAAAATCAACTTTTTGCCAAAATGCCTTCATTTTTCAAAAGTTTCTATGGAGTTGGAGCTCATCAGCATGTGTTGTTTCCTTCTTTTCCTTTTTTTGTTTTTATTTTTATATGGAAATGCACCGCTTAGATATTTATTCAGATGAACTGAAATGACTTTAAAAATTGTTTGTAAAATATTTCTTTTAACAAAATGAGCCTTGTCTGGAATTAAGTACTTAAGAAGAAGAATTAAAGACGCCTTTGCTATTTTACATAAAAAGTTTTTGCAGTTTAAAGATTGTACCGGTTGGCTAATAGCAAGTTTCCCACGCTTAAACTAGTGCCACCAATCGATATCAGTTACTTCTCTCATTTTATATCATAAAATGGACACACTTAGAAAATATTATTCTGATAAAGAAATCAACAAAGAACGTATATTTAAAAGAACAGTTATATTGAAAAAAATTTAAATTATATAGGTGATTCCATAGAAAAGAAGACAGCTTTTATGACGTAATGTTATTTTTTTAATTTAAGTGAATTTTCAAGACGTTTGGTTTCTCATAAAAAATTTCATGTAGGTGTTTCCATACAAAACAAATGTAGTTTCTCGTAAAGAATTATATATGGGCGATTTAATAGTAAAAGTCAGCTTTTAAGACGTAACGTTATTTCTTTTAATTGAGAAGATATTAAAAACCTTTCATATGAGAACCTTTTTTTTTAGATAATTCTATAGAAAAGAAATTTATTTGCTCTTACAAAATTAGTAACGAAATAACCTTGCATTACGTAACGCTATTTCTTTTATTTGATTAGATAAAAAAAAAAAAAACTTAAGTGTAAAAAGCTTTGCAGAGAAAAGAAATGTGGTTTCTCGTACGAAATTTTATATAATCCCTTTTATGGAGAAGTCAACTTCCATTACGTAACGCTATTTTTTTTATTTGACTAGATTAAAAAAAAACTTTAGTGTAAAGAGCTTTGCAGAGAAATAAAATGTGGTTTCTCGCACAAAATCTTACATAATCCATTTTATGGAGAAGGCAACTTCCATTACGTAACGCTATTTTTTTTAATTCAGTAGATTTTGAAAAAAAGCTTTGGTGTGAACACCTTTACATTATCGATTCTATAGAAAACAAATGTGGTTTCTTGTTCAAAATTTTATATGAGCGAGTTAGTACGAAAATAAGCTTGCCTAACGTAAAGCTATTCTTTTTAATTAAGTAGATTTTGAAAAAAAGCTTTCGTGTGCAAACCTTTATATAGACGATTCTATAAAAATCAAATGTGATTTTTCGCATTTATATGAAGTCAGCTTCGATTACGTAACGCTATTTCTTTTAATTTAGTAGATTAAAAAAAGCTTTGTAGAAAAAAGATATGTTTCTAGTAAAAATTTTTTACATAAGCCATTTTAGGGAGAAGTCAACTTCCATTACGTAACGCTATTTTTTTTAATTCAGTTTTGGTGTAAACACCTTTACATTATCGATTCTATAGAAAACAAAAGTGATTTCTCGTACAAAATTTAATATGAAGAAATTAGTAAAGAAGCAAGCTTCTATTACGTAACGCAATTTCTTTTAATTGAGAAGATTTTGAAAAATTAAAATATTATTTACAATTTTTAATTATAAATATTTTAATAAATAATTTTACTTATTGGAATGTCGCCAAAAAAAAAGAAAAGAAAAAAGCTTTTATTTAGGATAATTATAAAAAATTACACAAACCATGGTATGGCTCTTATGACTGAGCATCATTTACGAGATCCCTGATTTGTAGTCTCACTAATGTTTTAGTACGACTGTGCCATGGTTGCAGTCTATCATATCCGAATGAGTATGCAACGTTTCAAGTCTCTGCTGTTGACCGTCAAAGAGTTCCCTGGCTTGAAGCCAATCCTGGCAGCAGCATCAGGTCATGCTTATCATAAACATGTATTGTTTTAGGGAGTGCACCAGTATGTAAAATTTCAGCTCAATGGGACAGCGGAAGTGGGTTAAATTTAACTTTGCAAAATGCCACCTTCACATACTTACAAATCAAGTTAAATTAAAACTTATAAAAATACGAATACTTTTGCTTTAGATACAAATTAAATAATCAAACTGCATAACAATAAAAATAAGGAGTTGAGTTTTCTGTAATATTTGTTAAATTTTCTAGCAGTCATAGTCATGCTTTTTAAAATAATTTGAATGAATTTTATGATTTTTCACTTGATTTGCTAAATAATTAGTAAACGCTTTACTTAATTTTTTTTAAAAGGCCAGTAAAATCCTTGCCAGTAAGTGACATGTTCATAAATAAGTATTTCGGTTAAACTTTCAATTAAAAAAAAAAATCTGGCAACTTTACGGTAGCTGCTATTAAATGCTGCTGGAATTATTTATTGTTGGTATTTTTGTTTGTTTTTCTTTGAGTAATTTCGTTGCTGTTTCTAAATACTTTAGCTGGTTGGATGTGTGTTTATTGTAGTAGTTGATGATGTTGTTGTTAATGTTGTTGCTAGTGTTGTTGTTGCCATTGTACGAGTATATTAAATATTAAATGTTCCCGTTCGTTGGTGATTTATAGCTAAAACGTCAGATATGACAATCTCTTATTTCTTTTTTTAGTTTTATTTTTAATGTTGTTGTATGACTACATAAAAATATTATTTTTCATATCAACAGAAATACAAAAATAAAATTAAAAAATAAAACAAATATTTTAACCCGCAGAGGGAAACCAGAATTTGATCAAATAATCGTTATTATGATCATCATCATCATCATGATACTAGTTAAAAGAAGAGTTGAGATCTTAAGAAAGAAAAAAAAATAAACAAACTCAAACAAATTCACTTGCTCGCTCAAGGCAGACATCAGTCACACTCACTTGTTGCTTTAAGAATATTTTGCTGTCACTTTACGCTAGAGGTGTGCTTACGTTTGTTGTGATTTTTGAAAGAAAGAACAATTTTATTCACACTAATTAAGGCAGCCATCATAAATTTTTTTAATAAAAACCCTTGTAGATTGAAGTAAAAATTCGTTCTATTGAATAATTTTTGTGTAGATTTGAAATAAAAACCCACTAAATTGAACTAATTCTACGCAAATCGTAATTTGCGTGTCTAACATTTTTTAAATCTCACTCACGCACATAACTGACAACAGATTTTCAGCAGAGCACACAAAAAAAAAATATTCATTCACTTTAAAATTTCATACTCATTTTCTTACCACTGAAAAGCATTTTTTCCATGCTTCTCCTTCTATTTTTTTTAAGGGAAAATAATCTATTTATAGGTTATTTGAATAGACAACAGCCTCTAGGTCGCCGTTCATATGACCTAAACCAACTTCAATAAATACCAAAATTCTTTGTATATTTTTATCGATTTATAGAGACCAACATGTAGCAAATTAGCTCTGCGCAATTTCCACAATCTTTTTGTTTAAAGTTTGATTGTCAGTTAAATAAAAAATTAAATTTTTTTTCTATCAAGCTGCTCTTCCATTTTTTAAGTTTTTTTTAAATTTTATTTTGTTTTTATTTTAATTAAAAAAATAAAAATAATTTTAGCTGATACTCAAAGAGAAAGAGAAAGGAAACTTGAATTAGACGAATTATTTTTATAATTTTTTTGTTATTTTTTCTACATTAAGTCTCGTACTCATTTCTCTTACTATTTCTCTATTTTTGTTTTTTTATGGCTCTTATTTCTTTGACATCATTTCGATCGTTATCTAACTTACCATTTCCTCTTATACAGGGCCCAAGTAAGCCTTCTTCTTATCTACTTCAAGTCTTTATTAATCACACTCACGCTCGCATTTTCAATATTAATTTTAGCCACTTGTTTTAGTTTAGATTTCTAAAATTCTCATAATCCATTGAGAGATAACGGTAAACTTATAGTTTCATTAGACATCAATAAAAAAGTCGAAAAAAGAAAACGATCTTCATCATGATCACGAGCAAAGTTTAATTTGATGTTAAAAATAAAAGAAAAAGTAAATAAATCTGCTGTTCTTCGTCTTAAAAATAATTTTAATGAAACGAAATTGCTGACCATGACAAGGGCTATAAAATAACACTAGTGACGCATAAAATATTTCAATGCTGCTCTGCTACATAATTTTTAATTGATAATTTCAAAAAACCATTTATTTTTTAAGTTAAAAAATTATTTAAAATTTTTTTATTTTAATTTAAATTAAAAAAAATATTCATAAAAATTTTAAATAAAAACAAATATTCTTATAAAATTATATAAAATTTTTTTATATTGTGAATATTAATTTTTTTTATATAAAAATTTTAAATAATAATTAAAAACTTTTTTTAATTTTAATTTAATATATTAAATTTTTATATTTTAATTTTTTATATAAAAATTTTTTTTTTGAATATTTTTTTTTTTTTAATTTTGAATAAAAAAAATTCATAAACCTTTTGTATAAAAAATTAATTTTTTTAAAATTTTAATTTTAAATAAATTATAAAAATTTAAATAAAAACAATTTTTTAAATTTTATATAAAAAATAATAAAAATTTTAAATAAAAACTATTTATTTTAATATTAATTTAATATATAATATTTGTATATATTAAATATTATTTTTTTTATTAAAAAAAATTCGTTTTTATGATTTTTTTTAATTTTGAATAAAAAATTCCTTAAAATTTTAAATAATAATTAAAAACTTTTTATATAACATTTTATATATTTTAAATGTTAGCAACACCCTGTGCTAGTCCCTACAATCCACATACTTTATTATCTGTCAACCTGTATACTATTGTAATCTAGTTATAAATAAAGCTTAAATAAAATCTTAATCTTTGTTTGAACGTCATATAGAAAAGTTCGTCTTTTGTCTCGTGTACTTGATTAACAATTCACTTCCAGGACACTCACATTTATTTTTTATTATTTTAATTTAATATACAAAATTTGTATATATTAAAAAAAAAAATATTTTTTTAAAATTAAAAAAATTAAAAAATTTAAATAAAAACAATTTTTTTTAATATATAAAATTTGTTTTTTATTAAAAAAAATTGTTATAATAAATTTTTTTTTAATTTAAAATTAAAAAAATTTTAATACAAATCCTGATTATTTGATCTTTTCTATCTGAAAATGAATAAATAAATATTTTTTAAGGTTTAATTATTTATTATTATTAATTATTAATATTTTTCATTTCATTATTAAATTATTTTCCTTGAGAAAGACATACGAAGGCATGTCAAAATATTGCAAATTAATTTAATAATAATTAAAATATATAAAAATATTTATTTATTGCTTAAAAAAAATTTTATATATTTTAAATATAAATTTTTTATTAAAAAAAAAATTATAAAATTTTATTTAATTCAAATTATTATTTTTCTTTTCTTTTTTTGGTGTGAAATGTATTTATTGTTTAAATTTCAAAATATTAAAGGCAACAACAAGAGTGTGATGTGTGACATGACACAATGATCTATGCTGGTATTTAGATGATCGCCAAACTAATAAAACATTGTAAGTTTGACATTTTCATTTTGTTGTTCTATTTCCAATAGAATTTGTTTTTTTTTTTTTGGAAATTTTTATGTCACTTGTACATGTGTTTTTACCGATGTTTTCGTAATTCTTTTTTCTATAAAATATTTTTTAAATGCATTTGTTCTTGTTAAAGTAGTTTTCTTTTGCTTTTCAAAATAACAACAACAGCTATAAAGTAAATGTATGTGTGTTTGTTTTTTTTATTATTTATGGAGCCTCAACAAATTTTTGAAAATGTTGCTCGTCAGTTGTGGCTGCTGTTTTAAATTTATTGGATTGCATTTTATAATATCCTCCCACTTGCTATGTTTGATTTCATGTTTCTACATTCAGACATTTTTCAAAAACAAATTTATTTATTTACATGTTCATGCATACATTCTCTCAAACACATGTATTATTTTTCTGTATGTATGAAACGACAACCGACTACGTATCAATAAGAATGAAATATTTTATGAAATGAACTCTTATTTATTTTATTTTTTATTTATTTTTTTCGACAATTTATTTTAATAAATAAACCGTAAACGCTTCTGTGAATAAAAACTAAAAAAAGTGTTGTTCCAAAATTTATAACTTCACTGAAGGGAAGATCAACCATTTAAAAAAAGAAATACTTTTTTTGTTTGGTTTGCTTTATTTTCGTTTCACACCAACAGAAATACACAGTAAGAGTTTTTGGAAAATATCAAGCCTGATTACGAGTGTCGTTGTCGTAGTCGAATTCACGTCAAACTAATATAAAACATATGGCCGGCGTTGCCACATATCACTGATTTTGTCACGACCTATTAAGCCTGATTACGAGTGTGGCGATATGTGTGGCAACGCCTGCCATATATTATATATGTGTTTGTTGCAAGTCGACTACAACCTCGACACTCGTAATAAGGCAGATTTTTTAAGAATATTTTTATTTTCCAGCTGTACTGGTTGATTTTTTACGAACTTTCTGATTTGATTTAAAAAAAACATAAATTTTTAAAAATGTATGAAATCTTTATTTGAGTCGATAGAATGATTTATATAATTCAATGTTTAAAGATGGGTTCAATTTCGGCATACAGTCTCCAACTTATCTCACGAATAAATTATTCAATATTGGCTTCCCTTAAGTCAAGTAGACTTATCCCTATAGACTTAAGTATTAGCCTAGCCCCACAAAAAATAGTCTAAAGGCGTTAAATCGCACGATTTAGGCGGTCAATTGACAGACCATTTTTGGTAGTGATGCAATAAGTAACGAAAACGGCTTCAAATGAGGTCATGACAGTGACATAGTCTTTGTTACATAACCTGCAGAAGTTGTTTGCCCTGTTCCTATACAAACTTACACTATCAACTGTCAAAATTAGAAAATCCCGTTATTTGGCTTTTAAAACTTAATTATTTTCGAGTGGCAACTTAATCTACACATGAATTACAAATGAGAATATTAAAAAATTTTATATTGAAAAAGTGTAGGGAGTTTGTCTAATGCTCGTGCAAGTATTTCTTTTCTTTTTCTTTCAATATTCTTGCCTTTTTTAACAAAAATATTAAAGCTCCCTTCGAAAGTTATGGAACATATATTTTTAAAGTTTTTGTTTGTTTTTCTGCTTTTCAAACACACATTTTTCATATTCTAATTAAGTTCATAAATTAAATGTTGATGATTTAAATGATTTTTAATGCATGAATTTTATTTTGGTGATCCACACCACACAGAGAGAGAGAGAGAGAGGGAGGGAAAAGGAGAAAGATTACCTTATTTATGTCAGATGTCAACGTTTATGTATTTATGGTTATAAAAATAAAAAAACAGGCAATAAATAATGTAGTTCCAATGAAAAATGACTTTGATATAATTATGTTTAGTGCCAGTCAGGCTAAACAAAATATGGGATTTTCCGGAAGAGGTTAGAGCAAAAAAGTTTATTAAAATCCTTTTAAAATCTTTTTTTGTATTTGTGCCAGCACAGTCGCCTAGAGCTCTTTCGACTCTCTTTTAAATGTTTTGTGAATAAAATTATTAAATGCTATCGAGACTGATATTTTGATTGGACACAAATTTAGTTCTTACAACCGAAGTAGTTTTCGGTTTGTATAATATGAACTGTTATTTTCTAAAGTGGTATAAGTCCACTGTTTACAAAAAAAATTAGTTTAGAGCTTATTTTAGTGTGATTTTGTCTATATTTTACTAAAACTACCCCTAACTGATTTTTTTCATAAGGGTAGTTATGACACTTTCAAAAATAACGGCTCTTTTACAGCCTAACTGGCTTTTTTACTAATTAATTTGCTTATTTAATGCAAAAGTGTTTTAGCTCAAACCCCTTAATTTTACAGGAGACTTATTTAGGGCCGTTTTTTTCAACTTAGCAATATAGTTTCAGATAGCTATAGCAAACTTTAGTCATACTGAACTATAAGCCGACATTTAACTTTTTTCTATTAGTAAAAGTTTCCAATAAGAAAAATTTTATTTTATTTGTTTTGTGGCACCCACTCCTATGGAAACCGTGTACGTAACCAAAAAAAAGGTTATGAATGCCATGGGTAGTAACTAAAAAGGGTTATATATAGCAGGCACAACAACCCTTTGGGCAAGATAAAGCACAGACAATAACCAAACGCTTATAATTCACATTAAAAGTTAGTGGTAAGACAAACTTGCCTTTTGCTTATCGGATATTTTTGCTTAAAGTCTATCAAAAACCTTTTATTTATCCCTTAAAGCTTGCAAATATGCTAAAACTCTTAGATAAAAATTTTTATAAATTTTTTTTTTTTAGAAAAAAGGGGGTTTATATATATTTTTTTTATATAAAAAAATTATTGTTTTTGATTTTAAAATTGATGTGTTTTTTCTTACTCTAAAATTGAGTTGACTTTTGTTCACAAACTTACGCCTCAAACATGTTTGAAAGAGTGTGTAAATGATGACCTTATAAAATAGCAAAGTGTTAAATGTATTTTTTTTTTCTTTTTTTATCTTTTCATAAGGCAAACATTTATTATTTATTTTCCGTTTATTTTTTATTTTTTATTATTTATGCATTTTATCTTGTGATAAAATGCTAAATAGTTTTTTTTATGTTTTGAAAAATGTATCTGCGTACGTATCTAAATCTAAAAGAGGCGCACAGGCATACACACACAAACACTTCTTGTAATATTACACACGAACATGTCATTTCATATCGTTTATTCTTTACCATATCGCCGATGAAAAACTATAAACAAATTATCGCATACATTAAATGTTTAACCCTTTACAAAGCGGTGCCGTATTTGTCAGACACACATTTGTTCTGCTGGTACTTGTTGAAATAAAAACTACAACCGCAGCAACAACATTTAGTACGCACACTCATGCTTTCTCTGTTTCTCACTCGCTCACATCGCTGAATTACACTTTAAAGTGCAAAATAAATTGAAATTCAAAATAAAAAAAAAAAGAAAAGAAAAACTACAAAGTACAAGGAAATCCAATTGAAAAATTTGTTTTAATTACTGTTTTGAAAAGGAAAAAGAGAAAAAAAATATTATTTAGAAGTGTTTTGATTTATTTATTGTAAAGTCTTTGCATGTCATGTTCCAGAGTTCCAGCGATGCAACGGATACAAATAAGTTTTTCGTATGTGAATTTCAACAGGCAGCAGCAAGCAAGCTGGCAATTATTGCCATTAGAGCGTTATGCCAAACCGTTTATATGAAACTTGTAAATGAGTTTGTGTGTGTATGCGCAGTCGTTCTTCACCAAAAAAAATTTTTTTTTTTTGGAAAAAAGAAATAAAAAAGATATAAAACTTGCAAGTGCTGTTAATGTCAACTAATGTTTCAGTCTAGTAGTTCTATAGCTGTAGAGGCGCGTTGTTGTTGTTACCACTGGAGTTGCTAATACAGCCACAGACATTTTTCTAAGGGCAGAAAAAAATTTTTTTTTAATGCAATATTTAAGCTGTTATTTTTGAAAGTGGTATAAATCCGTTTTCAAAATAAGATGAGTTAGCGGTAATTTTAGTAAGATATTAACACTATGTTACTGAAATTACCACTGAGCCATTTTTTTAAAAAGTGGACTTATACCACTTTTAAAAAATAACAGAGAAGCGTTTAAATTACCGTCCAAAAATGAAAGAGATGAAGATACGCCCTCCCTCATATAAAATTTGAATTTTCTACCCATGAAACACAAATGACGTCACGCCAAGTGTTTCTTTTGTCTAATAATCAACAGATGAGAACATTTTTAAAATCTTTTTTCCAAACACACAGCGTAATTTTATCTTTCTTTCATTCTTGTTACAACCATCAGCTGGCTAATTGCTGCATTTAAAGCATTTGCTGTTAATACCGTTAGAGTATTTTAAGTCAAGTGAGTGAGTGAAATAAATAAAAACAAATTAATTAAAAAAAGGTGAGTGTATATTTGATTTTCTTTCCAGATCGATAAACAACAGTGTTAGCTGAAATGCCCTTATTAAAATTTTCACTAATGTAGACCCAGCCAACTCACAAACCTTGGCTAGAATAAACACTAATTTTTTTTTTTTTTTTCAGTTTAGATTTATTTATTTTTTTGTTTGTTTTGCTCCCAATAAATTACAAAAAAAAAATATTGTTTTTTTTTGACTAGATTTGCTGTATTTTGACCAGGTTTTATGGCCATAAAATTCTCAGGGTTAATTTCTGATATTCTGCTGCAAGTTGTTTTTGTATTTTAAACACATGGTTCTGCTGCTTCTTCCACTTTAGCTGGAATGCTGCTTCTTAAGCTTTGTTCGTTACGGTCTGCTTAATTTGCCGCCAAAAACTAAAACGTTATTGAGTAAAAAAAATAAGAGTTTTAAAAAGCAGCAACAACGTTGACTGTCAGACAGACAATTAAATGGTCGGTAGGACGGTGGGACGTAGCTGCTTCTCTTAGCGAAATTTTTTTTTATAGTGCAACACTGCTTTGCTTGCAACTAGTCGTAAAACTTCTTTCTAGCAACTGCATAAATATTTCATTTGCGTGTTTAGAAATCATTTTATAGTCACTGTCTTAGCATGTAGCCTTAAGGTTTATCAGCGATTCATCAGTTGTTGTTTTGTTTTTTGTTGCTCTTTTCAATTTTATACATTTTTTTTGTTTTGTTGAAAAGAGGGTTTCATGCTGAACCAAAAGTACTGCTACGATGACGAGTGAGCACACATACATGACTTGTAATGGAAGCACCTAAGTATCAACTAAAACCAACTGAACTAAAGCAAAAAATAAAAAATGCAAGCTAAAAGCTTAAATTCTTTTTTTTATATTTTCATTTTTTATAGTTTTAACCAACAAAACAAGGTTCACTTCAAACTGTTTCATACAGTGTGAGTGCAGTTGCGAATCAAAAAAAGAAGCAGCAGCAGAAACTGTTTTCAAATACGTTCATTAAAAGACAAGTGAGCTCTCAAGAAACTAAACGTCATATTCCTCATTTCACCACAAACCCCGATTGCTCAGGTCGGTTTTCTTAGTCAACGTCTGCAAACGTTGTTTTTTTTTTAATTTTTAAATTTTATTTTTCACTTCAGGGAGGTTGTTAGAAGGTGTTTCTTGGAAACACTATTATTGCCTCACATGTTTAAATGCGCACTAAATGTAGATTTTTTATTTAATTTAATTTTTTCATACGAGCGAGTATTGTTGTCTTGGTTTTCTTCGTATGCATCGAAATTACATATAAAGCTCACCTGTAATAATCGCTTTTGCAGTAAATATTACCGTCGCGCGAATAACATGATGATTCCCGGTCGAGGGGCTGTCGACATGCATAACATTGCAGACAGCTAGCGTGCCACCGTTTATCCACAGCAGAGAGGTAGAAACGATCCTATTAAATTATTAAAAGAAGAAAAAAAAAGTAAACAAAATTGCAAAGAAACATGTAAAACATAACTAAACCGTTATTTATGTTAAAATAAATAGTATTTAGGTTTTGATTATTTTTTCTTTTTACAAATTTAAGTTTTTAAGTATTTACAGGCCAATTATGAATAAAAATGACTTTTAAAAAACAAAAATTCTCTGATTTAGGGAATTTTTTTCAAAATTTAAAATTCCTAGGGCTATTAGAGTATTAAATTGACCTTAAAAGTCACAGCCAACAAGTGAAAAAACCCAAAATTTTAATTTTCATTTCATTTTCTTCAAAATTAAAATTTTTATGAAAAAAAAATTAAAGAAATCACGCTGAAAAGCAGATTTTATATTTCAAGCAAATTCGAAAATTCGATTTAAAATAATTTTTTTTCTAAAAAAAAGCTCTTTAGAAAATTTAAAATAAATTTTAGAATTTCAAATGACATACATAGATAAAAAATTTCAAAATTTCTATAGTTTTTATTAAAAAAAATTAAAAAATCAGGCTGAAAAAAGATTCTGATAAAATTTAATAAAGCATATGCTATATTACTTTATTTCGAAAATTCGAAGTTGAGTTCGAAAATTCGAAATTAAGTTAGAATTTTCGCACATAATTTAAAATAATTTTTTTAACAAAAAAAAAAGTTTTTTGAAAAATTTTAAATCAATCAATTTTAGTTTTTCAAATCACAAAATTATAAAAAAATCGCGCTGAAAATAAGATTTTTATAAAATTTAACAAAGCATATGATATATCAGTTTATTTCGAAAATTCGAAATTAAGTTTGAAAATTCGAAATTAAGTTATAATTTTCGCATATAATTTAAAATAATTTTTTTTACAAAAAAAAAAAAGTTTTTTGAAAAATTTTCAATTACTCAATTTTAGTTTTTCAAATGGCGCTAATAAAAAAAATTCTAAATTTTTATAAAAAGCTAGATCAAAAATAACAAATTTAGAAAATATTAGCAATATTGCAATTTTATTTAATTTTCACAATTGGAAGCCAAGTTCGAAAATTTTAATTAAGTGCGAATTTTTGAACAAGTCAATTAAATGAATTTTATTATTTCAAATGGATAAAAAACTTAGGAAAAATTTAATGAAAAATAAGATTTACATAAAATATTAGCAATATTCGAAGATTTGAAGTTAAGTTCGTAAATTCGAAATTTCGAAATTAAGTTCGAATTTTCGAACATGATTTTAAAAGTAATTTTTGGTCATGAAAACATAAAATCTCTAACTCTATAAAGATTTTTCTTTGGAAATTATTTATTTTCATATGAAATTGAGGTGCTCATAAAATAACTAACCTGTATTAAACGCCCACAGCCCGCACATGGTGGACTACAATTTGGTTTTGTTTCAGTCGCAGATTCTGGACTGCTTGGCGGTCCATATGGTTCTGTTTTAAATGATATACCCGAATTTGTTTCATCATTATCACCATCCGGACATTCAGTTTGATTACGATTGATGGCATATTTTATTGAAGACTCATCAAATGTTGCCTGTTCGGCTGTTTCATAACTAAAATTACAAGAACTTTAATGTTGGTTGTTTTAAAAACGCCATCATGACAAGCAAACTTTTGTGAAAATGTAAATACAATTCAGTTAAAGTACCTTCTAAATGCCACACTATATGCTGCTGCCGCTGCACTAAATGGTTTTGTACTGTGTTCACAAATGTCGGGACACGTTGAGCAGGATCGAAATATAAATTGATTGCTGTGATTGCTATTGCTACTGCTATTTGCACCTGCAGCACTGCCACAATGTGCGTTCCCTTGATGTGCTACAGGTGGTGTTGGACTTTTTTCCCTTGCACCTGGCCCAAGAAATCTTGCGCTCTGCTGCTGTTAATATGAGATGCCAAAGAGAAGATATAAAAAAAAAGAGAAAGAAATTAAATTAAAAAAAAAATTAAGAAAAAAAAAACAAATTTAATCTGAAATGAGTTTTTTTTGGAAATTTTAACAAAAATATTTTATTTAGTTATTAAGCCATTGAAAGCCGCACTTGATTTGGTTTCATTAAATTAAAAAAAAAAACATTTTTAAGAAAAAAAATTTTTTGTTTTTCAAATGTCCTGAGTACGAATCACCACACTCCACATCAAAGAAGACTAAACATAAAAAGACTAAAATTTCGATCGGTTTCATGCGATATTGAATGTTACGATTTAGCCTATGGACTTGTCTTTGTTAAAGCCAGTGTCTCTTTCTATAGGAGAAGAGGTCTATGCGAATTTAAAGAAAAAATTTATGACGATTTGGTCGGAGAGAAAAGCCAAAGTAGGATTCTGGTTCTATGAGCGCCAGTATATAACACAGCGTCAGGTTGTTATGGATTGCAAGTTCCTTGCAATAGCTGTTCTGAGAGCAGGTTAGCAGTACAGCCAAACAATACACACAAGATGTCTCTACAGATGTTGGTTGGTAGTAAGGCGACTTCGGTTGTGAGAAAAAATTTGCTTCCAATCAAAAATTTTTTAGTCTTGACAATAGAAATGCGGTGTTATAGCTCGAAATATTTTTAACAGAACTAATTTTTGCTACAACTGAAAAATTTGATTATCACAAATGAAATTTTGATTGGAAAGAAATTTAGTTCTCTCAACCGAAGTTATTTTCTGTGTGCAATCTGAGGATTGTAGGTTCGATTTCTGCCTTGACTTAGGATATTAATTAGTAAAGAAAAGTGCATCGCATATGCTAAAGGCTTTCCAATTGGTCTACCTCTAGCAATTCAAAAATAATTTTTTTTCAAAAATAGTAAAAGCAAAGTTTCAGTGAAATAAATAAAATATTAGATGTGTGTGTGTGCGTGTTCATCTGCCTAATGATGAGCGTACATGCATGAGTATTTCCTTTTTAATTTAAATTGTGTCTACTAAAAATATTAACAACTTAAATATTCCGCTTTGGTTTTAAGGTTAATTAGCACGAAAAAAACAAGATTTGACAAGATTTTGTGGTTGACACTTTTCAACACACAAGTGACATGATTTTTAGTTTTTTTGTTTACTTTTTTCATTGGGAAACAAACAAAAAATCAAAGGATATGGATGGAAATCTGCAGATGTGAAATACAATTTACACACACATACACTCAGACAATATTTATTTTTATTGCACTGCAATTTAGGGATTTCTTCTGTCTGGCTTTTCTTTTTTTTAAATTTTTTTTATTAATTTTTTGGTTTCTTTTTTTTTTTTTTTGTTTTTAATATGCAAAATCTAAAAATAATTTATTTAGAAAAATCCATATAACTCGTTCGTGTAAATGTCAACGTACAAATACAACTGTCTAATTAAAATTTTTTCTGCTGTTTATTAAAATCTAATAAAATTTCATTTCAATTTTATGTTTTTGAAATCTTTTTTAGCTGCAGTTAAATCAAAACTTTGCCATACTGACAATTTAAAAAAGAAATCTTTTTATTTTTTTTATTTCAACATTAAAAGATTATTTTGAAATGTGTGCTTAGAGAATTGTCTTGTGTAATGCAGCGTGCAGCTACATGAGGCATTCATCATCATTATTATGATCATCATTGTCATACATGCATTTCATTATTGATAAAAACAAAACAAACAGAAAAAATATTTAAATGTGTTGGTTTGGCGGTTTGTCATATTTTTTTAAAAATAATTTTATAAGATTTTTGTTCTAGGGTTACAAATGTTATCATTTGACAGTCAGTCAGTCATGAATGATGTCTATGCGATGCAATCAAAATTTCTCAATTTTCCACCCAAAACTGATAATGTTTTTTTTTTTTTTTTGTAATCAAAAGCCTAGGAGAATTCAAATTACGTTTTGTAAGGTTTAACACACAATCTAAAAGAAAGAAAACTTGAAACTTAAAATTTAAATTGTTACAGTTACAAAATAGAGATAAAAAAAATTTAGTTTAAAGCAATAAAATGTAACCTTGACCATAATGTTTTTCATGTTTTAGAATAGAAATGCAAGAAAGGCGTTTATAGAAGCCAAGTTATGGCTTCTAAAATTTCAATCAGTTTCATGCATTATTTAATCTGAAGGTTTGAGACTAGACTTAGTATAAAGTGCGGTTTTAAGAACAATTAAAATTTTTAATTAGCGCAATTATGAAAATTCTCCAAGAATTTATTGGAAAAATATACATACACACGTTTTTATAAGAACGACTGCCTGGTTTTGTGTTTGTATGCACAAAAATCACTCACATGTACAACAAAAATTTTCATAAAAAACAAATGAGAAAAAAAATTAATAAAAATCTACAACTTCGCTTAAATTTTTGATTTCAGAAGATTGATTGTTTTGATTTTTTGCACAAACATTTTGCTTATTAATTCTAATAAAACTGGGTACCACGTTTTTCTGTTCGTTTTGTAGTTTAAACAAAAAATAACCCAACAAAAATGCCTATAAAATAGGCCTATAAAAAGCTTTTACTTAGCTATTTATCAATCGATTAAGCTGAATTTAAAAAGCAAGCTGAAGAAAAGAACTTCCAACAAATTGGCATACTAAACTTTTCTGTAGGTCTTGTTGGGACTTTAGAAAGTTCATTTCAACATTTACACAGACAGACAGACAGACAAACAGACAGATAGACATTGCTTATTTAATTCTGCTATCTATAATTTTTCAGAATATATATACTTTATAAGGTTTCCCACATGTATGGTGTGGAAATTACACACTTTCCACTTTTTGTAAAGGGTATAAAAAGAGAGACCTTTTATGTATAATAGAAAGAGAAAAAAATTTTAAAAAGTCACTAAGAATTTTTATTTTTAGTTTTACAGAAATTTAAAAAAAATAATTGCATGACTTACTGGCAAGTATTGCCATTGCTTTTTATTTATTTTTTTTACCTTCCGAATTTTATTTAGAATTTATAATTTTGCCCAAAGAAAATTTCCTGACTATCTGAGTTAAGTGCCTGAGAAATTGGTATATTTACAGAAGAAACAAACTGATTAAACATTTTAAAGAAAAAACTTGTATTCATGGGCTATAATCGTCCCGCGACCTTTAAGATCTATTGCAATATTGATTAATTTTATTTAATTATCTGAATCAATTAAATATTTCATCAATTTTACAATTATTTTAATAAAAATGTTTAATTGAAGTGCAATTTTTTTCTGCAAGTCCATAACAAAGAAAATAAAAAAAATGTGTTTTTCAAAATAAAACTTAATATTTGAAAGTGGTATAATTCCACTTAAAAAAAATAATGACTAGAATTACTACTGACTCATTAGAAAAATAGGGGACTTATACCATTTTCAATTATAACAGCTCAATTCTGAAGCTGGAAGTTTTATTTCTATTAAAAAAAAGTACTCTAATGAGCTCACAGCTGAGAGAGCTTTATATTCCCACATGTCTGTTCTTTATTCTTTAACGCTTTTAGATCAAATTCGGCCTTAGCTTCTGCCTATAAATTTCGTTATTTTTGTTAAGGGTTTGTTTCTAAATGAAATTAAATTGTATGAGCTTAAATTGACCAAGTTAATTTGCAAGCTGGCTAAACGTTAACAAAGGTGTACAAAATTTCAAATAAAAACTAAAAAAGTGAATTTTTTTATAAAAAACTGGTTAGAAAATTAAATAAAATTTTTCTAAATTCCAAAAAAAGTTTTTATCAGCCAGCAATTTCATTTATAGGCAACATTTGTCTTTATCCAGTAGCAATAATTTTTGTTTTAGAATTGCTTTCAATTCACTGAATTTACTCGTATAACTTCTGAAACACTTTTTATGTTTGTTATGAGATTTATGAAACGTAAATCAAACTAAAGTAAATTATTAATTTCCATAAATTAATTTTAAGACAAAAAAAAAAAAAAAAAAAAAAAAAAAGAAAAAAGAAAAACCGACAAGCAAACAAACGATAAAGTGTAGAATTTTAATGTGATTTTTGTGATTTTTATTTATACAAATTACACAGGCCTACAAAATAAACTTTTTTTTTGGTGGAGCAGGTTTCATAGTCACATTCAATACATAATAAAGGTACTGACTCACTATCCTACACAATCGTACGATTATGTCAAAATAATGTCTGACAGAATTCTGTCCTACTTGAAGAAATCGCTTTAAAATGGCGAACTTTGTGCCACACTATTATACAAAAAAAGATGTAAAAACATATGTTTACTCAGCTTAATACTTTTAAAAGTATTCATTTTCTTCTTTGCCGCAAAATATTTTTTTTTTACAAATATGTACAATGAAAAATAACCTAAAAGTTTGTATAAATAAAACGCAAGCTTGGTATTGTTGCTATTTTTCTGCCTTGAACATAGAAAATGCAACTCTAATCGTACAGATAAAATTTATTTTATGAAAATTTTCATAACATTAAAAAATCGGACAGATCTGTCAAAAAGTCTGCTTGTTCAATACACACTATCATACTTTTTTAGCACACATGCGTTTTTAGACAGATCGTACGACTAAGTAGGATAGTGAGTCAGTACCTTAAATAAAAACGAGGAGGTTTCGCCATATGATTTGCAATAGCTCGAGAACTACTATATTTCCCTAAAAAGAAAAACGCTAGAAAAGGCTAAATCACGCCGAAAAAAATAAGCTAGAAAAAAGTTAAAAAGCTACAGCTTAAAATTCAAAATTTTCTTAATTCTTAATACTGGAGTATTCACAAATTTCAAAATAATCCATAGTAACTTCCGGACGAACCATAGAAGATTAAAGGATAAGACATACCATTTTAAAGGGAAGGCTCTCTAGTCTTGTAATCTAACGCCCAACTACTTAGAAGTTACTTTGAACTTTTTTTAAATTTTTTTTTTTGGGTATACTTTTCTTCTGAGGGATTTTTTACCATTCCCCACTTTGCCAAAGTGACATTCCCGATTTTGCCCATAAAAATTAACAAAACCGAAAAGGATTTTAATCTGTAGGTTCTAAACTTTTTGGAAGTGTTTTAACATTTTCTAAAAACTTTATAGTTTTTATTTTATGAAGCAAAATGCAAACTGCTAAAATCCTTGAGAACAACAGCACTGGGGTTTAACGAAATTTAAAAATTTTTTTAAAAAATTATTCAAAGTAATTTCTGAGTACTTAAGCGGCAGATTACAAATCTAGATAACCTCTTATTTAAAATGATATTTAACCCATTCCGTAATCTTCTATGGTTCCTTTGCAAATTGGTAAAATTTACAAATGCTAAAAAACGTAAGTTGTTAGGTTACAACATTATTATTTACCTTCACTCTCCTAGAATTTTTATTAAAGTAAATAACAAAAATTTTTTTATTAGACTTACCCAATGCATCACAGGGCGCTCTTCGGTGCAGACGCCCATGTGCGTCTTTTGAGATATCACGAGGTTTGGTTCCAACGATGCTTATTTGGCAGTGCGGCGGCAGGATGTTGTATTTTATGCTGACGTATTGTGGAAATATTTTTTCTCTTCAAATTTAAATGCTGAATTACAATTGTAAAACAACAACAACAACAGTAAAGGCTCAACTTTGTTTTAAATTCTTTTTTTTAATTTCAATTCCAAAAAACTGATTTTTTGATTTTTTTTTTAAATTTTATTTAATTCATTTAGTTAAACACTCACTATTTTAAAAGGGAAGAAAAGGATTTAAAAAAGAATTTTTTTTTTTTCAATTTAAATGTTTCACAACTTAATCATTAGGGTTTTTCATATGGGCTGGGCTAATTTTATTTTAAACTAAAAAAAAAATCAAGCCGGAAGCTTTAAAAAACAGTAGATAATTCACACATTATCAAATTGAATATTTTTTTTTGGTGTGTTTTTGTTGGTTTTCTGTTTAGTGACACACATAAAATCATTAGAGGATTGGATTGGGTCCCACACAGAGTTTCTTTATTTTTTATTTTTTTTTTTATTATTTATATCCAGCGCCAGCAGTTATTCAATAAATTCACACAAAAATATTTTTCAAAAACACAAACTCCAACAGAAAACTTTAAACCAAAACGACCTTCCCAAGATTGTTGAATGAAAAAAAAAAAAAAACAAATTAAGCAAAAGCTAAAGCCAAAAACCGATTCACAGTGATCTGATCTAAAAGTATGATCTGTTAACAAACACAAATGAAAAAAAAAAAAAAAAAAAAGAAGCCAGAGCGAGTCATTTACCACTTCAACAGCAGCATTAGCCACCAAACTCAACCACTTTATTTTTTGTTTTTGTTGAGGCAGCAAGTTTGCTTTTATGAGTGTCTCTTAGTTTGTTTTTAGTTTGAAACTTTTTTTCTTTTGCATTTGCTAGTCAGCGCTAAAGCCAAAGCCAAAGCCAGAGCCAGAGCCAGAGTCATCTAACTCTAACTTGAGTTCTTTCTTTCCTTGTCCAAATGAAATAAAAAGGCCACAGAGTTTAAATGTAGTTGTTGTTTGTTGTACATGTAAAGTGTCCAAAATGTTGACAATTTTCAACTTAATTTATGACATTAATTTAGAGACTAAAAAAAAAAAAATACCCGCTTAGTAGAGACAAAAAAAAAAAAAAGAAGCAGCAGCCAAAATAACTTATAAAAAAAAGTAGCTGCAAATCAACAATTTAAAAAAAAAACAACAACAGCAAAAAGATGACATAAATAATTAAAGAAAGAAAAAAGAAAACGTTTTGAAAACATTATTGTTGACCCTCCTCGTTAGAACATGCAATAAAAAGATGCAAAACGCTGATAAGAAATCTTTTGAACTTAGAAAAGACACATTTTAAACAACTTTAAAATCGTCTCTACAACATTTTATTAACAACACTATGGGACATTTAATTAAGAGCGCTATAACAAATTTGTTTACTCATACGGCCAATGTAGTCGTAGGCAAACCACTCACTAGACTTACTAGTCATAAATAAAATTTAAGTTAGAGAAAGTGAACTTAAAGAAAAATATGGTTGAGGCAACATAATGGGGCATAATCATAGTTACAAAAAAGTAGGACTTAATAAGAACTGACTCTTGTTGATTAGAATTTCATAAATTTAAAATCGTTTTCAAACATATTAAAAATGCCTCTCAACCGCAAACTTCCAGGTTCAATTTCTGTTCAGGTATAAATTTTTTTCTTTTATAAAAATTTTTTAAATAAATTTTTTACATAAAATTTTTTTTATAAATTTTTTTCATAAATTTTTTTTTTATAAATTTTTAAATCAAATATATTAAAAATGCTTCTCAACTGCAAATTTCCAGGTTAAATTTCTGTTCAGGTATAAATTTTTTTTTTATTTTATAAAAAAATTTTTATAAAAATTTTTAAAATTAATTTTTTACATAAAATTTTTTTTTTTAATTTTTTTCATAAATTTTTTTTTATAAATTTTTAAATCAAGCATATTAAAAATGCTTCTCAACTGCAAATTTCCAGGTTCAATTTCTGTTCAGGTATATTTTTTTTTATTTTATAAAAAAATTTTTATAAAAATTTTTAAAATTAATTTTTTACATAAAATTTTTTTATAAAATTTTTTTATAAATAAAAATTTTTGTATTTAATTGAGTTCTTCGTTTCTACTAATTTATATTTATTTGAACTGTTATATTTGAAAGTGGTATAAGTCCACTTAAAAAAAATTTTGAAGTTAGCGGTAAATTTAGCGAGAGATTTAGATACCATCTAACTAGAATTAGCACTGACTCTTTAAAAAAGTCAGGAAATGTGTAAGGTTACGCCTCAATTATGGACCCGGTATGGTGGTAAACGTTTTGCTTAGCTCGTAGGCAGGAATAGGAGGTACATATCCAGATTAGTGGCTGTGAAAACTGGTCACTGGGCGATCAGCTAACACGCCAGCAGGCTGAGACAGCACAAAAAAAAAAAGTAAGAGAGTAAGGAGATAGTCTTTCACCTTCTCTGCGAGTGCCCGGCTCTTATAGCTTCGAGACATAGATTTCTCGGTGCACATCTGATGGCCGGACTACCTGAGATATCGGGAGTAGTATTAGGGGACCTTCTCAGATATCGCAATGTCAAGGGGTGGATCTAGGTCACTTTACGGCTACATAGTCTTGGCGAGTAGGCGGTTCAAAACGGAATCTTGCGATTGTAATTGATTATCTGGTGTCTTTGAGTTTTTGAAAAGAAAGCAAAAAGTACTAAAATGAAGGCTTAAAGCGCTAAATTGACAACATCTGTCAATTTAATTTGCTACTCTTAAGCAAACTTCTCCAAGTGTTATTTCACACATGTGTGTGTGTGTGTGTGTGTGAGCCACAACTAAATCATTATAAATTGGCCAGTCTAATATAAGCGATAATAAACCAAAGCAAAATATAAAGCAAAAGCCAAAACCAAAGAAAAGAAACTGATTATTTGAAGAGATAAAAGAAAAAACCTTCTTCTCGTTCGTCGTTACGTATGTAACTTTAACTTCATATGACTGCTGCCAACTACTAGTTCTTGTAAAATTTATAATTTAAGGTCTGCATACTTAAATAAACTATTAACTTGGTTTTAAATAAATAAATAGAAAAAAAAAACTGATCTAAAACGTTTGATGTCAGTCAGGTAGTAGAAAATAAATGAACATCTTTATTCTGATGCACACGTTGTTGCATTCACAAATAAAAAAATTAAATTAAATTTAAAAAAAAATCATTTAAACGTTTTATTACAGAAATAAATTTTTGAAAGACGTAAGTTTAGTTAAGTGTGGGCGTAATGGCAGGCAACATACGCAATTCATTATTTTACAGACTAAAACAAACTGAAAAAAAAATAAAAAAAAAATTGAAAGATTGTGATTTGTTTTAATTACAAAACGAAATGAAATAAAATGAGAAATAAAACTAAAAATAAGCAAACAAAAATTAAATAACAGATTATTTTTAATAGTTTTCAAATGAACTAATCTTTTTACGATAACACAAGCCTGACGTTCGTTTTAAAGAAACGCAGACTAACAAAACAATTTTCAAATTAACTAAACGTTTTTTTATAATAAATCTAATGCGGGCTTTACACTATAATAGAGGCTTTAGGATTTTCATTGGATTTTGTCAGCTGTTTTTGTTAATTCTTTGTTGGTATGCAAAAATCCAGCTGTTTAGAACATTTTTTTTAAAATGGTGACTGTCAAATTTCTATTAGTATTTTTTGACAAGTCGTTTTACTCAGTATTATAGTGTAGTGTGCAGCTTTAGTAGTTCATAAAAAAAGTAGAAAATTAAATAAATTAACAGGCTTTTTAACAGAATTAAATTTTTTTTTTAAATTTAATTTAGATAAATATTTTTTTCTTAAAATAAAAATTTTTATTAAAAAAAAATTATGATTCAAAATTCTGTGACTACAACTTTAAAAGTGGCATTATCTGGACAAAAACAAAGATATGTGGCAGCGCCTAGCATATGTATGGTTTGTCTTAAATTAGACTACTAAAACAACTTTTTTCTCCTCCTTAGTTTTCTTAAATGAGTGTCAGTGCAACAACACATAAGCAAATAGTATAGATTCACTTCTGGTTGGCCTGAGTGGCGGCCTGTCGGCGTTCAAGTAGACAAAACATTAAAAAAGGTGGCCTTTCATTCTTATCTTCTGCTTAAAAATGAAGTGAATGTTAGACATGCTCCCAGAAGGAATAAGAAAAAACTTATGCTTCCAAAATTGTTTTAAAAAATGCCTTCTTTTCGTTGCCAATATTTATTATGCGCTGTTTTTATAACACAAGCGATGAGCTCGTCTAAAAAATTTCTAAGAAAAACACTCAATATTTTGAGTAGTTTTCATATAAAATTTCCAGACAAGTTGATCACATTAGTTTAATTATTTACCCTCTTATCCAAAACATTAAAGTAGACTTTAAAGTCAACGTTATCGCAATTTTTCATAAATATTACTAATTCAACTTTTTTTTGCTAAAGAGCGTTAAACTTTATTTTTACCCTACCAGTCGAGGCAGAATCTTTTAACTCGCCTTAGTATTTTATTCGTCAAGAGTCGAGACGACTTTGGCGGCTTAAACCCTAAGCAAGCAGACCTTTATGGGCTCTGTTTAGGCTGAGAGTACCTAAGCTGGAAAATTAACTTCGTTAAATTTCTTTAACGGCCGAATAAGACTAAAATTATTGATATTGAAATTTCAATAGAATTTCAATTAAAATTTCATTGGATTTCGAATAACTTAGTTTGCCCAAGGAACTGTAAACTAGCATTAAGCAAGTCTAAGTAAGGTCTCTTGGGGGATTATTCGGTGGCCAAGAAACTGTAATTTACGTTCTGGCTTAAAAAATTATCCTGTTTACTTTCTAAAAGAAACTCAAAACGCTTAAATGTTCTGTTTACAGGAAACGAAAAATTTTTATCAAAAATATTAAAAAAAATTTAGAGTTTTCCGTAACAATTTTTAGACGATTACACACAAGCCTTTGTTACACATTCCATGTAATTTTTTGCAGAAAATTTGAAATTGTTCAGACTAAATTCATAGCTAACCGCCAGATTCATACAGTTTGCAGAATATGCATTTTTTCCCTGCCCTAAATGAATGAAAAATGTTCTCCTTCGAGTTTATTTAAAAACCGTGATATCTTGTTATAAAAAAAGTAAATTTTGTGGTGGGATGATAAAAATCATAGACACAACTCGACAGTTGCTTCAGAAGAAAAACAAACAGAGACAGTACGTCCAAGGCGAATTCGTGCAAGGTGATGTCAAGAATTTTTTTTTCCGATTTGTCAAAGTTGTTACATTAATATGGTCGGAGTATATAAGCCACCTCTGTGTTCTTTGAAAACTCACGAATGTTTTAAACACAGAGTTATTTGATGATGTCATCTAGTATACATCTGTGATCTTCTATCTCTTTTAGTTTTTCACTAGAATATAGACTTACTGCTGTTTAAAATCAGTCAGGTAGATAGCACGCTTTTTGGTTAGACTGTGATCAAATAAAAATTCTAAACAGTCTCGGTATTTGTGTTTCTGTAACAGTATTTTTTCAGCTCAGGCGGTAGCTTAAGAGCTATGGGAGAAAGTAAAAAAGAAGAAATCTGCTAATACTTCTAACGGCTCATTTACTCATTTGATTTTTTAATTAACAGCTCAGGGGCCATATTACACAGTCGACCTCGATCGAAATTTCCATTTAAATCCTATAGAAATTTTTAATCGTTAACGAGTGCCTTAAAATGGTCGTTGTTATGACAAAAAGAAATAATTTATAGCAACTTCAGCTTTATGTTCTCTAAGGGATTGTCGTAAATTCATTTACAACAACAAAACTCGTAATACGACTGATTATGTTGTGATAAATTTGACTACGCCATCAACACTAAAAAATTCACTTTTTCTTTTTAACGAAACAAATCCGCAAAAAGGTTCTTGGCTTGTATGCAGAAAACACTAACTGCCAAACTCATGAAAAATGTTTTTGTTTAAAAAGGGCTTATGAAGCACATTTTTTGCTTAATAAGCGCTTATTAAACAGATATATTTTTTATGAACTTGCGTATAAGGGTTTTGCACAGGCCCTTGGATGGGTTATTATTCCAAGGGCTATAGGCGCACCACGACCTTTAAAGATCTATTATGCAACCCACCTCCCAACTATAATCCGAGACTCCTTACGAATCTGATTGATAGCTTAATCACGGAATTCGTTGCTTAAAAGTTTTCTCAGTGAACGTTAAGAATAATGGGACACAAGATTAAGCTTTCAGCCAGTTTTTTCTCTGTTGGGGTATTCCCATAGATTAGTAGCTGGTGTATTAACCTACCAGCCTGGGGGTCTTAGATTCGATTTCTAGCTAGACCTTAATGGTTTTCTGCAAACAAGCCCAGAAGCTTCGCAGATTTGTGTTGTTTAAAAGAAAAGTTTACAAAATCCAGCTGTCTAGATACACATGAAAGAATTTTTGCTCTGAATTTAATCGCTTGCACTTTTTCTTATTAAAAAGTGTACGTACATGTTTGTTGTAATGTGTGGCTGGTGCAGTGCTCTGAATACATACATACGCTTCAACATAAATCTAGATGAGACGTGCATCTAGACATCTGAATTTTGTATACAGAGAAAACACTTGCTGAAGGCGTAATCCTCTTTGCCATAATTTATTTGAAGAGGATTTTCATTTCCTTTTGTGTTATAACATTTGAAGCAAATGATCTTCACTTGAAATGAATTATTAGCAAATTTTTTCTAAATTATTTTTAATTTAAAATAAAAAACGCAAGTTTTGTTAGAAAGCTTAGGTATTAAGCTCTTTTGCTTTAGGAACTTAAAAAACAGCGGCGGAGAAAACAATAGTTATGAAAGCCTTGTGATTTCTAACCAAGTCCTGTTGTAATCGAGTAGTTTTTTAAAACCGAATAGTTTGCAATTGCGAGTTCTACAAACGCGGTTATTGGGCAAGAGGAAAAAGCCATTGATTAATTGATCATTTGAAAAACTTTGCTACCCATAAAATTTCCTTGTCCTGAACTCAGTTTCCTATTAAATTTTGCTTAACGTGATGCTAAGATTTTTTTTTAAACAAATTACAAAGTAGTTTTTTGTCTCCTGAGCAATTTTCTTTTTTTTAGCAAGAACATTGATTTTTTTTTACCTTTAAAGCAAATTCTTTTTGTTTGTTTTAAATTATAAAATATCCTTTAAATATACGTAAGCGTGATAATCCTTCAAAGACGGTTGTTGGTAAGTAAGTGCGTGTGTGGGTTTCTTTTAAAAAACAAAAGTGAATCATTTAATCCTTGAGAGCACTTTAATCCTGTGTGGTTTCTTTTTATTTTATATAAATTTTTCAGAATATTTTGCTTTTTTCTCTAGAAATTTTTCTTTGTACACAATTTTTTTTTTTTTTTTTGGGTTAATACACTTTTGTTGCTGCTGGCATTATTTTTTATTTATTTTTTTTAACAAAATTTTATTTTTTTTATTTTTTCAATAACTTGATTTTTTTTTAATTTTTTAATTTAACGTTTACGCGTTTTTGTTTTTAAACAAATGAGCGAGCTGTCAATAAATGATGACGTTAGGATCACAACGACATGTATTATAGACGGCTGTAGACGACGTAGTGATTTAGTATGACAACAATGAAACGTTGATATGCTGAGGGAAGACTGACTACAGGAGAGACAGACAAACAGACACACAGACAGCTCAATCATCAGGCATCTATTTTGAATTTTGAGTGTAAACTGCCCGCGGTTAAGTCTGTAAGTGTTGGTTATTCTAAACAAATGTTCCGCTAAGCGATTTTAGCACGTCTGACGCGTTACAGTAACGTACAACATGCAGACTAGCAACACGCTGTCGCTCGTCGGTCAATATACTACAATGCGTGTGTTAACAATTTTTTCTTCGTTATTTCACTTTGATTATTTTTTTCTTTCTTTTCTTGTTTTGCTTTTTAATATTTTCTTTGTTGTTGTTTGTTTTTTTTTATATTTATTTATTTATTTTTGAGCACAACACCTCCAAACGCGTTTACTGTGAGATATGATGTTGATGATGACGGCAAGTAAAATACAAAATAATAACAATGTAACGTGACGACAACAACTACAACAAGTACGACACTAATAACCAAAAAAAAAAAACAAAAAGTAAATAAAACAAATACAAAAATTGACGAAAAAAAGCAACTGATTTGTTGTTGAGACATGCGCGCGTTTAAATGTTGAAAACAATAAACCGACTCACCTTTAGGCAAGTTTGATGGTGAATGAAAATGCTTGACAGCCAAGTTGCTGCTCATATGTTGCAAGTGCTGAGAGCTATGGTTGATTTCAACAATATTCTCCGCACTCTATGCAATATGAGTAACGACATTTATCTCTTTTACTCTTGCAGACTTTACTGCTGCAAGTCAACATTTAAATTTAATAAATTCTCTCTGATTTTTTATAAACAAGAAAGAAAAGAAGGGATAGTTGTTTAATAAGCTTGTGTGCTCTTTTACACTTGTGTAGTATTAACGGTATTATCTGTTGTTGTGTTGTGTTGCTGGCAAAAACAACCACAATGTTAAATAGCTGGGCGTGGCTTTTACTGCCATTTAATTTATGGCTTTTGTGACAGCATGTCGTCAAGTATGAGTGTGTGTGTGTGTGCTGTGTATTGTTAGCATGGCTGTAATATTATACCTGGCTCAAGTCTATTATATCTATTATTCAGTTACAGCAAGCGTTAACGTTACGTTGGCGCTCTGTAAAGCTTTTTTTTTTATTGTAAATAGTTTTTGCACTTGCTTTACTTTTTGGTTCTTTCCCTACTTTTGGTTTTCTTTTCAAATTTCTTGCTTTGTCAGGCAAAAGCAAAAAATTCTTGTGTAAAATATTTATAGCTGGAAGCTCTTAAATCCTGGAAAGACAACAAGCTAGTAGACTCTGGCGTTAAGACCTGCTGCTTGTACTCGTAGTCTTTTAACCAGCTTCTATTTAACATTATTGCCTACTCGACTCTTACGCTGTTGTGTAGCTGATACCCATGTTATGGTTGTGCAGAGTGATTGTTTTTATAAAAAGAAAAACAACAACAAAATGGCATTACTCCCTCCAGAAGGCGAATTATAAAAAAATGTAATAGAAATGTTCAATAAACCAAATAAAATTAAATAAAATCAAAATAAAGAAAAAGTTTAGGTGTCACTTTTTGTTATTTCATTTATTTTATTCATTTTTTTCTCTTGCAGTTACCAGTAGCTGAGTTATTTAACTACTGCTGCTGCTGCTTGACGTAGCTGTTGTGCAAACGCATCTGTGGAAGCAGCTTAAGTTACTCCATGTAATTGTGTAGCATCTGAACGTTATCGTTTACAGCCACCGGTTTTTGTTTTTATAGTTTTTAGCGACCTGACGTTACTTGCGATAGTAAAAGTGCTTCTCGCATAGGTAGCTATTGCTGTTGTTATTGCTACGTCTTTGTGGTTTCTTTGATTGCCATCCCATGGAAATGGTGTTTCGTGTATTGTATTTGTTTGTGTGTGTGGCACTAAGATGACGGCAAATGTTGTTGATATCAAAAGGAATGCCGTACGTTCTTGATGGCTCTGCATTCACTGTGCGAATTTTTAAAGAAAAAGGTAACAACAACAACATAAGCAGCAGCATAAAAATTACAAAAAAAAAAGAAAAGAATATAAAGAAAAAGGCTTCACAAACATGCAAAATAAATAAAATATCAACGAAATAAATATTTTAAAGATTTATAAATTTATTTACACAAGTGTGTGCTTAAAAGCCTAGACAACATTTTTAAGGATTTACATGAACTTTAACAGCACCTTACAGAGTTAGAGGTATTACACCGTAATCGTAGGCACAAAAAAGTACGCTGATTCTGTTCAGAAGAATTTCATGAATTTAAAATCGACCGACTGCGATTATGGGCCATTATTTTATTGTCTTTGTAATAGAGATAAAAAAAAACATGAGCCATTAAGAGTTCATATTTTTAAAACTAAAATAAAATTCTTCCCGTTAGAAAAATACTCTTTAAGAATTTTTTTTCTATAAAAAATTTAATTCTACCTGAAATATTCTAAAAAAATAATGAAAACGGTATCATGCCGTCAGACCACCATTTCCAGAATAGTTCATTATTTTCATTCAACCGAAGACAACCTTTCACTAATCATAAGTCTAACAAAATTTCATTAATTCTAGGGAATTATTTCAATAAATGAAATGCATGTTTCATAGAGTTAATGAAATATTTCATTAAATGTATTCATATTTCATAGAATTAAGGAAATATTTCATTCAATGAATGCATTTTTCATAGAGTTAATGAAATATTTCATTAAAAATATGAATTTTTCATACAATTAATGAAATATTACTTTCAATTAACGATTTTTTTTTACTAAATTAATTAAATATTTCATTACATGAATGCATATTTCATAGAATTAATAAAATATTTCATTCAATGAATGCATGTTTCATAGAATTAATGAAATATTTCATTAAAAATGTGCGTATTTCTTAGAATTAATGAAAAAAATAAAGAAATTTTTCTTTAAAATATTGAATAAATTCTTTCAGTGTAGACAAATAAAATCTCAACGAACTTTTATAGCTGAATTAAATTTAAACAATTTTTTTTTTTTAATTTTAAATGAACGTTTAACAAATTTCCAATTCAGTTCCTTCGAAGCCTAAAATTTTAATACAAAAAATTATTTAACATTTTATTTTTCAAACTTGATTTCATAAATAAAAGAAACAGTTTATTTTCAATTAATTAAATAAATAAAATTTGTTTTTTCTGTATGATTTTTTATAAAATTTTAGTTTCTTATATTTAGTTCAGTGGTAATTTGGCTCCTCCCACTACAAGTCAACAACATGAAATCTGAAGTCAAATCGTTATATATGATATTGATGGCAGAACTTTTTTACTTTCTTCAAAGTAAAAATTAAGCAAAAAAAAATGTTTTACTTTAATTTTTTTTAAGCGAAATTAAACCTTCATTTTATATAATTACAAGCACTTGGTGTAGGGTGCCAGCAAAATAAGTTTTTGTTTGTGTTACAAAAATCAAAGGCTGCAGAGAATATAGAAAATGTAAAACGTGAATATCAAAAAATAACAGAAATACTAGTAACAACAACAAAAAGAAACTTTCAACAACTTTTACAGAACACACATCCTAAATGGCAGGCAGGCCAACAGCCAGGCAGGCAGGCGGACATACAAACAGAAGGACTTAAAGGCGAACATCAAAACAGCAGCAAAAGCATTTGCTGATAAGTTTTTTTTCTAATATAATTTAAAATTATGGACAAAATATACAAAAAAAGAAAGAGAAAAATAAAGTAGCACCAACAAGCATAAGCAAAGAAAAAAAATGTTGCTGGAAAAAGTATCGAATTCGCATTGTCAGCATTAGGAATGAGAAATGAATGCAAACAGCAACCAACAACTAAGAATAACATCATCAATAAAAACAACAACAACAACGTCAAAAACAAACAACATCAACGTTGACGACAATGACAACAAGAAGAACGTGCAACAACGTATTGAATTGAAATGAATTGAAAAAGTTTTTCAATACCTATTGACGGCTGCAAATACATAATCGCCCAATGTTCATACGTACGCTTACACTCACACACACACACATTCCCGACTGACGTTAAGTCTAACAGTCATACGTATCAAATCTCTTTGTTTTTTTCTTTTATTCAAACCTTCCTTTTTTTAACACAAAAAAAAAAAAAAAAAAAAAAAAAGGAAAAAATATTCAGAAAAAAAATATTGTATGAAAACATCAACAAAGAAAGAAAAATATATGCAAGTCAAAAGCCTTGATAGTTACAGACGTAGATTTGTTACGTAAATAAAAAAAGAAATATTAAAAAAGAATTGTAAATAAAAAAATTCATGTATAAATTGAATAAATTTTTACTATTTTTTTCTTTTTAATTCAGTAATACAAATATCAGTGTTCCAGTGTGTAGATACTGAGAGAAAGAAAGGATCAATTTAATAACAAAGGAAATATACAGCAGGTTCAATTTTCTTGAAACAAATAGTACCAAACAAAATTTTTTTTATTTATAGCAAAACTATAAACAGCAATAATATATTCTGTAGCATTACGTTTTTATGATTGCTACTGGAAAATTTTTAGTGTCAATCTATAGCAAATTCAATTGTAACTGCTACTTGCATATACCAAGTTATTTTATTTGCTCTTAAATTTTATTTATTAAAAGTTTTTTCTTTTTACTAGAAATGTTGCTAATTTTACTATTACTACTACTGCTACTATTAATATGATTAATAGTAATGTTACTACTGCTACACCAATGCTTTTGCTGCTTTTATTACTGTTAACACTATTTATGCTACTACTGATTATATCACTATCGCTCTCCATATTTAAATTACAAGTACTCAAGTATTTTTTTTTTTGCAGTACAAAAGCAGTAGAAATCATAAAATTAGTGGTAATAACAGGAGTAGCAGTAATAGCAATAAAAAATAATAGTAGCAAAACTGTAAATGGTAGTATTTTCCAAAATAGCAATAATTTTAAATGTAGTAAAATTATAAATTTATAAGAAATAAAAAATAAAAATGCATGTAATATAATAAAAAAAAATTAAAAATTACTAGCATTATATATTTCTGCTATTAACACTTTTGCTAATATATATATTTTTTATTATGAAATAAAATTTAATAAACTATTATTAAATTTTTTGCTACTGCTACTAATACTAATATCCATGAATTACTAGCAATCAGTGTTGTTTTGTTAGAATTTTTTTTGTTTTTTGCTTTATTTTGGGTTGTGAAATATTATTGGAATTAAAAAACATAAAACTTTTCATTTAATAAGAAGAAAAACATTAACTTCCATATTTTTTTAAATCCGTGTAGAATACAGAACAGGGACGAATATCTACTACTGCTACCACTAATACTGATTTATTAGAAAAATTATTATGCTACCGCCTTGCCAATGCTTTTGCTATTACTGCTACTATTAATTTGAGTAATCTTTGCTAATATTACTACAGCTATTCTAATGCTTTTGCCCCTGCTATTACTATTAAAACTATTTTTGTTACTTCTGATTACTACTACTGCTTCAGTATTTAAATTACTACTACTAGTTTTATTAACAGCATTGTGTATATCTGTTAATAACAGTGATATTATTTATGAAATAAAATTTAATAAATTATTATTAAATTTTTTGCTACTGCTACTAATACTAATAAACATGCTACTGATTTGTTTTTTAATAATATTATAATGCTACAATTGTATTAATGCAATTGCTGCTGCTATTACTATTAATACACTAAGTTTTGTAATAAATTTTTTTATATAACCTACAGATAAGCAATAGCGTTGTGAGTATAACGATAAATAAGTATAAAAATGAAATTTATAAAAAAAAAAAGACATAATATTACTACTCCAATATTTTTGATTTTACTGCTGCTACTAACACTATTTTTGCTAGTATCGCAGCTGATACTATATAGAAATTTCTGCTACTATCCCTTAAATTAAAATTTTTTTAATAGCATTATGTTTTTTTGCTATTACTTCAAGTAATATTTTTTGCTACTGCTATTAGCAGTACTAAATGCTTTAAAAAAAGCTGCTTTAGTAAAAGTAAATTAAATTTTATTACTTGATGAATTGGTGAACTGCTATCATATATTAATTTCATTGAATTAATTTAGTTAAAATATCAAATATTTCCTGCAGGATTGTGATTTTTTTATTAAAAAATTTTTAAATCAAATTCTTAACATAAAACTTTTGAAAGTACTTTTTTTTAGAAAAAAGGTACCATAAAATTCAATTGTTAATATAGCAGACAAAAAGATGGTCGGTTAGTTGGATGATGCTGCGCTTGATGTTGATACTTGTATTTTGTTGCTGTTGTTAGTTTGGGTTTTGTTTTTGTTGCATCACCAGCAAACTAAATTGGGTTTGTGTGGAGTTCTTTTGTTCCATTATGTATGAATTTCTTCTTTGACTTCTGTGTTGGATATTTTCTTTTAACAGCCTGACTGCTGCTGTTGGTTAGTTTGTGGATCGTGATCGTGTTTATATGCTGCACAAAAATTTTATGTTCAATTCATGACAACAAAATTGCCAGTTTTAGTTTGAGGTAGAAGTAAGTGCCTGTCTGTCTTCTTATATGCCTGCTGCCACTGGATGGGATTTTTTTTTTGGTTGTTTATTTTTTTGCAATGGTTTATGAAAAACCAGACAAAAAAATACTTTTTTTTGGAATTGTACATTGAGGAAAAAAAATTTCTTAGAAACAAAAATGCATTTTGCAAATAGATTATCATGATTTGTTGGAAATTCAACTCGAAAACAATGAACCACAAAATATAAAACTGAAACAAAAAAAGAATAAACAAAAATTGGAATACATAAATATTTAAAGGCCTACAATTTAGTTAGTTACCATTTTATAATTTAAAGTTTTTCTATTTTTTGTTGTTGAGCTGTTTTGTTTGGCCAGCAAAAAATAATTCGTTGAACTCATCATCTGTAACTTGTAATGATGGGATGCCTGGTTGGTTAAGAAACCAAATTTGTGTTTATTGGCTGACTGATCGCAATCCGTGCTATAATTTAAATCTAATTTTAAATTCATTTACTTCAGTTGAATATGAAGTTGAAATGAAATTTTTATGATAATTTTTGCCACAACAGTAGCAATAGAAATTGATCTAGGAAAACGCCTTAAAAATTTATACACACTCAAATTGGCAATAATTTTGAATTATTATTTGATATTTCCGTCATTTCCTTTTTTAAGTTTTCAAACATCAGCTTTTAATTTAGTTTTTAAACAGCAAAACAAGTCTGTGAGTTGTCAGGATTAAATACCGTAATATCGTAAACAAATAATTAAAATACAATTATTTCATATTTATTTTAATAAATAAATCGTTTTTATTTTTCAACAAAACTTTTATTTATTTTCTTTTAAAAAAAATAAAAAGTTGAATGAGTAACTATTCCATCACCAGTTGTCAGTTCTTTGTTTTTGTGTGCTATTGTTTGGGTTTGTCACCTGAGCATCAGCATCAGAATTTTAATTTTATAGGCATGTGCCTATTTCCGCTTACAAATGCTTAATGTTTTTAATTTTGCCATTAATTTTTTAAATTCTTTTTCTTCATTTTCTATCATTTAAAAGACAAACTCATTGAAAAATTCCTGTCATACCTACTCTTGCTTTGAAAATGTTATACTCGTATTTTTTTTTCTTTCATATAATTATTACAATTACGTTATTTTCTACTGCTGTTGTCTGTCTGTTATAATTTCGAATTGAATTCTACAAAAATTTGTTGCTTTGAATTGGAGTCGAAAGGAACATTTTTTTAGTATTTTTATATGCATGTTTGTGCTCAGTTGTTAAGGATTTGTACTTCTTTATTGTTGTAGCATAAATATCTATACATTTTTTGTTGTTGTTTATTTTATTATAATTTTTTTTTTCAGTTTTGCATTCATGTTCTGTAGAAATTGTAAACAATTTTCTGTCTATTTAACTTTTCACATTAATACCATAGAAAACATTTTTTTTATAGATGGCTTGCTTGCATACAAGGATACTTATTTACACAGATATTAATGTTTGTGTATAAAGTATGTCCATCAGGGAATTTTGCTTGCCGACTATTTATTTAAAGTGTTGTTGGTAAGTTTTTTTTTTTTTAAAGTTTGCATTTTATTTTTTTTTTTTTAATAATTGGGGGATTCACACCAGTGTCCAGTGTATTGTAAAAAAAGCAATAAATTAATAAGATTTTTTCTACTGTGTTTGGTATTTTGTTATTAGCACTCAATAGACTCAGCTGACTCAAATTTGGCTGAGCTGAGCACACTAATACGCTGTTTCTATAATTTTTGTATGAAAAGTTGATCACTTGTGTTATAAAAACATCTCATAAGTTATGACGGGTTACTCATAGCAGTCATATATTTTCATGTATGAATACTGTGTGAATTTGAAATAATTTTGAAAATTCGAAGTTAAGTTCGAAAATTCGAAACTAAGTTCGAAAATTCGAAATTGATGAAAAACTTTCTAACAAGCATCAGTAATTAATATTTTCTGTGTATTACCATCAACAGGCCAGGACTATTATTTAAACATACGATTCTTTTGATACCTAGTCGAAAAAAAAAGAGATACAAAAGAGATAAAGTATTAAAATAGCATTAAATTAAAATAAGCTAAAACTAAAATAAAATTAATATTAAGGTTTTTATATATAAAATTTTCTTACCTTTGAAAAATCTAAATTAATTTCGAAAATTGGAAATTGGTATAAAAATTCTAAACATGTACCATTAATTCATATTTTGTTCATTTTTCCATCAATAGGATTTTGAAAATACGAAAAAAAAAATTTATTAAAAAAAACATGTAAAAAATAAATTTTCTTAACTTCGAAAATTCGAAATTAAGTTCGAAAATTCGAAATTAAATTAAAAAATTCGAAATTGATTTTAAACTTCCTAACATGCATTAGAATATTTATATTTACTTTATATTTGCATCAAAAGGCCTGTGGAAATATTAATTAAAAATATTTTCAGACAAAAGTTCTGAAAAAATAATAAAATAACAAAAAATTAAAAATTAAATATAAAATTTAGGCATTTAAATATTAAATTTTCTTAAGTTCGCAAATTCAAAATTATATTCTAAATTTTGAAACATGAATCAGTATCATAATTGGCCTTTAAAAATTTTATTCAAACATATATTTATGCCTAGTCCAAAAAAAAAATTAATTTTTCTCAATCAAGTTCGAACAAAAATACAGAAGAGATAAAATTATAAAATAACATTAAAAAATTTTATAAAATTTAGGCATTTACAATTTAATTTTTTTACGGAATGTTGAATGAAATTGGTAAATAAACTAAACTTAGTTAAAGCATTAAACTGTTTTCGGGTTCACTCTTTATTTACTCTTTAAAGCTCGTACATATTTTTGTAAGTGTTTGTGTATGTGTGTGTGTAAATATGTCTTTGTCTACTCATCTTACGCTTGTGAACACAGAAAGAAGACGAAGCAGAAAACTTGAACAAAAATATATACACACTCAAACAGAAGTGGGAGAGCACAAATAGATACACTCTCCTGCACACATAAATACACACACAGCCATTCAAACACACTTGTAAAATCTTTTACAGATGAAAAGCAAATGAAAGAAGCAGCAAAAAAAAAGTGAAAAAATATACACAAACATTTTGTAAAGTCCTTTTGAAAAATGTTGGGCAAAAAATATATTGAGGAAAAAAAAAAACGTTTTACTAGTGACTACTTAACAAGTTAAACACAAGGTTTTCCTACATTTTATTTTATTTTTATATTTTTTTTTGTTGCTCTCCTCTTTTGCCTTTGCTGGTTGATGTTGGTTGTTGTACTTGTTATTCAAAAGAAATAGAAAAAGAAATAAAAGACTGTTGGTGAGTACAAAAATAAAAAAGAAAAAAAAAACCATTAGAAAGATTAGAAGTGGGTTGAAGTTTTATACATTTAAAGAACAAACGTGATTTGCATCCATACCTACTGTGCATAAAAATTTATGTATCCAAGAGTATGCGTACCTACGAGGTATCTCTAAAAGCTAAAGAACAATTTTAAGCAAATTTTCTCAAAAGTGGAACTTTTTCCGTTGCAAAATTTTCTTTCTAAAATTTTTATTTAAAAAAAAAAAAAAAAGAAACACCCAAGGGAGTCCTAATTTTTTTAAGGGCACCTCGTAGACTTAGAGTGTTTTGTATGTGCTTAGATAGAATGATAGATAAATAACTAGGATGAATGGCTGACTGACTGGTTGTTTGAATGGATGTGACGATACCATTTGGAGTATGAAATAGTTTAACCACCGTATGAATTGAAAAATAAACTTATGAAAAGACATCATCTGCATATGCATACATACACACACACACACACCCACCTACATGCATAAAAATAATAAAAATAATCTTTTACATGTGTGTGTATCATCACACATGGTATGAATATGAAAATGTAAGATGGAAATGGTTCAATTTACATACAAAGTGTATACAAATATTTATAACTTACAGGTAAACGAATGTGGATTTAAATTTATAAATTTAAATTGACGTACAATGTATTTACATGCTTCCATAAATATTCTTCATTGCATATTTATTTATGTACTGAATCACAAATAAGGATTTTATCTACGAACGTGATGTGATACAAGCAAGCATTAAAATCAATCTGTAAGTAACACTGCCATACACCCATAAAGAGAAAAAATATTAAATTCTTGTTTAGTTAGTAAATGGATTAAATTTAAATTTTCGAATTATAAAATTGTTTTTTTTTTTTAAAATGAAAACGAATAGTGAATGAAAATCATAAGAATTTTCAAATAAAAAATAACACTTAAATATGAAAATAAAATCGAGTGAAAAACCATACGAATATTTATTTTAAACGACTAAACGAATTATTAGATAAAAAATTTTTGGATAATGGGAAAATTATTCGAAAAATTTACCTAATTATTTGAATAATATAATACATAGTTTTTTTTTTCAAATGAATCTTTAAAAAAATTTTTATTCAAAAAATATTCGTTTGCATATACATATTATTCGAATAAATAAATTATTTCACAAAAAAGTTGTTCAATTAAAAAATTATTCAGTTAAAAATTAAATGTTAAAATTTTTTTTTGACATGACAAAATTATTCGATTAAGAAATTATCCCAATAAAAATATTCGATTAAAAAATTAGTTAAATACAAAAAATTTTTTTTCAATTACATAAATGTTTTTTAAATTATTCGGAAAATTCTTTTACCTAAAATTATTGGCATAAAAAATATTATTCGATTAAAAAAATTAATCGAATAAAAATATTAAATGCATTAAAAAATTAATCGTAGGAAAATTATTCGTGTAGAAAAATTATTTTAATACAATATTAACATTCGAATAAAAAAAAAGTATTTGAATAACAAAAATTATTCGATTAAAAAATTAATTGTTTAACATTTTTTTAAAGCCCATACAAAATTATTAAAAATATTGTTAAAATTTTTTTTATTAATAAATAATAAAATTACTCGTAAAATTCTTCTATCCAAAAATTATTAATATAAAAAAAATTATTCGATTAAAAAAATTAATCGTATAAAAATAATTTAAAAAATTGTTCGATTACAAAATTAATTTTTAAAATTTTTTGGAACACAAAAAATATTATTAAAAATGTTTTTCAATTACATACATTTTTCTTATATAAATAAAAAAATTATTCGAAAAATTCTTCTTAAAAAATACTTTTCAATTAAAAAAAATATTAAATGAATAAAAAATTTATTTAAAATAATATTGACATTCGAATAAAAAAAAAAGGATTTGAATAACAAAAATTATTCGATTAAAATATTAATTGTTTAAAATTTTTCTAAAACTTATACATAAACTATTAAAAAAAATTATTCGATTAAAAAATATTATTATGTGCTGTTTTTATAACATAAGCGATCAACTCTATGATGAAAGACACTCACTTATTTTGATAACTATTCATATAAAAATCGTTTGTGTTATAAAAACAGCCCATAAATAAAAATCTTCGCTCGGAAAGTAAATAACGAAATCATCAAAAAACTATTTGTTTAAAAATATTGTTTGATTAAATAAATATTTGAAATGGAAGCTATTTGAAAAAAAATTACTCGGTTAAAAAGTTAATTAATTAAAAGTTTTTGGTACACATAAAATTATTAAAAACATATTGGAATAAAGAATATTATTCGATTAGTAAAAATATTTGATGCAAAAAATTATTCGAATAAAGAATTATTAGTATAGAGAATTTTTAAAAAAAATATTGACTTGCAAATATTATTCGAATAAAAACATTTAAAAAAAAAAAAAATTATTCGATAAAGAAAATTAATTGTTTAAAATTTTTTGAAATTATTCGTTTATTTTTTTTTTAAGTACATAATAAAATTTTGTATTTGAAAATGTTTTCCATCATAAAATTATTGGAATAAAGAATACTATTCGATTAAAGATATTATTCGATGAAAAAAAATTTTTTAATAAAGAAAAATTAGTCGATTTAAAAAAATTTAAGTATAAAAATTAAAAAAAAATATTGAGTTGCAAATATTTTTTGAATAAAAAAATTATTATAATTAAATAAAAATTGCAACAAAAAAATTATTTCAATGAAAATTTATTCGATAAAAATTATTCGATTAAAAAAATTATTCGTTTATTTTTTTTTTTAAGTACATAATAAAATTATGTATATATTTGAAAATTTTTTCACTAAAAAATTATTTGAATAAAGAATATTATTCGATTAAACGATTAAACTTATTATTCGACGAAAAAAAATTTAAATAAAGAAAAATTAGTCGATTTTAAAAAATTATTGTATAAAAATTAAAAAAAAAATATATAGTTGCAAACATTATTCGAATAGAAAAATTATTTCAATAAGAAAATTATTCGATGAAACTTATCTTTTACTTATAATTAATCTCTGTTAATTTCCTATTGATTCCTAATGCAATAAATTTTTTAATGTAATTTTCTATGTTAAATTGCTTTAAATTATTTATTCATAATTATTAAAATTAAGGTGGCCTGAGCACCCTTTCCTTTACTCATCAAATTTGTGTGTTTAAATGTCACTGCTTGCATACATAAGCTTGCTTTCAGGTATGAAGGTGTGTCTGAATGTGTGCCTTGTGCTTTTATTGCCAGTTTATCTTGTGTTCACTGAAAAGTGTAAAACCAAACATTTTTGGTTTTTGCTCTTGGTTTGTGTTCTCTTGGGGAGCAAGAATGACCAACGGACAGACTTAGAGACAGTCATACAGCCAGCCTGACCAGCCAGTTATGCAGTTTGACTAAACGACTGTTGAGGAAACTATGGCTTAGCTTTCTGTTACAACTTAAAAGTTCGATTCTAAGTTAGAATACAAAGGTTGATGGATGGATGGTTGGATGATTTGTGAAATGAAACTATATTAAGGAGAGGAGGAGTGGGGTCTGTATGGTGAAGGTAACGATTGTTAATAAAAATCACACAAACAACCGCACTGCAGTACAAATAAAAGTTAAAATCATTTTTTTTTACAGAAACACATAAGCGTGTGTGTAAAAAGATTGCAAATAAAAGTTTATACGGACAGATAGAATTTCTGGTTATGGCTGCTTGTGTGTGTGTGTCGTAGTTCTATTTATTATTCGGGCAAGTGATGTGTGTTGATGACAATATTTTTTGGTATGATGCCAAATGAAAACAGTAGTTGCAGTTAATGTTAAAAAAGTTGTTGTTGTTGTTTTCATTAAAAAAAAAAAATTTTAAAAAATCTTTTGAAGCTGTTTTTGTGTTTAGTCTAGTGCTTGACACAGCCAACAACAAAATTTAACCCGAAATATTTTGAAAAATAAAAACCAACAACTTTTTTTTTATCGTTCCAAAAAAAATCTTTCGCTTTTCATTGAAAACAAATTATTCGCTTGAAATATGGCCGAATTATATTCTTTTGTGCGTCTTAAAAAGCCACAAAAGTTTGTTTAAAGTTAAATCCCTCTTGCAAAAAATAAAAAAAATAAAACAAAAAATCAAGTCAATCGAGTTGATGTAATTTTTTTTTTTTGGTTGTTGCTGTAAAGAAATAATGTGTACAAAATGTTTCCAATGTTGTTGAAGCTTTTTTTTTTGTTTTCAGTTGTCTCTGAGACTTCCATTTATGGAGTGCGCTTTTAAATTGAGAATTTTTTTGTTAGTTTGCTTGTATGAATACATGACTACATACGTGTATTAACAAAATGTTTGTTTTTATTTTTATTTTGGTTTGAGCATTTTGTTTTGGAGCTTGTGGAGCTTGTGTTCGGTAGTAAAATTGTAGGTTGCATTGATGTTTCTTTCATTTCTCTGTGTGTTTTCTTTTCAAGTTGCGGGATTACTTTAGGTAGCAGATTTTGGAATTTGCATTGTATGTTTGTATGATGAGGATGTAGAAATTCTTTTTTTTTTTCTTCTTTTCATTTTGTTTCAATGTTTTGCCAAGACGTTGAAGGGAAAACGCATATAACCACACCCTAAACATTTTGCTTAATACATGCTGACTTGCCAACCGAAAATGTTTTGCTTTTGCCACTAGATTTAGCGGAAAATATATTATTAAAAATTCAAATATAATATACAGTGGGCCTAAAAATTTCTTATCTAATTATATTAATAAAAAAAAAAAAAAAAAAAAAAAACTTCAGAATAGAGAGAGGGCAGGTGCGATCTAACATGATCGCAATGGTATCGCATAAAATTTTAACGAAGTGAATTAAAGTTTTACGCTTTTATCAAAATAAAAAAAAAAAAAAATGACGTAGAATTTAAGGTAAAATTTATGAAAAAATTATGTGAAACATTTCGATCGAAAATCTTTTAAAAATTTTTAGAAACTCTGCTTCTGGCACATCTTTATTGATTTTATAGAAAAATAATAAAAATTTGAGTATGTTCGAATTTTCGAACTTATGTTCGAAATTTCGAAGCTAAGTTCGAATTTTGCAAAAATGTTAATTTGAAAGTTAAAATTATTTTGAACCCTTTCATTCAAAAAAAAAAATTGTTCTAGACTTTAAAATAAAATTTATGAAAAACTTATATAAACATTTTCGATAAAGTTAAATTTAAAGTCTACATTTTTTAGACAAATGGGTAGCAAGTCCGAATATTTTTTTAATTTAAAAACTTTTATTTGAACTAATTTTGTTAAGGTTTCGCTTAGAATTACTGGGAGCCCAGTTGAGAAAAGAGGTGGCAGTAGTAGCAGTTTTGGCTACAATGTTGGGAAATGGGTTATGGGAATACCCTGCAAGCTGAACTTTGGAGAGTACTATTTGCAGGATCTCACTGGCTTCATTTAAAGTCATCTCTTCTTATTTTACTTTTACTTTTCTGTCTCTAGTGCTATCCTTCTTCACTTCCTCCCCCACAAAGTGACCACATTACAGGACCCAAGTGAGCCCAGCTTCAGTTTCTAACCAAACCTTCGTTCAGAAAAACTCAGTTTAAAAAAAATTTACCAAGAAAACAAATAAAAATTAATTTTTTAAAAGATTGCAAAGCCACTGTTGTATTGGAAACATTTAAGCGAAACTTGAAATTTGTTTGAAAGAAAAAGCAAATAAGAAAAGCAAAGCAGCTAAGTATTGCCAAGCACTCACTCACTTTAACAAAATTCTTTTAATTTTTTTTTTTAATTTTCTAAAATCAGCAAAAGCAAAAAAAAAAGGTTTTTTTTCTTTAATTTTTATATGTTGAGACACTACACGATGAAAACGACAACGGTGATGATGGAGATGGCTAAAAATTGAAAAGGATGTGAGGAAGATGATGATGTTGTTGTGTTGATGCTGATGCTGCTGCTGCTATGATGATGATGTTGGCTTGTTGGTTGGCTAAAATGTGGTGGTACAGATGCTGGTGCTTGCGCAGGTGGTGGTGGTGGTACATAAAACTTAAGCCTTCACGTTTGTATATCGTTCGTTGCTCATGGTTCCTTTTGACACTTGTATGGAAAAAAAAGAAGAATAAAAAAAGAAAAATAAAACAAACCTCTTTTTTGTACTGCTTTGTTGGATTCTTTTATGTTTAAATGTGCTTGTTGTTGTTGTTGTGATTTAGATAAATTTATATGAAACGAAAAAGCTTTTGTTTTTTAGGCAATACTTCGAACAGCTACTCCATTCTTACACTATTTATTGTTGTTGTTGTTGTTGCTGATATGCTTGCCTGTCAGTAAAATGGTAGTAACAGTAAATGGTATCAAGGAGCATTATAGCAAAAACCAACTTCCATATTGCCACCAAAGTTTTCATACAATTCGTATTCGTAAACGATTTTGCTCAAGAATAAAGTCTGTTGTTGAGGAAACAGTTTGTTTGGCTTGCATGTAGCAAGTAAGCAAGTCTACAACAGTGGCAACAATTTTGTGTGTTTGAATAACACACACATAAAACACCAAGGAACAAAAAAAGCATACAAGAGAAGAGACCTTAAAAATGGTTTCCTTTCAGTTTTCTGTCTTCTTGCTGCTATGGATTTGAATTGAATTGCATTGAATTGGTTGTTAAGACAAAAATATGGTTGCAAGCTACACCTACACACAAACAGACTCATACCTAAAACCTTATGCGAATACGAATGCTTTTTGTATTCAGCATGCTTATAGCAACATGCAAATATGGGCTTAAACTTTAAAGTTAGATTTTGGAAATTTGATAAAAAATTCTTTGTTTTTTTTCTTTTGCAACAAAATGTTATAAAATCAATTCATAAACAAAAACCTAGTGTTTTTAAGGTTTTTAGTTGTTGCCAGAAATTGTGATTTTTATGCGAAAGCAACTAGATTTCATAATAAATCATTATGGTTTGCAGCAAGACAATATTTTTTTTTTTTACTTTTACCGTTTTCATATTTTAAGGCTTTTAGGAAAATGTAAAAGAAGTTTTTTTTTTAATCAAAATGTTTGGTAGGAAGCTGAGGTTGAGTAGTTTTTTAAATGCTGTCTCCATTAACAGCTTGTTTTATTTAAGATTCATTTACAAAAAGTCCAGCCTTTTTTGGGTAATTTTAATAAATTTGAACGTTAGTTTCTTAGGGCAAATATTGAAGTTCAGACAGTTTTTAAAAACATTTTAAAAGTAACCTGACAAAAGAGTACTAGTGACCCTTGTGGAACAGCCTACTACTTTTTTTTTAAATTAATTTATTTGCACAAGGCAAGCAAAACAGAAGGCTGTCTTCTGAGGCAGAAGAGGTTAAATGAAGAAGGTTAGCCATAGAAAGATGCAGCCAGAGTAGAGTAAGAGTCGCAAAAGAAAAACGAGTCTGTCACCTAAACCAAAAGCTACTTCTAACCGTCATATCTAAATTGGCGCAGCAAGAGTTTTTTATCTCTCAAAAATTCTCATGCCCATACAAAATGTATAGAGCATAACGAAAAAGATCGCTTATTTTAACAGCGCTTTTTGTAGTGAAGTTGGCTGCAAAAGAATTTTTTTGCTTCATTTTTGTTTTATTATTGTTGATAGGTAAAGACATGTTAGCTATTTTTGTTTAATTCAGCGTTTTAAACTCTATTTTTTCTAGCTTTATTAGGTTTTATTAAGCAAGATGATTAACTGTACTGTAGAAAATATGCACCGCTCAGTCTCTTATTTTAGGGATGACTCTTTAATATATATAGAGGGCGCTAAAAAGGTCCCGCTTGCAGTTAGATAGCTTGTCAACTGTAGTTAGTGCTCCCCAAAAAACGATCTTTATATTTCACGCTAAATAAGAATTTATTTCATTAAATTAATGACTATTTCCTGAATTGATTAAATTAATGAATATTTCCTGAATTGATTAAATTAATGAAACTATTTCCATGAAATGAATGAATATTTCATTGAGTTAATTCAATAAAACATTTTATAAATTATGTGATTTGGTGAAATATTTTCATGAGTATTTCATTAAAAAAAATTATTATTTTTTTAATAAATGAAACAATTTGTGAAATTATTTCTTAAAATGCATAACTGAAAATTTTTCATTAAATTTATGAATATATAACTAAACGAGTGACTATTACATAGACTTAATAGAACTTTTTTAGGAAATGAATAAGTTAATTCATGGAATTAATGAAATTATTTCAATAAATGAATGAATTCATCTAATGAATGAAATTAATATTTGTAATTTGCAACTCAGTTGGATAGAATTTTTAAAACTTTTTTAAAATTCCTCCATACCTTAGTGAGAGATCTGAATAATTTTGTTTATTTCCGGATGAACCAGAGAAGATTAGGGGATGGGATATACTCAGTTTTAAAAAGGAGCTATTCTACATCAGTAATGTGTCAGAAAATTGGTCAGAATTTACTTGTAGTATTTTAAATTTTTTTTGGAAATTCTTCATACTGTTGCTCTGAGGGATTTTGTCAGTTGGTTATTTATATGTATTAACAAATAAAATTTGAAGGCAATACAATGTTTGTTGGGTTGTCTAGTGAATACTCGTAATTAATAATTAAAAAATAATTATAAAATAAATAAACGAAATTACTGCTATAAATGAATGAATGAATACATCGAATTAATGAAATTATTTCCTTAAATAAATGAATTCATTGAATTAATGAAATTATTTCATTATATGTATGAAATTATTTCATTAAATGAATGAATTCATATAATAATTTCATTAAATGAATAACTGAATTCATCGAATTCATGAAATTATTTTACTAAGTAAATGAATTCATCGAATTAATGAAATAATTTCATTAAATGTATGAATTAGTTAATGAAATTATTTCATTAAATGACTGAATTGATCGAATTAATGAAATTATTTCATTAAATGAATGAATGAATTCATGGAATTATTGAAATTATTTCATTAGTCTAACGAAAAGTGTCATTGAGTGGAAAATAATAATTTTTTTTTTTTGAAATTCATAAAAAAAATATAAGAGGTTTTAGAAACAAAATTCTCATTGTGAAGCACAAGGAGCAAAATAGGGATCCAAAGAAATATAGAAAACAAAGTTTAAAGGATGAATTCAAGTCTGCTAAAACCCAAAAAATAACTTTTGTAAAATTTATTTTCTTAAAAAAATTATTTGTTTATTTTTGCTTCACAAGCCAGGCAGGCCTGCTTGCCTGATTGTTTGTTCAAAAAAGAAACATATTTTAGTTAACATGGGCTAGTCCAAAAGTAATTTTTTTTTCTGTATCTTAACATGATAAGATGGATTTCTTTTCCTTATTTTCATTGTTTTTTTTGTGTTAAACATTTTTAGACAGTTTTTAGCTATTTTGTATGTGTATGCCTTCCTGAATCAATTTTTGTTCATAAATAAAAGTTTATGCGTTTCATTTTAATGTAACCAACGAATGGACGATCAGTTTTGTTTTCTTTGCAACCAACAACTGACTTGTGTTAAGAGAAGTGTGTATGTGTGTGTGTAGGTTTGCTTTTTTTTTTTTTTTTTTTTTTTTTTTTTTTGAATTTAAAAAAATTTTTTTTTTCTTTGTGTAATTTTTCTGCATGTCGCATTGTATGGAAATTTTCAGCCATAATTTATGAATTCATATCGATAAATGATTGTTGTTGTTGCTGCTGCTGTTGCTTAGTTTCCTTTAAGTTGACTGTTATTGGCAAAAGATAAAATAAATTCGTGGTATTGTGCGAGTGAGTATGCCAGGCTTTTGACCAACAACTAACTCATTCATATTTATTTTATGTTTATGAATGTCATGCAAAATAAATAATAAATAAAATGGCGATTTTATTTTATGTTTTCTTTCTTGCAATTTCTTCTTTTCTTTTATAATTTTTTTCTTGCAACTTCTTCTTTTCTTTTGATGTGTCTTGCTTTAAAATCTGGGATTTTTTTTAAAATAAATTAAACATGAGAGAATAAGTTTTTCTCCAAAAAAAGCAAGTTTGTTTACATCAAGAAAAATATTTAAAACTAATGGCAGATGGCTTTTTACAAAAAAAAAAAATTATTCGAAATTTATTTTTAAGATTTTGTTTGTTATTTTTCTTTTGAAAAAAAAAAGCCTTAATAATTTTAAAATTTTGTACAAACGAAGCAAATAAATAATGTTTTTTTTGGCATTTTATCACATTAATTTTTGTTTACCCCTGGGGTTACCTGCTAATGAAGTTGGTGTGTAATTGAATTAATTTCTTTTCGAAAAAAGCCAACGAAACAAACGCCCTGCTTCTATAATGGCTGGTTGGTCCTTCCTGCTATACAGCGGTCACATGTCACATGTCACTGTCTAAGGATTACAATTTATTTAGCTGACAAACATTATTTATTTTATAGGTTTCGCATAACAAAATTATTTTTTCTATTTTTTTATAAAAAAAATAAATTTTTTATATTCCAGCTCATTATGGCGGTTTTTATTTCTATTTTGTATTTTGTGTTTAATAAATTCATGAAAATCATCAGGGACACATTACTTTGATTTTATTTTCTAACATCCATAAAAAACCAACACACACACACACACTCACGCTTTTAAAAACACGTATTTATTACATTTTGCTTATAAAAAAGGCACAAAAAAAACCCGGCCATCAACTCATCATAAACGACATCACGTTTTCTGAATTGCGGTTTACTGTTTTTTGCTCTGTCTCTCTCTTGCTTTAACAACATCAAAAAAAAATTTAATTTTATTAACAAACTGCATTTTAAGTGTACGTGTACATGCGTTTGTTGTTTATAAAAAAAATTAGTTGTAGTTGTAGTTTATATAAAAAAATGGCTAAAAATCACAAATTAGATCCCTTGGGATCAAATTATTGAGCAAATAAACGAAATAAATAAAAAAAAAACAACAACAAGAGAGAAGAAGAATGCAGCAGACACACTTGCATACAAACGCTTCGGGTTACATAACATAATTTATAAAAAAAAAGTACTTTTTTTCTATAAAGCACCAAAGCGAGCTCAATAGCTTGCCGTTATAGTTAATAAAAGATGCTGTTCGCCTGAAACAAACTGTGAATTCACGATCAGCTCATCAATCTGTAACTACAACACTCAAATTCATTTTGAACCACAGCTTTTCTTTCTTTTTCTTTTTTAATAAAAGCTTATGACAACGTGCTCTAGATTGCTGAAGAGGCCAGCATTCTTTCTTTATGTTTTTGTGTTAAAAGAAACTTTTGTTTCTTAATATGAACAGCCCCTAAACAAACATATGCTCGCTATTAACACTCTAAATCCGTAAATCTGCCAAAGCAATACAAACTGATTATTGCAGTGGCTGCTGCTAAATTTTTTTTTTTTTTTTAATGTCAGCAACCCCTTTGTGCAGTTGCTAATGGGTAAGACTGTTTAGAAAAATTTTGCTAAGAAGTCAAGTACATGAGTACTTCGTTGAGAAGCATATGTTTTGTTGTTTTCAATCATTAAGAGCGATTGGGTAATTTTTTGATCAGCTATTGAGGGTATAATTTTGTTAAAAAAAACACACACACACACATATAGCAGAGAAAGCAGAGAATACCAGGGTGTTACAATAGCTGAATTTTGGCCTCAGTGACCAGGTGACTTGTTCCCGCTACTTATGTTAATTCTAAGCAGAGAATATAAAGCTTAATGCCTTAAGTAGTGGCCTTGAAGTTTGGCTGGTGTTGACAGACAAAAAAAATATTTTTTTTTTTGGGTAAAATGGCTGGGAAACGAACCCACGCTTTTAATAATAAATAAGCAAAAATATTTATTTTTTTGTTAAAATAATTATAATCGTGCAGTCAGACTAAATAAAATTTCAGGCACAACTTCAAGCTCACAAAGGAACAAAACCGCTAAAAAATCCGATCAGACCTGACTGGCTTGATGCATCGGCTTTCAAACCATCACTCGTGGATTGCCCAAATGCGGCAATTCTGTTTGTAACGTATCCACTGAGGTAAGAGTGTGCCTCGTCACTAAAAATGATTTTTTTGTCAAGTCAAAATTCACTTCTGTCTGTTCAACCAACCATTCGATGTATTGACGCTGCTTGAAATGATCAGTAGGCTTCAGCTCTTGAATCAATTGAACCTTGCAAGCGGCTAATTTTAAATCTTTATTAAAAAATCGCATCAGTTATATTCAGAAGATGTTTAATTGTATTGCTCTTCTGCCCCACTATAACGAACAGCAGCAATGTTTTCCGAAAAACGAACTAGGTGATCAGTCAAAGGCATCAAAAAAATCCCTAAGTGCACGAAATGCATTTTGCTTTAAACGAACATTCTTGTAAAAGCTTCAATAGTCTCAACGCTCAGCTCAATTAAATACTTTACTATGGCTGAAGTTGTCAAAAACACTGAAACAAAGAAATGTCAAATAAATTTAAGAAAAAAACTTGACTCACAATTAACAACGTAAATTATGTCTGGACTATCGTTTACATTCACTCTGACAAAAGGAAAGTATTATAGGCACTCGGTGATTTCAGTTAAGATCAAAACTGGTTTGAGATTGCCTAACACTTCTGCAGAGTTTAACATCCAATAACAGTTTTCAACTGATATGGATGCCAGGCACTAAGAAGGCTGACGAACTCGCCAAAAAAAAAAAAAAAAAAACACTGAGTCTAGTAACTGCATTAGTCAAAAGTCACTCTGGAAGCTGCACCCAGAAAACAACTTCGTTTATAAGAACTAAATTTGTTCAGAAACAAAAATTCAGTTGTGATAATCAATTTTTTAGTTGTAGTTCAAAATTTAATTCGTTAAAAAATAAGACTGATTTTCTATTATCACGATTAAAAAATTCGACGATTGGAAACTAATTTACTTTTAAAAGCGAAGTTGTTTTCTCAGTGCTCTGGCAAAAAAAAACCATATCTAGGCACTTACTATTTTGGGAATGTGACTGTGAAGTTGTATTTGGCTGCACTCAGAAAACAACTTCCGTTGTGAGAACTAAATTTGTTTTCAATCAAAAATTCAGTTGTCATCGTCGAATAATAGAAAATCAGTTTTAAAGCCCAGAATATTTTTATAAGAAATATATTTTCAAACTCTGGTTATCACAATTAAAAAATTAATTATCACAACATAATTTTTGATCTCACAACCGAAGTGGTTTTCTCAGTATGTTTTGAAGCTCTATTAAGTTCAGATTAGTAAAAACATTCATGTGACTCCGGTCTCTGCAGAGAAGAAATGGGTTACTGGATGTGACTCAATCGGGACTGGGCATTAAAGAGTATTGAAGATCAGCCACAATGAAATTTGGCTAATGTAAATGAGCGATATGTTTTTGCAAAACTGCTGACTATTGACTGTTGAGCTAAATGCGTAAGAAAGCTTCTTTCGCATAATTTTATTGAAAACAAAAACAAGACACTAAAATTTAATTTTGTTTTCCGCATGAGCCCTAAAATCCTTTTTTTTTAACTTTTTAGACCGGTTGCAATTGCACAGAATGTCGTAAGGCGACTTTGTTTTGCTGTGAATTAATTTTGTTTGCCTAATGAATTTGTTGCTGATGGTGTTTCATGTTTCTTTAGCTAAACTGTTATAATTATAAAAGTAAACACAAATACAGCTCTTATTTGCTTAAGTAACAAAAGTACACAACAGCCAACAACAAAATAACCTCCCTTTTTCTGTTAATGTGGTGGCTGGTATTATTATTCGGTTGAAAATCATACCACTTAGACAGTCAGTCATTATTAATACCAGATTTGCCACAAAACAATAACGTTGCATGAATTTCTGGGCTGCATGAGTGAATGAGGTGTGTATTTTTTCTTCTTTTATTTAAAAAAGTTAAAGTTATTCTTTTCAATAATAAAAACGTTTCTTTAGAATAAAAAAAAGAAAAAAAGAAAACGGGAGGGAAATTGACACGTGTACGCCTTTCAATATGTTTACAAATCACTTAAGATACGCTGAGCTGAGTATCTACATTTCATACGCTCGGCTAAATACAATTTTTATTTTTTTATTGAAAACAAAAGCAGAAAAAAAAACTTTTTCTTTGTATTTCTAGATTCATAAGTTCTCTACTTAACGTTGCGTTTTACTCGTAATGAGTGAATTTATAGAATTAAATAATTTTTTCGTAACAAATAAAATAATTTTGGGTTGTTGTTTTTCATTACGCGGGTGCAAAAGTTGCAATTGCATTTTATCAAATTTTATAATGTAGCTCTTAACACACACACACATACACACAGCATGAGGTCTGTCTTTTCTTTCCTGTTTGTTTTAGTTGCTCAGCAAATTCATTTCATTCCTAATACGACAACTTACTTGTGCGTACCCAAATGAGTATTTAGTAAATCAAATACTCATCCAAAACGTATTTTTTTATTTTTATTTTTTTGCTTTAAACTTAAATTTGCTTCCGGTACAAACCTAGTGTGATGTCATTCAAGTGTGTGGGAAACCGCAATTTTGAGTGGTCGAATTAAGCCCTGTGGCATTCAATATGACCTACAAGCTATGCCAGTCTTTACCAACAAATGCCTTAGAGAAGTTTTGCATATCCATTCACTTAAAACGATTTGAAATGCCCAGCTCTGATATAACACTTATCAACAAGCAATTCAAACTAAAATACGTAAATGCAAATGAAAATGTATTCGACACATCTTGGGTAAACAGCCGACAGATATAACGATACAGGTCTTCGCCTTTATTACGAACATTCACACTCAGCAAGTTTAGTTGAGCAATTTTGTTCAATTCTCTTTTGAAATTGCGGCTGTATTTTGTTTCGGCAATTTTAGCATTCTTATTCAGTCATTCATTCGGCCTTCAGCTATCTGTCTTCTTTTTTTACATCTTTATAAAAGATACGAAGAAAGAACAAAAAGGAATTGTCGTTCCTCTTTCCTCTCTCTCCTACAAAATCAAGAATTGCCCAACTAAACTTGCTTTGTGTAGTCCTGGTGTATCGAAAAAAAAAACAAGTATAACGATATTTTTTCGAATTCGTGTCTCTAGTAAAAACAGTCACTAACTGAAATTTTTTAGTACTTCTTTTTTAAGGATATCTAAAAGAAAAAGTGTACGTTAATAAGCCAAGAACAGTTCAAGGGGTAAAGGAAGAGATAATTGATTCTCAAAGTCGTAGCAAATATGGATCATCGGATAGAAATATGTTACCAAAGCCCTGGTGAGCTTTTGATAACTTTCATAGATCCTTCTAGCATAATAAAAAATATTAAGAAAAGCTTCTGAAAACTTTTTATTTTATTTACAATTCCCATTTACCAGATTTCTACACACAGAACACAATTTCGGTTGTGAAAACTAAATTTGTTACCAATTGAAAATGCTGTTGCTAAAATCAGAATTCGATAATATAGACCCGAAATTAGTTCCCTTAAAAATATTTCTGACTTGCAGAGATTTTTCACCATCACAAACGGATTTTTGATGGGTAACAAATTTAGTTCTCACAACCGAAGTAGTTTTTCCAGTGTAAATGGCTTTTTGTTTTAACAAAAAAAAAAGTTTTTTTTCCCAAATTACAAAGCAAGTGAACATTTCCAATTAGGCCTCATTTAAAAAGAAGATTTTTAAAGGACTTTTGAAACCTACTTTCTATAATAATAATTATTTAATGGGAATTTGTTGGTGTGCTGTGCATTAGATTGAGTCCTTAAATTTGATTAAAGGAAATGCAAATCCGCTTTTAGTTATTTAAGAATCTAATCTAGATTTCATAAAATACTTAAGGCACACTTTTTAACTAATTTTGCTTTTCCTTTTTTTAAATTATAAAACGCTGGTGCGGTTGGTGGCTGGGCTTTCTAAACGACTAGTGCATCATGCTTAAGAAAAAAGGAAAAAATTATCTGAATTAGATCAGCTTAAGCAAAATGTTGTTAAAATAGCCGGCAGTTGGCAATTTTTTATGGTTTATTAAATAAATTAACGCCTGAATGCACTCTAATGTGTGTGTGTGTGTGTCTATTTGTAATTGAATAAACAAGTAGTCGTTTGTTTTTGTGTTTTTTATTTTGATGAAAACCAAATATGACATTTATTTAATTCAAAATCATTATTTTCATCGCGCATTGTAATTGATAAGCATCTACCCTTTTACAGGAATCATCAATGTCAAAATATGCACTTACAAACACGATGAGTAGAGAGTCCTTGTAATTGTTCGTACTCGTACTCGTACTGGTGTTTATGTCCAAGTGTAGCAAAACTACACCAGTTCTAGCTGTTTGCTGTGTACATACGCACGGCATGAAGCACAGACAGTAACAGAGTGTGAGAATTCTTTTGTGTTGTTGGGAGGGGGGACCCTAAATACAATAAACACCCTGTTGTAAAGGTTTTTGTTTTATTATTTCGCCTTTACGTGGCCTGTCCCGGTTCTTTTGTTAAGAAACAAAACTCACACACACACACGCTTTAATAAATACTTATATAAAATAAAGTCCTTGTAACAGTGACACACGTTGTAAACAAAACCTGAACACTTGAGTTAATCGCCTTAGGGTTGTTTTTAGTTTCTTTCTTCTTTTGTGTTGTTGGCCAAAAATGGCATTTACATGTGAATGTGTTTGTTTGGTGTCATTAAAGGTTCTTTTTGCTTGCTTGTTGTTATTGTTGTATGGCAGGTTGGTTGCTTGTTAAAGCATTTGGACATCATAATTTTGTTGTCCTTAAAGGTTTGTTTGTTTCTTTCATGTGACAAATAAAATTCTAGTTCTGTTTTACGCTTATCAAACAAACATAAAAAAAAGAGAATAAAAACGCAAATAAAATGAAATTGAGATGTTATCGCAGCGATAAGCAAAAGCTATTGTCGGCACATGTATCCGTTTATTTGTTATGACTTTGTTATTGCAATTATTGTTGTTGTTGTTGTTGTTGTATTATATGTCCTTTATCATTGGAATATTTAAGACAACAACACCACCGTGTTGCTACTGCTGTTTTAAATATTTCCTACAATTAAGACACCCTACACGTCAGCTTTTTTGTTATAGATACAGCTTGATTACAAGTAATAAAAAAACAGACTTTTTTTTATTCATTTTTAATTAATTAAAAGGGCTATTTTATTCAGCTTGAGGTCTTATTTTATAAATTTATTTTTATATCGATATTTCGCTCCTATTTCAATTGATAATCAATTTCACTTGTTTGAAAACGTTTGCTGTTTTGAAGGTTTTTTCTTCTTTAAAGCGTTTTTATTAAAAAAAAAAAAAAAAAAAAAAAAAACGCCAAAATAATTTTTATTTTTTTGTTTTCAAAAAATTTCTTTGTAGCGAAATTTATGAAATCGCCTTGAACTTTTTCAAATTTTCGTTTTTTTGTTCCCTTATAAACCACCCTTTTTCAGCAGCCTCTTCATCATTATCGTCACATAATTATTACTGTTGATCATCTACAAATTCAATCACAAGGGAATTAAAAGTCCGGCTATACGCTTGTCTAGCTATTTGCCTTTATAGTTCATGTGTATGCTTGTGTGTGTGATTGTGATTTGTTAAGGTAAAATGATTTTTCATATTTTATTTTTATTTCCATTGTAAACGTTGACATATTGTCGGCTAATCAGTTCCGCCGCAAACTGATTTAAAAAAAAAAAAAAAAAAAAAGCAGAAAACTAGAATCAAGAGTACCAGCACAACATGAATCATGAAGGGTTTGTTTCCCCCATTTAACATTTGAAACTTAAACTGATACCCGGTATAGTCATGGCAATGCTTGTGTCCTTTTCATGTTGCCTATTTTTGTTGTATTCTGAGCTTAAAGGCAAGAACATGAATCCTTTAGTACTCCCTTGTGACGTTTAAATCAAAAACTAGTCCAGGGTGTAATACGCACATAAAAGTGCGTGTGTGTGTGTGTTAAATTCCTTGTTTTCATGCCGCTTATTATGAATTCGTTTCGTTCTTGATACGATTTTGGTAAATTGTTGTAATTTTCTATGCGTGATTTTGTTTGATTTTTCAATTAGGGTGATTTTCTGATTGCACAATCATCATTCAACACATTCCATTTCACTTTATTTCATTCACTTCACTTCATTTCATTTCAGTTTTATTTTTATTTTTATTTTATCATTTTTATTTACCTAAACTGTCATAACTTTTGTTTCATGATGGCTGGTGTTTATTGAATTACAACTAAATTACATTTTTGCTGTTGTAATTATTACACACACACACTCATCTACAATTTTATGGTTTGTTAATTGACAAAAAATACAACCAACATGAAATGAAAATTCTTGTAGTTTTGCTTATGACAGCCTTTTACCATCATGAATTATTTATTGATTTTCTAAATAAAAAATTTAATGAGTTTCTGTGAGTGTGTATGTGAGTAAATTTCACTTAATTGAGCCGACCAACAAGTGTAAAAATTATTATGTGATTTAATTTACAACATTAAGAAAACTAAGTTTTATTTAAGAGTTAAGAAAATCCTGTTTCAGTAGGATTCTTTTTTTGTTTACAAAAAATAAAATTTTTTTTAAAGAAATTTAGATTGCACAGGCCCAAAAAATGTCCTCTATATGAAATTTTCTTAAAATATTATTAATCATCATGGGCTATAATCACAACTTGAGCTTTAAAATCTATTGTGCAGTTCAGTTAAAAGTGCTATAGGATTAATCCTGGCTAGATCTCTGGGAACCAACGTCTCACTGCCTAAGCGTCTTCTCTGTAAACATATTTTGATGCCTTCCGTCCTCTTCAACAGCAACAACAGGAGTCGTTTTGTACCACACCAATTTTACTCATGTGGTAGTTAAGTCTACAGTGGCCTGTCAGCAGCTCAAAGAAGAGTTTGATGTCATTGCTGCTGAGGTGACAAATAACTTCTGATCTAATAAGCTATAGGTTAATGTATTCTAAATCGTTCTGGTCAAAAAAATTGTTTTGCAGCCAACTTCATTAGGTAACGCTCTAATAACATTGGATTCTCCTGCTGCCGTTGCATTATTTGGGTTTTGTTTTTTATATTTTTGCTCGTTAATAAGACTTTTTGACGGATAAAAAACACAATTTAGGTTTTTGTGTGTTAAAAGACTATTTTTTCGAGTGTAAAATAAGTTTTCATTAAAATTGTAACATCAATAATGAGTCAGAGTCAATATTTTCCCTACTGGGAAACAAATCAGCATTATTTTAGTAGTCAGCCCACTTTAGTTAATGAAAAATATGAATACAAACACTGTGGAAAATATGTCAGTAATGATTAGTGTTATCTTATGGATTAAATATTTAATTGTTGCAATTAAACATTTTTTTATCGATTAAAAAAATTTTTTAATTGAATTTTTTTTTTGCATATATTTTTTCTGGGTTGTATAGCCTGTAGTTACTAACGATATTTTATCGATTTCGGTATTCAGTAATTTTCCGACAAAAATATTCAAAGCTTGTGACGACGTTATTAGCACATAAATAATCATGGCCGAATATTTGGGTCGAGAATTTACTGAATACCTAATTCGATAAAATATCGTTATACTTGTTTTTTCGACACAAATATTCGTTATAAAAGTTAGTGAATCGCATTACTGATCGCCTTAATTCTTGATTGATGCATGATTGAAATTGTGATGACTTTGTATGTAATTATGCGTACATCATGATGCTAATCAACTTAGCCGAGCTCCTTTCTAAGCAGAGCAACAATTTTTGTTTTCATTTCCTGCCAAACCACAATAAAGTTAAAAAAAAAAAAAAAAAAAGACAAAAAACTACAAACAGTCAATTGCGTTTAGAGTTGATGTCTTAATTTCAATAATTGTAAATGGAAGACAAACAATTTTCTTTCATTTTTCCAATTAACAATTAAATAAATACAGCGTCATCAGCAACATCAACAACATTAACAACAACATCATGATCAGCTTCAATGTGATTTTGTTAAAACACCTTCCGTTGTTGTTAAATTTAACTTTATAAAGACAACAATTACGAAAAAACAAACTGTAATTTTATCAGCTTGAATACAGAGATTCCAACGTTCCGGTTTTCCTTTTAAGCAGAGCAGAGAAAGGAAAAGAAAAGAAAAGAAAAAAGTGAAGAATAATCATCGTATTGATGGAAACTCATCAGCACTAAAAATTAAAAACGATTCACAAATGAAAAACACATAAAAAAATTAAAAAAAAAATTACAGCAAAGATCAGTTTGATTATTTGATATTGAGAAACTTATTTACACTGAAAGAAATTAAAAAAAAATACATTTGGCAAGCGGTTCACGAGTATGATTATCTCCTAGCCTAGCAGCCAAGATTCAATCTTGAAATTTTTAACTACAAATCAGTTAGAGAGAGGGCTTTTACATTAAGCAATTTAGCAAGAAACTTGCGCAGCTCTCTAATTGAGAGAAATTATAATTTTCAAGGCTTGAATCTTGGCTGTACAGCTTACAGATTACAATCATGCTTGGTAACCAGTTTAATACTGTTTCAAACAAATCAATAGCTTTAGAATATCGTCTCTAATTTACAGCTGCTTACAAGATCAACATAAATTAGAGCAGCCAGTGTAGCGTTTTTGTTTTATAAACAAGACAAATCTGATAAGATTTTTATGCATCGAACCTGTACCTGCCAGATTAATGGATTAGCACACTATGGGAATAAGCTTAAATAAGAGTTTTGGCCTTGGTTATTCACAAGTAATATTAAGATCCGTTATTACAACTTTTGAAAGCTAAACTTAGGATTAGTGGTTTTTTTTTTTAACTTTATAATCAAATTTTTGTGGATAGTTAAGGAGACACTGTCTTATATTTAATTTATTGACAAGTTTAATTCAATGTCGAACCAAACTTATAAAATGATAACCTTAACTAGCGGTAAGTGGTACTAATAGACCACTATATTATTTAGTTTAATAAAACCCGCTAAAGAAAAACAAAAATATAATTAAAAATGCTAAAATGAAAAAAAGGAACTAAAATGTCGTTACAGAGATCAAATCCTCGTCTTCAATATCTATCGATATTTAAAATTTTTTCATACAAAAATAACTAAATTTCTATGGTATTCATGAGATATTGAATGCCACGATTTGGGCTCTGTTCAAAAAAATTGTTTTGCAGCCAACTTCATTAGATTCTCTAATAAGCTTGGATTCTCCTACTGCCGTTGCGTTTTTTCCGTTTTATTTTTTACATTTTGTATGACAATGAGACTTTTTGACGGAGAAAACACACTTGCCGCATTAATTTAAGTTTTTGTGTGTTAAAAGACTATTTTTTCGAGTGTATAAAAAAATTATTTTTCATTAAAATTGTAACATCAATAATGCACATGAATTACGATAGTAACGCATGTATGTACACACATGATGTAAATACTTACATTTATAGCCAGTAAGTGAGTGAGCAAGTGAGTGCATTTGCTTTTATTTTTAGTAAATTTTTTTTACACCTTTTGATAAGTTACTGCGCTGTGATGGCTGCGACAATGAAAAGCTGAGAATGTTGGCGGCATTATTGTAGAGGATGACGATGACGATAATAATGATAATGATAATGGCGATGATGAAGTGATTGATGGCTGAATGCTATAATAGACAATGACGGAACTACATGTGTTAAAGTTTTATTAAAAAAAAAAAAAAAAAAAAAAAAAAAACACTAAAACTTTAGTGCTTTTCCAATTGGTTGCTTATTTATTTATTTAGTTTTTATAAGCAGAAGACCATATTCGTGTAGTTGGGATAGAGTGTGCTTTGTATTCAGCAGTGTGTTTGTTGACAGTATTTATTATTATTTTAGCTTTTTATTTATTTTTGGTTGGCTTCTTTTTTTTTTTTTTGTTCAAGAACAATTACTGAAAAATATTTTTAATACGAAAACCCAACAGCGGCTTAAACTAAAAATGAAAATGTAAAAAAAAATATTTTTTTAATAAAAGAAATGATGGGGCATAAAGCCAACAGTAGCAACCAGCGAGAATTGTTAACAAAATCCCTCTAAATAAAAAATAAAACAAAACAAAACAAAGCAATAACAATAATTTTCAAAGTGACAGCGTCATTGACACATTGGTTTACAATTGTTTTTCCTTTTGTTTAGCAGGTTTTCAAAGGTCAAAATCACCACAATTTCAATATCAAGCAGACAAAAAGAAAATTAATTTTTGTTAAAAAAAAATTTTTTTTTTAAATAAATTTTTTTATTAAAAAAACATTTTTTACCTTAAAAAAATTTCTTTGTTTAGAAAAAAAAATTTTTTAAAAATTAATTTTTGCTTAAAATTTTTTTTTTAACAAATTTTTTTTGTAATTAAAATTTTTTTGATAAAAAATTCTCTTTGAACATAAAGTTTTTTCGTTAACAAAAACATTTTTTTCTTTAAAAAAATTTCCTTGTTTAAAAAAATTTGTAACATAAATTTTTTTTAAAAATAAATTTTTGCTTAAAAAAAATTTTTTATTAAAAAATTTTTTTGTTAAAAAAAACATTATTTTCCTTAAAAAAATTTCTTTAAACATAATTTTTTTTGTTTAAAAAAAATTTTTTAAAATATTTTTAAAAAATAAACTGGTTTTGTTTAAAAAATTTTTTTTTTAAAAAATTTTTTTTAAAAAAATTTATTTTAATTAAATATTAATTTAATAAAAGTTTTATAAAAGAAAAATAGCACGCAAAAACAAAATCTGGACACAGATTATGGTAGAGAGAACCAAAAAAAAAACCTAGTGACGAAACTTTGTAAGCCAAAATAAGGCTTAAGGTTTCTCAGTATTTTCAGACTTAAATTTAAAAAAAAACGTAAGTTAATTGTGCGAACTTGCCATATTCGATGTATGAAATGTTTGCTAAATTTATATAAAACACTACGAAGAAATTTTAGTGGCACCTTTGAACCCTCTAGCTTTTCAGTTTATAGGACTTTTTTGACTCAAAATTAAAAAAAGCATAATAAAGACGTCTAAGTTAAAAAGTTAAAGGGTTAAAATGTTTCTACCAAAATTCTACACACATATGCAAAAAGGCATTAAATCAACAATCACACATATTTGAGTAAACTACTGCTTTGTCAAAAAGGGGCTGGTTTTTTTTATATGATTGCAAAACGGATTTGTAGTATTGAATGAGTTAATCAAATCATATGCGTGCTCATGCCTGTGTAAGAATTTTGCTTTTTAAATTCAATCGTGTGGAACGTCATAAAACAAACAATTGTGGCTTAAACATGATTTAATCGTATAATTAGCACGATTTTTACTCAAATAGTTCGTTTGTGGAGTTTGATTGATCATACAGAAACATTTTTTAACATGCACTCTGAACTAAAAAATACGATTTATTAGGTCTCTTCTAGGCATTTTATTATGATTAAGATTAAGAGTCATTGGCCGGCCCATAATCATAGTCATACTAAATTCGTTATCTTTTTAAAAACGACTTTAAATTTATATAATTCTTATGAACGAAAGCTATCTTTTTTGTGACTATGATTATGGCCCATTATTTTTCATTATTCTTTTTTTACTTTTATTATTGCGAGTGAAGAAAACAAAACTGAGCGCTAACTAATTTGTAAACAAGACAACGAAAATAATATTAAAAAAAAAAAAGTAAGAGATGGAATGGAGTCTATAAAAATAAAAAAAATTCAAAGACACCGATACAGATATTATTGACTTTAAGTCATAAAAACAATGAAATCTGTGTTTGTTTAAACAAACGCCTCTGTACGTTAATATATACATACATACATGCATAAAAACGTATGGATGGCGCATTGTGAGCTTAAAAAACGATGATGAATTGTGTTCAATTTGTTTGCTTAAAGTTCATAAAATGTATTTAAGACTGGCGTGTTAATTGTCACGGTAAATAATATAAACTGTTTAAATTCTTAATTTAAATATATACAAGTGAACACAAACACACACACACACATGCAACACATGCAAACATTTCTATTCAATTGTACAAATCACACATTTCGGTTTCTGGCCGCAATTGGTGGCCGGCATCAATACAAATACAGGTTGGTATACAAGTGTTGGTGTCTATGTGTGCTTGTGTGTATCATTCTACAATATTTGTGGTTTCATTGGAAACTTTTGTTAATTATTTTTGTCTACACAGTAGTAATTACACTTGCACACACTCGCATACACTCTCTTATACCGATTTTTTTTTCTCCTTTGAATATCTACTGTAAATACAGATTTATTTTTTTATTTATTTTTTAATTCTCATTTGAATGCAACTAAGTTTTTGTTTTTTTTTTAAATTTCTAATTTTTTTTTGTTACTTTTCTACCTCAATGATTCCAAGTCATCTATGGCACAACATTTGGTTATTGTCTTGTTTTTTTTTTTTTTTGTAATTAATTGAAATATCTTAGTTTGTGTTTCATCTCTGTTCCTCACTACCGAACAGCGTTGCCATTTTCACCTTTTTTAGGCTAGATTTAGTCTTTTTTCTCGCATTTAGCCTTTAAATTTATAATTTAGCCGTTTTTCATTTTCAAAAAAGCCTTTTTTATTTTTCACAATTTTTTTGAGGACAATGCGGAAATTTTTTTTTTATAATTTTTCATAACTTCTTTATTTTTCAAGATATCGACTAGATTTCTAAAGCATTAGATAGAGAACCATATAAGCTTTAATTCGACTTTTGGTTTTTGCAGATAGTGTGAAAAAAATATTTTTCGCCAAAAAAAAACCATGGACTACCCCCTTTGCTTTTTTTTGAAAAAATTATAAAAAAATTTTCTTTCACTATCTACAAGAAAATAATTTCTAATTAAAGCCAACACGCTTAGCTATCAAACGCAAAAGAAATCAAGTTGATATCTAGAAAACTTAGCAAGTTATGACCAAAAAGGTAACCTGTTATACTAAAAAGTGGCCGGAAAGAGGCAGTAGTAGAACTGCTTACCTCTTTGTTCATAACTTGCATAATTTTCAAGATATCGACTAGATTTCTAAAGCATTAGATAGAAAACCATATAAGCTTTAATTCGACTTTTGGTTTTTGCAGATAGTGTGAAAAAAATATTTTTCGCCAAAAAAAAACCATGGACTACCCCCTTTGCTTTTTTTTGAAAAAATTATAAAAAAATTTTCTTTCACTATCTACAAGAAAATAATTTCTAATTAAAGCCAACACGCTTAGCTATCAAACGCAAAAGAAATCAAGTTGATATCTAGAAAACTTAGCAAGTTATGACCAAAAAGGTAACCTGTTATACTAAAAAGTGGCCGGAAAGAGGCAGTAGTAGAACTGCTTACCTCTTTGTTCATAACTTGCTTAATTTTCAAGATATCGACTAGATTTCTAAAGCATTAGATAGAGAACCATATAAGCTTTAATTCGACATTTGTTTTTTGCAGATAGTGCGAAAAAAATATTTTTCGCCAAAAAAAAAAAAACCATGGACTACCCCCTTTGCTTTTTTTTGAAAAAATTATAAAAAAATTTTCTTTCACTATCTAAAAGAAAATAATTTCTAATTAAAGCCAACACGCTTAGCTATCAAACGCAAAAGAAATCAAGTTGATATCTAGAAAACTTAGCAAGTTATGACCAAAAAGGTAACCTGTTATACTAAAAAGTGGCCGGAAAGAGGCAGTAGTAGAACTGCTTACCTCTTTGTTCATAACTTGCTTAATTTTCAAGATATCGACTAGATTTCTAAAGCATTAGATAGAGAACCATATAAGCTTTAATTCGACTTTTGGTTTTTGCAGATAGTGCGAAAAAAATATTTTTCGCCAAAAAAAAAAAAAAACCATGGACTACCCCCTTTGCTTTTTTTTGAAAAAATTATAAAAAAATTTTCTTTCACTATCTACAAGAAAATAATTTCTAATTAAAGCCAACACGCTTAGCTATCAAACGCAAAAGAAATCAAGTTGATATCTAGAAAACTTAGCAAGTTATGACCAAAAAGGTAACCTGTTATACTAAAAAGTGGCCGGAAAGAGGCAGTAGTAGAACTGCTTACCTCTTTGTTCATAACTTGCATAATTTTCAAGATATCGACTAGATTTCTAAAGCATTAGATAGAAAACCATATAAGCTTTAATTCGACTTTTGGTTTTTGCAGATAGTGTGAAAAAAATATTTTTCGCCAAAAAAAAACCATGGACTACCCCCTTTGCTTTTTTTTGAAAAAATTATAAAAAAATTTTCTTTCACTATCTACAAGAAAATAATTTCTAATTAAAGCCAACACGCTTAGCTATCAAACGCAAAAGAAATCAAGTTGATATCTAGAAAACTTAGCAAGTTATGACCAAAAAGGTAACCTGTTATACTAAAAAGTGGCCGGAAAGAGGCAGTAGTAGAACTGCTTACCTCTTTGTTCATAACTTGCATAATTTTCAAGATATCGACTAGATTTCTAAAGCATTAGATAGAAAACCATATAAGCTTTAATTCGACTTTTGGTTTTTGCAGATAGTGTGAAAAAAATATTTTTCGCCAAAAAAAAACCATGGACTACCCCCTTTGCTTTTTTTTGAAAAAATTATAAAAAAATTTTCTTTCACTATCTACAAGAAAATAATTTCTAATTAAAGCCAACACGCTTAGCTATCAAACGCAAAAGAAATCAAGTTGATATCTAGAAAACTTAGCAAGTTATGACCAAAAAGGTAACCTGTTATACTAAAAAGTGGCCGGAAAGAGGCAGTAGTAGAACTGCTTACCTCTTTGTTCATAACTTGCTTAATTTTCAAGATATCGACTAGATTTCTAAAGCATTAGATAGAGAACCATATAAGCTTTAATTCGACATTTGTTTTTTGCAGATAGTGCGAAAAAAATATTTTTCGCCAAAAAAAAAAAAACCATGGACTACCCCCTTTGCTTTTTTTTGAAAAAATTATAAAAAAATTTTCTTTCACTATCTAAAAGAAAATAATTTCTAATTAAAGCCAACACGCTTAGCTATCAAACGCAAAAGAAATCAAGTTGATATCTAGAAAACTTAGCAAGTTATGACCAAAAAGGTAACCTGTTATACTAAAAAGTGGCCGGAAAGAGGCAGTAGTAGAACTGCTTACCTCTTTGTTCATAACTTGCTTAATTTTCAAGATATCGACTAGATTTCTAAAGCATTAGATAGAGAACCATATAAGCTTTAATTCGACTTTTGGTTTTTGCAGATAGTGCGAAAAAAATATTTTTCGCCAAAAAAAAACCATGGACTACCCCCTTTGCTTTTTTTTGAAAAAATTATAAAAAAATTTTCTTTCACTATCTAAAAGAAAATAATTTCTAATTAAAGCCAACACGCTTAGCTATCAAACGCAAAAGAAATCAAGTTGATATCTAGAAAACTTAGCAAGTTATGACCAAAAAGGTAACCTGTTATACTAAAAAGTGGCCGGAAAGAGGCAGTAGTAGAACTGCTTACCTCTTTGTTCATAACTTGCTTAATTTTCAAGATATCGACTAGATTTCTAAAGCATTAGATAGAGAACCATATAAGCTTTAATTCGACTTTTGGTTTTTGCAGATAGTGCGAAAAAAATATTTTTCGCCAAAAAAAAACCATGGACTACCCCCTTTGCTTTTTTTTGAAAAAATTATAAAAAAATTTTCTTTCACTATCTAAAAGAAAATAATTTCTAATTAAAGCCAACACGCTTAGCTATCAAACGCAAAAGAAATCAAGTTGATATCTAGAAAACTTAGCAAGTTATGACCAAAAAGGTAACCTGTTATACTAAAAAGTGGCCGGAAAGAGGCAGTAGTAGAACTGCTTACCTCTTTGTTCATAACTTGCTTAATTTTCAAGATATCGACTAGATTTCTAAAGCATTAGATAGAGAACCATATAAGCTTTAATTCGACTTTTGGTTTTTGCAGATAGTGCGAAAAAAATATTTTTCGCCAAAAAAAAACCATGGACTACCCCCTTTGCTTTTTTTTGAAAAAATTATAAAAAAATTTTCTTTCACTATCTAAAAGAAAATAATTTCTAATTAAAGCCAACACGCTTAGCTATCAAACGCAAAAGAAATCAAGTTGATATCTAGAAAACTTAGCAAGTTATGACCAAAAAGGTAACCTGTTATACTAAAAAGTGGCCGGAAAGAGGCAGTAGTAGAACTGCTTACCTCTTTGTTCATAACTTGCTTAATTTTCAAGATATCGACTAGATTTCTAAAGCATTAGATAGAGAACCATATAAGCTTTAATTCGACTTTTGGTTTTTGCAGATAGTGCGAAAAAAATATTTTTCGCCAAAAAAAAACCATGGACTACCCCCTTTGCTTTTTTTTGAAAAAATTATAAAAAAATTTTCTTTCACTATCTAAAAGAAAATAATTTCTAATTAAAGCCAACACGCTTAGCTATCAAACGCAAAAGAAATCAAGTTGATATCTAGAAAACTTAGCAAGTTATGACCAAAAAGGTAACCTGTTATACTAAAAAGTGGCCGGAAAGAGGCAGTAGTAGAACTGCTTACCTCTTTGTTCATAACTTGCTTAATTTTCAAGATATCGACTAGATTTCTAAAGCATTAGACAAAAAACCATATAAGCTTTAAATCGACTTTTGGTTTTTGCAGATAGTGTGAAAAAAATATTTTTCGCCAAAAAAAAAAAAACCATGGACTACCCCCTTTGCTTTTTTTTGAAAAAATTATAAAAAAATTTTCTTTCACTATCTACAAGAAAATAATTTCTAATTAAAGCCAACACGCTTAGCTATCAAACGCAAAAGAAATCAAGTTGATATCTAGAAAACTTAGCAAGTTATGACCAAAAAGGTAACCTGTTATACTAAAAAGTGGCCGGAAAGAGGCAGTAGTAGAACTGCTTACCTCTTTGTTCATAACTTGCATAATTTTCAAGATATCGACTAGATTTCTAAAGCATTAGACAAAAAACCATATAAGCTTTAAATCGACTTTTGGTTTTTGCAGATAGTGTGAAAAAAATATTTTTCGCCAAAAAAAAAAAAAACCATGGACTACCCCCTTTGCTTTTTTTTGAAAAAATTATAAAAAAATTTTCTTTCACTATCTAAAAGAAAATAGTTTCTTATTAAAGCCAACACGCTTAGCTATTAAACGCAAAAGAAATCAAGTTGATATCTAGAAAACTTAGCAAGTTATGACCAAAAAGGTAACCTGTTATACTAAAAAGTGGCCGGAAAGAAGCAGTAGTAGAACTGCTTACCTCTTTGTTCATAACTTGCTTAATTTTCAAGATATCGACTAGATTTCTAAAGCATTAGATAGAGAACCATATAAGCTTTAATTCGACTTTTGGTTTTTGCAGATAGTGCGAAAAAAATATTTTTCGCCAAAAAAAAACCATGGACTACCCCCTTTGCTTTTTTTTGAAAAAATTATAAAAAAATTTTCTTTCACTATCTAAAAGAAAATAATTTCTAATTAAAGCCAACACGCTTAGCTATCAAACGCAAAAGAAATCAAGTTGATATCTAGAAAACTTAGCAAGTTATGACCAAAAAGGTAACCTGTTATACTAAAAAGTGGCCGGAAAGAGGCAGTAGTAGAACTGCTTACCTCTTTGTTCATAACTTGCTTAATTTTCAAGATATCGACTAGATTTCTAAAGCATTAGATAGAGAACCATATAAGCTTTAATTCGACTTTTGGTTTTTGCAGATAGTGCGAAAAAAATATTTTTCGCCAAAAAAAAACCATGGACTACCCCCTTTGCTTTTTTTTGAAAAAATTATAAAAAAATTTTCTTTCACTATCTAAAAGAAAATAATTTCTAATTAAAGCCAACACGCTTAGCTATCAAACGCAAAAGAAATCAAGTTGATATCTAGAAAACTTAGCAAGTTATGACCAAAAAGGTAACCTGTTATACTAAAAAGTGGCCGGAAAGAGGCAGTAGTAGAACTGCTTACCTCTTTGTTCATAACTTGCTTAATTTTCAAGATATCGACTAGATTTCTAAAGCATTAGATAGAGAACCATATAAGCTTTAATTCGACTTTTGGTTTTTGCAGATAGTGCGAAAAAAATATTTTTCGCCAAAAAAAAACCATGGACTACCCCCTTTGCTTTTTTTTGAAAAAATTATAAAAAAATTTTCTTTCACTATCTAAAAGAAAATAATTTCTAATTAAAGCCAACACGCTTAGCTATCAAACGCAAAAGAAATCAAGTTGATATCTAGAAAACTTAGCAAGTTATGACCAAAAAGGTAACCTGTTATACTAAAAAGTGGCCGGAAAGAGGCAGTAGTAGAACTGCTTACCTCTTTGTTCATAACTTGCTTAATTTTCAAGATATCGACTAGATTTCTAAAGCATTAGACAAAAAACCATATAAGCTTTAAATCGACTTTTGGTTTTTGCAGATAGTGTGAAAAAAATATTTTTCGCCAAAAAAAAAAAAAACCATGGACTACCCCCTTTGCTTTTTTTTGAAAAAATTATAAAAAAATTTTCTTTCACTATCTACAAGAAAATAATTTCTAATTAAAGCCAACACGCTTAGCTATCAAACGCAAAAGAAATCAAGTTGATATCTAGAAAACTTAGCAAGTTATGACCAAAAAGGTAACCTGTTATACTAAAAAGTGGCCGGAAAGAGGCAGTAGTAGAACTGCTTACCTCTTTGTTCATAACTTGCATAATTTTCAAGATATCGACTAGATTTCTAAAGCATTAGATAGAGAACCATATAAGCTTTAATTCGACTTTTGGTTTTTGCAGATAGTGCGAAAAAAATATTTTTCGCCAAAAAAAAAAAACCATGGACTACCCCCTTTGCTTTTTTTTGAAAAAATTATAAAAAAATTTTCTTTCACTATCTACAAGAAAATAATTTCTAATTAAAGCCAACACGCTTAGCTATCAAACGCAAAAGAAATCAAGTTGATATCTAGAAAACTTAGCAAGTTATGACCAAAAAGGTAACCTGTTATACTAAAAAGTGGCCGGAAAGAGGCAGTAGTGGAACTGCTTACCTCTTTGTTCATAACTTGCTTAATTTTCAAGATATCGACTAGATTTCTAAAGCATTAGATAGAGAACCATATAAGCTTTAATTCGACTTTTGGTTTTTGCAGATAGTGCGAAAAAAATATTTTTCGCCAAAAAAAAACCATGGACTACCCCCTTTGCTTTTTTTTGAAAAAATTATAAAAAAATTTTCTTTCACTATCTACAAGAAAATAATTTCTAATTAAAGCCAACACGCTTAGCTATCAAACGCAAAAGAAATCAAGTTGATATCTAGAAAACTTAGCAAGTTATGACCAAAAAGGTAACCTGTTATACTAAAAAGTGGCCGGAAAGAGGCAGTAGTGGAACTGCTTACCTCTTTGTTCATAACTTGCTTAATTTTCAAGATATCGACTAGATTTCTAAAGCATTAGATAGAGAACCATATAAGCTTTAATTCGACTTTTGGTTTTTGCAGATAGTGCGAAAAAAATATTTTTCGCCAAAAAAAAAAAACCATGGACTACCCCCTTTGCTTTTTTTTGAAAAAATTATAAAAAAATTTTCTTTCACTATCTACAAGAAAATAATTTCTAATTAAAGCCAACACGCTTAGCTATCAAACGCAAAAGAAATCAAGTTGATATCTAGAAAACTTAGCAAGTTATGACCAAAAAGGTAACCTGTTATACTAAAAAGTGGCCGGAAAGAGGCAGTAGTAGAACTGCTTACCTCTTTGTTCATAACTTGCTTAATTTTCAAGATATCGACTAGATTTCTAAAGCATTAGACAAAAAACCATATAAGCTTTAAATCGACTTTTGGTTTTTGCAGATAGTGTGAAAAAAATATTTTTCGCCAAAAAAAAACCATGGACTACCCCCTTTGCTTTTTTTTGAAAAAATTATAAACAAATTTTCTTTCACTATCTACAAGAAAATAATTTCTAATTAAAGCCAACACGCTTAGCTATCAAACGCAAAAGAAATCAAGTTGATATCTAGAAAACTTAGCAAGTTATGACCAAAAAGGTAACCTGTTATACTAAAAAGTGGCCGGAAAGAGGCAGTAGTAGAACTGCTTACCTCTTTGTTCATAACTTGCTTAATTTTCAAGATATCGACTAGATTTCTAAAGCATTAGATAGAGAACCATATAAGCTTTAATTCGACATTTGTTTTTTGCAGATAGTGCGAAAAAAATATTTTTCGCCAAAAAAAAAAAAAAACCATGGACTACCCCCTTTGCTTTTTTTTGAAAAAATTATAAAAAAATTTTCTTTCACTATCTAAAAGAAAATAGTTTCTTATTAAAGCCAACACGCTTAGCTATTAAACGCAAAAGAAATCAAGTTGATATCTAGAAAACTTAGCAAGTTATGACCAAAAAGGTAACCTGTTATACTAAAAAGTGGCCGGAAAGAGGCAGTAGTAGAACTGCTTACCTCTTTGTTCATAACTTGCTTAATTTTCAAGATATCGACTAGATTTCTAAAGCATTAGATAGAGAACCATACAAGCTTTAATTCGACATTTGTTTTTTGCAGATAGTGTGAAAAAAATATTTTTCGCCAAAAAAAAACCATGGACTACCCCCTTTGCTTTTTTTTGAAAAAATTATAAAAAAATTTTCTTTCACTATCTACAAGAAAATAATTTCTAATTAAAGCCAACACGCTTAGCTATCAAACGCAAAAGAAATCAAGTTGATATCTAGAAAACTTAGCAAGTTATGACCAAAAAGGTAACCTGTTATACTAAAAAGTGGCCGGAAAGAGGCAGTAGTAGAACTGCTTACCTCTTTGTTCATAACTTGCTTAATTTTCAAGATATCGACTAGATTTCTAAAGCATTAGACAGAAAACCATATAAGCTTTAAATCGACTTTTGGTTTTTGCAGATAGTGTGAAAAAAATATTTTTCGCCAAAAAAAAAAAAAACCATGGACTACCCCCTTTGCTTTTTTTTGAAAAAATTATAAAAAAATTTTCTTTCACTATCTAAAAGAAAATAGTTTCTTATTAAAGCCAACACGCTTAGCTATTAAACGCAAAAGAAATCAAGTTGATATCTAGAAAACTTAGCAAGTTATGACCAAAAAGGTAACCTGTTATACTAAAAAGTGGCCGGAAAGAGGCAGTAGTAGAACTGCTTACCTCTTTGTTCATAACTTGCTTAATTTTCAAGATATCGACTAGATTTCTAAAGCATTAGATAGAAAACCATATAAGCTTTAATTCGACTTTTGGTTTTTGCAGATAGTGTGAAAAAAATATTTTTCGCCAAAAAAAAACCATGGACTACCCCCTTTGCTTTTTTTTGAAAAAATTATAAACAAATTTTCTTTCACTATCTACAAGAAAATAATTTCTAATTAAAGCCAACACGCTTAGCTATCAAACGCAAAAGAAATCAAGTTGATATCTAGAAAACTTAGCAAGTTATGACCAAAAAGGTAACCTGTTATACTAAAAAGTGGCCGGAAAGAGGCAGTAGTAGAACTGCTTACCTCTTTGTTCATAACTTGCTTAATTTTCAAGATATCGACTAGATTTCTAAAGCATTAGACAGAAAACCATATAAGCTTTAAATCGACTTTTGGTTTTTGCAGATAGTGTGAAAAAAATATTTTTCGCCAAAAAAAAAAAAACCATGGACTACCCCCTTTGCTTTTTTTTGAAAAAATTATAAAAAAATTTTCTTTCACTATCTAAAAGAAAATAGTTTCTTATTAAAGCCAACACGCTTAGCTATCAAACGCAAAAGAAATCAAGTTGATATCTAGAAAACTTAGCAAGTTATGACCAAAAAGGTAACCTGTTATACTAAAAAGTGGCCGGAAAGAGGCAGTAGTAGAACTGCTTACCTCTTTGTTCAAAACTTGCTTAATTTTCAAGATATCGACTAGATTTCTAAAGCATTAGACAGAAAACCATATAAGCTTTAAATCGACTTTTGGTTTTTGCAGATAGTGTGAAAAAAATATTTTTCGCCAAAAAAAAAAAAAAAACCATGGACTACCCCCTTTGCTTTTTTTTGAAAAAATTATAAAAAAATTTTCTTTCACTATCTACAAGAAAATAATTTCTAATTAAAGCCAACACGCTTAGCTATCAAACGCAAAAGAAATCAAGTTGATATCTAGAAAACTTAGCAAGTTATGACCAAAAAGGTAACCTGTTATACTAAAAAGTGGCCGGAAAGAGGCAGTAGTAGAACTGCTTACCTCTTTGTTCAAAACTTGCTTAATTTTCAAGATATCGACTAGATTTCTAAAGCATTAGACAGAAAACCATATAAGCTTTAAATCGACTTTTGGTTTTTGCAGATAGTGTGAAAAAAATATTTTTCGCCAAAAAAAAACCATGGACTACCCCCTTTGCTTTTTTTTGAAAAAATTATAAAAAAATTTTCTTTCACTATCTAAAAGAAAATAGTTTCTTATTAAAGCCAACACGCTTAGCTATCAAACGCAAAAGAAATCAAGTTGATATCTAGAAAACTTAGCAAGTTATGACCAAAAAGGTAACCTGTTATACTAAAAAGTGGCCGGAAAGAGGCAGTAGTAGAACTGCTTACCTCTTTGTTCATAACTTGCTTAATTTTCAAGATATCGACTAGATTTCTAAAGCATTAGATAGAGAACCATATAAGCTTTAATTCGACTTTTGGTTTTTGCAGATAGTGCGAAAAAAATATTTTTCGCCAAAAAAAAAAAAAAACCATGGACTACCCCCTTTGCTTTTTTTTGAAAAAATTATAAAAAAATTTTCTTTCACTATCTACAAGAAAATAATTTCTAATTAAAGCCAACACGCTTAGCTATCAAACGCAAAAGAAATCAAGTTGATATCTAGAAAACTTAGCAAGTTATGACCAAAAAGGTAACCTGTTATACTAAAAAGTGGCCGGAAAGAGGCAGTAGTAGAACTGCTTACCTCTTTGTTCAAAACTTGCTTAATTTTCAAGATATCGACTAGATTTCTAAAGCATTAGACAGAAAACCATATAAGCTTTAATTCGACATTTGTTTTTTGCAGATAGTGCGAAAAAAATATTTTTCGCCAAAAAAAAAACCATGGACTACCCCCTTTGCTTTTTTTTGAAAAAATTATAAAAAAATTTTCTTTCACTATCTAAAAGAAAATAATTTCTAATTAAAGCCAACACGCTTAGCTATCAAACGCAAAAGAAATCAAGTTGATATCTAGAAAACTTAGCAAGTTATGACCAAAAAGGTAACCTGTTATACTAAAAAGTGGCCGGAAAGAGGCAGTAGTAGAACTGCTTACCTCTTTGTTCAAAACTTGCTTAATTTTCAAGATATCGACTAGATTTCTAAAGCATTAGACAGAAAACCATATAAGCTTTAAATCGACTTTTGGTTTTTGCAGATAGTGTGAAAAAAATATTTTTCGCCAAAAAAAAACCATGGACTACCCCCTTTGCTTTTTTTTGAAAAAATTATAAAAAAATTTTCTTTCACTATCTAAAAGAAAATAGTTTCTTATTAAAGCCAACACGCTTAGCTATCAAACGCAAAAGAAATCAAGTTGATATCTAGAAAACTTAGCAAGTTATGACCAAAAAGGTAACCTGTTATACTAAAAAGTGGCCGGAAAGAGGCAGTAGTAGAACTGCTTACCTCTTTGTTCATAACTTGCTTAATTTTCAAGATATCGACTAGATTTCTAAAGCATTAGATAGAGAACCATATAAGCTTTAATTCGACTTTTGGTTTTTGCAGATAGTGCGAAAAAAATATTTTTCGCCAAAAAAAAAAAAAAAACCATGGACTACCCCCTTTGCTTTTTTTTGAAAAAATTATAAAAAAATTTTCTTTCACTATCTAAAAGAAAATAATTTCTAATTAAAGCCAACACGCTTAGCTATCAAACGCAAAAGAAATCAAGTTGATATCTAGAAAACTTAGCAAGTTATGACCAAAAAGGTAACCTGTTATACTAAAAAGTGGCCGGAAAGAGGCAGTAGTAGAACTGCTTACCTCTTTGTTCATAACTTGCATAATTTTCAAGATATCGACTAGATTTCTAAAGCATTAGATAGAGAACCATATAAGCTTTAATTCGACTTTTGGTTTTTGCAGATAGTGTGAAAAAAATATTTTTCGCCAAAAAAAAAACCATGGACTACCCCCTTTTGCTTTTTTTTGAAAAAATTATAAAAAAATTTTCTTTCACTATCTAAAAGAAAATAATTTCTAATTAAAGCCAACACGCTTAGCTATCAAACGCAAAAGAAATCAAGTTGATATCTAGAAAACTTAGCAAGTTATGACCAAAAAGGTAACCTGTTATACTAAAAAGTGGCCGGAAAGAGGCAGTAGTAGAACTGCTTACCTCTTTGTTCATAACTTGCTTAATTTTCAAGATATCGACTAGATTTCTAAAGCATTAGATAAAAAACCATATAAGCTTTAATTCGACTTTTGGTTTTTGCAGATAGTGTGAAAAAAATATTTTTCGCCAAAAAAAAACCATGGACTACCCCCTTTGCTTTTTTTTGAAAAAATTATAAAAAAATTTTCTTTCACTATCTAAAAGAAAATAATTTCTAATTAAAGCCAACACGCTTAGCTATCAAACGCAAAAAAAATCAAGTTGATATCTAGAAAACTTAACAAGTTATGACCAAAAAGGTAACCTGTTATACTAAAAAGTGGCCGGAAAGAGGCAGTAGTAGAACTGCTTACCTCTTTGTTCATAACTTGCATAATTTTCAAGATATCGACTAGATTTCTAAAGCATTAGACAGAAAACCATATAAGCTTTAAATCGACTTTTGGTTTTTGCAGATAGTGTGAAAAAAATATTTTTCGCCAAAAAAAAAAAAAACCATGGACTACCCCCTTTGCTTTTTTTTGAAAAAATTATAAAAAAATTTTCTTTCACTATCTAAAAGAAAATAGTTTCTTATTAAAGCCAACACGCTTAGCTATCAAACGCAAAAGAAATCAAGTTGATATCTAGAAAACTTAGCAAGTTATGACCAAAAAGGTAACCTGTTATACTAAAAAGTGGCCGGAAAGAGGCAGTAGTAGAACTGCTTACCTCTTTGTTCATAACTTGCATAATTTTCAAGATATCGACTAGATTTCTAAAGCATTAGACAGAAAACCATATAAGCTTTAAATCGACTTTTGGTTTTTGCAGATAGTGTGAAAAAAATATTTTTCGCCAAAAAAAAAAAAAACCATGGACTACCCCCTTTTGCTTTTTTTTGAAAAAATTATAAAAAAATTTTCTTTCACTATCTAAAAGAAAATAATTTCTAATTAAAGCCAACACGCTTAGCTATCAAACGCAAAAGAAATCAAGTTGATATCTAGAAAACTTAGCAAGTTATGACCAAAAAGGTAACCTGTTATACTAAAAAGTGGCCGGAAAGAGGCAGTAGTAGAACTGCTTACCTCTTTGTTCAAAACTTGCTTAATTTTCAAGATATCGACTAGATTTCTAAAGCATTAGACAGAAAACCATATAAGCTTTAAATCGACTTTTGGTTTTTGCAGATAGTGTAAAAAAAATATTTTTCGCCAAAAAAAAACCATGGACTACCCCCTTTGCTTTTTTTTGAAAAAATTATAAACAAATTTTCTTTCACTATCTACAAGAAAATAATTTCTAATTAAAGCCAACACGCTTAGCTATCAAACGCAAAAGAAATCAAGTTGATATCTAGAAAACTTAGCAAGTTATGACCAAAAAGGTAACCTGTTATACTAAAAAGTGGCCGGAAAGAGGCAGTAGTAGAACTGCTTACCTCTTTGTTCATAACTTGCTTAATTTTCAAGATATCGACTAGATTTCTAAAGCATTAGACAGAAAACCATATAAGCTTTAAATCGACTTTTGGTTTTTGCAGATAGTGTGAAAAAAATATTTTTCGCCAAAAAAAACCATGGACTACCCCCTTTGCTTTTTTTTGAAAAAATTATAAAAAAATTTTCTTTCACTATCTACAAGAAAATAATTTCTAATTAAAGCCAACACGCTTAGCTATCAAACGCAAAAGAAATCAAGTTGATATCTAGAAAACTTAGCAAGTTATGACCAAAAAGGTAACCTGTTATACTAAAAAGTGGCCGGAAAGAGGCAGTAGTAGAACTGCTTAACTCTTTGTTCATAACTTGCTTAATTTTCAAGATATCGACTAGATTTCTAAAGCATTAGACAAAAAACCATATAAGCTTTAAATCGACTTTTGGTTTTTGCAGATAGTGTGAAAAAAATATTTTTCGCCAAAAAAAAAAAAAAAACCATGGACTACCCCCTTTGCTTTTTTTTGAAAAAATTATAAAAAAATTTTCTTTCACTATCTAAAAGAAAATAGTTTCTTATTAAAGCCAACACGCTTAGCTATCAAACGCAAAAGAAATCAAGTTGATATCTAGAAAACTTAGCAAGTTATGACCAAAAAGGTAACCTGTTATACTAAAAAGTGGCCGGAAAGAGGCAGTAGTAGAACTGCTTACCTCTTTGTTCAAAACTTGCTTAATTTTCAAGATATCGACTAGATTTCTAAAGCATTAGACAAAAAACCATATAAGCTTTAAATCGACTTTTGGTTTTTGCAGATAGTGTGAAAAAAATATTTTTCGCCAAAAAAAAAAAAAAAAACCATGGACTACCCCCTTTGCTTTTTTTTGAAAAAATTATAAAAAAATTTTCTTTCACTATCTACAAGAAAATAATTTCTAATTAAAGCCAACACGCTTAGCTATCAAACGCAAAAGAAATCAAGTTGATATCTAGAAAACTTAGCAAGTTATGACCAAAAAGGTAACCTGTTATACTAAAAAGTGGCCGGAAAGAGGCAGTAGTAGAACTGCTTACCTCTTTGTTCAAAACTTGCTTAATTTTCAAGATATCGACTAGATTTCTAAAGCATTAGACAGAAAACCATATAAGCTTTAAATCGACTTTTGGTTTTTGCAGATAGTGTGAAAAAAATATTTTTCGCCAAAAAAAAACCATGGACTACCCCCTTTGCTTTTTTTTGAAAAAATTATAAAAAAATTTTCTTTCACTATCTAAAAGAAAATAGTTTCTTATTAAAGCCAACACGCTTAGCTATCAAACGCAAAAGAAATCAAGTTGATATCTAGAAAACTTAGCAAGTTATGACCAAAAAGGTAACCTGTTATACTAAAAAGTGGCCGGAAAGAGGCAGTAGTAGAACTGCTTACCTCTTTGTTCAAAACTTGCTTAATTTTCAAGATATCGACTAGATTTCTAAAGCATTAGACAGAAAACCATATAAGCTTTAATTCGACATTTGTTTTTTGCAGATAGTGCGAAAAAAATATTTTTCGCCAAAAAAAAAACCATGGACTACCCCCTTTGCTTTTTTTTGAAAAAATTATAAAAAAATTTTCTTTCACTATCTAAAAGAAAATAATTTCTAATTAAAGCCAACACGCTTAGCTATCAAACGCAAAAGAAATCAAGTTGATATCTAGAAAACTTAGCAAGTTATGACCAAAAAGGTAACCTGTTATACTAAAAAGTGGCCGGAAAGAGGCAGTAGTAGAACTGCTTACCTCTTTGTTCATAACTTGCTTAATTTTCAAGATATCGACTAGATTTCTAAAGCATTAGATAGAGAACCATATAAGCTTTAATTCGACTTTTGGTTTTTGCAGATAGTGCGAAAAAAATATTTTTCGCCAAAAAAAAAAAAAAAACCATGGACTACCCCCTTTGCTTTTTTTTGAAAAAATTATAAAAAAATTTTCTTTCACTATCTACAAGAAAATAATTTCTAATTAAAGCCAACACGCTTAGCTATCAAACGCAAAAGAAATCAAGTTGATATCTAGAAAACTTAGCAAGTTATGACCAAAAAGGTAACCTGTTATACTAAAAAGTGGCCGGAAAGAGGCAGTAGTAGAACTGCTTACCTCTTTGTTCAAAACTTGCTTAATTTTCAAGATATCGACTAGATTTCTAAAGCATTAGACAGAAAACCATATAAGCTTTAATTCGACATTTGTTTTTTGCAGATAGTGCGAAAAAAATATTTTTCGCCAAAAAAAAAACCATGGACTACCCCCTTTGCTTTTTTTTGAAAAAATTATAAAAAAATTTTCTTTCACTATCTAAAAGAAAATAATTTCTAATTAAAGCCAACACGCTTAGCTATCAAACGCAAAAGAAATCAAGTTGATATCTAGAAAACTTAGCAAGTTATGACCAAAAAGGTAACCTGTTATACTAAAAAGTGGCCGGAAAGAGGCAGTAGTAGAACTGCTTACCTCTTTGTTCAAAACTTGCTTAATTTTCAAGATATCGACTAGATTTCTAAAGCATTAGACAGAAAACCATATAAGCTTTAAATCGACTTTTGGTTTTTGCAGATAGTGTGAAAAAAATATTTTTCGCCAAAAAAAAACCATGGACTACCCCCTTTGCTTTTTTTTGAAAAAATTATAAAAAAATTTTCTTTCACTATCTAAAAGAAAATAGTTTCTTATTAAAGCCAACACGCTTAGCTATTAAACGCAAAAGAAATCAAGTTGATATCTAGAAAACTTAGCAAGTTATGACCAAAAAGGTAACCTGTTATACTAAAAAGTGGCCGGAAAGAGGCAGTAGTAGAACTGCTTACCTCTTTGTTCATAACTTGCTTAATTTTCAAGATATCGACTAGATTTCTAAAGCATTAGACAGAGAACCATATAAGCTTTAATTCGACATTTGTTTTTTGCAGATAGTGCGAAAAAAATATTTTTCGCCAAAAAAAAAACCATGGACTACCCCCTTTGCTTTTTTTTGAAAAAATTATAAAAAAATTTTCTTTCACTATCTAAAAGAAAATAATTTCTAATTAAAGCCAACACGCTTAGCTATCAAACGCAAAAGAAATCAAGTTGATATCTAGAAAACTTAGCAAGTTATGACCAAAAAGGTAACCTGTTATACTAAAAAGTGGCCGGAAAGAGGCAGTAGTAGAACTGCTTACCTCTTTGTTCATAACTTGCTTAATTTTCAAGATATCGACTAGATTTCTAAAGCATTAGATAGAGAACCATATAAGCTTTAATTCGACTTTTGGTTTTTGCAGATAGTGCGAAAAAAATATTTTTCGCCAAAAAAAAACCATGGACTACCCCCTTTGCTTTTTTTTGAAAAAATTATAAAAAAATTTTCTTTCACTATCTAAAAGAAAATAATTTCTAATTAAAGCCAACACGCTTAGCTATCAAACGCAAAAGAAATCAAGTTGATATCTAGAAAACTTAGCAAGTTATGACCAAAAAGGTAACCTGTTATACTAAAAAGTGGCCGGAAAGAGGCAGTAGTAGAACTGCTTACCTCTTTGTTCATAACTTGCATAATTTTCAAGATATCGACTAGATTTCTAAAGCATTAGATAGAGAACCATATAAGCTTTAATTCGACTTTTGGTTTTTGCAGATAGTGTGAAAAAAATATTTTTCGCCAAAAAAAAAACCATGGACTACCCCCTTTTGCTTTTTTTTGAAAAAATTATAAAAAAATTTTCTTTCACTATCTAAAAGAAAATAATTTCTAATTAAAGCCAACACGCTTAGCTATCAAACGCAAAAGAAATCAAGTTGATATCTAGAAAACTTAGCAAGTTATGACCAAAAAGGTAACCTGTTATACTAAAAAGTGGCCGGAAAGAGGCAGTAGTAGAACTGCTTACCTCTTTGTTCATAACTTGCTTAATTTTCAAGATATCGACTAGATTTCTAAAGCATTAGATAGAAAACCATATAAGCTTTAATTCCACTTTTGGTTTTTGCAGATAGTGTGAAAAAAATATTTTTCGCCAAAAAACAAAAAACCATGGACTACCCCCTTTGCTTTTTTTTGAAAAAATTATAAAAAAATTTTCTTTCACTATCTACAAGAAAATAATTTCTAATTAAAGCCAACACGCTTAGCTATTAAACGCAAAAGAAATCAAGTTGATATCTAGAAAACTTAGCAAGTTATGACCAAAAAGGTAACCTGTTATACTAAAAAGTGGCCGGAAAGAGGCAGTAGTAGAACTGCTTACCTCTTTGTTCATAACTTGCATAATTTTCAAGATATCGACTAGATTTCTAAAGCATTAGACAGAAAACCATATAAGCTTTAAATCGACTTTTGGTTTTTGCAGATAGTGTGAAAAAAATATTTTTCGCCAAAAAAAAACCATGGACTACCCCCTTTGCTTTTTTTTGAAAAAATTATAAAAAAATTTTCTTTCACTATCTAAAAGAAAATAATTTCTAATTAAAGCCAACACGCTTAGCTATCAAACGCAAAAGAAATCAAGTTGATATCTAGAAAACTTAGCAAGTTATGACCAAAAAGGTAACCTGTTATACTAAAAAGTGGCCGGAAAGAGGCAGTAGTAGAACTGCTTACCTCTTTGTTCATAACTTGCTTAATTTTCAAGATATCGACTAGATTTCTAAAGCATTAGATAGAGAACCATATAAGCTTTAATTCGACTTTTGGTTTTTGCAGATAGTGTGAAAAAAATATTTTTCGCCAAAAAACAAAAAACCATGGACTACCCCCTTTGCTTTTTTTTGAAAAAATTATAAAAAAATTTTCTTTCACTATCTACAAGAAAATAATTTCTAATTAAAGCCAACACGCTTAGCTATTAAACGCAAAAGAAATCAAGTTGATATCTAGAAAACTTAGCAAGTTATGACCAAAAAGGTAACCTGTTATACTAAAAAGTGGCCGGAAAGAGGCAGTAGTAGAACTGCTTACCTCTTTGTTCATAACTTGCTTAATTTTCAAGATATCGACTAGATTTCTAAAGCATTAGATAGAGAACCATATAAGCTTTAATTCCACTTTTGGTTTTTGCAGATAGTGCGAAAAAAATATTTTTCGCAAAAAAAAAAACCATGGACTACCCCCTTTGCTTTTTTTTGAAAAAATTATAAAAAAATTTTCTTTCACTATCTAAAAGAAAATAATTTCTAATTAAAGCCAACACGCTTAGCTATCAAACGCAAAAGAAATCAAGTTGATATCTAGAAAACTTAGCAAGTTATGACCAAAAAGGTAACCTGTTATACTAAAAAGTGGCCGGAAAGAGGCAATAGTAGAACTGCTTACCTCTTTGTTCATAACTTGCTTAATTTTCAAGATATCGACTAGATTTCTAAAGCATTAGATAGAGAACCATATAAGCTTTAATTCGACTTTTGGTTTTTGCAGATAGTGTGAAAAAAATATTTTTCGCCAAAAAACAAAAAACCATGGACTACCCCCTTTGCTTTTTTTTGAAAAAATTATAAAAAAATTTTCTTTCACTATCTACAAGAAAATAATTTCTAATTAAAGCCAACACGCTTAGCTATTAAACGCAAAAGAAATCAAGTTGATATCTAGAAAACTTAGCAAGTTATGACCAAAAAGGTAACCTGTTATACTAAAAAGTGGCCGGAAAGAGGCAGTAGTAGAACTGCTTACCTCTTTGTTCATAACTTGCTTAATTTTCAAGATATCGACTAGATTTCTAAAGCATTAGATAGAGAACCATATAAGCTTTAATTCGACTTTTGGTTTTTGCAGATAGTGTGAAAAAAATATTTTTCGCCAAAAAACAAAAAACCATGGACTACCCCCTTTGCTTTTTTTTGAAAAAATTATAAAAAAATTTTCTTTCACTATCTACAAGAAAATAATTTCTAATTAAAGCCAACACGCTTAGCTATTAAACGCAAAAGAAATCAAGTTGATATCTAGAAAACTTAGCAAGTTATGACCAAAAAGGTAACCTGTTATACTAAAAAGTGGCCGGAAAGAGGCAGTAGTAGAACTGCTTACCTCTTTGTTCATAACTTGCTTAATTTTCAAGATATCGACTAGATTTCTAAAGCATTAGATAGAGAACCATATAAGCTTTAATTCGACTTTTGGTTTTTGCAGATAGTGCGAAAAAAATATTTTTCGCCAAAAAACAAAAAACCATGGACTACCCCCTTTGCTTTTTTTTGAAAAAATTATAAAAAAATTTTCTTTCACTATCTACAAGAAAATAATTTCTAATTAAAGCCAACACGCTTAGCTATTAAACGCAAAAGAAATCAAGTTGATATCTAGAAAACTTAGCAAGTTATGACCAAAAAGGTAACCTGTTATACTAAAAAGTGGCCGGAAAGAGGCAGTAGTAGAACTGCTTACCTCTTTGTTCATAACTTGCTTAATTTTCAAGATATCGACTAGATTTCTAAAGCATTAGATAGAGAACCATATAAGCTTTAATTCGACTTTTGGTTTTTGCAGATAGTGCGAAAAAAATATTTTTCGCCAAAAAACAAAAAACCATGGACTACCCCCTTTGCTTTTTTTTGAAAAAATTATAAAAAAATTTTCTTTCACTATCTACAAGAAAATAATTTCTAATTAAAGCCAACACGCTTAGCTATTAAACGCAAAAGAAATCAAGTTGATATCTAGAAAACTTAGCAAGTTATGACCAAAAAGGTAACCTGTTATACTAAAAAGTGGCCGGAAAGAGGCAGTAGTAGAACTGCTTACCTCTTTGTTCATAACTTGCTTAATTTTCAAGATATCGACTAGATTTCTAAAGCATTAGATAGAGAACCATATAAGCTTTAATTCGACTTTTGGTTTTTGCAGATAGTGCGAAAAAAATATTTTTCGCCAAAAAAAAACCATGGACTACCCCCTTTGCTTTTTTTTGAAAAAATTATAAAAAAATTTTCTTTCACTATCTAAAAGAAAATAGTTTCTTATTAAAGCCAACACGCTTAGCTATTAAACGCAAAAGAAATCAAGTTGATATCTAGAAAACTTAGCAAGTTATGACCAAAAAGGTAACCTGTTATACTAAAAAGTGGCCGGAAAGAGGCAGTAGTAGAACTGCTTACCTCTTTGTTCATAACTTGCTTAATTTTCAAGATATCGACTAGATTTCTAAAGCATTAGATAGAGAACCATATAAGCTTTAATTCGACTTTTGGTTTTTGCAGATAGTGCGAAAAAAATATTTTTCGCAAAAAAAAAAACCATGGACTACCCCCTTTGCTTTTTTTTGAAAAAATTATAAAAAAATTTTCCTTCACTATCTAAAAGAAAATAATTTCTAATTAAAGCCAACACGCTTAGCTATCAAACGCAAAAGAAATCAAGTTGATATCTAGAAAACTTAGCAAGTTATGACCAAAAAGGTAACCTGTTATACTAAAAAGTGGCCGGAAAGAGGCAGTAGTAGAACTGCTTACCTCTTTGTTCATAACTTGCTTAATTTTCAAGATATCGACTAGATTTCTAAAGCATTAGATAGAGAACCATATAAGCTTTAATTCGACTTTTGGTTTTTGCAGATAGTGTGAAAAAAATATTTTTCGCCAAAAAAAAACCATGGACTACCCCTTTTGCTTTTTTTTGAAAAAATTATAAAAAAATTTTCCTTCACTATCTAAAAGAAAATAATTTCTAATTAAAGCCAACACGCTTAGCTATCAAACGCAAAAGAAATCAAGTTGATATCTAGAAAACTTAGCAAGTTATGACCAAAAAGGTAACCTGTTATACTAAAAAGTGGCCGGAAAGAGGCAGTAGTAGAACTGCTTACCTCTTTGTTCATAACTTGCTTAATGTTCAAGATATCGACTAGATTTCTAAAGCATTAGATAGAGAACCATATAAGCTTTAATTCGACTTTTGGTTTTTGCAGATAGTGCGAAAAAAATATTTTTCGCCAAAAAACAAAAAACCATGGACTACCCCCTTTGCTTTTTTTTGAAAAAATTATAAAAAAATTTTCTTTCACTATCTACAAGAAAATAATTTCTAATTAAAGCCAACACGCTTAGCTATTAAACGCAAAAGAAATCAAGTTGATATCTAGAAAACTTAGCAAGTTATGACCAAAAAGGTAACCTGTTATACTAAAAAGTGGCCGGAAAGAGGCAGTAGTAGAACTGCTTACCTCTTTGTTCATAACTTGCATAATTTTCAAGATATCGACTAGATTTCTAAAGCATTAGATAGAGAACTATATAAGCTTTAATTCGACATTTGTTTTTTGCAGATAGTGCGAAAAAAATATTTTTCGCCAAAAAAAAAACCATGGACTACCCCCTTTGCTTTTTTTTGAAAAAATTATAAAAATTTTCTTTCACTATCTACAAGAAAATAATTTCTAATTAAAGCCAACACGCTTAGCTATTAAACGCAAAAGAAATCAAGTTGATATCTAGAAAACTTAGCAAGTTATGACCAAAAAGGTAACCTGTTATACTAAAAAGTGGCCGGAAAGAGGCAGTAGTAGAACTGCTTACCTCTTTGTTCATAACTTGCTTAATTTTCAAGATATCGACTAGATTTCTAAAGCATTAGATAGAGAACCATATAAGCTTTAATTCGACTTTTGGTTTTTGCAGATAGTGCGAAAAAAATATTTTTCGCCAAAAAAAAACCATGGACTACCCCCTTTGCTTTTTTTTGAAAAAATTATAAAAAAATTTTCTTTCACTATCTACAAGAAAATAATTTCTAATTAAAGCCAACACGCTTAGCTATTAAACGCAAAAGAAATCAAGTTGATATCTAGAAAACTTAGCAAGTTATGACCAAAAAGGTAACCTGTTATACTAAAAAGTGGCCGGAAAGAGGCAGTAGTAGAACTGCTTACCTCTTTGTTCATAACTTGCATAATTTTCAAGATATCGACTAGATTTCTAAAGCATTAGATAGAGAACTATATAAGCTTTAATTCGACATTTGTTTTTTGCAGATAGTGCGAAAAAAATATTTTTCGCCAAAAAAAAAAACCATGGACTACCCCCTTTGCTTTTTTTTGAAAAAATTATAAAAATTTTCTTTCACTATCTACAAGAAAATAATTTCTAATTAAAGCCAACACGCTTAGCTATTAAACGCAAAAGAAATCAAGTTGATATCTAGAAAACTTAGCAAGTTATGACCAAAAAGGTAACCTGTTATACTAAAAAGTGGCCGGAAAGAGGCAGTAGTAGAACTGCTTACCTCTTTGTTCATAACTTGCTTAATTTTCAAGATATCGACTAGATTTCTAAAGCATTAGATAGAGAACTATATAAGCTTTAATTCGACATTTGTTTTTTGCAGATAGTGTGAAAAAAATATTTTTCGCCAAAAAAAAACCATGGACTACCCCCTTTGCTTTTTTTTGAAAAAATTATAAAAAAATTTTCTTTCACTATCTACAAGAAAATAATTTCTAATTAAAGCCAACACGCTTAGCTATCAAACGCAAAAGAAATCAAGTTGATATCTAGAAAACTTAGCAAGTTATGACCAAAAAGGTAACCTGTTATACTAAAAAGTGGCCGGAAAGAGGCAGTAGTAGAACTGCTTACCTCTTTCGTCATAACTTGTTTTGATTTAAAACTTTGTTTTATCCTTTTTTTTAAAAAAAACAGCAAATTATGACCAGAAAGGAAAGCATGGTTAACACGACCTTATTTTCCTTAGTTTTTGTCATTGTATGTTCTCTTATTATTTTGAATTTTAAGCGATTGTTTTTTAACTTTTTCCTAGTTTTCTTTCGTGAGTAATTTAGTTTTTTCTAAACCTTTTTTAGGCAAATTTATTTTATTTATTTTTCCAGCTGCAAGCAATGCTGCTACTGCATATTGTTAGCAGAATCAAATAGAATCGCTCACATAGAGCAAAAATTAAGTGACCTAATGAAAAGATTATATAAGCCTATTCCAGATATCTCACGGGGCTCACATAAACAACTTTGGCCCTAGTAAATTGAATAACTTATTATTGTAATAAATGACTTAAAGAAAAAAGAACAGTAAAGACCTACAACTGTAAGCCTTTTTTTTATATAAAAATGGAATTTAATACATTTATGAGCCGATGACCTATGCAGCTAGTGCTCCTCAACTTTTTGCAACCAATTTTGTGGAAATCACAACACAATCAAAGTTAATTTTGTCCAGAACACTAAATAGATATTTTTTTTCGGTAGACTCAAATTTACTTTTGTATGGCCCATTTTGTTTTATAATTATTTTATTAAATTTTTCGATTGTAAGTGATATATGACTTAGTTCGAGCATGAGTTTGAGCTGAAATGAAGAACGCCTTTCAGATGCTGTTTCTATTCCTTAAAAGATTCCAAAACTGTGAGTATGAAAATACAGAAAAATTCAACTTGATTCAAAAATTTAACATTTTCTGCCTTCCTTGGCTTTATTTCTGTTTCATGTCAAATTACCAAACAAAAGTTAAATTTCTTTTTGATTTCAAGTTGGTTTGAAATACAAAACCAAACATGTGTTGCAGTACAAACTTTTGTGTTTGCGCTCGGCTGCTCTGTAACATGAAGATTTTATTTTAAATAAAGAATTCTGCCCTAGTGTTTTTTTACGGTTCGTTTTTGTCTCACAGATTTCGATTTCAAATAACAAAATTGAGATTAGTGATGTTTCAAGCAGCCGGAGTAATTCTTAATTTGGGTGTGTGTGTGTGTGTATCAAGATGAAGATGTAATTGAAAGTTCAAGAAGCAAAACAAATTTTTGTGGTTGTTTGTTTATTCTCGTTCACAAGAGCCTCCTGTTTTCTTGTTTTTTTTTTTTTTTAATTTTACACGTTGATTATCAAAACAAACTCAAGACGTCGACGAAGTTGCTTGGCAAGCGAACACAAAAAAGCAAGCAAAAGAGAAGAAAATCATAAAGTCAGTTTAAGACAACAGTCACCTACACACACACTTGCACTCACACTTCTGTCGGTGCATACATATGTAGCTTTAACTCTTAAGGATAATCTTTAACCGCGTTAACAGGCTAAATTACAACAAGCACAAAATCCCTTCAAAAATCCAAAAGCGTAAACTGATTTCATAAAAAAAAAATTACATTTGCGCAATCTAAACTTGCAGCTACTGCCTTTTGGAAAATTTCTCAAAAATCTGCTTTTAAATCTTTTTTTTTTTCTTCAACTTTGTTTCACGGTACTGGGATTTCATTTAAAATTTGCTGTTTCCACTTCTTCTCTCTAATAAAAAAAAGCCTCTTAAAATCTTAATTTCTTTTTATAAATATGAAAATGTAATGCAATAAACACCAGTTCAAATGCATAAATTTATTAAAATACTCGGCGTATGATTACGTACATGAGTTGCGTGAGTTGCGGAGGAAAATATTAAGGTTGTGCGTAAATTGTTAGAAGTTTCTATTTAATTTTTCATTTATAAGAGAGAATAAATGAGAACAAAAATTGGTTTTGGGAAAGGTTAAGTGCCTAATGAAGGTTGATTGCTTACAATGCTTCAAGAAGCATGAGCAAAACCCAAACTGCAAACAATAGCCGAAAGCAATTTTACACAGCAGCCTGACACACTTCTCTAGCCGGCTTATCTCTCTCTGTCTCTCTCTGAAGTTGTATCTACCGTCACAACCTAAACATAACCTAATTTAGAACCGTTTTCCTTACTTTTTGCCTCATTATCTACAACAGTCTGACATGAGGGACAAATCTCCTTAAAGAAGTCTTTGAATTCTTAAAGAATACTTTACTTAGGGAGGACTTGTGATATGAGAGTTGTATCACAAAAGGTATATTCTGGCCTTAGTGACCTGGTGACTCATTCATAATCCTAATTATAAGACTTAAGCGGTTTTTCCATATTAGCCAAGAATCTTTGACTGTTAACTTAACAGTCATACCCAAATTGGCGCCTTAAGCTTTTTTATCTGTCAAAACTTCTCATGGCCATACATAATGTATGAATTATACTGAAATAACTAGAGGGTTGGAAAATATAATTTAGACAAAAGGTTTCGTAGTGAAGTTGGCTGCATAACAATTTTTTTTTATTGTTGGGCAGTAATGAAATTCCAGAATTTTAATTTTATTTTTGTTTTTCTGAACACGCAACGCTAGCGCTTTAACATAAATGCTAAGCGCTAAAAAACGCTACGCTTGACGCTCTAATTTAGGTTAAATTGTAAGAGCAGGGCAATTGAGAAACAATTCTCTTTTAAAATTGTCGTTTTGTTTACACACAAATCTTTTGTTTCGGCAATTTTAGCATTCTTATTCAGTCATTTTTTTAACAGCCTTCAAAGATACGAAGAGAGCACAAAACGGAATTGCCGAGTACGAGCAAGTTTGTACCCCGTTCCATTCTTCTTTCCTCTCTCTCCTACAAAAAACTGTTGTGTGTGGTCCTGGTCTAACATAAAAAGTTGTTGGGCTCTACACAAAATACAATTTTTTTTTTTAATAAAAACGTAAGCCACCCTAATAAATTTAGTTCCTTTTTAAAACAAATCGTTTCGAAATAAAAATCTTCTTAAATTCTTTTTCTTTTTGTAATTTTCGCTAAGCTAAATGTCAAAACTTCCCCGTGTTTTAATTTACAAATCTATTAAGCAACCAACCAGCCAAACAAACAACCAACCAACCAACCAACCAAACGAACCATCCCAGTTAACTAAACGTGCCAAACATGTTGAAAAGGTAAAATAAACCAAAGACAGACAGACGGTTGTGCAGGATAAATGAAATCTCTTTCCATCTTCTTAAATAATTTTTAAGTCGTGAGGCATCATGCTCTTGCCACGATTTAACAAACCGTGCAATATGCTTGTTGTTGGTATTTCGTTTCTTTTTACCCGTGTGCTTGTGAGTTATGCTTTCATTATGCTGACGAATAGATTTTTTGGAATGGGATTTGGTTGCCAGTGCACCCGTTCCTTGTTCTACAAGAGCATGTTGCACGTGCAGCTCATTGTTGGCGTTGTAAAAATCTTTACTTTAAGCACGTGCAAAAGCTTCGTTTACTGTTGTTGTAAATGTAGTTAGTTGTTGTTGTTTTTAGAATTACACGTATAAAAGCCAAACAAATAAGCCACCAAACAAACATCATTATTATCGTGTTAAATAAAAAACAAAAGCAACAAAAAAAAAATTAAGTTAAAATGATGCCGTTGCTTCTGCTTTTAGTCTTGTTGTTGTTTGTTTGCTGCTGCTGCTGCTGCGAAAATCAGTAGGTACTCGTTCGTTACAAAAACGCTGTGTGACCTGCCTGCGTTCTTGTTGTTTGCGTTGTTGGGTCACACAAATAAAGTGAGTGCTAAGTGCAACGTAGCTTCGACCCACTTAAAACTCATACCATCATTAATGGTTGTCATTAGAGTCCCATCCCAGCACAATAGCCACTGAAGTCAGCCAGCCATTCAGTTACCCAAAAGAATTTTCACTAATTTTGACTTTCTCTCTCAACACACGCATGCATGCAAGCATGTAAGTGAGCCTGTCTGTCAATTTCTTCATAAAGCTGACGAGATTTCTCAAAAGCCCAGCATGTGGTCTGTTTAATGCTTCGTTTTTTGTTTGTTAGAATGTGTCCGTGTAGGCTTAATGATCCTGTGGGGTGTTTCAATTTCAAAATTTTTTTTGGGTGTGAGCTCACACACACACACACTGACTCCTTTTTGCAACATAAGTTTCATGTCGTGTTTAAACAAACAAAATAATAAAAAAATAAGTAGCGCTAGAGCAGCAGCACCCAAGAAAAATAAAAGATTCGTGTCATTTGATACTATTTGGCAAAAACTGTGTTGTATCATGTAAACTACATGGGTATGGGTGTGTGTACGCATTAAATAAGTTACAAATTTGTTAACGATTTATCATTCATTAATAATTTGTTGCTGCTTAATTTTCTAAAGCGTGTACTAAAATTTAACTTAAAAAAGAGGACAAGAAGGAGAGGAGGAATAGAAGGAAGAGGAAAGAGTTGCTTAAAAATTTATTATGCGAAATATGAGATTTTGAAACCGTAAAAAAATGAAAACCAAACGAAATGAATGTAGAGGCGAATTTTCCTTTTCACATAAAAAAAACACTTTCAACTAAAATTGATGAGAAGTTAGGTTCCATAACTCTTCAGTAATTTTTTTTTCTTTTAAAAAACTCTCGTGTGTTTAGCTTTTTCCGATCAAAAAAAATCACAAAAACATTTTCCGTTTAAATTTAAGAATCCTTGTGAGCTAAATTTCATATTTTTTTTTTTCAGCCTTAACTAAAATTAAATAATTTATATTTGGAATTTAAAAGTTTAACAAAATATTAATCTTTATTTGTGCTTAATTCCAGAAATTGTGTTGGTTTTTAAATTTATTTTTTAGTAAAAGAATAAATTTCTCAAGATTAATATTTTGTTAATAAATAATTTACTTATCGCTTTTGGACAGCTTTACTTTCTTGCATCAAACAGCCATGACCTTCAAAAGCGACCATATCATTAGCCGTATCACCTTTAGGGAATTTCACAATACAAACTTCAGTCAACTTTTGAGCTTTTGTTTCGTCCATATCCATTTTGAATTGCTTAGCACGATAACCCTCATGAGTAGATAAGACACCAACATGTACTCACCAATTTCTCATACGCCACTTCCTAATCCACCACTTTGTCATTTAAGCAAAATTAAAAAAAAAATAAAAAAAAAGAATCTATCCTATTCTAATGACACCTACTTTTCTTGCGAGTAAAAGTTTTTTATAAAAAAAATCTCTGTAAAAATTTTTCATAAAAAAAATATGAAAAAAAGAAAAGGGTTTTTCGAATCACGCATCCTTTACATTCAAGTAAAATTAAAAAAATTTTTTTTTAAATAAAAAAACTATCCTCCTTGAATGGCTGATTCTCAAACTTTCCTTCGAGTAAAAATTTTTTATTAAAAAAATTTTTTTTAATTTTCGAATGACACTTTTCAGTTGACTACATTTTTTTATTAAAAAAATATGAAAAAACTCTACCCTATTCCTAAGACACCTATCTTTCACTCGAGTGAAATAAAAAAATTAATTACAAAAAAATTCTATCCTATTCGAATGACACCTCCTTTTCTTTCGAGTAAAATTTTGTTTCGTTAAAAAAAAAACTCTGCCCTATTTGCATGAGTAAAAAATTTTTATTAAAAAAATATCCTCTTCGAATTTTTTTCATATTTTTTTTTTAATAAAAAAATTTTACTCAGTGTCATTTGAAAATTAAAAAAAAAAAAAAAATTTGAATAAAAAAAATATCCTCTTCGAGTGACTGATTCTCAAGATTTCCTTCGAGTAAAAATCTTTTATTAAAAGAATTTTTTTTAATTTTCGAATGACAATTTTCAGTTGAGTAAAATTTTTTTATTAAAAAAATATGAAAAAGCTCTGGCCCACTTTTCATTAGAAAAAAATTTTTTTTATTAAATTTTTCTTTAATCTTACCTTTCGAATGACACACTTTTCATTTGATTATAAATTTGTTATTAAAAAACTATACCCCATTCCTAAGACGCCTATCTTTCATTTGAGTGAAACTAAAAAATAAAACATCAAAAAAGCTCTATCCTATTCGAATGACACATAGTTTTCATTTGCGGAAATTTTTTGTTGAAAATATACGAAAAAGCTCTAGCCTATTCGAAAGAAATTTTTTAATAAAAAAAAAAAATTTTTAATATTATGCCCTATTCGAATGACTTACACTTTTCATTCCAGTAAAATTGTGTTTATTTAAAAAAAACGTGCTAGTGGCAAATTAATGCATTTGATATCGATTAAAATTTTCATTTAAATTATGGGGAAATTTCGATCGTTGTTGGATGCCGCTCTGCTAAACACGATACATTTCAATGTGAAATTTCATTTATTTAAAATGATAAAAAAAGAAAAGAAAAGAAATATCAATTCCAAAGCCCAGTAGTTGCCGCCCAGATAATTTATGTTAATTGCGACTAAACACTATTTTTAGTGTCTACAAAAATCAAATTATAATTTGGAATTTAAGCTGAATTCTTTAAAAAAAAAAATTCAAAATTTCTAAACCATAATTTAGTGGGTGAGCGCTTTAGTCTTAAATTATTTAGAATGAGAATCATTCACATGCGAATGAATAAGAATACTAAAACCAGAAGCTGTTTATTAAAAATTAAATTTAAAGAAAACTTGCGTGACTGAAAAATGCCAGGATCAGCAGGGACATACACACACCGAGAGTAAATAAATTATTTTAAAACAAAAACAAAAGACCAGCAAACTATTTTGCCATAAAAAAAATGTGAGAAAAAAAGAAAACTGGTAATACTTTAATTGATATTTAAAAAATAAAAAGAAAAAAAAAAAAAGAAAAGAAAAACATCAATTCAACGTTTCGTGTTTAAAGTGATGATATGGATTTACTAACTGAAACTGGTAATGATGTGCTGGTGATGATGTGAATCTACTAAATCTGAATGCTGAATGTTTGCTTGCTGTGAGTATGAGTGTTTGTGTGTATGTTTTAGATAATGATGGTATCGTTGGAAGGCAATAAATTTGATTTTAATCAATAACAGATCTTGGCATATCTTTGATAGTTGTGTGTGGCTTGCCACAGCAAACAACATGCATGTTTAATATGAATGTGTACCACAGACTCACAGACAGACAGACCAGCTTTACTACTGCAACTATTTGGATTTCATGTCACTGTTGTGTGTACCAGTAATTTTTTTATACAAAAAAAAAAAAAAAAAATAAAAGTTTCATAAGAATTTCTTCCATGAAAAACCAATTAAGTGGTTATTTTGTTTTAAACTTTGTGCTCTGCTTTGTGTGTCCTTTTTTATTGCTTCTATCTACACCCTTAAAAGTTTCCAATAACCTAGATCGTTAGACAGACAGAACGACAAACCGACATGAGTGCTATTTTTTAGGTGCAAACTAGAAACTTGAATAGAAGCTCTCACACACATCAGCCAAAAGTATCGAAATGAATAAATAAATTTTGTTAAACGAAATACCAGTAGCATTCGTTAAAATTCCTTTAGCATTTAAAATCAGTGTTACAAACACGCACTACACACTCAGTCATCTCTTGATTCTTTCATTCATTTATTTGGTTTGTTTTTAGTTCTTAAGAAAATTAATAAACAAACGGAAGCGTTTACATTTTTTCACTTTTATTTTACTAATAAAAATATTTGTCATATTTTGGTCCACCAGCATTATCATCATCATCATCATCAGCATTCAACATTTTGGGAAAATCATAAAAGTTCCCATTCTCAGGCAAATTTTTTTCTTATTTTGTGCTCTCTCAGCTTTTGTTTCAATGAATACCGCTTCTAAATGTGCCATGACAGGCCAAACAAAACAAAGAAATAAAATCTTTCATTTATTTTGCTTTTAATCAGATTTAAACTAAATGTTTGATGTATTTGCTCCATTTAATTGAAGACTATTTAAGGCCTCATATATTTTGACAATCATTTAAATAAAATTTACGTTTTTATTTAATAAAAAAAAATAAAAAAAAAAATAAAAAAGGAACAGCAGACACAAACTGCAGTTTAAAACGTTCGACATCAATGACAATGATGACGACACGGCACATGCTTAAAGTTGCCAATGGCAGCTTATAACCAAATGGTGGTCTCATTTGCAAAATGTGTTAAATAAAATTTTTTCTTGCTGTTTGGGGAATATCAACACCAGCCAACGAGGCTAGTTTGCTAATTAGTTTCAGTAACAGTCTTCAAATCATTTTAATAAAATTTAAATTTAATCTGTTACTAAATTTTAATTAAATTATAACGAACTACTTCGGTTGTGAGAACCAAATTTGTTACCAAATAAAAATTCGAATTTCTCAATTGTGACAACAGAAAATCAATCTTACAGCTTAAATTATTTATAAAAGAACCAAATTTTAGACAATGTTATTGAATTATGGTTCTAACAACTAAAAAAACTTGGTAAGCTCAACTAAATTTTTGTTTGGAAACAATTTTTGTTTTCTGTATGTACTTGGAAAGAAAAAAGCTTAACAAATTATCATTTACTATAATTGCAACGCGACCTGTAAGATCTTTTGTTTAGTCCAATTCAAAACTAAAACAATCTAAGACTCTTCACCAAACCCATAATTGTTGTAGAGTTCTAGATGCTCTAATTCCAGTGTCCCACTAACCAAATAGCTTATTCTGCGTGTTTGGCAATGCTGAGCAAGTGCATTGAATATATAGAAATGTCTCCCTTCCTACTTGATAAAAACGACAGAAGTCTTTCTGCACCACACAGATTATTACTCATGTGGTAATTGAGTCTACAGTGGCCTGTCAGCAGCTCAAAGTAGAGTTTCGTGTGATTTCTGCTGAGGTTACAAATAACTGCTGCCCTAATAAAGTCGGGGCTAATAAGTCTTTTCGATTTTCGTAAAACCATTTGAGCTCTACAGCAGTCTTGAAAAAACTTTGTTTCTCCTTCTTGCGTAGTTAGACACGAATGAAGTTATTTACTTCTCGCATAGGGCTCTAGACTAGTGAAAAGGTCAGCCATTTCATTGGCTACTTGTCTTTTGTGTAGCGGTAGCCATTACAAAGTAGTTTAGATCTCTCTGCCAAAGCATCGAGCATCTAGAAAGCACCGAAAGAATCTACTCGTATATCTCGGTTCCGCTAATGTCATTTTGTAAATATTCAAAACTCGCTTCTAATTCATACCTAGACCGCTAAAAAAGGATCTAAGTTTTATTCTTGTATAATTTTTTTCTCTGTGTGGAAACTAAATAAAACTAAACAAGATTTGTTATTCAGCTGCCATTTAAAAGTTTTAAAAAGTTATGCCAACGCTGGTTAAGTGTGTGTGTGTGTGTGTGTGTCTGTTTTAATATTTTACTTTTCATATTTTTGTTTGTTGTGTTAATATTCGTACATGACATGATAGGGCATGACTACTTCCAGGAACCATAGCAACACAAGCTTCAAAAGTAGTTGCTACACACACACACACACACACAAACATAAAGAACATGCATTCGTTTATACAAATTATTGAACAACCAGTTAAATACGCAACCATTGGCAAACACATACGAGTACACACACACAGATGCACCAAAAAAACTGATATTAATCCTTGATAAAATCCTATTATTCTTTAGCTTTAGATTAAAAAAAAATCAATAGCAACAGCAACAACAAAAAATATTAAATTAAAGTAAAAAAATATAAGAAACCAACCTTTGATTTGTCATAAATACTAGATATAAAACTCTGTGTGTGTGTAGCCCTGTATGTGAGTGTGTGTTTCTGTGTTATATTCCATTTTATAAAATACCCGTCGCTTTCAACTGGTCTTCTATTAGAGGGACTCCTTAGGATAAAGAGCACTCAAATGAGTGGGAGGTGTACTAATCTACTAATAGGAGGGTTACAGCTTCAAATCCTGGCTAAGCCCTGGATATTTTCTGCAAGCAAGTGAAAAAATTTCGTGGGTTTTGTGTTTTTAAACAAAAAAATTTAAAAAAAAAAATTAAAAATTTAACAAAAATTCTTTTGTGACAAATAAATAAAAATTGGTTGGTACAACCAAAAATTTTTTTTGGTTGTAACAACCATAATTATTGAAAACAGTCCAAAATTTCATTCTAAATTTATTTCGAGCGTTAAGACTTATTTCCCTGAGGCAAAAGCAAAAATTCGATTATAACAATTGAATTTTTAGGTGGTAAAAAATTTAGTTCTCACAACCGAAGTTGCTTTCTCAGTGTACTTTTGAAATTGCAGAGAATTGTAATGAAAACTGAAAATTTAAACACTAAAAAACCAATTTGAATGGTTTTAGTGAAAGGTAGAGATGGCATATCGTCGTATGTTTTGAAAAGAGCCCTAAGCCCTGAGTTAAAAAAAAAATTCCAATTCGACTTTTTGAGATATTATGATGAACCGCGCAAATTTACAAGATCCTGAAATATTTTTTGATCCTAAAATAAAAAATAGCGTTTTTAAATTAAAAAAATTTGGGATTAATTTTCATATTAAATAGGTTTTTGGTTTCTCCGGTAAAATTTTTTAAATTACCTCTAATGGAGATTTTTATCTACCAAAAACCTCTGAACTTATAAGGGGGTAATTGCAAGTGAGATTCAGAATTTTTTTTTACTTCAAATTTTTAAATTTAACTCTTCCCCACCAGCCAAACCATTAACCAAAAAGTTTTTGTTTTTTTTTTATTAAATCTTTAATAAAAATACAGAAAAACCTAAAAGCAAAAGTTGCGATAAAGCGTAATTGGCATAATCCCATGAAATCTTTTTTTCTTTATTTTGCGCTATTTATTCTTTCAAACTCTGTGATGTTTTTTTGACATCACACAGAAAACAAAAAACCAAATACTTAAAACAACAACAAAAGCAAAAATTATAAACGTAGAGATGGGGCCAACAATAAAGTTGTTACAACTTTCTGGATTCGTTAGTTTGTTGGGTCACATGATGCCTGCTGCTACATTCTCTCTCATCACGAGTATCAAAATCAATATCAGCATTCACAAGCAACAACAGTAGCAATTGCAAAATGGTTGTTTTTCTGTTCAGTTTCTTTTTGGTTTTGGTCAAGTATTAAATCTTTTGATGGTCAATTGATGGCTGATTAAAAGATTGATGTGTGTGCTTTGTTTTGCTTTTGTTTTTGTTTCAACTTTTGCCTTTTATGTTTACTTTAAGCTGAACTTGCATAACTTTGCAATAACAGAATGACTGACTTGGTAACGGTTGTCAATACGTAGTCAAAAATGTAACCGCAGCAAGGGAGGTAACATTTTTTAAGCCCCCATGGGCGTAACGCTCTTGCCGTGCATTTAGTTCACTTTCTAGAGAAATTTCTAAAACGAGGGAGAAATTTGTAACTTCACGTACAACTTCAGGCTCACATTTGGGTTAATTGGGTACACAACAGATCTAAACCCGATTTCTGATCACATGTTTAGTAGACAGATGACTAGAAAATGGTGGAAGATGATGAAGCAGGGGAAGGAAAAGTTTTTTTTTCAGCAGATTGGGTTAAGAAAACTCAGTTTTTCAGCACAAAACACATGTCAGCGAGATCTGCCAAAAAGAAGATTTTAAAAGAGACACAAATAGCAGTCACATTTATATGCACTGTGAGAGCAGTGATCTCTAATAAAATCAAGACTGGTCTTGGAATGGCTAACACTGCTGAAGAGACTAGCATCTAAGAGCAGGATTCACTGGTTATGAATTTCAGGTCATAGTGGATATGTAGTCAATTGAACTCTCAATAAAGGGTGAGGTTAGTGGCTTCATTGGCCCAAGATCATGCTCTTTACAACCTTGGAGTTCTATTAACGTCAAGATTATGAAGTGGCTGGAGTCAAATTGTGTGAGGGTAGCGAAAACATTCGTGGCATTTAGTTCTCAAAAAAGAACAAATTACTTGAGCTGGTCAGGGAGTTGTATTGTCACGCGATTCATATTTAAGTAATTAATCAGTTTTTGTTAAATAAAAATGCTCGAGTAGGACTCACAAAGGTGATTTTTGAAAAAACGATCTTCCACATGCTGGCTGGGACGCGTTCACATCAGTGTTATTCGTTTCGTCAAAATATGCTTGCATAAATAAAAAATCAAAAAGATTGTGTGTCATCATCATCCATTGGAAAATGTAAATCCATGAGCATACACACACACACACACACACACTCTGCACTAACTAAATAGATTCACACACACAGCCAGGCAGAGTCAGTTTGTTAAGGTTTTTATTTATTGCAGCATTATTTGCCATGGCTACAAAATACAGTCACATTCTACAAATACATTTGCAAAAAACGCATGCACACACACATACACGCTTACCTTTCATTACATACACACATACTAAGCTCAATTGTGTAATCATATTCCATACAGTGGGCAACAAATGTAAAGCAAAAAAATAATAATCTTTGTTGAAATTAAAAAATTCGATAATTCAAATTTCTTTTGTACAGGAACTGACGCACAGAGCAGTGAATTTTGAGTTTCAAAAAAATCAGGACTCCAATTATCGCATTTGATATCGTTTGAAATTCCCATTTAAATTATATTGGCCTCTGAATTTAAGAAAAAATAATAAAAAATTAGTTAAAATAAAAATATTCCGCTTAGAAAATTTTGAAAGCCTTTAAAAAAATCTTCGTAAAAACACAAGCTGACACCCTGCCCTCTCTGCCTCTCACACAGCTTCTTACTTTGATTGAAAAAAAATATTGTTTAGCTGTACAACATCAGTAAGGATCATTTTACTTTTTATAACTAGAGCATTTATTCGTTTCCAGGTTTATTTCGCTAAACTTTTTAACTCCCAGGGTCAAAGCTGGAATGGAAAATGCATTTATAAATAAGTGCGTTGCCCACTAACCTGCGCCTTCAAAACGATTTCCAAGTATTCAGAATTTCTTTTAATTTAAATTTTGCATTTGTTTTTTGTCCCACTTGATTCATACGAGTACATGTGGACGCACTTAAAAACGGTTTGTTTGGTGTATCATGGTTTGGCTGCTGCTGCTGCTGCTGCTGCTGCGAGTATTTGTAAATTGTGTTTTCATTTAATATTTGCAAAAGCCTTTTCATCCACTGACATCCATATTTTAACTTCAAACAAACAAACGTCAATCCAAAGTAGTCAAAGATACAGGCGAACACTAACGCACCGGAATAAATTCATTTGATTTACACATACACGCACAGTCTACTTGAATGAACATCTATCTGTATGTCTAGCTATCAAATGTGTCCATCCGTCCGTGTGTGTGCCTGTGTATCATCATGTGTGCATTTATTTAAGTTCACTTGCATTTACGGAAGGCTTAATATGTACAGGCTGATAAATGTCAGTTGGTTGGCTCGATGACTGGATGGCTGGCTGGTTAACTTAGTTGAAAGGTGGCTTGGTTGGTTGGTTGAATAGTTGGCTACTTACTGTCTTTCCAGCTGAATGTATGCATGTCTGTCTAACACGATATATCATTTATGTTTCTTTTGCTATTTGAATCTCTTCTTCAATTTAACAAAAAAAATTGTTCAGCTTCCTCTACTACATAGACTTTTATGTGCGTTTTGTTTTGAGTTGAAACAAACACCCAAAAAAGGTAGCAACATGAAAGATAAAAACAAGTCCTTACACAAGCACGCCAAAAAAAAAAACAAAGTGAGAAAAGGGGTTGGTTGCTTTAGTTTTCGTTTGACCTTTTTTTTTTTGTTTGAACACAAAAACAAATCTGTAAAAGAATATTAAATAAACTATAATTATTTAGACAAACAGTTTCATGCTTCAACAGACATGTTTTGCGAAATCAATTGAATTTTAAATCATTTAAACATGAAAGCATATTTTTTCCATTATGACGATTTTGTAAAAAAAAGTAAGTTTCTACTTTGGGAGCAAAGCAAATTTCAGCTGATAAATGGAGCAGCTGAATTTAAGGTATTAAAAAATTTTTGTTTTTTTATTTTACAGAGTAACTGTTACTTCAGTTACCTTTAAAAATATTCTTTAAGTTGCAAAGAGCACAGAGAGATAATTTTTATTAAAATAAAATTTTTATGACTTTTTTATTAAAAGAAAAAGGTCAAATAAAACTAACTAATAAATAAAATTTTTATATTGATAAACTGTTTAATTAAACTAATTATTATAATTAAACTATTTTTTGTATCAATTAAAAGTTTTAAAAAATTAACGAGTCTATTAAAACTTTTAATTACAAAAACTTTTTTTACAATTTTTATTACAAAAATTTTATTTACACTTTACTAATTTTCTAATTAAAAATTAATACTTAATTAATTTATAATGTATAACTAAAATTTCTTTAATTAAAATTTTAAAATAATTAATTAATTTTAAAATAATTAATTAATTAAAAAAAAATTAATTAATTAATAATTTTTAATTAGTTATTAATTAGTAATTTAATATAAAAAATAATTATTATTTATTATTAAATAATTAATAATTAAACAAAAAATTATTACTTATTAATTAAATAATTAATTAATTATTTTTAAAGTTTTTTAACTAAAATTTTTAATTTTCACATTAATTTTATTCCGTGTAGTATTTAATTAATTAATTTTAAAATAAATAATTCATTTTAAAATAATTAATTAATTAAGTGCTTAGTTATTATTTAATAATTTATTAATTTAATTATTAAAAATTGTAATTAGTTAGTAATTAATCAACAAATAATTAAGTTATAATTAATAACTAAACAAATAATTATTACTTATTAATTCAACAATTAATTAAGTTTTTTTTAATTAAAATTTTTATTCTGTGTAATATTTAATTAATTAATTAAAAAAAATTAATTAATTAATTGTTTAATTATTATTTAATAATTTATTAGTAAATAATATTTAAACAACAAATAATTAATTAATAATTAAAAAACAATTATTAATTAAAAAATGATCATTAATTATTGTTAAAATTATTTTAAGTAAAATATTTAATTGGATAATTAATTTTTTTTATGTAATATATATATAATTAATTATTAAATAATGAATTTATAGTTAATTAATTATTAAATAATTAAATATTTAAATTATTAAATAATTTAGTAATTAAATAATTTAATAATTAAACTATTAAATATTTTAATAATTAATGAATTTATCAATAATCAATTCATTTTAATGAATGAGTAGTCGTAACAAAATCTGTTACGTTATTTCAAAGTTACGATAAGATGTGTGTGGTAGCAGCCTCTTCAAAAAGCTCATACTTTGTGAAACTAAACTCCATTTTATATGCAATACTGATGATGTTTACAGTTGGGCGACCCTTAGAAATCAGAAAAATATCGGCTATTTTATGTTGTTTTTCCGGCTTCTGTATGAAGTTATTTCATACTCTCTGTGACTTACAAATCATAATATTTTATCTCTTATTTATGCATTGTATTTGGACTAGAGCTGTTTACCAATAATTTCTTAATACATCCCATTCATACTTTATGTAAATACCCAAAACACTGGTGTCCTCCATCAAGAAGTTAAAATTGAAATTTCCTGTTGCTGGATTAAAAAAAAAAAAAAAACCAAAAGTCTAACTCTGTAACAATAAGCCTGCTTGCCTGAACACATTAAAATTTCATTTTTTTTTTCTTTTTTTCATGACTTAAACTTTTAAACTGTTTATTTTCATTTAAGCTTTACACAGCGTTAAATTTTTTATTTTTATTTTATAGACGACTGGCTGGTTGGTTGGTTGGCATGTCAAAGTGTGAGCAAACAATACATTTTGTTGGATTATCCTTTTTTTACACAGCTGAGTTCGTTCGTTCAAGCGTTCTCTGTTTGCAGCCAGTTCATACGTTCACATGCATGCCCTACTAGGCCTGCTGTCTGCCTCAGTGTTCAGTTTCAATATCGTTTGGTTACATTTAAATACATACGCACGTCTGTATTTTATGCTTTTGTTACATTTTACGTATACGCTGCTGCGCACATTCACACACATTTTCCATTTTTATTTATTAACATTTTTATTCTCGTATCTGTAGCAAAGTTTGTTTGTTTGTTTAAGTACAAAAAAAAATGAGAAAAAATTATTGTTAAATTCAGTTGCCATATAAAATAGTTTTGTTTGCATTTTAGCATAAAATACGCCTGATTGATGCAGAGTTTTATTTGCCAGGACATGCAAGTTGTACGTGATTTAATATTTTGTTTTTCAACATTTAAATATTATTTTTCCATTAAATACTTTTAAATGTTTAAATTTTAATTAAACTTTAAAGCTGAAATTTATAAAAAATTTAATATTGATTGAATAAATTTTAGGACGCTTTACAAACACACGAATATTCGAATTTATATTAAAAAAAACACTCAAAACTCTGTTAAAAACTGAGTGTTTTTAAAAAATTTTTTTTAGACAATTGAATGGTTGGTTTCCTGTAAACAGCACATTTCTGTTAAAAAGAAATTGAATTAAAATTAAAACAGCTAGAAGCCTGAGCTGCCGCAACAACATTAATCAATTTTTGTTTTCTACTCTGCTGCTCTTCCTCCTAGATGGAAGCAAAACCTACAGGAGATCAACTGTTACTGGCCATTATTAAACCATTAAGCACTTGAGCCAACTACTAGAGCGACTTGAAGTTGTTTAAGGATCTGCACAATAGATCTTAAAGGTCGTGGTGCTTTTATAGCCCCTGCTGATATAAATTTTGTGTAAAGAAATTACGATTTTAATCATTGATTTCATTTGGGATCAAACTATTTTATCCGATATCCATCGAAATTTCCATTTAAATTGTATTGAAATTTCAGTCGCTATGTAGGGTCATAATATGGTTCCTGAATTATTGATTCATTTCAATTTTAATATAAAAAAAATTCTGGAAAAACCAGTTCTAAGCTCCCCATCAGATTCCTGGTTAGTAGCGAGCGTCTCAAACAAATGGTACTGGTTGGTTGTTTGGTTTACAAGGCTAACTGACGACCTCTAAGTAGCCGTACAAGAATTCGTTTTGAAACATCTATTTGCCAAGACAGCTGATTAAGATATTTGAGCCGATCCCGGAGATCTCAAGTAAGCCGTACATTAAATATGCAGCTAGAGCTTGAGCTTCAAGACCAAAAGAGCTAAGCACTCGCAGGAAAGGTGAAGGGCTGTCTTTTCCTACTCTGCTTCAGCTTAGGTTTAAAGGCAGTCTCAGCCTCTAGCCGTGAGTATCTTTCACTCAGTGACCACACACAAGAAAACCACGTCGGTTGTGAGAACTAAATTTATTTCCAATCAAAAATTCGGTTGTGATAATCAAATATTTCAGTTGTAGCAATAACAATTCTATACTTCAGTTCACAATTGTGTTTTCTTATAAATATTTCGAGTTGTTAGACCGATTTTCTATTGTCACAGTTAAAAAAATCAACTTCCACAACTGAATTTTTGATTGGAAACATTTTTTTAGCTGTCATAACCAAAGTTGTACTAAGCGATATAGCGGCCGTCACTGACTTTAAAGGCCCCAATGAAGCCACTGTGTGCAGGCATCAGTCTAACGTTTCAGATTACACAACCCAGTTCTGCATTGCCTGACTAGAGCAGAGAATTGCTTACTTCTTTTAACAGTGTCATAATCCAAAAAACATGATTTTATCTTCAAAACCCTTTTAAAGTTTGAAATTTATTGGAGCCAGAAGAACCGCTGGACTAACACACCACAAATGCCACTCGTATTTTAACACCACTGAGAGGCTTACTGCTCTGAAGGCCAAATCCACGGAAAATATGTTCGCTTATGAAGCAAAAATATTTTTTTAGGATTGAGCCTGAAGCCTTTAAATTTTCTTTGGTCTTTTAAATTTACCTTTCATTCATCTAAACTTTTTTCTTTATAATTTTTCCCCACTTAAGAAGAAAATTCTTTAATGGCAAAACAAACACTAAATCAGGTCCTATCGGCTTCTTTTATGTAAACGAAACGTTATTTTTATAAATTCTTCCTTTTTTTCTGCTTTGCTTATCTTAGATTTCAGTCGACAGCATCTAATGAAAATTCCCACTTCATTTTTTCCAACTCAACTGTAAATGTAACATTTACAGCAAGAGCGAGTGCATTAACTGTTTGCAACGGGGAAAAATCATTGACCTAAAAGTTCAATTAATATTGATTTTGTACAGTTAAAGCGGTGACTTGTAAAACTTCATCTTGTTAACTTTTTGCCATAAACAACAACGTGTTGGTGTGTTGCGAGCGTACGTACGTATTTGTATGCCACAACACGTTGCAAATATTAATTTAAACTGAATTATAAAATTAATTTCAAACACATTTTAAATATATTAATAGTATTTGCTGCTACACGAAATGCATTCTAAAGAATAGAGAAACACTTAACGAAAAAAAAAAAACAAGACAAATACGATTTTTGTATCCACATTTTAAACTTGTACTACAAAGTGCTTTACAAGAGCACTCCATCTTGTAAGCCTCAATTTAGTAGTGCCTGCTTGTGCTCCTGCTGGGCTATGTGCACAAAATATGTATAAGTAGTTGTAAATAATAATTGCAAAAAAAAAAAAAAAAAAAAAAAAAAAAAAAAAAAAAAAAAATTAAGGAAAAACACACTGACAACAACAGTAAACATAAAAATATTATTCTGCCTCAATTTTTTTATATTTTTTGTTGCAAACGAAACACGATTATTAGAAAATATTTTAACTGATTGTTAAGAGCCATACACATACAAACCAATGCATCCATCCATCCAGCCATCCATCTATCCATCTCATCTATCCAAACAACACTTGACAAAAGTTACAGCAACAAAATGTTGCAGAAGCAGTGGATTTGTAATACAAGACGAGTGCAAAATACTTTGAAACTGTTTTCGCATACACACACAAACACACACTAGTACACACACTTACTTGTCAAACATCCAAGATAACAAACTCCTGAATTTTTCTTTAACTAAAAAAAAATGAATAAAAAAAAAACGTTACAAATCCGTCAAAACGAAAGAATCGACAGCAAAAAAAATCGTTTGAAATATTTTAAAAGTTGGAAAAAAAAATTCAAACAAAATCTGAAACCAAACAGAAATACACTGAAAGAAACTATGAATTACAAGAAAAAAAATAGGAACACGACAGTTTGATGAGCAAAATTTGGCAGACTTGAAGAAATTTTTGAATATTCTTTTTAGCATTTTTTGAATTTTAGAAATAACGGTAAAGTTAATTCTCTTTTTACATGAATTTTTTTGGAACGTATCTATCGTGTAAAAAGAGACACAAGAGTTAATTAAAAAACAAACAAACAAATAAAGAAAATGTTCAGCTAAATGCGAACGAAAGATTCGTTTTTTGTTTTTCAATACAATTATTAGTATTTAACTGAACAGGCCTTTACATTCCTAAAAATTTGAAATCAGCGCTCTAAAATAATTGGGAAAAAGTTTTCTGTTGCTGTGGTCGAAAATCGTTTATAAAGCACGATAATAATTGTGAGTCACACCTTAACGTGCAGCCTTTTTTCCAACTTAATTTCACATTTCTTTGTTTCAGTGTTTGATAAATTCAACCACGGAAAGTTACAAAATTAAGCAGAGCGTTAGGATTGTTGAAGGCAATTTTTTTAAGAAAATTGGCGCTCAAATCAAAATGTATTTCATATACTTTGTAATCCATGAAATCTGTCCTCAATCAGGAGAATTGTGCACAAATTTTAGCAAACCAGTAGTGCGATTCAGTAACTTTTATTGCGACCATTCGTATTGAAAAAACAATTATAACGTATTTTATCGAATTCGGTATTCAGTCACTTTTCGACTAGCGAATATTTTTGTACCGAATATTTTTGCCTAAAAAAGGCTAGAAAAAGCTAAATCACTCACAAAAAAAGCTAGGAAAAATTAAAAAAACTATCGCTTAAAATTCAAAATAATAAGAGAACATACAATGACAAAAACTAAAGTCATAATTTGCTGTTTTTTTTTTAAAGGATAAAACAAACTTTTAAATCAAAGCCAATACTTTTATCTATCCAACGCAAGAGAAATCAAGTCGATATCTTGAAAACTAAGCAAGTTATGACTAAAAAGGTAACCAGTTAAAATAAAAATTGGCCGGAAAGAGGCAGTAGTAGAACTGGTTACCTTTTTGCTCATGATTTGCTTAGTTTTCAAGATATCGCCATGGACTACCCCCTTTGCATTTTTTCGAAAAAATGCCAAAAAAAAATTTTCGCATTATTCGCAAAAAACAAATTTTGACTTAAAGTTAATACGTTTATCTATTCAATGCAATAGAAATCAAGGCGATATCTTGAAAACTAAGCAAGTTATGACCAAAAAGGTAACCAAATCTGCTACTGCCTCTTTCCGGCCAATTTTTTCATACTATCACTTAAAAAAAATCGAAAAAAAGAAAAAAGGCTAGGAAAAAAGGTAGATTGTAAATGCGAGAAAAAAGGCTAAATCTAGCCTAAAACAGGCTAAAATGGCAGCGCTGGTTGTGACACTTAGGCGACTGACAAACGTCGCCAAAATTAGTCGTATTGATAATTCTATCAAAAAAAATTTTTTTTAAATAAAAATAAAAGGAATTCGTTTTATTAGAGAAAAATATAAAAAAAAATTATTAAAATTCATTTGTAAGCTTATTTGATTAAGCTAGAGGTCGTATTTTATAAATTTATTTTTATATCGCTATTTTGCCCCCAACTTACATAGCTTCTTCATAACTATATCCTGATCGAGCTAAAGTCAACTTCTTTTTAAAACCTTGTTTGAAATTTGAGCTTAACAGACTAGACTTTTTGAGTTTTTAATTTACGGAATGGAATCCTACAAACGTCACTAATATAACTAATGCCTACAAGTCGAATTTTCAAAGGAATCGCCCATATTCATAAAAGCTTATGTATGCACGGGTGTACACATGCATGAATATTTTAAACTTACAAACCTGAGTATTTGCAATATGTAAATACGTATGCACTCGCATCCAAATGTTTGCATTTATTTATTTATGTATGTGTATGTTTGTGTGTGCGTATGCATGTGTAGCAGTTATTTTTTTTTTAATGTCTGTAATTTGAAAAATAGCGAGTTTATCCTCTTGAGTTTTAAAAAGTATAACAAGTAGCAAAAAAAAAAAAAAGAAAAAAAATATTTGAGGAAGTCGTCGGTAGGAATGAAAAAAAAAATTTTTTTGAAAAAATGGAAATGAAAACATAAAATCATCATTGAAACTCTCAGTTAAAGTATGTGCACGCGTGCGGAACATTTTATTTATTTATTATTCCTTGAGATTTTGTTACCCGTTTTCTTATTTCTTATTTCTTGTTTTTTTTTTTTTTTTTTACCAAAAATTGCAGATTGAACAACAAAAAGTATTTTTTTTTCACTCAATACGTTTGAGTTGTGTATTTAAGTTGCAAAATAATTCCAAAAGTATTATGTATGTAGCAAAATGTAGCAACAACAACAACAACATCAAAAACTGGCAAGAGATTTAAGAAAACTTAAAGCAAAAACAAAAAAAAACTAAAAAAAACTGGGAAGATGTCGGAAAAATAAACAAAATGTAAACAATTTCCAACAGCAGCAGCAGCGGCAGCAAGAATAAATTTTTGTAAAGAAAGAAAAAAAAAGCTTTAAACAGCAGTAAAACACACAAACGCACACAAACTTAATAACTCTCAAGCACAAGAGTCACCACGCCCTTTTGTGCGATTGGTCCTTGCGGGTAGAAAAGAATCATCATAAGAATTTACGTGTGAAAAAATGATAGAGAAATATTGTGCAACTACAAAATAACGTGCAAAATATTAACAACAACAAAGTGCCATATTAAACACACACACACACTCTCTGTCCTACAAACTAAAAAAAAAGGGATGTAGAGTAAAAAAGTACCAACACGACTTTCAACGACAACAGCAACAAACTTCTAAAGGAAAACATTATACAAGACAAAAAAAAACTTGGCAACAACAATAACAAAAGAAGAAAAACATGAAGTGATGTTAAACGCAAAAAAATAGCAACAACAACAAAATCAAGTATCATAAAAAGATGGGTGGCAATATTCAAAGAAAACAACAAAATGAGAGAAAAGCAAAAAGAAAAAAAATTAAAAAAAAAGTAGAGGAAATAAAGCCAAGACAGAATCAAAAGTGGGTATGAAAAAAAATTTTTCAGTAAAAGACATCTTAGTATGCAGTTCGTTTTGTTGTTGTTGTTGTTGTTAAGCTACTGCAGAAGCAACGACGAATTGGGGTCTCTTGTGTTTTATTTTTTTTTATTTTTAGAATTATTGTTGTTGGTGTTGGCTGTTAGTGCTGTTGCTGTGTTGTCGATAAAGAAAATGATGACGGTGATGAAAATGATTTTAGCAGGCAGAAGACATCGATTGTGTTGTCTAGATTTACACACTAACACACCTACACACAGAAAGAAATTGTAAAATGTAGAATGTACCAGCTCGACATTCGTTTAAACTTATTTGCACAATTATTTTGCAGGCATGGAACGGCTACAGGCAGCCTTTTGTCTTTAACAGGCCAAATAAGTTTGTTTCATTTTCTTTAGAGGTTTTTTTGTTGCCAAAAAAACAAGAATTATTCAATTTTCTTTGTACTAAAATTATGCAGAGAAACAAAAATTCCTTCCTTCTGGCACAACAATGATACGCATCTGCTTGGCATTTATTTCTTCTGCTTATTTTTTTTATAACATTTTTATCTATAAAAATAAAAAAAGTGTTAAATTATAAACATGGAATTTTATTACCACATAATTCTGTGCTAATAAACAAAATCGCTTAAGTCGACTTAAGTAAAAATTGACTTGTGCCAATCAACTCAAAAACTTTAAAATTATAGTTCAAGCATCAGATAATCCACACATTTCACCAGTAAGCTTTTTAAGCCTTTCATGCTATTAGAAGCATTTTAGCACATTGATGCTTGACAAATATAGTCATCCAGAGAAACTGGATAAAACCTTCAGCTCTCTTAAAAACTATTATCGGCCTTTAATTTTTGTTTCAACACTAAATTGTTGGAATATTTCTTAACAATTCAATTAAGTAAAATTATTCAATTGCAACACTTTTCTCAACGCAATTGCTTTGCAAGTGATAAGTTCTCGTTTATCTAAGTTTTGCATAATTGAATGGCAAAAATGAATGAAAAAATTGTCCCTTAATTGTAAACACCATTAACTGTCTTGGCCGCCTGTTTTATTTTTCTTTTCCATTTGCATTTGCATTTTATTGAACTTCAAAATTTTATGTAAATTCGATTTGTTCACTGAACATTTTTATAATTTTTTTTTGTTGTAAAATTTATACAAAAGTAGAGTTAGTTTTTGGTTGCTGTTGTTGGCTGGTTTGTTGTCCAGCTGAATGCTTGATGTTGGGTATGATTGTTAACTTAGATAACCTTATCTGGTGTACAAAAATACATGGAACAAGTGACAACAGTTAAGTGTCACGAAAGCAATAACATTTTAAAGCCCAAAAACCAACAAACTAAACAAAGCTCCCCTCTAAAAAGAAAATTAAAAAAATAAAAAAACCTGTAATAACAATGGCTGTAACTTGAAGAATAAAAAAGAAATAAATAATTTTTATTTTAGCAATTACATAAAATGTCTACTGAATATAGTTACGTTGGTACAATTAAAGGGTAAGACATTTTTGCTAAAACTTTTTCTTGTTGTGAAATTTTTAAAGAACAAATATTACAAAAGAATGATTTAAATTAACAAACTCATAAATTTTGCTTTAACTATGCACTATGAGGCAAAATATTCATTTTTATATGCATCTTAATTGCCATGTTAACGTTCATGTTCAATGCATGTTCATGTTTATGTTCATGTCCATCTTCATGTTCATGTCAATGTTCATGTTAATATCAATGTTCATATTGGTATTAATGTCCATATTCATATTTATATTCAACAATACACGAAAATTTGTTTTTGTTTTCAATACAATTATGCGAAAGAAGCTTTTTTCGCATTTATCTAAACAGAACAGTCATGTTCATGCTTCTAGTCATGTTCATGTTAATTTTCATGGCAAATTATATTTATGTTCAAGTTCATGTTCATGTTCATATTAATGTTCATGTTCATATTCATATTCATATTAAATAATACACAAAAATTTACAATTATGGGAAAGAAACTATCTAAACAGGACGTTCATATTCATATTAATGTTCATGTTCCTGTTCGCATTCATTTCAATTATGCAAAAGAAGCTTCGTTGGCATTTAGTATGTTAATATTCATGGCAAATTATGTTTCTGTTCATGTTCATGTTTATGTTTATGTTCATGTACATGTTAATTTTCATCGTAAATTATTTGTAGGTTCATGTTAATGTTTATTACAATTTGTATTCTCTTTTTCTTTCAATTTTAAAAATTATCAATTTCAGCTGGTGAAAATGTGCCAACCAAATAGAAAAAATTTACTGTCAGTGGTAAAAAGTGATGTCTCAAGAATTAAAAAAAACCTTGAACTCACATATGATGTTATCTCTATTTCATAAGAGCAGAAAAAAGTTTAAAAAAATAGAAGAAATATTTTCTTCCAGAGTGTAAGACCAGCAGCTCTACAAATTGGAGCACCTGCTAAATTAGCAAATAAAAGCGGTTTCTATTTTTAACTTGTTGTTTTTCCTGTTTTTTTTTTTTGGTAAAACTTTGGAAACTTAAGCCGGTCAATGTTAAATGTTTACACCCTTTTTTTGTTCTGATTTTGATGGCGTTTTTAGTTTTTCTCAAAGTCAGCGGAAATGTATGAAAGCAGTTTGCCAGTGTTTTTTTTTTTTTAATTTTGTTTTCTTTTTGTTTTTGTATTTTGGAGTGAATTTCCTAAAGTCTCTTACAAGAGCGAACATTTTTATACGAACAAGCATCAATGAAGCCATTTAATTTAACATGTGTTTGTAATTAAACTTTAAAATTTAAGGAAAAGAAAAAAAATCTACAACAACAACTAAATGTGCGAGTATTTACATGAAAATTGCATATTCGCATACCTACACAAATAACAGCGTGTTTGTTTGTTCAACCCAACAAACATTTTTAATAAACCAAAACGTTTGATATGGTGAGCCAGCGCTTACTAAACTAAAAGTTCTTCAGTCATGGCTTAGGAAGTTTCTGGGTTTGCCTGCTGCAATAAGAAAACCCAAGGCCACAATGGGCAGTGTAAGCCTCTTATCCGCTTATTAGTCTAGGGAGCCTTCTGTCTCTAAATATTTCACACAATAGATCAAACGTTCGATAAAAAATTTTGTTGTGATTACGATCACGAGCTTAAATTTATACAAAATTTAGAAGCTTTTTTTACTACCAATAAGGGGGCGGCTGTATGTTTTTAGTTATGAAATTTGACTTTGAGGGATTGCGAATTAAGAATCGTGGGCTGATACTAACTAAGGCAGTTCGGTTTGTAGGCAAACTGTGCTGAGCTTAAGATTCAGCTTAAAATAATTGCTCTAGCACGTTTCAAGAATCTTGTGATTAGTCCAACAAAAAAAGCGTCAATAGTTAAGTAGTTAGAAAAAGTACTCCCAGTCACTCATAAATTTTTAAAACTTTAAGCTTCTGTTTGCGGGTACGAACACTGAGTTGCTGTGTCTGTGTTAGAAATAGCATTTTAGCTGGCGTGTAAATGTGCAATAATCGTATGCACATACAGACATGCCCACACAAATCCTCAAATGGATACGTGTGTGTGTGAAGTAAATGCTCCGTTACATGGAATTGCTTATACCAGCCAACAACCCATTGGGATTTTAATCGCTTAAAATGTTTTTTTTTTTTTTTACTTTTTAGTTTTTTTTTTGTTATTGTCAGATGATGTCTTTCTTGTATTTTCAAGGCTTTAGATAAGTCAGGATATTAGGCAGGCATACAGACACGCACAGTTGCTTAAACACACACACATATCTGTAAATGAATTTCAAAGGAGTATATAGACATCAGACAATTACGCATACGTATACAATACAGACAGACAGATGAATACACTCACATTTGAACTTCCTCTCACTTATCTTTAAATTGTTTATGTAACTAAGCTAAAAAACAATAATGAAATTGAAGAAAAAATGCTGCTAAGTTTGTGATTTTTCCGATTTTCTAAAATTAAGTTGGAACTTTTTTCTTTCTAAAAACTAAATTGACCCGTAAGAAAAGCATTGGGATGGCTAGATTGCAGGTGTCACTTAAGCATTTGAGATTTTTCCAAACAGTTTCAAAAGAAGTCTATCACAAGCTGAATTATCATTTTGAAAGCCAAGCCAAAAAGAGGCTTTAAAGTTCATTTGGCCTCAAAATCAAAAATTGTGCTGCTGATAACAGAAACATAACTTTAGCAATAGCTTGGTTATGTTGCCCAGGGAGCCTCCCAGAAGATAAACAGAAGGGGACTCACTTGGGTCGTCTGATGTGGTCCCTTTGTGAGACTTGTATAAGAGGAAAGTGAAGATGGAAGAGTGGAAAGAAGTAGAAAAGAAATCCGCCACCTAAACCAATTGTTACCTCTAATGAATACATGAAGGGACGAACGGACGTGCAGTATGGCAAAAATGATCTGGCCTAGGCTGTATAGAAAACAGAGCAGAGATTTATTGGAACGCCAGAGAGCTCAGTAGAAAAATGGGGTGGCGGTAGTAACAGGCCACTGCAGTTTCTTAAGCCATGCTAAGAAAATGGCAATTGTCGGGACTAGGAGGAGAAGGAAACTGTGGAACACATTCTCTGTCGGTGTCCTGCCCTGGAGGAGCGGCTAAAGCTCCAATTTGGAGAAAGCTACATGCACAGTCTCACTGCGCTATCAACTGTAAAAGTCGATAGCAATAGGTTTAAGTGACGGACTCATCTTTTTCTATCTGTCTTCTTATTTATTTATTGGCGCTGTGTCTATACATAGAAATTTTAGCATTCTTATTCATTCAGTCATTCAAAGAGTATTGCGATGCGGAATCGAATCTTTAATATTTTTGATCATTTAATTTTTGCATTTGTCTGGTAATACCCCGCTCTGTAATGCGTAAGTACATGTCAAAGTCATATATGTTGCGGCAAACAAAGAGCAAATAAATGCAAAACATTCAGCTTTCACAACGAAACTGATTTCCCATCGCAATACACAGTAGCCCCTCTACATTCAAGCTAATTGTCTTAGTTTTTTTGACAGCTTTAAAAGATACGAATTGAGAACAAAAGAAAATTGTGAAGGACAAACAGATTAGTACCCTTTGCTCCTCTCCTACAAAATGTAAAGTTGCGCAAAATAAAAACGCCGTGGTTTAGTAACAAAAGCGATTTAAGCTTCAATTTGCATTTGGCACCATTGACTTCGTTTAGTTCTTAAGCGAAATTAAACTGAAATCATTATGCAAGTTCAGGCAATTTAAGTCTCACTGCGAGTGAGTGTGTGTGTGTGTTAGTGATTTGATGGCGGATCTATGTTGCACAATGTAAGTGTGACTGTATAACTGTGTGCGCGAGTATCTACTGTTGTTGTTGCTGTTGTTGTTTTAATACAATTAGTTGCAATTTCGGTTATCATTTAAAACACGTGCTGTGTTGACACTTGTAAATATTTAATTGACGGTTTCATTAATGTTTGCTGCATGCCACGCTATGCCACACAGTGTTTGTTGTTTCTTTTCTTTTTTCTATAAAAAAAAGAAAAAAACTGGAGAAACAACAGCAACAGCAACAAATTAAATTCAGACAGGTCGTTTAAGCCAAAGAAAGAGAGCGCAAGAGCATGAGAGGGCAAGTGAGAAAGATGAAGACGGTGTAAGAAAAACAAACACACACACACACACAAACACACACACGCTTGGGTCCTTGCCGTTGTCTGACTTTTGATGTAACGTGTTGAAAAACTATTTTTGGTGTTTAATTTTTAAATTATTTATTGTACGTGTACTTCCATATACGAAGGCAAACACATAGATTTTGTGGCAACAACACTTGGTGTAACAGTTATTTGTGTTGCTGTTGTTGTTCATTGCAAAATTGTGCAAGAGAAAAAAAAATTTTAGCTAAAATTTACAAAATATGGGAATTATTTACAGTTGGTTGGTTTGTCGTCTGGTTTTTTTTTTTTAATTTTCTTTTTTAACTCCATAAATGCTAAAATGTTTTGGCAAGTTTTTGGTGTTAAAAACTAATTAATGCTTAAACATGCACGTCCGTCTGTCTGTCCGTCCCTCCCTCTCCTAAACAAGTGATCATGTTTTATTGTTTAACATTTTGCTGCCAGTTGACTCCTTTTTTTGGGCATCTTGTTTTTGTCATTTGATGTGACACATTTGGTTTTTAATTTTTTTCTTTTTGCTGTTGTTGTTTTTATTTTATTAAAGAAAGTATTTTTTTTTATAAGAAACTAACGCAAGTCTTGCCAAATTTTTTTAATAATAAAATTGATTTTAAAAAGCTGCGCTAAACACTTTGAAAGTCAAACATCAGTGAACACAAAAATAAAATGTTTTTTGGTTTAAGTGGCGGCCTGAAGGCCAACAATTAGAATTTCAAGACTGAACCACCGCTTTGAGCTACCTTTTTTAACAGACAACAGAGTCCCCGATACTTTTTTTTTAAATTGTAAGTTTATTGAAGCCAATAGCTAAAAGTTTTCTTTAAAAAAATTATGTGATTTGGGTGTTACTCTTATAACGATGAAAAACAGAATGACAGTTAAGAGTAGATTATCTTTGGAAGTTTGCAGTGAAAATGCAAAAAATTCATACTGTCTGGCGGCTAATAGATTTATTGACCCAGAAACATTCTGTGGACTGGCTTACAGCTCTATTAAGCTCAGTTTTAAGGAGCGACTGGAAAGAGAATCACAACAATACTGGCTGAAAACATTCATGTCATTCCGATCTCGGAAGAAAATAAAGGAATTAATTAGCTTGACCCGGTCACTAAATGCTTAACTGAACATTGAAACACTTGGCAAATATATAAGGATCAATCAAAATGACCTCTGCAGGCTATATAACGAAGATGAAGAGATTGTGTTGATGTAAGGGTCTAATTTGGACCCTTTTTCGCTACTTAGGGCAACATTACCTACAACCGTCGGACATGACGGACAAATCACCCAAAGAAGTTTTTGAATTCTTAATGAATACTAGACTCTGGGAGGATTTGTAGCTTGAGAGTAGTGTCACCTTAGATCTATTTTGTGAGCAGTGACCAGATAACTTGTTCCCGCTCCTCATTCTAATTCTAGTACAAAATGTGAATAAAAATATTTCAAAATGTAATTTAAACGATTGAAATTTATTATTTATATTTTTGTCATTACTTTTGCATCCTTTAAAATTGACAGTTCAAGTGAGACTTTTTTTCGCAAAATTTTGAATCTTGAAGTTCTTTTAATTTTTTTTTTTTTTTTTGTTTCCTGGATTTTTAATCTTTTCATCCTTGAAATGTTTGCAACTATTTTTTTTTTTTAATAAAAAAAAAACAGAAATTTTACTCACGCTCACCCGTGCTTAAGATCAGTATTTTGTGTAATTAAAAAAAAAAAAAAGATTCACATTCACGCTTAATCACATGAATATAAAGTAAACACTTCATTAGGCAACAGTTTTCATTTTAATTGTTGTTCAGCAAGTTTGCAACCCCTTTTCTTCAAGTGTAAAATAAGCCTAAATTTTGTATGAAATTTTAAGTATTAAGGCAGCACAAGTTAAATTATTGTGGCCTAAAAAAGTTATTTGTGTTGTTGGTTGGCTTTAAACTAAAAATTGATTAGCATTTTGTTGTTATTGTTGTCCTTTATTTTGTTTTAGGGACAAAAATGTTTGTGACACTAAAAAAAAAGATTTTGCGTTTGACCCTTCCAAGCTAACAAGAACCACAAAAACCAAAAAGGAGAAAAGAAAAAAAATTAAAAAGCAGAACAAGAAGAGCTTTAAAAGAGCAGCAGCAGCAGCAGCCAGCTTAAGTGCGTTTTAAATGTAAGAATTTAGTTGTTGGTTTTAGAGTGTTTAACTGGTTTTCAATTTAATAATTTTTTTTTATTTTTCCTTTTATTTTTATGGGTGAATTATATTTTATGTTTTGTGTGTTTGTCTGGTGGTTGTTGATCTACCAATTCCATAGAATTTTTTTTTTTTAACATTAAACAACAAACAAGCAAACAAAATGTATTGAAAAATCTCCTAATTGGTTCAAAATTCCAATCTAACAAGCTGTATTTTTGTCCACCAATACTTTTTATGAAAACGGTAGATGCCTACTTGTGTGTGTATAAAAGTAAATACTGCAACAACAACAATAACATAAACAAAAACGAACACATAACAGATTTTATTGTATCAAAAATTGTTGCCTCTTTTTTAGTCTTTAATTTTTTTTTTTATTTAATGTTTCTGTCATGGAGGCTGTTTGTTGTTATTTGTATTGATTTTTGATGGATTTTTTTTTATAAAAAAAAAAAAAAAAAAACATTTTTGGCCAGACAAGCAACAACAAAACAGCACACAATCCATTGAACAGCATTTGATGCAATCCATCCTCCAAACAAATCGTGTAATCGTATATTTGTGTGTGCGTGTGCGTGTGTGTGTATTAGTCGTACCAAAAATGAAAACTAAATTTACCAAAATTAAATATTAAATTAAATAAAATAAATAGAAAAATAACAAAAGCATATTCGTGTTCGTTGTTGTCTTCGCATTCACATACCGACTGCATTCATGCGTGTGCACCTACAACCAAACCAAACCGAACCAAACAAAAATCAAATAAATAAATTAAATTCAACAAATAGTAAATAAAAAACTTGACAACATTTTTGAATTTCTTTACGTAAAACAAAAACGTTTCGAATTGTTTTGTCAAGTCAATATAAGGATTGGAACAGCATGTTTTAATGTTTCCATTTTGTTGTTTCAATTTTTTTTTTTTTTTGTTTTTTGTTACAACTAAAACGGATATTTTTTTCTTTTTTTAACAATTTTGTAAATACAACAGCAGCCAGTTCTCAAAAGGTGCTGTTTTTTATTTTGTTTAATTTAAATTTTTGTACTTTTCAAACAACATTTCCAGGCGCTTGTTGTAATTTTAATGGCAACAACAAAACATTTTTGTGACATTTATTTAATGAATTATTGAAAATATTAAATAAACTTCCGTTTAAACTTATGAGTTGTAGCAGAGAATGCATTAAACTTACCTCTTTGTTGTTTGTGTTGTTACAGCAGCGGTAAATAAATAAATACAGAATGTAAACGTCCGTCCGTACACCTTTTTTGGTTTAATTGTATGCAAATAATTCAAGCTAAAGAAGCTTTTAAACAAAACAAAACGAAAACTTCAATAATCCATCCCTTAAAGCAATTGAAAAACAAAAAAACAAAAACCGGCTGATGGGGTCCTTTTTGCATAAAGAAAATTAATAAATTTTATTTGTGTTCTTTTTCAAGTCTATAAATCTTTCTGCAACTGTTTATTAATTTTGTATTTACATGCGCTGTAAAATTTATTTATTTACTTTTGCTTAAAAAAAAAACAAAAAAAAAAATTATAAAATGGCTGGCTGCCCTTTAACATCCTTTAACAATTTATTGCAAATATGTAAAGCCACCCTATTTGTATGTCCTGAGAGCTTTAAATGTGTCATATCCAATTGGAAGAGATTAAATTTGTAAACAAGCTTGAGAGCAACTGCTGTTTTCAATTAATTTTAGCAGCACTAAACTACTAAAAGGCCTTTCAAGCGTCCTTAAGTGCTGCCAAATTTAAAATACAAGCTGCTTGGGAGGCATTTTCAGCAGCCCTTTCCAAAGTGTAACTCACTACTATTGAGTTAACATTAAAATTCGTTTTAAGGTGGCTTTAGAGCCATTGCTGCTTAACTAGTAAAATTTTAAAATAATTTTTAACAGATTTCTCTGGCAGCACTGCAACTTTTGTTTCTTTCTTTCTCTTTTCAAAATTATGAAAAACTATTGCAGCTGCCACAAAATGTTAAGTTAAAAGTTATTTTAGCAAATTATAAGTGAGAGTTGCTGTGGTGTTATTTTTTATATCGTCTCTATGTTTTCCCATAATTTTTCACAACTGCCTTGAAACAGCAATTTACTCAATTCTTAAACCGTTTTTATAAATCGAAAGGCTGTGCAAAATGCTGAATGTGAGATAAATTCGCCTGAAAGTAGTGAAAATAGCTTTTGTAAGCAAAGTGTAGACTTTTTTAACCAGAGTAAAAAGCAGTGTTGCCATTTTAGCCTATTTAGCTTTTTTTCTCGCATTTAGCCTTGAAATTTTTTCCTAGCCGTTTTCTTTTTTAAAATAGCCTTAAATACCCTTTTTTTCTTGTTCATAAATTTTTTTGTGCGGTTAGTGCAAAAAAGATTTCCATAATTTTTTTAAAAAAAAAAAGCAAAAAAAAATTTTCCACCAAAAAATATTTCGAATTAAAGTTAGTACGTTTATCTATTTAATGCAATAGAAATCAAGTCGATATCTTGACAACTAAGCAAAGTTATGACCAGTTCTACTAAAAAGTGGCCGGAAAGAGGCAGTAGTAGAACTCGATACCTTTTTGGCGATAACTTGCTTAGATATCTCGGCTCGATTCTATTGCACTGAATAGATAAACGTATTAACTTTAATTGGAAATTGGTTTTTTGCGGATAAAGCGAAAAAAATTTTTGGCATTTTTTCGAAAAAAAAGGGGGTAGTCCATGGTAATTTTTGGCGAAAAAAATTTTTTTCGCACTATCCACAAAAAACCAAAGTCGAATTAAAGCCAATATGGTTTTCTATCCAACGCAATAGAAATCAAATGGATATCTTGAAAACTAAGCAAGTTATCGCCAAAAAGGTATCGAGTTCTACTACTGCCTCTTTCCGGCCACTTTTTAGTAGAACTGGTTACCTTTTTAGTCATAACTTGCTAAATTTTCAATATATCGACTTGATTTCTTTTGACTTGGATAGCTAAGCTGATTTATTTGCTTTAACGTGTTAATTCTGGCATGATTTGTGCCGCTTAATTTTGTATAGGGTGGCAAATAATAGCATTAGTCAACAAAATAACGGGATAACGCTTGGCAACAACTTTGTACAGTGACTTCTAACGGGTTAAGCCTAAAAAATTCTGCAGCAGTTGATTACTTGTCCTATAAATGATGTAAATTTTATCTATAAATTTATTTAAGATTTTTTTTAATTACATATTTATTTTCTTCTTTTTTTTTATATGAAACTACAGGTAAATAATTTTTTATTTTTTTTTTTTTTATTTAATATGAGACTCAATATGTTTTTTTATGACCACATTTAGTACTTTCTGGTTCACTTTTTAAACTTTATCCTCTTTCATTCAAAGGATTCTAACATTTTAACTTAATTTATTTAAATTAATTTTAATTTTAATTAATAATTATTACTTAGCATTTTAGAGTGTATGTAAAATTAAATCGTTTGCAAATGTTGCTTTAGAAAAAATTCGTTTAAACAATTACTCGCTTTAAAATTAAATATAAAAATAATTAATTTAAAAAATATTTATCACGGAAAATTCGATCGTTATCGATTTAAATTCAACTCAAATTCATTTCAAAGAGTTTTTTTGTTAGTTTTTCAATAATTGCAGTTGCTTTTTTGGAAATTATTTTATTGTAAATGGTGATTGCACAAAAAAGGTACACCAAAAATTTGTTTAAATAAAAATAATAAAATAAAAATCAATCAAACTGCATGTGTGTAAAAAGACTTTTCTGTGCAACAGCCCATAAACAATTAGGCTCGTTATTACAACTTTCGTTAGTTAAAGTTAGGATTTTAGCTAAAGCTTTGAAACCAAATTTGGGTGGTTATTTCGATAGTGCCATTCGTAAGTCAATTTTAAAGAAAACTGTTTTGTTAAAAAAAGTTAGTCCCAAAATTAAAGCACTTTTGATTCAGTAAAATTTTTAGCTGTCTGTGGTGTTTACTTAACCTAAAAGTGAATGACTCTTAAATAAAAAATATAATAAATAGTTGAATAACTATTTTATTAAGCTTGAGGTCGTTTTAAATAAATTTATTTTTATATCGATATTTTTCTCCAACAGGATACGGGTATAATTAATCAAATATTTCAAAAATTTTTCTTGACAAATTTAAATTTTTTCTTGAACTTAATTTAGTTTTGTCAAGAAGAAAAAAAAAATATTTTTGAAATTTCTACTTTTAATAATTTGACTAAATTATAAATATATCCTGTAGAAGCATAAAAATTAATTTATTAATAAAATAGGCATTGATTAAAAAGAGAAAGGTTAAATAAACCAACAAATAAATATAATAAATTTTTGGTTGTGGTAATTTTTAGTCTTTTTGATTGTTGCCCACGGCATTCATATCAGTAACGAATTTTTAACCCTTAAAGTTAAACGAAAATTACTGAATCACACACTCGTTGGCGTAAACAGAAAAATATTAAGTTAAAAATAACAGCGTGGGCACACTATCCCATATTTTAATTTAATATTCAACCAAAAACTTGATATTTGACTTGTAAAATCTTAACTTTAACTATCGGCAACTTGTAATAAAAGCCTTTAGTGTGTGTGTCTTTTAATATATTTATTTTTATAAATAGTATGTATATGTTCGTTTGTTTGTAAGTATTTAGTAGAGTTTTTTTTTTTAAGTTAAAATTCATTGTATTTACGTTTTAAAGAAGAAAAGTTTTAGTATGATTTTGGGTTAATTTTAGATTTGGCATTTTTTTTAATTTTTTTTCTCCCACAATTGTTCAAATAAATTATTAAAAAACACTTGAGCACTTGGGGGGCTTAAACAAATTAAATTAAAATGAATTAAAAGAATATGAGAGCCATTCCCGGCACACTTTGACTAAATTCATGAAACAAAAAATTTTGAAAAACGCCCCGAAACATTTTTCCTTTTTCTAAATTTTCTTTATAATCAAAACAATAATTTCTTTCAGCCATTGACAACTTTTCATTAAATTAATGAGGTATTTTATTGATTTAATTAATTAATTCATTCATTCATTCATTTAATTATATCATTACAATGACTACACTTCACAGATTCATGAATAAATCAAATAAAATTTTCATTATTTGTCAAACAATGACAACTTTTCATTAAATTAATGAAACATTTCATTGATTTAATGAATTCGTTCATTCATTTAATGAAATAAATGACTACACTTCACAGATTCATAAAAAATTCCTTATTTTTCAGCCAATGACAACATTTCATTAAATTAATGAAGTATTTCATTGATTTAATGAATTCATTCATTCATTTATTTAAATAAATGACTACACTTCACAGATTAATGAATAAATAAAATAAAATTTTCATTATTTTTCAAACAATGACAACTTTTCATTAAATTAATGAAGGATTTCATTGATTTAATGAATTCGTTCATTCATTTAATGAAATAAATGACTACACCTCACAGATTCATAAATAAAACCCATGAAAAAATTCCTTATTTTTCAGCCAATTATAACGTTTCAATAAATTAATGAAGTATTTCATTCATTCATTTAATGAAATTTTGATTTTAAAAATAAGGCATTTTTTTATTTGATTTATAAACAAAATTCTTTCAGTGTACATTGTAAAATAAATAGTTTTCCTCTAAAAAAATTATCAGAATTTTTAAAATTTTTAAGTGAGTTAATCAATGTGTTCACTTAATGGCTTCTTTACCATGCAATTTACACTCATGTTCTGAAAAACACAAAACGCTTAATTTTGGCGTTTTTGAGGCATACACTGAAGCGAAGTGATGAATGTTGAATAAACAAAGAGTTAAAGAGAAAATAAAATGTTGCACAATTCAAATTAATTATGTTTTCTTTTTATTGCAACCAAAATTTCAAAGAAAATTGGCATTTTTCCATAAAAATACGATTTAAAAAAATTTACTTTGATTTTATCAATTGTGTGTGTCAATTGTTTACTTATAAGCTGGCGTTTGCCATTCACATTCTATATATGAAAAAAATGTTTGATTTGGCTTTTCGTTTTGAAAATACATGGGCGTTAATAAAATAAATTTTTAAAGTTTTTATAAAAAATGAAATAAATTTAAAAAGAAAAATAAATAAAACTTTTATTAAATTTTACTACAACTGCTCAGCCTCAATTGTTAAAAATCAACTCAATGGCGCTATATTCCATAAATAACAAGAAGTTAATGGGTGCGTTCTTAAGACGTAACGGTTGAGATCAACTGCTACACACAACTGTTGAGCACAACAGTTACGTCTTAGAAACGGCTTGTTGAATTAATTAATATCGAGTGCCGTATACATAATTTGATCTTATTTTTAAAAACTTCGTTGTTTTAAATTTGGGGCTGAGCTTATGGTAAAATACTGCACAACTTCTTTGTTTCTTTCCCTCTTTATAATTTTTTTATAACATTTATTTTTTGTTTTTATTATTTTTTCAACATTTTAAATTCTTTTAAATTTTCATTTTAAATTAATAGAAAACACTGAGCGTTTTTTTTTTAATTTTAATAAAAAACTTTAATTATTTTTCGACTATGTTTTACATTTGTTGAGTATTTTTTCCTTGTTTCTGTTTTTGTTTTTTATTTCTTTTTAAAACTACATTTTCTTTTATTTTATTTTTTTGTATAGAAATCACTAAAACTACATGAACATATTTTTGTTTGTTATTTAAGTATTTTTTTCAGTTAAATGCTATTAGTTTGTTGGTTTTTTATATACAAATTCATCATAGAAATTTTTTTTTGTTTTTATATAAAAAGAGAACATTTTTTTTTATTATTTCTTTCATTGTAAATGGCACAGGAGACATTATTTTAACATTATGAGTTCCTTCTTTCTTTTTTTTTTTCATTTTTTGTTAATTTTCTTTTGTATTTTATTTTTCCTATTATTTGACTATTCGTTGACCATTCCAATAGTAATTTTTTACAAAACACTTTCTCTTTCAATTTGTCTGCACAAAAACAAAATTGCTTTGCTGTCACAACAAATATTTTTCATTCGTTATTAAATAAAGTAAAATTTGGTTGAAGGTTTCGTGGTGTCTTAAAAAGCTTTTACTCAATGTTTATTAATAAATTAAAATTTTATTGGTAAATTTGTTTGACCTGTTTTTTCTTAAGCTTTAAGTGGAATCATAATTTGTTATTTTTATAATGTAACGATATATTTTTAATCAAAAAAAAGCTACACAAAATTGTAGAAAAATAAAAATTTGTAAACCGACCTCAAGCTTGAAAAATTGTTATGGATATTCCCAGCCAAATAATTAATTAAATGGGTCCCCTTTCAGTTTTTGCTTAAAGGGGAAATTTAAGGATCAAAAAAAAAAAAGGTTAATATCATATTATAAAAAATTAACAACTAACGTCATAATATACACTGAGAGAACTTTCTTTATATATTTTGTGAATTTTAAATCATTAATCTAATGAAAAATTCATTATTTTTTAACCAATGTTAGGTTTCATTATATTAATAAAATATTTCATTAATTCAATCATATAATGAAATAGGTTTTTTAATTTATTTGAAATATTTAACAAATTCACATAATTTATGAAATATTTCATTAAATTAATGAAAATTTTTTTTTAATTTAATTTTTGAAACATTTTTCTTTCAGTGTTCTAAGCAAGTTTTTGAACATTGAATTGAAATGAATAAATTTTAATGAAAAGATCTGAGTCCAGCCAGAGAAGATTAAAATTTTTCCAATCAAGCAAGAGCTCCACTAAAATATTTGTTTAACCAATGTCAGGTTTCATTATATTAATGAAATATTTCATTAATTTAATGCATCCATTCATTCATTTAATAGAATTATTTCGTTATTTTATATAAAATATTTCTCTAATTCACATAATTTATGAAATATTTTATTAAATTAATAAAACAATTTTAATAAATTTTTGGAAACAATTTTTTCTTCAGTCTTCTAGCAAAATTTTTAACCCTTAATAATTGAACTGTATAAATTTTTAATGAAAAGACCTGAATCCAGGTAGAGGTGACGTAAAATTTTCCCATTTAAAGTTAATAAAAGTGAAGAGTAGTGCAGCTCATTAAAATGTTTTGGCTGTACAAGTTGATCTAATTCAGCATCCAAATCGCTACATTCGATATCAACTGAAAATTTTTTAAATTTCGTTAGAAATCGCTCGATATTGAAAGTGTCTGCACTTGATTTCGAAATTATAAATAAAAAAAAAATCAAAACGGTTCATTGCATTAAAGAAAAAATTTCATTAATGTAATGAAATATTTCATTACAAAAATAGAATATTTCATTAGTTTAATGAAATGTCATTGGCTAAAAAATATTGAATTTTTTTTAATAAGATGCACTAATCCAACAAAATTCTTTCAGTGAAATTTTAATATTTTTGTTGTAAAAATATTCAATGCGATATCGAAACTATAATTTTTTTTTAATTTTTAATCAAAATTTATTTATTTTAAAACAAAAATTATTCGATTAATGTCAGCTGTTTATTGTTTCCATGTAATATTCCATTATTTTATTACACTAACAATTTATTTCATTAGTTTAATGAAACGTGTCATTGGCTGAAATAGGATTCAAATTCTTTCAGTGTAAAAATTCGTCTAATTCAAGACAAAAATCGTAACATTCGATATCGACTAAAAATATTCGAAATTTTTAATATTTTTGTATGAAAAAATTTTTAATTTTTGATAGAAATCGCTCGATATCGAATACGACGATTTGCTGTCTACACTTGATTTCAAAATTATGACTTTAAAGTGAATTTCTCTTTGTATTGAAACTGACTTATTTAAAGACAAAATCATTTAACTAAAATAAAATAAAAAAAATGAATAAAAATAAAATTTCATCGCAGACAAATTCGAGACCGGCTGAAATTATGCTGAAGAAGCTACACAAGTTGAAGCGAAATATCGATATAAAAATAAGTTTATATAACACGACCTCAAGCCGTTTTAATTAAAAAGAAAAGGTCAAATAAACTAACAAATTGATAAAATTTATAATGAATTCAATGCCGTAATTTGGCTCCAGTAAACGAATGCCTTAATTTGACTCGCTAGTTTTTTTAAAGGTACCTGAAAACGGAGCTAAATTTTTATGAAAGTAGTTGTCCTTCTTTTTCTATTCTCTCTTAACCACAAGTTCCACCTTCCCATTAACTCTTCTTTCTTTTTTTTTTTTTTTTTTGTTACATTTTTATGCTGTTAATCGCTAATAATACAAGTAAACAAATTGTTTTGTTTGTTTTGCTTCATTTACAGTTACATTAAGTAGTTACATACAATCACTAATTAATTAATTATAGATACACATAAAAAATAAATTTTGTTCTTATTAAGAAAAGGCATCTTAGTAAACAGTTTTTTTTTTCATTTCATTTCTTAACATTTCTTAAGTCTAAAAAAGAGTTTATTTGTTGCAACTCTCTTTTTCACGCTCTCTAGCTCTCTTAATTACTCTTCCTAAATCCATAATGAGCCTATAGTTTCCGTTATAACATCCATCACATCTTGCCTTTCCATATCTTTTAATATCATCAGCAGCTCGACAATTGTCTGTGAGGCATGTGTTCGTTGGCTCTCGCGACACTCCCACAAATTGAGTATCTGCTCTGTGGGTGAGGGTTTTGTTGCAAAATACGCTATATAACGATCTGTGTTTAGTTTTTTAGCCAACAAACGCCAATCACGTTCATCTTCACGTGGTGGATCCAAGGCCGCACAAATTCTTCTCTTGGTATCACGTGGCAAATGTATGGTGCTCAAAGGCAAAGTAGCCTCATTTACATAGTTCCCATGTGGATCTATGGTCACCGTACTTTGGCGTTCCAGTGATGAGGGAGCTGACTGATTGGTGGGATGGGAGTGTGTATGTTGCTGTTGCTGTTGCAATTGGCGGCTTATGCTAAAGGAATGCACTTCTGAGTATAAATGATGACTATCACTGCATTGAGCAAAATCTACAGTTAAATTATTGGCTGAATATAATTGTTCGTTACGTTTAATTATGAATTCACAGTGCAGCACAGAATTATTCGACAGTATGTGATTGTAGGGTATAATCTGTTCATGCAGTTCGATTTCGTTGTCTGTGTCCCACATGTCCTCTTCAGAGTTACGCAGTCGTATGTTCATGTTGCTGTTGTTTAGGTAGAAAGCAAATGCTTCACTTTCACCCATAAATGAACCGCCCAATTTCGATTCAATGCTGGTGCAAATATCCCGACTATTGGGGAAATCTTTGACTATATAAATGCGTAAGCTGCAATTGGTGCTGGTGGGGGTAAATTGACTGAATGCCATGAGCCGCATTTTTAGAGAATTTTGCATGCAGGCAGAGTTTATTTTGGGCTCAGCCACCACCACAAAACGTCCCAGCTGTTCAGTCATTACATAAACATGTTGAGCTTCCAATTGCACGAAGACGGGCGTATTGATGGTCTCCTCTCCCACCGCAATAATTTTACGCCAACTAACATTCAAGTCGTCATGCTCATTGTCGGCATAATAAATGAACACATGCCATAAGCTGGTGTCCACCAAGCAGTGGGGTATTTTTAATATCACCGGCTTTAGGAATGCATAATTGCGGGGCGCACAGTGTACAATGGTGCTGCACACAAGCAAGGATTCAGTGTTGGGTATGGTAACACGTGAGGTTTCATCACTGACCAGCATTAAAGACACATGCTTGCGCATACTCTTGCCAATTGAGTGTTCCGGTATGTAAAGCATGATTTCCCCAGCATAAAGATTTAAAGATCCTCCACTACAATTGAGCTGATCATAAGTGGAGCATTTGGAGGCTGACATGCCACCAATTTTGGCGGTGACATCATAAGTAGAATTGGCTTTAAACACAAAAGGAGTTTAACTTAATTTGTGGTTTTTTGTTAAGGAAACTAGAAAGGATTTATGCTTACAGGTATCAGCGGTGGAAGTATCTGGGGTATCGGTTAGATAATCGTTACTTAAATCATCAATAGGATTCACGTAACTAAGGAAAGAGTAAATTTTAAGGCATTTGCAGTCATCAAGAGCATATTCACACTTACTTGGCTGATAAATTGGGTACATCATAATGATGTTCTGATATTGAGCAACCGGCATGATGAGGTGCGGGTAGAAACCGATGACCCGGACTGGCATAATCATAATTATCGTTTGCGGTTTCAATATGCATGCGCATATCCTTTTTACTTATGTCCGTTAAATATTTAGGATCCATAACTAAAACACATGAAATAAAAAGATTTTTTTTTTGTTTGTTTTTTAACACAAAAATCACACTTACCCGTTCTGGTCATATTGTAGTGTTGATTAACTCGGATGCCTTTGCGGGCACAGCAAATCAAGGCAGCTCCAAAGGCAAAAAATACAGCCGTCACAAAGGCTAAACCCAAATACAGAGTCCAATCGAAATCTAAGAAACAAACAAACAAACAGACAGACACAATGAAACAAATCAATTGGCTAATTTAATTGCAACGACTTGAGCTGATTTTTATCTGGTGTGACCCATTAAATGGCTTGTTAATTTGTGTGTATTTGTTGGTGTGCCACAGACTGTGCCACTGTTTGCAGCAAGTCAGCAAGCAGTACATCTTGATTATAACAGGCCGTCGCATTAAAATGACGAAATGATAAAAGGGAGTTGTTGGTTTTCGTTTTTTTTTTTGCAAATCTTTATTTGTCATTGTTGTTGCTGTTGTTGTTGCTGTGTTATATAACATGCTACCCTGTCATTACTACTTGGTAATTAATTTCCCCACAAAAATGTTTAACATTAAAACCAGATGACATGAAGAGTAAAAACGATAGAGTGCCACACATGACGTCTTCTTTGGTTGGCTTTTATAAATTCAAAATTACAAAAATCGCAATGAAAAGGATGTTGCAACAACAAAATATGAACACACAGTTATGTGTCACAAACACAAAACAAAGGCAACATTAACAAACAACAATGGGCCTCATCATCAGTATTAACTGAGCCTTTTGCAAGGAAGCTGTTCAAGAGGGAAGAGACCAGGCAGCCAGCCAACTTTTCAATACAAATATGAAACCGACTACAATACATTTTCAATTTCAAACACAAAACATTCATAATTCTTCTTTACAACTCCATTTTCAGTTTCATTTCCCTTTTCTTTTTACTATTTTTTTATATTTGCAATTTTGCCTCATCACTCCTACCCCTTCCACTAACAGTTCCCCCACACCTCGACTTAAAACTTATAAAAAAATTATGTTGATGAGGTATTCGTAGTCATGCAGTCAGTTAGTCAGTCAGTTATTTAGGTTTTTTTTCTCTTCTTTTATTTTAGTTTAGGTTTTGCTTTTGGTTTTATCATGCTCATTCACTTACCATCTTTGCCTATTTGACAATATTCCCCCCGACATTCTGCTGTCTGTATATCTTTTCCACTACACTGGGTTTTGCTGCTGACGGGTATGAGACCGCTACTGCCAATGTTGCCATTGCTTAAGCCGCCAACAATACCGTTACTTGATAAACCGCCAACGCTGATGCCCAAACCATCGACCTCCTCATCTAACAGCACCGTGGAGGAACTTGTTGTGATACATTTCCGGCGTCTTATTTGTATGCATTCAGCAGAACATGAACTCCATTCACTCCAAGCCGACCAACGTCCCGCTGTGTGCATGACAAAAAATAAAATAGACAAATAAACAATAAAATAGTTAAAAAAAAAAAAAGAAACCAAAACTAAAACATACAAAGACTCATTTACTGCAAAAGCACGATTATAATTTGCACAGTTTTTATTTTGTTTCCTTTTTATTCTTCTTTAACAAAACAAGGAGTTGAAATTGAAAACAAATCTTGGCTTAACAATAAAAGCAAAGAAACCAAACCAAGAAATTAATACTTTCTAGCTATTGTTGATACAATATGCCACCATATTACGCTCCTTCCGTTAATGTGTGTGTGTGTGTGTGTGTGCTCATCAAACAACTCATTCAACTAATGCCACTTTACTCTTCAAACATCATTAAGAAGGAGTAAGAGTCCTACTATGACAACGAAGAGTGTAGTGATGATAATCATCACATCATCATCATCATTATAAGCAGCATTACCATCAAAAGACACATTTTTGTTTCATTCTTAAGTTCCTTTTTTTTCTTTTGTTGTTGTTGTTGCTATTTTCTGATTATTTATTACTAAAGCATTCAAACAAACAAAAAAAATTCTAAGAATATAAGCAGCCTGAGGAGCACAAGTTCGAGTACCAAGTACTTAAAACTTACACACACAGCCTTTTAAACAAAATCTGGTGCATCCTTACGCTTCCCTTTTTTTTTTTTTGTCTTGTTTTTATTGTTTATAGTTCATAAAACAATTTCGTATACAAAATTGAGAAGAGATATTTAACATGTTTTAACAATAATTCTTTTAAACAGCCTGAAAAACAAGTAAAACGAAAAGTGGCAAGTGAAAAGTGGAAGCTTACAGTCACCGCTCAACCTACAAATTTTGCTTACAAGTGGTTGCTTAATGACTTTAGTGTTTTTTTTCATAATTTTGTTTATTAAAAAAAAAAAAAAACTTTAATATTAAAACACCTTAAAATAAATTTTTTTTAATATCGCAAGCGATAAAAAAGTTTCATACACATTCTTCATATATGCACTGAATTTTGAAAGGTTTTTTAGAGAGATAAAGCCATTCTGGCCACATCCTTCTATCTCATAAAAGGGAACCTAGTGGAAAATAATTAACATGGACCGGGTTATCATACTGTGCAATTGTATTTGTGAAATGTATGATATTTTTGTACTAAAAATTTTCACAAATACATTTAGAAGAAAGTACTTTCACGGTGCCTGGTGCTTGTTTCATTTAATCTCCTATTATTTTAGATAGAAGGACTTGGCCGCAGTAGCCTTGATCACTTAGAGACCACATAAATATACGATAGTTTTGTACTAAAAGAAATTTTCGTGGCTTCGAAAAAATCTCACAAATCCAGTTAGAAACAACTACTTGCACGAAATGATAGCCATATACATAATGCTGGCTTTCCACTCACTCCCATTCCCATTCCATTCCAGATAGAAGCTCTTAGCCACAATAGCTTTGATTTCTCACAGACCACATATATCAAATTTCTGTATTAAGTGAAATTTTTAACGTTTCAAAAAGAAATCTGGAAGAACCAGCTTTCACAGAATGACAGTGCTTGTTTTCCACTAAATTCCATTCCTTCCCATATAAAGGTTTGGTCTCTCAATAAACACCTTTAAATTCAGTGCATATGTAAAGATTTAATCAAATGTTGTGCACGATTCATTGTGAGTTGAATAAATCACACATCAACTCTCTGATAGATACTTTGGTGGCCTGCTTTTTAAGTAAATTTAGAAACGAAATTGAAATTGTTTTCAAAAAATCGTTTAGAAATAAACCCAAAGAACCAACGTTGAGGACTCTTAATAAAGAAGATTTATAGCATGAGAGTAGGGTCACAATGGGTCTATTTTGGCCTTAGTGACACGTTACCACTCCTAATGCTTATACTAATTTTAATGCTGAAAATGGTAATGGGAGATGTAAAAATTACAGAACAACAGGAATTGGGAGTCCCAAGGGCAATTCGGGCATCTCGGCTATTTTGAAAATAAATTTCTTTCACTCCTGCCCCTTCCATTAACTTATAAAAAAACTTATGTTGATGAGGTATTCGTATTTATGCAGTCAATTTTTTAGGTTTTTTTTTCTATTCTTTTTTTCTAGTTTAGGTTTTGCTTTTGCAACAAACAACCTGTTAAAATATATTCTAAAAACGAATTGGTTTAAGAGTTCCAAAGCAACCTCCACATCATGTTCAATTTTATTGAAATTAATTAATTTCAATTACGAAAAGATTCTTAGAATAAATAAAATTTTCTGTTTAAAATTTGTTTGCTTTTTATTTAAGCCGCTAAAGACCCAAAACACATTCCCAGAATTTTTTTTTTTTTTTTTTTTGTATTAGAAATCAATTATAGTCAGCCACCAGCGAGCGTCCTTTTAAGTGAAATGATGTTGTTGTTGGCACATTACGAATTATAATTGCTGATGTGTGTGTGTTTGTTTTTTATCTGGAACATGCTGTTTATCTTGTTTTTATTGTATTTATTTTTTTTTCCTCTTAATAGCAACGCAATATCTCATATTCTCTCATTTAAGCATTAAAACCACCCCTACACGCACTTACACAAAAAAATATTTGAATTGAAATTGTTTGTGCGTGATTGCCCCTTTGAATAAGTGTGTGTTTATGTGTGTACATGAGCCTTTCTTTTAAATATACGCTTGTACATGTTTTTAACTACATCATCATTTCGTTATTTCCCACTTTCAACATTCTCATGCAGTTTTGGTTACATGCGGGCTTTACAGATGACGATTATGATGCCGTAACATTTACTGTTGCCATTACAATTTTAACTGCGTTTATGTTGGTCGCAAGCAGTGTCTTTTTGTTTGTTTGTCTGTTGATACTCAGTCGATTGCTCTATTCCTTTTGTTTGTCAGTGTCTTCCTGAATAGAATTCTATGGCTTTTATTTAAGCGTTACAGAAGGAAAAAAACGTAGTGAGTTTGTTGGCTGTGACAACTGGGATGTGAGTCAAATGAATTATTTCTTTCTTTTTTTTTTTGCAGTTCAGTTTTTCATTTAAAAATTTTTAACTAGAAAATCAGTAAATTTCTTTTTTAATTGAAAGAAAAGTTCTTTTAGTTGCAAATTTAGAGAGTAAAAATGTTTTACAAAAATATTTGCAGCAGTAATTTACAAAGGTTTCCTAAATATTTCATAAATCTAAACATTCATAAGTCACTAGATTTAGTACCCGATTTACCAAATTAAATTTAAAAAAGGGAGCAACTTTAAGTCCCCATTTTAATAAAAATTTTGAATATTTTCTATACTTTAACCCCCTTATCCAAAAAAAAATTAACGTAGACTTTAAAGTCAACGTTATCGAAATTTTTCATAAATTTTACTTTTAAAGTCTACGTCAACTTTTTTTAGATAAGAGCATGAGTAAATATATTTCAAATAATTAAAATTATTGAAATAATTATTGCGAGCCGGATTTCCATGGGGAACTAAGTAATTAGTGCTAAAATCTCTTTCTCTATCAAATCTTTTAATCCAAGTTGAATCTTAAAGTTCGTGTCTGAACTCTTTTACCCTTGCACGATAACAAAGTTTTTGTCTTAAGTCCTTTATTTATAGACGATGCTCAAGTTTGTCTCTTAACTCTTTTAGTCATGAATAAAGCTCAAGCTTGTGTCTTGAATCTTTTATTTATACAAAATACTATAGTTTGTGTCTTAAGTCTTTCATTTCAGCCCGCAAAAATGTACTTTGTTACAATCATACCTAATAAATACCTAATAAATTGGCGCGTTAAGTGAATTTTATCTGTCAAAAATTTTCATGCCCATACAAAATGTTGGAGCATACTGAAATAGCGCGCGCGGTAACACTGAGCAATTGGGAAATGCATGTTGAAATTGCTTGCAACTTTATAATTTTTTTTTAATTTTGGTTTTTTATTTTTGACCAGTAATGACATATTTTTTTAATTTATCGTTTTTAACTCTATTTTTGTTTGGGTTTAGTGGGTTTTATTAACCAAGATGATTAACTGTACTGTAGAGAATATGCAACAGCAGTGACCGCTCTTATTTAAGAATGACGCTTTAATATAAATAAAGGGCTTTTAAAAACGCTACGCTTGCCACTCCAATTTAATTTGGACTGACTGTTGAAGGTTTTTTTTTGCTCTGTAAATACCCATTATCGAATTAGTATTAAAAACTCTTTTTTATGAGATCTTTTGGTCCAAAATTTATTTTAAAGTTCGTGTGTGAACTTTTTTATTCATGTACCACAATAAAGTTGTTGTCTTAAGTCTTTTATTTATGGACGATAATCAAGTGTGTGTCTAAACTCTTTTAGTCAGGAATGATAGATATACAAGATTATGCCATTCCGTGCATAAAATTTCACAAATGACGTCAAGCAATGTGTTCCTATTGGCTAATAATTTACAGCTAACTAAGAGAGAGAAAGAGAGAGCGAGAGAGAATGTATTATTTTTTCTTCAAACAGTAAACAAACTATGAAGTCATGCGCCTGGCTTACTCTTGTATTTCTATCATTCTTATCTTTTAATCATGAACGAATCTCAAGTTTGTGTCTTAACACTTTTATTTGTACACACTCAAAATTTTGTTTTAAATCTTTTATTTCACTTAGAACACGTACTTTGTTCTAGTAGGACAAGACTTCTGTAAGACTTCTTATTGACTTCCAGAAAAGTAGTTCTTACTGAATAAGGTAATCGACTTCATTTAAGCCCTAGAGCTAGAAGAGCGAACTTATAGGCTGTACAAGAGATACTTTGGGTACCGAAGCATTTGGCCTAGTAATAATAATAATAATATTGGCAGATGCCAATGTTTTGTTAGTGTAAGCCTAAACACATGTTTGAATGTTTGAGATTTCTATAAAAAAAAAATAACTTTTAGCCACCAACTTGAGTTTGAAGCAAATTTCACTTTATGTGTAAAATAACTTTCACTGACACACCTAAACAGACCAACAAAATGCAAATTGAAAAGAAGAAAGGAAAAGCTTAAAAGGATGTTATTTGCCATAAACAAAAATACATAAAATTCCTTACGCTTGTTGGTAAGAAAATAATGATTCTACAAAATGCTGGTTTTAATTGTTTTTTTCTTAAATTGAAGGGTTCTTAGCAGTCGTCAACCTTTGCATATTAAAAAGCATCATCGCCATCGTCATCAGCTTCATCAACATGAATTTTCTTAATGAATTAGCATAAATAATTATAGTAAATTAGTAAATTTTCTTGAGAAACGAATACACTCTTTCCGTCTTTTTAGTGGAGCTCGCTCATCCCTTGCCTTTTTTTGTTGTTTTTGTTTGCCTTTTGAATATGACTGTGATGTTATTTTATTACTTTTTCTATCTGCACTTTTTGTTAAGTTGCTGCCCTGTCGATGGCTAAATGGTTGGTGATTTAAATGACGTCATTTACAGAGTTCAACACAGAGAACTTTTAGTTTGACTGTTTTTGAATGATGGACTAAAAATAAAGTGGTAACGATTCAAACTAGAAACTTTTACGGGTGATGGGGGAAAAAAACAAAAAAAAAAAAAGAGGAAAGAGGAAAGAGGAAAGAGGAAAGATGACGTAGCTACTCGTACATCACATGAAGCGAGTTGGAGGAGTAAATGACAACAATGTTTAATGTTATTGCACGAGTTTCAATACGTGTGTGTATGTATGTTAACTCTCGCTAACTCTCTGTTTTATATCTACGAAATGAGCAATTTCTGTGATTTTTTTTTGTTTTGTCTTGCTGCCATTTATACTTGTTTAACTTAACCATTTTGTGTCTTTTTTTTTTTTGCATGATTTTTGATTTGGGTTTGATGGAATGATTGGGAGGGAGAAACAGTTTGTCAAGACACACAGCGCTTATTGTAGTCAATTGCTGGGGGATTCTAAAAAGGAAGTTTCATATTCGGTAGGGGGGATAAACGGAAATACACTACACAACTTAACAAATAGTTCTGTAACTATAGTTGAATCCATAAATTAGTTTACTGCGAAACAAACGAAAAACGTATAAAAAAATTCCCCAAATCTAATGCAAATAAAGTAAGAAAGAAGTTCTCGATATGTTTTCCTTTGTTTAACATAAAAGAGCACATAGTGAGTAGTGACAGACAGACAGACAGACAAACATTAAGTGAAACAAAATAAAGTAAATTGAACTGAAGTGAAGGGAAGAGAATTGAAGTAAAGGGAAATGCAGGGAGGCAGTAGAGTTGCTTAGATTAAGAATAAGTGTGTAACTGTAGAGGATAAAATTGAATAAAAATAAAAACAACAACAACAGCAACAATAAATAGATAGTTTTCATATTGTTGTTGGATTGACAATTCCTTTCTGTTCAAATGTAAAAGATTTTGGTTGACTGCATATCAACACAAAGTGTTTGTTACCAATTCTAACATTAAATGAATGAATGTGTGTGTGTGTGTGTGTGTGTGTGATATCTGTGTGTGTTTGTATATTCAGTTTAAATGCCAATATCACTGCTTAGTAATTATTTGCCTATCAATTTTAAGCTTAACTGCAGAATTGCCACACAATGCCATCAACACACATTGATTTTCAAATTTTAATATGTTTGTAGAGCATAACAAATGATGACTAAGGGAAGTTCATAGAATATTTTTAATAGATTCTTTTTTCTTTCATTTCTTTGCTTTCTTATAAATTTATGTGTTATTCCTTTCAGTATTTTGGGTTCTTTTTCTCTTAAGCTTAAGAAATGATGCAATCAAATCCACAGCTGAGGGTTGGAAAAATTATAGCTTTTCCAAGAAAAAAATAAAATAAAATAAAATAAAATAAATGAATCATAAAACATACAGATTAACGAGTGATTTTTTTTTTTAGTTTTTTGCTCAATTTAAGTTTTATTTAATAAGAATTTTTTTCATGGTTTTAAAGTGTCTGCGTTTTTGCTACAATTAAAAAGGAAAAAATCATTTTGGAACACTTTTTTCAAAACACGATATAGACTAAGAAAATCCTAAAAAAAATTGCTTAAAAAAATGAGCTATTATTTTTCAAAGTGGTACAAGTCCACTTTAAAAAAAAAAAATTTTCAGCAGCAATTTAAGTAAAATGATGTCTATGACTCACTAAAATTAAAGCTCACAAATTTTTTTTAAGTGGACTTATACCACTTTCAGAAATAACAGCTTTTATAAGAAGCCACTTTGTTGGGTATTTAAGCACTCAAAAAATCTTTTTATATTAAATTATATAGCGCTCATTTACTGCAAAAATATGACCATTTGACTTTTTTTTACCATTTAAAGGTTGCCATTCGCTAGCGCTCTTATAGGAAAAATTTTAAATATTTTTTTAAACATTTAAAAATATTTTTAAAGAACTTTAAAGTTTAGAAGGTTTCATAGTCCATGTGACTACATATGGCTCATTAAAAGCAATAGTGTCATAACTCAAAAAATGTTTTTTTTAAGTTCACAAGTTCATTTTCTACATATTTGGCTTTATATTCTTTATACCTCAAAAAATATATTTTAAGCACTCTTTTTTTTTGTAATAAAATGTATGAAATTTTTCAGAAATGGCTCTCCTGAAAAATCATAGTCTTTGAATTATGGCACTTTTCAAGTAAATGAGCGATATATTTTGTAAAGAATTTCATAGCCTCTTTGTGGTAACCTAAAGCTATTTTTACTAGTGCTTTTATGCACCAAACTTGTCTTTGCAATTGCAGTCATGCACTCATGTATGATTGATTTCCTAACAATTCAAACTACAAATTACGAATTCTAAAAAAATCTAGTTAATTCCACTTACTGCGTTTTACTGCTGTGACTTCGAAGCCTTCAGTGTTAACAATTTGTGTTTCATCCGGGCAAGGTAAACAGTCTGCCGACTTTTGTATTTGCGGTCCAGTACATTCAGCACCACCATTCATCGGTATAGGATTATTGCACATTCGTGTACGTTTTCGACCCTGGACCATTTTACCCGGACATTTGCAATCACGCCACGAAGACCAGGAACTCCAACCACCATTAACTAAGGGATAGCAAATAGTAAGAAAAAATTTTTTTATATAAATTTTTTTTTTGAAAAGAGTTTTGAGTTGGCTATTTGAAATACAAAGAAAATTCTTACCATACACAATAAGCACCGCCGAATCTGAATTACGTTTACCAGCAATATTCTCAGCTACACAAGTATAATTAGCCATGTCCTTTAAGTGAATAGAAAAATTTTTAATTTAGAAAATGGAAAGGAAAAGCGTTTTGAAAACGTATCAAATCAAAATTAATAGAAATAAAATTTTGAAAATTTCTAACGAAAAAGAAAATTTTATAAAAAATAAAAGCTCTGAATATGAGGTTCGTAGTCATAAGAAAATCGTCTTTGTTGGCATGTGAATTGACTACAACCACGACATTCGTAATACAGACTCAATGATTTTGGATCGTAGTTAAGCTTTTGAACCGTAAAATTATTTAAAAAAATAAAAGCTTTGAATATGAAGGCCGTAGTCATAAGCAAATCAGCTTTTATGCCATGTCGATGGACTTTGGTGATATAGACGCCGGAGTATTTTATACAAATAAAATTTCAATTTAAATTTTAGAAAATTTAGAAAATTTTTTTTAAAAAATTTTTATTTTAATTTTTACCTGCAAAGTAACCTGACGAAATGTCAAAGTTCCTGTTGGCGACACAGTAGGACCATGTTCACTATTCTCAGCTAAAGGCAAATTATTCTTTTGCCAACTAAGTTGGGGCTCAGGAAATCCACTTGGTGATTCACAAAATAATTCAGCACGAGTACCAAGTTCGACTCTTAATGAGGTGGGAGAAGTAACAAATTGTTTGCGCATATCTGAAAGATAATTTCAATTAAAAACAAAAAACAATCAAACAATGTGCACAAGTCAACACACATTAACACTCTTTCATAATTACAAGAAATTGTCAGTTTTTTTTTATTTTAATTTAACTTACATGCAATATTGACTGTGGCCGCTTGACTTTTAACAACACCCCTTGAAGACCAGGCATGGCATTCGCATTTGAAGGGACCCTTACCAAAATACTCATCAACAAGATCACGATGTATTGTTGCTGTTACTTCCTCCAAATGCACCCCTGTATGAGGATCCACGTGCTTGTCGTGTGTTGAGGGTGGGGGCTGCGAACTACCACTACATTTAAAATGCAGCTGCGTAATAAAAGACAGAACAGAAAAGTAAAGTAAATAAATTTATGAATTTCCTGTTGTTGCTGGTATACCAAACAAACAGCCAAACAAACAAAAAAAATTTTTTTTCTTTTTCATTTCAAGTGGGTAGTTAATGTACCTGTAACGCATGAGCAGCTTTGCACTTTAACACGGCCGGTCTATTCTTTACCACATAAACACTTTCTGGTTCAGTTAGAAAATAGGGCAGGGTAACACCAGTTTCTGAAGCTCCCAGCTTGCCAGTCACAAATTCATCTAGTGTACCAGCTGCTCCTATTATTGATGTCTTATTGATGTTGTTGACACCTTGAGACGCCACTTCACTGGAGTGTCCCATACTCAGTGTCTCATCATGGAATGTAGGCATTGCCGGCAATTTGCCCTGATTGAATACATCTGTTGTATCCTGATAGGAGCTATCGATTTCCTTTAGTTTTGGCCAATTGGCTTTGGGTGTAATTATCTCCTCCACTTCATCGCTGATGTCATCGAATTTACTAAACACATCTTCTTCGGAGTCACTTAAAAGCAAAGAGGAGTCTTTGGCGGAGGGCAGACATGTTGTACATGTTCGGCATACAATTAAATAACTGAGGATAACATTAGCGATCGCATATCTGCTGTTGGGATTCGTTTTAGGCATTTTTTGTTTATAAATACGAGGCAGGAAGTATGTGAGTTCTTGTTAATTTTATTTTTTATTTGCTCTGGCTCTTGAGGCCTCTTTCCTACGTTTCGCAGGCGTATAGTTTTCGTTTGTTTGTTATTTTAGCAAATGCATAGAATGACAGTTTCTGCGTCCAACATACGCTGGTATATTGAGTTTCGGCGGCCGTTAACTAATGTGGGAATCATGTGTATTTGTTTTTGCTGTCGTTTTTTTTTATGTTTAAGTTTCTGCAATTCGCTTGTGTGTAGAAACACTTTTGTGATGCGTTTTAATTAAGTATCTGAAATGAATAAATAAAAACCAAAATCAAATAGTCAAGTCAAACAGCGAAAAGGAAATTCAATATTATGAATGTTTTAGAATACAAAATGAGTTGGGATTCCATTTCAACAAGTACGACTGTTGTGCGCTCCCTTCTGCGGCAGATATTATCAATGAAACTTTTAAAAAATATTTAATTAGTCAGTAAGAGTTTCTTTCTGCTCTTCTCTTTTCTTTTCTTTTCATTTTCATTTTATTTAATTTTTTATTTTTCTAAATAAACATAGATCGCATGATAATGAGAAACCTGATTTTACATTAAGTCAACGCATTGGAATTTTCTTTACAAAATAAATTAAAAATCGGCTCAAGCCCATAAATAACTATTTTCTAGAATATCAAAGAGATTTACGAAATTTATTGGAATTTGAATTAAAAAATATTCGTATTTATTAAACGAAATATCTAGAGAAAAATTGAACTCTGAAAAGATTTCCTTTGTAAGAAATATTGCAGTGAGAGTCAAGTACAGTGAAAGAAAAATGTGCCATAAGTCCCAAAGAATAATTTCATTGAAATTGTTGCCAAAAACTATTTCTTAATTAATTTGAATTAATTAAATATTTTCATTAAGTTAATAAAACATTTCACTGAATTAATCAAATATTTCATTGAATGAATCAAATATTTCATTGAATTAATGAAATTATTTCATTAAATGAATAAAAAATGTAATTAAATTAATGCATTCAGTTAATGAAATTATTTCCTTAAATTAATAAATTAATTCATTGAATTAATGAAAAAAATTTTTGGAAATAATTAAAGTATTTAATTAAATGAATAAAAAATGTAATTATATTAATTCATTCATTCAGCTAATGACATTTTTTTCATTAAATTAAAGAAATTATTTTATTGAATTAATGAAATATTTCATTATTTTAAGGAAAGGTATCATTGGTTTAAAAAGTAATGAGTTTTTGATTATATTAATATCGAAATTCAGAGTATATACAGCCATGTTTTGTTTAGCGCCCATAACGCGTTCCAGAAATAGCGTTAAAAGAGGCGTTACTTACACTAAAATATTGGGTTACGTTCCCAGCTAACACACTTCGGACTGTCGTTCACCGTTCTAAATTCTCCTATTCAAATTCATGTTCAATTCCAACGTCAAGCTTTTCCTAGATTGCTTAGCAACATGGGCCTGTAGTTCAATAGATTTTTTTATTTAATGAAATAAAGACTAATGTTTAGCAGGTAGCTCAAAATGTTGTGCAACAAAAACGCGGAAATTCAGAAGAGGAAATTAATTGAAATTATATTGTATTATTTTCTGAAAGAGCAATAAAAGTTTTTTAATAGAATTTTCCTTTAAATACATATTAAATTGCTTATGTATGATCAATGCTTTTGGTATAACCGGGAGAAATATAAAACCAGTCTCAAAAGTAAGTGTTAATGTGGTCCTTTTGTGATTATTTGGTTTCTTCTTTTTTTTTTTTTTGTGGACAATAAAATTAATTTTAATTTCAAATTTTAATCCTTTTTAATGTTATTTATTACAAAATTCAATTTAATTTGATTATTTTCTTAACACAAATTAATTTTATAACCTCTTTCTCTCATATTATTTGCATTTTGTTTTAATCATTTCAGTTTAATTATTTATGCCATACAATTCCGCAATGTTAAAATTTCTATACAAATTATATCCTGGCAGGAAAACAAAACTTTTATTTGTTTAAACAATTTATCTTGGAAATTAATTTACTAAATCAATATTGAAAGTATTTGCCAACACAAGTATGTGTAAGTGTGTGCTGGTATAAACCAAACGGATTAAATAGTAGAAGCCTTCTAAACTACCTTTACAATTTTCTTCTTACTTTTCTTCTTAAGTGTGTGTTGGGTCATTATGATTTCAAATCGATACATCATAAGTGGAGGACTCTCAATGACATCCATACCAACGGAAGTATCTTTCAAATTTCACTTCTTTTTTCTCTCTTTGCTTTCTGTAATTTATCCCTTCGAGTGAGTGTTTACTTGGTTTTGTGTGTATGTTTGTGTGCTGGCATTTGAATGTTAGCAGTGCAGCCTGTTAATCGAAAGGCATAAGAAAAGTATCTGTAATTATATCTTTGGCAAAATGTTCAACAGTAAGAACGAACTCTAACTGAGCCAGAGTTTGCCTAATTGTGAGCTAAATCGGTTGATAATTAATTAAGTTACGAGTTTATATTTAAGTGCATAGAGGTACGAAAAACCTGTTTTTTTACCCGTTTTTGGCAAATTCCAAAAACAGATTCTTATTGCCGAGTACCTACCAGGAAAATTATATCACTTGCCAAGTATTTTTTTTCGTGACTCTGTAGTATTTCCAAAAATTAAATAAAAACTATTGTTGTTGATTTTATGTTTTGTTTTTCTGAGACTGAAAAATTTTCTAAAATAATTATTGTCGTTTTGCTTTGGTTTAAAATGTTTAAGAACCGCTGTTCCAGTCACTTTTAATATTAAGTGCATTAACTTTTCTTTTAGCTTACAAGTTGCTTCAAGTTTTTTTTTTTTTTTTTTTTCATTTTTCATTTTGTTGACAATTTGCTATTGCAACATGGTCAATGTCTTTATCGTCTTTGCTGTAGCATTGAACAAACTGACCTTACCAATAATGATAGTAATAATACTTAATCTTACAACATTCAATAGGAAAAGAAATGAATGCATTATGCATACACACACAACAACAACAACAACAATAACCCATACAAAGCATGTATGCAAGTATTTCATGCTAGTACGGACGTTCATGCACTTAACAATCAACCGTAACGTTTGTGTGCCTGCAATAGAAAGACATTCCAGTGTGGAAATGCTTGCATATTGTACTAGTATAATGTTTTTGTTGTTCTGGTTTTTTTTTTGTTGTTCGTTAGTATTAAAGAGTATGCAAATATGTTTAAATGTATATTATGTAAATAAGATTATAATAAACACCCTTTGAATGGAGTGGAGTGTCCAATTTAAGACAACAAACTTTACGAAATTACTTCTATACAATTACATTAACTTACAATTACATTTCGCACACTATCCTACACACACATACACATGGATACAGCACTTTCTTACTTGCATACAAGCTAGCAATTATGTTGATACACATGCCATATGTGCAGCACATACGAAGGCCAACTGAAAATTTTTTACAAGAATTTTGTTATTTAGCCAATAAAAAATTTATTAGTTTGTTCAAGCAATGGCACATTTTGTTAGAGCTATGAAATATTTATTCATTTAATCCAAATATCCAATCACTTAAAGCAAAGAGTTTCATTAATTTCATGAAAAGGCTATGCACTAAATGAAATAATTTCATTAATTTAATTAAAAATTCATCAATTTAGTGAAGTTGATTTCATAATTTCAATCAAATTTTTATTCATTTACTAAAACATTCATTAATTTAATGAAAAATTCATTAATTTAATTAAAAATTCATCAATTTAGTGAAGTTTATTTCATAATTTCAATGAAATTTTTATTCATTTACTAAAACATTCATTAATTTAATGAAAAATTCATTAATTTAATGAAGTTGATTTCATTAATTCAATGAAATTTTTATTCGTACAATAAAACATTCATTAATTTAATGAAAAATTCATTAATTTAATGAAGTTGATTTCATTAATTTAATGAAATTTTTATTCATTTAATAAAACATTCATTAATTTAATGAAAAATTCATCAATTTAGTGAAGTTGATTTCATAATTTCAATGAAATTTTCATTCATTTAATAATATTTTAATAAATAAATATTCATCAATGTAATAAAATTTCAATAATTGCATTAAAACAATGAAAATGAATTTCACGTGCATTGCTTAGAATTAAAAGTTTTGCTTATTTTAAAGCCTTCGGATATACAACATTTAGGTTTTGCAGTTTAGGTACTGGATATGAGGGAATTTAAAAAAATTTTTTTAAATAATCCAAAATAATTTGTGAGTATTTGGGCAATAGATCATAAATCAAAATTATATGTAACCTATCTTTTATAGTTCGTTCGGAAATCTTCAAAATTCATCAGAGCAACAGTACTGGAGTATGGATAATTTCATAAAAAAAATTTAAAATACTCCAAAATAATTTCTTAGTATTTGGGCAGTAGATTAGAAATCTAGATGACCTCCCCTTTAAAATGATATGTAACCCATGCTGTAATCTTCTATGGTTCATCCGGAAGTTACTAAAATCATTCAGAGCAACAGCACTGGGGTATATGAAAATTTCAAAAATTATTTAAAAACAAGTTAAATTCAGCTGAGCCTAGTGAGATTATCCTTTACTGTGTTAGACAAATATTCATATTTTTCAGTTGCCACATTCTTTTTAAATATCAAAAAAAAATCGAAAAATTGTATAATTGGAACGGCTAGATTGTATTATAAAATTTGGCCGATTGTTTTGATTTTTTCCACAGACATTTTGACTCTTATTTCTTATAAAACTGCATACCAGGTTTTTTTTGTTCTGTTTGTAGCTTAGACAAATTACGCCAAAAAAGCTCACCAACTTATCTGTTACTTATTTTAACAAATCAACTCATCAAAAAAAATTTTAAGTAAAAGACTCAATATTTTGAGTATTTTTCACATAAAATTTCTAGACGAAATGATGGCTTATAATATAAAAAAAAAACAAGAATTTAGTACTCGAAACAGCTAGTGAAAAAATATTTTATTTTTTTTTCGTCTGACCTCGTGTGTACCTACTCATAGAAATAGCATAAATTGTAATTTTGGTTTTTTGTTGCATGTACTTGCAAGATGACTAAAACTGAAGAACGAAAAGAAATTAAAATTGCATTTATGCATTGAAAGCATGCATGTGTATCCGTATTCACATACCAAATAAATGAATGAGTGACTGAATGAATGAATGTATTTCATTTAATTGTATGCCTGCTAGTAGAGAACGTGTCTAATACAGAAGTAGTAAATACCAACCAGCCAACCAACTAACCAACAGCAATTGCAACTAAATTAAGTATTTATGTGAACACGCTCAATAATCGTAGAGGCCTGGTATGGCACTTGATTTTGACACAAGTACGTTACGTACGTACGATTTAATAAATAAATTTTTTATGCTACAAAATATGTATTTTAAATAAATTTCAACTCGTATGACAATATTTCATTTTATTTATTAGGAAATTTAATATTTTCTTTCTTTTCTTTCACTAACAATCTTTGCATGAGTTTTTAATTTATTTCTTTGTTGTCTTCAATTTGTCTTTTATTTTTTGTAACGTTTGTCTTAGCAAGTGCGTCACATTCAGGAAATGAAAGAAGATAATGATTTTTATGACTTTAACGTGTTTTTTTTTTCTTGGTGTGTTTTTTGTTACACTCATTTATTTATGTTGTAATTTTATTAGTTATTTCAACATTTTGTTGTATTTATTTATTTTATTTTTTTAATTTAGTGATTTTATTTTCACTTCTTTAGAATTGTATGGGACTGCAATCGCTTTAATGCTTCCACACGTTCGTAATGTTAATTATTTACACTCGCACAAACAAAACTCTACACAAACTCGTATTTATGCAAAACTTTATTTAAAATAATAAAAACAAAGTAGAAAAAAAAAACAATCATTTATATTGCTTGAAGAATTTATACGTTTTTATAACGTTCATATTAGAATTAACCGCCAACAGTAGCACTAAGGCTACAAAATAAAATACAAAAAAAAATTAAATAAAATAAATGAAAACAACATTCAAATAAACTCGTACGAGTACAAGCAACTGCCATGAGTATTAAAAGCTGGTGCTAAGGGAGTGGAGTTAGTGCACCTCTTACCCTTTTATACATTTTTAAGTGTTTTTTGTTATCTACCTTGTTAACAACTGCTTACAAAGATTACGAGGATAGTGCGAGAATATTTAATTGGTTTAACTACATTTTTATTATTTATTTGGCCTTTTTATTTTTAATTTAAAGGGCTATTTTATTAAGCTTGAGGTCTAATATTATAAATTAATTTTTATATCGATATTTCGCTTTAACTTGCGTAGCTTCTTAAGGATATAATTATAAATTAATCAAGTTATTAAAAAATTTATTTTTTAATAATTTTTTTTTAATTTTTAATTCTATTTATTTCATTTCAAACAGCCACTAGCTTTAGATTTTTCAGCTTAGTTTGTTCTATACTTTCTTTTCTGCCAGTTTGTAGCTACAATTGGGCTGAAGACTTGAAAATAAACCTGCCATTAGCCTTGAGACACAAATGTTATTGTTCTTTAGAACATGAGGGCCTAAATTCGAACAGGAGCTAAATTAGCAAAAACCCAATGTGGAGTTTTGTTACTTCCAAAAAGTGCTTCGAGAAAAATTTCAAATTTTGAAGCAGCCACGCCTATTTTTACGTCCACCTTCAAAAAGGTGTCAGCCCGTTCTTAAATTAAGCCTGAAATTAGTTTTTGAAATATTTTATGTACCATTTTGGTAAGAGTCTCTAATAAAAATGGTAACAAAAATATAAGCCACTTTATAAAGTAGTAAATTTTATTTAAAAAATTAGTAAAATAGTACTACTCTCTCTCATTATACTGACTCTAAGGATAGCGGACCTGGCGAGACCAGGCAAAAACATTTATTTCTTAAAATTAAATTTTTAATTTTTAATTAAAACTTAATAAATTAAAAGGTTGCATAAAAATAAAAATATTTTAATAGAATTTATTTGTTAATTTATTTGACCTTTTCCTTTTTAATTAAAATATCTATTTTATTAAGCTTGAGGTCTTAATTATTTGACTAATTTATAATTATATCCTAAAGAAGCCACGCAAGCTGGAGCAAATAAGACCTCAATTTTAATAGAATCTATAAAGCTAACATGCTTATTGATTAAGCCACCCTCGTATTAACCGTTTAGCATAGTTGAGCCGTCAAGATTGCCATTTAGTTGAACCGCTTAGGCAACCAGCCAGGTAAGACTTTTAATAACCCAACTATAGACGGGTATTTCATGAGTATTTTTTTTTTTTTTTTTTTTTTTTTTTGTGAGCATTGATGATGATGTGCGTTTGATGATAACAATCATCAGCGTCATTTAAAAAACAAACAAAAAAAGAAAACAGCATAAATGGCCAGTAGCAGCAGTAGCAAAATACTAACTAACTAACAGTGACACTTAGTCAGTCACTCTGTCTGTCACAAATATTATACGTAGTTTCCTTGAGACCGTAAGCTTGTACGCCTGTGTGCGTGTGTATGTTTTATTTATTTAATAGTTAATTTTCAGAATAAAAATGATGACAAAATTAAATATTCAAAACAGGTATCAAAAACCTATAAGTTCCACGAAACTCGACTGTTTGTTGGCTGTGCTTTACACAGGGAGTAAATAGCCGAGTGTGTGTGTGTCCATGTCATTTTTTTGTGGTTTTTTTGTTATCGAAAACTAAGCCGCCACTTAATGATAGAATTACAAACAAGAAAAAAAATGTTTCTTTTTTTCTTTGTACTTAAAGAGTGCGTGTGTGTTAAGCAACAAAGGAAGATGTTAAAGGAACGTGGGGTTGCTTGAAGAAAAAAAAAAAAAAAAAACTTTAAAATGCATAAAATTCATTTAAGTAATTTGTAATAACTTTTTAAACAAAGGCTTATTAAAAAAAAAATATTTTTACATAAATAATTTTTTAAAAGGGCATAAAAGCGTTTTTAAAAACCCTACAAAACAACGTAACAAATTAGAGTAACAAAAAAAAACAACAGCAAAGGGCATTAAAGGCGGTTTTGGAAATGAATCAATGAGCATTAAAAATCAGTATAATCGGAATCTAATGGCATTCAAAATGAGCTGGCTTGAAAAAATTTTTTAAATAATTCCAGCGTGTTTTTTATTGTTATAGCATTTTCACCCTTAACGATTAATATCTTTAAGATCATTTTTTTTTTTTGGTTTTCTTTGGGATATTTTCTTGAAGAGGCATGTAAAAGAGCAAAAGGGGAACACATTGTATGAGCATAAAAATTCTATCTATCATATTCATTTAATATTATGTTCCATTAAGTTTTCCTTTAGTCTCTCTAATGTTATGTAAAGCATTATGAATGTGTTAAAAGAACATTCTTCAATTGAACTCAAGCAACAACAAAAAAAAATACCAAGATAGACAGACAAACAGACACGCAACAGTGGCATACTTACATACAGACTTAAACACACGCACAATGTCTTTTCTTGTTTTATAGCTCACCAACTACTACTATAAGATTCGATTCGATTTGGTTATAAAGATATTCAAATACACAACAGGCAGCATCGTTATAAATTTTAAAAATTTATCGTCCGTGCATCTATCAAGATACGAGACGAAACAAAACAACAACTGAAAAATTTCAACTAAAGCAAAAAGTCAAGTCTAGATGAATTCAGACAAAATTAAACAAAAATAAAAAGAAAACGACAAGACATGAAAAAAATTCAATTCCATCTTGTTTAGTCCAAAAGCTGCTAAATCGAAAGCAGCAACAAAGAATAAAAATAAAAACTTCATCATTCTTCAATAGTCTTTAGCTTAACGATTTATTTTGGAGCATGTGTTCAAGTGTATTCTACTAGTCAACACACAATACACACTCAAGCACATGTCTGTCATATGTTTGATTTTTTTATTTTATTCTTGTTCAATACACTTACGAATTGAATACAATAAAATACAATAGAAGAGAATAGAATAGAATTGAATGCTACTAGTCTGAAATTGTACAATTCAAATTTGAATTTCAATTTGAATTGTATTTCTTCATTTTGATTTTTTTTTTTTTTGTTTTTTGTTGCCTAAAAACACCAACAAACAAACAAACACACAGTAGTAAAAGTAACACAACATCTGAGGACTATTTCATATAAAGCCCCCTTTATTATTTGATTCTTTCCTTTTGTTTTTTTTTTTTTTTCAACTCAAACACGCAATTAGTTACAACAATTTATGCAAAGGGTGTCCAAATTTGAGGCATCATTTTAAATTTATTAAAAAAATATTTTTATTTCAGCTTATTACAAATAGCTTTCAGATAAATATGAAAAATTATGTTGGTCAAGTAACCCCCTAACTGGCTCGTCAGGTTACCAATATTTTACCAAAATTATCAATCACGTTTTTCAATAAGCTCTTGTCAATGAGTGATATCTGCTCAATAATATTAATTTTAAGATCTTGAACTGTTGTGGAATTATTGCTTTACACTTTCGATTGCAAAAAACAACAACAATAAAAAACTAAAGGTGTCAAATAGCAGCCAATTTACTGATCCTCTAAGAGAAATAATTTGAACTTTTCTTTCATAAGATGCATTGTTTTGTTTGATGAGTGACAAGTGGCACCATCCATATATTCTCTACGTCTAAAGCATAAACTTTCCATCCTAAAAAGCTTCGCATCATTTTCCTGTAGCGATTTCTATCGACCGTATTTGCACTTCCATTTTCGCTTTTTAAAAAACATTTAGTGCGATGATTCCTTCGGACAACAAGCCACACCAAACCCTGGGTTACACAGAGCGCCCAAATAAGAAAAGCAGAAGCTAGGCTCCCTTGGGTCCTCTTATGTGGCCTCTATGTGGCAAAGGGATGTAATGGTTGCTTTAAGATAACTCTTGGATTTCCTTCAGCCCAAATATGGCAATTCCGCTAATTGAAGTAGCCATTGAGTTTTAAATGCTCTTTGTCGGTAAACATTATTATTAATTACTATTTGATTCTGAAATTAAATTGTCTAGAAAGGAATCGAAGCTGCTACTCCCAGATTGATAGGCTAGCGCGCTACCCACCAATCTACAGGGCACCCTCGGTGAAGATTATTTTATTTAAAAAAATTCTCATTCACTTGAATTAACATAATTTTTCATATTTAAACGGAACCTATTTTGTAATAAACTGAAATAAAAATATTTTTAATGTGTGAAAAAAAGCCTTTTTTTTATACAATTAAAATTATACCTCGATTTAGCACACCTTGTAGATGATGACGATGATGATGTTGAAGCTGATGATGTTGAAGATGATGACGTTGCTGTCAATGATAAGTAAAGATGTGTCAAAAAACAGCAAAAGAAATGCATGATGTGTGTAAAGCAGTGATAATTTTAATGAGGATGATTTTTTTGTTGTTTTATAAATCCTCTTTTTTCTTCCTCTTCTTCACCCTGTGCAAAATTCATTTCAAGTGCTTTGAAATCAATTGCATATTTTGGCTTTTTTAACCACTTTTTTTTTAATTCTAATAAAAAAATTTAACCCTTTTTTTCAAAACGTGTTGTTGCTTAATATTTAATAAAAAAAAAAAGGAAAGGAAAAGGCAAAGGACCCTCTTTAATGTTATTTTTCTAATTTAATATGTAAAGAACAAAAAGGAATTTAATTGTGTCTGGGTGTGTGAGTCTTAAGAAATTTTGTCAGCTGTCACTGTCACTTGAATGTCAAGCATTTGTCATAAAGTTTTTTAAAAGTGTAACAACTGTGTGAACTGAGAGTTTTTAACTTCTTTTTTTTCTCCGGCAGAGTTTGACAAAATTGTCAATACGATTTTTTGTGTTTTGTTCGCCTTCTTGCTGTGTTAGTAAAGGCAATTTTGAAATAAAAAAAATTTAACTCAAAGTTTGCTGAAAAAAATATGTGTTTGAGTAGCACCTTATGTTTGTTAAACAATAAAAAGTGTTTTTATTGACTTTAATTTTTTATGAATACCGCCGTGAACATGAGCCACAAGTTGGGTTTAGGTCACTTCATTATTCCACTGTGTTGGTGAGTAGGTGGCTCAAAACGGAATCTTGCAATGGTCGTCAAGTCACTAAGTCCAACCAACCATGAGAGTAAGTTTTAACTGAACGCAACCAAATTTCTTTATCAATTATTTCAACTTCTAAATATTTAAGAGTAAGTCAATGTAGGACGGTTTTAAGAAAATGTTATAGAAAATATTTTTTTAAACTAGTTTAAGAAAGCCTACTCAATGTCACATAAAATATTATATTTTTTCATTTTCTGTTTGTGAGCTATAAAAATTTTTGTTTTTTTAGCTGCTTTGGTAACTGATCGCGCAAGGCCGGGTAAAACATACAAATAAACTTCAAATATTACAAAAAAAATATTATTTTGTAATTTACAGACAGAAAAAAAAAACGAAAAATATTTTTCTAAAAACAAATTTTTTTTAATTTTTTTTAAAGAAAATCAGTTTCGTGTTGTGGTCTTATTATACAACAGAAAGAAATGCTTGTGACAAGGTGATGGATGACAAGTAAAAAAAACATGTTGTCTTAACTTAAAAATAATTTAAACTACTTGTTGAAAGGAAATGTCATGTTATAAATTCGATCTAAAAGATGTAAAGAATTAAATGTGCCGTGAATTGACTTTGTTTTAAATATGAAGAACAAACTTTAAAAAAATTAAAAATAAGGTCTTTCAAACAAAAAGTTTTACAATTTTATTTTTAAATAATCACTAATATTCCATTCAAATAGAGGCAAGCTTTTTATAACCAGCGACCAAATCATCACATTCCACATCGAAATTTTAGTACTTTTATATGAAAATGTTTAGATAATTCAACTCATAGCTCGAGGCCGGTTTCAAACTCAGCATTTTTCAATTTTAGTTCACCCTTTAATAAGGTGGTCTTTTTTTCTTAGTCTATAGAGCTTAAATAGCATACACTGAGAAAATTTTTTAAATTTCTTTTTTTCAACCAATGATAAACGTATCATTAGATTAATAAAATATTTCATTGATTTCATTTAATGAAATATATTCATTAATTTAATGAAAAAATTTCATTAATTTAATGCAAAAATTTCATTAATGTAATGAAAATATTTCATTAATTTAATGAAATTAATTCATTAATGAAATATTTCATTAATTTAATTGGTTTAAAAAACTAATTATTCAATTAAATTCATTCATTTAATGAAATCATATTACTCATTTAATTTAATTGTTTCATTAATTTACATAATTTATAAAATATTTCATTGAATCTATGAAACTAATTTAATAAAATAATTTCCCTAGACTTAGAAAAGAATTTTCTTTCAGTGTGTTTGTTTACTATTCTAGCCATAATGCACACAAGCCTGATTAGCTCAATATTGCAGCAATTTTAAAAAATACACTGAGTTTTTAAAAGGATTATGTGAACTGAAAAGGTTTCAAAGAGAAACAGCAAGATATGGAAACAATCAAAACACTTGCCTTTACCATAACCAATTCATCTCAGTGGAATTTTTTGCAGAGAATTAATTATAAAAACTTTTAAAAAAACAGAAGAAGAAAGTCTATATCGAGAAAAATTTCAAGACATTATAATTTAAAGGGAAATTTCGTTCAGGTATTGAATAATATAATTTGGCTTCAGTCTTCTCATCATTGTATTGTCATGTTTCATGCAGAGCTGCGTTTCCACAAGTCTAATTAGTGCCTAAAGAAAGCGGCGCAAAGTATCATTTATAAAAGAACTGCGTGTAAGCCCTACTTTTCTCTTCTTTTGTAATAAAATTGTAATTAATCGGAAGTAGTCTATACAAGTAGAAGCCTGTTTTTATTGTATTGAATTCGTTGCATTCAATTTTCTTTCAGTGTATAGTTTCCCTGGTGGTTAACTTTTTGTATTTGAAATTTCAAGCCATATCTTTTTAACAATTTGATTTGATTTTTGATTTTCATATGATATTTATTCCTGCAGCAGTAACATTTTTAATTTTTTTTAATGCTTATTTTCAACTTTATCATTTAAACAATTAAAAAAAAATTGCCTGCTATTCAACAAGAGAAATTCGCCACAACTGTTGAGTTGTTGTGACCCAGTGTGTATGTGGCTCCACACTTTAATAGAAGAGAAGGGCAAGCGTTTGTTTGTTTATTTATGGGGTAAAGTACAAATCATAGTTATTAATTTGAAACTTATCAAACACAAGCAAATACACAAATTAAGTCGTTCATTTCTTGACGATTCGATTGTCGTTCTGCACACACATCTTCAACTCAAGAACAAGAAAATATACAGACTGAACTGAAAACAGAGAAAAAAAACGGTTTAAAAACAAAATTAGGTCGCAAGTACTCAGCAGCGTCATCACAGCAACCACAATACGAGAGTATAAATAATTTTGCTTAAACTAACAAGCACACAGTAAACCAGCCAGCAAAGGCAGTCAGCCATTCAACTAACCCACCAACCCAACTAACGAACTATTGACTAAATGAAAGAAGATTCTTTATGAATACAAATAATGAAAGGCATAAAAATCTTTATATACAATTATCAATCATAATTCGTATAATTAAATTAGAAAATATTTACAAAAAAAAAGTAACTTTCTTTCAAATTGTAATTAAAAAAAAGAAAGACGCTGAAAGAATTCTATACGAGACGGCAAGTACTTATACACCCCACACTATGCATACGCTGGCATATAATTTCAAAATTATGAATTAAAAAAAAAACTTACAATGTCACACACACACACAACATGTTGCATGTACTGTTTATTTGTTCTTAGTCTTTTAATAATTAATTCATTAAAAGTTTTGTTTGTTTGGTTTTTTTTTATAAATTAAAAGTTGTTGTTGTTGTATTTAATTCTTGTACAGAAAAATAAAATAACAAAAAATAAATTTATTATTAGGAAATAAATAAATAAAATGTACGAGTGTATGACATGTTTTTAAACTTTAATGGGGGAGTTTATGTCAAGAATATTTATTAGATTTTATTTTAAAAAAATTTGTTGTTGCTGCCTTTTAAAAATTGTTTTCTATTATTTTATTTATTTTTTTTGGTAATTTATCAGTTAAACCAAAAAAAATAATTTTTTTTTTGAAAATTTTGAATATTTTTGCTTTCACTCATACAATATTTCAGCCTGTAGTTTTTTTTGAATGAATGTACGTATGTTGCATGTGTTTGTCTGTGTTGCAACGTTAACACCTACTTGTGTGTATGGGAGTGTGATTGTTGAAAAATAATAGCGTGAGAATCCTTAAGGATTGCAGGGGCATACATCATACATATGCTGCCTGGATAAAAGTGGATCTCCCACAGTTTGTGGCAATAAATTATCTGTCTGTCTTCACTTTATATCAACCTTCTTTTTTCAATTTTTGTACTGCCTACAAATGTTTTACCGAAAAACATATGTTTTCATTTCTTTCTTCTTTCTTTTTTTTTTTATTTTATTTTATTAATTTACGTTTGTTACAAAAATAAAAATAAAAATAAAATCAATTTAAATGGAAGCCGATAAAGAACAAAAAACTTAATTTGTTTTTATCAAGAATTTCAACAACATATTTTGTTTGTGCGTACAAACAGGATATTTTGTTCAATTTTTATATAACATTTTTTGTGTGTATGTGGGTGTGTTTTGTCTATTTAAATCTACTTCTTGCTGTACTAAATTGTAAAGGTTACAAGGGTTACTTGCAATTGTAAACATTTTAGCATAAATTTTAGCTAGAAAACTAATAATAGATAAAGAAATGATTAAGGAACTTGGTTGCCATTTTAGTTAACTTGTTAGTTTTGTTGTAATAAAATCTGAGTTGGAAAATACACAAAACGAAACGTTTGCATGCAGTTTATTTTATAGTAAAAGTAAAGTAAAGGCATCCCTTAAGCAGCTGAGTTTGCATTCGTTTTGTTTTGTAGTTTTCAGTAAATAAAACAGAATAAAAGTGAATAAAAAGGTGATTGTGTACTTTTCCCGCTTTAATAAAGGGGGTAAAGGAGCTGTGCTTTCAACACTGTTAGAATTACTTAAATAATTTGTCTTGATAGCGATTGTTGTTAAATAAACTAAACGAAACGCTTGCATTCATTTTGTTTTGTAGTTGTCAGTGAATGAAATAAAATAAAAAAAAACAATGGGAACTAAACGAGTTATTATGGAGCTTTTAGGCTTGAATAAATGGAATAAAAGAGCATTTAGGTAGCTGTGTTTTCAACACCAATAAAATTGTTTAAAAATTTTGTCGTGATAACTGTTGTTGTTATTTTATAACAATCTTGGAGCCACACTAGCAACCTCCATGTATTTAGAATCAACACATAAAACGTTTTAGTTTACAAAATTCGTATTTTTTAACATTCAGAGCTGAGTAGTGCAGAAGAGATTTAGAATTAGAACTAGAAAATCTAAAATTGTTTGTTGTTGTAAATTAAAACATAAAAAAAATATTTTATCACTTCGTTTTTTTATTTTTATGGAAAAAACAGTTCTTTTTTATTTTTATTAGTTAAAATTTGAAAAAAAATATAACATAAAATTTTATTATTCAGTCGATATGATGGAAATGGATATTGAAAAGAAAAAAAAAATATTAACTCGCTCATAAATATTTAGTGCTCGTATTACAAAGTGACTTTCCTAAGCCTTAAATTTTTTTTGTATTTTATGGCGTTTTTCAAAATTTTGTTTTATAGTTTTGGCATTAAAAATTTCTGAAAAAAAAAAAATATATAAAAATTAAAATTGATTTTGTACTTATTTCAAGTTGAAGTAAAATGTTTTGCTTTAAATGCTCTTTGCTGTTAAATCTTCTTAATGTTTTATTGAATTTTGAAAAATTATTTTTATTTATTAAAGGAATTTCCCATAATTTATGTCTGACACTCGAAATCTTTAACTTTAGGGTCTCAAATACATTATGCACTCAAATAAATACTCATTTAGTGTTTTTAATCTAACAATTGCATTAGGGAGGAAACCAGATAACAGCCAGCCATCCAAACGCTTTGGAGAGACAAATCGTAAAGGAAATCAATCTTTTTGTGAACATTCTTTGGAAACTGTTAGAATGTCTGCTTTGTAATAAACGAGTGTACAAAATGTTATAGGGATTGTATGAAATTGAGTGACAGTAAATAAAATATATTTCCTGTCCTTTTACGCATTTCGAGTAGAAAATTAGAAATTTCCATTAAATATTAAAAAGAAAACAACAAACACGATAACAAAATTAAAATATTTTTTTTTTTTTTGTAAAATTTACATTTCGGAAAAACTCCACCTGTTTAAATACATAAAAACATTTATTCATTCATTTCTTTATATCTTTATTTATTTATTCCCTTTTGTGGCTGACTGGCTGGCTGCATATCTAGTGAGTTTTACAAAGTGTAAATTCATTCGTTTTATAAAATGAAAATGTATTTTGTCATAAAGTGAACTTAAATTTTGTTATTATAGTGTTACAAATAAAAGAGGAAAAACAGAAGAAAAAAAAGTAGATAAAAAAAGGTGTTGCTATTAGAGCTTTTTAACAAAACATCCATAAAATTGGGGTTAGCAGCGAGGGAGAGACAGACATGAAGAGTTTTAAAATAACAAAAATAATTTTATGATTTATCTGCTTTGGACAGTAAAATCTTTCTCAGAATAAACACAAACAGATTTGTTTTGTTAGTTTTTAACCTTAAAATCGTATACCTTTCCAGAGAGTTGTTGGGTGTTGTTGATGGATGCTACAGAATGTTTGTTTGTTTAACAACCTTTATGACGCTTTTAAATTAGAAAAACACAAAACTCAATAATACTACTCACAAGCATATTTATTATTTGTTGAAAAATATGTTTTTTCTGTTTTCTTTTTTTGTTACACTGCAATGGAAAATTAAAAAAAAAATCATTTTTGATGATTTCATTTGCTTTGCTTTTCAAGTGGGGAATCCCTGGGTTTACAACTTAACTTAGCACTTATTTGGAAGCAGGAATGGAAATGTGGGATCTCTTGTATTCATATAAATGTCAATATAAATAATACAATGGAATGCCATTTTATATTAAAATAGTTTTGTGTCAACGACAGTTTTCCTCTTGCCCTTGCCTTGGCTTTTCTTTCTTCTTGCTCTTGTTCTTTGTTTTTTTTTTTTTTTTTTTGCTGATGTGAAAAAGGAGATTGTTAAATATCTCTCATGTAGAAAAGAAATTAAATTGTATTTGTTGTATGGCATCCCAACAAAATCAAATCAAAATTATGCTCCCTTTTAGCTTCTTTAAAACGAACTTGACAAAAAAAAAATTTAAAATAAAAATCCAAAATCACTTTATATTGTTAACAAAGCGCAGGTTGTTCTAAAAGTTAAAAAAAAAATAAATTTTCATAAGCAGGCCTCTTTCAAATACTCAAAATTTTATTTAAAAAAAAAGCTCACTTCACCTTCTCTGCAAATTTCTCGGTAGACACCTGATGGCCGGAGTAAGGGTAAGATTAGGGACCTTCTACATAGTCTTGAAGAGTAGGTAGTTTAAAACGGAATTGAAGGCCGTTAAACCGCCATGTAAATCAACCAATCAATATCTCACACTAAATACTACACAAGCTTAGTTTGAAAGGCTTAAAAAAACTTTTCGTAAGGAGATTTTAAGTTAAATTTAAGGCCAAACATTTCTGAAGTCCAATTTTGTGCAATATTTCGGCCCATTGCTAAATAAAAACTAATTAACCGTTAAACCTTTTTTCAGTTTCAATATTATTCCACGTTTAACTTATTTAGAGACTTACACGCACAGCAAATAACTTTGGTTGTGAGAACTAAAATTGTTTGCAAACAAAAATGCAGTTGTTGTAATCAAATATTTTAGTTGTAACCACCCAAATTCGATTCTACAATTCAAAATTTTGTTTTCTTAAAAATAAAGCGACTTGTTAGACCGAATTTTTATTGTCACAATTAAAAAATTCGACTATCAGAACTCAATTTTTGATTGGTACAACCAAAGTTGATTTTTCAATGCAGCTGAATTTCACAAGGAATATTTTTGTAAAACATTTTAAAACTCTAACCTTTTTTTTAATTAAGAGTTAATTGCAGAGTTAGATGTTAAAAGGTTCTACTAAAATATTTTTCTTACATAGGGAAAACAACTTTGTTGTGCCAACTAAATTTGTGTCCCATCAAAAATTAATTTGTGAATCGAATTTTTTAATCGTGACAATAAAAAATCTGTCTTACAGCTGGAAATATTTTTACTAGAACTAAATCTTTTACTGGAGTAACGAATTCCGGTTGCTACAACTAAAAAATTTGATTATGACAACAGAATATTTTAGTGACAACAAATGAGCTGTTAAATTTGAAAGTTGTATAAGTCCACTCTTTTAAAATGAGTCTGCCATAATTCTAGTAATTTTACTAACTCATTATTTTTCCTAAGAGGACTGATACCACAGTTTAAATTTAGTTCTCCCAACCGAAATTGTTTTTTGTGTGTAGTGTTTTACATAAGTTTGCTAAACATTTTATATAACAAAAAATGGAGGATTCGCTTAAGCCGTTTTACAATTAAAATTTCAAAAAAAAGGGAACCTTTGAGCCCTATTTGGATATACTTTTAAGCCGCCAATACATTTTTTTTGGTCCCCTCTACCATAACCTGTGCTCAGAACCTTGTTATTTAAAACAAAGTCGATTTTCTCGTTAATTTCGTCCACTTTATCATCCATCTGCAAATTGACTACATAATAGTAATTATACTATGAATTTTTCCCTTCTGAATAAAATATAAGAATTCGAAATCCAATTTAAACTGTTTTTTTTTCAAGTGAGTTATTAAGCAACTAACTGATATTTTATGTTACCTTTCAAAAAGTCACCAAAAAAATTAACAAAACGGGAGATGAGGTCAACAGGTAATAAATTATTTTTATTTGACATCATGCACGTGGGCCTGATTAGCTAAAGATTGTTTAATCAACTATTAAATGATACCCAAGCTAGCCCATAAGACTATATTTAGTTTTATTTTAATTTCAATAACAAAGTTTTTAAATGTCGGTTTGCTTAACAAACAGCGGTGGTTAACAGTTTACGTTTCAACATTTAATAGGCTTATGAAAATGAATTTGATTTCATTTGAGTTACGACGTAGGAAGTGTCAATAAAAAATTTAAACGTATTAAATTTTTTATTTAGAGAAAATTATGAAAAGAACTGCTGAAGTACTTGTGATTAATGCCTGGCTCTACAACTTAAGTAAAATTTTCTTTTGTTGGGATTAACTTTAAATTTTGATTAAAAAAAATGAATTCATTAATAAATAACAGTAACAAATGGAACAAATTTTCTTTATTTATTAACTAGATGTTTGTATCCATAGTGTATAGGGAATGTATGTGCCAATTTTTAGAGAAATCAGTTTACGAATAGAATTTTAGTTATAAAAAAAATACAAAGTGGCTCCTGCTTTTGTTAGCATTATTATCAGATATTGCTAAATAAATTATTTCAAAGCTTAAAGGCTTAAATTAGGTACGGGCACACATCTTTTTCAAAGTGGGCATAAAAATAGGCGTGGCTGTTACAAAGTATATGGCTACTTTCCTCCTTCTCGTAGCGAGCAATGTTTCCCCAAGAGCTAAAGAAAAATAAGCCAAATTGGTCTAAAAGAGCCTAAAAACGCTAGAAAAAAAGTTGAAAATTGAAAGTGAAAATCTTTGAAAAGTGGGCGTAAAAATGTGAGTTTTTCTTGCTAAAATTACCAAATTTCAGGTAAATTCGTGGGAAAACAAAAATTTGTAAAGCGAACAAACCAACAGAAAATAAATTTAATAGATATTAAAGACCCAGAGCATGATGTAATTATATAGGTGTGTGCATTTGGCAATTCACCCCACAAATGACTTATCCCAAATTGTCAAAATTGATTTTCATTTACATTTAATTAATTTTAACTTAACTCAAAGGATGATTTCTCAATCATGAAGTATATATTATTTATATAAATAAAAATGTACATGAAAAAATAAAAAAAAAATTTGATAGCTTGATAGAAAATAAATTCGCCTTTTTTATGATTTTTGCGATGCTTAAAAAAATAAAAATGATTGAAATTAAGTTAAAAAAATAGCAAAGAAATTTCAGACCAACCTCGTTAAATGCCACTTCTGTTTACTTTTTTTTTAATGTGTTAAGTACGTTCTACATAAAAATACAATAAAAACTCATACACATTTAATTTCCTGCACATTTTAAAAACACATCCCCAACATACTCCCTCAGCCAGAATTTTCCTGTTCGATCTCCATCTCCAACTCCACAGCATCTTAAACAAAAAATCAACACCCCCTAAAATCAAAACTCCCTCACACTTCCTCCTCTTCATTTAGCACTTTGACAATACTTTTATTATTTTTATTTTTTTGCTATTAAGCATTTCAAAATGCCAATGTTTAAAATACAAAATAAAAATAAAAACAAAAAAAAAAAATTTAAAGGAAAAAATTCTTTGCGTTTTGGTAAAAGCAAGAAAGGAATAAAGACTGAAGACTGAAGAATGTTTTATTTATGGAACAAAAGAAATGTAAATTTTGTTGTGTGTATGTGTGTGTGTGGGTTTGTAATTTTGTGGAGTGTTGAACACAAAGTTGGGATGCAAGTACATACAACATAATCACATGTCTGCTTGCATGTGCGTCAGAGAGTGGAGGGCTTAAATGTTGAGTACTCGTACTTTTAACATAAGGATGTGAAGTGATGTGATTGAAATGGTCGCATGAAAACTCATAAAATTTTGATAAAAGGCGACATGTTTGATACTTGTTGTTGTTGTTGTATTTTTCAATTTTTTAAAAATAAATTTGTAATACTTATGAGTGGTGCTACAAATACAACAAGGTTCCTTCTCTTACTTGGCTACACTTGAAAAAATATAACACTGTAAAAATGAATGAATGAATGCAGGAATATTTACGTGTTTGTGTGTGTGTGTGTGTTTGAATAAAAAGTAGTTGGGTATTGCTTTTCGTTTTTTTGTTTTCAATATTTTGCATTTTTACTCTAAAATTAAAAAAAGCAACCCTTAAAAAATATATGACATTGTTTAACATCATCATCATCATCATCATCATCATCATCATAATCGTCAACATAAATACGGTTGACTGCTGGCTGCTTGCTACGACTACCTCCTGCCACTTACAAGTTTTTGTACAAAATTTTGTACAACTTTTGCTTGGCAGTGGGTAGAGTAATGTGCATGCGTATGATTAATTCCATCTTTCATTCACTCATTCATTATTTCAAACGAAAAGTGAAAAGTTTCTGTGTGCATGAAATTCTCATAGTTTTTTTTTTCATTACTTTACACACACACACACACACTCTTATGCTCATCAGTTCATCAGCGTATGTATGTTAAGAGTTAAATTATCAACAATCAGACCAGTCAGCCAACAACAAACAACACTGACTTTTTCATTTCTATACAAAGAAAAAAAAACAAGTCAGTTGAAGAATCTTGTGATTAAAATGAATAAATAAGAAAGAATACAAGTTCATATGTTACACACAGCAAAAAGAACTATTTCATATTTTATAAGTAACACAAGCAAACAAACAAACGGCCGTCTGTCTGTCTGCCTATCCATTAAACCATATTCATTCCTCCACTATAATAATGCATATTAATAATTTACCAGGCATTTTGCCCATTCAAAATTCATATACAATTGCGGGCAGGCATAAAGTGGATGTATGGGATGCTATGGTTGTACCGTACATTCGTATGAGAGAATATTTAATAAAAAATAATTTTTATCAAAAAAAAAAAAAAAAAAAAAAAAAAAAAAAACAAAAAAAGAACATGAACATGAACAATTCAAGTAAATAAAATGTAAAAAGTAATTATTAATAAATTGCTCATGACCAATTAAGATGATGTTTGTTTGTCTGTCTGCCTGCCTGCCTGCCTGCCTGGCTGGCTGGCTGGCTGGCTGCCTGCTTATCTGGCGGTTTCTTCGAGCAAATGTTTTTTCAAAGTCTACTACTGTCTCATTGTCAGACAATGTAGTACAAGCATGTCCCAGTGTTTTATATCTGTAGGATCTAATAAAATTGTGTAAAATTTTATGGAGGTACAAAACACATCAGCAACAACAATAAACGAAAATAAAAATAAAAATAAAAATTTACGCACAAAAGCACAATTGAATTAATAATATTAAAACAAAAACAACAAATACACGTAGTACCAAAAAATATGCTACACATCATTAATCAATAGACGGGTGTTAGACAGACAGACAGACAAACAAGCACACACATACACAATTCTAATATTCATTCAAAAGAATTTATTTTATTTCTTGGTAAAAAGCAGCAACAGTAAATGCCTGTAATTGTAACATAATTATGGGGTTTAATAAGTATTTCTTTTGCTTTTGCTTTTCCTTGTTTTTTTTTTTTTTTAATCGTGAGATTATTTTTGTAACAAAAGAAACTGTGTTTTCTTTTGATTTGGGTTTATTTCTATACCAGAGGTACCAGGCTCAGCAAAGGGAAAAGCCTCTAAAAGATCATTAAATTTTGAGAAATTATTTTGATATTCAAGAATTTAAGGCTTAGGAAAAATAATAAATTTTTTAAACAACTAATTTTTAAGTATAATTGAGATGCGGCTAATGATTGATGATGGAAGTTTCTTAAAAATCCTAGGGCATTTACTTAAAGTATTATGGCGGTGAAGGGCACACATATTTTGTGTTTGAGTTCAAGGTGGCAAAATGTAATTTTTTTATAGAGACTTAATCAAAGCCCACAGCTTTATTTATGTTTAAATGGGAAAATAAATAAAAAAAAATTTAATTTTAAATCTAAAAACCTAAAAAAAAGTTCTGAAAAAATTTCGTTTATTTATTCTCTGAATTTTGTGATTAATTGTTATAGAGTCTCCACTATTCCCTTGTTATTGATACACACATATACATGTTGTTTTAACTTAGTAAGAATTTTACCAATTATTTTTACCAACTGCAAAGAATATTAATTCCAAATAATATTAATAAGCAATTTTAATAACTTTATATTTATACATACATATGGTATTTTCCGAAGAATTGTTTGTCCATGTGCACTTCCAATAATGAAAGTGCAACAGTTAACAAAATATACCATTAACCCCAAATAATTTTAATAATTTATTAGGTTCAATAACTTTATTGATTTCATAAGAATTATCATACAAATAATTACTTTATTTCTAAAACGCAATAATAGACAAAATAATAGTATTTAAGAGTAGAAAAATAAAGAACGTGGAATTGATTGTTCACTTGAACCTTAAACTTGGTTGTTTTATTTTTTTTTTCCTACTATTCCGTTTCGGTAAAAAAAGTATTAATCCCATAAGAAATCTGTAGTCCGCATTTATATATACTAAAATGAAAACTTCAGGGCCTTATTACTATTCTGTGCTCTGCAAGAATTTTGTTGGTTAATCCAACGAAAAAAATTCCTTAATGTTCAACCAATGTTTCATTAATCTTATGAAATATTTTATAAATTCATTGAAATATTTATTTGTTATTTCATTGAATTAATGCTTCTCGAATTCATGTAGAGTCAAGTAATATTGGAAAACAATTTAAATTAATAGAAACGAAAAAGTCAAACATTTTTATTTTTACAATAAAAAAAAATTATTAAAAAAATGTATTTTGAAAGTTTTTATTAAAACTGTTTATAAAATTGTTTTTGGACCTAACCATAATTGAACCATAAATGAAAAATAAATTTACTTAAAAAGTGTATGTAAAAAATAAATTTTTTGAACTTGAAAATCTGCCGTTTAAAAAAATATATTTTAAAAGTTTTTATAAAAATTAAAAAAAAAAAATTTGGACTTGAACAGGTTTGAACCTAGAATCTGTAGTTGAAAAGCATTGTTAATATATTAGATCTAAACATATAATGTTTTTACTATTTATATTATGTTTACTTTGCTTTGCGTGTAATTAAAGCTCCTTCAGGTTGTTTATAATTCTTGAAGAAAAAATATAAACATCGTGTGTAAGAAGAGAGATCAATAAAGCATGTAAAACTTGGGTATCCCTCTAACACACTTTTTGATTACATCCAACTTAAATAACTTTTGAAAGAAGATATTGCAAAAGCAATAACAAAATGTAGATGTTTTTTGTAATGTTGTTAATTTTGTATTCTTGCAGTCACCTGATTGTATTGCACCAAGTTTTTGTGTTTTTTTTTTGCGTTTTAACCCTCTCCCTATGGGTGCTTTATCCACATTAAGTCCCATAATGTACATAATGACCTTTACTCATGAGCACTTGGCCTTGATTATTTCAAATTAACACTTGTTGCTGTTTTGTTTTTTAAAAGAAGCAAATAAAAAAACATTTTCTGCTTACCTTATTTTAAAAAAGGTTTTGCCTTTTAGGAAATGTATAAATCACATGATTAAAATATAAAAAAAGGATAAACGGTTGGTTAATTAAAGCATAAAAACAAGTAAAAAAGAAAACTAAAGCTAACCAGTTTGTAGAATTAAAGTAAGCAGGAAGACATTTTTGAAAGTTTCTTAACAGTTTTTTAAGCGACCTTCAAAAACGTACATACAGAGACAACTTAATTGATAGGTCCTGACAAAAGCTACATTCACTTACATACACACCTCAAAAATGAGTCAGTTTTAGGCCTGTAAATAATTATGAACAAAAGTAAAAATCAAATAATTTTTAAGATTAAGACTGAGCATCCTTTTGCAATTTTTGCAAAAACTGAAATATAAAAATGTTTGCTTTGCTTGGGTTTCTTTCGTTTTAATCGTATCAGCCACATGACAGCCAGCATAGTTCATAGAACAAATCATGTTGCGCATGATTAAAACTCCAGTTTGATAAAGTGAGCTGCATATACTGGAAGTGATCTTTTTTTTAAAGCAAAAAGTTATAAATAAAATTTTCTAATCATTGTCAGATGATAGGAAAATTTTCTCTAAGATTGAAGTTGATCTTTAACATTATTTTATCATCATTTCTTAATCTCCAAGGCATTATGCCTGTCAGCTTGACGGGCTACTGTTATAAAGTTCCAATAAAGTACGAGTATGTACTTTATGTGTCAGTTGAATTCATATTTTTTCAATTTAAAATCCTTATATGCCTACAAGATAAGTCATAAATATGAGTTTACACTGGCACACACACATATGCACATGCAAGGCATTGCAAGCATGTGACAATTTACAATCACTTAATGCCGCACAAACAATAAATTTCTCTACAAATCTTTTCCAAATCCCTATGATAATCCCAAAATTGTTTTTTTTTTGTATGTCTGTCCCTGTTCCCCCTCCCTGTTGTATGATAAACGACTTTAAAAATGTATTATGACATTTTGAAAATAAACATCTAAATTTAATTGTGTGTTTGTTGTTGTTTTACTGCTCTTGTCATTTTTCTCTGACACCAAGTGTATAAAAGGAAAATCTGAGCCGTTATTTTTAAAAGTGTCATAAGTCCACTTTATTTTTATTATATAAGTCAGTGATAATTTTCGGTAGATCCTGTGTATAACTTACTAATTTTAACGCTTACACAATTTTTTAAAAAGTGAACTTATATCTTTTTCAAAAATAACAGCTCATATCTTGTACAACACAATCGTGTTCATATATTCGCATTTTATATTTCGCTTCTCCGTTTAAATAACTACAGTGCTGCAGATGTAGACACACACACACACAGTACATACGCAGTCGTAAGTAACGTTCCTGCATTTAACAACTTCACATCATGTTTTTCGTATTTCAGTGTTTTTATTATCTCATAATAAATTAAGCAAAAATTATTGTTTACAACTACAAGACAATAAAAAATCAAATAAATACAAACAAACTTTAGCAAAAGAAAAACAACAACAAAAAGTTATTAAATTGATGAATTTAAAACAGGGCGGCAACGGTTGCTACGTTTGGTTCAAATTGAAAAATTAAACGGGTGCTCACTCAGTCTTTTAAAATAAAAATAAAAATTAATAATGAAGTGATTGAGAAATTAATTAACGTGATTATTATTAATTTAAAAAAAAAACATGATTAATAAGACTCCCTTCAATTTTTTTAATAAAAATGTTGCCCACTGGATTATTTTTTTTTTTTTTATTTTATAAAATAAACCAGTACACTTAGGCCCTTTAGGGTAGGTCAATTTGTAATGGACAGTAATTGCCCTAATGCTTTAAACCTTTGCCTCAAATGGCTTTTATGATTTTTGTTATATTTTTTTTTCTTGAAACTCCACTGTGTTTAAGTAACATTTTTTATGCTTGTTGTACAACAACGTACGACTATTTCAAGTAATAAAGTTAAAAGTAAATAAATATAATTATTTGACAAAAGAAAAGCACAACAACAACAAAAATGTCATTTTCTGAATTAAAAACAAACAAACAAACAGTAACATCAGCAACAACAACAAGAAATGTAATAAAACTTAAACTATTATAAGGAAATGCGTGGGTTCTTTATTTTGAGTTACAAAATATATTAAAGAAATTTATTTAAAGAAAATGTAACTTGAGGTTTGTTTTTCTGTTGTAGCTTGTTGGTCGGAAAATGAACTTTAGGTATCACATACGATATTTCATTTAATTTCATGTTTTTGTTGCTGACGCTGTTGCTGTTGTCATACTTTTATTAAATTCAGCCGCAGCAAAAAGCAAAAAAAAAAACAAATTGTAAGCTACAAATATGTACGGTAATAACAAGGAATAGATAAATAAATAAATATGAGTTGTAGGGTTTTATTTAAACTTTATATTAAACTTTACTATACGTAGTAAGCACAACAAACATATATACACAAATATGAAGTTTCTATATACACAGTAGACGTTTGCTACAGAAGTTTTACAGAGCTTGTACTTGCCTAACAGTACATATCATTTTAAAGGGAAGATCGTCTAACGTCCACATGCTCAGAATTTACTTTGATTATTTTTAAACAATTTTTGAAATTTCCATATACCCCAGGGACTTTAGTGACCTCCGGACGAACCAAAGAAAATTGCGGAATGGGACACATATCATTCTAAAGGAGAAGTCTTCTAGGTTTGTAATCTACTGCCCAAATACTCAGAAATCACTTAGGATTGTTTCAAAAAAAATTTTTGAAATTTCCATATACCCCAGTACTGTTTTTCTCAAAGATTTTGGCAGTTTCCGTTTTGCATGATAAAATAAAAACTACGAAAGCTTAGACCCTACAGATTAAATTCCTTTTTGATTTTGGTAATTTTCATGGGCAAAATCGAGAATAGTACCTCGGCAAAGTGGGGAATGGTAACAATCTCTCAAAGCAACAGCACTGGGGTATATGGAAATTTAAAAAAAAAATATTAAAATACTTCAAAGTAATTTTTGAGTATTTAAGTGATAGTTTAGAAATTTTGATAGCCTCCCCTTTAAAAAGATATATGTCCTATCCCGTAATCTTCTATAGTTCGTCCGGAAATTTTCGAAATCGATCAGAGTAATAGTGCTGGTGTATCAGGTCATTTCAAAAAAAAATTTTAAATACTCCAAAGTAATTTCTGAGTACTTGGGTAGTAGATTAGAAATTTAGACGACCTTCCCTTTAATATGATATATTTTTGCATATTTTATATGCAACATGTTGAGAACACAATCCGATTTAGATTTTAACTATTAAATTTTTTTAAAAATAGAAAGAAAAACACTCTTGGATGGCAAAATATATGCAACATTTTGGTAATTTATTATGAAATTGTATTTTTCAATACAAAAATTCGCTGATTTAGTTCATTTTTGTAGAAGTCAGTTAGCTCATTAAAGCGCGTTTCAGACTATTGTATTTAGTAATAATACTCGTACATGTCAAAAATTCGTGTATTAAGTAAAAATCCAATAGTGTGAAAACAAAATGTTAAGCAAGTGTGGTGAAATACTTATGTATTTTTGGCAGTATTACGGTTTTTGTCATTTTTAGAATTTTTTTAAAGCTATCGCAGTGCTCATTTTATCAGGGTTGCTTTTGTACAAGCAACCAAAGAAAAAACTAGAAATCAGCTGTGAAATTAATTGCCACGTTTTGTGTTTTATTTGAAAAGAGATGGTATGAAAACAGAAAATATTTTCCTTTAGATTTTTTGACAGTCTATTTGATTTGCATCCGATTTCGGTCTCACTCGTTCTAATAAAAATGTTAATACTCTGTATTATAATGTGAAGCCCGCTTAAGGAGTTAGTACGGGCAGTTTACAAAGAGAAAAATTATTTAAATTTTTCCAAAGAATGAGGGGATGTGATGTGTTAAAAATTTGCCGCAATGTTTACAAATATTGTTTGCTGGGTGTTTAAGCATAACCATGTGCACATGTAATTGTAACTACAGTTAGTAAGTGATACGTTAAATTACATACACACATACAAACACTTACTGCTGTAGTAAAGAACCAAACCCTGTGGCAAAAGCTTAAGAATTACCCGTATGCGAGTACACAGTACGACACAACACACACCAACAAAAACAACGTCTTCTAGACAATCAAAAGACAATAGTCGTAATACTTTGTTGTTATTATAATTATTATTGTTATTGTTGTTCTTTTTGCTTCATTTTTTTTTTATAATTTTTTTTGCTGTTTTTTTTTGGTTAAAACCCCTTAATGTGTATTATATGTCTATTTTAGCTGTTTTCTTTTGTGCATTTATTTGCTTAGAAGTTTGAAATCCATTTTAAAATTGCATTTTATTTGCACAACCACACACACACACACACAGCCACAAATGTTGAAAAGAAAATCCTCAAAGAAATCAAATTCCTTTTTGTCATTTCCACTTGATGGGGGGAACAGCTTTTATATGAAATTAAAAGCAGGTGAAGCCAACCTTTAAAAAGGATCTTTGCTAAGGGACAACTCATAAACCTAGCAACCTACACACATAGCAAAACCATCTTAAAGCCCTGTAAATTAATTAATTAAATAATAAAAATGAAAAACAATTTAAACTAAAAACAAAATGCTACTTAGCGAGTTTGCCTGTCAATTAAATTGTGCGTGGGTTTTGAGTTTATTTTCCAACTTGTAGTTTTTACTTTTTAAACTACAAAACACAGTTTAATTGCCATGTAATTATAACGATTTTGAAAAAACAAAAAACAAAAGAAACTTAATGAATAATTTAAATGCTGAAAACAAAAGCTAAATTTTAGAATTTTCAACGAATTTAGTGTTACACTAAAACTAAACAGCAAAAAATAGTTTTTATTTCTTTATCTAAATCTCTAACAATAATAAATCTTAAATCCCTTAAAATTATTTTTTTTTTTTTTTGTTAAGAGCCTCAGGCGTTTCTAATTAAAATGCTTGTGAGAAATAGAAGAAAAAAATAAATAAAAAAGAAAGCAACCAGGTAAGAAAATAAATAAATAGTTTTCCTTAACAAAAAGATAAAATTCAAGCGATAAATTATAGGCTTAGGAATTGAAAGCAACTAACCCTTGTCTAAGGCTTTTAAAAATTGAATTGAAGCTGCTACAAGCAAGGGCCTCAAGTTTCCCCTAACTGTGAGAAAAATAAATGAAATGAAAAAATTCAATGTTGCAACATGTTAACTTACGTGTTTTCTTGGTTGTTGTTGTTATTGTTGTTGGTTTTGTAAAGTTCCTTAGAGTTTCCTTTTTGTTAATAGCGTTTTCTATGCCAAAGAAGACGACATTTCTATGCATTCACAAAAATGTCCTGCTGCAGTTCTTTTTTTTTAATTTATTTTTTTTATATGGTTTTTTGTTATGCCTTTTGTTTTCTTGTAAGTAGTTGGTATCCTTTTTTATGCTGGTTTAGGTGAGAGTTTTCATTAGACTGCAGCTACTACAGCTAGTGTTTGTTATTAAATGCAAAGTGAGTGTGTGTGTGTGTAGATTTATTTTGTATATACGATACTTTATGTATATTTAATATGAATTGTTTCTTTGTTGTTGTATAGTTTTTTTCAACTTATTTATGTATATCACGTTACAATATCCTTAAACTGCACTTTACTCAGCGGAGTAGTGACAACAGCATTAAACCACGATTCGAATGACACAATGGCAAAAGACGTCGTCTACAATAGTGACAATAATAACGATTACATAAAGAAAACTACTCACAGCAACAACAAAAACTACACCATACACAGTCGCACACACTCATAACCACACCATCTCTATTTGTAGAATTGAGGACAAGACATTTTAAAATTCACACACATATCCTCCTTAGAATGTTAGAAATAGACACACACGCCAAGTAATATTATTCAATGACTTCAAATTCTTAAAAGTAACAGACATTCATACAAATTTTATTAAAACGAAGGCATACCGAAAATTCATTTAAAAACAAAATATTACTTGAGTAGTAAATTAGCTGCCGTGGCACTAGACGTACGGGCTTTACACTATAATACAAAAGTTAAGATTTTTAAAGAGTAAAATGAAATGCTATTTGATACGACTGTCGATAAATCAAATTTTGTATGTTCGTATGCAAAAATTCAGCAATAATACCATGAAAAGTATAAACGTTTAGAAAATGTTCTGTAAAATTTTTATCCTTCTTTTTTTATATACTGTTTTCATACTCTTCTACTTTTTCATTTGATTTCAATTTTTGTCAAGTCGTTTTTTTTTAAATGATTTTTTAAAATGATGGTCCAGCATTTTCATCTTAACTGGCTATTAACAGCTGTAGATCAGCTTTTTTTTAGTAAAAATATAGGTGGAGGCTATCAAAACCACTGTTAATCCTTTGAGTGAAAGCTGTGGTTCATTTATTCCATGAAACCATATGTTCTTTACTAGTCATCAACTTCTTTAGTGACTCACCTTTGAAAGATAAACCTGAGCTTAAATCTTCATATTCGATGTCGAATAAAATCGATTGAAATTCCAGCCTTTTTTTATAAAATAATTTGAAAATTTGGAAAGAACTTTCTTGATATCGAATACATCTACTTGGGCTGGGGCTAACTTTATAAGCCTATACTTTTGCAGAGCCAGACAATCAGAGAGAATGTACAGCCAATACGCTGTTACTGCTTGGTATCCAACTAACTGCCTCCGAAAACCTTACAAAAAGAACCTACAGATTTCGGCGTACGATTGCTCAAGGCCTTTTTTAAATATCGTAAACTAATTTATTGTCTTGCCTGGCCACTAAGGCCAAAAGAGACTTCTTGTAACACTACTCTCAAGTTATATTTCGTTAAGAATTCCAAGATGTGTATGGGTGATTTGTCCGCCATGTCACACGGTTGTAAGGATCCAAGTAACGAAAATGTTTCCAAATTAGAGCATTACAGCGACTTCGTATATGCTATTAGACGATCATTAGATGGTATAACAACAGCAATTTTTCGCTATTACACGAGCATGATGGCATTTCATCATACTGTGCTGACATGCCGCGCATAATCGTCTAATAGCCGTTTTTCATACCTTCATTTTTGCCAGGTATCTACAATATCCAGTCATGAATTCCGTGACAATGGGAACTACTGAACGAGTCAGGTTTGGTAAGTAATTTATACTTTTTAAGAACCGAATGGCATGAACGTTTTCGCTACCCTGAATAAGAGGCAAAGACTTTTAAATCAATAAAACATTTAGACAATATTTTTTTATGTTGAAAAAACTACATCAGTTTTTTATTGATTCACGTTTTATATTTGTAAATTTAAAAAAAACAGACTCCTTTTTACTTAATCCTTAAAGAAATCGACTACCGTAAGCCACCAAAGCAGATTCGTATTTCCAGTTAGTTGGGTCTAATAGTAACGGCCTAATCAGTGATTACGTGATTTGGAATTTAAAATCCAATTATTACCAATAGCTACGGCTTTTTTGATTTGTTCATATGGTACAAACCTTGTGGCTTAAGACCAACAGATTTGGTTGCCGTTGACAAAACGTACTTGTGCAACACCTTGGGTGTCACAAAGACTAATATTAACTTTTTAAAGAGTCTTTTTATTGGTTCCTTCACATCGTTAGCATTAAGCTTTAACCAAGAGGCAACTGTTCTTCTATACGACAAAGCTAATTGGGATATACCCTTTCCAAAATAAGAAAGCCATGTGTACCTCGACCCAAAGATCTAGTCAGAAATCGATTCCCAAATTGATAGACATAATCTATGGGGCCTTGCTTATACACTGATAAAACAACTTTGGTTGTGTGAAGTAAGCTTGTGATATTCTAATTTTTTAATAGTAACGATAAAAAATTCGTCTTAAAGCTAGAAATATTTTTACTAGAACTAAATTTTTGACTGTAGTAAAGAATTGTGGTTGCTACAACTAATATATTTCTTTATTGAAATAGAATTTTGTTCTCACAACCGAAGTTGTTTTTTGTGTGTATCATTTTGTCATAACTTTTTGCCCTATAACTGTTGCATTATTTCGTTTTACCAAAGTTCTCAGGTGCTGAAGCCCGTACAAAGGACTTGTTCTGATTTAAGCAACGAACCAGATCATTGAAATTAATTTCAGGTCTACAACAAAAACATCAAATTTCAAAAGAAACAAATGTTTTTTTCACGTATTTCTTTTTTTTTTAACTGCAAGCGTAATAAGCCTGCTCTCGTATTTTAACAAAACAAAAAAAGTATTGTGTCTTCAAGGAGCAACGAAACATCTGCAACTTATTTTTACTTAAACGTACGAGTATGTTTGGTCTGTCCAGGCATTTTCAAGTAAAAGGAAGGAGTTTGTTTCCATTCTTTTTCTTCTGTTTTTTTTTTATTGTAACAATACGTTAACAATACATTTTTTATTAAACTTGGTATTGTGCAGGGAGACCGTTTGTTTGCTTTGTTGCTCCTTCTGATGAGTGAGTTTCAATCGTTGAATAATATTCAACGACTATTTCAAAAACAGCACGGAAAAAAATGAATAAATAAAAACTACAAGCAGGCAACAATTTAGGGAGTTTAGATTTGCAACAGCATAAAAGCAACTGAAAATAAATTCCGCTTTTTTTCGTGTGTTCGTAAGCCACACAAACTTTTGCACAAAATCAAGTTAATCGCGCTGTTATCCTGTTGACTATGAAGGCTGTGATTTCATATTGAACATGTTTCTCTAATACTTGTAACTTTTACTCCCCTTGATAGGTAGGAGGAATACTTGAATGTAACATTCAGTCAAAACTGTATCATATCACTCACTCACACACACACACTCACATAATGATTGTGTGTATACAAACATGTAATTTGTATCAGTTTCTTCTTAAATATGTTTGATTTTTGAAATTCTTGTGCGGGGTAACCAATTGCTGCAGGACGTGATTACATTTTCACTTACACCAAACAGACACACTTGTTTATTAACAGGACACTTGAATTTTTTTTCCTTTTGCAATAAAATTCATATCAAATTTCAAATTTAACACACTTACTTACTTGTCAATTTACCGTGACAAGTACAACAACAATAAAAAAAAGGAAACAAAACTAAATTTTTTTTGATTTACAAAAAAAAAATATTTTTTATGTATCGTTTTTGTTTTTAATTTTATTTTCAAAAACATAAATAAACAACAAACAATTTAAAACGTTTCAGAATTTTACACGCACGTCTAAACACGCTGACATATCTAAACAAACTAAATGTGAGCATTCACATACTCACGGTGATAGACGATTGCTAACTGACAATGTCAAATACTTCAATAAGGGAATCAATTTTAAGTACAAAAAATAAAATAAATAAATAAAAAAGAGTACAAGTCCTAAATACTTGCACTCTATTGCTCTCGGTGTCTTGCTCTCGCACTCGCTCGCTCGCTATATAGAGACTCTCTCACACATTATTGTAGTCATCTCTGCTGGTTTATGGTCGTTTTTGTGTGTAATTTTGCTGTTTCATTAAATGTAACCACTGAAATGTTTCTTGGTTTAAAGCAATAAACAATTTAGCGCTTTTTTTTGAGGTTTGTGTAAATTTAGCTGGTGGGGAAGCTTCACAAATCGTTTTATAACAAAAATATAGCAAAACTCACAAGCAGGCACATAGAAATTGAGGGGTTTTTAAATTTTTTCAAAGGCCATATGTACCACCAGCTGAAAAATCTTTTTTACGGCCAAACAAACCAGGCAGGAGTCCGAATACAAATTTTTATACTATGTTGCATAGTGCAACACACTATTCGGGCATAATATATCCTCCAACACAAAGTATATGATTTCAGTATGTAACTCAATTAACGAAACCAAGAATAGGAAAAACAGAAACTTCGATTTCCTCTATTTCAGTAAAAATCTTTGCCTTGATAACAAAGCTCAACACCAGTTTTAAATTCCAAAGTTTCCTCGTCAATTTATATTATGAAATTAAGCTTCAATCCCCATAAATTCAATTTTTCCATTGACTCTGGTTCCTGGTATTTAATGTGGTATAAAAAAAAGAGTATTGTTTTTTAAACAGGATTTAATTGTGTTCTTTTAAAAACAATATCTTGCTATGCTTTGAGAGTTGATATTGCCAGACTTGTAAGTGTAAAAGTGGGTAAAAATAACAGAAAGTAGTTTTCAATTCCTGCCCTTTTAATATTTACAGCAATAAGCAGCATTTTGGTCATATTTTCCTTTTTTTACTAAAGAAAAGCTACAAATTCTGTTCAAGTCTGAAAGAAACTAGTTGATGTGTAAGGAGAAGATGCAAAATTTTTATCTGTCAAATTTTGATATTGAAGATACACGTTCTGGAAGGCCGGTTAAAATGACAAAAACACGTTTAAGGCATTTGTTGAAGCAAATTGGCGAATAATAACACGTGAGATCGGTGAGCAGTTAAATTTATAGAAATTCAGCTGTTTATGAGCACTTGAAAGAAAATTCTTTTTCATTTTCCCCAAAAAAATCAAATGACTTTCCGAAAAACTCAATATAATTCTTTAGAGCTGTATTGACTTGAAGATTAAGGAGTGGCTGGAAAGAGCATCCCAATAATAAGGGATATCAAGGTTTTCGCTACCCTGATATCCATACCATTCCAGTCACGGTAGAGAACAATTGATTTACTAGGTCTGATTCGCATTGTCACGGGTTTCCTGACTGGATATTACAGAGTATTGGAAAACAAGGATCAACCTCTGCAGGTTATGTAACGAAGACAAAGAGACAGCAAAACATGTGCCATGTCAGTTTAATGATCTAATTTAGAACCGTTTTCGTTACTTAGAATATGAAGACAAATCACCCAAGAAAGTCTTTGAATTCTTAATGAATACTCGGCTTAGCGAAAATTTTTAATTTGAGATCAGTGTCACAATAGAATTAGAATTAGAATGAGGAGCGGGAACAATGGACCTATTGTGACACTATTCCCAAGTGACAAATCCCCCAGAGTCTAGTATTTATTAAGAATTCAGAAACTTCTTTGGGTGACTTATCCGCCATGTTTGACGGTTGTAGGTAATGTTGTCCTAAGTAGCGAAAACGGGTCCAAATTAGACCATTACAGTGACACACTATGTGTTCTGTTGCCTTTTCATATTCGTTAAATACGTGCAGAGTGTCGTTTAGGTCTATTCTGGCCTCAGTGATAACATGACTAGGTTCTACTCTTGGTTCTAATTCTAGTACAAACAACATTAACTAAGCCTTGGTAGCTAGTTAAGTGAAGTCTGTAAATTTGCTACTCAAACTTTTCCAGCGATTTTTGTAACTGGAACATGTTCAACACTATATTTTTGTTGTTCATTTACAACAACACAACTGTGGCTGGCTGTGGTGTTTACATTCTGTGCGGTACAGAGAATTTTTGTGCAGTGCAGTGTTTTGGGTTTTTTGTTTGTACTGGATATGGAGTAGTTCAAGAAGTACAAACCACTTATGTACCACTCTGTCTAAATCTGTGTGTATGTGTGTGCTTTCAGAAGACCGTAGAGTACTTGTGTATGGCAATGACTCTCCTGGCGCCTCTTTATATTATTGTTATTATGCTCGTTCGTGTGGTGTATTTATTACATGCTTTGCATGAGTGTGTAAAATTGTGCTTAAAATTGTTGTTTTTGTTGTTGTAGGTTGTGTATATTTCTTTTCGCTTTGTATGTTTTCTTATTATTATTTTGGCTTGTTTTATTCACTTACTAAAGTTGGAAGGTTATGTCAGCTGTGTACTTGTGCTGCTTGTCAGTCACTCTATACTCTCTCTCTCTCTCTTTCTCTTTATCTTTCTTCATGTTTCTGTAGCAATTTTGTTTTAGCACAAATAAAGTATGTTTGCTTGTTGGCTTGTTTTACAAGCAGAGTACATGTCTTATTAAAACATTTTTTGTGTTGTCTTCCGAACAAAAATTAATTTATTAAAAAACTGAAGTTTGAAAAATATGTCAGTTCATGTTTTGTCACATCTTAAAGGACATTTCAAAAAGATATTCTTTGGTATGGGGTCCATTTTAATTTTTTTTTTGTTTTGTTTTTATTATTTTTTTTTTTTTAATGGCTAAAGACTGAACAAACGTTACGCGGTACAGGGATTTTAACAATCACTTTATGCACGAATCAAGTTGGCACTCAACAGCCAACGTCTTATTTATTAAAGTACATTTGTTTTAACACGATGTGGCAACAAGTTAGTAACATGCAACCAATAACAAATCCGTCTGTTAGGCAGTGATTTCCAAGTGTTGGATAAAAGCAACAAAAAAAAAGGATTTACATACAAACCCAGTATTCATTTATTTACTACTTTTATAAAAAAAATGTTGAATTAATTAATGTTTGGTAGTGTTGAGTCATACTTTGTTGAGTTGTTTTGTGACAGACTTAAATTGCTATTTATTGTTGTTGTTGTTTAAAAAAAACTAAGATTCAGTTTCTAGGATCTTTAAGAAATACTTTTTAGAACGTATTTCACAATACGTAGCAACGCAATAGAAATCAACATTAAATATACCTAGAAAACGAACCCTAAAATCTATAAATTTGTTAAGGATGAAGAAATTTTCCTACGCAGATTAAATTTCAATTCATTAAAAACTTTTTGAGCGAAACTTAATTTTATTTCAAATAAAGTCTATTTACTACACTTACACACGTACACATGTGTCCTATATGTACTCCTACATATGTGTACTTATGTTCATACATTTAAATATTTAGTTAACTGAACCAGTTTGCTCTTTGAGTAATACCAACTTTCTATTAAATTACAATTAAATTGTACTGAAGTTATTTTTGTATTTTACTGTTATTTTATATTTACTAAGGTTTTTGTTCTAAGTTTTGGTATCAATTTTGTTTGCAAATTCTGTGCTTAAAATTTTTTTACCACCATTTTTGTTTTAAATTTTCTACTAAAATTTTAATTTTAAATTTCGCACTAATATTTTTATTTCAAAAAAAATTTTTTCTTAATTTATAATAGTTTTTAATATTTTACTAAAATTTTTATTTCAAAATTTGTACTAAGATTTTTGTTTAAAATTTTGTACTAATATTAATATTTTAAGACTTGTACTAAAAATTTTTGTTTTTAATTTTGTACTAAAATGTTCGTTTTAAATTTTGTACTAAAAGTTTTTTTCTAAATTTAGTTTTTATTTTTGTACTAAAACTTTTTTTTTAAATTTTGTACTAATATTTTTATTTCAAAATGTGTATTAAAATTTTTGTTTTAAATTTTGTCTCAAAATATTTTTTAAATTTTGTACTAAAATTTTTGTTTCAAAATTTGTACTAAGATTTTTGTTTTAAATTTTGTACTAATATTAATATTTTAAGACTTGTACTAAAACTTTTTGTTTTTAATTTTGTACTAAAATTTTTGTTGTAAATTTTGTACTAATATTTTTATTTCAAAATGTGTACTAAAATTTTTGTTTTAAATTTTGTACTAATATATTTTTTTAAGACCTGTACTAAAATTTTTGTTTTAAATTTTGTCTTAAAATATTTTTTAAATTTTGTACTAAAATTTTTATTTTAAATTTTGTACTAATATTTTTATTTTAAGACTTGTACTAAAATTTTTTTCTGAATTTAGTTTTTAATTTTGTACTAAAATTTTTGTTTTAAATTTTGTGCTCTAACTTTTGATTTTGCTAAAGCTTTTGCACTAAAAGTTGTGGAACTTTTAAAATTTGTGTACTAAATTTTTTTTCTAATTTATTTACTAAAAAAATTTAAAAAAATATTGTTTCTACAATTTTGTACTCGTTAGCGTGATAAAGCATTTCACCTGAATGAGTTTAGTCAGCGATTCCCAAGGGAGAATATTGATGCGATTCAGTAACCAGTTTTCTCCTTAATATACCCCAAAGAGATGCCAAAGTTGGGTTGTGGTTCTATGTCCGCTCGATTTCTAGTATAGCTTTATTTTTTTTTATTAAATTTTATACTAAAATTTTGGTTTTCTAAATAATGTATCTCAGTACATAAAAATTGTACTAAGACTTGTGTATCTATTAAATTTTTTATTGGGAGTAATTAAAACAGGTGTAGGCAAAAGTTATAGTTACCAATAAAAATCACTTGCTGTTGTTTAACTTCTACTTGGTGCTTAAGCCTCGACTACATACATGCATATAATCTGAACACGGTCACATACTTAATTTACTAACACAATAAAAAAATTTTAGGTGCTTAAATTATTTTATAGAAAGTGAAGAAATTTCCTTAACATTATTTCTGCTAAAACTATTCGCCTACTATTGACCTAAAAGCAGATAATTTTCACTTTTTTGTTACGGAAAATTTCCCTTTTTGCTCTCTGCTAAATCCATGTCTGTCTCTAAGGAAGTAGTAATTGTGGCAAGTACAAAGCAATACTTAAAAAAAAACTCTAAATAAAATTTAATTAAAATCGCATCACACAATTAATGATTTCAAGTGTTGGACCACTTTCTTTATTAAACATGTAACGCTTGCTCAAAAACCAGATACACACATGCTGTATTCAGCTACTTAAACTTTTACTGCTTTAAATCTCAAGTGATATTTTGTTTGATAAACACACAAACATAAATACAAACACACTTACTTAATCATATTCCTCATATACTTTTTAGAACAAAAAAAAAAAAGGAAAAACAAAACCTTTTAAACAAGAAAAACCAACAACTAAATTACTTTATATTCAATTATGAAATTTGTATCCTTTCCTTATCACACTCTCTCTTCCTTTTATAATATTTGACATGTGATTTTTCCCAAATGTCCTTAAAATTTTAATCAATAATCAAGCAAAAACTAATTATGTATTCTTACAATTCCATTTAAGCAGACATACAAGTGTGGGCAAACAAACCTGCGAGAGCGATATAAAAAGTGTTTTAAAAATTACTGATTACCCGCAAATATTTTTAATTACAAAATCTGGTCTTGAGTTTTGGTTTTTTTTTTTTGAGAACAAATACAGACTTAAGCGAATTTAAGCAAATTGTTGTGTTTCTTTTGCTTGACACTGTATGTAATCAAATACTACAGTTATTTATGAATTGTTTATGGACCAAAATTTGGTTGTAAATTGATATCAACTGTCAGTTGGTGTGAGTTAATTTGACACACACACAAACATCAATAGTTGCCAGATGAATTTGTTTGTTAAAAAGTTCTAAATTTGAAATCGTTGGAATTACAGATTGATGTCCTTTTTAATAAAATTATACGTTTCTGTTTTGTAAACTTAATCTTTTTGAAAAAGCGAATATTTTTTTTAACCGATAAAATGGGGAAATTTGATGTTCTGCAAAAAAACTCATTTTGATATCGATCGAAATTAAATTTGAATTTTTTATTTAAATTTCAAAGTCAAGTTTTTGTATTGTGCTATTGCCCGAAAGTAGTTCTTGCTGTAATTTCTATAAAGATTCGATCAAAAAGATGCTTTTATTCAACGCACTAAAATCTTCTTTTTTCTTGTAGCGCAAATTTGAAGAAATTTCAAAGTGTTTTTAAAATTTTTTTTTTAACTTGAATGTATTAAAAAGCAAGTCATTTTACTCTAAATATTTAAAAAAGGGCTTAAATTTTGTGTGTTAATTTAGTGTTTTAAGGCCATTATTACAAGTCACCGCTAACTAGTTAAAGTTAAGATTTAATAAGTCAAATATCAAGCTTTTGGTTGGACATTAAATTAAAAATATCAATAAGTTAAATATCGAATAGTGTGTCCATCCAAATTAGGTTCCAAAAGTTTAGCCAAAAACTGATTATTTACCCAACAAAATCCTAACTTTAACTTTTAAGCCATTCGATTTACTTTCGACAAGTTTTTTTGTTCGGTTTCAAAACGAATAAAATTATGTAAATTTTGTTTTTAATGTTTTACTTAAATTTTTGTTTTAAGTTTTGTACTAAATTTTTTTTTTTTAATTTTTAAAAAATTTTCTTTTTAAATTTTGTACCAAAATTTTCGTTTTGAATTTTGTACTAAATTTTTTTTAATATTTTAATTAATTTTCTTTTTAAATTTTTTACTAAAATTTTCGTTTTGAATTTTGTACTAAATTTTTTTTACATTTTTTAATAAATTTTTTTTTAATATTTTAATTAATTTTTTTTTAATATGCTAATAAATTTTGTTTTTAATTTTGTACTAAATTTTCTTTTTTAATTTTGTACTAAAATTTGTTTTCTAAATTTTTTTTTTAATTTTGTACTAAAATTTTTGTTTTAAATTTTGTACTAAATTTTTTTTATAAAAAAAATTTATTCCATAATAAATTCTAAAACTGAAAAACTTTGCATATAAAATGTAGGCCCAAAATGTTTCAAAACTGTCCACATTGAACAAAAATGGAGACTTGCCACGTTGCAATTAGGCTTAGATTAGAGCGAACTGTATAATTAGATGCTACGTGGAACTCGTTAATATGATTTTTTATTAAAAAGTTTTACAAATTAAAGTTAAAATAAATTGAATTTAATTTTAGTAAATTTAGCTGCTGAGAACTGCATAAGTGAAATTTTTCTTTCATTTTACAAATCTTAGTTTCCTTTTTTTTTAAGCAAATACTTAAAAATTTGTTAGTTTGCTTGAAATTTGGTTAAAAACACACATTAAACTTTAACTTTGCAATTTACTTTTTTTAATATGAAAAATAAGCTGCACTTTATTATTTAAAAGCTACAAATTAAATTTAAAAAAAAAGTTTATGAGTATAGAAGTAAATTTCTAAAAATAAAAAAGTATTAATTGAAATCATTTATTGAATAAAATTAGAAAATTAGTGTTGAAAGTTCGACTTGTTTAACGCTGATTAATTAATTACAAAAGCTCTGGCAACAGTGTTTTGTGTGTGTATACAGATAGCATCCCTATCGTTCGTATTACAAATCAGAAGAAACATTCATTTACCCGAACATAAATATCCTTTTGGATTGTCAATTAATTATGCATCATCATTATAATTTATAATTATCATTATCATTATTACAAACTAATAATTACAGTAAATATTACTCTCACCATATGTTGCAGTTATTTCTCCTTTCAAATTGTTGTGCTTGTGGCTGATGCTATTGTGGTGTGGTGGTTTCTCTCTGTTTCTCTCTCTCTCTCTCTCTCTCTCTTGGTATTTCACACACTCTTTTTTATCTTTTTGCTGTTGCTGATAACGTTGTTATTTATCTTGCATGTGCATACATACTTTGTGTTTATTATACAGATTTAGTTGTTGTTGTTGTTGTTGGGGTTTTTGTTTTGTGTTTTTGTTATAAATTAATTTTTACCACAGCACTCAGATGTTGAATATGTATGATGAAGCGCGCCACTAGAGATTATTACAGCAGATACAGATACAGAAACAACAATAGCTACAACAACAGCAACAATAACAATAATTCTTTTTAACATTTATTCATACACTTGACAATTAAGGCAGAAATACTTAATTTCTTTTCATTTTTATTTTTTTTAATTTAAATTTAAATTTCTTTATTAGTTTCTTTACTTTTTTTTAAAGAAATTTGTTTTCATATTTGTTGTTGTTGTTGTTGTTGGTTATGTTTTTTATCATTTTACACTTTCATTTGTTGATGTTGTTGTACAAAATATTATTTATTTGTTTTAAACAAATTTCCACACCATAAAAATTTGTCGCAAGTATTACAAAATATTAAATATTTGACTACAAACAAAACAGGCAAACAAACAATTCAAACCGCCAGACAGACACACAGACACAAACAAGAATCACAATAAATTTAATTTATGGGAAAAATCATAAAAGAAATACCTACACCTATTTTGAATAGGATTTTGTAACAAAAAAAAATTTGTTCATATAAAAAAAAAATTAATAAAAAAAAAAAGATTCAGCATTAAGAGGTCGCTAGACTCAAAAACAAACAACTTTATTTTGTTTTCATAGGAAATAAAAGCTGAAAAAATAAGAAAAAAAAGATGCTGAAATGCCATTTGAATGTTTTGTATGAAGGAAGAGTTCTTTTGGAATATTATTGCCGTTTTTTTTTTTTGTTGTTTTTTCATTTCACTAGTTTGGCTAAAAGCTTTCTGACTGCGATGTGAGGGTGTATATTTATGAAAGTGTGTGTTTGTTTGTTTCTTTTATGTGTTTTAGCCTGAGATGAAAATTTTAAGAAGAACAAGATGCCTATGAAATAAGTATCTTGTGAATACTTGGCCCTCAATTATATTGCATTCCGGTATATGTGTATTTTTAACTCACTTGAACTCTATTTCATTTTGCATTTTTTACATTTCATTAAATGGCCTTTTATTTTCTATTTATTAAATGACTACATGGCGGCGCACTCTTTATTTTAATTTTAAATTTAATTTTTTATAAATTTTTCATTTTATTTAATTAATTTTCTATTTGCACTCTGTCGTTTAGTGTGTGTTAAGTTATCCCGAGAGTATACTAAAATGATACAAAAACAAAACATTTGCATTGACGTCTAGAGTAACAATTTTTAAGCCTGTGGTCCCTTTTTTGCATAGCAAAGTTAAATAAATAAAACAAATAAAAAGGAATAGTAAAAATAAACACAAACCGCTGTGTGACTTGAGTGGCAACTCAAACTGCAAAATACAACTCTTTGCTTAAAACTGTTATAAAAATTACGAGGGAAATTTTAAAAAAGTAATAACGGCTGTCATAACAGTAATCAAACAAAAACAAAAGAAACAAATCCATAAAAAATATGTTTGCTTAATAAACTTCTATTAAAAAAAATTCGCCATAAAAAAGAGCTTAATAAGTTAAACAAAAATAATTTTTATGAATTTGGCTGTCAGACGTTATCCTTAGCCTTTGGGCGCGCTACAAATGGCATTATTTTTAATACATTTTCCATTGAAATAAAATAAATCATAAATCCATGCTTCTACACCTTAAAGTACTATCTCCAATATTTTTATTTTTTTAATTTTTCTTTTAATTATAATAAAAACATTAATAATTAACAGTTAAATTTTAAAACTAAACACTTGCTTGCTTGTGTGTACGTGTGTATTGATAAACCTAAATTTTTATAAAATTCGTCTAGTGGTAGCCCCTTGGATTGGCAAGTGTGCTAACTTAGCAATCGGAGGATTGTGGGTTCGATTTCTGACTAGACTCTGGGTGTTGTTTAGAGCCAATAGCCGTTTTTTTTTTTCTAGTTTTTATACATGTCGCATAATACTTTTTCCATGGGCGTATTGCCAATGGTGCGTTGAAAATATACCAATTCAATTTTATGCGAATTAATCATACGCAATAAAGGCAGCATCAATAGTAAACGCCCGAAACGTGCCACTTGAGCGGTAAATTGCGCTTTAGTATGTTGAGATAACATAACCTAAAAGATAGTTAGGCAAAAAATACAAAAATTATTTTTTTGTATAGAAAAAATTAATAATTTTAAATTAATAAATTATTTTTTTTTTGTTTTTTAATTTACTTTGAATTGTTTAACTTACATGTGCTTGATCTTGTAAATTTTCTATTTGTGCTGGATCCTTTAAGCCTCTTGTTTCGGGTCGAAATAATACAATGGCCTTAAGGCAAGCAAATTCAGCAGGATCAACTAAAACAGCCTTGTACTTGCAAAATATTTCAAACAAAATACGTACGTCGGATGCAATCTGCAATATAAGAGTATAACATTAACACGTATGTGGTATATCGCTATGCTAAAGGCGAATCTATTTGTACATGGGTATAAATGTCTATGCTAAAAATGAAATAGGATTAACAAGGTTACATTAAGAAATTTTTTTAAACTAGCTTTAGCAGAGCCACACTTTACAAATGTTTTCGCTTTTTATATTTGTCAAAAACCTTATAATTCACATGGTGAGCAAGTGTTATACAGGCATAAACTATTTCACATTTTCAATTTTGGTATGAAACTTTACTAAATAACACTGTGGTTGTACCAAAGTTTCAAATCATTTTCTTTTGCATTCGTTTTTAATGCGTTGCTACATTTTTAATTTGTTATCAAAACTATTTTTTATGTTTATGATTTCACTATACCAAGGCGAATTTATTAATTCGCTCGGCACTAGAAAAACTGTGGCAATTTGAATTTATTCATTAAAAATATTAAATATACAAAACCTACTTACCTCTTCTTTGGTCATACAATTGCTGCCATTATTATTTGTGGCTTCATAGTTGTTACAGTGTTCGGCAACCGAAAATAAAGGACAATTAGCAGGATCCAAAGGTATACACCATTGAATAGCATTCAATAAAAACAATTCTGACCACGATTCTTCCAAGAGAATCACCTTTTTAAACAAACAAAAAAGGATTATTTTTTACATTAAATAATTTACTAGTAAAAACTAACCTGATCCCTGAATGAAAGACTAGCAAAACTTGGCAAATTTTTAGCCCATTTCACAGCCATAAATAAAAGACGAGCACTGGTCTCATAAACTGTCTCATGCTGATGAACATACAAATTAGGTGACATAATTTGGGATATATCAAACTGCATTAGAGATTTTTCACCATTTAAAGGTTCCTCATCTTCATTAGTGACATCAATTGAATCATCTTAAATTTCAAATAAAAAATAAATAAATTTTGTTAGCTTAAGAATTGCTAGAAAAACTCAATGCCACCACGCACCATCATTATCTGGTAAAGGACTGGCTGAACTAATTGACGACACACTACCACTGACAGGATTTTTAGGAGCAGCTTAGGGATTTTTTGTTTAAATTAATTTAAACTAAATTTCAATACATTTGATTTGTAAATATTTACCATTTTCTGGAGGTGGCGAGCAGGGATCTATTGAATTGCTGCTGGAGGAATTTGATGATGATGAAATGGTACCACCGCTCGATAAGTCAGCGTACCTTTTATCTTTAGCGGTTATACTTGCGGTATTGTAAATGCTATTGTTGTTATTGTTGCTGTTATTATTATTAAATATGGGAAATGTGCTGTTGTTATTATTGTTGTTGTTCATATTTGCCGATAATTGCATTGAAGTGGCGGCCAAATGATTATGATGTAATAGACGCCCCGTCGGCAAACCTGAAAGTGCTAAAACCAACAAAATAAAATCATTAAAAAAATGGGTGGAAATTAGTTTGTCCTAAAGGCATTTACTAACAGTCACACACACACACACACACTTAACATGTGTGAGAACAACTTTCAAATAGTGTGCTCTCTTTGAAAGTGAAATAATAAAACAACAACAGCAAAAAGAACATGACAAAATTCATTTAAACATGACACAGAAAACTTGGCATGGGAGTAGAGGGGAGTGAAGTAGAGTGGGAGAAGAAAACCCAATTACTTACATGGCGGCGGTAGTAAAGCTGGTCCATAACATGGCGGTGACAATAAGACGGGTGGTCTGTGTGAATAAAAGTGCGAAGTTCTAAACATTATTTGTTTTGTGAGAGTATGCAGATGAGTTGTTAGCTTTTGTACAGAGTAAAACTTACCCAAAAACCCCTACAGCTACAGCAGCCTCACGTAAAGCTCGTCCATGTTCCATCTCCCGCAGTGTCTCCGGTCTAATAGTGGCTGTGTTACGTGGCTGACGTTCATTTTGAACGGCTGTAATTGGAAACAGATGAAATAACTGTAACTGTTATATGAATGTATGCATGTATGTGTGAAATTAGTTAAACAGGTATATGTATGTGTGTGTGTGTGTGTGTAAGTATTGGGTAACACCCTCTTTCTACACATTCCCACATGTGATAATGATGTCAATGATAATGATGTTGTGATGTGATGTCTGCATTTGTAGTTTGATGGCATTTCGTTTGTGTCACGTAATCAATCTCAAACAGTGAAGTAATCAACGCTAAAGATCTAAGCAAACAAACAAACAGCACAGCCTCACAACTCCCACTGCGAAACGGAAAAAAACTTACTTCTACCTTCTGTTTGTGGTTTAATGAGAAATTAGAAAGAAAATTAAAAAAAAAATAAAACTCAAAAAAGCAACAATAAAAAAATTAAATGTTTTCTTATAACCAGAAATTTATGCTACAATTGATTAATGGCCAGATTTTAAAATTAAAAAATTTTCAGAAAAATTAAATTCCCCAAAAATCTAACAAACTGGAGTGTGCAAAACTAAACATTTTCAAATCGTCTGAATTATAATGCCAAATTTTTTATTTTCAAATAACAATGACCCACAATCATAGTCACCAAAAAGTAGGCTTTTATTAAGAGCTGACTTTTGTTAATATGAATTTTATGAATTTAAAATTGTTTCTAAAAAGATAGCGATTATTTGCCAATAATTTTAATTTTGTTGCCGCCGTTTATGCGTCTTGTATTAAAATGTCAAAACACTTTGAAATTTTAATACAAGAAGCTAAAAATTTTGCTTCCGACTTTTAAACATTTTAGTCTCCTATTGGGAGCTATTGTTTTTTGACCGAACTTTACCCAAAAAGTACAAAATCGAAGCTAAAAAAAGCAGTGTGGCTTACAGAACAGCGCAAAATCACACTTGAAATTTCAAAAGCACTTGTGATTTGAAATCATGTGATTTTCAGAACAGACCTTAAAATTTGAAAATTATGTCTAGAGGAAAAATCTTAAATATTTTGTTATGAAAAGAAGAGCATATGAAAAATTGTTTTGATATTTTCATACAATTTAAAAACAGATACAGAGAAAAAATTATTAAATTAAACAGTGCTGTTCTGAATTCCAAATCCGAATATTTTATTCGGAATTGAAAAATTCAGACCCTCCTAACTACTCTGTGGTCCATTTTAAAATTTTTTAAATTTTGCTTTTTTCTTTATTTTGGGTGCGAAATTATTGGCAGAATTAAAAAAAAAACATAAAAGGATAAAAAATGTAATTCCACATTTTTTCAAATCCGTGTGGAATACAGAACATGCACGAAAAAATTTATTTTTCTTTTTTTAACTATGACGCTGTTGAAGTGAGTGAGCGATAAACTAAAAAAATTTTACAGCTTCTATTATTATTATTATTATTTATTAGATTTCCAATAAATTACAAGTCTAATACTAGTTTGAGCCCAAGCGATAAAGGCTATCGGCTCTAAAAAGTCAATTTTTTTATGGAAAGTGAGCAGTATTTCATTGTGATAGCTCACAGGATTAGCAAAAGGAAAGAAAGAGGGACTGTTCAGTTAAATGCCAACGAACGCTTCGTTCGCATATTTGTATTTAACCCTGGATAACCAATGTTAGTCTTTTCGACTATCATCCTTCTTTTATGGTAACTTTTATATCTCGTTATCTCTTATTGATTTTTTAATTATAAAGGGTGTTTTTTATAGACGTATATAACTTTAAATTGCAATAAAACAACGATGGATTATTCGATTGACATGAATTTTATTTATCCGAAAGATAATCTTGTGGCATTACATTTTAAATATGATTTCTGGCATATGACCGCCACGGCTGGCTCGGATGTAGTCCAATCTGGACGTCCAATTTTCGATGACTTTTTCCAACATTTGTGGCCGTATATCGGCAATAACACGGTAAATGTTGTCTTCCAAATGGTCAAGCGTTTGTGGCTTATGCGCTTAGACCAATGACTTAACATAGCCCCACAGAAAGTAGTCTAGCGGTGTTAAATCACAAGATCTTGGAGGCCAATTCACAGGTCCAAAACGTGAAATTAGGCTGTCACCAAACGTGTCTTTCAATAAATCGATTGTGGCACGAGCTGTGTGACATGTAGCGCCGTCTTGTTGGAACCACAGCTCCTGGACATCATGGTTGTTCAATTCAGGAATGGAAAAGTTAGTAATCATGGCTCTATACCGATCACCATTGACTGTAACGTTCTGGCCATCATCGTTTTTGAAGAAGCGTAACAAACAGTCAGTTTTTCTGGATGTAACGGTGTTTCGACATACACTTGAGGATTAGCTTCACTCCAAATGCGGCAGTTTTGTTTGTTGACGTAGCCATTCAACCAGAAGTGCGCTTCATCGCTAAACAAAATTCGCTTATGAAAATCGGGAACAACGGCAATCTCGTTTTGGGCCCATTGCAAGCGTTGTTCAGGCGTCAGTCTATTCATGATGAATTGCCAAGCCAAACTGAGAATAAATCACTTAACAGCTGTTAAATCGCTCGCCATCTTGAACAGTAATGCCAGCTTAAAGTTCTATACGTCTAAAAAAAACACCCTTTAAAAAAAGTTTATTTAGTTTAAAAATATTTTGATTTTAAGTAATTTTTGAGGTACTTGGTTTCTTATTGCAGATGCAAATTGAAGTGCATGTTAGTCGAAATTGGTGTAAATGTATTAAAAGGAGGATAGGTTGTTCAAAATCGTTACCCAGGCAAGGAAAATATTCAGTTTTATCCTGGATATTCATTAGAGCAATTTTTTCTAGACAGAATTTTGTTTTTAAGTAAAAAAATGCTTTAAGTCGGAGTATACGCTAATACCATCACCTTGCAAGAATTTTCCTGGAACAGACTGTAAATCCGGTAAAGGGTTCTACTACCCTGAAATCGTTCATTTTACAAAAACTCTTTATTTTGTGGCTCAAGCTGTTCTCTTTTAAAAATCATTTTTAATTTTATTTTAATTTTCAAATTCCATTTTCTTTCATTTCTTTCATCAACTAAAAAAAAAGGTAAAATTTTATTTTGACATTTATTTGTTGGAAAATCTGTTTTGCTGTAACAAATTTTAATTTTAGTTTAAAAATTTTTAATTTCACATGTAACTGAGCGTTACGAGTTTTTCAGCTGATTGATTTACTAAGACAACCATCAAATGCACATGTAAAGTGTCTCTTTCTTTCTCTCTTGTCATATTTGCTGGTTGATTGAACATGTAAATGTCTCAACCAAAAGGGATCCATCAAAAATAGACAAGAACATAATCCTTTGGTTAAATAATTTGCATGCTGTGCCAACTTATGCAACTTCAAAAATAAAATTTTCTGGTTGTTGTTTTAATGTGTACAAAAGCCTGTGCACTCGTATGAAGTAAAATAAACGTTTATTTAGTATAAAAAATTTTTTTTTAATAATTTACAAATGAATAAACAAAATGCTTAAAAATAAACACAGTAAAGCAACAACAAAAAGGATAACAAGTCCTTTCAAAAAATCTAAATAAAAAAACAAAGCAAACAGGAAAGGTAAACTGGCACAAAGAAGCATAAAGCGTATGAATATTTAAACAAGAGCAAAGAAAACAAAAGAAAATCAAAACAAAAGTTGTAAAGGGGTGAAGGGGCGCAGTGAATGTGTTTTCTTGGCGGCTGCTGGTGTTACTTTTTAGTTCCCTCTGTGTGTGTACACGAGTATTACACACGCAATAATGAATAATTATAAACAGCAAACAGGAAAAAGAAGGACACAAATTTGAAATTTATTTTACGTTTAAAAAATGCCTACACAAGGCACGTGGCCTTGTTGTCTTTAACTTATTTATAACCAGCAAACAATTAAAAACAACAACAGCAGCATTTATGATGCTGCTCACACATACACACACATCAATCTAAAATAATATTTTCAATATTTACATTGAAATCATCATCAGGTTCAACATAATTAGTTACACTTCATTAACTCTACTTAAGTGTTGAGAGTTGAGTTTTGTGTGTCTTCTTTTTTTAGAAAAAGAAAGTAAGTAAAACAACAACATAAAAGTAAACACACTTACCATCCTTGTTCATTCCCATTTGAAGGCACTTTTTTAGACGACACGCCTGACACTGATTACGATGAGCCTTGTCAACAATACAACGTCCAGTGCCAGCCTGACATCTGTAATCAAATTTTAGAAAGAAAAAAACATCAAAATCAATTACCTACAACATAATTTTGTTGTTGTTAAGCTTAACAAAAATAAATAAAATACACACACACACGCACGAGAGAATTTACATACAAACGCATTCACTCACGTACAATTTGCAACATTTTGTAGTCATACAAAATTAAATTATAATTTTTTTCTACATTCATTCGTTGTCGCATACAGCAGAAATTGCAACATTTGTGTTTTCTATAGATGCGCTAAAGCAGAACGACTACGATGAATGAGTTCTATTCACACACACAAACAAGGCAGCAAGAACCACACAGAAAACATTAATATGCCTTGAATTTCCTTTTCCTTTTTTTTTTTTTCTTTATTTTGTTTTATTTTATTTGCCACTTACCAATTATCACCGAACAAAAGTAACAAAAGTTCCACTTGAACAAAAATTAAAACTCATCACTTCACTTTTAGACTGAATTCTCTAGTTCACTTAGTTTCTTCTCTTTTAATTCATTTTCAATTGCCAACGAGCCTGTGGTATAGGCTTAGGTAGATACACGAAAGGGGGAGGTAGAAAACTATTGTTCTCGTAATTTTTAACGAGATGAATTGCATGTTAAAATGAATTGTTAAGCCGGCTGGCCATCATAAACATGATAATGGAATTATTTCAAGTAGAGATTATTTCATTCACTGAAACCAGTTAAGCTTTTATTGATTAATTTCCGATATGTTCAAATTTCTTGCTTTCAGCCGCAGCTGATAAGGGAATAACTGTTTGTCGGTTCTACAATATTCACTTGCAACGCTATTCCATCAGTCGTTATCGGTGAGCACTCAATAGAGAATTCTACCGCCTGGGTCGTTTAGATTTGTAATCTAGCGAACAAATACTCAGAAATTACTTTTGATTATTTAAAAAAAATTTTTGAATCTCTCAGTGCTGTTGCCTGAGGGATTTTGCCCCAATTTCCGTTTTACATTATAAAATAAAAATTACGTATCTAGACCAACTCCTCTTTAAAATGGCTCGTGTGGAAGTTGCTAAAATCCCTCAAATCAATATATGGAAATTTTAAAAAAAAATTTAAAATAATCCAAAGTAACTTTTGAGTATTTGGGCAGTAGATTACAAATCTAGATGACCCCCCCTTTAAAATGATATGTGTCCCACTCTGAAGTCTTTTATGGTTACCTTCCACGCACCTCACAAAAAGAAAGAAAAAGAGAAAGAAATCACACATTTTTTTTATCATACAAACCAGTGAGCCCTTAATTGTATCTGGAAATATTGTTTCGCAATGTTCTTATAAAATAGCATTTATTCAGTTAGAGACCACCTATTTTTGTAATGGATAGTTTGTTATACGAGTAGGTCGCCTACTCCAGTGTTGGGAGCCAAAGAGAAACCTTAAATGTTGTATATTCGAAGGCTCTAAAATAAATAAAATTTTTCCATTCTAAACTTCGCTTTTGAAATCTATTTTCAAATACATATTCACTTTATTATTTTAAATTGCTAATTTTGAAATCCTACTTATAAGGTAAAAGCCCGGGCCAGACCGGTCAGTTTTTTCATATCGCCACAGAATTTTTATGTATCCGAAATTCTGCCTGCTGCTGAAAAGGACTCTTAATATTTTTCTTTTGCCTTTTTTTCTACAAGATTTTAATATTTTTTTTTTTTTAATTTATAAAATATTTTTCGCAGCCTTAAAAATAGAAGACTCATATTTCTTGCAATTAATTCACATTTAACTCTTTTAATAAGAAATTAAATTTCACAGTTACATAAATGGTCGGTCCCAAATTAATCGTGCAGTTTAATACACAATTAATTATTTCTGGCTTTTTTTCTTTCTCTTGGTAAAACTTGAAAAATAAAAATTTACTTGCAAAAAAATCTGTGCATGAAAAACTTCTTTATGCGTGTGTGTGTGTGTGTTCATGAGTTTATAATATGGTGGATATTATATTGGAGTTTGCATGCATGTGTCTATTATATTTTAATTTTTTTTATTTTTTTCAGTATTTTGTTTTGTTCCACTTTGGCAAATCACAAATGTCAAAATGTTTTTATCATTATCCCTTCCCCAGAGACTGACATTAAACTTAAGTGGAATACACTTGGCCAAATGTGACCGCATTAAATTTCGTAAATCACGTTACTGCAGCAATCACAAGCAGAACAGCAAACACAGCCAAATACACATACACACACTCACACACAAAAGCATTAGGGCAGAACAGGGCGTTAAATATTGAAACATTCATAATCCCACCTAAACCAACAACAAAGAACTTGAATAGACTTTTAGTAACTATATGTATGTGTGTGCATTTGTGTGTATACACACACCCACAATCACACACATGAAACAGGTTTATCTATTTAGCAGTTTCCTACACAAACACAGCCACGAAAGAGTATAGAAAATATACCACCCAGCAAACATAAAGATTCGTTGCAAATTAAAAAAAAAAAATTTTTTTATATAAAAAAAAATTTTTTTAAACAACAATAATAAACTACAATTAGACATAACAGTTATTACCCACAAACTCATCAACCCCGAGCGCATTAGGGCTCGGGCCTGAACCTCAGCAGAAATGACATTAAACTTTACGTTAAGCTACTTACAGGCTATTGTAGACTTAACTATCACATGAGTAAAATCGGTGTGGTACAGGACGACTCCCGTCGTTTCTGTCGGGAAGGACAGGAAACGTCAGAACATATTCTCTGCTAGTGCCCAGACGTGGCAAGATGCAGAATAAGCTGTTTGAGTAGTGGGGTACTGGTACCAGAAGATCTAGGCAAGGTTAGTCCTAAAGATCGCAGTGCGATCATATATATAACAATAATCTTGCCCACAAGCAGTAGAGCGCATTATTGAATTCGTTTGCAGCTATTATATGCCAAATTTTCTAAATTTATTTAATATTACAATTTATTAAAAATAAACTTTTTAGGATCACAAGTCCTACAGCAATAATTAAAAATGTAAAAATTTGATGATTTAAAAATGTTGCCCATTTGAAAGAAAACGAATTCGCCCTTGTTATGATTAAAGACAACTAACTCAGTTGAATTCTCGACATAGACTGCCTTCCGTTTATTATTTCAAGCTTAGCCGAACTTAACAATATTAATATCGCTACGTGTGTGTGTGTGTATAAATATATAATGTACAATGATGTCACTTACATAACGCTACTCGGTATACATATTATTTAAAGTACACACTGATTATATACTTAAGCTAACGTTAGGTCTGTAAAACGGGACTTATAAAATATATACCGGTTGGACACAGAAGAGACTGCCTAATAGGGAGGTGCAAATTATAACAACAATAAGGTGTACCACATATATTAACTACTACATGATTTTCGGAGTGCAATCACTTTGTATAGATTCGCAGTAGACACAATAAATCTCACCAATAAGTACAAATCATTTCGCTTGTCATTTGTTTGCTGGGGTAGAAATTTTATTTTACGGATTTTATTCTCTAACAGTTTTGGCAACAAAATATTTTTCCATAGCCGATCTTTAGCTGGGCTTAAGGATTTCACCATCCATGGTGTAGCGAATACCGATTTCACTTACAAAAGAATTTTTCAAAATCGGTCTTTAGTCAGGCTTCGGTCTCTTCGGAGGTTAGTTAGTTGGTTCCCATGCCGGCCTGACGCTCATCAAGTAGAATCGCAAGTATTTGAAATACTTACTAGGCAACACAGTGGAATAAGAAAGTGACCCACTCTGTGAAGATCCTCTAGTTTTCTATCCCCGGCCGGCCACTGGCAGAGAAGCTGAAGAACTGTTGCCTCACTCTCAAGTACCCAGCTACATTGAAGGGCAGTACAATCCTAGTAACCAGTTATCACAGCTATTAGTATGGAAATCTCCTTCTTATTCCTGATCAACAGCTGAGGGGAGAATTTACAATCATAGCGAGGCCATATTTGACGCTTAACCGAGCGCGTCCAATGACCGCGCTATCTGGCATCCGCCTACCTTTTGATGCCGCTTTTGGTACTACTAAGCGGTATAGTCACCACCACTGACGTAGAGGGCTACAAGAAGCCACTGTGTGCAAGTTAATCTGACATCCCAGAATGGACAAAAAGCCCTGTTTTGCCCAACTAGCACAGAGGATGTAACATTCCATTGAAGTATCAGGAGAGCTGCTCGAGTATCTATAAGATGCCTAGAGTTTTCCCATGCCTCTTTGATGGCTAGTTTCTGGGCCTGAAAACCACTAGACCAGGACGCCAAGCTTCTCAAATATATAAGATAAATAGTAAGCGAATTCGGTGCTGAAAAAATTTGTAAAATTTAAGAAAGTAAAGCCGGTGGACTATAACTTTGTCGTTTAGCAACAGTAGAGACTCTGAGTTTCTTGTTTTTGGCTCCGCTTAATTTTTAAGAAAACGTACTAACTCCCCAAAACAGAACCAAATTAAACGTAACTTCTCAAATTGGAATTAAATTAAATTCTCAAAATCGTTGTCGTTTTTTTTTTTTTTCAATACAAAAATTTAGAGACGGAGTTCATTTTCGTTTGGGGGACTTAATGTGTTTGCTGGGTACCTGCTTTATTTAATAAACCTTCTGAAAACTTACTAACCACACAAGCAAAAAGGATACATCTTCCTGACTTTATTTATGAAATGTGGTTGGAGTTCGTATGTGCACGAGTATGTATTTTTATTTTCTTATTTCAATCACACACATACACACATACAGATATAAAGGAATGCTTGCCTGTTTTGTTTCTTTTAAAACGAAAAGTAGTGGGGCGATAAATAACCTTCCATTCCTGCCTGTGAGGATGAAATATTCTACTCGCCAACGACAAAAATTGATATGCTTTTTTATTTAATGGCTTCAAAAAGAAAATATTTTATATTCCTGCTTATGGATAAATGCTGTGCGTGTGTTTTAACTTGTACTCGTATTCATATTATTGCTATTACTTGGAGCTGAAGCTTAAGCAGATTTACAACAATTTCAATTTGTTGTCTTTTATTTATTTTATTCCCATTTTTTTTTTTTGTTCTTTCTTTGTGATTTGATTTGAAAACAAACAAAACAGACACACGAAATGAAATGAATAATTTAATTTCACTTTTTTTCTTTTTTTTTGGCGACAAAAGTTTGAAATCGATTTATTTTGGCTTATAAGTTTTAAATACCGACTAACTACATTAGACTTTTTGATTCAATGATTTTTATTAATGCGCATAGAATTTATTCAATTTCATGTAAACGAATAAATTTAAATTTATGGAAAATAAATGATTGAACTTAAAAAAAATACTAGCAAACAGTAAGAACAGAATATGTCGATGCTTAATGTGAGTGCCTGCCCGAAGGCCGTAACTCACGGCGCTCTTAAGGCATGGGTGAACACAATATGTCCACCAACGCCACCACATATGAGTACTAATTCGACACCATGTTATTTGGACATGGCCTCCCTCTTGGGTAAGCAAATAAAATCGAATTTTTTTACTAAATATTTTTTTTGAATACTTCAAGCTACTTGCTAAAAAAAATATTTGAATGTGGTCACCTCAAACATAGATTGTTCACCGCAAAATTTTATTGTTAACCTGAATCATATAAAACATTTTCTAGTTATTTTTTTGTCACGCTATGTTTACCATCATAAATATGGTTGAATTTATCATATTATTTTCGATAAAAATTTAACTAAAACCATAAATATGGTTATAGCAAACAAGTTATGATTACCATAAACGTAGTGGGCCATAATTTTAGTCACACTAAAGTCGGTATCTTTTTACCAGCGGCTTTAAATTCATATTCTTATTGAAAAATTTTGAACTCTTAATAAAAGTCTACTTTTTAGTGACTACGATTATGGCCCAATATGTTTTATTAAATATGAAAAAATTTTTATAATTTAATTTAAAAATTTTTAATAAAAATTGTGTATAAAAAATTTCTTTTGGCCCTGACCGAGAGTTAAACCGCGATATCTGCAGTTGAGAGGGAATCTAACCACAGTGTGTATTAATTTTTTTTCTGAACTAGAGTTAAAGAAGGATTTATTTTGCTTTCTTTATTTATCTTTCGTTTTTTATTTTATTTAAAACTAGTTGATCCGACAAACGTTGTCTTGCCTTAAAATTTTTATATATTCGATCTTCTTACACTAAGAAATTGGATTCATAGAGTAAAGAACCGTGCGAGACCGGATAAAAACAGGTAGTAGGCAAATAAGCCAGATACCGACTATAGCGCTACCCGCCGTTCGGATTTGTGACGTTAAACCTTCCAAGATTATACAAATAAACCTTCCTCTTGAATCACTCTATCTTTAAAAAAAAAACTGCATCAAAATCCGTTGTGTAGTTTTAAAGATCTAAGCATACATACAGATATAGGGACAGACGCAGGAAGCGACTTCGCTTTATATTATACTATGTAGTGATTATCGTTTATTTCAAAATACACTTTTTTAAGCTTGAGGTAAAAAAAAATAATTTGGTTAGTTTGTTTGACCTTTTTCTTTTTAATTAAAACAGCTAATTTATCAAGCTTGAGGTCGTATTATATAAATTTATATTTCACTTCAAGTTGCATAACTTCTTCAGTATACAATTATAAATTAGTCAAATTATTTAAAAAAAAAAGAAATTTAATGTGTGTATCACCCGTTTTAGACTTGTGCTAGATGTGTGAGCAGTTTGGGTAGGGATTCATACGCTTTTAATTCCTAATCCTGAAACTTAAAATGAAATTGTTACAAAAGTCCCGTCTGCATATTTAACACTTTATTTCTGATTTCCAAGCACAAGCCAACAACAACTAGCAAAAAGTTATTTTTCAATTAAATCCTTAAATTTAATTTTCTTAAGTGTTTTGAAAATGTAGAAAAAAAACTGAAATAAATTTTTTGTGTGTCCGCATTCGCTTACAAATGCAAATGAAGTTTGTGCACTAATAAGAGAGTGTGTGTGTACTAACCTGTAAATAAGTTTGCGACGAACGCTGCGCTTAAAAAATCCTGAACAGCCGTTACAAGCCAATATCCCATAATGTTTACCCGAGCTGGTGTCGCCACATACTACGCATATGAGACCAAGATTTTGATTCTTTTGGCGAGACACTGTAAGGCAGGTTGGTTCACTGTTATTGTTGTTGTTATTGTTGTTAATGTTGCTATTGTTGTTGTTATTGTTATTACTGTTGCTACCATTTGATGATGTATCGTTGGCCTGTGACACAGCTGCCGAAGCTGCTGCTGCTGCGGCAGCAGCGGCGGCCGTATGATGATTCCAAGGCATCAAACGATTTTGGGGCGGTGTGCAGCATAATCTGCTAGGATTTTGTATTTCTGAAAGTGAAGAAAAAAACATTTAGGAATTATTAAAAATATTTTCACTGAGAAAAGAAAAAATTATATTTCAAATGAGTATCAAAAATAAATTCATAGACAGATGACACTTACACGCGCTCTTTAGCTAATTTGAATTTTATTACTCTCGCATTTCATTATGGTTATGGTTGTTGCGTTTGCTTTCTATTTCTATTGTTGTTTGTTAGTTTAGTTTACAAATTTTGAAAAAAGGGACTTTCTTATTACAGTGTGCACCCGAAGTAAATGTTACACTAGAGAAAGCACACAGGAAAAGTTTGCTTTTAAATCACAATTAATGGAGCGGCGGCTGGAATTTAAATTAGTATTTAGCAGAGAATTTCTAATATCCAAAGCTTTATGTTGGCTATACATTTTTTTTTGTGATTTGAATCAAAAATTGTGTGTCGATCTTTGTAATATAAAGCTTGTTTTGTTTAAAAATGATGAGGCTATATGTTCATAGAAAAAATATAGTTGATTTTGATTTTTGTCTGGTTTTAAAAATTTTTTTTAATTAAAAATTTAGAAATTTTTATAAAAAAAATTATTTTTTTTCGTACAACTTTTCCGATATCTTTGAAACCCCACAGCCAATTTAAAAATATGGAAGGCATAACTTAAAGGAAATTTTAATGAGTTGTTTCGAATTTTCTTCTTAATCAAATAAAGCAAAAACGTTTTCAAGAAATGCTCATATACACTCCCTGACACATGAATAAGACCCCTAATACAATTTTTTCAAAAATGCTACGAACTTCATTTTTATTTCTATTGGAAAGTAATTTAGAAGATTGCGAGATGGGACATATAGCATTCTAAAAGGAAGGTAGTTTAGATTTGTCGTTCTTGTGCCGATCTTTATAATCTGCGAAACAATATTCCCAGATACAATTAAGGGCTCACTGTGTGATTTCTTTCTCTTTTTCTTTCTTTTTGTGGGCTGGGTGGAAGGTAACCATAAAAGATTTCAGAGTGGGACACATATCATTCTAAAGGGGAGGTCGTCTAGATTTTTAATCTACAACCCAAATACTCAGAAGTTACTTTGAACTATTTTTAAAAAAAAAATTTTAATTTCCATATACTCCAGTGCTGTTGTTCTGAGGGATTTTGCTGGAGTCAACCAGAAGTCTTGCGATATGAGACTCTGACAGAACCTGCTTCGGCTATTTTACACTGATGATTTCTAATGTTTTGTCTGACTTCTAGTAATAACTTTCAAAGGCATTTTTAACAAAAAGAAAAACTTTTTTCGGCTGGCAAATTAAAAGAAAAATTCTTATGTGACCGCACTTTCTTTGCAAAACTATGCAAAAAGTCTGCAAATCCAACTGGAGTGTGTGTGTGTGTGTGTGTCAAGTTTTATGCTTATGAACTATTTAGCATAAAAGCCACCACCAATCTAAACAAATGATTCGATTTTTATCTGAATTTATTTACACATTCAATTAAGGCCATCACATTACACGCATACAATCTGCAAACAAACAAATTTTACTCGGGGGACGGACAATTGTTTTCTCATCACACCCTAATTTGATGGCAGCAGCTAAAATCTGAAAAATAAAGTGTGAGATTGAGGGAGTGTATAGTGATTTCAAATTTGATCAACACACAGTGTTAGTCACTGCTGCTGCTGCTTGTCATTACTGTTGACTTCCACTTAACCCCTGTTTAAATAAACATTTAGAAGAAAAAAGAAAGAAACTACAGCAGCAGTCAGCTAAATAGTCAGTCACTCATGGTATCATTAGTTTTTCTTTACATTCAGTTTTTCGCCAGAAAAAAATAAATCAAAAAAAAAAATAAAACACCAACTGCGGTTGAAAGCCGCCGGGATTAACGTCATATGTTTGAATTTTCACAAGTTAATTTTTCTGTCCGTCTCTTCTGCTACTAGTCTTTTTCGTTGCAACAAAATTTTAAATAAAATAAAATTTCGATTGTTAATGTATCCCCTCTGCTCTTATTTGTCTTGTGTTTATGCTCGCTAGTATCGAATAAATAGCTGGAACGGAACAAGTGTTAACATAATTTAGCTCTAAACCGATTTACAATTTATTGCTGCCTTAGTCTCTGCCTCCTCTGGCTTCTACACAGCTGTGTAGTTGCAGTTGTAGTGTTTGTTGCTTTTGTTTTTTGGTTTTATTGCTGGTGTATCCTTGTGTTGTGTGTGTGATATGAATATTAAGGATGTTGATTGAGTCAAATTTAATTCAATTACATGACTAATGATATTATAATGTAATCATTTTTTTATGACGTTCAAAAGCGAACCTTAAACCAGCCAGAGAAAGAGATTTTGTGACGATGAAGTGGAAACAACACATTTTGCATATTAAAATGTTGTTGAACAATTTTTTTTTTTACTTTAGATACTTTTCTTTCCTTCTCTCCCCTTAACCCTTTTTATTTTGTAGTTTTAACATGTTTCTTCTATTAAACTGATTGAGAAATAATTTAAAAATTAAGCCCTCAAGTGTCTCTAAAAGTAAATAAATAAAGTGACATAAATCTGGTTAAAAATAAATTTATTATTTTTAAATATCATTTTCTTTTATAACAAGTATAAGGCTGTTCTTGCTCTAGTTCGAAAATCTTGTTCATCATGCAAGAAATGTTTGGCTGAACTATTATATTTCTAAATAAAACAAGTACTCGTAAACACGGTTTTAGACCAGAGCAACTGAAAATTGCTTACTGTTTACAGATCTGCACTTCGTTATACATGATATATGTGACATTTAATTCTCTTCTATTTCTTCTACTTTGGTGCCATCAGTATACCAGAAGTCTTGGTCCGGTTTTTCTAATCTCACCCTCATACCTCATTGTTCTATTGAGTGCTTATGACAAAATATTAAAAACCGAGAGAAAATTCTTATTATGTTAAGACTTTTTCTGTTTGAAACACAACAACAATTTGTTAAACCTCCCATTAAAGCATGGTCAAATGCACCAGAAAAATCAAAAATACAACCAAAATTTCTTCAAGTTTTGCTTATTGTGTCTAAACTAAAAAACAGTCTTAACAGAAATAGCATTCGTAATGTCTCCGCATAGAATATTACGGAATAGGACACATATAATTTAAAGAAGAGATCTTCTAGATTTGTAATCTATCGCCCAAGAATTCAGAAACAACTTAGAACCTATAGATTAAATTCTTTTTTGGTTTCATTAATTTGCTTGTGCAAAATCGGTAGCAAAAGTACTAAGAAATATGGAAATTTAAAAAAAAAAATTTAAAATAGTTCAAAGTAACTTCTGAGTATTTGGGCGGTAGACTGCAAATCTAAAAGACCTCTTCTTTAAAGTGATATATGTCCCATTTCGTAATCTTCTATGATTCGTTTGGAAGTTATTTTGGACTATTTTGAAATTTCCATATACCCCAGTGCTGTTGCTCTGAGTGATTTCCACAACTTCCCAACGATCCATCAAAGATTGTGAGATAAGACACAAATTATTTTAAAGGGGAGACTGTCTAGATTTGTAATCTTCCGGCCCAAATACTCAGAAGTTACTTTGAACTATTTTTAAAATTTTTTTTTTAATTTCCATATACCCTAGTACTGTTGTTCTAAAGAGCATTTGGGTGTGCACGAAGTCCACAGACCGAACAACGAACCAGAGATGTTGTCCCCAGAACATCATCCATTAAACCCCGTGGGGTTGGAACGAAGTTCGGTCCACAGACTCCGAGCACTCATTGTTCAATCTTAGTTGTGAGCATCAGCTCTTAACCCATTGCTCGGTCGTTTGCGCTTCCTCTGTGGGGCTACCGGTTCCCGTGGTACCAGTGTTGAGAGTCACTGGTCGAGCCCCGAAGGTATCCTTTAGGTGAACCCCAAGGTTTCCTTCTGCCAGATTCAAACCCATGGTGCTGGTGCACCTATTTATTCCGGATAGTGATATATCAAGATGGGACATTTCACCGAGAAGACACACCCCGGGGTTGCAGCACATGGGTATATGAAAATTAAAAAAAAAAAAAAATTAAAAATAATCCAAAGTAACTTCTGAATATTTGGGCAGTAGGTTACCAATCTAGACGACCTCCGCTAAACTACAACTAAAAATATATATAGAAGTATTTAGTGACGTAAGACGTATTTGATAAATGTACCATTAATACTGAAAACATATTAACAAATACAAAAAAAAACTACAGGGGTTGCGTTAAAACATATTTAAGTCGGCGTATTTATCTTCGCTCACTTAATTTTTTGTATAGTTTTGATTTTTTAGAAGAATGTGAAAGTAATATTTGGCTGACACAGTGTATGTAAGACTCGGCACAGCCGAATTTAACTTGTTTTTTATTTTATTTTTGCAACCACTTCTCGGCGAAAATGTTCTTCTTGCTCAGCGCTGAACAAGAAGAAGTCGAAATGGACAAAAACATTAATATTATCTTTGTGAATGGGATAGTCTTGCATCAAATCACTATGATGGCAAAGTCTGGCCATCTCAGAAAAAACATTTTAAACGTGCGTATTAAAAGTAGCTTCTAAACAAAATTTTATAACTGGCTAGATACCAAAATATTTTTGACCACTCTATATATGTAGTCCCGAAACTGTAGAATATGTCCTTGCAAATAAGGAACTTAAAGTTTTCTCAAGTATTTATTGTCAAATATATAAAATATGAACCATTTTTTAGCCAATTTTAGAGTGTTTTTTAGCTTTTAAACCATTTTTTAACATAAAGAATATATGTGAGGTGGCCGTATCCCTGTACCGAATTGGATAAATTTTTGTACACACAGTGAGTTTGCTATGAAAATTTACTTTTTTTATATTTTTAAAAAAGAAATTTTTGAGCTTGCCGTGTCCTTGATCTGATTCGAATCAAATTTGGTCAAACTGTTAAGAATATCATAGCCAACGATTGTATAAAATTTCATGAGGCTTGAACTTCTTTTATGGCATTTTTAAATTTCAGTATTCATGGGAAGGACACTAATCCTTGAATATGTGTGCCAAATTTCAACTCTTCCATTTATGGCCACTCGTTACATGACATTACGACACTGTACGTCATTATGATAGAATTAAGGAATACCAAATCATAATTGAACGATTTGCCGTCACCAAATGAAATAAGAGTGAACTGAAAATTTTAAAACGAAAAAATCTAAAATTATAATTGCTTTAATTTTTTAACTCTATTTAAATTTTAATTAATTTTTTTTTAATTTTTAAAATCGAAAAAAATTGCTTTAAATTAAAAAGATTTTTAAAAATAACTTTTAATTAATTTAAGATACTTTTTGTAAATTCATTAAATTTCCGTTGTTGTTTAACTTGAACTTGTTCATGTTGTTTTTCAAAGAAGATTTTAAATTTGAAGGAAATTAATTTTTGTTCTAGAATTTTTTTTTTTTTTAATTCCCAAAAAACTAGAATCTTAAAATTAAAATAAAATTGATCTTTTAACATTTAAAACACAATCTTGAAAAGCGTCGGAGTTTGTTTGAAAATTACCTTGAGAAATGGGCCGAGGAATTGCCACCGCGTCTTCTTTATTCATGCTGTTACCTTTTTTGATTAATATTTTTCTTTAAAAAAAAATCACTTTTTAAAAATTTTAATAAATTCTGTTTAAGTATTTTATTTAAAATTCTTTTTAACAAGCACAATTTAATTCATTTTTATTTTATTTTTTATGAATTCATTTTATTTATTTTCAAATTATCTTCATTTGTTTTTCTTTTATTTTAAATTCAAAACTTTTTTTTATTTCTTTTTATGTGTTTTTTATAAACATCATTTACACAAATTAATTTTATGTTAAAGTCGCGGCAACAGCAGCTAGAGGATTAATGAAAGTGATTAATTGTGATTGTGTAGCAGTCGAATGTGGCATCAGAGTTGAAGTTGCTGGTATAATTGTGCTTGGCTGGCCAAAGCCAAATAATAGTTAAGTAAATAAGTAATTCATTTCAATTTTTAATTTTTGAATTTTTTTTTATTTTAATTTTATTTTACATGCTGCCGTACAAAATAAGCACACACATTTATACAGAGAGAGAGACAAAAACGAATAAAACGATGCGATGCGTTGTGTTGCGTAGAGCTGTAATGCTATGCGACAGGTTAAATGTGAATCCGCAATGTTAACGTTTCGATATACGATCTAAGATTTATCACAAAAACATCATACATACAATAACCATGACAGGAGCGAAAGACTCTGCTTTCAAATAAAAAAATAGAAAAGTTTGCATGTTTGTTAGTTTGTGTGTATGTATGGGGATGTAAAGTTGGATGAAGGATGAAAAATATATAAATGAATCAATGTGCGCGGTTGTTTGTTGTATGTTGGTATGTTGCTGTGCTTTTTCATCAACCAACCCTTAAAAATATTATACACACACACACACACACACACGCATATTCTGTTTAACCCGCAATCAGGAATGAGCAAAGAGCAAGTGAAAACAACAACAGCAAAGTTGTTGTCATCATCATCATAAGCATCCAGCATCAAAGATACTGATTTATATTTATGTATGTATGTGCGTATGGGTGTGGGTGTATGTGTGTGTGAGTGTGTGTGTGTGTGTGCTATATTAAGTTTACTCCCAAATTCACCACCATTAATGTTTCACAAATCAACCAACCAACCAACCAACCAGCCACCCACTCTCGCATCATATTCAACTAAACTAATACTATTGCAAAAATAAATGTGTGTGTGTATCTATGTAGAAGTATAAAAAAATAGACGACAGAAAATATCATGCAACAATAACAAAACAAAAAAAGCAAAGAACTCATAAGCAGCATCAGCCGCCTAAGAATCAACATTTAAAAGGAGGTTTTACAAAAACTAATTCATGCAACATTCAAACTCGTATACGGCAAGGCAGCACGAAAGCACACAGCACCACTGCCATCCTTAGCCATTCACCCAACTTGCACAAACATTTTATTTTGTACAGAACTTTCGTAGAATTTTAAATTTGTGGCTGCAAATTCGAAAAAATTAAAAAAAATTAATTAACGAAATGAAATATCTAAAACTGCTGGAGAGCCGTCTAGGAGACTCAATAGCCCCGATCACACTAGGACAGAAGTTATTTTGAGTAGAAATAGAAAGAAACTCTATTTTGAACTGTTAACAAGACATTACAGACTCAACTACCACATGAGTAAAGCCACAAGATGATTTACCTGAGCAGTGAGACATTGGCCAAAAGGACCTGGATATAATGAATCCAACAACAATCACAAGATTCGTAATGAGTCTAGGATTGTAGCTAGTGTCTAGACTAGGCAATAGATATTTGAGATCGCCCACGGTAATAAATTAAATAATCTTAAGCTTTTTCTTAAGCCTAAGTTTATCATGTAAAAAAAAAACAAAAAAATAATAATTTTTGTTACATTTGTACCCAATGATTCGAAAATTTTCAACAAAGGATTCGATAGTGGTAGTTAATAAAATATAAAAAAAAAATAATTTTCCACTAGGCCTCTCATGAAATTCTACAAAATCTTATACTGGAAAAACATCTTAAACGATTTTGTGACGCCAAATGGAATAAGGCTGAATGTTTATTTCAAGTTTAGTCTCCCTTGCCTTAATGTAAGTTTTTTCAATTTTAATTTTTATAACGATATTTCACTGTAACTTCGTATAGCTTTTTCAGCATGCAAAATTTTCAAGTTACAAATGAATTGATTGATTGAAAATATGTATTTGATTGTTTAAAGGTTCTGACTTTGAATAAAAAGTATGTTGATATTTTTGCTTTGATTCGTCCTTCTTGATGTAGAGGATTGGGTTTTTAGTGTTTGCTACGACTGCTGTTTGCTGCAGCTTTATAAGCAAGCCACAAAATTCCAAAAACATTTAAAGACAACGCAACACAACACAATACAATACAAACAGCAATGGAAGAATTTTACTTCTTCACTCCAACTCTCATTATAACTGCAAATGGTGCTGATTGTTGTTCTTGTAGTTCTGTTGCTGCATGTAAAAAATCACCATAATGGCTTCCATACACTACAACTCTCTCTTTTTTATGGCCCTTAGTTTGTCCTAGATTCTCCTCTCTTCTTTATTTCTCATTTATTATTATTTTAAAATATTTTTGCTATTTTTTTATTTATTTATTTATGTTTATCTCGTTGTGTGTTGTCTGCTAAGGTACCCGTACGAGCTTGACTTATAGGTGTAGCCATTTATTTTTTTAATGTCAAATACAAAATCCATTAGATTCCTACAGCAACGAAAAAAAAAATGAAATAAAAACAAAACAAATACAATATTCCTTCTCATAACGTACAGTTGCTTGTGCTTTACAAAACTTACCACCCACCATATTTAAAAGTCTGGTGGGTGGTAACTGTTACCGTTTGCATTATTCACATCATGACCGAGAGCTGATAATCGTGTGCTTTGACATTTTCCTTTTTGTTTTGTAATTGTTGTGTTGTTATTGATTACTTTATTGCTCCTGCTACTCGTTTCATTATTTCAATGTGCTAAATACAAAATGTACAGACAAACTCGTACAATTTATTTTTACTTATTTAATTCATTTTGCTTATTGTTGTGTTTTAAGCTTAAATTTAAATCATATGCAGCAAAAATACACCCTACAAAATTTATTCAATGAACAAAAAAGCATAATAGAAAACATTTAATAAAAAACAAAAATTCGGCAGTTTGTATAAGTTTTCAAAAAAAAATTTTATAACATCTAAACTATAATTTTTATAAAAAATCGGACAGCAGTGGAAGAAAACATCATTAAAAAGTAGAAAAAATGACACAAACATTTTCAAAAAAATGAAATTTCTTAAAAACAATAACACTAAGAACAGTTGAATAATGCTTAGATGCTTTAAATTAATAATAATATTTCTGCGAGAATAAACTATGTTTGCGGTAACTATATTCAATCATACACCCATGTTCTGAAAAACGCAAAACGCTTAATTTTGGCGTTTTCAAACCGCAAGCATACACTGAAGCGAAGTGATGAATTTTGCACAAACAAAGAGTTAAAGAGAAAATAAAATGTTGCACAATTCAAATTAAATATGTTTTCTTTTTATTTCAACCAAAATTTTAAAGTAAATTAGCCTTTTTCCATAAAAAATATGGTTTTAAAAAATTTACTTTGATTTTGTCAATTGTGTGTGTCAATTGTTTACTTATAAACTGGCGTTTTCAAATTCACATTTTTAAAGCACATGCTTTGGCGTTTTGCAAAACGCTTTTCGTTTTTAAAAAGAGGGGGGCGGTTCAAAACATAGGCGATAATTTTTTCTTTGTGTGTAGGAATAGAGCCCAGCTTACAAATATTGATAAAAAAAAATCAATTTCGGTTAAAGAATATATACTCAACTGAGTTAATCAAACTGAATTGAGTTATTTATTCAAAATTTGCCATATATAATTATTAGAGAAAATAATGAATTTTTTTAATATTTAAACGTGCCGCCTTAAGGTATAAATTTTGTGCTATCCTGTAGTCGTCATATTGAACCATCGGTAAAAACAATTAAATATGAATTTTTACAGTAAACGCCAGAACGTTTTATTGACTTATTTTAAGCCTATCGAATACAGGATCATTTTTCTGGAATCGACAATAGGATCACAGTATGGCGAGCATAGAAAAATTTATGACGATCACTGAAAAATGCAATGTATTTTTAAAAACTATAAATTATAATGAATTATGCTCTCATCCAAAAAAAATGTACGTAGACCTTAAAAAGCCTCAAATAATCATCCTAGACCCATGAATGTTCAGTAAAGGATTCTTTATTTAAAATTTACAACAAATTTTACTCAGAACGACAGGCTCTAAGAATAAACAATCACTGTCATGCGGAAACGTACTATGTGGCATTCCACTATGGGATAGGTGTCGTATGGAAACGTACAATGTGGCACTCAATAGCTTAATATTTCATTGAATTAATTATTAGTCTAATTGAACGTTGTCATTGGTTGAAAAATAATGAAGTTCTTCATTGGACATTTTGACAACAAAATTATCTTAAAATTTTGCTGACAATATTATTAAATTTGTAGGCCAAAGTCTATAGAAACCAAAAAAAATATGTATATACTTACATTTATATATATCAAGAACTTGTTCAGTTATTTTAAAAACACATACACGTAATGTTTGTACAAAATTTCAATATTTTTTTATTTCATAAAAAAGTTTTTATTGTAGCGCCCCTTAAAAAATTAACTCTTGTTTTTACTGACATAGGTGTAGGTTTTTGTCTATAATTTGGTAACGCAACCCCTTTTCGAATATATTGTGACATGCATTGCATATACCCAGACAACAATTTCCGTGGTATGAACTAAATTTGTTACCAACTAAAGATTCAGTTGTAATAATAGAATTTTTTAGTTGTATAAACCAAAATTTTATTTTCTTAAAAATATTTCCAGTTGTAACATTGATTTTCTATCATCACAATTAATAAATTCGATTACCACAACTTGATTTCTGATTGTTAACAAATTTAGTTCTCTCAACCGAAGTTGTTTTTTAACTGTACTTATTAAAAACTGCTCTCGATAGTTTTTGTCGAATATTAGAAGCCCTTTTTTGCTTCCAGAATCTGCGCTCATCTCCACATATTTTTTTTTTAACAACACAAGTCCGTCAAGCTTTTTTGCTTGTCTGCAGAAAACACCCAGAGTCATGGCAGGAATCGAACCTGCTACCTCCTAACTAATAGGTTAGCAGTCTACGCACCAGTCTATGGAGGCATCCAGTATGGGGTAGTCGCAGTTAATCGTCATTTACAGATACCTATTGTCACCAAATCCCAATTCTTTTTAAAAACTCTAGTCTTTTTCTTTTTTAATTAATTAACACTTTTTCATAACACTATTTTAAATTCTCTAAAAAAATTCATAGTGTTTCCTTTAAAGAAAAGAATTTTTAAATTTGTTCCAAATTGAAAACTTTGAATGCATGACGGTCTTTTAAGTAGTTACATTCCTGCCTGGTTGTAACACTATTTAAGGAGTATGTATGTATGTATGTGTGTATGTAAAGGTGTATGAATGTATAGATACTAATGCAGATGAAGAATAAGTGCTCTTTTATGAATGACATTAAATCATACATTATCCCAATGCAAAAGTCAAGACAAAATTCTATTTATAAGTGGACACGCCTTTTTTAATGTTGTTGTTGTGATTTTTCAAAAGAAGGGTGGAGCGTAGCTGATACCAGAAATCTATAAAATCAAAAAGTAACCACTATGGCGTCGTTATCATCAGAAGCTGTTCTGTTGACTACCTTTAATTTCTCATTTGCTTCTGCTTGTGCTTTTGCCTCTGCTAATATCGCTGTTTCTGCTCTGCTGCTCTTTTGCTCTTGTTGCCTATACATACATAATTTTTATTAGTAGCCCAACAAGCACTCAAGCTAAATTTTATATTGTAAACGATATTGATATTTTCATTGGATGCAATTTGATTGCATTCCAAAAACCATAACAGAGACAAATTCAGTTTCTTTGCAATTGTCAAGAAATTTAAAGCAAATTTTTTTTGGTGCTTTCAATTTATACATTTATATTTGTTGGTGCAGGATTTGTGATTCTAAAAAGTTTATTATAAATTTAATTAAATTTGACTATTGAAACCTTTTCGTAAATGTGTAGTTTATGTAAACAAGCCAGGCTTAATTTTATTTTGAACTGAACTTAAATTTTATATTCATATCTATACACATGTGATTTGTTAGCACGGATTTGTTGAGAATATAACAACCACTAACATCGAAAAAAGCAGAATAACAAAAGTGCCGACGAGTAAACAGGAATTGCTAAACGAATGACACTAAAGAAAAGAACTAACCAAAAATATTTTTTTGCAGTTTGTCATTGCACTTTTTCTTTCTCAAATGGCAACTTGTTCTTTTAAAATTTCAATAAATTCTATTAAATATTATTTGCTAGTTATCACCGAGATACACACACTGACGTCTCGTAACACTCTAAATTTATAAAAATGGCGAATTTTTGCTTACCAGCTTATTAACATTCAACAAATTCATTGTTATCGAAAATTTTCAAACTCATTCTGATATGTTCACAATGGCCAGCTTTACATACGTTTATAAAAGGTTCGACAATTCCGACCAAATATTTAAGTACATTCTTTTATCAAACATATCATTTCATGTTTGCTGGGAAAGTAGAGGAATCATACACAAAGATGGGTGCGTGTATGCATGAGTTGTTTGTGTTTTTATGCTCACACACATCTATGCATACAAGCAATTGACTTTAATTTTACAACATATGATGGCGACAGCAGGTTGTTGCAAAGTGCGTTAGAGTGAGACAACACAAGTCCAGTAGTTAAAATATTAAAATAAGAAACCATAAATCATAGTGTTGCCAAACTTATAAATAACTTACTGCGTGAAGGGAAAATATTTAAGCCTAAAAAAATATATAATACTATCACCACTGCTCTTTGATGAAGCCAGAACAGCAATTATTTTGGTATAACAGTTTATTAAACTATTTTCTTTGCTTACAGTGCTTTGTATGTTTCTCAGATATAAAAGTATTTTTAAAATCAAATTAATATTTTAAAATATTTGTGTTTTGGGGATTTTGATTTTCAACTGGGCGTTACCTTCTAGTGTTGTTTTTTCTATACACTCAGAGCTTTTATGAATTTATATGACGATATGTACGTACTTGAATATATGTATGTATGTGGGTTACTTCACTTTATTCAATGACAAATTTGTAAAGCCCCCCAAATCACATTTAACGCTCATATTAACAGCCATAACATGACACAAAATGGTGTGTACTTTAAATAGAAAATAAGCTTTCCCCAGACAAAATATCTATTTCGGCTATTTATGTCCAGTCACGATCAAGATTTATTATCAGGAATAAGAAGCAGTTATGTATTTCGTTACCGCAAAATGTTTATTTTTTACAATACAAAAGTATACATACATAGCTACTTACATAAATTTGGGGGGTAAAGAGAACACATTTCTAGGGAGAGGAATGATATTTATTCTCTATTTTGTTATTGCTAGAAAGCTAGATTATTTTTTCTTCAAATAGGTTAGGTTAGGTTAGGTTAACAGGTCGCCCGAAGAAATAAAAACAAGAGATGGGCTCACTTGGGTCCTCAGACGTGGTCCCTTTGTGATACCTGTATAGAGGAAAATGAAGAAGAGGAGGGATAGTAATAGTAGAGTGAAATAAAAATAAAATAGAATAAAAAACTAATGCGCTGTCGTCCAAAATATTTATATGAAAAACATTCAATATTTTGAGCGACTAGTTGATTAGCTATTATTGTGTAACCTGCATTTTAACTTTTAAAATATTTCTGAGTGCTTTTCATACAAATTTTTTAGACGATTAGATTATTCATTTTCTATGAATTAAAAAACTCTTTTTTTTTCTTTCTGTCTTGAATTGTTTTATTCAACCAATTTGTGAATATTTTTCTTTATTTATTTTTTATGCTTTCTGATTCTTTGTTGTATTTTCATTTAAATTTATTTTAATTACAATACGTTAGTTGTTTTTCGCACTAATTTTAATTTTGTTTTTATTATTTGTATAAGATCAATTAATTTAAATTAATTTCCCTTTTGTTTTTCTATTCTTACTTTCTTTTTAAGGACTTGTTAACAAGTCGTTATTTAAAAAAACTTAAAGTTTATATCTAAACAAAAAATAATATAGATAATAATTAATAAAAATGTAAATAATAATTAATAATATTTACTATATTTAAATATATATTAATAATATATGCATATACTTTTAGTTTCTGTTTAGGATTTACTCCAAATTAAATCCTGCTTCTTCTTTCATTTAAACATAATTGAGGGGAAGGAGGTTCTTTTAACATTTTGCTTGTTTTTGTTTTTCAAACTATTGTTTTGAGTAAGTTATTTTTTGTTTGTTTCAGTTTTAATAATATTTTACAAATATGTATATCTTAAATGCTAAAAAAACATTGTTGTGGTATTTTTTAGAATTCCTTTGTTTCTTTCGTGTTGGATTATTTTATATTTTTATTGTTTATTTTAATTATGCTTGTTGTTTTCTTTTTCTTTTTCTTTTTTTTTTACTGAATTGCATTATTTCAATTTTGATAAATGATAATATTAAGATTTGATTTGCTTTTAATGAATATTATTATTTCGTTAGAATTTAAATAATATTTGCAAACAATATTGTTTTTTCGGTATTATTGTTTTTATATTTATAAAAATTATTCTCATAATTTATGATTGGATGTCAGCCACGTTAGCCCTTCATATAATCCATCACCCGTTGTTGCACAGGAAGGTTGAACATACCAGTTACGATCTCGTATTCTAGTTAAGCCTAATTTTTCTTGAATCTCATGAGGTTTCATTGCTGCAAGTATAAAGAAAAAAAAATAAATGTTATTAAGGATTAAATTCTTAGTCACTATTAATTGAATTTTATTCTCATGGGGGATAACATATCATACATAGCAATTTAGCAAGATAATTTGCCTCAAACACTAAATAGCTAAATTGTCAGTTTTACTAGCAGAATTCAAGCTTGGTAGTATTTTTACAATTAATTGCGGAATACACACTTTTAAGTATTTTTACAATTAATGTATATTTTTTTAATAATTGTAAACATCCATTTTTCAAGTAAATAAGTTTCTTTTGAGCACTTAAACATGTTTTAATTCAAAAGTAAAAGCTGGCACCATTTAGCTACAAATTTTGAATTTTATTTGCTATGCTTTTTTATAATTTATTTCTGATATGTTGCAGATAATAGTAAGATATACATTTTATGTGTAAAAAAAATGTATTTGTAAAATTTTTCAAGGGTTACAACAACGACTTTATTTTACATTGAAGGCTTAATCCCGTTAGCAATTCGTTGAGAGCTTTATGTCGTTAAAAGGGAAATCAAAAATGTTTTCTTCTGATTTAAAAACTGATTGTAAAATTGATCAAATTCTAGTTACAACACGTTACAACACATTTTTTAAGTAGTTACACTAGTTTTCAGCACTTAAAACGTAAACAACACGTTTTATTTCAAACTAAAAGTTGGCACAATTTAGAGACAACTGTTTTACACAATTGTAGAATATATTTACAATGGGTTTTTATATTGTAGTTCTGAAGTGTTGTAGAAAACAGCGGGATAGTGCATTTTGTTGTTGTGTATATTATTTTTAAATTTTTACACTTAATACAAGGGACTTTACACTGAATAATTGAATAAAATGTAACCAACTGTGGTGCTAACTTACCCATTTTTCAAGTAGATAAGATTGTTGTCAGCACTAAAAACTTACACAACACGTTTTAGCCCGAAACTAAAAGTTGCCACCATTTAGCGATAGCTGTTTTCATACGTGTTTACAAACTTACACAATTGTAAAATGTATTTACTATGGGTTTTCATATTATATATCTGAGGTGTTGTAGAAAATAGTGGGATACATTTTTTTTTGTTGTGTGTAAAATTTTTTTTTACAATGTTACAGGGGATACAAAAGACTTTACACTGAAGCGTGAATTGCACTACTTATTAAATATTAGAATATATACTACGTAAGTTCAATAAAACTTGTACTCATTTATAAAAATAAAAACCACATATGAGTTGTGTTTGTATTGTGTATTTCAAATAATATTTAAAAAAAAAAAAAATTTAATTAGATTGTTAAATTGCTAGAGCTACAACGTATAAATATTTTGCGTTGCACTCTCACGAACATTTGCATTAAGCATTGAATGCCACTATATGTTATAAATATCTAAGTATGTTTTTGCGTTATAAAACTTTGCTTTGAAAGCAAACATTAATAAATGATATCAGCATATCCATTCATGCATACACACTATGTCTTTGTATATAGGCATTTATTTATACATAGTGTATAATATGCTATACAAACATACACACACATATATAATAATAATTTTTATCAAAAAGGTTTCCATACAATTTTCTTTGATTAAAATAAATGTGTACACCCTACCCTTCACTATAAGTAAGTATATAACTTTGTTATTCCGTTTGTAATTTATACACTGTACATATGCTACCCTATAAATGAGTCCTTATAATAAATACATAGCCAAAACTATGTTTTTTTAGCGGTCATGGCTCGACATGTACATGCATTAGTATTAACGACTGAAAATTACATACTCTAAGTCATTTTAGAGAGGACTACAGATCTAACAACTTTAAAGTTTTTGTGTATACAATTACTTCGTTTCTAGCAAACGCTATTGTTTTCATTGTGGAGTACATCGCTCGACCATCTTTGGAAGACAATAATGAATTCCGACAAGTAAATTTTTACTTGAGTCGATTTATGCTATTTATCCTTATTAGGGCAAATATATGTGTGCTTCTTAATGTCTTATTTGTAAAAGTAAACATACAGAAATGGTATTGATTTAATATAATTTTTTATAGCTGATAATTGGATAGATTTTCAAGGAGAGGTGCTACACATTGCGACTGTATATTTCGGTATGCATATTTCCATTATGTTATAAACTGTTTTATAGAATACTCGTATATCAATTACGGATTCGAATTTCGAATGGTTGTCATTAATGATAATTAATATTATTTAAATAATGTTTGATTAAAAGAGAAGAATTTCTCATTGTTGGTAAGTGGGACAGTTGAAACTGGATCTAAAATTGTACAGTAAAATTTGAGAGTTGAATGGCATGGATCTTCAGGCCTAGTAATTGGCATGGATTGAGTAATAGTAAAGTCTGCAGGCTCATTAAAAAAAGCAAAATCTAGCAATCTATTATTGCAATTTAAAATGTTATTAATTTATAAAATAAATGCTTAAATTGAGCTATTTTTTATTTTAGTCGTTAATTTGAGTTTTTTTTATTTATTTATTTATTTCGTCTAACAGAAATTGAATTAATGGCGAGCCCTGACAGCTATGATCATCGGCTCTAAAGAATTTGTTTAATTGAAATTAATTATTTTAGAATTAAGAAACAAATTTTCACAAAGAAAATAATTTTTTTTTTCATATTTCACAAAAAATGCTAATTTAAAAATATGAAATTTGTTTACTACGTAGATTAAATAAGATTCGAATCAATTAGTAATTATAATAAGCTGTCGTTAATGCTAATGTTAGCAATTGCTGAAAGACAGTAATTAGTTTCTTATATAGCTGAATGTTGTTTCTTTGTTTGCGATTATGAAAATCTGAGTCTAACGGCACGTTCGATATCAAATGAAAATTATTGAAATTTTATATAAAAGTGTTTTTCATAAAAATTTTTTAGAGAAATTTATAGCTTGTGTTATAAAAACAACATATTAATTGTTAAAAAATCTGTTTTCTTATTCTTGGTTGTTGTTGTTGATTAAGATATTAATATATTTTTTCTTATAAAAAAAAAAAAAAAAAAAAAAAACGCTATCAACTCACCATCCGCTAAATCTTGTTTATTAGCAAATATTAATATAATGGCATCTCTCATCTCTCTGTCGTTTATGATTCGATGTAATTCTGTGCGAGCCTCATCAATACGATCTCGATCCGCGCAATCAACTACGAATATTAGACCTTGTGTACCTACAAAATAGAAGAAAGTTAAATAAACAAACGTTAACATTAATGTGATGAGGACAAAAAAAAATAATTTAAAAAATTATTTAATCTAATTAAATGTATATAATAAGTATTAGTGTAGTTCATATGTGTTTACCAGTGTAGTAATGCCTCCATAATGGCCTTATCTTATCTTGTCCTCCAACATCCCAGACATTAAATTTGACATTTTTATAGGTAACTGTTTCTACGTTGAACCCCACTGTAGGTATTGTTGTTACAGATTGACCTAATTTTAACTTGTATAAAATTGCTGATGAAAAAACAACCAAAAAAGATAAATAAAGAGAAAGAGAAAGCCGTACATTATAGAAATGTGATAATTAGCTAATGCTAAGCTAATTTCATATTATCTTACTTGTTTTGCCTGCCGCATCGAGTCCCAACATTAAAATGCGCATTTCTTTGTTACCAAAAATTTTCGAAAGTAATTTCCCCATTTCGGTAATGCCAGTGCATCAATGTTGTTCAGGCTAAAACTGAAACAAAGTAATTGAATAATAAAGTAAAGTATTAGATACATACATAGTACGTGCCAAAATCTACATACTGTTTTATAACAAAAAACCTCTAAAATGTAACTGTTAACTCTTCAATTAGTAAATCTTACTTATACGGACGGATAGCATGCTTAGATTTCCGAATTGTGAATTCAAATCGGTTTGAATTCCAGACCATGGTATTAATTCTCATCGTTCAGGGTACAAGTATTGAAAGCGCAACATAGTGCTAGTTGAAAATCTCAATTTGGGTCCCATGAATTCTACATTAATGCTTTTTGCTATCTAAATATTTTAAATTGTCTCCTCTATAACTACATACATAGGAACTATGTATAGTACCCTCTAATTCCCAAAATATTACACATACAAAGCTCTAGGTAGTCATATAGGGCACAAAAATAGGCATTTTTTTTCTTTGAAATTCTCATTTAAGCCTTATTTATTAAGCTTTAACTAAATCCAACTCTATTTTGTTTAAGAAAAATTGTACTCTGTGCTCATCAATGCCGATACAGAAATGGGTACACAATACAAGGCAACAAAATTGATTCGCGTATAGGTATACTGGCACATAACACTTACAAATGATAATAATCAATACACTATCTAAATCATAATGTATTACATATTTCAAGTGCAAAACAGCGCTTACTTTTTTTAATTAGTGGAGTTTTAAAATGCATTTCTCATCGTGTTTACATTCACTCTCTACAAATTATCATCCCAAACTTTTATCAAATCGAATAAAATTCAGCGAAAACAAAAACTGGATTTGATGTTAACCAACCGTAAACATTACAACATTTTTTTGTTTGTGTCTTGTTAAAAAAAAAAAAGAAACACAAAAAATGAGCACAAAGTAATAGGAGACAGATATAAAAGATGTATGTAAAAGAAATGAGGAATTAAATAAATGATTGAATGCATAAATAAAAACAGAAAACTTGGGGCGTGATCATCACACACAACCCTCCGTCATCAATGACATTTTTTACCAATAAATATCACACTAACTACAAGGTGACAGATTAAAAAATTTGTTATTAAGACCAAGATGGTTTAGAATTCCAAAGGTAAATTACTGGAAATTCCTTTTATTTGGTTCAATATTTAAATATGTTAAATAAAAGGTTTTTCCGGTATTCCATTGCTTTTTTTACAATAATTTTTTTAGCTTTTTTTATCAGTCGTTTGTTCAAGGCAATTAAAATGTTATTTTTGTTTCTTATTTTAGGCGTTATACTGCCAAAAAAAAAAAATACTACACTCGCACAGTAAATAAATTGTTTTTTGATATATTTAGTAGAATTGTGAGATGACAACAATCTTCTTTTGAGGTATTTTATGTAATTTTGTATGTTTTAAAATTGAACAAATATAATTCGCAGTTAAATATACATACAGCAAAGTTAATACAACTTCATTTATCATCAATTAAAATGCAAACCTTGGCAAACACTTGGATTACACGTCACACACACCGCCGCCACAATTCAGATTTCGTCTACGTTTCCTCACAGCCGCTGCCACACTTTTTTTTAATTGGAATTCACTGCAGTCATGCATAGGTTTACTTCTCTTTATAGTTTCTATTTCTTATTTTGTTTTCCTTAATTTCCATTAGCTTTATTTTCAATTGATTAAGATATTTTCTGTTAATTAAGTTTGATTAATTTCGACTTTTCGTAAACTTCATTTCATACATTTACATTAAAATAAAAAACTCGAATGTTATAAAACAAAATTACTCATTTCTCAACCAGAACGAAGATGAATTTTCTTATCGAAGGCAGAGGAATAACAACGATGCTAAACAATGAACTTTCATAACCATGTTCTAAAAGTGCGTACACAGGGTGTCTAAGTTAGTTTTGCTAGTACTAAGAGCAGAGTTGATAATAAGCTTAGGAGGCAGTGAATAGCTCATGCTCTAGCTATTTTAACTTGGCAATTTTTTTTACAACTTTTAGCCATGTCATTAATTAATTACATAATATATATTTTTATGTACATAAACTTAAAAAAAAATAAAATATGCATGAAGTAAAATTAGCATCCATTTTTATATGATTTTTCAAGAAGGAACTTACATCAAACCCCATGTAGAAAATTACAAATTTAAGTGTCTTGTGGTGTCAACACTGTTGCCAATTGTGCATCACTGCTCTTTCAATCATATGTTTTGGAATTTGAATAGGCGGGAAAAACAAGCCGAGCACACTGGCAGCACTATTTGCTATATTTTCTTACTAAATTGGCGCGCACATTAGCTGTGTGAATAAAGAACGTAGCAGAGGACGCAATTGTTATTGAAAAGAAAAATATTTTTATTTTTACACTGGAAAACACCTTAAAGTACAAAATTGAACGGGAAAGGAATACACAAAATGGAATCAGAATTAAGTCAGGCTTACTATGGAGTGTACTGTTCTTCCAAGGAAATTCTCAAGAATAACCAACGTCATTTGTACTGCAGTGTAAGTACACAACCTATGCATTTTTTTCTAGAGTTCTACTTTGTAAAGTAGGTTGCATAAATTTTTTTTTTTTTGCAAAATTGCAGCTGTAATAGTTTTTTGTTCCGAATTTTTTTTTTGTGTTTGTTGATTTTAGATGTTGGATTTATTAACGAGTACCTGTAAGACAACTGGTTTAGTGGGCAGCAAAATTGTAAGTGACGAAATGATAGAGTTTTGGTTGTCGGACATTTTATCCCTGATGTTCGATACAGACCGTGCCATACAGACAAAGGCTGTGGAAGCCTTTGAACAAGGATTGGCTTCAATGGACATACGAACCATACACAACAGTAAACATTGGACGACATTAAAATCTGCCATGTGCACACTACATGCTTCGAAAATAAATAAATTGAGGGAAGAACACAATCCTCATTGGTACCGAGTGTGGGGCTTTATGATACGGATATTGGATAAAGAGTTGTTAAAAGGTGCTAGTACCATAAATTCTTTTTTGTCTATAGTAGAATTGGGTTTTCGCAATACAGATAATACTATACGGGCTGAATCATTTTTATGTTGGCGTCTTCTAATTGAAATTTTTGCAAAGTACGATGAATTATCCTCTCCTAAACGTCTAAAGTTGATTTGTATCCCTCTGAAGAGCTCACAGTCAAAATCAGCTCAAGCCGCTGAAATGAAATTAAGAGTATGGTGGTATTTATTAAGTTGTTTTGGCGAAAAATTGGGCCAGCATTTCGACACTGTTGTCGAGCCGTTCTTAACATTTTGTTTCGGTAGTAATACGGCAACAAAAAATGTTGCTTGTGCTGTTCATCAATATGAAGTTGTAAGGATTTTAGCAATTCCATGTTTTATAAAATTAATATTGAGCGAGCACAATGAATATTTGGACCGCTTTTTAAGAGATCACAAATTGGAAACAATGATTGTGCCTTCGCCAATATTAGATGCAGATATTTTAGAAAAACATTGGCAAAGTTTGCTGAATGCGGCTATGGAAGCGATTCGTATTATGGTAAGATAACATTGCCAATAAACACTTAACTTTTTGCTGCTATTAAAACTTGGGTTCCAAATTATGTTTTTTTTTGTACTTTTTTGCAGGGCAATGATTCATCCGAATCTGAGATTGGAGCACAGCACCTTTTGCAAATACTTTTGCGTCAAATACTGTATATTGTGTTTCGTAAGGATATTGCAAAACTAACAATCAGCATTTGTAGATCTCTCACAGAAATGTTAACGAATAATCCACGTGTAGTCATAATAGCAATGAACGCATTGGCTACAGAAGGTTTGACTTTGAAGAAATCGTCAGAAAATTTGGATGTGTTTTCGAAACTACTTGAAGCATTTGCTGTTTTATTCACAAGTGCTCGTTCAATTGTGCCACCAGCTATTTTGCAACATTGTGTGGATCAGATTTTCTCACTAGATGCACATCAAAGTGGCCGGAGCAAGTGGCGTTTGCTCTCAACAATGTTGGAAAATATTATTGTCGTTAAAGATGATGAAGATTATGAAGCTTTCGAAACTAAGTTGATAATATGGCGAAAGGTTTCACAGGGCTTGTTGAGCCACTTGAGGGAAAATGCATTGGATATTCGTGTAAAAAGCAATGCTACTTTATTGGAGAAATGGACACTATGGCCATTGCAATTGGTCGTTGGTTTCGCCGGTCGCAGGTCTACCGTAAGTTTTGGTCAGGATTTTTGTTCACTGTGGCGCCAGCTGGTAAATTGTGGGCAAAACTCGCCAGATAGGCGGTCTTTTTTGAGTAAAATTCATGACATACTTAAAGAACTTTTAAAGGCACGTCATGAAGAAGCCGCCTTTGGTGAATTGTTTGATGCCTATGTGGCAGCTGTATTGAAATTAGAATGCGATAAAGATAGTAAAGAGCATAAGGAATTTTTTTCTTTAATGCAAGCTATTTTAAAGCAACAGTTGCCAAAAAGTCCTTTCGAAGCATGTCTTAATACTTTAAAAAATGCTTTATTAGGCCTTAAAAATACGGAAATTTCACAACACTTTGACGTAATTAAACCCACAATTGCTGCGGTGGTTCAATTGAATTCAAAGGGGTCAACTAGTCCAGTTGAAAATAAGTTTTTAGATGAATGGAAACGTAATGTAATGGAAAAACTACGCTCTCATCCCAATAAGGAGATTGCTCAACAAATGAGGGATAGTTTAAAAAACAATAACGAAGTTTTTGTTGTTATACCATCCGTTTGGAGCATGAATCCTGATAAACTAACTGAAAGACAAAAAGAGAAAATGGCTGAAAAGGCAGACATACCAGCCTTATACAACGACATGAGTCAATCACAAGAAGCTTCTTCTCTTAAGCCATGGACACCTAAAAAGATAGTTATTGCTCAAAAAGACAAATCTGAAATTGTATTAGGAGGCCCAGAGCATGAACTTAATGATGAAACTGAACTTGTAGAGCCCAAAGAGAAAGTGCAAGAAAAAGTTGTAGTCACGGCATCGAGTAAAAAACTATTAAGACAGCAGAAAGAAAAAAATCAAGCACCCCCAACAAAAGAACCCGAAGACACAAAGAAAACTGAATCAGTGGAATCTATACGCCATACTCGTAATTCTAAAGGCCGGTCATCGCTCACCGATGACGAACCTAAAGATTCTGAGGACAGTTTAATCAAGAGGGTAAGAATTATTCAAATAATAGCAATAATTTGTGTAATTGTTATTATTAATAATAAAAAAAATGGAATTTTAGCAAACTCGTCGTCCTGGCTTACGTAATAAAAATGAGAACAAAAGGACTGTCGAGGTACAAGAAGAAAAACCAAAAAATATTTCTGCTGAAAAACCACAAGATACAAAAGAATGCTTATCAAGTAAGTTTAATTTTAAAGTGCGAATTAATATATTAAAAAGGCAATTTATAATTAAAACTGTATAACATTTTAAAAATCACAACCTAACATACAATTGCACTTAAAAAACGTATTTACCTAAATAGTGTAATAATTATTTTCATTTTCATTTAGCACAACCAAAATCAATCAGTAAAATCATACCCAATAGTGAAGATGTATTCGGAGATCACGAAAGTCCGTGCTTAGTTACAGATAAGGAAAATGTGCAAATAGAAACTATAACTGATGCCTTGCCAGCTTCGGCAGCAACAACTATTGCACAATCTGCTATTTCAACAGCGTTTATGGACCTTAGCACAGAAGAAAATGACACAGCTAAAAACGTTGTTGAGATCAATGAAAAAAGCGATCAAGGTTCGAAGAAGGCTAACACTACAGCACCCCCTGCTGAAGTTTTATCTACCGAATTAATTGATTTTAATAGCAAAAATAATGTTATAGCTGAAATAATACAAGTTAAAGAGGTATCACCCAAGAAGACACTACCTAAATTTATACCACTAGTAAGTATGAGTTTGTGTTTCTTTTTAGTTTTTATAAAGTTTCTTGATTGAATTCTTATTCATTATATTCTCATTCATTAAAAAAAGTTATTATGGGATGACTTTCTTTCACGTATGTATTTTATCGACTCTGATTTTTGTAAACTATATTTCATGAGAATTATTAGTTTTGTATCGAGTACAAAATCGAAATAAATTTTATATAAATTTATTAAAATAAAATTTTGCTTATTGTGTTTATTATAGTCGTCCCCACCTGATCGAAAACTTACAAATAACAGCAGTAGTCCCACTTTGAGACCAAAACCCACGTCTCATTTGACTGGTCGAGGAGCACAATTAATAAATATGATACGTAATAAAAAGGTCGAAATGTCTGCAACTGCCTATTCACCAGGTCCAACTTCAACATCAACGCCTTCACACCAACGTAATCCAGGTGTAGAATTAATGGAGTTAACTGGTACCGATCATACTTCCACACCAATGCAATCAAAAGAATTTTTGGTATTTTCAAAACGTTTACCCTCACCTACCGCTAGTCCCTCAGCTAGTATATTGAAACGTAAACTAAGACACGACAGCATTGAAGACTTGTCATTTGAGTCGCCGGCTTTTAAACGCAAACGCGTTAGTTTCCACGATCCTCCAGTTTCAATAACTAAGGAATACATAAGAGACACAGATGAAACAAAGACTAAGCCGAAAAGGTATTATACATAAGCTTTATTTAAAGCAAAAACAAAATATTCAAATACATTGTATTTTGTATTTTACAGGTGTCTAATAATGGACAAAGCTATTGAAGGAAAACATGCTTTAAGGAGAAGAAGTAAGTTGGATAGTCTTATAGAAATTGAAAAATATAACAGTCCCACAGATTCAAATAATGATAAAAATAATGTCATACATTCAAAAGCTGCAAATACAAGTACAAATACTATCGCCACAACTCCTGTTACAATTTCAACACCATCATGCTCGACTACACCTACTAACAACACAACAGATTCCGTTGCGGACCAGAGTATAGCCTCTTTAAAATGGGTAAATAGCCGGACTGATTCTGGCAGTTCTATAACATCTGCAGCGAACGCAATTTCAGTAGCCACTGTGACTATCGAACCGTCCGCTTCAACACATGTATGCAGCCACGCTCAAACTCCTGTTATTGATATTGAAGTTGCCACAAAAATGGTGTTAGAGCAATGTTCGCTCGACTCAATCCTTGAAAAATATTTTGCTGCCGAAAATACACCACAGCTGAAATTAACGAATCTTGTGGCGAAATTTCTTTCAAAGATTATGGAAAGAAATACAAAAATAAAATCTAATGTGTTGGAAACTTTATCGGAAAATCATTCAAAAGACTTTTTAGATCACGCAGTACAGGAAAATTTATCATCAGTTGTCTGTGATCGCTTAAACTTAAACTCTGTTATCGATTACATATGTGCCAAATCAAAGATAAACGGCGGCTGCCGCAACAATCTGTTACAACAGATACCAGACATATTAAAGCATAGTAAAAATGCTAACGAACGTTTTGATTTTATTAAAAATCTAGTTGCTCAAAATAATTTCACCGATGAACACATTTTAGATCTCATAGCACTATTAATGCAACATCGCTCTACTATAAAAGAGGAACTACTAGTAGCAGCCATGGTTTCAGAAACAGCTGCTGATTCTTCATCAAATTTGTAAATACACAAATATACAGCAACCTGAATGAAAATTTGTATGTACAACCACTACATTTGAATTATTACTATTATTATTATTCTTATAAATTTCTCATCATATTTGTTAATTTATATTTTATTTGCTTACATACATACATACGGAAGATATATTTTATAATATATAAAAATATTTACAGTAATTTTTCATTTACTGTTTATAAACTGTTAAAACAACTTAAAAGCTGAATGAAATAATTTTATTAAATATTTTTTTTTAATATGTACAGAATGAGAGTTTTATTTATGAATAAATTTTTATTAACCAAAATAAACACTAGTTTATTTGACTTGTGTCCTTCAAATGAAGTGTTTTTTTTTTCTTAACAATTAAAGTGCACTGAATTTGAGACCAGAAAACAAAACCCAAAACCATTATTTTCCCAAAATAAATAATTCCATTATATTCTTTTAAAATATAATTTACAGAAATTGTAGTAGATATAGTTTGAGCCAGTACTCGTTAAAAAATTGAATCTTAGAATTCATTTCTAATATTAAATAAATAAATAAGTTTTTTAAGTGTAACTATTTATATGGATTTTAGGGAAAAAACTGTTGGCATAACGCTTTAATAGTAGCATGTTGGAGCCACCTTGACAAATGTTTGCCAACTGTTTGCACCTCACATTTTTCTGACTATGTATTTATAACAATGCAAACTTTGTTGCATGAAATACTTATACATATAAAAAAATAAATAAAAACTTTACGAAACGGAAAAATGACTAGAACCCAATTACATACTTCTTATAATTCTTTTGTTCTTACATCCATTAAGATTATTTTAAGGCCCTTCTGATCTACATTTATAGAAAAAAATTTTTACATGTACATACATATTTTTGTACAATAGGTGTCAACGATGATCAACTAAAAAAGTACTCACTATTTTAGTGCTGTAAATTGTCATTTCTTTTTACTACATACATATACATATTTGTATATATAGATATTAAAATAAAAAAGTACAACAACCGTTATCTAAAAAAAATCGTTTTATTTTATAAAAATTAGAAAATAAAGACAGATAAGTCTGAAACGATTATTGGACAGGAATCGTTCACATGATATTTTCTATCATGCAAATATAATCGAAGTGGTGTGTTTATACTTAACAGCAATGTGTGTTAATAATGACGTTTAATTAAGGTAATATGTATGTACATGTGTGTGTATGAGTAGTGTTGAGGGAAACAACATTGTTAATAATGATGTTACATTGTTTCGTTAGTGTTCTTATCAAACCCAAAAGTGGTACTGGTGGTTGCGGCAAAATTTTACAGTTGCAGTTTCACGATACTCGCCAATTCAGTATGTTAGATGAATAACTCGCAAACGAAATTAAATTCAAATAATAAAAAAAGGTGATTTAACGAAATAGTAAAAAATAAAAACAAAATACAATACCATACGATACTTCATTTAATACATTTCTACATATCTTCTGAGCAGGTTATAGTGAAAAATTTATTTTTAGAGATAAATAATTCTTTAAAAGAAAAAATTTAATAGTTTAAGTAATAATACCTTAAAATAAAAACTGATAAACAGAATAATTGTCTACGGTAAGAATATTTAAGAAGTTGTATATTTACAACAAAAAAAAAGTTATAAAAAAGAAAAAAAATCAAAGATTTTAAAAGAATTAAAAATAAAAATGTGTTGTGCAATCATTACATGATAAAAAAAATTTTAAAATTAAACAAATAAAAGTGCTTAAGCAGCATGTAAATACCTATGTGTGAATGAATAAACCATTTTAAATATCTAGACAACAATAAATTTGTATTTAATTAATTAATGTCTCTACAAGCTTTTGTATTTTTTTTTATTCCTACAACGTTTTGGATAAAAAAAAATTTTGCAGCAAATCTGTGCCTACAAAACTAATGCGCACACCGTACGCGCAATTTAGCTAAAACACTAAAAGAAAATTACTATTTTTATGATTTTTTAATAATAATTATATGTATTTTAAAGGTCATATAGTAAATTTTTTAAGTTTACTTATTAATGAGAAAAATTATTCAATAATCACTCCTAAATACTTATAAAGATTAAAGGGCTGCACAAGCATACTTGAAATGGCTTACAAGCATTTTTTTTACAAAATATTACACATGTTTGAAGTGATGTGTGGCTCTCAAGTGCAGCCCTTTAAACTATATACATATGTATATATGTACATACATATCGTCATATGTTTTGAAATCAGCCTTAAGAAATTGAGAGGACAAGTCAAACAAGTCGGTAAATTAATATGGTGCATACATAAAAAAATTGGTTTTGATTTTTTGCAACTTAGAGCTTTTTAAAAACATATGACGATATGTATTGTATTAATTATTTTTTTTATTAAACTTGAGGTCTTAATTTATAAATTTCTTTTTATATCGATATTTCGCTTCAACTTGCGTAGCTCTTATTTAGGATATATTTATAATATGTGGATATAAAATATCTGAATTAAATATATTAACTCTTTCTTTTCCCTTCATTATAACGCGCAATATGGTCTTGTTACCCTGCGCTTTAATTTTTCTATATTTATATATAAAATATATATTAAATAAATAAATAAATATCGATATAAAAATAAATTTATAAAATAAGACTTCAAGCTTAATAAAATAGCCATATTTTTTTAAATTAATTCATTAGTTTTTAATGTTAAATTTGTGATATTCTTTAAAAAAGCAAATCTATCTATTCATGTACTAAAGGGCTGCACAAGCATACTTGAAAGCCACATATCACTTTGTAGTATAATACTTTATAATAAAAATAGCTTGTAAGTCATCTCAAGTAGGCTTCTGCAACCCTTTATTATCTATGTATGGAGATGTGTACAGGTTGTCAAACTTTGAATTCTAGTGAATTGTAATATTTTTACCGCTTTTTTTAATTTGTTGGAAAATCAATATATTGTATAAACTTTTTTACTACCCTGTATTTTTGTTTTGAAAGAGTGTTAAGTATTTTTTCTAATGTAATTGTTGCATCACAATATTTATTTCTATTTCGTTAGAGCTTATGCTCTTTCTGTCATTATAATGCATTTCTATTGGAATTATTCCAATAAATAAAAAAATGTAGAATATAAATAAAAAAAAAAAAACAACAACTTAATTTGCATAGAGATACATAGTTTCACAGAGAATTATACTCCCATCGAAAAGATGAGACATTGCTTAGATTTTAGATACTACAACCAAACAAACGCCCGTTATACATTTTCTCTCTATTAATATTAAAACAAAATAAGTGTCATGTTGAGAGCAATAAACATTTTAAAATTTTAGTGTCCAAAATACAATTAAAGTAGGAGGAATTTTTTTTATCCATCTAACAAATAAACTTGAAATAAAAATAAAATAACTAAAACAACAATTTTAAAACAAAAAGGTGAAAAGTGTTTTGTTTGTTTTTAAACTAAAACATTAAAAATATGTAGGTACATACATATTTAAATATTTATGCAAATGCACAAATGTACATACATATTTATGTAGTTATTTATGTTGTATGTGTCTACATCCTTAAATAATCAAAAGAGAGAGTTTGCACATATGAAATTGCGTTAATATTATTATAGATACATATGTATGCACATTCATACGCATACCTTTAACCACATAAACATTAATAAACAAATCGCTCTTAAACAAAATAACGTCATTTGTTTAATATGACTCAATTGTAATAAAAGTAGTTAGTCGCCTTTTACAGATTTTTTTTTATTTTCATACATGCATACATCCATGTTTACACAAAAAAAGTGTTTTTTTTCTTCTTAATAGAAAGCCATTGGATTATTTAATCTTTTTTAATTACAGATTAAATTATGGCATCAACATTCTGTAAAGTTGGCGTGACAACGCTAAGTGCTGCAATCGGTTCAGTTTTGGCAACATGGACTCTAGATCGTATGAATTCTACACATACGGTTAGCTGCTTTAAATTATAATTTTTTATAAATTTGTTAGTTATTTTTCACCGAGACTATCTATACTTATGAAATTTTTTTTAAATTTCAGGTAAGCGCGGAAATGAAGAGACCACCAAAGCGCAAACGTACTTTAATATCACGTGCTGATCAAATGAAGGCTTTAGAAAGTGGTGAAGAATATGATGTACTTATTATTGGTGGGGGTGCTACAGGTGCAGGTTGTGCCTTAGATGCTGTTACTAGAGGTTTAAAAACAGCTATGGTTGAATTAGATGATTTCGCTAGCGGTACATCATCTAGATCGACTAAACTGATTCACGGCGGTGTTCGTTATTTACAAAAGGCTATTTTAGGCGTAAGCACATTGAATATTAATTTTTTTAGTTTGATATGTAAATATTCTGTATTCATTCAATATTGATTCTAAAATTATTTGTTTGTATATTTTTATCGCTTTTTGTAGTTAGATTATGAACAATACCGTATGGTTAAAGAGGCCCTACAAGAAAGAGCCGCAATGCTAGAAGCAGCTCCTCATTTAGCTCATCCATTGCCTATTATGCTGCCTGTCTACCAGTAAAGTTTATAATTTGTTTAATTAATTTTAATTAGAATATAATATCGTTTATTATTAATTTATGATATTTTTCTTTTATTTTCATGGCTTCTCTTAGATGGTGGCAAGTGCCATATTATTGGGTTGGCATTAAATGTTACGATTTAGTGGCCGGTGATCGTAATGTAAAAAGTTCATATTTGCTATCGAAAGCAGAGGCTTTGGAGCTCTTTCCGATGTTGAAAAAGGACAGACTTTGCGGTGCGCTTGTTTATTACGACGGTAAGTATTGAGGTAGTCGAGCGTGCAGAACGAATTTAAATGTTTGCATTGCAGGTCAACAAGATGATGCCCGCATGTGTTTGGCAGTAGCTTTAACTGCTGCTCGTCATGGTGCAACAGTGTGTAATCATGTGGAGGTTAAAGAGCTTTTAAAGAAGGACGATGGCAGTGGCAAAAAAGTCTTATGTGGAGCTAAAGTTAAAGATCATATATCTGGCAAAGAGTTTACTGTCAAAGCAAAATGCATAATTAATGCTACCGGTCCGTTTACCGATTCTATACGTAAAATGGATGATCCCACCGTTAAGACCATCTGTTGTCCCAGTTCAGGTGTACATATTGTGTTGCCTGGTTATTATAGTCCCGATCAAATGGGTCTGTTGGATCCATCGACTTCAGATGGACGTGTAATTTTCTTCTTACCATGGCAGAGACAAACTATAGCTGGCACTACAGATTTGCCCTGTGAAATTACACACAATCCTAAGCCCACTGAAGATGAAATTCAATTTATTTTGAATGAAATCAAAAACTATCTTAATGCTGATGTTGAGGTCAGACGTGGTGATGTTTTATCGGCTTGGAGTGGTATACGTCCACTTGTGTCCGATCCCAACAAAGACGACACCCAATCTTTGGCACGTAACCATATCGTTCATGTTAGTCCTTCCAATTTAGTAACAATTGCAGGAGGCAAGTGGACTACGTATAGAGCTATGGCCGAACACACTGTCGATGCCGCTATTAAAGGTATATAAAAAACTTGATCAATAACAAAATTAAAAAAAAAATAATAATAATAATAATCTTACCTTTTAGCTTGTAACTTAAAACCTGAGCGCACTGAAGCAGTTACATCCCTTCTAAAAATCGAAGGCGGGCAAGGTTGGACACCTACCATGTACATACGTTTGGTACAAGATTTTGGTTTGGAATGTGAAGTTGCTCAACATTTGGCCAAATCGTATGGTGATCGTGCTTTTGCAGTCGCGAAAATGGCCTCTTTGACTGGCAAACGTTGGCCGATCATTGGTAACCGCATTCATCCAGAGTTTCCATATATTGATGCCGAAATTCGTTATGGTGTTAGGGAATATGCTTGCAATGCTGTTGACATGATTGCACGACGTTTACGTTTGGCTTTCCTAAATGTACAAGCTGCCCAAGAAGCTTTACCTGTTATTATCGATATTATGGGAGAAGAATTAAAATGGTCCAAAGATGAAAAAGAGGTATTTAAATATAATAAAACAAAATTTGTCATGACTTGCAAATAACAACAACATGTTTATATATGTATAGAAACAATTGAAAAGTGCAACTGATTTCTTAGCTAACGAAATGGGTCATTCAGTCAATCGTGCTTCTAAGGAAAGAATTCCCATTAAATTATCAAAGGATGAAATACAAACTTATATCAAACGCTTCCAACTTATTGACAAGGACAAGAAAGGATATGTGTCTATTAATGACATTCGCAGGGCTCTTAAGGTATAAAATATATTTTGTATACATTTTTTCCTTACACTTGTTAATAATATGCTGAAAATAGAACTTTGGCGATGGCGATATTTCTGGAGAACAATTGCATGATATCTTGAAAGAGATCGATACAAACATGAATGGTCAAGTGGAGCTTGATGAATATTTACAGGTAACACAATATTTGTGCAATAAAAAATTTTAAGGCACATATACATAATACATACATACATATCAATTTTTTTTATTTCAAAGATGATGTCTGCCATTAAGACTGGAGATGTTGCATATTCACGATTTGCTCGCATGGCTGAATTGGAAGAACAAAAGCACGAAGCTGCTCAACTTAAGCAGAAGATTAGTGTAGATCGCTCTGGTGGTGGTCTATAAATATTTTGAATGGTTGATTTTACAAATTTTTTTCAATAGTAGTTAGATAACGTAATAAATATTTGAGCTGTTATTTTTGAAAATGATATAAGTCCAATTTATTTAAATGAATTATTGGTAATTTTAGTAAGATATAAACACGTCTAACTAAAATTACTGCTGATTAATTTTTTTTTTTTTCAAAAATAACAGGTCATTTAAATACATACATACATGATTGGTACTAAAATATTTTAATTTACTTTGCTTTCTAAATTGTTAAGTAATCGTAGACAAGGATAAAACTATGTCTCATTAATTTTTGCTGTTAAAAAGTTACCTCTTCTTAATTCATACAATGAAACGAACACTCTAGCACAAATGTGAGAGACTCATATTAATATAACGAAATAATTTATTAATAATACTAAAAAAATAAATGGTAATTCATAACAACAACATCGGGAATAGTTTTACTTTATGGAAATACATAAATATAAATGAGAACAAAGCTTTTCATTAATGTAGAGAACAAACATTGTAAGTTCCTAAAGGGAACGACTTTGGCAAAAACCGGGCATGGCACCTGGTAACCTATTTGCATATTTTGCTTTATAGAATAAAAACTAAAGGGTATCACACACGAAAAATTAAAAATCCTTCCAGAAAGCTAATGACCTAGTTATTTGACTAGCGTACAGTTTTCATAGACTAAAAGCAGACAGTCTACTATACTCTAACTTTCTCCAATACTTAATTCTGGTTGTATTTAAACTAAATAGGTACGTTTTGGGTACATATTGTCGTTGAATCATCAAACTGGGTCTCAAATCAAGAAAAAACGTTACTACATGCATGCATGATATCATGGACTACAACTTGTATTCCATGGCAGAATTATTCTAAAGATAATAGAAGATGTACGCTGTGTGATTGTCATTACCTGGTATAAATTCTGCCATGCTTGTATTCTATGCTTGATTTGATACTGAACCATCAGCTGGTTCCATTGCTAAAGTATTGCCACAGTATTTTAGAATATATTGATTTTTTGATCTAAATATTATTGACGAAGAGGTTTCCAGCAGTAACTTTTGTTTATTTACCTGCAACGGTGAAAACTTTCCTATACGACGCTCAGTAATATAAATTTTTAACTATGTTACAGCATTCATTAAAATTAAATTGAATTATATATAAGCTATTATACTTGGAAGTGGTATAAGTCCACTTAAAAAAGTAATGAGTTAGCGGTAAATTTAGTAAGATATGAATAGATGCCATCTAACTAGAACTCTCATTGACTCATTTAAACATTCATTCAAATATAACAGCTCATCTGTATGTAGTTACAAGAATGAAGATCTGAAAACCTACTATGAATGGATGTTGAGTAGTAATAAATTGGTAACTCTGGAAATGTGCAAACTAAACAATTTCAATATGCTCAAGTGAGTGGAGAAGATCTTTTTGTATATGATATAATAAATAAACACAGAAATATTACTTCGGTTGTTGTATTTATAAAAATACTAATTTGAAACCTGAGTTATTAGTTTAAAAAATATCTGCAAATGGTTAAGTAGTATGGTGCTGCAACCGAATTTAGAAAGTGTTTTAAATAACGTTAATAAATTTATAAACATTGATGTTCATCGTCAGCAGTATACAGAACATTTCTCAAATTTGAGAGATATTATTTTCAAACATTTACGCAAAAATGATGTGTTTTCTTACATGTTTAATGGATTCCAATTGGGAGGTAAGCGTACATACATTCTTTCGACATGAAAATACACACAAAAAAATATTTCAGGAAGTTATGGAGACAACGTTAAAGTTACTATACCTAATGAATTTGATTTGGTTTTTCACATAACATTTCCCGAACAATCGTTAATAATCGTTACAAAAGATGAACACTTTCCTGGAAATGTGTTTTTAGATTTTACCCAAGTAATCAAAAAAATATCTAAAGAAAAGCAGCATGAAAATAATTTAGAGCACTTGAAGAAGTGGCTTAATAGCCATAACTTCCTTATGATTGAAAAGTTTCAATTATATCTTCAATCGTGCTTTTTTAAAGTTTTGATGGAACTGGAAAATAAAATAGAGTTTAAGGGAAAAAAATCTGTCCTTAGTTATAAGCGTCATGGCCCAGCTCATACTATACAAGTGGAGACATCTCCAGATTTTTCTTATTCAGTAGATTTTGTTCCAGGTATTCTATTAAACGACAGCCAGCACGTAATTCCCAACTTAGAAGGCCAATGGGAAGCTATTCCAAAACCCAACCGAATAAATCATCACCATAGCATTTCATTTAGATCATCATACTATCGGCAAGAACAAAAAATTATAAGCAATAAAAAACAATTGAAAAATGCCTACCGCATGCTTAAAAAGTTTAGAGATACAAAAACCAATATGCAAAAGTTAAAAAGCTATTATATTAAAACTTTGTTTCTTTTTAAATCCAACCAAGAAGATTCAAAATATTGGACAAAACCTTTAATGGTTATAATTATTGATGTATGTATGTTACAACTATAAAAATATTTATTTAAAAATTAACTAAAAATATTTAAAAAAAAATATGGTATTGATTAGATGTTTAAAGACTTGGAGAGGAGTTTAAGAGAAGAAACCTTACCCTTTTTTTGGGATCACAAATTAAATTTATATGAATATTATTCTGACAATTTAATAAGGCAAATGTTGAGCTGTGTTCAAAACACTAGAAAATTATTGGAAAAAGCTGCTATTGAGTTAACACTACCACTACAAAACCGAGTATATTGCATTTTCTGTAAGTATTTTAAATTTATGGGCAATTTATTTTTTTGTTTTAACCTACATAAATACATGTTAAATATTATTAGTTAGTATTATTCAAGCGTAAGATCTCAATAAACTAATAGTCGATATTTCGACTTTCTTTTGAAGGTCTTCTTCAGGGAAATTTATTTTTAAGAAGACCTTAAAGAAAAAGTCGAATTATCGGAAAATTAAAATAACAATTATTTTATTGAGATCTTAAGGTTGATAATACTAACTAATAATAAAATTATAAGATCGAATAATTTACTAAAATTACATGTCAAATATTTTAGTAAATTCAAACGAACGAAAATCATTGGAGCAACAAAAGGAGACAGTGTGTATCTTGCAGAATTCAGGCTTGGAGGATATAATACCAACAAACTTGAAAGCAAAATGTAAACTAATTATTTTCTTTTTTAAAAAGATTACCTTAAAATGATAAATGTGCACTTTTTTTTAACTGCAGATGAATTTTCCGACGATAAGCTCACGGCTGAAGACCCCAAAAACCAAAGTGCATTTAGATTCAAATGTGTAATTTGCTGATCTTTAAAGTTTAATTTTTTTTTTAATAATTTTTCTATTTTTTTTTTTATAATATTCACGTAAATTTATACTATGTGTTTTTATGTTAAAAAATAAAAATTTGATTAATATCAAATAAAAAAAATAAACAAAAAACAAATGGTAAAATGGCGCCTTGTTTAATGATAGTGCTCAGGGTGGGAAAAGTATGATAATTTCTGTCCAACATACTTGTTACTAAATTAGTACATCATCTTCTTTTTAAAATATACTCAGATCTGCTCATGATGGGGTTTTCGTTAAGAATAGAATTTTCGTTTTTAAGCATGATTTGTGTTTTTTTAATAATAATAATTTATTTATGTAATTTCAATCTGCGTTATTGAATTCCGAAAATGATAATGAAAATACTCAGTACGACAAAGTACAACCGAGATAATATGAAAAACATATGTTTTCGTTTAGACTTCATAAATTTTTTTTAGGACACTCTTATAGTAATCAATTCTTTACAAAATATTTGCACATTTTCCTTTTCTTCATACATTTTGCGTAATGATAATTCATTTAAGAAAATTCAATATAATAAATGGTATTTATAAAACTAATATAAAGGGTTTTAAAAGTTCAAGTTGCCAGCATCTGGTGAACAATCTGCAACTCAACAACTACTACACCGAAAATAAGACTGTTGTGTCCTTAGATGGAAATAATTTAAAAAAATTATGGAATCCACAAAGATATTTACATTTAAGGAATTATGCTAATTTCTCTTCAAAGCCAGCGGAAAGTAAAGAGGATTTAAGAAAAACTTCCGATAAAGAAAAGGATAATGATGATGATGATAATAAACAAATGCCAGATCATGGACAAGGCCGTACGCTCCCACGTCTAATGAATTTTCCTGAAGTAATGTGGCCGTCGGTGTTAAACACGATAAAAAATTGGATAATGATAACTTTTATTATTCGCCCTTATATGGATCGTGAATTTAATATTCCAGATTTTATTCAGGGCGCTAAAAAAGCAATGCAGGTAAGATAATCAGGTATGTGATGATAAAATTGACCGTTTTGGAATGCCATAATGAATTTCATACGATTCTGAGAATCATTTTATTAACCAATACCTTTCAAAATGCAGATTAAAATATAAAAACAAACTACAAGTGGTTTATAAAGCTTTTATCTAGAAAGTAATTCAGCAGATTGGGGTATCGGGCTTGAGGTGGACAGGCCACCAAAGCGGGTAAATTAATCCGTTTATTAAGAGCTTTTATAATTAGAAAATTGTAAAAGAAATAAATCGTAAACCTGAAAATTACCTCGTGCAGTTTAATATGTATTTTACAAAATTTAAACCATTTACTTTCAAAGATGCACTTATTAAGAGTGATGCTTATACATAGAAGTTACTTTTTCAGATGTAGTACCTATATGGCAAGCAGTTTTATATATTCTAACTTAAGACAGCAGAGCTAAGAGTTAGTAGGTATATATTAAAATTTTATTTATAATTGGGCTGTATTGATTTATCTGCGTCCTCTAAAAACAAGCATTGATTTTTTTTAAAAAATTTAAAAAGAAACTGTTTTGATATTAAGCAAATACTATATATATACATACGTGGATGATATTTAAGACCATGATTAAATTTATATTTTTCAGGTTGTTTCATCAAGGTTGATGATCGGCGATTTTGCATCGCTCAATAATTTTGTAACTTCAGAAGCCGTAACAGAACTCACGCCTGTAGTGCAAAAACTATCGGTATCTCAGAGACGTCAGCTAGAAGTTATTGAATCCGACATTTATTTAACGTTTCCTTATCAAATAGGCATTCTGTTTGATGAAACCAATGAGAAGCCACAAAAGAGATGGGTAGAAATTACCATGGTCTTTCATGTACTTAGAGGTCTTAAAGAATTACGAGAATCCGGAGAAGTAATTCCTTGGAATATGGGTACATTACCAGAATATCAAGATAAAATGTTTGTTTGCAATTATCGTTTTATTAAAGAGTTTACTAAAGGCATTGAATCGGATTGGACCATCAATGTTGTTAATCATTTTAAGCCTATTGATTTGATCAACGAATTTAAAGGAGAAAATAGCGAATAGCTCTAGCTCCAATTTTTTGGAAAATATTTTATTTCGTACAAATAAACATGAACTTTAACTACTGGTTGTTTTCTTTTTTAGTTAAAAAAATTGATTTATAATAAAAAGGTTTTATTTTTTCTATAAACAATATTTGTTTAAAAATCTACACTCTTAATTTATTTCTTGCCAGTGGTGGCAGCAGCCTGGGCAGCAATTTCATCTTCTTTAGCGTGCATGCTAATGAGTTCTTGCTTTTTATTGGCAATACGCTCTTCGCGGCGTTTACGGGCTTCCCGAGCCTTTTGTCTTCTTGCCTCAGCTTGATCAGCCAACATTTTGCTACGTTGTTTTTCGGCCTTCTTTTTGTGAATGTACTCCATAAGGACACGCTTGTTTTTGAATACATTACCTTTGCACTTCATGTACAAGTCGTGGTATAAATGACGGTCAATTTTCTTGCTGTCACGGTATTTTTTCAGCAAACGACGAAGCACTCGTTGACGCTGCATCCACAAGAATTTGGTGGGCATACGGGCATTGGCTGTACCCTTACGTTTACCAAAGCCGCAGTGACGGCCCTTGCGACGAGCTTCCGTGTTTTTACGGACACGATAGCGGGAGTGTACAACCACGGGTTTTTTGATGATCAAACCATCCTTAATCAATTTGCGGATGTTTTGGCCTAGAATCAAGAGAATATATGTCAAAAACACTTGCTTCAATATGAATAATTAGAAAATTAAATGCTTGTTAACAGATTGAATTAAATTGCATTCTTTTTATAAATTGTAAACAAATAAGTGAATTGGTTAAGTAAAACAATAAACTCTAACCTAGTTTTCATATTTTTAACTTCAGTGTATTGTGTGGGAAGAGATTATTTATTTTAATATGGACCATATGTCACAATACATAACATATTCACTGGCAATTTTAGACAAACTAATTATTTTTACACTTACGGGAATTGGTATTGGCAATTTCGTTGATTTCATTGGGATCCAACCAAACCTTCTTTTTACCACAGCGCATAACAGAGGCTGCCAGCCTCTTTTGAAGTTTCAAGGAACTGTAAAAAACACCGATTTCTTATTAAAATTCATTGTAACTATTAAATGCACTCATTGTTTATACTCAGGCTGAGTTTTTTACATAAATTTATTTTGTTTCTATTGCTTTTTATGCACAAAATTCGTACCTCATGGTGTCGACTTGTAATCGTCGCTTTTCAGAAAGACAGGAAAATTTGTTGAACGGAAATAGCAGCCATTTTCGAAAATTCGAATTCGAGAATTTCGTATTTTAAATGTCAAAGTGACTGCTGATACACAGTTGCGGTGTTCAAGAAATATGGTTGTATTTTTGTGTAACACAATATTTGAAAGTGGGTGGCTGTTAAAAGGCCGTTATTTACTTGAAATGCAATTGTATTGATATTTTATTTGTACTTAATGAGTTTCATTAAAAAAAATTTTTTTTTTAATTTTTAATTATTTTATATTATATAATATGACTATTTTATTAAGCTTGAGGTTTTATTTTTAAAAAATTTATTTTTATATCGATATTTCGCTCCAATTTGTGTAGCTTCTTCAGGATATAATTATAAATTAATCAAGTTATAAAAAATACATGTTTAAATTTTTTTTAATATTATTTAAAAGAAAAAGGTCAAATAAAACTAACTAATAAATATTTTATATTATTTATTTTTTAGTTTATTTGACCTTTTTCTTTTTAATTAATATGGCTATTTTATTAAGCTTGAGGTCTTACTTTATAAATTTATTTTTATATTGATATTTCACTTCAACTTGCGTAGCACTTAGAAAATCTGTGTCTATCTATTTTTAATTCAAGTACATAATTTATTTATTATTAAAACAAATAATTAGAAATATAAAAAGGACATGTGTATGTAGTGCATTGGTTATGTGGTGTAACTGTTTAATTGTTTTTTTTTTTTAATTTTTTTAAATAATTTTTTATTAACAAACAGAGTTGCGTATTTACATCTCAGTTATTGGCTAATTTAAATAATAAAAGAAAGCAAGAATGAAAGAAATACTAGATTACGCCATGCCGCACATACAATTTTAGTTTTCTGCGTATGTAGTACAATGAGGTCATATAATGTGTTCCAATTGGCTAATAATATACAGCTAAATAAGAAAGGGAAAGAGATAGAAATGTTTTAAATTTTTGTCTTTAAACAGTGGACAATCTACATCATCTAAGGGGAAATCATGCTCATGGCTTAATCTTATATTTCTATCATTTTTGGTAGTGGGTATGATTCAGTTGACCTAACAACTGAAAATTGTGCATTACAGAGTTAATGTATGAACAACTTCTCACACCTTTTCACTTTTTGTTAAATGTTGTCGAATGATGACTAATCTCACGTAAAAAGTGTTTCTTTTAAAACTTCAAACAATTAATGGTCGATTGCTAAGAGCTTTACATTAACAAAAAATTTTAATGAAAAGTTTTTTAAACTAAACTTTCTGAAGACAAACTGTTTACGCTTAAAATTAAATTTTTATAGTACAGTTTCTGTGCGAGATACTGAAATACTCGTATATGAGATGTTATTTTTAAAAGTGATTATAACTTACTAAAACTACCGCTAAAATATATTTTTTTTTGCAGTGGACTTATACCATTTACAAAACAAACGGCCCATATCTCAGTTCAATTTGTCTAAGGAACTGCTTGGTGATTAAAACTAACACAGGGAATCAGCATGCAATTTGATACACACAAAAATCTGTCACAGTTTTCAATGCGCTAATAAAATAAAAAGTTCAGCGTTATTTATTTTACAAAATATTTACCTGCATATTTATTAAAGGGCTGCACAAGCATACTTGTAAGCCACACATCACTAGAAACATGTGTAATAATTTATAATAAAAAGTGCTTGTAAGCCTTGCAAGCATGCCTGTGCAGCCCTTTAATATTTAATAACCTCGTTTCTTGTATGTATGTATGTATCACATGCATTTAATTTATCTACTTAATTATGTACATGCTTAAAAACCTCTTTTAAATTTTATCATCTCTACGTGTGTGTGTGTATGTGTTCACATATTTATTTTTATTTTTTATTTTTTTTTCTTATGGTTGCGTGACAAATATATAATTTGTAAACTATTTTGTTTAAAACTCAGTAGTTCGCTTGGTGTAATTAAAAAGCAGTGCGACATGCGTGTCAAATGTTACAAATATGTTATTCATTTTTTTTAATTATTAAAACAACAATTAAGTTTTACTTTCAAAATGTATGTCTTCTTTAATAATTTTTAATTGTTCTATCACACTTTGAGTTTTACTATTTTTATATCATTGAAATCTTCTCCCCTCGCTTTGCAGCAGATACTTGTCAATTTTTTTTTTTTTTTCAAAAAGTTTGAAATACATGTGTGCACGTATTTACTTAATTTAATGTATTTAGTGTTTGTAAACACATACATGTGTAGATACCCTGTAAGCAATTTGCTAAAAGAGTCAGTTGGGGCTTCAGTTAAATAAATCTTTGCAGCAACCACCACTAGATACAGCTGTGGCCATAGAAATAGAAACTCTGAAAGTTTCTTGCCATTAAACTTTTTGCGCTTTTGGTTGAGTCGACATTGTACAATTTTGCTTATTTACATTTCTCTCGCCTTTGCTATTAGCATTGCCGTTCTTTTTTGCACCGCCCAAATTTTTACTGTATTTGGGCACTTCAGACAACTAAATTTGGTGATGGTCCAATTGAATTTGAATTTGAATTCTTTGAATTTTTTCTTAAAAATTAACAAAACTGGTTAATAATCTACTGAAGAGCGTAGTAGCTTTCGCGAATTAGTCCATATGGATATGCTATACCTCTTAAATACTTAAATTCTAGCCACTAACACCCACTAACTTGCAGCTTATGAAAGAGTTGTAACTGGTTTTAATGCTTAGTCTCTCCACTTAGCTCTCAAACATGTTCTCGAACTTAATAAAAATGTTAGCAGTGATCGTTACAGGCAAAACCCACACACATACATGCCTGCGTACTTGTAACAAAACTGCAGTTTTGTATAACCTTACTCACACACCTTTCAAGCTAAATTTACTTAAAGCCGGATTATTTGTTTAGCTATTTTTGGTTTTTTTTCGTTTCTAGGCATTCGCATGAACGTTTAAGCTGTTCAAGGTTAAAAAGGAAGCTATTTGCTCAACAATGAGTTTAACTTTTAAAAAGTTTTATTAAATGAAATTTAGCAAGAAATTTAATTGTTTAAATAAATAAAAAAAAATATACAAAAATTTATAGTTTCAGCTTTTAAGAGTTTTGCAAATATTTATGTGTGTGTGAGTGTCTACTCTATAAAGGGTTATAATTTTTGCTATAAAAATTAATTATTTTTATATTCTTTATTTTGCCATTAATTATTTAATTTTATTAAACCATAAATCATTTATGAAATTGTTTATAAACAAAAATTAAAGTTTAGCTTGTGTGTTTTTCCGTGAATTTTGCTTGATTTTTTTTTTTATTATTTTACACTTAAAATTTGAATTGCTCGTGTTAGCTTGAATGTAGGATAACTATTAATATTTTTTTAAGCTAATAAATAATTATATCGTCATATGTTTTCTAGAAAGCCCTAAGTTACATGCAAAAAAGGCTTTATTCGTAAAAGTTAGAATATTTTATAGTTTAAGTGGTTGACATACACGTCAAACTTACACATCAAGCATTGCATGTGTGTGGGTTTTTTTTTTTAAATGGAAGTCACATGTATACGTTGTGTGTGAATTTGACGAAAATCAAAACCACCAAGTGGCGAAAGAAGGAGTAAGCAGGCCTTCTGGAAGCTTTTATTTGTAAAAAAGAATTTATTTTTTTTTAATAAGAAAAATTTATTTTTTTTAATTAAAAGAATTATTTTTTTTAATAAAACAATTAGGTTTTTTAATAAAAAAAATTAATTTTTTTTAATTTATTTTTTTTTTATTATTTATTTGTTAGTTTTATTTGACCTTTTTCTTTTAAATAATATGACTATTTTATTAAGCTTTAGGTACTGGTACTTATTTTTAAAAACTTTGTGTAGCGAACTATCGATATAAAAATAATATTTTTAAAAATGAGACCTCAAGCTTAATAAAATAGTCATATTATTCTTTTTAATTAAAATTTTTTATTATTTTTAATAAAAAAATTTATTTATTTTAAACAAAAAACTGATTTCCTTTTAATAAAAAATTTTTATTTTTTTATAAAAAAAATTAATTTTTTTAATAAAAAAAATTTATTTTTATTTATTTTTTTTAATAAAAAAATATGTCTTTTTTTTAATAAAAAAAATTTATTTTTCTTAATAAAAAAATGTTTTTTTTTATGCACAAGTTTTTTTTTTTTAATTTTTAAATCAAGTTATAAATATAAACATTTTGATATAAATTTTTGCAATAAAATTTTTATGTAAAGAAAAAACTTGTATTCTTTTGATTTTTTTTCGTTTTCATTAATTTAAACAAAATTTTTCTTTGAATTTTTTTCCTCTACCAGGATTAGAAATGGGACATATGCAGTTAAGAAGTAGTAACTCGCCATTTAACCGCTTGAGGCTCAAAGCTCAGTTGAAAATGTATGATTAAGTTTTATACTTTATTTATAGGGTTGTGAAAGATGAAAAAAAGAGAACAATTTATTTGCTACCATATTTTTCCCGTTTAATTAAAGAAGAACAAAAAACTAATTAGAAGGTACTACGTAGGCCTTCCATAAGGCCTTGAATAAGGTCTTACAGAAGGCTTTATAAAAACAGTTTTGATTTTTTTGATACGCACACAAATGCATTGATTGATGTTGAAATTTGATGTGTCTATCCTTCGCTTTAAAATTGATTATTTTTAATTTTAGTAGCGAAAAATATTTTGCAGAAACTTGCATTATAATTTATACATCAACAACTCGAATGTTAATTTAATACAACTTAAGACTTTTTTGAAAACATACGACGATATTTGGTGTTGTTGGCGCTGTTGTTGTTGTAATTGCAGTTGCCACAAATAAACGTTTTTTGGAGATTTACTTTGTATGTATTTAATTTAAAAACAATACACACACACACACACATGCTCTTACTGGAGAGAGATTAAACTCTTTTTAATGGACACGTTTTTCTAAAATATTACATTAACTAAAAATAATAATAAAAACCAACAACAAATCAAAAGCTTTAACTATTCATCTCTAATAAAAAAAAATCAAGCCAACTGAAATTTAAAAATTTTGGGATTTTTTTTTCCGACTTTATTGACCAAAAAAACAATAAAAAAAAAACTACAATAATATAAATAATGTAAACAACAACAAAAATATCACAGAAAAAAGTCCATAGTGAATCACATTGTGTACACATACATATTCAACCGGTTTAAATAAGCTTTTCCTTAGCATTGCACTGAGAGAAAATAATTAAAAACAAAAAATTGGTATGAAATTAAATGAAATAAAATTAATCATTCACTAAAATAAAAAATGTGTTGGGTGGAAAAATAGTTAAATAAATAAAACTAAAAATTCCAGACATATTTCTAGTTAAATTAAGTACAAGAATACAAAAACAAGAGTACACTCTCCATACTCTGGCTGCTATCTTATACAAAAACTAAACCTTTTTGTTTAGTTCTTTATTACGTGAGTAATATCGTTCGTTATCTTTAGAGTATAGGGAGCGTGTGTACCAATTTTTAGAGAAATCCGTTTACATAGAGATTTTTAATCAATAAAAAACCAGCCATTCACTACTCATGCCTTTGCTAGCATTATTAGCAGAGGCGCCAATTTAAGTGGTAAATAAAATATTAAAAAAAAATAATTTCAGGCTTAAATTAAACTAAATTAAAGTTAAAATAAGCGTGGCTAGTCTATTGAAAAACAAAAATTTGTATAGCAAAGAAATAAACAAACTGGAAATGAATTTTATTCATAACTAGATGGTTTTGACCAGTCTTGCCCAGCCTGGCCCTTTATTACGTAAGTCAGTATGCTTAGAGTATAGAGAGAAGTCTATTTACAAATAGAATTTTTATTGTTAAGCCCAAATCCAAATCCATTCAAATAAATACAGCCATTCGCTAGCAAGCATTATTAGCAGAGGCGCCAACAAAATACTTTAAAGCATAATTTCAGGCTTAAGTTAAGTACAAGCTGATAAAAAAAAAATCACTGACAAGTGGGCGTAAAAATGGGAGTGACGCTGCTGCTGGGAGTAGAGAGATTATATGCTTCAAATTGCAGACAAATCCATTTGTATAGCGAACAAGTAGGCAAACAGACAATGAATTTTATTTATATCATAGTATAGTGGGAGTAAAATAAAAATTCACTCACATTATATTTATTACAATTTATCAAACATACAAATTCCTCATCTATATAAAAAAATGTATGATATCCAGTGTGTGCATAGACAGATTTCTTGACTCATATATTTGGATTCAACCAGCCTTCCAGAACGTGCATCATTTATATCAAAATTGCCGTATCGCAATTTTGCAAGCCAGTGCTGTCACTGACTGGCATACTGTCAACACATTCTCTCCTTATACAGCGCTTAATTTCCTTCTGTCTGGCACAGTATTTTTATTTTTTCTTAAGTAAAAAACAAAATATGACGAACATGCTGTTAATTGCTCTCATATTTAAAAGAGTTGTTGCGCAGAATTAATTGAACTTTTTCATACACAACAAATAATGATTATCCGGCTGCAATGTGAGGTTGGTTTCGTTTGTTGGTGAAAAACGAAATTACTTTCCGAACGAGCCAATACTTAATTTGTAAAAACTGGACTATCAAATAAAAACGTTTGAAAATTTAGTGCTTTTGTATGAAAAAATTTGAAAATTTCTATAAAACTTGCGACAATTTGCCCTTTGTCTTACAAAATTTAATTGATAGTTCAGTTAATTATAATGATGGCTGTCTAGCCCCTAAAGAACTAATTTTATTAGACATTAAAACCTTTTTCTTTTAATTTAAGTAAAACAAAAAAGCAAAACATTAAAAAAAAAAAAAAGAAATTAAAACAAAGGTTGACTTTATTTAAATTATATTCTAGTTATTTAATTACAGAGAGTTTTTTTGGAATATATTTTACTCGTTAAAAGCCATAACAGACTATATCTGAAATTATAACTTTAAAAATAACAAGTGATATTTCTATTTACTGTTCTTTTCTCATGGATGGATTAAAATGGATTGAAAAAAGACAACACAGTTTTGGAGAGTTTTTAAGTTTGCTTTCAGAAATTAAGGAGAGTTTAGGCATAGACTAGATAGGCTAGCACATTCACTACCCACTAGACTAAAGGGTATCTCAAGGAAATATTTGTTAGATGATAAATATAATATAATTTAAAGGAAACATGTTGCAAAGATGCAATGTTTTACACTCAATTTATAAGTAACGATGAGATAATGCCCTTTTTTACAACTGTGTCAACTACTTGTTTATACAAGCAAGCAAATTAATTAGCTTGTTTTTAACCAAAAATATTAAAAGCAATAAAATTATGATAAAGTTACTTGTGAAGAAGTCAAGATATTTTTCATAAAAACCCACTATTTAATTTATTTTTGTTTTATTTTAGGCGCAAAATGTCAACTGTGATGTTAACGTAATTAGAATTTACAAAAACGCTTTAAGAGCGTTAAATATATAAAACGCTAAATATGTTTTAAATGTTAAATGTGACAAGAAAAACTTATTTTTACTCTATTGAAACACTTTTTTCTGTTTTAGGTAACCTGTTTAAAATATTACACAATTTGAAGGCAGCATGTTTTTTGAGAGTAGAAAACGCCATAAATTAAAATTCATAAGAAAAATTTCTTCACATCATGAGCAATTTATTACTGAGAATATGAAAATATTTTTTTTATTTTTGAAATTTAAAAAATTCTAAACTATTCTTGAGATTGACTTGAAAAATTTCTTTTTTTCCCCAAAACATGAGATTAAAATTATCACAATTCTTTTGTAGCTGGACTTAGGCTGTTTTTGATTATTTATCTCAATGTTATTTTATAACATTTCCAAGAATAATTTGCATACTTTTCTCAAAATCTGTTTTAAGAACTTGAACCATTTCAAGCAGCCAATTGTGTGAGATCTTTTATCTTCATTTGTAATTTAATATCCAACGATGACTCGTTTACAAAAATCTATTTTACATATTGTACGTGTGTAAGTTCATATTTATTTATTTTGTTAATGATTATTTTTATTCACAAAATGCTTTTTTCTTTTTTTTTAATAACAATAATTTTTTTTTTAGAGTGTATTTGTAGCAACCGTTTTGGTATATAAAGAGTTAACAAACCAAAATTGAGCATAATATTGTTTAAACCTTTAAGCAAAACAGTTATCAAAAAAAAGTAAGTGATTCTGAAGAGATTTCATTTTTTGTGAATTCAACAATTTTTTGTTTAAATTTTTCAATAACTAAAAAAGTAAAAGAGTAAGAAAACATACCAAACAAAAAAAACCAAAATACAGGAAAAAGAGTTGAAAAAAGCTTTAATGTGATAAAAAAAAAAGTGAAAAGTGTTAAAATTGATAAAGTAAAACAATAAAATAAACTGAATTTCAGAAAAATTTTAGAAAAATTAGGACAATGAAATAATTTTTTTTTTAAATTTAAAAAATAATTTTTTTTCATTTAAAAATAATTTTTTAAGGCATTTAAAAAAATAATTATTTTTTTTTATTTAAAAAAAAACTTTTTTTTTGGATTTAAAAAATAATTTCTTTTTTCTTTAAAAAATTATTTTTTGGCATTTAAAATATTTTTTTTTAATTCAAAAAATATTTTTTTTGTATTAAAAATATTAATTTTTTTTGATTTAAAATTATTTTTAAATTAATTTTTTTAATTAAAAAAAAATTAATAAAAATTAACGCGTGCAGTCAAAATTAAGTTTTTAATTGTTTTTTATTAATTTTTTAATGCATGAAGTCAATTAGCTCACTTCGACAAAAAAGCGTCATAACTTTAGGGTAGAACAGGAAATTCAAAATAAAAAACATTAAAAATCTTGTTGCATCCCAGCAAAAAATAAGGCAATTGCCGCGCTTAGTAGTACATGTAACATTACTTTAAAGCCATTGACATATTTTAGGTTCTAAAACAATTATTTTTAACTACTTATGAGCTGCTGTTATTTTTAAAAGTGCTATAAGTCCACTTTAAAAAAAAAAATTATTTAGCGGTAATTTTAATAAACTATAGTCACCATCTAACTAAAATTACCACTGACTCATTTTTTTAAAAGTGGACTTATACCACTTTCAAAAATAAAAGTTCATGTGATATGCGATTTCATATGACTAAATTTTCTTCAACAATTTTGTTACTGTTTTATCAAAATTGTACATAAACTAAAGGGCAAAGCTGCACAAGCATAATTGAAAGCCGTACATCCCTCCAAACATGTGAAATATTTTATAAAAAAAGTGCTTGTAAGCCACTTCAAGTATGCTTGTTAATAAAAAATGGCAACGAGTATTATATTTTTAAGATTCTTAGATGTGAATTTTGTTCAATCAAAAATGTTCAAAAAAGCACAGCTTCCCAGCACTGATACGCTAACATTGAATTCTTTGTATTTTCTATAATAGTTTTTTTTTTTTTATATAGAATTAACATAAGCTTCTACATTCTTTGGTTTTTTGTCATAAGTAGCAGTACTTTTACACTGCAGTTTTATTTACTTTTCTTTTCTCACCTTTTTTTTGCTGGGATAGATTAAAATAGATTGAAAAAAATTGTTTTTTATTTTAAAAAATTTCCAAGAATATCGGGTTTATCAAGAATTCTTAATGCTTTTTTAATCATCAACAAGTTAATATTTAAAAACAAGGTGATGTTTATATATATTAAAAACCTTTTGTTGGAGTAGAAAATTCAATTAACTCAAGCCATTTAATATTTCAAATGGGCTTTAAGTCGTTCCAGCTTCCTGCAATATTTGAAGGTTTTTAAAGTTTCTATTTAATACTTGAGTTGGAAGTAATTTCAAAATTAAAAGTTTTAAAAAGTTGCTGGAAGTGTTTCTAATTGTAGTTCAAAATCAATTCAAATTGTATTCAAGTTATGAAAAATTATGTTGACTAGTAAGTCAATGAAGTACAATTTTCTAAGTAAGCATGACTCTAGTTATTGTCCTGCAATGTAAACTGTCGCAACTGCCTAACAGTAAGCAGAAAGTTCTACTCCTGCTCTACAAGTGCTTAAGTCTACTGACCTAGAGACACACATTTCAAATTTTATGAACGACCTACCTTGAATGTCAGGGACAGGGTTTTACATCATCTTTGAGATATATTAATGCTCTATTGAGGGTCTAGATCACTTTATCATTTGTTGTCAGGGCAAGTAAGTCGTTTAAAACAAAATCTTGGTATTGGAATTAATGGCCAACCCACTAACCAATGCCTGTAGTACGTAGAGTGTTAATATAAATACAAACTGTGCAACTTGTTCATCTTGTTGCAACTCATACCTTTGACTAGTTATCACTTGTGTGCAACTTTTTCTCTTGTTTTTCCCTGTGTATTGCAGAGTCGAGGCTAAAAGGTTGAATAGCAAATGGAGTATCTTCGTACATTAGTGGCTACTATACCAACCTATTAATCTGAGAGGTTGAAAGTTCGAAACCTGTTCAGACTCTGAGTGCTTGGATGTACAAGTGTTACATTGAATCGCTTTACATTTGGCTCAAGTTAATAAATTTAATATTTTTTTATTTAAACATTGTATTAGCCAAGTTTGAAGTCATTAGGACCCAAGAGTATCAGGAGTGCAGGTAGGAATTGGAGTTGGACCCAAGTCTACTTAGAATCGTTTGAAATGGGCTGTACGATTTGAGCCGAAGCCTACTTCATACATTTGATAATGAGCTTGAGATTATCTGAACGAGTTGGACCCACTTCTACTTAGTATGTTCGACAAGAGCTTGAGATCTTCTGAACGACTTGAATCCAAGTCTGCTTAGTATGCTTGAGATCATTTGAGATGGGCTGTACAATTCGAACCGAAGTCTACTTAACATGTTTGAGAATGAGTTTAAGATCGGCTCAAAGAGTTGAACCCAAATATACGTAGTTTAAGAACGAAATTGAGACCGTCTGAACGAGTTGAATCCAAGTCTACTTAATATGTTTGAGAGCGAGTTTCAGATCGTTTGAGTTAGATTGACATCGAGTTGGACTAAGTGTCGCTTGCTGGCAATTGATACGTGCTGCAGTCAAATATTTCTCAAAAACAATTTTAAAATTCTTGACCAGCTAAACAAAAAATTAAGACCCCCACCTCCATCTTCATACTAGCGGTGGGTATATTAAATTAAAAAAATTAAAAATTTTTTTTATGAAATTAATTAACTTTGTAAATATTCAAATCAAATATTAGCTTTTTGTATGTCAACAATGTCATTTCCCATTTAACTTGTTTCACCCTCAAACCGTAATTTTGTTTGTAAGCGAGTAGTAACGTACAATCGAGAGACAGCTCAGCCAAATATTTAGATTTTGTATGCGTCTCAGGTTTGCTTAATCATTTGCTTAAATTTATTCAAAACAAACACTCGTAATGATTTGCAAAAGTACCTTGACTTGCTCAAAAAAAAAAAAAAACAAAAAAAATTGTGCACTTGTGTGTTTGTCAGTCTCACTAAAGTGTTTTTATCGAAAAATGTTATGCAATCGATTTGTGATTCGATAATAAACCAGCAAAATAAAAGGAAATTTGAAAAATCAAAACCTGCCACATGCTGTTATGGTTGGTGTTATTTCTTTGTTGGCTTTGTTGTTAGTTGCTGTTTCATAACAACAAAATAACAACAAATTGCAAGTTTTATTTAATCCCACTGCAGCGGGCTGTGGGTTTGTTTGTGTGCAAGTTTTTTTTTAAATTTATTTTATGCTTCTTTCTTGCTTCCAGACAACAAAATAAAATGAAGACAACTTTTGCCTGCTTACTGATTGCTGTTTCTTTGGCTTTGGTGGCTGCTCAGAAAACATACACCAGCAAATTTGATAATGCTGATGTTGATGGTATTTTGGGCAACAGTCGCATTTTAAGCAACTACATTAAATGCTTAATGGAAAAAGGACCTTGTACGCCTGACGGACGCGAATTGAAAAGTAAGTTCATGCGTTTGTCATAACAAGCAAAACTAGTTTTTTTTAAGGGTATTAATAGGATCGGTAAACGACCTTTTGCACACAAGTATTTACATAAAAAAAAATAAAAAAGAAAAAAATCTTGCCCTCTCTCGATTTTGTTTTTTAAAGTGTTAATTTTATTAAGCAGATTTTATTGAAATGACAATTATTTTCAAAGTATTTTAAAGCATTAATTTCAAACTGCACTCCTTTTTTTCACTTTCTTTCTAATTTCTGAGAGATTTTTTTATATCCTTAATTCAGGAGGTGATGCGACATATATAACCCCGATTGATTCTATTTATTAAAAAAGAAAATTCGAAATTCCGTAACACAATTTGTTTCAAGCTGTATTGTCATAATTTTAAAATCTGCTTATTAATTTTAGAATAATTGCAAAACTTATGACAACAAAATATATTTTTTAAGCAAAATTTAAAAATTTTTAATTTTCAAAAAATTAATTAAAATAGAAGCGGACCAAAATTAAAAATTTTTTTTATTCAAACGTAAAGCCTCCTAAGTTTCAAAGAAAACTAGTCATATTATATTAAAATCTATAAACAACTTTCGCTTTTATTCACAATTAAGTCAAACTACCACACAGTAAAATACAAATGCTGCCATACGCGTTCGCTAGTGTTGCTTTGGCATGTTTATTCATATGACAGTGGGGTAGCATTACTTATTTGCGTATAAAATCAAAAGTTGTTTATCGTTTTCAATTAAATATATGTTTCCTTTTGTTTGAAACTTATGAGGCTATATGATTGGATAAGAAAATGATTGATTTTTATTTTGCTGTATTTTATAAAATTTTTTAAAAATTAAAAATTTCTTATATTTGCATAAAAAACTTAATTTTTTGCTTTATGTTTTACTATAACACTAAAATTATTGGGCAAATTTAAAAACAGTGTAAGTATGACTTGAAGCAAATTTTGTTACAGAATTTCGTATTTTCTTTTTTAATAAATAAAATCAACCGTTTTCAAATAGTGCTCATAGGGGTCGCATCACCTCTTCAATTTGTGATTTATCAAATCTCTCAGAAATTAGAAACAAAGTGAAAAAAGGAGTGTAGATTTGAAATTAATGCTCCAACATACTTTGGAAATAGTTTCCTGGGGTTTTGGTCAAAAACCGTATATACTTGTGTAGAATTTATTAAAAAAAAACTTGTAATTTTTCAAAAATTTATTTATCTCTCACTATGTGTTTTCTTTTCGTCACGTAGAACTTTTGCCTGATGCTCTTCAAAGCGATTGCTCAAAATGTACCAGCGTGCAAAAGAAGAATTCCCAAAAAGTAATCAACTTTTTGCGTGCCAACCGACCCGGTGAATGGAAACTACTTTTGGATAAATATGATGCCAATGGCGTCTACAGATCCAAATACGAAAAGCAAGGTTAAAATACAATCTTATCAAAATCAAAATTAAACTAAATATAAAAAGCAATTGGAACAAATTTTCTCTTTTTTTTTCTAATAAAATTTAAAACAAAAAATCAAAATTTAGTTTCTTACACTTTAGTGTCAAGTCACTCAACAATTAAAAAAAAATATTTTACAAATAAAAATGTCAAATTTTGTTTTTAAATTAAAATTTTTTTAAATTAATTAATGACTTAGTATAAACTTAACAAACATAAAAATTAACTAACTAACTTGCTACGCTTGCAGCATGTACGGAAAATATCACTTAAAGTTTGTCGGCTTATCAATAAATAAATCTTAAGGTAACAATATAAAGCTAAAATTACAAATACAGCCATTAAAATGGGCTGCAACTTAGGAACTATCTTAACATTAAATTTAATTAAGAACTGAATTAAAGGTGGAAAATCATCCAGGTCCTAAAAAAAAAAAGAAACAAGAATAACAAAAGAAAAATATTAAAATTTTTTATTAAAAAATAAAAAAAAGCAAGTTTTTTTATGATAAAAAATTAGGTAACACAAAGATATCTGTCCCGATCTTTCATTCTATAAGTGAGAGTCTTTTAAGTTAACAGAGCATACTCCTATGTATTGAATTTTGAGATAAATGTCATGAAATACCTAAATTTGAGCCGTTATTTTTGAAAGTGTTATAAGTCCATTTAAAAAAAATCCTGTTAATGATAATTTTCTTGAACTATAGACACCATCTTCTTAAAATTACTGCAAACTTATTGTGTTTTTAAAATGGACTTGTACCACTTTCACGAATAACAGCTCATTTAATCTTTATAAAATCATTCTAAATAGTTTTATGAGCAAAATGGTTAAGTTTAGAATTAATATCATCATAGGAAGTGCTATTTTTGAAAGTGGCTTAAGTCCACTTTTTAAAAAATATGACTTAGCAGTAATTTTAGTAAGATGGTGTGTTTATTTTACTGAAATTGCCGCTAAATAATTTTATAAAAAAAATAGACTTAAGCCATTTAAAAAAAAAACTAAGTTTTATTTAAAAAATTTTATAGCAGAAGCCAAAAAAAACTCTTGTTGAGTACCATTTGATGTATTATAAACATTGAAAATATTTTGCAAATTTAACGTTTTCCATACAACATTTTTAAAACGAAACATCACGACAGATTTATCACTAGCTTACGTGCAGAACAAAAAGTTTCTGTTGTTAATCGTACCACAACGTGCGATTTAGTGTTTTTCATAATTTCTTTAAATTTTTTTTTAATTTCTTGTCTTGCCTTGCTTATTCTTTAACAAAAATATGTCGAATTGGTAGTCGTTTTCGAGTTTTTTTTTTACTCTCAACTACAACCGTCTCTTGGATTCTAACCCTCTTATCCAAAAAAAAATTAACGTCGACTTTAAAGTCAACATTAACGCCTTTATTTCAAAAGTTTTACTTTAAAGTCTACCTCAAATTTGTTTTTGATAAGACGGTAAATTTACAACTACTCGTACTTACATACTCATACCAAAATGATGGGATTATCATGTGACTGAATTTTTGCATATCTTTATTGTAGCCCCTCATATCGGGCATGGGTATGTTTGATTGGAATCTGTATTTTACTTCAATGGGTATGCCAGTAACGGGCTCTAATATAATATGGGCCTGATGTTCCTCTTTATTTGGATTAAGACCCTCATAATGTTCAGTATAATTGTATTCAGTGCCAAAAAAATGTGGGGCAGAAAATGCTGAGGGGACATCATCTACTGGAAAAACAAAATCTGAGATATCTTACAAAAATAAAAACACCTCATTTATACTTACTGAACAAACATTTTGATACATCGAATAAGCCTTTGGGTAGTTTTATACCCACTGAAGTGTCTAGACAAGTGGGCTCATCATCTGCGTCGCCAATTATATAACGATAACTTTTCATGTCCATATGCTCCATTATATGATCAAATTTCATTTTAAAAGTGCGACAGGTTTCAATGGCCACTATATCTAAATCAATACCCGGTGGCAGGAAGGGCGGAAACAAGGAATTATCAAATGCATTATTAATTCTAGTGGGACAATATTCATTAGCTCTTTGGGCACGTTTCATTTGAGACATTCTCTCAGGGAAATACGTCATATTGTTGAATGAGTTCAAACGAAAGAAATTTTCCACACCATTATCAACACCAATACGAACACTGTATTCTTCATTCTTCTCCCGAAGAGCCTGCAAGTGTAAGATAACAAATAAAAAACACTTCAAATTGTAGTTTTTGTTTTTTTTTTGTTGTTGACGAAAAACAAAGATTAAACGAGAAAAAAATTCACTTAACGCTCTTTTACTGCATAAGTGTCATATGTCGAAATGTATTTTTTTTAGCTAACGAAAAAAAAAAACAAAGATTAAATGAAAAAAAAAATTCACATAACGCTCTTTTACTGCATAAGTGTCATAACTTAATTGAAGAAAAACTAAGATTAAACGAGAAAAAAAATTCACGCTCTTTAACTCAACAAAAAACTAATTTTTTTTAAGATTTTATGATATAAAAATTAAAAGAAAAATATTTTAAACGCTATATAAAATATTTAAAGAGATCAAAATTTTAAAATCTTGGCATACAATTTGTATGCACTTTAAAAATGTCATAAAAAATATTAATAATTTTTTAGTTTAAAAAATCTTTTTCTCAAAATTTAATTTTTGAAATTTCTCACTGGAACATGTGTGTGGATTCCCTGTAAAATCATCTCTTTTGAGTTAACTCACTATTGCAGTAAGTGAACGGTAAATTTTATTTTTAAATAGTTAAGCAAATTTAGTCCAAGATTTTGTTATTCTGTTTTTTTTTTTTTTAGTTCAATGTGACCGACCCCATTTGAACTATTTTTTTTATAAAAAAAACTTATCAAAATTTAAATTTGACATTGAAAACATTTAGTTCTGCTGCTCAAAAAGTTGCAAACTTCTCAGCAGAACGGAAATTAAAAAAAATTATAAATTTAACATTTGCCAAAGATGGGAGTTTGAACTAACAGCAACATGAAGAAGAGGAGTATAATTTAATTTTTTTTTATTATATATAAACTTTTGTACCGGCCACGCCCACTATTTTTCAATGGATTTATTTCTTTATTCTAAGAATTACAGCCCACAGAATAAAAGAGCGAGCAACGGTAGCCTCTTAAGTGCATTTTTATTGAATTTCTGTACAGTGTTTTTGTTTTTAACACAATTCTAGAAAAGAAGCTTTCGTTCGCTTTTATGGGGCCCGGCCATAAGTAAAAAAAAAAATAATCTTTATAAATAAAATTAATTTTCTGTTTATTAGTTTGTTCCTTATACAAATTTTTATTATGCTTCACGAAAGGTCACCATATACCTTTGAACTGTCAAGCTTTTTTCTTATGCCGACTTTTTTACATGGGGTTTTTTTAATTATTATTTTTATTTTTATTAATTTATTCTGGAATTAAGCACAAATAAAGATTAATATTTTGTTATATTTTTATTAATATTTATTATTAGAAATTAATTCTAAGATTAAATTTGTAATTTTGACCAGACCTACTCCCAGGGTCTGGGTAGGAATCGAACCTAAAACTTGCAGCTTCATAGGTTAGCACGCTACCCATAAATTTAAAATTATTTTTAATATAAATTTTGATCATTTGACTTTTTTTTTTAAATGAAAATAAATAAATAAATATGGTTCAAGGTTTTAGGTCTTTTTATATATATTTTAATTATTATTAAATTAATTTCCAATATTTCGACTCGCCTTCGTGGCGAAGGCGTGGAAATTAATTTAATAAGACCTAAAAGCTTAAACAATATTTATTTATTTAATATTTTTAATAATTAAAATTTTATTTTTTAACGGAGTTCTCCAAAATTTAAGACGTTTTCTATACTCCAAGCAAAATTTCTTATATATTTTGTACCGACCATGCCCTTTTTTTTAACAAATTAATGAAAATGGAAGTTATATTTTACAACTCACTTCATTCTTCATTTTAAGAATTCCAAAACCACAGAGTAACAGAACGAGTAAGACCAAAAGTCCAATAGTCACATTCGATATCGAACAAATTCTACAAAAATTTAAAATTTTTTTCATACAAAAATTGAAAATTTCGATCGTTTTCATTCGATATCGAATGTTCCGATTTAGCCCCAGGTAAAAATCAATCATTCAAATACACAAAACTGAATTTATAACGGTTAAAATCAAAATTTTCATGCTCTGTATTTTACTTGAAAGAGAGCGAGAGGGTGAAAGTGAGAGCACGAATTAAATTAAAACTGAGTTCAAAGATATGCCGTTATCTGACACCAGTTTAAAATTTTTTTTTTTTTTTTAATTTTATTTTTAGTTAGGAAATGCACAAGAGCTTGCTTGTGGAAAAATAATGCGCATTTTTTTCTAAGTTCAGACAAGCGCTGTCTGAAATAAACAAACGATACAAATTGAAATCTTGGGATTTTAATCAAAGGTCGCAAGCAAAAAAAAAAATCAAACGAAGTCAACAAATTCATGAAAAAAGGAGATCCTCAGAAAACAAACTGTGTCTCATTTATACTGGCACTTTTCACAAATCAAGCACTTTTTAGTCACTTATTTTCGATTTAACTGAACTGTAAAGTTTTTTTAAATTAAAATTTACCGGAAATATTTGCAATTTCAATTTTCAGATATTCTCCTTCAATGGCTTTAGGTACTTACATTATACAACATGCCACAATTGGCAATAATATTTGGCACATAATTGGACAGCATGTCCAGAGCTGGCAATTTGAAATCCCACAAAAAATAATACACGCTCTGTGTCAAAAAAGGCGATTCATTAATGGTGATGGCATTGAAAGCGTGTCTCACCAAAAACACCCAATCATGCAATTTAGCAGCAGCACCCAATAATACCAGATTTGGTAAAGTGATAGTTTGATTGAGAATATCGGGTGAACTGCTTGATTCGGGATCAAATTCAACACTTCCATAACGTATTCTGCGATAAATTAAAGTATCACTGGTTTGTTGTACAACATCATTGTGACCGTGCAATTTATAAACAATTGGACCAACTTGTTCGACTTTGAGGCGAGTACTTGTACCATTTAAAAACTCCTCAGCATTGGTGACATTGAACAGATAAACACTTAGACGGCCATACGGAGCTGAAGCCCAATTGCTTTGTGAGGTCATGCCTTTACGAAAACGTACATGTTCTTTGGCCAACTCCCATTGATAGTCAACATTAAGCGACACAATAAATAGGAAGCTGCATGTAAAACCGATTATTGTTAAAGTAATCAGTTTGCCTAAATAAAACAAAATTTTTAATTTAATTAAAGCAACTCAAATTCTTAAGGCCAACTAACACATAAAACATTTTCGTCCAGACATGCTGATTCCTGTTGCGCCAACAGGTTTAACTTATTAAAATATTTTTACAACAAACAGGAAAAAAAACACTTTCAAATATAAACCGCCGGGGTTTTTTTTTTGTCTCCTTAAAGATTTTTAAATGTCAAATTGAACGTTATTTTTATTAGGACGCGCAAAACGATACTAAGGTATTGGGCTCAGCCAAAGACAGATTTTAATTCAGAAAAAGCACAACGTCTGTGTAGTGAATTGAATTAAAAATTAAATTTAAAATCTACAAAAGTTTGTGAGAGGCAACAACAAACACAAGTTGTTCTTATCATTCGATGTTTAGGTCTTCTGCGACAAATATTAAAATACACTCGAAAATTTATAACACACTCGTGGTTAAATCTGCCACAAAGAGGATTTAGACACAACTAATAAGCTCAACACTTTCAATAAGAGCTAAGTCTGTTATAATTAAAGGCTGTAGAACCTTTTTTTTCAGAAGTGAAGTGCCAGTGTCACGGTTCTTGTAAGGTTGTATCATGTCTCATACGTAGTCTTTCTTCAACTCATACATTTGCATAGCAAAGTTTAGACTCGTGCCGAACTTTTTCTCTTGTGTGACTAAAAAATTGAATAGCAAAAGGCTAGAAAGCTAATAAAAATGTAGGCAGCATACTAACTTATTAATGTGGGAGTTGTACGCATGTTAAGCTAAGCAAAAGATCCTTTGGGTTGCCTTACTTATGACATATTAAAAATTTATGTGAAAGCTAATACCAGGCCTGTTGCTCAAAGAAGCAGAAACATTTTCTCTCTCATGCCAAGCAAAGAAAAAACAAAATGCGCTATCCATTTGACAAATGGCTAACAATTTGGAAATTTTACAACATATTGTTGTCAATTCCACAACATTCGATAACAAGTTGACAACTTGCCTTGGCAAAATAGTTAAACCGTAGCTTTTTTTTTTAAGTTGACAGCCAACCGTTGTCGATTTGAAAACACTCCTTGTCAATAAAATAGACAAGGCGACGATGTCAAAATGACTACATAAGATGTTGATATTGCAACACGATTTTTGCTGCAGTGTATCAAAGTATACTAGTGAGAGACAGTGACATTTTACTTGAAATGTGAGTGGCTGACTTTCTGTCACTTAAATTTTCTTTCGAAATTGTAAAACAAATACTTAATTGTTAGCATTTGTAAATAAAGAGCTTGTATTGCAATGGCCGAGTGACTCGTTCTCGCTCCTCATTTTAATTTTTACCAACATTTTGGCTTGAGTGTAACATGGTCAGTTCTCTGCAGTTCTAAATTGTCTTATCACCAATTGAACCGCATTTAATTCTTATCATTTTAGCTTAAAGACACAACTTTCTTAAGTTGTTGTACAACACAGCCAGTTTGTAATTGATGTTTGTATTTATTTGAAATTCATTTATGGCATGTTTTTTTATTAAATTTTTTTCATTTTTTTTAAAGGGCTGATAGAGTAAAAATTTTTTTTTATATAAATGAAAGCACCTATTGATTAAACTTGTGTCAATTATATTCATTTTTACTTCAAAAAGTGTCATTCTGTGAATGAAATAAAAAAAAAAAATTAAACAAATAATTAAGCATGTAAGTAATAAATGAATTATCAATTAAAATGACACAAAAAAAAAGAAAAGTTCCAAACAAAACGAGTAAAAAATTGTTCCGTTCTGACTTTAGCAGCAATCTTGCAAGCGATAGAAGGCTTCTGCTTTGCTCCTCAACATGAGAATGTGTGGGTATGTAGTTCAAGTAAAAAAAAAAAAAAAAAAGCAACTCAGACATCATAAAAGTTAATTGTGCGTTGAAAACATTAAAATGAGACATTTTAGTGGGCGTGTAATAAATCATTGAAATACTAACAGTGACCACGACTTTCAAAATACCTTAAGAAATACAAATTTTTTGGTTAGTTGATATTTAGCCCATCAAGCTTTTTTGTTTGTCTGCAGAAAATATCCGGATTCCAAGCTAGGACTACCAGATGGGTAAGCTAGTATAAAAAACAATTTAAATATCTTGAATCTAAAATAAAAACTATTGTTTTTTTTTTTTAAATTTAACCTATAGTAAATACACTGAAAGAATAGACTTATGAAATATTTTATTAATTCAATGAAATATTCATTCATTAAATAAAATATTTCATTGAATCGATGAAATATTGTCATTAGTCTAATAAAACATTTTCATTGGTTGAAAAATATTGTTTCAGTGTACAAGTCACTTTGAAAACAACATGTGTCATAAATCAAATGAAATGATTTCATGAAAATTAATAAGTTGATTTAATGAAATATTTCATAAATTATGTGAATTAATGAAATATTTTCAAGGTATTAATGAAATTACATCAGTAAGTGAATGAATGAATTCATAGAATTAATGAAATATTTCATTAGTCTAATGAGACTTGTTTTTAGTTGAAAAATAATGAATTTTTCATTAAGTTAATAGAAAAATTCAAACGAAATTCTCTCAATGCAAACTGAATCAGAATTTTACGATATCTGTCTCTCTATGATACTCAATTTATATATAAAAAAGGGGAGTCATGTTTGGTACAAATTAAGCCGCTTAATAAATTATTTTTACTGTCAAATTCATAAAAAAATTTTTTTGTTTAATAAGCTTCTCATAAAAAAACTTTGCTTAATAAGCAAGAAAATAAAACTGCTTTTTTAAAGAATTTTCAGTTGATATTTTAAATAAAATTATTTTTGCAACAAAATTGGTTGGTTGGCTTACGTGATGGCCTAAGCGGCCTTCAATTAGAGACGTAAGACTCCGTTTTGAACCACATACTCGCCAAGACCATGTAGCCGTAAGGTGACCTAGATCCAAACCGTGACATTTAGATATCCGAGAAGGTCTGCTAACCTTACTCTCGATATCTCAGGTAGTTCGGCCATCAGATGTGCACCGAGAAATCTGTGTCTTGAAGCCATAAGAGCCGGGCTCTCAGAGAGAAGATGAAAAACCGTCTCCTCCCTCTCGGGTGACTGGCAGCTGCGGCAGCTCCCAGCCTGCTGGCATGCTTACCGATCATCCAATAACCAGTTATCACCGCCACCAGTCTGGAAATATCCCTTCTATTCCTGCTCACTAATTGAATAGAGCGTTTACCATCATAGTGGGGCCATAATTGACGCGTGACCTTACACGTTTGCAGAAATATTAGGTTCGGAACTAAGCTTGAGATCACGGTCAAGTTCCACAAAAAATTAATTTTTCAACTAAGCTCTTTGACTATTAATAAGACATACATGTCCTAGGATTTTGCTTCTAAAGGTGAAAGTTTTTTTAGTTTAGAAATTTAGAAAAAAAAAAATTTTTTTTTAAATATTTAGCAGAAAATTCTTTGCCAGTTACAGTGAGTATTTTTATAAAACAAATGCTCTCATGGCAATTTTATACCGGATTGTAGGGTGCACTTTTATTAAATTGAAATTTTTTTTTAAAGCTTAAGTTTTAATAAAAGTTGGAAATATTTATAAATAGTTTAACCAAATAATAATAAAATAATACGAGATGATATTTTAAAAATATTAGAAAATTAAAAAAAAATTAGAAAAAGTGTGCCTTAAATATTTGAATTTGTTTCTAATCATTTAAACTTTTCACCTAAACAGATTTAGTTTTGACAGATTCACAGATTAAATGCGAAATTAATGGTTTTTCTTGAGTTCAAATGAAATTTGATATTGATATCGCTGAAATGTTTATTTTAAGTTTTTCTTTTCAAATTTTGCATTCATTTCATTTTATTTGAGGTACAAGCTCGTACTTGTATGCAAAAATAATGTTTTTTTTTTCGTTTTTAATCACTATGAGGGCTTCTACAAATATACATGCCAACAAATTTATAGAACAACCCAGCAAACATTTTTTTTACAGCAAATTAGTTTTTTAAGCTTGAATAATATTTACTAATAATAATTTGGTTTGGTTTATAAAATGTTTGCAAAATTAAATTAAATTATTTTTTTTTTGCATTTCTATTGGATATCTTTTTTTCTTTTTTTTTAATAATTTAAAATTTTAGTGCCTGTGGACTATTTATTGCTTTTAAAAATTAAGTTCTCAGAAAGGATTTTTCTTAGAACTCGTTAATTTTTGTTTCTTGAACTGAAATTCATTAATAATTTTGGGTTACTAAAATAATAGATATACAGTGCTGTTCTGTAATCTGAATCCGAATGTTTTATTCGGAATTGAAAAGTTCAGTACCTCATTACTATTCTGTAGTCCATTTCAAGATTTTTAAAATTTTGTTTTTGCTTTATTTTGGTTGCGAAATTATTGGTAGAATTAAAAACACATAAAAGTTTTTATTTAATAAGAAGAAGAAAATTTAATTCCACATTTTTTCAAATCCGTGTGGAATACAGAACATGCACGATTAAAAAAAATTTGTTTTTCAATTTATTTGACTTTTTTCTTTTTAATTAAAATGGCTATTTTATTAAGCTTGAGGTCTTATTTTATCAATCGATATAAAAATAAATTTGTTTTGCAATATTTTTAATTTCTTTTTTATTTTTATATAATTTTTTATTTGTAAGCTTATTTGACCTTTGTTATATTGAAACTGCTGGTTTATTAAGCTTGAGTTCGTATTATAATAAACGAAATGGACGTCAGTACACTGTACTTTGCTAAGAAAAAAGTCATTTCAGTGAAAAAAAATAAAAACTTGATTTTTTTGCCAGATTACGAGTGTCATTTTCGTGGCGGGAACAACGAGATATGCCAACGCCGATAATATGTTTTGTATCAGCTGATGAAATATATTTTTTAAATTAATCCCCTTTCCAACTATCGTTTGTTAGAGTGAAATTGGTGACATTTATTTCTGCAAAATTTTGAAAATATTTATGGGGATTTATGGCGCATGCATGCAATATTGATAATTCAGCAGCATGTGAATCCAAAGTGTCAGTGCCTTCCTTATTTATATATATAATTTTTTTTATTTATTATTATTATTATCTTGTACATAAAACAATTATTTTTGCAAATATTAATAAAATTTTATTAAAATGAGTCTAGTCTAGACTACATAAATAGATAATCGAAACGTGTATAAATGGAATTTTTAAGAAAACGCAAACAATTTTATAAGAAAAAGTGGCAAAGAACCAGTAGAAAAGATTTGCAAGAAACTCGAAAATATGAAAAACAAATTTTTTTTTAACAGTCAGATACGAGTGTATAGACGGAAAAAAGACCTAATCACCTTTTGGGCTGATTTTTGTAGTTGTTGAAAATTTTCTATAATTAAAAAAAAAAAAAAAATCTGAGCGATAAAGATGGATTCGTTATAACAAAAAGTGATAGTAGATTGAAGCGTCATCTCTCTCTCTTCCTCTCTAGCTGCTGCCATTTAAATACAGACAAGTCAATGTTTGAAGTTAAATTAAAAAAAAAAAAATTATTTAATAAAGAAAAAATTAAAACACTTAATTTGATGAAATGGCGCCTTCAAAACTGTTTATTAAGTTTAATTAATTGCAATTTAAATGATTTCTCATGTCAATTATTTTTGTTAATGTTTTATTTAAATGAAAAGTTGTGTCTCAGCAAATGCAAAGTTTTTTTTTTTTTTTTTTTTTTTTTTAAATAAATATTTGCTAAAACAAATAAAATTTTACAAGTTTTTAACCCCTTGGTGCCACTGTAAAGTGTTTAAGTGTTTAAAGTTTAAACATCAACAATCAAGTGAAGTAACAACATAAACAAATACTGTAAATGATATCGGTATTCCTTTTTTTATTTCACTTCAAAAAGCTTAAAATAATTTTTTTAAGTAATTCTGAATTCCGCAAGCTTTTTGCTAGATAAGTAAAAAAATAATTTTAAAAGATAAAATGGCCTTTAAATTGTTTGTTTTTTTATTTTTATTATAACAAAAAAAAAAAAAAAGGAAATTCACTAAAAATATTCGTATCTTAAATAAATCAGTTCATTTGTTTTAATAAAAAAAAAATATTTAAGCTCAAATTAGTCACAGAATATTTGGTGTAAAAAGTAGACCATTTAGTTGGCAAAGGGTAAGGCTTAGAATATATACGATAGTCCAAACAAAGCGCACGATGTGAATTGTAAATAAAACAAAAAATATATAAAAATAAATTTCCCTGAAGAAGACTTTAAAAAGAAAGCCGAAATATTGGAAAACTTTTTGAGATCTTAAGTTTGATTAATATTAAATAATAATAATTTTAATAATTTTTTCGATCTGTCTTATGAATATTATTAATTCTAAAGTAAAGTTTTGCCAAGATTATGATAGAAGGATCTGTGACATTTATGTGTGAAATAAAATATCAGCCATATTTTCAAGGACTCTGAGACAAAATTGAGGTTCAATGTCGTTAATGTGCCTACATTATCTCATTCTTTACCTCTTGAATTGCTCTTGGCTTATTGAAAAACACATTTTCTTTTAAATATCCCTAAAGAAAGAAGTCCAACGGAGTGAAACCATATGATCGGGGCAAACAATTAACATCACTACGATATGAGATAAAACGGTCATTGAATTTCTTGCTCAAAACAGCCATTGTTAGGGTGGCTGTGTGTCCAGTAGCATCATTCTATTGAAATCACATATCATCTAGATACAAAGAGAGGCCGTTATCATTTAGCGCTCACGGTAACTGCCAGGTGTCACAAGCACAGGTGTTTTCAGATTTCCCACAGACCAGGTTTGCTGGAATTTGCGCACAATTCTGATTTTCGATTGGGGAAACATTTGTTTGATTATGCTGACCAAAAAAATTAACAAAGTTTAAGAAATAAATTTTCATGTCAACGCCCATTTTCGTAAAAGGCTTTAACAATCTTAATTGTCTACCTCTTCATGGTTGAATTTGTCAAACACTAAAACAAAGAAATGTCAAATTATGTTAGACAAAAAGGCTTGACTCACAATTAATATGGTTGGACCTCGTTTTAGATACCACTTGCATACACTGACAGAATTTTCTTAATACTCATATATCCACTCAATTTTTATTTTATTTTTATTTATCCAACGAAAAATTAATAATTTTTCAAAACATGTAAGTTTTCATTAAACTAATGAAATATTTCATTAAGTCAATGAATTCATGCTTTCATTTAATGCAAGAATTTCATTAATTTAATGAAAATATTTTATTAATTTTTATAATTTATGAAATATTTAATTGAATATCAGGACCCAATAGTTAACAGAATGAAATGGCTACCTTAATATTTTTTGAAGCCCAGCAATATTGCTACGATTCTCTTTCAAGCCGCTCCCTAATCTTTTTTTTTTTTTGAATCTTTCTATAAGAAAATTACAATAAGTATCCAAATCTTAAATATAAAAAGAAAAACTCCCTAATCTGTGTTTAATAGAGTTTCAAACCAGTGAAGATATACAACAACTGCCCTCCTATTGCCCACCTATCCACCAAGACCTGGTACATATAGCAAGTTAATACTATTATTAGCTGCCAGGTCGCTTCAAAAGGTACTACTAGACCAGTTTTGATTCTATCTTAAAGGCTCTGAGTGCCTATAATAACGCCCTAATGTCAGAGTGAATAATAGTGTGACTCTAGAATGATAAAAAATAAGGTTACGCATTCCGCGAGTACTTTTTCTTCTGCTGTTACGTCACATCTTCATATGGGTATAAGAGTATGTATATCAAAAATAATAGAAAAGAAGAGAGATAGCAAAACCTCTTTTCTATTGTTCTCGTTCTGCTAAGTCGTCAAGCTGATCAGCTGATTTTTGTCTGACTGTGTTTGTTTCAAGTTCTTTGATTAAGCAGAGCTCAATTTCCTCTCAACTTTAGCTTTGAGCCTCAAAATTATTTTGGTATTTTGCCACCACTTGAAAGGTTTTTGGAATTTTTATTTTTAGCCATGACAATTTTCATTTATAATTTTTTGTAAAGAATTTAAAAAAATTTCGGCTTATTAAAATTCCAAAAATGTTTTTGCCTTAAAAACTTAACAAACGAGGTAATAAAAGTGAAATATTTCCATAAAATTAAATTCTGTGAATAAAAGTCGTTTAAACTTTTAATACTGACACACACAAGTCATTAAAATTTTGCAAAAAAAAATAAAAAAAAATTGTTGAAAGAAAAGTTTCTTTTGAATAAAATTAATTAATTTAAAATTAATTAATTCTATCAAATCCTAAACTGGGATTTTATTTAAAAAAGAAATTAATTTTCCATTAACAACATTTTCTTTAATAAACATTTTCATTAACACTCTTTTGTATCACTTGTTCAAGTCGTAACCTAGCGTAACTGTCGCTATTGATCTTTTCTGGCTTTATAATTGGAAATTATTTATAGAATCAATATTTGCAAAAATAATAAAAAAAACTTAATGATAAACAAATAAAATAATGAAGGGTTTTAATATTCATGAGGTGTCAAAGTCATAAAGAAATATTTAATTGATGACGATTTTCCAGGCCATACAAATTGATTTTTTTTAAAAAGAAAAATGATTTAATGCAATAACATTTTATTTTATTCAATTTTTATAAACAAAGTACATAATGGCAATCAGTATCTAACAAATCTTTTTTTTAATTTTATTGGGTTTCTATGTGTGTTTTTTTTTAATTCTACATTAATATTCAATAACCATACGATCCGTACTTACAACAAAAACGTGGGTGGTTTTAAAATTATCACGAATTATCAATAGTTAAAGTTGAGAGAACAAAATACAAGCTATTGAGCTTTGCCTAAGAGCAGAACTTAAACAATCACATGCAATAAAGACAAATGATTGCAAGAATTGGTGATTAGACCCCAGACTAACCATCCAGGGGTCAAATTACCACTCTCCATTTAAATTTCAGTATAATTTATATAAAAAATTTCGGTTTTTTTTATTTTTTCTTTTCCTTTGTGGGCTTTATAAAAAAAATAAAATCAAATTTATGTAGTAAAACAACCCTCGTATAGCAAAAACCCAAAAGTGATAATGACTCACAGTCGCTTAAACGCGTTTTAGCATAAACATTTCGCTTTACGTGTAGATACTTACAAAGAAATTCAATTTTTTCGCACATTCAGATTTAAAAAAAATTTTTGTTCTTTATCAAATGAAATGGTTGCAATCAAACAAACATTCAAATCAAATTCACTCATTCAAATTTGCTTGTATTAAAATTCATACACCCAAAGGCAGTAGTTCAATAATTTTTATGTTAAAGTTTTATTTCAAAAGGCTGCCTTTGCTCCAAGCAAATTAATTATTCTTCTTAAAAAAAAAAAAGTTCATTCATAAAACTTTAATTTAAATTTCTTTTAAAGGGTGTCCGAACAAGAACGCAAGATTTAAATTTGGCGCCATTCGAAGTGTCATTGTTTTACATTTGAACAATTGTTATTGTTTGCTAGTAGAAGGTACGAGGTTAGTAAAAAATGACCATGGACAGCGAAGGGTATTGGAGAGACAACATGAAAATGCTGATTTTGCCGATAAAATCATCTTCAGTGATGAGGCCCATTTCCATCTTGATGGCTTCGTCAATAGGCAGAATTGTGGCATTTGGGGTGAGGAAAATCCTCGAGTGATTCACGAGAAGCAAATGCATCCTCAACGTGTCACTGTGTGGTGTGGTTTTTGGGCTAGAGGAATCATTGGACCTTTTTTTATGAAAATGAGGCAGGTCAAGCGCAAACAGTCAATGGTGTTCGGTATCGTGAAATGATAACCAGTTTTTTCTTGCCTAGAATTGAAGAAATGAATGTAGAAGGCTTGTGGTTTCAACAAGACGGCGCCGCATGTCATACAGCCAGAGAAACAATTCAATTGCTGGATCAGTCATTTATTTAAAATTTAAATCTTGCGTTCTTGTTGGGACATCCTTTATTTCTTTATTTGTTACTTTATTTGACCTTTTTCTGTTTAATTAAAATGGCTTTTTTATTAAGCTCGAGGTCTTATTTTATAAATTTATTTTCAAAGCTTTTTTTAAATAGTTTTTTCAAGCTCAAGCATAAGGATTTTATTCCAAGCCCGTGTCTGCTGTCCGTGTATAGTTTTTATGGAGGCTTTTTGATGGAGTAAAAAAAATTACATTTCTTTGTACATAAACTTGTACACCATCATGCACTGCATGTCAGCACGGTATGATGAAATGTCATCTTGCTCGTGTAATAGCGAAAAATTGCTGTATGACAAGCAGCGTTGCCAGGAGCTAGAAAAAATAAGCTAAATTTGCTTTAAAAAAATTCTAGAAAAAGCTAAATTACTCACAAAAAAAAAAGCTAGAAAAAACATAAAAAACTATGGCTTAAAATTCAAAATAATAATTATGATTCTTATAGAAAATCAAGAAGAGAACATACAAAGACAAAAACTAAAAAAAATAAGGTCGTTTTAAACATGCTTTCCTTTCTGGTCAATACTTGCTGGTTTTTTTTCAAAAAATAATAAAACAAATTTTTAAATCAAAGCCAATACTTTTATCTATCCAACGCAAAAGAAATTGAGGCGATATCTTGAAAACTAAGCAAGTTATGACCAAAAAGGTAACCAATCTACTACAAAGTGGCGGAAAAAAGCAATAGTAGAACTGGTTACCTTTTTGCTCATAACTTGCTTAGTCTTCTAGATATCGATTTGATTTATATTGCGTTGGATAGCTAAGCGAATTCGCTTTAATTAGAAATTTTTTTCTTGCGGATAGGGCAAAAAATTTTTTTTTTCATTTTTTCAAAAAAAGCAAAGGGGGTAGTCCATGGTAATTTTTGGCGAAAAAATTTTTTTCACACTATTGCTAAAAAAAAAATTTAAATTAAAGTTAATACGTTTATCTATCAAACGCAATAGAAATCGAGGCGATATCTTGAAAACTAAGCATGTTATGACCAAAAAGGTAACCAGTTCTACTACTGCCTCTTTCCGGCCACTTTGTAGTAGAATTGATTACCTTTTTAGTCATAACTTGCTTAGTTTTCAAGATATCGACTTGATTTCTTTTGCGTTGGTTAGACAAACGTATTGGCTTTAATTAGATTATTTAGCCTCTAGCTTTTTTCATTTTCAAAATGGCCTTAAATAGCCTTTTTTCTTTTTCGAAAATTTTTTTTGCGGATAGTGCGAAAAACATTTTTTTTTTGCCAAACATTACCATGAACTACCCATTTTGTTTTTTTTTTTTTTTAATGATCAAAAAACTATCCTGCACTATCCGAAAAAAAAAATTTTTGAAAAAGAAAAAAAAAGCTTTTTAAAACTATTTTGAACATGAAAAAAGGCTGGGAAAAAAGCTAGAGGCTAAATTATAAATTTCAAGGCTAAATGCGAGAAAAAAGGCTAAATATAGCCTAAATCTAGCCAAAAAGGCTAGATTAAAATTTTTTTTTTATATTTTCACTCCCTCTCAACATGCCGCTTGTGATCGTCTAATAGCCACTTTAGAGAAGACTTGAAACTTTTAATAATTGATAAAAACACTCACATAAATAAACTTGTTTGATAGAAATATTAAGCCATCTGGTGAAGGAACTTTAGAGCCCCATAGCCTGTTCAACGATGGCACAAGAAAACCTAAGCAAACGAAAGCAAAAAATATTTATATTAAAAGCAAAAACAATTTAAGAAAATTTGTTTTTGTTTTCAATACAACCGGGCGTTGCTTTCGTTCACTTAGGTTTTCTTGTGATATTGCTGAGCAGGCCTTTAATTTCTAAGAAGTTCAATGAACCCACCTTGGTAAGTTTAAAAAAAAGTATTTTGGCCACAACTTTACCGATATTTGGAAAACTATAGATTGGTTTTAAAAATAATGTAGCAGCGACTTAAAAGAAATTTTATTGCGGAATTTCGAATTTTTCTTTTAAGCATATCAAACAAACCGTTTTCAAGTAAATCTCGCTTAAGTCAAGTCACCTCTTGAAAACAGCCAATTTGAAAAACAAAAAAAAAAAAAAAAAAAAAAAAAAAAAGAATAGAAATATAAAATCAGAGCTCTGGAATACTTAAAAAACAGTTTTTGGTTGCTCTGGTTTAACACTTGTAAAATAGGCTTGAATTCATCCACTCGTTTCTGGGAAAAATTTTGTGCTCACAAATTTTTTTTATGGGTAGTGAGAGAGTTATTAAAAATATTTTCTCTGGATATGGATTTGCCTAATCTTGCTTAAATAATTAGGCTTATTAGGAGTGTTGTTGTCATAGTCGTATTTACGATAAGTTAATATATAACCTAAGGCTGCCGTTGCCACATATTAGCGTCACTACAACGACTAATATTTTCAGATTAAAAAATTTTATTTCATTGCTGTAACTCTCTCTCTTTCCCTCTCTCTCTTTCTCTTGTGATTCCAAAAATGCTTAACGGAAAAGGCTTTTCAACTTTCATTTTTAACCAACATTTTTTGTTGAGTTTAATGAGTTGAGTTTCAACAGACCTTCTAAACTTTAGTTCATTTCAATTGTTTATATAAAAAAGCTTAAATCATTAAGCTTTTTCTTCTTGTTGCTGTACTGCTGCTGCTGTTGCTGTTTGCATGAGTGTATGTGTGTCAGAGTATGCGTGTGTGTTACTTGCTTGTTGGCCCCATACTCTACCTGTTTAGTAGGTTTAAGCCGAGCTTAAATAAAACCAGCTAATATGCGTATGTGTGTTTAATAAAACCGCAACAACAACAACAACAACAACCAGAGCACAAGTAATAGAGCCAGTGATAGTTAATATCAAGCAACAGCAGCGGCAGTAAAAATAAAAGCAATACAGCCAAACTTAAAGGGGGCTTAAAACAAAACGATATCAACGACGATACTTGGCTCTAAAATAAATTTCTTGTCTTCAGTTTTTCATAGTCGTTGCTAGCGTGAATAACTACAATTGGAAAATTTTTGTAGGAAAGAAACTAAAAAAATTAAAAAAAAAAAAATATAAAATTAAAAAAAAAAAATAGCAAAAACAAAAAGTGCGCTTAATACGAAAAAGAAACAAAAAAAAATAGTAAAAATAAGAAATAGACTTAAGAGAGTGAAATTACGGGTTTTATTTCCAATTTTCAATATTAAATTGTTGTTGTTGTTATTGGAGGTCTTTAACGTTAAAGCTGTGAAAAAAAAAAAAAAATACACACAGAAAAATTAAGAAAAAAAATTAAAGGGAACATTAATTAATTTAATTACAACAACAACCATAAAAAAAGCAGCAGCGCCTACACCTCTAATTGGAAAATTAATTGAAAAAAAGAAAACAAAAAAATTGTGTTTTAAACGAGTACAAAGTATGTGAGCATTTTTTTTTATCTAGAGAAAATATTTAAAATTTCTTTTTAATTTATTTTAAACTCAAGAACAGTTCAGCTGAGTAGAATTTAATTTTAAATAGGGTTTAGTTGGCAAATAGGCGACTTACATATTTAATTCGTCATAGACGTCAGCATAAGTATTTATCTTCATCAACATCATCATGATCTTCTTTTTCTTTCTTTTTCTATTTATTTATTGGTTTACTAGAGATGAATGATGAAAACGAATATCAAAGCGAAAATGAATGCGAATGAATGAGTGTCACTATTTAGATATGTAACTCAAATAAGTAAACGTTTGGTCGTAGTGATAGACACAGGCAGATTCGTTTAACTAATCAATCGTTAACCGTTTGATTTTGATTATTTTATTTTTTTATTTAAATAAATTTGCACACAGGGCCTTTTTTTTTTAAACATCCACAGAAAAACCATCAAATATACCAAATGTGTGTCATAGACAAGGCACACACAGACATACTTTGTGGACAAATTGAAGTTCGATCAAACAATTTTATAAGACATAAAACAAAAATGTTGTAAAAAATAGAAAAAAAAAAATGATATTGAAATTTAAAAAATTAAAACAAATAATTTGAATTGGTTTGTTGAAAAAACCATTACAAAAAAAATATTCTGTGTAAAGTATATCAAACCTCTTACTACATGTTGTACGACCTTTACACTATTGTGCTGGTTTTATAAATACCGAGTCTTTTCCAAATAAATTTTTTAGACGAGTTGATGGCTTGTTTTATAAGACCGACAAATAAATCTTTCTGCTAGTCGCAGGTTACAGTCCTGTCTGCTACCTTTAGGTCTTTTCTGCAGACAAGCTAAAAAGCTTCTTATAATAAATGAACTTTTACTGCTGTTTAATTTATTAAAAAAATTTTAATTAATTTAAATTAATTTTCTTCAACTCCATTAAATTTTTATGTTTTGAATTTCAATTTAAATTCAAATTTCTGTGCTTGTTTGCTTAATAATTTAGCTGCAACGAAATTTAAACCACTCTAAATGGATGCTAATTTCCCCAAGTATAATTGAGCAATTTAAAATATTAATTTGAAAAAAAAGGCATTTAGAAAATTAAAATTGACATTGACAGGTTTTAGATTTCATTGGCAATACTGCTTACATTCAGGCACACACACACAGATATACAGACAAGTATGATTTAAACAATTTTATTTATATGTAATTTTGCTATTTATTGCTGAACTTATTTATTACTTTTACTGTTTTTTTTTTCAAAATTAATTACAATTTTTTTTTTTTTTGCTATTTAGAGTATAATTTCTCTTATTTAAGGCATTTCCGTTTCATGGCAACAGGTTGGATCATACATAAACATGTTTAGCCTTTTTTAATTGTTTGTATGGCTACAAATTGCATTATCATTTGTGGCTAATGCCACACAAGTGGCATATAAGTAAATTGTAAAAGCTTAAATAATTCCAGCAATTAAATTTATATTTTAAAGTTCAATATCATTTCAACACTAGCAAGCACAATTTAACTAGTTTGCTCCCTTAAAAAGTTATCATTCATTAGAGTACAATTTGACATGAAGTAATTGTAAAGTCATCGGTTAGTAATTCAGTAGCCAAATCGTGACACATACAAAAATAAATTTTTTTTCATTTCAAATCGAATATGGCAATTTGACTTCAGGTCAAATTTTTTTATTTACTAGATGTTTTTGTCCGGTCTCGCCTGAGCCGGTAATTCAGTACATGAGTCGGTATCCCTAGAGAAATCTGTTTACAAATAGAATTTTAATTGTTAAAAAAACCATTTACTACTTTATAATAAAGTGACTCTTGCCTTTGCTAGCATTATTAGCAGAAACGCCTACTAAAGTGCTAAATAAAGTATTTCAAAGCATAATTTCAGGCTCAAATTAAGTACATATACACATCTTTTTTTTTTTAAAGTGGCTAGTGGAAAATTCAAAAAAATTAACTTCTGGATATTTGCTCAATAGATTATAAATTTAAACGACTTTTCCTTTAAAATGATTTACGCCCCATTTCGCAATCTTCTATGGTTCGTTCGGAAGTTACTTTGGATTATTTTGAAATTTTCATATAACCCAATGCTGTTGCTCTAAGTGATTTTAGCAATTTCCCAACGAACCTATAAAGATTGTGGGATGGGACCTATATCATTTTAAAGGAGAGACTGTCTAGATTTGTAATCTCCCATGCAAATACTCAGAAATTACTTTGGACTGTTTATAAAATTTTTTTTTTTAAATTTCCATATACCCAAGTACTGTTGTTCTCAAGGATTTTGGCAGTTTCCGTTTTGCATCATAAAATAAAAACTACGAAATTTTCGGAAATTGTTAAAACACTTCCAGATAAAATTCCTTTTTGATTTTGTTAATTTTCCTGGGCAAAATGTGGAATGGTAAAAATTCCTCAGAGCAAGAGTACTGGGTATAAGGGAATTGGAAAAAAATGTTTAAAATAACCCAAAGTAATTTCTGAGTATTTAAGCGGTAGATTACAAATCTACTCCCGTAATCTTCTTTGGTTCGTGTGGAAGTTGCTAAAATCCCTTAGAGCAACAGCACTGGGGTTATGAAAATTGAAAAAAAAAACGAGAAAAAAATGAATTAAAATTTTTTTTAAACAGAAATAGCATTCATAATGTCTGTGCAAAAAAGAGAGCAGTCGGTTTGGTTTTCAAATAGCAGAGATGCAGCCAATATTTCAGATTTACCTTAATTTTTGCTTTGCTTTTGCTTTTTTTCTTTATGGACAGGTTATGTGCGCATTGCTTATATTTACGCATAAGCAGGAAACCTAAAAAATTGTATGTGTATGTGTGTGGTTCTTAATGCCTTGAGTGTAATAGCATTATGAATACAGACATCTTTATGAAAAACTATTTTTTTTTATTAGAAAATCTTTATTGATATTGGCCCATAATCATAGCCAGACTTAAGTCGGTATCTTTTTAAAATCGATTTTAAATTCTTTAAATTCTTATGAACGAATGCCAACTCTTAATTAAAGCCCACTTTTTTGTAACTGTGATTATGGCCCATTAAATATTTAATTAATTTAATTAAATTAATTTAATGTTTTCAAAATTGAATTAAGTTATATATAATTCTTTTTTATTAATTAAAAAAAAATTAATGCCTGCAGACATTTAATTGCTTTCAAAAATTAGATTCTCACAAAGGATTTTTTCTTATAACCCGTTAATTTTTATTTATTTAGGATTAATAAAAAATAGGTTTTTAAAGAAATTTTTTTTATAAATAATTTTCATTTATTTTTTTTTATTTTTATACAATTTTTAATTTTTAAGTCTATTTAAATTTTTTTTATTGAAACTTGAGATCGTATTATAAAAATTTATTTTTATATGGATGTTGCCCTGAAATAAGAAATAAATAAATTTTTTAAATATGAACTCAAGCTTAATAAAAGCTGTTCTAATTATGTAATTTTGTATATTTTTTTGGATATTTAAGAAGAAAAAGGAAAGTGAAAAATATGAATATTTCGCTAACACAGATGAATTTAATTTGTTTTATTTAATTTTTTTATAATTTGTTGACCCTTCTCTGAACAATTTGACATCAACCACAAAAAGCACAGAATGCAATGCGGTTATTCATTCATGTAAAACCACAAGAATGAATACGCAAGTATTCAATTATTTAGTTGTTGCCTTATTACTTTTTTTTTTAGTTTTAGTCTTGCAATTCGTTGGTCGATTGCAAAAATTTTTTTAATTCATTTTGTTGGTTTTTGTTTTCTTTGAAATTCAATTTAATGCAAGAAAACTAAGCAAAAGCTGAAACACACACACACAGGTTTTTATAAAATATTTCTTTTTTATGTAATAATTTCTATTTGGAATTTAAAAGTTTTTTATTTATTTTTTTTTTAATTTATTTTTGGTTTTGGTTGATCGATGACAAATACTCGTATGTTTGTTCGTTTGCTTGTTCGTTCGATCGTTAGTTCAATGAGTAAAAGAAGAATGAGTGAGTGAGTGAGTGCAAGTGTGAAAATAGTTTTTTTTCCTTCCATAGGAGAGCATAAAAAAGCTTAAAACTTTTTCTTTTCTTTTTTAATTTTCTTCGTAAACTCTTTCTTTTACAATTACAAACATTTATTGCCAGCATTTGCTGCTGCTGCAAGTGTGTGTGTGTGGTTGTTTAAACAATCAGCGAACATAATTATATAGTTGAAACACTTTCATGTTGCAAAGAGAAAGAAATTACACACAAAAAAAAAAAAAAAAAAGAAAAGAAATGAAAACAATTGCTGCTGCGGTACTACTCGTACATTGTTGTCGCTATTAAAGGGAGATGAATTAAAAGTTTGCATTTTTTTTTAATTTCAAAGAAAATATACCAGTAAAAATTTTTAAATAAAATGGGCCATAATCATAGTCATAAAAAGTAGGCTTTTATTAAAAGCTGACTTTTGTTTATAAGAATTTTATGAATTCAAAATTGTTTTTAAAAAAATACCAACTTTATTGTGACTATAATTATGGGCCAATGTTTTTGGTGGCTTATTGTAGATCGGGAAAATGTTATGTAAAGTAAAGGTGCTTCTCTTCTAAGATAAGCTGACGATTTTTTATTTAATAAAGGCTTATTAAACAAATTTCCCATAGAAAAACTGTTAATTTTTTTTTTATAAATTTTGAATGTAAAAATTTTGCTTTTACTTTGGGTTAGTGGAAAAAAGCAGACCCTAAAAAAATCTCTCTATGGTAAAGGGTTTGGAAGCCAACAAAGAAAAAACAAAAAGCAAGAAAACTTTCAAAATGTTAACACAAACACTCAGGCTGCAAACAATGTATCACAAATTATTTAGCGTTGACTGTATAATTTAAAAATTTTAAGCAAACTCGTCAACAATTGATGAATTTAAGAATTTATTTAAACAATCAATTACACAAATTAATAAATGTAAATCTAGTTTGAGAGCAATAAAATTAAACACTGTTTTCAAGGTACTCCGCTCATTTCAAATCTGCTTTTCGATTTAATTTTTTTTAATTACCTCTAACGTTATTGCTTAAATTCAAGAGGTGACGCGTCATATAATACAATTACTTGAAAATTCTTAAATCTATTTATGAAAAGAGAAAATTCGATATTCGGCCACAAAATTTACTTTAAGTCGTGTCTACTTTTGCTTTAACTGCTCAGCAGTTTTGGCAATATTTTCAAGAGTTTTTCGAAAAAAATAAGTTTTTTAAGCAAAATTAAGAAAGTTTTTGTATTCAAAAAATAATTTAAAATAGAAGGAATCAGAATCCAAAAAATGTTTTTAATAAAAATTTAGTTCCATAAGTTGCAAACAAAATGAGAGATATTTTATTAAAATCAATAAACAACTTTTGTTTTATAAACCCTTAAGTAAAAGTATCTTACGGTAAAAGACACTGGGTGATTTCGCACGGAAAGTAAAATTTAGCTGCGATTGATGCCCCCATAGATTAGCAGGTAGCGTACTAATCTATCAATCTTAGGGTCACAGGTTTGATTTCTGTCCTAGACCCTGGGTGTTTTCTGCAGACAAGCCAAGTAGCTTTGTGGAAAAAAGATTAAAAAAATTGCTCTTGTTATCACATTTTTGTCCGAAATAATCACAAAAAATATGCAAATTACTATAATTTTCATTTCTGCGGCATTATTTAATTATTTTGAATTATTTCATTTAATTGTGAATTAAAAAGTTGCCTATTGTGAATGAATTTTGTTATTATTTCAACTGTTGGTGATGAGAAAAAAATTGAATTTTTTAATTTCAAAATAAATTTAAAATAAAAAAAAAAGGAAAATAAATTTTCAATAAATAAAACGAAATTATTTTCGAAAAATTAGAAAAAAAAAATTCCGTGAATAAAATTTGAAAAAATTCTGTTTTTATCACATTCTTGTCCGCAATAGTCACAAAATAACTGTGTAATTAGCCACTATTTTGTAAAGCGGCTATTCAAACAGTGTACAATGTACGTCATGTCATGTAACGGAAAATCATGCGCATAACGTAATCTTGTATTTCCATCATTCTTTTACAAAGCCGTGTATTGTTGTGTTATTTTTGTTTGAATGCAACTTTAAGTTGGCTTGTTGGCTATTTAAAACAGTCATGTATAACTCTTTTTGTTTGTGTTTTCTTTATCTATAGCATAATAATGAAAGCAAGCAAATTTGTAAGTGTATACGTGTTAGCAAGGTTTCACTGTCATCATTAAAGCTTAAATGATTTCTTTCTAATTGTAGCTATAACTCTTCTCTGTTAACTTAAATGATAATTAAATTGTTAATGCAGCTAGAATGTGCTCTAAGTGTGTTTTAGTAAAACAAACAAAATATTTAAATTTCATAAGCCGCTTTATTATTGTTCTTTCATGTTCAAATTATTTTCAGTTTGTTTTAAAGCTTGAGCATTGAAATGTGTTTAATCTGCATTGAAAGAAATTTAAATTGCAAAAAAAAATAATAAAATGTTCCGCATTCCACTGTTGGTTTCTGTTAAAGTGGTGGGTAGCATGTGTTATCGTATTTCAGTTACGCATCGTAATTAACACGAAATCCAGTAGTGATGGTTCACTCACTGACTGTTTTAAAATTTGTTTGGGGTGTTCTTTTGGGTATTTGTTTGTTGTTGTATTGATTCAAAACAACGGAAATATTTTTTTTTTTGTTTTCTTTAATATGCAATTAATCATTATTTATTAATATTTTTTTTTTCTTTAATATTTTATTTTGTGTTATTAACTGACTTCCGAAAGATTAAAATTTAATTTTATAATTAATTACAGTTTACTTGCTAAGTACTCGCAAGTAATTGTTGTCGTAAGCAAAGTACAGGCATACCTCGATTAACGCTACTGCTTTTAGCGCTGTCCTAAGTCTCATAGTTAGTAACGTGGCCCCATATTTAAGTGTAAATAGCAAATCTTTTAGGGCTGTTTCTGTTAACGTTCAATTTTCAAGAACGTATTATGAGCGCTAAACGAGGTATAACTGTACATGTATGTAGTTATTAGAGCACTGCACAAGCAATTCCCTTTTTTTGAGTTCCCTTAGTATGGTGTCATATACTCCCAATATTTCGTTACTTGTTGAACACCCCTCTTTATCACTTAATTAAAATTCCATTATAAATTCAAAATTTTATTTTTCTATTTAAGTATTTTGATCCTCCAATTATAGAATTTATATTCAGTCTAAAAAAAATTAATGATTTTTTAATAATTGCAATTCCATTTTGATTAATCGCATATAAAAGCTTATTTATTTTAGATAAATGCAATTATAATTGCAAATAATTAATTTTGTGTTAAATAAGCAACTAATTACAAAATTATTAATTTAAAAATAAAAAGGGCCCCACTATGGTGTGATGAACATGTAATTTGCTTAATAGGAAATTTTTATTAATTAAATTTTTTTTTAATATTTAAGAACGGCTCAGGTTAAGCCAAGTCTTTTGATAGCTGTGAAACTGGAAGTTTGTGCTGACAGTCTCTTACTGTTTTTTACAAAAATAAAGTTTGTGCCTTCAGTCTTTCGATCTGGGAATTCGTGATGAAAGTCTTACTTTTTGTTTTACAAAACTGAAGTTTGTATCTTCAATCTTTCGATCTCTGCAAAACTAGAAGTGCGCTTTTCAAGTCTTTTACTTTTTTTTACAAAATTAAAATTTGTGGCTTCAACCTTTCAATCTCTGTAAAACTGGAAGTTTGTGCTGACAGTCCTTTACTTTCTTTTACAAAAAAGAAGTTTGTATCTTCAGTCTTTCAATTTGGGATTTCGCACTGAAAGTCTTTTACTTTTTTTTTTATAAAACTGAAGTTTGTGTCTTCAAGCTTTCGATTTCTGCAAAACTAGAAGTTCATTTTAAAAGTATTTTACTGTTCTTTTTTTTACCAAATTAAAATTTGTGTCTTCACTTTTTTTTACAAAACTGAAGTTTGTATCTTCAGTCTTTTACTTTTTTTTACAAAACGAAAGCTTGTGTCTTTAGTCTTTCAATCTCTGTAAACTAGAAGCGCGTGTTTCAAGTCTTTTATTGTTGTTTTTCAAAAGTAAAGTTTGTGTCTTCAGTCTTTTAATTTGGGATTTTGTACTAAAAGTCTATTCTTTTTTTTACCAAACTGAAGTTGGTGTCTTCAATCTTTCGATCGCTAAAAAATTGGAAGTTCGTGTTGAAAGTCTTCTACTTTTTTTAAAAAGAAAACTGAAGTTTGTGTTTTTAAAATTTTTCAAACAAAAACACAGAAATTTCGATATTTTCATTGGATAGAGAATGCTACGATTCCGGCCTTCTTTAATGTTGAAGTTCCATATTAGAAAAAACATTCAACATTAGGAAAAAATTAATTTTTTTATTTATTGTTGAGTGTGAATTTAATTTGTTGAAGTGCCCCGATTGATTATTACGCTGAAATATTTAAATTTAAAATAAAGCAATTTTTTTAATTATTTAATTTGTTTTTTGCTATTTTTTTTTTCTTTTACTTGTAATTATGTATGTTTAAAATTTATGTTTATTATGTTGGCAACAAAAACAAAAAATAGTAAATTAACGATCATTTTTTTGGGCTTTAATTTGTTTTTTTCTTTTTTTTTTTTTTTGTCTAAACGAAATTACATCTGTATGTACTTAAGTGTGTGTATAAAGCAGTGGTATTGGTAGCACATGTTAAAATAGAAGAGTATTTTTACATGTTTTTTTTTTGTAACTTGACTGCATTTAATATCTGTTGGATGACGTTGTTATGAATATTCGTATTCAGTGGTAAGCGTTTGTTTTTTTTTATTTTGTATTTTTGGTGGAGCATTTTTATATTTTTATTTGCTGTTGATTACCTTGGAATTTTAACTGCAGTCGCCGCTTGAGCAAACATTAAAATACAAAATTGAATTTAAGAAAAAAAATATATAAAAAAATAAAAATAAAATGTAAAACTCTGCCAAACTATCAACAACGAATAGACAAACGCTTTCTTTAGGCTTTTAATACTTTTTTTCTAGAGACAGTGGGCCATATTAAAAATAAACGGGGAGAAATAATTGCACTCTTTTTCTTTAATGAACTAGAAAAACCCAAAAGAAAGTCATGAATGTGTTTAAGCATTTCCCAGTTCAGTTTCAGTTAATTTTTGGCAACTTTTTGTAATTTGCATAACGATAGTGAAAGTTGTTTTTTTTTATAAAAAAAGTTATTTAAGTGATGATATATTTTGGCAGAAAATTGATATTGAGTTAAACAACATGTTGGAGTTTTTTTTATAACAGCGTTCCATAATCATTGACACACAAAATTTTTTATGAATTAAATAAAAACACTCGTCATGGTATGACAGAACAGTACCAAGTAAAGCATTCCCTACAACAAATACTCTTTCGCATGTGTCAAAAAAAGTAGGAAATTTAAAGTAGATCTGGTTATGCACTTACACTTTTCTATTTATTTTCATCATAAAAATAAATGGCGGCATAGGAAGTAATAAAATTTTGGCAGATGCTCGATTAATGTGTTCATTGACATTTAAATAGTTTATTATTTCTGCTTATGTCTTTATAAAGGATAACGCTTTACAAGCCCCAAAAGTTTTTCCTTTAAAATTAGTTCGTTTATAGCATCTTGTTAATTGTGGATTCACCATACCTGAACCGCAATAATAAAATTATTGAGTCAATTTATACTTAAGTTGACTTAAGAGATTTATGATTCCTTTTTCTTTTTATTTTTTACACTAGAAAAAAACTTTAATGGGTGAGTGAAACTAGCACTCTCGCCCATCATCAATCTCCTTATTCTATTTTTTTTTTTTTAATTTTTATAGCTTGAAATGCTTGCAAAGTAGATATTTTGCTTAACAAAAATCAACTGAATTTAAAATTAATTGCGATTTATCAGTTCTCAGAAAGAAATTTAAAAAACAAAATCTTAAGCCAAATTAAATTCAAAATTCTTTATTAGTCTGTGGAAATTTTCTCTACAGATATTTCAAAATGTTGAATAAAAAATATAATTTAATAAAAATAAAAAAACAAGTAACAAACGAGTTTTGTATTTAATTTATGCGTTAAAAGTTTTTTTTTAATTTTACCATAGAAATGCAAGATAAAAAACAAAACACAATTGTTTTGCAGTGACTTTCTGATAAATTCATTGAGCTGTAAAAATTGGATTTTTAAAACTGCTCAGTCTTAAAACCAAGTTATTTCGGCTTGTTTCATATATGACAGATAAATAAACGCCTGCAAAGCTAATTTAGGTTTGGCTGAATCAATTTACTCTTTAGGGAAAAAAATTTACTCTTTAGGGAAAAAAAATTTTGTTCTCTTTGTAAAAAATATTTTAAAAAAATTTTGTCCGGACAAAAATTTTGTGTGGACAAAAATGTTGTTCGGACAAAAATGTTGTTGGTCAAAAAATTTTGTTAGGACAACAATTTTTTTATATCTAATTTTAGCTCTCTATTTGTAAAAAATATTTAAAAAAATTTGTGTTCGGACAAAAATTTTGTTTGGACAAAAATTTTGTTTTTGCTCAAGGTATTTTTAGCAGAAATGTAGAAATAATAAGCAAAAGGCAAATGTCTGTTGTTGTTGTGTTAAGCAAGACTGCCGTGAGTACCTGCATTATTGCATGAATTTATTTTTTGTTGTTTTCGTTTCACTGTGCTTGCAACAACAAGTACATTTGAGTGCTGGTGTATGTCGTGTGCTATTTACTCAGTTAATTGTGTGTGAGCTTAACTTGAAAACTGAGTACTAGATTTCATACTCAAAATGCCGAAAACGAAGTAAAACTTTATTTTGATTTTTTTCGTTTGTTTTTTTTTTTTTTGGCTGAAAACAAAATAAAGCATATCGCTGTTTAGCGATCATAGCACTTCATTCAACGTGATACGACTGTAAATTATAAGAAACTCAATCAAAGTAAGAAATGAAAACGAAACATTTTAGAGATTGAAAAAGTAACTGTGAGTAAAAATGAACAGAAAGACAGGCAGGCAGACAAATGAAACGAAAAATAACAAGTTGAAGAAAAACATGATGTTAATTTATGCAACTTTTACTTGTTTTTTTTTTATTAATTTTATTTTGTTATTGTTGTTGTATCAGCTTTTAATAAGCAATAATTAAATAAATAAATAAATTGCATTTTTTTTACAGAATGAAAATCAAATCAATTTAAATCAAAGTATTGATTGATCATTTAAAATTGATAATAAAATTAAAACTAAAAATAGTCGCAAGATCATACTGGCATTTTGACAAAAAAAAATTCATGTTAAATTTTAAGATGAAAAAGAAACAGTCTATTTTAGAGAGAGTGTAAATGGTGCTCAACAAAGTGTTTGCATCAGTCAAATTCTTTTTTTTTAATGTCAAAATTTTTTAAGCGAACTTTCTTTGTTTTATTTTTATTTATTGGTGCGGCCAATTTATTTATTTTTACCGATTAAAATTGTAATTTGAAATAAGTTTTGACAATTTATCTTCTATATAAATAAAATTAATTTTCTAGTTGTTTGTTCGCTATACAAAACTTTGTTTTTCAATGGATTTTTCTGAAATTTTGTACTTCAAGCCACGCCCACTTTTGATTTAAAAAATTTAAATAGGTTTTTTATTAACTAAAATTTTATTTTTCGGCGATTTTTTCTCAAAATTGCTACATATACACTACATACTTCAGAGCGCTGTGTAATTTCAGACTGACCATGCCCACTTTTAAGTCTATTTTTTACCAAAATAACTTTTTTATGATAGAAATTCTATTTCTCAACCGAATTAATACATACGGTCTGGTTTTTATAATTCAAGAGAGGTTGCCGTATAATTTTTGACTGACCATGCCCACTTTTAGGCATATTTTTTAAATAAAGTAATTGAAATTTGTCTTAAAATGATTAAAATCTTATTTTTTAATGAATTATTTTGCAAGTTGGTACTTTGAGGAAGTTTGCTATCTACTTTTGGACCGACCATGCCTCACTTTTAGGCCAATTTTCTAAACAAAGTAATTGAAATAATTTTTTTAATAACTAAAATTCAAATTCCCAAAAGATTATTTTGAAATAAAACCTCTACGCTCAAAGAAAGGTTGGTGTTTTGAATGACCATGCCCTGTTTTACGCCTTTATTTAAACAATATAATTAAAATTGGATTTGGGTTTTTCTAAAAGTTGGTACTTCAGGAAGGGTTTGTATCTACTTTTGAATCGACCATGCCTCAATTTTAGGCCTATTTTTTTAAAAAAAAGTGCTTTTTTTAACAATTAATATTCAATATTCCAACAGAGTCTGCACTCAAAGAGAGGTCGAAATACACTTTCATGTCAGCCATATCTATTTTGAATTAAAATAATTTAAAGTGTTGATTTTTACAAATTCAAAACCTCTAAGAAGTCAGACTCAAAAAGTAAAGAACCCGGCAAAACCTGTCAAAAACAGCTGCTAAGCAAATTCGCTAACACAGTCTCGTATGGATTAGCCTTGGTTTCTAATTACAATTAGCAGCGAGTATGTATGTAAATAAGTGAATACCTTTTTCTTTCCTTTTAAGGAATTAAATTATAATCCCTTTATGAAGCAAATATTTTACACAGCAAAATTAGTATTAATCCATTTAAAAGTGAGTTTATTTTTCTTGCTAAGCTGCATTTGAAAAGGATTTCAGAGTTTTAAAATTCAATTACTTTGAATTATTAAGTGTGAAATATTTTTATGGCAATTAACGCTGCAGGGATAATAAATAATTCCCCGTAATTTCCAAATTGGTTCTAGCAAAAATAACTATCTGCCAGCAATATTTTAATATTCATTAAAACACTTGAAAAGTCAAGTTCAAAACTAAAGACGTTAAAAGAATTTGTTGTGTTTCTTTCATTTTGTACGTCAATAAAACTTTAATTTTCAAACAATTTTAGCCCCTTAAATTTAGCAAACGAAAGAATTAGCTTTTCTCTTTTGCTGATACTAAATAAATGGCTTGAATGATATTATTTAGAGTTTTTAATGTTTAAAAATTAAAAAAAAAAATGTTTTTAAGGCCGTTTACAATAAATGGAAATTTTCTACAATTTATAAAAATATATTTACAATTTCAAATGTACAATGAGCGGGAATTAGGGCTAAATGTAAAGCCATATGAAAAGTTTTATTTAAATAAAAACAAACCAGTTCTTACAACAACAAAAAATAAATTATTACTGTTCACTTGACCCTGGTCAAGGTGTTTGGTCTTAAATAATAAAAAAAAAATTACAGATATTTATATGAAATTAAAAAATAAACTACAAAACATTCATACTTTAACACTCCTCTTCGGCTTCCTTTAATTACCCTGCCCCACTGATTTTGTTTTCACTATAAATATTATTTTTTTTGCTAGATTTAGCTCTAAAATTATATGTGATAGTTGTTGTTGCTGTGCTTTTTAATAGCATTTAGGTTAAATACAATTATTTTTAAGTATAACTTCCCATCTTTTACTACAAAGCAACTAAAATAACTATAAGTACAGTTGCAACCAAGTATTTCTTAATTAGTGGTTGATGTTTAGTTACGATAAGTGTAAAGACTAAAGGGCTGCACAAGCATACTTGAAATGGCTTACAAGCTCTTTTTAATATGAAATATTACACATGTTTGTAGTGATATGTGGCTTTCAAGTACGCTTGTGCAGCCCTTTATTATTATAATTTTCTATTAGTGGAATTCAGACTTCAATGTAAAGAGTCTTGTATCCCTTGTAAAAATGTAAAAATAAAGGGGGGCTTAATGAGTAGAGGGTATCATTTACCGTACGTCCCTAAGCTTTCAGGTATTTATGCAAGATTTTTGTTAGATAGAGAGAGTCGTTTACTGTACGCTTTCAAACAGTCTTTAAGTTCTGAATGAATTTTTTACTTAAAAATAGATCTATTCTGACCGCAGTGATCAGCTGACTTGTTCTAATGCTAGTTAGTTTGATGCATTAAACACATTCGATGCAGCAGACAACGACCTGTCAAAAATAGAATACAGGATTATTTTCACGACAGCACGGCTACATGGCTACAAGACCTATTCTATTTTCGATGGTTACCATGGTGGTGTTTAAAAAAAAATAATTTTTTTTAGTATAAAATCCAATTTTCCAACATGGCTACACGACTACCATTGTAGCCATTGAAAATGGTGGCCGTGTAGCCATGCAGCCGTGAGAATAATCCTGTATTCTATTTTTGACAGGTTGTAGTCGCTAGTCTCCTGTCTTGCATGTGTTTAGTGTATGAAGAATGAATCCTTGTAATTTAAATTTTTAAATTTTAATTAAGCTGACTAGAATAGAAACCCAGTCAGTTGCTTCAGTGAAAGCAGTCACATGCAACATCATGCGTGATTTATTATTAATTTTTATTTTGCTTTACTTTGCTTTATTTTGCTAATCACTTACCAAATTGCTGGCAGGGTAATTATTACAAGTGATTAACTAAAATTGTTATTGCTTAATTATTAAAATAAATTTTTGTAGTAAAACCCTACTTTTTTTTTAAATTTTTCAAAGTTATTTGTTTGTACTTTCAACCCCTATTAACTCTACAGCAATTAAAAACAACAAAGACTAATAATAAATTAACTATTTGTCATTTATTTAATTATTTCTAAATGTTTTATTAACTCTGACTAAGACTAGAAAAATGCTTAAAACAAAAAAATAAATAAAGATGGTTTAAGCCAGATTTATAGTTTTAAACAAAATTTTTCATTGCAAAATTGTTTTAAATAATTTAATGACACCAGCATGACAATTAAAGCTCAAGAGCATTTAGCTAAAAATCCATCATGGCCTTTTGAATTATTTAAAGCGGTAAATTAATGGAAAATTACCGCTCAAGGACATGAAAAAGATGTGATTTTTTATTAAGGAAAACCAAAAATGTTTAGATAAATTTCTGCTTTTAGTTTTTTGGCAATTGAACGATTATATTTTTACAAGCCGGAAATTATATAATCGCTTTAACTTGTACCAAACAAAAACTAAAGCGAACTAAAAAAATTAGTGTTGATTTAATATCTTAATGTCCAATTAAATTATACCATTTAGATGAATACAAATTTTAACTTTTTTTTTTAAAGTTTTTTAATGTTTAACATTTTTGTTTTTTTAATATTTTTATTAGTATGTGTTTTAAAAGCAAGCGAGTACCTACAGGGCAGACTAAACACAAAAAAAAATATTTTACAGCAGCAGCTCTCAATTTACTAACATTAATTATAATTATTATTATTTTTATTTATTTTTTTTTTTTTTTGTGAACGTGTCTTTGTCCAATGATGAGTTGAAAACTTTAAAAAACCAAAAAAAAAAGTTTTTTTTAATGTTTGTGAATTGTGTAGGCCTCTTAAGGAAGCAAAAATTAAATAAAATTCTCTGCTTAAAAAGAACTCCTTCATAGCTTGGCTAGCAATAGAATATTGTCATTGCATAAGAACGTCCTCCTTTTAAAATTTAAATTTTATGGTTTAAAATAAACTTTAACGATCAAATTCTTAAAAAAAACACTTTTACACAAAAATGTTCTCACATGTCTCCGAACTAATCTGAAAGCATAATCAGCTCTGTCGTTAATAAAAGCGAAATTTTAGTTCCTGTATTATAATTCAATTCCCTCAAAGAAAAATTTTTTTATCAAGAGTTTCACCTGAAATTTAATAAAAAAAATTGTAAAAATTTTATAAGATTTTAAAAGCAAAAAATATATTTTTTTTACTGCAGCTTGTGGTAAAGATGTCAACTGTTACGGTTAAACGATTTATCGGGAAATAATGGAATTTTTTATAGGTAGACCACCACTTTTTAATTCATTTGTATAAACAATTGCTAAATGCTGCTTAAAAAATTAATTTCTAGAAAAAAAAAAAAAACAAACAAAAAGTAAGATTATGTTTCCTTTAAATTATGGTTGACTCAACCAAATTTTTTTAAATTATAAAATATAATTGTTTTGATTAATTTGCATTTTCTACAAAAAATAATGCGGATTTGGAACAGCACTTATTATGTTTCCTTTAAATTATGGTTGACTCAACCAAATTTTTTTAAATTAAAAAATATATATGTTTTGAATCATTTCCATTTTGGAAAAAAATGATTTTTCAATTTAAAAATATAAATATTTTGATTAATTTCTATTTTAGAAAAAAAATAATGTGAACTTGGAATACATATCAGCACTGATTATGTTTAATTTAATTATGGTTGACTCAACCAACTTTTTTTAAATTAAAAAATATAATTGTTTTGATTAATTTGCATTTTCTACAAAAAATAATGCGGATTTGGAACAGCACTTATTATGTTTCCTTTAAATTATGGTAGACTCAACCAAATTTTTTTAAATTAAAAAATATATATGTTTTGAATCATTTCCATTTTGGAAAAAAATGATTTTTCAATTTAAAAATATAAATATTTTGATTAATTTCTATTTTAGAAAAAAAATAATGTGAACTTGGAATACATATCAGCACTGATTATGTTTAATTTAATTATGGTTGACTCAACCAACTTTTTTTAAATTAAAAAATATAATTGTTTTGATTAATTTGCATTTTCTACAAAAAATAATGCGGATTTGGAACAGCACTTATTATGTTTCCTTTAAATTATGGTAGACTCAACCAAATTTTTTTAAATTAAAAAATATATATGTTTTGAATCATTTCCATTTTGGAAAAAAATGATTTTTCAATTTAAAAATATAAATATTTTGATTAATTTCTATTTTAGAAAAAAATAATGCGGTCGTGGAATACATATCAGCACTGATTATGTTTAATTTAAATTATTGTTGCCTCAACCAAATTTTTTTATTAAAAAATATAAATGTTTTGATTACTTTTACAAGAGTCCAAATTATTGCTTCCAGAATTGAATAACATCAAACGGCGTTTCATATATATTTTTTTAATAATTTAAAAATTATTCATATAGTAAATTTCTCGTTATATTTGGTCTTAAATTGTAGGGTAAATTAGGTTATGCGATAATAGACTCAGGGAGAATTTGTAAATTGAGAGCAGTGACCCATCCTCATTCTAATTCTAGGTTATACGCTACTGTTTTTTGATGGTTTAAAATTTTTTTTTATAAAAAACCTAAAAAATTTTCTAAAATTTATTTATTTAATTACTATTATTTAATAAAACAATTTTTTAAGTATTTTAAATTGTCTTCGTTTTATTTATTTTTTTTTTTTTTTTGGTTTTAATTTTTATTAAAAATATTTTTTTTTCTTTTTATTTCATACAAACTAAAATAGTGGCCGATAAACAATAGAAATTTTATGTAAAACTTAAATAAAATTATGATATAAACGCTGTGTAATTTAAACAAGTTAAATATTTAAATTTTTGTACTTTGATTAAACAGTTTAACGACTATTTTTTGTTTTTTCACAATACCACAACAACACGTTACATTTATTGTGCAAGCTTTTATCAAACATGTTTGAGTATAAGTTGTTGGATGGTCGGTGGCTTAAAATGTATGCCACCAGTTAATATGAGTGAAATTTTATTTTGAAATAAAATTAGGTTTAACTTTAATGGTAACAGATATTTTTACATAAAAAAAGAACCTACTATTGAAGATAAGAACCTTTAAAATATAAATTACAAATTTTTTCTTAACAGCCTATAACCTGATTTGGCTAATGACACTGAATATGAGCCCCTTTATCCAAAAAAAATTAACGCAGACTTCAAAGTCAACGTTATCGAAATTTTTCATAAACTTTACTTTAAAGTCTCCGTCAACTTTTTTTTGGATAAGAGCAGAGATCTCTAAACTCCACTCTTTAGTTCCCTAGAGTCATAGTTCAGGCAGATTTTTATATTTTTTTTAATATAAATATAAAGGATTTGTATTTGGTGATTTTAAATTTTTAAAAAAGTGGACTTATACCAGTTTCAAATATCACAGCTGAAATATTTTTACAAAAGTAATAAAACTTCTTTGCTGTTTCATTTTACCATTAAATTATTCACTCACAAACGAGTGAATGCTCGCTCAATCACTAGTTTTTCTTTTTTTTTATTATATATAAATTTTATTTTGTTTTTTTTTTATTATTTTTTTTTTATTAAATTATTATTATTAAATATTAACCTTGAGAACATGACATACATTTTTGGTTAAACAACCAAAATATTTTTAATTTTTTTGATTTACGACAAGTTCACAATGTGATGAATATGCTTTTTTGTTTTACTTTATTTAATTTTGTTTCAAGTCTGGTTTTGTTTTGAGTTTCTGCTTTGGCCATTTAAATGAACTTCATTCATTACAAATGCCTGCCTGCTCTTTGTTTTCTTCTCAAAAATGTTTTTTTTTTAATTTTTGTAAAAAAGAAAAAAAATAAGCTGTGAACCACAAATCCCATTTAGTTTATTTGTAAAAGCAGATTTTTTTTAAATTCTTTTTAAATAAGAAACGTTAACAACAAGTACTTAAACAGGGTAAATAGTGAAAAAGACTAAATACTTAGAACTTCAATAGCTTTTAATATGTTTATAAAAAAACATATGGACTAGACCACACGTGTCATATTTTATAATAAAAAGTGCTTGTAAGTTACTTCAAGTATGCTTGGGCTTTGCTCTAATATGGACTTTAATGCCATTTATAAGCAGGTAAATTTTTTTTGCTGCAAATCTGGCTAGAAACGGAAGCTTTTTGCTCCTGCTCCTTTTAGCGTTGTCAACTTTTAACTTTCAAGAAGCATTGATTCCAAGAAAAAAATGCTTATTAAAAAATTAAAAAAAACAACTCACACACGAAGTCAGTGTTATTTTATTGATGAGGAAAATAAAGAAAATTTTAAACTACAATTAAAATGTTGCTAATAGCTGTTAGTTGCCAACACATAGTCTCTTTTCATCTTTCTGAATTCTTCCATTCATTTCGTAGAAATTTTTTGTCCGGACAAAATTGTTTTTATAAGCATGTCTCTTTCACGAAGAGGGAGCTGGGACTATATACAGATAGTTGTCCGGATAAAATTTTTCTATGAAACAAGTGCATAAAGTGTCTTTTCACTTAAAAAAATTTTTTTTTTGTGCGGACAAAAATTTTTTCCGGAAGAAGTGAGTACAGTTTTTCTCACAAAAGAAAGTTATATAAAAAAATTCTCCAGGGCAAGTTGACAAGAATGTCTTTTTTCATCTCGTCTCTTAGGCTGAATTCACTCCCTCATTTCGTATAAATTTTTTTTAATGGAAGTGTCTCAAGCTACACATGTACATATATAAATAAAAAAAATCTTTTGTCCTGGCAAAAATTTTTTCCAGAACAATTTTGTAATGTTTTGCTTACAAAACGAGTGCTTAAACTATATACAAAAATTTGCTATAGAAGAAGTGAGTAAAGTTTTTTTTTTTTTTGTATTTACAAAACAAAGCTGAAACTACATATGTATGTATGTATATAAAAAAAAAAATTTTTTTTGTCCGAACAAAAAATTTTTCGGGAACAAGTATGTAAAGTGTTTCTCACAAAAAAAAAAAAGCTAAAACTATTTAAAAAAATATTTTTGACCGAACGAAAATTTTCTATATAACAAGTGGGTACAGGGTTTCTCACAAAAAGAGGGCTGAAACTATATATAAAAAAATTTTTTTGTTCAGACAAAAGTTTTCTATGAAGCATAAATAAATAAAAAAATATTCTGGGGTAAAAATAAAACAAAAAACGTATTTACTGCAGCAAGAAAGAAAAAATTAAATAAAACAATTGAGCCGTTATTTTTGAAAGTGGTATAAGTCCACATTTTTTTGGAAAATGAATTAGCGGTAATTTTAGTAGCATAAAAACATGTTATTACTAAAATTAAAGTTGATTACTTTTTTTTTTTTAAAGTGGACTTAGACTTATTAATGCTGCAACAAGCAACACAAATTCTTATATATTTTTTTTAATAAAAGCACAAGTAGTTAAGGTTGTGGACCAGAGCAATTATAAACTGTTTCCGAAGTAATTTGCAGCGCTGATTTCAAATCTGTATTTGGGTTTTTCAATCTCAATAGATCTCCCATATTTAGCAAAGCGATTTATCTTTTGTTGATCATCAAAGGATGTATGGAAATCGTTATGTTTTTTAAACACAAACCCAGAAAGATCGCCAAAGCAACTCGGCTATATTTATAGAGTAGCAATTGACTATTAAAAATAACGTAAAAGAGGGGAGGGGAGCATTAAAAAGGTTTTTTGGTTTTTTTTTAATTAAAAAACGTGTTGCCGCTTTGTAATCGAATTCTTTTTATTCTTTTCTTGTATTTCATTCCTTTTGTTTGCATATTTGTTGGCATGTTTATCACGGAACAGATGAAATCACTAATTTCTGGAATTTCAAGTAATGATTTTTATTTAATTTTTTTTTTCTTTTTGTAAATCTTTATTAATCAACCTGAACGCTTTGTGCTTTTGTGCGTTTAATTTTAATGTTTATACCACCTTGAACTTTATTTATCGAAACAACATTGAAGATGATAAAAACGTGGAAAATTTTACTATTTTTTTTTTGTTAATTTTTTAAAACGTGTGTAGGTAGCAACACAAGCCCTTTTAGATTTTTAGATTTTAAAAAGAATTTTATTTACTTGCTGTTCTTAAAAAAAAACTGCGTTTTAGCTAAAACTGGTTTCAAGAAAAATTTAAATTTTTGTGAGCTGTTTTTGTGGTAACAAAACAAATAAAAATTTATTCTATTGGAAATGGCGTATAGAAAATAAATATATTAAAAAAATATTACAGGTTTCGATTGTAAACAGCAGCATCTTTAATTAAAAATTAATATATTTACAATAGAAATTTCAAGCAGGCAGTTTTTAAGGTTTAAAGTTTAAAGGTCTAGTTTGTATTAAAAAAAATTTGTTTACTTTTTCTACTAGAATTTTGTTTTAAAAAAATTAAAAAAAAATTTTTTTTTAAAAAAATAATTGTTAAGAAAAATCCTGAAACTTGGTGCTTTGAAAAATTCCCAAGTAGGAAACAAAAACCTTTGTTTCCATTTTTTTTTATTTAAAAATAATTTTTTTTAATAAAATATTTTGCTCTTGATTCCTTACACTGATTGCTCCTTTTTTTTTTTTTGCAGCCACCTGTTGGTGGGGAGGGAAAACCCCTGTGCAGATAGAAAATGAAATTTTTTTTTGTTTTCTTTGCTTTTTTTGTTTTTCATAAAATGAACCGGCTGGCTGGCTGGCTGGCAGACAAGAGCACAAACAAAGATTTTAAAAGTTGGCCATAGATACGAACGGGTATTATTACTTAACTGATAAATATTTTTGTCTTTTTGGTTTTGGTCGAATTGTGTCTTTAATTGTTGTTGTTGTTGTTTTTGTTTGTTTGGTAATAAAGAAAACCAGAAATTGCAAAAATTAAGTTGCATACTGCAGCTATTTTATCTGTAACTTTGAAATTATACAAACGTTTGTATGTGTGTGTGTGTGTGTGTGTGTGTATGTAGTTGTATGCAATTGCATCTATAAATGTTAGTTAACATTATTTATTAGCCACATTTTTGTTGTTTGTTGTTATTGTTGTTAAACAAGTAATTCGGTTGCATGACACAAGTTTTGAGAACCAACCACAAACTCTTTTTAATTAAGCTTCAAAAAGAGACAGAAGAACCAAGAGAGAGAGAGATGGGCTCTGTTAGAAAAAACTCCTGTGTTTGCTAAAGACATGCCTAAACAAGAACTAATTTTTTGAGTGCCTTTTGTTAAAGAAATAAATTTTTTTTTTTTAATTTTTATTCATTACGCATTTTAATATTTTATTCAGAACTTAAAACTACTCTGAAGTCTTTTTGCAGGTTTAAAAAAATTGTTTTTTTTTTAATTATTTTAGTTGGAAAAAATTAAAATTAATTTTTTACAAAAAATTTTTTTAAATCCCCATTTTTTTTAAACGTTTTACAACACACACCAGCATTTTTGTTAAAATTTTTAATCAGACCAGCCATGAGTATTCGTCGGGATTTTTTTCTTAAAGTTGGGAAAAATAATTTTACAAGAATTTTTTATGAAAGCTTTTATTTAACCATTTTATACAATTTTCCACAACTATTATCATCTCATTTTGCTGCGATCTTTTCAGAGCTTGCGTAGCAGCTCTAGTTTTTGAGATTTTTCCCTTAAGGTGACTGTTTACAAGTGACAGAAATTTTATTTAAAAGAAAATTGGAAAAATGGCTATTCAGAGAAGACGTTGCTGAAATGATTCACACCACTTTTGTTTTGTTTGTGGCACAATATCATAAATCGATCACCAACTTAAGAAAATCTGCAAGTACTTTAGAGTAAATATTTGCTCTTTATAAAAGTCATGGGGGAAGCTGAATTCACCCACTTTTTTTGAAAAAAATTTATCTCCGAAAAAACTGCATCTCCCGAAAAAAAATATTTTTGACATGCCTCTTTGAGAGAGAGTTGCAACTTGAATTAGTTGTTACACATACCGTTGAATTGGACCACCACATTTTTTAAGAAAAAGCCATTATTGTGCTCGTATTACAAAATATTTAGTACTTCCGCCATGGCAGTATACGATATCAAAATCTCGTTGGCTGGTAAATCTGTAATTTCAAAGCCACACGTTCCAAGAGATGCCAAAATATTCAAATTGCAAAAAAAAAAAAATAAAGAATATCAGTTAACACTCTTAAGTTTATTTATCAAAACTCATAAAAATTAATTTATGGTCTAGAGTCTAAAGTCTGGCACGTAAATTTTAACTAAAAGATTTTAACACTTCAATAAATACGTAACTAATTGTGAGCGCCCCACAAACATATTTCTTCTTCATACCATAATTGAAATTGTGGCTTAAGTTAAAAATCTTCTTTCTTAAATTAACAATTGTTTTGCTCAGTTTTTTTTTGTTATTCTCAGAAGAAAAGAAAATTTTTTTGTTAAAGCTGAGAAATTCTTTTGCTTAAAAATCAGTTAAAAAGGCCAATAACCACGTTCATAAAAAACCATAAACTTTAATCAAACTTAAGTAATCAATCAACAGTTCTTTGTGAAGTGCACAGTGGGACAGGTAACTTTTAATGGCCAAATTCAAGAAAATGTGCTTAATAAGCCTTCAAGAAACAAAAATATTTTTTATGAATTTAGCTATAAAACTTTATTTGAGTCACTTTAAGAGCAGTAGAGCGATTCAGTAACTTTTATTACAAACATTCGTATCGAAAAAACCAGTATAACTTTCCGCCAAAAATTTTCGGTACGTTAGAAATCGTTATTTGCGCTGAGTTGCTGTTAACTTCATTACAAAATTCCAATATTTTTGCCGAAAAGTTACTGAATACCGAATTATTTAGATAACATATCGTTATACTGGTTTTTTCGATACGAATATTTCTTATAAAAGTTACTGAATCGCACTACAGGAGTGACAGCACATAAATAATTTTTTTAAGTTAAACTCGGATTCGATATTAAGCAACTCTTATCGAAATTTTTGAAATTTTTTCTTACTAAAAGACTTAAATTTCGATCGTTTTTAATCGATATTGAATGTGAGACGATTCGGCCCCGGCTCTCACAATTCAAGTTGAATTAATTGTTAGAAAAAACTGTAGTTTTAACTATTTTTATTTTAATTTAAAGATTTTTTTTTTTCAATTTCATAAGAACTCAATTTATGT